>OZ020622.1:4567660-7113043 GCA_963971575.1 Liopterus haemorrhoidalis | reverse complement strand
ACAGTTTGATTTACTCTCATGAGATTTCGGACAGAATTGGATGGTTATATACTTTAAAAACGGTTGAATTAATATAAGATGTGTGGCCAACAAAACCAAAATAATCAAGAAAGTTAGTTAAATATTTTTTGGCGCACAGCAACGATGGCTATATGCGCAAACAATCAAGAAACGCAATCAAAAAATTGAGAACCATAAGTGGGTAATAAAAAAAGCTAGTGGTAAATTGAAATTTTGAATCAAAAATCGCATTGAATGGAAACTTGCTGAAATGAGGTTACTGACAGCCACAAAGCCGGACATAACCCTCCTGGATATCGAGACCAAACAGAATGTTTGTGATCGATTCTCAAGTCCAGCTGAGAAGAATATCTCTCTCAAGGAGGAGAAAAGAGGTCCAAGTATATGGATCTCTTGGCCGAGCTTATAAAGCTGTATCCCGGGTATAAATTTAAGCTTGTAGTCCTGATAGTTTTGGGTGGTATGAAAGCCTCCTATCGAAGGGAAATCGAGTCCATTCCCACCTGCAGATCTTCTGCCACCTCTTTGATCTGCAGGATGCAGAAATCAGTTGCTCGGGTCACTCCGCATTGTGCGGGCACTGGATATAGCGTAATTTCCGCGGCTGCATATCGCTAGGGTTTGGGATGCAGTCGTGTGTATTTAGCTCCACTAGTCTCTAGTATAACGCGACTCAAAAGGTTGCTGAAATTTGAGATTAGTGGACGCTTGTCAAGACCTGATAAACCCCATAATAATAATAATAGTGTTTATTGCCTTACAGAAAACAGTACAGTTTAAGAGGGACGTCAAATACAAAAAAAAAATACCATTCATTAATAATTACACTATAGTATTACAAGATATTTCAAAATTTATAAATTAAAATCAAAACATAAATAGTAATTAAAAAAATAAATAAATAAACAAATAAACACATTTCCAGTTTTGTACCTTGATATTTCGGAATTCATATATTCGAGAATACTATATGGGCATTGATCTACAGGAATCTCTAAGATTAATACTAGCTATTGCCCTTCCTGTTTTTTTTTTTTTGTAAAAGAAAAATGTTTATTGATAGAGTAGAGTTACCCCATATAGTAATGCCGTAGGTCATTATCGAATGGAATAATGCCAAATATGCAATACGAGCAGCTTCTTCATTAACACTGCTGGATCTTGCAAATTCCGTATATTGCAGTACTGACTGCGTTGTAACATTATTTTTCCAGTGTAGTTGTTGGTCAAGGTAAATGCCTAAAAATTTTATTTGAGGGTTATTAGTCTCACAATCTGTAATTGTACGGGAAGAAAATCTCATTTGCATAGTTTTGACCTCATTCAAAGTAAGTTCATTCGCCGTAAACCAATCTTTTGCTGCCTTCCATATGGTTTTAATGTCAGCAAGTGCATCATCATAATACTTTCGGGTAACTGTGAATGATATATCGTCTGCAAAGATATTAGTAGCATTAATATCAGTAGGTAAATCATTAATAAAAATTACAATGGACCTAATATAGATCCCTGTGGCAAACTGTGATATGTTTGTCTAAGACCAACGTCCATTTCAGGTATTGTTCCAGCAATTTTTCTATTTTTTCATATTCTTACCATCCCCATATTTCTTGTCCATATAAGAGGCTTTTAACTAGACTATCAAACATAAGTATTCTTCTTTTTAAGTTGTTCTGGAAAATTCTTTCCCCCATACTCCTAACTCTCCCCATTACCTTTACAAAATGTGTTGTATATTTTATTGTTAATACGAAACTATATGCCTGTTGTGTTGTTGTAGTGTAAAATTGTAAAATATTGTTTAAAATGATATGATTTACGAACTTTCAGTGTTAACTAAAAAATCCTAGTTCGCATTGAAATGCAATTTTCCAAAGATTAATGGGTATTAGTATTATACCTGTCTGTCTATGACGTTCTACTTGAAATCCATCCGTCAATTTCCATCAACAGCACATATTTCAATTCTTCAACACTTCAAAACTTGTATAACTATTTTTTTTCTGTCAAGATTTACAGTTTGAAAACGAAAAGTTTAATTTGTTTTTATTATTGTGATTGAAAAATAGTTTATTTACTCTATTTTGTAATAGTAAAGGTCAACAGGAGTTAAATTTAATATAACCATGTCAATATTTGTCGTCTCGATATCCTAGACTTTAACATTTTCTCACAAAACAGTTTTGTGAAACTGATTTCACATGAGACGTTTTTTTTCGGTAAATCTTCAATATTTCTGTCAATCACTGTCACTTTTATTTTGGAGTTATTGATTTACTCGCCGAATAATTGGTTTGTTATATCTTCAAAAAAACTCAACATGATAAAATAAAACATAGTTGTAATAAATGTGTTCCGTCCACGATAGAAGAGGGATTCCCAAACTCCGTCTAGAAGAGGGATTCCCAAACTATGGCCTGCGGGACAAATCCGGTCCGCAAAAAGTTATCATCCGGTGGTCATATTTTTAAAATATCAGTTTCATAAAAGTAGCAATTATAATGAAGATAACCATGATATAATTTGTTTATAATTTTTATCAAGTTTAATCAATAAATCTTTATTGTTATACAGGGTTAGTCGGGAAGAAAATCGGGCATTTCGCTACTAAACGAAAAATATTTCACAAATTTCGACGAGATTGGAGTCGTACATGACTGTAGATGCCAGTTCTACGGGGTGTGTAAATTAAGTAACCGGACTGGCAACATAGCGTTTGATCGGGCAACATTTGTGACGCAGGACTTGGAGGGGAAGGTGAAAATATGATATGCCTTCAGTACGAGTTTGAATTCGCTAGAATAATTTTGTTGTCCGTAGCGATTTTTTTCGTGAAACAGTTTTTTCTAGTGCGTTCTAAAAAAGAGTGCTATCCATTTCGAGCAAAGGTTTTGCTTCAGACTTGGGCACAGTGCAACGGAAACTTTTGCAAAACATCAGCAGACCTACGGAGACAGTGTTTTGTCAAGGACCCAGGTTTTTTTGTGGTTTAAGGCATTTTCAGAAGGAACAGAGTTGATTGAAGATGAATCACGCAGCGAAAGGCCTTCATCTTCAAGAACCAATGAAAATGTCGACAGAATCCGGGATCTTGTGCATTTTAACAGTCAGAATGATCGAAGAAGAGTTAAATTTGACTCACACTACCATTCATCAGATTTTGACCAATGAATTGGGGATTACAATGCGCCTTGTCACACAGCAATTTCAATAAACGTGCTTTTGGACAGTAAAAACATTTTTGTAGCTCTTCAGCCTCCTTATTCGCCTGACTTGAGTCCTTGTGACTTTTTACTCTTCCCAAGATTAAAAAATCACCTCAAGGGACGTCATTTTGGGACACTCGAAAACATTCAAACGTCCGTAACCGACCAGCTGAAAACTATTCCAGTATCAGAGTTCCAGCACTGCAATGAGGATTGAATGAACCGTTTCCAGCGCTGTGTGGCTTCCCAAGGAAGTTATTTCGAGAAATATGTGAGAAACGGTCTTTCAAAAATACTATTTGCAAATTTTCAAAATTACACTGATCAAAAAGGTGTTTACTAAGGAGAGCCCTATTTTTAATCTGGATAGAATAAAGTCTAAAGATTTCAAAAATTCAAACCGCGGATCTCTATATTTTATTGTTCTTAAGCTAGTATTTTTTTAAATTAAAAAAAAAATGATTTTATTTGTTTTGGGGGTTGATTTATAATATGTCCTGAGGCCCTTGAGGTCCTTGGGATTTAAAAATTCTAACCGCAGCACATTTTATACATGGAGGGGTCTTATTAAATACCTACAAAATCCTGAAATATGTGAAAATTACCTGTCTTATACAATGTAGTCGTCTTGTTACTCGGTTTAAATATACGATTATTAAATTAGAGCGTAACGTATCACTTATTTACTTATATAAGTGCTGAAAGCCTTATTTAATAACTAATAATTTGTAACTCCTCCTTCAGATGGTAACCTTAAATTTGCTTTCTCAGGTAAATATCGTCAAATGTCAAACGTTTACATATATCCATTAAAATTAATAATTTAATATTCTCCATTAATAAGCCGTAATATAAGACAGGTTGCGCTCCGAAATCCGGGTAAAGGCTGGGTAAATCCGGAATTCCATATCATTGGTTCAATCCACCCCTAGTAAACACGAGATAATTAAACGAAATTAAACATAAATTATGATTAAAAGGAATGTTCCTTCATCTTTGAGAAGATGGAGGTACACTTTAAGGTATTGATTTTGACCCTAGGCCTTTAGATTCCTTGTTTGATCTTCTGGAAGTTTGACACGACCGTCAAATTAAGTTTAAGTCAACTGGTGAAACGTACACATTACTGAGGTTAGGTGACTAATTACAACGTAGAGACCTACTCATTTTCCACTCCTGTTATTTTATGTGTAATTGGAATGTGAGCTCGGTAACGTAGACCAGTGCTCCACAACATTTTATCACATACTAGCTGCTACAACCGGCTTTGATCGGGGACAAATACAGCCATATACAGCGTTGGATATACACAAATACAGCGTTGGATATATGCTACCTAAACTTAGCAAAACTTGTTTTATATTAAAAAAGCTTTACAGATATAGTTTCTTCTGATATATATATATATATATATATACAGGATGTTTGTTTGAAACGGGGCACTTCGAATAACTCCTTTATTTTAAGAGATACAAAAAATTCTTCAGAAGAAAAGTTAAACTAGACAAAAAGGCCCATCTAAAGGTTACTATAAGAATTCTGAGGCACTTCCGGTTTCACCGGAAATGATGTCAACTTTTGATCTAGCATAGGGAATCGATAATTTTATATTTTTTTCCTAAAAGTAAATTAAATAGCTTTACAATGACACCAAAAAAATCATATTTTTATTTTAACCATTTCAAAATGGCGACCATTTATTTACAAAATAATAATCAACATAAGTTTTACAAAGTTGAACGTCTCGATAAAAATTGTTTTTGTAAATATATGACGAGTATGACATAAGAATTTTATTTAATACCCATATTAATTTCGTCAAGAACTTTCTTTCGAGTATATATATATATATAAAATAATGTAGAGAAATCATTTATATACAAGAGAAATAATACTGGGCCAAGAATAGAACCTTGTGGGAATATAATACAAAATATTTTACGTCATAGAGTAGTGAATCAATTGTTAGAAGGGGTGATCCTCTAGCCATTCTGTTGTAATTGAGAAAAGAACGTGGCAAAAAGGTAAGTGTGTTTCTGCTATATTCCAGTTATCGCATGACATCCGATCATTTTTACATAGATATTTTAAAAGTTTAGCTCCTCAGATAAGATGTTTCATGATAATAATGCTGGTATATGTCCAAATATAGGTTGTAGAATTTGTTAACCATTAATCATGCTGTCCACGTGCCTCTTCTTCTTCATTTCTTCCGGCAGTCACCGTTCCTTTACATGCTGCTCTCCCCTTCAATCACGAAACCATCCTGTCCTCACAGCGACCGATCTACGTTCTACAATAAATTCAGCTGTCGATCGTTTACCCTTCACCCCCACTAGCGGATTTCTCACTATCTATTCTCAACATGCCCGGACCATCTTCATTGGCAACGCCCACAAGTCTTTCAAGACCCTGTTTCAACTTTATACGCAACGAAGAATTTTACTCTTACGAATTTCTTTATACTTTGCGGTTTGATGATCAAAGAGATTATTTGCCTGAAAATTTCACGAAATGTTTAGGTGAGAATTTGAATTATCCTCAGTTTTTGATTAATGTAAAGATGTACTTTAAAATACAACGCTACCACCAAAAGACTTTTCAAATTCCTCACAGTTTATTTGTTCACCATAATTACATATTTTGTAAATTAACATTTTATTACAGTAAATTATGATAAACAGCCAAAAGTTAATCATCTTGAGGTTACATTCCTAACACTATCGATGAAATTTCGCGAGCAACGTGGAATTACAAAAAAATTGAATTTAAAATATGAAACAATACTTTATTAATGAACTAAACATTAATATTTGGTAAATAAATATTATATATCCAAGAAAAGTAATATTAACATGAAAAAATTGATGTGAAGACAAAGCAAAAAGACTACCGCCCTTTTTGCTTTGTTCGGAGCACGTTTGTTAGGAGAAATCCACTGTTTTGACTGTTCGTTTCTTTCTGGTGTGTTTCATCAACGAATCTCAAGCCTTTTTACACCTACACTCGTTTCAAATATTTCTTTAAATACCACAACTGTGAACCAAGGGTGCACCGCGTGAAAGGATGTCAAGGATTTAATTTAATATTCTCGGACCGTTTAGCAAGGATTATATGCATGCCGTGTACTTTTCAACTCTGTAGTTCCTCTCCCATTCTGCTCGTCTGATCGCTGCACGTCTACACCCCCCGCTTCATACTACTAATATTATGAAAAAGATGACACAAGGCTTTTATAAAAAATAATATCTGCTTTATACTCGTTACATGAGAAAGAAAAATTCTGAAGTAACTTTTAAGTGCATTTAGTAAAATATTATATTCTGACAAAAGCGTTGTTTAAGAAAATATAGTATTAATTTTCTCGAGTCTCATTAAAACTATAAACTTAACGTAAGTTTTCAGTTTTCACACTAATAATTATTAGTGACTTTAGCGTGTATACCGTAATGAACATACTCAATTTACTGTAATTATATGTTAATGAAATGAACTGAACATTTTAATTTAATTTGACAAATTAAATGCAACTTTAACAATATAACATGCTTCGTGTTTGTTGACGATACCTAGCAGAAACTATCATGAAAAAAATAATACTGCCTGAAACAAAGTATTCTTTATGGAACCCATGAATTATTACGGAACCTTGGGGTTCCGGGAACACATTCTGACAATTCTTGCTCCTCAAATAATGCATTATGAATAGGGTTGCCAACTTTTTCTGAGACAATTCCTGGACATATTGCTCAAAACTATATGTATAGGTATATGGGTGGTAGTGGTTTAGGTCTTAAACCATCCTCCGCCAGGTACTGCACTTCAGGCTTACCAAAAGGCAGCACGTCATACGCGAATACCTGACGGGGAAAATACACACTGCCGCATCCCAGACCCTGGAGATGTGCGGCAGCGGCTAGTGCACTACGCCGTGCGTCTTCAAAGTGCGCAGAGAACCAAGCAGACATGCACACAAGCTTAATTTTGTGCTCCGGGTACATTTGCCGAAGCTCAGACAGGAGGTCAGAGTATTTATCTCGTTTTTCGACCTCTTTCAAAGAAATATTCTTCTCTGCTGGACACGAGAATTCGATTACGAACATCTCGCGTGTCTCGTGATCCAGCAGAACGATGTCTGGCTTCGACGTAATTTAATTTTTAACGTAATACGTAATACGTAAGACGTAACGTAATATTTTCCACTGCGAAACCACTTAACATACCTAGTATTCTGAGGAAACTTTTTTATGTACAAAAAAATATTTAAAAAAATAATAACACAGTTTTTTCATGTTTTTTTTATTATTATTATACGAGCCTCATGGTTTACTTTTATACATAGTAATAATAATAATAAATCTAAAATCTAATAGGAATAAATCGAAAATTATATAGTTATAAATCAGCGGAGGACAAATCGGGGCCCTCGGGCCTCATGTGGCCCTTGTAGGTATTTTATACGGCCCGCCAATATTTTTTTAAAGAGAAAAAATTTGAAAATGGAGACGAGATCGTGTTTTTTTTCTGTACTTTAAAACTAGACGTGAGACCGTTGTTTTTGCTCTTCATATGGAGAGGGCACCAAAATATTTTGTACGGTCCGCGCCATCCTGTTATAAGGTCAATGTGGCCCACGGTCCAAAAAGTTTACCCACCGCTGTTATAAATAATCAGGAACTCAAAACAAAAGTTATTGTTAAGATGTATGTACCATCAAAAAGTATTTTTTAAAAGCTTTCTCTGAAACTCCGGGACATTTTGACATTTAACCTGGATTCTGGACAGCAACTTCAATTCCTGGACAATCCAGGCCAATCCTGGACGGTTGGTAACCATAATTTTGAATCGGATTGTTCTTCAAATCTATGAAATTTTCTTCTTCTATCAGTGTCAAATTTTTATCGTCTAAGCTGGCGAAATTATTGACGACCCACTCATACTCTTTTGTATAAAGAGATGGAAAATATTGTTTTGTGACTTTGGATGTTTCGCTTTGGTGACAACGTTGATGGCTGATCAGGATCAATCAATGTTTTCTTATTTTTCGGGTGGTTGAGATAGATCAATTTTTCTTACGTAACGTCACAAGAAACTTCTATTAATTACTAGAAATTATGCCTTGCATTCAAAGAAATCGACATGTTTAAAATAATCAAGTTGTGATTTTCTTTCTTGATCCATAGCCGAATTACAACGATTGTTTTTAAAATATCAAGATTACTCGGTAAGCCTAGAATGTCCTAGCTTATTATATGTCCTATCCACAAAATATCTCTATTAGAAAATTACTTCCTCGTACAAGTACAACAATGCATCATAATTCTGACAATTTTTTAATCAATTTATGAAAAAATAACTTTATTACCATTGACAAATTTCCAGTTTGTCAAGTGAGTTTATTATTGAACAACCTGACAGTCATTAGCTTATTGACAGCGTTCACCCCCAGTCCCTCTTACTAATTTGTCACGCGAAATTAGCGGTTGTTAATAAAGATGCTGTGAATTTTTATCTGACACTAATAAAAAAATGAATAATTTTGTTCAAATATATAATTAAGAACTTAGTAGAGTTATTTATTAGGAATTTTATTAATCGGAAAATATAATTCTATAGATAATACCAATCTTCATCATCATCATCATCTACCAGCCTAATTCGTTTACTGAATGGGCCTCTTCAGTACCCAGATATACTTCTCTGTCTTGAAAAGAAAATAATCTGGTATGGCCATGTAAGGGCATTCCCTTACACCAATTAAGCCTTTAATTGGTATAAGGCACGAGCCTTTTTTGAGCTTTGGTCAAATTATGCGGAATCCATCGGAAACAGATCTTTTTCACAGCTAAATGTTCATGTAAAATCGAATTTATTGAAGTTTGCGATATGCCAAATTTTGCCTCTATCTCACGGTAAGTCACAGGCCGATCTTCTTCAATCATTCTGCGCACAGCATCGATGTTTTTTGAATCACAACCTATTTTGGTCGACCTTCACGAGATTCATCACTGACGGACGCACGACCACGACGAAATTCTGCAAACTAATTGTAAACTGTCTTTTCTGATGGTGCTTCATTACCAAAATTGAACGAAGTGAATCTATGCATTGTTTTTGAGTTAGGCCTTTATAAAATCTTAAGAAATCATCCAACGAAAATCTTCATGAGTAATATTCATTTTTTCACATACTTGTTTTTTTAAACACTCACTGTCGATAAACTACTCGGTCAGTTTATAATCTGCCACTGATTTCATAATAACAAATGTCTAATTTAACGAATATTGTATTGACACATTCCAATATTGCCATCTAGTGGTCGTTTGTTAAAACATAAAAGGTAACCCTCGTATTAAAAATATAAAAACTTGCTCCACCTAAAGGCCTTATCACACTAGAGTTATTATTCAAGTCTAAACTTGGAAAATTAAAGTCTTTGCATTCGAATCGAAGTCTTGTGTGTGTGATAGCATGACAAAAAACTTATGTCTTTAAGTCTGAGAAAATACATCGAGATATATTTCCCCTGTCTCTAGAAGACAGACGAAATCCAAGTCGTCAAATGCGCGTGCGCGGCCTCGCCCTCTCAGTCAGATCAAATGAGATGGGTGTATTGTTAACGTTATGTACGCAGACGCAAGTTACTTTTCCCTGTTTCGCGTGTGATAGCAGAAGAAGTGAAGACTTGAATCCTCGAAAAAGACTTACAAAATAAAACTTGGATAGCGTTCTAGTGTGATACGCCCTTAATAATACTATAGTTTCACAACCTAACAACGCAAATAGAAGAAATAAATATTGAAATATCCAATCCTTTAACACAGAAGGAATCTTCGAATCCTGAAGTCATTAAATTATATTAGAATCTGCAGATAATTATCACTACTTAGCCATTTTCTTGTTCTAATTAGCAATTTTCTTGTATTCAACACTCATTAAGTCAGTAATAAATACAAATGTATTAAGATACAAAGTTAACTTATTTAAATTTTACTCCTTTGTCTTATAAATGTAATATGACAATCATTTTACGTACAAAGTTACTCAAGTTATTCGCCGTATGTGAGTTGAATACTTTGTAATTACATCTAAGTTTAAATGGATTATATGAAGTACGTGAAATACTAAGAATGTCATTTTTTTTAATACGTATCTGTATTTTTTTTTTTTTGCGAACTTAAAAACATGTATTTGTTTTAGTTGCTTTGTTTTACTTAACGGTCGAACTAACCCAGACGACAACTGGTCTGACAATTTCTATCTGTCTGGAGGATTTTCCAATTGAAGGGTTCACGAATTAAACAAGGGTCGAAAAGTGTTTCAATTTTTTTCCTCTGGGCAAATAAAAATTTATTGAATCTTACTTCGAAAATAGTTTTAGCTAGGCGTTCAAAGTTAATTCGGACCATTGCTTATTCTGTTACACTGTAAAAAAAGGAGTGTTAAAGGGATTTCATGGTACACTAAAAAATTAATTTTTAGTGTAACTTGAAGTCCCTCGCTTTTCGTTAAAAATTAAATTTTCGTTAATAAAATTTCGTTTCTTTTTACCGACCGCCAAAATATATAAGGGAGGTATTGTGATCATACCGATTTTGACATTTCGAATTGAGGTCCCTACATAATGTTTTGACTATTTTTAGCATGATGTGTGTCTGTCTGTCTGTCAATGTATTCTGGATTATTCATCTTATTAGATATAAGTGAAGTGATTACTATTTTGAGAATTGGACTTACGTTAATGATGATGGTTTCTTCCGGGATTTCTGTTGTGCAAAATCTTCTATTATGTCCTCAAAGTCTAATTTTTGAAGGATATCTCTTTCTATGCACATGATTGAATAATTAGTAAGTCGTTCTTGTAACATAGTCGTTCGTAATTCCAAGAATTGAGGTCCCTACATAACGTTTTGACTATTTTAGCATGATGTCCGTCTGTCTGTGTACACGTGTAGAGCAAATTTGGCTCTAAGGATTTTTATGAAACTTCATATTTAAGCTTTTGACATCAATGGCACAAGTTGGTCAACTTTTGGTAAAAATCGGTTGACTAGAAATGGGAGTTTACTCGTGTCGATTTTAAGATTTTTGCGAATATTTCATAACAGAAAAATATTTCGAAAAAATTTATTTAACAAAAGTTGCTATAAAAGCAATAACTAACAACCTTTATATGAGATATTTTTTGATAAAACGAAAATTTTTTGAAATATTTTTCGAAATTTTTTCAAAGTATCTAATTTTTTCATACTTATATGTAACGTTTCCATGATCATGATAAATAATATCTCTGTTACACAATATTGGGCTAAGTTATTTCTACTTTTCTGAATGTATTTTATACAAGTGATGCTGGTCAGCCCTGTGGTGGCCACAGCTGATTTTTTGATTAAATTTAGTGTTAAGTTGACACTTACATACTGGTTAAAGTATAGTGTTAGAAAATAAATAATAATAATATATATTTATTGATTAAGTTACATAAAAAGTGTTTTTAGTCAGTCAGATTATAAAAATAAGTAAGTACAATAAGTGCTTACAAAATACAAAATACAATACAAAATACAAATTAAAAATGTTATATATTAAAAATTCGTCAAATGTATAAAAAGCATGATTGATTAAAATTTTCTTAATACTATTTTTAAAATTTTGGCAGCTTAGTTTCTTGAGTTCGACAGGTAATATATTAAAAAATTTGGTACAGTAATAATTTGTACCATTTCTTGATTTTGTTAAGCGTGTAAATTTAGGATATAAGTTTCGCTTATTTCGAGTATTATGAGAATGAACATGTTCAAAGTTGAGAAATGGTTTGAATTTTTGAAAAAACAGAATGATAAAATATTAATCCAATGTCAAATATTAAGCTGTTAAATTTGGCAATATTATTAACTACAAATTTCATCCTTGACGGCCTGATACATATGTATATATCACAACATTCGTTACGCGTTAATTTTCAGAACTGTAAAAACTTTCGTTAAACGTTAAAAATATCTATTAATTTTATCCACAATGCATAGTCTATAGTCGATTAATTTAAGAGCTATGAATGTAGATTTAGATTTATTAATCGCACCAATTTCCAAAACTCCAGCAAAAATTTATTTCAAAAACTACGTATTTCCTGGATTAAATAAACTCCTTAATATTTTTGTACTGGTTTAAAATGTACTGTCCAATATAGTGGTGAATTTTATATGATTCAATGTAAAGGTTCTAAAAGGGCTAATTCTCGTTACCCTATGTTAGGACAAAGTAATCTACATAAGCATACAATCTTTTAGGTCCATTACGTGAAATTGCACTTAACTGAAATCGCACTGTCAAGTTGAGCCGTTTTATGGATCATCAGACTTCAGCCACAAATTAAATTTTAACTATCACTCAGCTAGTGATTTGAAATTCAGAGTAAAACAAATAGTTAAGTGAGGATTTTAACTGTTATACCAAATAAGAACATTTTAAACACAAGATTATGAAAAAAATACTTTTTAATGGGGCTGCCTAATCAATAATGTCAATGACAAACTTAGTGGCGAAAAAATAGCTAAATCGGTACATATATTTTTTTTATTCGATTGGAGTAGCTCACTGGCAAAAGCAAATGAACGTCCTTAACTTCTTTGTTTAGGGCGAGCGAAAATTCTTATATATTTTTTTTTTATTCAAGATATTGATAGGATGTTTTTTATTAAGAAATAGAAAAACATTGTTTTAGTAAATCAAAATCTGTGTATTATAGCATCAGAATTACAGTTTATATTAAAATACGTAATCTTGTCACAACTACTGTTAAGCTGCGTTCAGAGCTCTTTAAATTAGTTGACTGTTGACTGTGCATTATGTACGAGGGCATATTGAAAACTAATGCCTCCATGGCCATAACTTTTATAATGATGGGCCAGACCGTGTCAAAAGTGGTTTGCCATTTACCTTAAGTATCTGTACATAAGTCCTCCTAGCGGAGATTCTCAGCAACATCGCGTTTGTGCATGACAGTTCCAAACATGGCGGCCAGCATGGATGTGCGGTTAAAACAACGAGCTGTCATTGAATTTCTTACTGCGGAGGGTGTAGCGCCCATTGATATCCATCGAAAGTTAAGTGCCGTCTACCGTGAGGCGTGTGTTGATGTGAGTACTGTTAGGACTGTGAAAGACGCAAGTCCTGCTGAAACGGATGTCCAGGATCGGGCACGCAGTGGCCGACCAGTGTCTGCATGTGGTGAAAGGCAGGTGGCTCTCGTGGATGAACTGGTTCGTGAGAATCGACGGTATAAACAAACTGACATAGCCAACAGGGTGGGTATTTCACAAGAAAGAGTACATCACATTATCTGCAATGTGCTGCAGTACAGGAGAGTATTCGCGCGTTGGGTGTCCCGAATGCTTACTGATGAAATGAAAGCCAATCGGAAACAAATTTGCGAACAACTCTTGACTCGATATGTTTCAGAAGGTGATGCTTTTCTCTACAGAATTGTGACAAGGGCAAGCGTTTCTCTTCGGAAGCAGAGGTGATAGCGGAGGTGCGGAAATGGTGCAGTGGGAAGTCTTCAGACTTTTTCCGTGACGGACTTGAAAAACTCGTACCACGTTAGAAAGAATTATTAGAAAGGGACGCAGCAGTACGTATGGATTTTTGTTTTGAAATGTTTGAAAAAATTAATTCCGACCCAACAATGCTTCAAAGAATTTTATTTACTGACGAAGCAACGTTTACTCTAAATGGTGAAGTGCACAGACAAAATTTTAGGTACTCAAGTCGAGAAAATGTATATTTGTTTCATTCCTCCCGAACTCAAAGTCCGCAAAAATTAAATGTTTGGGCAGGGATAATAGGAACCAATATTATAGGGCCTTTTTTTATTGACGGTAACCTTAATGCTGCAAAATATCTAGCCCTTTTGCAAAACCAAATATTACCTGCGTTGCGAAACCTAAATATTAATGGACAAGTATGGTTTCAACATGATGGCACACAAGTCCATTATTCTAGAATAGTTAAAGAATATTTACATAGAACTTTCCCAAATAGCTGGATTGGAAGAGGAGCATCGATGAATTGGCCAGCGAGATCTCCGGAGATATTTATTTATTGGGAATATTTAAAGGTCAAAGTACATAATGGAGAACTTAGGGATGTTGCAAGACAAATTACATTCTCTAGTAATTAATGCGTCTGCTATAGTATTCAGAAAGAATATCCGTGTATTAACAGACGGTTATGCAGTGTATGAATATGTGTTCTGAATTAGTAAAGTGCTGATGAAGGGAGTTCGTAATTACAAATACGCACTGTAGCCCAGACCTGGATTAAATGTAAACGTACGTAATTATTTTGTACTGTAAATTGCACCGAGTTTCGTATCAGTGTTTATGAAATGTTACTGAAATTAAACACATCATATATTGCTAAAATTCAATAATATAATCCAGAAACAACTAGTATTCTTGTTGTATTGTACCTTCAGTGGTGCACCCAGTATTGGGGGGGGGGGGAAGACAAAATGATTTAAATTATTATCATTTCTAAAAAAGTGATGATCTAAAAAGAAAAAAGAAAAAAGCTCCTCGCTTCTGAAATACAAGTGATGACCTAAACAAAAGGTCCTCATCTCTATTTTAAATACATGGTGTCCCAAAATTCACGCAAGAAGTAATTTTGATAGAAAACACAGGTTTTTAATCAAAAATTGTTGGGCTATTAATAAAGAAAAATATAAAGATATGATGGATTTATTACTTTATATACCACCCATTCATCATGAATACTTAAAAATCTTAAAAATCTAAACTAACAAAATATAATTTATATGTATACAACTTATAATTGAATATACTTTCATATTTTTTCAATTTTTTCCTATAAAATAAAATTTTTGTTTTGTTTATATTGTTATTTTTCTAACAAAGAATAAAATTATATTGAAATAAAATAAATAATTAAATAAAATTTTCATTTGTTTGCTACTATAATTCCATTTCATTAGGAGAAGTCAAAATGTTCAGCAAATCATTGCCTTTGAAAGTGAGGCCAGTCCATTAAGGTACACCAAAACCACGACTTTTTTCAAATAACGCCGATAACACTTATCGTATAATAAAATTACATGCATTGAGAATACCAAAAATGTAAAATAAGTCCTTACGAATATTTTTAATTCCATTCAAATGCAAAACATTAAAATCTAGAAATAACGAAAAGTGGACTTGTCTCGGTTTCAAAATCAACGGCTCAATTAATAAATCATTTTATCTTAATATAACTGGGCAATTTTATTAAAATATAATCAAATAAAATCCCTGGCCTAGATTCTATTTAAAAATATTCTTCCTGTTGAGTTGTGTAGTAAATATAGTCGTTGTAACAATTACTCCTGCTTAGAATGACCTAAATAAAACAAAACCCTTTCCATGGCAACAAATTGCAAAACCACCATTTCAATCAAAACTTCGTATCAGTTTCTGTTGTTTGTAAGTTCAATGCACTTTCAATCAGTGCATTTCATGTAATCTTGTTCAAACTAATCGCGACATTTACATCACCCCCTCTATTCCCCCCCATTCTAAATTCCACCCTTCAATTGGGGTAGTGAAGTTTATTGGGTAATTAGCTTATTATCTAATTAGAGGAAAGATGTGTGGAATGTATGGAGTAAATCTGTTCTATTTTATGCTCGCTTTTAATGGATTTGCACTAAGCTTCACAAAAGCTTTCATTTGAAATTCGAAGAGTACATTTAAAAGGATTTGGTATTTGTGTTTTGGATAATGGAATATACATTTTATATTTTTAAAGCTTTGTTTTAAACTAAAATAATAAACAATATATTATTCATGCTTTTGAAAATGTTTTGTAAATAACTTTACTGGAAGAAAAGTTAAATATGATGAAACTTCATTTTTAGGGTTTTGTAGGTATGACCAAAAAACCCTTATACCGTCATTTTGTCGTCTGTCTGTCTGTCTGTCTGTCTGTCTGTCTGTCTGTCTGTTCGGTCAAAATTGTAGCCAAACGGCTAAACCTAGAGAGTTGAAATTTGGCATGCTTATACAACTCGTTGACCCGCACATAGGAAAAATACTAAAACATCTAAAAAACATATCCCTCTAAAAATATAAACAAATATGTGCTCATCGAAAAAAAAAATATTTTTTTTAAATTCTGAGTAGGGTCAAAATTTTATTTTTGCAAAATAAATTATTTTGATGCGATTTTTGCCAAAATTGTGCAAAAAAAATTTTGTCCCACACCCTGTAGCCCAGATGGCGTAAACTAAAAATCTGAAAAAATTCTAAGTAATGTACATTGGTGTGAACCGGAATAGTACAACAGGAATTTTTGATCAGATTATGTTTTCGGAAAATAACGCATTTTTTGTGTTTTTAACTAAAATATGTGATCTATTTAATACGTTGTGTAACATTTCACAACAATAACTCTCGTGGCGTGGTTGGATTCGTCGTGCGCTTTATAATATAAGTTAACTTGCAAACTAG
This sequence comes from Liopterus haemorrhoidalis, assembly GCA_963971575.1. NCBI lineage: Eukaryota > Metazoa > Arthropoda > Insecta > Coleoptera > Dytiscidae > Liopterus > Liopterus haemorrhoidalis. The sequence continues at coordinate 7,096,308 of OZ020622.1, read as the reverse complement.
GGTTCGAATCCTGTTGATTTTTTTTTTTTTGCATTTTTATTTTGTTTAAATTATTTTGTTAAAATTCTAGTTATATTTGGTAAATAGTGCATTTAATTTTTAAAAGCGTAAATTTAATAACCAGTGGAAAGTGTTGAAATTATAATTTAATTGTATGTTTGACGAAATCAAAGGGCGGGACTTATGATGTAAGCAACCAATGGAAGCCATAGGTGCAATTTTCAAAATCTTAATGAACTTTGCTATATAAAAAAAAATACTGCATATATTTAGAAACTCAAATAATGGTATTAGGCATTCGAATTAAAATTCATAAAAAAATATTTTGACATAAAATTTGTTTTGGCATCCCAAATAATCATCGTTCAGTTACTAAATACCTGCAAAACCCAGAAATGTGTGAAAATTCACACTTCACATCAATTTTTTCCTTCCCAATAACATCAGTGATGTTATTAATTTTAAATCTGGTCAAAATAATCAACTACGGTTTGAATTTTTGAAATCTAAACTTTTATCTACCTTAATAAGAATTGAAGGTGTCTTTTTGATCCATGTGGAAAATTTGTAAATATTTCATTTTCTTAAGACCGTATCTCAAAATCTACATAAGACAAGAATCCTAGCTTAAGGCTGCGTATAACCCCCAGTGGTTACTAATTTCTTATACAAAACTAAAAATCTAAAATAAAATTAGTATCAACCTATACATCAAATTTTGCACCGAATTTTTATCTATCTAATAAGATATTTTTAATTGTAGAAACATTTATTGTAAAAATATTATCGCTCAATAACTTAAAAATAGACATCAGCGATATTGTTCTGTAATTTTTTAAATCTATTTGTAGGTTTCGAATAACTTTTATATTTATATAGTTTTGTGTAGAAATGTTCAAATAATACGTCAACATTTTTTTCGACTTGATTCCTTATAGTTTAGAACCTTCGTCGAAAAATATTATACTTGATGATAATGGAATGCCACTTGGTACACGTATTCTTTACGAAGATTAAATCATTTTTCTTGTTAGACCTATTTTGAAAACCTCGGCAGGTTCAAGATGGCGGCAAAAATAGACTACCAAGTATAATAACTAGAAGTAGTTTTCACAATAGAGCAAAATAGCTATAAACATATTTGTAGAATGAAGCTTTTGCTACAATTTGCCGCATCGTACGCAAATATGCGTCAATTGGTTTACAAGATGGCGTCTATAATGCAATTAGCTTTTTTACAATTACATTACAGCTTTTTCTACAATTAAAAATATCCTATTAGATAGATAAAAATTCGCTGCAAATTTTGATATATAGATTGTTATTAATTTTATTTCCGATTATTAGTTTTGTATAAGAAACTATTGAGAACTATAGGGTTGTGCGCCGCCTTAAGAACAATAAAATATAGGGACCTAAGGTTGAAATTTTTAAACTTCCCAGGTTCTAAAGGGTCTCACGACATTATATACGGGCTGTGTAAATTAAGTAACCGGAATTATTTTTAGGGTTTTGTAGGTATGACCAAAAACCTTTATACCGTCATTTTGTCGTCTGTCTGCCTGTCTGCCTCTCTGTCTGCCTGTTCGGTAAAAATTTTAGCCAAACGGTTAAACCTAGAGAGTTGAAATTTGGCATGCTTATAGGAACATATAAATCAGGTGTCCAATAAATTGAACAAGACTTCTTACATGATAAAAAGATTGACGAATACGGTGTCTGCGGAGATTGTTAGATTGGATTTTGAACAATTTCAGTCAACAGTAACCTACGGTCTTGAACTAAGGGATGTTTCATCTGGCTTGCGGGGGATTTTCATAATCCAGAAACGGGTTATTAGAATAATGGCTGCTATTAAACAACGTACGTCATGCAAGCCAATTTTTAAACATTTAAAAATTTTGACAGTCCCATCTCTATATATAGGGTAACTGCAGCGAATTTCGACTATGCAGGTAATTTCGATTATCCCATCATTTCTCTAAATAATTGCTGCCATATAGCGGTAGTATAACGTAACAATATGTTTATGTGAAAAACTAACACCACTTTATTTTAAGCCACGTGTGAATATCGTTAGACGAACAGTGTAGATATTTATATTTTTTAAGTGTTAAAATATTTTTTTATTGGTTTTAATCAGCAGTTGTTTATCAAAGGAAAGTTGAACAAAATATTTTGCATTGAATAAACTGATAAGAACTGATCCAAATACATATATATTAGCTGGTAAAATTTGATTTTCATAATATTTTGTTACAATATCACAGGCTAAATAAAACAGATTTGATTGCAGGTAATATCGACTAGAAAAATGAAGCTACTACGGACTAGTCGATATTACATGCATGCATGTTTCACTTACCTAATTTGACGACAGTTAAAATCACGTCTTACTAAAAGTCTCTATTATTATATTCTTTTACCTAAATAAAATGTAAAAGAGACAAGAAACGTTGATTATCTAAAAATTTTAGGGTAGTCGATATTAACATCACTTTTTTGAAATCAACGTTTTTTTCATATTTTTTTTATATCGAACTTAAGTTGTAATAACAGCTTGTTTCATCGTGAAAATATTTAGCACCTAAAGATGAATGAGGTATCGATTGGGACCACTTTCCTACCAAAATATTGAATAGTACGTAAATTAAAAAATAAATAAATTTGGTAGTCGAAATTCGCTGCAGTTACCCTATTGAGTATCCTAATGTTTATTAGGGAAAACGAAAACAGCATCCTAAAACATTGTCAAGTACATAATCACAACACGAGAGGGAAGGATTTATTTTCTATACCGAGGTATAAATATAGGTCGACAGGAAATCTGCCACTAATTAAGGGTACAGATCTCTATAATAATCTGCCTGTAGCGCTTAAAAAGTTAAATATATGTCAATTTAGAAAAAAATTTTAATACGGGGAGCATTTTATAACATAATGGAGTTCAAAACATTCAAAATTTTGTAAAGTTTTTGTAAAACTTTTGTAAAATTTTTGTAAATGTAACTTGACTTAAGTTTCTATATCTTATTACAATTAACTTCAATAAAGAATTATTATTATTATTATAAAAAAGGATCACGCGTAGTTCAGTTCTGAGGTATCACGTTTTTAAAATAATTTTTACACGTTTCGTGTGTATGCAGTCCTGTATTTGCTTGCTTCCATTTCGCCTTTTGTAATAAATTAAATTAGACAGAATGCAACCCGGCTTGCATGTTTGTTATGCGGATTGCATAATGGTGACATTGAAGGGGCAAACCTTTGCTCATTGATTAAGGGTACAGATCTTTATAATAATCTGCCTGTAGCGCTTAAAAAGTTAGAAATATATCAATTTAGAAAAAAAATGAAAAACGTATTAATAGAGGGAGCATTTTATAATATAATGGAGTTCAAAACATTTAAAATTTTGTAAAACTTTTGAAAATTTTTGTAAAATTTTTGTAAATGTAACTTGACTAAAGTTTCTGTATCTTATTACAATTAACTTCAATAAAGAATTATTATTATTATTATTATACAACTCTTTGACCCGCACATATGAAAAATACTAAAACATCTAAAAAACATATCCCCCTAAAAATATAAACAAATATGTGCTCATCGAAAAAAAAAAAAAAAATTAAATTAAAAAATTAAAATAGCCCTTAGTACGTGGATTAATGATCAAAACTTTATTTTTGCAAAATAAATTATTTTTATGCGATTTTTGCCAAAATTGTGCAAAAAAAATTCTGTCACACACTCTGTAGCCCAGATGGTTTAAACTAAAAATCTGAAAAAATTCTAAGTAATATACATTGATGTAAACCGGAATAGTACAACAGGAATTTTTGATCAGATTATATTTTCGGAAAATAACGCAATTTTTGTGTTTTTTTGATTGACGATATAAATATTTAATGTTATGTAACACAGTAAACCAGTATGCTTTCATATTGATTGGCTGACAGGTGACACCCTCTCCCGCGATTGGCTAACTGGTGATATCCTCTCCCGTGATTCACTGACCGGCGATGAAATTAAGATACGTTAACAAATAAAACCAAATACACATACAAACAATTGAAATATTTATATTATAAATCCGTCATTGTTGACGGGTAATAACCTAGTTTGATAACAGTAATGACAGAAGAATCAATACAGTATAAAAATAAAAGATTTTAGTACAAAAATGAAATTAAAATGCCTAATATAAATGTAATTTTGTAGTTTTCATTAATTTGTCTTGGGTGTGCGAAGAATACCTAGAAAATATTGCGCTGAAAATGCCCATGTTAAGTTCAACGATTCTTTGATTTTAAAAAAATCTGCAGTCCACTTGGTGCGTGGAGATTTCAATGTGATCTACATTAGTCATCGATTGTTCTGTGGAGAGACATGTATCCAAACCACCCCAAAGGTCAATACCCTTATCAGTAGTTGCATTGTGCCACATCCTTTCAAAAGCAGGAAGGAGATTACAAGGTGTCGTGCGAATTTACTATGAGTGTCAACAGAGAAATTTAGGAGCATGTTATTTTAATACTATTGTTCGTAGGTGAGACAGGCTAAGCTGATTTATTGCCCAGTAAGGGTTAACTACAAAATGATTGTGAGACATGTGATTCAGCTAATATAATAGCGCTCTAATCGTATGTGGTAAATATAACGTCAAAAGAGAATAATCTTAGCGATTGGCTATTTGATTTATTGAGGGGTTATCAGATTTACGAAATTATGGTCATTTACAGTTTCACATATATAATCAATTTTAATCCACGTGTTTTAGGGATAATTTGACATATGTTACACCCCCAGACATTAATCAAACTTTTAGCAGGAAGCTTTCTTCATAACTGAACAATCTAAAAAATATACTAACTACAACCATTTGTGAAGAAAAGAATGAGAACTATAGTTGATGTGATCAAAAAGTGCAAGTTTTTACTTTACAAAACAATATTTATTTATTCATCAGTTTTTATATTGTCCCCTTTAAATTATGCCACCGTTTTTTCCAGTCTTCAAAACACTTCTGAAACGCAGATTTAGGTATAGCATTCAGCTCCTCCAGCGATTTAGCTTTTATTTCTCCAATGGTCGTAAAACATTGTCCTTTAACTTTTCCCAAAACATAACTATAATTTGGACAAAATAACTTAAACAAAATAATAAAAATGAGAAAAAAAAAACAAAAAATAATATTGTCTCCTCTGCCCGGTTAATTTGCTGCTTAGGAAGAGAGTAATTTAACCATTAGACCGGGATACGCCTTCTAATATAGTGTGTTACATAACTATAACTTTTGTACATCGTCAAATAAAAAACACAAAAAATGCGTTATTTTGCGAAAACATAATCTGATCAAAAATTCCTGTTGTACTATTCCGGTTCACACTTATGTACATTACTTAGATTTTTTTCAGATTTTTAGTTTAAACCATCTGGGCTACAGGGTGTGGGACATTTTTTTTTTTGCACAATTTTGGCAAAAATCGCGTCGACATAATTTATTTTGCAAAAATAAAATTTTGATCACTTATCCACGTACTAAGGGCTTTCATTTGATACCCTACTCAGATTTTTTAAAAAATATGTTTTTTTTTTCGATGAGCAGATATTTGTCTATATTTTTAGGGGATATGTTTTTCGACGTTTTAATTTTTTTTTTTTTGTCAAAGAGTTGTATAAGCATGCCACATTTCAACTCTCTAGGTTTAGATGTTTGGCTACAATTTTTACCGAACAGACACAAAATGACGATATAAGGGTTTTTTGGTCATACCTACAAAACCCTAAAAATGAAGCATGCGTACTATAGACAAATACAAATGGAAATGACTGTTTAATACATTCATCCCCATTGTAGAGCTTTGCTATTTTACAATTTATTGTTCACAGAATGAAAATAACCTACTTATTGAAGTGTAATACTATTTGATTATCCATTTGTAAAAATATGCTTTTTACTGTAAAACAAAAGTATTTTAAAAACCGTTTCATGAAATTTGTAATAGTAAATACAGTATAAACGTTTATAAACATAGTTTAAAAATGTATATATATATATATATATATATATATATATACACGAGGGCTGTTTCCAAAGTTCTGGGAATTTAGCTATAATTTTTATTATTTTGTTAATTTTCGTCAATCTTACAATGTAGTTTTTCAACATAATCTCCATTTAACTGAATACATTTATCCCAACGGTATACTAATTTTTTTAAGCCGTCCTCAAAGTATCAGACCTATCGAGTGTCTGTTCTGGTCCCAACAGCCTTGGCACCCAGCGCGGCGAAACCAGGGCTAACGCCCAAACAATCATGCAAGATGTCATGAACTTGTCGTGTACCTATCCCTAGGCGCACACTAATTTGACGAATAGTCATTCGCCTGTTCTCTTTCAGTAAGTCTTCGACGGCAGTAATGTTTCTTTCATTTACCGACGTGCTTGGGCGCCCACTGCGTGGATCGTCTTCTAGTGATGTTCTACCGGTTTTAAAACGATCGATACACCGATAAACAGTACTTTTGGATTCAACAGACTCACCAAATACTCCTTGCAGACGCTGAATAATTTCTGATGTTTTCACACCTTCTTTCCACAAAAAGAAAATTATTGCTCTTTTAGATTTTGCTGCGTCTTCCGTGGTTACAAAAACAGTGCTATGAAAACGCGTCTATATCAGTCGAACATCTAAATCAGACTGAACAATATTACACTAGATAGTTGCATAAACATGTCAAGACTTGTCTGACACCAATAATATTGTCTATAAGTTCTGCGTAATTTAATTATAGCACAATTTCCAGAATTTAGGAAACATCCTTCGTATATATATATTAACTTTTATAAAAGAATATGATAAAGAAACTCAACATAGTCAGCAGTTAGATGAGAAGGACGGCTAAGAAATAAACCAGTTCGTTTTTTCATCGCGTTCTCGGATCAAAACCTGCGAGACCGATGTTGCGCATGACGAAAATCGTGCGTGTCAATGGCCAACACATCCTGCCGCTTAAGCCTTAAAATATAACTCAACAGACACGATCCTTTCTTGAAACTACAACATTTTGAATATTCATAACTCACCACCAGTTCACGAAAAACTTTCTAATCTAATGTAAGCCTTATATACGGTAATATTGAACCAAAATCCTAAAAAATCTTAGGAGAAAATAAATGGGGATAATGTGTTCTATAGCGTATTATCTTGAACAATGTACTAGTCTCTCCATGGATTTTGTGGCTAGGGTCTGCGGCTAGTAATCAATTAGACCCCGGTTCAAATTTCGGGTAAGCTCGACCAATATTATCAACATCCATTTTCCTGTTGTTTCCATTTTCCAATAGTTCACCAACTAATAAATCTGAACTTTAAAATTGGAGTTTGCACAGTTAAAAATGAATGGAAATAGAGCAATGGAAAATTAAATTCTGCGGCATTCATAATTAACATTTAGGTAGTTACTCAAAGTATAATATTTTAACGGTTGCACATATATTAATGCAAAAAAATATATTTTTAAACAGCAGATACTGTCGATTGTTTCTTCATGGTGAATATTGTCACGGGGTGAAGTCAAAAACGGATCTTTTCTGCAAAATGGTGGGGTTGTCCGTTTAGAAGCTGATGTTAGTCTCGTTCTTGCCCGGCTTCTCCAGGATCGGTCGAACCACCTCAGGTATCCGCACGAGATGAACATATGGAGAAGTCCTGTAGACAACACTCACATCTCGTCTTGGCGACTTCAACAGCTGGGCTGGTCCTTGGGTAACATGATGCGGACTGATGACTGGTCACAAGAATGACTACCCTGACTCTATTCCCGAAGACCATTTTATAACTGTTAACCAGGACACTATGACGTCAGGTCCTACCTCAATTGTTTTGGAAACATTATTCAATTGTGTAATTGTTGGCAGCAATTAAAAGACCATAGTCATCACAATTGAATAATGTTTTTGAATACATTAGAATGTAGTTCAACACTTATGTTGGCAAACACACAACACCCTACACATTCTATAATTCCCAAAACCGTACGTCAGCCACCTACACAGCCTAAAGTTCGCTCAAGAAATTGGGACATTAGACTACAATTATACCATAATTGTGACAATATTATAACGAAGGTAATTACGTCTGGCCTAAGTCAGAGATTGCATCACTGACAATATTGTAATATACTACTACGTAGTATACACGTTCTATTACGGAGCCTAGTATAACTGATAAATGGTAGATAAAAAGTTACTGAAATAACTTTTATGACGGACACCAAGAACAAGGAAAATGGGAATATCTAGAAAGACGTGGATGGAAGGAATCCGAATAGATGGATAAAATAAAATTGGGTGTAATGTCAAGATAGATAACAGTGGAGATTGGAAATGGAATAATGTAGAGCAGTGGTTCTCAAAGTGGGCAATATAGGTCCTTTTGGAGCACCAGAAAACTGAAGGGGACGCTGGCAAGTTGTTAAAAAAGGGCAAGAATACAAATAGATATCTTTGAAAAAGACAGTTAATATGTGAGATTTTTATTATAAGTATTGCTTTTTCTATACATCTTCAAGTATATTTACAGTCTGTTTTATACAAAAAATAGGTAAATGGTTTGAAAAATTGAAGCATAACATGGTTAGATTATTGTCCAGTAACAATATACTAAAACTAACTTGTATTATTACTTACATTATCTGATTTATAAACTAGAGACTTAACAAACTAAAACCTATCTACTAAATCTGGCGGCGAGTGTCTTTTTAATCCTCTAACATCTTCACTGTTATGCAAAAGTGATCGCGAGAGTTTTGGGGTGATTTTCCAACCCACTTATGTATTTACTGCTGTACATGAACTTTTCTCTCTTACCATTAGCATAAAGAGGTCATTGTGCATAATATCGATACAAACCAAGATGCATTCGTAATGGCTCGTCGGATTTTCGATTGGAATCTTTGAATTTTATTGATATTAGATTTGCTAGCATTACCCCAGAGCTAACCTTAGGTCCAAATTTGTTTAAAAATTATTTTATATAATAATATGTTGTTCCACAAAAGAAAAAAAAACTGGATGTTTCCCCATTAGCCAGTAAAAACTTTTACATTTATAGGCTAATAGTTTTCATTTCACAGAAAGTGAGCTTTTCATGTCTTTTATATAAATGCATATCGAGGTATTTCGCTACTGATTTTGGCAAATCTTGGTCGTTTAATTTGACTGGTGAGCAGGTTTTTTCTGGTAGTATAGAACCGTGTGCGATTTTGTATCATTATCTTTTATATATCTTTTTAACCACGCTTGAATATCATTTAGGAACTTTTGGAGGAATCTGGGTGCTTGGATTGTATTTTCGTGTAGTAGGTAAATCTGAAGTGAAGACTAGATAGAGAATTGGTCCTAGTACGGTTCCTTGGGGCACACCCGATAATATAGAGGTGTGATAACTACTATAAGAGGTGTGTTCACTTCTAAACTTTACTTGAAAGTGTCTATCAAAGAGATGTTATTACAAGTTAATCAACTGAATTTGATCACCTATACAGACACAAGAATTATCCAAAGTATTTTAACATAGGTATATTTTATCTTTACATGTAATGTTTCCATGTAAAGAACAATTTACTTTTTAAATTATATAAATATATGTATTAGTCTTGGTAAAAGTTATAGTTAGTTAACCAGCATCGAATGAAACATTGAATGAAACACATCCTTGTCAGACTTATAGTTAAATTTCAAGTCATAGTAAGTTAACCAAAAGGTTAACCAGGAATTCAAAAAATTGCTGTGATTAGCTTTCTCTGAAAAGCGTATATTACAATTAATTTACTTTAAGAAATTGATGTGAAGGATATCATGTAGTAATGAAGAAAATCAACTTCATTATCTGTTACCCTTTAACGTTTTAGGTGTTGAGTTTTAGTGTGTAAGGTGGATATCTAGAAAGTTTGTAGGTAAAACTGGAAACAAACATGAAAACCAGAACAATTACTTTACCTATATTGTTTCTCAGTGCGAACAATTAACTTAGTGAAACAAACAGCTATAAACTCCTAACTGCAATGCTTACGAATAACTTTATTACAAGTTTTAGTTGAAACAATTTTGTTCAAAACTTGTATTTACGCTGCAATAAAATTGATAATAGACAATACAAAGAATGATTGAATTTAAGTATGGATGAAAACACAAGAACAATATATACTAAAATGAATTGAATACTCAAATTATTTGGATACTAAATTTTTACTATCGGGGTTTATTAGATGTGATTCACAATAATTGTACAGTTTCTGTAGTAGATTGTGCTTTTTAATCAAGTTTGTCAAGAGTATGACAGTGTTACTCAAAATGTGATCACAGACTGACACAGGCTCTATTCTTCTTCTTTTTGGATGTTGTCTTTCATACTGGCCATTTTTAATGTTTACTATCGGGTTTTATTGGATGTGATTCACATAAATTGTACAGTTTCTGTAGAAGATTGTGCTTTTTAATCAAGTTTGTCAAGAGTATCACAGTGTTACTTAAAATGTGGCCACAGACTGACACATGTTCTATTCTTCTTCTTTTTGGATGTTGTCTTTCATACAGGCAATTTTTTATTTTTACTTTGTCTACATCTGTCCGGAAAAAATCTATTAAGGTAATTTAAAAATACTGGTGCAGATTGTGCATTTAGGATATGCGAGGTCGACCGGGTCCTCTTTGGCCATATACAAGGTAAGGTTAAAAAGTTCGCGGAATGAAAGGGTTATCGAAGGATTTGTGCAAAACTGTGCAGGTAGTTCAATTATCATTACTCATTATTAGTAACTGTACCAAGTTTCAAATTGATTGCTTCATTAGGCTGTGAGATATTTCCGAATAAACAAGTAAAAACCTGTAGAACACTTCAATTATGGACAAAATTGAGTTCTGCTCCGTTATAAAGTTCCTTAGATAACTAGGAAAAATACCTCAAAGAGAACGGTTCATGAGGACTGTTGACCTGGAAAATCCATGGTTTGCAAATGGCATAGCCTTTTTAAGTAAGACAGAGTCGATTGAAGAAGACCTTCGTTCTGGTCGGCCTACTTCTTCAAGATACTATTTCAGCATATTTAAAAGACAACGGCAAAACATTTTTTTTTTCGACGGTATAAATGAGATCGGACAAATGTATTAGGGTTATGGGGAAGTATATTGAAAAGGAAAAGGTGGAGTAAAAACATTCCTGTGGCTCCTCAGCCTCCTTATTCGCCTCACTTGAGTCTTTGTGACTTTTTCCTCTTCTCAATATTTAAAAATCCCCTCAAGGGACGTCATTTTGGGACACTCTAAAACATTCAAACGTCTATAACCGACCAGCTGAAAGCCATTCCAGTATCCGAGTTCTAGCACTGCTATGAGGATTGGATGAACCATCTCCAGCGCTGTGTTGCTTCCCAACGAAGTTATTTTCAGGGAAACAATACTGAATTGTAATTCTATCCGAATTAAAAAAAATTAGATAATTAGTCCGGTTACTTAATTTACACACCTCGTAGATCAAGTAATATTAAGGGGGGGGGTATGGTTAATTTTGCATTTTTTAAGCATATTTTTAAGAACGATTTGTGGAAATCTGGTAAAGGTAAGCTAAATGGGTGAAAGTCTATCTTAAAGAACAACACTTGAAGAGTATTGCGCTAAATTTATATTGAAAAATATTGAAAAATGAGCCATTGGCGTCATTTTTTAGTAAACACTCCAAAAAAAAAGTTGATTTGCGGTTTACACGATATCTAGTGACACAATCATCTGAAACATATAATTCAAAAATATTAAAAAGTATGGTTAGTTTAAAAGTTTCTTCAGGTAGTGACATCGAGTTTTTTTTTATTAAATTGAGTTTTAAATTTTTGGTACGACTTTAAAGTCAAAAAATCGAAAAAAAAACGTAAAAAATCGTGTTTGGTAATCGGAAAAATGGTTATAAAAAAAATATATTCAAAATAAAAGCAAAAACTCAACGTCACTAACTAGTAAAATGATTTATAAAGAAGTGTGCAAAATTTCAAAAAGATCCATTCATTAGTTTCTGAGTTATGATGTACACCGCATCAAAAAAAGCTATTTTTCAGAAAACGCGTTTAAAAATAAAGAATGTATATAACTGCTCAAAAATAATATACCGGTACAACACACATATATAGCTTATATACAAGTATATTTTAATATATGTATCAAAGATATTCGTCACGAGTTCCCTCCCTAAGAGTATAAAGCAGCTGATATCGATATTAAAGCCTGATAAAGCTGATATACATACGATAGGCGCAAAAAAACAAATAATAGGTACTAGTATTAAAATGAGTATATCTCAGTCAATTTTGCTCCGATTAACTTGAAATTTTAATGGAATACTCTTGAAGATATATACAATCGAATAAGCCAATGAAAAAAATTGAAAAAAAAATCATCAAAAATACCATACCCCCCCCCCCTCTTAAGCAACTTTCTAGTTTAACGTTATATCCTATCATTAGTTATTAAAATGTTCTGTATTGGGCAATGTAACTCCAACTAGCCTGTATCTAGTGCACTAATTAGCGTACATTTTATACCACATTTATACGCGTCTGTAGAGATATGTTTCATGTACAGAAAGCTTCCTGTTTGCATTTAATTTTGCTGATTGCCTTCCTTTTGTTAGAGTAAGTTTAGATTTTAACATTTTTATTTAACGTTATGTAAATGAAAGTTGAATTATTTGGACGATTTATTTTTTGAAATATTTTAGGTGTCAGTTTTAATTAAAAAATTCCCTGTTGGAATGCACAGTTAATGGAATATTTTTCTCTTAAAATATTTGAAATACAGGTTAAAAATACAATTAGTATTCGCTCTTAATAATTTTTTGTTAAAAAATTTAATTTTTTTCGTAAGCCACGGAAATTAAAATAGAAAGAAAAAAAATTATAGAAAATTAAAAACTGGCAGAAAATGGTGCAGTTCAAAAATGTGGAGTAAATGAGTTAAAATACTGTGCAGTGGGATTTTACATTCGGACTTATGACTTCATTCTCTTGTAGAAAATTGAGGTCAAGTGTGAATTTTCACATATTGCAGGGTTTCGCAGGTATATAATAAGTGAAGGCGGCATGCTAAGTCTGTAGGACAAATTTTGCTTCGTAGTAATCATGACAAAATGAACAATATTTTTAAAATAATTTATCGTTTGTTAATCTAAGAGCTTTAAAAACAAATTTTATGTTAAAATATTTTTTTATTAATTTGAATTCGATTACTTTATACCATTATTTAGGTTTCTATGTGCAGTATTTTTTATTATATATAGCAAGGTTCATAAAGATTTAAAAAATTGCGCCTATGGCTTCCATTGGTTGTTTTAAGTCATGTGCTCCGCCCCTCTGGTTTCGTATACATGACACATAGAATGAAAATATAATTTTAATTGATTATTAAATTTACGCTATTAAAAATTAAATGCAACATTTGCCAAAATATAACTAAAATTTTGACAAAATAAAAATGGAAAAAAAATAAAATTATTTCCTCTGCCCGGGAGCGAAACTTAGTTAGCTGAGTAGCAAGCGAGCAAGCTAACCATTAGACCAGGATACGCCATCTAGTGTAGTGTGTTACATAACTATAACTTTTGTACACCGTCAATTAAAAAAACACAAAAAATACGTTATTTTCCGAAAACATAATCTGATCAAAAATTCCTGTTGTGCTATTCCGGTTCATACAAATGTACATTACTTGCAATTTTTTCAGATTTTTAGTTTAAACCATACAGGGTGTGGGACAAAAAATTTTTTGCACTATTTTGGCAAAAATCGCTTCGCAAAAATTATAGACAACCGTTTTTAGAATATTTTGGGCATTTATTGTAAATGTGGTATATAAAGAACCATATATAAATATATTTTTTTAAATAAACATTGTCTTTTATTTTTACATATGTATTTCTTTCAATTACGATTACAATACATTACAAATAATACTTTAAGCATTACTATTTATATAAAAATGATAGAAAATAAGAAGACAGACGCAATTATTACCGAATAATAAAGATGTGTGGCTGAAAATTGCTGATAAGTTTAATTCATATTGTTAAAGGATTGTAAAATATAGCAAAATTTTTCTTTAGTCTTTTTATTTTCAATTACTTTTGTATTATAAAATGTTATTTTATTAACTCCTCTTCTATATATATTATCCTCGTTTTCTGTGGTAAAATTTGTTGAACGCCGTTTAATTGTCATTTTAACAGTAACACAAAAAATATACGTAACGTCATTGAATGTAAAGTCAAACTATTTAATGTCAAAATAATTAATGTCAAAATATTCAATGTCAAAATTTCACCTCACTTTAGCTCTGCAAATTTACGTATAGCTCTATCCCTCTTGCACCATGTTACTATCTTCATAAGAAATACCAATACAAAAACAAAAAATTATGTTGCTAATAAACTATTAGAAGGATTTTGTAACTTGGAAATCACCAATAAATTTATTAGCTTCATAAATATATTATGTGTCTAATAACTATTAGGGAGTTTATTAGGAATTGGAACTCTCGGCCCCTAAAATAAAGGAGTTATTCGAGGTACGGCGTTTCTATCAAACACTCTGTATACAATCGCGTATACTTCGTGGGAAGAAAATCTTATTAGAAAATTTTAAACAAAAAATAATTATTGAATAATTTGTGAGTTAAAATTTGCGTGAATGTAAACGTGGCGTAAGCCTGATAATATTGCTGAACAAGAAGATCTTCATTTGTAGTAGTTAGCATGAAACGCTCCTTCATTTTACTTTGATATTTATCTATTTAATTCAGGGTTTCCTCTTAATCTTGCTTCAGCAGGCTCTTTTACATATTCATCAGTTGGTGGGTAGTTCTCGGATGTCCCCGGTCCCGCTGTGAATCTTCTCAAAACACAGCGAGTCTTTAAACAACGCACTAACCACCAACGCTGCGTGATTGCCACTGCCACTGGACTAACGGACCACTCAACACACTGTAAACATTCACGAGGAAGGGGAGATTTTAAATATAATACAGATTTACTATCAACAAGGATAAACTACAATGAAAGGTCATGCCAAAGAATATATTCCAAAATTACATCACCAGGTTATATTTTAATACTATATAATGATTCAAATATTCCGTTATTGGTTCAAAATTTTATTGTATTTTATTGATACGTTATCGGCTTACAATGTATTCGGAATAAGGAGATTATCATATATTATTTAAATATATACCAACTAGTGGGTACAACAAACAGGATTTAAATGACGAAAAAATATAAGGATTAAAAAGGTGCTAGACGTGGAAAACTGATTAAATCTAGTTGTTCATTAATTATTTTTTTCTTCTTAGAAATAGCTTTTTTAATCTCAAACGCTTTTACGAAAGCTACTTTTTAAGTATTTACAAAAACTAAGAAAGAATTTTTATGGAACAAACTGTTTTAGTGCTTTTCAAAATATTCGCCTTTAAAATTTATACACTTTTGCATGCGTTTAAACCAATTCTCGAAACATTTTTTCTACTCTGAAATTGGTATCTCATAAACATAGTTTTCGAAGGCTTCAATCGCTGTCCACGCATTTTTTGTTTGACATTTTGTTTGAGGGAACAAAAAAAGTTGTTAAGGGATAAATCAGGTGAATACGGGCAATGAGACATTAATTCGATGTTTTTCTCCCTCAAATAATCAATTGTTTGGCTTGCTGTTGAGTGTGACAGCAAGTTAAAGAGTGGGACAGTGTCAAGTGTGAGACAGTGTGAGCTTACACTGTCATGATGAAGAATGACGCGACGTTTTTGGTTGTTTTTTCTGATTTTGTCGATGACTTCTGGCAAACAAATTGTTGTATGTCGTTTAGCTTTAACTGTTTTCCGATCCTCTAAAGGAATGATTGCAACATGTCCATTACAATCGAAGAAACAAGCGATCATTTTCTTGGAAGTGCTTCGTGAACGAACAACTTTTGTAGGTATCGGTTCATCTTGGAAGACCAAAACAGTGGATTGTTGCTTAGTTTCCGGTTCATATGAATAAATCCTAGTTTCGTCATCTGTAACAATGTTGTGTACTGATTTTGCAGTGCCTAGGTTGAATTTTTTTAGCATTCCCTTGTACCAGGGGTCGGCAAACTTTAGAAGCCAAAGAGCCAAATTCTTCCTTTACGGCATCTGGAAACATTTTAAAGAGCCATAATTTTGTTTTAATAAATGACTTTTTGAATATTTTCCAAATTTTATTCCTTATCAACTTAATTTAAAGAGCCACACGAATGTCCTCAAAGAGCCGAATGAGGCTCGCGAGCCGCGGTCTTCCGACCTCTGCCTTACACCAATCAACACGAGCCTTTTTTTTAGCTTCGGTCAAATTATGCGAATTCCATTGGAAACAGATTTTTTTCACAGCTAAATGTTCATGCAAAATTGAATATATTGCAGTTCGCGATATACCAAAGGATGCCTCTATCTTACGGTAAGTCACATGCCAATTTTCTTCAATCATTTTGCGCACAGAATCCATGTTTTTTTGAATAACAACCAATTTTTGTCGACCGTCACGAGATTCATCACTGACGAACGCAGAACCACGACGAAATTCTGCAAACCAATTGTAAACAGTCTTTTTTTATGGTACTTCATTACCAAAAGTTGAACGAAGCGAATCTGTGCATTGTTGTTGAGTTAGGACTTTCCTAAAATCGTAAAAAACATGCAACGAAAACCTTCACGAGTAATTATTATAATTATTACAACTAAGAGCAGAAATCATAAGACTTGTACCTATAGTGACCATTCGTCCCACTTTTTGCGTGACTGTCCCGCATTTTGATTGGGTGTCCCGCATTAAGATGCGTCCCGCATTCTAACATTTTGTCCCGCATTTTAACATTTTGTCCCGCATTGTAACTTGTATTTGAGGAAATGAGGACCATTTGTTTTGCTCTTCACTTAGATTTGGGAGGTGGGGACCTGTTTTTGTTTTTGCTCTTCACTTGGATTTGTGAGGTGAGGACTTTTTTTTGCTCTTCACTTGGATTTGGGAGGTGAGGACCTTTTTTTTGCTCTTCACTTATATTTGGGAAGTGACGACCTTTTTTTGCTCCGTCCCGCATTGCATTCTTAAGAAAATGGTCACCCTAACCTATAGCTCTAAATAATGTAGAATTATTAGTATGTCCAAAAACGAAACATATAAAAAAGTAAACAAACAAAGAGAGAAAAAAAAAAAACAAAGTAAGTTAAACTAATCCTTAATAGTACATTTTTTCACAAACTTGTTTTTTTAAACGTTCACTGTGAACAAACTACTCGGTCAATTTATAAGCTGCCACTGATTTCACAATAATAAATTTTACCTATGTCTAGTAATGACACATTTCAATATTGCCATCTAGTTGTCGTATGTAAAAACACAAATGGTAATCCTCGTATTAAACAGAAAATTGCTCAGATTTCGAAATCTTAACACTAAACCACGTTTGAAATTGAATTATGGTGTCCAGTACTCCATTGAAATATGAGAGAGAGTTAGTAATGAAATGTTTGCCAAAACAACAAAGATTTTAAATCAAAGTTTTCAAAAACTAGTCCTGCTGTGTGAAAACTTTCCGAGTAAGACATTAACAATTTTTGGCGGAGTACTATATCATATTTACATCCTAAATCATTGTGAAAGAATACCGCAAAGCCGCGGATTCTCTGATATATAAATCAGACTACGAGACTAATCTTAGTTCCCGGAGCTGAAATGTCTTAAGAAATATTGTGGGTCCATTTCAAATTTTCTTTTAGATTATCTCCAGATTCTTTTGTTATTGGGATAATAGATTGTTTTTTTCCTTAAAATAATTGCATTGTAAAGAAATACTGTCTTTTTTTTTACTAGAAAATGTTATGAAAAAACACTGTAAGTTATTAGTTCATAGATAACACAGCCCAACAGACATTTTGGTGCTTGCGAGTTTTTAATTGTCTCTAGGTAATTTTTGGGCACAGAATCCAAAATAGCCGTCAGATTTAGTCTATCAGATCTAGTTTTTGAGATACGCTATATTGGCTTCTTTTACAATAAAATATCTTATTTCTTAACTTGTGTATTTTTCACGTTATTACTGTTACTATTTGCTGCAAATAAAGTTATAAACACAAAAGAGACAAAGTAAGGTATTTATTCCACAAAGTAGATAAATATACATTCATCATTTATCACTTAAAAATGTTCTTTTGTACGACTTTCTAGCATGGAGTTTACCAGAACAGTCTTTCTGAAGACTCCAACAGTAGTAGCACAGTAGAACCAGTAGGCCGACTCGTGTCGGAATCTTTGATCTTGGCGTACCACATTTTCGTGACCTCGAGCTACCTCGTCCTGACCAACATTCTAAAGAACGATACAGACTATTACGCGTATGGATACGGACGAATAAGCTTTATATGACAACTAACAAAAGAATTTTGCATTTTACGACTCTAAAATGAATTTAAAAAATATTATACAAAAACTATTGAAAGTAGTATAATAATAAAGTAGGAAAATTACTTAAATATAAAATATTATTTAATATTTTTTAATTTATTCACTTCGCAAAACTGCGCGACCTAACCAGGATTCACACATGCGCATGAAAAATCTGGTACAGAAAAACGGTCGAGTGAAACTACTGGGTATACTGTGGTAGTAGGCCATCATGTGGCTATCTTATCTTCTTTGATATCTTGTCAACGTGTCAAGTAGCCTACACAAAGTCCATCTCGATTTAAAGCCTTCAAAAATTGCTACATTAGCCCAAACTTGATATGCAAGGGCGGAAATATAATTTTCTCTCTCGCAACCAAAGGTTCGTTGACAACGTTTTGTTTTTCTTGAATTATGACATATCTTAATGGAAATCACCCAATTTCTGTTAACCCAGTGCTGATCCTTAGCTCTGCTGTCCCAAAGACATAAAAAACAAGGATATTTTGTATATCCACTTTGCTGTGCAAGGAGGAAGTTTACCGTTTTTAGATAAAAAACTAAAATCAATTAGTCTGTATCTTAGAAACTAGAGCTGATACGAAAAAGAGTCAGGTATTTTTGGAATCATCACATCAAAAATATCTAAAATCAGTTCTTACTTTTCCGGCTCCAAGATGAAAAAATTATTTTGTTGGGCAGCGTTATCTCTTACATGCTTTATATTATTGTCTTTCTCTTACATGGCTTACAACACGTTTTTTTTCCTTTTACATTTATGGCATTTGCTCCTAAGGCAAAATTCCATGCCTGAAAAGGATTCGAACTCGAGACTTTAGCAACGTAGGGCACGTGTGTTACCAGTACGTTAATCCGGTCGCCCGCGTGGCTTATTGGTAAATCATATTGGAAATTACTTTCTGAATTAAATTTAATATACCAACTAAAAATATACCTCGTTAAAATAATTTAAATGAAACTGAATAAAAAATTAATTAAAAATAAATCATTCTCCTGATTTTGAGGCAGATTTTAACGAATTCATCCAATGTTTCCATTCGTATCACGTAAAATTCATACTCGTTCGGCGTAAAATTTACCCCCAGTATTCCATAATATCTCGTTTACGTTTCGCAGTCATCGTATTAATTTTGTAAATGCAGGAATTAATTGAAAGTTACACTGAAAGTGTGTGAATATAATTCAAAATAACATAAAAAACCACCCAATGACCATTTTTGTCAGGAAAACCGTATTGTTTATATGTTCCAACTTTCAAAATTTAATATTTGCTTTGTGAATTAACGTTTCTATTGTCGTACTTTATCATCAAGCCCCCATGTAGGTGGGAAATTGTGAAGATTACTAAATAACAACTGCCGTAAAATTGACTGAAATATGTAATAATTTCTGTTGTTTTTTCCGTTTTATATCGCTGGTATTGTAATTGTGAAATGGGGCATAGTGAATATGGAAATTTAATAATTTACCGCTTCAAACAATACCCCTAAAATGTTTCTGGAATACACCAATTTTTAACAACATTTAGTATTAATTCTATAAAAAATTATGTGAAGTGTGAATTTTCACACATTTCAGGGTTTCGCAGGTATTTAGTAAGTGAATGATGATTATTTGGAATGCCAAAACAAATTTTATGTTAAAATATTTTTTTATTAATTTTAATTCGAATGCCTAATACCATTATTTGGGTTTCAAAATATTTGCAGTATTTTTTTTATATAGCAAGGTTCATTAATATTTTGAAAATTGGGCCTACGGCTTCCATTGGTTGTTTAAGTCATAAACTCCGCCCCTCTGATTTCGTATACATTCAAACATAGAATTAAATTATAATTTCAACACTTCCCACTGGTTATTAAATTTACGCTTTTAAAAATTAAATGCAATATTTGCCAAAATATAACTATAATTTTGACAAAATAATTTAAACAAAATAAAAATGTAAAAAAAAACAGAAAAAATAAAAATTGACGGGATTCGAACAATAGTTTCTTACAGTAGTTGCGACTCACGAAGCGACAACCTTACCATTGTACTACGTAGGTTCACTCCTATACTATGTTAAATAGCGGATTAAATATTTTACATATTTTAGTTAAAAACACAAAAAATGCTTTATTTTCCGAAAACATAATCTGATCAAAAATTCCTGTTGTACTATTCCGGTTCACACCAATGTGCATTACTTAGAATTTTTTCAGATTTTTAGTTTAAACCATCTGGGCTACAGGGTGTGGGACAAATTTTTTTTGCACAAATTTGGCAAAAATCGCTTCAAAATAATTTATTTTGCAAAAATAAATATTTGATCGTTAATCCACGTACCAAGGGCTTTCATTTGATACCCTATATTAAAAAAATATTTTTTTTTTTGCTGAGCACATATTTGTTTATATTTTTAGGGGGATATGTTTTTTAGATGTTTTAGTTTTTTTCCTATGTGCGAGTCAAAGAGTTGTATAAGCATGCCAAATTTCAACTCAATAGGTTTAGCCGTTCGACTACAATTTTTACCGAACAGACAGACAGACAGACAGACAGACAGACAGACAGACAGACAGACAGACAGGCAGACAGGCAGACAGACAGACAGACAGACAGACGACAGAATGACGGTATAAGGATTTTTTGGTCATACCTACAAAATCCTAAAAAGCTACAAGTTGGTACAAGTTCAGTTCGCAATATTCGAAATTTGTATAATTCCATTTCCATTATTTCAGTCTATTAATATTTTTTTTGTGAATCCCAAATGCTTTATTAGTACAATACTGTTGAAACAAACAACATTTAACAGTATCTTGTTCATATTTACTGTTTTTTTTTGTTAAATAAACAACTCCATTTTATGTTCAATAAAGTTTTTTTGCGTTAAACTGATATTTAGTTTTTTATAGGCTTAACTTTTATACGGTAAGGCTACTTCGCTTTATTAAAACAAAAAACATTAAACATAAAATAGTTTTCAGTGCTTTTTATGAAAGTTTCCTATAGTCTATTTTTAAATAGGAGTTAATGCAAAAGTCATATTTACAATATAACAAATCAGCAGAAAAATAACTATAGTCTGTTTTATTTATATTTATAGTTCAAAAGTTCACGAAACTAAGAGGGAAACTTCATTTTTTATGTTGTATATTTAAAATATCATCTTAGGGTGATAATTCTGAAGTGGCACCTTTCAAAATATTTGACATGTCAATAACAATTTTGACATGTCAATTTAGTATCTGACATATATAGTTTTTGAGTGAATATAACCTCGATATAATAAAACTTAACCAAACATTTAAAAGCCAGATTTACAAGTTCACATGTTTCCATAAAAGTTTATTTACACCACAACAGTCACCAAAGTAACCAGATCTATGGTCTATTTCAAAGTAGAAAAATGTGTGTAAGAAGATAGGAGCTGTTTGTCCTTGCTTCGGATTGGTTTAGAACGTCATCCCTATTACACTGTTAAAATATTGTTTTTAAGTTGACAGATGTTCAGTTTCGTACATTGGAAATATATATTATTTATATTATTTTATTTTTTTCGTATACTTTGTTATTATTTATATTATTTAATTTTTTTTTATATATTTTGTTATTATTTACATATTTAGACTTTTATTTATATTCTTGGCGTAGACTTTATGGAGAAAATTCTCCATGTAATTTGTTTTTACGCAGTTATATATTTTTTAGGTTATCTGACATATAAATATTTTTTGACATTTGACAATTAACAGATTAGAGGACTAATGTGAGGCCAAACGACAGCCCAGCTGATTGTTCCCAAAGAAGAAGTTATTGATATAAATTTTAGACCTTCATATATACATATATTTTTAATCGTTTGGAATAGACTGTATATTTTTAATTTTATTTACAATAATTATTTAAATAAAAAACTTTAGCTCTGAAGATATATTGTTTATTGCTTTATTTAAACTCTTTTAGCCAAATCTCTCTTTTTATATATAGTACATAATTTTTAAAATTAATATTTTTTTAACTTTTTAAAATTTCCCATTAAACTGAATTTATGTCGTATAAATAACGTAAGTGTATTATCTGCCTTGTTTATTTCAATATCTTACTAACCTTTTTTATATTAAAAAAAAATCATTTGCTTACCCAGTTACTACCCCCATGCGTTGTAACTTATTTTAAATTTCTCGGTATACTGTATTTGTGCAGTGTAAATCGTACTCGGTTCGCAGCGCTATCTACTTTTTTTTTAATTTGAAATAGACCATAGTTTCGTATTACAAAATGAGACAAATTATACTATCGGAAGGTACCTCATTCGGAGTCGAAAAAGTGCTTCGAAAATCGGTTCAAACGCACGTAAAAGTGTCTTGACCTTCATGGAGAATATTTTGAAAAACAATAAAACCACTTTTGTTGATAAATAATTGTTTATGATCTCAAATCCCGAAACATAAAAGGCAACCCTGGTAGTATTAAATAACCATTTTTTTTGCCCGGATTCCCCAAACAGAGCCGCAGTAAGGAAAACTTGCGCTAGGGGCAAAACTGTGTTTTGGCGCCCTTGGCAAAAAAAAGTTGGTCCTCATTTCCCAAAATCCAAGTGATGAGCAAATAAAAAAAAGGTCCTCACCTCCCAAAATCCAAGTGATGAGCAAAAAAAAAAAGGTACTCACCTTTGCAATGTTGCGCCCCTTAGTCAAGCTCGTCGGCGCCCTTTTCCTTAGTGCGCTAGGGGCCGTCACCCCCTCCGCCAACCCTTACTGCGGCTCTGTCCCAAACATTGTAGTTACACCACTCCCCATTATATTTTTCTTTGTGCGCTCCTCTTTGAACAGAAGGGAAAAGAGATTGAAATTCTCCCTCCTCCCACATCCCGGAATAAACACATGTAATAAATCCATTAAAAGGCTATAAACCATAGCGTTGATTAAGGAATACGTCATCTTTGTACGCATTTTGATTTCATTAAAGAACAGAGTAGATATTCCACACCTAACACGTGTCTCTAAGTTTGGCCCCGTCGCTATAGGCATCCCTCATTACACATCAGTGTTGCGTGACTACCTCTAAATCTTCACATATAATGAGAATACACGGAACTAAAGTGTATACTCGAGATTACCTAACTTTTTATTTTCTAACCTCTTTCCGGAGAAAATTTACGTGCTTCGAGATGAAATTCTCATTTAAACTGTAAAGCAACCGTAAGGTTTAACACTGGGCTTAATGCGGTGGTATATACATTCTATGATGAGATGGAAGACATTTTCAAATTAATATTGAAAGTTAATATGTACATACATATTTATAACTTTTAGACGGGTGAAAAACCACTTTTAGATTCAATTAATTGAGGCGGTAATATCATGTATCGATGTAATAATATCATATAATAATAATATAAACGCAAATATATTTTAAATTAATACTGTACCGCAATTAATAACCATAGCAGTGATACACCTCTGTTTCCTTTTTATTTGTTAAGAAAAAAAATAAATAAAAAAATAAGGTGCTTTGAAAAACAGAATACTACAAAACACAGAACACAATATATTAAGAACGGACACTGGCAGCAAAAAAAATTAGTACGTTCCCTCTAGGAATGTACCAATGAACTAAACAACAACAACCGCCAAATTTAAATTTTACTATCTGATTTACGTTCATAATTACCATTATTATTGTATTAAATATATTTTATTATTTATATTATCAAAAGTTTTACAATTAACAAAGCAATACATATATATTTAATAATCCATATACATTAATATAACATATAAATAAGGAATTTAAATAAATAAATCTAAATAAATGGTGTAAGCTATTTATTTTTGAAACACAAAATTATACACAACATTAAATATTATTTTAAACACAACATTATAATTACTAATTACAAAAACTGTATTAATAAAATTGGAGGCTATACCTGTTTTTTTATTTTTTCGGCCTCATATTTAGTTTCTACACATTTCAGATCATTATAAGACAATATCCGCAAAAAATCAATTTTTGTCCGTCTTCCCGAGATGTACAATGTATGTATCAAATACAGTATAAGATGACCAAAATTGGAAATAATTGTTTGAACCACGTATTTGAACCACGTATTTGAAAATTAACAAGCTTAAATGCGTATTACTTCAACACCAACTGTCATGTGTTTGACAGCTAATGACGGCTGATCTACAGCTAGAACACGACGCTTCTGATCGTTCGAAGTCGGGTATATTCGTAATTTATTTTGCACTCTGTCGCCATCTACCAATGTACCAGAAAACTAAAACTCGAGCCAAGGTCATTACATGCCAGAAAATGTGATGATCATTGTCACAAATAGAGGGTGTAACAGAAAATGGGCACAGCCATTATTTACTTTATTATTAAAAAAAAAAAAAAAAAAAAATAGGAGGAATACATTTTAAGTTTTTACAAAAACTAAGAGATTTTTTTTTTTGAACAAACTGTTTTATTGCTTTTCAAAATATTCGCCTTTAAGATTTATACACTTTTGCATGCGTTACAACCAATTCTCGTAAAAAAATTTCCACTCTGAAGTTGGTATCTCAAAAACATGGTTTTCAAAGGTTTCAACAGTTTCTTGAGGTGATGATAATCGATGTCCACGCAGTTTTTATTTGACACTGGGGAACAAAAAAAGAGGCGTTAGGGAATAAATCAGGTGAATACGGGCAATGAGACATTAATTCGATGTTTTTCTCTTTCAAATAATCAATTGTTTGACGTTCTTGGAAGCTTGCATTGTCATGATGAAGAATGATGCGATGTTTTTGGTTGTTTTTCCTGATTTTGTCGATGACTTCTGGCAAATAAATTGTTGTATACCATTCAACATTAACTCTTCTCCAATTCTCGAAAGGAATGGTTGCGACATGTCCAGTACAACCGAAGTAACAAGCGATTATCGTCATGTAAGTGCTTCGTCAACGAACAACTTTTATGGGTTCCGGTTCATCTTGTAAGACCCAAACAGTGGATTGTTGCTTAGTTTCCGATTCATGTGAATTAATCCAAGTTTCGTCACCTGTAACGATGTTGTATATGGATTTTGCAGTGCCTAGGTTGAATTTTTTTAGCATTCCCTTACATCAATCAACACGAAACTTTTTTTGAGCTTCGGTCAAATTATGCGGAGTCCATCGGGAACAGATCTTTTTCACAGCTAAATGTTCATGCAAAATCGAATGTATTGCAGTCTGCGATATGCCAAAAGATGCCTCTATCTCACGGTAAGTCACATGCCGATCTTCTTCAATCATTTTGCGCACAGCATCGATGTTTTTTGAATCACAACCTATTTTGGTCGACATTCACGAGATTCGGACGGACACAGGACCACGACGAAATTGTGTTATATACATATTTTAAATATAACGTTTGAACGTGTACCTTGTCAACGAGTACCTAATTCAATTAATATTACGAAATTATTTTTATGTACTAAAGCATATATTTGAATATTTGAATTATCATAACAGTAATCAGCATTATATTCCGTTAAATTATTTACTAATTAAAACATAATATTAACTTGATGTTATTTGATGTATTAGATCAGTTGAATGAACAATATGCTCTGTAAATTACATGAACAAATATAATTATGCAACTCAAGTTTAATATGGATTTGATGTAACCAAGACTGATTATATAGTTTCTTTGCTTTAAGCGGAACTAGATTTTCTAAATCTAGTAACTTTTACCGATTGACTGAAGCTTTTGATCATTTTGTTCAGAAAAGGCCACTTCAATATATATTAAGTTAGCTAGTGACAATTTAAGAAAATTTAAATTACATTTAGTTCTACTTAAAGGTTTGGAATAACCTATGCCTGTTAAGGATTCAATATTAGACAGTTAGTGAGTCCTCAATCGAAGTAATCGCAATTAATCGGCTGTTGGTTCGTAGCGAGGTTCCAAAAAAAAGACTAGTGTAGCATTTTATTGCAAAAAATATATTTATTAAAATTTCAAGGATAGAACAAACTACATAATTAAATACACTACGCTATCCACGACACATGGTAACAACTTAGTTTATTTAAATTAATTATAATAGAATATAAAAGTTAAATAGTTTTGTATTTTTTGACACTCAACGCACAATCAACAACCTCCTAACCATTGTAACCCTCATCACTTACCGCGTCTGCACCGCGCATGTCACACTCACAAAACTGGGCACAGATGCGTCCCGTTACAATAGTTCATATATTCATACAAAAAATCTGAGTAATGCACATTAAAGTGAACCGTAATAGTACAACAGGAATTTTTTGATTTAATAATTTTTTCGAAAGTTATCGAATATTTTACAATAACGTGGTTATAGTATTTATCTGACTTACTGGAGAATCTGGTTGCTATAGTTTGGTCTTGATGCGAGAGAACGTGCCATGCTTGGCGTAAGTTTGCGGGACAGAATTAGAAATTCTGAAATTCGATGACGCAGCAAATTTACAGACGTAATGAACTGTTTTACGAACCTCAAATGGGGCAGGACACGCAACAAGACAGGACACAACCAGGTGGGCAAATAAAATATTCCATTGGCGCCCGCGGCAAAGTAAAAGAAGTGTCGGAAGACCTCAAAAACGCTAGTTTGACGATATAAAGAGCATCGCCAGGAACCGGTGTTATAGAGCAGCTTAAGATAAAGATGCGTGGAATAACACGAAG
The DNA here is from genome assembly GCA_963971575.1 of Liopterus haemorrhoidalis. Taxonomy (NCBI): domain Eukaryota; kingdom Metazoa; phylum Arthropoda; class Insecta; order Coleoptera; family Dytiscidae; genus Liopterus; species Liopterus haemorrhoidalis. The sequence goes on along the minus strand of OZ020622.1, from coordinate 7,069,096 downwards.
GAGGCCTATATCCAGTAGTGGATGAATACAGGCTGAAGAAGAAGAGAAGAAGAATGATAACCTTGTTATGGTTATTAATGGAATATATAGAATATAACTTTATTTATATTTATGACATACACAGTTTTTTTAATTTTATTTTGTTCTTCTGCCAGTAATGCAGTCTGTACTTGTTATAGGTAGGTAGTTCATTTAATATATAAGCTGAAATTTCCCCATTCCTAATATTTTCTCCCAAGTTTACCAATTCTGACGTTTTTTTTCTGCTCTATGGATATACTTTTCCACATTATCTTCTTTTCCCCATCGTAGATTGGTTGAAGATCTTTTTTCAATACTATTCTCTTATCTTCCTCATTTCCGCCATATTGTTTTTCAAGTTTGGCCCATACATCTTTGCAAGAACTATGGGAAAAGAAAAGAACCAAAATATATGTTAGGTTTGAGAATAATCAGAAGTGAAAATGAAATCAGTATAGACCAGACCAAACTCATCGAAGAAATACTAGAAAAATACAAAATGAAGAAAAAATACTACCATACTAGGAACTGATAGGATCCTTATTGTATTTAGCACAGAGCACAATGCCAGATATAGCATTTCCTATTTATTATTTCAGTAAATTACAAATATAAAATGTACCCGCGTGACTGCATATCCTAACAAAGAAGGATATTACTACAAATGTTCAAATCATATATTCTCCAAATATGGTACTGCTACATGGCATATTGGAAATAAAACTTATCAGTCCATCATAGTAGATAGTTTGGACTATTTGAGTATTCACTATCCAGTTGTTTTCGCCTCTTCCAAGATCGTTATGAACTTTTCTACTTTTATGTTTATGATCTACTGTTCCTTGTCTACTTTATGATTTTCATTTGATCAATAAAAAAATTGATTATTTCCTTTTATTCAATAATTTTGTGCTTTTCATTGTTTTTAAACTAAAAATAAACACAGAATGTAGTTTTACATTTGACGAATTTCGTATTAAAAATAATGTTATTTTAAATCGAACAATATCCAATTTCAGTTTTAGTTAACGCGCTTCAGTACCGCTGAATCAATTCGGTGTTTTCCCGAATAAATAACGGTAAAAATTATTATAGCCCACATGATAAACAAACAAACACGAAGAAAATGTATACAATGTAAAATATTTTAAATTTTGCTTACATACAAATTACAAAAATAATACGGACACCTTTATTTTGGACGTTTGCCATTGCTGATAGTACTAGGTTAGCATAGTACAATATAATGAGTATTAGTATTAAAAATATATAATACTTCATGAGATATATAAAATTCTTTCGGACGTTTCGGAAATTGCTCAATGATCAGTTTCCGTCTTCAGTGATCACGATTAGAGATGGTTCATTAACGAACCGGCTCAGTACACCGACCGAAGTGACACGGTTCCCCAAATTTAAATGAGCCGGCTCACGGCTCACTGCATAGTTTCAAGTTTCAAGAATACGTTTTATCGGGCGATTGTGAGCAGTAACCGAAGTGATCTGGATCTGGATCGATGTCATGTTGAAGTTGGCGAGAACCCGGCTTGTAATGTATTATCATAAACTGTATTTTGTCATCAATTTGTAGGGCAGTTTATTTAAAACTAATAGGCTTAGTCTGTACTTTCTTACAACCATACTATATAAAAATATTAAAAATATTGCCCAAATCCCAGATGTCTGATTTATAAGGGCAATAAACATGGCCATAAACTTAACACATCTAGTTTAAAATACAGTAGCTACATAAAGTGATTTGTTTGTTTACTATTAACCCAGCAAAAATGTTAGATAATTCACTTCTATAGATTTTTATTTATTTAACTTCATTATTTCTTTATAACAAGATAATGAGAAAGAAAGAGAGAGAGAGAGAGAGAGAGAGAGAAAGAGAGAGAGAGAGAGAGAGAGAGAGAGAGAGAGAGAGAAGAATTTGTCAATTAGTCATAGTTTACTGGAATTCATACTAGGAATATTAACAAAAATAAAGCGGCAAATACTCGACGTTTTTATCGCATTTATTCGAAACAATTCCGCTGTCTATTCATATAAAGCAAGAGCCGGCTGAGCGACGTTCTACCTACATATTGCAAACCAACAACCGTATTGAACGGTGGGAGATCTGACAACTGACCGACCTGTGTCTCGGGAACATGTTTACTTACCTGGATCACTGAGCCGGATCAATGAACCGGTTCAGCAAACTGAACGACCTCCACTGATCCGGTTCCGCAAACTGAGCCAAAATTCCCATCTCTAATCACAATAGTGATGATTTATCACTCTCGAACCTCATTCTGTACAACTACATAGCTATGTCACGGAGTTGCAATAATTATATGAGTGCATAGAATATAATAAATATTGGATTTATGGTACGGAGAAACACTTTTTCAATAAATTGTATTTTCTGTCCAGCACGAAGGCTGACAATAGTGTTGATCTCTGTCTAAAAATTAACCTATGATAAAAATAAAATGAAAATAATAAAATAGATTATTGAGCAAATCTTTTTTCTTAAATTTCCTTTCCTTTTCTCCGCTAACATTTACACGTTTAATACTATTCAAATATCTTTGCGGAAACATTTAATAGAGAATATTTTAATTATTTACGAGGAAGTTATAAAAGCTTTCCGGTTTACAATCGTTTACATTACCTTTAATATTTAAAGTAGCTGTTATCACAGTAGAAAAGCAGAAAAATCTTAAAAGAAACCACCTTTCTAAAAGTTAACGGCCCACAAAATTCTTAATCTTTTTGTGCATTTATTCACTCGGAAAGCAGTAAAATGTCTTATGTTAAATTTTCCTTTTAAAATTTTTACGATCGTGTTTGAGAAATTTTAATATATGCAATAACTTATAGATTTGAATGCAAATACAGTAATATCTCACATAACGAAGCAAATCGTTCCGAAAAATTAATTTGTTATCAGAAACTCTGAAGAGGTAAATTTAAAACGGCCAGAATAAAGATGTGTTATGTAACAAAAATAATAAAGGGGAAATAAGGATGTCGTTAATTATTTTCCTTGTAAAATCACTATAGGTGATACACATGATCGGCATGACGAGAGACATAAGAGAAGCAGGGAGAAAGAGAAACGGAGAAACAGTTATAGTTGAAGAAAGTTCCGCCTTTTTTATAAGGACACATGAGGCACGAGTCCAGGGCCCTCGGCTTGATGGGGGCCTCAAAATGCTGAAGTCGTCGTTTACACGAAAGAAATAGGAGCTCAATTTTTAGTGCATACTACTTTTTTACTACTTTTATTAAAAAACCTTGCAAATGAATCGGCGGACTTGAGTATCTCAGCCTTACATACTCACGCAGCGCCCTATTTAAAAATTTCATCTGCCGCTGCTGACAATGAATTAACATTTCTGAATAAAAATGTAAAAATTAAAAAAATAAATATATATTAAAATAAAACATGTATAAACAAAGCAAACATTAATTTAAAAAATATATTTCCCATGTTGATTGTTTAGATTTTTTTTGTTTTCTTTTATTTATTAACTTTGTATGTGGGTTACGTATTTAATACAGATCGTTTTATCTAAATACTCTCTGCAAATTTCAGTAAATAATCAATAAATGAGATGACTCTGCTCATTCCTTAAGGGGGGGGGGGGGTATGAGCAGCACATTTTATACCCATTTTCAAGATTTTTTTTTAGAAAACTGTTAATAGTAACTTGATTGGGATAATACCTACAGGAAAGAACAACCTTTGAAGAGTATCAAAAAAAAATTTTATTGAAAAATATCGAAAATTAAGCTCGTGACATGAATTTGAAATTTTCGTTCAGGACAAATTATGTGTCTCACCGCAAATCAACGGTGAGACACATAACTAATGACTGGATCATCTAAAACAAAAAAACCAAAAATATTTCGTTAGTTTATGAGTTTCTTGAGGTAACGCTGTCGAGTTTTTTCAAATATCTAGATTATTTAATTTTTGGTATAAGTTTGAAGTCAAAAAAACGAAAAAAACGGAATTTTTTTTTTCGAAATTTCTGTTTTCAGTTGTAAAAAATTCCATAAAAAAGAAAAAAGCAAGAAAAAAAAATATATCTCGACAGCGTTACCTAGTAAATTGCCTACAGAAATAGTGTGCAAAATTTCAGAAAGATCGGTCAAGTAGTTTTCGAGTTACATGTCTCACCGACTTGAAAAATAAAATTCCTCAAAAAATTACGAAACACGTGTACCGTAACTGCTCGATGAAATGAATGTATACTACTACAAGTCACATATATAAGTGTTTTTACACAAATATAGCACAGACAGGAGTGTGGATAGAGTGGGAAGACTCTACTATTACGTATATGAGAGCTGCGCGCGGCTAATAAAGCAGCGTTCTGAAAGGAACGCTATAACACGCGATTTGCGCGAAAATATGAATTTGAGTTATTTGTATTGTTAAGCCGATAACGTCGTTAATTTTGCTCGGATCGACCTGAAATTTTGTATGGACACTCCTGAGTCACTATACAATCGATTAAAAAAAAACGATTTTCTGACCATACCCCCCCCCCTCCTTAAATGTTTAAGATTGAAATATTAAAGATTTCCTTAAATGTTAAACTTAAAGAATTTAAGAAAATATATTCTGCTCATATTGATTTTTAAATATAGTAACTTTTAAAGACTAAATAATGCTTTTTTCCATTTTTTTTAGCAAAAGCTTCATTCAATCTTTAACAACTAAGCTCGCAACAACTTAAGAAAATAAAAATACAGTTTAGTTCCACTTAAATATTTGGTAAAATAAATTTCTGCGTTTTGGCGCCCTTGGCAAATAAATGTAAGTGATAAGCTGAAACAAGATTCTTACCGCCCAAAATGTAGATGATGAGCAAAAAAAAAGGACCTCACCTCCCAAAATCCAAGTGAAGAGCAAAAAAAAAGGTCTTCACCTCCCAAAATCCAAGTGAAGAGCAGAAAAAAAAGGTCCTCACCTCCCAAAATCTAAGTGAAGAGCAAAAAAAAAGGTCGTCGAGCTAATCGGTGCCCTTTTCCTTAGTGCGCTAGGGGCCGTCGCCCGTAGAGATATGGGAGAGGAAAGTTTTAAGGAAAATATATGGAGGAAAAAAGATAGACGGGATAGTGATTCGTACAACAAACAGAGAACTGATGGACCTTTATGGTGAATCGAACATAATTGGGATAATTAAAGCACAGGGGCTTAGGTGATTGGGTCACGTATGGCGTCTTCCGGACGGCAGAGTAACGAATTTAGTGTTACAAGGAGGAATAATTACCAAGAAAAGAAGAGGTCGGCCAAAAGGCAGGTGGTTAGATGCCGTTCGCATAGACCTGCAGACACTGGAGATAAAGAAATGGGAAGCCAAAGCTAAGAATCGCGAGCAATGGCGAAAAATCGTCAAACAAGCCATGGGCCAGCTTGGTCTGCAATACTGATTATTATTATTATTATGTTCAATGGTTGTTGGGTTAAGGTCTTCTTTTAATACCTTTTCTACGACTTCATCTTCCTTTTCTTCGTGTCCAGTGGCAGTTGGATTGATTAGTTAATCTAATTCTAAAACTGAAAAATCTTTAGTTTTGATGTTTAACAAATCTGCAATGTCTTCTACAACTTAATTCAAACCAGTTGTGCGGGATATTTATAGGATTAAATGATTACTGAAATGTCAATTTTTGTTTTGTTCTGTTGGTATCATCAGTAACGTACTTCCTATTCATCCATTTAGTGGCTTTAATTGTTCCATTTCCTAAAAATATATGACCCTAAATTTGTGTAAGAAATCGTCTAAAAGTACTGTTCGTAAATGAATCTTTGTTAATGAATGTAGGACGCGCACTAAACACTTTTAGAGATTTTAATTCTGTGCTCTTGTATCTCGGGAATTCAAGTTCTGGTAACGTTAACCGCAGAGGGGAGATTGCACGAATTTATGTGAAGTTCTCTAGCAAATAAAAATTAACTCGACTGGAAAGTTCGTAACATTTCCACCTTGCAACGACATTTACAATTGTATAAATAAAAATTTAACTTTAATTTAATTTTAAGGAAGTGAAACTTGGACACTAGTTCCCGGTTTCATAAAGGAATGCTTAATCCTGTGCTAGCAAACATCGATGCTAAAATAACAAGCTGTTAAAATTTAACTGCGTTTCCTAAAGAAATAGCATCGGTTTTTTCGTATTAAGTAATTTCAGTGCTGTGTTCAGTTTAGGGGTTTTATTAGGTAGATCGGTATGAATATTAACTTCACAGTTGTCTTAAACGTCAAACAGACTTAATATAACCTTAGTAACCCTTCGAATTATTTTCTGCCATGTATTATTTTTCAATAAAAAATCAATTTCTATTTTATTTCGTAACATTTTTTAATGTAGAAAAAAGATGTAACATATGATTTTATAAGAAAAATAATTTAAAACATTCTTTATTTTTTTACATATTGTATGTAACAAAAAATAGATATTACAAAAAAGAAAACAAAATTGTTTTTCTACTCACCTATCAGAAAGCTATCGTTTTCCATAGCAAAGTGGAAAATTGGTGTTTGCTGAGAAGTGTTTTGTATCCAAGGCAACCCAATCGAAAAATACTTTCCGCTCTAGCGCAGAAAGTATTTTCCGATTGGTCAATATTAAATAATACTACACATTTAAGTTTATTTTTTGTAATTAATTGTTATTTGAGAATTATTTAAAGTATTAAAATTAATTCCTCCTTCGAACAAAGAGTTGGCTGTTACACAATACACTATTATACATATTATTACCTTTCTCTACTTTTGCGGCAAGAGTTCTAACACTATTTTCTTTGCCGCTTCCTCTATCTCCTCGTCAGCCTCGCGTCTTACTTCATCTTCATGCATTATTATTTAACAAATGTACAAACCCAGGGGTATGAAACTCATATACACGGCCTTGAAACGGTTTTAAGTTATATTCCATCCACCGACAGCGCTAAAAGCGTTTTTTTTTTTAACCAACATTTTGAGAACACTTCATTATCGGCAATTTTCGGCAATTGTTTTTGACGTTGTAACGATAGGTGACAGTAAATTGTGATTGTGACAGTGATGAATTTTATAAGAAATTTTAAATATTACCACCACATTTTTTATTTTCAAATGGTGTAGTGTAATTAATAATATTTTAAATGGTAAATGCAAAAGAAATATAAATAGTGCAATAAAAAAAAATGGCACAGACTAAATTTAATATGTACAATAAAAGTAAATATAAAAGTAAAAAATAAATACTTGTTTATTTATTTCATATGCTTGCTGGCAAATGAATCATAAAACTTAATGCTTACTGAAGTATTAACTTTTAACAATTGTAATTAATTTTAATTTTAGGAAATTAATTAGGAGAGTTGTAAATAAATTAATCATAATTTTCGGTTCAAGGCAATCTTTAATTTTCTACCAAAATTACATTTTATTTTTCAATTTTGGTAGAAAATTAATGATCGCGCGATTCATAGCAATTTAAAATATAAAAATATATTTGTGTGCACTGCGGGTTGCATACTATCTAATCCTAGTTCATATTACAACCACGAATGTCGCAACTATCGCTGTCCAAAGCCGTAACGTGGGAGTCCGCTATCTTCCTTGTTTTATAATTTGTAGTACAAACACCAATGTATTTTAAAATAATTATTTTGACATTCGTTTAATTGTTTATGAATATCGTAGCAACGACAAGCCACCTATTATGTATATAAATCTAACATACATAATGATTTCTATTTCTTATTTTTTGTATTTTTTAGAATAGGTGTTCGTAGAAAAAATAGTATGTGTGACACGCGCAGAAAGTACATTTGCCGATTTCGAAAGATTGCTGCTCTCGCGAGGCAAATATCTTTCTCAATCGGCAAATGTATACTTTCTGCGCTTGTTACACAATATACTGTTTTCTCTTATAACCTAGTAAAAACGGTGTTAATAATTGCAGCTCTTGCAGTAGTATTGTTAAGTAAATATCTGTTTGGTCCAAGCGAAACTTCATCAGAAGCGTCTCCAAGTATTTGAATTTCTTCTACGATAGGTAGAGTTTCGTTTTTAAATAACATTGTCATATTATGTAAAACAAAACATGCAATTATTACTGCATGACTTGTGTCAATTTTTAATCCTAATCTCATAGACAAACATATAAATCGTCTTTTTAAGATTTGGAACGAAATTTTTATGGTATTTCTTGTCAATATGTGTGCTGCGTTGTTGTTCTGCTCAGGGTTAGTGTATGGATTGAGTAAAAGAGTTAATAAATAACTAAAAGGATATCCGTAATCGCTCAACAAATTAAAGAAGAGTCAGTTAATATACGAGTACAAGAAATCAAATGCACAGCAATGTCTAAAAATTTGATTAGTCGGATAGTAATTTTCTGGAAAAGAAAAATAATTTAAAGAGGTTATATTCTATGATTATTAACTATTAATTAAACTTATAAACACGTCTTCCAATGTATAAAATTTTATATGTAAACATATTTACTATACAGTCTATTCCAAACGATTAGGCGGAACTAGCTAGAATTTTCATTTTTGTAAGTTGCCATTAACTATTTTTTTATATATTGAAGTTGACTTTTCCTGAACAAAATTATCAAAAGCTTCAATCAATCTGTAAAAATTACTAGATTTGAAAATCTAGTTCCGCCTAATCATTTGGAATAGACTTTAACTTATCTTTTCTATTCAGTTATTAAATTTAAATATTTGATATAAAAATTACTAAAACTATGCTAACACTGCAATGTTAAATATTTAACACAGACTTAGACCTATGTTAAAATAGCAGAGGGTTTAATTCTTTGCTAAATTTAACATTGCTTTATGGAACGCAAAATTGTACTTAACAACGAAATTAAAATTTAACAACGTTGCTAAAATTTAACATTGTTTTATGAAACCGTGCAGAAGCTTAATATACAGTGGGTGGCCAAATTATTAGGGACAGTACACTTTTTTTGTAATTTTCAAGTTTAAATGCATTTTGTGAGAAAATAAATTGTTTTTAAATCATTTTTCTTCTATATTCTTGTTGCTGGTATCATTATTATTTTAAAAAGCGGGAGATCGCCAAAGAAATCATCACCACCAAGCGGCAATTTATAGAAACCCTTATCAGAGAGTGGCATCACAACCCCAATCTCCGACACAACGCAAAAGTCTGCATAGAAAGCATGCCCAAACGCCTGGAAGCCGCAATCGCAGCAAAGGGTGGCATTACAAAATATTAAGATTTTACTTAATTTGTTAAATTAACACTTTTTATACAAAAATAAATGATTATGAATAAGCAATTATGTCGTTTTATATTCTAAATAAAGCACTCTAATGAATAAAAATAAATACGAGACCCAAAGCCACTTATTTCCTCATTAAATTCATTTGAAAATTACAACAAATCTGCACTGTCCCTAATAATTTGGCCACCCACTGTAGTTAATTATCAGATTAAAATAAATCGTAAAGATCACCAGATAATCGACCAAGAGTATCCCACAAAAATTCAGAGATCCCATATGCTAGTCTCCAACCAAACCGAAACATATTTATCCTATTCTAAGTTGAAAGAACGTTTATATACAAAGTATACAATATTCTAGGAAATGACAGTTTTAAGTTTTCTAAAGCTCACCTGTCTTTTTCGTGTGAGTGACATTCTGGGCCCCTTAACCCCCTGATAAGAGTATGAACGCCCGCCACTGCCGGGTGCATTGAACCTTATGAAGTGAGCCGACAGCCTTATTCTGTTACATAAAGCTGTGCCAGCTTGACAAGCTAAACTAGAATGCAATAGATCACAACAAAACGAAATAAATAAGATATGTCATTCTTTAAAATGAAACACTGTAAAACTGAATCTCTACAAAGAAATTACGTATTAAGACGTCCACTGTATCGCCTAAAGTAAACAAGTAATAATTGTTTTTATCACATTATCAAGTTCAGTAAATCTTTTATTGTGTTTACTAGTACACATACCCGGCGATGCTCAGGAAAAATAATAATTTGTCAAAAATATATTAATTTGGAAAAATAAATGATTGCTGCACAATTAATAATTTTATATTATTTCAATTATGGGTTATCTTCGATTTTATTTATAATTTAAGAACGTTTAATTTATCAAAATAGTTTTGTGTAGGGTTTTAACAGTGTACGATCTCTCATCAATTGGTACGTGTAACGTGTAAACATACGCAGGGCCGACAGGACTTCTGGGGCCCCGGGGAGAAAATTTCTTTTCGAGCCCTGGAGTCCTCACTTCCAAAATACAAATGATGAGCAAAAAAAAGGTCTTCACTCCCAAAATACAAGTGATGAGCAAAAAAAGGTCCTCACTTCCTATGACTCTGCCCAGAACCCCGGGCCCCAAGAACCGCATGATCCCGGGCCCCAAAAACCCCGGGGCTCCGGGAATTTTCCCCGGCTACCCTCCCCCTTTTTGTCGGGCTTGCTCATATGGTAGTAACAATATTTTTACTTTTAACGGTTTCTTTGCTGATTAGGTGGAAATTCTATTGCGCATATCAAAAACAAATATGCGAGTTGATAAGCAAAAGATCTAGTATAATAAAAAACAATATTGAAGAAAAGTTTTGATGTTAGTATTTAATATAATCAATACTATATCATACACATAACAAATAATCAAAACACATTTTAAAATACTTCAACCAAGCACAACTTGAATTTTTGAACCAGCAGTATGGCTAACTCACTGGCGTCGTCCTCTACCGCCTAACGATCAGTCTAACCAGCGTAGCGTCTACTAATACATGCATCAGATTAATTTATTTACTATGATTTTCTTTCTGTAATTTCTTCCGATCTATAAACGATAGGTACATGGATCTAAAGGCTTTTTTTTCGTTAGTAAATACTCGTGCCATTAAAATAATTTTTTTTCGTATATCTTAAAAGATAACGACGATATTCCACAGCAAAATAGGCTTTATAATTTTCGCCGACAATAAATGATAATTGTGAGTTATCTATTGACCTGCAATATATGCTTTCTTGGATTTTTTTGTAGTAATATTAAACCTTAAAAGTCCGTAATATATATTTTCGATATATCTCTTACAGTTTAGCCGTCTTAGCCGCACGCAAGTTTTTTTCCGACTTATTTCCGTCCGTAGGCCTTAATAACATGTACATCATTGAAAAAACGATTATTTTTTGCACCAATAATTCCGCAGGGTCCTATAGAGTAACTGTGCAAAATTTGGTCTAAATCGGTTAAACGGCCTAGGAATGTATAGCGAATAAACAAACAAACAAACAAACAATTTTCCCCTTTTATACATAGAGAGATGCATAGAATTGTGGTCATTGCTTTGTTTCGTTACGCATTGGCTTCATAATACGAATTAAGACAGTTCTTAAAAATCTAAAGCAGAGTGTCATTTGTACGTGAATTATTTCCTTATAAATCCTCACGTTGTGTGGGATAAAAACATATTTCATGCAAAACAGGGGAAGTACTCGTATATCAAAAATAAAGAGCAGAATAGAAGAGGATAGAAAGCTACAGGCTGTATTTCCGTTCTGCCGTTCAGTTTTTTATAGGTTAGAAGATCTTTGGTTATTTACGCATCTTCTAAATTTAATTCCATTTTATAAAAATTCAAGATAAAGTTTAAAACTGAATATAGAGTCACTGAAAAATTAGTTTTCTGAGTAGAATACACGATCCGCAAGATTTTTGTCGCGTAAACGTAACTCAGGATCTTTAAGATAGTAAAACGAGACTTTATAATATTATGTTCAACTAACTCTAACAATTTCTTTTCAGGTGGGTACCTCGCAGATAAGTGGTGCAAAGGTTACAGCTCTACCAGGATAGCTTGACCTTCAAGATAGGCTGTTTTGCCGCCACAGTAAAGAAAAAGGTACATTTAATCCTCTCCGTCCAGAATATGGTATGCATTTTGACTTTTTTTTGTCCGAAAATATTACATACTGTAGGGGCTCTAAGCAAACCGCTAACTGGTATGGAATTTTTAGCACACCATACAGAGCTATAATGTAAAATTTCGCGGACTCGACGGACGTTTGACTACAGTGTTTACGGTCAACAGACGTTTCACATACATTTACAATTTTAATTAATTAGAATGATTTTATTTATGAAATAGTTACAAGTATCTAGTAAAACAAAGACTAATACAAAAAGTTTTAATTTAACTAGGACGTGGCTTGTATGGAACATGATAATGTTGTTTGTGATCATCCCTTATGATGAAGTTTTGCTTTATTAATGTGCGGGACCTTATAATAATATAATATTTATTAGTATTTTAAAATTTACATTTTTACACACGTCTTTACAAAATGGTAACATAAATACTTATTTCTAAAAACTTTCCTGAAATCGTTTGTAAGGAACTCATCATAATTGTAAAACGCATTTTCCTTAAAAAATGACTTTAAAATATTTCTAAATGAGTGGAGAAGCAAACCTTTAATATTCTCAGGTAAGATATTATAAAATTTAGTGCAATAATAATTAAGTGAGTATCTTAAACAACCTATTCTAATGTATGCTGGTCTTATCAAGTGTTTCCCTTTGGTCTCATATTTATGAATTTGTTGCTGCGTTTTGGAATTATCTTTGGTTTGATGCATGTAAACAAGGCAGTAGAATATATATAAGGACGGTAGTGTCATCAGACCTAGTTCAACAAAATGTTGTCTACAGTCTTGTTTGTAATTCAGACCACAAATCACTCTAACAACTTGCCGTTGTAATCGAAATATTCTTTGGGTATGTGTGGAGTGTCCCCAAGCTAGCAAAGCATATGTGATGTGCGACTCAACCAGGGCATGATATGCAGTCACCAGGACTTTTCTAGGTACCTTAGATTTTAGATTTCTTATACAGTAGATTTGTTATTATTAATAGTATAGCTGAAGCTGAACAAATTAAAGAAAGTAAATAAATATTAATAATAATTTATTAATGACATTTTTATCTTATAGAAAATATTTTACGCGTCACTTATTACTTATTTTATATTTCCATGGATACATGTATAAAACCTCTATCTCTTGCCATAGTGGTGTATCCATGGTATTATTGAGATCATCAGAGTCTCGATATTTCAATAAGATTGGTTAGATTGTTTTGGTTATCCTTATTTATTTATTATTATTTATTTTTTATTTTTGGACTTAGCTGCTATGGACATTATCTAGAAGATGCATTTTTACTGCTGAAAAATCCATGCCATAACCGGGATTCGAACCCGAGCCCTCATGGTCTACCAATTCGCTTATCGACTAACTCGCTTATCGACTAATTCGCTTAACGATTAAGTCGTTAGAACGAAACGCTGTCGTTAAGTGAGAAATACCTGTATTAAAAATAAAAATATTTCTTCTGCAACATTTGGATTTATTCAAGAAGCCGCAGGTTCCCCATTCCTAGGGTGACCATCCGTCCCGGTTTTAGGTCAATTGTCCCGGCGGAAAAATGTTGTCGGGACGGTCGATTGTTCCGGTTTTTTAGGTGAGGACTCTTTTTTTTTACTTGCCCGACCTTAATATATAAGAGGCAAGTATTGTAATCGCGAAAAATTTAGATGTCGAGATTTTGACTGATGACCACATTTCATGGTCCAGGGAATCCAAAAAACCTATTTTCGAAGTACCGTCCGTATGTGTGTGTGTCTGTGTGTGTGTGTCTGTGTGTATACACGATAACTCAAAAACGGTTTAACTTAAAGAGTTTGTTCTGGTACTAAAAAATTCTCCTAATAACTAGGAAGAACTGTATTGTTTTTTATTAAAATCCGAAACCGGAAACGGAAGTTATTAAACATTAAAATTTTAAAAAATTCGTAAAACTAGTAAACCAAGCCTTGGACAAAAAATTGTATAGGACATAATTTGATGTATTTTTGAAGATTTACCTAAATCGTTTTTTAAATAAAAAAAAAATATATGTATTTTTTTTTTATTATTTTTTTTATGAGAGGGCAAGTCTAGCGGAGGTCTTCCTTCGCCACTGGTTACCCTGTGTCCCAGTTTCACTTCACTGAAATCTGGTCACCCTACCCATCCCTTGACCCTTCTAGGGTACTAAGAACCCAAAATGGATTCACCAACAACCTTATTGATTCCTGAAATAAATGTTGAAATGTGTAAAAAAATGCCCATTGGCGTTCTTAATTTTAGAAATATAAAATATAAAAGATAAATTAAAACACCATTATCGTATCTTTATTACAAAAACGAATAAAAATGTTAAAAACCTACATTTCCTTCTATAAAATTATTTTAAAATTTATTAATTAGAATGTAATAAAAAGTTTAAATTACTGAGTAAAAAATGAAACAAAAAAGAAATATCAGACAAATTAACTCTTTAATGAGAGCATAATATTTTTCTCGTTGCTATAAACAGAATTTAATTAATATGAAACAAAGAAACATACATTTTACTTTGTATTTAATGAGAGAAGAAATGCATTTTAATGTGCTATAGAATAGCGTTAGGGAAAGAAAAGAATTTGAAATTTATTTTTATGTCATGGAAATTTATTAACATAATGTGGCAGAAATACTAATTTTAGAATTAGGTACAAAGTAATGTAGTTTGAAGACATTTTATTTACTACTAACTGCTGAACACGTACTTTGTAATATTTTAGTTAAGGGGGGGGGGGGGTTCTTACTCAATTTTAATAACAAAATTATAACCACAACTACAGTAATTTTTTTCCGTTTCATGATTTCCGATATTTGTTGAAATTTGTGTGACTGTATTTTTTAGGCTGTGCAAAGTGAAATAGCTATACTCTATTTTTTTTAAGAACGAAGTAGATGGCGCTGCGAGAGTGGCCGCTTTCATACTGTAAAATAATATAAATTCACTGTATAAGGTGGGTTTTACACGATTTAATTTATTGATCAATTAATTGAATAAGTTGACATTCAATTAATTGATGTGTGTAAAGTGTAAAAAATAATTGACAAAAAAAAAATTGATCAATTTATTTTGAAAATAGAACAAGTTCTATTTTTCATAAATTTTCATCAATTTTTTAGGAAATTTTAAGTATAATTTTATCTGTTAAGATATTGTCAACTGTTTAGCTGTAACATAACCTAGAAATATATAGTTTGTGTTTCGTTTGCAAATGTGACAGAACCTCAAACGTTCTAATTTACCATCATCTAGGTTATTTCTTTTGTTTTTGTTCACAGCTCGTAACTTTGTGAAGATTTTTTCAATATTTTCATTTTGATAAATATGTCAACATGTTTTAAAGTTTATAATGTAAAATTTTTCAAAAAAAATGATAAATAAATTGATGTGTGTAAAGTGATGCTTTTGTTGCCATGGTTACCAATAAATTTTTCAATTATTTGACAAAAAACTTGTGAATGTTCAATAGCATCAAAGCACCGTTCTTAACTAAAAAAGAAATATCAACTAACATCAAGGTAGAGATCTTCAAAAAAAGTGACAGTACCAATTTTGACACACGCCTCAGAATCCTGGATCACTACAGAGACGCACAGGTCTAAAATAAGAAGCTCCGAAATGAGCTTTTTAAGGAAAATCGAAGGTAAAACAAAATTGGACAGAATAAGAAATGAAGTATTTAGAGAAAAACTAGGCACAAAACCAGTAGAGACTATAATAGAAGAAGGACAGCTAAGATGGCTGGGACATATACACAGAATGAGTGAAGACAAAATAGTAAAAAGAGTTTATGAAGCAAGAACAGTGAAGAAAGTTAGACCAGGAAGACCGAGAAAAACCTGGCACCAAGAAACAAAAGAAGCTGCAACGAAGATAGGCGTAAAGTGGGAGGACATAAGAAAATATACAAAGGACAGAACACGATGGAAAGAAGTATGGAGAACAACACCAGAAAATAAGTAACTCGACTATAGCCTTACACCGCAAGGTGGAAAGGCTTCAGGATTAGGTGAAGTAAGTGACAAAAAACTTGATAAATTTATTGTTCAATTAATTGACCCGTGTAAAACCCACTTAAGTTTGGAAAACAGTCGACAGTCGCCAACGCATAATCTATTAAATTTAAAGCTGTGAACGGTTGCTTGCTTTGCCATATGACAAACTTGTAGTGACAATCAACAGTGAACAACTCATAGCGTATAGTCTATTAATTTTAGAGTTGTGAACGTAACTTAAAGCAGAAAAGTTTGTAAACTCTTTATGAGAAATCCAATGTTTCATTCAACAAATTGTACGAAAATACCATAGGTTCACCATATTTGATTTATTACTTAGATGGAGTGACATTTACAACAATGTCGTCCATTAGATTTTTATTTTTCATGTAATAGACCCCCTAAGATTTCTCTGTGTGAAAAATGTAAGTATTATCAATAAAATGGAATCTGTTTTATATTTCTCGTTTTGTCTAGCACTTTATCAGATACTACATGTGTCTTTCTTGAAGATTTATTACAACTCTCTATATTTTTTAGTTTTATTATCTGACACATTAGTAAAAGAAATTATTTGGATGCATTTCTTGACTTTTATTTTTGTTACACGTTTTCCTGGAAAGATTCATCGGTTGTTCACAGGTTCATAAATAGCCAGACTTCCGTTTTAAGTCCAAGAACCATGGATCAACAAAATACGAGGACTGTCTCAAAAGTTTAAAGAATTTTTTGCGGGCGTAAAAACAACGATAAATTAAAACAGTCAATAGTAGATTTTGTACGAGGGTTGCCTTTGTATTTCGAGATTTAAGATAAAAAAAAAAATTATCAACAAAAGTGGCTTTATTATTTTTCAAAATATTCTCCATGAAGATAAATACACTTTTGCATGCGTTTTCACTAATTTTCGAATACCTTTTTCCACTCCGATTGAGGAATTTTCCACTGCGATTATCAAATTATGTGGGATTCAATGTGAACAAATCATTTTTACGACCAAATGTTCATGCAATAGTGAATGTATGCTGGTCCTACTAATGCCCAAGGATACCTCAATCTCACGATAAGTCACATGACGATCTTGCAGTATCAGTTCACGCACAGGATCAATGTTTTCCGGAACAACAACTGATTTTCGACGACCTTCACGAAATTCGTCCTTAAGCGAACTACGGTCACTACTGAAGTCGGCGAATCATCGATAAAATAATAACTCAAAATAACTTCCTTGGGAAGCCACACGATTCTTCCAATCCTCATAGCAGTGCTGGAACTAGGATACTGGAATAGCTTTCAGCTGGTCGGTTACGGACGTTTGAATGTTTTCGAGTGTCCCAAAATGACGTCCCTTGAGGTGATTTTTAAATCTTGGGAAGAGGAAAAAGTCACAAGGACTCAAGTCAGGCGAATAAGGAGGCTGAAGAGCCACAGGAATGTTTTTACTGGCCAAAAACTCATTTATTGAAATTGCTGTGTGACAACGCGCATTGTCATCCCCAATTAATTGGTCCAATTCAAACCAATTATCATTCTGACTGTCAAACGACGATCTGAACGCACAAGATTCCGGATTCTGACGACATTTTCATCGGTTTTTGAAGTGAAGGCCTTCCGCTGCGTGATTCATTTTCAATCAACTCTCTTCCTTCTGAAAATGTCTTAAACCACCAAAAAACCTGGGTCCTTGACAAAACACTGTCTCCATAGACCTGCTGAAGTTTTGCAAAAGTTTCCGTTGCACTGTGCCAAAGTCTGAAGTAAAATATGATAGCACACCGTTGCTCGAAAAAAATCGCTACCGGCAACAAAATTACTCTAGCAAGTTAAAAGCCCGTATTGAAGGTGTATCACGTGTTCACCTGCTGCTCTTTCAAGTCCTGCGTCCCAACTGTTGCCAGATCAAACGCTATGTTGCCGGTTACTTAATTTACACAACTCGTAGGTGGCCAAAAATCCATACAAACTTTCTAAATCCAAATATTTGATCCTTGGGAAACCATTTTCAAATTTATAATACAATATAAATATATATTGTAAAATTATATTGTAAAATAATGTAAAATTTAAGACCAATACCTAGTAGATAAGGCCAAGTTTTCAATAAATTAAAAAAATATATATATTTGCCCCTTCAAGATATTGTTATACAACCCGCAGCACAACCTTGTAAATTTGGTTGCATGTAAATTTCTGCAGAAAATGATGTACATAATCTTTTATTTATTAGATGAAGAACTTGCTTCTTAAATTAAAAATGTTATCAGAAACATTATCTTTAATTCATAACCTAAAAGTGTCAAGCCAGAAATTATTACTTAATATCTCGAAACATTAAATAAAATTAAAAGGAATTATTGCCAATAAATTATGAGTATAAATCATAATTTATCTTACTTGGCAAATATTTCTATTGCATAATATAAAAATTTATCATTTAAGCAGATAATGCATTTTAAAAAGACTCTTTAGAGAAATAATTTTAAGAGATGATGAATTGCTACAATAATCATTAGATTAAAGGATTAATTTAGGTGGTTTTGGCATTAAAAGTATTTATATCTGGGAATGGAAAGTAGTAAAAAACTATGAAGAATGTTTTTAGAAACAAATTTTTCTTAGTAATGACAAATCACACAAGCGACAAAGGTTAAAACTTTTCTTTTTATGTTGCTATTTGTCGTCTTTGAAACTTTTTCTGTTTTGTTTCATTTGTTTTTATCTTTTGTTACTTCTCTTTATCGTCGATTTGTTAAACTTTGCATTGTCTAAACTAGTTTTTGTGTAAATACAAAATTTAGTAAAAACATTGGAATCAAAAGACAATATTTTATGAAAAAAATTGGGTTATTGTGTGATTTTGTCGTTTGTGAGTGGTATAGTATTTCCAAAATGACATGGCCACTCTTGTTAAGAAGCTTAACAATGCACTAATGGATCTATGGCAGTAATCCTAGGATTTGTTCCAGTAAAAAGAATATAGGAGGTATTAAGGGAATTTTAAATTTAAATTGAATAGATGTAATAGTAGTTCAATTGAAGTTTTTTAAAAACCATCAAGGATATTTCTAAATTTATAATCCTACTGTTTCTAAATTTTAGGGTTTGTTATACTTGTTTGTTAGTTAACAACATTGCTCTTTGGCGACCATTTGATTTTGAAGAAATTCCTAATTTCTGCAGTGAAAATAGTGAATCTGTGCAAGGTGATTTGGAGTGCGAAAATATGGACGTTTACGTGAAATGCTAAAATGTGGACGTGGCTACTAAAGAAAAATGTAATTTTTCAGAAGATTGTAAAATTCTGATACTGAAAGTTTATAAAAAGTTAGTTTCGGAAGGTAATAACAAACCTATACTTAGAACTGCGGAATTAACTAATGTTCCATACAGAACAATTCAACGTATCAATGTTCGTGGCAAAAATCAGCAGCGAGAACGACCCGATTTATAAGTTTTTTGTCTAAAACAATAATAAATAAAATATACGACTTTTATTCGAAAAATATAGTTACTGTGCATCTTTTTATAAAAAATATGGAAGAAGACGGAATAGAATTTCCATACAGTTCGCCATATGTATAGTTATTTGAAATTGCTACGATTTAGATTTAGAACGTTAAATAAACATTTACATATTATGGAATCAGTCCTAACCCTGATAAAAATGTGAAGGAATGTCATGCGAGTATATACAATTCATTCTAAATAGCATATAAGAAAGAACGTTTATTTTAAGTAATTATTACGGTCCTGTCAACAACTATTAACAGAACCATAGACCCAGCATGTATAAGGGTTATACTGTAAGCCATTATTGGAATCAATAAGTGAAGGTAGCCATTTCATTTTCGAAATACTATAATCATTCGTAACACACAAACATTCTTTTTTTTTCATTTGTTTTGCCGCAAGAGGCATGGAAGTTAATAACTGTTTTTCAAATTACACTACACAAATATTTAACACAATATTATATAGCTTTTTATCACTACAAAATTTTTGAGAAAAGCGACTTTTTGTGGTCTTAAAAATAATAAGTGATTAGTGACTCATAACAGTAATCTACCAATTAGAAAAAATGCATACATTTGTTTCCATTATTTACCAAAAAATAAGTCATTTTGAAGGCCACAAAAAGCGATTTTCTCAAAAATTTTGTTATATAAGGATATACGTAAGATATATGTTAGTTTTATACCGTTGAATATAAAATAGTATATTCTGTAACAAGGTTGGAATGAGAAAATTCGATGCAAGTAGAACATTCCGAGCGTGGAACGTGAGGAACCACGAACATCGAATTTTCTCTTCCAACCGAGTCACAGACCCAAATTTCTCCACGACTACCAGAAAGAAAAAAATAAAATAACAAATAATTATTTTAACAAACATTTTATCTTAACAAATAATTTATATTACATATAAGCTGTTCACTTTTGTAAGGACAAACTAAGAGAGAATTTTTTTCAATAGTTGCACCTTTGAAGCTGTATGTCATGTTGGTATTAAAAAATGTCACTTTTTTAAAATGTCGATCCATTTGACATATGTCATAATGAAAAATGATATCTTAATTATAATGAACATAACCTTATCAACCTAAAGTCGGTTTTACAGCGTAAGGAATATTTTTAATTGACATTTAAAGTCAGTAACACACCATAAAAGTAACCAAAATAACCAGATCTATGATAGTGTGTTCTTACAGAAGTGAACAGCATATAACAAATTAACAAATTAATTAAACTTATTTTTTTATTTATTATTTGTTTAATTTTAATTTAATTTCCCGCACATCGGCTACTATTTTAGTACTTTTTAGGAAGTTATGTTGCATTTATTTAATGTAAACATTGCATATATTTTAATGTAACCCTAATGTAAGCATGGAATAGTTATTCCATAACAAGTGATGGAATGAAATACAAGCAAAATGCATAAAATAAGTGCTTTAGAATAACATTCCAACGCATGTGTTAAAATATTAATTTTCTGTTGTCAAAATTTGTTTTTGAATTGGTAAATTCTATAGTGGTCGTGGAGAAAAAATGTTCTATAATAATATGTTAAATAATATGTGTAGTGTATTTTGAAGAAAATTTATTTACTGCCATACCTTTTGCAAATAATACAAAAAAAAATTGATTCGATTATCGTCTGACCTCCGTTGCCCGAAATAAGTTTTATTTGAACAATATTTTTGTAACTCTTTTTATTCTGGAAATAATCGTGGTGAAGTTTTGCCTCACCTATATTAATTCTCTAATATTTATTAAATTTAGCTCTTCCTTTAACGATTCCGCACCTTTAATGATAAAATATATAGGTTATATAGTTGAATTTGTCATGAATTTCCTTGTTGAACTCTACTATGTTACCAAAGCGTTGTTGTTTCGTGTTTGAGAGCAATATGTTACTGTTGAATGTAAGCCGCAAAGCTACTAAATTAATTGTGCACATGTGTTTTATTGTTCTATCGCCATATAAACGTCAAATTTGAAAGATATTTTATAATATTTCATCAATAAAAGCTTATAACAAGCAGACAAATGACGCACAAAATTTGTTGAAAGTAATTTGAATTTAGCGCCAGTACCAATACTCTGGGTGCGTTCGGAATAAGCTAATAAACTACACATTCTGCATAATTTACACAAAAAGTGTTCGTCATAAACTTTCTGTGTGCTTTGTGCTGCACGTAGATCGTTCGGCATATACTGTGCAGTGCAGTTTGTGTTGCACAATCGTCACAAGTTCAGATCGTGCGACAGTCTGTGCAATGGTGTTTAACTAATAAACACCATTGTATCTAAAAAACTACAAAGATAAAACTACAAAATTATTATTTCTACAAAACAATATGACTGAAAACAATCAAGATATCATTGTTTATGCCTGCAGCATTTGCAAAATAAATAGTACAGACATAAACCTCATGATGGAACATGTACGAGGGATGTTTCCTAATTTCTGGGAATTGTGCTATAATTAAATTACGCAGAACTTATAGGCAATGTTATTGGTGTCAGACAAGTCTTGACATGTTTATGCAACTATCTAGTGCAATATTGTTCAGTCTGATTTAGGTATTCCACTGATATAGACGCGTTTTCATAGCACTGTTTTTGTAACCATGGAAGACGCAGCAAAATCCCAAAGAGCAATAATTTTCTTTTTGTGGAAAGAAGGTGTGAAAACATCAGAAATTATTCAGCGTCTGCAAGGAGTATTTGGTGAGTCTGCAGAATCCAAAAGTACTGTTTATCGGTGGATCGATCGTTTTAAAACCGGTAGAACATCACTAGAAGACGATCCACGAAGTGGGCGCCCAAGCACGTCGGTAAATGAAAGAAACATTACTGCCGTCGAAGATCTACTGAAAGAGGACAGGCGAATGACTATTCGTCAAATTAGTGTGCGCCTAGGGATAGGTACACGACAAGTTCATGACATCTTGCATGATTGTTTGGGCGTTAGCAAGGTTTCGCAGCGCTGGGTGTCAAGGCTGTTGGAATAGGTGGATTGAGAAAACACCGAAAAAGTTCGTTGAGGACGGTTTAAAAAAATTAGTTTATCGTTGGGATAAATGTATTCAGTTAAATGGAGATTATGTTGAACACTACATTGTAATATGGACGAAAATTAACAAAATAATAAAAATTATAGCTAAATTCCCAGAACTTTGGAAACATCCCTCGTAAATACACTCAAAAAGACTTAAAATTTACTGGATACAAGCGGAAATGTACTTTAAATTGATTTGTAGTCATATTTGGAACAGTACTCTCTGCATATTCAAACACTTTTTTCAAAATATTTTCTGGTTTGGAAAATTCTTCTGAATTGTCTTCCTCATCAAATAAAATTTCTTTTATATTACTTAAAAGCATCGCAAAACCTTCATGCGTCATTTATATATTACCGTACAAAACAATTAGCAGGAGACAGACTTGATGTAATCACACACATATAATTAATTAGTTTACAAAAAAAAATAGGTTAGAATAATAGTTTGAATAACTGCACAATCTGAACAAAGCGTTCGTCTTTGACTTTCTTGCATAGTATGCACAGTGGTCACGTGACAAAAAACACAGAGTTAACACAGCACAGTTATGCCGAAGCATCGCTTGTTGTAAGTTTTGCGTTAGTATAAACTGTTTGAATTTGGCGCCAGTAGAAATTAATAACCTGGTGGTAGTTTTTATAACTAAACAAACGTAATATACTCAAAGCAAGTGTAAAAAATTAACATTCTACGTATTTTTTATGTACATTAGCACCTGTAATTTATTAAATCCATTATTTTGCAATTTAGTTAATTGTATTAATTAATTTATAGCTTGTTTTAAACCCGTAAACTATTTTAAAAATTGTCATTAGCTAAATATGGTAAATTATGATTAATGTTTTACAAAAAATACTTTCAAAATTTATTCAAATACCGTTTTAACTAAATTAAAATAACTTTTCACATTTACAACTTTTATCATAAATCATCTAGACTTATTTTAGAATTAAAAATTGCAGTTTGTTTTTGAAAAATGATATATTACACTGTCCTTTATCATATGAGTTAATTTTTCTAACTGTTCAAATCGACAAATGACTTTCATTGAAAATAAATCAAAATTGGACGTGTTAAACAAAATAAATTGAAAAAAGGTTTAGTGTTCAATATAGACAAAGTGTAGTTTTTTTATTTGTTAATAAATGACAACGTGATATTTATTCATTGACATTGTTATTCAGTAAAATAAATAAGTTTTAGTTCTGGAGATTTTACTTGCTGATTCATCGATGTAGAACCAATAAACAAATATATATCTTTTTCTATTTCTGTCAAAAAAAATGTATTGTTTTACATGTTTTAGGCCCGGTTTTTCCACCTTCAGATAAAGTCCCAGGTATCTATCTGACAGATAAGGTTATTTTGGATGAAGTTACAAATAACCTTATCTGTCAGATAGTACCTGGGACTTTATCTGAAGGTGGAAAGACCGGGCCTTAGTGTATAAAATGCCTACTTATGGTGAGAGTTAAAAAAATAGAAAGTGTGAAAAAAGTGCCATTACGTGTCATTTTTAGGGTTTTGTAGGTAGGATCAATAAACCCTTTTTTGATCCTACTTATATATATTTAATAACTTATGTAACACACTACACCAGCATGCTTTGATAGTGTAATGGTTAGCGTTCTCGCGTTCGAATTTGCAAACTAGGTTCACTCCGGTCTCGAGACAATTTTAATTTTTCTGTTTTTTTTTGGATTTTTGTTTTACTTAAATTTTTCAAAATTCTAGTTATAATTGGCCAAATGTTGCATTTAATTTTTTTAAATCGTAAATTTAATAACCAGTGGAAATTATTGAAATTGAATACATGAAATCAGAGGAGTGGAGTTATGACTTAGAACAACCAATGGAAGCCATAGGCGCAATTTTCAAAATCTTAATGAACCTTCCCTACAAACATTCAACCATCGGCCGAATGCTGACAAACTGCTTTTTCTGTTGGTAAATTGCTGTCACCAAAAGTTTGTGCAACGCTAGTATTAATAATATACTTCACATTTTTATATCGCACTCCTCCTATACGAAGTACTTTACCAGCATTTAATGCGATTATTTTGCACTTTACTGCTGCTGGGCTGGCAATTGATACGTCAATGGGCCAGCCAAGGGCCACGGGGACACCGGGGTACTGGCCCATTACTTTCAATGCCGGGGATTATGTGCTTCAACTGTACTGGCCCGTATAAAAATGTTTGCTGGGTTGCTATATAAAAAAAATACTGCACATATTTAGAAACCTAAATAATGGTATTAGGCATTCAAATTAAAATTAACAAAAAAAATATTTGAATATAAAATTTGTTTTGGCATCCCAAATAATCATCAATGATTTACTAAATACCTGCGAAACACTGAAATGTGTGAAAATTCAGATCAATTTTTAATTACAGAAACCTTTAAGGGACTATTACCGGTTATAATTTTCAAAAAATCGTTTTTTTTACATTTTTTGATTCCTTATACCTTCAGAAATCATATCCTAAATTTTTATAACGAAATTCAAAAAAATAAGAAATTGGTGGCAATTTTAGCGCATGCGCTTTTTCATACACACATAAACCAGCCTTAAATGCGGAGGTCCAAGAATATATTAAACCGATTTTTGAAAAACTAACAGATGAAGAGTTGCTGAAACGATGTTTGGGAAAGAATACCCAAAATAATAATGAGTGTTACAACAAAACACTTTGGGCTATCGTTCCCAAACATACGTTTGTGGGAAGAGAAGTTACTGAGTTGGCTGCTAATATTTCATTAGCAATATTTAATGAAGGTAGAACGTCCCTCTTGAAAATATTGGAGGTAATGGAATGCATAATTGGACACTCTGCGTATGATTATGTTTAAAAAAAAGATGAGGAACGCATTGAGGTGGCCAATAAAGCGAGTACAGCGGCGTCGAAGGAAGCTCGCTTGGCAAAGCAAACTGCTCAGCAAGAGGAACAGCAACAAATGATTGATTCGGGAGTACTTTTATATGGACCAGGGATTGCTGATTAACCAATTGTAAGTGCTGAAACTTAATTTTTTTTTAAATATTACAATACAAATATTAAAAAAAAACTTTAAAAGTGATTTTCTCGAAATGGTGTTTTTTCAATCGGCCCAGACTTGTTCTCCATAACTACACAACGGATATTTTTAAATTTAAGTGAATTTTGTTCATTTTGATATCCTCTACCGTAATTTACCAGAAAATTGCTAAAAAATTAAAAAAAAAAAATTGATAAGGGTAAAAGGGGAAAAAAACATGATTTTTAGAAAAAAAATTTCACCTATCCGCCATTTTGTTTTTACACCCTTTTTTTATAATAGGTGGTAAATTACGATGTAAGACACCTTCATCTTTAAAATTATTTTTGAATTTTTTGTTTCAGACTTGTCAATTTCGAGATTAACCCCGGGCCATGGAGCATCATAATTTTTTGTTACCGAACTTTGGTGCCATCTATATAATAATCTAAGAATTGAAAAAAAAAAAAATATATTTTTATAATCTTTAATATAATATTAATAAAATAAAAAAAGTTGCACCACGTTCTATAATAAAGGAAACGAGAAAAAAAAAATTAATTATAGGTCATTTTTTGCCTTTCTAATCGGTAATACTCTCTTAACGCTACGTACAACCCCCAGAGATTATTAGTTTCTTATACAAAATTAACAATCTGAAATAAAATTAGTAACAATCTATACATCAAATTTTGCACAGAATTTTTATCTATCTAATAGGATATTTTTGATTGTAGAAAAAATTATTGTAAAAATGTTATTGCTAAATAACTTAATAATAGGTAATACACAACAATGTTCTGTAATTTTTTAAATATATTTGTGGGTTTCAAATATTTTTTATATTTATATAGCCTTGTGTAGAAATGTTCAAATTATACGTTAACATTTTTTTCGACATGATTGTTTATAGTTTAGAGCCTTCGTCGAAAAATATTTTACTTGATGATAATGACTTGGTACAAGTATTCTTTACATAAAATGAATCATTTTTATCCGCCGCAGCTATATTGAGAACCGCGGCAGATTCGAGGTGGCGGCAAAAGTAGATTACCAAGTACAATAACTATAAGTAATTGTCACAATAGAACAAATTATCTCCAAACATATTTGTAGAATGGAGCTTTAGCTACAATTTGCCGCATGGTACACAAATATGCGTTGAATGGTTTACAAGATGGCGTCTATAACGCAAGTTGTTTATTTACAATTACATGACAGTTCTTTTGACAATTAAAAATATTCTATTAGGTAGATAAAAATTCGCTGAAAATTTTGATGTATAGATTGTTACTAATTTTATTTCAGGTTGTTAGTCTTGTATAGGAAACTGTACGGTTGTGCGCACCCTTAAACTTAATTTTGAGACGTCCTTTGCATGTCAAAATAAATATCTGTTATTATGGACTTAGTCTTGATGAAAGATGCCTCTATTAAAGACTATAAATGCCATAAATCACCATTGAAACAACATCTTAATAGCAACTAAAGCCATAACTGTCACGCAATCTTAAGGGCAATGATTCATATATCCTATATCTTACCTCATCAAATCCCCATATAGTGCAATTAGAGCTATCAACGCCATAAATGCCATAAAACCTTAACCTCAAAGCATAATGATTCAAATCTTCGATGTTCCTTTTGGTTATCCTCATCTAAAACGTATCTAGAGTGCAATTAAAGCTATCAGTTTCTATATCATTTATCAATGTAACAATTAAGAGCATCCCGCGACATAACAGTATAAGAGTTTCATTGTTTAGTGAACTGAAGCTAGAACGGAACCCTAACTGCATGCGGCTGGCCAGTTTCACACAATAACTACAAGATACCAGGAATAACCGGCTCTTAATTGCATTTGCAGAGTCTTAGTACATAAATCATACAAGGAGTATGGACATTAACATTGTTATGGTTGGGGATATTTCGGAGATTTGCCTTTCATATTGGCACTACTGTTGATACACTAGATTATTGCAGTTAAATGGTATTATCCAGTTTGAAATCAACAGATTTGAGGAAATTAAATATGTTTAAATTTCTATCATTACGTTTAATCTAAATTTAAGTCAATAAGATGATATTTATGTCATAAATATAGTTGCAGTAATCAATAAAGCCCGGATAAAAAAAGTTTTTTAGGAAATTAGTTTTAATTTTTAATTTTTCGTTGTTAATTAGTTAGCAAAATACTTGGGAGGTTCATTCACGATGACGGTTTATTCATCACTGTCTCTCACAAGATTTTACCAATTCTTTTCTTAAACTAATAATCTAATCTCTGAGCCCATTTTTAGGGTTTTGTAGGTATGACCAAAAAACCATTATACCGTCATTTTGTCGTCTGTCTGTCTGTCTGTCTGTCTGTCTGTCTGTCTGTCTGTCTGTCTGTCTGTCTGTCTGTCTGTCTGTCTGTCTGTCTGTCTGTCTGTCTGTCTGTCTGTCTGTCTGTCTGTCTGTCTGTCTGTCTGTCTGTCTGTCTGTCTGTCTGTCTGTCTGTCTGTCTGTCTGTCTGTTCGGTAAAAATTGTAGCCAAACGGTTAAACCTAGAGAGTTGAAATTTGGCATGCTTATACAACTCTTTGACCCGCACATAGGAAAAATACTAAAACATCTTAAAAACATATCTCCCTAAAAATATAAACAAATATATGCTCATCGAAAAAAAAATATATTTTTTTACAATTCTGTGTATGGTATCAAATGAAAGCCCTTGGTACGTGGATTAACGATCAAAATTTTATTTTTGCAAAATAAATTATTTTGAGGCGATTTTTGTCAAAAGTGTGCAAATAAATTTTGTCCCACACCCTGTAGCCCAGATGGTTTAAGCTAAAAATCTGAAAAAATTCTCTGTAATGTACGTTGGTGTGAACCGGAATAGTACAACAGGAATTTTTGATCAGATTATGTTTTCGGAAAATAACGCATTTTTTGTGTTTTTAAGTAAAATATGTAATATATTTAATCCGCTATTTAACGTAGTAAACGAGTGATCCTGTATAGCACAGTGGTAGAATTCTCGCTTAGTGAGTTGAAACTACTGTAAGAAACTGTGTTCGAATCCCGTCAATTTTTATTTTTTTCAGTTTTTTTTTGCACTTTTATTTTGTTTAAATTATTTTGTCAAAATTCTAGTTATATTTTGGTAAATGTTGCATTTAATTTTTAAAAGCGTAAATTTAATAACCAGTGGGAATTGTTGAAATTATAATTTAATTCTATATTTGAAGGTATCAGAGGGCGAGGCTTATGATTTAAGCAACCAATGGAAGCCATAGGCGCAATTTTCAAAATCTTAATGAACCTTGCTATATAAAAAAAAATACTGCACATATTTAGAAACTTAAATAATGGTATTAGGCATTCGAATTAAAATTCATAAAAAAATATTTTGACATAAAATTTGTTTTGACATCCCAAATAATCATCATACAGTTAAGAAATACTTGCGAAACCCTGAAATGTGTGAAAATTTACACTTCACATCCATTTTTTTTTTGTCGTCTTAAAAATAATCAGCTCTCCATATTAACAACAACCCTTTTATAAACTTATCTTTCTATGACCAATAAATTATAAACCCGTGATTAATTTTGACTCTAATTACTACGCGGTCCATATCACTGAAAATATATTGTCGCCTATCGGCATCTGTGTAAACATTTGACCATTGCTATTTTGATCTAAACAATAACGTTCTTTCAAACTAATCATATAATATACAACGGTAAATTACTGCGTATCTCTTTAACGCTTAACTAGAAAAATATGTGATAGCTCAACTAATCTTTGAGGATGTTTATCTTAAAATAGATTAGTTCTTATATTTGAATAAATTGAATACTTTTTAACTAATTGAATAATATTTCTTTAAATAATAATGAAATTTTATTTCTGAAATTACCACTCCCACACACCAGACTAGGTACCCGAGCGTGTCTGTTCTCAATAGAAGACAAAATGTCATATACTTGAAAATCCTTCATTACAATTAACAAAGTAACAAGAGAAGCTTCTCATCAGTTTTAAGTCTTACTTGGTCACCTTGGAAGAAGTTCGAAATTTCTCTAAAATTGTCAAGATCTTAGCATAAAGTTGGTAAAGATTAAAATCTTTGTTTGTGTTAGATTTAATGTAGATGAGAAATGATATTCTCAAATACTGGAAGTCAAATAATATATTTTAACCTATATACGTGAACTTCCAACTTCCCTTTCTAAGTTACAGAAATTGCTTTTATACAAAAAGTAAAATGATATAAGCGGTGCACTTTACAGAGATTTGCCGAAAGCAAATCTTACGTTCCATTAGAAAAATTTCTCTCAAGAATATTTTTAGAAAAGAATTATATATTTAAGATTTTCTCTTATACCTTTAAAAATATGTAAGAACATTTTTAGCTTTAAAATCATTGCAAAGTTTTTGACATATCAATTAATAAATGTATTTTATTTAGAGGGGTCTAAATGCAAAACCTGTCGTGTCTATCCTATGTCATTTTCCAGGAGAAACAAAAAATTGTTATAGAATACTGCAGATATATTTTTACAAACAATTCTTTTTAATTGTCTTAGTATTATGATGTACCAATAGATGGTATCAGATCTAATATTGGTGGCAAGGTTACATAAATAAAACGTCTTGAAGTTTGGACTTTGGGTTTTGCACAAAAGTAAATTAATGAACAAATTTGAAAAATTCTTTCGATGTTATATAGGAACTAGGTTATGACGATGACGGTAATAATAATATAAAATTTCAATTGTTTGTATGTGTATTTGATTTAATTTTCTAACGTATCTTAATATCGTCGCCGGTCATCAAATCACGCGATAGGATATCATCAGTTAGCAAATCACGGGATAGGATATCACCAGTTAGCCAATCACAGGAGAGGGTGTCACTTGTCAGCCAATCAAGAATCACGGTGTCACTTGTCAGCCAATCAAGAATCAGGGTGTCCCCTAAACATCTCTATACATAATTATATTCATAGATTCTTCGAGAATAAATCTGCAAAATTTTGTTCATATCGGTTAAAAGATATAGGCGTATCTAGAGTTTCTCGTTTATGCCTACGAAACCCTAAACATTTCTATAAGTAATTTTATCCGCAGTTTCTTAGAGAATAAATCTGCAAAATATTTTTCATATCGGTCAAAGGATATAGGAGTATCTAAAGTCTCTTGTTTATGCTTACGAAACTCTAGACATTTATGTATGTAGTTATATTTGTAGATTCTTAGAAAATAAATCTGCAAAATATTGTCCATATTGGTCAAGGGATTAGGAGTTTTTTGTTAACGCCTACGAAACCCTAAACATTTCTGTATGTAATTATAATCATAGATACTTAGAGAATAAATCTGCAAAATACTGTTCATATCGGTCAAAGGATATGGGAGTATTCTAGGGTTTCTGGTTTATGCCTACGAAATCCTAGACATTTCTATAGATTATTTTATCCAAAGATTTGTAAATAGTAAATCTGCAAAATATTTTTCATATCAATCAAAGGATATAGAATTGTCTAGAGTTTCTTCTTTATGCTTACGAAATTCTCAACATTTCTATACGTAGTTTTATCCGCAGATTTTTACAGAATAAATCTGCAAAATATTTTTCACATCGATCAAAGAATATAGGAGTGTCTAGAGTTTCTTATTTATGTCTACGAAATCCTAGACATTTATGTATGTTATTTTGTCCGCAGATTCTTGGGGAAAAAATCTGCAAAATATTGTTCATATCAGTCAAAGGATATGGAGTCTCTTGTTTATGCCTAGGAAACCCTAGACATTTATGTATGTAATTATAACCGTAGATTCTTAGAGAATAAATCTGCAAAATATTTATATTGGTCAAAAGATATAGGATTGTTTGCTAATCACGAGAACCTTAGAAAAAATTGACGTTACAATGTTACCGAGACTACATACAGACACTTGCTAATTTATATATGTACGATAACAATCAGTGTTGTAAGGAATAACAATAAATTCCCAACGCTTGAGTAGTTATATCAATTATCACCAGATTTTGTTATATACTATTGATTATATTTTTACAGATCCAAAACAGTTTTGTTTTAGTGTGAAAACGCATTTACAAAGAACCTGTATTGTTCTACAGAACAATATCTATTTTTCCAGCAATTTTCTTTAAATGTAGCGAACAAACAAGAATACAAAAGATGGCTCTAACAGTTCTTGTGAATGGCGAAAGGATTTAGACACTTATAAAAGGAAAATATGCCTAAATCCTTTCCCCTCTTCAAGGAGATAAATGAGAATAATGTCAGATATTCGTGGATTTCACAAGACGCGTTCTTGAGAAAATACAGTAATCTGAGACGGCTTGGTATGTTCCTATACTATTTGCTCATTAGAGTATATTGAATTTCAATCGGAACGGTCTGGGGGTATTTGATATAGCATAGAATCGTATTGCCTGTGATAATGGATAATCCTTTATACATTTATAAATAGAATCACCACGAATTTCAAGAATTCACAAATAAATCGCAGTCTGAGTAGATGCTAAAAACAACAGACAGGTTTCACTTCTGGATATAATTCATGTCTTACCTTCCTGTGGAACAAGATAGAAATTTCTTTTTTAGGGTTTTGTAGATATGACCAAACCCTTATACCGTCATTTTGTCGTCTGTCTGTCTGTCTGTCTGTCTGTCTGTCTGTTTGTTCGGTAAAAATTGTAGCCAAACGGCTAAACCTAGAGAGTTGAAAGTTGGCATGCTTATGCAACTCTTTGACCCGCACATAGGAAAAATACTAAAACATCTAAAAAACATATCCCCCTAAAAATATAAACAAATATGTGCTCATCGAAAACAAAAATATTTTTTTTAAATTATGAGTAGGGTATCAAATGAAAGCCCTTAGTACGTGGATTAACGATCAATTTTTTATTTTTGAAAAATAAATTATTTTGATGAGATTTTTGCCAAAATTGTGCAAAAAAAATTTGTCCCACACCCTGTAGCCCAGATGGTTTAATCTAAAAATCTAAAAAAAATTCTAAGTAATGTATATTGGTGTGAACCGAAATAGTATAACAGGAATTTTTGATCAGATTATGTTTTCGGAAAATAACGCATTTTTTGTGGTTTTTGGTTCACAAAGTACAAAAGTTATACCAATGTAAGACACTCACATGCAAGGCATACGATGGCGTTATTGGTTAGATCACTGGTGTCGTAAGCTAAAACTCGCTGGTAAACGAAGGGTTTCGAGTTCGAGTACTGAGTGAATCTTATTTTTTCTGTTTTTTTTTTTTGCATTTTTATTATGTTGAAATTATTTTGTCAAAATTTTAGTTATATTTTGACAAATGTTGTATTTCATTTTTAAGAGCGTAAATTTAATAATTATCTTATTATATGATTAACAGACGATAAATTATTTTAAAAATATCGTTCATTTTGCCGTGATTACTACAAAGTAAAATTTGTCCTACACACTCAGCATACCGCCTTCACTTATTATATACCTGCGAAACCCTGAAATATGTGAATATTCACACTTCACATCAATTTTTTTATTACAACAAATCTTAAATTTTAATACTTTATAAGGTTTTCAATAGATCGATAAAAATTTAATTTTTAGACCTTCACAATTTGGGATTTAATTAATCCAGAGGATTCTTGCAACCTTCCGGAATGGATATTATCTCAAAAGGGTTCTAATAAAATTATATTACGTTCTACATAATTAGATTATATTAATAAATTTTTAATAACAGGGTTCAATATGTTACTAGAGTCTTATTAAGTGTAAGATTAATTTTAAATAAGGGCGGGAAATATATTTCCAGTTAGGGTAGGCCAAGAAGTTTTTCACTTTTATCTATTGGCTTTAGCTGCTTTGTCTATTAGCAAGGTATAAATGAAGAGATTACATTGTTTTAAAAATTACATTTATAATTTGATATTTTCTGCTTTAATATAGTTTAAAATAATTTTATAAATATCTAGAGAGTTAGTAGCAAGAAGCGTCTGAATATTAGGTAGATAAGGATATTTTTTTGACAACTAAATTTTGAATGAATAAGTTATGATTGCGAAAATGAATTGGGCATTCAAACAATAAATGGTTCGAATCGCTGACAGACAAATTATCACACGGACAGAAAGGAGACGAAACCATCCCAGCAAACATTCAACTAACTGCCGAATGCTGGCAAACTGCTTTAATGCTGGTAAATTAATGGCACCAAAAGTAAGTGCAACGCCAGTATTAATAATGTACTTCACATTTGTATTTCGCATTCCGCCTATACGAAGTACTTTACCAGCATTTTATAAGCACTCTTCTTCACTCATACTTTTTACTTAAAACCATCAGAAATAAATCTTGCAACTAATGCGATTATTTTGCACTTTACCGTTGCTGGGCCAGCAACTGATACATCAATGGGCCAGTAACGGCCCCGGGGACACCGGGGTACTGGCCCATTACTTTCAATGCCGGGGAGTATGTGCTTTACCAGTACTGGCCCGTATAAAAATGTTTGCTGGGATATTAATTCTATGCAGATGATATGGAGAGAAGGTGTGATTAAATCTAAGCCGGATAAAAGTGCATAGAAAAAGATCTGCTTTGGTGAGAAGAAAACCAAAGCTTTCTAGGAAGAAGAGGTTGAATTTGACCATAGTATGATCCTTTGAACTGTAGAGAATCTATGTATTCTTATTGCCATTGGTTGTATATGGAAGATTTGAAGATTGACATAATCTCATTACTGTTTAGAGGAATATTTAAGAGGGACCATTTACAGGTGCTTCTTTGGCTAGAAGATCGACTCCGATGTTGAACTCAAAATCTGAGTGGCTTTTAATCCAGCATATTTTTATAATTTTACCGCTGATCATGTGGGAGTTTTATTTGCATATTTTTTGGCAACAATGTTATTCAAATAAAGAAATTTAAAGAAACTATTTAAGGATTTAAGGATTAAGTGTGTAAGAACCTGATCTTGGCGTTTAGAAAGGAAAGTACGGTGAATTAATAGCTTTAATGCTGCTTTTGATTTCTTGTTGAAGAAGGAATAAATTTAGTCGATGTTGGTTAAATTTTCGTAGCCTTATATTATAAAATAAATTAAGAATATGAGTGAATAGATATGAAAGGGGTGAAATAAATGAAAGATTGTGAGTGAAAGGAAAGGGTTGATAATATTATCTATAAAATAAAATTGGAGCTATAGAAAGGTATATTTTTGGGGAGTATTAATCTTAGTGATTAACAGAATGAATGCTTAGAAACAATAGCAGTTTTGACAAGTATTGATAAATATATGGCGTAAAATTTGGAGATAATTAATGGTTGTCCTATTTAAATTTAAATAGCACCCCCTGCTTCGAAATCAACAATTTTCCCATTACTGAAGTTAACAGCATCGACATAATATGATGTTGATCATTATTTTATTATCAATGACTTTTAACCTTGCAGGATAATCGCTTCTTTAATTGCATGACTTACATATATTCTTTCCGATAATTCTTACCAGTTTTTGTTCATTTGGTTCTTAAAGGACCTCAGGATGTACTATAAAACACCCACCAAACAAAAAGAAAAATGTAATTTTTTTTTTTTAATTTAAAAAAAGCATAACTTAAGAACAATAAAATATAAGAACCGGAGGTTTGAACTTTTGAAATCTACAGACTTTTTTTTACGTAGATAAAAAATAGAGCCCTCCTTAGTTAACGCCTTTTTGAGTCGTTATAGTTTTAAAAATTTGTGAATATTTCATTTTCGAAAGACCGTATCTCAAAATCTACATGAAATAGAAACTAGCAGGTGATATTTTTGGAATCTTGAGGTCCTAAAGGGTCTCAGGACTCATTTTTAAGCAACTC
Organism: Liopterus haemorrhoidalis; assembly: GCA_963971575.1. Classification (NCBI taxonomy): domain Eukaryota; kingdom Metazoa; phylum Arthropoda; class Insecta; order Coleoptera; family Dytiscidae; genus Liopterus; species Liopterus haemorrhoidalis. Next base: position 7,033,648 of record OZ020622.1, on the reverse strand, counting down.
CCAAACAAAAACAAAATTTACAAAAATTTTCATTTTCAAGTTTTTTTTTTTTTTAATTTCAAAAATTCCTAACTTAACAAAAAAATATAGAGAACTGCGATTTAAATTTTTTAATTCCTTGTATATTGTTTAATCTAAGAAAAAATTAGGGCCTTAATAACCCAACTTTTACAACAAATACGAATCGTCAAACAAAATCTTTGAAAATGGGTAAAAAACCAAAAAATCGTAAGGGAATACCCCTTACGATTTTTTCCACGAATTGAGGTCCCTACATAACGTTTTGACTACATTTAGCATGACGTCTGTCGGTCTGTCTGTCTGTCTGTGTACACGTGTAGAGTAAATTCGGCTAAGAGGGTTTTTATGAAACTTCATATTGAAGGGTTTGACATCAATGGCACGAGTTAATCAACTTTTGATAAAAATCGGTTAACTAGAAATGGGAGTTTACTCGTGTCGGCTTTAAGATTTTTGCGAATATTTCACAACAGAGAAATATTTCGAAATAATTTATTTAACAAAAGTTGCTATAAAAGCAATAACTTTTATTTGAGACATTTTTTGATAAAGCAGCATAAATTAAACAAGTACTTTGCGATGGCGGTCAGTCCTGTGGTGGCCACAGCTGATTTTTTTCTATCTAATAATTAAGTACAATAACTGTAAGTATCTGCAAATATATTTGTAGAAAGAAGCTTTAGCTACAATTTGCCGCATCGTACACAAATATGTGTTGATTTGGTTTACAAGATAGTGCTACAAAGTAATTTGATATTTACAATTACAAAACAGTTTTTTCTACAGTTAAAAATAACCTATTAAATAGATAAAAATTCGCTGCAAATTTTGATGTGCAGATTGTTATTAATTTTATTTCCTATTGTTAGTTTTGTATAAGAAACTGTTAAAAAATATAAGGTTGTGCACCGCCTTAAATATTCAGATCATAAAAGAGAAACAAAACCTTTTTTATAAAACTTATCGTTTTCAAATATGTTGAAAAGAATATTCGGTCGATTCGCACGATGTCGAAAATGTCATACCTTCCAAAACAGATTGCAATAGGCAATAGGATATATTCCCAGAGGAAAGGAAACAAAAGGGCGATTGTTCCGGAATAGAACAGTAACTTACGAAGGGATTACGGATACAATATCATTTTTTGGGTCAAATTCAAGTAGGAAACACCCTACATATTGCATTTGAGTGAAAATCAATTCTTATTATCATCGGATAGAAATTCTTTTGTATTAGAACGAAACGTGATAATTAAAAACAAAATAAGGCGGAGAACACGTGATGAGAGGAAAGAGGACAAGTTTTTAATAGGGGATAGGCATGATTTTTTAAATTTTTTTTATTATATTCCTCTTGTTGCATATAAACATAAAAAACAGTTTTGCATTTTTTTTTTTAATTTGATGGCTTAAAAAAATCATAAATGTATGTAGCGCGCGAAAACCGCAAGTGACGTCATACCCTACTTAAGTGTACTGCGTACAGCCTACCCAGTCTACAGCGTACAGTCTACGCAGTCTGTCGTGAACTTATTTGCTTGTATAACTTTTATAGATTGTGTAAAGTTAGAGTGATTTTAATTAAAATAAAGTTTAATTCTATAAAAACATTTTATACATGTTTACCGATATAATTTTTTATTTAAAATATATAACCTATATTGCAGTATTTCAATTATGCCTCTAACGTTTTGTAACTTCATGTAAACAATGTAGTAAAATTCTGACATCTAAATTAAATAAATATTTACATTTTACAGAGATGCAGCGTTTTTATTGTTTACATATAGTTATATAATACATAAATGGTTTACTTACTAGTCTGTTTTGACACCATGTATTTCTTCAGCACTGTAGCATTCATTATTTTTCATATATTCCATCAGCATAAAAGCATCAATGTTGGGTAAATTATCACTCTGAGCCCTAACAAAATCTTTATCTGCCATTTTAATAATAAATGCGTGAAAAATTGTTTAAAAACAAATACAAAACTCTCGAATAATACAATATACACAGGTAAAGATAATGTTGTAGTCTGGGCAATCTAGGGTTTGACGTCATTCTCAGTCGTATTTACTCGGTTATAACTAGTTATTATATGAAATAACATGAAATAACTTTTTAATTTTTCAATTAAATGTTTTATAAATAACAAGAGTTTAATAGTTTATTTTGCTTTTTTTTTCTAAATAGTCAAATAGTTTATTTTAGAGATATTTTGTTTATTTTTTTATTGTTTTCAAAGCTTGCTCCGTTCAACTTTGTAAAACTTACGTTGATTATTATTTTGTAAATAAATTGTCGCCATTTTGAAATGGTTAACATAAAAATATGATTTTTTGGTGTCATTGTAAAGCTAATTTAATGTACTTTTAGGAAAATATATAAAATTATCGATTCCCTATGCTAGATCAAAAGTTGACATCATTTCCGGTGAAACTGGAAGTGCTTCAGAATTTTTATAGTAACCTTTAGATGGGCCTTTTTTTGTGTAGTTTAACTTTTGTTCTGAAGATTTTTTGTATCTTTACAAATAAAGGAGATTTTCGGGGTGCCCCGTTTCAAACAAACATCCTGTATATGGCCACCAAATTAGAGGAATTCTAGTGTAATTAATACATGGCAGAAGAAATCTAACTGCGACCTTCTTGTCGTGCCTATTGATTTAAAGGATTTAAAACCAACACTTGTAATTGTGTTATGTAGTGACAGGCATTCATCGTTTGGCCTTCTAACAATCATTATTCACTGACTAAATACCTATAAAACCCTGAAATGTGTTAAAATTCACACTTTACATTAATTTTTTCACTTATTAAATACCTACCAAACCTGAAATGTGTGAAAATTTACATCAAATTTTTTAAGACCCGCACTTATTCCAGCTAAGAACCTCATACAGTTCTGTAGCTCTTATTTCTATCCAAAAATTAGAAGAAATGCATAAAAAGAGCTAGTTCTTTCATATGTGACAAATCCTAAAATCAATAAGTTTAATAACTATCTCTCAAAATTTTGTGGTAGAATGATTCACAAGTGTGAATATACCGTGAACTATCTTTTGACAGAACAAGAAAACTTTCCAGTCAAGATGGATGGAGTTAAAGCCTAAATGAAACTTTAATCTCGATCAGTGGAAAGCACCAACGAAAGACTAAGTAGTTTTTAAGTAGAACCAGAGAAAATAATATTAAGTTTATGACAGCTGAAATATTTCATCCATTTTAACCACGAAAATCTTTTAAAAAAGAACTTATATCATTCAAGTCGCGTACTATAAATTCATCCACTTTAAGATTAATATTACACCTGGACATTTTTCTCGATAATCTAAATAAAGATTAAATTCGAAAGATTCTTAAAATTCAATTTTGTATGAATGTTAGAAGCACTAATTCGCAAATTGGATTTTATTGGATTTATTGTTCAATTTAAAATGATGAAATTCAAATTTAAACGATGTTTGACATCTATTATTGTCAGGAAAATGAATAGAAATCACTGGTAAGATTGTTTCCAACAATAAGAAGAACACAGAGATGCTAATTCGACTCCAAGTCAGTATTTTCACTTTTATAAATTATCCGAAATGTAATATAAGAGTCAAATATATATTATAACAATTTCCGGCGTAATCAACTGTAATCGCTAAAGTGAATCACCCAAAGTATCCTAGCCTTGGCTCAACTCGATGTTGGTGGGCTTCATTTTTAAATTCGCGTCAGTTAAGGTCCCCTGATGTATCGTTCTCTTGGTAGACTTCCGTAGACCGATTCTACCGTAGGCCTTTGGTTAATTCGGGCGCCAAAATTTTACAGAATACTGGGCTACAACCAAATAAAAAATTGATGTGAAGTGTGAATTTTCTTGAATATATTTCCAGGTATACCACTTGTGTAGCACTGTAAACACGCCAGCAGATTGTTAGTTTAAGAACCTAGTGAGTGTTAGTTTTATAATTTTGGGGTTTGTCAGGTCTTGACAAGCGTCCAAACTTCAGCAACCTTATGAGCCGCGTCATACTAGAGGCTAGTGGAGCTAAATGCACATGACTGCATCCCAAACCCTGGCAATATGCAGACGCGGAAATTACGCCAGATCCAATGCCCGCACAATGCGGAATGATCCGAGCAACACTGCTTTCTGCATCCTGTGGGTATGGACTCGATTTTCCTTCGATAGGAGGGATTTTTATTATTTTTATTATTATTATTATAATTTTTTGAACTTTTTCTACGTCAAAAAAATTCGTCCGTAGTTGGTAGGAGAGGTAGTTCCTTAAATCGATCGAAATTATGATACTGGGTATAAAATCGAGCTGTGACGTCCACGATTTTTCTGTACCCCTTGCAAACATCATTTTAAAAATCTCAGTAATGCAAACATTTACTTATGCCGTCTGTTGATGAAAAGTTGAACCACTGAACTTTTAAAAATCATATTTGTTTGAAGTGTTTTTGTGTTGAACTTGCTTTTATTTCTACATTTTTTTCAGTATTTTTATAAATATAATTATGTTATTTAGTTTGTTATTACTGCTGATTTATTTTTGGTAAGTTGCAAATTACCCTTTTAAATATATTAATTTTATAATCATAAATTTTTGATTTCAGATTTTTATTATTATTATTTTTTTATTACAATACTAAAAATGTGGTTCCATGAGCAATATTATGAATAAAACATTATTTTTGTGGAACCTTATCTGAATTATTTTGTTTTTGACAGTTCAATAGTTTCGTTTTTTATCAACAGAAAACTCTACAAGTTAATTTTTTTATTTTAATTGTTAATTTATGGAATAATGGTCATTTGACTATTTCATACAAAGTACCATACAATGTTTTTTCCACGACTGTAACTTTATTACATATTTAATATTTATTCAGTTCCCTTTAAAGCTTACAATAATTTGCAGTTGCAAAAAAATACAGTTGCTTTCAACCTATTTATTACGTTGCTTAGCAACGGTTACGTACGGGTCATACGGAATGTAAATTCAGTTAAAATAACAATACTTGCGTCAGCTGATTAACTGACTGATCAAGACCAACTCTGTCAAAAAAGATATCTTATTTATTTTACATTGGCCTATTTCTGCAACGAGTCTAATCGCCGATCAAAAAAGATATCAAAATTCGACAATTTATTATTTAATTTTAATCCAGTTTCCTTTACACAACTTACAATAATGCCTCATTTTCATGCGGGTGTTGGAAGTGTGGAACAAAAAATTCAACCAATAGGATCGCTTTATTTTGAAAAAACCCGTACCATGGTATCGTAGGCGCGGCGTTACAAGCGCGGTGTCGCAAGTTCAGAAATTTCAACTCTAGCGCCGGCCGCACCGTCGAAACCATAGAAACAGATATATTTTTTCGAAATGGTGAGTTGGTTGGTGTCATTCTCATGTAATTGAAATAACTCTCTGTGTCTGTTAGCCTCATTTCTTCCAACAAGTTAAAATAATCACCCTGTTACCGTCTGTTTTTATATATGGGGCGTACCCACCATTGCTTTTCTTCATATCGCATTAAGTCTAAATATGCATAAAAAAGAGCTAGACGTCTCCTTCGATTTGACGACATATTTAATGAAATTGTATAACCGTGTACTCCAAACACTTGTATAAACTTTTAGGTTAAATTTGGGTTATATACAAATGTCAAAACCGAAAACGCGCCCTTATCACGCCTCCAACCCCTCCATGAAATTCGAACTTGTAAATATAACACCACGCCTCTCACCCCTGTCACGCCTTTGACACTACCATGAAAATGAGGCATAATTTGATAAGTGCTTTCAACCTATTTATTACGTTGCCTAGCAACAGTCGACCATTGCTGTTTGAAACTTTTATGCAATGAGCTAAGCCTGTTACGCAATGAGCTCATTACGTAACAGGTCAGCGGTGTGTTAATAAAAAGGAGTGGGGAACGTGCTACATTTGCCAATTACTGACACGCTTGTAATGTATATTTATATTGTCGTAGAAAAATACTATTTTTATCCCTCTCTCTTCTGATAGATGGTCACGTGTTCCATCAAGCTTTGTCTTTTCACTATCTAAACTGAAATCTCCCTACAGTTTCCTATTTCTTCCTTGGTTCCAGGTAACACCAAAACCTTCACTTTCTTTCCTCCATAAATTTTCCTCAACAACTTTCTCTCTTGTGTTTCCATCCTGGTTTTGTTCGAGTTGTTCATTGTCCATAACTCACATCTGTACATCACTGTGGTCTTATTATTGTCTTTCAAATACGTACCTTTGCCAAACTTGACACTTTGTTTGATTTTCCACAAAGGGCCAACACATTTAACTTTAACCAAACTTATTGCGATTTCTAGATCTTCGTTAGTGTTGTTTGCAGTTACATCCAAGTACATACAAAAAGTATTTTAATTAACATACAAAATAACAACCAAATTTATTGTTAGCACATAACGATATCAAGAAATATAATTCAAAATTTCCCTGAAATTCTCAGATAACTTCAATTGTGCAACGTTAACAATTGACTCTTTAGATTTCCTTTAAAGTCCTGTATTTGTCCTTGTTTATCAAACATCCTTCCTCTTTTGACCATTGATAACATCCCCACTTGCCATTATCTTGAGTTTAATTTTGTTTATGTGGACCGAATACATTGATATTTTAACATCAAAGGGAATCTATTGTATAAATGTTTTTGTCCAAGATCTTTAAAGATCGAAGTTGTATTGCGGTTTTGTAAATAAGCTTAACTCAAAAGTGAAAAGGGACCAGCTACTAATTACGTGACTATTATTAGAATTTCATTATGGGGCTTGTTTTCAGACATAAAAGGGCTTTAATAAAAACATACACCCACGCTTAAAAACAACATATTATGTAGGAAACCCACGAAGCCTGTTAATATTACAAATAAACGAGGATTATTTGATAAATTCCTTTCGTAAACTTGTCTTATAAACATCTATAACACAGACCAACAGACATTTTGGTGTCTGTCTATCCAAAATAGCCGTCAGATTTGGTCTATCAGATCTAGTTTTTGAGATACGTTGTATTGGCCTCTTTTACAATAAAATATCTTATTTCTTAACTTGTGTATTTTTCACATTATTACTGTTACTATTTGCTCCAACTGCCAGTTACAAACACAAAAGAGACAAAGTAAGGTATTTGTTTCACAAAGTAGATAAATATACATGACTTATCACTTAAAAATGTTCTTTTGTACGACTTTCTAGCATGGAGTTTACCAGAACAGACTTTCTCAAGACTCCAACAGTAGTAGGCCAGCATGTGGCTATGTTATCTTTCTTGATATCTATCTTCCATAGTTTTATGTCCTGCTGGAATCTTTCCCCCGGTTTTTCACTAAAATCACCTAGGTTTTCTGGTAAGTGGTTAAAATACAACCGAGAATATTAAAATTGGAAAGCATATTTTCCACTATTTCTCTGCTTTACGATTTCCAAGAAAATTTTGTACTACTTGAATAAAGGAACACCAAGAATTAGATTCAATCTCGTTCATTGATGCGGTTGGATAGGATTGTGGATCTTAAGTAGGTTGCCTTATCTGAGGATCAAATATTCTGGCTTTCAGTTTTTCAGAGTTAATCCCAGGAAATTTACGTGTCAAGTATCCTACACAAAGTCCATCTCGATTTAAAGCCTTCAAAAATTGCTACATAAGCCCAAACTTGATATGCAAGGGTGGAAATATAATTTTCTCTCTCGCAACCAAAAGTTCGTTGACAACGTTTTGTTTTTCTTGAATTATGACATTTCTTAATGGAAATCACCCAATTTCTGTTAACCCAGTGCTGATCCTTAGCTTTGCTGTCCCAAAGACATTAAAAACAAGGATATTTTGTATATCCACTTTGCTATCCAAGGAGGAAGTTTACCGTTTTTAGATAAAAAACTAAAATCAATTAGTCTGTATCTAAATCTCTGTATATAAATATATATATATATATATAAAAAAATAAACTGACTGATAACTCAGCTAATCTTTGAAGATGTTTATCTTAAAAAAGATTAGTTTTTTTATTTAAATATTCTTCTAGCAGATACCGACAAAAAAAAATTTGGAGTAGAATAAGAACAAAAAATAAAAATAATAAAATAATAACACTCTTTCTAGGTTCTTTAACAATCAGCTGGCGTCTTTATATTGCTACACCAGTGGTACGTATACCTGGAAAGATATTTAATAGAGTAAGATGGAGTATGAAGCCAAGCCAGTATAACAATGGCCATGAGAAAGATAAGTTTGTCTTGCACGTGAAAAAAAGTAAAAACCTAAATTATGACATAAAAAGAACATAATTTTTTTGTCAGTCATCACTTTAAAATTGAATTACTAAGAAGGTAATGGAGTGGGGGATCAGATGGTGAATAGGTGGGGAATATAGTACTTGGAACTTTGACTTCGATATATAAAGGACCTACTTTATATATATAAAAAAAAATTATTTACGTTGCAGACTATCGGAATAATTGAATAGAAATAAGGGAAATTTTGATATTATCGGTAAATGACTCGACAGTTGCAGCTAAACGAATATTTCTCCAGACAAAAAATGAATTTATAGTTTAATTTCATGTCATTAAATCATAAAATGTAATTAATGTTCTGTGAAATACTTCTTTCAACTCTTTTTAAATAATGAAAAATTAACTTTTTTTCAAAAAACTTAACTATTTAATATTTTTCTCCAGAAATTTTATCAAATATAAAATGAATGGTTTATTGTCATGTTGGAATAAATATAATTAATTTTTTCCAAAATTTATAATTTTTATATGTAAATGTGAAAACTTTTTCAACAAGAAAAAACATGTAATCAACTTAGCGTGATGTAAAAATATGTCAAAAAATTTTAAGGACCCTTGACATGATACAGCACATGTCAAAATTAAAAATTGCATGTCACGAAGAAAATTTCAACACGAATTGTAAAAAATTTGGTAGATAATAATCATAAGAAAGGGAAAATATTAAATTAAAGAAAAATTTTAGTATTTTTTTATTAGTTAGATTTTAAGTAGTTAGTAGTACTGGTTCTAGCTCAGGAGTAATTGGAACGCAACCCTCAACACAGATATCCCCACTATACGTCCAGTTTAACCCCCACCTACATCAATTTCCTCCCACTATATTCCCCACCTATTCACCATCTGATCCCCCACTCCATTACCTTCTTAGTAATTCAATTTTAAAGTGATGACTGACAAAAAAATTATGTTCTTTTTATGTCATAATTTAGGTTTTTACTTTTTTTCACGTGCAAGACAAACTTATCTTTCTCATGGCCATTGTTATACTGGCTTGGCTTCATACTCCATCTTACTCTATTAAATATCTTTCCAGGTATACGTACCACTGGTGTAGCAATATAAAGACGCCAGCTGATTGTTAAAGAACCTAGAAAGAGTGTTATTATTTTATTATTTTTATTTTTTGTTCTTATTCTACTCCAAATTTTTTTTTGTCGGTATCTGCTAGAAGAATATTTAAATAAAAAAACTAATCTTTTTTAAGATAAACATCTTCAAAGATTAGCTGAGTTATCAGTCAGTTTATTTTTTTAGTTAAATGTTGAAAGACAGGGGTACAAATTTACGATCGTATATGATATGGTTTGTTTAAAATATTATCAGCGTTTGTCTCAAGTACATGGTCGAATGTTACACAGATGTTGATATGCCACCATATATTTTCAGTGATATGGATTTCGTAGTTAATTAGAGTCAAAATTAATTATTTGGGTTATTAATTATTGGGAATAGAAATATAAGTCTTCAAGATAAGTTAAAAGGTTTTTGTTGTTAATTGGAGAGCTGATTATTTTTGCATCCACAAAGAAATGGGGATCAGAGATCAAATTATAAGTTTTAAGAAAAGGGCTGGGAAAATCTAGTGAGAGACGGGGATTCGTGAGTAAACCATCACCGGAGTCGAATTAACAGCCGTTTGGTCCACAATTTTTACCAAACGTGAAATGCCGTAGCGAAGCACGGGTATATCCTAGTAGCTTATATTTGTTTATCGGCTTTCAGTCCATCGATCGATAAGTTTATTGACTTTTGGCACTATATGCAAGTCACGTGTTAGTCGTGTTCCCTCAAATAACATTGTACATTTTGTGTCACAAGCATAATTTTACAAATATGTTCCGTGTTTTTCTAGTATTCACTGTTTCGTAGATACAGTGTTCTAACTATCATTATAAGCTCCGTATAAAAGCTTTTTTCAGTAATATTTCAGAGACTCTAGCAAATATCCATGGCTTTGTAATGAAAATGGTCCGGTACGGGTCAGCTTTAATCGTAAATCCGTAGTTATATTGCGAATTTAAATGTTTAAAGTGGTAGAGATTAATTTTAAACACCAGTTATATCAGTATTGTATAAACCACATGTGACCGACTTTTCCCAGGTTTAAGTATTGTTTTATTTTGGTTTATTGTTTTAAGTTTATCTTTTCCGAGGGAAACTATTGTTCCTGAATTTATTCATACATATTTTCTATTGTTTTATACGAGTTTAAAAAGTTTATATAGATCAAGTTATTCTCTTTCCTGTTGTGTTTTAGTAAAGGATTTTTATTTGAATACTTGTTTTATAAATAATTATAATACAGTAGGACAACGGCTGGTTCTACATGGTAAGCAAACGATGCGGCGTATAGAAACGCCATCTTTTAGAGGCCCTAAAGCGCATCTTTCTTTTTAGTCTACTTCCTTCTTTAGGGTGTTGTAGGTATGACTATAATACTCTTATACCGTCACTTCTGTGTTTGTCTATTTGGTAAAAATTGTGGACCAAAAAAATGGAACATAACGATTACAAAGTTTAATATATAAAACGGTAGGTATAGTAATTTAAACTCCCGTTAGGCATTAGAGAATAAATTATTTAGCATTGCCATCTTTTGACAAATTCCAGAACAATCAACATTTGCATTTCGGGCTTCTGTTTACGCTGTGATGACTACGTTATTATTAATCTTTGATGAATAGTTTAGATATACAGTGGATTTCGCTTAATTGGGTCACATCGGGACTTAGGCATTTTGGCCCAATTAAACGGCTGCCCCAATTAAGCGAATTTACATAAAATTAAACAATGCATATTTTTCTTTAAATAATTTTATTTTATAAACTCTTGGACAAAACTATATATTACATATAACCAAAAAATATAAACTTTTAAGAAAAAATAATAATAAATTCCAAAATAAAATAATAAATAGGTACATACAATTTAATTCAATGCAAAAATGCGTCAAGTGTCTGTCTTTTGATTTGTAACATTTCACTTGTACAAAATCAGCACAGGTATTCAGTGCGGATGTAGGGCTCCCTTCATTTCCTTCCTGCATAAAATAACGCTGTAACACGGCCATACATTTTTTTGCCTCTTGGTTGAGAATATGTGTACCATAATATGTACTGTGATCTTAAATTTACTGTCCCAATTAAGCGGAATGTTGTCCCAATTAAACATGTAAATTTACTGTTGGTTCCTTGGTTTGGTTTCTATTCTTTGAGATTTGGCCCAAATAAGCGGCTGCCCCAATTAAGCGGTGGCCCAACTAAGCGGAATCGTCTGTATTATGATTGTATGTGAAATGGTTTAGTTTATTATTCTAAAATAATTGATTCATCACTATAAAACTCCGATGTCATGCACCCACAAACTTTATTAAACAAAAACTATTACGTTTAAAAACAGAAAATGACCCAATACACGATATCGGTACATGATAGGTATATGCTCTCGAAAACTTTGTTTAGATCTAGTAAAGATCTACATTTTTTGTCTACATTATATCGATATATCTCTTAAGGTTTAGGCTACGTAAACAATTAAAACTGCACGGAGAGTGAAATATGATGGTTTCCCCCCATAACGCCCCCTAGGGGGACATGAACGAAGTTGAAACCCTCACTAAAACCTTCCTTGGATTCTTTTACCCCCCTATACTAAATTTGATGAAACTCGGTCCATCAGATTGGCTTTGCATAAAGGACAAAAAACAAACAAACAAACAAACAGAAATTGATTTTTATATATAAAGATTTCAAACGTTCAAGAGAAACTTACTAGAATTTTCATTTTTCCAAGTTTTGAAGTCATGCCAATACAATTTTTCTGAAATCATGCCGTAAAGAACGACCTCAAATCATAATAGAATAACCACTTAATTTTGTCTACACTTAAGAAATATGTACTTTTATTAATATTATATAGGGTTTCCAAAAAAAAAAAAATGTCTTCTCAATTAATTTTAAATACATATATTTACAAAGTCTTAATTATAAATAAAAGGTTTTGCAGGAAATTTAGGAGATATGGTTATTTGTTTGGAAAGGTAGGTACTGTCACTTAAAAATTAAAGTTGCCAATGTGGTCTTCCAAAATGGTATCCATCTTGACAGAAGCGGCCTTAGGGGGGGGGGGGGGGCGCTAGGCCAGGAAGGGCGGCGGATGGTCAGGTCATCACTTGTATTTTAAAAGTCAGGACCTTTTTTGCCCTTCTGTGAGGTGAGGACCTTTTTGTTTTTTGCTCTTCACTTAGATTTGGGAAGTGAGGACCTTTTTTTTGCTCTTCACTTGGATTTGGTAGATATGGACTTTTTTTGCTCTTCACTTGGATTTGGTAGGTGTGGACCTTTTTTTTGCTTTTCACTTGGATTTGAGAGGTGAGAACCTTTTTTTGTGCTCCTCACTTGGATTTGGGAAGTGAGGACCTTTTTTTTGCTCTTCACTTAGATTTGGGAAGTGAGGACATTTTTTTCCTCTTCACTTAGATTTGGGAAGTGAGGACCTTTTTTTGCTCTTCACTTGGATTTGAGAGGTGAGAACCTTTTTTTTCCTCACTTGGATTTGGTAGGTGTGGACTTTTTTTTGCTCTTCACTTGGATTTGATAGGTGTGGATATTTTTTTTTGCTCTTTACTTGGATTTGGGAGGTGAGGACCTTTTATTTGCTCTTCACTTGGATTTGGGAGGTGAGGACCTTTTTTTTTGCTCTTCACTTGGATTTGGTAGGTGTGGACATTTTTTTTGCTCTTCACTTGGATTTGGTAGGTGTGGACCTTTTTTTTGCTCCTCACTTGGATTTGGGAAGTGAGGACCTTTTTTTTGCTCTTCACTTAGATTTGGGAAGTGAGGACCTTTTTTTGCTCTTCACTTAGATTTGGGAAGTGAGGACCTTTTTTTTGCTCTTCACTTGGATTTGAGAGGTGAGAACCTTTTTTTTTCCTCACTTGGATTTGGTAGGTGTGGACCTTTTTTTTGCTTTTCACTTGGATTTGGTAGGTGTGGACCTTTTTTTTGCTCTTTACTTGGATTTGGGAGGTGAGGACCTTTTTTTTGCTCTTCACTTGGATTTGGGAGGTGAGGACCTTTTTTTTTCTCTTCACTTGGATCTGGGGGGTTGAGGACCTTCTTAATTATTTTTTTTATGAGGGCGGCAAAAAAATCTCGCCCGGGCCGCCAGACTTACTAAGGCTGCCTCTGCATTTTGAGCTTTATATGAAAAATAAAAAATAGTTTCACGCTAAATAAGATTAAATATGCGTAAGGTCAAAAGGCGTCAACACCACTGACAATGCTCGAAGAAGAAGAAGATTATCCAAACATACACAAATTGCAGTTGATTGTTTATATAAAGTTGTCTGTGAATATACGGGCAAAAGAGGGACCAGAAAATTTCCATTTCGATTTCCAATTTTGTAAATTATAAATGATTATGAACTCTTATTATTTAACAGTGTTTAATATGAAATAATATAAAAAGACGTAAAATTAAAATATTTGAAATGCGTAACAAACAGAAAATTTACAAAAGGATCACGCGTAATTCAGTTCTGAGGTATCACGTTTTTAAAATAATTTTGGAATCACAAGGGTATATGTGTACCACGGATTGTATTACTAGGATAACGAAAGAGCATTGTTGAGTAATTTTTACACGTTTCGTGTGTATGCAGTCCTGCATTTGCTTGTTTTCATTTCGCCTTTTGTAATATATTAAATTAGACACAATGCAACCCGGCTTGCATATTTGTTATGCGGATTGCATAATTGTGACATTGAAGGGGCAAACCTTTGCTCATTCTATGTGAGTGGAGTACTGCATTCTTCAGTATTAAGTGGGTTCATGCTGACCAGGGTCAAGATTATTAAAGTAAAGGTTGCCTCGTAACTTCTGACCAATCAGAACGTGACAGGGAATACGTCACACGTATGCGTAATTCAAACTAGCATACAGAATTAATATAGATGTAGCACGTTTTTAAATATTTTCATTGACTATTTTCACAATAGATATTTATTTCAAGACAGTTCTACTGAATAAATTATAAATATAAACCTACGGAAATTTTATACGGATTTATATAAAATTTAAGGTGATGGGTATTTGTATTATAGTTAATAAATAACAATAAAATCAAATACAAATATAATTTTTGATATATTTAATAATAATTTTATAAAAATAGAAAAACAAATTGCTATAATAATATAGTAATTAATAAAATTAGAGGTTATATCTTTTTTAAAAACGGCTCGACGTATTTTAACGAACTTTGGCACAACAGAGTAGGATCAGGATCAAATATAGGGTAACCGACGAGTTCATCGAAAATAAATTCATCGAAAATCAATTCATTGAAAATCAATTCATCGACAATCAATTCATCGAATGCCGAGGGGATCGGAAAGTCAAAAAAACAGTGGTCAATAAAAGTAAATAGACTAAGAAATAATTGCATAAATTTGTTTATATAGTTTAAAAAAAGGTAAATAAAGTGACATAGTATTTGAATATAAATAAAGAAATATAATAAGAAAACTTATATAATAAAACAAATAAATCTTTTGTTTTTAAGGTTTAATAAGACAGGTTATGGGCAATTGCACGCAAATAATTTTTATAAATTCATACACAATGATACGCATTTTAATATGGGGAATTATGGCTAATATGGGAGAAAATAAAGTACTATGCATCTAAAAACAAAGTAATTAGGTTAGTATAAGTGTACACTTATACTGTATAAGTATAAGTATAAGTGTACACTTATACTGTATTCTGATTTTCCTTTATGTAGCAGCTCTGATGAAGGAATAAACTATTCCGAAACTGGTCAGCTGTAGATAGTTGTTTTTATTTATGTCCGATACCCGTACAACCTTTCCACTACTATTATTATTAACATTATTTATTTGTAATAATATGATATTTAAAATAGTAAAACTTTATTGTAAATATGGTAAAACACTTACCTGGTGTATTAAGCCTGTTTACGTTCTCTCTATATCTCTATGGAATTAACGAACCCATCTATTGTTTTAAATGAGACGCAACCCGATTTTCATCCTTGTATCGCGGGTTGCATAACCATGGGGACAAAATTATGTAGGCTTCATGCACATGCTAGAATGCATTCTTTGTTGTTTTTCCTTGTGTTTTTCTGCGTCCTTTCTCAATTTTTACGCATCCTGCAAGTAACACATGGAAAGGTAATTCACTTAACGGACAAACGTACGAATTTCTTCATTTTTCTCTCTCCACACTTCTAAAACACTCCATTTGTGTTGCTCCTCTTCATATAAGAACAAAGAGGTGTCTTATTGAAAATGAAGTAGTCTGATACTTGAGAACTGAAGTGGAGGTACGTAGACTAAGTGGTATGTAGGCGGCAACTCAAATAAAATAAATATACTAATTGCTGAGGAAAGAGATAATTGTACCTCATATAACGCACGAGAATGAAAAATTCGCGGCCGGGCATTGGGAGGAAGTTCGAATAGGTATCTACTTTCTCCATGTTGTTTTTCTCTTCATCTCTTATGAATTATAACACAAAATTTCAGTTCATTCTATCACATACGAGGGACATTCAATAATTAAAGAGACAAATTGATGTAGAAAAAAAAAAAAAAAACGGTTTGTAGGAGTTTGGTAATTTCATGACTTTAGGTTGTAATCACTGGGATGAGTTGAGAACACCTGACAGATAAAAATTTTTTTGTTTATAACCTCAAAATTGCATTTAACGATGGCGTGTCTTTTTGAAGTTGCCACATTAGTTGAACAACGTTCAGTGATCTGGGTTTTGCTATCTGAAGGTGAAAAACCGGCTAAAATCTTTTCTCGAATGATTTAACAGTATGGTGAAAGTTGTATGAATCGCGTAAAATTTTATAAATGGGTAGAACAGTTCAAAAATGGTCGAACCTTAGTGACTGACGAGCAACGTCCTAGCTGGCCAGTTGAAGTGCCAACTCTTTCGCTTGAAACCCGCACTGACGACATTATTCGTGAAGACCAACGTATTACTGTTGAAGATATACAGTGAATTTCTTTTATCCTACAACATTGAAATTAATATTACACATGGTTTCTCTAGTAACGACAAATTATTTTGACAGCAATGTAATGTAAGCCTAGGTTGCAAATTAAAAGAAACCCAATTTTACATTGCTGTCAGATTTCAATTACCATAGTAACGATAATACCTATATTGCAGGATCAAAGAAATTCACTCTAGCAAAAAAAAGTTACAGTAAGTGTTGGCACAGTTCATCACGTTATCATTGACAAGCTCAAGTACAGCAAAACAAGTGCAAGGTGAATCCCGAAACAGTTACCGCAACAACACAAGGAAACAAGACTTAAAGTGCAGACTTGAAAGAACGCTATGAAAGGGAAGGTGACCCTTTTTTAAACAAGATTTTAACGTGTGATGAAACTTGGGTTCACCATTTTGAACCAGAATCCAAAAGACAAAGCATGGAATGGAAGCACACCAGCTCACCTGTCCGAAAGAAATTCAGAACGCAAGCATCAGCGGGAAAAGTCATGTCTTTTGGGATGCCCGAGGTGTCCTCTTTTGTGATAATTTGGAAGATCAGCGTACAACAAACAATGCCTACTACTCAGACATGCTGATGTACAAAGTAAAGCTAGTAATGAGAGAAAAACGTCGCGGATCTCAGAGAAAAGGCGGGATATTGCTCCACGACAATGTTCGCCCTCATACCGTCAAACTGACCCAAGAAACCAATGAAAAAATGGGTTGGGAGATACTGCCTCATCCTCCCTACAGTCCAGATTTGGCTCCCTCTGATTTTCATTTGTTTGGTCCACTCAAGGAGGCATTACGTGGAAAAAAGTTCAGCGACAACGAGGAAGTCAAAGAATTTGTGGGAAACTGGCTCAAACAACAAGACAAAGATTTGCATCAGGTATAAAAAAAACTAGTTCATCGTTGGGACAAGTGTATTAATATTCGGGGGGATTATGTTGAGAAGTAGTAAAAGTCTAATTTTGTAAAAATACACAGTTTTTTTTTTTTCTACATCAATTAATATGTCCCTCACATTTTTCAAACACCTTCTGTGTGCTCCATAGGAAAACTTTTTACCACAGAGTCACTGTTTATATTAAGCTATTTTTATTTGAAATTCCTTCTTTCTTTCGCTTTTCTTTTATGCGGTTATTCACTTTATATCTTATGTTGCAGTTTCATGTATTACATTTATTTTTATTACTTTTACTTTTTGCAAAAAGTTTCATCAAGTTGAGTAAAGCTCGTCTGCAGGAATTAAGTCTGTGATCTCATGGGGCTTTCAGACCACTGGTTGGGAAACACTGAAATCTACTGCACTCTACAAACATGTGTGGAAAATGTTGCTTTTTATAAAAGTTCTCAAGTTTTATACATGAACAAGAAATACAGACTAAAGTGTAGAATTGATTTTAGTTGAAAGAACTACACAGACGGATTTTATTATAAATTCAATGACGTCACAAGTAATTACTTATTACGTTTACATAATATATCTAAATCTACATTAACAAAATTGGAGGCTGATCTGTTTTTAATTATTTCGGCCTCATATTTGCTTTCTATTAGTTTTCTGATATTGCAAAATTTTTCATTTCTCGAGAAATGAAAAATTAGAGAAATCTCGAGAAATATAATTATTAGAATATATATAATTTTTTAATGTTTTTTTTTTTTTTTTAATTAATTTATTTTTTTGGCTTACAGTCGTATGTATAGAAACAACCATATATAGCCATCCCAGCAAACATTCAACTAACGGCCGAATGCTGGCAAACTGCTTTTATGCTGGTAAATTACTGGCTCCAAAAGTAAGTGCAACGCCAGTATTAATAATGTACTTCACATTTGTATTTCGCATTCCGCCTATACGAAGTACTTTACCACCATTTTATAAGCACTCTTATTTACTCATACTTTTTACTTAAAACCATCAGAAATAAATCTTGCAACTAATGCGATTATTTTGCACTTTACCGTTGTTGGGCCGGCAACTGATACATCAATGGGCCAGTAACGGCCACGGGGACACCGTGGTACTGGCCCATTACTTTTAATGCCGGGGAGTATGTGCTTTACCAGTACTGGCCCGTATAAAAATGTTTGCTGGGATGTTACATAGTGATTTTACATGTTATACATTCTGTCAGGAAAGTAGCAGGAATTGTTAAATAAAGTACACAATATTCATTAAATCATCAAAATTTAATTTGTCGCCTTCAAAGTAGGCCCCATTTGATGCAACTCACATTTTCCAGCGTTTTTTCCAGTTTTCGAAACACCTTATATAGGCGTTTTCCGGTATAGCCTTCAGCTCATTCCACGAATTTTCTTTTATGGCCTCGATCGACTCAAAACGGGTTCCACGTAGCGACAATTTTAATTTCGGAAATAAAAAGAAGTCACACGGGGCCAAATCTGGTGAATAAGGTGGTTGCTATAGTATTTGTCCTGTTTTTGGCCTTAAATTCAGTCACAATTGCTGCTCTATGCGATGGGTCATTATGGACTGAAATCTGCCACTGATTAGTAAGACTCTACTTTTGAGCCCCAATAGTGAATCTCATTCAAATCAGTCAAAATCAGAGGCCCCCAAATTTAAAAATGATCCATAACTCGCTTATTTTACAAGCAGATTTTATTAAAATTTCTTACGGTGTCACAAAATTACTTCTGTGATGTACAGATACTAAAAATTTAAAAAAATTGCTCCAGTTTCGGTCGAAAGTAGAGCACGTCTATTACTTGTTTATTTATGAACCGATATCGTTGAGATTTTGCACCGGGGTGTAGAATTAGGTAATATTTAAACGTAAGTGCAGGAAAGTTAGATTTATAAAACACAGAGGCCTCCTGAAACTACCAAATTTCAAAAATGTCCCCAACTCGCTTATTTATGAACATATTTCATTGGAATTCGGTATGAAGGCTCCAAATTAATCTTTTGATGTATAAAATGTTGAAAATTAAATAAATGTGCTCCAGTTTTTGCCAAAAGTAAATCAGGGCTGAAATCCGATTTTACTAGTCTTAATTTAAAAAAAAATGTTTTTGGGGGAGGGCTGAAAAGGGATAAGAAGGATGTTATCAGTAAGAATCTTCCTTTGAGCCCCAATAGTAAATCTCATTCAAATCAGTCAATAAATAAGAGCTACAGACGCATTTCAAAGTTGAGGGCCTCCCGAGGCCCTTGTTCTGTTCATATTCTATTTTCCTACATCTAACCTTAAAAATTACTTAATTGCACATTCCTGTTCCAAATCCCAGCGATATCGGTCCATAAATAGGCAAGTTACATCCGTGCTCCAATTTCAGCAAAAACTGGTTCACCGTTTTGCTAAATTTTAACATTTATCAATAAGACTCTACTATCGATTCCCGATAGAAATTTTCATCCAAATCAGTCAATATATACGGAAGTTATACATATTTTTCAACTCTGTGGGCCTCTTGAGGCCCGTGTGCGCCACATATCTCATTTTCGTGCACCTACGTTTAAAGATTACCTAATTTTACATTCCGGTGCAAAATCTCAACGATATCGACCCATAAATAAGTGAGTAATAGCCGTGCTCTACTTTCGACCGAAACTGGAGCAGAATTTTTTGTCAAAGTCCGAATTTGGCACTTTTAAGGATACAGGCAGAAGCATCTTGATGTCCTGATTCTATAAGTGTGATTTTTTTCAAAATCGGTTCATAAATAAGGGAATTATATGCATTTGAACTAGTTTTCACTTAATCCGCGGTCTAGTTGGCGGATTAAGACTGAAACTAGAGCAGATTAAGTGAAAACTAGTTCAAATAGCTATAACTTCCTTATTTATGAACTGATTTTCAAAAACATCACCTTTCTGGAATCAGAACTTGAAGATGCTTCTGCCTGTACCCTTAAAAGTGCCAAATTCGGACTTTGATAAAAAATTCTGCTCCAGTTTCGGCCGAAAGTAGAGCACGGCTATTACTCGCTTATTTATGAACCGATATTGGTCAGATTTTGCAGCGGGGTGTAGAATTAGGTAATCTTTAAACGTAGGTGCACGAAAGTTAAATAGACGAAGCTCGGGGGCCTCCGGAGGCCCGCAAATTTAAAAATTATGCATAACTTGCTTATTTTACGAGCAGATTTTATTTAAATTTCTTATAAGGTCACAAAATTACATCTGTGATGTAGAGGGATGCTAAAAAGGTAGAAAAAATACTCCAGTTTCGACCGAAAGTAGAGCACGGCTATTACTTGCTTATTTATGGACCGATATCGTTGAGATTTTGCACCTGTGTGTAGAATTAGGTAATCTTTAAAAGTAGGTGCAGGAAAGGTAGATATATAAAGCACAGAGGCCTCCGGAGGCCTCCAAATTTAAGAAATGTCTTTAACTCGCTTATTTATGAACAGATTTCATTGGAATTCGGTATGATGTTGTATATGAATTCAGAAAGATGTTGGAAATTAAATAAAGTTGCTCCAGTTTTTGCCAAAAGTAAATCAGGGCTAAAATCCGCTTGTTTTAGTCTTAATCTTTTTTTAAAAATGTTTTTGGGGGAGGGTGAAAAAGGATAAGAGGGATGTTATTAGTAACAGAGGCGGATTTAAGGGCCCCGCAAAAATCTAAGTTAACACTTTTTTCTAATTGAAGGGCCCAATATTCTTACTGCGCCCGGGGCTTTAACTGACCTAAATCCGCTACTGTGCTGTCAGTTTCGTCTGTTGAGATGTCTGTGTCCATGTTTCGAATTATGCCTTTTCTTACTAAAACCGATTCCAGTATGTATGCTTGAAAGTTGAGGCTTGCCAGAAATTCAGCTGCGTCTAGAATTTTGTTTGCAGACTCCCGATTAGACATATCAATTTTGATTTTGTTTCTGCCTGTTGTATATATATCTGTAATATATTTGGCCTCCTCTCTGAAATTTTCACAATCTTTTTTCCCTACGCTCATTTTGTGTAGGTTACCAGCATTGTTAAATTTTCTAGTATAAAGCTATAAGAGCCATTGTCAACAATGCTGTATCTATTTTTTTAAAATTTTACATCCGCCTATTTCTGCAACGAGGCTAATCGCCGATGCCAGGGAGCGAGCTCCTACACCTGGATGAGGGGTGAATGAATATGAAAATGGGAGTAATGTAAACATATTATTCTCGCCCGAATAATATCACCAACGAAGGAGGCTCGAACCACCGACCGGACAGTTCAGACTGTTTCCACCAGTACAAACCGCACGACTTAATGCGCTCGGTTATCTATGTCTCGGAAATCTATTGTTTTTATTTATTTCGTAGTAATTTAAACTATTTGAATCAGCCTGGTTATTATCGGCTATACTAATTATTGCCGGATTACGGCTTATCTCATTAGCGTGCTCATTCCGGACTGGCGATATCATGTCACCAGCTGATGAGTGTGCAGTATATGTTTTCTTTGGTTCGGATGGTGTGTTTTGTGAATTGTGGCTTCGTTTAAGTGTATTGTGAAAAGTGATGTGATTTTCTGGTGTTTCATCTTGTTGAGTAGAGTCATAATTATTATATTCGTAGTGGAATGGACTGTTGTGGATAACGTCGATGTACTGTACGAACGCTGCTGCCGTTGAAATGTCCGGGGGTTCTCGCCCCCACTGGTGTTCCCCATGATTATGGGTGACGCTCACTTAACGTTGGGATGGTCTTTCACTACAACACTGATATATTGTAAGTAAAAACACAACAATTTTATAACAATTAGACCGTGGTCACGGCAACACCTCATGACGATATATCTTCGAACAGTCAATATTAATTCGGCCAGATACAAAATAATTTAAAAACTCGGCTAAAATGTAGTATGATAGAGAAATGTAAATGATAAGTGACTGTTTGAGAAGCACTGGTTTTTATTATTTCTCAAATCCTTATCTCTTAATTTTTAATGACTATATTCCTTAATGAGCTTTATCAGGGTCAGCCATCTTGATTAGTAGTGACGCAAGATTTTTGCAAGTGGCGTTTGCATTTTGTTTGTCGTTTTTAGTTATTTTTAAGTGGTAAAAGTGCAAAATGAACTTGAAAAAGCGTGTGATATTGTGGACTTTGGTGTTTGCACTCTATGGATACCAAAATTGGAGAGAATGAAAAGGTATTTGTAAAAATTTTTGTTAATTTTATAATGCGTCATTGTTATGTAAAATGTACTTCTATATACAATATGGAAACACATACATATGTACATATATATGTAGGTGTATACTGTAGGTATATTTTTTATATGTATGTAGACCGGTGGTATCCAACCTTACGCTATCATTATCTGACAAAGTGAGGTTGTTGATTGAAATTGACAAAGGTATATAAAAGAAAAAGAGATTGCCACAGACTTTGGTATTCCTGCAAGTACACATTCTACAATTATAAAAAAGGGCGAAGAAATTCTGAAGAAATCCGAAAATGGTGTAACCATTGATCGCAAACGTTTTAAAATCTGTACCCACGAGGACATCGACAAAGTTATTTGATTCCACGTAGTTTTATTTTATTTATTTTTTAATTTATTTTACATCGGCATATTTCTGCAACGAGGCTATTCGCCGATGCCAGGGGGCGAGCTCCTACACCTGGATGAGGGGTGAATGATTGTGAAAATGAGAGTAATGTAAACATATTATGGGAAAAATGTAGTATAGTGGACGACTACGATGTGGTGGAAGATATTTGAGAAATAATGTTTTTGTCGCTTTAAAGGTATTTTTCGATGGCCGTGGCCAAAATACTTAAAAACCAGTGCTTCTCAAACAATCACTTATCATTAACGTTACAGCAAAAAAAAAAACACATTACAAAAACGGTAAAAGTAAATTTTAGCTGCTTATACTACGCCCTGAGTTTCAACTTTTGCTCTGTTTGCACTGTTTCCATGTTTCAATTCACTATAAAATACAATTTATTTTTAGGTGGTTTATGAAAAAATAAATAAAAGGTTATCAACAATAACCTAAGATAGTGCTTTTAAGGTGAATCACTGGCCCTGGCCCTGCGAAGAACAGTATGCGTATTATAAGCAGTTGAAAGTTACCTTTACCCCAATATTTTGGTATTTTGTTTATAAATATCCATGAAATAATTAATATCGCATACATAAAATATATCACAAAATTTAATACAGAAATAAAATTATTGTGATACCAGTAAATGTAGAGATATGGTTGATGATGTTGCCATGTGTCGTAAAATCAAGGTTGCCCTAATTTACGACCGCATATCCAATGGTTGGTGTCACAAGTTTCTAGATAACATTGCTCTAATCATGATGTAAATTTCAAAGTCGTTTTTACGGATAATGTTATTTGGTTGTAATATATTAGTCTGGGAAATGGATTTATTGAAGCAAGATATTTATACTTTACAAAAAAATGCTTGGATTACATTGATTCAACATTGAATTAGTTTCGAAAATTTTATAAATTTTTATGGTATATTAACCCCTTCAGTAATCATTAAAAAAATTTAAAATGGAAAAAAAAACAATTTTTTTTTTATGAATGAATTTTATTTACTGTACATATATATCCTTCATAAAAGCCATTTTGGGATCAAAATGGGATTGAAAGTTGATATTATGGTGCATAGTGTGGGTCGAGAAATAAAAGAAATAATAATAATAATTTTTATTTAAATAGCTTGTAGCTAATAATAGCAATTCATAAAAAAATATTCATTTGCTCTCGTACCTCGTTTGAATCATCGTAGCTGTCTTTTGTCTCGCTTCCACATACCATCAATCGTATTTATTTTCGCCCGAGTACATTCGGGAGTGATCTTTTCTGCAGGTAAAGCTTGCCCGAGTTATCTCGGGTGTGGGAATTTTCGCACATAATAGCCGCCCGAGCATACTCGGGCATAGTCCTTAAGCGGTTAAACCTGAAAAAGAAAATAAACGCTTTTTAAACATTTTTCTGATAATATAAAAATGAGGAACAATTCAAATATGTAAGTAACATTTATTTAGCTCCTGGTATCGTAAATTGTACGTGAACTACAGATAGATAAAAACAATTTCTCCATAAAAAAATTATTGTCTGTATATTTATATTATGTTTCAAATTCCAATAAAATTATTATTGAATTCTTGAATTTATTAAATGAAATTTTTGTAATGAAATTTGATATTAAAGACAAACAATTTGAAGGAAGAAACTAGTAAATCATAATTACTTTCCATATTATCTGTCTGGATCAAAAGTGCAATAATCCGTTTCAGGATTGGACTGTCGCATACCGAGAATTTTCCGTTGGCCCGTGATCCTACAAGGTTAAAAAAATAAATTTGAACAGAGTTTCTCAAACTGTTCTCCGCGAGCGTCTACTAGTGCTCCGCGATCTACTAGTGTTGCTATATATATAGCAATGATAGTGCTCCGCGACGAATTCTTCTCGTGAAAAGTGTTCCGCGACTCAGAAAGTTTGGGAAACTCTGAATTAGAAAATCAAAATTATATTAGTCGCTAGAAAAAAAGGCTCTTAATTTGGTCTGTAATACAAACAATATTTATTGCTTCTTCGAACAAAGTCGAAGTTCTCACTACAAAAAAAAAAAAAATCTGTGTTCCTTGTTCTGTTTAAATTTTATAGATAATTGAATATCTCTCCTATATACCCTACCTTAAATAATAAAAAAATTGTCCAATGCGTAATGTAATTTCAACCATTCTATATAAAGTCACTGCATGAATAAACAATATTCAAATTTATCCTTTGTGCTGTGGCAGAAAATATTGCCTACACCACCAACATTTAAAAAAATTACCAGACAAAATATAATTAGTTTATTTTTCAACGTGTATAATCATTTTTCAGTACAGTAATTTACAATTTTGGACATTTCAATAAATATTAGAATTTGTTTTTTATACTACCTACTCTATAAATGAGTGTTATTACCACAGCAACGCACATGTAAAAGTATATTATGCAACAAGCATGGAATGATGGTCATTTCACACGAGTATGAAAGTTGCGCCACGATCCGCCGATAAATGACTATTCCATGCAAGTTTTATACTATGCTTTTTCCGCGTCTATAATTTTATTACTTATTTAATTTATATGCAGTTCCCTTTAAAAACTAACTACAATTTGACAGTTCCTTTCAATTTATTTATTACTTTGCCTAGCAACGATCATGTATGTGTTATACGGAATGTAAATTCAGTGAAAATAACAATACTTGCGCCAGCTGATTAACTGATTGACCAAGAACAACTCTATCCAAAAATATGTTTACAAATTTTCCACAACTTTAACTATATTATTTAATATTAATCCGGTTTGCTTTACAAACTAACAATAATTTGACATATGCCTTCAACTTATTTATTGCGTTGCCTAGCAACGGTCGGTCGTTGCTGCTTGAACCTGTTATGTAAAGAGTTCAACTTATATAATGAGCTCATTACGTAACAAATTAATGCCTAAAAATAATATAACACGTTTATTTACCATATAAGTTGCTATCTTTTGTTTTTGGTTGCTACATTTATGACAGTGACATTTATTGACATTAATATTTAATATATCATCAAAGCTTGCTACGTTCAACTTTGTAATACTTATGTTGATTATTATTTTGTAAATAAATTCGCCATTTTGAAATGGTTAACATAAAAATATGATTTTTTGGTGACATTGTAAAGCTAATTTAATGTACTTTTAGGAAAAAAATATAAAATTGTCGATTCCCTATGCTAGATCAAAAGTTAACATCATTTCCGGTGAAACCGGAAGTGCCTCAGAATTCTTATAGTAACCTTTAAATGGGTCTTTTTGTCTAGTTTAACTTTTGTTCTGAAGATTTTTTGTATCTTTACAAATAAAGGAGATTTTCGGGGTGCCCCGTTTCAAACAAACACCCTGTATATATTTTTATAAATTCAAAATAACCTCGAACACGTGGTGGAAACACTTATCTGACCCTATCCAGATTTCTCGATACAATGTTCCTAATCCAGCCCTGTTCCTCTTCCAGATTATCTGTCTAGAGAAGAAGTAAAAAGAGTGAAATTTAAACGTTGAGAAAGTTGGACAACTTAAAGACATCAACTTGGTCTCCTTGATGGAGTTAACAAGTTCTTAGAACGTTCCCAGGGGAAAGCTAGCCCCAACTTAATCAAAGGACTCCGGTACTCGAGTCCTCCGAGTACAGACTAGACTCGAACCGGACCGTTTATCTCATTTCAAAGCACGAGAAATTCATTCTGAATATTAAACGTTGGATTACATAATTCGCATTAATTATTACACTTAAACAAAAGCTATATTCAAGTTAAAATTATGCGTTTGCCCACACTTCTCGAATTTTCAAGTTAGTTTAAACCACGATTTAAATTCTAACAGAATTTTAATGATAATAAAAGTTTTAAGTTGAAAAATAATTTTCATTTTTAGGGTTTTGTAAGTATGACCACCAAAAAAATTTAATACGTCACTCATTTGTCTGTCTGTACAGTAGAAATTGTAGCCAAACGGCGTAACATAGAAGCAATTTCGTATGCTTATACAACTCTTTGACCCAATATAGGAAAAATACTGAGAGTTCTAAATACACATCCCCAGATAAATATAAACAATTAGGTATTTATTAAAAAAATAAATATTTTTTAAAATTTTGAGTGGACCAAATGAAATCTCTTAATGCATGGATCAACTAGCAAATATTTATTTTTGAAAATTCATTTTGTTTAATGGAATGTTTGCCAAAAACATGAAAAAAACTTTTGTCTACCACCCTATCTCTAAGAGGGGTTGATCTAAAAATCTGAAAAAATTTCCATAACATAGATGGGAACAGTTCAACAGGAATTTTTGATCAGATTAGTTTTTCAAAATATATAATTTATTTTGTGTTGTTGATGTTTTAAAAATTTATTGTGTGGTATCAAAAGAAAGCTCTTAGGACGTTAATTAGGGACGAAAAGTAGTTTTTTGATATGCGTTTTTTTTTTTACACGATTTAAGCCAAAAATGTGCTAAAAAGTTCTTTTCCCGCCCTCTTTTACCCAGAGGGGTAAAACTAAAAATCTGAAAAAATTGTAAATAATGTACATTGATTTGAGCCGGAAGCGTACTAGAGGAATTTTTGATCTAATTGCGTTTTTAAAAAATATTGCAGTTTTTGTGTTTTTGACAAAATTAATTATTTTTTTAATTAATGGCTAAATTATGGCTCATAATGTTTTGTATTTTTTGTATTTATGGCTAAGATAGTGTGTGTCTTTTTTGAAATTAGAAATATGATATAAAAAAATTTAACAGATGAGGACCAAGCTACGAACACCACACTATACTCTACACTGTAGAGTGTAGTGTGTAGTGTTCAATTATTTTATTATACTATTATATGTTGTGATTCATCCTATTGTTTGAATTACTTTAGATTTTTGTTTTTATAAATCCTTCATAGCAGTTTTCCAAACTTTTTGAGCCGCGGAGCACTTTTCACGAAAAGAATTCGTCGCGGAGCACTATCGTTGCTATATATATAGCAACACTAGTATAGCGCGGAGCACTAGTAGGCGCTCGTGGAGCACAGTTTGGGAAACTCTGCTTTATATTAATGAAATACTTGTAAATCAAATAACACATTGTTAATAGATCAAATATTCTTAAACATCCAGTATTACGTTATATACCTACAAAATCCTGAAATGTGTGAAAATTCACACTTCACATCAATTTTATTCTTTGGCGTTATAAGTTGAGTCGACTTTTGGCCTGTTCAACCCTTATACCGCCTCTTATCTGTCTGTCTGTCTGTGTCAACGCTGTGTAGCTGGAAAAATATTTCGAGATAAAATGCTTGTGAACCACTGGTCTATTTCTACACTTCTCAACCTGTAGTACGAGTACCACTGATGATAATCTTTGTTTTCCTCTTAATATCAGCATATAGTATATTTTAACTAGCAATACCAAATTTTTAAAACTGATTTTAGATACCAGTGAAATCCTAAAATGTTTGTGAATTCACTCTTGACATAATTTTTGTTTTGTATTAAATAAATATAATAATGTTCAAAATTTTGCTTATAACTTTTGTCACAAGCAACAAATTAAACTCAGAGTTAACTGGTAATATTTCGTGTAATTAACACTCACCAAATTAGTTAGCCCAGGGCAAGTTGATCTCACCACATAATTTTTATGTAAAACTCCATTACATATTCAAAATCGATTTTCATGCACAAAAAAAAAACACATTTAATAAAACATTAACCAAAAAATATAGTGTTTCATTCAAAACTACTAGACGAAATATAATTAGTTCATGTTCCAACGTGTATAATCATTTTTCATAACAGTAATTTATAATTTTGATTATATATATTAAAATTTGTTTTAATATTTCACTTTAACGTATAAAAAATGTTTATATTTAACTGATATAGTGTTCAAAAACACACAGTGGTCAATATTCCGATTCTAGCCGGACAAAATAGTTTTAATATAGTTCTTATGCCGGTGTTATGAGACGGGATAGCTACTAGATCTATAGTCCGTTCAAAGTTGAGTATGCAGTACAGGACATATGGAGTAGTTCATTTTCATATTCTGTAATGGGTTTTTACAATGACGCTATCCTTTTCTTGCTTGTCGACGTTGCCAGCTCTAAAACGCGCTGATCTGTGAAGACGCAGTATTCTACAAATGGCCATTTTTTTTTGTTGAGTTTTATTTTGAGTTTTATATGAGTGGATTTTTGTAAATCATACGAGTTTTTCATATTATTATAATTGACACATTTGACACTTTTACAACATTTGGCAACACCGCTCCCATTTGCCATAAGAGCAATACTGCATTCTCACCTTTGAACGCAGTGTAGTAGCTAGTCCATTCACTATACTATACTAACTAGAAATGGGAGTTCACTCGTGTCGGTTTTAAGATTTTTACGAATAATTCACAAGAGAGAAATATTTCGAAAAAAATTATTTAACATAAGTTGCTATAAAAGCAATAACTAACAACTATTATTTAAGACATTTTTTGATAAACCAGCATAAATTAAACAAGTACTTTGTGATGGCGGTCGGTCTTGTGGTAACCACAGCTGATTTTTTATATTCTCTACCGCATTAGGGAGGTTTTATAATTTCGCGATTTTTTAAATGCTGCTGAGTAAAATGTTCAGAAGGAATACTACCAAAGACCACAGAATACTTTTTTTTTTTGCAGATTTTCCCAACAGCTTTGGTAGTATTTAATTTTCTGGGAGATGCAAATTTGACCATGTCTCGATTTTTTAGGGGAAGCAATGTATAAAATCTGCTCTCAGGGATGGGGTACACAAATTTTTCCTATCCTACCGATGGATTTTCGCAAACCAAACCATATGTAGTTTATGCTCGGTCATCTCTAGAAGCAAATCAACTTGTTCAGAGAGTTTAAATAAGCCATTATTCCACATCTGTGATGGTTTGGTAGGGAGTCCGTTATGAGAGAGTTACGAAGCTATATTTTTGTGAAAAAGGAATGAAGACATCTTGAAAGTGTACTAAGAAACAATTCTTGACAACATCATAAAACCATCTTTGTTTTGTGATTGATTTCCATTTCGTATAACAGGTTCAAACTAGTCAAAACCAAATATTTCCGTTTTGGTGAGCTAAGATTAACAGGTATATCCCAGATTTAATCTGTTAGCTCAAATTCTAAGAACATATGAGTGAAAAACCCTGCCGGTAGGAGAGATATAGCGTCGATAATTTTCCAATACAAATTAATTAACAAACTTGTCTATTGTTCCAATATCCAGCCTTGTATTTATATTACTGTACCATCCCGAATGCAGGACATAGTTTTCTATTTTAAAAGAGCGCAAATAATCATCGTTGCTGTTCGCCAAAAATTTTAACTTACTCCAATTTAAAAGAACGAGCTTTGAACACTATAGAATGAGTGTACTGAATCGACAGCCTTATTTGAATAGCTTGATCCTATCCAGAGATAGATCAATCAGATATTTTCGGACAAAGTTATTTACAGTTTCGCAAATTGAAGTAGCACTGGAAAACTTTCATACCAAGATGCAAATTAAGTTCTCGTTAAAACATTTCATTCTTATAAACACATCTGTTGCAGTTTCTATTCGTGTTCATATTTTCTGTCGTTATTCTATTTTTTATCCAAGTTTACGTATATTTGTACTGGGTGTGTTTGTGGTTATTTACAATTAGATCAGCGTCTGCTAAGTTTTTGTTATGTCTATGTCTTTTGTTTTGCCCTCTATATTGCTTTGTTAAAAAGAAAAATAATACAGTATAACACGACCATAGATTCGATACTTTATTGAAATATCTTCTGACTTCCTTCCACAAAAATATTTTTCTTCTGAATCATCTTTAAGTATTGATACGAATACCTTTTAGATGTTTATAAATTTATGGAGCTTTCTCGGTCAATCATATACCTTTTTTATTTCTTTTTCATTTCTTAGAAGGTTAAGAATTTATTTGCTTGTTCAAGAATTATTCATTTAATATTGAATTATTGTTTAGAGACTCAGATTTTGAAGAATATTAGATTGACATATAAATAATTGGCAACAAAATATTACTAAAGTCATTTTATGTTTATTTAGTAAGTATTGAAGTATGTACCTGTTTCTTAAATGTATAAATTAACCGGCATGAAGGCAATTATAATTTAGGGTTGGACAGATCTTGACAAGCGTCCACTAATCGCAACCTTGAGTAACTTTTTGAGTTACTTCATACTTGAGACTAATGGATCTAAGTACACACGGCTGAATCTCAAAGCCTGGCGATATGCAGACGCGGAAATTACGCCATATCCTGTGCCTGTACCAATGCGGAGTGACCCGAGCAACACTGCTTTCTGCATCCTGCAGATCAAAGAGGTGGCAGAAGATATGCAGACGGGAATGGGACTCGATTTCCCTTCGGTAGAAGGCTTCATACCACCCAAAAACAACAACGATTAGGACTACAAGCTTAACCTTTATACTATGGATACAACTTTCTAAGTTCAGACAAGAGATACATATACTTGGACCTCTTTTTCCTCCTCCTTGAGAGATATTTTTCTCAGGTTGACTTGAAAATTCAATCCCAAACATCTGTTTTGTCTCGATATCCAAAAGGATTATGGCCGGCTTAGTACCTGTCAGTAAACTTGAGGTGGAGAAGGAGTAAATTCCAATAAATGAAGCACTTGGACTTTTCTACCACCGATTCTATATTACACGGTTTAACCGACATCAGGTCATTGCCATAGCCATTTCTAAGATGGTGGTAGAGCATGCAGAGAGCAGCATTATGTTTAGACACGTAGCTCGACGCTGTAAGAGATGGGCATGTAGACGGAATGTGTATAATCGTTTTCAGGATGGTGGTTGCACAATCTAAAGAGTGTGGACTCCGCCATTTGGAATATGTGGGCCCTGTACCACAAAGTATTAACACCATCCCGACATGCAAACGTCAAAAGGGCGTACGGTATATCCGGTATTTGGTCAATATATGCTATTTGGAATTTTTTTATTACTTTTTTGGTTGTAGAGTACTGGGATTTCAGAACTATCGTTTGAAACAACGACGGAAAGCGAATTTTATCGTAGCCTATATTGCCGATTGTTTTCAGCAATATTTTATCTTTTTGAAACTAACTAAAAACAAATCATTAACACTAAAAAATAAACTTTTAAAAAATATATTTTTCGTAGAGTCGGATAATAAATTTGGTTGTATGTCACACGTTGACATGTTCATGTATATGATAAATTATTTAACAGAATTTTTTAGAAAGCAAAAAAGTTATGAAAATATTTACTGTATGAAAATATTTTATGATATAAATATTTTAAACTAAGTTAATATCAAAAGGTTGCCTTTTCCCAGTATTTGCCCTGAGGAATATTTGTTAAATTTATAAATAGAGAGTTTATTAAAAATTCTGTGTACATAGAAAGATACATTTTAAATATATTAATCGAAGCATACAAACGAAGGCCATTTGAATACTTTGCGATCTAATAAAGAAAGATGTCTTTATTGTTAATATGTCTTCCTGTACTTTAAAATTGGATACAGATCCAATATATATTTTTTTTTTGTAGTAATTGTGTAAAAGTTAATAATAAGGGAGATGCGAGGGTTGTCCATAAAATAAGATCTCCAAGGCGCTGGAGTTGCGAGGAATGCTTTAACACAAGATCTGGCAACACTGGCGTGTAGGTTGATTCCCTGCCTACAAATCCCTACCACTCCGAGCTGACTCCAACGCTTAATTTTGGTTTGGTAGCCGTCCGCGATGGGCTTCCACTCGCCACTACCGCCAGGTGAGAGTTACGTTCTATGATTCGTTTTTTGTGTGCTAAGGATACTATATCTATAGAAATTTATCGACAGTTATGTGAAGTGAATGGACAACAGTGTATGGACATCAAAAACTTGCGAAAATGGTGCTGAGAAAAACGGACGTACAGACATCCATGATAGCCATTGGTTTTGGACGAAATGATTGCAAAAGTGGAGAGCAGGGCCGAATTTCCTTATAGGCTAAGTAGGCTGAAGCCTAGGGCCTCCTAAATTCAGAGGGCCTCAATATTCAAAAAGATGCGTATGTACTAAAAAAAAAAATTAAAAAATATGCTATAACTCAAGAAACACAGACCATACGAAGGGTTTTATAATTTCCCCTTAATATAGTTTTTCCCTTTATTGATTAACTATGGCAAATACGTTTTTGAACATGTTTATGGGTAGCAAAAATTCGATATCTCATTGGGCCTGAGAGATATTGAGGAATCCGTAAAAAAACATTTCACTCCTTTAGAAGAACTCTCAGTTTATGCAGACCTCTACCAAATAATGCATAAAGAAAAATACAGATGGCTTTACCTAACATAGAAGCAGCCCTACGACTACTTCTTAGTTTAATGGTCACTAACTGCTTTGAAGAGAGGTCTTTTTCAAACTTAAAAGAATTAAAAATGAATTAAGGAGCACAATGTCTGAAGACAGATTATCCGCCCTGAGCATTCTGAGCATTGAAAGTGATAAACTTAGAAATATTAAAAAAAAAGAGGTAATCTATTGAAGGGGCCTAAAAATTTGAGAAGCCTAGGGCCTCGCGTTATGTAAATCTGGCCCTGGTGGAGAGGGTAACGCTTGAAGAACGACGAGTGACGATTCGGGAGCTGTGGAAATTGATCCCTGATGTCAGTAAGACTACTATTGACAAGATTTTGGCAGAAAATTTGCATTATCACAAGGTGTGTGCAAGGTGGGTCCCCAGAATTCCAAGATCACCAACAGCAACTGGTTGAAGCGACAAGTGATTATCATCTCTTTCCTGCGTTGAAGTCACACCTAGGTGGGACGAATTTCAGGACCAGCGTGGAGTTGAAAGAAGAGATCGCACGCTTCCTGCGCGCCGTGGCGGGAGAGTTCTGTGACACGGGTATACGAAAAATGCTACACCGCATGCAAAAATGCATCGATCGCAACGGGGATTATGTAGAAAAATAGTAGAAAGGCTTTCCAACAATATATAACTCATTGCAAATAAACGCGTTTTTCTTTGTGAAAAAAATTGGAGACCTTATTTTACGGACTCGTATTTTAAGTTTTTAGTAAACAGATTTATCCACGAAATACACCATCGGAATAAAAATTTCGAGATGCCATATATAGCCTATGTTCGAATCCTTGTTGTACTTTATCATAGTACCAAATTTCATCGCTGTTTTTGCGTGAATTTTGGACAGACAGACAGAGGAAAATGAGTTTTTTGCAGATCTCGTCTTATAATCAACAAAGACGCCTAGAAACCAAATATGATACCGCAAAAATAAAAAAACAGATGTACTCTCCAATTTTGTTAATATAGAGGGTGTCTCAAAAAAATGTACTCACACTTCGAATGACGAGAAAAATATTATTTATGAACATAGTGAGTGAAACGGAATAGCTTTAAATACAGAAGACAAATGTAATTGAAGAATAATGTTCGCAAATATTCAAATTGATGACCATTATAGTCCAGGCAACGCTGATAACGCGCACCAAGGGATTCGCAAACGTCACGAAACAGGTCATTAGGAATATCGCAACATTGTCTTTCAATTTCCAATTTCAATGCATCAATTGTTCTTGGTTTGGTGCGATAAACTTTGTCTTTGAGATATCCCCACAAAAATAAGTCCAAGGGAGTGATGTCTGGGGATAGCGGAGGGTATTCGTGGTGTTGGAATGTAGCATTTCCAGTGCAGACGCTTCATGATGCGATAGACGCTATCTTTTGAGATGTGGGTTTCCCGAGCAGTTTGTCGAAAAGATTTCTGTGGTAATCGAAGGAGTGTTTCCTACACCTGCTCTTCTTTTCCAAGGTTCGTGGATGTCCGTGGTCGTCCAGAACGTTTCTTGTTGACGTTCTGGACGGTTCCATCTGCTTCAAATTAGTCTCTGATGCGAGCAATGGTCCGGCGCGTTGGTGGCGGTTTTGCGAATTCCCTTCTGATTCGTCTTTGCATTTCAATGGCTTTTTCGGTCTTCCAATAACATTTCAGGACAAACTTCTTCTCTTCCAAATTAAGTTGATTTCCTGCCATGCTGTGATTAATTAATTACACCAGAAATACAAAAAAGTCAGCATGTTAGCGACAGTTAAAGTGTGAGTACATTTTTTTCAGACACTCTGTAGATTATATTATTTATTATTTTATTGAGTTATGTTCTGGACAATCCTTATTTTATCAATCATCTTTTATCTGAAACAAGGTAGTGTCCTTCAGATCACGCAATATCCTTGATTTATGGCTGTGATAGCCAGGGCGTAGTTCTAATCATATTACCTCTGCCTAAATATGAAATATTGCTCAATTTCTATGAATAATTACCAATAAATACAAGATCGCGATATCCCAACTGGAACATCATTCTTCATATGAAACCAATCCATTTAAAAAGTACATTCTTATCCAAACAAATAGTGCTTAATTTTTTAAGAATTACCTCAATTATTACCCCATTTCACTTTTGTGTGTATTTAGCAAAATATTTGAAGCTTGTATTGTGGATTCTTTCAAGATAAATCACATCTAATTGTTGAACAACACGGTTTCTTTAAAAGTAGATCTGTTCTCACTAATCTCACTCCTTATATACAATTTATTTCTGACATAATGGATTGTAGAGATCGTTGATTTATAAACTTGAAAAGTTTGGTATTTGCGGTGATTTACTAAGGTGGCTTGTGTCTTACATATCGAACCGCCAGCAACACGTTTTTGTCAACAATTTCACGTCAGCGACTATTCCCGTCACCTCTGGTGTACCTCAAGGGTCACATTTGGGCCCGCTGTTATTCTGTTTTTATAAATGACTCAGGTTTCAAAAACACAAATATTCTTCTTTTTGAGGATGACTTGAAAATCTATAAAAGCATCACTAATCTTGATCACTGCGAGGAATTATAAGAAGATTTAAATGTCCATTACTAAGCCCACTGATTGCGAAGTAAGCGCTGTGCTTGTG
Source organism: Liopterus haemorrhoidalis (assembly GCA_963971575.1). NCBI lineage: Eukaryota > Metazoa > Arthropoda > Insecta > Coleoptera > Dytiscidae > Liopterus > Liopterus haemorrhoidalis. Next base: position 6,997,734 of record OZ020622.1, on the reverse strand, counting down.
TACTCGTTCTGCCGAAATCTATCAGCAACTCGTTAACGTGTATAGGGAAGGTTTGATGAGTGAAGAGAATGTGCAAAAGTGTCGTTTACTTAATGGTGGAAAAACAAACATCCAGGATGAGAAGAGAGCCTTGCTAGAGAAGTTTAAATGGGAATGTTTTGACCTCCCACCTTATAGCCCGGACCGGGCCAATGTATTTCTTAGAAGCATTTGAAATTAAATATACACAAAAGAAAGGACATAAACTCATAAACGAAGAACTAGATCTGTTAGAATCACTCATACTCAAGACTTTGGTCAATGGTATTCCCTAATCCCTTTAACTTTTATCTGTATATAGTTTATACCTGTACATTTACTTTAAAACTTATCAACATTCTTTGTATTATCTCATTCTTCTGATGATGGCCTAACAAGCCGAAATATATACGAGGGATGTTTCCTAAATTCTGGGAATTGTGCTATAATTAAACTACGCAGAACTTATAGGCAATGTTATTGGTGCCAGACAAGTCTAGACATGTTTATGCAACTATCCAGTGCAATATTGTTCAGTCTGATTTAGGTGTTCGACTGATATAGACGTTTTCATAGCACTGTTTTTGTAACCATGGAAGAGCAAAATCTCAAAGAGCAATAATTTTCTTTTTGTGGAAAGAAGGTGTGAAAACATCAGAAATTATTCAGCGTCTGCAAGGAGTATTTGGTGAGTCTGTAGAATCCAAAAGTACTGTTTATCGGTGGATCGATCGTTTTAAAACTGGTAGAACATCACTAGAAGACGATCCACGCAGTGGGCGCCCAAGCACGTCGGTAAATGAAAGAAACATTACTGCCGTCGAAGACCTACTGAAAGAGGACAGGCGAGTTACTATTCGTCAAATAAGTGTACGCCTAGGGATAGGTACACGATAAGTTCATGACATCTTGCATGATTGTTTGGGCGTTTGCAAGGTTTCACCGCGCTGGGGGACAAGGCTGTTGGAATAGGTGGATTGAGGAGACACCGAAAAAGTTCTTTGTGGACGGTTTAAAAAAATTAGTTTATCGTTGGGATAAATGTATTCAGTTAAATGGAGATTATGTTGAAAAACAACATTGTAATATTGACGAAAAATAACAAAATAATAAAAATTATAGCTAAATTCCCAGAACTTTGGAAACATCCCTACTATATTAAGTATTTAATAAACTAATTTTGTGGAACTTTAATCAAGTGTGTTTTTTCTGTAAAAATAGTAACATGTTGCAAGAAAGATAAAGAATTTGTATGAGTGAAACCTTAAGTGAACCATGACGCACAATGAGAGAGAACGTTTTCTCGTAATTGAAATTGGAAATTGTAATTATTCGCCCTATTTACTAGAACATATGTGTGATAAATTATGAAACGTTTTCTTGCTTGTATTTTTTGTCATAACATAATATACTATCATTTCTAAATAAATTCTGGATATAAACGAATGTACGAATGTAGCGAATGTTAACTGAATAGATCGTAATAGCATTTATCAAAGTAAATTAGGTGGAAATATTAAATTGTGTGAAACTGGTATCATCTATTTAAGTAGGTCAACTCCTGTTATATCGTCCTTCTCAAGGACACAGTACTAAACGGGAAAAGGATTCCTAAATAAATACATGTTTCACATATATCAGCAGTGACAATAAGGACGATCACGATCTACCGGTCGTTCGCATAATAGTTTTTTGCTTATCGTCAGTAATATTGTGGAAATATGACAATAATTAGTTCTAATATTATTTTTCTACTAAAGGGTCTTTCAATAGGGACGCTCGAAATTTGTTAGGTTATAGCAGCCATGTTGTTAAAGTGACATCTGTCAAATTTGTTGTATTGTTTAGTAGTGTAAGGCAAATCACCATGGAAGGTTATAGCTTTGAACAACGTGTGCAAATCACCAAATTTTATTATCAAAGTCACTGCTCCGTTCGAGAAACGTTCCGCGCAACACGTGATTTTTATCCTCGCCACAACCATTCTGCCGAGTCGACTATTCGACGTTTGGTGGCCAAATTCGAGTCAACCGATTCGGTAAATAATCAGCCAACACCAGTACGTCACCGAAACGTAAGATCTGCTGAAAACATCGCTGATGTGCGTAAGAGTGTACGGGAAAACCCAAGACAGTCAATTTCTCGTCGTTCACAAGAACTTGGCCTTTCTGTGACTTCAACTTGGCGAATTTTGCATCGGGACTCAGGTCTGCACCTGTATAAAATCCAACTGACCCAGGAACTTAAGGTAAACGACCATTAACAACGCCGTGTTCGCTGATTGGGCTCTGGAGCATTTGGAAGTTGACCCAAATTTCACCAAAAAAATCAGCTTTAGCGACGAGCCCCATTTTTGGATGAATGGATATTATAGTTGAAGGTAATGGGATTCGGACCAGTCAGAAAATAAAAACAAATTTATTAACTTCGCTAACGTTTCGATTTTAATTTAAATCTTCATCAGAATTAAAATCGAAACGTTAGCGAAGTTAATAAATTTGTTTTTATTTTCTGACTGGTCCGAATCCCATTACCTTCAACTATAATTACTAACTTACAGACGTAACTCATCTAATCATGAATGGATATGTAAACAAGCAAAATTGTCGGATTTGGGGCGATACCAATACACACGAGATACAGCAGCACCAAACGCATCCCGAGAAAGTCACTGTTTGGTGCGGATTTTGGTCTGGCGGAATCATCGATCCGTACTTCTTCCAAAACGAAACTGGCATTGCCATAACCGTCAACGGCGAGCGCTACAGATCGATGACAAGCTACTTCTTGTGGTCTAAACTGGATGATATGAATACCGATAACATGTGGTTCCAACATAACGGCGCTACGTGCCACACAGCACATGCCACGATTGACATTCTGCATGAGCAATTTGAGGGCATGGTTATATCGCGTGGCGGCAACGTGAATTGGCCACCGAGATCATGCGATTTAATTCTTTTAAGTGGGGAACAGAATGCAACGAGTTCTACGGCGCGTTGACGGCGTTCGTACGCCGCTATCTGTCAGAAGAAAGTTAAAACCAAGCTGTCGTACACAAGTGCACAGAATGGACAACGTCTTACGTCGTTCGAACGCCGTTGATACTGAATGTTCGTCAACTTCCAACTTTTGACGCCGTTGAACACCTAACCTCAGTTTTTACTGAATGGTAAAGTGTTTGTATGTATAAATAACTTGCATACAACATAAATAACATCACACACAAGTCTTCATCATCCATTATAATTTTAATAAAAGAAAGCGCACATATTAACACAGATATAGGTTGTCAAGTGACACTTGACGGCGTTAAAAATTATTGCATTGTGTGCAGGCGAAAATTTCAACGGCGTTGACGCAACGCCGTCGCAAATGACGGCGCGCTGGTTAAATCGCAGGTCTATGCGAATAAACCCCAAATAATTGACGCCCTCAAAGTCAACATAACAAACGCCATCCAGCAAATTCAGCCAGATTTATGCGACAAAGTCATTGAAAATTGGACCTCCCGAATACGTGCCACCAAGCAAAGTCGCGGCGGACATTTGAACTACGTTATATTCCACACAATACCATAAAATATACTTTCAAATGGAAAAAAAATAAGTGGATATCTCACACACAACTTGTTTTATTTACATTTTAAAATCGAGTGTCCTTAGAAAGACCCTTTAATAGGGTGACCATTCGTCCCGCATTTTGATTTGTTGTCCCCAGGGCCGAATTTTGTTCTGTACTTATATTTGGGAGGTGAAGACCTTTTTTTTGCTCTTTACTTATATTTGGGGAGGTGAGGACCTTTTTTTTGTTTGCTCTTCACTTATATTTCGGAAGCAGCGACCTTTTTTGCTCCGTCCCGCATTGCCGTCTCCAAGAAAATGGTCACTCTACCCTAATATAATAATCTTCTCAGCAGGACTTGAAAATTCGATGGTTTGTGGCAGCGATCTTGTTCTTGCCAGACTGACAAGATCTTTATACCTCCCTAAGTCGTGCCATATACTTGCTGCGAAAGGCCTGCTTAATGAGAGACATCCTCGACACCCCTCTCATAAATGCCCAAAATTGCGCAAGACCCTTCGGCATTAAGATGTTTTATAAGGCTCCCATCAACCAATTGAACATCTTCACCGTTGTTTAAACATTTTCCTTATTATTATTTTAATTTCTTACCCTACGAATATTTACAAATGCTGTGATTTCATGCCAGGTTTTTCTTATTGATAGAGATATTTAATCAGACTTTGTCGATAACTTGCGCCATTAATAATCGTGCAAAAAATCAATCAAACATATGTAGCGCATTGTGTACAATTCATTATTTCCTGTCTATATTTCTGAAGCGTCATTCTGTATAAATGTTTGAATGAATTTAAAAATCTTTTTAATTGTTAACTTTAAAAAAGTCATCTTGACATCCGAGATATAAATGATATAAAAGCGGATTTGAAACTGTTGAGGACATACAGAAAATGAAATAAATTGTACGGTAGACTCCTTTAATTATCTTGTCTTCTGGTTCAGCTGTACTCACAACGGATACATGAAAGGATACTTTTTGCCGGAAATTGTGAAACTTTTTACAACTCACTGACTTTTCAAGCTTGTCGTCACAAAGCATACAATGGACAATTATTATTTAAAAGTATTTAATTACAGAAATATGTTATCAATAACAATAGAATGGAAGATAACTTATTAGAAGAGTATTTTTAGCGCAATTATAACAATTGGAAGGTATAATTAGATCTAGCTAATCATGAAATAAAAGGAAAAAGACAACGGATTGTTAAAATTAATTTTGTACGAGTTCTGCCTGATAGGTTTTCGGGTTCTACCACAAAAGGTTTTTAATATTATTTCTCACTCATGCTTGCAAGGCGTGTGCTGGACAGAATAGCTATTTATGCACCAAAGGTGTGACTAAGACGATTACGCCCGAAGGATGGATGTCACTCGATGGGTGTAATCATCCAGATACACCAATGGTGCATATAAGATTTTATTTTTTGCTTCACATAAAATAAAAAATAACAGATATTTATACCTATGAGGTAGCCTAGTTGTAGACCTATGGGTAGATTAGTTGAGTTATCATATATTTTTTTAGTTAATTGTTGAAAGACAAGGGTAGAATTTACGATCGTATGTTACATGATTTCTTTAAAGGTTGTCACCGTTTATTTCAAGTACATGGTCGAATGTTTATACAGATGCTGATATGCGACCATATATTTTCAGTGATATGGACTGGTAATTAGAGTCAAAATTAATTATGACAATTAACAGTTTATAGACAAAAACAAATGATTTTGTTTAATCATTCAATTGAATTAATTTTACAATCACAAAAATATGAAAGAATTACGCGAATTTATCGAAAAAATGCGCAAATGCAAAAAAAAGGCTACCATTTAAATCTAAACAGAAATATGAAAAAGAATACGAAACCTTTAATTTAAAAATAAGGTATCGGCCATAAATGAGATTAATATTTGTTGAGAGCGTAATGAGAGGACATTATGGATTCATAGTGCTCCAGTTTTATGCATATATTTAAATATTTTGTATCCTATACTCTATGTCAAATTAGAAAAGAGTAGATAGCGCTGCGAACCGAGTATGATTTACACAGGGCAAATACAGTATAACGGGAAATTTAAATTAAGTTATAAGTAGGGCATGCGCGTGGTAACAGGGTTAGCAAGTGATTTTTTTTTTATATATATATAGAAAAGGGATTGGTTAATAAGATATTGAAATAAACAAAGCAGATAATACACTTACGTTATTTATACGACATAAATTAAGTATAATGGGAAATTTGAAAAAGTTAATTATTATGTATTATATATAAAAAGAGAGATTTGGCTAAAAGAGTTTAAATAAAGCAATAAAACAAACAATATATTTTCAGAGCTAAAGTTTCTTATTTAAATATTTATTGTAAATAAAATTAAAAATATACAGTCTATTCCAAACGATTAGGCGGAAATAACTGGAATTTTTATTTTTGTAAGTTGTCATTAGCTATTTTTTTATATATTGAAGTTAGCTTTTCCTGAACAAAATTATCAAAAGATTCAATCAATCGGTAAAAGTAACTAGAATTGAAAATCTAGTTCCGCCTAAACCAAAGGAACAGACTTTACCTATGTATATATGAAAGTCTAAAAATTATATGAATAACTTCTTTGGGCACTATCAGCTGGGCTGTCCTTTGGCCTCACATTAGTCCTCTATCTTGATCTGTTAATTGTCAGGTGTCAAAAAATATTTATATGTCAGATAACCTAAAAAATATATAATTGAAGGGTTCGGGTGTAAAACCTGGTAACTGACATATTTTTCAAAACTGAATTACTGCATGTAAAATATGGTAAATGTTATCATAAACTAGATTTCACTTCAAATTTACAAAAAATATCAATAGATAGCTCTGGATGTGCCATGTAATATGTGGTATCTGCATGTTCTCATTTTAGCAATATTTTTACAAAGTTTTAATGTCGTCTCTTGCAAAAATATTAAATTGTCAGATACCAGATTATACTCCCGAACCCCTCAATTGCGTATAAGCTATTCACTTTTGTAAGAACAAACTAAGAGGAAATTTGATTTCAATAGTTTGCACCTTTGAAATTGTATGTCATGTTGGTATTAAAAAATGTCACTTTTTTAAATTGTCGCTCCATTGGACATATGTCATAATAAAAATGATATCTTAATTATAATGATCATACCCTACAAACCTAAAGTCGGTTTTACAGAATAAGGAATATTTTTAAATGACAAGTCAGTAATACACTATAAAAGTAACAAAAATAACCAGATCTAGTTTGAAAAAAAGTGAACAGCTTATACAGTCTGTTCCAAACGGTTAAGCGGAACTAGATTTTGCAATCTAGTTACTTTCATCGTTTAAATCGTGCTTTTCGGTCGTGTTGTTTAAGCTTTGTAAATCATACTTACAATAAACATTTTTTGGTTAAGGTTATTATCATTTTAAAATGTCATTTTCTTTATATTTTGATATATTGTGCATTCTTAATACAAATTTCCCATTTATTTATTTTTTTGTCATTAAAATTTGTAAAAAAAAAAAATAATTTAATTTTGACATGTCATTCGTTTCTATGGTTTCATTGTTGGAATTTTAAATTTTGACATTCCAACGTGAAAAATGAAATAACCCAAGCAAGGTCCCTTCTCGTGACAACCTAATAGTACGAAAATCCCATTTAGTTCCGCTTAACCGTTTGGAACAGACTGTAAAAACAAATTACATAACTTCTTCATAAAATCTATGCCAAAAATATAAATAAAAGTCTAAATATGTAAATAATAACAAAATATACTTTATAAATAATATATATTTCGATGAATATACAATATTCTCGAAAAATAATCTGTGCTCGAAGACAATGATATTATGAAATACAATGTACGACACTGAATATCTGTCAATTTGGACTAAAAACAATATTTTAACATTGTAATAGGGATGGTGTTCTAAATCAATCCGAAGCAGGGACAAACAGCTCCTATCTTCTTACAAAAATTTTTCTAAACTGACATAGAGCTCAATTTAAAATACTTTTTTCGTAAAACAACTTTAACGTACACAGAGATAAAAATCTGTAAATGTATTACCAGGAAGGTATAATTAAAAGCTTCTTTAATTAGTGTTTTAAATTGGGTTGCTTTATAATTTATAATAAATTCTATAGAAAGACGCACAATTTGTGCGTTTTGGTCAAATTATGTACCTGTCTTGTACACCACCAGCGAAAAAAAAAGCTTATTTCGGTTGCTTACGCTCATGAAGTTCCCTCCCTAGTTGTGTCACATGGTCGTGCGTCCCTGTACCCGAACCCGCACTACTGTAATTGTCAGAATGGGTTTCAACCTCTTAAGGAATTGTTAAAATTTAAAGAAAGTTGGTGCAACTGGGTGTAAATCTTGTACATCCAGTTAATAAAGTTTGTTAAATACTTGTAACATCTATATTTCATTGTTAATGATGATGGAAAAAGATAGTTAGAATTACTTTATCCCCATGTCCAATATATTACATTCTAAATCCTTTAACTATTTACGATATACTCCATTTATGTACTAGTAAATCCTCAAATGGCGTGAACCTAAATAAGATTTTTTACGATTTTTTTATATTTGGTCTTCACCTATTCCAGGCTACACTTAGACTGACAATTTCAACAGGATTTCCTCTATTTCTGTACCTATCGATCCTATAATACCCTTTAAATCAGGGGAGGAACGTATCCTATAACATTTCATTTACAGTAAAAAATTGGACCGTATTTACACCCTTTTGAAAATAAAATTATTTGAAAAAATTGTTCTCTTGTTGAGAAAAATACAACCAGACTTGAGATTTGATATGCAGTCTAGGAACTGGGTGAAGGTCACAGTTCCCATAAGTTTCTCATACAAAACTAACAATCTGAAATCAAATTAATAAAGATCTATACTTGCGGAAAGTAAGTGTGTAAACTGTGTGCCACACAAAGGCGCTTTCAAGACGGGCTCCGTGAGACAAAATATCGCCGGCAATATAAAAATATTTCTAAGCGTTGTTGTTAATTGTGATTGTTTCACATGGTGCGTTTGAACAAGTTCATTGTATACAAAAACATAAAACGTACATTTGTAATAGTTTACCAAATGAATGTTAGAAAGAAATAGAGAAAAGAGACGAACAGAGAAAAATAGTATCAACTTGGGAGGTAAAGATGAAAAAAATGTACGAATATGGAGGTGTCTCAACTGAAGCACTAAGAAGAAATAGATTAAATGGACAAGGAGTGCAAGAAATGATAGAAAAATTAAAGACATATAATACCAAGAACTATATTAAAATACAGGAATTAAGATATGATAGCAAATTTAAACAAATTTTGGACATAGCAACGCCCACAATACCTGAAAGAGACTGGAAATATGGGGAAAAAGAAGATAATTGCACGCTTCAGGTGTGGGAACGAAGAGAGAGAAAATACACTTTAGATGAAGGAAGAAGATAGCAGGATGTGCAGGATGTGTAGAGAAACAAGAGAGGCACAACTGGAGGAAAGCCGAGAAATAAGAAGCAAAGAAGGAACAAAAGAGGAGGTTCTGAGCGAAAGTGGAGGAGGTTGTAGGATGTAATAACAAGAAAGAAGAAGTGTCTTCCATTCTGATTTCACTGTTGCAGCCTTCCTCTTGAGCTATCTCTAGCCTGAAGCATAAAAAAAATATAATAAAAAACATAGAATATTTTTAAATATTAACTTTTAGGGTTTTGTAGGTATAACCACCAAAAAACCCTTATAACGTCACTCATGTATCTGCCTGTCTGTCTCTCTCTGTCTGTCTGTACGGTAGAAATTGTAACCAAACGGTTAAACATATAAAGTTGAAATTTGGTACTTGTACAACTTTTTGACCCACACATAGGAAAACTATAGAGAGTTAAAAAAATACAGCGCGGGATAAATATAAACAATAAATATAAACAAATATGTATTTAATGGAAAAATAAATATTTGTAATAGTTTATGATTTATAATAAATTCTATAGAAGGACGCACAATTTGGGATTTTTAGTGAAAAAATGTGTGAAATTGTTAGTTCTATATGAGAAGCTTATAATCTGTGATATAATCCTTATTGATTTGATTTATTCGCTACTCCATTCTTACCTGGTCTAATTCATTATGACCTGGTGTGGGACATTATTCAAAACACCGTATTACTTATGCTTTTGATATAAATCTTACGAAAATATGCGGCGTAATGTGTGTATTAATAAATCACTAATATTAAGTGCTAAGTTACACTATTAATATCAAACTACTCTGGCACAATAATAGCTTGTTACATTTGCATAATTAAATAATTAATAACACTACTTTATTACACCATTTTTACTCATGAAATTACAAATTACTTTAGTAATGAGATTTTTAAGTTGACTGTTAAAAATTGGGTAACCTAGATATTTTTAACTAATATTAATTTACTCAGGAACTTAAATTAATTTAGTTGTTAATGTATTTTACTACGCTCTCCAAATCAGGATTCCTGGTTAGAAATACCAAGTTCAGGGTATCACTAGATCAGTTCAACAATGGTGGTGGGATTCTATTGTTCGTCTTTATGTCGGATATTACTTTTTTGGACCATAAATTGAATTACTATGTACTAGTGATGGGCGCGTGCTGTGAAATTTCTGCGTCACTTCGTGTCACAAAACCGTTCGGAATTTTACCGTTCACGGTAAAATCGTGAGTGAACGTGATTAATATTTTTCTTTCGTGCGTGATTGTACGTGATTTAAAATTTGTCGTGACCAGCCGTGCGTGCAATCACGGCGTGTCACGACTCACGAATTTTAAATTTTAGTAAATAGAAGGAATTAGAAAAAAGAATTGTCTATTTTGTATAATTATCTAGGCTGGGTTTTGTATCTCTTTTTACGACGAAGCAACATGTCTCCGTTGTCGCAGGAGTTGGAATTATTTTTTGTTTAATTTTGAGTGAATCTGACTGGATATGGATAACTCATCAATCTTATTCTAAATAGTTTGCGCTTTTTTTCTAACCAGTTGGTTTTGGTGGGATCATACGGAACTTTAACCAATATTCTTCATTTCTTAGAATTTTTTTTTCATAAGTTATCTTTTCTTTTAAGTATCCTTTTCTTAAAATAAATTTAGCCCTGAAAATCTGTGGATTTTTCTGCGGTTGCAGATAAATTATCATTTAAATCGTGCGTATGCGGATAAAATATCATATCCGCTTATCCGAAATATGCGCGTGAACATAAAATCTTCGGTTAGACGCCTCTTCCCACGGAAGACGCGTTTAGGACCCAAAAAATGTATCTCTGGCATTTGTATTTTGCTTATGGCAAGAGTGAAATAATGATACGTTACGGAACTTTTTACTTTTTACTCTTCCCATAAAGACCTATTTTACGTTTACTTAAATAGTTAAAGAGTTTATATAACAGTCGTAGATACAACAATTTCTTTGGATTTATTGCCAGTTTATTAATTTTAAAATAATTTTGTAATGTGTCGTCTTATTTTGTATTTTTTAAAATATTAGTAAAAATTAACCATGGTAATTTGCCACATTTCAAAACATATGAAGCTCATATCAAAATTTAAAATATATATATATATATCTTAAATTTCTTGAAATCGTCATATAACTTTCATCTTTTAATAATAAGATGAATTTAAGAATTTAGTTTTATTATTAAGATAATTTTTTTAAATTTGCCGATCTTATAGATCTTTTCTTATTATTTATTGGTCATAAATGTGATAAATTAATCTGTTTAATTATTTCTAAATATTATCATATAATATATTTTGGAAGTGTTGGTATATATGTTTTATTCGCTTTCTGGAGTATCTTAATGTTTTCGTTAACGCGGAGAGAGGAAAATGAAAAAAATATAATTCTTTTATATACCTACATAACACTAGTGTCTTATTAACAAAATTTTGGGACAGGCGTGGGTTGGCCATTCAAACGTTACAAAATTCACGCGTGTCACTATTCACGCGTGAGTCACGAAACACGCGTGCCCGTGAAGCACGATGACGATTTAAAAAGAACCGACTCGTCAAGATCATCCACTGAAATTTTATATATATATATGAAAATATTTATTGGTTTATAATTATATTAGGAATTATTTGAAATGAAAACCAATTTTATTTCATCTATGAGCCAATTTAATGTAACAATCCAAACGTTTACAGATTTCTAATCAAGCCAAACTAGAACATTCTGTCAATATTACATCGAAGTGCAGTTAAAGATGTCATTTACACAATATAGCTTTCAATACACAATCGTGCCAACATTTACACGGCCAATAACAATCTGAACCATAATAAATGCGACAGTAAATACTGCTTACCACAGTATTCCATATGTATGAATGTTATTGGTCAAGTTATATAGGTCATGGGTTCAGTACACATGGCATAGTTCAACACAAAATGGCTTCAAAGCTTACATTGAGAAATGTCAACAAATTCCCTAAAGAAATCAAAACATTTTCTTTTTAATTCTCACCATAAGTTTAATTAACTTGAGATCAAGCTTTTTAAAATACTGAGCGCACTATTCAATATCTAGTAAGTAGAGACAGCTGGATTTACGCCTAGGCAAAAGAAACCGTGACCAGACATATCTGCACAAGAACATAATTTATCTCAGAGTTTGTTGCAACTAATATTTTATCTGCAACTGCAACATCGTCATCAAAGAATCTGACAAATGCGGTAACATTATTTGATACCTTCATATAAATTTCGTAGTTCTGATATTTTAAATTCCTGAGATGCGTCATTCTAAATAATTATATTTATTACAGCATCCGCATTTCTGATATTTTTTTTAGAGAGAAAATTTAACAATCCTTCGTGACTATACTCCTGGAATACTCATTTAAAATCGAAGTACGAAGGCAGATTTCTCTGATTCCCCAGGGAAGAGATTATGTCGAAGATTGTAAAAACAGCGTGAGATACGAACAATAACAGCTAGGATTACTAAAGATCAGTAATATCTGATCCAAAGCGAAAAAGATTTAAAAGTTTTTAAGAATATTTAAGGTCAGTGATATGTTAAGACTTAAGAAATTTTAATAAATGATGACTTTGTTCTTTGCCTGAAAGCTTTGCGGAAGATTTGTTTTTCACTTGGGAATTAACACTTAGTCTGCATTCTAATTAATGTTTTTGTCACTCCTTAGTGGAGCACAGGGCCTTTACAAAGTACCTTTATCTAATTCTGTTCTTAGAAAGGAGCTTTACTTCTGACTTTATATTGTTCGTTTAAACCTTCTTCAAGATAGTTGTTTATCGCACCATTTAAATGTTTATTGACACTGGAATTCCTGACGTCCGCGCACCTTAAGGACAATCTGATGAACGTGGTGGCGACTTATATTCGTAGGTATGGTAAGGAGAAAATCAGTTAAGGCTCGTGAACTGAACCTCTCCAAAATGTCAATGTCCCTACAAATATTCTACTTGCTGAAAAAAGACTGTAAATGTTAGTAGATCTCTCGTGGCACTAAAACTACATATACAAAATCTGTTCTGATGAATGGCTCCGAAACTTGAAAAATGTCTAAATAAATTACTCGCAAACTCCAGGTCTTTATTAACAAATGTTTTCTCCATCTGCCCAGTTTAATAAGTGTCTACACAGCTAAAGCATACAATATACTTAAAGCAAGCTGATTTATAAAGCAAGTTAATCGAAGGACGAAAAATTACACTATTCAGACTGATTCCTCAAAGCACTGTTCAAAGTATGCAAGAACTGTACAGCAAAAACCACATTATTCAAGAAATACAGAATAATCCATACAGTGCGATAACAAGTGGAAAACAAATTGTAATACTGTGGATTCCTTCACATACAGAAATTACAGGCAACGAAAAAGTTGATCAAGCTGCTAAGGAAGCAGTAACATCTGAAGAACTACAAATTACAATAACACAACACGACTTCAAAAGCTACCTAAAGCAAAACATTTTCGAAGAATAGAATTCGGTATGGCAAGCAGTTCAAAGTAATAAATTGAGGGAAGTTAAACCAAAAATCGGTCGCTGGAGTACTCTAGACATATGCGATGTATGCAATACATAGTCAAACATATATTAATAGACTGTGAAAAATGCAACGTCGAAAGACGGAATAACAAAGTGCCAGTTACAATAGTGGAAGCTCTGTCAGATATCCTAGAAATAAGTGCTAAAATAATTCAGTTCCTAAAAGACACTAATTTTCTCAACAAAATATAAACAGTTTAGTACCACTATTTAATATAATCTATGTAATTTAATTTAAAATGTAATGGAATTAATGTAGTACCATGTAAATATTATCACTAGGTGTAAATAACCAAGCATTTGAAGCACCCCAAAATAAACATAGTTTAAAAATAAATGTCTTCGCAGAATTTCTAGCATTACTCGGTCAGATCATATTCCCAATACTTATCTGTGGGAATCGAGAGCAAAACAACCTATCAACTTGGATATCCCGGCAAGAAAGTGGAATTGGATTGGTCATAAACTCCAGAAGGCAGTAAACGATATCTCCAGAAAAGCGCTAGAGTTGAACCTTCAGGAAAACCGTCGTAAAGGGAGAACAATACAAAAAGAACTTGATGTCCACGACTACCTGAAGCCAGATGAAGGGGTGCTCTTCACAGTACTCAATGGCGCGAGTTTGTAAAGGTTATATGCTCCAGCGAGGAGATTTAGGACACAATATTTTTACTCTCTTCTCGGTCCACCCCGCGTTGGCATGGATCGGTTTGGACCTATCTCCGAGGCGGGGGCTACCCATCAGGGAGTCGAAGAGTCTAGAGAAGCCTTCTTCCACTCACATGGTACTGCTTGCTTGGCTCATCAGCTGTACGAGTATCTGGCGTCGGTGTCGCAGTCGTTACCGTGTGGACTGGGACGTGTAGAGGAGCTGGCTAGGTTCTTCTGCCCTGATACCATGCGACGTCCATGTATTTGTACTGATGGTTGACCTAGTCCCAATATTCATTCGTCAAATATTTCCTTACTATGAAAATGCGGCGTATGCATTTCGTAATCAAGTAACATATGTTAGACGCTGACAAATAGTTTTTTAAACAAACAGTTGTGCGTCACAATGTCTAGATGTCACAATCCTGACCTAGGATTATATTTGTGACAATATTAGTACATTAGAATCGTAGTTTCATGGCCTTCTGTCTCGCCCATCCCGTGGCAAAAGCCTAGAAGCACCAAAGACTTTGGCGTTGGGTGTGTGTACACTTTCAAATATCTCACTTATATACACCACTACTCAACAGAACTAATAATGTCGTACTGTACCAGTCACCACTGAAAAAAAAAACTTGCTCTATGCTTTCAAAACTTGGATCTACTGTGTGCCATACAATTGATCATGAATGTTTACTAACGTGCCCTAATTCACGTCTCTCATTTACTGTACAAACTATGTTAGTTTATTTTATAAACACCCCGTTTGTAAATTAAACTAATTTACTACCATTAAGGAACATAACGCATGCAACAAGACCTATCTTAATTACAACAAAACATTTTGAATTTCAAACAGTAATTTCACGAAATAAAAATTTTATTTTAAACTAAAATCGAAAATAATGGTTATTGATTCTTTTTGCTATAATATCATATAAGAATGGAAGGAAAAACGTTCGTTAAAAACGTTTTAAACGCTATTACAAAGATATCAATACGGAAAATGGATTTTATTCCTTTATCTCTTCTTCATTATTTAAGTAGAAAAAAATTGAGGTAATTACTTTTAAAACGAAATCCTGATGAACATCGTAATTTTGTGAGATTAAAAAAATATTTGATAACAAAAGAAATAAAAAAACAGTTACTGTAGCTTTGTAATGAAAAAGGATTTCTTCGGAACACTGGGAGTGACTTCAAATCCTGGACCACGAGTGGACTGTCCGTGCAATGCATTGTCCTGTCCAATAACCGAACTGGACCAGTTGAGGGTCGTTTTCAGGTCTCCAAGGAAATATTTTCACTCAACTAAATAGGGGAAAGTGGGGCACATTTATTTGTAAGGGATGTAATTTTAGTATTGTTTTAGAAATACAATTTCATAATTAAATTCAATGTAATTATCCAATTAGAGTAAAATATTAAAAAATGTTAAATGATAAGAAATCTATTTTTTAGAAAGGGACATAAAGTCTGCACTTTATGTATCCAGCAGACATGTTTATGGACATTGAACAGGGCATCGTAAATTCTATAGCAGTTCACAAAAAATGTCAAATTAATGGATTAGATATCTTCGGACCATATGTGGAAAATTATTAATCTTTGTCTTGAAATATAGACATTATTTTGGTTACTTTTCTAACGAGAATAATTAGGATCTAATTTATTAATATTTAAAATAATAATCTAAGTAATAATTATCGTCTGAATTTTGAGTTAAAATACATGGCCCAAGTTAAAGAGTGAAAGGGTGATAATTTACAGTTTGGAACAGTCTCTCGGGGTAGTTGAATTTTGAAAGCCATAGATTAAACATATTTAGTGTTCGGTTAAGTAAAAGTAACAAAGTAATTCCGTATGATAGAGAAGTGTGTAGTTAAAAAGATGAATGAACAATATTCAGAGATCTCTGATAAACAAATATTCTGAGTTGTTTATGAGGGTTGTGGCATCCAGTGGACAAATTATTCCGTATGTAACAAAACCTCTCAGATGTTGGATTGTTAGTGAATATGTGTCTCTTTTGGATTAAGTCATCGTTAATTTGTAAATCATAGTGTAAATATTGAACCATGAAATATTAAACCCGTAATTAAGGTATGTTAAACTGTCAAGTTTAATTCAGCAACCCTTAACTTTTTCTTAAGAATCATGGCAACCAGTTAGCAGACCCGGGGAAGTTCATATCCAAACCCGCTCTCGGATTATGAACTCATTTTGTGAGAGGCCTTGAGTTTGTGGGATGTACAGTGTAAACACAAATTATATTAATATTAAATTTAAATAAATCAGCCAGCATTGACCTTCATACATATTATATATTGTCAGTAATCAAATCAATTGAACGCTAAGCTATGGCTGCCGGCCTAAATTCACCAACACATTCACGCTAACGACTCGCCGTTATTGCCCTTTCCAGATAATTTTTATTACTTGCGTAGATAAATACATTAGAAATCGCATGTTGCAACACTGTACCAGGACACTTACGTGTAGTGTCAACAGCATGGTTTACTAGATCTAAATTTTTAAAATCTAACACTTATAAAAAATCTTATAATTAGAAATAATAAAAATAAATATACACAGATATATTTAGCTAGTTTAATGCAATTTTAAAGTATAAATAAGATTTTAAATTCCATTTTCCTTATTAATTTTTTTTAAAGGAGGATACTGTTCTAACGCCAGCCTGTCTCAGCCGCCACTGCCTAAATAAGAACCTTGCGGTACTCCTAATGTAAATATTATGCTTCAAGATATTACCTATCCGGAACACGTTTCTATCAGTGTCAAAAGTCCTGGAGGGCAATGCCCAATAAGAAAAAGTTTCTATAGATATTTTCTGTTTTAATTTATTTCCTTTTACGTTATTTTATTTGAATGAAACTAATTTGATAATGCTACATTGTATAGAGTAAGTTGATATAATTTATATTAAATGAAGCTATTCAGGAGGACGAAAGACATCCGGTCTTAAGACAATGTGCCTCTAATAGGATGCGCTATAAACTGTTGTTACAGTCTTGGTTAATTTACAATGCCCCGTTAAACAGGTTTAATTAACCGAACTAGTTAAAAAGTTTCTACAAAAAAACTTTGAAAGAAATTAACTTGTTTACTTCAGTACAACCTACAGACATTAAGAATTTCACTTCAAATTATATATGTTGCATTTAATACGAGGGTGAATCAAATATAAACGATATATATTTTTTTAATACATTTATTTATTTATAATAGGTCTGTTCTTTTCGCTATCTTGCGTGTACGGTTTACGGCGGCGTCAATATTTTCGTTTGAATTGGCAGTTGGGCTTAAATTTTTACAGCCGCAGTAATAAATATAACGCCGCATCAATACAGCCGCGTCTTGCACTAAGACGCAAGGTAGCGAAAAGAACATACCTATTATACACAAGTGAAAGTTTCATTTTTTAGGGTTTTGTAGGTATGACCAAAAAACCCTTATACCGTCATTTTGTCGTCTGTCTGTCTGTCTGTCTGTCTGTCTGTCTGTCTGTCTGTCTGTCTGTCTGTCTGTCTGTCTGTCTGTCTGTTCGGTAAAAATTGTAGCCAAACGGCTAAGCCTAGAGAGTTGAAATTTGGCATGATTGTACAACTTTTTGACCCGCACATAGGAAAAATACTAAAACATCTAAAAAACATATCCCCCTAAAAATATAAACAAATATGTGCTCAACGAAAAATAAAATATTTTTTTATTAAATTCTGAGTAGGGCATCAAATGAAAGCCCTTGGTACGTGGATTAACGATCAAAATTTTATTTTTGCAAAATAAATTATTTTGACGCGATTTTTGTCAAAATTGTGCAAAAATAATTTTGTCCCACAACCTGTAGCCCAGATGGTTAAAACTAAAAATCTGAAAAAATTCTGTAGTAATGTATATTAGTGTGAACCGGAATAGTACAACAGGAATTTTTGATTAGATTATGTTTTCGGAAAATAATGCATTTTTTGTATTTTTAACCAAAATATGTTAAATATTTAATTCGTTATGTAACCAAGTTGATACGTCACCGCTCATAGCTATGTGCGTTTAGTCATTGGTTTTCTAATTTGTCAAGCAGGTAACTTGCAAACTAGGGTTCGAATCCTGTCAATTTTATTTTTTTTTGTTTTTTTTTTGCAGTTTTCATTTGTTTAAATTATTTTGTCAAAATTCTAGTTATATTTTGGTAAATGTTGCATTGAATTTTTAAAAGCGTAAATTTAATAACCAGTGGGAAGTGTTGAAATTATAATTTAATTCTGTTTGATGTATACGAAATCAGAGAGCGGGGCTAATGATTTAAGCAACCAATAGAAGCCATAGGCGCAATTTTCAAAATCTTAATGAACCTTGCTATGTAAAAAATATACTGCACATATTTAGAAACTTAAATAATGGTGTTAGGCATTCGAATTAAAATTCATAAAAAAATATTTGAACATAAAATTTGTTTTGGCATCCCAAATAATCATCATTCAGTTATTAAATACCTGCAAAACCCTGAAATGTGTGAAAATTCACACTTCACATCAATTTTTTCTACCTAACCTCCTTAACGCTTTACACAATTTACCAACGTTTTGAAAGCTTGAATATTCCTTGTTCAAAAAAAGTTTGAGGGTGCGTCGTCAACCAATTGCGCACACGCTCCTCGATATCTTCAATGTTTTCGAATCGTTCCCCTCCAAGCAATTTTTTTATGGATGCAAACAAAAAATGGTCACAGGGGGACAAATCTGGACTATAAGGAGGGTGGTCGAGGGTTTTCCAGTGCATTTCCTCCAATTTGTCCCTTGTCAAAATCGCGGTGTGAGGTCTAGCATTCTCATTGACAAGGATGACATCTCTGACGGTTTTTCTAAAGCAAAGATGTTCACTGGTACCATTACGGTATGAGCACTGCCAATGCTGATACCCACTTCTGACGCGATTTCGTCAACAGTTAACCGGCTATCACCTTCAACAAGCTCTCGAACGGCACGGATGTTGTTATCTATGTGACTTTTCTTTGGGCGTCGATCATTTCGTTTTCTATACTTCCTCGGCCACGCTTAAATTTTCTGACCCAAATAATCACTCGGTTCTGGGATAACGTAGCGTCCTCAAACTGTGCCTTCAAAAGAGTTAAAATCTCCGAGGATTTAACCCATTCATTGGTTAAAAACTTTATAATAATACGTTGTGCAACAGACGACTGAATCTCTTGTTCACTCATGGCTGTACTGTGGACAGACCAGAGCGGAGCAGCTAAGCAGGCTGATTCCCCTTTCCTAATACACCGGGTGAATACGATGGATGTGGAATAATTTCCCAGTTTAAATCCTGAATTTTTTCGAGTTTTCTTTTTCGCTGAGTGCATTTTGATGGTGAAAAATTATTTCTTTTCGGTTAAATAAATTTGAACGTTTTTGTTTTAGATTCTGGTTTAGTTTTCCTAATTATGATTTTAATCCAGACATTACAAGTTTGTGACAGTATTTATGGCAAGTTTAACTATTGAAATCTTGAAACAAAATTTGATTTGATTTGATAACTTGCTTTCGATTTTAATTTTAGTTTCTATCTATGAACTAAATATAAATATATATATATATAACTATGAACAAAATATAAAAATATATATATTTCCTTTAAAAACAAATAAATTAATCATAAATATCTATAACCCGATATAAAAATGCAGAGTTATACAAATGTGAAACCACAATGCATATCAACATTGTAATGAAATGGCTATATTGTATAGCAATGTATCAACTAATGACTCGAATTCAAACAATTTTATAATTAAAAGATTAAAAGGGGTGACAGAAATAGTGGATTTTCGCTTCATTAAAACACCAATGGAAAAAAATGTTTGAATGTAAATACTCTGTAATTAAAAATTTCAAAACAATTTCAATACCTTGTTACAGATAAAATTTGTTTTTTGAGGATCAAGTTTAATTTAAATAATTATCTGTGGATAAAATAGAAACAAATATAAAAGATGGTCTAGATTTGAAAAGTATGCCACTATCTCTCTCTCTCTCTCTTAATGTTTACAATCCGAAGATTGGTTGGAAGCAGCTCTTCATTCCTCCCTGAATTCTGCATTTCTCTTTAAATCAACATATTTCTGACAGTCAAGCTGCTCATTCATGAAAAAGCATTCGACTCTGTCGATAAAGAATGCATTTGGGCTGAAATGCAAAATATTGGAGTGCCTGACAAAATAATATCTCTGATTAGAAATAGCTACAACGGCTTAACGTGTAGAGTTCTACACAATGGTAGCTTGTCAGAACCCTTGCCAACCATTACAGGTGTTAGACAAGGTTGTGTGATGTCACCGCTTCTATTTTTGATAGTTTTAGGCGCCATGGCTAGACGATAAACAGCCAAAAAACCCAGAGGAATCATTTGGAATCCACTAACACGGACAGTCAGACTGGAGTCACTGGATTTTGCAGACGATAAATGTGAGTTGTCGCATAAGCATGGAGACATACAGCGAAAAATGAATGACCTCACGATTGAATCTGCAAAAGTTGGATTCAAAATGAATAGCTCCAAGACGAAAGAAATGCGGATAAATGCAGAAACCGATAGACCTTTACTGCTCGGTAACCATCAAATCGAGCGTGTGGATGATTTCCAGTACTTGGGGAGTGTTGTGTCTGTGGATGGTGGCGAGGATATAGATGTGGAAAGCAGAATACGCAAACCGAGAGGCGCCTTCATCCAATTTAGCCGTGTATGAAATTCTGCGATCTACAGTACTTCCACGAAAACCATATTCAGTGCATGCGTAACGTCAGTTCTTCTGTACTGCTGCGAGGCTTGGTTCGTAACAGAAGCTAAAGAGAAGAGTCCGAGTATTTGTAAATCAATGTCTTCGAAGAAACCTTCGCATATATTGGCCACGTAGAATATCAAACGTATTGGGGGAAAGAACTGGTCAAATGGACATTAATTTGCAAATAAAGAGAAGAAAGTATGGTTGGTTAGGGCACACTATTCGAAGGGCTCCTAGCGTAGAGGGCGACCCAAGAACACATGGCGTCGCTCAACCCTACTAGAAATAAATGCATGGAGCTCTCAAAACCAAGACAAAAGACTGTATAACAACATCACCGACTTGAAGCCTATGGCAGATAGACGAGTTAGATGGAGAAATTTTATTGACAGCCTATGCTTTTTTTAGACAAGGCTTGATGATGATGAAGCTGCTCCAAACTTCCACTACCAATTTCAATAAACGAGTTTTTGGCCAGTAAAAACATTCCTGTGGCTCCTCAGCTTCCTTATTTGCCTGACTTGAGTCCTTGTGACTTTTTCCTCTTCCCAAGATAGAAAAATCACCTCAAGGGACCTCATTTTGGGACACTCGAAAACATTCAAACCGACCAGCTGAAAGATATTTCAGTACCCGAGTTCCAGCACTGCTATGAGGATTGGAAGAAACATCTTCAGCGCTGTGTGGCTTCCCAAGCACTTTATTTTGAGGGAGACAATATTAAATTTTAGTTCTATTCGAATACAATTTTTTAAATAAATAAGTCCGGTTACTTAATTTACACATCTCGTATATATACTGGCATTCTTTAAGAAGATTTGATGCTGCTATGGCATCACAGTCAAATTCTGTGATCTAGCTAGATTGGGTGATAGGATTTAAGACGAGTAATGACGTGATACTTCAAGATCTTCGAGTATAGTTAATTGCTGAATACGAACTTGTGAACTGATTTTGATTGCATTTTACAGATATTCTGAATGGAAGTATAATATTATTTTTTTATTTTTAAAAACTGTTCTTTAAAGATTTTTTAAGGGTTTTTAGCGGTGTAAAAACGTCATAACTCATATTTTACGAGAAAAACTTTCAATAATTTGAATAAAGATTGGAATCCGGATACGTGATATTTTCTGGCTGGTTTAATAACAATATCTCTTTGCACGTTTTTATCATTTGTTCCTCTTCATCATTTTATCCTTCATCTTGTCTTTCTCTTTCCGCATTCCTTGAGAACGTGTTAGAAATTCGGCATAAAAGAGAAATTTCAGCTTTGCTCCTTTAACACAAGAAATTTTACTTGTCAATCATATTCAAGAGTTTGTCAAAAGATGGTGGTACATGTTTAAAATGTGGGGGATTTTGGGGGTTAGAATATTGTTCCTACTGCGCAGTTGTTGCATGATGATATGAACAAAATTTTATGTTCAATTGCTTTTCTCTATTCCAGTATAATATATTTCATTCTTAAACTGATGTCAATCGACCAAGCCCACATAAGTTTTTTCTGCTTGCCTACATCTAAATTAACAGCATTCCGTCACATTTGTAAACGGAAGGAAGGTATAAATATAAAACTGAAATCAACGTCGTCTTCATAATGCGGGTAATTCTAAGGCCTACGATATATACTAGTAATTTCTCAATTTCTTTTACAAGTTTTTTGTATTTATCACCGAATAAACCTTTAAAATCTATTAATTCTCTTACATATACCTTTTCTAAAGGATCATATTTTTTCTGAATTTATATTTTTAGATTTTTTCTAAATATAACATGAAAATATATGACTGCTGTAACCCTAAAGCTGTTTTAATCCATTTTTGTGTCAAAAACATGTTTAAATTTTAATTTTTGCTAAATTGAGATCAGTTACTGTAATACGTGTTATTTTTAAAATTCAGGATAAAATTTTAGATTATTTTTTCATTGTTACAGAGGGGATATAACATTCCTTAACTTTTTTATATTTTCGCGCACATTCTTTCCAAAATTCGCATGTTTATATTTTAGATATGAGGGCTAACTTTTAAGTTTTTACAAAAACTAAGAAAGAAAACAAAAAGATTTTGTAATAAATTGTTTTATTGCTTTTCAAAATATTCGCTTTAAAGATTTATACACTTTTGCATGCGTTCAAGCCAATTCTCGAAAAAAAAAAACCACTCTGAAGCTGGAATCTTAAAAACATAGTTTTCAAAGGCTTCTACAGCTTCTTGAGGTGATGAAAATCGCTGTCCACGCATTTTTGTTTGACATTGGGGAACAAAAAAAAAAGTTATGGAATAAATCAGGTGAATATTGGCAATGAGACATTAATTCGATTTTTGCCCTTCCAATAATCAATTGTTTGACGTGCTGTGTGGGAGCTTGCATTGTCATGATGAAGAATGATGCGACGTTTTTGGTTGTTTTTCCTGATTTTGTAGCACCCTCAGATTTAAAGTTATTCAATTTTCAAAATTTACCAAAATCATTGTATCCAAGCAAAGAGTCATTAAAAAAAACAGAACAAATCCATTTAATTAAACCTTTGAAAACGTTCCACGGAACCCCAGGGCTCCTCGGAACATAGTTTGAATACCAATGACCTAAAGGAATGGTTGCGACATGTCCAGTGCAACCAAAGAAACAAGCTATAATTTTCTTGGAAGTGGTTCGTGAACCAACAACTTTTGTGGGTTTCGGTTCTTGGAAAATCCAAACAGTGGATTGTTGCTTAGTTTCCGGTTCATATGAATAAATCCAAGTTTCTTCACCTGTAACGATGTTATATACAGATTTTGCAGGGCCTAGGTTGATTTTTTTTAGCATTCCTTTACACCAATCAACACAAGTCTTTTTTTGAGCTTCGGTGAAATTATGCTGAATCTATCGGGAACAGATCTTTTTCACAGCTAAATATTCATGCAAAATGGAATATATTGCAGTCTGCATGCCAAAAGACATGCCTCTATCTCACGGTAAGACACATGCTGATCTTCAATCAATATGCGAACAGCATCGATGATTTTTTGAATCACAACCGATTTTGGTCGAACTTCATTCTGAAAACAGTATGACCACCCAAGTCATTTCAAAAACATCATACCTCTCTGCCGGACCCTGTATTACGAACTAAAATATTTAAATCATGTGGAAATTCACTGTAACTTTGTAAGAGTATTTATGTCAAGATTAGGTATATATTGTGATGGTTCAGCAACAGAATATCATTTAACTTTACCGAATACGCGTTCTATTTAAGTCGTTGCTCGTTTAAATTTTAGTTACAAAAATAAAAGAAACTCTGTGTAAATAGATCATTTGGTCCAGTATCAATCTTAGAAAAAACGTTCTACATATCCTGGAGCGCAGCTGTTTGCGATTGCTACTTAGATACGCGTACTGAATTCTAAATGAAATAAATAAAAAAACCAAAACAGTACCATAAAGACAGAGTTATAAAGGCTAGCCTGTTGTGCGTCTCAATGCCTTTAAAGAAATAAAATGTTCGTTCTTTAAGACCTCACGGAGATTTATCAGGGGTTTCTGGGCAAGATCCTCGCTTGCAGCTAGATAAATAATGTATGATAGCTCAGAGACGCGCGCTGTGAAGGGGGAGCTTAAGAGATAAGGAGAATAGGAAACCAGTTGTCATGAACGAAACGGAGAAAACAAAAATAAGGATGAGTGGAAAACATTACAAGACTTGGACAAGTATAGACATCAGAAATCACTAAGGGCCGGTATCTGAAAGCTTAGTTTTAACCAAATAGTCAGAAAATGGTTGCTATCGTTACTTATATGATTGTTATATTGTAATCGAGTTTAACCAAACGGTTAAACTCGATTAAACTCTCAGAAACCGGACCTAAATGTCTTTTTTAGATTACAATAATTAAATTGGAGCCAGCCAGTTAAATTAATACAGAATTTCTCAAACTTTTTGAGCCGCGGAGCAATTTTTACGAGAAGAATTCGTCACGAAGCACTATCATTGCTATATATTAGGTCCTCAAGGATGAAATTTGTAGAAAAAAAGGCAAAGTTGGTTGATAAATTACAAATATAAGGTAATTTTTAACTATAATTATTTTATTCATCAAAGTATGCACCCATATTGTCTATACACTTTTGCTATTTAAGCGGCAGGTTGTTCAGGCCGGTGGTATAAACCCTGGCGGACCAGAGTCAATGAATTCCTGGAAGGCCAATTTTACAGCATTATTGGAATTTATCTATTTCCTATTAAAAAGTTGTCCAAATTGCGGATGAAGTGGTAGTCAGTGGTGGCTAGATCTGGTGACTATGGAGGATGATGAAAAAGTTCCAACTCCAATTCCTGTAGTTTTGCCACAGTCATTTGTGCAGTGTGTGGTCTAGCGTTATTATGCAATAAGATAGGAGTCGATCTGCTGACCAATCTAGGCTGTTTTTCTTTAAGTTTTTGCATCCCTTCGTCCAGTTGGTTGCAGTATATTTGTGCTGTGATTGATGAGCTAGTTTTGTTTTTTTTTTTAAGTTACCTTTACGAAATTTTGCGAACCAATTTGATATTGTCTACTGCGTAGTAACACTAGAGCCAAAATACACTATTAATGTTTCGCACGGTCTGCGATGCCATAGTTCCACTTAGGAACTCATACTTGATAATAGTGCGAATTTCCGACCGTTCCATTTTTCCAACAAAAGTAATTTTTAAAAAAAGTTTTTGATATTTTTTGGAGCATACAATGATATCTTTAAACAGAAGAGATATGTAACTTTCAACAAAAAAAAAAAAAAAACAGAACGGTAAAATATTAAGCCAATGTCAAATAATAAGCTGTTAAAGATGGCAATATTATAACCTACAAATTTCATCTTTCACGACCTGATATATAGCAACACTAGTAGACGCTCGTGGAGCACCAAGTGCTCCGCGGAGCACAGTTTGAGAAACTCTGAATTAATGAGTATGGAACAGACGCACTTATGCCCTGAACTTGATTTAATACTTTTGCACTCTTAAAAAATTATATTTATTTATTTATTTAACCAGTAACTATACAGATTTGTACAGTAGTGCACAAGTTCAATTACATAGTACTGGAGAAAAAATACAATAAAATTATAATAACAATAATATAGAAATACTAATAATATAGAAGAATAAAACATAATATAAGCAAACATACAATAAAATACAATATAACTAGTCTATTTTATTTTATTTTAACAAACTTTATATAATTGTCGTAAAAGATATCTATATCTCTATCAGAGACTTGCTTGTTTACTAGACTGAGCATTTTGTTCAGTGGTGACATAGATTCTGAAATTTTGAAAAAGTGATAATTTTTAATTCTCAATCTTATGTCAGGGACTCGAATATTTAAATTTTGAAGAAGTTCTGGGGCATATAGTTTATTATTAAATAATTTAACCGCGAAATTCAAAGTGTGGATTTCGCGTCTCCATTCTAATGTTTGAAATTTCTTGCTATTATTGAGAGCTAGTTTTTTTAACTGGTTTGCATAAGAAATTCGAAAAGGATATGTTCCGGTTAGTTTCAGAGTCAGGTTTCTTATAAATCTCTTTTGTACTTTTTCTATTTGATTTTTATGGGACATTGTTTTTGGGCTCCAGACTGTATTCGCGTACTCTAATTTAGTTCGAACTAGTGCGCAGTACAGTAACCAAGTTGTAGATATCCTAAAACTACCACAGTTTCTTAGTATAAATCCTAGAGTTTTAAGGACACTATTCACTATATTGTCTATGTGGTCACTAAAATTGAAATCGTGTCTAAATAGTACAAGTCTTTCACTTTACCATCTCTAAGCAGCACTATATTGTCAATATGGTAATCGTGGGCTATTTTGTTTATATTCCGTGTAAAGAATATTGCTTTGCATTTGTGATATTCATTTTGAGTATATTTTTTCGCACCAGTTCACTACGCTATTTAAGTGCTTTAAGACTTGTTGATTACACGAAACAGCTTAAGATCGTCTGCGTAAAGAAGTGACTCACTGGTTCGTACTTCCACAGGTAAATCGTTAATGAGTAGGAGGAACAGAAAGGGGCCTAGAATTGTTCCTTGGGGTACGCCAGATGTAGTGTCATTGACTCTAACTTTAATTCTTCTCTGTGTTAAATAAGACTGGAAAAGACTGTCTACTTCTGGGCTACAACCAAAGGCACTCATTTGTCGATGTTATGACTTACTTTGAGAAGTGAGTCATTTAGATTTTGTAACTTACTTTAAAATAAATCTGAACAATATCGTCTAGTTTCTTAGTTTACAAAATCTGTTTAAGCTGACACGTTCTTCGTTGTCCGATATTGTATTAAAGTTGGATGTCTTTAAGTTCATCTTGTTAAATTTTATTTTTTGTTTTCCTGTGTAAAAAATTGTCTCGTCCACAGTGTAACATCCTGAGAAGTGTCTTGAGAAGTTGATTTTAGAGAATGAAAACTGGGTAGCGGAAAAGCTGAGCAACGAAGGAAACGGAAGTCTCGGTCGACGCACCTTCTTAACTTTTATTATGGTTCAAGTTATTACGCACTTAAGCTCTTGGGAATCATAAAAAGTCGAGCTTATAGAGCTTGTTTTCCTGCATAGCTGATACTATCTTTTGCGTGCTGGACGATTACTGAATTATCAACACATGCATGTAAGCAGTTTTATTATTTATAAAGCAGTACTGTACAAAATATTGACTTTGTTTACGCAGAAATAGATTCCTCGGAGATTGTTGACACTTTTAAGTTTGTATCGAGATATACTGCAAACATATTGAGATTTAGAATATTTAATTAGGATAATTTAACATCGAATCTATCCTCTCATATGGCATAATCCACACTATTGCCAACCTTCGTGCTGGACGGAAGAGACTAATGTCTGATTTATTATCAAATACATAATAAGTATACTTAATTAATCCCTAAACCTTTTTAAGATTTTGTAGGTTTGTCCTCCAAAAAACACTTATAAAATCACTCATGTGTCAGTCTGTTTGTCTGTCTGTACCGTAGATATTGTATTCAAACAGCTAGGGTTCAATATTAACCTTAGATAAGTCACTTAAAGCTTTTAGTTGTAAGATAATAGTGTATTCCCACATTAACTCTATTGATTCAAGGTGTAGGGTACTAAATCATCGATTTCTAGCCATAAATTAATGCCGTTGTGTGAAATTATCATCAAACGGAAGCTGAAGTCTATTTCCGTCTTTAGTTCACGGATCAGAACAGCAACTGGTGATATATTGAAATAGGCACATGTCAAAAACATACAATCAATCAGGGTTTCACAAAATTTTGACAAATTAATGGCAGACAATGTTTGTTAACAGGACACATGGTTAGGATAAAGTAAGATAAAGGGAAAAGTGGAGCAAATTAATGATAAAGCCAATTAACGATATTACAGGACGTATGAAACGGCCGACAAGTTTGGCAGAAATATATCTGGGTAAAATATTCATGAGAAGCTGTAAAAGAAAAGACGAATATTCAGTTCAAACGAAAATAATACGAACAGTGACATTAACGAGACGAGTAATAGTGCAGAGAGTGAATATGAACAGAATGTTACTGGTCAGGGCTTCGAACCGTTATTTTTTTCGTTTCGGTTTTTGTTCCGGTTCAATTAAAAAAATATATATCAGTTCGGTTCCGGTTTTCGTTTCGGCAAAAATAACGGTTTTTTTCGGTTTTCGGTTTTCGGTTCAGTTCCGAGTTATAAATTTTTAAATGCTTTTATTTGTATTAGAAATTTATTTTCTACTATAATTTAGGATTTTATTCCTAATTTTGTAATAATCATACCAAGTCCGCTGCCAGGGGGGTCTGGGCGTGCCCCCTCCCTGAAGTAATAGAAGTGGATTTTTTTTTTACTTATCAGTTAAAAAATGAATATTTTTTTCTGCTTATCAGTTTAAAAAATAATCTTAAATAAAATGTATTTTATATTTTGGTTCACTCCCATAAACATTATCTGAACCGAAATAAACCGATTTTTTTTTCGGTTCAGCTCCGGTTTTCGTTCCGATAAAAATAACGGTTTTTTTCGGTTTTCGGTTTTCGGTTCAGCTCCGGTTCGAAGCCCTGTTACTGGTACAAGTTATCGTAATAAT
The DNA here is from genome assembly GCA_963971575.1 of Liopterus haemorrhoidalis. Taxonomy (NCBI): domain Eukaryota; kingdom Metazoa; phylum Arthropoda; class Insecta; order Coleoptera; family Dytiscidae; genus Liopterus; species Liopterus haemorrhoidalis. The sequence goes on along the minus strand of OZ020622.1, from coordinate 6,968,506 downwards.
AAATATACTTTTTTAAATTGTCTCATAAATTTGGGATGCTTCTTATCGGCCGTTGCGTCTTACGGTCCGAAAAAAGCGGTAATTGCCTGAACTTCTTTTGGATCAAATAATAATAATAAGTTATTGACCAAATTATATATACATCTATTGTTTTTCCTCATTATTAGGTACATAAGATTTCCCATGCAAATTTCAATGTTTTCAAAATTATCATAAATGGGATTTTTCAACAAAATGTCCTTTACTTAAAATCCTCTGCATGATAATTGTTTAATATCCTCGGGCAACACATAAAAAAAAAAAATACAATAATAATTTGAGCAATTTTTGGATTTGTGCAAGCGAAGGTTGCACGAACGGATATCGCTTTTTGAGTGAGTGTTGTACTCATGCGAGTCTCCAAGAGTAGTCAATTTGCTCAAATTCTTATGTATTAGTAAGAGGCAGTTATAAATGGATCATTCTGGTAAGGTAATTATATTGAGACTTGTAAGATAATCTTGACATTCGGCTCTGCAGGCAGCGCCGGCGATAATTCCTACAACTTAACGCTGAAGGTTAAAAATTCTGTCAGCGGACGGAGAATGTCCCCATATAAGTATCCCTTAAGGTGAGATTGGAATAATGAAAATTAGACTTTCAATACGACCTCCTTACATACTTCTTATTTCAATATCCTTATCAGGTAGATAGTGGACCTAAGCTTTCGACTAAGAAATTCAGTGTGTTGGTCCCAATGTAAATCAGGATATACGTGGATTCCAAGAAACTTTACGTAATGAGGGTTTTCAAAATTATGTTTCCTAGTAGTAAACAGCGGGGTCTGGGATTTGTCCGTGTTTAAGCATAATTTATTAGTGTTAAACCAAGAATTTGCTTTGACTGTCAACGATCTATTCTTGGAAAGGAGAGCACTTAGATTGGAGTTTTTCGTTAATAATGGCGTGTCGTCTGCGTAGAGAACTGTTTTAGAAGTCATAAAAAGGGGTAGGTCATTAACATATATTAAAAATAGTAACGGACCAAGTATGGAACCTTGCGGAACACCAAACTGTAAAGGAAGAGTTTTAGATTTATTGTTATCAAGCTGAGTAAATTGTTTCCTATCCGATAGATATGATCTAAGCAAGGATCAGCAGTTTTCATCAAAACCATAAAGATGTAGCTTATTTATTAAAATGTTATGGGAGATGCAATCAACAGCTTTGCTGAGATCTAAGAAGGTACCAACACAGTATTCACCAGCTTCGAATGCGTCCACAATATGACCGACTAAGTCCAAAACGGCATCAGTTGTGCTTTTGTTAATTTTGAAACCAAACTGATGGTTGGAAAACAAACCATTTTCAGTAAAATATTGAGTTTGTTTGTAAAGCACTTTTTATAGAATAGAACAGTGGTTCCCAAACTTTTTAGACCGCGACCCGGTACGAGGTTTTAAAAATTTTCGCGACCCACCTTATGAAAAAAAAACATTTATTTACAAAACAAATTTTATTTTAAAGCAGTAGCTTTATAGTAATAAAGAGTAATAAATAGTAATAAAGAGTATAATATAGTAATAAAGAATATAGTATAGTAATAAAGAGCACAAAAACACACTATTCTAGTGATTAACTGTCGTAAAAAAAAATAATATGTACAAAAAAAAATATTTTTTGTGTTTTTACAATTTTTCTCGCGACCCGGCAAAATTTTTCTGCGACCCGGTGCCGGGTCGTGACCCACGGTTTGGGAAACGCTGGAATAGAACATTGAAGAAGAGAATGGCTGAGTACTGCTAGAGACGCTGTGTCGGTACCATCTACCTGGGGGTCTATTCTGTAAGCATTTCGACAATCGCTTTTACAGTATCGTGTTGAAAGTGCCAGTTTTCAACACGTCGCGTTGGTATTCTGTAACTTATCGATAGTGCACTTATTGTGTGATAGTGCAGTATTGTGTTGATTTTGAGACGACACGTACGAACGTGTCGTTTTTGGAAAGAGATATTGTTTTTAGACTTTTGAAAGTTGTTTACGTTTAGTTTGAATATATTGATTTACTTATTTTGAGGTTAGTATGATTTAAAATGTGTTTTATATATGGAAATATGTATATTTTTGTTGTTTTTTATCTTAAATGTTGCAGTTATGGCCGAAGGACTTATTATATTTGAAGTATTGGATGAATTGGAAGAGGAAGAGACAAGGGGATATGTCAATGAATATTTTAATTTATAAAATAAAAATAAAATACATGTCATAAAATATATTATAAAATAAAAATCCTAATAAAACCATTAAAACAAAAACAAAATTAATCTAAATATACCGTCGTGCGGTTTTGCACAATTTTTTGTAGGGGGTAGAGAATATATTCATTGAGTAAATGTTATTTAGGGGATTAGATGGAAATTCCAAATTTCTATGAAGGATTAGCATGACGTCATGAATTAAGAGAAACAAGTCAACCTTTTGAATAATACCTGCTGGAAGGGAAGTTTGCACAAAATCCTGCTACAATAATTATTATTAGAGTTATTTTAAACAAATTATATTAACTGTTACGGGGCAGAAAAAAATCAGGTCATATGTTATGTACATATATGTGCATTGTATATACTGTCTAATAACCTCAAAGTTTATTCTGTCACAGTACGTCAAAATTTCAAAATGGCCACATTTACTTTCGACACTTTCAAACACAAAGTAACACTATACGATGACAGTGTAATGTGCATAGGCAACACGATACTGTGCATGTGACTGTCGAGAAGTTACAGAATAGACCCCCTGAAGCAAAATCACTGATTCAAAAAGGTTAAAAATCACTGCTCTAATTAAAATTTGATCCACGCATTCTTTGTTCAACCCTGTCCCAGGATAACGTGATATAAAGCACGCACATTGTCCTAGGTTATGAATAACTTAACTTATCAAGATAATTCTAACATTTAAATTTAAAAAACAAGATATTTTGATTAGTCTGTTTTGACTTAACGTGTAAAACATAAACATGAATAATACATTCACGAAAAAAACTTATAATGTTAGCGTAAATTTAATAATTTACGTTAACGATTATATCTTGTTGTTAAATGTTAAATGAGAGATTAACATTTTAGAATGTTAAATACATAAACGGGCAGTAAATTAGCAAACTTAATGATGTAAGATATTATTCATTAAAAAATGATTCCGTTTTATGTTGTAATATATTTTAATAACACATTAATTTTAATCATAAGTATTTTATCTATAATAGCAAATTCGCTAGCAGTTCAAGTATAGATATAGAAGATATCTGTATAGAGCTAACAATAAAGAAAGGTGAAAAATAGACCTGTAGAGTGTTTTTATAATCATTGGCATATTTATTTTTGTAAATTTCGTTATAATTTTGGCAAAAAAAATAGTTAAAAATATACTTTTACATTTTAATATAGGATTGCCAACGGAGTGGCCGAGCGCATTAAGTCGTGCGGTTTTAGACTGTTGGAAACAGGCGTGACTGGGCGACCGGTGGTTCGAGCCTGCTTCGTTGGTGATATTATTCGGGCGAGAATAATATGTTTACATTACTCTCATTTTCACAATCATTCACCCCTCATCCAGGTGTAGGAGCTCGCCCCCTGGCATCGGCGATTAGCCTCGTTGCAGAAATAAAGGCCGATGTAAAAAAAAATATATATAGGATCGAATAAACCACCAAATAACCGACTCAGAGCCTCTAAGAAATCAACAATTATAGATTTTTTTCTGAACCGGACTGAATACTATTGACCCCGTCTTCAAAGAGACTGGTGTTTATATAAAGGTTCTGATAGCATATCCTGGAATGAAAATCTAACATTGTCCAAAGGTATTTCAGTATTCAGATTTATTAAGCAATAACTTTGAACAAAAGTTATTTTAAAAAATAAAATGTAAAAAATAATTTTGAAGTTATGTTATTTATGGCATCTTTTTTTGGGGTTTTGTAGGTATGACCAAAAACTCTTATACCGTCATGTTTCCGTCTGTCCGTCTGTCTGCCTGTCTGTCTGTCTGTTTGTCTGTCTGTCTGTTCGGTAGTTCGGTAGTTGTAGCCAAATAAACCTAGAGAGTTGAAATTTGGCATGCTTATACAACTCTCTGACCCGCACATAGGAAAAATACTAAAATATCTAAAAAACATATCGCCCTTAAAATATAAATAAATGAATATATAAAAAATATATAGGCTCATCGAAAAAAAAAAAAAAAATTAAATACTTAGTACGTGGATTAACGATCAAAATTTTATTTTTTCAAAATAAATTATTTTGACGCGATTTTTGCCAAAAATGTGCAAAAAATTTTTTGTCCCACCTCCTGTAAGCCAGAGGGGGTAATCTAAAAATCGGAAAAAATTCTAAGTAATGAACATTAGTGTGAATCGGAATAGAACAACAGGAATTTTTAATCAGATTATGTTTTCGGAAAATAACGCATTTTTTGTATTTCTGGGTTGACGATGTAAAATATTTAATACGTTATGTAACACAGTAAACCATTAAGCATTCATAGTCTAATGGTTAGTCTTCTCGCTTTCTAAGCCGCAAACTAGGGTTCCCTTTCGGGCTGGAGACAATTTTATTTTATTTTTTGTTTTATTTGCATTTTTTTAAATTTTATTTAAATTATTTTTCAAAATTCTTGTTATATTTTAATTTTTTATATAATTTTTAAAAGCGTAAATTTAATAACCAGTGGGAAATGTTGGAATTATAATTTAATTATATGTTTAAATGTATATAAAATTAGAGGGGCGGAGCATATGACTTAAAACAACCATGGGCGCAATTTTTAATAACCAGTGGGAAATGTTGGAATTATAATTTAATTCTATGTTTAAATGTATACAAAATTAGAGGGGCGGAGCATATGACTTAAAACAACCATAGGCGCAATTTTCAAAATCTTAATTAACCTTGTTATATATATAAAAAAAAAATACTGCACATATTTAGAAACCTAAATAATGATATTAGGCATTTGAATTAAAATAACGAAAAAATATTTTAACATACAATTTGTTTTTAAAGCTCTTAGATTAACAGACGATAAATTATTTTAAAAATATCGTTAAAAATATTTTGCCGTGATTACTACAAAGCATAATTTTTCCTACACACTCAGCATGTCGCCTTCACTTATTATATACCTGCGAATTCCTGCAATGTGTGAAAATTTACACTTCACATCATTTTTTTCTATTATCTGACTAAGATTTTAGAACAATTTCTGGTAATGCTAAAACGGACCCAGTGTAATACCGTTTTCACACTAGAACTTTAAGACGAGTGAACTTAAAGTTTCCCGATGTTTAACATCGGTATGCTTTCACACTTGATATTTAAATCTCCGGTGCTGTCATCAGCTACAGTAATTTTGTCCTTAAGTTACCGTCATGATATTACCAGTTTTGAACTGTCTGCGCAGACTCACATTTTGAATTATTATAAACAAATATGGATATTTCATTTCATTCTACTATAAAGACACTACAATAAAGAATATATTACACCTGTATTAACATGTAAGTCGATACATTTTATCTCAATTATTGTAGCTCTGTATTTTATTAAACACATTATTAAAATAAATAATTTTATTATAACAATAAGTATAAACTTCTTATAACGTCGATATAATACAGTATTCTTGTTTATGATAATATAAAATGTTGACAGCAAAAATTCAAGGAGTATTTTTTTATAATAGAAATTAAGTTGCCAATGCGGACGATGTTTAAGACGCAGATCTCTGTCTTAAACATCGCTTGTATTTAGACGAGGCCATACGGTTTCACATTAGCCTTTAAAGATACATTCACTTTAACATCCGATCTTAAAGTTCTAGTGTGAAAAGGGTATAAAAGATTCACAACGTGATTTGAGGTTCAGAAGTCTTAGCGTTTTCTGGGTGGGTAAAGCAATTCCTTATGTTCTTAAGCCCTGCTTCATGACCGAAAGAAAAAAATTGAAACTGTTTTGTATTTAATAAATAATACCTTGAGGCGCAAATACTAAATTACATTAATTTAAAATCACTCTACAAGTCTATTGTGGTTATTTTATTATTATTATTATAGAAAAATCACTTTATATCTTAATTAATAATCAATCTCTTAGTTTGTAACAAAAACTATTAATTTATCGGACAGCTAGCGGGCATAAATCTCAATTATCCAAAAACTTTAGGGTCTAAACTAAACGGTATAGAGAGAGGCATTAAAGGAGAATATGACAATAACACTCTGGTGAAATCAATAAATTACAATCAAAAGCAAAGCCACAAGTCACAAGTGCAGCTTGTAGCCTTGTCCGACCATACATAACTAGTCAGTCAGTTGGTCTGAAGTTTGCGGCGGCGGATAACGCCAACGGATAACGGACAAGGACGGATGTTGGTACATAACGACCGTTATGCTATGTGGCCCAACTTACGGGACGGTTGTAAATTTCATTTTTGGGTTAGCGAACAGATGAGGAACTTAAATGCTAATTTGTAGTGTTGGAAGGTTTTGGGTTAGTTATGAATTAAATTTAAATTGCAACAAATTACTTAAATGATATATAGTCGACTGGGGAATCTTCTAACAAAATAATTACAACAATTAGGACAGAAAATCCTCGATATACGAGGCCTGCGTATAAGTTATGGACCTCGTCCACAAATGGTATACCTGCTGGCAATAGTATCACTTGATTTATTTATTTATTTATTTTATTTCAGCCATTTAACAGGACAAAGCCTGATTATAGGCTATATAAATGTAATTTAAAATTTCTTAAGTTGTCACTAGCTATTTTTTTATATATTAAAGTGGGCATTTGCCGAATAAATGATCAAAAAATATTAATCATCGGTAAAAGTTCCTAGTCCGCTTAAAGTAAAAAAAAAAAAAACAGATCTATGCTCTATGTCACCTTAGAAAAATGTGTGTAAAAAGATTGGATCTGTTTGTCCTTGCTTCGGATTGGTTTTGATCGTCATCCCTATTACACTGTTAAAATATTGTTTTTAGTCCAAGTTGACAGATGGTCTGTGTCGTACATTAGAAATATATATAATTTGTCTCAATTTGTAATACGAAACTAGATCTGGTTACTTTAGTGACTGTTGTGGTGTAAACAGACTTTGGCGTATCCATGTGAACCAATACTATGATAATATTATAAATGTATTGTCAATATACAACATAAAAAATGAACTTTTCCTGTTAGTTCCGTATTACAAAATGAGACAGATAATATTATTTATATTTTATTTTTTTCGTGTATTTAGTTATTATTTACATATTTAGATTTTTATTTATATTCTTGGCGTAGATTTTATAGAGAAAATTCTCCATGTAATTTGTTTTTACGCAGTTATATATATTTTAGGTTATCTGACATATAAATATTTTTTGACATTTGACAATTATAAGCAGTTCACTTTTGTAAGAAGAAACTAGATCTGGTGATTTTGGTTACTTTTATAGTGTGTTACTGACTTTAAATGTCAATTAAAAATATTCCTTACGCTGTAAAACCGACTTTAGGTTGATAAGGTTATGATCATTATAATTAAGATATAATTTTTCATTATGACATATGTCAAATGGATAAACATTTTAAAAAATCAGCTGTAGCCACCACAGGACCGACCGCCATTATAAAGTACTTATATAAAATACATTCTAGCAGCAGAGTAGAAATAACTTGGCCTAATATTTTCTAACAGAGATATTATTTATCATAACCATGGAAACGTTACATATAAGTATGAAAAAATTTCGAAAAATTTTACAATAATTATTCGAAATTTTTCGTTTTATCAAAAAACGTCTCAAATAAAAGTTATTTGTTATTGCTTTTATAGCAACTTTTGTTCAATAAATTTTTTCGAAATATTTTTATGTTGTGAAATATTCACAAAAATCTAAAAATCGACACGAATAAACTCCCATTTTTAGTCAACCGATTTTTACCAAAAGTTGATCAACTCGTGCTCGATGGCAGAAGCTTAAATATGAAGTTTCATAAAAATCCATTCAGCCAAATTTGCTCTGCGCGTGTACACAGACAGACGGACGGACAGACGGACAGACAGACAGACAGACAGACAGACAGACAGACGGACGGACGGACGGACCAACAGACAGACCAACAGACATCATGCTAAAAATAGTCGAAATGTTATGTAGGGACCTCAATCCGTGGAGATCCATCGAAATCTCGAAATGTCAAAATCAGTATGATCACAATACCTCCCTTATATATGTTGGCGGTCGGTAAAAAGCGACATTTTTTAATACCAACATGACATAAAATTTCAAAGATGCAAACTGTTGAAATAAAAATTTCCTTTTAGTTTGTTTTTACAAAAGTGAACAGCTTATAAAGTTTGTTCCATTGGTTTAGACGGAACTAGATTTTCAATTCTAGTACTTTTACCGATTGATTGAAGCTTTCGATCATTTTGTTACAGGAAAATTAGCAAAACTTCAATATATAAAAAAATAGATGATGACAACTTACAAAAATGAAAATTCCGGTTAGTTCCGCCTAATCGTTTGGAATAGACTACTTGACATATTTTTTGCTCTAACATCTATACTCCAGTTTGTAAACTTCTATAATTACCTTTATATTTGCAATGATATATAAACCTAGTATTCGCGTGAAATTTGCGTAGAATGTGGCACATTGTTCAAATTATTAACAAGACTTTATACAATTAGAACAATTGCATTACAAACACTATAACCTTGAAGTTTCCAAAGTTCGAATGCATTCTTGTTCCTATGTTTACCAGTTCTCGATCTTACAACTTGTCCGTATCCTAATGACAATATTGCTGAACCCTTAGACAATGATACTCAAGGGTTTAGGTGGTAAGTAGGGTGACTTTAGATTAATTTGTAGCAAATAACAGAATGTTGTAGGTGACAATCTTGATTTCCTGTTCTGGTTAGTGTCCTGTGAACTGTAACCCGATAGGCTATTTACTCACTCCCCACTGGTTAACATCAATTCAAATATTTGACTACCCTTCTGACAGCTGTTCTTTGTTAGTTCTCCTGTATTTATTACACCTAATAATAGAGTAACCTCTCCATAGACAACGGGCATGGTTAACAGAGAAATTGGCTCTTGAGAACTAACACTCGACAACAAAAAAAAAAACACTAACCACAGTCACACTATTATACTTTTTTAAAATATATTGTTTTAATGGCCATTAGCTTCACACAATATATATATATATATATATATATATATATATATATATATATATATATATATATATATATATATTCATACAGGTAACTGAAAAACCAAACAAAAAAAAAAACCTGGCTCGTCGATCACAGCAGAAATATACTGCAACCAACTGGACAAAATAATGCAAAATCTTAAAGAAAAACAGCCTAGATTGGTCAACAGATCGACTCCTATCTTATTGCATAATTACCTTTTATATTATTACCTTATTGCATAATTACCATATATATATATATACAGCCTTGTTCATATATATGGAGCACCTTAAAATACTTTTACACATTGTTTTTAATTATATTTCATCGAAAAACGTTTCGTTTGCAGGTTTGAACATGTTCGTAACCTTTTAAATATTGTAGTTTGCAAGTTAATACTCGTTTATATGCGATAGGTACATAATTGTTTTAGATTAGAATGAGACTTGGGCAAGAGTAGAGTGGTTTTTTTTTTTTTTCAATTTGTATAGTTACTTTCACTTACTAATTATGAGTGTGAATACAAAAAGTTTGAGTGAAGTTAAACGTGCGCAAATTGTAAGTTTTAGTCAAAAGGGATGGAGTCAAGTTAAAATTTCTCAGGAAGCAAATTTCTCCAGGAGAGCTGTTCAAAATGCTATAAAACGGTTCGCTACGACTGGTTCTCATAAAGATAGGCCAAAATCTGGAAGAAATCGTAAGACATCAGAGAGAGAAGATAGAAACGACTATCATTGAAAAATAGAAAGATCGTCTGAATTGGTTACAGAGTTTAATACTGTTGCTACTATGAAAAATTCGGCACCAACCGTTTGAAGAAGACTACTAGAATATGGTTTGAGAGGCTGCAAAGTGCTGGCTTTCAGAGAAAAATAAAAAAAGAAGGCTTTATTGGGCGAAAATTCACAAAAACTGGAAACCTGATGGTACTTTGGTCAAATGAGACAAATATTCTGGTAATTTTGAAGCATATTTATTGCTGCTTAATGAAAAAATTTAAGTCATAAAAAATTGTTATTATGAAAAAAAAATCATCAGTATTAACTGAGACTTAAATTGAGAATATTGTTTATAGCTTTTTGGCACCCCTGGGGCGGTTTATGTAAGACGAAGGCCCGGAGAAGAGTTTCATCCTGACTGTGTGGTCCCTACAGTTAAATTTGGTGGGGGTAGTGTAATGATATGGGGCTGCATGGCAGCGTCAGGCGTGGGAGAAGTGTTTGTGTGTGAGGGAAGGATGAATTCTTCTACTTATATCAAAATGTTATCGACTGTTTTAAGACATTCTGTACATAAAATTTTCACGAACGATGACCAATCAACATATTTATTCCAACAAGATAATGTACCATGCCATGCAGCTGCCACTTCTCGAGAATTGTTTCAAAGACAACAAATTTCCGTTTTGGATTGGCCAGCACAGTCTCCCGACTTAAATCCAATTGAGCATTTATGGCCAATTTTAAAGAAAAATGTTATTCAATCAAAGCTGGAAAACTAGTTAAGAAAATGAGGAAAATAAATGCAAGAAATTAGTTGCTAATATGCCACAAAGGATAGCTGCTGTTATAAAAGCAGGGGGGGGGGAGTGACAAAATATTAAATATATCAATGTTCATAATTATTTACAATAATAAAATAGTTTTCATTATTTAATTTTCTTATTCTTCCAAAAAAATCAGAAATATTTAGGGTGCTCCATACATATGAACAAGACTGTATATATATATATATATATATATATATATTTTTTTTTTCCCAAAGCTGCGGCGGGAAAAATCGGATAGCCTCGGTAGGCCTGGTATGTTGCGGATATTCTTTGTGACATTTCATCATCAAACGATCGGTCGCAGGATAATATGCTACCCAGGTACTTGAAAGAACCTTCCATGAAAGAAAGATTCTTCGGTGTAGATGCGAGGTTAACGCGGTTTTATGGTTGTTCCTTCTTCCAACGTTTTATTGTCATGCTGATATAGAATGCCGTCCAAATTTTCTAAATTTCTTTTTCATTATAACTTTTTTATTATGAACATAGCCAAGTTATTTAATGTTTTATGTATGATGTAGGACATAACACAATTCCCTTGTTATTTAGATAGAAAAAAAGATTCGTATGATTTGTTATACAAGGTCACAATAAGCCTAATGAATAAATTTAAATATATTACGCAGAAAAGTCCTGAATTTATATCCTGGCAGTGTTTGTATCATTCTTTTCAGAATATATTCAGTACAGATGATGAATGAAACAGTTTTCTACTGAAACATTTGTGATGAAAAGGTGGGAGTATATTTAAATTGACTGTTTCATGGTTTCAGGACTTTATTCTTTGATAGACTGTTCAGTGAATTTCACTGTCAAAGTAAATGACTGTTTTATTGCTTTGTTCAAATTAAACAAAAATAAAAGGTAAAAAAGAATCCGTAAAGTTAGAACTGAGCAGTGTCTGGAGTTCTTATCAAATGATTGTCGCCAGACATGGTCGCGTGACTATATCGCTCCAGTATATGCAGGCCATAATAAGGTATTCTGTAAGTGCCTTTTCTGTGGAAATCTACGATCATACTGTGGAAATCATAGTTCAATACTAAAATATATGTAATAAGTTCAAACTGTACTGCAATATTTAGTACAATAGTTTGGCCACTAGTAAGCGTATTCGAGCGTGTCACTTCTCAATACATAGTGAGTGTCATCGTTCTACATTATTTACTCGCGGAAAGTTTACTAATTTTTGTTTTTGTTTTAATTTGTATACAGAGTGTTATATTTTAGTGGACCCAGCAAATATCTCGCTTATTTATTAAGTTAGTAATTTATTTCATAACGTGATTTATACAGCAACATGTAAGCTACTTGATGACGGATGTACATTCATGATACCACTTCCGATTTATTAGTAATTAATATCAAAGAAATTTCAAATGGAACATACTACATTTTTCTACAAATTTGAAAAGTACATCAAATTTGGTTTACAATCATGTAAAATAATCCATATGTTACATTATTAAAAAGTAAAATGGCGGGCACTTTTTTATACACCTAGTCGAAAAAAGAATAGTGAGCCCTGACTAAAAATTAACTAAAACAATTGTAACTATTATTATTAAACGATAATTTTTATTGTGATTTTACAACAAATATTCAAAACGTTTTAAAACAGAATAAGTAGCCCTTTCTATTTGGTCTTCAGATAAAGATTCAATTGCCGCATCAATTTTTTTCTTCAGTTCGTTTAATGTGTTTACTGGTTCTTTATAAACAAAATCTTTCACGTAACCCCATAAAAAAAATCAAGTGGGGTCATATCGGGAGAACGAGCAGGCCACCGAATTAAACAATTTGTTCCAATAACACGTCGCTCAAATGTATTATTTAAAATATCAACGCATCTTCTCGCGTTATGCGCAGGCGCTCCGTCCTGTTGAAACCACATACCAAGCCTATTTCCAAGTGGAATATCTTCGAAAAAATCGTATAGAACATTATTTAAAAATTCAGCATACAATGTAGTCGTCAAATTTTCTTCATAAAAGTAAGATCCAAAAATTTTGTTTTTTAAAATCCCGCACCAAACATTACTAAGGTACTACAATTACACTTGCTAATAATAAAGGTTAGAACAATTATTACTGAGTAAATACTCAGTAACAATTGTCAACCTGTAAATACAGGTTTACAATTATTTTAGTTAATTTTTAGTCATGGCTCACTATTCTTTTTTCGACTAGGTGTATAAAAAATTTATGTGAAGTGTGAATCTTCACACATTTCTGGGTTTTGCAGGTATTTAGTAACTGAATGATGATTATTTGGGATGCCAAAACAAATTTTATGTCAAAATATTTTTTTATGAATTTTAATTTGAATGCCTAATACCATTATTTAAGTTTCTAAATATGTACAGTATTTTATTTACGCAGCAAGGTTCAGTAAGATTTTAAAATTGCGCCTATGGCTTCCATTGGTTGCTTATATCATAAGTCCCGCCCTCTGATTTCGTCAAACAGAATTAAATTATAATTTCAACACTTCCCACTGGTTATTAAATTTACGCTTTTAAAAAATAAATGCAACATTTACCAAAATATAACTAGAATTTTGACAAAATAATTTAAACAAAATAGAAATGCAAAAAAAAACAGAAAAAAATAAAATTAACAGGATTCGAACTCTGCAACGTTCGCACTGCAATTTACAAAGTGCGTTACAAAACCATCTGAGCTACCAGAGTTTCTTATCTGAAGTGTTACATAGCGAATTAAATATTTAACATATTTTAGTTAAAACCACAAAAAATGCGTTATTTTCCGAAAACATAATCTGATCAAAAATTCCTGTTGTACTATTCCGGTTCACACCAATGTACATTACTTAGAATTTTTTCAGATTTTTAGTTTAAACCATCTGGGCTACAGGGTGTGGGACAAAAATTTTTTTGCATAATTTTGGCAAAAATCGCATCAAAATAATTTATTTTGCAAAAATAAAATTTGATCGTTAATCCACGTACTAAGGGCTTTCATTTGATACCCTACTCAGAATTTTAAAAAAATATTTTTTTTTTTGATGAGCTCATTTTTGTTTATATTTTTAGGGTGATATGTTTTTTAGATGTTTTAGTATTTTTCCTATGTGTGGGTCAAAGAGTTGTATAAGCATGCCAAATTTCAACTCTCTAGGTTTAGCCGTTTGGCTACAATTTTTACCGAACAGACAGACAGACAGACAGACAGACAGACAGACAGACAGACAGACAGACAGACAGACAGACAGACGACAAAATGACGGTATAAGGGTATTTTGGTCATACCTACAAAACCCTAAAAAGTGCCCACCATTTTACTTTTTAATAATGTAACATATGGATTATTTTACATGATTGTAAAGCAAATTTGATGTACTTTTCAAATTTATAAAAAAATGTAGTATGTTCCATTTGAAATTTCAAAGTTGATATTAATTACCAATAAACCGGAAGTGGTGTCATGAATGTACATCCGTCATCAAGTAGCTTACATGCTGTATAAATCATGTTATATGAAATAAATTACTAACTTAATAAATAAGCAAGATATTTGCTGGGTCCACTAAAATAAAACACCCTGTATAGACCAGTTTTACGGCTGAGATTTCATGCATTTATTTTGTAATTTACAAAATCTGAAAATATTTCTCATGAGAGATATTTTTTCGTAATTTCAATCGAATTCGTTTTCACCTCACGTTATCATTCAAACATTTTCAGATGATATATTTATGTAAAACGTACAAAATTTTAAGATTCAAGTATTAAAAAATAATTAAAAATCTATTCGTGAAATCGAAGAATAACTGGCCTATATATTTTTATAAAAAAGAAATCCTAATCCTATCTTTATCTGCTTTCATGAAATTGATGCAATTAAAAAATGTTCTGTAACTTCTGAAAGTATCGATCCACCCTTTATATAAATGTTAATTTACTTCTTTCACCCTTTTTATCAGGGGTGGATTGAGAGAAAATTATAGACAAATCATCAAAGGATTTTTTAAAAGTAAAAGGGTTATATTTCATTAAAACGTAAATAAATTTTTATCTTTAATATATCCACCTAATTTCGCCCCTGTTTTATGTGCTCCCCTACGTATTTTAAGTACATTTTTTTTAAATTGAGGTTTAAAAATACTTTTATAAGGGATAAAAGCAATTTTCTTTCGTTGCAATACCTACATATTTAGCACTTTACGTTATTAAATTTTAATTCTTAAATTGCTATTAAGGTCCCAAGGGAAAAAAAGAAAAATTAATCGGAAGAACAAGGATGTGTTAAGTTAATTTCTTATGAATTTTTAGCTTATACTTCCAAATTTCACATGCATCTATGAGAACAGATTTTAAGTAGTTACATAATAGTATATTAAAATAAAACTTTCATGAGGCTTGATTTGGCCGCACGCGTCGCTGTTAAGAAACGAGTCGTGAAGCGACGAGTTTTCTAATCGACAAGTGCGGCAAAAAGCCTTATGTAACGAGTTTTTTATACTACCTATACTGGATATTTAGTAAAAAAATTTAGTAATTTTTTAAAACAGCGATATGCCATATAAGGCGAAACATGTTAGATATTTCCAAACAGACAGCAAATCCTGTGCGGATTGTGCGGATATTTTTGCGGATACGGATTTTATATTAACAAAGGCTGCGGATGCGGATACAGAAAAACGTATCCGCGCAGGGCTCTAGTTATAGTGCATTCAATTTAGAGCTGTAAACGGTCGCTTGCGTTACCATAAAACAAACTTGTGAAAATCAACAGAGCACAAGTCATAGCGCATAGTCTATTAAACTTAGAGCTCTGAACGCAGTTTTACACTTATAAATACATACAAAACCCAAAATGTATGAAAATTCGCACTTCACATAACCCTACATTTTTATTAACCTTTTCATCTTTTTGTTAAAAATAAACATGTTCGGAATGAAGCGAAAAAACTTTACCTATTTGTATTGGATTGTTTTGTTTGGATTGCTTACGCTAATGGGTCACGTTTTAACAAGGATCTTCGAATCATCCTTATCTTAGGCTGACAAGGGTAACCCTACGATTACGCATTAAACATGAGTCCAATAAACCGTGCATTAAGTGTAATCTTCAACTTTATAGCCCTACAATATCATCAAGTAAGGGTTCTGCGCACGCATCAAACTTTATTACCAAACAGATGGGGTTATTACTTCTTAAAGTACTGACCCTGCAAACTCAGGATTACAACCAATACAGATTAAGTTATAACCTAATAATTAAATTATAAAAATTTAAGCCTTGTTTATAATAGTTCCATAACTTAATGCATAGTATATCCATAAAGATAGGACAAAAAGGATTCACTATTTTGTACTAATATTGTAATAATAAATAAATATCTGTATTAATAAATGAATCAGACAATAAATAAATAAATAAAATCGTTAAAAATACGCATACTCAATAAAAGATATCTTGCACGGACAAATACAAATAAATAATATAAAAAGTCTGTTCAAAAAAATGAACAGAGGCAGGGTGATGGTGTAAACAGAAGAGGCTGTAAAGGAGCCAATACGCATACGTATGGAACAATGGCTCTGACCCTTCAAAACATCTGCCTCAAATAAACAGAATTAATTTTTATGTTTATGTATCCATAGCATATTTATTATGAACAGGTTTTAGACCTAACTGTTCCATATACAGGGTGTATAAAACCAAGGCGCACACCCACAGTGTGGGGGGGCTTAGAAGCTTGATTAAAAATTGCGGCAATTTACATTTTATGCAATAAAAATAGCTGTATTTTGCATTTTATGCAATAAAAATTGCGGCAATTTACATTTCATGCAATAAAAATTGCTGCAATTTGCATTTTATGCAATAAAAATTGCAGCAATTTACACTTCATGCAATAAAATTTGCTGCAATTTACATTTTATGCAATAAAAATTGCGGCAATTTACATTTTATGCAATAAAAATTGCTGCAATTTGCATTTTATGCAATAAAAATTGCAGAAATTTACACTTCATGCAATAAAATTTGCTGCAATTTAGATTTTATGCAATAAAAATTGCGGCAATTTACACTTCATGCAATAAAATTTGCTGCAATTTGCATTTTATGCAATAAAAATTGCAGCAATTTAAACTTCATGCAATAAAATTTGCTGCAATTTGCATTTTATGCAATAAAAATTGCGGCAATTTACACTTCATGCAATAAAATTTGCTGCAATTTACATTTTATGCAATAAAAATTGCGGCAATTTATATTTTATGCAATAAAAATTGCTGTAATTTTGCATTTTATGCAATAATTGCTGTAACTTATATTTTACACAGTAAAAATTGCTGCAACTTTCAATTTATGCAAGAAAAACTACTGCAACTTATAAGATATCTAAGTTTGTTTATTTAAAATAGTAATTACTTGAAATTACATGCTAAAACATAAAATAATGGTTCTTTAACAAAAAGACTATTGGGAAAACTTCAGAGACAACAAAAAAAGGTAAAAGGACATTGATATATCGCCCCTTTAAATGCTTTAAGTGAAGTTTTATTTTAAAAGATTTTCAAGATGCATTCTACTATTCCAGAGGCAATAAATGATTTTTTTTATCAAAAGTTTTAAACAGAAATTTTATTAAAACTTGATAAAAATGTTTAGAAAGTAATATAAGTTATCATAAGCTATATTGTTTCCGGATTTTCTGGAGGCAAAGTAAAAAAAAACATTTTGCATGAGCATATTGTTTATAATTGCTTCTAGTTTCTTATATTTCGACTTTTGGTACATTTGTCAAATATGTCTTCACCAGTTGCATAAATTTTAACTGCACAAAGTTCTAATAATTTTTCTTACATAACTTGCAAGTAGAATTGCTTTCCCTATCAAAGTAATATGTCTTTTATTCATTAAATTAATGCATCATTTTTTTCGTTTTATTTCATCTGCTTTCATTCTCATTTATCCTGATCCATTTGGTTTCCCCATGCGGTGCGAAAGTTGTCAGCTCAACGTCGCTCTAGATGACAATGGAAGGATTTCGCTTTCTCTTTAATTCAACTTTTTTTATACCAGTCTCACACATTTACACCGAATTATATAACTCAAAAGCTAAGTTTAAATCTGGAAATATAGTATATATGATAGATTAGAATAGTAGTTGTGAACAGAATAGAATTTTTCTATAAAGGCGTTAAGACACGGTGTAAAAATAAAAATTTGTTAAAAGTAACCTGACGCTAATTTTAACGCATTTCTTACAGAATACACCAGCATAACTGTCAATATTTCAAGCGGGTCGGTATTGCCATTTTCGAAATAACACGCAGTTGAAAAAGAAACAGAATGCCTACCCATTATATACCCTTTTCACACTAGATCTTTAAGACGAGTGAACTTAAAGTTCACCGATGTTTAAGATCGGTATGCTTTCACACTTGATGTAAAATCTCTGGTGCTGTCATCAGCTACAGTAATTTTGTCCTTAAGTTACCGTCATGAAATTACCAGTTTTGAACTGTCTGCGCAGACGCACATTTTGAATTATTATAAACAAATATGGATACTTCATTTCATTCTACAATAAAGACACTACAATAAAGAATATATTACACCTGTATTAACATGTAAGTCGATACATTTTATCTCAATTATTGTAGCTCTGTATTTTATTAAACACATTATTAAAATAAATAATTTTATTATAACAAGTATAAACTTCTTATAACGTCGATATAATACAGTATTCTTGTTTATGATAATATAAAATGTTGACAGCACAAATTCAAGGAGAATTATTTTATAATAGAAATTAAGTTGGCAATGCGGACGAAGTTTAAGACGCAGATCTCTGTCTTAAACATCGCTTGTATTTAGACGAGGCCATACGGTTTCACATTAGCGTTTAAAGATACATTCACTTTAACATCCGATCTTAAAGATCTAGTGTGAAAAGGGTGCAAAACCTACTGCAAAACTCAAGATAGTGATATATAAGAATAACCATCATTGGACACGACTTGGCGACTCGTTTTTAGGGTTTTGTAGGTATGACCAAAAAACCCTTATACCGTCATTTTGCCGTCAGTCTGTCTGTCTGACTGTTCGGTAAAAAGGTAGCCAAACGGCTAAACCTAGAGAGTTGAAATTTGGCATGCTTATACAACTCTTTGACCCGCACATAGGAAAAATACTAAAATATCTAAAAAAACTTATCACCCTAAAAATATAAACAAATATGAGCTCATCGAAACAAATACATTTTTTTAAAATTCTGAGTAGGGTATCAAATGAAACCTCTTAGTACGTGGATTAACGGTCAAAATTTTATTTTTGCTAAATAAATTATTTTGACGGGATTTTTGCCAAATATGTGCAATTTTTTTTTGTACCACCTCCTGTTAGCCATTGGTGTGAACCGGAATAGTACAACAGGAATTTTTGATCAGATATTTTCGTAAAATAACGCATTTTTTTTGTATATTTTGGTTGACAGTGTAAAATATTTAATACTTTATGTAACACAGTAAACCAGTAAGCGTTCATAGTCTAATGGTTAGCCTTCTCGCTTCCTAAGCTGCAAACTAAGGTTCGCTTCCAGGCTGGAGACAATTTTATTCCGGGGCAATTCCGGGGCAATTCCGGGGCGGAGCATATGACTTAAAACAACCAATATTAGCCATAGGCGCAATTTTCAAAATCTTAATGTACCTTGCTATATAAAAATAAAATACTGCACATATTTAGAAACCTAAATAATGGTATTAGGTTTTCGAATTAAAATTAACAAAACAATATTTTAACATAAAATTTGTTTTTAAAGCTTTTCGATTAACAGATGATTATTTTAAAAATATCGTTCATTTTGCCGTGATTACTACAAAGCAAAATTTGTCCTACACACTCAGCATGCCGCCTTCACTTCTTATATACCTACGAAATCCTGAAATGTGTGAAAATTCACACTTCACATACATTTTTTAACTTAGACACATGCGGCAACATCATGCTTTTAGAAACTTTTGTGTTAATATACTGTTATACTTGTAACTTATTTGAAGCCAATTTCGATTTTAGAAACAATACAAAATGGTTGAAACTGGTGGTAACAACACTATTGTGTTTTTATAGCATTCCGGTTGAATAGCGTGCAAGCTATAGGAAGAACAATTGCAAACATTGCTTTATTGTTGCATTGAGAACTTGGAGAATAGTTTTAAACTTAGGTATAGTCTCTAATTAAATGTCGCTAGCAACTATAAATATTCCAGTTCGAATCTAGTTCAATTCAATCTACAGTATTGGTAGATTAAATTTACTTGGAATAATAAAGAAAACAACACAAATAAGCACTTTAGATTCGAATGAAACTAATGAAAACGGTGAATTATATTGTCTAACATCAGAATTAAGAGTTAGAATTAAAAATATATGTATTGTACAGACTATATGAGGTTTTCTTCTTCTCTAAGCACTGTCAATTGAGTTAATTTTTCACCTTATTCACGTAACATAGGCTTTATGTGAAAAGTGACCAAGTCACATATTGACAATGTTAAGAAAAACGCAAATAATGTCAAAGTAACTTTGTAGGATTTAAACAGTGCTCTTTATTAGTGTCGTTAAAGCAAGTACAATATAAAAAGAAAATGTACCTTTAGTAGACTTGTATGCTTAACAATTTCGCGAGATGTTAGAAAGGTAATGAAAAAAAAGAAGGTTTTTCCGTTAAATTAAATATAAAAATATTAATATGTTAAATATAAGGGATGTTTCCAAATTTCTGGGAATTTAGCTATAATTTTTATTATTTTGTTAATTTTCGTCAGTATTACAATGTAGTTTTTCAACATAATCTCCATTTAATTCAATACAATTATCCCAACGATAAACTAATTTTTTTAAGCCGTCTTCATGAACTTTTTCGGTGTCTCCTCAATCCACCTATTCCAACAGCCTTGGCACCCAGCGCGGCGAAACCTTGCTAACGCCCAAACAATCATGCAAGATGTCATGAACTTGTCGTGTACCTATCCCTAGATGCACACTAATTTGACGAATAGTCATTCGCCTGTCCTCTTTCAGTAGGTCTTCGACGGCAGTAATGTTTATTTCATTTACCAACGTGCTTGGGCGCCCACTGCGTGGATCGTCTTCTAGTGATGTTCTACCGGTTTTAAAACGATCGACCCACCGATAAACAGTACTATTGGATTCTGCAGACTCACCAAATACTCCTTGCAGACGCTGAATAATTTCTGATGTTTTCACCTTCTTTCCACAAAAAGAAAATTATTGCTCTTTGAGATTTTGCTGCGTCTTACATGGTTACAAAAACAGTGCTATGTAAACGCGGCTATATCAGTCGAACACCTAAATCAGACTGAACAATATTGCACTAGATAGTTGCTTAAGCATGTCAAGACTTGTCTGGCACCAATAACATTGCCTATAAGTTCTGCGTAATTTAATTATAGCACAATTCCCAGAATTTAGGAAACATCCCTCGTAGCAATTATATCTTTTGGATTTTTTTTATAATTTGTATGCAAGCTTTAAAAATGATTCAGATTGAATCGAAACTATAGTAAGCAAACAGAAATAAAATTCGTTTTTAAATATTTGATAAACACTATTTTTTTTTTATAATCGATATATATAATACGGCCAACAATCTATTTTATTCAAAAATATACATTTGTTTTTTTTTTAACCAGAAAATAGTACTTGCCTAATTTTTGCTGTCGAATAGTACATGTTAAACTACTTGGTCAAAAGTCAAAACGGTAGTACTCCATTTAATTTCCTGGAGTCGCTGGTTCGCAGAGTTGAAATGACAAGAAAGTGACACTTTCTTATCAGTTCAACTCTACATGTAACACATTTTATATTTTAACTTCTGATTTTATATTTTAAACATTGACAACTGTTACAACAATTAAATTTTTTTATCGAATACTGCTAAGTACTGGTACTATTTTGGCTGAAGATGCCTTAACTTAATAAACGCGAAACGTACCAAATGTAACCGTATTTTTATTTTTCCTGACACAAAATTGACGATTTAAGAAAAAAATTTAGATCAAATATATATATAATAATAGTGTTTCTTTTTAAATCGTCATGTAGGTGAAATAAATAAATTAAATCATGGAACGTTTCGCATTTATTGCAGTAAATGCATCTTCATCCTGTAATTACATGGTACTTTTATTATACTAAATTATTATATTATATATTTATTATGCCGATCTCTAAAATACCATGTAATTACAGGCTGAGGATGCATTTACTGCAATAAATGCGAAACGTCCCATGATTTAATTTATTTATTTCACCTACATGACGATTTAAAAAGACACACTATTATTATACCGACTCGTCAAGATCATCCACTGATATATATATATACTGTTTTCTATTAATGTGTTCCGCAAAAAAATTGTAAAATTTTAATTGTTCCGTGATTCTGAAAAGATTAAGAACCACTGATATGAAATAAAAACTAAATAAAATCAAAAAGAAATTCTTTAATTTGCATTCCCACTTTTTATCCTGCACTCGTAATGAAGTGTCTATTCAAAAACCAACAAAATTTGTGTAAATAATTCAACGCTTTACAAAAAAAACCAGACAAATTTTTTCTCGTGTAAATACTAAACTAAAACCATTATAAACTTGCATATTGACACATAGTAATTGTTTACTTTTTTTTATTAACAAAAAATTATTTCGTTCATTGATCAAAAGTTGAAAAAAAAAATGCCATTTCCATGAGAAAACATAAAACGTATATACACAGTGGGTAATAATAAAAAACACAAAAGTTTTAATGAAACTGTGTTTGAGAGTAAGGATTGGTCTCGAGTTGTGTCCCTGAGTGGGCATACTATGTCGCTGTGTACTCGCAAACCTACATATTCGACACGATCATGTACTTCTAAATTTATAAAATTCAATTTAATTCTCAAAATTGGGTTGCATTTTCAACCACAAATAAGATTTATGTATTTGTTAGAGCATAAACATTGTTATCTATTGTATTTTTTATATATTTTACACCATAATAAATGGTGTCATGCAGCGTTGGGTTAAGGAATCCTGAAGCCTGGAGCAAACCAACTCAAGGGTCCTCAAATTAAAAGATTTCACTGATAAACACATTATTTGTGACAGGGCAATTTTTAGGTATTACTGATGTATTTTGATAAGCTGAAAATAAATCTGAAATAAAAATTATTCTATTACATTTTTATATTGCGTTAACTCACGACATGTATCTGTGATGACGAATACAACTGGTTAAGATCAGTTTATTCCTACTTATCATAAATGTAAACTACAGGTATCACTATCTGTTGTATTTTTTATATTGACCCGGTGTAGAAAAGGAACTTGGTATTCGAGAAAAGATTATTGTATATTTTTTAGACAATCTCTTCTAAAAGGAAATAAATAAAAGATTTGAACCCAAGCCTCACAAGAAAATTGGTTCGGTTCCTGCATAGATATCCTATTTATAATGGCATTTCTATTCAAAAATAAATTATATACCTATAAAGGTAAAAATATAGGAGAAATTCAGAAGGGAAGAGAATAGAAAAATACTAAGGGAATGTCGGGAAGAAAGAATGAAGGAAAAACAAAAGGCAAATTGTCGGCATGGGGAGAGACAAGGAAAGAATACTTGGAAAGAATATTTGGAGGTGTGGAATTGACATAAGGAAAGCAGAAACAGAGGAACAGTTATAGTTGAAGAATTGAGAAGGTGGGATAAAGAGGTACAGGAGCAGGAAAGAACAGACAGAATAGACAAATCGGAAAAGAGGAAGATCAGAGTGTAGAGTCAGGAGGATAGCAAGGTTGAGACGTGGCAACGAAGAGAGGAACAACAGGTAATGGGCAAAGCCAGAGGACAAGCTCTAGCGAAAAGATGTAGAGAGATAGCAGCCTGGGAGGAAGATATAAAAGAATTCATGACTGAGGAAAGCAAGGGAGAAAGATGGGCAAGAAGGAAAGAGATTGGAGACGGAAGCCGGTTGGAAAATAAGAAGAAAGAAAGGGACACTGGAAAAAGAAGAAAGAAATGAAAAAAATATTCTCATTTTTTTTCAACAATTTTCTTTTGCATCCTGTAGATCGAAGAGGTTGCAGAAGATCTGTAGGCGGGAATGGACTTGATTTCCCTTCGGTAGGAGGCTTTCATACCACCGAAAACACCAACTATCAGGACTATTATTTTTATACCCTGGATACGGCTTTTTAAGCTCGGACAAGAAATCCATATACTTGGACTTATTTTCCTCCTCCTTGAGAGAGATATTCTTCTCAGCAGAACTTGAGAATTCGATCACAAACGTCTATTTGGTCTCGATATCCAGGAAGGCTATGTCCGGCTTAGTGGCAGAAACCTAGAAAGGAGGAAGGAGTAATTCTAATAAATGCGGCTCTTGGAATTTTACATTAAGTATTCTATGTCAGAAGGGACTTACGGTATAACCGGTATTTGGTCAATACCATAGGCATGTCTAAAGGCCTTATCACACTAGAGTTATTATTCAAGTCTAAAAATGAAAAATTAAAGTCTTTGCATTCGAATTGAAGTCTTGTGTGTAGATAGCATGACAAAAAACCTAGGTCTTTAAGTCTGAGCAAATACATCGAGATATATTTCCCCTGTCTCTAGACGACAGACGAAATCCAAGTTGTCAAATGCGCGTGCGTGACCTCTACCTCTCAGTCAGATCAAGTGAGATGGATGTATTGCTAACGTTATGTACGCAGAAGCAAGTTAATTCTCCCTGCTTCGCGTGTGATAGCAAGACGTGAAGACTTGAATCCTCTAAGAAGACTTACAAGATAAAACTTGGATTGCGTTCTAGTGTGATACGCCCTTAAGATGGTAGTAGAGCACGCGGAGATCAGCATTATGTCGAGACACGTAGCTCGACGCTGCAAGAGATGGACAGGCATGTGCATAATGGTTTCAGGTTGGTGGTGGCACAACCTATAAAGTGTGGAGCCGGTCATTTGGAATATGCGAGCCCTGTATGCCAAAGCAAACTATCATTATTATTGTCCGTTTATTATAAACTTAAGTAAACTAAAAAATACCATAAGCAAAACTGTGATGCACCATTGATTCGCCTTATACATACGCGATGCGTTATAAACGAAACCTTATTCATACTGAAGTACGTCATCATCACCTGAAGTGAGACAACCGTATAATTTACAAATTTAATTTTTGTTATCTGATCTTTCCAACTGCACAGGCTTCACAATGGTTGACGAAGTTTCTTACTTCTCAGAAATACGATCTCTGACCTTTATTATGCAAAATATTAAGTGGAGAATTTATTGAAAAGGCATATGAGTACCTGCTTCTAATTTTTTTCTGATTTCATTGTCCTGGATATGTCTTGACGTCGTTAATACAATCTTTAGAGTATATAAATAACATTTTTTGATGACAGCTCTTTTGAACCGTTTTATAAATTTTTAAATTGTGACATAAAAAGTGAGTAATAAATTTTGTAAGGGGCTGTTCCGATAACATCGTAAACAAACAAAAGAATAACATATTAATGGTTGCTATTTCTGGGGCAAGTATCCTTTTCCTTGAAAATATATATGTTAAAATATATATTTATACTTCTGTATACGTGCGAACTGTTGACAAAGGTAAAACGAATGTGTCAGCTAGGTAATGGAAGGGCGTTAGATAGTTAATATGTAAAGGGTACAGCGTTGACTCTAAATTATAAAAGGGCTATATCTGACTTACTGTATATTCATGTTTTATATGGGTATACATTTAAATTACCAAAAAGTTCACGATAAGGGTGGATTTAAATTTTCAACAGTGAAATTAGCACAAAAATAAAATTAAAACAAACTGATATTACACTGATTAACCAAATGGAAAAAATATGTATGAACTTGAGATCATACTGCCACCATAAACTCATAAAAATGTATGGAGAACACAAATTTGGAAAAAATCATAGAATTCAGCTTTCAATTATATTAAATATAATTGCTTCATTCATTCAAAAATGCAACAACAGGACGAAATTATGTGAATTTTGAAAGATTTCAGAATTTTTTACGTATTAAGTAAGTAAAGAGGGCCACAATGTTGGACAAAGGGAAAGCCGGGGCATAAGGGGCACCTTAACGATTATTTATCTTTAATAAAATCTTAAGGAATATCGTAAAAATTTTCGAAATACTTTTATTCGTAAGATGCTTTATTGTTTAATTATTACGGACGGTAAAAAAACAAAAATAAAAGTTATAACGATATAAAAAAAAGCTTCCTTGTGCTCATTTTACCCCGTTGTCGGGGCAGATATTCTCCATGGATATCAATACACTTTTACATGCGTTTGAACCAATTTTCGAAGCACTTTTTCCACTCCGATTGAGTCTTTTTCCACTCCGATTGTTAAATTATGTGGGACCGAACGCGAAAAAATATTTTTGACGGCCAAATGTTCATGCAATAGTGAATGTATTCCGATCTCACTAATGCCCAAGGATACCGCACTTTCACGATAAGTCACATGACGATCTTGCAGTGTCAGTTCACGCACAGCATCATTGTTTTGACGAAATTCGTCCTTAAGCAAAGTACGGCGACGATTGATGTCAGAAAACCATCAATAAACAGTAGTCCTTGATGGTGCTTCATCGCCAAAAGTCGAATTAAGTTCATTGATACACTGTTGTTGGGTTAATCAACGTCGACAGTTGTAAAAAATAATCGCTCGAAAATGTTTACGATTTAATTCCATTTTTAACCGAGATGAAATTTTTCAAGTTACTGTAAACAACACAAATAGCACTCGTACGTCAAAACATTCTGAGTATACCAGGTATACAAGTATGAAATGCGGATTTTTTTCAAACTTGCCGCGCAAATATAGTGTATAGTTCAAAGTTTCAACACATATGGCGTTTTGTTAAGTTATCATTAAGTGTCAAATGCGTATAATTTGAAAAGTGATCATATAGTTTTGTTTTACTGTGTTAAAAATGTCAAATTTTGTGCCAAATAAAGAGCATTCGCGGACAGTACTACTGTTTTGTTTTCATTTGAAAAAAACTGCTGCTGAATCATACCGACTGCTTCGAGAAGCTTATGGTGAATATGTTCCATCGCAAGATACGTGTGAAAGATGGTTTCGGCGTTTCAAAAGTGGTGACCTTAATCTTACTGACAAAGAACATGGAAATCCTCCAGAAAAATATGAAAATACAAAATTGGAAACATTGCTACAGGACAACGATAGTCAATCACAAAAACAACTAGCAGAGCAGTTAGGCGTTAGTCAACAAGCTGTTTCCAATCGCCTACGAAAGATGGGTAAGATCCAGAAAGTCTGCAGATGGGTTCCACATGCATTGAATGAGAGGCAGATGGAAAAACGCAAAAACACTTGTGAAATTTTGCTTGCACGATACAAAAGAAAGTCTTTTTTGCATCGTATCATTACTGGCAATGAAAAATGGATTTATTTTGAAAATCCCAAACGCAAAAAATCATGGGTGAACCCAGGCTCACCATCCACATCAACTGCAAGACCGAATCGCTTTGGCAAAAAGACAATGCTCTGTACTTTGTGGGACCAAAAGGGTGTGGTCTATTATGAATTGTAAAAACCTGGTGAAAACAGAATACCCAACGCTACCAACAACAACTGATCGAATTGAACCATTCGCTGCTCATAAAACGACCAGAATACAAAAGAAGACATCCCAAGGTTATCTTTCTTCATGATAACGCTCCATCACATAAGGCAAAAGCAGTTTGCAACACATTGGAGGCACTCAAGTGGGAAGTGCTACCCATGTCGCGTACTCACCAGACTTGGCCCCTTCAGATTACCACTTGTTCGCATCGATGGGTCACGCACTTGCCGAGCAACACTTTTGTTCATATGAAAATGTGAAAGAATGGCTAGATCAATGGTTTGCGGGGAAAGGGGAAGAGTTCTACTGGCGAGGTATTCACAAATTGCCTGAAAGATGGGAAAAATGTATAACTTCTAATGGAGCATACTTTGAACAAATAAACTTTTACTCTTCTTTTGAGTTTAATGTGTTTTATTAAAAAAAAAAAATCCGCATTTCATACTTGTAGACCTGGTATATACCGTCAAAAATTTCAAATTTTACGATAGATGTTGCCAGATGGCAGCACTAGTTTAGCGCAATTCCGAAACATAAAAGGCAACCCTCGTATGTGTATTTTATACTCTAAATTGATTGAAGTTGGTAGTATTAATACAAAAACCCCATTAGAATCTTGTTCCGCTAACATTAATAACATGCTGTGCTTCTTGAAGCATTCTTTACAACTTAGATGATATATGACTACTTAAAAGCACCAAATATTCATTTCCAGTAAAATAAATTACAATCTAGAACATTTTAGCGTATAAATGACAAGTGTATTCATATCGGGCATATTCATTATTATACCACAATTAACGAGTAAGACAACAATAGAAAATGTATAAAAAGACCCATTGAAACGTAACAGTAATCCCACGCCTCATTCCATAAAACAACACCCCTTGGTTTTAATTTTCTCGCAGTAATTGATAAAAGGTGCGCTAAGCTCAGTCTTACCCAACGTTGAACAAACATAGAACCTTTGTTTAAACTCTGTTCATTCTTAGCTGTAATTTTATATCATGTAAAGTTTGGTGTATGCCCCCAAAACTTAGGGATACTTTGCTAATAGTGACTTGAAGTTAAGTTTGCAAACACAGATGTCTTCTGATAGCACAAGGCTTATGTATTAGATACGGGTTTTCAGTGACTTCATGATAATTGTTAAGGTGCGTACTGACTTGAGCATTTGTACGCGCACGGATTTTCGTGCGAGCAAGGATTTTCGTGCGGGTAAAAAAATTTGCACACACAACTTTCTAATTTGTGCGCGTAAAATCTCGCTCCGCGTATTTCAGCTATATCCAGGAACATATTTATTTAAAGTAAGTAGTGTCAACGATGGCGGAAAGAAATGTTGTTGGCTTAACAAGTGTAGCGTACATAAGTCGCATTCAGCAGACTCATCGGTGTCTTACCGGTACAAACTTACCGGTGAATTTGACTAAATGCACATTTTTTGACAGCGTTGTCGAACGGCGTATATGAAAACTACAATATCTAAACAATGACAGATTGTAATGACAGTAAATTTTGATTGTAAGCTTTTACAGTAATTTTAAAAGTACATGTGCTTTATATACATCTCCTCAATATCTAAGTAAACTGACTTAACACTCAATTCCAAAATTTTTTACTTGCTTTGTGCTTGATTCTTTGTTACTACAGATATAACTGTCAAAATGTCCACCAGTGAGCAACTAATCGTTAATGAAATCCGGTGAATAAAATGGCGACCGGTGAGTAAGTACGGTAACTCACTGGTAGATCAACGTAGGCATACAGGAAAAAAATTTACCAACCGGTAACTCACTGGTGAGTCTGCTGAATGTGGCCATAGTAGACTTAGTAAAAAAAAAAAAAAAAAAACGGTGGTGGATGACAGAACTATATAGAAGCAGGGAAATATACAATAGTTTAAGTTTGCTAGCAGAACTGCAAATGCAAGAGGTTAGTGGACAAATTCAAAATTTTGTTCGAATGTCAGCGGCAGATTTTGAACTACTTATTAATAAAGTTGCTCACAAAATTGGGAGAAAGACAAGTTTTATAAGGGCTGTTCCCGCGAAAGAACGATTAGCCATAACCCTACGTTTTTTGCAACTGGGGATTCGTTTACCAGCATACAATACATTTTTACTCCATTCCATGTTGAATATTTACTGGTGTTTACTTAAATTTACGCGCACAATTAAATGACTGTATAAACCCGTACACACTGAGCGCACAAGTTCTTTGATCTTATCGGTGGGACCGACAAGCTATGGATAGCATTCGTGGAAGGATTACTGTACGCGCACACAAATTATACCTCGTACTCACCTGAGCATTTGTGCGCACACATAATCCGTGCGCGTACAAATGCTCAAGTCAGTACGCACCTTTAGGATTATTAACTTTCAACTTAAAACATTTAGAATTATTATTTTTGTTCAACGAAAGGAATTCAAGTACTAAAACGGTTAATTACTAGAATTATAAGTACTTAAGAACCTGATAAATTTATACAAAATGGGGGATAAACGTGTAATTGTTTTAATATCTTATATCGGCAAGGGAGTTGTTCGTGTTCATCAAAATACAAAATGATATTCTCCTTTTCTGATACGAACATGTAGAATGCTGGTTACCAAAGCTTTAACGTCAGCTATTTTACTCCAGTCCTTTTACGTCAGTACATTTACGGCTACGCGAACAAGTGAGAATTATATCGCCTTATTTTAAATGTACCTGGACCCAAAAGGACGTTTATTTATATACTAGGTGTCTAAATTAGGTAACCGAACTGATTTTTAGGGTTTTGTAGGTATGACCAAAAAACCCTTATATCGTCATTTTGTCGTCTGTCTGTCTGTCTGTCTGTCTGTCTGTCTGTCTGTCTGTCTGTTCGGTAAAAATTGTAGCCAAACGGCTAAACCTAGAGAGTTGAAAATTGGCATGCTTGTACAACTTTTTGACCCGCACATAGGAAAAATACTAAAACATCTAAAAAACATATCCCCCTAAAAATATAAACAAATATGTGCTCATCGAAAAAAAAAATATTTTTTTTAATACTGAGTAGGGTATCAAATGAAAGCCCTTAGTACGTGGATTAACGATCAAAATTTAATTTTTGCAAAATAAATTATTTTGAGGTGATTTTTGCCAAAATTGTGCAAAAAAAATTTTGTCCCACACCCTGTAGCCCAGATGGTTTAAACTAAAAATGTGAAAAAATTCTAAGTAATGTATAATGGTGTGAACCGGAATAGTACAACAGGAATTTTTGATCAGATTATGTTTTCGGAAAATAACGCATTTTTTGTGTTTTTTGGTTGACGATGCATACATGTTATACTCTTATAACACACTAAGTTGATAAGCGTTTGGTGGTCTAGTGGCTCAGTTGCTCGACAACCACACAGGATCGTTATTCACTACACAGGTTCGTTCCTGGCTTGTGGAGTCAATTTTATTTTTTGTTTTTTTTTTTCATATTTATTATGTTTAAATTAATTTGTTAAAATTCTAGTTATATTTTAGCACATTTTGAATTTAATTTTCAAGAGCGTAAATTTAATAACCAATTGGAATTATATTTTCATTCTGTGTCATTTATACGAAGCCAGAGGGGCGGAGTGTATGATTTAAGACAACCAATGAAAGCCATAGGCCCAATTTTCAAAATCTTAATGAACCTTGTTATATAAAAAAAATACTGCACTTATTTAGAAACCTAAATAATGATATTAGGTATTCGAATTAAAATTAACAAAAAAATATTTTAACATAAAATTTGTTTTTAAAGCTCTGAGATTAACAGACGATAAATTATTTTAAAAAGATCGTTCATTTTGTCGTGGTTACTACAAAGCAAAATTTGTCCTACACACTCAGCATGCCGCCTTCACTTATTATATACCTGCGGAACCCTGCAATGTGTGAAAATTCACACTTCACATCAATTTTTTTTTATTCGAATAGAATTACAATTCAATATTCAGATCAATTCTGTAAAAAGTTACTGTGTAGTAAGGTTACTACAAGATAAAATATTATAAAAGTATAATGACTTTCATTCATGATAGTAACTGACCCTGCTCATAGTGACAAATTTAAATACTATGATCATAGTAACCGAGTTACAGAATTGGTCTGATTTTCTCCCTCAAAATAATTTCTTTGCAATACTCCTAACAGTGCTGGAACTCGGATACTGGAAAGGCTTTCAGCTGGTCGGTTACGAACGTTTGAATGTTTTCGAGTGTCAAAATGACGTCCCTTGAGATGATTTTTCAATCTTGGGAAGAGGAAAAAGTCGCAAGTTCTCAAGTCAGGCGAATAAGGAGGCTGAGGAGCCATACGAATGTTTTTACTTACCAAAAACTCGTTTATTGAAATTGCTGTGTGACGCAAACTTAAAAAATTAAGTCGTGTCCAACGACGGTTTTTCTTACGAGGTGTGTAAATTAAGTAACCGGACTGATTTTTTAAAATGTTTTTAATCGAATAGAATTACAATTCAGCCACTGGAGCCACCCAGCGCTGGAGACGTTTCTTCCAATCCTCGTAGCAGTGCTGGAACTCGGACACTGGAATACCTTTCAGCTGGTCGATTACGGACGTTTGTATGTTTTCTGGTGTCCCAAAATGACGTACCTTGAGGTAAT
Source organism: Liopterus haemorrhoidalis (assembly GCA_963971575.1). Taxonomy (NCBI): domain Eukaryota; kingdom Metazoa; phylum Arthropoda; class Insecta; order Coleoptera; family Dytiscidae; genus Liopterus; species Liopterus haemorrhoidalis. The sequence goes on along the minus strand of OZ020622.1, from coordinate 6,936,389 downwards.
TTTTCAATCTTGGGAATAGAAAAAAGTCACAAGGATTCAAGTCAGGCGAATAAGGAGGCTGAGGAGACACAGGAATGTTTTTACTGGCCAAAATCTCGTTTATTGAAATTGCTGTGTGACAAGGCGAATTGTCATCCCCAATTCATTGGTCAAAATCGGATGAACGGTAGTGTGAGTCAAATTCAACTCTTCTCCGATCATTCTGACTGTCAACCGCCGATCTGAACGAACAATATCCCGGATTCTGTCGACATTTTCATCGGTTCTTGAAGATGAAGGCCTTCCGCTGCATGATTCATCTTCAATCAACTCTCTTCCTTCTGAAATTGCCTTAAACCACCAAAAAAGCCCGGTCCTTGACAAAACACTGTCTCCGTAAGCCTGCTGAAGTTTTGCAAATATTTCCGCTGCACTGTGCCCAAGTCTGAAGCAAAACCTGATGGTACACCGTTGTTCGAAATGAATATCACTCATTTTTAGAACGCACTAGAAAAAACTGTTTCACGAAAAAAATCGGTACGGGCAACAAAATTACTCTAGCGAGTTCAAACTCGTACTGAAGGTATATTACATAATCACCTGCATCCCCTCCAAGTCCCGCGTCCCAAATGTTGCCAGAAAAAACGCTATGTTGCCGGTTACTTAATTTACACTTCTCACCGCTTGCAATCAGTGTCAATGAATGATCAAGTGCAGTCTATTTCAGATGTTTAAGCGGAACTAAATGGTATTGCTATTTCCTTAAGAAGTTGAAAAAAGAGGTATTTTTTGCCGAAAATGTCAAAATGTTAGACCGTTACTCAAGAGTGACCATATATTTGTGATCGAAGGCTAAAAATGTATAAGTAAACCAGTTTTCCAACAAAACAAAAAAAAAATATTTTTCAAAAATTTTGAATATTTGGTCCAAATTTTTTTGACTCCGATTTCAGCCAAAATATAGTTTTAAGCTAATTTTGGGGTGAGGATTATGAAAAAAATATTTAAAAAAATCATGCTTTTCTGATTTTTGAGTTAGAGCCGATCTGAGTCAGTTTTTGGCCTATAATTCCAAAACTTTTGCCCAAATTTAAAAATGGCCCAAATTTTGTTAATCTATGACTAAAAATACATATTTGTACCAATTTTCAATAAAATCGGAGACAAAAATTTTTTGCTTGAAAAACACGATTTTTTTAAGGTCTACCCCTTACGATTTTTTCGTTTTTTGGTCATTTTCGAGGATTTTGGATTACTGCCCATACAAAACTTAATAATTGGTTTATTAAAGCCCAATTTTTTTTTAAGACTAAACAATGTACGAGATTTTTAAAAATTCAAACCGCAGATTTTTATCTATAACCATTTTTTAGTTAGGATTTATCAAAATTTTCAAAAAATTTAAAAAAAATTTTAAATTTTCAAAAAAAAAATTTTTTTCAAAATTTGGTTACAAGTCAATTAGGACCTCAAGATTTCAAAAATTGCAACCGCTGGTCTTTATTGTATTTCGTTTTTGAGATACGTCCATGCGAAGATGAAAATTTCTATAAATCACGCAATATTAAAATTTGTCATAATTTTAAAATACGCAAAACAAATAAAGCCTCAATTTTTTTCTAGACTAAATAAACTACAAGGAAACCAAAAATTCTAACCGCCGGTCGTTATCTATAACCGTTTTTGAGTTGTGTTTTTTTTTTATTTCACAATTTTCACAAATAATGTAAATTATGCCATTAAAAAAGTTGGCGTAATATCAAAACGTGTTAAACGATTAAAGCCCCAATTTTTTTCTAGACTGAATAAACTACAAGGAAACCAAAAATTCTAACCGCCGGTCATTATCTATAACCGTTTTTGAGTTTTGTTTTCTTTTTATTTCACAATTTTCACAAATAATGTAAATTATGCCATTAAAAAAAGTTGTCGTAATATCAAAACGCGTTAAACAATTAAAGCCCCAATTTTTTTCTAGACTGAATAAACTACGAGAAAACCAAAAATTTTAACCGCGGGTCGCTATCTATAACCATTTTTGAGTAGTGTTTTTTCTTATTTCACAATTTTCACAAATAATGTAAATTATGCCATTAAAAAAAGTTGTCTTAATATCTAAACGCGTTAAACGATTAAAACCCCAAATTTTTTCTAGACTAAATAAACTACTAAGAAACCAAAAATTCTAACCGGCGGTCGCTATCTCTAACCATTTTTGAGTTTTTTTTTTGCTTCACAATATTCACAAATAATGTTAAACATGGCATTAAAAAAGTTCTCGTTATATCAAAACGCGTTAAACGATTAAAGCCCCAATTTTTTTCTAGACTAAATAAACTACGGAAAACCCAAAAATTCTAACCGGAGGTCGCTATCTCTAACCGTTTTTAGAAATCTTCATGGCTATTATGTCCTTTGATGTAGCAGCTTGAAATAGATTTATGGATGGGAACCAGGGTTTCCGGTCAGGGCTGCGGGTTTTGTTATAAAATCTCCGGGTTTGTAGTTTGGAGGTCAGGACATTTTTTTGCTCATCACTTGTATTTTGGAGATGAGGACCTTTTTTTGATCATCACTTATATTTTGGAGGTGAGGACCTTTCTTTTGCTCATCACTTGTATTTTGGAGGGTAGGACCTTTTTTTTGCTCATCACTTGTATTTTGGAGGTGAGGATCTTTTATATTCCTGCTCATCACTTATATTTTGGAGGTGAGCAAAACTGAATAATTATACTGTATTTCCATTTTTTTTTTTCCAATCATAGGGTTTACTTCAACTGAAATCTGATCACCCTGATGTGAACCCGAACCACTCTTGGAGATTCTGAGCCATGCAGTTTGTCCAACCTTAATTACTCATCTTTCCAGTCTTGTTTACCATACATCATAATTTTATTTTTAATCCTTTTAAAAATATATATCAATTTACAAAAATGTCATTTTACAAACGAAGTGAATACATATTTCTGAGCTCTCAAAGACCTCTAATGTGTCATGTATTGTGTTGTTATTTGTATAGAAAAGATAAGTCCACACGTTCGTGGCATATCATGTAATATATCATGTTATGCAAGGGGTGTCCAAGATGTTAATATTGATTTTTTTGTTCTAGGTAAATATCACTACAATCCGTATTTTGGTAAGAATATTTATAACTTTTTAAAACTTTCTTTTGAGATCTTTTTTATATCTTCCTAAATTTCTTAAATGCTATGTTTTAAAGTAAATATTTCTCTTGTAGATTCGTTATAAAAAGCTGGCTTTGAAGGTTTATGTAAAAGTTCAAAGTAAACAGCCCAACTAACACTGAGACTAGACAGTATACAGATTAAACTTGTTTATTTGAGATATCTTAGAAAAAAAAAAAAAAAAATCAAATGCAGTAACACCTCAGCTAACAAATTTAATTCATTTGGCAAGGTGATTCTTTAATTTAATTTAATTTAATTTGTTTATTTATATCCAAGGTACAATAAAATAAATTAGATTTTTTTACAAATAATAGACATAATAACAGTTTGTACATTGGATAAAGGCCCATGATCAGCCATTGCAAGAATACAAAGACTGTTCTTCCTCATGAGCCCTTAAAAGGTATAAAAAATATAAATATAGCACATTAACATAAATAACCAGGGTTCTTTGCTATTGACAATACCACAGTTGTTATAGCTAGAGCCCTGCAAATCCGCGGATATCCGCGAATTACCCGCGGATATCCGCCATATTTCTGCGGATGCGGATGAATTATCATTTAAATCGTGCGGATGCGGATTATATATCATATCCGCTTATCCGTAATATCCGCGTGAACATAAAATCTTTGGTTGGACGCTTCTTTATACGGAAGACTTGTTTAGAACCCCAAAAATGTATCGCTGGCATTTGTATTGTGCTTATGACAAGAGTGAAATAATAATACGTTACGGCACTCTTTACTTTTTTTACTCTTCCCATAAAGAATTATTTTACGCTTACTTAAATAGTTAAATATAGTAGAGTTTATATAACAGTCGCAGATACAACAATTTCTTTGGATTTATTGCGTTTACTAATTTAAAAATAATTATGTATCGCTTTATTTTGCATTTTTGGAAATATTAGTAAAGCTTAACTATGGTAATTTGCCACATTTTAAAACATAGAAGCTCATATCAAATTTATAAAAATAAAAATATCTTAAAATTCTTGAAATTGTCATATAACTTTCATATTTTAATAATAGGATGAATTTCAGAATTTAGTTTTATTATTAAGAACTTATTTTTTTAAATTTGCTGATCTTATAGGACTTTCTTTGTTATTTATTGGTCATAAATGTGATAAATTAATCTGTTTAATTATTTCTAAATATCGCTGCTCTAAAATAATAGTGAGATGTCTTAAAAAACTGAGATATTGCTGTTTAAAGTTTTACATTTTATATAAACTTGGTTTAAGAGTCGAATAATTGTAATTTCCATCTTTAAATAAAGATGTAGTATTCAAAAAAATATTTAAAAATATATATGGGGGGGCGCCTAATCTAATTTTGAATCGGGGCGCCAGGTACCCTTGAGCCGGCCCTGGGCGCACTTAATGTTATCTATAAGACGGGGGCTAATTGGCCGTACATTGACCGCGACATAATTTTCTTGTGGCCCCTGTAGTGTTAATGAAGAAAAACATGAGTTTATTTAGGATTAAAACATATTTAGAAATGTAAATGCTCTCTTCTCCCTTTTCTGATTATAAAAAAATATCAATGAGCCCTTCGGAATATTTGAATTTCTTACCATTTGGTATGAAAAATAGACCGCAACCCAAATGAGTTGATTATTATTTCATTATTTGTTGATAAAAAGAATGTGATTGTTAATCCATGTATCAAAAACTTCCATTTGATATCGCTCCAAATTCTACATTTTTTTTTTTTTTTCTTGGATAAATACATATTTGTAATGGGTGTTTTTTTTTAGAGGTATAGAACTTTAAATTGCAATAAAACAACGATGGATTATTCGATTGACATGATTTTTTTTTTATTCGAAAGATAATCTTGTGGTATTACATTTTAAATATGATTTCTGGCATATGACCGCCACGGCTGGCTCGGATGTAGTCCAATCTGGACGTCCAATTTTCGATGACTTTTTCCAACATTTGTGGCCGTATATCGGCAATAACACGGCGAATGTTGTCTTCATAGACCAATGACTTTACATAGCCCCACATAAAGTAGTCCAGCGGTGTTAAATCACAAGATCTTGGAGGCCAATTCACAGGTCCAAAACGTGAAATTAGGCGGTCACCAAACGTGTCTTTCAATAAATCGATTGTGGCACGAGCTGTGTGACATGTTGCGCCGTCTTGTTGGTATGATTTAATGTAATGCCACAAGATTATCTTTCGAATAAAAAAAAATTCATGTCAATCGAATAATCCATCGTTGTTTTATTGCAATTTAAAGTTCTATACCTCTAAAAAAAACACCCGTTATATATTTTTCGGGGGATATATTTTTAAAGCATCAGTAAATTCTTTAAATCCAGCCACTTGGCCACTTCCGAACTCATTTGAAGGAATATCTCTTGATTATACCTACGAAGACCTAAAAATAACATGGGAATATGCATTTTCTATTAATTTTAATACTACTCACAATAAAATATAGCTTATATATTGTAAAATGCATAAGTTATTTTGCTGTAGGATTATTTTAAATTTCTTAAATTTTCATTTCGTTGGATCTTAAGTGGGGGGGGGGGGGGTGCACCCAGTGCCCTAAGTCTATTTTGTTCATAGATGGAGACTAAAATGGTTACATTCTGTGCTATGCGTATTATTTTTGGGGCACCCTCGTCTTTGTTTTAAACTTCAGCGTGTTTCTCGAAGAATTGCGTGAGTATTTTCACTGAAACTTATGAAAATTCTTTTCAATTCAGAATGTCATCTTAATATACATGCAAAAATAACACGGGTATAACATTTCTAAAATACCTTACCAAGTTGAATTGTTCTTATAAAATGTAATTGAAAAAATACTTTTTCCAAGGAAAATTTAATTAGTTTTTGAATTTCTCCGAAGAATTTTGACAGTATATGAAAAATGTGAAATTTAGTATTTGATAAAAGGTAAATTCTTATCTGTTCTTAGGCACTGTCCTTTAGTTTAATTTATTTTTAATCTTTACGATTTTGGCCTCATATATCCACATACTTTTGACGTAGAATACGTCTTTACACAGCTGGTATAAGAGATCGTTCCCTAAAATCAATCGTTATGAAATTAGGATAGATTTCAAACGCTTACTGCTACACGTACAAAAGTCAGAGGCACATGGCAACGGTATCCTAAAGCGCCCCCCCCCCACATATATTTTTTTAAATATTTTTTTTGATAACTATTATAAAATAAAACAAAATAAAATAATCATATTTTATTACCATCTCTAATATAATACTAAATATTTTGTATTATATTAGTGAGTCTTGTAAAAAAGAGAATTTACATCTTTGGTATAGTAACAAAAAAACATTGCTATAAAAAAATAACATTTTATATATTCATTTTTTTTTTCAAAATTTCTTTTTCGGCTCAATAAAAATAAATAGTTTTTTTTTTAATTTCCTTTTTGGGCATCCCCCTCCCCCCTCTCACCTTTACTAGAAGCCTGAAGTGCCGCCCAATAAAAAAATAAGTTTTTCGCAGCCGTACAGAAATATTGACGTTACGCATGTTTTGAAAATGGTAGCTTTTGTGGGAGTACTGTAGATCTCAGAATTCCATATACGGCTAAGTTGGATGAAAACGCTTCTCAACAAGCACAATACTGGAAATAACAAAATATAATTTTGCTTAAATATTTTGAATAGGTTATAATTATGTATTCTAAGGGCCGAGAGTTCCAGTTGCTAATAATCTGTCCAATAAGTTTATTAGCAACATATTTTTTTTCGGAGAGTTCCACCCCGAAATAGTTATTAGGTTGCTAATAAATAGGCTTATTTGTCTAATAACTTATAGGCAACATGAAGTGCTTAATAAAGTGACATATAACCAAAAACAAGTTCGCAAAATGTGTTAATATTTCAATTTTAATTGAAAAACAGTATAATTTTAAAAGAATATACGAATGTGTAGTTTTTAAACATTTCTATAATGGTGATTTTAGTGTTTTATATACATTTAAGTTGTATTTTGACGAAATCGACGATCTGTTTGGATGAATTTATAAATTATGGACAACTGTTTTTAGAATATTTTGGGCATTTATTGTAAATGTGATATATAAAGAACAATATATAAATATATATTTTTAAATAAACATTGTCTTTTATTTTTACATATGTATTTATTTCAATTACGATTACAACACATTACAAACAATACTTTAAGCATTACTATTTATATAAAAATGATAGAGAATAAGAAGACAGACGCAATTATTGGCAGAATAATAAAGATGTGTGGCTGAAAATTGCTGATAAGTTTAATTCATATTGTTTAAGGAATGTAAAATAAAGCAAAATATGGCTGTCTTCTTATTTTCAGTCACTTTTGTATTATAAAATGCTATTTTTATTAACTTCTCTTTTATCTATATTGTCCTCTTTTACTGTGATAACATTTGTTGAATGCCGTTTAATTGTCATTTTAACAGTAACACAAAAAATATACGTAATGTCATTGCATGTAAAGTCAAACTATTTATTGTCAAAATATTTAATGTCAAAATATTCAGTGTCAAAATTTCATCTCACTTTAGCTCTACAAATTTACGTATAGCTCTATCCCTCTTGCACCGTGTTACTATCTTCATAACAAATACCAATACAAAAACAAAAAATTATGTTGCTAATAAACTATTAGAAGGATTTTGTAACTTGGAAATCACCAATAAATTTATAAGCTTCATAAATTTATTATGTGTCAAATAACTATTAGGGAGTTTATTAGGAACTGGACCTCGGCCCTTAGTAATATAAGTAAAAATAGAAAATTTAACTTGTATACAAACAATTTTAACTTCACATGTTTGGTTTGAACAATCTTTAATATGAAAATAAAACAAATATTATTCAAATATTACTTTCTGTCGTGAAAAGAACCTAATTTATCGTTATCATTTGTCTCTATAATGATGTAATTTGTCGTGCTGAGTACAACTTTTGTCGAGCTGTTATAATTTTCTTGAATTTAATTCGTTATTTCGTATATCTCCAAATATCTTTCTAAATGTTGAAATAGGAAATAAAATGTAATATTAAAGAGTTCCGTATCAAAACTTTTCTTTTCACAATTGTGGTATTAAAAATTCAAGTCATGTTGGCAACATTGAAAATATATATTTCCAGTTACACTCATCGCATTTCAAAAGCCACACAAGCGTAAAAAATCCTATTGGAAAAAATTTAAAAAATCATCAAGAACCAACAAATCTCCCATCATCAATAACCATTGTTTTTCCCTTTTAATATCGATTGAATGCTTGATTCCATATGCAACTTCTTACGATGAATTACCATATTAAGTGAAGACGCGTTCACATTTGGCGCTTTGTTCGATGCGAAACTACCAGTCGTCCATTTAATGTCGACTTTTCGCAGCTGGGGATTGTAATCTCTGTCAAGAGGAGCAATCTGTCTAGCCTACGGTTTACGAACCGGGAATTTCCAAGGATAGTATCACTGTTTCACCACACACCTCGAGAAAAAAAAATGTTTCGTAATTTTGGGTAGAGTTACATTTGTTCTATATGGAAATTTTGGTTAATACTTGTTGAAAAAGTGGTGGATTTTTAGAGGATGAACAATAAAATACCTCTTTGGTTAATAAATGGTTAGAACTATACTCTATATTAAAACCAGGAGGAGCTTTTTAAAACTTTCACGCAAAAGTCTATATTTGTGACTGGTAAATTTTAACACAGCAATTTTAACATTACTTTGCCGTAACTGCCGTATCTTATACATTAAAAAAAAAAAAAAAATGCGAAATATACTAAACTCTCTAAAATTTAAAACCCTTTATTTTGGACTTGTTCAATCTATTATTCAGTATGGTATTCTAGCTTGGGGTGGAACACATAAAACTCATACTAAACAGCTAATTGTACTACAGAAATCTTTTGTAAAAATGATGTACAACAAACATAGAAGATTCCCAACAAATCTCTTATTTAGTGAATCTCAAATATTAGATACAAATATAATTATATATATAAAAGCCCTAATTTCTGTGTGTTTGTAACGCTAAGTTCCTTGGTTCTGGCGGGGCTTGAGGTGTGTGGTCGGTCACTCCCCACCAGTGAGAGCGACGTTCTCCGACAAACAACAGCTCACTTAGGCTAAGCACATAGTGAAGCAGAGAGCAAAGCAGCGATGAAAGCGGAGAGTAATACAGTGAAAGAATGTCGCGCTTATTAAAGAGTGTCTACATATAGTGACGCGTTTAAAATAGAGCAGAAAGTTCACAAAATTATAATGGATTTCTTGCTAACATAAAACTCTTCCCTGAAAATTTGGTATTTACTAAAAAATAAAAATAAACACACTAGAAGGTGCAATGTTCACAGAATAAATAATAGTAGACATATACATGGTGAATTTCATCATTTCTATATGCAACTCCGCAAACATCCAGAAAAGTTCCATTCTTATTTTCGCATGAGTATTTCAACGTTTGATTATATTTTGGAAAAAATTCAACATAAATTGGTAAAAAATGGACAAATTTCAATCGGAACCTACACTAAATACCTCTTATAAATGAGAACTACTTGTAAATGCCTCAATATCCATTTTAAACAACTATTTCAGCAACGATGATAGCAGAGAAATCAAAATTGTATGAACGCGTCGCCTTGCTCGACTATAACAACGATATAACCTCGCTGCAGTACGCTCCACTATGCGCGTGTTAACAGGAATTAATTTATTTAATTTCGCCACTTTGCTCTCTTTTTTATACCTTGGCTATAATCAGAAACAGATATACCATCGATGTCCAGTATATGGGCCGCGGGCCGTATCCAGCCCAATACTAATTTTTAAACGACACGCATTAAGCGGTTTTTAGGATATCCTAGGTATAATCAGAAACAGCTATAACATTGATATCCAGAATATGGGCCGCGGGCCGTATCAAGCCCGATACTAATTTTTAAACGACACGCATTAAGCGGTTTTTAGGATTTCCTAGGTATAATCAAGAAACGTTTTTGTTTTGTTAATATACGCAGAATCATGCAAATTTTAATAATTAATTCCTGCTTATATTGATTTTTATTCGATATCAGTTTGCCAACGTTGTTGGCAACGGGGTCTGCTAGTATTTTAATAAGAATTTTAAAAAAGATTGTATTTATTTGCAGTAGGTTCACATATTGTAAAAAATCCTGCTTCTGTATCCTTTTTAAATTTCAGTGGGGTATCAAATGGAATCTCTTAATGCCTGGACAAACAAACAAATTTATATTTTTGTAAAATCAGTATTTTATATACAATTTTGCCAAATTTTTCCAAATATAACAAGTAACAAGGGGTCATGTAAAAATTTTCAAATTTTAGAAGGTTCATAAAGACTTTTCAGCTCTTGGATAGTGATTTTTTTACTAGAGAAAACATTTTTAATGTGTACAGAATCATTTGCATTCAGAATTTTTATTGGTTTTATTTTAGCCAAAATCAATACACATTTAGTAATGACATAAACCTTTTTTTTTATATTACTCTTCTTGTTGCACCAAATCTGTAAATGGAAAATGATAGGAAAATAAAAATGAACTTTATTACCCAAAAAAATGTTCAAACGTTAAAGCAATGCAAAGTTTTCAATCAAAAAGTAACAAAATAAAAATTTGCAAGGAATAATAATATAAAAAAAATATTTATTTTTAGGATTTTGTAGGTATGACCAAAAAACCCGACACAGGATAATTATGTACAAAGTTCTTAGAATTAACGTTTTAAGGCAATTTATTTCCATATAATTTTAATGTTTTCGCTTAATTTTATTTATTTTACAAAATCAGGGACCCTAAAAGTTTCAAAAACAGGTCTGATTTACCATAAAAAATGCCATTAAAAAGCTAGCGTATTTTTTTTAGTCTGTGCAACCGTTTTCAGTGCAACACGTACGTCTATGGGTTTAGTCTAGTTCACCATAATTGTTAAGCGGCCGAAAAAATATTGCGATGGAGCGGTCAAGACAATCAGTATTGATCAATCAGTATTGATCAATCACCTGGTATTTTCTAACAAAACATGTTGTACAGTGATATCATAAATTTCTGAGCGTTACATAAAAATAAACCATGAGTTTAAAAATATCAAAACTCTATTCCAATTCACAGCTGAAAGTCGCAACTTAACAAAGAACCAATCAGATAACTTCGTTGACCCGAACTCACCCGAGGAACAACGATAACCCTTGCGAACTTTATATTTGTTGTTACCTGTGTAGAGAAAAAACAGTGTTCATTTAATAATTAATTGGTATAAGGTAATAAATATCAAATCTACGCATATATGTAACATGAGCTTGGAAATAAGTTTGATAACTAAATGTTTCTGTCAAGTAATACATAACACTCAGGCATTAATGCTCTCACTATATAAACCTATTTCATCAAGATCAGATCAGTTTGACACAACAGTTCAAGTGTAGTTATGTGAAGCTCTGAATTTTTTAAAGAACTCGCGGTCGACTATCTGGTGATTTTATCAATCCTATTCTTATTCTAAAATTAAAATTCTAAGTTAAAATATTGTACATTGATGGGAACTGGAATAATTCAACAAGAATTACATAATGCTCAGGAATTAATGATTTCACTGTTCTTATACTCGTACATCTATATAGACGATTCGCGAATAATGATGTAACCGTTCAACGACAAGAAAAGGGTTAAGAAACACCAGTGTCATACATCTGGGAATATTTTTTATGAGAACATTTGTTGTTAATAAGTATACTTTTTTGTATTAATCAGTAATCTTTTCTAAATGATAGAATCTAACACACTCCGAAAGAAGTTTTGTAAAAACATTATCAATCTGCTCTTTTTTAATTATCACAAGTTTTTTCCGCAAAACAACACGATATCAGGAAGCAATTAAATAAACCTGTGCACTAAGTAAAAACTATGTTTGATGTTTTTTATCCGGGTAACGTGATTTTGGTGGAGTTGTACATAAAATATCATTTGATCTCTGCTTATTCTAGCAACGAGGAAAGGGTGTGATGGGATGTGGATAAAAATAAATAAAAAACTTGAATAAAACTGTAATGAAAACCCCCAAAGCGAATGGAGATACGTATAAAATTTGTGATTAAAATATTGCAGATATGAATACCACAACATATCGCTTAATTTATTGCTACATGCAAATGAAACTCGGGAAATAAAAATTCTTTCGTTGATTTCTATAGTCTGTTTTTTAATTCCAGGAGTAAATACAAAAGGAAGATTTACATTAGAACATTTTAAGAAGCATTCATGTTTAATAACTATAGATAATATTCCCGCAAGTATTAAATTTAAAAATAGGTTGCATCTGATCAGAGCCGTAGCAACGACCTGGCATCGGGGCAAGTGCAAGGGGCGCATGGTCTGACGAGGGGCGTCATTGTGAGTTTGCCTTTGTTTTTTATTTTTTGTCATCATTTCTACAGAGTGGGCCAACTTGGACTGACTGATGTAAAATGCATATAACTTTTGTAATTTTAATATTTATTAATTTTTTTTATTATTACATGAAAGTGTACTTTGTTAACTTTTTTGTGGAATGTGTGGAAAATAACACCATTTAAATGACTTTCATTTTCTTGTTGACAAATAATTGCTCTTTCTAAAGCATTTTGCATTACTACAGTGGCGACGCTAGCTGTGGGTTCGAAGGAACTGCTCCCCCCCATAAACTGCTCTGGCCCCCCCAGTTGCCCCCCCCAGAATTGTTTGGAGAAAAATGTATTTTAGAAGTGAGGACCTTTTTAGGGTTTTGTAGGTATGACAAAAAAACCCTTATACTGCTATTTTGTCATTTGTCGTCTGTCTATCTGTCTGTCTGTCTGTCTGTCTGTCTGTCTGTCTGTCTGTCTGTCTATCTGTCTGTCTGTCTGTCTGTCTTTCTGTCTGTCTATCTGTCTGTTCGGTAAAAAATGTAGCCAAACGGCTAAACCTATAGAGTTGAAATTTGGCATGCTTATACAACTCTTTGATATAGGCTTATATATATAGGAAAAATACTAAAACATCTAAAAAACTTATCCCCCTAAAAACATAAACAAATATCTGCTAATCAAAAAAAATATATATATTTTTTTTAAATTCTGAGTAGGGTATCAAATGAAAGTTCTTAGTACGTGAATTAACTATCAAAATTTTCTTCTTGCAAAATAAATTATTTTGAAGCGATTTTTGCCAAAATTGTAAAAAAAAAAATGTTGTCCCACACCCTGTAGCCCAGATGGTTTAAACTAAAAATCTGAAAAAAATCTAAGTAATGTACATTGGTGTGAACCGCAATAGTACAACAGAAATTTTTGATCAGATTATGTTTTCGGAAAATAATGCATTTTTTGTGTTTTTTGGTTGACGATACACAAAAGTTATAGTTATGTAACACACTATACTAGAAGGCGTATCCTGGTCTATTGGTTAGCATGCTCCTTGCTACGCAGCAAATTAGGGTTCGCTCCCGGGCAGAGGAGACAATTTTATTTTGGTTTTTTCCATTTTTATTTTATTTAAATTATTTTTTCAAAATTCTAGTCATATTTTGGCAAATTTTGCATTTAGTTTTTAAGAGGGTAAATTTAATAACCAGTTGGAAGTATATTTTCATTCTATGTGTCATGTATACGAAACCAGAGGGGCGAAGCATATGACTTAAAACAAATAATGGAAGCCATAGGTGCAATTTTCAAAATCTTAATGTACCTTGCTATATAAAAAAAAATACTGCACATATTTAGAAACATAAATAATGGTATTAGGCATTCGAATTAAAATTAACAAAAAAATATTTTAACATAAAATTTGTTTTTAAAGCTCTTAGATTAACAGGCGATAAATTATTTTAAAAATATCGTTCATTTTGCCGTGATTACTACAAAGCAAAATTTGTCCTACACACTCAGCATGCTGTCTTCACTTATTATATACCTGCGAAACCCTGCAATGTGTGAAAATTCACACTTCACATAAATTTTTTGTTTTTTGTCATCACTTTTAGTTTAAAAGTGAGGAAAAAAATCTTTCATTTCAAACTTACTGTCTTATCAAATAGTTTTCGTATTCACTTCAAATTTATTCCGAAATAGTTAAAAATACCTTCTTAACAAATAATTACTTTAAATATTTTTAAATTACATACATAGTTGTAGTAGGATTCTATCTTCGCTTAAGTTATTAAAAGATTTATTAAACTATTTTCAAAAAAAAAATATTAGTCTCGAGATCTCTCCTGGTTAAATTTTCTTTTAATTGAAATTTTTCTTCATAAAACTTTTAAGACCAGTAAATTCCATGAACAAAAAAAACTGCATCACTTGAATAGAAATTAAATCAGAAAAATTTCTCAGATAAATTACTGGAATTATTGGCTAAAAGAATATATTTAAAATTGCCAACTAAGGTTTGGTAACGTAAGATAATCATAGTTTTGTGATAACAATAAAATATAAGATGTATTAGACTATTTGGTAATTATTGTAAGACAATATTAAAAAATCAATACCTACAATTAATCCATTGTGAACTCTACTCCATATATCACCAAGTAGTCCAGATTATACCAGATATTCACTGAATAAAATATTGCTGAACTCAACTAAATCAATTTATCAGTGAATTGAATGTTATTACAATAACTCAATTAAACTGAATTACTTTACTAACTAAACTTTTGTCAATCTACCTGCTTTATTCATTACAAACCATGTTGGAAGCATCTAGAAGTATGGCATTTACATACTCTTTATCACAAACGTGCATCCAAATTTTCAGAAGCCAAAATGTTTTCTTGCTGCTGGCTCACGTTTAATTTCAATTCAAATGTGTTCTTTAAAAATGTGTTCTTGAGTACTTAGGGGGGTCAAACTCGAAAGCCATTCATCTTCTTGCTTTCGATTCATTGCAACCAGTCAGTGGACCCGGTGGGGGTTCATATCCGAAACCGCTCGTGAATTATGGACTCATTATGTGGGAGACATTGAGTTTAAGGAATGAACAGAATAAGTACAAATGAAGTATTTCAATATTATATTCAAAATTAATTTACCCACCATAACTTTTCATATATAAAGGGTGTATTTTTTTAGAGGTATAAAACTTTAAAATGAAATAAAACACATAAATCGTGGTAATTTTGCCATGGCATTGGCTTTAATGGAAAGATAATTTTCATTATTATTCTTCCTTTAATGGAAGAATAATAATGCAATTAGTATTTAAATATGATTTCGGGTATATGGGCTTGAATAAAGCGCAATCTAGTAGTACAATTTTCGACCACTTTTTGGAACAGCTGGGACCGTATATCGGCAATGTTGGCTTCCAAGTTAACCATCGTTTCTGGTATATCTGGTAGATTATTGAGTTTACATATCCCCACAGAAAATAAACCAAAGGTATTAAATTGCACGATCTTGGAGGCCAATTCACAGGTCCATTATGCAAAGTTATGCGCTCATCGAATGTTTCCTTCAATAAATCGACTGTTGTGTCATGTTTCGCCGTCTTGTTGAAACCACAGCTCTTCCACATTAATTCCATTCAATTGAGGAACGAAAAGTCAGAAATCATGGCTCTATGGCTGTGCACGATGGTGAATCGTCTCATTCGGGTTCTCCTAAATACTACGCTCCACAGCAGCAACAACTTCTTCGCTCCGCAGTTCCATGATGAGGAACGTTTTGACCGCTCAACTGAAACTGGACTGAAAGTAACTGTTGATGCACACATTCGGCAGAACAGGCGTTTCACTGCATTAAAATTTTCAACATGTTTTCCGATTTTTTCTCTATGACATTGTCAGTATCCACTTAATGGACGATGACGTCAAAGACACTGTCAACGGTTGGTTAAATGGACTGGTGGCCGATTTCTACGACGAGGGGATCGTCAAACTCATCGCTCGTTCTGAAAAAAGCCTCGAGCAGAACGGTAATAAATGTTGGTAATTATAGAAATAAAAATTTTGAAAAAATGTTAGTTCTGTTTACTTTTAAATCAGATAGGTTCTTATTTAAAAAGTTACCCTCGTATTATCAGTAGGCTTCCCACAATACGTTTCCAGATACCTGATCTAAAATTACTCTTTGGCAGAGTCCTGCCATGGCGAATTTTTAGTTGCGGAATAGTGTTTACTTACTATACGATCTCCTGCAAAGTTAGAGAAGTTTCGTGGAAAATTCTGCCGTAACGAAAAGGTTATGTTACTAGGTCTGTTAAGTCTGTCTGGTTTTACCCCTTTTACAACTTGTAATTAGGGCCAGACTAATAAATATAATTTTTTGTTAAACTCATTTTATATCTTTAATAAATGTAGCATAAAATCTTCACGGCAGATAATACTCTTAATTTATTACTCCCGAAATTGTCCTCCAACTTCTCAATGAAAAAGAAGTGTTCATATGAATTAAGAAAAAGTTAACAATTAATTTTTATGTAACAATACCTCAGTAGTTGTGAACAGCGTAAATTTATGAATTTTTTGGTTTTACATAGCGCTTTGTAAAGCTTTAATTTAAATTGTGCGCTACTGTTGGCAGCACTGTCTTTTCTAGTATGATCTAAAACCAAGTCGATTAATCACTTTGTTGAACATATCTCACTGAAATGGCGTTAAGCGCTACCTCAGCAATTTGCTGATTGCGGCTCAGAAACTTGAGAATTAAGTTTTGTAATCTATATGATAGACGGCACTACCCTACAAACAATATGCAAAGATTATAATATATAAATTGCGTGGCCCCGTGGTAGGACTGTTGCAAACGCAGCAGAGGAACACGGGATCAATTCCTGGACACTGGAATTTTCACCTTTCGATACTATACATTCTGGATCTTTGGATAAGAAAATTCTGTGGCTCAGATTATGAGATTGAGTGATTTATTTATTTCATTCGTACTTACTCTTATCCCTCAACTCTAGGTCTCCCTCACATTATGAGTATCCAAGACTTGCGAGCGGATTAAGTCTGGACCCCCCTATTAGTCCGCTAGCTGGTTGCTATGATTCATGGAAGCATTAAGGGTTGTTCAATTAAACTCCACATTTTAGCTAATCTACTTTAATTATGATAAGGTTTAAATATTTACACTATTTACACTAGAATTGCAATTACGTCGATACAGCTAAATCCAAATGAGACATTCACAAACACTAAACACTGGACTCTTTAGCACTAATCACTAATTTGTCCACTGGACACCACAGTCCTGACTGACATCCTCTAAAACCATTTATCTCTCACATGTCTTTAGCTGGGCACTACACTAACGTTCCATACGGAATTACTTGATACATTTTACTTGTAACAAGTAATTCCGTACAAGTCGTTCAATCGAGACGACATTTACTATCCATAAATTAAATTGTATAATCTCCCCAGATAAGTAACCAACTAATATTTATTTTAAAACCGAGATTAATAGATTTTCCCATATGTTTCTAACACTTCAAATCTAATTTATTAACAGAGTTGTCTTCCACTATTACAATTTACTATTTCCTTTTCATGTTACATTTACAAGGTCTCAAGTTACAATAATAAACAAGTCTACCCTTATCTTGAATGCCCTTTCTAAGAAATAGATTATTTTTTATCATTTAACATTTTAAATATATATTTTACTCTAATTGAATGATTATACTGAATTTATTTATGATATTTTATTTATGAAATAATACCAAAATTACCTCCCTTACAAGACATACATTTATAACAAAAGTGACTAGTAAACAAAAAGTTTCAACTCAATATAACGGGAAAGAATATAAAAGCCGTGTATTCATCTATTGTCCAATAATAAAACTAAATATGCCACATTTATAAGATTTTTATATAAATTCTGATTCTAAATACGAGGGACATTCAATAATTAAAGAGACAAATTGATGTAGAAAAAAACGGCTTGTAGGAGGAGTTTGGTATTTTCATGACTTTAGGTTGGCATTACTGGGATGAGCTGATGTCACCTGACGGATAAAAATTGTTTTGTTTATAACCTCAAAATTGCATTTAATGATGGCTTGTCCGCTTGAAGTTTCTACATTAGTTGAACAACGTTCAGTGATCCAGTTTTGGCTTTCTGAAGGTGAAAAACCGGCTAAAATTTTTTCTCGAATGATTTTACAGTATGGAGAAAGTTGTATAAATCGCGGAAATTTTAATAAGTGGGTAGAACAGTTCAAAAATGGTCGAACCTCAGTGACTGACGAGAAACGTCCTGGCCGGCCAGTTGAAGTGTCAACTCCTTTGCTTGAAACCCGCATTGACGACATTATTCGTGAAGACCGACGTATTACTGTTGAAGATATAGCAAAAAAAGTTGCAGTAAGTGTTGGCACAGTTCATCACGTTATCATTGACAAGCTCAAGTACAGAAAAACAAGTGCAAGGTGGGTCCCGAAACAGTTAACGCAACAACACAACGAAACAAGACTCAAAGCGTGTACAGACTTGAAAGAAGGCTATGAAAGGGAAGGTGACCCTTTTCTAAACAAGATTTTAACTTGTGGTGAAACTTGGGATCACCATTTTGAACCAGAATCTAAAAGACGAAACATGGAATGGAAGCATACCAGCTCACCTGTCCAAAAGAAAATCAGAACGCAAGAATCAGCGGGAAAAGTTCTGTTCACCGTCTTTTGGGATGCCCGAGTTGTCGTCTTTTATGATTATTTGGAAGATTAGCGTACAATAAACAGTGCCTAATACTCAGACATGCTGATAAACAAATTAAAGCCGGCAATGAGAGAAAAACGTCGCGTATTTCAAAGAAAATACGTGATATTGCTCCACAATGCTCGCCCTCATACCACCAAGCTGAACCAAGAAATCATTGAAAAAATGGGTTGGGAGATACTACCTCATCCTCCCTGCAGTCTAGATTTGGCTCCCTCTGATTTTCATTTGTTTGATCCACTCAAGGAGGCATTATGTGGAAAAAAGTTCAGCGCCAACGAGGAAGTCAAAGAATTTAGGGGAAACTGGCTCAAACAACAAGACAAAGATTTGTTTACATCAGGTATAAAAAAACTAGTTCATCGTTGGGACAATGTATTAATATTCGTGGGGATTATGTTGAGAAGTAGTAAAAGTCTCATTTTGTAAAAATACACAGTTTTTTTTCCTGCATCAATTTGTCTCTTTAATTATTGAATGTCCCTGGTATTTTAATTTTATTAAATATAAAATTAATTCTAAACTGATATTGTTTTAACATTGTGTAACTCCTCATATAAAAACTGTTGTTCAATCTACAAGAAGCAGCCCTAAATTAAAGGTTTGTGTCTTTTCAACCAATGTGACTTCTTCCCAAAATGCCTAGTGTAATATCTCGTTTTGAAATT
This sequence comes from Liopterus haemorrhoidalis, assembly GCA_963971575.1. Taxonomy (NCBI): domain Eukaryota; kingdom Metazoa; phylum Arthropoda; class Insecta; order Coleoptera; family Dytiscidae; genus Liopterus; species Liopterus haemorrhoidalis. Next base: position 6,916,845 of record OZ020622.1, on the reverse strand, counting down.
AGAAATAGGGCACAGATGTTTAAGCAACCTGAATTCGTCGGTGTAATATTCATGTATTTCATGGATGACGGGCGTAAATGTATTCATTTATAAATGTTCTACCATACTCTTGATAAACACAACACTGTATAACAAGAATAACAAATATATAGCACCATATGCTACATATACGGCAAGAAACTCACATAATGTACAATTTCGCCTCTGATAAACTTGTTGTATTTTCATTAAAAACAAATATTGAGAGATAAAGTATGAAAGGGGATGAAAGAAATAGGAAAAGTTGAAAGTTATGGTGTAAGTCAAGTGAAAACTTTGAATATGTGGTAGAAAAATGAACAAATAAAGAGTATAATACAAAAAGTGAAAACGGTGAACATTTATAACAAATTCAAGTATACAGGATGTGCACCAAAATGTGGGACATATGCATTTAACATGGAAAATTAGTTTTTCCTTGCGCAAAAGTGTCTTTATCCAAGCTGTCCCAGCTAAAAGTCTCACCATTCCTATCTCGCTTATCGATTTAGATAAAGATTCAGTTAAATAATTAAATTAAATATTTAACATATTTTAGTTAAAAACACAAAAAATGCGCTATTTTCCGAAAACATAATCTGATCAAAAATTCCTGTTGCACTATTCCGGTTCATACCAATGTACATTACTTAGAATTTTTTCAGATTTTTAGTTTAAACCATCTGGACTACAGGTGTGGGACAAAAATTTTTTGCACAATTTTGGCAAAAATCGCATCAAAATAATTTATTTTGCAAAAATAAAATTTTGATCGTTAATCCACGTACTAAGGGCTTTCATTTGATACCCTACTTAGAATTTAAAAAAAATATTTTTTTTTTGGATGAGCACAAATTGGTTATATTTTTAGGGGGACATGTTTTTTAGATGTTTTAGTATTTTTCCTATATGCGGGTCAAAGAGTTGTATAAGCATACCAAATTTCAACTCTCTAGGTTTAGCCGTTTGGCTACAATTTTTACCGAACAGACAGACAGACAGACAGACAAAACGGTGAACATTTATAACAAATTCAAGTATACAGGATGTGCACCAAAATGTGGGACATATGCATTTAACATGGAAAATTAGTTTTTCCTTGCGCAAAAGTGTCTTTATCCAAGCTGTCCCAGCTAAAAGTCTCACCATTCCTATCTCGCTTATCGATTTAGATAAAGATTCAGTTAAATGGAAAATTTCTGAAGTAAAAATGGAGTATTTTAATATACTATATTATTATACTAGTTTTATAAGATGATGTATTGTCACACGAGTTGTTTGAAGTACAATGAGCGCAGCAAAGAGTGCTCCAAAGAAACAAGTGTGCCAACACGTCGTATAAAACGAGCATCATATACTATTTTTATACTTTGCATCACTAATTTTATAGATATTTTAAAACTTCATTTATAAAAAATATCAGAATAAAATCTAAGGATTTTTGTGAAATGTGGTCATCATTGCAACAATGTACCATGAGTTCAAAAAGAATTTACATAAGGGTTGGCTGTGGAAAAATAAAATAATGTCTATTGCAAGCTTTATATAACAATTGACTAACGTTTAGGCACAGCTTTTGTAATCATTAAAATTGGAAATTATTTTTTATTTTTTTAAATAATATTGTTTTATTAGCCGTTTGTCTATACAACCATATTAGCTAGCTAAATACAAATTTATACATTATATACAATATATTTTTTAAATGAAATCCGCTAAACGGCTAAACCTAGAGAGTTGAAATTTGGCATGCTTTTACAACTCTTTGACCCGCATATAGGAAAAATACTAAAACATCTAAAAAACATACCCCCCTAAAAATATAAACAAATATGTGCTCATCGAAAACAAAAATATTTTTTTTAAATTCTGAGTAGGGTATCAAATGAAAGCCCTTAGCACGTGGATTAACGTACAAAATTTTATTTTTGCAAAATAAATTATTTTGATGCAATTTTTGCCAAAATTGTGCAAAAAAAATTTTGTCCCACACCCTGTAGCCCAGATGGTTTAAACTAAAAATCTGAAAAAATTCTAAGTAATGTACATTGGTGGAACCGGAATAGTACAACAGGAATTTTTGATCAGATTATGTTTTCGGAACATAACGCATTTTTTGTGTTTTTTGGTTGACGATGCATACAGCTTATACTCATATAACACGAGTTGTTAAGCGTATGGTGGTCTAGTGGCTGCGTTGCGCGCCAACTACACAGATTTGTTATACACTACACAGGTTCGTTCCTGACTTGTGGAGTCAATTTTAGTTTTTGTTTTTTTTTTTCATTTTCATTTTGTTTAAATTGATTTGTTAAAATTATAGTTATATTTTAGCAAATTTTGAATTTAATTTTCAAGAGCGTAAATTTAATAACCAATTGGAATTATATTTTCATTCTATGTGTCATTTATACGAAACCAGAGGGGCGGAGCGTATGATTTAAGACAACCAATGAAAGCCATAGGCGCAATTTTCTAAATCTAAATGAACCTTGTTATATAAAAAAAATACTGCACTTATTTAGAAACCTAAATAATGATATTAGGTATTCGAATTAAAATTAACGAAAAAATATTTTAACATAAAATTTGTTTTTAAAGCTCTTAGATTAACAGACGATAAATTATTTTAAAAAGATCGTTCATTTTGCCGTGGTTACTACAAAGCAAAATTTGTCCTACACTCTCAGCATGCCGCCTTCACTTATTATATACCTGCGAAACCCTGCAATGTGCGAAAATTCACACTTCACATTCATTTTTTTTGTGTACCATGAACTCCTTTTAACACTACTTTTTTAGAGTGTACCTTCTACGTTAAACAATATTTATCACCAGGTATATAGATATATTTCACTCGGAAATTAAAGTTGTTATTTAAAAATGTGTTGTTCTGAAATTATTAATGCCTTGTTTGTGAAATATTTGCAAATTTGTGTGATGAAATATTTATTAAATGTTAATTAATAATTACAAAGTTTGAAGTCTGACAAAATTTCTAATTTAAAGTTGAGATGTGTCAAATTTTGTCTTAAAAAAAAAGTTGACTGTGAACTTTACCTTTAAAGTAATTATAAAATAAATGAAATAATATTTTAAGGTACATAATATTTTTGTCACGTTTTAAAAAAATAAATAACCGCTAATGTCTAGAGAAAAAAATTAATTATCCAAACCACGCCTTAAAAAAGTTTAACATTTTATTCAAGTACAAATTTGAATAACTAATCCTCTGAAGCTCGGAGCTTACATGAGTATCTAGATTTGTTCCAGCGAAGAGAATTAAGAAAATATCTTAAAGAACTAAGCTTAATGTTTCACTTTTGTAATCTACTTTTTTCTAAGACAGAGAAGTATGCTAATTTACTTGAATAAATTATTCAATAATACTAAAAGCTGAATATGATTTGAATTCATTTCTAACAGTAATGTCTAGATGTGATGAAAACCAAACTCCATCTAGTGTTGGGTTGTCTCGATTTGAGACGTCAGTCCCAGCACCACAACTAGACTTTTCGGGACAAATCGATGTCCCAGCTTATCAACACTATACTAAATGTATAATTTAAGTTGAACTTAAAGGTGTAATAAGTATAATTATAAAACATTTCATACATGGAACGTTATGATTCTTCATTATGTTACAAAAGAAAATGATTCCGTATTATTTGCTCGTCAATTGCTAAGTGTTCTTCAATAGGGATTAAAAGCAGTCGCTCTCGAATTTTTGAAAGAAAAGGTCGTATCTTCTAGTTGTCCTTTCTCAATAAATTAAACTTAGTGTGTTATAAGAGTATAACATGTATGCATCGTCAACCAAAAAACACAAAAAATGCGTTATTTTCCGAAAACATAATCTGATCAAAAATTCCTGTTGTACTATTCCGGTTCACACCATTATACATTATTTAGAATTTTTTCACATTTTTAGTTTAAACCATCTGGGCTACAGGGTGTGGGACAAAAAATTTTTTGCACAATTTTGGCAATAATCGCCTCAAAATAATTTATTTTGCAAAAATTAAATTTTGATCGTTAATCCACGTACTAAGGGCTTTCATTTGATACCCTACTCAGAATTTTAAAAAAATATTTTTTTTTTCGATGAGCACATATTTGTTTATATTTTTAGGGGGATATGTTTTTTAGATGTTTTAGTATTTTTCCTATGTGCGGGTCAAAAAGTTGTACAAGCATGCCAATTTTCAACTCTCTAGGTTTAGCCGTTTGGCTACAATTTTTACCGAACAGACAGACAGACAGACAGACAGACAGACAGACAGACAGACAGACAGACAGACAGACAGACAGACAGACAGACAGACAGACAGACAGACAGACAGACAGACAGAGAGACGACAAAATGACGGTATAAGGGTTTTTTGGTCATACCTACAAACCCTAAAAAGACTCTCGACAAGTTACAAAATAGATCCTCTGCGGTTGAAGTTTATTTAAGCTACCTAACCAGAATAGACCACAGTCTGGGACATGATAAAGGACTGTTTATTCGGTGTTTCGGTATATTCGATGCTTATTTTTGTTCAGAAGGTACTTATGCACCACTGACTTTCCTTTGACGATGAACAATGTTGTATGAGAGCAGTTATATATTCCATAATAAATTCATTCAATTAAAGCATGGTAAAGGAGCTTATCTGACGTTAAGATCTTAGTACTGACATGCAAGGTACTTGAAAATCTCATGGAAATTAACAGAGCAGGATGAAGGATTTGTATAAGTAAGATCAAAGCTGCCACTGCCCAAAAAAGCATGTAAAATGTGAATTTTCACACATTTCAGAGTTTTGTAGGTGTCTAGTAAGTAATAACATACAAAAATTATGTGTACATATTAAAAATTAATAATTTTTAGAAGAATAATTCACATATTCTGGCTTTTGAAATGAATAGCTTTTGAGCTGAAAGGTCAGGCAGATCAAATTGTCACGTGTCGTCAATAGTAGAATATTTGTTTTGGCCAGCGCTGATATTTCGTTCTTATATTTTTATGATTATTTTAGTGAATGAGTTTAATATGTAAAAATTTAACGTTTAGTAGATAAGTAGGTATTAGGACGGTTGAGCCTGGGAACCAAATCGAGACCGTGGGAATTTTATTATCAGTCCGGCATCCTTTGATGTTGCCGACACCTGGTCAGGTGTTAATTACAGGTGTGCAATCAGGTGACCAGATCAGGTGGTTCACTTCCCACTGATTATTAAATTTATGCTTTTAAAAATTAAATGTAACATTTACCAAAATATAACTAGAATTTTGACAAAATACTTTACACAAAATAAAAATGCAAAAATAAACAGTAAAAATAAAATTAACAGGATTTGAACCCTAGTTTGCAAATTAGGTTACATTATTAAGCGAACGTCAAAATCAACTACGCTACTAGAGCTACATATCTGGTGTGTTACATAGCGAATTAAATATTTAACATATTTTAGTTAAAAACACAAAAAATGCGCTATTTTCCGAAAATATAATCTGATCAAAAATTCCTGTTGCACTATTCCGGTTCATACCAATGTACATTACTTAGAATTTTTTCAGATTTTTAGTTTAAACCATCTGGACTACAGGGTGTGGGACAAAAATTTTTTGCACAATTTTGGCAAAAATCGCATCAAAATAATTTATTTTGCAAAAATAAAATTTTGATCGTTAATCCACGTACTAAGGGCTTTCATTTGATACCCTACTTAGAATTTAAAAAAAATATTTTTTTTTGGATGAGCACAAATTGGTTATATTTTTAGGGGGACATGTTTTTTAGATGTTTTAGTATTTTTCCTATATGCGGGTCAAAGAGTTGTATAAGCATACCAAATTTCAACTCTCTAGGTTTAGCCGTTTGGCTACAATTTTTACCGAACAGACAGACAGACAGACAGACAGACGACAAAATGACGGTCTAAGGGTTTCTTGGTCATACCTACAAAACCCTAAAAACCCATATCAACAATACCGAACTTTATTGATAAAGTTAGAGATAAATTTACTGCTAAGAAAGACGGGCGTATTGCATTAATATTCAAGAAATTCCATTAAGGCAACAACATCAGCATGTAATTTTTACTCTTATTATTATTTTTTTCTTCTTCCTTGCAGAACATCCAAACATTTTTGTCACGAGCCGCCACTGAAAAGCATGCCAAATTTCAACTTTATATGTTCAACAGTTTGGCCACAACTTCTATCTAACAGACAGACACATGAGTGACGTTATAAGCGTTTTTCGGTCATCTACAAATCCCTAAAAAATCATGATTTATCATTTTCCAATATTTCAGGTATTATCTTTATCAATTCAAATTTTTAAACAAAATTAGGTCAGAAAGCTGGAGGTAAGTTTCAAGGTTGCATCAATACAATCAACTTCTGATCTTTTTGTACATTAAATTTTATTTTCATCTGAAATATTTTCAATGTTCAACTGAATTGAAAACTATAGATATGAAATTAGTTCTTTTGGTCTTTGCTGAATGGTTTTAAAAGGATTTAACTTTGAACTTTGGCTTAGAGAAGCAAAATTCTTACAAGTTTAAAATCTACGACATTACTTTTTTGATAAAAATAAAATAATATCGTAATTTAAAATAAGACAAACATTTTTATAAAAAAAATTGTCTTTATTATAGTTGATTAAGCATGTTTTTGTTAAAAAAGAGATCGTTAAATGTAGGTTTTCTTTCATTATTTTCGTTATTCTTCCTGCCTGCTGGGACACAAAATTAAATAAAAATAATAGGATGTTACAAAGAATTCAAGTTATTCCAGTCAACTTGAGCGAATAATGTTCCAAAAGGATTCTGGAAAAGAAGATTGGAGATATTCCTAAAAGTAATTATATTTTTATTTCCACAAATAAAAGGAAAATGCTTGAATTGTTGTACCTTTCAGAATGTAGTAAGTAGTACGTAGGAGCCAAAAGCTTTCTTCCTATGTTCCAGGACTGAAATAAAACGACGGTAGTGGCATGTAGTGCTATAGTATTTCCAAAATGAAATGGCTGATTCCAATAACGACTGATAACATAACCATTATACCTGCTCAGTTTATGGTTCTGTTAAAAATAGTTGCCAGAACCGTAATAATTATTTAAAATAAACGTGTTTTCTTATATGCTATTTAGAATGAACTATATATACTCACATGACATTCCTTCACATTTTTATCAGGCTTAAGTATCATTCACAGCTCATGTTTTAATAGATAGTACGTAATTCATAGTGCATAATGTTAATGGATAATGTTAGTGGCTAGTCACAACACTTTGGTACCATTCATAGCTCATGTTTTAATAGATAAATCGATCTAGCTGACATCTACACGCAATAGAAATTACTAAACAATTTATAATAAAAATATCTTGTTATTAAATATATGTATTGTTTTTTTTATTAATGTACTTCTAAAAAGAACCAAAATAATATTTATTAAGTTAATTATTAAATAAAATAACTATAATGTTTCTGAAGCTACTCACTCTAACCTAACTTTTTGATTTCAAAAAAAAAAGTTAACTTTTGTTTCCACTCTGTTTCCCAGAAGAGTTGGTCTAAAAATCTGAAAAAAATCTCAATAATGTACATTGATGGAAACCAAAATAGTTCAAAAGGAATTTTTGTCAGATTAATTTTTTTATTGTTGAAAAAATACATATTTTATTTTAAAAGTTCATGTTGTATTTTAAGGAAAAGCTCTTAGTACATAGAATAACAAACGGTACATTATTTTCAAAATATTGTTCATTTTGAACTTATTACCGCAAAAAAAATAATGTTTCACACATATAGCTGCTCTAACTTGGGTACTAGATACCTGAAAAACACAAAAATATGTGAAAATTCACATCAATTTTTTATTAGATTCAACACATTTATTAATTAGCACATCATAAACTGCAGCCACAAATCTTTTTAGAATTTCCTGTATAATATATTCGTCTATTTTGAAATGCATCACTGTATATCTGCGAAACCCTGAAATATGTAAAAATTCTCACTTCACATCTATTTTTCAATATTAGTTTCAACATTTTTACTAATAATTATGTCACAAGCTGCATCCACAAGTCTTATTCGAATTTCAAGTATAATATATTCCTTCATTTTGACAGTTGTCGGTGTTTTAATGTTAATGTTAATGTCAGAAGTTTGAGATATACAAACTTTTAACATTATGCGTTAAATATTTTTTTACGCTTATCCACTAAATTAGAGCTATGAATGCTTATACGAATTTGTGTAGAACTAACATTGTTATGCGTTAACATTAACACTATGAATTACGTACTATCTACTAAAACATGAACTGTGAATGATACTTTAGGCTAGCTATATTTAAATTATAAATACAGGTATTTTTAAAAATCGTTTTGTTTTAAAGTCTTTATAGTCTATATTAAATACTTCAAATTTGCACAAACAAAAACCATTCTTTTTTGCAACTTCAAATAATTATACATATGGCTAACTTTGTATGGAAATTCTATTCCGTCTTCTTCCAACTTTTTTATTAAAGGATGTACAGTTGGCACTATATTTTTCGAATAAAAGTAGTATATTTTATTTATTATTGTTTTAGACATAAAACTATCTACTTTCTTGAAAACTTGTAAATCCGGTCGTTTTCGTTGCTGATTTTTGCCACGAACATTGATACGTTGAATTGTTCTGTGTGAAACACTAGTTCATTGCGCAGTTCTAAGTATTGGTTGTCATTACCTTCCGAAACTAACTTTTTATAAATGTTCAGTATCAGAACTTTGCAATCTTCTGACAAATGACATTTTTCTTTAGTATCCACGTCCACATTTTCGCATTCCACGCCAACGTCCACATTTTCGCACTCCAAATCACATTGCACAGATTCACAATTTTCATTTCAGAAATTAGGAATTTCTTCAAAATCAAATGGTTGCCAAAGAGCCATGTTGTTAATGTATGCACGTCATGAACGTTGAAAATTATCTAATAAACAAATATAACAACCACTAAAATTTAGAAACAATAGGATATAAGGAGGTCAGAATTCTTGGGGTACCAAGCTACTTTAGGGGAGAAAGAGGAAGGTCAGGAGGGAGAGTTAGGAGGATTGCGAGGCTAAGGTGCGGGAATGCAGAGAGAGGAAATAGATATTGGAGGAGACAGGAGGATAAGATGTGCAGGATGTGCGGAGAGGAGGAGGAAGATATAGAGCACCTCGCGAAGAGGTGTAGAGAGATGACAGTATGGTCGGGGAGCACATTAGACCTGTTGCACGAAGATGGAAGGGGGGAGAGGTGGGCGAGGAATTAGAGGCAAGAAGGATGGAGATTGGGGAAGGATAACAGGAAGGGGCAACGGAAAGAAGAAAGAAAAGAGAAAAAAAAATATTGTAAAATGTAAATTGTATTGGATGTTATTTTTATGTATTTTTGGATTGATTGTTTTATTTTTTATTTTATTTTTATTTTTTTGTAAATGCTAACATCCTGAACGCCGCAAGGCCTAGGGAATAAAGAATATATTTCTAGAAACAATAGGATTATAAATTTGGAAAATATCCTTAATGGTTTTAAGAAACTTCATTCGCCACTTAACTTATTCATTCTGTATATTCTATATAATTAACTAATATTGTTCTGTATTATTCTACATTAATTTGTTAAAACTTATTTGAAACGTAAATGTTAGAAGTTTCTTTTAAGTTAAAACAATTTTCTTTAGTGTAGAAATTCTGTTGAGATTAAAAGCTGAGAATACGTTGGCCATTTTCATCATCTAAGCTTAAAGCAACTTTCTGAAGTCAGAAGGCCATCATAGTGATTAGCCTTGGCACTTAGCAATAAGAATATGTTAGAAAACATCTACAGAATTTAAATTGTTGAATTCTAAATAGCTTAATTGACTATGCAAACAATGTAGATTATTTGTCTCTTGAAAAAATTATTAAGATTTCCTCCATTACACTTTCATTCTACTGTTATTTCTTGGTTTCTTTCTTGTGTCATTAAGTCCGTTTATTGTTGTCATCTTTGAGGAGTTTTACACAAAAAATGGTATGACCACCGCAATAAAAAGACGCTGGATACCTCTTGAATTTTATGAAGCGAGGCTTTAATTTCATTCCCTTGAGAATATGGCTGCCGACCCGTAACACAGGGTTTTGTCAAACTGGGCACTTACATTTATTCTCTAGATATTCTGTTGTCTGTACAATGTATCAAGTGTTTCTGAGGTGAAACCAAGTAGGTATAACACATACTTCGTCACTGACACGAGCTGTGTAAATTAAGTAACCGGACTGGCAACATACCGTTTGATTTGGCAATATTTGGGACGCGGCACTTGGAGGGGCGGCGAACATGTGATACGCCGTCAGTACGAGTTTGAAAACGCTAGAGTGCTGTTCCCCAACGTGGGTCCCACGCCCCACAAGGGGGCAATTTGATTGTTCAAGGGGCAATTATAAAGTCTTGTATCCTGAACAAGTTGTAATTAGGTTTCATTTAGGGAATAATTCATTTTTATAATATAAAAAAATACGTATATTTATTTATTTATTTATTTTCCATATAAGATATCAACAGCCACAATGTGTAGCCAATAACAGATATCTACGTATATACATATAATGTTACAATGCATGTTGAAATATAAAAAAATATATATATATACAGAGCATTAATAATAGGTGGTAAATACAAGGTGGCTCAAAAGAAATTTTATATTTATTTAGCTTACTGCGTAAACGCAACGTATCCGAGGGGCGCGGGGGTTATGTCAATCGGTAGCCTGGCTCTTGGGAATTCCGTCGCTATGGAGCGTTTCTCGGGAGCAGACCGCGCGTTATGCGTGCGAGAGTTTTACAAAAACGGTGATTCGGCGACTCTAGCGCGTAGAAAATTCTGCAGTATTCGAGGTTTTCGCCACTTAAATGATGCGCCAAGCATTCCTCTCATTCGACATTGGGTTAAAAAGTTTGAAGAGACTAGTACAACGCTGGATAAATCAAAATCCGGGCGACCTAGGTCATCAAGAACGGTAGAAAACGTGGAGAATGTTAATCAGTCTGTTCGTAACGACCCGAACCTTTCAATTCGGAAGCGCGCAAGTGCTTTAAATGTGCATAGATCATCATTACATCGCATTATGCGAAAAGACCTAAAGCTGCACCCCTACAAAATTCAATTGGTGCAAGAATTAAAGCCCCAAGCTGCCAGTCAGAGGCTTAATTTCGTAAATCAGGTGATTGAGCGATTTTCAACGTTTACCAACATTTTGTTTACGGATGAAGTTCATTTTGATCTTAATGGCCACGTAAATAAGCAGAACTGCCGCTAGTGGAGTGCAACGAATCCGAAACGCAAACATCAGAAACCCCTACATTCGCCTAAAGTGACCGTATGGGCTGCGATGTCGGCGCGAGGAATTATCGGCCATTACTTTTTTGAAGACGAAAGGGGTCGTGCAGTTACAGTGAATTCAGAGCGTTATGTGGAGATGTTGGACAACTTCTTGGTACCTGAACTGCAAAACTTTCCTGGCTATAACCAAAGAACATGGTTCCAATAGGACGGAGCAACTTCACGCACGTCCAATATGTCTCTGCCACGTGTTCGTGAAATTTTCTCAGGCAAATTGATCTCCCGGAGAGGTGACATAAATTGGCCTCCACGCAGTCCAGATTTAACCCCTATGGACTTTCTCCTATGGGGTTATCTTAAATCTAAAGTTTACGCCAATAAGCCGACTTCACTGGCGCATTTGAAAGAAAATATCCGTCACGAAATGGCAGCCATCCGTGAGTCCACCTGCCGAGACGTCATAAGTAATTTTACTGTTCGATTAAATGAGTGCCGAGAACGCGAGGGTCTACATTTAGACGATATTATTTTTAAGAAATAAATCTCCAAAAAGTGTATTTTAATAATTAATAAACATTTTTTCTATATACGGCTTACTTTTTTTTTAATCGATCCACAAATATAAAATTTCTTTTGAGACACCTTGTACATAACCAAGTTATAACCAAGTTACTAAAAGTCAGCAATACACTATAAAAATCACCAAAATAACCAGATCTCGATTGTTCTTACAAAATAGAACAGCTTATATGACCTATTTTGTAGTTTGGTTCCTTTCTGCAGAGAATTGTCTGTCTTCACACTTACTAGTAACTACGAAAGCCATAAATATGAAAATTCACACTTCACATAAATTTTTAATCCATGTTGTGACGTATGTAGTTCTAATTTGGTATGTAAAAAATAAACAGTAACGTAGAACACAATTATACATTAAGTTATTTGTTGTAATATTTGCTATGTAAATTAGTGGTACAGAGATATTCGCTTTGATAGAAGCAAGTAAATACGAGTGTATGTGCTCTGCATTAATCTTATATTAGCTGTAAATTAAATGCTGTCCTTTGTTTGCAATGCAGTGCTAATATTAGAAATTATACGGCTTAACAAGCTCAATGCATTCTCACCAACTGCTGGTACCCAATTAATTGCACCTTATTGTTTCACACGAAAAGATAAAATTGAAACGATATTAACATCGAACATAAGGAAATTATAAAACTTAATTATAATACCTGGCATATAATTGGTTTATGAGGCATTGTAAGGGCTTTAAGAAGAGTACAAAGGGGTGAAATAATAGAGCAGAAGTCTATGCTTGTATTGCTCAAATAAACAAATAAACCAAAAGTACATTAGCACAATCACTGCAAGAAAAACTTCTTATTCTGATGTACGAGGGATGTTTCCTAAATTCTGGGAATTGTGCTATAATTAAATTACGCAGAATGTATAGGCAATGTTATTGGTGCTAGACAAGTCTTGACATGTATATGCAACTATCTAGTGCAATATTGTTCAGTCTGATTTAGGTGTTCGACTGATATAGACGCGTTTTCATAGCACTGTTTTTGTAACCATGGAAGACGTAGCAAAATCTCAAAGAGCAATAATTTTCTTTTTGTGGAAAGAAGGTGTGAAAACATCAGAAATTATTCAGCGTCTGCAAGGAGTATTTGGTGAGTCTGCAGAATCCAAAAGTACTGTTTATCGGTGGATCGATCGTTTTAAAACCGGCAGAACATCACTAGAAGACGATCCACGCAGTGGGCGCCCAATCATGTCGGTAAATGAAAGAAACATTACTGCCGTCGAAGACCTACTGAAAGAGGAATGACTCGTCAAATTAGTGTGCGCCTAGGAATAGGTACACGATAAGTTCATGACATCTTGCGTGATTGTTTGGGCGTTAGCAAGGTTTCGCCGCGCTGGGTGCCAAGGCTGTTGAGAAGGCTGTCGAGAAAAGTTGAGGACGGCTTAAAAAAAATTAGTTTATCGTTGGGATAAATGTATTCAGTTAAATGGAGATTATGTTGAAAAACTACATTATAATATTGACGAAAATTAACAAAATAATAAAAATTATAACTAAATTCCCAGAACTTTGGAAACATCCCTTGTACTATCTGCTTAGCGAATGTTGGCGATTCTAACTATCATAGTTATATTGGCATCAAATAGCTCTATTGAGGATTTTTCGGACTACTGTCGCAAATATTTGAGCCACGAAGTCCTTTTTCAACCTGGCCCTCTACTGGGTTCAATTTTACCTTTCATGATAAGCTGGAGGAACCTATATTTATTTGGGTTCCTCATTATGTGTCCCAAAAGTTCTAACTTCAAAGAGGAATCACTCTTCGACCTAAATATTCAAGCAGCTGACTTAAAAAATGAAATCTGTAAAAGACTAATAATAAAAGAAGAAAGAAAATGGCAAGACCTCCTGTAGTACACGATACAACTTCTCGATTTGAATCTCGTACGATTTGTTGTACGATAATTATTGCATTGAGAATTTTGTTCAGAATTATCGGATGTAAAATTATTGTATTAGGTCGTCAAGAATGAAATCTGTAGAAAAAAGGCAAAGTTGGTTGATAAATTATAAATATAAAGAATTATTTTATCGAAGTATGCACTCATATTGTCTATACACTTTTGCCATTTAAGCGGCAGGTTGTCAGGCCGGTAGTATAAAACCCTGGCGGACGAGAGTCAGTGAATTCCTGGAAGGCCAGTTTTACAGCATTGTCGTAATTAAACTGTTTTCCTATTAAAAAGTTGTTCAAATTGCGGAAGAAGTGGTAGTCAGTGGGGGCCAGATCTGGTGAGTATAGAGGATGGTGAAGAAATTCCAACTCCGATTCCTGTAGTTTTGCCACAGTCATTTGTGCAGTGTGTGGTCTAGCGTTATCATGCAATAAGATAGGAGTCGATTTGTTGACCAATCTAGGCTGTTATTCTTTAAGTCTTTGCATCATTTCGTCCAGTTGGTTGCAGTATATTTCTGCTGTGATCGATGAGCCAGGTTTTTAAGTTACTTGTACGAAATTTGGCGTTCCAATTTGATATTGTCTGCTGCGTAGTAACACTAGAGCAAAATACACTATTAATGTTTTACGTGGTCTGCGATGCCGTAGTTCCACGTAATAACTCATACATCATAATAGTGCGAATATCCGACCGTTCCATTTTCAACAATATTTATTGATTTTGATATTTTTTAGAGCATACAATGATTTCTTTAAACAGGCGAGATGTGCAACTTTCCAACAAGAAAAACAGAACGGTAAAATATTAGCCAATGTCAAATAATAAGCTGTTAAAGTTGGCAATATTATTAACTACAAATTTCATTCTTGCCGACCAGCAAGTGTATTGTTTTTATTTCAAAATTTCTTAATATAAAAATATGTTTTAGTTGTCGGGAAATTTTTTGAAAATTTGTTAAACGTTGATAATAAACAACTATGTTTGTAATAAATAAAATTAATAGCCAAATAAAAAAATAAATAATATAATATTTTGGTAAAGATCCAAATAGCTGAAGAAACCACTGAACTAAATACTACAAGAAGTATTAAAAATGACAATAATACATAAACTTTCTTAATGCTTTTTGTTGAAAAAGATAAACAAATACAACATGACAAGAAAGTGCTGTCTAAAATGGAAAAGGATGAAAAGGGAAAATAAGGCAAGATTTTTCGATAAGATAAACGTAAATTAGTATGCCAGAAAAAAAAGTAAATGGCAAAAACAGCGAGTTAGAAAAATTGTATGGATCTTTACTGGTCAGATAAGAAACAGATCGCTATAAAACTGTGTTAAAGAAAATGTATTATAAAAAGCAATGTTGATACATAAATATCACAGAAAGATTGAGTTTTAAAATCCATAGACGGAGCCAAGAAGTTTTTTTAAGGTGTAAAAAAATGACACTAAACCACCGCAATAAAGACAATACAAATAATACGTCCACAAATGATTTGTTAAAGGCGGTAAAGCAAGAAAAAATAACAAAGTTCTTTAAGTCAGTACTTATAATCTGATGATACTAAAGTTTTAAATTGTTAAAGTAGGTCTAATCTTGACGTGGCTTAACTTGCTGATCAAAGGTTGCAGTGAAAATAAATCATCATTATCATCATTTATCAGCCATTGACGTCCACTGCTGAATATAGGCTTCAGACGTGAAATTCTTATATCACAAAATTTTGTTTGCTGTCTGATCCACAAATTTGTTTTTCGATCTAAAAGTGTAACGCCAATCATCTCTCCTTCGATATTTGAGCAACTTGCAATTTTTCTGCAGATTTTCGCGTGAGGGTGATAGTCTCAGCACCATAGGCAAAGACTGGTAAGACACATTGATCAAATACCTTTCTCTTGAGGCAAATGGGGAAATCACCTTTTAAAATGTGCCTCAGATTTGTAGTGAGAAACTTGATCAATGGGTCTACCCGCGATTTAAGGGTAGACCGGGGCAAAAAGTAACAGGGTACAATAGTAACACGGGGATTTTTCTGAAACTATAGCGCAAAAATTTTCGTAATAGTGACAGCGTATGCTTCTAATAAGTTGTTAATGAAGCACCATCAGAAAGGACTGTTTACAATTGGTTTGCAGAATTTCGTCGTGATCGTGCGTCCATCAGTGATGAATCTCGTGAAGGTTGACCGAAATCGGTTGTGATTCAAAAAAACATCGATGCTGTGCGCAAAATGATTGAAGAATATTGGCATGTGACTTACCGTGAGATAAAGGCATCCTTTGGCATATCGCAGACTGCTATACATTCGATTTTGCATGAACCGATGGATTCCGCATAATTTGACCGTAGCTCAAAAAACGGGATCGTGTTGATTGGTGTAAGAGAATGCTAAAAAAATTCACCCTAGGCACTGCAAAATCCGTATACAATATCGTTATAGGTAACCAAACTTGGATTTATTTATATGAACCGGAAACTAAGCAACAATCCACTGTTTAGGTCTTCCAAGATGAACCGAATCCCACAAAAGTTGTTCGTTCACGAAGCACTTTCAAGAAAACGTTTGTTTCTTCAGTTGTACTGAACATGTCGCAACCATTCCTTTAGATGATTGGAGAACAGTTAATACTGAATGGTATACAACAATATGTTTGCCAGAAGTCATCTACAAAATCAGGAAAAACAACCAAAAACGTCGCATCATTCTTCATCATGACAAATCAAGCTCCCACATGTCAAACAATTGATTATTTGAAGGAGAAAAACATCGAATTAAAGTCTCATTGCCCGTATTCACCTGATTTATCCCCTAATGACTTTTTTTGTTCCCCAATGTCAAACAAAAAATGCGTGGACAGCGATTTTCATCACCTCAAGCTGTTGAAGCCTTCGAAAACCATGTTTTTGAGATACTAACTTCAGAGTGGAAAAAATGTTTCGAGAATTGGTTTTAACGCATGTACAGTGGGTGGCCAAATTATTAGGGACAGTGCAGATTTTTTGTAATTTTCAAATGAATTTAATGAGGAAATAAGTGGCTTTGGGTCTCGTATTTATTTTTATTCATTAGAGTGCTTTATTTAGAATATAAAACGACATAATTGCTTATTCATAATCATTTATTTTTGTATAAAAAGTGTTAATTTAACAAATTAAGTAAAATCTTAATATTTTGTAATGCCACCCTTTGCTGCGATTGCGGCTTCCTGGCGTTTGGGCATGCTTTCTATGCAGACTTTTGCGTTGTGTCGGAGATTGGGGTTGTGATGCCACTCTCTGATAAGGGTTTCTATAAATTGCCGCTTGGTTGGGATGATTTCTTTGGCGATCTCCCGCTTTTTAAAATAATAATGATACCAGCAACTAGAATATAGAAGAAAAATGATTTATTCTTCACAAAATGCATTTAAACTTGAAAATTACAGGGGGGGGGGTGTGCTGTCTTAATAATTCGCCCACCTACTGTAAGTGTGTATAAATCTTAAAGGCGCATATTTTGAAGATCAATAATACAGTTTGTTCAAAAAAAAAAATTTTTTTTTCATTCTTAGTTTTTGTAAAAACTTAAAAGGTAAATCTCGTACATACGATTTTCCTAAATTTTATAATAGCGGAGAGCGCTGTGTTCAAATCCTGTTACAGTAAGTCAAATTTTAGTTAAATCATTGTCAGATCATTTTTATGTCACTATCAGTGTTACTTTGATGAACATTCGGGCCCAAGGAATATAAGGGTTGAGACAGACACAAATGATAGTTAAAATACGGCGAATTTTCGTCCTGTCTGAATAACATTACTCCGTTATCTATTTTATCTGTATAATTTGTTATGTTTTTCAATTCTAATAAAATTTACAGCGGCGTATTTAAACAGAACTTATCTTGCCCGTTAGCATTTTCCTGTTAATCTACTACAACTTGTGTGTTACCTGTATTAAATTAACACACTGTTTTCTAACAACGATATTTAAACGAACCAAATTTGCATTTTAACTTCGTTTGCTCCAACTTCCGTTAAGTTTTGGGTATATTTATGTATTCCTTTTATAATTGTATATATATTTTAACCGTATCTGATAGTATACTCTGGAGTATTATTAATATTATACTATCAGAACCAACCATACACTGTCTTAAAACTTTGTTTTCATTCTGATTTATTTCTTATTGGGAGTTTCATTATTTCAGATTCAGCAGACTGAATTCTAGACTCGCAAAATAAAATGATGAATTGTCTGTGGGTGGCTATAACTTTTACGGGTGATTTCCCAGAAATGAAATGCTTTAGTCGATTTTTTTTAAAGCATCTCTTTGAAGTAATTTTAAAGTTTTAAAGGCAATTAATGTAAAAAATTAATAAGTTAATTTAATGCCAAGATCTTTTTTGTTTTATAATTAGAAAAAAATATTATAAAGGAAAATTTATAAGATCACTCTTTAAAAAAAATAACACAGGAAATTAATGACAAGATATGGTAATGGTAAAGAAGTTCTGGGAAAATTGAGACCACAATATTATTACTATTATTAAATACAATGGAATGAAAGCAAAGCTTTAGGAGTTTCATAATAGTAAAAAAAAAAAAAAAAACAATCAGCGTTCGCGCCAGTTGCGCGAATTATTAATATTTAGTTAGGGGAATCTCTGTTCAACATTCATATTCATCATCATTGGCGGGACAGCCCGAAGCGAGCTTCCTGTTTCCGGGTTTCATGATTATGTTTTCAATCTATGTACATTCAGGAGTAATATGGTCAGTACTACATCCATTTTTTAGCATACACAGAAAGACACCTACAGTTTAAAGCCCGTTACGAACGGCTAAGCAGAACCTGTAATTTGTATAAATATTTTTATATAAATTACACTGGTCAACAAAGAAATTTCATCAGAGATAATTTTGGGTTACCTGCATTCAATTTTCAATGCTGATTTCAAAACAGCAATCAGATTTTTTGTATCACGTATAGTTTTTATGATGAAATCATATATATATATATACACAGATTTACCAATACTATATAGGCACAGTACTACTTTTTTCAACATTTTATTGGATTTGATTTATGTATTTCGTACATTAACGTGTGCATTTCGTATTAACGTATGCACTTCCTGCATTCACATCTAGATTTCTTTCCCCAAAACCTTGCAGTGAGTGACGAGCAAGGGGAACGCTTTCACCAAGACATTAAAGCTATGGAAGTTCGTTACCAAGGATTTTGGAATGAAAGCATGATGGCTGACCATTGTTGGATGTTGTATCGTGAAATTCCAGACCAAAAGTTTAAACGAAAATCGTACTCTCAACGATTTTAATAGCCTGTAATGGTATACTCTTATTTTACAATATTAAAAGCTCTATTTCATGTAAATTAGTGGTTTGCAGTTCATTGCCTTGTATTAATTTAGCGTAGATGTGTATGTTACTTTTCCCAAATAAATGGTTTGCATAAAATGTGATTTTCTATACACTCCATTTTCATATAATTACGTATATTTTCATAATATACAAAAATATAAATAATTTAAAAACTATACGTGCTACAACAAAACTATAACCAGATTTGGATTCAGCATCAAAAATACATTCAGAAAAGCATATTTTTGTTTGTGATGAGAAAAAAAAGTTTAATTTTGTTGACCAGTGTTATTGGACATAAGCAGGAATTGAACTCACGTCTGTGCCCTTGCCTAGCGGTCAAATAGTGTTGCATGCCTAGCAGTTTGGGGGTCTTCTCGTTTGAACAGGTGTTTGTGTCTTGTAATGTTGTCTTGGGGTTTACTTCTGTGTATGTGGATGCTAATGTTGTTCCATGTTTCTTTTGTTTTGTTTTTGTACTGGCTTTTTGTGTCGTTTGGTGGATAGTGGTAGATTTCTTCGTGTATTGCTTCTTTTGCCGCTATGTCTTCTCTCTCCTTTCCTGGGATGTTTTGGTTTGACAGAACCTATAAGATTGTATAGGCAAATCAGTGAAACAGTGCAGTTGCGTCACTTGAAACGTCACAAAAAAATGTGACGTCAGGTTTAGTACGTTTACATTCATCTATTTAACGAATGTAATATTTGTACGCTATCACTTGAATTGAAATGAAATGAAAATATAAGAATAAGAACAGAATAGAAACAAATAAACTATTCTAATTGGCAAAATAGTCCTACAAAGGACTGATGTGATCCAAAAATATGATCAAAGAAAAGAAAATAAAAGTAAGTTGAATATAACTTAAAAACTATGCAGTACACACAAAATCAAATAAGAAAATCTATAAGAAAATATATAACTAAACACAAGACTGCTAAATAAAGAACAAACTAAATAAAAAAGGTTTTTAGAAATTACTATTAGATATTTGAACACAAGTCAGTATCAAAACACAACAGACGTATTATTAAATGACAAATATAAACATCGTTTTATTCAGGATACCAATACAAATGTCCCTATATTAAATAAACACTTAAAAATTGTAAATCTTCCAAATGACTATCGAACACAAACTAAATATGACTTCAAAAGGTATGTTTTAGTAAAATAAAAGAGTGAAGAGCAATATTAGTCTATAATTCACATGTAAAAAAAATCGATTTAGTTATTTTTTCGCCACTAAGTTTGTCATTGAAGTTATTACGCAAAATAACGAACTGCGCTGTTTCAGCTGAGCTATAACTGCTTTCTCTTGTGATATGGAGTCATATAGATTATCCTGGATTTTTTGGATTATGGTGTTTCTGGTGAACGTTTGTTATATGCTGGTGGTGTTACTTAGAGAGTCTGTCTGTATTATGAACTTTTGGCCTGAATGGAGTCTTATGTATTTTGTCGCCTGTAGAATAGCAAATGCTTCAGCAGTGAAATGCTGGATTGATTTGGTAGGTGGAATTTTTTAATTTCGTTTTCTGTAACTAGCTCGACACCGGTAGTACTTTGAATGTTGGCCCCGTCAGTGAAGACAATGTGATTATTGAATTTTGTGATTATTTTATTGTAGTATTTTAGGATGATCATGGGTGCCTTAATCTTTCTAGTGATAAGTTTTGTTCTGAAAACAAACGAGTAAATAAAATGGTAAAATAAAATGAATTAATATTTAGAATTCTGTTTTAAACCCTAAGTCTGCAAGTTGTGTATCTTCCATTTAGGTGCCTGTTTCTTAAACTGAATGTAGGATTATAGAGTATTAAAGGCTGGTTTTGGTAATAATAGGTGTTCTTAAAACCTTCCAAGTTTTCAATGTCTATGATGAGATAATATGTCATAAAAAGTGTTATGAACATTTTTTACGTGTCTGTTGTCAAAATGAGAAAGTAAGGAACGTAATGCTATTACACATCACGTCCAAAGCAGAGGGCACCATAAGACAAGAATAAAGAGCTTCTAACTTCATGCGTCACAGACAAACGGGTGTATTTGGCACTATAAGGTTGGTATAATATAACCAAATGAACATAGTGGCTAAGTTGAAATGGGTAACAAAGGTTAATGAAATGTAATACCACTACTAAGGAAGGGAATTATAAATAATGAAAATATGGAAGCAAAGTTAATAATAATGTGAAAAATTTATATAAAAAATTATTAGAATTGATTGATGTAGATGAACCTCCTGGTTAATAACAATAAGTCCTTACATTCTACCAACATATTGAAACAATATCGTTAAGAATGTAGGTGTAAGAGTTAAAACTTTTTCTATCTTGTACTCTTTGAAAATGGACCAATAGCCGAAATACTTGTATATTTGAGGTGAATTTACTTTAATAATAATAATAATAATAATTGTTTATTGACTAAATTACAATAATATGTTTCAAGTCAGTCAGTACAATCGTAAATATAATATTCAATAAAAGGTACAGAAAACAATATGTAAAACAATATGTACATATACAATATGAAAACATATAGGATGGTAGTAATTGTGTACTTAGTGAATGTAATAAATTAGATAAAATAATGCAAAATAGCATCAACTTCAATTTTATATACAATAAAAATAATTCAGAATTTATGTTGTAAAAATTCATTTATAGAATAAAAAACATAGTTGATAAGGAAAATTTGATGGTATTTTTAAAAGAGTTAAAACTATTGGTTTTGAGAGAGTCTGGCAAAAAGTTAATAAATTTAGAAGAATAATGGTTACTATATTTAGATTTAGTCAATCTTAAAATGATGGTAAAATCTTCTCTTTATTCCTTGTGTTGTAATTATAAATTTTTTCAAAAATCACATTCGCTTAAGTTTTTATAAGCTAACAAGAGGCAGTAATATATATATAAAGTGAAGTTGCAATCGGCTCTATAGGACAAACCAGCAATGATTCTGAGCGTTCTGCGTTGCAAGGATAAAATTCTTTCCGCAGCGGG
Organism: Liopterus haemorrhoidalis; assembly: GCA_963971575.1. Classification (NCBI taxonomy): domain Eukaryota; kingdom Metazoa; phylum Arthropoda; class Insecta; order Coleoptera; family Dytiscidae; genus Liopterus; species Liopterus haemorrhoidalis. The sequence goes on along the minus strand of OZ020622.1, from coordinate 6,894,596 downwards.
CGAATGGCCCCAAGCTAATAGTGCATAAGCGATCTGAGACTGGAAAAGTGAGAAATAAACTGTCCGCATAACATGTTCAGATACCGAAATCGCTAAATTTCTAAATAGATATATGATACTACATAATTTATTACCCAGAGATGTAACCCAGAGATGGGTTACATGCTGATCCCATTAGAGAGTGGGATCAACATGGATACCTAAGAATTTAAGGGAAAGTGGGTTATTAAAATTATGATGTGTAAAAGTTGTTAATAGCTGCTGAGTTTTATTTTCATTTAGTAATAGTCCATTTGCATTCCACATTTTAGCTTGACTACGAAATTCGTTACTACTAGACAGTGCTTTATCAAGGTCATTAGATCTAAAAATTAATGTATCATCGGCGTAGTGGATGCTTTTGATCTTTATTAACAAGGGAAAATCATTAATAAAAATTAGAAATAATAACGGTCCTAGAACGGAACCCTAAGGAACACCGATATTTAGAAGAAGATCAGATTATTAATAGCTACATACTGTTTTCTATTAGAGAGAAAAGATTTTACGAAAGCGCAATTGCCTTCATCAATATATCTTTCCAACTTATTTAAAAGGATTGGGTGACAAACACAGTCAATGGTTTTCGATAAATCTAGGAAAGTTGAAAACAGTATTCACCAACCTCTAAACTTTTATTAGGAAAAAGGTATGGTTCAATCTACAAAGTCATCAAAATTAAGAAATTTCATTTGGCTAGCCACAGCTGCAGTAGAAGCGTTCCAGATACAAAACACAAAATTTATCTGAATATATTCATCAAGAATGAATTCCCCCCTCTAGATGTGCTTGTACACCATAAAGAAAAGGAAACTTGAATACCATGGACACGTTATGACAAGTAAGAATCAACTTCTCCAGATAATTACACACGGAAACATTAAATGACCAAGTTTACAACAGTGGGAAGATGAACATCATGGCTGAAGGATCCCAGGTAGTAGTTTGTTCTACAATTTGAATCTTTTCCAAATTGGCGTATCTAAAATTAAAATGATCTTGCTGTTTGCCAACACCGTGGAGATAATTCTTGAAGAGGAAGAAAAGAAAGATATTAACATGAAAGATAGCTGGAAATATTTGTCACAGTAATAATTCTGAAACGGACAGTCAAGGAGAGAGATTACAACAATACTCAGATCTCGGTCAAAACACTTTTTCAAGAACAAAGATTTTGATGAATACATCATATACTTGATATTTGCATAACATTCATTCTTTTTGTCTATAGGATGTAAACGTGCTCAAGTTGTTATTAACGAATTCAGTCGCGAGATATCAAGTGTAACACGAAATAAACCACCACCGCTAAAACATAAGAGCATTCGTGTTCTTTTCAAATCACATGAAGAAGATCTTTACAGAAACTAATACAGATGCATATGATGTGCTCAACCAAGAAAGATTGAATTAAATATTATTGTAGCAGAACGTGATGATGTAAATAACTACACACAATACTTTAATGTATATCTATATTTTATAATGGCACTACATAAAAAACTGCGTTTCATAAAACATTAACTAATTGACAACTCTGTCTTCATGGATACTCCATTACTTGACGATGTCGTCACAACAAATATTCGTAGCTTTTGAAAATGTAGTTATTTAAACCCATGTTTCTCTACGCAAATCTTACCACGGACCAGCAAAATGACATTTTTTTTTACGCGGACCAGTGTAAATATTATATTTGTTATTAGTAGTATTGGGCTCCTAAATAATGAATTGAATTTTTATTAAATTAACTGGTTTGAATTAATTTCTGCATAATTCTTTATTGTTAGTTTGAAGAAATATTAGAATTTTAATGAAATTTGACATAATAGGCAAAAATGTATTTCGGTGTTAACAAGAATTCAATTAGCTTCGCGAGATGCTAGCAAGCGTTATGTTAAATAATAATTGCACGTTTTCCATACGCCAGGTCTAGTAACCTAACAGTAAACATACTAACGTAATAATAGTTATCTTTTTACTGAAACATCACAAAGAATATTTTAATAACATAATAAGGAAGCAGGAACTGTATACTAAGTACATCAAAAAGCTCTTTTGTAAAAACTTTCAAGAATATTGAAACTAAGCTTATATTTTTATTTAGTCTTTTATGGAAAATAATGTAATATGTTTTAAGTTTAAAAATGGATTTTTAATATTGTTTATTAAATTCATATTTCAAACCAAAGGGCTGTTGTTTTTATAGAAACCTTTTAATAAAGGAACGAAAAGGAAAATAACACATTTCGACTCTTTTTGTATCTTAAATAATAACAGGTGTTACACCGATGTACAAAAATGGCTATAGTCAAGATTGTAAAAACTATAGAGGTATAACACTACAGTAATACCCTGCTACTCGACGTTAATTCTTTCTGAAGCCTCGAGTAGCGATTACGTCGAGTGGCGAGTCGAATTTCCCCATAAGAAATAAAGGGAATCATATGTACATATATACATATAGATATAAGGAAATACATATATGTATATGTTTACCTTTTAGCTATGCCTGCATTTCTATCCTTTGGACCCATAATTATAAATATAAATCACTTATTTTAGCAAAACACAAAAAGTTCATAGCTGCACTAAATCTGAGTTGTTGTCGTCAAGATATCTAGGCACGAACGGCTGACCATGCCTTCATTTTGCTTTGTTTACCAAAATATGTATCACGTGATCGGTACTCGATCACGCGTCGGATAGCGATGCTTCCGTCGACTCTCACTCTCGACATTTACGTCGAGTGGCGAAAACGTCAAGCTAAGAGGCAGTCGAGTAACGGGGTATTACTGTACTTAGCGTACCAGGTAAGCTATACGCTAGAATCTTGGAAACAAGAATCAGAGAAAAATTGGAAGAAACGATGGAGGACACCCAGTGTGGATTCAGAACCAACAGAGGGACCCAGGACCACATATTCACAATACGGTAAATATGCGAAAAAGCAAGACAACGAGGGAAACAAATACACGCCTGTTTCATCGAGCTAAAGCAGTCTATGAGGCGAGGCTGATAGAAAAAAGAAGAGGAGGATCAATTAAGACCTGGAAGAACGAAGTGAGACAAGCGACAGAGAGACGAGGAGTCAGATGGATGGATATCAAAACCAGCATCTCAAATAGGAAAATCTGGAAAGATATATGGGAAAGACCACCGGAAGAGGTACAGTGACTACTCCTACAACGCCTTACACCAAAAGGTAGAAAGGCTTAGGATCAAGTAAGTAAGTAATAACAGGTGCCTGTCACAAGTATTTTACAGTTGATTTTTGGCACACAAATACTCCACTGCGTTAACTCCAATAACAAATTTGTAGGAGACGAATGAGGACATCTGCTTCTAAAAGAAAATACTTTTTTAAACCAACGGTTCTCAAGTTAGAGCACTAAGTGATTTTTTATTTATATATATATATATATATATATGATGATTTTTAATTTTATAGTTCCCTCTTTTAACAATGGGTAAGAATATAATTTTAAAATTCAAACATAAAATTAAATTCAAGACACGTCGTCCATTATGTAGATACTTTAATTTATTTTACTTAAAATATCTCAGAAGAATTTAATTTCATAAAAGTTGATAGAGTTCATAAAGTTGAACATTAGTTTCTTCAACTGCAAGTTTTATAACTGCGTTAAAGTTATAGCAACTTGTTTTTAATGTCATTTATTTCTTATCTTGATGAGTTTTACGAATTTTATTACAATTTTTAATATGTTACTGAACATAAATTAAGTACACCCTCCATTTAACAGCATTTATGACTATGTCAGAATTTATTACTAAAATCACAGCGTTTTAATTAAAAAAATATAGTTACAGTCATAACAGCTAAATCTACTGATTACTAAATCGACCGATTATATTAATTTAATGAAATGTTGCATCATTCTTCATCATGACAATGCAAGCTCCCACATAACACGTTATATTTATTATTTGAAGAAAAAAACATCGAATTAATGTCTCATTGCCCGTAATCACCTGATTTATCCCCTAACGACTTTTTTATTCCCCAATGTTAAACAAAAAATGCGTGGACAGTGATTTTCCTCACCTCAAGAAGCTGTTGAAGTCTTTGAAAACCATGTTTTTGAGATAACAACTTCATTTAAAACATAATCTACGGGAATAGGCCGAGTGGAAAAAATGTTTCGAGAATTGGTTTGAACGCTTGCAAAAGTGTATAGGTATATCTTAAAGGCGAATATTTTAAAGCAATAAAACAGTTCAAAAAAAATCTTTCTATTGTAAAAACTTAAAAAGTAGCCTTCGTATCATGTAAAAAATATGAATCAGAACAAAACGACTTAATTCGAATTTCAATGTCTGAACAGATATTTTTACTTTTTTTTAAAAATTATTTATTTCACATCGGCCTATTTCTGCAACGAGGCTAATCGCCAATGCCAGGGGGCGAGCTCATACACCTGGATGAGGGGTGAATGATGTGAAAATGAAAGTAATGTAAACATATTATTCTCGCCCGAATAATATCACCAACGAAGGAGGGTCGAACCATCGATCGCCCAATTCAGACTGATTCTACCAGTCTAAAACCGCACGATTTAATGCGCTCGACCACTCCGTTGGCTCATTAAGAATTATTTTAAGCAATTCTGTTCCTTATCTATTAATTTTTAATGACTATATTCCTTAATGAGCTTTATCAGGGTCAGCCATCTTGATTAGTAGTGACGCGAGATTTTTGCAAGTGGCGTTTGCATTTTGTCTGTCGTTTTTAGTTATTTTTAAGTGGTAAAAGTGCAAAGTGAACTTGAAAAAGTGTGTGATATTGTGTACTTTGGTGTTTGGACTCTATGGATACCAAAATTGGAGAGAATGAAAAGGTATTTGTAGAAATTTTTATTAATTTTATAATGCGTCATTGTTATGTAAAATGTGCTTCTATATAGAATATGGAAACACATACATATGTACATATATATGTAGGTGTATACTGTAGGTATATTTTTTATATGTGTGTAGACCGGTGGTATCCAACCTTACGCTATCATTATCTGACAAAGTGAGGTTGTTGATTGAAATTGGCAAAGGTATAAAAAAGAAAAAGAGAATGCCACAGACTTTGGTATTCCTCCAAGTACACTTTCTACAATTATAAAAAAGCGCGAAGAAATTCCGAAGAAATCCGAAAATGGTGTAATGATCGCAAACGTTTTAAAATCTGTACTCACGAGGACATCGACGTTATTTGATTCCACGTAGTTTTATTTTATTTTAATTATTTAATAAATTATATTGTTAAAACCAGAAGTTGAATTTCCATCCAACCACGCACGTGACAATATGAACTTATTCCAGTTTTTTCAATTTTAAATCCTACAAAAACTTTAACATTACAAATTTAAATTCGTTTTCGCTGTCAAAACTCAAACATAAAAAAGTTGTCGTAGAGTAAGTATTACTTTTTTACTTTGCAATACATTAAATTGGTACTCGACCTTATTTTCTCTTCTCGCCAAACAGTTCAATGCAAATATCCAAAATGTTTTCATTTCAATAATAAATCTTCAAGTATTGACAGTTTTACGTCGCTCCCCATACCAATATATCTTTTTTACCTCGTTTACATTAGCAATCTTTTTTCCATTCCTTCCAGTAGAAATCATTCATGTCACTGAATTTATCTTCATTTAGACGCAAAATGTATATGTCACCGTCAAACGGACAGTATTCATAAACGAAAGATTCTTACAGACAAAGATAGAGTGGGGCGGAGGAGAACTGAGAATTGAGGGGTGAAGGAGATGAGGAGGAGAAAAATAAGTAGAAACAAGAGTAGAGATAGGATTAGAAAGCAAAGACAGAGAAAGAGAAATATACGGACAAAAAATGAGAAGAGAAGCAAAATAGAGGGAAAAAATGTCACCCCTTAGAAGTCGAAAAAATCCCTTCTTCCTGGGTCCTTACGACAATCAATATTTTTCGAAAAATTAATCCGATCAAGAATTACTGTTGTACTATTCCGGTTTCTATCACTGTACATTGTTGAGATTTTTTTCAGATTTTTAGATCAACCCCTCTGGGAGATAGAGCAGGGGACAATTTTTTTAACATATTTTTTGCCAAAATATCATAAAAAAAATTGTTTTTTAAAAATATAAAATTGCTTGTTGATCCACGATTTAAGAGGTTTCTTCTGATATGTCAATTTTTTCATTAAATACATATTTGTTTATATTTATTTTGCAATGTGTCTTTTTTTAAAGTTTTTTGGTTCCAAGACTTGCGAGCGGATCAAGTCTGGACCCTCCCCTATTAGTCCGCTAGCTGGTTGCTATGATTCTTGGAAGGATTAAGGGTTGTTCAATTAAACTCAACATTTCAGCTAATCTACTTTAATTATGATACGGTTTAAATATTTATACTAATTACACTAGACTTACAATTACGTCTCTAAATGACTCTAACCCATGATGAACAAATTCTCACTCTACTTAAAACACGACTTAACTTCTTCACTCTTTAGACTCAACTCTTAAACATGGTCTTAACCATACGACGGGTCAAAATCAAAATCAACTAACTTGATTTAAAACGCGACTACCCTGAAATGCTTACATCGCCCAACTGTTAAATGTCATTTAACACCTCTTGACTGTCTGTCTTGTACTATCTTACAATTCATAATTTATTGGTGATAACTCAGATAAATATCCCATTAGAAAATAGCCCAAACATAATATTTATATCTCAGACAAAAATTAATTATTATTTATGTGCTTATGGTTGACGTATATTTTTAACACAATAATTTACGATTCACTTTTCATGTTACATTGACAAAGTGTCAAGTTACAATAATAAACAAGTCTACCCTTATCTTAAATGCCCTTTCTAAGAAATAGATTATTTTTTATTATTTAACATTTTAAATATTTTACTCTAATTGAATGATTATACTGAATTTATTTATGAAATAATACCAAAATTACCTCCCTTACAACGGCTTGCTGTCTTTGGTTTTCATGCATGGATAATGCCTTCCGTGTAGTTCTTTTCCATATATTTCGTTTTTTTTGCCAACTCTTCCCAATTATGGCAGCTTAAGTTTGCATTTTAAGTGTCTGTAGTATCACGTCTTTCTATCTTTTCTTCGGGGCTCCTACATTTGCAGTACATAGTAAAGTATCTGCTTCGGTAGGCGTTCTCCTGGCATACGTATTACTTGTCCGACCCATCTAAGTTGGTTTTGCATGAGCAAACACTCTATACTGGTGGAGTTGGCCCTATTGAGAACAGATATATTGTCGACGTGATCCTGCCATTTTATTTTCAATATTGTTCTTAGGCATCGTTGGTCATACCTACAAAACCCTAAAAAGAAAAATAGCTGAATTCTGGTCAGACTATATAAAATTAAAATCAATAGATTGCAGTCATATATTGTAATAAATCGTCGTGGGTCGTAGGAAGATAATTTCTGTCTCCCCTACATCCAACTATATATTACAAATAGCTGTAGGAAATCCTGCATTCGTGTGTGTTTGTGTATGAAACACATGCGATACAATAAAACAAGGATTGAGATGGTGTAGGATAAGGTAATTTTACGCTGTAAAACAGGATATTTATTCAATTAAATGGATTTGGAAGGAAATTTTATAGCCCATAAACGTAAATCATTAAAAGGAAAACGGTACACTGCGCCGAATTACAAATTTACAACCACCGGTTGCAGATTTTCTACTTTTTAAATTGCAACTCTAGTGGACCAGAATTGCATTGGCTTTCATACATATTCGTGTATTAAATAACTGAATCACTTGAGTTATTTTATCACCATGAAGTATTCACAGCTCTAAAATTAGTATACTGTACACTATGCGTTTTTAACGACTATTTTAACGTTTAATGGCCGCGTTTACTGCTATGAAAATTAATGAGTAACGGATGTTGTGATATCTATGTTTTTTCAAACCAACTACGAAGGAATAAATACATTTCTCCACGACCACTATAGAATTTACCAATTCTAAAACCAATTTTGACTACAGAAAGTTAATATTCTAACACAAGAGTTGGAATGTTATTCTAAAGCACTTTATCTTCTTATGTATTTTGCCTGTATTTCATTCCATCACTTGTTATGGAATAACTATTCCATGCTTGTAGTCGTTTATTTTTGTAGGGTTACATTAAAATATATGCAAAGTTGGCATTAAATAAATGCAACATAACTTCCTACAAAGTACTTAAATAGTGGCCGATATGCAGCATATTAAATTAAAATTAAACAAATAGTAAATAAAAAATAAGTTTAATTAATTGATTAATTTGTTACGTAATATAAATTATTTGTTAAAATAAAATGTTTGTTAAAATAATTTTTTGTTATTTTTTTTTTCTTTTTGGTGGCCGTGGAGAGAGTAGGATCTGTGACTTGGTTGGACGAGAAAATTCGATGCTCGTGGTTCCACTCAAGAAATTTTTTTTTCATTCCAACCTTGTTACTGAATATACTATACCATAACCGTGGAAACATTACAAATAGTTATGACAAAATAAATACTTAATAAGTATTATTACTATGATAAAAATCAGCTGTAGCCACCACAGGACTGACCACCAAAAATCTTCCATTTCTAGATGACTGCTTTTTACCAAAAGTTTATTAACTGATGCCATTGACGTTAGAAGCTTAAAAATAAAGTTTCATAAAAATCCGTATACCCAAATTCGCTTTACACGTGTCCAACAGACAGACCGACAGACATCACGCTAAAAATAGTAAAAACATTATGCAGGAACCTCAATCCGTAGACATCCATCGAAATATAAAAATGTCAAAATCGGTATGATCACAATGCCTCCCTTACATGTATATGAAAGTGGCGATCGGTAAAAACATAATTAGAACTGGGGCAAAAAAAGCTTTTCAAAATACAAAATAGAAAATACCGATAAAAACTATTGAAATACTGTCTTTATAATATTTGAACATACTTGTCGTCTACTGGACGTTCTGAGACGGAGACTGTGGCAGCTTTTTTAACGATCCGTACTTTAGCCAGCGATCCTTAAAAAAATAATCGCAGCAAAAACAAATAAATAACACTGCACCACTATGATTTAGTGACTTACTGTCTGAATTATAAGAGATCTAAAGAATATAGGTAACTAATATTCCCATTGTATGAAACGTCACAACATCTATTATTAGGCAAATTTTAAGGAATTAGTATTGCATTATATGCTGGGCTGTAATATCTGCTAATCTGCTAATCCTGCACCAGTAGACGCTCTGCGGAGCACAGTTTGGAAAACTCTGGTCTATGAGTGAATAACTCATAGTGTATAGTCCATTAATTTTAGAACTGTGAATGTAGCTTGATTTCATATTTAAAATATAGACTGTTTTGGAAGAATATCATCTATTAGCCCATGGAAATACCCCACAAAACATGGTTACCAGCCCATAGTTGCTAACAAAGTTTCTAGCTCTTATTAAATTCAGCTTGGATTCTCAATCTGTGTTACGACAAAGGAGAAAGTCGATGGATACTTTCAGTCATTCATTAGTCTTTTACAACCCTTAAAGAGTTTTTGCCGCTTCCACAAACTGCTTCTGGTTATACGATGGTTACTTTGCAACGATAAAGTAAAAAGTATGGACTTTACAAAGTCTACAGAGTTCTTTTGGAATATGCATTTCGTGGCTACATATTGCAACAGTGACACAAAGATTTTTCTACACTAACAACGCAGCCAACGGAGTGGCCGAGCTCGTTAAACTTACTGCGGGGCAGTTCTGATTTGTAAAAACAGTCTGAATTGTGAACATGTCTACTATTGTGTACTAAATAGTAGACATGTTGCGCGATTCTGGTCTCTGCAACTCTGCAGGTTGCCTACTAGACATGTCTATAGATCAATTCCCGTCTACGGGCCTGTTGCGAGACCAAAAATTGCAGGTCTAAAGTCTCCCGATCGGAATGGGAGACCGCATGCAACGTTAGACATGTTGCGCCACATTTTGACAGTGTGGACGTCACTCGGCGTCTACAGACGATACACGTAGTCTATCTCCGCATACCAAGTGGTGTGATTCGGCTATAATCGCTTCGCAAACCTCTGGTACCATTTTCGATATTGCTTGCTTAGATATTCTGAAGGTGTACATGAGGCTCATGAATGAGTCTCCACTTGCTAGGAATCGCAGTGTGACTGTCAGTCGAAGAGAAGCTGGGATGGTTTCTCTAAATTTTGTATCCTGCTTCATTATTATCCCTCCAACCATCAGAAGCAAATGTTCAAAATCAGTAGGCGTCAGCCGGGTGAAATTCCGAAAACCCATGGCGTCTTCCAGTCTGAATTTATTTAATAATGCATTACCGAACCTAGGTCCTTCTGCCAGCACGTCGCGCGTCCACCAACGTTTACGGATTCGCGTTCTTTCACTTGTAATTAACACTAAGCAGAAACTCATTCCACACAAAACAATGTCCTCCATGGTGGACTGCGAAGATGAGACTGAGAAATTCACACGTTAGACGTTAGACGAGACAAAGAACGGTTCTAGACGGTCTATAGATAAATCGCGCAACATGGTCTGCTAGTGTGTACTAGCCTTTAGATAGCTGGTCTCCGTTGGTTATATTATTAGGGCAAGAATAATATGTTAACATAAACTCCATTTTCACAATCATTCACCCCTCATCCAGGTGTAAGAGCTCACCCCTGGCATCGGCGATTAGCTTCATTGCAGATTTACCAAAAAATACCTATCGATAAAGTAGAAATTGATAAAAACATACATATAAAACGCAGTCAGTGTCTTAATTTCTTAATTCACATTGTGAACAATACTTAATTTTTACCTATAAATTTAATGTTAAGTACTAATTTAACGTTAATTCTAATTTATAAATTCGATGTTAGGATTTCAGCATATAATCGCCACTAATTTTACGCACAGTCTTCATACCTTGTCACGGTATATACAGTCTGTTCCAAACGGTTAAGCGGAACTAGATTTTGCAATCTAGTTACTTTCATCGTTTAAATCGTGCCTTTCGGCCGTTTTGTTTAAGCTTTGTAAATCATACTGACAATACACATTTTTTGGTTAAGGTTAATATCATTTTAAAATGTCATTTTCTTTATATTTTGATTTTTTGTGTCATTCTTAATACAAATTTCCCATTTATTTATTTTTTTGTCATTAAAATATAAAAAAAAAATATTTAATTTTGACATATGTCATTCGTTTCCATGGTTTCATTGTTGGAATTTTAAATTTTGACATCCCAACGTGAAAAATGAAATAACCCAAGCAAGGTCCCTTCTCGTGACAACCTAAAAGAACTAAATTCCCATTTAGTTCCGTTTAACCGTTTGGAACAGACTGTATGTTGAACTGTATTTGTGAAAAATAGCCTCAATGCTTCACGTGCCACTATTTTTATGTCAGGTAGTAAAACAGTAATAAGTGAAGAAATATCTACATTTGTTTTAGTGCTGCATAATTCTCTTTGGTCACTCATTAAAAAAATATCCCTCGCAGTGTTAACCAATAAAAACTAACAGTGTATCTCGAGTTTCTGTAACACATTGGGTAAAATGTATGCGAGTACTTACATTTAAATTTAAATTCTCGTTCAGAGCTGTCCCTTTATGGGGTCTGCTGACGATGCGTTTAAGGTTAGAACATCCAACGCATCAAATATCAAATTCACGGGTATAAAGTTTTTGAGATATAAGAAAATATACTTCTGGGTACCGTTTCTTCTTTCAATAATGATATGGCAGTGTGTATAAAGATATATTTTATCGTTTTCTTATAAAAATAATATAAGAGATATAGTAAATTGTATAAAAACTGTTAACTTTATTATCTGTCATAAATTTAACAAAATGTCACAAAATAAATTGAATAAAAAAGGGACTGAGACAATATATTTTTTCATATTGAATTTATGGCCAGACAAAAAAGATCTTAGAGGTAAATTTGATGAGATAGTGATAAACCGTTATAACTAAGAAGTGTATCCATTAACCAATATATGAAGTTTGAGCAATACATTTAGAAATTTAATTGCAAAGAAGTTACAATTTCTAGTTTTCAACAATCTTGTAAAATCTAAATAGAAATTAGTTTTATTACGAGTGTCATACGTATGTACTTGTTCCACAGTTTTATAATGCTCCTTATTTTTGCGTCCGAAAATTAAACACTGGAAAATATAAAGCGATGGCAAAGTCATAATTTTTAAATCTCGGAAAGCATGCTTACAATCCGCTCTGTAAGTTGTCCCAGAAATGATTCTAACAACTCGTCTTTGTAAGGCAAAAATTCGTTTTGCTGAAGCACTATGTTCCCAAGCAAGCAGGGCGTAAGAGATGTGCGATTGAAATAGAGCATACTAGGACATTTTTAAAACATTGACAGATATACAGTCAACGAGGTTTCGAATTAAATATATGGTTCTACATAGCTTAGTTGCCAGATTTTGAACATGATGGTTCCAGGTCAACGTGGGGTCTATATGAACGCCTAAAAAATTTACTGACCCTGGATTAGTAAAATCAGAATGTTTTAAAGTAATTAATAATTTATTTGTTTTGTCAATATTCAAGCATAATTTGTTTGATGAAAACCAGATATGCGAATCATGAATTAACTCTTCATTTTTTAAAAAAATATCGTTTTGAGATTTTGATCTGATCAACAACGAGGTATCATCAGTGTACATAAAATGGGAGCAGTCTTTAATACACGAAGGAAAGTCATTGACAAAAATAAAAATAAAAGAGGTCCTAAAATAGATCCTTGTGGAACTCCACAGGTAATAGGCAAGGGTGTTGAATCTTTGAAATGTTTTGAAACTTAACATACTAGAATCTATTAATGAGATATGATTTCAGAAGTGTACAACTGTTTTGGTCAAAGCCATACTTGGTTAGTTTAGTCAGTAAAATTTCATGTGACACGCAGTCGAACGCCTTACTTAAATCTAAAAACGTGAACAGACTAGTAATACTTTATTAGTAAACAGAATGGCATACAGATACAGAATTATAAAAAATATTTAGATACAGTAAGATACTTTTGAAAAAACCATGAAAAATGAAAATACCATATAAAATATGATTAATAAATTCATTTTTACCGAAATACATAGTAAGCTAACAATTAATAATGCATTGTAATTAAATAAACAGTTCATGTTAATCAGAATTATACAGGCTGTTCAAAAATAGCGGTGACGTCACAAAAAGCTCACTAAATTCAAAGTAAATCACTATTCTACGGAATCATTTTATACTTTGAACGTATGTATTATATATTATGTTAGTCATATGCACTAACGTATAAAACTAATGTTAGTCTTACAGATACGCAGCTATGTTCTTGTTAAAAGGATGTTCCTTTAAATCAAATTTTAGCCCTAATTTTTGATCACGAATAAAAAATTACTGATAAGAAATATGTGATTTTTTTTCGACATTCTATACAAATTTAATTTATAAACAAAATTTCAGTTGACATTCTGACGCTTACAAATTAAATTTATATGAAATACGTCCTTTAGGAAACACACCTACTTAACTTACTAATTTCAATAAGGAAATGAACTTAATATCCACACTAGCCGACCCTAAAGTGATGAAATGCCTCAAAAAAATTATCAAAATGTACTTTAAATCACTGGATAATTTTGAAGGGTTTTAGTTTGTCTTGCCCAAGTCTTCACAAAACCAAGATCCACTCCCAAACCACTTGTGTGGATATAATTTTTCGTATGTTTTTAGTAAATTGATCATCAAAATAGCAACTATATTTATGTTAACTAAAACTTATATAAATGCTTCATTGGAAGCATTTGCAAGCTGTTGTATTTCTGAGTAATATTTTTAATATTGTAAGTCTATTTTCGTTTATATATATATGAATAAATTTTAATTCCCTAAAACGTGTTTGAGAAAATCAATAAACGAGGAGAGAAAGAGTGGAATTTGCAATAAGTAAAAAGGTATGTTCTCCACTGACCAAACCCATATCTTTAAAATTCAAGCGGCGTTTTCTATTCAGGAAATGCTAAAACTTCTCAGCCATTTCCGGTGTTGAGATGATTTTTCAATTTCTCCCTGTTTTTCTGCATGTCACTGCGATTTAATATTACGTATGAATTGGCAACACTGATTTGAAATGTCTGCTTGTCAGAAAGTTTTTACAATTGCACTGATATGAGCAAAAATTTATATGAAATATGGTCATATTTTTTTATGACTAGTTTAAATGTAGTTTTCATTTCAAACATGTGTCACACGTCTGTTTGAGCGTAAATTTATTGTCAACTTACACTTTTTTCATTTTCAAATAGCCTGTACCCTGTTAAATTAAAATGTTACGCTTCATAACAAGTTTTCAAACAATCAAAAACTGTACCAAAGAATTAAATTACGGAAAAGAATTGGTAAACGATATTTTTCGAATTCCATTGGATTGATTACTGTCAGTCTGCATTTAACAGTTGAGAAGATCACATGTTACATATATATAATGGAGCAATACAGAGTTCAAGCGCGAGAAATGTTGGTACGTACAACATTTACCTTCTAATACCAACAACGATTGGTTCAATAATTTGAGGAGTTTGGTAGTATGACGATAAAAATCAATTCGTCAATCAAAACGTTAGAACATCAAATAGAGGGTTGTGCGGATCTGAAAGAAAGAGTTAAAGAAACAACTGAGGTGTTGTATGATTCTGGAATAGAAATATCGTAGATGAAAACATTGAGAACTAAAAAGGGAGGATGATATGAAACCATGTTTAGTTTAATTAATTTTATTTTATTCGGATTATACTGGGGCAATATTTTTGAATACAGACTTTAAATACAGACTTTAAATTTAAAAATTGCGAACTGGTCAATTAACAATACGAATGTAAAGATTTTTATAGATTCCAATCCAGAAATTTCATGAATGATAAACTATCTATCTACAGAAATCATTTCGCTAAGATGATTAGGACACCTAGAGTGAATGTACGAAAATGATAAAACGAGAAGAATCTCCAAACAGTAGATACTGTAAAGAAAAATTGATGTGAAGTGTGAATTTCCACACATTTCAGGATTTCGCAGGTATTTATTAACTGTGTGATGATTATTTGGGATGCCAAAACAAATTTTATGTCAAAATATTTTTTTATGAATTTTAATTCGAATGCCTAATACCATTATTTAAGTTTCTAAATATGTGCAGTATTTTTTTTTTTTTATATAGCAAGGTTCATTAAGATTTTGAAAATTGCGCTATGGCTTCCATTGGTTGCTTAAATCATAAGCCTCGCCCTCTGATACCTTCAAATATAGAATTAAATTATAATTTCAACACTTCCCACTGGTTATTAAATTTACGCTTTTAAAAATTAAATGCAACATTTACCAAAATATAACTAGAATTTTGACAAAATAATTTAAATAAAATAAAAATGCAAAACAAAACTGAAAAAATAAAAATTGACGGGATTCGAACAAAGTTTCTTACAGTAGTTTCAACTCACTAAGCGAGGACGCTACTACTGTGCTATACAGGATCACTCGTTTACTATGTTAAATAGCGGATGAAATATATTACATATTTTACTTAAATACACAAAAAATGCGTTATTTTCCGAAAACATAATCTGATTGAAAATTCCTGTTGTACTATTCCGGTTCACACTAATGTACATTACTGAGAATTTTTTCAGATTTTTAGTTTAAACCATCTGGGCTACAGGGTGTGGGACAAAATTTTTTTTGCACAATTTTGGCAAAAATCGCCTCAAAATCATTTATTTTGCAAAAATAAAATTTTGATCGTTAATCCACGTACCAAGGACTTTCATTTGATACCCTACACAGAATTGTAAAAAAATATATTTATTTTCGATGAGCATATATTTGTTTATATTTTTAGGGGCATATATTTTTTAGATGTTTTAGTATTTTTCCTATGTGCGGGTCAAAGAGTTGTACAGGCATGCCAAATTTCAACTCTCTAGGTTTAGCCGTTTGGTTACAATTTTTACCGAACAGACAGACAGACAGACGACAAAATGACGGTATAAGGGATTTTTGGTCATACCTACAAAACCCTAAAAATGACCAAAGAGATTGGAAAAAGTCCTGAAAGAAAGATCCCAAGAATGGAAGGTTAAAAATTGTAAGACGATTGGTCTTTAAGAATAGGATAGGAAGGTCAAGACCCGAAAATTGTTGTCAGCCAAAATCGATGATAATGATTATTGCAAAATTTCGCAGGTATATAATAAGTGAAGGCGGCATGCTGAGAGTGTAGGATAAATTTTACTTTGTAGTAATCACGGCAAAGGTTCTCACTTCTAAAATACAAGTGATGACATAAAAAAAAGTTCCTCGCTTCGGAAATACAAAGTAATGACCTAAAAAAAAGGTCCTCACTTCTAAAATACAAGTGACGACCTAAAAAAAGATCCTCATCTCTATTTCCTAGTGTGTTTGTGTGTTTTTATTTTTATTTCCTTCCTTCTTAGGGGGGGAGGACCCTTCCCCTGGGTGCGCCACTGGATGATATTACTTGAGTTCTTGACATGAAACCAAAAGTAACTTAAAACGTAAAATATGATTTTATTCCCCTCAAAATATTTTCGAAATCGTCGAAAGCGTTTTGACACATGTGCGAATTGGTAACAAAACCATAGATATTATTTAGTAGATCGGATATTGGAATGCAGTCACGTATACGATATAGATATTGTCAACCGACATTTAATATAGACATGCTCGTCACGTGTTCCGACCATATCGACGACAGGTCGACGCTTCCCGACGCTAATATTACAGACTTTACTGTTTGTGGATGCCGCGCACCGTGTCACTTTACTACACATTTTTTTCTGACATTTTCAAGGAAATTTACAACACTTTGCAAATAAACAACTAGAGAGTTATTCGCTGAAAAACAATACGAAACATCGTAAGAAAATGATGTATATGGCTAGCTTATAAGCGACGCCTAGGGAGATATTGTCTACTGTAAATAAAAATTCATAACAAAAACATGTGCAGCGATTTTTAAATTTCTCTTACAACCGCTAGGTGGCTATGAATCCTATTCAAACTACAGTGACTGTATAAAGACAGTGTGGCCATATGAACTGTAGCCGCCATGTTTATTCCAGATTTGTATTGGGTTATATGGAATAAATATTAATATATCCTAATATATTATAATATTTCTTAAATTTTTAATAGTTTTACGTATTTATGTTTATATATATGTGAATATCAATTTATTGTTAAGAAAAAACATGTATATGATTCAACATTTATTAAGATAAATATTAAAATTGCCTACCGGTGAAGGTATTTTTTTGGAATGTTTGCAACATAAAAAGAAAACAAATGAAAAAAATTCTTAAAAAAGGACATGAAAGGAAATAAAAGAGATATGTTTTTATTATTTTATAATTTGGACTTACAAAAACTAAAACACTTTTTTTATAAAAACGGGAGATACATTTTAATTTGAATATTTTAAATTTAAGGAAACAAGTTCAAACAGGACATTAGAATTAGAATAAAATGATAGGGAAAAAATGATGATAAGGTTCTATAAAAATTATAGAACCCAAC
This sequence comes from Liopterus haemorrhoidalis, assembly GCA_963971575.1. Taxonomy (NCBI): domain Eukaryota; kingdom Metazoa; phylum Arthropoda; class Insecta; order Coleoptera; family Dytiscidae; genus Liopterus; species Liopterus haemorrhoidalis. The sequence goes on along the minus strand of OZ020622.1, from coordinate 6,876,908 downwards.
GTTTCTCTAATTTTTGGGAAAACGCATGTTTATATAAAAAAAATAGGATATTTTCATATTAAAAAAGAATAAGCAGAACATGTTATATACCCTGAGTTCAAAAATAAATTACATTAGAGTTGGCTATGGAAAAATAAAATAATGTATACTACAAGCTTTATGCAAAAATAAATAACTTAAGACAACAAGAGTGATTTAATTAATTCAGACAGTAAATTAATTCTAAAGCTTTCTGTTGACATTACTTTTATTTTCCATAGCCAACCCTTATGCAATTTCTTTTTGAACTCATGGTATAAATGATATATTAATAAAGAAAACTGATGTATATATTATCAATTATGCATTTATTCAACTAAAATTATGGTCAGGTGAAAAATAAAATGAAATCAACATGGAATAACATTAAAATTAATGAAAGTAAATACTTCTTATAATTGTGAAACCATCCATTGATTTAATGGCATAATGTTTTTTTATGTTCATTTAGCTTTTTTTCCCCAGAAATTTTAAACCTAAACATAACCAAACGTTTCATTATTTTTAATTTTAATTTGTGACAATTTAAAATATGTGCACAGTTTACATTATCTACATTACTCATTACTCATCACAAACACAACAATATTCACTATTAAACGTCTAAATATACGTATATTATTTGAAAATATCACTTAAATCTGTTGAAAGACAAGCTAAACACATGTAAACCATATATAATCTGTAACAAAGTTGGAAGAAATATGGCGGACTTCAGCTCGACCAATAGAAAATGAGACCATCGTATGGCCACACTGTCTTTATACAGTCACTGTAATTCAAACATGGTAATAACAAAACAAGACGAAATTTGCTCTAAATATTTGCTTATCTATTTGCTTGAAATATTCCGTTCCTGGCAAGATAAACTTTAATTTTTTTGCACCAACTTTATAATCATCTTTCAGCCAATTCGAATCGCTGGCTGAATACACTGGTCAACAAAATAAAAAAAGTTTCTTCGTTTTGTGATCTTGAATGTGTGTGATCTTAGATAATTCGCATGTGCTGATTGTGAGTGTGATATTAGTTTTCCTCTACCACATAAAGTTTACGAACCACACCACTGTACCTAGGTGCAGATCTTAAGGTTATTAGTCTACTTTTGGGTCTCCAGACTGGTTATACAAAGCATATCGCGGGTGACCTGGCAATACCTCCTATCTGCATAGGTATTACCATGTAGATAGGAGGTATTGCCAGGTCACCAGCGACATGTGCTTTCTTTGCTTATGGAATAGCAGAGCCGATAAGAAGCATTGTCATCAAAGGGAATGGCCCGTCAGACCAAAAGACACTTTGCTCGATACAATTCCATACACCAAAAGCTCGTTGATCCCGAGAAGGTGTTTTTACTTTTACCACCACTGCATCGAAAGATTGGTCTAGTAAAAAACTTCATCATGACATTGAAACCAGGAAGTTCAAGTGTTCAGTACCTGACGACAAAGTTCCAAGGTGTTTTATCAGAGGCAAAGTTGAAAGCAGGTGTACTGAAAGGCCCTCAAGTTCGTTCACTCAAATATTTCTCCGTTGTGAAATATTCGCAAAAATCTTAAAACCAACATGAGTAAACTCCTATTTTTAGTTAACCGATTTTTACCAAAAGTTGACCAACTCGTGCCATTGATGTCAAAAGCTTAAATATGAAGTTTCATAAAAATCCTTTTAGCCGAATTTGCTCTGCACGTCTACACGGACCGACAGACAGACAGGCAGACAGACAGACAGACAGACAGACAGACAGACAGACAGACAGACAGACAGACAGACAGATAGACATACAGACCGACAGACATCATGCTAAAAATAGTCAAAACGTTATACAGGGACCTCAATTCGTGAAGATCCATCGAAATCTCGAAATGTCAAAATCGGTATGATCACAATACCTCCCTTATACCATGAGTCCAAAAAGTAATAATAATAATCATAATTATATAATAATAATAACTTTATTTACCAAAATAGGCAGGGCCTAATAACATAGATTATATTTTAACAAAAAAAAATATAATGTTTCCATACATTCTATATCTTAAATACTAATAATCTTAAAAAATACAACTCAAAAAATATTTTTTCTTAAATAATACTTCTCAAAAAATCCTAACTCATAATTAAATAATTAAATAATGCTAAACGTGCATTATTAACTTGTCTAAAGTTAAACATTCATATTTTAAATGATCAGATAGACCATTATATTCTTTAAATCCTTTACAGAAAATTTGATTATCGGTTTTAGATAATTTAGTTTTTATGATTCTGAGATCGCTGGCACTTCGGGTATGATAATTATACACATCTTTATTATAAACAATATTTTTCTGAAAATATCCCGGTAAACGACCTAGTAAAAGTTTATAAATAAAGACCATAGCGCCATACTTTAAACGATTTTCTACAGAAAGCCAGTTAAGTATACTAAGCATACCTTTATAATTTATTATTAATTATATAAGGGTTAGCTATGGAAAAATAAAATAATGTCTACTGCAAGCTACAACAGTGATGACAGTTAATTAATTCTAAAGCTTGCAGTAGATATTATTTCATTTTTCCATAGCCAACCCTTATGTAATTACATTTTGAACTCATGTTATATATTGGCGGTCGGTAAAAAGGTCCTCACTTCTAAAATAATATAATTGATAACTTCCTTAAAAATCCCTCCTTGTCGCACAAACGCCTACAATTTTCTCCAAGCATTTGTGGGGGAGGCAACTGGGCCAGAGCAATTTTTGGGGGGCAGCCCCCCTCGAACTCAGGGCTAAGGCCGCCAATGCATTCATTCTAGACTAATATCCTTAATCTGAAAAAAAATATGTTAAGTTTACTAGAAGGTTAAATAAAAAGGTCATTTCTTTCCATCTTATAACAAGTACATCTGTCTAGAAATTTAACATTACAACGCTGTTTAAATATACATTTTGGTACAAAATAGGGGTATAATTTAAAAGTGTCTAGATTTAATTGGACGTCTATTCCAATGTCATTATTTGATTCGTAGTCGTTAAATTTGTACCACTATTTTCCAGTTATTATGTGAACTTATAAAATGTTAACCATTTCAAAACATTGTTCAAACTGGACTTATTCTACGAGTACATAGTTCAGTTAGATCTACGACATTTTCCCAGTTGTATGCTGTTAGTAAGCATTCCTACTACATCTTCACAAGTTTGAAATTCCTCTTGCATTTCTACTTTTTTTATTTAAAAATAGTTCTAACAAGGCAAAGATGGATGGATGGATCAATATCTGAATCCTAAAAAGAATAAAATTTAATTTTGTTTTTTAATAAAAGAACATTTCCTAGAGAAAAGTAAATATAGTTTATGTTTGTCTTTAAAATTATATGAATCTTGTACCTCTCGTTATATCTTTTTAAATAGGCAAACAATGTTGATCTCGCCGGTAAAGGACTAGACAGTTTGCAAACAAAATAAGTTTTTAAACACTGATTTTAAGCTATAATCAGTTAATGGCAAGATTCATAGATGGTGCTACGATCGATATATATACATTTTTATCTTTTGTGTAAAAATATGTTCAGAAAGTTGACATGTTTTAAAATTGTTTCGGAGGCATACTTTAATACCTAGTCTTGCCATTAGTCATGTTAAAAAGGTTTCAGGGCAATTCCATTTTGTCATAAGATGCTTAAAGACAGTATAATTTTAAAAATATTTATTATATCTCACCTTTCATATTATGTGCACCAGAAAGTTTTTTCGTTTATTTGGTACAAGGTGTCTCAAAAGAAATTTTATATTTAGTGGATCGATTAAAAAAAAAAGTAAGCCGTATATAGAAAAAATGTTTATTAATTATTAAAATACACTTTTTGGAGATTTATTTATTAAAAATAATATCGTCTAAATGTAGACCCTCGCATTCTCGGCACTCATTTAATCGAACAGTAAAATTACTTATGACGTCTCGGCAGGTGGACTCAGGGATGGCTGCCATTTCGTGACGGATATTTTCTTTCAAATGCGCCAGTGAAGTCGGTTTATTGGCGTAAACTTTAGATTTAAGATAACCCCATAGGAAAAAGTCCATAGGGGTTAAATCTGGACTGCGTGGAGGCCAATTTATGTCACCTCTCTGGGAGATCAATTTGCCTGAGAAAATTTCACGAACACGTGGCAGAGACATATTGGACGTGTGTGAAGTTGCTCCGTCCTGTTGGAACCATGTTCTTTGGTTATAGCCAGGAAAGTTTTGCAGTTCAGGTACCAAGAAGTTGTCTAACATCTCCACATAACGCTCTGAATTCACTATAACTGCACGCCCCCTTTCGTCTTCAAAAAAGTAAGGGCCGATAATTCCTCGCGCCGACATCGCAGCCCATACGGTCACTTTAGGCGAATGTAGGAGTTTCTGATGTTTGCGTTTCGCATTCGTTGCACTCCAGTAGCGGCAGTTCTGCTTATTTACGTGGCCATTAAGATGAAAATGAGCTTCATCCGAAAACAAAATGTTGGTAAACGTTGAAAATCACTCAATCACCTGATTTACGAAATTAAGCCTCTGACTGGCATCTTGGGGCTTTAATTCTTGCACCAATTGAATTTTGTAGGGGTGCAACTTTAGGTCTTGGTGCATAATGCAATGTAATGATGATCTATGCACATATAAAGCACTTGCGCGCTTCCGAATTGAAAGGTTCGGGTCATCACGAACAGACTGATTAACATTCTCCACGTTTTCTACCGTTCTTGATGACCTAGGTCGCCCGGATTTTGATTTATCCAGCGTTGTACCAGTCTCTTCAAACTTTTTAACCCAATGTCGAATGAGAGGAATGCTTGGCGCATCATTTAAGTGGCGAAAACCTCGAATACTGCAGAATTTTCTACGCGCTACAGTCGCCGAATCACCGTTTTTGTAAAACTCTCGCACGCATAACGCGCGGTCTTCTCCCGAGAAACGCTCCATAGCGACTGAATTCCCAAGAGCCAGGCTACCGATGGACATAACCCTTGCGCCCCTCGGATACGTTGCGTTCACGCAGTAAGCTAAATAAATATAAAATTTCTTTTGAGACACCTTGTATTATTAAAATAGAAACAAATCGATAGAAAAAAATTTACTTTATTGAGTAAAATAGTTACCATTGTGATCTATAACACTCTGCCATTTATCAGAGAGAGAAAATATTCCCGATTTATAAAATTCTTGATTTTTTTAGGAAAAATTTGTTCAAGTCTCATTTTAACATGGTTCATATCTCTAAGTGTCTTGTTTCTTAAAAAGTGTTCCAGTGACCGAAATAAGTAATAGTCCAGGCTGAAATATCTAGTGAGTAGAGTGGGTGTGTTTATCATCCCAATCAAGCTTGGAAATTTTTTCACGTGTCTTTTTTTGATGAATGAGGTCAGGCATTGTCGCCTTGAAGAATAACTCCTCTTCTATTCACAATTTCTGGCCGATTTCTGGTCAAGTTCTGATTCAGTCGATCCAATTGTTCAGAATAAAGATCAGAATTAACACTTTGCCCCGGTTTTAACATCTCCTAATAAATTATTCCTTTATAGGGCCTTCCAGATTTATTATCTAAGCATAAATTTCCTGATTTAAATTTTTTAAACCACTGTTGACATGTGTGTACACTTAGTTTATCACCATAAACAGTGCAACTGTTTTATGTAGCAACTGTAGCAGATTTTTTTATGGTACTCATACAACATTAAACAGCATAAAAAATGTTTTGATGAAAATTTTTCCCTCATTTTGAAATTCAAGGATTTAAAATGAAACGAAAACAATAATAAGGTACTCAAGATTACATAGTATAATCACAACGCAAAAGATGTCTGTTTAATTCAGCGAATAAGTCGTAACTAGGTCGCATACAGCACTGATAATAAAAACGAAAAAACTTTCCGGTACACCTATTATTTAGTTATTGTGCCGCCCGATGCGTTCGTTGGAGAGAGAGACGATGGCGTCGCGGCGCTACATTGGTCTACGACTGAAATCGTTGGACCCGTCACACGTGATGACAAATAAATAGTTCTGTAGTGGTAATAATGTGTGTTGATTTGAACTACAGCAGAATTGCAGGTAAATCGCGAAAATAGAGGCGCTTTACTCCAGAGCAGAGGTGTACTTACAAACATATAACTGGCAAGGTTCAGACAAATTTCACTCCGAGGGGTTGTTCCCGAAGATTTTTACAATTGGTTGGTTGACCCTAGGAGTAAAGGTATTCAAACCGGCCCACACAGTGATTCTTGAGGAATAATAACTCAAAATTCTCCTTTTAAAGCCATAACCAGTTTTGATAACGAAGATCTGCTCTGAGTAACTCGCGAAAATATTGTAAATATTCCACTTTGAAACGGTTCGTACAAACTAAAACGAATGAAACATGTATCTTAATTGAAAATCACCTATGGTGGCAATTTCAAACAAATTTGTGACGCGAATGGTCACAACAATTATTAAATTTAAATATTTGATATAAATATTAGTAAAACTATGATAATAATGCAATGTTAAATATTTAATATATGTTCAGGCCTCTGTTAATATTCTGTTAATTCAGATTTAGATTTCTGTTAAATTTTGCATAGATTTATGGCACAAAGAACAGTATTTTTATTTTTAACAGCAGGTGTTAAAATTTAACAACTGCTAAAATTTAGTATTTGTTTATGAACATTCTTATGCTTGCGCATATGAATGTCAAATCAACACAAAATATGCTGCAGCTGCATGGTCGGACAGCAGAATAAATGTAAATAAATAACTATTCATGATTTGAGGAGATATAGTGACTCTTTTCACTAGTCCATAGTTCAGCCCACCAAGACGTTCAGTGATTGATAGTTCATTACACGAATCTTTGTGAATGAAGATTTTTAGAGATCTGATTCAACTGATTCAGATCTCTCAAAAGAATCTAGTTTCACTTAAATATATATGTACTTAAACTTAGGTTCTATTAATAGACAGTACTTATTGACTCTTTGGACTTATGTTGCAAATTTAAGGTTTAATTTTGATAGTTTTTATTTTATCTTTTTCAGTGGCACTTTCATAAAACTTGAACATTAAAATACATAGTTTAAAACTTCATTATATAGGTAACTATAACGACAAACGATTTAGTAGTTAATAAGAAAACTTTTTATATTACTATGTGCAGTTTTAAAAAGTTGTAAACCTCCCTTACTACATACTAAAATGTTCATATTACTTTTCTTATTATTAAAAAATTATAACTTTAAGGACAGTTACTATCCACTATACAGACAATAACTATTTAAAAGTGTGTAAATTGTCAAACAGAATTTCTTTGTGACATAAAATAGTTTAAACTAACTAAATATGCTTTAAAAAATAATTTAAAATGTGTTTTGGAACATGGGGAATTCATAAATTGAACCCCAACTGTTAAATGCGGAGCCCTGCAATGTTCCCAGACGGAGACATTAACCAGGTTACTGCTCTGAGGAGCACGTTAGCGACGATCGTAAGGCAGGACTAACGATCTGGATGAAAAACGTGAAATAAAGCGAATGAACTTAATTGGGCTCAATATCACGCGATTGTAGAATGCTGAAGATAATATTGGATATATAGAGGTTGATGGACTTACCTACTGGTTGAAACGTCATGTAACAAACAGTCCTTTGGGATGCTGTAGCTTTGTAATACACCAGGTCTGGAATAGAGAGTTTGGACACGCCACGATCGATTTCACAAGTCCACACCGTATATTCACGAAATATGAACCACATGAATTTGAATGCATGTGTAAAATTTATTCACGTTAACAAAGCAGGATAAACGAATTGAGGTAGAACTAAGACTAATTCTACTTCTGCTTAAAGAAGCACGATGTTAAGAGCTCAGATGATGCGGTGACCGAAATGAGAGACTAAAATACACTAAGACATGAGATGAGTTTATATCTAACATACATTCGTAACCTGCAACACTGCAAGTAACCTGAACGGCAGTTGCATACAGACAGAACTGAGTACAAAAATTAATACGACACAGATGGTTCGAATGTTATTCCGTAGCTAAACTAAAAATAATGTTGGACTGAGATCCCTCCACTTAAATATTAATAATTCACGCGACTGGCGCGAACACCAACACGAATACCCTTATACCGTCATTTTGTTCTCTATCTGTCTGTCAGTCTGTCTATCTGTCTGTTCGGTAAAAATTGTAGCCAAACGGCTAAACCTAGATAGTTGAAATTTGGCATGCTTATACAACTTTTTGACCTGCACATAGGAAAAGTACTAAAACATCTACAAAACATATCCCCCTAAAAATATAAACAAATATGTGCTCATCGGAACAATTTTTTTTTTTAAATTCTTGGTAAGGTATCAAATGAAAGCCCTTAAAACGTGGATTAACTATCAAATTTTATTTTTGCAAAATAAAGTATTTTGACGCGATTTTTGCCAAAATTGTGCAAAAAAACATGTCTCACTCTGTAGCCCAGATGGTTTAACCTAAAAATCTAAGTAATGTACATTGGTGTGAACCGGAATAGTACAACAGGAATTTTTGATCGGATTATGTTTTCGGAAAATAACGCATTTTTTGTATTTTTTGGTTGACGACTTAATATTTAATATGTTATGTAACACAGTAAACCAATACGCTTTCATGGTGTGATGGTTAGCACTCTCGCTTTCTAATTTGCAAACTATGGTTCGCTTCCGGTCTGGAAACAATTTTATTTTTTCTGTTTTTTTTTTTCATATTTATTTTCTTTAAATTATTTTGTCAAATTTCTAGTTATATTTTGGCAAATGTTGCATTTAATTTTTAAAAGCGTAACTTTAATAACCAGTGGGAATTGTTGAAATTAAGTCTATTTTTCTAATAAATAATTCTAATAAATAATTTAATTTTATGTTTCAATGTATAAGAAATCGGAGGGGTTTATGACTTAAAACAACCAATAGAAGCCATAGGCGTAATTTTTAAAATCTGAATGAACCTTGCTATATAAAAAAAAAAAATACTGCATATATTTAGAAACCTAAATAAAGATATTAGGCATTCGAATTAAAATTAACAAAACAATATTTTAACATAAAATTTGTTTTGGTATCCCAAATAATCATCATTCACTTACTAAGTACCTACGAAAACCTGAAATATGTGAAAATTCACACTTTACATCAATTTTTTCTTTTAGATGTCATTCATACATATAATTTGAAAATTATAATGATTTCTATTTTGAAAATATATTCCTTTGAGAGCAACTGTAAAGAACAAAACATGACAAAAATATTTTAAAAAATCATTCTATTCTACATAGCCTGTTTGCGATCATTAGTGAAATCATTGTATAACTTTCTTATGCAAACAATGGTGTCCCATTTCTTGAACATGTCCGTACCATTTCTTTTGTCTTGATGTAGAACATTCTAATTTTTTATTTTCGTCGATTTTTCTTACACATATGTTCATTTACATAGTACTTACTATGACAATATTTCAGTATGCAAAACTTGCAAGTGTAATATGTTTTTTAAAATGCATTTTTTAACCTGAATAACAAACTGCATTGAAAAGTTTTTTAATAAAATGCGAAAATGTCTTCTACAGTTTTATAATGAAAATCATTTTTCATACATTATTAACGATAGGGTTAACATGAGAATTTTCAATAACTGTTAAGATATGTTCACCTTTTGACCCAACTCATAATACTTGGCACTCCAAGAACGTAGTCTCTATTCAGAAAATACTTGTCAGCATTCTCAAACATGAAGAAAAACAAAGAATAAACTGACTTCAATGCAGTTTGGATAATGCAAGTTTAATTGTTGTTAATGTGGTTTGAAACTTTTGATGCATTTGGTCAGTGCTGCTGCATTTATCTTTGTTTTACACATGCATTTGTAAGAGAAAGATAGATGAGAGATAAATGGAGAAGGATGAGATGATAAGAAGAGGAAGAAAATGTTACTTTCTATATGGGATTTGTTCCATATAATTTCTCTTTATGAAACAGTGTCAACCCATTAGTGCTCAGCACTAAAAATCTTTTTTAAACTTGGAACCTTTTACGAAAATTACTTTCAATTAACTAGAAATGAAACAAATAATTAAAAAAAGATTTTGTATCTATAAGGCCCGGTCTTTCCACCTTCAGATAAAGTTCCAGGTAACTATCTGACAGAAAAGGTTATTTATAACTTCATCTGCTGAATAAATGTCAATAACAGTCAGTGAATCCAATACGTCAGTCTCATTATACGTTAGATAACTATCCGATAGATACATTTGTATAGAAAGAAGGGATGACATTTACTCAGCAGATGAAGTTACAAATAACCTTATCTGTCAGATAGTTACCTGGAACTTTATCTGAAGGTGGAAAAACCGGGCCTAAGTCGAGTAAAATCAGGACGTATATTATTTTTATTTCGCGTATTATGCTCATGCATCTCCGCCTGAAGGTGATAATCTTCAAACTGGCGGTGAGTATGTATCAAACATTGTAAAATATATATACAGGGAAATGTTAATATGTTAAGCGACGTATATTGTTGTTTACAGTCTTCTCTGTAGCCGATCCCGCTAATGACACGTAGCTCTACGTTGCAGAGCAAACAGTCGCTTGAGGAGCGTGACCCCACACCAATATTGCATAAGACAGGTGGGGATGAACGAATGAAAAATAGATAATTTTCAAAATATTGGGTGATACACAATTCTGTAAGTTACGTAAACAGTACATGGCCTTACAGATATTTTTCGCTACTGAGACTATGTGCTCTTCCCAGTTTAATTTATTATTGATTTTGACACCCAGAAACTTAAGTGTACTCGTCGAAGTATTGTCTTTCGGAAATATTTTTAAAGTAAGAATCATTTTCTTTGTTTCCGTTTCATTCGTAGTTAATTTATTTGCATGAAACCAGTTTGAACATGAATTTTTAGTAATATCACAGTCAAATTTGTAATAGAAGGGTCAGAATTTAAAACGGTCGTGTCATCTGCAAATATTTTTTTTCTTTATTGCATTATTTGTCAAAGGAAAGTCGTTAATGTAAATTAAAAATAATATTGGGCCTAGAATGGAATCCTGGGGTACTCCAGGGTTATAGTATGTATTGTAAATATAAGAGAGTAACCAGATATTTGGTTACTATTAGTAATGATTTTTGTTGGTAGTTGACTATTCAAGGTACCATTTTAATACAAATATCTCAATTATTAAATTTTCACGTCTTTCCAAAATTAAAAAAATGTATTATTTATTTTATTTTTTGTCATAAATTATTCTGTTTCTCGTGAATTTTAGATTGTTCAAATATATTTTTTTGTTTCAAAGTTTTAAGAATTTAAATCAGGTTCTTTTTTTGGCAATATATTCTTATTCTGTTAAAATGTATATTAGGTGTTGAGTAAAACGTAGATATTACACATAAATTCAAGTTTAATATTCCGTAAAATTTTCATATTATGGTGTGTTACAAATATGTTACATGTAACCTTTTTCCGGCGAATGATTTGTTGGCTTGTTTTTCAACAAAAACTGTGGCTTAAAACAGAAGTTCTAAACACTTTGCTGTATTGGAACCCCATATTTTTAACGGTACCATCCAAGATATTTCTGTACTTTAATTGTAAGAACGTCGGTATTTTGAGCCTCCATAACAAATTTCATCAAAATCGGTCGCTAATATACCTATGTTGTATAAAATTTGCTAAAAATTGTGAGGAGAGGCAAAGCATCTGTCAGTTGATTTAGGTGACGACAGGGTACATTTTTTTCTTGTCTAAATAGAGTATGAGGAATTCAAAAATTTCCACTGGCTATTTATGGAGTACCGCAGGGTTCAATTTTAGGTCCATTACTGTTTTTAATTTATCTAAATGTGTGATGTGCTTTATGTGCAGTTGGTGTAATATGCGCTTAGTATTCGCACCTGACGACTTGTTATTATTATTATAATTTCTATTACAGGCTTCTAGTACAGAGTAGGGATGGAAAAAAAACATCGATGTATCGAAAACATCGATGTTTGTTTTAAAAACATCGACGTTTTTACCATCGATGGTCAGCTGGCGATAGTATCGATAAAACATCGATGTCTACTACCAATGTCGATGTTTAAACTTTGAAATTCAGAAACTATCGCTAGAGGCGATGGAATCTTAAAAATTTAATTTTTATTAAAATTAGTACACATAATATAAGCGCCATCTATTGTGATATAACAATACTAATAGTGTTAGTTCTTATTCTTCTTAGCAGTTAGCAGAATACGAAAAAATAAGAAGAAACTTCTAATTTTTGCAAACAATGCGAACGACCAACGACGCCAACACACTTTTTCTTTTTGAGTCTTGTTGACATTTTCCCAGTTGTTATTCCTCCAATCCCTGGATTTTTGTAAGTTGTCATTAGCTATTTATTTATATATTGAAGTTGGTTTTTCCTGAACAAAATTATCAAAAGCTTCAATTAATCGGTAAAAGTAACTAGAATTGAAAATCTAGTTCCGCCTAAACCAAAGGAACAGACTTTATTTCAACTTAAAAAAGTATAAAAATAATTGTGTATGACAGTGTTATTTTTATGTTAAATAATATTAAATTAACATTAAGATTACTATATTAGTATTGTAATAAAATCCAATATTTCATTTTAGAAATATAAAAATAGTAAGGTCTGTTCCTTTGGTTTAGGTGGAACTAGATTTTCAATTCTAGTTACTTTTACCGATTGATTGAAGGTTTTGATCATTTTCTTCAGGAAAAGTCAACTTCAATATATAAAAAAATATCTAATGACCAATTGCAAAAATGAAAATTGCGGTTAGTTCCGCCTAATCGTTTGGAATAGACTGTAGGTACAAATTAGGATTATTATATTGGGTATAATAATATTAATGTGAAATTAATTACTATTAAAAAGGAATATTTCTATTTCAAAATCTAATAAATGCTTTTTGTGTATTATGTGTTACTTTTTTCGTATTTTATTTTTACATTATTAAATAAAACCTATATAATATAAATAAATACCTTTTTTTAATATTAATAAAACATCGATGTTTCCGATACATCGATGTTTTTCCTTCGATGTTTTTTCAACATCGATAGTAAGCGCCGATGTTAACATCGATGTTAAACATTACAGAGCGTGGATATTTTCATTGTTGCGGCATATATTTAGGATGAAGTGACTACGTTTTCATATCCTCCATTCAAACTAAGTTAATACTTTTCCAGTTTCCACCTCTCCTGTATTTTTTACCGGAAGAAACATGTAACCTTCATCTATTCTTCTCTTCCTTTTGTGTCTTTACAATACTTATATACTACATTGATGTGCGGGAGAGTAAAAACTTTATTTTATATAGTAAAAGAAGGAGTAAAGTTCGAACAATATGTGAATAGCGATATGTAGTAGGGTATCTCGCGATCGATACGAACGGGGATGTGAAAGGAATGCTGATACATGCATTAATGTCTGATTTTTTATACAGATTGGTCAAATGGGGCATAATTCAACCTAAAAGTGTTAAAAAATAGGACATAGTTCAGAAGTAAATTCACAGATGTCTATTGCAAACAATATTGTTTAAAGATTACTTTAAGAATATACTGATAAAGATTATATTAAGTCCAACTTAAAAGAATCAAAGCTCAAAAAGGATTGAAAATAGGAATTTGCGAATTGCAATTTTTTTTTATTTTTAAGCTAACTTTTCTGAGATTAAATTTGACTTCTTTGACTTTGTGTCTACATGGCGGGTCCCCCGTCGAGGCGTAAGCACAAAATTACCCATGTTTTTTACATTGATGTTTTAAAGCTTTACGCATTGAACGAAAGGAATCTTCAGGCTGCCGAAGAAACTTTTGCGGTACACTGCCGTGATAGGTATGCAATTCGGTGTTAGAAAATGCGCTGTTTTTCATGTCTACAGAAGAAAAGGTTTAGACAACGATGAACATGTTCAGTTGGTTGATGAGCATTATAAAACATCTTAATTCCGAAGAAGAAAAAAGAGAAGTAGAAAGCTCTATCCAGCGAAAAAATTTAAGCTTGTAGTTCTGATTTGGAGTGGTTTGAAAGCCTCCTACTGAAAAATCGAGTCCATTCCCGCCTGCATATCTTCTGCCACCTCTTGGATCTGCAGGATGCAGAAAGCAGAAATGTTCAAATCACTTCTCATTGTACGAGTACTGGACCTGGCGTAATTTCCGCGTCTGCATTGATATGTAGACGCTGTTATAGACTGAATGCTATTTGGAACTGTTTAGAACCTAACAATTTAGCTTTTATATCCCTTACTATCTCAACCATATGAAAACAATATTGTATTATAAACTTAATCCATCCCCATTTAATAGGGTCATTAATTTTAAGTATTGAGATCCTTTTAAGTACTTCAGTCTGTCATTTTTTGTCCTTGTTTTTGCCATTTCACTCCGGTTTACCAGAACAATACAAAGATTATGTTGTTAAATCGAACAATTTATCTGTAATCCTTCACAACTGTTTAATTTCTTATCGTTAGATCTATTAGTTTTCATTAAACTTCAATTTCATAACACAATTGTTTCTTTTGTAAACAATAGATTGTATTTATTAAATCTAACAACTAGAATAAATACAGAGTTGCTTGATAATTTCTTCTACAGTTTACGTCTCATTACCTGTGTGCTAGTAGAATGGTTTATGTCTTTATGGAGTAGTTATATTTAATGGCATTAAATTTTCTGGCGAAGCTGATAAAATTACATTAATCCAGATTCAAATAAAGTTTGTTGGGCATACAGTACAACTGAAAATTATCTAAATACGAATTAAGATATTGGTAGTCTTGGATATTGACAATATTTTTTATAAATGTTTAGGTCATCGGCGTATAAAACAAAATTATGATACTGAAAACATGAAATTACGTCATTAATAAAGATAATAAATAATACCGGGCCAAGATGCGAACCTTGTGGCACAGCACAAGTTATATCAACAAAGCTAGATACGTAAATATTGATTAAAACTGCTTGGCTACGATTTTAAATGTAGGATTCAACTCAGCGAAGAAAGTTACCATGAAGCAGTAAGCAGTAAGCAGTTATTAAATATAAATAATGAAAATTTATAATGTTTGTTATTTCAACAATTATTAAAACTCTCCATCCCTAGTTTGCAGCAGGGGCACACACAGATTTTTGGCTTGGGGGGGGTCCAATTATACATAATTTTTATAAACACAGGGCGAAATTTCAATTTCAAGTGAAGAGCAAGAAAAAAAGTCCTCCCTTCTAAATTTTAAGTGAAGAGCAAAAAAAAAGGTCCTCCATTCTAAATTTTAAGTGAAGAGCAAAAAAAGATCCTCCCTTCTAAATTTTAAGTGAAGAAAAAAAAATGGTCCTCACTTTTAAGTTTTAAGTGAAGAGCAAAAAAAATGGTCCTCACTTTTAAGTTTTAAGTGAAGAGCAAAAAAAAAGGTCCTCCCTTCTAAATTTTAAGTGAAGAGCAAAAAAGGTCCTCCCTTCTAAAGGTTAAGTGAAAAAAAAGGTCCTCACTTCTGAGTTTTAAGTGAAGAGCAAAAAAAAGGTCCTCACTTCTGAGTTTTATTATTATTATTATTATTATTATATTATTTATTTTACATCGGCCTTTATTTCTGCAACGAGGCTAATCGCCGATGCCAGGGGGCGAGCTCCTACACCTGGATGAGGGGTGAATGATTGTGAAAATGGGAGTAATGTAAACATATTATTTTCGCCCGAATAATATCACCAACGAACGAGGCTCGAACCATCGACCGGACAGTAGTACTGGGTTTCCGCCAGTACAAACCGCACGACTTAGTGCGCTCCAGTCCGTTGGCACTTCTGAATTTTAAGTGAAGAGCATAAAAAAAGGTCCTCACTTCTAAATTTTAAGTGAAGAGCATAAAAAAAGGTCCTCACTTCTAAATTTTAAGTGAAGAGCAAAAAAAAGGTCCTCACTTCTGAGTTTTAAGTGAAGAGCATAAAAAAAGGTCCTCACTTCTAAATTTTAAGTGAAGAGCAAAAAAAAGGTCCTCACTTCTGAGTTTTAAGTGAAGAGCATAAAAAAAGGTCCTCACTTCTAAATTTTAAGTGAAGAGCAAAAAAAAGGTCCTCACTTCTGAGTTTTAAGTGAAGAGCATAAAAAAAGGTCCTCACTTCTAAATTTTAAGTAAAGAGAAACAAAAAGGTCCTCACTTCTGAGTTTTAAGTGAAGAGCATAAAAAAAGGTCCTCACTTCTAAATTTTAAGTAAAGAGAAAAAAAAGTCCTCACTTCTCACAGTACGGGGGTGGTCCGGACCCCTTGGACCCCCCCCCCTTGTGTGTGCCCCTGGTTATCAGTGCCGTCTACTGCATTCATATTAAAAATATCATAGTAGCTTTCTTTCTCCTCCCAACCAAAATTCTATTCAAACATCAAGGTGAGTTTAGTAATATGACCAGGGTATTGTATGTTGTATAAAAATTCAAAGCAGCAATGTCCCTGAAATTCCTTATTTAGTAAAAGAATTTTTCACTCTAACATTCTAGGTCAGCGAATGTAGCAACCCACGTCTTGGTGTCTTGTGTGAGGGTTTTGTTCGTGAGAGCTGGTGAACATACTGGTGTTAACCACACGCACCACTCTCCGGTAACCGCGAAGAAGGGAAGCCAAGGATTCTCCCCAGACCACTGTCTTACAACGGCATTCTAAGATACCGCAAGGGCTCTCTGCTTTAATGATACTACGCCTAAAATATCATTCACGTGAACTCTCTATGAACATTTTTCAACCATCATAGACCATATTAGTAACTACGTCACAAAATGGGATTCACTACTGCCGTCTCGCGGTTGGTTTCCTTTTATTTGAATTTAGCATGTTGCTTTTTTTAAATTGTATTTTGGAAATATAAATTAAGTTTTCAAAGTAAGAAAATGCTTCACATCAAACTATAAGTCAATATTTGTTAATTAAAACTCTTATCTTATGCATTATAATTTAATATGTCATTATTTTTGCAGAACAATATTATTTTGCAGGTTACTTTTGAAAAATTTACGTTAATAATCGTTATTATGGCAAGTAACACAGCAATAAGTCTGTTTGCCGTTTCTAAATAGTTTGAAGGAACAATATATTGTTCTTATTTTATCCATTTGCAAGTAAGAATGTGACTGAAATGGTTCCAATTTGGAGCAATAAAATACACCAGAGTTTCCCAAATCATTTGAGCAGCGGAGCACTTTTCACGAGCTCCGCAGAGCACGATTTGGGAAGCTCTGCAATACACCATTGGCATTGGCCAAAGCTAGTACGTTGGTATTTTTACAGGAAAAAGAAAACAAAATACTACAAAAACAAAGAAAAGCTACACGAATTTTATTAAAATATTTTAATGTAAACTTCTCATAAGAAATATATATATGAGGTATTGTTCATTTCTAACGAAATATAGCGATAGACGTATTATTCTAAATTTTAACTTACCTCAAAATGTTGTTTTTGTTGTTTTACGTCGATAATTTGTTTCCGAGTTCCATTTACCCTGATATTGCTTTTTCATGACGGAAATGTCTTGGTGGAACCGTTTCCCATGTTAATCACTTACTGCACCCAGATCTTCTGGGAAGAAATGTAAAAGAGAGTCCAGAAAGTGAATTTTTAAAAACATCCGACATCCCATTTCTTTGTAGGCATCAAGTAGTTCATTCCCGATATATGTGTAATTTTCAGCTGTCACATTTCCAGGAAAATTTGAAATTGTTTTAAAAGCTCTCCAAGCTCTTATTTCAGCTTCATTTAGCATACTGTCAAATACATTATTTCTCTTATATGTGGACCCACAAATATGCCCTCTTTAATTTTTACTTCACTAATTCTCGGAAATTTTTGTTTTAGATACAAAAACCCTCTTCCGTTTCGATCCATTAACTTAACGCAATTCTTCATTTAGCCCAATTTAATATGTAAAGGTGGAAAAAATATGTTTTTGGGATCGACCAATGGTTTACTTGTAAAGTTTTTAGTTCAAAAGTTAGTGCTTGACGTAGTGGCCACTCCTTCTGTATAGTGAATTACTTAGAACTAAAAAAGTAACCAGTCTCGAGTCACTACATAGAAAATGCAACTGATTTGGATACCTGTAGTTTACTAATGGACGCAATCTATTTTGAAGTATACTTTTAGACCTGATAAACAAGAATAAACTGATCTTAACCACTTCTGTACGGTCACCACAGATACATGTCGTGAATTGACGCAATATGAAAATGTTGTATATTGCAAAATATAAATTTGCCTGTTACAGAAAATCTATGAGTGATAGAAAAATTCACTTTTCAGATTGATTTTCAGCGTATCTAAATACATCAGAAATACCCAAAAACTACCATGTCACAAATAGTGTGTTTATCATTGTAATTGGCTTGCCGTGCGATGCAAAGTCGAAGCTATGACGATAACTTTAATTTCACTGTCAGACGCCATTTTATAGATATTGGTCCATGTTCGGTATTATTGCACTTGGTCAGCACTGGCTTAATCGCCATATTATCTGTATGCTATGCATCAATGTTAAATGTTATTTTCAATCGTGGTACCAGT
The DNA here is from genome assembly GCA_963971575.1 of Liopterus haemorrhoidalis. Lineage (NCBI taxonomy): Eukaryota > Metazoa > Arthropoda > Insecta > Coleoptera > Dytiscidae > Liopterus > Liopterus haemorrhoidalis. The sequence goes on along the minus strand of OZ020622.1, from coordinate 6,858,258 downwards.
GTTATCCAACGTTGGACACATCATCTGCAGATTCCTTTACGATAAAACCCTATACAGCTGTCCCCCCTCAACGAGTGAGACACATGTTAGTATTCTTTCCGGTAGTGTAGGCGCAAGAAAGATTGGAGCTATTAATTGATTTACATAATGTTCGTCATTAATTTACTCGTGAAATATTAGTTTCACAAAAAAATTAATTCTACCTTTTTTGTAGAGAATTGATTGCTCATTAATTTTTGTAGCTACTATTTTTTTCATAAAGTTAACAAATAATGAGTTATATGTAAAAAACCATTAATGTGCAAACTTTTTCTATGCTGGTGGCGTTGCATGGCTTTGAATTTTTGGGAGCTTTTTACACATTCAATAATAAGCTCAAATGAACACCCATACCAAATATCAAAACTTTCCGAATTATTTATTTTATTTGTTGAAAATTGAGCTTTGGTGCCTGGGTTATGCGAAATCTGCATACGATTACGTTTGTAATCAAAATCTTAATGAATATTAAAACCTTTATTTGAAATAAGCGTTATTTTACCGAGCTAACATTCTATTAATTTTGTTGAATATCCTGTTGAAATAATGTTGACTTTTACTTTGTCCGATCGATTTTGCGTGGGTGTGTTAAAATTCCAGTATCAAATGTGTAGCGGCAGAAATTCTCCGACCTTTTCGACCCAAAATGTAATAACATGTGAAAACATATTCAAAGCAGCATAAGATTTGCTCGGATATACCGGTAAAGACCGTCATTTATTTTATTTATTTTCTTTCCTCGCTTTTCACGTATGAAAACACTTTAAGAAACATTAAGCTAACAATTTAAAAACATAGAAGTTTTAAACTGTTAAACAGTTGTTGATATTGAAGTGATGATGTAATTCTGAATTATTTTTCAAGTACGTCACGTTTTGAAACTTTGTCGACCTTTGGAACAGTTTATTATTCTGGTAGTTTGTTTGTTTTCTACACTTCAACAGCCCAAAGCATACAAAGTTTTATTTCTCATCAATATGTACTTCTAAATAATGATTTTGCGTTAAAAGTACTTAAAACATTGTTTAAAAACTAAAGTTTTTATACTTAAGTGTGAATTTTATTTATGAAATCATTTCTATTAATTTAAACGTACCGTATTAAACGTAGGATTTACAAAATGGACGACAATATCAGAAGGGTGATAATTTTAGGGGAAGTTGTAAAAGAAAATACGATAATAAAGTCTTTTAAGAAATGCGGTATAAGCAACGCATTGGATAGTATCGAAGATGTCTTGGTTTTTTGAAGAGATTGACAACAATAGTTCAGACGAAAATAATACGAACAGTGACATTAACGAGACGAGTGATAGTACAGATGGTGAAGATGAACAGAAGGTTGGTGGTACAAGTTATCGTAATAACAAATATTTTTTCTAAAAATTGGGTGTCTACTAGTGTTGGATTTCTACCGACTAAAACCCCCCTCCCTGTGTCTTCCGGAAGACACCGCGGAACCGTAAGGGAAAAATATCTTCAGGGTGTCTCCTCCATCTAGGTGTCATCTGGGTAACTTATGTCATGCATTTGCCCTTCCTGCTCCGCAGTCTCCTTTTTCTTTAATTTCTTTTTGCTGTTGGTCTCAACTACTGACCAGCTATCTTAACCTGCAAGCATCTTACCGACTTTTTTTTGTTTTTTATTCAGGGAAAATCTATTCGCCAATGATTTCGACACCAATCTGGTAGTGTCGAAATCTCCTTCAATTGGTCTACCGACTAAAAACCCTGCTTGCCCCTTTTTTCCCACCAAGGAACTATCTGTGGTGATTTTCATCTTGGAGGGAACAGGCTAGCTCAACCTATCCTCACATTCCCCTGTTCTGTTTTTCTCGTTCGTCTGTCTCCTTCCTCTTCATAATGTCTGGCAGCATCTGCCGTACCGTTTCCCAGTTTTCCCTAGAGTGCCGCATAACCTGGATCATGTTGTCGGGTGTTAGGTTCTCTCATGTTATCATGTACGAATCGCATACGAATAGTATATGTTTGACTGTGTCGACTACGCCGCAATAGGTACAGTAGTTGTCCTGGTCCTTCCCAATCCTCAGGGTGAAGGACTTAAAAGACCCAAGGGCTGTCATGGCTTGCGTGACATAGTAGTCTATGTTCCTGAACTTGCAAGCCAGCCGCTCTGGTATGTTGGGGATGAGCCTTTTTGTCCACTGCCCTTTGTCCTGATTCCTGGACCACTCCTCTTGCCATTTCTCCACCGAATGTGTTCTGGCAGCGTTTCTCACCTCAGATCCCCCTCCTGCCTCCTATATCTGTCGCCTTTCCTCTGCAAGGAGTCGCAGAGGGAGGGTTCCTGTCACCACATACAGGGCCGCAGTCGACACAATGCGGTAAGCCGAGGCTACCTCTATTAACGCCTGGCGTTGAGCTTTTTCGTATAAGTTGTACTTGCCATATCCCAGCATTCCGCACCAAACAGAGGCTCCGTACAACAACATTGAATGAACTGTCCCCAGCAAGACGCTTCTTTTGCCCCAGTTGAGGCCTCCAACGTTCGGTATCAATCGTCGTAGCTTTCCAGCTCTTTCTTCCGCCTTGTTGGCCACCGTCTTAAGGTAGTATCTTACCGACTAGAGTCTCAGGTGTAACTAGAGTCTCTGGGGCATTTACTGATGTGATACAAAGTACCAAGATCCGAAAGGAATCACCTTAATAATGTGAGAATTTCAGTTCTTTCATTATTGGGATCATCCCGCCCGATTTCTTAATTGCCAGGATCAACACCGGCTGCATTTACTGTTATCGTCGGCCAGAACACCAAATCTGCTGGGCTGAGCTACATGTGGAAGCGTTCATTTGATTACATTGTATCTGGGCGCCGGCAATGGTTTTGCCGTGTCGTGTGAAAATGACCCTGCTACATTGAGAATTAACATTTGATTAGTAAATTTCTTTGTGGCCACTGTTAATTTTATCTCAATATTTTGTGTATAGATTTAGCTGTCTCAAGTTACTAATAGCCTGGGATGTATTTCACAAAATAGCGTCAACTTCTTGCATTGAATGTATAATGCATGTTGTGTAATGTACGTTTCACATAACCTAAATTCAGCAGTGAATTACATATCCCATGCGCCAGTTATTCCACAAACTAGACATAACATATTATGCTTTGGTGCATTTAAATCGTATCAAACGTACATACATAACCCATGATTTTATTACAGTAAACACATATAAATATATTACCGCTAATAAATTACAAGATGAACAATATTTAATGCTCATCATACTTTTATTCAATGCCAGTTTAGTTTATGTCACATTCATATTATGTACAACATGTTTTTCAAAAATAACTATGTAAACTAAATCATTTTTATATAGTTCACTATTGAGTTATCCTCTAGCGATTAGTAACATTTATTTATTTATTTCATATAGCTACATATTATTATTATTATTAAGGTAAGAGCAGAAGTCAAGGGCTCGTTATGCTCAATATACGAGGTCTGTTCAAAAAGTATCGCGAATTTTGAATTTCCGTGGGTTACGTATATTCGATTTTCGATTTTTTTGTGGCGTTATGTTGGTACTCATGTCTCTCTTGTCTGTCTGTCTGTACTCATGTCTCTCTGTACTTATGCCGACAAGTTCGGCCATTTTGAATGTTCAGTTAATTTTTGACAGTTGCTTTGCTTGCACGTGTTTTGGCTCGTCTTCGATTTTTGCCTATACCAAAAAATGGATCAAAGAATCTGTATCAAATTTTGTGTGAAAAACAAAATTAAGTGCGGACGCATTCCGAATGTTGACTGTGGCTATGGTGAAGCTTTTTGGACCGAAGCAACGTTTATCGGTGGTACAAAATGTTCTCAGAGGGCCGAGAAGATGTGAACGACGAAGAGCGTGCCGGACGCCCGAGCACGTCAACAACAGACGAAAACATTGATGCGAAGAAAATAGTATTATCCAATCGTCGATTCACCGTTAGAGGATAACGCTACGCTACGAGTGAGGAGATAAAGACGAAGGAGGAGCTGAACAAGATCACAAAAAATGATTTTTTCAAGTGCTTCGAGGATTGGAAAAAACGTTGGCACAAATGTATAATATCTGGTGGGGATTACTTTGAAGGGGACAAAATAGATATTCATGAATAAATAAATGCCGACCGGCGTAGCGTCTTGGTAACACATGTGCTCTGCGTTGCGAAGGTCTCGGGTTCGAATCCCGTTCAGGCATGGAAATTTTTGAAAAAACATAAAATTCGCCATACTTTTTGAACAGATCTCGTTCATGGCATATAAACATTTTATACTTACAAACAACTTAAATATTATTTTACAATCTAAACAAATATAATAACAAATATAGTAAATCGCAATTTAAAATAAAATTAAAATAAGAGTTATTATACCTAGTACAAATTGTTCAAAACGCAGGGAAATAGGTAGCTTATCCTAGCTTTGAATGAGTTTATGATTGGAGCAGACACAACTTCTTCAGGGAAAGAGTTCCACAAGTCAAAGACACGATTGGTTACGAAGAACTGTCGTTTGTACTTCTCGTGCTTCATTTTGAGATGGTGACCGCGAAGTCTCTCGTTAGTATTGTGGAGGAACAGAGGTGACATACAGGTGGAAAACTTGCGGGTTGTAATCCTGTACATCTGAATTAAATCTCGACGTTTTCTGCGATCTACCAGAGACTGTATGTTCAGGATCGTTAGGCGCTCTTCATATGCCATAAGACGAATATTAACAAACTAATTATAATGATAACTACATTTTGTAGGATATAAATCAAGCAATAGATAGCTACGTTTTGTGGGATAGCAATTCTCACACTTACTTTATAATTCAACACTTTTTGGTGAGTTTTTGTCTACCTTATATATTCACCTGGCTTAGTTTTAACCTTCCTTTGTTTATAAAGAAATTCGATAACTCTATAAAAAGGGTATTTCATCAATATAATAATAAAACAGCAAATAAAACACAACTGGGAACAAGGCATGCATAAAAAATATTCTATTAATTCAAATATTCGACTTTGAGAATAAGAAATGAACCAGAATTCTTCCCCAAAAATGCATATAACATAGACATTATGCTTCGTAAACATTTATTAAACAAATTCATACAAAAATAAACACAAAATTGTTAACAAGGGATTAATTCGCGTGCCTAAAACTGGTTATGAATAATATATTATTGTAATGAAATATCAATATAGTAAAAAATATATATCATGTTTTTTAGTCCCGTGATACCAGTCCAGACAGACAGTAAAAAATTGTTGGTTTTGCATGTTAAAGCTCTAGTTTTTATAAATTATATTTAATAAAAAGTAAACGTATTTTGAAACTTATGCGAAAGAAATTTTTGATAAAACTATTAAAATGCTACTTTTCATAATCCTTTGTGTATGGTTGGATTTGTTTTGCAGCACAGCATCTGTGGGTATTAACGCCTATCACATCCCATTTACTTATCTAGTTTTCGGTGTAAGGCTATGAGTTGGTTACTTTGTTGGATTTTGCTATATTTCTCTCCATCGTTTCCTTTGGTTGCTTATCTTGTTACCTCATCTTGTTACCTCATCTTGTTACCTCATCTTGTTACCTCATCTTGTTACATTATCTTGTTACCCATGTTAGACCTCAAGTGATGATTTCAGTTATTATGTCTTCATCTCTCTTTTTCTTGGGCATCCTTGCGATGTTGTAGTTTCATAAATTATTTTCGTTGTTCTTTTTCATCTCCTATTCTTTGAATGTGACCGACTTCATACGTTAGAATCGGAATAGACATTTTTTCGAAAAGGGATTTTTTCCAACTTTACACTAAATAAAATTCCAAAAATATTTAAATTAAGCTTTATTTATTTAAAATAATTTTAATTTCTGGTTTCGTCTCCTTTCTGCACGTGTGATAATTTGTCTGTTAGTAATTCGAACCACTTATTGTTTGAATACCCAATTCATTTTTGCAAACGTAACTTATTCATACAAAATTGTCCAAAAATATCCTTACCAATATTCAGACGCTTATTGCTGCTAATATTATTGATACTAATCTATAGATATTTATGAAATTATTTATAACTATATTAAATCAGAAACTATCAAATTATAAACACAATTTTAAAAATCCTTAATCTCTTCATTTATTCCTAATAGCCAAAGCTGCTGAAGCCAACAAACAAAAGGAAAAAAATAATTGCAATAAAATTCAAGAAAAAAGATTGTTTTACTGTCATTAATGAGAGGGATGAAATTGTTTCAGTGACCACATAAACACCAAACACGGCTACAGATGTTTGTACATGAATTTCGAAATTCACATTTAGTATAGAAGTCACATATGTTGATATCGATAAATTTTTAGCTATTAGAACCTACAAAAAGGAAAATGGATAGAAAGTGGGAACAGACAAGACCACTAACAGGTAAAGAATTAGAAGTTCCTAGAAGAATTCTTCTGGTTTTAGACTATTTAGATAGTGATAATGAAGACCAAAGCAAAATTATATTATATGAAAAAGATATATTATATGAGATAACAACAAATATGAAGTTCACAACGGATTATCGTTGTTCCTCGGATGAATTCGGGCCAACGAAGTAATCTGATTGGTTCTTTGTAAAGTTGCGACTATCAGCTGTGAATTGGAATACAGTTTTGATATTTTTAAACTCATTGTTTACTGTTATGTAACGCCAAGATCAATCTCTAACAAACTAAAATACAGTCATTTCAAATAAATAGACGACCGACGTAGCTTATTGGTAATACACGTGCCCTGCGTTGCTGAGGTCTCGGGTTCGATCCTGTTCAAGCATGGAATTTTCAACACATAAAAATACAACTATCCTGGCTAATTGGTTAAATAGCAAATGCCATAAAAACACGTGAAGAAAAAACTATATAAAGTAAAAATATTATTTCAAACAAGGTTGAAGACGCAGTATATTTTACTAAAGTGGGTACAATTCTAAAAACAGAATTATGTAGGCATTAAGCAACAATCTACCCCCAAGCACGTATTAGAAGCAATTATTTGCAGCATCTTTTAATCAGTAAATTTTCACCCCATCTAAAATCAACCCTTAAATATAAATACTCCAAGGACTTAAGGAAGAAATATGGGGTTTGAAAATCCAGTAGCAAGGTACTCATTTAATTTGAGGGCCGCAAAACTAATTAAAGGACATTTAAACTGAAGTGAATGTACAGTTAAAAACTAATCTAAACATTTAACTGCAACCTGCAATTGCATAATTGTCACTGTTGACGAAGGAAAAGCGACATCTCCAATTAAAAATCCTTTTTAAAATTACCACAAAAATTTTTCGGTAAATTAATTAATTGACAACAAAATATATAGCAATTATACATTTATTGGGTCATCAAGAATGAAATTTGTAGAACTTTGTAGATTTAGATTTAGATGTAGATTTCGAACTGATGGTGTTGTCATGTTGCGGACGATTACATATCATAAATGTTGTATAACCCAAAATTATGATTTAAAATTCGAGGGCATTTACTTCTTATTTAATGTAGCATAAAATTGCTTCAATAATTCTTTTCCTTCCATGTTTACTCCTTGTATATTCGATATATCCTATCCGGTAAACACAATTTATTATCCTAATAAAAACTACTTTATTTGACTTTTCACCTTTATCATACCTTTTTCGCTTCTCTTGTTCCAAAATCATATTACATATTTTCATGAACATATTTCTTTAAAAGAATTATAAGATTTTAGTGCAGTGTTGTAAATTTTAAGATGTTATTGGGGTGACTTAGAGACCAGACCACAATAGGACATAATAAATATCCAAGTATAAAATTTGTAGCCACAGTTAAAGCTGCAGAATGAATTATTATCGTGTGGTGCAGGATTATTTATTTCGTTATAAAAATGTCGTGTTCTTCGAAAAGATTTTGATCTCATTCTTCTGCATTGTTAGTTGGTTGAGTTTTGGCTACATTCAATCCATATAGATCTGTTTCAAGTCTTTTTAGGTATCTTAGATATCAATACTCGATAGATATTCCGTCAGCTGATATCTAAACATACTGTGAATACGTTAATAAGCATATGGGGCTTGTTTTCAGACATAAAAGGGCTTTAATAAAAACATACACCCACGCTTAAAAACAACATATTATGTAGGAAACCGACGAAGCCTGTTAATATTACAAATAAACGAGGATTATTTGATAAATTCCTTTCGTAAACCTGTCTTATAAACATCTATAACACAGCACAACAGACATTTTGGTGTCTGCGAGTTTATGTCTCTAAGTAATATTTGGGAACAGAATCCAAAATAGCCGTCAGATTTGGTCTATCAGGTCTTGTTTTTGAGCTGTATTGGCCTCTTTTACAATAAAATATCTTATTTCTTAACTTGTGTATGTTTCACGTTATTACTGTTACTATTTGATCCAACTGCCAGTTACAAACACAAAAGAGACAAAGTAAGGTATTTATTTCAGAAAGTAGATAAATATACATTCATCACTTACCACTTAAAAATGTTTTTTTGTACGACTTTCTAGCATGGAGTTTACCAAAGCAGTCTTTCTGAAGACTCCAACAGTAGTTGGCCATCATGTGGCTATCTTATCTTTCTTGATATCTATCTTCCATAGTTTTATGTCCTGATGGAATCCTTCCCCCGGTTCTTCACTAAAGTCACCTAGGTTTTCTGGTAAGTGGTCATAATACAACCTAGAATATTAAAGTTGGAAAGCATATTTTCCACTAATTCTCTGCCTTATGATTTCCAAGAAAATTTAGTACTACTTGAACATATGAACACCAAGAATTAGATTCAATCTCGTTCATTGATGCGGTTGGATTGGATTGTGGATCTTCAGTAGGTTGCCTTATCTGAGGACCATCAAATATTCTGGTTTTCAGTTTTTCAGAGTTAATCCCCGGACATTTACGTGTTAAGTAGCCTACACAAAGTCCATCTCGATTTAAAGCCTTCAAACATTGCTACATAAGCCCAAACTTGATATGCAAGGGTGGAAATATAATTTTGTCTCTCGCAACCAAAAGTTAGTTGACAACGTTTCTTCTTTCTTGAATTATGACATTTCTTAATGGAAATCACCCAATTTCTGCTAACCCAGTGCTGATCCTTAGCTCTGCTGTCCCAAACACATAAAAAACAAGGATATTTTGTATATCCACTTTGTTGTCCCAGGAGGAAGTTTACCGTTTTTAGATAAAAAACTAAAATCAATTAGTCTGTATCTCAAAAACTAGAGCTGCTACGAAAAAGAGTCAGGTATTTTTGGAATTAGCACATCAGAAATATCCAAAATCAGTTCTTTATTTTCCGGCACCAAGATAATAAAATTATTTTGTTGGGCAGTGTTATCTTATGTCTTATCATCCAGTGCATCTTATGGTTCGAAAAATACGGTACATTTAATTAAATAAATGTTTAATGAAGAAAAACTGTTGTTTATTTCTACCATTCAGTAAGAACTTATGTTTTAAATAAATATTGTTACTATTTCGACAGCCAATTTATTAAAAGTAATATGAAATTTCCACACTAATCAAGACGTGGAATTCATTTCTGCACTAGTGAGGAAATGTACTCCATTATCTAACTGAAATGGATTAGGTAATTAGGTCTGTTTCCTAACTGGCGTAGAAAAAATAATGACTCAATCTCCAAATAAAATTATCATGCTTTTTTTACTCTAAATGTAAATTGGAGAAACTTTTTTCGTCCTTGTAATTTAGTACTCAGGCATAAAATATATGTCCTGAGATTCTGTTTCAGGTTACAATTAACAACACGGTACAATACAACTTTATACACAAAAGGTTTCTGTCATTTGTATTCATAAGAGAGTTTTGAAACCCTTTAAAACGTTAAACGTGACCACGGAAATTGGGATTACTTTATTTGAAACCCTGTAATAATAAAGAAGCACGAAAAAGGGATCCTGAGTACATATTTAAAATGTTTATCCTTCAGTTTAGATCCAGTTGTCGTCATTAACATGTATTTTTATGTTTGTTGGCTACACGTTTCTTAACAACATTATGAACTGACATGAAATTTCGATAATAATGCAAAAACTTGTTATAACTTGTTTTCAAAAGTGGAATACTCAAAAGCTGTAGTTCTCAACCAATATTAAGGATGATGAACACCTTCCATAGAAAAATAATCCAAGTTTCAGACCATCGTGGTGAAACATTCTTAACAAAGTGACTCTGCGAAAGAAAGAAATAATAGACTTTGGTGTAACGACCAATTATCGAAAGACTGCATTCTAAATTATAGAATGCCATGGTGATGAACAATGTTGTAATAGATACATTTAAAAAAATCAGCTGTGGCCACTACAGGACCAACCGCCATCACAAAGTACTTGTGTAAAATACATTCTAGCAGCAGAGTAGAAATAACTTGGCCTAATATTTTCTGACAAAGATATTATTTATCATGACTATGGAAACGTTACATATAAGTATGAAAAAATAGATAATTTTTTCGAAATATTTTTCTGTTGCTAAATATTCACAAAAATCTTAAAATCGACACGAGTGAACTCCCATTTCTAGTCAACCGATTTTTACCAAAAGTTGATCAACTCGTGTCATTGATATCAAAAGATTAAATATGCAGTTTCATAAAAATCCTTTTAGCCGAATTTGCTCTGCACGTGTACACAGACAACAGACAGACGGACAGACAGATCGACAGACATCATGCTAGAAATAGTCAAAACGTTATGTAGGGACCTCAATTCGTGGAGATCCATCGAAATCTCGAAATTTCAAAATCGGTATGATCACAATACCTCCCTTATATATGTTGGCGGTCGGTAAAAATTTCTAGATACAGATATAGATACCTAAGAATTATTGTGTGTGGATGCAGATACAGATACACAATTATAAAAAATATCTAGTTACAGATACATGCCAAAAATATTTGTATCTAGATACTTTTGAAAAAACACTGAAAAATGAAAATACCATATTTTTATCAAACAAAAAGTGCATGTTAATCAGTATTATACAGTCTGTTCAAAAATGACCGTGACAAAAAAGCCCACTAAATTCAAGGTAAATCACTATTCTACGGAATAAATTTGTACTAAATAACGTATGTATTACGTTAGCCATATGTGCTAACGTATGAGCTGCGTATCTATAAGACTAACGTTACTCTTATAGATACGCAGCTATGTTCGTGTTAAGAGGATGTTCCTTTCAATTTTAGCCCTAATTGAAGTGAACTCTGTGTAATGTAATGATCATTTTTGATCAGTAATAAAAAATTACTGATGAGAAATGTGATTTTTTTTTTCTCATTCCATACAAATTTAATTTATTAACAAAATTTCAGTTGACATTCTCACGCTTACAAATTAAATTTATATGAACTTTTAATAATTTATCTTAATGATTTATATTAGGAAGTGAACTTATATTAAATATCAATTCATCAGTTAATAATTATGACTGCAGGCCATAGTCTGTACAGCTATCTCATTTAGGTATTAACGGACGCAATGGACGCTTGGATTTCCGTGCATAAACATGAAGTTGTCATCAACAAAGTCTAGGTAAAGAAAAACACGTGGTTCTTTAAAATACCGTGAACGCTTTGGTCAGCTTTTAAGACTCCTTTTCGGCCTCCACTTGCTATGAAGAAAGCTCAGTTTTCGTGTCGAGCAATATTCCAGCTTACAACAGACAAAAACCTCCGTCGTTGCTTACTTGTTCAGGGAAGAACACATAGCGCTCTCCAGGTCTCCTGTAGATATATCCTCTTCAATCGCTCCCATGTAATCACATTCTGCTTTTGTCAGAGAACAAAAATAAGCCTTATTGTTACAAGTACCACTTTACGTACTCGATCAAATCAAAGTCGCGCCTGTAGACAAGCTGCCATTTTCCAGTAGACCACCTCTACAGATTGCCTTGCTTGAGTCTTCAGCTGTACATTCGCTGACCACCACTTCTCGTACTCGTTTCAGTTCTTGCTGGATGTCTACTCCAGTGAGGTGACAATCTCGAAATCCTGTAGAGACGATAAAAGTAAACCGCAGTCTACAATATCCCACTCTTCGATCGAAGGCACCGATCTCCCAAAAACGTCGATTCACTGCAGACTAATTTTTCTCGCCTGTGTCGTTCCTTCCTATTATTTTAACGGCATCCTTTAAACCCTATTGCAACCTTGTCTATTCTACAAGAACTTTTTAGCAGTACTATTTCTTTCTCCCCAGCAACCCTTTATTCACTTCTCTAGTGTTGATATAGTGGTTCTGTCGCAACTCATACTTACAATTTTCCTCATTTCATTGTGTAAATTTAATTTATTCCAGGACATGTGTACCAAAATTGAATATAAATAAATCAGATATTCAGTGCATTACCCAAGTGCACAGTGGAGTTGTATTTATCGCGATTATAATAGACAGGCGTCTAGACACGTACGTACATTTCAATACTGTCGTTGTTCAACTGTTTGTCTTTACATAATGCACACCCATAACAAGATAACTGGACCACTCATGCAATAGTTTCTCAAAGTTTATGATTGAATAGCTCGACTACACTCCGATAAACGAGACACTATTATGGTCAACCAGATACATATGATTGATCAAAGTTATGTAACAGTTAATTTACTTTGTGCGACATATAAGCTTTCAATAGGCACATAGATAGATACATTCCTAAATGATGAAAAGATCATCTAATTTCTTTTAGTTAACGTATGGCTGACTATAAGATAACACAAATACAAATAGTAAAATAGCGAAATATAATTTTTCTAGCCACAACATCAAAATTTGAAAAAAGAGAATCCAGCTGTTGTTGAGTGGAAGAGCACGCAATCATCTGCATACAAAAGTTCGTTTACGGCCCCATTTATACTCTTGCGGTTTGAATTGAAACGGGAGAGATTCAGTAAGCCTACATCAAAACGGATTCGTATATTGCTATAAGTGCTTCTTGTAGGGTGTCAGGTATTTGGTGTGTCTGTCTTATTGTGTCATATTTGGTGCAACCTGTAATAAGGTGTTGCACTGTAATAATTGCGTTGCAGTCATTACATAATGGGGGATCTACTTTTCATTTTGTAACTGTGTGTATAGTTAAGTTGGTATAGATGTCCCAGTGGGATAAACGCGCCACTTCGCATATATCCATAACGGTGTGTGTTTGTATCATTTCAGTACTGTTTGGACAGTTTGTACATTTCGGACAGTTTGTACGAGAAACACAGTCTTCTAAAATAAATGTGTTAAATTATCATCAATGTTAATAGTTTATGAAAAATTAAATTGTAAAGGTAGGTGCTCATATGAGTGGTTGTATTTCAATAATTACGACATTTTGTCTTAAGGTTTTATGACGTAACTATAACTTTAACAAAATTAGTTTCATTACTAGGTATCAGAAGACACTTAACCTCACATTATAGAGTAGAAAATAATGCTCAATATTGTATACATTCGAAATAAACAGATGGGGCATCTATCCCATAGAAAAAGGATATAAGGCCGCAATAAATGTGGGATATATGGCTCGGGCATTGTATGTATAATCTTATAATAAAATATATATAAATATATATATAATCTTATACTAACATTTTCCCAAGGACACGCAACAACATATATGCCAAAATAGATACTTGGATAAAATATCGCAAAAATATGAAAAGTTTTAAAAATTTATTAAATCCTATCAAAAAATGTTTCAAATAAAAGTTGTTAATTATTACTTTTATAGTAATTTTTGTAGAATAGATGTTTTCTCTGTTGTGAAATATTCGCAAAAATCTTAAAACCGACATGAGTAAACTTACATTTATAGTTGACCGATTTGTACCAAAAGTTGAACAACTGGTGCCATTGATGTCAAAAGCTTAAATATGAAGTTTCATAAAAATCCGTTTGGCCAAAATTGCTCTACACATCTCCATGGACCGACAGACACACAGACCAACAGAAATCATGCTAAAAATAGTCAAAATCGGTATGACAACTCCGCATATATGTTGGCAGTCGGTAAAAAAAAATAATAAATTGTAATTTTGATTAAATTGTAATTTTTAATTGTTATTTTAAAAAAATATTAAAATCGTTGGTCAAAATCAAATGTTTTATTTTAGTGAGGCATAAATACCACCATATGGGGCAAAAATCCCATCGATATGGGATATATGCCCAATTACAGTAATATTTATCATTAATTTTATATATTTAGAATAATTATAAGTGTTTTAATCTTGTGTTATTGTGTAGTAAGATTATCTAAGAATTATAGCAAAGTAACAGATAAAGTTTAATAATTAAGATTAATGCAACAGGATTGTTTTTCTATAACTGGGGCATCTATCCCACCTTTACCCTAATTCTTATGTGCCCAATTCGTAGTCTGGTAGTGTTAGTGTTCTCTCCTTGTTCCCGAGAATGAGGCTCGCTTAAATTAACATCTAGAACTATACTATTATTACAGTTCCACTATATATCAGATAATCTAATCATTTAAAAGATCAAACTAGATGTGTAAAAGTCACTCTAGATAGTTGTAAAGAAGGTCATTTTCAGTGTTAATGACATTTTCAAAACATAGTAAAATAATAATTGAAAACATTGTTACATTGTGTAATAAAATAAATGTGAAATATGGAAATTGAACTGTCAAATCCATGTTATTATTGTAGGAATCGTTCCTAAGGGTACATTCACACTGGTCTAAATGGTGGAACTAGAGTGAATACACCACAAAATATCCTAAATCTAGACTATCTAATCAGCATATGAACATCAGTCGGACGCAGAGAATTACAGACGTCACAGTATAACTTTTAATGAACTAACACAGTTGGTATAATATAACATGTCTAGCGCATACATTTCATCATCCTACCTTTGAAATTTCACTCACTACACTCACCCACATTGTCACATACTTTGACTATATTGTGGTTGTTTTTGACAGTGTTATTTGCGTTTTTACTAACTTTTTATTATGCATATATGACACTGAATATTCAACGTAATTTACTTAAGCTCACAACTTAATTTACTAGTTTATTTCACAGAGTTAAAATAAAAGTTAAAAGATTTTTTAAACACGTAAAAAGCACTATATAATTAGCTTTCTTTCCAGACTGTTTTTTTCTGTTTTTTTAGTTCAGTTTTTCGTAAAATTGTAACGTTGTTTTTGGACATGATTTAAAGAAACCTCAACCAGGAGCGCCGAGAGCATGCCCGGAACAATAGTAGCGGTTTTGGGCTCCGGAAAACAATTATTTCACGCCAACCCCGAAAAACAATAATTATCAACCCTTTGACAGAAAAATCTGCGCCTAAATAATATTTTTATTGACCAAATTACAATTACAAAAAAATGTTATACGGCTAGTTTTACAATCGGCAGTTAGTGGTTACCGTGGAAATTTCTGATAATTATTATATTACAAACTAGTGCACCTGTTGCCAACTGTGTTGGCAAACAAATCATTACCTTAATGTGGAACTTGCTCGACACCTCCGACTTCTTTCTCTAGCCATACGCCTAACTTCATCCAATTCAAATTGAATGAACTCTTCGCCCATTATTAAAAACTGGACAAATAATGAGCATTATTCCGAATTATTAATTCATTAACTTTTTAAGATGGGAAAACGATTCATTTTCACTCAGTGCATTATATTTATAATGTTAAAACTAAAAATGATTTGGGACGTTAAATTTAAAATATATTTATTAAAATTAATTTTCCATTTTCTTATATAATATAAAAATACGCACACGGAAAAAACGCACACGGATTAATACGCACACGGAAAAAAGCACACATGAAAAAATACACACACGGCAAAAAGGGCACACGGAAAAAAGCGTACTTACACTATATCTCAAATCAGGGGGTATATTTACAATATCCCACTGAACACTGCGCATGCGTCACACACACGTCATTTGTTCAATATACAGAGATTCTAAACAGGTGGGACTGTGCAGAACTTTTAAAACACAATTTATTTTTAGGTGGTTTATAAAAAAAAATAAATAAACAGTTATCAATCATAACCTAAGATAGTGCTTTTAAGGTGAATCACTGTCCCTGGCCCTGCACAGAACAGTTAAAATACAATTTATTTTTAGGTGGTTTATAAAAAAATAAATAAACAGTTATCAACCATAACCTAAGATAGTGCTTTTAAGGTGAATCAATGTCCCTAGCCCTGCACAGAACAGTTAAAATACAATTTATTTTTAGGTGGTTTATAAAAAAAAAATAAACAGTTATCAACCATAACCTAAGATAGTGCTTTTAAGGTGAATCACTGTCCCTAGCCCTGCACAGAACAGTTAAAATAAAATTTATTTATAGGTGGTTTATAAAAAAAAAAAAAAAACAGTTATCAACCATAACCTAAGATAGTGCTTTTAAGGTGAATCACTGTCCCTAGCCCTGCACAGAACGGTTAAAATAAAATTTATTTTTAGGTGGTTTATAAAAAAAAAAAAATAAACAGTTATCAACCATAACCTAAGATAGTGCTTTTAAGGTAGGGTGACCATCCGTCCCGGTTTTCGGTCAATTGTCCCGGTGTCCCGAAAACTGTTCTCGGGACGCCCGATTATCCCGGTTTTTGAATCTCTGTGCTTTTCACTTTGAATCTGAGAGGTGAGGACCTTTTTTTTTTTTGCTCTTCACTTTAAATTTATGGAGGTGAGAGGACCTTTTTTTTTTGCTCTTCACTTTGAATTTGGGAGGTGAGGACCTTTTTTTTTGCTCTTCACTTGGATCTGGGAAGAAACAAAGACCTTCTTTTTTTTCCTGTGTCCCGGTTTCCCTTCACTGAAATCTGGTCACCCTATTTTAAGGTGAATCTAACCTAAACTAAAAGGTAAATGATATTTTAATGTGATAAATAAACAGAAACCATTGTTTTAGAGCCACTGATAATTCTTGAATTATTTAGTGTAGTCGTTATGTGCTCCCATCTGTATAGAGTTTGCAGTGGGATATTGTAAATCTTGTCCTATAAATCGTAGAAATAAAAAAATAATAATAAAGAAAAAAAAATCACATTTTTCTTACTTTCATCAAAACCAAATATTTTTTAAAATAATTATTTTTCTGCTAATAATAATTTTAATCAAAAATGTCGAATATCACGGAAGGATAACGTTTTTCTGTGTTTTGTTTCGTAAAAAAACCGATCCGTGTATTTCACAACTAAATTAATAATTGTGAAGTGATTTTTTAATGAAAAACACAACTGTCATTTTTACTAATTTAATGTCAACACTCAAAACAAAAATTCACAGCACACTACTGTCCAATACATAAACAATAATTTCTTACAATTCTTATAAATTATTATAAAAAGTGTTCGTAGAATATTCACTATTATTGCATCTTATAATAATTATAAAAAGTGTTCGTAGAAAATTCACTATTATTGCATCAACAATATATTTTAAACAATTTTGACATAAATAATTAACATATGCGCGCCTCTATCGGGGAATGAAGAAACGACCGGTCGAACATACGAACATACAAACAGGCGTATTATATTATAGGATCTGTCGTTAGCCATTGATTTGAGCTAACCAACAGTGGATACCTGTAAAAGTGGCCCTTAGTCATTCAAATACAATATTAATAACACAAAGTTATCAAATTTAATCAAAATTGACATTTTCAAATTCATCAGTCATATAGATTGGATTACTTCTTAGTATGTTCTTAAGTTTAAATTTGAATTTGTCTAGTGGTAGTGTACAGATACCCTCAGGCAAGGGATTGTATAATTTGACAGCAAAATAATTTGAGTAGTTTCTGGATTTATTTAAACGCAAAAATTTACCGCGGTAATTATTTTTACTGCGAGTGTTGTGATCATGTGTCTCAACAAATGTACTGTAATCTGTTAAATTTTTGCGTATAAAAATAAACAGTATAACAATAAACAATGATGAATAAATAACGAAGGCAAAGTCATTATTTTGAGTTTCACAAAAAGATCTCGACAATCGGCTTTGAAAGGAGCACCTGCAATTATCCTTACAACCTCTCGTTGTAAAGCAAAAATTCTGTTTACTGCAGGTGAATTTCCCCAGATTATTAACCCATAGGATAGGTGGAACTGAATGGGGGAGAAATAGGCTTTTAATACAACATCTGAGCTGACTTCATGCTTCAGATTCCTTATTAGATACACAGTTTGTGGATAAGTATATCCATGTGTTGATCCCAACGAAGATGAGGGTCAACGTGGATACCAAGAAATTTTATGGAAGGGGGTTTGCAATATCCTGTCTTCTGGTGCTCAGAAGTAGAACCTGAGTTTTTTATTTAAACTTAGCTTATTACAAGCAAACAAAGAGTTTAGTCTGTTCACCAGAGAGACATTTTCCTTAACAATAGAATCTAAATCATGTTTACAATCTAATAATGTTGTATCGTCAGCGTAAAGAATTGTTTTGGCGTGTGTAGAGAGAGGTAACAAATATTAGGAATAGTGGCGGTCTGAGAACTGAACCTTGAGGCACTCCAAAATGCAAAGGAAGATACTGGAAAGTGCTACTTTTAAATTGGGTAAACTGTTTTCGGTTAGATAAATATGATTTAAGCAAGGTACGGCTCATGACGTCGAAACCATAAAAAGTTTGCTTGATAAAATATCGTGAGATATACAGTCGAAAGCCTTGCTTAAGTCAAAAAAATTCGTAATTTCTTTTGACCATGGGGATCCTAGATTTTTCTACTCATTGGACTGTGATTTCAATTTAGGCTCAAGATCTCTAACCCATATTTCATCAATCGCGACAATTCGATGTAAGAATGTTTGACCTCCAACGTTGAACCTTTGTTTCAGCAAGGTTGCAAAGTCTAAGCATTTCTGTTTATGTTCAGCAGTCAAGCAGTGAGGAACTCTAAGCAATTTTTCTATTGTTTAAAGCATTTGTCAGAATTCGGAAAACTAACGTTGGTGGCAACCTGTGGTTTCAGAAAGTTCCTTACATGTCGCACGATGATATTCTTTAAGAGCATCTGTCACAGGTTTCACACTTCGTTCATCTGTTGATGTTTTCGGCCTTCCTGGTCTTGGACCATCGTTTATACTCACACGATCCCCACGAAAACTATTAGCCCAACGAGAAACTGTACTGTTCACGTTTCACTGTTCAGTCACCACAAATTTCACTTAAAGCTCCGTGGATTTCTATCAGGTTTTTAAGAAACGTGACAAAAAGAAATGTGAGACTTAATTTGAACATTTCAGATACAAATTGGCTGTACATTTCAAACTTCCTTTTTGGTAGCTTCAGACTTGGCTTCCACACCACACAGCAGAATAGAGAATAATGTTGTAAATCCACAGTTAAAAGAAAGATTATAAAAATTGTAAATAATTCTTTTTAAATTTGCACCTAAACAGACAACTAGCCCCTAAACTGGCACTTGGCGCCTATACTGGCAATTGACACCTAAATATACCTAAATGTACTAGCAACATTTTATTCTTATAAGTTGGTAATACTAATGACGTCATACCATGGCGTTGTTATATGCAATTAACTCTTTTGTTGTGTATTTCTTATTATTATATCTCGTTGCATTTATCATATTCCCTTCAATTCATCACGCATTTGCAGTGACGGTTATAAAACCGGAAATAGTCTTTTGGGAGTGGTATGACATCACATCCAGCCAATAAAAATAAACCGGTAATCAAGCGCTAGTAATGTAGGCCATCAAATGTGCCATAAACTCATTAAGCTCACCATGGTCTGATGGATTCAAATGACATTTTGGTCTCAAGTGTGATCAATTAAAATTCAGAATAAAAATACACCAACGTTACCAACAAAACAAATTCTTTCATGTATTTTATATATACATGATATTTTTGATATTGTTTGGTTGTTAACTTGCTCTTATGATAAATTTGTGTATGTTAGTTATTAGTGTTAGAAGTTTCATGCAGTTGCATATGCTTAAACTTTATCTTCCGAGCATCTAAGCTCGTAACTAATCTTAGAGTTGCATGTATAGTTTAACAACTTAAAGAGGACTCAGGTGTGCATCATTAAATTTACACCTTAAGGTTAGGTGCCACAGTTTTATTTAATTACTAAAAAGTTTTCCAGAGATATACAATTGCCGTTATAATCGGCAAACATATTCGTTCACTGCTATGCACTGATTGAGTTTTTCTTAGAAATAGCCATCGTTGCATTGCACCAACGATTTTAATTAACCTTCTTAGATATGCACGTTACTGTAGGAAAAAAAAACAAAACAAAACCATGGTTTACATTCAAACAATCCAAGATAACATCAGTGAAGCAATAATAGACGGTAAAAATATCACCATTGTATGGATACCATCCCATGTAGGCATTCTTGGGAACGAAGCCGCCGACCAAATAGCCAGAGAAGCCACCAGAAATAAACCAGAATCTACTACTGATTGTCAACTTGCTAATGACTTCAAAACCTTATGTAAAAAAAGACTAAGAGGACATTGGAACAATTACTGGACTACCCTTACCAACAATAAGCTGAGATCCATAAAACCTAACACTGACCATTGGAACAACAGAGACAACAGAAGAGAACAAGTTATTTTAACTAGGCTAAGGATAGGACACACGGCAGTCACCCACAAACATATCTTCGACCACTCAGAACCACCAATGTGCGATGTCTGCAAAACCAAAATTACTGTCGAACTGTACTACTCCACTGTCAAAAATATAACACACACAGAATACACAACCAACTCACACAAGCATTGACACTTCCAATACTACTCTCCAATACCAGTGACAAGATAGAAAACATAATACAATTTGTAAAAGACACAAATTTAATTAACCACATATAAACTTAAATCAACTAATACATATGAAAACAACATAATTTCTAATAGTCTTAATTAATTATATTAAATATTTATGAATTTTATATTTATTTTGTAATTATATTAATTATGCAAAACAAATGTTCCGGGGTGCTAATAACCAAGTAGTTGAAGCGCCCCTAAATAAATATAATTAAAAAAAAAAAACATGGTTGTCAGCAGAAGCATACGGAAATAAAATAGAAGTTGGTGGAATACTATTAGAACAAGTACACGCGTTTAAATATCTGGGATCAATGTTGGCAGAAAATGGAAAAATATATGTAAGATTAATAGAAAGAGAAGGAGTAGTTGGAACACGTTTTAACAGCATAAAATCTGAATTCTTCACAAAAAAGGATATCCAGCCAGAAACCAAGGTACAAGTTTTCAGAAAAATTAAGTAGCAAACTAAAAGCTACAGAAATGAGATTCCTAAGAACAGTAAAGGTAAACTGAAACATGACAGAATTAGAAATACGGTTCATAGAGAGAATCTTGGTACAATTTCCGTGGAGCATTTAATAGAACAAAGCCAGTTGAATTGGTATGGACGTGTGTGTAGAATGGACCATAAAAAAGAAACAAAAATGGATTTTGAAGCAAAGACAACTAGAAGAAAGTTCAGAGGAAGAACCAGAAGAACGTGGAAAGATGGAATTCAAAGAGCTACAGCTTGATTTACGTTGGAGCTATAATTGGATATAATTATTGTAGGAATAAAACTTGAGAAATCAAAACTTCGCAATTCTTTTCTCTTGGACACAGTCCACAAGAATTTTCTTTTCTTCGTAGCAGGATTGGAAATCGATCTACGAGGTAGAGAATCAGTCACTGTCTTTTGAACATTGTCTTTATGTTTATTTTTGAACTAAAAATTAAGGGATATAAAGAGATGATATTTTGTCTAATTTACTATCTCTGAGTTGAGAAATTTAACATCAATCCTAAAATCTCTTCTAAATGAAGAAGTTAGTTAAACTAAACTTATAGTGGTAATTTTATAGAGAAGCACTGAATTATTAAGCTCAAAGCTGTGTTAAACTTATCATAAACTCAGTTTAATAAAGCTTTTGTCTCGAGTTTAGTTGTATTATGATATTACACTAATCTCTAATGTTTCACTAGAAGATAACTAAATTCTTGTTTAAGAAATGAACAAGAATTAATTGGATTTATGAACAGACTATTAGCAAATGGATAGCTGTTCACCAAAGACATATTTTGTTATATTGAATGCAGTAGCTGTTAACTCTTGATGGAACATGATGAATAAATAATAAATAACACAGTTGATAATATTCCACAAAATATATTATGATCTGGCAACATTTGGGACGCGAGATATTCCTGTGGCTCTTCAGCCTCTTTATTCGCCTGACTTGAGTCCTTGTGACTTTTTCCTTTTCCCAAGATTGAAAAATCACCTCAAGGGACGTCATTTTGGGACACTCGTAAACATTCAAACGTCCGTAACCAACCAGCTGAAAGCTATTCCGGTATCCGAGTTCCAGCACTGCTATGAGGATTGGAAGAACCGTCTCCAGCGCTGTGTGGCTTCCCAATGAAGTTATTTTGAGGGAGACAATATTGAAGTGTAATTCTATTCGAATAAAAAACAATTTAAAAATCAGTCCAGTTACTCAATTTACACACCTCGCATGTACTTACGATTTAAAGATCAAGATTAATCACGGACAGAACATAAGAAATAAATAAATTTGATGACTTATGTATACACGTACAAGGCTGGTCATTAACCCATTTCGGCATGGAACCGGTCTAATCCGGTTACGACTGCACCAGTAGCGAAGCAGTCTGTTGTATAATATAAACATGAATATGTATCTAAGTTAAAAGACACAGATAAATACATAAACTCTGGTATTCAGTTGATAAAATGATAAGAATAAAACCCCAGTTTAATATTTACTACTTCAAAGTGTTAAAAACAAAGATTTTGTATAATTTTTGAACTATATTTTCATTGAATTCATCCCCACAAAAAAAGCGTAATCTCATATTAAACAAGAGAAACAACTTAAAAACCTAAACCAGATAACAAGGTAAGAAACATATTCTCTTAGGCCAACTTCTTAATCCTCTTAGCTTCACCCAAACTTACCTATTTACTCGGAGAGTATAATAAATAATGAGAAAAGAAAAAAAAATTAAATCTCATTATCTTTCACCCTCCCAGTGGAAAAATTTTAGCGAAATTCTCTCGGTTAAGACACAGTAAAGCAGAGGTTTTTGCACTGTAATAAATTAAAGATGCTCCTGAGTTTTATGAAACTATGGAAATCATGAGAAAACCAGTGGCACAAAAACACATATCGTGTTTTATAACTCCTATTTGAAACTACGGAAGTTCCAATTACACTGTGGCTCAGTAGCGCACCCAGGATTGGGAGGCGGGGGGCTATAATTTACCTACATGGACATATATAGTGTGTACGTGTGTGTTGGAGGTCCGAGAAAGACACAAAACTTACAATATGCACTATTTTCTTTCACTGATATATATCTTTCACTGATGTAAACTGATCACCAGACTCATCAATAACTTCCTGAGCTACCGCAAGCTGACAGTATCTTTAAACAATTCGGAAAGCAGAACTATTATTCTCTCGAACGGCCTTCCACAAGGATCAGTATTAGCTCCGCTGTTTTTTATTTTATATATCCATGACATACCGGAAACTTCATCTAGGAAATTTGCTTATGCGGATGACATTGCTCTCGCCATGCTATCATGCTTATGATGACACCACCATTTTAACGCATCAAACT
The DNA here is from genome assembly GCA_963971575.1 of Liopterus haemorrhoidalis. Lineage (NCBI taxonomy): Eukaryota > Metazoa > Arthropoda > Insecta > Coleoptera > Dytiscidae > Liopterus > Liopterus haemorrhoidalis. The sequence continues at coordinate 6,834,516 of OZ020622.1, read as the reverse complement.
CAGTTATTGATGCTTTAAAATTAGCGAATGATACACTTGTTCGTGCCGAAACATGGTTCACAAACAATAGGCTTAAACTGAATCGCGACAAAACGCAACAGATGGTACTGCATAATCGTCATTATTATAATACCAACAACGATACGGTCAAGTTTCTCGGGATGATAATTGAAAGTAAATTGAAATGTAAGCAGCACTGTCAAGACACCGTAAGTAAAGTTCATAGATCAATATTTGATATGAGAAAATTGGTCGATATGGTGCCGTTTGATGTTGCCCGAATAGGGGATAGGCATAAAATTTATATTTCCTTAAAACTACATTTTTTTGATATTTTAATGTTAGTTATGTCACCTAACACAACAAAAATCACATTTTAATTAATATTATAGCCAAATTTTTTAATTAAAATATTGTAAATTTGAAATAAGCCGACCACGCCGCGAAGGTTGCCGAGTAGATACGACTGAGACTTTAGCGGTTTGACGTCACAGATACAGACAAAACATAATGTTTACGTGTTTATATTGTATTGTTTGAGAGTTTTGTATTTGTTTTTAAACAATTTTTCACGTATTTATTATTAAAATAATTTATAAAATATATGTACTCACATTAAAATGGTCTTCACAAACATAAAGTTTACTTTTTTCTGAAATATCGGTTTTGTTGCGCCTCATAGCTTTTCTGTTGTTTTTCGTCATCAGGTAATGATATAAATTATTTTTTTGGATTTCTAATTGAACTATTTGTGCACATTGGTACTAAACAATATTTTCGACTATATTTCGAAGTACTGGGGCCTGGATCTTCCATATTTTATATATTTTAATATAAAATTTAATTCGGTAAACATGTATAAATTGTTTTTATAGAATTAAACTTTATTTTAATTAAAATCACTCTAACTTTACAAAACCTATAAAAGTTATACAAACAAATAAGTTCATGTACGCTGGGTAGACTAGTAGTGTCATGTGTCAGTTAGAAGGGTATGACGTTACATACATTTATGATTTTTTTAAGCCTTCAAATTAAAAAAAAAATAATAAAAACTGTTTTTTATGTTTATATTCAACAAGAGGAATATAATAAAAAAATTTAAAAAAATCATGCCTATCCCCTATTGCTTACTTCTCTTTAATAAACTGCCACCTCTTCTACGGTATTTTATTGTGGGGCGCCAGTCCAAGTGCTACTGGGGTTTGGAAGCACAACAAGAGCCTTGCGTGTTTTATGTAAGGTCCCTTCGCGTAAATTTTGTAGGCCTCTCTTTAAAAAGAATAAAATTTTAACTGTACCTTGTTACTACGGAGAAAGAATTTTCAAAACCAAGTATCAAGAATATTATTTTGAAGTAAGTATTTGAATTACTATATTTCAAGTACCAGAAAGTAATTGTAATACTTTTTCAAATTCTGTATTTCAAATATATATTTCAATAATATTAAATTAATTTGTTGGTTATCAGGTTATTATATAAATCAAAATTATCTACAATATTGCTCTAAAACACAGTACTAATTAGATCTGAACTTCATTTAATTATAATTAAAAATTTAAATAAGTTTAATTTTCAAAATAAGGGTCTTTAAGATACCGGAAATACACCTTAAAAGAAGTTGAAGTCGCTCTACAGTTATAACTTTTCAAAGTAGGTCATTTCATTCATTTCGAACGGATGCAGACTCAAACGAAAGTACCTTAAATTAAGAGTTCTTATTAAGTTGACAGTTAACAAAAAGATGATAAATATGAAATATTATCTTCGAAATATTTCTCACATTTAAGAAAATACAAGGTGTCTCAAAAGAAATTTTATATTTATTTAGCTTTATGCGTGAACGCAACGTATCCGAGGGGCGCGCGGGTTATGTCAATCGGTAGCCTGGCTCTTGGAAATTTAGTCGCTATGGAGCGTTTCTCGGGAGCAGACCGCGCGTTATGCGTGCGAGAGTTTTACAAAAACGGTGATTCGGCGACTGTAGCGCGTAGAAAATTCTGCAGTATTCGAGGTTTTCGCCACTTAAATGATGCGCCAAGCATTCCTCTCATTCGACATTGGGTTAAAAAGTTTGAAGAGACTGGTACAACGCTGGATAAATCAAAATCCGGGCGACCTAGGTCATCAAGAACGGTAGAAAACGTGGAGAATGTTAATCAGTCTGTTCGTGACGACCCGAACCTTTCAATTCGGAAGCGCGCAAGTGTTTAAAATGTGCATAGATCATCATTACATCGCATTATGCACAAAGACCTTAAGCTGCACCCCTACAAAATTCAATTGGTGCAACAATTAAAGCCCCAAGATGCCAGTCAGAGTCTTAATTTCGTAAATCAGGTGATTGAGCGATTTTCAACGTTTACCAACATTTTGTTTTCGGATGAAGCTCATTTTCATCTTAATGGCCACGTAAATAAGCAGAACTGCCGCTACTGGAGTGCAACGAATCCGAAACGCAAACATCAGAAACCCCTACATTCGCCTAAAGTGACCGTATGGGCTGCGATGTCGGCGCGAGGAATTATCGGCCCTTACTTTTTTGAAGACGAAAGGGGGCGTGCAGTTACAGTGAATTCAGAGCGTTATGTGGAGATGTTAGACAACTTCTTGGTACCTGAACTGCAAAACTTTCCTGGCTATAACCAAAGAACATGGTTCCAACAGGACGGAGCAACTTCACACACGTCCAATATGTCTCTGCCACGTGTTCGTGAAATTTTCTCAGGCAAGTTGATCTCCCGGAGAGGTGACATAAATTGGCCTCCACGCAGTCCAGATTTAACCCCTATGGACTTTTTCCTATGGGATTATCTTAAATCTAAAGTTTACGCCAATAAACCGACTTCACTGGCGCATTTGAAAGAAAATATCCGTCAGGAAATGGCAGCCATCCCTGAGTCCACCTGCCGAGACGTCATAAGTAATTTTACTGTTCGATTAAATGAGTGCCGAGAACGCGAGGGTCTACATTTAGACGATATTATTTTTAAGAAATAAATCCCCAAAAAGTGTATTTTAATAATTAATAAACATTTTTTCTATATACGGCTTACTTTTTTTTTAATCGATCCACTAAATATAAAATTTCTTTTGAGATACCTTGTATAACTGGATTTGAGGTTATAAATACAGTAATGATTCTGACCAGCAACAAATCATCGATCGTAACTAAAAAAGAAATACCAATCAACATCAAGGTAGAGATCTTCAAAAAAGTGAGGCTTTCTTCGTTTTGCGTATTTTAAAATTATGACAAATATTAATATGGCGTGATTTATAGAAATTTTCATTTTCGCATGGACGTATCTCAAAAACGAAATGCGATAAAGACCTGCGGTGGAAATTTTTGAAATCTTGAGGTCCCAATTGAATCATAAATACATTGTGAAAAAAAAAAAAATGAAAATTTTTAACTTTTTTTCCAATTTTTGAAAATTTTAATAAATCCTAACTAAAAAATGGTTAGGGATAGAAACCTATGGTTTGAATGTTCAAAATTCTCATACATTATTTAGTTTAAAAAAAATTGGGCTTTAATATACCAATTCTTAAGTTTTTTATGGACAGTGATCCAAAATCCTTGAAAATGGTAAAAAATCGAAAAAATCGTAACCCTTGCGATTTTTTTGATTTTTAAGCAAAAAATTTTTGTCTCCGATTTTATTGAAAAATGGTGTAAATATGTATTTTCGATCATAAATCAACAAAATTTGATCCATTTTGAAGTTTGGGCAAAAGTTTTGAAATTATAAGCAAAAAACTGAACAAAATCAAATCTAACTCAAAAACTAGGAACGCATGAATTTTTTAAATATTTTTAGAGAAAACAATATTTTAATTGTAGTTCAATAATAGAATATCAAATTTTCTCCATGGCAACTACACAACTTCTGGATTAATATGCAAAATAAGAAAAGTCAGTGGTTTTCAAAATTTGGGGCATTTTTTGTTTGTTTATTTTTGGACGAAATTCACATTTTAGAGAAAATTGGCAAAGGAAAAATCGATTGCATTATACGTCACCATACTGTCTTTAAAATTGTGCCAGACATTTACCTAACACCCTGTATAAGACTGTGTATTGTAAATTTAAGAAGAAAAAGAAATAAAAAAGGACCATATTCTAAATTTTAAGTCTTTTTTTCTAAAATTTCGTTATCTTTAAATGAATTATCCAGGTGAAAACTAACAGAAATAAATCGAATTATTTCCTGTTAATTCTCTTACAAGCTTGCCAACCTAAATTTTTAAAGGACAATTTATAAAACGTAGCGTAATCTAATCAATTTATTTGGCCATGTCTTTCACGATCACAATTACTAGTAACGTTTCACTTTATCGGTTCTATTTATTCACTTTACTCACTCTATCGACTCACTATGTACTTATTTTATTGGTAATTGCATTTGGGATTTTTATTTCTAGCTCTTTGTTAACAGACGGAATCACAAATTACTTCACAGTGCATGTTTACTAGTTAATCAAGTTTTTGTGAGATAAATTGTTGGGAATATAATGGAGAGGCGAAGAGAGACCTCCGCTAGACTTGCACTCCCATAAAAAAAAATAAATAAATAAAAAAAAATTTTAAAAAATAAAAAAATAAAAAATTTAAAAAAAAAATAATAAAAGATTTACGTACACCTTCAAAAATACATCAAATTATTATTATTTTTATGAAAAAATAATAATCTGATAACCAACAAATTCATTTAACATTATTGAAATATATATTTGAAATACAGAATTTGAAAAAGTATTACAATTACTTTCTGGTACTTGAAATATAGTAATTCAAATACTTACTTCAAAATAATATTCTTGATATTTGGTTTTGCAAATTCTTTCTCCGTAGTAACAAGGTACAGTTAAAATTTTATTCTTTTTAAAGAGGCCTACAAGATTTACGCGAAGGGACCTTACATAAAACATGCAAGGCTTTTTTTTGTGCTTGCAAAACCCCAATGGTACTTGGACTGGCGCCCCATAATAAAATACCGTAAGAGAGGTGGCAAATATTGATCTATGAATTTTACTAACGGTGTCTTAACAGTGCTGCTTCCATTTCAATTTACTATCGATTATCATCCCGAGAAACTTAACTGTATCGGTATTGGTATAATACCAACACTAAATCCACTAAATCTTAATCGTCATGTTTATAAAATCATGACGATTATGCAGTACCATCTGTTGCGTTTTGTCGCGATTCAGTTTAAACCTATTGCTTGTGAACCATGTTCCGGCACGAACAAGTGTGTCATTCGCTAATTTTAAAGCATCATCAACTGAGTTTGATGCATTTAAAATGGTGGTATCATCATAAGCATCTATGTTTGCTAGAAGATCATTGATAAAGATTTTTAAAACAAACTGGACCCAAAACGCTACCTTGGGGGACACCAAACTTGATTGGTTGCAATGAGGATCCTATAAGCTGTTTAAAAACAATAGCACAAGCGAGTTGAGCTCGATTGTGCAATTTTTATGGAACTCTCTGTACATATCCAATTTCACCTTCACTCCATAGACACTAGTGGCGCTAGCAGGGAGTCCGGGGGCGTAAATTACTCTGCCCCCCGAATGTTTGGAGACAAATTTATTAGGTGCGCAGCGTAAGGACCATTTTTAGGTCATCACTTTTAGTTTAGAAGTGAGGACATTTTTTTAGGTCAGGACTTGCATTTTTTAATTTTAGAGGTGTGGACCTTTCTTGCTTGGTTATTACTTGTATTGATAGACACTCGTTAATAGTGCGGGTAATACTCCATAGGCGTCCGTTCTCAATACCTTTCACAAGCTTCATTCCGAGATATTGCAATGTTATAATTTGTTTCGTAAAAGTTAATTTATGAAACAAGTAACAAAAGATGTTTTTCTTTTAAATTAAACCAATTATTTTTTCTCCCCCATTAGCTTTTCGATGATGTTTCATCAATATTGGCATTTAACAAATTTTTTAAATTAGTTGTTTATTTTTTTATAATACTTGACGAAATTTCAATATTACCATTAAGGTATTTTTACCTTACTCAGGTAAAATAAATTCAAATCCAATTCTAGATTATAGATATGGTAAATAATATACCAGGATCGAGAAATCTCTATTGAAAAAACTATCACCCTTATTTAAAGACCCTTTATAATATCAGAAATAGTTACCCCTGTATTCAAGCTTTTCAAATCTTCACTGTCCCATTATTTCTGCCACCTTTTCTCGAATGAAATCATAAAAAGGTTGTAAGTACGACATTAACACTACAACATCGCATAAGACATAAAAATTTAAAACGTGCTCCGATTTTATTGAGTTATAAGATCAATTCTGTACAATATTTTATAGGTTTATGTATCTAGAGATACTCTAAATATTGACGCTTTACTTCAGTAAATCGAACGACATCTATTTTTAAACACCTTCAAATATACAAACAAATATAATTGCCATTTTACAGAATTTTTAATTAAAAGTAAAAAAACAAAACATTTATTTAAAATCAACAATCTATTTCAAACATAAAAAATAAATTGAAAATATCCAATAGAAACATGTATCAGCTTAAATGTAATTCCATATAAATCAATAGTAAAATACCACATGACAGTAAAATTTTAATAGTTCCACCATAAAAATATACAAACACAATTTAACAATAATGAAAGTTTCTTTTAAAATTTAAATTAAAATCCTAACCAATGGCAACAAGAATACATAGATTCTCAACAGCTCAAAGGATTATACTATGGTCAAATTCAACCTCTTCTTCCTAGAAAGCTTTGGTTTTCTTCTCAACAAAGCAGATCTTTAATATGCACTTTTATCCGGCTTAGATTTAATCACACCTCTCCATATCATATGCATAGAATTAATATGGTTTCGTCTCCTTTCCGTCCGTGTGATAATTTGTCTGTCAGCGATTCGAACCATTTATTGTTCGAATTCCCAATTCATTTTCGCAATCGTAGCTAATTCATATAAAATTAGTTGTCCAAAAAATATCCTTATCTACCAATATTCAGACGCTTCTTGCTATTAATTCTCTAGATATTTACGAAATCATTTACAAGGTATCTCAAAAGAAATTTTATATTTATTTAGCTTACTGCGTGAACGCAACGTATCAGAGGGGCGCGGGGGTTATGTCAATCGGTAGCCTGGCTCTTGGGAATTTTAGAGTTTTACAAAAACGGTGATTCCGCGTGTAGCGCGTAGAAAATTCTGCAGTATTCGAGGTTTTCGCCACTTAAATGATGCGCCAAGCATTCCTCTCATTCGACATATCAAGAACGGTAGAAAACGTGGAGAATGTTAATCAGTCTGTTCGTGACGACCCGAACCTTTCAATTCGGAAGCGCGCAAGTGCTTTAAATGTGCATAGATCATCATTACATCGCATTATGCACAAAGACCTAAAGCTGCACCCCTACAAAATTCAATTGGTGCAAGAATTAAAGCCCCAAGATGCCAGTCAGAGGCTAAATTTCGTAAATCAGGTGATTGAGAGATTTTCAACGTTTACCAACATTTTGTTTTCGGATGAAGCTCATTTTCATCTTAATGGCCACGTAACTAAGCAGAACTGCCGCTACTGGAGTGCAACGAATCCGAAACGCAAACATCAGAAACCCCTACATTCGCCTAAAGTGACCGTATGGGCTGCGATGTCGGCGCGAGGAATTATCGGCCCTTACTTTTTTGAAGACGAAAGGGGGCGTGCAGTTACAGTGAATTCAGAGCGTTATGTGGAGATGTTAGACAACTTCTTGGTACCTGAACTGCAAAACTTTCCTGGCTATAACCAAAGACCATGGTTCCAACAGGACGGAGCAACTTCACACACGTTCAATATGTCTCTGCCACGTGTTCGTGAAATTTTCTCAGGCAAATTGATCTCCCGGAGAGGTGACATAAATTGGCCTCCACGCAGTCCAGATTTAACCCCTATGGACTTTTTCCTATGGGGTTATCTTAAATCTAAAGTTTACGCTAATAAACCGACTTCACTGGCGCATTTGAAAGAAAATATCCGTCACAAAATGGCAGCCATCTCTGAGTCCTGCCGAGACGTCATAAGTAATTTTACTGTTCGATTAAATGAGTGCCGAGAACGCGAGGGTCTACATTTAGACGATATTATTTTTAAGAAATAAATCCCCAAAAAGTGTATTTTAATAATTAATAAACATTTTTTCTATATACGGCTTACTTTTTTTTTAATCGATCCACTAAATATAAAATTTCTTTTGAGACACCTTGTATAACTATATTAAAGCAGAAAATATCAAATTATAAATGTTATTTTTAAAACATTGTAATCTCCTCATTTCTACCTGACTAATAGCCAAAGTAGCTAAAACCAACAAATAAAAGGAAAAAAAAAAATCCTAGCCATCTGTAGATTTACCAGTTGATTAATTCGACTGGCATGCAAATTAAATTTTCAAAGAAATAAGTTCCTAGAAGACTGCGTATCTTGTTAATCAGCAGGAAAGATTCCAGAAATTAGATGACAACATCATCAGAATCTCTCAGTCATTCAAATATTGTCACCCTATCAAACAGAAGGAAGAGCGAGGATGAAATAATAAAACATGATAAGGAAAGCGTAGAACGATGATATATCCAAGAAGACCAAAATGGTTATCTGCAAGACTATTATCGAAAGTATCTGTACCTACGTTTCAGAAACATGGGAGCACACAAAAAGAAATAAATCGCTGTGGAATGTTGCCTCTCCTATGTCCAACTAAAAGAACTGACCCAGGATTACGTGGAGAGTTGCACCAATCCTTGAAACCGCTGAAGAAGAACTTTTCAAAACCGGGTTCATCAAATTGCAAACATTACCGGTCAATTAGTTTGTTATCCAACCTTAACAAAGTAATTGAAAAAATATTGTTAAAAGAATTAGAATCAAGCAATAGATGCTAATTTATTAATATCAAAACCATTCGGCTTTTGAAATAAACACAAGATTATTTGGCCGGTTTCGCCACCTTAGTTGTTACCGACTTACCGCGAATTTTCCCGGTGTCCATCGGCCCAATCCACCACTGAAGACATAGATTTTAACACCATCTCTCCAACTTAACTCTATAGGTCTCTTTCCTTCCGGTGCTTTATACGCAGTCCGAAAACTAGATAGTTTTTTAAGAGTGATTGGGAACTAGAATAGTTTTATGGAAAATTGTATATTCATCTAATAGTATTATAAATTTTTAAATTCGCTTGGCAGCATTATGTCACATCCACATGTTACTCTCATTCTATAGATTTCCAATTTCTGGTTGTATATGTAGTATAATAGAATCACTTCTCTATCAAATACGAGAGAAATTGAAATTTTTATGAATAACAGATATTTTTTGACATCAATTTTAAACCAGATAAATGACAAAAAATAGGAAGAATATACATTAAACTATTTCACAAAGGTCTTTAAATCAATAAATGTATCTAAGCTTTGATAAAAATATTGTTGTCTTTGTTAAAATAATTGGAATACACACTCCCATTTCTAGTTAACTAATTTTTACCAAAAGTTGATCAACTCATGCCATTGATGTCAAAAGCTTAAATATGAAGTTTCATAAAAATCCTTTTAGCCGAATTTGTTCTGCACGTTTACACGGACCGAAAGACAGACCGATAGACCCGACAGACAGACAGACAGATATACATCGTGCTAAAAATAGTCAAAACGTTATGTAGGGACCTCAATTCTTGTAGATCCATCGAAATCTCGAAATTTTAAAATCGGTATGATCACAATACCATCCTCATATATGTTGGCGGTCGGTAAAAAATTATATAGTGGTATTTTGTTATTGAGATTATGACGTAATATGATGAACCGCCTTGATTACGCGATCCTACGTGAATATTTTATTTCAGTTGGAACTGTGACCTGTCCCATTCCATTCACCTCTGTGTTTATCAAGCTGACAATAATTTCAGTAATGCCAATAACAAGTAGTGGCTAATGAAGATACTTAATTGGCGTTAGTGGTATTCAGGTCGTGTAGTCGACGTCAGCGTCTTAAATAGCCCAATTACATTTCGATTCTAAAACTTCATTATTGGGATACTGTGTCTGACAGATTTATAACGAATATATTTTTAAAGATACACATTTCTTCAGTTTTTAACCATCAGAAGTAATCTATAATTTGTTAGTATTTGTTTGTAGGTTTATTATTGTTTCTATTTTTCGTTTGATAAAATATTGCATAGAAAATTGCTTGTTTTCATTTTTTATTTACGCAGTTTAAAGATGATATTTCTAAATTCAGTTTTTCTACATGGTAGTTGTTTCAGTCGTTTTGGAAATCGAATATCTAGTAATATATCTCTCTTTAATCAACCCTAAATTCCGACTTAGTAATGTCAATCTCTGTTTCCTTTGCTTTATTAGCATATATGTATAGATTATTATTACGTTGTCAAAAGCGCTAGGATAGCAAACATTAATGACAATCTATGTCATTATCATCATAATTTATTTATTTGCAAGGGTATTCTTGAAAGCAAGCATGTAGCTGCAAACATTAAATTATCTGTACCCGTTACTTAACCGTTGTGCAAGGGCACGGACGTGAGTTCAATTCCTGCTTATGTCAAATAATTTGTGTAAAAAATATTTATACAAATTACGGGTTCTGCTTATCCGTTTGCAACCAGCTTTAAACTGTAGGTGCCTTTCTGTGTACACTAAAAACGAGCGTAATACTGACCATATTACTCCTGACTACGTAGATTGAAAACATGGTCACGAAACCTGGAAACAGGAGGCCTTGGATCATTTCGGGCTGGCGCGCCAATGATGATGATGATGATGATTCTTGAATAACTACTAGGTAGGCTCCAAAATTTCCGGCTTTACTATGATCTAGTAGTCATAGAAACCAAACGACGTTGTCATTTTTAGGGTTTGTAGGTATGACCACCAAAAAACCCTTATAACGTCTGTTTAGAATAGTTTTAAAAACAATGTATTTAAAATACACATTTATTAGCATGCTATTCTTGTTGCTAGGCAACATCTCTCTTTTACATCATTCAATTTAAATTTTATTGTAAATGGCCATTTTTTGACTGTGATATGCTGGTTTCTTCAAAAAATATGATTACTAAAAAAAAAAACATTTTAATAAACGGTTTTGACAATGGAAATAGCGTGAGATATCTTTCAATATCTGTGTTTGCCGACCGGCGTAGCGTAATGGTAACACATGTGCTCTACATTGCTAAGGTCTCGGATTCGAATCCCGTTCAGGCATGGAATTTTTCACAAATAAAAATTATCCTGGCTAATATCTACAGCAGCAAAGGCCTGTAAATTAAATATGATGAGGAAGTAATGGGATTCAGACTGGTCCGAAATTAAAGTTAAAACAATATTTTAACTTCGCTAACGTTTAGATTTATTTTTAAATCTTCATCAGAGCTAGATTAAAAAATGTAGCTATAATTTATGATACAGTTTGTTTTTTTCTCAATATAAAATTAATGAAGTAAATTTTACAAAATATAATCAATATCAAACTACAACAAAATGTTAAAAGAATAGTAATATTAAAAATGAAAATAAATAAATAAATAAATAAATAAATAAGTAAATAAATAAATAAATAAATAAATAAATAAATAAATAAATAAATAAAATAATAATACGATAAACCACAAATTAAGATTTTTACATACCTAGGTTAAAAAGTCACAAAATAAAATAAAATTGTCAGAGAATTAATTTAAATTAAATTAAAAAAGAAAAACATATCTATGTTTATATATTAATTGTAACTCATTCCTTACTTTATAAAAGTTTATAAAAGTACTGCAATAAAATAAATATAATATAAATGAGAAAAAGGATACTGCTCCTTAACATTGGTCCTTCGAGCCGGATAAAGAACTTTGGTTGGTCAAAAAGCTGGTTTGGTAGAACATCTTCAGCATCACGTTGGTTTGGTAGAACATCTACAGCATCCAGCCAGAGTTAGTGGAACATTTTAACAACGTCATTTATGTGTCTGTCAGTCTGTCTGTACGGTAGAAGTTGTAGCCAAACGGCTTAACGTAGACAGTTGATATTTGGTATGCTTATACAACTTTCTTACCCACATATAGAAAAATTACTGAAAGTTCAAAAAGCACATCCTGAGATAAATATAAACAAATATGTATTCAATGAAAACATTAATATATATTTTTTTAATTTTGAATGGCATATCAAATGAAACCTCTTAATTCATGGATCAAGAAGCAAATTTTTATTTTTAAATGTCAATTTCATACATCACATCAATTTTTAAATATTCATTCACTTCTCCAATATATATTTTATCTTGGTTATATTTATAAAAGTAATATTATTTAAATTTAAATTTTTACTGTATGTTTTTTACAATTTTCTTCCATTAGTTTCTCAGTTTAACTTTCGGATTTATTTGCTTTTGCCTCTTAATTTCTTTTATTTATAGTTCTTATCGTGTCTTCTCCACCCCTAGTTCTGAGAACACGAGAAGTTTCCTTCTTAATATAACTGCAGTGATAAGAGAACGCCAAAAACTTCACATCATTTCACACTAGTTTATTTTCTTCACTACATCTTTATTTCCTTGACAGCTTTGTTCGCCAGAGGCTACACACTTCTACAACTTTTTCTGTCCCAGATATTTTCAGAACGTTTCTTTTTATAGTTTACTCTTTCCATAACACACAATTGTATACAAAGAATATATTGTCAATAAAAATTAAAACCTGTGACCAAGTTTAAATATCTTGGCAGCACAATTGACGAGAAATGTTTTTGTGCAACCATTTGGCTTGCTGTAGTATAAAAGATACCTGTAAATATACGTCTTATGGAACAAGCACATGGAGTTGTATGAGGAATTTCAAAATTGAAAAGAGAATTTTACTAAAACAGTATTGAATATCTAATATATTAAACTGTATTACAATTCGATTGTTCCATAAAGTGCATCTGTTTAATTCTTTGATGTTATAATGAAATATTATAGAGAACACACGTACAATACAGGTCGCCTTATTGTTGCTTTACAAAACGCGAAACGATGCAACTATAGAACGGAATATGTAATATTCAATACTCGAATGTAGACTTTGATATTCACTTTACAACATCATATTTTAGAATATAATACATGCATTGTACGCTACCAAGCATTGTGTTGCAGCATTTCAAAATATATATTTATTTGCACCTCGCAAAATGTACGTTTTACTTTACATATCGCATCTGCTCAGATATTAAATTATAAAATTCAAAACATTGAATTATATTTTCGTTCTTACAGATTTATTCACTTTTGATGAAAAAAATTTAAGCCGTTGCACTTCGTTGTCACCGATAATGCGACAATTAAAATATGAATAAATCAGCTTTTGTATAAACTGATACATGTGTTTATCTTAACACTTCAACGTCCGGCGATAATTTGCGGATTTTAAGAATTTGTCTCTTTTTTTTTGTTTTGAAGAATTTGTCGAGCAAATTAGTGTAATTTCAGCAAAAACTTAAATTACAAAACTTGTTTAGAATAAATCTTTTATCTAAATGCATTTTTTTGATTGGATAAATATTTAGAGTTATGGCGGGAAAACTCTAAAAATTAAAATTTTTAAAAACCTCCAACCATTGACTTAACAGTAAAAACTTATTAATGTACGAAAGTAACTAATATAGTGCTGGAGTTGTTTGTATACTATACTAGGTATACTATACTTTGTATACTATACTTTGTATACTATACTTTGTATACTATACTTTGTATAATATACTTTGTATACTATACTTTGTATACTATACTTTGTATATCACTAGGCTGGATTGCAAAGGGTCAAGTGTGAACTTGGAATATGTACTGTTAAAGGTATACTAAAAAAAATATTTTAAGAGTGAATTAAATATCTGTTTAATTCACACTTATTAAATACTTATAAAACTCACACATTTCAGGGTTTTGTAGGTATTTAATAAGTGTAAGAAAACAACAGAATGTTAGATGTCTAGGAATATCTTTTTTATAATTACATAAAAATAAACAGTTTTTTCATTATTTTTATTCTTTATTTGAGTACTACCAGCTTCCATTTTTTTAAATATTGTTTGTTAAAATTACCTCGCAATAAATTTTCACAAATGTATTTCTTCCTATTAACAATGTGTTATTTTATTTATAAGTATTTCACTACTATAAATGATTAATCTTTTTTGATACCTTAATAACAAAAAACTAAAGTAGTTCAAACAATAGGTTGAATCATAATGTATAATAGTAAATGAAACCTACTGAACACTGCACTCTATGCTCTGTAAGTAATTCCCTAGTATTTTAAATATTCCCCTAATACATATTTCATAAATTTCCTAGTGTTTGAAATATTTTCCTAGTATTTCAAATACTTCCTATTATTTCAAAAATTTCCCTATAATTTCAAATATTTCCCCAGTATTTCAAATATATGCATATTATTTCAAATAATTTCTAATATTTTAAATATTTCCTGAAATTTCAAATATTTCTCTATTATTTCAAATATTTTCTTAAATTTCAAATATTTCCTAGTATTTAAAATTTAAGATAAAATTCCAATCCCTATTATTTAAAATATTTTAAATATTTCTTAATATTTCAAATATTTCTTAATATTTCAAATATTTCCCTATTATTTCAAAAATTTTAACTATTTGAAATACATTATTTAAAATACTTCTAGTATTTCAAATACATTTACAGTATTCGAAATTCATTATTTCAAATATTATATTTTTAAAAGTATTTGGTGTTTCAAATACTTTTTTCTTTAACCACAGAACAGGACTAAATATCCTAATTACACTGTGACTCACGAACATCCATGCCCTAACCGGGATTCGAACCAGGGACCTTTGCCTCTTGAAGTAAGAGCGCTACCTTTACGCTACCAAGGCCGACTTTGATCCGTATTTGGTATGTGAAATACTTTTTCAAAGTATATGGCACTGCTATGAAACGAACGAATTTATATATTTTAATTTACAATTTTCATTACCATCATTTGAAATAGTTTAAGTATCTACTTAGTGTTTAAATTATTCTGTGCTAGCTATTCCATGTCGCCACAATCATTCTACAATAAATAGAGAATCAAAGTGCCGTGAAAACTTGCGGTGTCTCACTCAGTAATTGTAACTATGAAACTTAAACAGTAATTATAATTACAATACTAAGAACAATGAAGCGTTCTAAATGGAATCTCCTTTATGAACCAACTATATTAATTATACAATGTTCAAATTATATTCAAATTACTTATTTTTCACTTAATTGTTACTTTAAATTCTTCCTTTTTGAAACTAAGCGGCCCACAATATTATTTTTCGTCACATGACCAAGATGTGATGTGTATTTTTAAATGGATTTGTGTAATTTAGACAGTTTTTTAATAAATTTATTTCAAGTTTGAGGATTAGGCGGGAGAAATTTTGGGGGCAATTTCAAACCCAGAATGTATATGTTTGATACTTTGATTAAGTGCGTAATGCGTATATGGAGTGGAAATATGAGGGGAAAGAAGAAGAAGGAATAGAACAAATACACGGAAAATACCTTAAATGGATCCTGGGACTCAACCAACAAACACCAACTTATGTCATTCTAGAAGAAACCAAGAGGGAGAAAATAAGAAAAATAACAAGAGCCATAAAATATGAGGAGCGAGTCATATTGACAGAAAATAAAATATTAGAAGAGTGATGGAAAGAGAGAAAGCTGAAAACCGACCAAATGGAAAATGAAACATGAAAAATATTACGAATAAAACTGTTTTTACATAGAAGAGGTCGCAAAAAGAAGAAGAGCATCTCAACAAACGATAAACATAATAGTACAAAAATAAGAGCAGTTACAAGAACAGTATAACAGAATAAAAAAATCTACATATAATAAAGTCTACAAAGATATAACCACTATCGGATTAGCCAGATACCTGGCAGAAGGAACGAGGAACCAGAAGGTAATCGCAAAATTTTAATGTGCGGAACGACGACAGAGATAATAATTATTGGATGGAAGTAGGTGCGATTGGCTGGTTCTGGTGCAGGGGCAAAAAACGCAACCTGCAACACACGCTCAACCGGAAATCTTTATCGGGGCGGAAGTCTTATCAGTTGTGTTCTTCGGTGTGTAATTTAAATCCTGACGAGGTTTAATTTGATCAGTTGTTTTTTTCAGTGTGTAATTTGAATCATGACGAGGTGTAATTTGATCAGTTGTTTTTTCCGGTGTGTAATTTGATGACGAGGTGTAACCTGTTCAATCTGCCTGTTCGACCTGTTCAACCTGTCTATTCGACCTGTTCGACCTGTTCAACAGGTCTCTTCGAACAGGTTGAACAGACAAGTTGAACAAGTCAAACAGACAGGTTTAACAGATTGAACAGACAGGTTGAACAGGTCTAATAGACAGGTTGAATAGGTCGAACAGACAGGTTGAACAAGTTACATCTCGTCAGAGTTCAAATTACACACCGGAAAAAACAACTGATCGAATTACACCTCGTCAGGATTCAAATTACCCACCGGAAAAAACAAATTTTAAGACTTCCGACTCGATAAGGATTTCTGGTTGAGCGTGTATTGCAGGTTGCGTTTTTTGCCCCTGCACCAGAGCCAGCAGTCTCTCCTACTGTTGGAAGAAACAGAAAAAACATATAGGTTCTGCAGAGAAGGACCAGAAACAATAAAACACTTAAGAAACTGGGAAGGAATGCAGCTCCCACAGAATTTAATCATTGTCCGTTATTCGAATTTCATCTTCAAAACATATTCATTCATTTAAGATTCCACACACCATTCATGCTACCCACATTATTACGTCTATAACATAATTCCTTATATCTTTATTACTGGGCCTTTGCTTTTTTTACTTATCGTTCTTAAAGTAAATTATTCATCTTTATTTTTCTCAGTTATTTTTGTATGCTACTTTCCACCCACAATTTTTCTTTATTATTTAATTTACGTTTTCTTAATGTATGTCGCGTCTTAAATCTTGTAGTGATTTTGCTAGCCAAGGGCACCTTACTTACGTTTTATATGTACCTCACAAATTACATTAAAGACGATGACAGGGAGACAGATGGAGCAATTATTCAATTAACCATGGCATGTTGTCCCCAGAGGTGCCATCAACTTTATTAACAGGCACATGTCCTTTGAGATACATGTTTAACACGTATGACTTTTAAAAGGGCACCAGCTACTCGTAAAGTTAAAGGATCATATTAAAACTGGGATAAGCGTTTCATTTAATGATGAGAGAGGATCCGACACTAGGTAGATTTAACGGTAAGTGACTTGGCGTTTAAAACACAACTCAGCTAGGATGACCTCTATCTAGAAATATATACTGAAATAATAGTTTCACTAGTAGTTTTCACAGTCGAACAAAATAGCTAAAAATATTTTTGTAGAATGAAGCTTTAGCTACATTTTGACACATTTTCTGCAAATATGCGTCGAATGCACAAAACAATAGACTCAAGAAGCAACATACCGTTAAAAATGTTGACCGTATGGCACTCTACCAACACATCGAGAACTAAAATCGTGGGACCGCGAAATTTGAATGCATCAGCATATACCTTTATTCTTACTATTAATTTTACATTTATTAAACATGAACACGTTTCTTGTTTAACATAAAATTTTGCTAAATAAATAAAAAAAAAAAAATGTCCAAGAAAAAGTGTGCATATTTAACAATAAATTGCGATACTTAAGGTGATTAAATGTAGAACCTATAAAACTAAATAAAACGTATTACAGTAAAACCTCGATATAACGGACCTCGATACAACGGACTTCGGATATAACGGACATCATGTAAACGATCGTAAACTGCACGTGACTACGCACTCGGAGAAACATCCGAGTAGCGGACGGGAATTCGCAATTTTAGAAAGTTAATAATTAAGAAACAACAAACTTCAAAAATCCAAGCAAAATTTGATACATTTTTCAAACCAGTATTACCGAAACCAGGAAGTTCAAAAACAAACATTGACGACTCTCCTCAACGGGCGTATAGTGACACATCTGAAGACGAATAAAATGCAATTTTAAAGTGTAATTAAAATGTAAACTTTCGTTTATAATATATTTCTATTTGATTGTTAATAAATAGCTTATTCATAAAATTTATTTTTATATAACGGACATTCGGCTATATCGGACACCCCCTCACCCCATTGGTCCGTTATATCGTTGTTTCACTGTATTCATATTTCTATTTTCTTTTATATTTACATATTACAACAAAAATGTACAACAAAACAATAATATTAATAACATATTCTTATTATTAACACATTTTGTCATATATCATTTTCTGTTAAATCAATAATAAGGTTATATTTCAAAAGTTTTGTTTTAGAATGACCCTCCATAACTCCCCAAATTTTCATTCAAGTGAAAAAATGCAAATAGCAAAGATATTAGGATTTTGTAAGCCTTGTAAGTAGGAGGGATAGTTGGTTCTGGATCAGGGGCAAAAAACGCAACCCGCAACACATTTCAACCAGAAATCTCGACTTGGCCTGGGAATTTTTTGTAGAACGTGGGAATTTTTTTATCAGTGCGGCATTCTTTGATGCTGCCGACATTTGGCCAGGTGTTAGTTACAAGTGTGTAATCAGGTGACCTGATTTTATCATGATTTTATCATGATTATCTGATTTTATCAGGTATCTGATTACACACCTAATCTGGTAACTGATTTTATCAGGTACCTGATTACACACCTATAATTAACACCTGGCTAGATGTCGGCAACATCAAAGAATGCTGCACTGATAAAAAAATTCCCACGGTCTACAAAAAGTTCCCAGGCCAAGTTGGGATTTCCGGTTGAGAGTGTGTTGCGGGTTGCGTTTTTTGTCCCTTATTTAGAACCCGCCGACTTGTAAATTAATATTTCACTTAAAATTAACTAATACAGTTGTAAACTGTATTTTCCTGTAGTTGTCCATGTCTATACCAATTTACTTTCATGATATTAAAAAAACAAAATTAAAAACTCTTAGCACACACAAAATTCAAAACTCAAGTGGCTCAATATTTAAACTGCGGCGCTGTAAGTATTCTGTGCGATATTAGTGTCATCTAAAAACACATCGAGAAATTGTGAACGCTGTCCAAGGTCATATATCTCTATGTTACTAGCGTGGTCAAATGGTTTACAAGATGGTATCTATAATGCAATTTGTTTATTTACAGTTACATGACAGCTTTGTTTTACAGTTAAAAATATCCTATTAGATACATAAAAATTCGGTGCAAATTTTAATGTATAGGTTGTTAATAATTATTTTATCTCGGATTGTTAGTTTTGTATTAGAAACTATACGGTTGTGCGGCTCCCTTAACAGCTTGGAAGTTTTTCTGATCTTTTGACAGTAATTCTTTGGGTAACAACTGAACATAAAATGTATAGGTTGATGAAAATTACATCTACAATAGAATCTTTGACACAACAAAATCGTTGACTTGGCAGAATTGTATTTTCAAGGTAAATTTGTGCCCAGTGGAAAAGCGAATTAGAAAAACTTGAACAAATTCTTTAATGGTGCACAGAGGTATATAAGCAGATCGTATAGTACCACTAACAGCCCACTGATGTATACTTTGGGTTTGAAGTCCCCGGCAATGAAGTCCATAAGATAGTGAGTAAAACAGTTGAACAGATAATGAGCTAAAAAGTCCATTAATGCCACTTTAGTATTCCGCATCTGTAGTTGCATTCTGCATAGAGAATTCTTTGTCGCACAAAGAAATACACATCCCTATCTAGTAGAATGAGTTTGTTAGCCACTAGACCATGCAAATCACTTACCCGAACTCCATTTTACTTCTTCTTCTTCCGTTTTCAACTATTATGTAAATTACATTCAACTACGGTTGCATTCAAAATTTATTTCAAACATGCTAAAATGCAAGAAATATCTCCCTTCAGTTTATATAATTAAAACTGCACTTTGTTGAAATTTACACCACAAAAATATCTCGCTGAAGGTAATATTATTCTATAACTACAATAGAATTCGTTCTGATTATAAATGAACTTTTCATAAAATTAAATAATCAATGAGCTTAGAGCTATTGGATGCCGGGATATGTTAGTATTAAAGCCAATTAAACGGCTGATGTAGCTGCAAAATTCACCTCCCAAAAACCTATGATTGATGTGAGTTTCATATTACCAGATGACGCAAAGAGTCATCTGAAACATGATGTTATGAAACAGATGTTATGGAAACACGATTGGGACAGCATGCAAAATATGAAGTTGAGGCAGATTAAACCATGGGGTTCGTCTTGCAGGCTTAACCGCAGGAAGGAAACTGCTGTTGCATGCTTTCTTATAGGCCAGTGTTGATGGACCCATGAAGACCTCCTTTGCGGTGAAAAGCCTCTTGTTGCGAGACGTGTAACACAGATTTGTCTGTGTTTACATATTTGAACTCAGTCTATATAGTTCGACGATTTCAGGGAGAAATTATGCCTGTACTTCGACTTGTTAGTTGCTTTAGTTGACGACAGAGTACTCATGGATAGGTTAATACTCTTCCTGAGGGAATCGAGCTTATTGCTTTAATTATTGTTTAGTTATCTTATTGAGGGAATCGAGCCTATTGCGTTAGTTACGTTTTAATACGTAACTTAAAAATATTTTTTATGGTTTATTGTTCAAGGAGACTTTTGTTCAAAGTTATTATTTAATAACTTTGAAAATTCCTTGGACAATATTTTTACCCTTCTTCCTAGAAATGCCTAGAAATGCCTTATAAAAACACCCGTCTCTCTGACAACGAGGTCAGAAAGTATTTTGTCCGGTTAGAGTAAATATCTTAAGAGGGAAACATTCTTAGAGGCACTGTGTCGGCATTCTGGTGGTCTATCCGATTAAATTTGTTTTAATCTTTTCATTATTTTAATACTTATATTTTAATCTTTGAAACTTACTCTTGTAGATTTCAAAATATATTATAATAAATTAAATTCATTAATTTTAAACCGTCTTACTTAACGTGTGTAAACCTTCGCCTTTAAGAACTTAAGTAAACCGCTGAGATCCAGACTAATTACCTGATGCCTGATCAGTCGGTTAGTAAGTTTTAATAAATATAATTTAATTCACATATCGTAATGATGAACCCTGGATAACACTCACACCTAGTACATTTCGAGATTCCTTTAGTCAGGAATCTTATTTCAGTTTGACATCAGAATTTATATGATATCACAGGTTCGCTATCTTGTTGCTAATAAAAGGTACAATACAAGTAACGTACTGGGCTGTCTACAAGCAGCTCTCCACGCGTCTCGATCCTGGCTCAGTCTTTTCAGTTGGACGTAGGAAAGGCAACTCCTCTATCAGTTGTCCAATGTAGTCCAGTCTAGGTCCACCCCTACAATTTGTTCCATCTCCTGAGCTCTCCAGTATGGTATTGATTAGTACTGTGTGTCGGATAATGTGTGCAAGAGTTTCTTCTTTAACTTTGACAATTCCTTGGACAATATTTTTACCCTTTTTCCTTGAAATGCCTTGAAATAACTTATAAAAACACCCGTCTCTCTGAAGACGAGGTCAGAAAGTATTCTGTCCGGTTAGCGTAAACGTCTTAGGAGAGAAGAATCCTTAGAGGCATATCTCGTATTCATCTATCTATCTAGTGTTCATCAAACACGGTCTCTCTGCAATCCTCGGAAGCACCACTTCATTTGTGACTTTGTACACCCCAGGGATCTTGAGCATTCCTCGGTAACACCACAACTCAAACGACTCCACTTTCCTTTTATCTGTTACTGCGAGTGTCCAGTTCTCACCACCGTAAGCATTACACTCACCAGTTGCTTTGCAAGTTCCAAGTTATATGTTGTTAGCTTCTCTTATAATGGTTATATTTTTGTTATGTACCTACCAGTACATGAATAGTTGAAATAAAATTAAATTTTTGACTTGAATAGTAGAAATATGTGAAATACCTGTAAAGAAATGTAATATATCATATTTTGTTATATATTTCAAATATAAATCTCATATTTTTAAAGTTATGCTGGCATGATATAGTGAAATACTTCTATGTCAGTTCACGTCAATCGTGCCAGATAGATCTTTGCCACTTACATATTCAAATTCTTCCCCATGTATGACGTCACCGCTTCAAATATGTAGAGTAGGTTTATAAATACGCTAAAATGAAGACCAAGTAAACAGCCACGAGATTTCAGAATTTCAGAATATTCGTAACGATATTAAATAAAATTAACAATATGCGCTGAAGCGAGGGTCAACTCATGGTTTTCTCACAGATTTTCAGTGTATGTTCGCAAATAGTTTCACCATCATCATTGGCTTTACAGCCCAGCGGAAGCCTTGACCTCCTTTAGGACATGCCGCCAATTTTTTGCATCACCGATATTACAAAACGAGGGTTACCTTTTATGTGTTTACAAACGACCACTAGATGGCAATATTAAAATGTGTCATTACTACATTCGTAAAATTTGACAATTGTTATTGTGAAATCAGTGGCAGCTTATAAATTAACCGAGTAGTTTGTTGGCAGTGAGCGTTAAAAAGTTTGTGAAAAAATGGATATTACTCGTGAAGGTTTTCGTTGGATGATTTTTCACTATTTTAGTAAAGGCTTAACTCAACAACAATGCATAGATTCGCTTCGTTCAACTTTTGGTAATGAAGCACCATCAGAAAAGACTGCTTACAACTGGCTTGCAGAATTTCGTCGTGGTCGTGCGTCCGTCAATGATGAATCTTGTGAAGGTCGACCAAAATCGGTTGTGATTCAAAAACAACATCGATGCTGTGCGCAAAATGATTGAAGAAGATTGGCATGTGACTAACCGTGAGATAGAGGCATCCTTTAGCATATCTCAGACTGAAATAAATTCGATTTTGTATTAACATTTTGCTGTGAAAAATGTTCCCGATAGATACCGCATAATTTGACCGAAGCTCAAAAAAAGGCTTGTATTGATTGGTGTAAGGGAATACGCAACAATCCACTGTTTTGGTCTTCCAAGATGAACCGAAACACACAAAGGTTGTTTATTCACGAAGCACTTCCCAGAAAATGATCGCTTGTTTCTTTGGTTGTACTGGACATGTCGCAACTATTACTTTAGAGGATCGGAGAACAGTTAATGCTGAATGGTATACAACAATTTGTTTGCCAGGAATCTTTGACAAAATCAGGAAAAACAATCAAAAACATCGCATCATTCTTCATCATGACAGTGCAAGCTCCCACACAGCACGTAGCGAAAATTGATGTGAAGTGTGAATTTACACACATTGCAGGGTTTCGTGTGTATATAATAAGTACAGGTGTCATGCTGAGTGTGTAGGACAAATTTTGCTTTGTAGTAATCACGGAAAAATGAATGATATTTTTAAAATAATTTATCGTCTGTTAATCTAAGAGTTTAAATTTATTATTTGAAGGAAAAAAAAAATCGAAGTAATGTCTCATCACCCGTTTTCACATGATTTACCCCCGAACGACTTTTGTTGGTTCCCCAATGTCAAACAAAAAATTTGTGGACAGCGATTTTCATCACCTCAAGAAGCTGTTGAAGCCTTCGAAAACCATGTTTTTGAGATACCAACTTCAGAGTGGAAAAAATGTTTCGAGAATTGGTTTGAACGCATACAAAAGTGTATAAATCTTAAAGGCGAATATTATGAAAAGCAATTAAACAGTTTGTTCCAAAAAAAAAATTTTCTTTTTTAGTTTTTGTAAAAACTTAAAAAGTAGTCCTCGTAGAAATCCTTATTACGAAATATTTGAGCAGTCAAACACGAGTCTAGCTTCTCCGACTGCTAAGTGTTATCTGCCAAAGTGGCGCGGAATATCATATTTTTTGCCTGGCGTGCTTACACGTGCCGTGGCTGTTTTAAGCTCAAGCCGCAGTAACTTTCATGCGTACATCTATGGTCCATCACGTACAGTTTCCATGTGTATTCAACTATTGTACGCGTAGCAGTAAGCTTTTGAAATCTATCGTAATTTCTATATTATAAAAGTATACATTTTGATGTAGAGGTCGCGAATTTTTAGAACGACACTCGATTTATTTGTTATAAGTTTTGTTTATTTGCATTTTATCTATATTTTATTTGCTACTTTATCAAATATGTATATTATTTGACTAAAAATTTATGTCTTACATTTTCTATCGATTCCTTTCCTAAACTAGAAGGCTGTGAAAAATTGAAATTTTATCCTTCTATATCCTACATGTTTCATTGTCCTGAAGACCTTGACCTTTCCTTGAAAAATAATCTAACGAAGACTGAAAGCCAACAATAGGAGAAAAAAGAAACCAGCTGACAATTCACAAAAAAAATATTAGCTAAATAAAAATAATGGGTGAAAGAAAGGATCGCTATAGGGAAATAAATTTAAGATCATAGCGCCACGGTGATCAAATTTGAAACGTAGGTAGAGGGTACTTAACGTTATTGTTACATAGCTGTGAAAGTAAAATTATAGGAATATATATCAGGTCGTCAAGGATGAAATTTGAACTTTAACAGCTTATTATTTGACATTGGCGACAAAAAATATCAAAAACTTTTTTTTTAAATAAATTTTGTGAGAATGGAACGGCTGGAAATTCGCACTATTATGAAGTATGACTTCTTACGTGGAACTACGGCATCGCAGACCGCGCGAAACATTAATAGTGTATTTGGTTCTAGTGTTACTACGCAGCAGACAATATCAAATTGGTTCGCCAAATTTCGTACAGGTAACTTAAAAACAAAAAAAAACTGGCTCATCGATCACAGCAGAAATATACTGCAACCAACTAGACTAAATGATGCAAAAACTTAAAGAAAAACCGCCGAGATTGGTCAACAAATCGACTCCTATCTTATTGCATGATAACGCTAAACCACACACTGCACAAATGACTGTGGCAAAACTACAGGAATTGGAGTTGGAACTTCTTCATCATCCTCCATACTCACCAGACCTATCCCTTACTGACTACTACTTCTTCCGCAATTTGGACAACTTTTTAATAGGAAAACAGTTTAATTCCGACAATGCTGTAAAACTGGCCTTCCAGGAATTGACTCTCGTCCGCCAGTGTTTTATACCACCAGCCTGAACAACTTGCTTAAATAGCAAAAGTGTATAGACAATATGGGTGCATGCTTTGATGAATAAAATAATTCCTTATATTTGTTAAGTTATCAACCTTGCCTTTTTTTTCTACAAATTTCATCCTTGACGACCTAATAGTAAAACAGGTTCACAAAATATTGTAAAATATATTTATTCCTATAATTTTACCCTCTACCTACGTTTCAAAATTGACCACAGTGGCACTACGATCTTAAATTTATTTCCCTGTAATCTAAACCTGATATGATGACTGGCATTGTGGTAAAATTATAATGATCATATTATATTCAAATATGTTAACCCATTTCACAATGAGATTTAACCTGTATCAACCAATTACTCAAGCATAAACTAACGTCAAAGGCCTTTAAATACAGGTTTAAATTTTCCTGATCTTGATCGTTTTATTGTGATTTCAATTCTGTAGAATATTGTTAATCTGTCAAGATTAAACTGTGGTTAGTTGCATTAATAGAGATTTGTAAGATAATTCTATAATCCTCTTTGTCTTTTGTCCTTGATTAAGCTTTTCAGAACGTCTTTCAGAACAAAGAATAATAGAACAAAGAATAAATTAATAAATTATGGAATAAGATTGAAGAAAGATTTCATTTTATTCGGAGAAATGCATTTCAATTGAATCGGCAATCAGCAAGCTACATTATTAAATAACTGTCGGAAAATAAATCAACATCTTATGAAACGTTTTATGTTCTTAACCCGCTAGTGCCCCAATTTTTATTCTTGGACAAAAAATTACACTCGACTGATGGAGGGTCGCTAATTCTAAATTTGCATTCAATTTTAACCTAAAGTGTAATTTATTACTTGTAAACTTTATAACGTATATTACGGCCAGACTCCAGCGTTATATAGTTGGCATACGCCAGCGTCCGCTCAGCTCTCTGATCGGCCGCTAAAAACCTAAATGGGGAAAAATATGAAGTCCGTAACCACTGTGAAGTGACTCCAGTGGCTATCAGCTGTCCAGGGCAAGGTAGAAGGCCGCCAGCCCAGTCTAGAGGTAGATTTGACTATGCAGGGTGGTCCTGTAATTATCAATGTCGATGTGCGGCCTAAAATTTATACGGCGCCAGTCACTTCGCTTCTATTGCCCTAAATTCTGGAAGAAAAATAAAACCCCAGGGGAAGGAATAGAGTTCTCGTGATAGAAACACCAAAATTTTCAATAACTAAATTTATTAACAAAAAAAATCAGTAACTAACAAATGGTAATAACAGAATAACTAATATTCGTTAAACGAATATTCAATACGCAAAATCTATAAACAAAGTAAATTATTCACTAAATGAATACTCAATACGCAAAATCTATAAACAAAATAAATTATTCACTAAATGAATACTCAATACGCAAAATCTATAAACAAAATAAATATTATTATTCGCACAGCGAATACTCAATAAGCAAAATTTTATAACCAAAATATTAATAATTACAAGATCAATGACTAGTTAAATATTCCCTTTTTAGCTCGGAGTACGACAAAGTTAATACAAAAAAAAAATCATTTAATCTACGAGCAAAATATCTAAGTTAAATCCAAAATTTTAGAAACTAAGTACTCACGAGTGGCCAAAGGAAATTAAACAACTGAATCCTTAACCGGTAATTAATTACAATTTAAACTAACAACTGAATTACTTGTGCTGCGGTATAAATACCCAGTAACATGTGATTGGATTACTTATGCTACAACTGCCCTAGGGCTGCGTGAAGTTTTGCACAGGAATATTATACCACAGTGATTAATTACGTTGAAAAATGGTAACGGTATTCCGGTTGGCAATACCGTTAGGAAAAATCCGGAAGAATTTTAGAATCGGAAAGCCAGCGCTTGTTCAAAACCCGATTTAAATTTTTACTATACTTCTAGCTCGCCTTAACTTTAATGAAAACCCAGCCAGTCTAGTGGCCTCGAAGTCGCGGTGATAAAATATCCAAGGAGGCCAAGAGACTGACTCTCAAAATCCTCTCAAATCCCTTGAAAACCCGTAGTACGTTAACACAAAAAAATCTCTAACGAGATGAAAAAAAAAGTTAACGTACCACCCAACCCCACACGGCTCTACGGAAATATAACTTTAAACAAACAACTAAATTACTGAAAAATTAGGTGAGGCCTGGCCGATGATGATAAAAAAAAAGAAATGCTTGTGGCTGAGGTTCTGCCCGACTGAAGCTAACGTTAATCCACCCAAATCAAATACAAAGACCGACCCTTGATAACGTGAAAAAGCAGTTAACACGAATACCCGGCCAGGGAATATTCACAAAGAGGGGTTAAACCCATGTGTTTGAGAACTAATTCACAACCTCGAGTTATCAAGGGGATAAAAAAAATGTTGACTTACGGACAGACTGAATCTACAATTAAATAAACTAATTCAACCCCGAGCGAGACTGCTCTGACTAACTACGCGCCCCAACACGATTCAGCGCGTCCAACTTATTGTAGCTTAGGGCCTTAGGACGTAGAAAATATATGCTTCACAATAGGGGTGGCACCATGTGCTCACTCAACTCAAAATACAAGTACAATACATACACATTCATAAAAATGGCCAAAATTATCAGTGTGTATCCAAAAACATCTATACGGGGACGTATTACGCCTCAACACAACCCGGAGGTCCGATACGCCACACTCATAAAGATATTTTTGTTACAAATCATCAAACAATTATCATAAATTAGTACTCATCTGAGTTGCAGACAAAAACAATCTCCCTGTTTCCACGGCTAGATACAATAAGTAGGTTATGTACTCTCTGGACGGTGATGTAGTTTTAAGGTTCCGCTACAAGATGCTTATTCCTTTGCGACCGGTTGAATACTCGGATAACTTCAGAAATTATTCCTCCAGCCGATATATACTCTCAAATAGGCACAACTGTGCAAATTTTTTGCCTCTATCGTACCGCCACTGTATGAATAACAGTTAAAAATACAATTAGTGAAACTGGAGACCATACAACAGTTTCGCGTGCGGAAATAAAAGAAAGGTGATACCTTACCTCGTGGTCGGTGGCTTAAATGGTTTTCTTAAACTCCGAACTTTTGATCAGAAAAGAAAATTCTCATCCGGATATCTCCGTGTCTTCCCTACGAAGACAGTATAACGCCAAGCAGTCTCCGCAAAAACGAATTCCGTGTTGCCTTCAATTTCCTCTAGGCTTATACATGGAAGTTTCACTGCACGTGCCGTTAGTTTTTCTTTCTGGTCAAATTTTTCTGATAACACCACTGTTCGTAAGTTTAAGAGAGCCAAAACGCGGCTTCCCATCTGTTTTATAACCTTTTTTCCTCACCCCTCTACCGGGTTTACCACTCGCGCATCGTCAGTGCAGACATATGTCTAGTTGCGCTATTACGACCAAATATTCCCAGAAATTTATTTACTATTGAGGATTATAATTTCTTGTTCTTTTTTTTTTTTATATAAGGTAGGTGTATCATTCAAACATATTCCGCACGCTAACTGTTGTACTTTCCAGGTTTCCACGACGTATATATCCCAAAACAGGTTAAATAGAAATGTCAAAAACAATTAACCTCAAAATTAAGTGACATCTCTAGTATGTTTTTGCATTCGGATGCAGATGCGGTGGTTGTTGTCATAAATGCTGTCCTCTAAGTGGGTTGACAGGACCTATTCAGTTGGTTTTGCACAAAATTACCCCATACTGTATCCTTTTATAAGCTTAGAATAAGTTTTCCGTACGAAGGTAGGTTATCGTCTAACTAGATTTTAAAGCGCTGTGTTTCGGCTAGGATAGCCCGTAACAACTCCCCCTTTGCTTAAAAGAGACGGAGTCACTCTGACTCCGTGTCTTCTGGATGGCCCCTTAGATCCTTGGCGTGCCATACGCCACAGGATTTTCCATCCTCTCTATTAAGTTCATAAGTCCATGGTGACAATTTTCTTTTTATCCAAAATGGTCCGACGTACTTCGGTGCCAAAGCAGCGCTAACATGTTTCGCCGCATTGGAGAGTATGTAATTCCGTCTCCACACACGGTCGCCTATCGCGTACTGGATGTCTCGACGTCTCAAATCATAACGCCGTTTACTATTTTCTGAAGACCTTTTCAGGCGTTCCCGCACCTGGGTGTATATCTCCCGAAATACCTTCTGACGTTCTTCCTTATTACTGGGTGTCTCCATTTCCTCTGGAACCCTGTCCACACATTCTTCTGGAAATCCAATCTCCCTTCCAAAGTTGACAAAATACGGTGTCATTCTAGTGCTTTCATGGACGGACGTTCGTATCGCACAAGATACCTTCTGCAGGTTATCTTCCCACTTCCGCTGGTCTTGGTCGAGGTAGGATCGTATTCCTTGCTTCAACGTCGAGTGTACTCGTTCGACCACATTCGCTTGCGCATGATAGTTAGCGTTGTATCGGAGGCGCACGTTATACGTCGCAGCCAAACGACGGAACTCCTTACTTCGGAATTGCGTTCCGTTGTCCAATAATATTGACTCGGGGCTTCCAAACAGCAGAAACACTCCATTCTCTAGCAGTTTAACAATGCTGGGCGCGGTGGCCTTCCGCATAGGGAAAGTCAACACGAACTTACTAAACACATCTATCACTGTGAAGATATATTGATACCCAGAGGTTGATCTGGTCATCGGACCTACGATATCCACGCTTATCTGCTGCCATGGGCGCTCTACGACTCGCCGCGGCATCATCAATCCGACTGGCGGTTTTCTCTCTACTTTACTTTCCAAACAAGTGGTACAGCGATGTATATAGCGGACTACGTCCGCTCTCATGAACGGCCAATAATAATGTTGTATTAGTCGACAATACGTTTTATAAACGCCTAAGTGTCCTGAGGTCGGTGCGTCATGCATCCGTTGAAGTATCTCTTTACGCTCCGGCCGAGGAATCACGCGTTTCCAATTCTCCGCTTCGGTTAACAGTCCGGGATTAGGATGCCGGTAGTAGTGGTACAATTTACCTTCTTCCAGGCGCCATGCCGGAAACTTGCGAGGGTTTTCTTCGACTTTCCGACACATCTTTGTGTACCACGCACAAGGGGGTTGTCCTTCGGTGTTGACATCGGCAGTAACACTGTCGAGTACTGGTACTCCGCGGCTCAAGGTGTCGGGTACATGGTGATCTCTCCCCTTACGGTGGATAATTTTAAAGTCGAATTGTTGTAGTCTCAGAGCCCATCTCGCTAGTCGTCCACACGGATCCTTTAGGTTATGAAGCCAGCACAAGCTGTGATGATCCGTGATCACTGTAAAGTGCGATCCTTCGATGTACGGACGTAATTTCTCTACTGCCCATAACACAGCCAGACACTCCCTCTCCGTGGTGGTGTACGCCCGTTCTAACCGCGTAAGCGATTTGCTGAGGTAGCATACTACCTTCTCGCCTTCAGGGGTGTTTTGCGAGAGCACGGCACCAAGTCCGTATCCAGAGGCGTCGGTCTGTATTATGAATGGTAGTGAAAAGTCCGGACAGCATAGGATCGGAGCGGTGATCAGGTGTTGTTTGATGCGGTTCCACGATTGCTTACATGCGTCGTCCCATTGAAATCGGATGCCCTTTCGGGTTAGCCGATTGAGTGGCGCACAAATGTCTGAATATGTAGGTATGAAACGTTTGTACCAACCAGCAACGCCCAGCATTCTGCGTACTTCGACTGCGGTGGTGGGTTGTGGGATTTTCAGCATGGCCGAGACCTTATCCGGGTCGACGGCCAGTCCACCTTGGTTCACCACGTAGCCTAGGTACTTCAGTTCTGGTACTACAAACGCACATTTGTCTTTGTTCAGCGTGAAACCAGCGTCTAGCAATCTTTTCAATACTTCTCCTAAAATTTCCAGGTGTTTCTCAAAGTTATCCGCGATTATGATGATGTCGTCGAGATATTTGAACACGTGCGGTTCTAACTCGGGTCCTAATACGGTATCTATTAATTTCTGAAACGTGGCGGGAGCACTGTGTAGTCCGAACGCTAACCTCTTAAACTGCCATAAACCCCTTCCGGGCACTGTGAATGCGGTATACTTCTTTGAACTCTCAGTTAACGGGATGTTCCAATACGCTGACTTTATGTCCAGGCTGGAGATGTACCTCGCGTTCTTCAATCTGTCTAAGATGCTCGTGATGTAAGGTAGTGGATAGGCGTCGCGCCTAGTGACAGCGTTTACCTTGCGGAAGTCGACGCAGAAGCGCCAAGATTGATCCTTTTTCTTCACCATCAGCACCGGCGACGACCAATCCGAATTCGATCGTTCGATAACGCCTTCTTCTGCCATCTCGGTGACTTGCCTGTCAATTTCTCGCTGTATCGCCGGAGAGACCGGATAGTAGCGTTGTTTAATCGGCGGTTGGTGCGGATCCAGCAAGCTGATCTGATGTTCAATTTGGTCCGTACAGCCTATACCTTTCTTCATACTATTGAAGTGTTTAGAAACCAGTTCATCAATTCTTCCACGTTGATCCTCGTTCATCCTCATTTCGGGCATTTCCATGGCGCTCAGGTCTATCCTGGTCGTATCTTCTAATCGGCTAAAATGCCATCTGCCGCTGCGCAGGTCTGGCACAATTCCAAACTGCCGGAAGAAATCAACCCCCAATATTAAGGTGTGTGCCATCTCAGGCACCACTATGGCTTCTATCCATGCGGTGTGTCCTTCTATCGTACATGGTAACTGGACAACACCAGCTATTTCCAGACGGTGCCCACTGGCGACCGTACATGAGGAAATATGTTTCGTTTTATCTAAATGGAAACCAGCATTCTGCAATAAAGCCCAACCGCGTTTCCCAAGAACGGTTCGGGTTGCTCCGCTGTCTAACAATCCTAAAATTCTGTAACCTAAGATCTCAATTTCTAGATAAGGTCGCTCGTCGCTCCGGGCGTTAGCTATTATGTAATCCAAAATCGGGTTTATAGAGGTTGCGTCGGACGGAGACCGATCGTTTATCCGCCACGCTGTTCTTTTCCCGGATTCTGCTTCGGGCCACTGGACCCTCTTGGATTGCATCTAGGACATGTGTACTTCGTTACGCCTGGAGTATGACACGTATAGCACTTCCTGATTGGGCGTTGTGGGCACGCTGCCGCTCGATGTCCCGGTTCTTGGCAGTTAAAACACGTGAGAATCCGGCCTTGTGGTCGTATTTCTTGTAACTCCGCTGATTGCGGGTGTTGTGTTCCTCGGGAACTCCCGGCCACATAGGCCAAATCCGGTTCTAACGGCGTCCGATTCCTCGGGGTCGTGATGCTAGCTGGCTGCCAGTTGGTGTGTGCTCGTTCTATACGGCGGCATACTTCCAGGAGGCGACGTACAGATTCCACTTCGTCCAACAGAAACATCCCATCTTTGTATCGGGCGTGAAGGTTGCGGACAACGATCTTCAACTTACTTATCTCAGGCAAAGGTGTGCTCAATCTTTTGAACAACGACTCCATGATCGCTAAATAGATGTCAATTGACTCGTCGACTCCTTGCCGGCGGGCGCGGATCTCATCGTACAGCTGGTCGTCGTAATCGATTGGTACGAAGACGGTACGTAATTGATGCACGAGGTCGTGCCAATCTAAGAAGTTCTGGCGTTGTGCTCGGTACCATATCAATGCCTTGCCAGTGAACAGATCCAATGCTGAGGCGAATAGTTGTTGTCTCGATACGTTCCGTGCGCTGCGCAATTCTTCCACGCGCTCTAGGAATGCACTCAACGACATCTCCTTTTGATCTCCGCTGAACTTTAAGTTCCATTGAGCTGGCGGGATACTCTTGGTTCGCCACGGCTTAACTGGTGGGGTTTCTTCCTCTTCGGTCTCGAGCGAGCTCTCCTCTGATGGACTGAGGTCGGCCCTAGAGGCATCGAGGTCCCCGATAATCGTTCTCTTAGGAGTTGAGGTAATTCTTCGCGCGCGCGTCTTGCGATTTATCGTCGTCCAGATGGTTACGAGACGTACTAATAACCGCGACTGTATCGACTTGTTTTCCGCTGATAATGCGGCCATACGGCCGATTCGCGTACCACAATGTGCAACGCGACTCGAGATCCTTTGGAAATCACGAGTCCTCCGGTCTCCTGAGAATGCTTCAATTACCGCTGTAAGTTCCCGAAGGGTATTTTCCACGCCAGTTTGGTCCGTTTCGAAGGTGAAAGGGTACTTAGGAAGTCGAAAAGACGTTCCTGATTTCACGAGCGACATCATGTTTTGCAGCAATTCCCGTCGTAAATGAGCGTCCTCACCGTCGCTGTCCTGTAGTCCGTAGACCGCGGTTTCATATTCTAATTCCGCTGGTGCTAGGTGTTCAACCCGAAATTTAGTAGGCAACGACATGATGCAAATACAGCGTCCAACACAAACACGATCCTTGGTTACGTTCTACTACTTCCCTATACTGGGACTTACTATTGCACAACTCCAAGTCTACTGTCTTTCTTCAATACTCTAACCGTCGAGTGATATCCTGGTTTAACCAGCTCGGTATAAACGTAATACCGTAAGTATGAGGAAACTAAATTTCCGCTAAGCGAATCCCGTGTGAATTTTTCAATGGCTTGCCCTAAACCGGCTTACCAACACTAACGTCTCTACAGACGTAAAACCAATGGACGGCCGAACCAACGCCGGTCCGTCTCCAAAGATAATTCAAC
The DNA here is from genome assembly GCA_963971575.1 of Liopterus haemorrhoidalis. Lineage (NCBI taxonomy): Eukaryota > Metazoa > Arthropoda > Insecta > Coleoptera > Dytiscidae > Liopterus > Liopterus haemorrhoidalis. The sequence goes on along the minus strand of OZ020622.1, from coordinate 6,800,615 downwards.
AAACAATTGTTGCAATTACAATTTCAATACAACTGTTGCCAACAATGCAACACCAATTTTCACCGGGAGGTACCTTAGAGTCCTCTACTCAACGTTATAAACAACTCAAAAACAGTAGCTTGTTTGCTCTTTAATCCGTTAGAGACTAAATCGCCAAAATGCGACCAATACGTACAATAGGTCATCCAATATCGAGTATGTGTTAAAACACAACAATACAACACAGTATAGCAAAAGTAATCCAACACAATATCACAAAAAAAAATAATCTAACTAAATTTCTTATTATGAGAACTCTTAAGGAATGGGTCTAGGGGCACAGGAATTAAGTTTGAAATAAGTATAACACAATTTTATTAACCCAATCGTAGTGTAAAATTCTTTTTAGCAAGCAACGGTCTTCTTTTCCGTCGAGCCCCACGTTGGGCGCCAGAAATATATAACGTATATTACGGCCAGACTCCAGCGTTATATAGTTGGCATACGCCAGCGTCCGCTCAGCTCTCTGATCGGCCGCTAAAAACCTAAATGGGGAAAAATATGAAGTCCGTAACCACTGTGAAGTGACTCCAGTGGCTATCAGCTGTCCAGGGCAAGGTAGAAGGCCGCCAGCCCAGTCTAGAGGTAGATTTGACTATGCAGGGTGGTCCTGTAATTATCAATGTCGATGTGCGGCCTAAAATTTATACGGCGCCAGTCACTTCGCTTCTATTGCCCTAAATTCTGGAAGAAAAATAAAACCCCAGGGGAAGGAATAGAGTTCTCGTGATAGAAACACCAAAATTTTCAATAACTAAATTTATTAACAAAAAAATCAGTAACTAACAAATGGTAATAACAGAATAACTAATATTCGTTAAACGAATATTCAATACGCAAAATCTATAAACAAAGTAAATTATTCACTAAATGAATACTCAATACGCAAAATCTATAAACAAAATAAATTATTCACTAAATGAATACTCAATACGCAAAATCTATAAACAAAATAAATATTATTATTCGCACAGCGAATACTCAATAAGCAAAATTTTATAACCAAAATATTAATAATTACAAGATCAATGACTAGTTAAATATTCCCTTTTTAGCTCGGAGTACGACAAAGTTAATACAAAAAAAAATCATTTAATCTACGAGCAAAATATCTAAGTTAAATCCAAAATTTTAGAAACTAAGTACTCACGAGTGGCCAAAGGAAATTAAACAACTGAATCCTTAACCGGTAATTAATTACAATTTAAACTAACAACTGAATTACTTGTGCTGCGGTATAAATACCCAGTAACATGTGATTGGATTACTTATGCTACAACTGCCCTAGGGCTGCGTGAAGTTTTGCACAGGAATATTATACCACAGTGATTAATTACGTTGAAAAATGGTAACGGTATTCCGGTTGGCAATACCGTTAGGAAAAATCCGGAAGAATTTTAGAATCGGAAAGCCAGCGCTTGTTCAAAACCCGATTTAAATTTTTACTATACTTCTAGCTCGCCTTAACTTTAATGAAAACCCAGCCAGTCTAGTGGCCTCGAAGTCGCGGTGATAAAATATCCAAGGAGGCCAAGAGACTGACTCTCAAAATCCTCTCAAATCCCTTGAAAACCCGTAGTACGTTAACACAAAAAAATCTCTAACGAGATGAAAAAAAAAGTTAACGTACCACCCAACCCCACACGGCTCTACGGAAATATAACTTTAAACAAACAACTAAATTACTGAAAAATTAGGTGAGGCCTGGCCGATGATGATAAAAAAAAAGAAATGCTTGTGGCTGAGGTTCTGCCCGACTGAAGCTAACGTTAATCCACCCAAATCAAATACAAAGACCGACCCTTGATAACGTGAAAAAGCAGTTAACACGAATACCCGGCCAGGGAATATTCACAAAGAGGGGTTAAACCCATGTGTTTGAGAACTAATTCACAACCTCGAGTTATCAAGGGGATAAAAAAAATGTTGACTTACGGACAGACTGAATCTACAATTAAATAAACTAATTCAACCCCGAGCGAGACTGCTCTGACTAACTACGCGCCCCAACACGATTCAGCGCGTCCAACTTATTGTAGCTTAGGGCCTTAGGACGTAGAAAATATATGCTTCACAATAGGGGTGGCACCATGTGCTCACTCAACTCAAAATACAAGTACAATACATACACATTCATAAAAATGGCCAAAATTATCAGTGTGTATCCAAAAACATCTATACGGGGACGTATTACGCCTCAACACAACCCGGAGGTCCGATACGCCACACTCATAAAGATATTTTTGTTACAAATCATCAAACAATTATCATAAATTAGTACTCATCTGAGTTGCAGACAAAAACAATCTCCCTGTTTCCACGGCTAGATACAATAAGTAGGTTATGTACTCTCTGGACGGTGATGTAGTTTTAAGGTTCCGCTACAAGATGCTTATTCCTTTGCGACCGGTTGAATACTCGGATAACTTCAGAAATTATTCCTCCAGCCGATATATACTCTCAAATAGGCACAACTGTGCAAATTTTTTGCCTCTATCGTACCGCCACTGTATGAATAACAGTTAAAAATACAATTAGTGAAACTGGAGACCATACAACAGTTTCGCGTGCGGAAATAAAAGAAAGGTGATACCTTACCTCGTGGTCGGTGGCTTAAATGGTTTTCTTAAACTCCGAACTTTTGATCAGAAAAGAAAATTCTCATCCGGATATCTCCGTGTCTTCCCTACGAAGACAGTATAACGCCAAGCAGTCTCCGCAAAAACGAATTCCGTGTTGCCTTCAATTTCCTCTAGGCTTATACATGGAAGTTTCACTGCACGTGCCGTTAGTTTTTCTTTCTGGTCAAATTTTTCTGATAACACCACTGTTCGTAAGTTTAAGAGAGCCAAAACGCGGCTTCCCATCTGTTTTATAACCTTTTTTCCTCACCCCTCTACCGGGTTTACCACTCGCGCATCGTCAGTGCAGACATATGTCTAGTTGCGCTATTACGACCAAATATTCCCAGAAATTTATTTACTATTGAGGATTATAATTTCTTGTTCTTTTTTTTTTTTATATAAGGTAGGTGTATCATTCAAACATATTCCGCACGCTAACTGTTGTACTTTCCAGGTTTCCACGACGTATATATCCCAAAACAGGTTAAATAGAAATGTCAAAAACAATTAACCTCAAAATTAAGTGACATCTCTAGTATGTTTTTGCATTCGGATGCAGATGCGGTGGTTGTTGTCATAAATGCTGTCCTCTAAGTGGGTTGACAGGACCTATTCAGTTGGTTTTGCACAAAATTACCCCATACTGTATCCTTTTATAAGCTTAGAATAAGTTTTCCGTACGAAGGTAGGTTATCGTCTAACTAGATTTTAAAGCGCTGTGTTTCGGCTAGGATAGCCCGTAACAACTTATAAACGCTAAACCCGCTTTGAGTCGGATCTGAGCAGAAAGTGCCAAAATGATATGTACGAGGGATGTTTTCTAAATTCTGGGAATTGTGCTATAATTAAATTACGCAGAACTTATAGGCAATGTTATTGGTGCCAGACAAGTCTTGACATGTGTATGCAACTATCTAGTGCAATATTGTTCAGTCTGATTTAGGTATTCGACTGATATAGACGCGTTTTCATAGCACTATAACCATGGAAGACGCAGCAAAATTTCAAAGAGCAATAATTTTCTTTTTGTGGAAAGAAGGTATGAAAACATCAGAAATTATTCAGCGTCTGCAAGGAGTATTTGGTGAGTCTGCAGAATCCAAAAGTACTGTTTATCGGTGGATTGATCGTTTTAAAACCGGTAGAATATCACTAGAAGACGATCCACGCAGTGGGCGCCCAAACACGTCGGTAAATGAAAGAAACATTACTGCCGTCAAAGACCTACTGAAAGAGGCCAGGCGAATGACTATTCGTCAAATTAGTGTACGCCTAGGGCTAGGTACACGACAAGTTCATGACATCTTGCATGATTGTTTAGGCGTTAGCAAGGTTTCGCCGCGCTGGGTGCCAAGGCTGTTGGGACCAGAACAGAAACTCAATAGGAAAGTTCTTTGAGGACGGCTTAAAAAAATTAGTTTATCGTTGGGATAAATGTATTCAGTTAAATGGAGATTATTTTGAAAAACTACATTGTAATATTGACGAAAATTAACAAAATAATAAAAATTATAGCTAAATTCCCTGACCTTTGCAAATATCCCTAGTATATGCCAAAAGATTTATATGGGTGAAATAAGAACAATAATTCTTTTATTTTTCTGGTGTATTTGTTATTCAAGAATTAGTATCCCATTTGAGATTTTGGAGCAAGTTCTCGCGCAAATTTTGCCATTTTTTTAAATTTTTATATTTATCAATTTTAGGTTCATATGTGTGTTAAACGCTTTATAGCACTGTTTCCCAACCAAAAACGCACCGCGGACCATTAAAATATATAATTTTATAACGCGGACCACTAATAATAATTGTTAGTTCATTTATTGCAAGAAAACAATTATCCGTTTTATAATGTGCTGGTAAATACATTTATTTTATTTGTAGAAAATCACAGAAATTTTACAGAAAATAAACAAAATATAAATTATTTACATAAAATGTGCATAAAAAATAACAAAAATACCGCAAAAAAACATACAAAAACTTTCACGGACCACTAAAATATTTCTGCGGATCACCTGTTGAGTAACACTGCTTTATAGCGTTTGAAATAATACCAATTAAAACACAAATCCAAGCACATATAAGCATTTATTACCACGTCTATTTATAATCTGTCACATACAGTGAATTTCTTTTCTCCTGCAACATTGAAATTATTACTATGCATGGTTTCTCTAGTAACGACAAATTATTTTGACAGCAATGTTAAATCGCCTATGTTGCAAGTTAAAACGCAATTTAACATTGCTGTCAGATTTCAATTACCATAGTAACGATAATACCTATATTGCAGAAAAAAGAAATTCACTGTATATGTCAACATATTATCGTTGCTATCGTAACATATTACAAAGGACGTCCAAGAACTAGTCCTGATCCTAAAATGTATATTTTTCTGTCGGTTTTTTTGAATTTATTCAAAAACGGTAAACCATAGCTTGTAATGAAGATTATTTTTGAAATTTACTACCCAAAATACATAAGTATACACATTTTGAAGTAAATCAGAAAGAAAAAAATTTTGCTCCAAAATCGAAAAAATCGTAAGGGGTACCCCTTATGATTTTTTCGATTTTTTACCATTTTTAAAGGTTTTGTTTGACGATTCGTATCTGTTGTAAAAGTTGGGTTATTAAAGCCCAAATTTTTCTCTAGACAAAACAATATACGAAGATTTCAAAAATTCAAACCGCAGTTCTTTATATTTTATTGGTCTTAAGTTAGAATTTTTTGAAATTTTAAATAAAAAATTTACAAAATAAAAATTTTGCAATTTTTTTTTTTTTTCGGAGTTGCTTCAAAATGAATCCTAAAGCCCTTTCGGACCTCAGGAATTCAAAAATTTCAACCGCATGTATCTATCTCATGTAAATTTTGAGATACGGTCTTTTGAAAATGAAATATTTACAAATTTTCAAAATTATACAGATCAAAAATCCGTTAACAAAGGAGAGCCCTATTTTTTAATTAGGTAGAAAAAAGTCTGCAGATTTCAAAAATTCAAACCGCAGGTCCCAATATTTTATTGTTCTTAAGATAGGATTTTTTAAAATTTCAAAAAAAAAAAAATGAAAATTTTACCTTTTTTTTTGGATTGGGACTGCTTTATAATATGTCCTGAGATTCTTTAGGACCTCGGAATTTCAAAAATCCCAACCGCAGGTCCTTTTCTCCTCTTGGAAAAAAATTAATATTTAAAATGTGCGAAAAAAAAAATACTCGGATGATTACAACACTCACCTTCGGCTTGGGTGGTAAACTTCATCCTCGTTAAATAAAGCCCCCATTATATGCTGGTTAAATAAAATAATATTATTTCTCAGTTAGAGAAACAATTAATTTTGTTTCTCTTAAACCGTTGTCGTCATTGACAAAAATTAAGCATGCGTTATTTTGTAGACATGACAAAATTTGTAAGTAACACAGTACCATTCTACAATTCACCAAGTACACTTTCTACAATTATAAAAAAGCGCGAAGAAATTCTGAAGAAATCCGAAAATGGAGTAACCAATGATCGCAAACGTTTTAAAATCTGTACCCACGAGGACATCGATAAAGTTATTTGATTCCACGTAGTTTTATTTTATTTTATTTTTTATTTATTTTACATCGGCCTATTTCTGCAACGAGGCTTATCGCCGATGCCAGGGGTCGAACTCCTACACCTGGATGAGAGGTGAATGATTGTGAAAATGGGAGTAAAGTAAACATTCTCGCCCGAATAATATCACCAACGAAGGAGGCTTAAACCACCGACCACCCAGACCTTAGACTGTTTCTACCAGTCTAAAATCGCACGACTTAATGCACTCGGCCACTCCGTTGGCTCATTAAGAATTATTTTAAGCAATTCTGTTCCTTATCTATTAATTTTTAATGACTATATTTCTTAATGAGCTTTATCAGGGTCAGCCATCTTGATTAGTAGTGACGCGAGATTTTTGCAAGTGGCGTTTGCATTTTGTCTGTCGTTTTTAGTTATTTTTAAGTGGTAAAAGTGCAAAGTGAACTTGAAAAAGTGTGTGATATTGTGGACTTTGTTGTTTGGACTCTATGGATACCAAAATTGGAGAGAATGAAAAGGTATTTGTAGAAATTTTTGTTAATTTTATAATGCGTCATTGTTATGTAAAATGTGCTTCTATATACAATATGGAAACACACACATATGTACATGTAAATGTACAGTTACTCACAAAATTGAGCATACAAGAATTTGACAAAGATACTTTTTAATAAAACGTGACTATAAAACAGATTTTTTTTAAACTAATTATTTTTTATTTATAAAATAAACCTTGCAGATCAAAAATTATTACAAATACTATAAATTATAGTAATATTTGTTAAAAATTTGTTAAGGAAAACTAAAAAAAAAAAATATTTTAGAGACACAAATTTGAGCGTACTAGTTAATTTCGTTTGATTTAAGACCTGGCTTTTCCTGAAATTATATTGCATAGGTTTTATCTTGCAATAGATGTTTTTACCGACCGTCAACATATATAAGGGAAGGTATTGTGATCATACCGATTTTGACATTTCGAGATTTCGATGGATCTGCACAAATTGAAGTCCCAACATAACGTTTTGACTATTTTAAGCATGATCGGTATGTCTGTCCGTCCGTCTGTCTGTCTGTCCGTCCGTCTGTCTGTCCGTCTGTCTGTCCGTCTGTCCGTCTGTGTACACGTGCAGAGCAAATTTGGCTAAAAGGATTTTTATGAAACTGCATATTTAAGTTTTTGATACCAATGACACGAGTTGATCAACTTTTGGTAAAAATCGGTTGACTAGAAATGGGAGTTTACTCGTGTCGATTTTAAGATTTTTGCGAATATTTAGCAACAAAAAAATATTTCGAAAAAATTTATTGACCAAAAGTTGCTATAAATGTAATAACTCACTGGCTGTTGATGTCTTAAATAAATAAATAAATAAATAAATTTAAAAAAATCTAATAACTTTTATTTGAGATGTTTTTTGATGACACGAAAAATTTCGAAAAATTTTTCTCACTTTTTCATACTTATATTTAACGTTTCCATGGGCATGATAAATAATATCTCTATTAGAAAATATTGGGCCAAGTTATTTCTACTCTGCTGCTATAATCTATTTTATACAAATACTTTATGATGGCGGTCGGTCCTGTGGTGGCCACAGCTGATTTTTTATGGGGTTTTTACCACAAATTTGTGAAAAAAACTTTTGAATTTATTTTGTAGGGTTGAATTAAAAATCTGAATAAAAAAATATTTTTTTTACTGAATAAAAGAAATCTTGACCGTATTTTGTAGATAAATATATAGGTATTTTCTTGGGTTTCGGTCGATAATTAAAAGCAAATTTAGTCAAATATTAAAAAAAGCAAATCTTTTAGTTAAATTTTGTTCAACATTCAATATTGTTGTATTAGGAAAGTCAACTAACTGACTTTCTAACTAACTGACTTTCCTAATACAACAATACTGAATGTTGAACAAAATTTAACTAAAAGATTATTATTAGAAATGATTTATATTAAAAAAGACAATTGTAATATTAATGCTAAAACTGACATAGATAATTTAAGCAAAATTTATTATAATCTTATAAAAAAAATAAAATAGCTCCATCTATTAATTGCATAACTAACTTCAATTAGAAATTACGGTACTTCTATTTTTTTAAAAATCTTTTTAACTTAGTTGACGTGTAACGTATATGTGTCGCAACCTGTAGAAGAACGGAGAAAAATTTTATCCTTTAACTTGATAAAAAAATTTAATATGTTTCAAATTTTATAATTTTAACTTAGATTTTTATAAATATCTTTGCAATTAAGTGTAATAATGTTTAATTTTATATTTTATTTATTATTAATTTTATATTTACTTTATGTAATTTATTTTAACATACATGTACTTATTTTTAGGCTTTGAGAATGGTTCAGATAGAACCGAAACTAGTTAGCAAGTAAATAAATCTGTTTAGATATTTGACTAAATTTGCTTTTAATTATCGACCGAAACCCAAGAAAATACCACTATATTTTTTTTTTTTTTATCATCATTCCGATCCGTCTTCTTTTTTCAATTAGTTAAGGATAGGGGCGCAAGAATGGTACTTTGCCTCGGGCGCAGAAATAACTTTGTCCGTCTCTGATATGTAATATCATTTTGATTAAAGTGCCTTAAGGTATTTTATAGGTTGCCTATGTACTTTTTAGTTGCAGTTCAACATTATGATTATAGGGAAGGTTTGGTGACGATAAATCCCAGAATGGTTTTATTAAGCGCTTAATAAACTTATTGCTAGTTTTAAATGTCCATTGTTCTATTGATCCCCATCTGCATGGTTGCAAACACATTGTCTGCAAGTGACAAACGTGATTATGGCGGAGTTCGACACTTGTCATGACATTTTAAAATCAATATCATATCAAGTCATCCATGACAAATAATCTAACATAATAGTATTGTTATAATCCTATTGTCTCCGGAAATTACAAAATCAAAACTAATTATTTTAGAACTTCCTTCGTATTATCTCTGATTTGGGATTTGGATAACAATGAAATAGGTATTGGTTAACGTTTAAAGTTTTACGTTTGTACATAGGTACAATCATAAAGGTATTGTAGATAAGACCTAAATGGTTTGGGATGCCAATGCTCAAATGTTCAGCCTAAAGTTACGAATTTTTATTATGGATTGAATGGAGGTATCATGTTTAATATTTCAATAGAAATAACTTTAGTAATCGAACAATTAAACCATGAAAAAGTAGTTTTGTAAAGATTTTTTGGATAATTTTGTAGAGCTGTTAATATACGTGGAACATTCAACAAATAAAGAGACAAATTGATGTAGAAAAAAACTGTATTTTTACAAAATGAGACTTTTACTACTTCTCAACTTAATCCCTGACCGACCGGCGTAGCGTAGTGGTAACACATGTGCTCTGCGTTGCGAAGGTCTCGGGTTCGAATCCCGTTCAGGCTTGGAAATTTTCTCGAATAAAAATTGTCCTGGCTAATTGCCACATTAGCAAAGGCCATTAAATTAAAAAAAAAAAAAAAACTTAATCCCCAAGAATATTAATACACTTGTCCCAACGATGAACTAGTTTTTAGGGTTTTGTAGGTATGACCAAAAAGCCCTTATACCGTCATTTTGTCGTCTGTCTGTCTGTCTGTCTGTTCGGTAAAAATTGTAGCCAAACGGCTAAACCTAGAGAGTTGAAATTTGGCATGCTTATACAACTCTTTGACCCGCACATAGGAAAAATACTAAAACATCTAAAAAACTTATCCCCCTAAAAATATAAACAAATATGTGCTCATCAAAAAAAAAATATTTTTTTAAAATTCTGAATGGGGTATCGAATGAAAGCCCTTAGTAAGTGGCTTAGCGATCAAAATTTTTGCAAAATAAATTATTTTGAGGCGATTTTTGCCAAAATTGTGCAAAAAAAATTTGTCCCACACTCTGTAGCCCAGATGGTTTAAACTAAAAATCTGTAAAAATTCTAAGTAATGTACATTGGTGTGAACCGGAATAGTACAACAGGAATTTTTGATCAGATTGTTTTCGGAAAATAACGCATTTTTTGTGTTTTTAACTAAAATATGTTAAATATTTAATTCGCTATCTAACACACCAGATCAGTAGCTCTAGTAGCGTAGTTGGTTTTGTCGTGCGCATTGTAATTTGAAAACTAGAGTTCGAATCTTGTTAATTTTATTTTTTCTGTTTTTTTTGCATTTTTATTTTGTTTAAATTATTTTGTCAAAATTCTAGTTATATTTTGGTAAATGTTGCATTTAATTTTTAAAAGCGTAAATTTAATAACCAGTGGGAACTTTAACTAGTTAAATATTTAACATATTTTAGTTATAAACAGAAAAAATGCGTTTTTTTCCGAAATCATAATGTGATCAAAAATTTCTGTTGTACTATTCCGGTTCACACCAATGTACATTAATTAGAATTTTTTCAGATTTTTAGTTTAAACCATCTGGGCTACAGGGTGTGGGATAAAAAAAAATTTTTTGCACAATTTTGGCAAAAATCGCATCAAAATAATTTATTTTGCAAAAATAAAATTTTGATCGTTAATACACGTACTAAGGGCTTTCATTTGATACCTTACTTAGAATTTTAAAAAATATATTTTTTTCGATGAGCATATATTTGTTTATATTTTTAGGGGATATGTTTTTTAGATGTTTTAATATTTTTCCTATGTGCGGGTCAAAGAGTTGTATAAGCATGCTAAATTTCAACTCTCTAGATTTAGCCGTTTGGCTACAATTTTTACCGAACAGAGAGACAGACAGACAGACAGACAGGCAGACAGACAGGCAGACAGACATACAGACAGACGGACGACAAAATGACGTTCTAAGGGTTTTTTGGTCATACCTACAAAACCCTAAAAAAGATGCAGAAGCTATATCAATCAGTTCAGCCAGAATACTCTAAATTTTCTCAACCAATAGTAATCAATTTACCTGTTAACCAGTCAGAAGATTCTAAATTCAATCAATTCACTCTTTATTATTATTATTTTAAAGTTTTGCAGATATGAGGGTTCATAAATCCTAGCCTTAAGTTTGTATAACAATGAAACATTGAACGCTGAGTTGTCAAATCTAGATTACTGTCCCAATGCGTTTATAGCGTGAGCATATGTATGCAAATATATAGTTTAGGTTATATGTTATAGATGCAACAATGTTTCAACTATTTATGTGGCAACAATGTAAATATATTAATATATTCAAAGATACATTATTGACTCTATAAATTCCTTATAATAATTTTATTATCTGGCCACATATTGTCATTAAAAATCACTTGATTATGCTTGAGGTAAAATCTGGTGAGGTTTTTATTTCCTTTTTTCCAGAGAAATAATTTTGTTATAAACACGGTTTCCATCTGGTGAAGGTAATGAAAATCTCATTAAGCCACGTGCAACTGAAATTAAGTGTAGTATGTCTTACTTGACCTTTGCGTTTCTAATAAAAAACAGAATATTATTTTTCTCGCTTCAGAATGATGCTTATTACTTTATCTAATAATAAGTAGCGTAATAATTCTATTATTAATAAAATGAGTGTGAAGTGTGAATTTTACAAACTCAGGATTTTTGAGGCATCTTTTGAGTGAAGATGAATAATAAAGAAATTCTCATTGCTGGGTAACTCTAGAGTTGTTGTATGCATTATTTATTATTATTATTTTTTTTTTATTTTACTATTTTAAGACACTTCAGCTGCTTGGCTGTTAGTGTCTGAAATTACTATGGTTACATGATTGATACATAATTAGTTTGATACATTATTAGTTTTAAATTTATATTAGATGCCGAATATTGGTTGCCTGTAAGAAGTTGAGTACGTTATTAGTCATGGTTGAGTCTAGTCTTAAAGGGGGGGGGTCTGATAACCACATTTTAAGCATATATTTGTGATTTTTTTTCAAATCTATGGTTAAATTTATTCATTTTCAAACTAAGTACATATATAAAGTATGTTTTGAAGAAGATACAAAAAAATTTTGAAGGCAAAATATGGCGAAATGAACCAGCTGTGGCAAATCTTCTCAGACTCCGGGAAAAAAATTAGATTTTGCGGTGACCAGCATAACTCGTCACTGGATCATCTGAAATCAAAAATCCAAAAAGATTTTGTTAATTTATGAGTTTGCCGAGGTAAACGTTGAGATTTTATTTTTAAAATGATTTTTCAGTTTTTAGCGTTACTTAGAAGACAAAAAAATTAATTCCCCCTAAAAAAAAAAAACTAAAAATGAGTATATTTGTGATTGTTAAATAAAAAAAAAACATGAAAAAAAAATCTCAACGTCGTTACCTCGGCAAACTCATAAACTAAGAAAATCTTTTTGGATTTTTGATTTCAGATGATCCAGTGACGAGTTATGCTGGTCACCGCAAAATCTATTTTTTTCCCCGGAGTCTGAGAAGATTTGCCACAGCTGGCTCATTTCGCCATATTTTGCCTTCAAAATTTTTTTGTATCTTCTTCAAAACATACTTTATATATGTACTTAGTTTTAAAATGAATAAATTTAACCATAGATTTGAAAAAAAAATCACAAAAATATGCTTAAAATGTGGTTTATCAGACCCCCCCCTTAAGTTGTCTTTAAGGTCTTGTTGTAAATTGTAGTGTGTACGTAAGTTAGTGTAGAGTTGGCAGTTAATTAGTATGTAATGAACGGTGAGTTGTTGCATGTCTCACATAGTTTGTTGTCTAGTCTGGCTATGAGGTGTTCGTGTGTGTGTCTGGTGTGTCCGATTCTGAGTCTTGTCATATTACTTGTTCTCGTCTGTTGGTGCCTGAGTTCCAGTTTTGTATGTCGTCCTTAACTGTTCGTAGTTGTTGGTGGTTTCGCGCCACTTAGTCTGCTCGTGTGGGGTTTGATCTTTATGATCTGTCTTATGTAGGTTTTGTTGGGGGGTAGGTAGAGTATATCTTCATGACAAGTGGAATCTCGGGCAGCTGTGTTGGCACGTTCGTTTCCTTCTATGCCAATGTGAGCAGGAATCCAGATGAGGTGAACTGTCTTCGTTGGTTCCGTTGTCATCTGGTGTACTTGGTCTTGAATCTGTTGCATAACCGTTTCTTTTGAGTAGGTGTTACTGAGGGCTTGTAGTACAATGAGAGAGTCAGTGCAGACGGCTATGTTTCGGTAGGTGGTATCTGATGCCATTACGAGTGCTTTCAGAATTGCTAGAGCTTCTGCTTCGAACATACTACTGGTTGTTGGTAACTGGTACGTTTTATGCTTGGTTTATATACGGAACAAGAATAAGGAATAGGAAATAATAATAGTGCACAAGATGTTAAAACATGGCTGCGCCGTATATCGGTTTATGTAGGAATGAAATTTAACTTAAACATAAGAATAATTGGTAACATTCAACATTTTTATTCTTATTTCAAGAATAAGACACGATAAGCCTGCGCACAGCAATCAAAATGTTTGCCGTAATAAAGTTTGGTCAACAGATGTTTTTCAGTTGTGATCAGAGGGTTGTAAACAACAATAAAATGTTTTTAACGGTAATAAACGAAATTTTTTAAAAGGTTTTATGAATCAGAACCTGTCAAGAGACAAACGTTAAACACAGGCCAACGCAAGTACGCAGGCGCAGCGACGAAATGTTATGTCCTATATAAACGGTTTAATATTTTTATTCTTGTGTACTATTCTTATTTCCTATTCCTTATTCTTGTTCCGTATATAAACCAACCATTACTCTCTTCGTTATGTACAGCAGCTATAGTACAGTTGTTGTCAGTTTTTGACGTGTCTGTGAAATAAAACTGAAATTCGTGCAGTTGGCGCTGAAGTTCCACAAACTTGGTTTTTAACATTGTTGATTCTGATTTTGTATATTTAATTAGACCTGTGTGTGTGATTATTTTCCCAAAAAGCTAGGGTGGGATATGATGGAAGGTGGTTAGTTGTATATGCATTATTTAGAACTTTATATATTGTTTCCTAAAATCTTAGAAACCTGTAGTCGAAGTCTTAATTAAGAAATTGTTAAACTCGTATGGAAGATAACAGAGTAGACAAAAGTTCTATAAATAAACGGAACCGGAAACTTACTGTTCAACTTGTTTCTCTTCAAGGTCACATCCTGTGGAGGAAATGGTGCTAAGAAGTTTATGTCTTAATAATATATTTTCACCACTTAAACCACGAACGCAAGAAAGAAGTCAGGAACAGCTAATTCTCGTGTTATGTGTAAAATGCTCTTTTTATATCGAGAGAATAAAGCTGCGTTCGTAGCTCTTAAATTAGTCGACTATAGACTATGACTTGTGCACTGTTGATTGTTAGTCAAGTTTGTCTTATGGTAACGCGAGGGACCGTTCAGAGCTCTTAATTTGATAGATTATGCTTATCTATTGTAGTCAGCGCATTGTTTTAATGAGACAGATATATAAATACACATTAACTATCTCACTTTGAGATAGTTAATGCCAAATTATGAAAAAAAGTATGAAAATAATATATTTTCACCACTTAAACCACGAACGCAAGAAAGAAGTCAGGAACAGCTAATTCTCGTATATACACATTAACTATCTCACTTTTTTTTTCTTTTATTTGTTGGCTTTGCAGCTTTGGCTATTAGCCAGATATAAATAAATACATTACAGGTTTTTAAAAATACATTTATAATTTGATATTTTCTGCTTTAATATAGTTATAAATAATTTTATAAATATCTAGAGCAGCGGTTTCCAGACTGGGAATCGCGCCCCTTTGGGGGGGCGTGCAAAATTAACCAAGGGGTCGCAGGTTTATTGCAAATTTTTAATTTTTTTTCGATCGTTTATTGTCAAATATAATGATAATTTTGAACTAATGAACAGGAAAAATTAATAGAACTTTCTTTTGATAGCTCGCTAAAAGATCAATTCAATCCGAATAATCTGGGGAAATTCTGGTTGGAAGTAAGCAAGGAATCATCAAAAGCTATAAAAAATCTTTTACCTTTTGTGACCTCATATATGTGCGAAACAGGATTTTCCACATTAGCTGTTATTAAAACAAAATATCGAGCACGATTAATAGTGGAAGACAAAACAAGAGTAGCTTTTTCTTCATATGAACCGCGTTTTAACGAAATATGTTCGAAGAAACAAGCCCATACTCCATATTAAAATTGATTCATTTTTATTGTATTTTGTATTATATTTAATATTAATATAATTTATTTTTATACAATTTTCATGATTTATGTTGTGAGAATAAATATTTAGGAACTACAGATATTATTTAAATTATTTACAAATTGTTTAAAAATTTCTTAAATAGGGGGGCGCCAGTGATGGGATTTTTTATAAAGAGGGCGTTAGTGAACAAAGTTTGGAAACCGCTGATCTAGAGAGTTAGTAGCAAGAAGTGTCTGAATATTGGTAGGTAAGGATATTTTCTGAAAAACTAAATTTTGTATGAATAAGTTACGATTACGAAAATGAATTGGGCATTCGAACAATAAATGGTTCGAATCGCTGACAGACAAATTATCACACGGACAGAAAGGAGACGAACCATATTAATTCTATGCAGATGATATGGAGAGAAGGTGTGATTAAATCTAAGCCGGATAAAAGTGGATATAAAAGATCTGTTTTGTTGAGAAGAAAACCAACGCTTTCTAGGAAGAAGAGGTTGAATTTGACCATAGTATGATCCTTGGAGCTGTAGAGAATCTATGTATTCTTGTTGCCATTTGTTGTATATGGAAGATTTAAAGGTTGACATAATCTCATTACTGTTTAGAGGAATATTTAAGAGGGAGCCATTTACAGCTGCTTCTTTGGCTAGAAGATCGACTTCGATGTTGAATCTGAGTGGTCTTTGTGAGATCGTTTAGACCTTTAACCCTTTACTGCATGAATTTTTATTTTTTGCTGAAATAATTCATGGGCATTAGGAATTGGTTCTTATGTATAGAAAAATTAATTTAAAAAAATATATTTAAAATATTAATTAGTAGTATTATTTTTATGAAAATAGGGTTTGTGCCATACATGGAATATTATGATTCTAGAATATGTTACAAAAGAAAATTATTCCGTATTATTTGCTCGTCAATTGCTAGGTGTTCTTCTAGAGATTAAAAGCAGTCGCTCTCGAATTTTTGAAAGAAAAGGTTGTATCTTCTAGTTGTCCTTTCTCAATAAACTCAGAGTTATCGTTGAAGTGCAAATTCCTCTTGATATCCTCAAATCTATTACAGCCCAGCAAACATTCAACTAACAGCCGAATGCCGGCAAACTGCTTTTATGCTGGTAAAGTACTGGCACCAAAAGTAAGTGCAACGCCAGTATTAATAATGTACTTCACATTTGTATTTCGCATTCCGCCTATACGAAGTACTTTACCAGCATTTTATAAGCACTCTTCTTCACTCATACTTTTTACTTAAAACCATCAGAAATAAATCTTGCAACTAATGCGATTATTTTTCACTTTACCGTTGCTGGGCCAGCAACTGATACATCAATGGGCCACGGGGACACCGGGGTACTGGCCCATTACTTTCAATGCCGGGGAGTATGTGCTTTACCAGTACTGGCCCGTATAAAAATGTTTGCTGGGAGTCCATTACTTGAGATACTGCAGGATCCATTGCTGTGTATGTGGCATGTATGAACATTCATAAAGTAACGTTCTGATTCAGTTTTAAAAGTAAAATAAAAAATAAAAATCGGAATGTGCCATATATGACACACTATGCGGTAAAGGGTTAATAATACCATAAATTTGTGCATAGTTATTTTTTTCAAATCCAGGGCAATTTTTGGACGGCGCTTTGTCAATCAGAAATAATTACAAATTCATTATGAAAGTGATTCTTTAAGTATTCTAAACTCAACTTTAAGGCCGTCAAAAAACCGTTTAAATATACCGTTACACATATTTCAACAAATTTCCGAAATCGCGAAATGAAAAAGAATTGCTGTAATTGCGGTTATAATTTTGTTAAATTTTTTTTTCCGTTGTAATTGGCTTGAAAAACATAGATGACACAACATTCGTTACGCATTAATTTTCAGAGATGTAAACGCTTTCATTAAGCGTTAAAACTATCTAGTAATTTTACATACAATGCATAGAAATTGTATTGCCCTTTTCATCTTTTTAAGCTCCCATGAATTTATCTTTAACATGATATTTTTTGTCTTCAGTTGACATAGTCACTTATAATATTTTGAAAAATTAAATTTAAACTTAGAAAGAAAATTAAAAATTATAATTACTTTTTACAATATTTTTTTGGCGTACTAAATTAAATTCTTCGTATAATCTTGACATTATTCAAATGAACAGAATATTTAAAAAATATAACAAAAAATTCACATTTCAAAATTACGAAATTTTTGAAATAATTTTTTTTTGTGTAAAATCGAATTAATAAATCTTAATTTTAAAAAATTTAGTGCCATGAACTTAAAATATAATGATTTATGGTTAAGTTAAGTTGTTTTTGACACAAAAGTTTCATCTTTTTTCCAATTAATCATAATATTTGTCGACAGCTTTGAATAATTATTCACCAAAAGCACAAATTACACCTGAGCTTTTACTATTAGACTAATTTTCTTTGTCTAAACCAGGGACGTACTCAGTGAAACTTGATTAAAAACACACCTCAAAACATTGATTCTACAATTTATATATCACCTTAAAAATTTGATTTTAATACCATCTAAATTTTTTTTCGAAAAATGCTGTTCGTTTAGAGTTGTGTTTCCCAATCTTTTTACTCTCGTGGTACACTTTCCAAAGAAGAAAAATTTCGCGGCACACTTAGTCATAGAAGAAGAAATTTATACATATTTAAGGGAGGTATTGTGATCATAATGATTTTGACATTTCGAGATTTCGATGGATCTCCACGAATTGAGGTCCCTACATAACGTTTTGACTATTTTTAGCATGATATCTGTCTGTCTGTCTGTCTATCGGTCTGTCTGTCGGTCCGTGTACACGTGCAGAACAAATTCAGCTAGAAGGATTTATATGAAACTTTATATTTAAGCTTTTGACATCAATGGCACGAGTTGATCAACTTTTGGTAAAAATCGGTTAATTAGAAATGGGAGTTTACTCGTGTCGGTTTTAAGATTTTTGCGAATATTTCACAACAGTAATATTTCGAAAAAAATTATTTAACAAAAGTTGCTATAAAAGCAACTTTTGTTGACATTTTTTGATAAAGCTGCATAAATTAAACAAGTACTTTATGATGGCGGTCGGTCCTGTGGTGGCCAGAGCTGTTTTTTTTTTCTTTAAGATTTCGCGGCACACTTGGAAAATTTTGCGGTCCACCCTTTGGAAAACACTGTGTTAAAGAATATATAAAATTATGTACATATACAATACAGACGATTCCGCTTAAATGGGCCACCGCTTAATTGGGGCAGCCGTTTATTTGGGCCAAATCTCAAAGAACAGAAACCAAACTAAGGAACCAACAGTAAATTTACATGTTTAATTGGGACAACATTCCGCTTAATTGGGACAGTAAATTTAAGATCACAGTACATATTATGTTACACATATTCTCAAGAAAAAATATGTACAAAGTATTTAATATTACAGCGTTATTTTATGCAGGAAGGAAATGAAGGGAGCCCTACATCCGCACTGAATACCTGTGCTGATTTTGTAGAAGTGAAATGTTACAAAAACAAAAGACAGACTACACTTGACGCATTTTTGCATTGAATTAAATTGTATGTACCTATTTATTCTTTTATTTTGGAATTTATTATTATTTTTTCTTAAAAGTTTATATTTTTTGGTTATAGGTATGTAATTTATAGTTTTGTCCAAGAGTTTATAAAATAAAATTATTGAAAGAAAAATATGCATTGTTTAATTTTATGTGAAATTCGCTTAATTGGGGCAGCCGCTTAATCGGGTCAAAATGCCTAAGTCCCGATGTGTCCCAATTAAGCGGAATCGACTGTATATACCGTCTGTTACGATATATTATTATTACCTACTATTGTTGTTCTTTATAATTTTTTATTCATTAACATATTTTTGATTTATACATTAATTTGAAATTTAAATTAAAAGTTTTTCTTTGTACACTATTGTATATGTATTTTTTTTTGCAATAAAAATTTTGGTGGCCTCGGAATTTTGTTTGTGCTTCCCCAACTAGTAAAGTCACGCCTCGGCACTGTCCGAAAAATACGGTATATAGAAATTGATTGTTAATGTTGTCCTCAATGGGTTAATAGAACAAGTAAACTTTAAGCTCGTGCAATATAGCCTCCATTATATGTTTGTTACACAAAATAACATAATAGTTTTAGTTTTTATAGGTTCATTTCAATTATTAAGTAGTTTTATTTCAACTGATTTTAACAAGAGTTATATTTAGAACGAGAAGTGTTCAATTAAAACTATTAATTAGGTACAAAGTAAATTTAAACAAGTTACCAAACATATACACGTTTTCAAAGTATATAATATTTTATTAAACTAATTCGCGTTGTACTGCTGTGAACACACACTTAATAAACACATTCCAACAGGATAATTGCAAACATTCCAGAAAGACGCCCACGCATTCACTGCCAGGACCGTATTATTATACGCTTTAAATAACGGACTTTTTAAAAATACATATCTCAAAATTGCTAGGAGAGAGATCTGCTGTTTTAATTTTTGAAATATTCTACCTCTCAGTTCTTGTTTGATACTCGGTTTTGAGAATAGTTTTCAAATATCTTTGTTTTTACAGATTTTCTATTCACCATTAATAATAATATATTTATTCGTTTAAATACATGACAACATGCTTACACAAGTCAAAAGTTATAAAACTAAATAATGCAATACACCATTAACAGATTAAAATATTAGTTTAAAGTCACAGTAATAAAAATACATAATAAAAATAAAATACTAGGACAACAACATTATAATTTTGACAAATTAACAAATATAGTCGGATTGCTGATAAGTGACTGTTCGTTGCTACAAGTATCGATATTCAGTACTATATGCTTTCTCTGTCTATATCATTATAATTATTTGCATACCCATAGTAACGTATAGTGACGCAAGTTGACAACTAACCTTCCAAATTATTTGAATAAAAAACAAAACATTAGAAAGAAATGGCAAGATTCGTAGATATCTTTACTAATTAGAGCGCGAAAATAAATTTACAGCAGTACTCAAACAAACAAAATTATTAATTTTAAGGTTATAATTATAAATAAGGAAAAATTTATACTCATACGTAAATTTTGGATTATAATTTGTTGTTTATTCCAGCAGATTTTGAAGTTTGTGAATTTAATAATTGTCCGCAAGCCGTATTTTAATTAATATTTATTACCAGACACTGACAGTTAACACAAATAACAAAAAACATTTTTAAAATCGCTGAAAAATGGTAACTAGATTATTATATGAATGCATTACTTGATACATACATGTAACAGTCACCTATCAGCAATCCAACTATAGTTACAACAGAGATAAATAAAATGCAATCAAAAACAAGTCAGATTTTATATTGATTTAAAAGCATATTCATATTGTCACGTGGGTGGTTTGATTGAGACACAACTCCTGGTTTCAACATAACAAATTTATTAAATATGTATATCACATTTTAAAAAAAATGTTTGAATTGGTCCATGGAGTTTGGGAAGTCTTCGGTCCACCCCGTGTTGGCCAGGATCGGCTTGGACCTATCTCCGAGGCGGGGGCTACCCATCCGGGAGTCGAGGAGCCTGGAGAAGTCTTCTCCCACTCACATGGTCACTACTTGCTTGGCTTCTCTCTCGATACAAGAATCTGGCGTCAGTGCCGTGGTCGTCACCTTCTGGACTAATACGTGCAGAGGAGTTGTGTTCCACTACCTCAATATTCTCGACATCCATCTATTAAGTACCGAAAGTTTAACCTAGTTCCAATATTCATTCGTCATGACAAATATTTCCTCATTACGAAAAATGCAATGTTTGCATTTCGTAATCAACTTCCTGCTGTTTCAGAGTCGCCTGATTTATCTTCGTGTCAATCTTTAACGCCTTTTTGATCCGTGTAGTTTAGAAAATTTATAAATATTACATTTTCAAAAACCTTACGATTTTTTCGATTTAAGAGCAAACATTTTTTCTCTCTGACTTACTTCAAAATGTGTATACTTATGTATTTTGAGTCGTAGATCGCAAAAATAATCTCCATTATAAGCTACAATTTACTGTTTTTGAATAAATACGAAAAAACTGGCAGAAAATAACCTTATTTCAAAAAATACATATGAGAGGGTGCTTTAAATATATTTTTAGACTCCCCATTCTAAAATTGGTGTATATACATATTAAAACCCAAATTGCCCAAATTCTTTCTTTAATACGCCTTCTATTCATCCATCTTTTTTTTTTAATATTCAGTTTTACACGTCATTCATCCAGTTGAAATAATTTATCGTGTTCTTTGCGACATCCCTCGTCAAAAAACCGTCCGAATTAAATAGTTCAGACGACAAACAGCTTGACAGTTTCAAGCAAAACATTAATATGACATTTATGTTGATTAATTTTACATGTAACAATGTTACATTCTCTAAAAGGTTCTTTTACCATAAAAACCCATCAAATGAAATGGAAAAGAACAGTGTTTCTCAACCAGTAGAGAATCTAGAAATCAACAAAAAATATATTACAAGAAATAATGTTGAAAAACTTTTTTTGTGTCTTTTGTTTCAAGTAGTTTGTTCTTTACATTTTGTTGGTCACTGGTTTAGATCTTTCTGTGGGTTTGTATAGCGTCCAAAAGTCATTCTGGAGTCAGAGAAAAAGCCCAGGATTAACCGCATGCGGCAAGCTTGACATTCCAACCCCTTGACAATGATCTATTACATTTGGTGTATTTTGATTTCTGAATCTGTATGTTGCTGGTTTTGTTTTTGTCATTTACATTACGTTATGTCGTTAATTTTAAAGCTGTTGAATGACATTTTTAATGACTTGGGGGAAAGCGATGAAGTGATGAAAGAATTATTTCGGTGTTAGTTATGGGGTATATATGAAATAACCATGTTTATTATAGGGTCGGTTGTTATTTTAGAGTATCTTCAATGTTTCTGTCATCAGGTGATTGATTTATTGATTAGTTTGATAAATATTGGTTCTAAACTAATTTGGTTAAGACATTACTATGGCTTAAATATTAACATTTGGTCCCAATCAAATCTTCTATATTAATAAAATTGATTAAATCTTTTTTTTTTTTTATTATTTTCGGCCTGACATTTGGTTTCTACACTTTTCAGATGATTATAAAACAATATCTGGAAAATCAATTTTTATCTTTCTTTCTGTCTGTCCGAGATTTTTGCAGAAACGATGGATTTTGCCGTAACTTGATACGATGATACAGTAAAACAAAGATTCAAACACAGGCTATATGGCATTTCGGCCTTATATTTGGTTTATATACGTTACAAATAATCATAAGACGATATTTGCAAAAAAAAATCAAATTATTGTCTGTCTTTCCGAGGTTTACGCAAAAACGGTTGGACATATTTTCCCATAATTTGGTATGATAATAAAGTTAAACCAGAATTCAAATACAGGATATATGGCATTTGGCTTCTACACGTTTCAAATGAACATAAGACGATATCTACAAAAAAAAAACAATTTTTGTCGGTTTTTCCGAGATTTACGCAAAAACTTTTGGACATATTTTCCCGTTATTTGGTACGGTGATAAAAGCAAAATTCAAACATAGGCTATATGGTATCGCATTATTTTCATTCTTACGGGGTTAATACAGTTAAAACTGTTTACTGATAAACTTAAAATATCTTTAAAAATCTAAAAAATTTAAAGAAAATTGTTTATAATAAGAAAAACAAAATCTTTTTAATGCAATACATTATTTAAATTAGATGAATATTTCAGGAATTAGGGGGCACACCTAAAACTAAAAAATATTTCCCTTATTATTAATTTGGAAGTAAAAATGTATGCGGCAAAAATTGTGTATAATAATAGAACAAATCATTTTTGTTATTAAAATCAATAAATTAAACAATAAATAAATAAATAAAATCAATAAAAATAGCTCAATAAAAGAAATCTTGCACCGACAAACACAAATAAATAAGACAAAAAGTCTGTTCGAAAAATTGAACAGGCTCAGGGTGATGGTAAGAGGCTGTAAAGGGACCAATTACCATCGAATATCACAGTCTCTAAATAGAATAAATTAAAATAAGGTGCAGACTTCACAAATAGAACAGTAAGTTCGATTCTCTCAGGAAGAGTATCAGCCTGTCCATGAGTACTTTGTCGTCACCTAAAGCAACTGACAGGTCATAGCACAGGCCTAGTCTCTCCCTGATATCCTCGAACTGCACACACTCGGTTAAAAAGTATAACAGAGACAAATCTGTGCTACAGGGGTGTTAGAGACAAAACGGGACTTTTTTGAAGAGTGATTTGTTTTTTGACATTAAATAAGTTTTCCATTTGTATTCAATTTCTCACACTGTATAAGAAAATTTATATATATAAAAGAAATAAAAGAGGTCCCAAAATAGAGCCCTGTGGTACGCCAACAATGATAATTTATTTTCATCAGATACATTTTGTCCTATTTTTACTATCTGTTTTTTTCTCTGATAAGTATGATTGTAATAAACCTAACATGTTGACTCTATAATATGTAAGATACGTAGAATGTCTATTGGCCGACAAGTCCAATACTTAAACAACCGAGAAAATCAACAAATCTTTTCTTCTTTTTTCGTTCTTGAGCTCTGGCCAAATATATTTCTCTTAAATTTAATGTAAAAATTCTGAAATTATACGATCAAAAACTACGACAAATCTTTTCTGCCAATATATTCGGCAAGTCGCATGCATTATATCCAATAACCAGAACCTTTGGTCAGTTCTAACTGCCGTCGTAACCTATACACTTTACGTTCTTTAAATTTTTATTTTTACCCATTCTGCAATATCTATTTCTTTGTAATATATTATTCTCATAAGCCCCATTGGCGTACTGTTCTTTTGTGCAAATCCCTCGAGGCTCATAAATGGTATAAAAAATGTACATTAATTTTATTGTCGTTTTTATTGAAGAGAATATTTGGATTATGTGTTTTATTTTATGTACTGGATAATTCTATTGATTTTTTGTGGTTGGATATTACGTAGATTAACCATTAAATTCATTTGAACCATTATTCATGGTTTTGTATACAAAATTTACAATAACTTTTATAATTTACAATAATGGATAATGTGCGAAAAACTCGAATCATTTAACGTGAAACCGTCAAAAGAAACGTCAAAATTACATATGGAAACGTAAGTTTTTTTTTTTTTTTTTTAATTTAATGGCCTTTGCTGCTGTGGCAATTAGCCAAAACGTAAGCTATTTTCTCGATCCGAGGGCTACCTTTTAAGTTTTTACAAAAACTAACAAACATTTTTTTTTTTTTGGAACAAACTATTTTTGCTTTTAAAAATATTCGTATTTAAGATTTATATACTTTTGCAATGCGTTCAAACCAATTCTCAAAACATTTTTTCCACTCTGAAGTTGGTATCTCAAAATCATGGTTTTCAAAGGCTTCAAGAGCTACTTGAGGTGATGAAAATCGCTGTCCACGCATTTTTTGTTTGAAATTGGGGGAAAAAAAGTCGTTGGGGATGAGACATTAATTCGATGTTTTTCTCCTTCAAATAATCAATTGTTTGACATGCTGTGTGGGAGCTTGCATTGTCATGATGAAGAATGAAACGACGTTGTTGGTTGTTTTTCCTGATTTTGTCGATGACTTCTGGCAAATAAATTGTTGTAAACCATTCAGCCTTAACTGTTCTCCGATTATCTAAAGGAATGGTAGCGACATCATTTTCTTAGAAGTGCTTCGTGAAAGAACAACTTTTTTGGGTTTTGCTTAGTTTGCAAACAGTGGATTTATGCTTATTTTCCGGTTCATATGAATAAATCCAAGTTTCGTCACCTGTAATAGACCGGGAGCTCATGACAGTTTTTGGTCTCCGATTTCATACAGCATGCCTTTTGGAGGAGAGAATATTTACCCTGTGACAACAAAAAAGGGATGGTACTAAACCCCTGCACGCTTTCTGGTCATAGGGAAAATTGTATTTCCACTTAAACCCAAAATTTTTGTGCTTTTCTCTGATTTAATATTGCTTGCCCTTTTGTCAAAAGAACGTTATAACAAATTTAAAGTCTTTTAAATATATGCATGCGATTCGGAGGGTCCCAAAGGGCTCAAACGGTCATGTGATCTTCTAATAAAAAAATATGATTTTCCGCGTTTTCATACAGCATGCCTATAATTAAAAGACTTTAAATTTGTTATAACTGTGTTTTGACAAAAGGGCAAGCAATATTAAATCAGAGAAAAACACAAAAATGTTGTGTTTAAGTGGAAATGCAATTTTTCCTATGACCGGAAAGCGTGCAGGGGTTTAGTACCATCCCTTTTTTGTTGTCACAGGGTAAATATTCTCTCCTCCAAAAGGCATGCTGTATGAAATCGGAGACCAAAAACTGTCATGAGCTCCCGGTTTATAACGATGTTGTAAGGAGTCCACCTGGACCCCGTTGGGAATCCCTGGTTTAGGAATATTTAACAGGTGTAGACATATTTAATAAATCTCTTTTTGGATAGCTCAATAGAATCTTTTCGAAATCATTTTTGTTTATTCTCTCTGTTCATATGACAGTTTCTATAAGCCATAAATTCATATTCCTTTTGTGTCATTCGTTTCATTTTATCCTGTTACACAATTCTCCAGCAAATGGCATAATCAAGTACTATGAAGTCGAGGTAAATATATAATAAGACATAAAGTAGATTTACTTATGCATAGAAATAAGCTTGGAGATTGGAAAGCGCAGTCTGAATTTCCTAATACACCACTATACTGAGATATTGGATAATCTTGCAATATACTTTTTGAAATTGTAGTTTATTGTAAATCAGCTTAAAAATGAATTCAATTTTACTTATACGTCGCATCTTTTTAAATCAACATTAAATATCAGATATTTCACTACACATATAGAAACCATGTCAAAAGACAGTCAATTTTTGAATTCCTGGAAACGTATTTTATCTGGTCGACTGATTCAGTAATGAGGAAATGTACGGGATAATACATTTCCAAGAAATCAATGGATAATATGAACTCATACATGAGCTTAAAAAAATGTTATAAATCTATTATGGAAGCTACAAAACCGGGTTTCAGGGAAATATTGAAGTTGGTAGAGATACAATATCAAGAATTCGTGGCTCGGAAGACGGAGAAAATATATTTGTGATCATTATCGCATGTTTTGTTTATATCTGTGATAGTATGGCTCCAAGCTTATTAAGAATTTAAATTTTATGCTTGGATTTTAGTTAAACTGTCACATAATATTTAGTTCAAAATATTCGACATAATTGAGTGCCACGACTACTTGTTTAACATCTAGCACAAACAGCGGCGGTCGGTGAAGCATATTTGGGAGGGCAATCAGCATGATCGGACACGCTCGTGCTTTGTCGTTGCTATACTACTGTTGAGCGATATAGTACGAGCTTGTCCGATCATACCAATTGCCCTCCCAAACATGCTATATTTGCTGCGAATTTATCAAAACAAGAGAATGGTTGGATTTCTGATGGGAATGCATCCCATCAGAAATCCAACCATCTTAAAATCCCCTATCACTGGCCAGGTATACTCGTCATACTTTAAACTCTCAAGCACCATTATCACACTTTCGTAATTTTCTTTGAGCATTACGGAATGAACCAAAAAAAGAGATGGAAATTTATTTCCATTGTGAAGAAGGACAGCTTTTAAACTTTTTGTAGAACTGTCTATGAAAGAATGCATGAGATTCCGACCGCCTTGCATAGGCGGTTATACTAAATATCCTTGCTACCTTTATTTTTGTCGGACCATAAATAAAGAAAATAATAGCCAGTGACGAATTTTCACAGATACTCAATACTCATGAAAGGAAAGCCTGAAAGCAGTGGTTCATGGTTTTCTCGGAAACAACAGAGCAGACAATTAAAAAGAGCTTATTGCAACTATGCTTGATAACTTTAAACTCATGGGTTGCAGAATGTCCCTTAAAGTGCATATGTTACATGCGTACTTGGACCAATTTAAAGATAACATGGGAGCCTATTCGGAAGAACAAGGTGAACGTTTTCATCAAGACGTGATGGACTTTGAACGTCGTTATCAGGGGCAATACAACGAGAGTATGATGGGGGACTATATTTGGGGGCTAATACGAGAAAGTCCATACAATCATAGAAGAAATACGAAAAATAATTATTTCTAAGTTTTTTTATATATTCTGTTACAGTAGTTGTTTGTTTCGAATAGTTTTCTTGTAAATAAAACTGATTCAAATTCATAACAAAAGTTTGTATTACGTATAAAGGTCTGAAAAAAGGGAAATTTTCTTAAAATCCGTAATTTCAATCTGATAGCTACAAAAGCAAACTTTTTCGCGTAAAACTATTTTTTCTTTAATTAATAATGTGGAAGAAATAAAAATCAGATATGCAGAACCCAGACTCAAAATTCCTGTTGACCGGTGTAATCGCAGTCAGCCGCTTTAAAGGATTCCACACACCAAAGCGGCCGCGGTGGCGGCCACGGTAGCGGCCACGGTAGCGGCCACGGTAGCGGCCACGGTAGCGATACGACTAGCGATCAGGTCTCCTCACACTAACGCGGTGGGAGTGGTGGTAGCGGTAGCGATCAGTTAGTGAATCACGGTATATAGTTGTATGATAATATTGATTGCGAGAATACAATAAAATAATTAATTGTATGTAGAGGAAAAATAATAATCTACTTACAGTCTGTTTCAAACGGTTAGGCGGAACTAAATGGGAATTTCGTTCTTTTAGGTTGTCACGAAAAGGGACCTTGCTTGGGTTATTTCATTTTTCACGTTGGAATGTCAAAATTTAAAATTCCAACAATGAAACCATGGAAACGAATGACATATGTCAAACTTAAATTAATTTTCTTACATATTTTAATGACAAAAAATAAATAAATGGGATATTTGTATTAAGAATGACACAAAAAATCAAAATATAAAGAAAATGACATTTTAAAATGATATTAACCTTAACCAAAAAATGTTTGTTGCAAGTATGATTTACAAAGCTTAAACAAAACGGCTGAAAAGCATTATTTAAACGATGAAAGTAACTAGATTGCAAAATCTAGTTCCGCGTAATCGTTTGGAACAGACTTTACTATCAATTTCCAAAACTTTTCCTATTTCGTCCCACACTTTATTTGTTTTCCTAATATTCTTGTAATCAGGATGTGCTAAGTCATACAAAATTAAATGATCCTTTACTGATCTATGATTTTTTCTGTTAAATTATCTATTTTCGACATTATTTTCTTAAATATATTCACTCTGTGGTATATAAACAATGAATATCGCGCGGCCTAACGCAACTTGTCGAGTTTGGCCGCCAGTGTTTGGTGATCGCTAGACTGAACGCTGCAGTCGGTGGCGTTCTCAGATAGCGGAACGCTTGTATGTGCGTGGTCTCATTGTATTGTATAGGTTGCGTTAGGCCGCTGCATTATCGCCACTGCGGCCGCCACCGCGGCCGCTTTGGTGTGTGGAATCCTTAATTTTGAAATATCTTGATTTCTATTTATTGTCAACTTCGGCATTGAATATTCACACCATAGACTTAATGGTAACTTTAAAATTGTAGATCGCTCTTCAAAATATACCAACATAACATTTTCAGTAATTTCAGTAACATTCTGGCAATGTAAATAACTATTATGGTTTTCGTTTTTTGCCTTAAGTGTGTGGATAATACTTTGCATGCATTGAATATACGACACTGGAGGAATATCCTCTTTTTAGTCCTATATAAATACTTGTATATATAGTAATTAAAATCTTTTCATCCCATTGCAGTGAATGTCAACAAATCTGTGCTTTAAATTATATATTCGCTGGTTGTTTTGTGTTAAAAATTGAGTGTGAGCATTAAATAGTTTAGTTTTGTACAGCCCTTGCGGTAGATGACATGGTCGCCATATTTGAACACCTCTCATTGCATTAACAGTCACTGTTTGCACAGGTTCACTGTGTGTGTACAAGAACTCTAGCTACTATATTGCATCTGCTGAATTTACTACTGTACACTGTACTGTTATATTGCAACTTACGTATACCACTGGCTTTATTAAAATTTATGATAAAAGTTAGCTTATATTTCAAAGTGGAAATGTTTTGATAATTACTTGCTTAAATCAACAGAAAAAGATCTTGAAAATACAGCAATTTTTATGTTTTATGGTTTTACTTACTTAATCCTAAAGTTTTTTACCATTTTCTGGTTTCTTAATCTTGCAGTCTTTTTCTCATATTTCTTGCCACTTTCTATCTTGTGTCATTGTTCTTGTTTCTTACCATTTCAACACTCTTCCTGCTGCCGTTATTTTTGATTCAATCTTTCCAGATGTTGATTTTGAAATATGGATACGAGGTGTGTAAATTAAGTAACCGGACTGGCAACATAGCGTTTGATCTAGCAACATTTGGGACGCGGGACTTGGAGGCGTCAAGCGTGAATGCTCTGTCTGTCTGTCGGTCCATGTACACGTGCAGAGCAAATTCTGCCAAAAGGATTTTTATGAAACTTCATATTTAAGCTTTTGACATCAATGGCACGAGTTGATAAATTTTTGTCTGTCTGTCTTTTTGTCCGTCCGTCCGTCCGTCCGTATGCCTGTCTTACTGTCAGTCTGTGTACACGTGCAGAACAAATTCAGCTTAAAGGATTTTTATGAAACTTCATACTTAAGCTTTTGACATCAATGCCACAAGTTGATCAACTTTTAGTAAAAATCGGTGAACTAGAAATGGGAGTTTACTCGTGTCGGTTTTAAGATTTTTGCGAATATTTCACAACAGAAAAATATTTCGAAAAAAAGTATTGAACAAAAGTTGCTATAAAAGTAATAATTAACAACTTTTATTTGAGACATTTTTTGATAAAACGAAAAAACTTTGAATTTTTTCATACTTAACGCTTTTAACACTTCACTCAATAAGTCTCCGGTCTGACATATATATGGCAACACTGTTGACAGACCCATATGATTTCTGGATAGTACTAACCTTCAAACGATACGTGTGAAAATTTCATGACATTCTGACAATTAGTTTAGAGGTTACAGTGGTTTTAGTGACTCCAATTTTGTAATTTTCAAAAGAATGGATGAAAATTTTCGTGTGTTGACTTAACATTGTTTTCAAATCAACTATTACTTGGTATGCTGAATTTAAATTACTTAATTAATTTTAATTTTTTTAATTTTAGGAGCGTTGGAATGAATGTATCACTTAGTTAGAACGGATACTTATTGAGCGACGTGGTATATATAACGTTTCCATGGTTATGATAAATAATATCTCTTTTAGTAAATATTAGGCCAAGTTATTTCTACTCTGCTGCTAGAATGTATGAATTACAAAGTACTTGTATAAAACAAGTACTTTGTGATGGCGGTTGTTCCTGTGGTGGCTACAACTGATTTTTTTCATACTTATATGTAATGTTTCCATGGTCATGATAAATAATATCTCTGTTAGAAAATATTGGGCTAAGTTATTTCTACTATGCTGCTAGAATGTATGAATTACAAAGTACTTGTATAAAACAAGTACTTTGTGATGGCGGTTGTTCCTGTGGTGGCTACAACTGATTTTTTTCATACTTATATGTAATGTTTCCATGGTCATGATAAATAATATCTCTGTTAGAAAATATTGGGCTAAGTTATTTCTACTATGCTGCTAGAATGTATTTTATACAATCAATAATATCTTTATTCTTGCCTTTCGGCCTCGAATTGAAGTACATTATTTTTCTCTTATTTACATTCTAAAATATGTGTATGACCTAAATATCCCAATTAAATCTACTTCCTAACTAACAAAAATATAAATAACTAAATAACTAACAAGAAATCTTACTACGAAAATAAACTATTAAAAATGGCTAAGCAGTATTTTATTTCCTCTGGAACGTCTAGTCTTTTTTTGCGTTTGGTCGAGTTCGGCTTCTTTTGACTCTCGTCATCCATTCTATGCCGCTTCCTGTCTCCGCCAAGATTTTTTCCAACTGTGCTGGCTCTTTCCCTATTTCTGGATAGCATCTTAAGTGGTTCATGGTTTTTGGTTCTTCTCTACATGGCCGGCACTTCTTCTCTTCTTCATCTCTCCAAAATTGATTGGCTGCCGCCTCGTTCCCACATCTGAATCTGGCAATCGTCTTCTGGTGTCTGTTATTGTCTCTCAAGTATCTTGGTAATGTTTCGCCTTTTATCTTCTGGTAATCTTCATTGTATCTTGTTTTGTCTATTCTGTTCTGTCTTTCTTGGTCCTGTACTTCCGTGTCTCTGTCCACCATCCTTTGCAGGTAATCCTCGCCTTCTTCCTGCATTCTCCTTACTTCCTCCAGGCCATATCCATTTCTTTCATAGTACTTTCTTTTCTCTGTTGTTTGCGTGTTCTTTTCCTTTTCCATTTTATGAAGCTATGGTGGCCACAGCTAATTTTTGTTGTACTGAGAGAGTGTCGCTAAGTTATATTAGTCCTATCAGATGGACAGTCGATTCCGGACACTGACTATTGTTAGCCTGTGATCAGCAGTGGAAGAAACCAGTTGAGACATGTTGGTGATGATGAATTCTCGGATTTGTAAAATTTCTCTTTTGAAAAACTTTCTAAAAGTAACGCATTCCAGTTTTATTTTAAGCACGAAAATATTCCCTCGTATATAATATATTCGGTTTTTGATCCGTGGGAAATATCTCGTAGGCATCGTTAGATTTACATGTGTTTTGAGGATGCGGGAAGTAAGTTAAGTGTTTTTGTGCTTGTGGTAAAAAAATACTGAAAAGCTTTTCGTGAGTTAGATTTTGATAGATAATCAATAATGGCCTTTATATGAAACTTGGTGATGAATGAAGATTTTAAAGTGTATTATAAAAAGAAAATTTTCAGTACAATTTTTTCTGTGTTAGCTTAGGTTAGGTACATTAATCAATCTAAAAAATGGTTTTCGATAATATAAACATTGTTCAAAGCAACTGGAAGAAGAATGGATTTTTATCATAAAAGTCCAAATAAAATTTAAAAACATCTAGAGAGTTCCAGCACTGTACTTAAAAATTATTCTATGAAGTAAAATGGAAACTTTTTGAAGCGGTGGACAGTTTTGTGTACTTTTTGTGTATTGAAAATATCAAACGTGAATAATAATAATAATAATAATAATAATATATAACTCTTTGATCTGCAGGATGCAGAAAGCAGTGCTGCTCGGGACGCTCCGCATTGTGCAGGCACTGGATCTGGCGTAATTTCCGCGGCTGCATATCGCCAGGGTTTGGGATGCAGTCGTGTGTATTTAGCACCACTAGTCTCTAGTATGACGCGGCTCAAAAGGTTGCTGAAGTTTGAGATTCGTGGACGCTTGTCAAGACCTGACAAACCCCAAAATAATATATATTTATTTATTATGTAGTTAATTTTTACAAAACATATATACATATCCCGAAAAAAATATTTATAAAACAAATTACAAAACTATTATACAGAAAAACATTCTCTCTTACATAACTAATACATCATTTTTTAAATCTACTTAAATTGGTCTCTTGTTTAAAATTTTCCGATAATAATATATTATGTTACTAGGAGTAGAACGCGCTCTTTTTTGTGTTGAGCTCAAATGTTGCTGCCGAGGCGCAGCCGAAGCTTGCATATTGAGCGAAGCACAAAAAAGGCGTTCTACTCCGAGTGACATATACTATTTTTTCTTCAAGAGTAGTTATTAAAAATTTGCAACCATAAATACTTATGACTTTATAGTTTCAGATGCTATTGCTGCTAATTCCGGTGGTGTACATTGAATTGGTTGAGACATTTTTTAATTTTTAATCTTTATATTGTGTATTTTGTAACTAATCACAGAATGATCACAAAATAATAATAAAGTAACTCACTAATAACGTAACTAATTTCTGAATTCACTACAAACCACGCTACAAACATATTAAATTGACAGATGTTTTGTTTATGGCGACTGCTCCCATCAGTGCCATCTGTTGATAACTATATGAACTATTTACTAGTATAAAAATGTTCACATTTTGTTACTAGTAAAAAAATTTATCATTTCTACCGAATGTATTGAACAATGTAATGTTAGCATTATAATCCGCTTGAAGAAAAATTATTAAATAGTTGCAACCCCTTAAAATATAAACAATTTTGGGCTCCCATCTTTTTCGTTTTCACTATGTTGAAATCATTTCTATTTCTAAGATTATAATTGAAGACCTGGAAATCAGATCTAGATTAGCGACATAGAAAAAATACTAAAACATCTAAAAAACATATCCCCCTAAAAATATAAATAAATATGTGCTCATCGAAAAAATAAATATTTTTTTAATATTCTGATTAGGGTATCAAATAAAAGCCCCAGTACGTGGATTAATGATCAAAATTTTGTTTGCAAAATAAATTATTTTGATGTGTTTTTAGTCAAAATTGGGCAAAAAATTGACCCACACGCAGATGGTTTAAACTAAAAATCTGAAAAAATTCTGAGTACATTGATGTACATTGGTGTGAACCGGAATAGTACAACAGGAATTTTTGATTAGATTATGTTTTTGGTTGACGATGTAAATATTTAATGTTATGTAACACAGTAAACCAATACACTTTCATGGTGTAATGGTTAGTATTCTCGCTTTCTGAATTGAAAACTAGGGTTCGCTTCCAGTCGGAGACAATTTTATTTTTTGTTTTCTTTTGTATTTTTATTTTGTTTAAATTATTTTTTCAAAATTCTAGTTATATTTTGGCAAATGTTGCATTTAATTTTTAAAAGTGTAAATTTAATAACCAGTTGGAATTGTTGAAATTATAATTTAATTCTATGTTTCAATATACAGTCTATTCCAAATAATTAAGCGGAACTAACCGGAATTTTCATTTTTGTAAGTTGTCATTAGCTATTTTTTATGTATTGAAGTAGGCTTTTCCTCAACAAATGATCAATAGCTTCAGTCAATCGGTAAAAGTAACTAGAATTGAAAATCTTGGTCCGCCTAAACCAAAGGAACAGACTTTATACAAAATCAGAGGGGCGGAGCTTATGACTTAAAACAACCAATGGAAGCCATAGGCCCAATTTAAAAATCTTAATGAATATTATATTATCTTAATGAATTAATTAAGGTATATAAAAAAAACCTTGCTATATAAAAAAAAAATAATGCACATATTTAGAAACCTAAATAATGGTATTAGGCCCTCGAATTAAAATTAACAAAAAAATATTTTAACATAAATTTTGTTTTGGCATCCCAAATAATCATTCACTTACTAAATACCTGCGAAACCCTGAAATGTGTGAAATTTCACACTTCACATCAATTTTTTATATCTGTCACTTATTTAGGGGAACCAAGTTTAAAAAAACAAAAATCCTAGAATAAAGTGACAATTTATATGTCAAAAACTAGGTACATAAAGTCGGTTTTACAGTTTTACACCCGGTCGTGTGAAAAGATTATTATTCCTGGTCAAATATTTCATCTTACTAAAATTATTTATTTCTGTTTCAGGTAAGAAGACAATAGTAAATGTATTGGCATGGTAAGGTAAGCAGATGTAGTTTAATAAAAAGTGGTCGGCAAAGCGTTCTACTTTTGACTTCACACATTGTTTGTATCATTCTTTTCTGTAAAATTATTAGAATTTATTCTGTTATTTTATTTTACAGAAAGTTTTAAGTTGCGGTTTATAACAAAGTATGAAAATTTTCAACTGTACTATAATAAAATATTTTAAAAATACGAACAATAAAGCAGGAATATATATTCTAAAATCTGCCATCTAAACGATCTCAGTTTTGAGGATTTAAGAGCACCAAGTCATATGTTTAATAGCGATCCTATTTGAAAAACGGTTTAGCACATCAACCCTCTCATTCTCTCCATGTATCTCTCACTTCCACTCGTTGAATATGAGTAAAAATAAAACGTTGAATGCCAAATGCCAACTGAGAATAAATCAGAAACACATATTATAACCGGATACGGAAACCCGAGCCGAAATGCACGAGAAATAACTACCGGCATGTTAAATCGCGAACAGAACTCCAACTCTAAAATCTATGAAATGCATTAGCTTTATCCCTGGAGGGAATTTGCAGGAGAGATGAGATTCTCAAATTTAAGTGCGTTTGGAAAAATGAATATTCAAAAACCTAATGGCTCGTTGGTTTATTGCTTAAATTAAATTTTAATTCTTGTTTGCGGTCCCCAATAAATATTACAGATGGTAGGATTTGTTACAATCTATAAAAAGTAATAATAAAAATCGGTATTTAAACTTTTTTTTACTTTAGAAGTGGAATAAATGATATTAGATATATGCACCATTGAAAAATAAGTGTATTTAAGAGAATTTGAAACTGAAATGACTTAAACTTTTTCTCACTTTAAAAGTGGAATGTATGATATAGATACATGCAACATTGAAAAGTACGTGTATTTAACCCTTTACTGCATGAATTTTTATTTTTGAGTGAAATAATTCATGAGCATTAGGAATTGGTTCTTATTGATAAAAAAATTAATTAAAAAAATATATTTAAAATATTAATTATTATTTTTATGAAAAAATTATAATTTAGGGTTTGTGCCATACATGGAACATTATGATTCTACAAAAGATAATGATTCCATATTATTTGCTCGTCAATTGCTAGGTGTTCTTCATTAGGGATTAAAAGCAGTCGCCCTCGAATTTTTGAAAAAAAAGGTCGTATCTTCTAGTTGTCCTTTCTCAATAAATTCAAAGTTATCGTTGAAGTGCAAATTCCGCTTGATATCCTCAAATATATTGCAGCCCATTACTTGAGATACTGCAGGATCCATCGCTGTGTATGTGGTATATATGAACATTCATGAAGTAACGTTGTAATTCAGTTTTAAAAGTAAAATAAAAAATAAAAATCGGAATGTGCCAAATATGGCACACTATGCGGTAAAGGGTTAAGATAATTTGAAACTGAAACTTTGACTTTACTATAGTCCGTTCAAACCTTAGAATACAGTATTGCCTTATAGCAAAAAAAAATAATGTGTGGCAAAATGTTTTAAATATGTTAAAAACATATTATGCGTAAATGCACTCACATCTCGTCTAGAAAAGTGTTTCTCAACCTTTTCTGGCATGGAACCCTCGAAATGATGTTAATATTTTCTGCAGCCCCCTTTATATTAGGTCGTCAAGTATGAAATTTGTAGAAAAAAAAAAATGCAAAGTTGGTTGATAACTTACAAATATAAGGAATTATTTATTTATTATGGTGGTTTAAAACCCTGGCGGACGAGAGTCGATGAATTCGTGAAGGGCCAGTTTTACAGCATTATCGGAATTAAACTGTTTTCCTATTAAAAAGTTGTCCAAATTGCGGAAGAAGTGGTAGTCAGTGGGGATAGGTTTGGTGGGTATGGAGGATGATATAGAAGTTCCAACTCCAATTCTTGTAGTTTTGCCACAGTCATTTGTGCAGTGTGTGGTCTAGCGTTACCATGCAATAAGATAGGAGTCGATCTGTTGACCAATCTAGGCTATAAGTTTTTGCATTATTTCGTCCAGTTGGTTGCAGTATATTTCTGCTGTGATCGATGAGCCAGTTTTTTTTTTTTTTTTTTTTTGTTTTTTAAGATACCTGTACGAAATTTGGCCAACCAGTTTGATATTGTCTGCTGCGTAGTAACACTAGAGCAAAATACACTATTAATATTTCGCGCGGAATATCCGACCGTTCCATTTTCAACAAAATTAATTTTTAAAAAAGTTTTTGATATTTTGCTTAGAAACCAAACAAAAAAAACGATCACAGCAGAAATATACTGCAACCAACTGGACGAAATGAAGCAAAAACAGCCCATCAGTCAACAGATCGACTCCTATCTTATTGCATGATAACACTAGACCACACACTGCTCAAATGACTGTAGCAAAACTACAGGAATTGGAGTTGGAACTTCTTCATCATCTTCCATACTCACCAGACCTAGCCCCCACTGACTACCACTTCTTCCGCAATTTGGACAACTTTTTAATAGGAAAACAGTTTAATTCCGACAAGGTTGTAAAACTGGCCTTCCAGGAATTCATTGATTCTCGTCCGCCAGGGTTTTATAACACCGACCTGAACAATCTGCCGCTTAAATGGCAAAAGTGTATAGACAATATGGGTGCATACTTTGATGAACAAAATAATTCCTTATATTTGTAAGTTATCAACCAACTTTGCCTTTTTTTTACAAATTTCATCCTTGACGACCTAATAGTTAATAAATCCATCCTGTGCGAAGTTACTGACAAACAATCTCCCTTCCCAAATCTTCCTCCTTGAGTCCATTATTCTCATCACGTACCCTGTCTACTGCAAAACAATAGTTGTACAATATTATTGTTGTTTAAATTTGCATCAGACAATCTAAAGTTACTTGTCCATATGTAATACAAAATGTAGGTAACAAAACTATTCCACTTGAGTATTTCTCATGTAACCATTTCAGCGGGAGTGCAACCGCCACCACAGTGGGGGTATCTCATTTCCGGAACAATTTCTCTAACCTGATAATAAAACATAAAACCAGCAAGACGTTTCCTTCATCCGTTTAAATGAAATAAATCAAATCTAGAAATTACATTGTATACTTAGGAAATATTTTGTGAAACTTATTGAATTATTCAGGAAAACTAAATTAAAATCACAAAAATATGAACAGAGGAAACAGGAAATTGACAGAGGGGAAGGGGAATTATAAAAGACCATCAAGACATCTTTTGGAAGATGAATAAAGACAGCACTAACGACCAGGTATTGAAAACCACTATTTTCTTGTGTTTTTGAATATTTCTTCTTCTTATTTTTTGGATTTGGTGTGGTCACTATTCCGCCAGTGATAAGCTTTTTATTTATTTATAAATTTAAATTGGTTTCTTTGAGGAAACCAATAATTTTCTTGCAAACTGCTGGGGAGGGGTTGGTCAGGATAGATTTAATAGAAATAGGATTGGGGAGAAGTTTTGATAAATGCAGGTAAAGTAAAGAAGACTTGTTGTAGTGGATAGGGCAATTAAAAATCATATGGTCTACGGTACCAAGTTCTCCGCAGTCGCACAAAGCTATATCTAGTACATGTATTCTGTGGAGGTGCACCAAGGAAAAACAATGATTGAAACGCATCCGGCAAATTGTGGAAATAGTTCTTTTATTAAGGTGAAGATTATGAAACCAGGGTCTAATAGAGATGGAAGGTTCAATAGATGGAAAGAGCCTTTATTTTGAGAAGTGGTATTCCACTCTTGTTGCCATATTGATAATAAAGATTTTTGTATAGGCGGCAGGATGTTTTTATATGTCACATAATTAACATGCACCTCTCTTGGTTGGCTTGCACAGCTTCTTGCAAGTTGATCAGTAATTTCATTTCGCTTTACACCGTTTGCCGACCGTTTTGCTGTTTGCCGTTTGACTTCATGACGAAAGACACCTTTCCTATTATTCAATTTGGGCCGTTCTCTTTCAATTGCCTGGCGTAATCTATCTAGTTGTCCACAGTCGAGTTGAGAACCAATCGTCTGACCAACTGGAAGTAGCTCTTGGTGGACGATTCCCTTCCAGACCCACCAAACACACAGCATCACCTTGTTCGGCGTCAATCCTAGCTTTGTGAACACTTGTGGCGGCTCACCATCCTTTGTCCACGATCTTTTACCCTTCCGATTGTCGTACGTGATCCATTTTTCATCACCGGTTATGACACGTTTCAGAAATGGCTCGATTTCATTGCGTTCTAGTAGCGCATCGCAGATGTTAATTCGGGCTATCATATTTTTCGCGCTTTACTCATGAGGAACCCATTATATCGAGCCTCTTTTTGTAGCCAGCTTTCCGTAAATGGTTCAAAACAGTTTTGTGGTCAATGCCTAGCTCCGTACCAATATCGACATTGCTGATATACCTATCTTGCTGAACTTTTTCAAGTATTTCATCAGATTGTTCACTGATTGGACGACCAGACCGTGAGTCATCTTTCACATTAAAATTATCAGAACGAAAGCGAGCGAACCATTTCCGCGCAGCAGATTTTGATAAAGTACCTTCACCGTACACAGCACAAATTTTTTCACAAGCCTGCGCAGCGTTCTGTCTTTGTCATAGTAATATTGTAAAATATAGCGCAATTTTTCATTACTTTTCTCCATTTTCAAACGCAAACACCTTTCCAACCACTGCACAAATTTTGATCTTTCGGCACTCAAAGTAACGCTCGAACTGTCACCTTTCCAACGAGCGCTTAGTGGTGTCGCTACGATCTGTGTTTCCCTATTTGCAACTGGCGCCGTCTATCGGCAAAAACGCCACGAACTTTTTCCCAGACCTGATATTAACTATTTAAAAACTGACTAAGAACATTTGGACAGTTATTTTATATTTTCTTCCATATGAAAATCAGTAGTTCTGGAGTGAAAAGCGCACAGACGGACAGACAGACAGAAAGACGTTGTCTTTGATATTATATATATAATATATATATATATATATATATATATATATATATATATATATATAATGAGAGAGAGAGAGAGAGATGCAAAATTAAAACGTTAGTTTATATATCGAAATTTTGTATGAAAATGTTTCATTGAGAAATAAATTTGGTGAAATTTTCAAGCGTTTCCCGATGTAATTCTAAGAACAACATCTCGAAAGTGGTAATAAAACATCAAGACTTTATGTTACTTGAAACTCGTGTGTAATAAATCAAACACACCTGTAATTTGCGGTCGATTCGTCCAGCCATTAATATCCGACATCCCTATCAAAGACGAACTGACACTTGTAGTTTGAATCACATAAATCTACTTTGAGTTCGATTGGATTCCAGGTGATTACTTTGTATTGCTCAAACCGATGCTCTACAAATCACGTGAGTTACATTAAGTCCAGCAGAAGTCCTAACTTCTCATAAACTGTTCTACGGAGGTTAAGGGTTACTATGCAAATGAAATTAAACCGTACCTATCAATATAAACTCCCTTGCATTCACGTACCAGCGTTACGGATTATCGTTTAGCTAAACCTATCTCTGTTCCACTTGTATGAGATTCGGAGGACATTTACCCCAGCTTTGATTATAAGAAGATTTAGATGCAGAGAGTTCATGATCTTCCATTTTTCGTTATTAATTAACGTTCAACTTATATCATAAAAGGGACATGAATAGATTTCATCTGCAATCATATTGATTGCTAGTTTTCTAGAAGCGTTAGGAAACAGGCCTACTTACTTAACTCATTTTAGATAGTTAATGAAATTCATTTCCACACTAGTGTAGAAATGTATTTCATATCCGCTCTATTGTGTAAATGTATCAATTATTTCGAAAGAAATCCATTATTTTCGAGTACAAAAAAAAAAAAAAAATTCCAGAAACTTTTGTTTAATTGTTTAAATGTTTAATTACAAAATATAATTTCCATCATTATTTATTACGGCTTCTAAAGTTGTACTAATTTTTCGACATCGTCTCTATAGCAGTTTTCTGGTTTTGACAAAAAAAATAAAATAATAATAATAATAACTCAAAAATACAGGGTGTTTGTTTGAAAAGGGGCACCCCGAAAATCTCCTTTATTTGTAAAGATACAAAAAAATCTTCAAAACAAAAGTTAAACTAGACAAAAAGGTCCATCTAATGGTTACTATAAGAATTCTAAGGCACTTCCGGTTTCACCGGAAATGATGTCAACTTTTGATCTAGCATAGAGAATCGATAATTTTATATTTTTTTCCTAAAAGTACATTAAATTAGCTTTACAATGACACCAAAAAGTCATATTTTTATGTTAACCATTTCAAAATGGCGACCATTTATTTACAAAATAATAATCAACATAAGTTTTACAAAGTTGAACGTAGAAAGCTTTGAAAACAATAAAAAAAGAAACAAAATATCTCATCTTTACTGCCTCAATCTGTTAATACGAGCAGTATTAATCAAATTTTAAATTGGAAAGCATGAAGGAAACCGGGTAAAACCAGTATTAAATATTTTTAATTTCATTTTCGTTCTTGAAAATGAAACAAAATGTTTCCGTACTTTAAAAAATTCTGGTATAGTCAGTTTAATCAACGCAGTTGGTCATTTTGCGTCATAACTTCAATGACAAACTTAGTAGCAAAAAATAACTAAATAGATTTTTTTTGCATGTGATTTTTTTTTACTCTTTACTCTTTTATTTTACTAAAACATACCTTTTGAAGTCATATTTAGTTTGTGTTCGCTAGTCATTTTAAAGATTTACAAATTTTAAAAGTGTTTATTTAATATAGGGACGTTTGTATTGGTATCGCTAAATAAAACGATGTTTACATTTGACATTTTATAATACGCTCTGATGTGTTTTGATACTTGTGTTCACATATCTATCTTATAGTAATTTCTAAAAACCTTTTTTATTTAGTTTGTTGTTTATTTAACCGTTTTGTGTTTAGTTATATATTTTCTTATAGATATCCTATAGATTCCCATTTTTAGGGTTTTGTAGGTATGACCAAAAAACCCTTATACCGTCATTTTGTCGTCTGTCTGTCTGTCTGTCTGTCTGTCTGTTCGGTAAAAATTGTAGCCAAACGGCTAAACCTAGAGAGTTGAAATTTGGCATGCTTATACAACTCTTTGACCCGCACATAGGAAAAATACTAAAACATCTAAAAAACATACCCCCCTAAAAATATAAACAAATATGTGCTCATCGAAAACAAAAATATTTTTTTTAAATTCTGAGTAGGGTATCAAATGAAAGCCCTTAGTACGTGGATTAACGATCACATTTTTATTTTTGCAAAATAAATTATTTTGATGCGATTTTTGCCAAAAATGTGCAAAAAAAATTTTGTCCCACACCCTGTAGCCCAGATGGTTTAAACTAAAAATCTAAAAAAATTCTAAGTAATGTATATTGGTGTGAACCGAAATAGTACAACAGGAATTTTTTATCAGATTATGTTTTTGGAAAATAACGCATTTTTTGTGGTTTTTGGTTCAGAAAGTACAAAAGTTATACCAATGTAAGACACTCACATGCATGGCGTGCGATGGCTACATGCGTTAAAGCACTCTTAAACTGTTTGGAAAACGAAGGGTTTCGAGTTCGAGTACCCCGGAGTGAATTTTATTTTTTGTTTTTTTTTTGCATTTTTATTATGTTGAAATTATTTTGTCAAAATTCTAGTTATATTTTGACAAATGTTGTTAATTTTTAAGAGCGTAAATTTAATAACCAGTCTTATTATATGATTAACAGACGATAAATTATTTTAAAAATCGTTCATTTTGCCGTGATTACTACAAAGTAAAATTTGTCCT
Organism: Liopterus haemorrhoidalis; assembly: GCA_963971575.1. NCBI lineage: Eukaryota > Metazoa > Arthropoda > Insecta > Coleoptera > Dytiscidae > Liopterus > Liopterus haemorrhoidalis. The sequence goes on along the minus strand of OZ020622.1, from coordinate 6,757,820 downwards.
ACACAGCATACCGCCTTCACTTATTATATACCTGCGAAACCCTGAAATGTGTGAATATTCACACTTCACATCAATTTTTTTGTTGATATTGTGTGTAGTGCATAGATTTTTAGGTTAAACTCAACGCATTTCTATTTTCTTTTCTTTGATCATATTTTTGGATCACATCAGCCCTTTTTAGGACTATTTAGCCTATTAGAATAGTTTATTTGTTCCTATTCTGTTCTTATTCTTATATTTTCATTTCATTTCGATACAAGTGACAGCGTACAAATATTACATTCGTTAAATGGATGAATGTAAACGTACTAAATATGACGTCACAAAAACATGTGACGTTTCCAGTGACGCAACTGCACTGATTCGCGGACTACCCTATAATAGAATTGTTTTCTTTCGTTTTCAGTTTGTTCTCATTCTTTATAAAAATTTAATCAAGGAGTTGGGAGTCGATAACTTTTTTCTATTCCCGACTCCCGATTCCGACTCCAATTCCCCATTTCTGCTAAAATGATGCTTTAAAACAAATTAGCATTATAATATAAACCAAAGGTAAAGCGCAATCTGGATAGAACCACTAAGAGGATGAATTGATTCTTTAATCCTAAACAAAGACAAAATTTTAATCCTGATTTTAAATTTAAGAATCTGAATGCTTCAATTATTCTTCTATCTGCATTTTTACGATTCTAAAAAGTTGAAATTTATTCCAGATAAAAATGTATAAATCATGAAATTCTAAGATATAAACTACTTTTTCACGATACAGCGAAAAAACTTTTCAAAACAGAAGTTTTACATTGCATATTTCACAAAAAAATAAAAAGAATTATAAGGATAAAACTGAGAAAGTAGGTAGAATATATAATTGATAATTGATATAAAATATTTCAGTGGCATTGAGAAAAATCATAAAATTACAAAAAACTTTCATCGGAAAAATTATCTTTGTTCTCAAAGGAGTGAAACCCTAAAGAATTCTGCTGTTTATTTCACCTATTCTGTTATTATTTATGAAGGAAACAAATGACGTTTCTTTCCCTGTGTACCTGTTTTTCTTTTTCAAATCTTTTTACACATGCTTTTTTATTTTTCCCACCCGAAATCGTAAAAGACAAGACGATACGCGTGTTACGGAAAGGAAGCATATAATATTTATTGTTGTTCGCCTTAACTTTATTCATTCGTCACGATAGAAATTCTTGTTTTGAATATATTCTTCGTTTAGTGTTCTAGTCGCTTATTCATTATTTGGTGGAAACAGAAGCTCTCCGTGTTTATCTAAACTCTTTAAAACTTCTGTATAGTATTTCCAAAATGAAATGGCCAGTTTCCCTTTCTGAGTCCAATAATGACTGATAGTATTACCATTATACCTGCTGAGTTTATGGGTCTGTTAAAAATAGTTGCCAGGTCCGTAATAATTATTTAAGATAAACCTGTTTCCTTATATGCTATTTAGAATGAACTGTATATAGTCACATGACATTCCTTCACATTTTTATCAGGCTTTGGCTATATTTGAATTATAAATACAGGCATGTTAAAAAATCGTTTTGTTTTAAAGTCTTTATAGTCTATATTAAATACTTCAAATTTGCACAAACAAAAATCTTTTTTTGCAACAAAAATAATTCCTAGCAACTTCAAATAATTATACATATGGCTAACTTTGTATGGAAATTCTATTCCGTCTTTTCTTCCAAGTTTTTTATTAAAAGATGTACAGTTGTCACTTTATTTTTCGAATAAAAGTCGTATATTTTATTTATTATTGTTTTAGACATAAAACTATCTATTTTCTTGAAAACTTGTAAATCAGGTCGTTTTCGCTGCTGATTTTTGCCACGAACATGGATACGTTGAATTGTTCTGTATGGAACACTAGTTAATTCCGTAGTTCTAAGTATAAGTTTGTCATTACCTTCCGAAACTAACGTTTTATAAACGTTCAGTATCAGAACTTTGCAATCTTTTGACAAATTACATTTTTCCACGTCCACATTTTCGAATTCCACGTCAACGTCCACATTTTCGCACTCCAATTCACCTTGCACAGATTCACTATTTTCACTACAAAAATTATTTATGTTATAAATACTGTGTACAGGACCCACATATTCCAAATGGCGGAGATCATACTCTGTAGGTTGTGCCACCACTACCATTGAAACCATTATGCACATTCTGTTTGCTTGTCCATCTCTTTCAGCGTCCAGCTACGTATCTCAACATAATGCTGTTCCCCGCGTACTCTTCTACCATCTTAGACATGCCTATAGTATTGACTAAAAACCGGTTATACCGTACGTCTGACATCAAATCGGTGGTGGAAAATTCCAAGTTCCGAATTTATTGGAATTACTCCTTCCCAACCTCAAGGTTACTATCAGCCACTAAGCAGGACATAACCCTCCTGGATATCGTAACTAAACAGATATTTGTGATCAAATTCGCAAGTCCAGCTCAAAAGAATATCTCTCTGTAGGAGGAGGAACAGAGGTCCAAGTATATGGATCTCTTGTCCAAGTTTAGAAAGTTTTATCCTGGGTATAAAGTTAAGCTTGTAGTCTTGATAGTTGGTGTTTGGGGTGGTAATAAAGCCACCTACTAAAGGGAAATCGAGTCCATTCCCGCCTGCAGATCTTCTGCTACCTCTTTGATTGGGCAGTAAAAAGCAATATAAAAAAAATAGTATAATAAGCCCGTTACATAATTTCGCGACTCATTTTCTAAGATCGATGAGTGCGGCAAAATAATGCCTTGTGCTTTAATATACTATTAGTTATTTAATTATTTTTTTTCAACTAGTTCAGACATCGTCTTTTCGAGAGAAAAAGATTGGACCGGTAGTCTGAACACCATTATATCACGAGGTGAAATCAATTTAACGGTTTCGTAAAACAATAGTTTAATTGCCAACTAAAATCATTCTAAACGTTTGATAAATTCCTTTAATAGACACTTTCTCTTGAAGTTGAGACAGTCAATAACATCATTAATTCGAACGAAATCTTTCCTAATCCCTTTTCTTTCCAAGTTGACAGTTTTACAGTAATGCCTTCTATCGCTTCGTATTAGTTGATATTATCCCAAGTTGGTAATGGTTTCCGGATTACTCCAACTAGAAATGTAGTTATCAAATCCCTAAACTTATCGAGAAACTTACAGGTAATACCCGAACTCGAAACCAGAATAATATACAAAATGGAGTATTTAATAAATCTTAGATAAAGACAATACAATATATTGAACAGGATATGAGAAACAGACAATTTTAGCTGATTGAACATGTGAAGAGAATGAAAGAGGGATGGTGAAATACAGGATTGGCGAAAGAAGGGTAACTAAATAATGAAGATAGAATCTAAATAAAATAAAATACAGAGGATCGTATTATATGGATAGAAAGAACACGATTTTTCTCGAAAACGCAACGTATGAGCAAGTTCGGTAAAAAAAAATAAAGACACAATATGTTCTATTTCTAAACTGTGATATTCGATGGTAATTGGCCCCTTTACAGCCTCTTATCATCACCCTGAGTCTGTTCAAATTTTCGAACAGACTTTTTATCTTATTTATTTGTGTTTGTCTGTGCAAGATTTATTTTATTGAGTATGCGTAATTTTATTGATTTTATCTATTTATTGATTGTTTAGTTTATTGTTTTTAATATGTAGTGTAGTTATTTAGATGGGCTGCGCTAGGCGCAAATAGCCTTTATTGCTGTGTGCCAAAAATTTTAACTAACTAACTAACTGTTCCCTATAACGAGTTGAAAGTAAAATATTTTTGTTTAGAAGTGTTCGAAGTGCCTTACATTTACACTTTCTCAGCCGTAAGGCTCTTGAGCTATTTGTAGCTCGGAACATAATAAAAAAAAAAATATTACAAATATTTCACGTTCAAGTTCTTTTAAATTATCCTTTGAAGTATATACGACTTTTAAAGTAAAATATTTTTAATTAATTTTATAAATAACGTACCCGAAGATGGCTGTGTGGGAGCCGTAATTTCAGAACTAAATTTTCATAAAATTATTTCAAATAAAATTATTCAATTAGTTAAAAATATTAAAATAATTAAACATAGAAACTAATCTACTTTAAGATAAAAATCCTCAAAGATTAGTTGAGCTATCATATATTCTTTTAGTTATATTTCTTTTAGAAAATACGATCGTATATTATATGATTTGTTTAAAATGTTGTCAACGTTTATCTCAAGCACATGGTCGAATGTTTACACAAATGTGAATATGCGACCATACATTTTCAGTGATATGGACTTCGTAGGTAATTAGAGTCAAAATTTATTATTTGGGTTATGAATTATTGGGTATAGAAAAGATTAAGTAAAATGCAGACTTTAATTAAAACACCCCTATTCCTGTCATAAAGAATCTAAGCAACCGACTGGCGGGTTTCAGGCGTGATTCCGCTCGCAAGTCTTGGAACCCACTATGTGGAGGGTCTTACAAAGTAAGTACTATGAAGTACAATGAAATTATTTAAATTTATTCAGCCATCGTGACGTTTTGATCTTATAAATGCCTCCACAGGACAGTAGCTATTTTTGTCACTAATCAACTAGCTACTAGCTCGTTTACTTGCTTAATGTAATCGCCATAAGTAACGGTGCTCAAGAGGAGAGAGTAACTTTTCGCTCAGACTACAAATTAGCTTTAGATATTAATATTAATTACGAGGAAAAAAATCCAGCTAAAATTTCTCGTTTATAAATTTTGCGAAATTAACTTGCGTCTTAAAATATACTTTCCTGTATTATTAATTAAGATTGAATAGGTTGCGTCGGAACAGTTTTAAACATTAATTAACGTCAATCAAATTTTTAGCCTGGATGTGACAAAATATTTTGCTTGGCAGATGCACAATTATATTGTCAGATTTTCTTAGCGTTTAATAATTAAAATGGGTTTTAATTATGACAATCTTTGTCAAGGGAAAAAAATTATTACGTAATGTAAATAAGAAAATATGAGTTATGAAATGAAAATTTTAAAAATTTCATAACCTTAACATTCGTAATATTCGTAAACAAGAAATAATTATATTCAAATTTAAATTTTCCCCAGATTTGAAGGACATTTTATATTTTTGGTTTCATTTTTTATTCAAATATGCTGTGCTTAAAATTTAATTATATCATAACAATTTTTAGATAACGTATTTTTACCGACCGCCAACATATACAGGGTGTTCAATCTAAGTGTGCCACCATTGCTGTCTCGAGAACTATAAGAGCTACGAGGATGGTTAAATTAGCAAAGATATATCATTTTCCAAGTCTATTACAAAACTATTAACAATTTTTTTTATGATCAGAGGTTCTCCAAATATGGAACTTTCTTATTTTAAATGAGAACATATTTTTTTTTATACTTTTGTTCGAAAGGAAATTTTATTCTGAATTCAACGAATACACAGTTTAGTACCCTTACATCACACAAATTTTGAGAAATATTATATTGACATTAATTTAAATCAAATCACACAGGAATCAGCGTGCTATGAATGAAACAAATGAATATCAGTATATATTGAACAATTTAATTCTATGAAATAGTACAATTTTAATTATAAATATTGCTCAAAATTGCCTCCATTCTTATTAATACATAATTCAATCTTTAAAAGTACTATTTCGCACCTTTTTTAGGGTTTTGTAGGTATGACCAAAAAACCCTTATACCATCACCATGTCGTCTGTCTGTGTGTTCGGTAAAAATTGAGCCAAACGGCTAAACCTAGAGAGTTGAAATTTGGCATGCTTATACAACTCTTTGACCCGCATATAGGAAAAATATTAAAACATTTAAAAAAATATATCCTAAAAATATAAACAAATATCTGCTCATCGAAAAAAATATATTTATTTTAAAATTCTGAGTAGGGGGAATCAAATGAAAGCCCTTAGTACGTAGATTAACGATCAAAATTTATTTTTGCAAAATAAATTATTTTGATGCTATTTTTGCCAAAATTGTGCAAAAATTTTTGTCCCACACCCTGTAGCCCAGATGGTTTAAACTAAATATCTGAAAAAATTCTAAGTAATGTACTTTTGTGTGAATCGGAATAGTACAACAGGAATTTTTGATCAGATTATGTTTTTGGAAAATAACGCATTTTTTGTGTTTTTTGCTTGACCATGTAAAATATTTAATACCATATGCAACACAGTAAATCAGCATGCTTTCATGGTGTAATGGTTAGCATTCTCTCGTTCTAATTTGCAAACTAAAGTTCGCTCCGCTCTCAAGGCAATTTTATTTTTTCTGTATTTTTTTCATTTTTATTTTGTTTAAATTATTTTTTTCAAAATTCTAGTTATATTTGGGCAAATGTTGCATTTAATTTTTAAAAGCGTAAATTTAATAACCACTGGAAATTGTTGAAATTGAATGCACGAAATCAGAGGGGCGGTGTTATGACTTAAAACAACCAATGAAAGCCATAGGCACAATTTTCAAAATCTTAATGAACCCTGCTATATATATATATATATATATATAAAACTGCACATATTTAGAAACCTAAATAATGGTATCAGGCATTCGAATTAAAATTAACAAAAAAAAAATATTTTAACATAAAATTTGTTTTGGCATCCCAAATAATCATCATTCACTTACTAAATACCTGCGAAACCCTGAAATGTTTGAAAATTCACACTTCACATCAATTTTTACCGACCGCCAACATATATAAGGGAGGTATTGTGATCATACCGATTTTGACATTTCGAGATTTCGATGGATGTCCACGAATTGAGGTCCCTACATAACGTTTTGACTATTTTTAGCATGATGTCTGTCTGTCTGTCTGTCTGTCTGTCTCTCTATCTGTCTGTCTGTCTCTCTGTCTGTCTGTCTCTCTGTCTGTCTGTCTGTCTGTGTACACGTGCAGAGCATATTCGGCTAAAAGGATTTTTATGAAACTTCATATTTAACACGTTAACTACCGCATGTACAGCCGGTTTTGTACATTTTTTGATAAAACGAAAAAAATTGAAATTTTGTATGTTTTCATACTTATATGTAACGTTTCCATGGCCATGATAAATAATATCTCTGTTAGAAAACATTAGGCCAAGTTATTTCTACTCTGTTGCTAGAATATATTTTATAGAAGTACTTTGTGATGGCGGTCGGTCCTGTAGTGGCCACAGCTGATTTTTGAGTTTTACCATGAAGTCTCTGTAACACTACTTTTTTTAGAGTGTACAGAATTGTAGGAAAATATAGTATTGAAGATATTATTAAGAAATCTTTAAAGATTTTAAATCATTTATGGTTGGATTTTATTGAAAAGATTCCCCTGCGGTAGCCAGAGTGAAATTTATCCGTTGTCCTGTGTCCAAACCATTCGTCGGTATCAGAAATACGAGGAAATTCGGTAGAAATCGTGTGGAAAGAGAACTGAGTTACTGTGCGGTTTAGATTGTATGAATTAGTTATTTGTGATGTAGGTGCTGCTGATATTTTTTATTCAGCTCTCTTTTGTAAAGCTGATACAAAAAGGGGTAATTTTCATTGTTTAAATATAAATGATTCATCAATTTCGTATATGGTTTGAAAAAAGGACTCGTTTTATCATTTCGTACAATGAACTTTTGTAGCTTACCTTCGAGCTTTATGGAATATTTAACGACTGGAAATATTTATTATCAAAACAAACAGGAATAACACAACATCTTGATTACTTATATTTGAATGTAAATACAAGTAAACAACATTTTAAAATGAATAAAATGATATATTTACAATAAAATGAATTGTTGAAAAATATATATTTTATCTAAAGAGCTATTTTAGACAATAAGTTTTTTTTTTATATAAAAACACAACGTTTCGCTCATCCGAGGTGTGTAAATTAAGTAACTGTACTTCTTCTTCTTCTTCTTTGGGCACTATCAGTCAGGTTGACATTTGGCCTCACTCACATAAACCATCCATCTCGATCTATTCATTGTCAAGTCTTGCCAAGTACCCTGTACACCAATATTTGTCAGATCTTCGGTTAGCTGATCTCTACATCTCTTGCGAGGTCTTCCCACTGGTCGATGCGTATTCAGTTTTTCTTCCCATATCTTCCTAACCATTCTGTCCTCCATCATCCTCATAACGTGTTCTATCCACTGTAATCGCTGCCTCTGAGTTCTTGGGTGATACTTGGCCTTGAGTACAGTTCTCGGATATCTTTGTTCTTACGGATTATCCATTCACCATTAATTTGAATGGGACCAAAGATTCTGCGTAATATTTTATTTTCGGGAACTATGAGGTATTGTCGATCTGTTAAGGTCCATGTTTCGGAACCATACATAAGTACGGGACGTACTATAACTTGGTATAACTTGATCTTGGTGCTTCTCGACAAGAGTTTCGTTTTGAAGAGGGGACCAATTGCAAAATACGATACATTAGCAGCTTTAATTCAATTCGTAATTTCCTGCTGTATCATATTCACCTGACTTATTATGGTGCCCAGGTATTTGAAAGTAGAAACTCTCCCAAAAGTGTTGTCATTAATTTTTAAGTCGGTCGTGTTCTCATGACTGCGTCTACTAACATTGAGATACTTGGTTTTTTCATTACTGATGATGAGCCCTACTTTACGAGCTTCAATATCAATAAGGTTAGTAAGGTATATTACGTCTTCAAACTTATTTGAAATAATATCCAGGTTATCTGCATACCCTAAAATCTTGTGGTACCCATTGACCTCAAGATCACGTTGATTGGTATCTTGGACTTTTCGTAACACCTCCAGCACGAGGTTGAACAGCAAAGGTGAGGTGCGTCTCCTTGTTTGACTCCAGTATGAATTTCAAAAGGCTAAAAGAGAAAAGAGAGTTAAAGTAGGAAACCTTTTGTCACCGCATTTAGAGGTAACTGGACTGATTTTTTATTTTATTTTTTTTTTTATTCGAATAGAATTACAATTCAACATTGTCTCCCTCAAAATAACTTCCTTGGGAAGTCACACATCGCTGGAGATGGTTCTTCCAAACCTCATAGCAGTGCTGGAACTCGGATACTGGAATAACTTTCAGCTGGTCAATTATGGACGTTTGAATCTTTTCAAAGGTCCCAAAATGACGTCCCTTGAGGTTATTTTTCAATCTTGGGTAGAGAAAAAAGTCAGAAGGACTCAAGTCAGGCGAATAAGCAGGCTGAGGAGACACAGGAATGTTTTTACTGGTCAAAAACTCGTTTATTGAAATTGCTGTGTGACAAGGCGCATTGTCTGATCCATAATTCATTAGTCAAAATCTGATGAACGGTAGTGTGAGTCAAATTCAACTCTTCTCCGATCATTCTTGTCAACCGACGATCTGAACGCACAAGATCCCGGATTCTGTCAACATTTTCATCGGTTTTTGAAGATGAAGGTCTTCCGCTGCGTGATTCATCTGCTCTTTCTTCTGAAAATGCCTTAAACCATCAAAAAACCTCTGTGCCTAAGTCTGAACCAAAACTTGATAGCACATCGTTGCTCGAAATGTCAACAAGGACTCAGGTTTTTTGGTGGTTTAAGGCATTTTCAGAAGGAAGAGAGTTGATTGAAGATGAATGACGCAGCGGAAGGCCTTCATCATCAAGAACCAATGTAAATGTCGGCAGAATCTGGGTCTTGTGCGTTCAGATCGTCGGTTGACAGTCAGAATGATCAGGAAAGAGTTGACTCATTTTTAGTACGCACTAGAAAAACTAGTTTCACAAAAAAAAAAAAAATGCTACGGACAACAAAATTACTCTAGCGAGTTCAAACTCGTACTGAAGGTGTATCAAATGTTCATCTGCCATCCCTCCAAGGCCCAAATGTTGCCAGATCAAACACTATGTTGTCTGTCCGGTTACTTAATTTACACAGCTTGTATTTAGTCGGCACTTGGGGCCCTTCAAGTCTTAAAATTGGGGCTATATTTAGATGTATCTTTGAAATTTTATATGATATAAAATAAAATTCCCCTGTGGCTTTGCTTAACTAAATATCTCTTTTCCACAGTTTCAATTACAGGCGGTTTTGGTACAACATGGACCGATGCATCAATTCTACAAGCATTAGCGTTTGCATTATTAATGCAGCTGCATTATCAGCCAGAGTTTATAGCCAACCATTTGATTAAAATCCCAAAGTGGATTTTAATTTTGAATTAATGTTATTGAAAATTTGTTCAATTGTTTTTTGAACTAAATTTAAAACTATAGTTTTATATACAGGGCAGAACAAAAAAATTACCACAAATTAGAACAATTTATTCATTTAATAAACTGATAACTAATATACTCAGTGATGGGATTCAAATAATATAATAAACGGTTTGCTGGACTTTTTATAATTTTGATTTAATGAGATGTGTAAGGCGTCAAGCGAGCCCGGTACGTTACTTTACAACGTACCATTTATTATCCACTAGTTAGCGAGCCTGTGATATTATATAAAGTCAAATCTCAAACTGAAATGAGATTTCTGACTAAAGGAGTTCGGGTACTAGGCGTGAGTGTTATCTAGGGTTCATCATTACGATATGTGCATTAAATGATATGTATTAGTACTTACCAACCGACTGATCAGACACCTTGTAATTAGTCTGGATCTTAGCTGTTCACTTAAGTTCTTAAAGGTGAAGGTTTACACACATTAAGTGAGACGGCTTAAAATTAATGAATTTGATTTATTAAAAGTAATATTTACAAAAAGATTAAAAGATTAGAATATAGGTGTTAAAAGTATTAAAAGATTAAAACAAATAGAATCGGATAAACCACCAGAATGCCGACACAGTGCCTCTAAGAATTCAACAAATTAGATCTTACGATATCAGAGAGATGTGTCTTTTTATGTCATTTCTAGGCGAGTCTAGGAAAAGGGTTTAAGCATTGTGCAAGGAGATGCTAGTGTTCAAAGTTATTAAGCAATAACTCTGAAAAAAAAATTTCCTTGAACAATGAAGCATTTAAAAATATATTTCTAAAGTTACATGCTGTAAACGTGAGGTTTGTAATTTTCTATTATCTGAATTCTCAAAAATATGTACCCTTTTAAAATACCCCTTGTAAAATCCCAAATAACGATGACAACCCCTTTCAAAGAAATTCTCGCGACGGGTAATTTGTGAAAGTTTGGTTCTTGTTCCGGCAGTCTAAACAATTTGTTACATAGCTGTGCGCCAGAAATTTTCGTAATACACCAGGTCTGGAATGGAGAGTTTGGACATACAGGCACGATCGATTTCACAAGTCCACACCGTATATTCACGAAATATACACACACGAATGTACGAAGTGATTATTTAATGGCGAGACGACGTCACTGGAAGTTTTAATAATTTGCCGTTTCATACACATCGTAGCAGGCGATTATGCGCGCATGCGCATAATCTTTTTTCCTTCATAATAAAATTTTCTTCAAGGTTATTATAATCATAGTATTCTGCTAGGAGGCACGTAAAATTCGGTGACGTCGTCTCGCCATTAAATAATCACTCTGTAAATAAATGCGTAAAATGCATTCACGACAATAGCAGTAAACCAATTGAAGTAGGACAAAACTAATTCTACCTCTGTTTAAGGAAGCAAGATACTGAAAGCTCAGATGATACGGTGCCCAAAATGAGCGACTTAAATACACTATGACACGAGACGAATGTATATAACATACATTCGTAAACTGCAACAATGCAGATAAACTGAGTGTGATTGCGAACAAGCAGAACTGAGTACAAAAATTAACACGACACAGATAAATCGGGTCTTATTCCGTAACTCAACTAAAATTATTGTTGAACTGAGAACCCCTCCCACTTCAATATTAATAATACGCATGACTGGCGCGAACATTTAGTAAAGGTACCACCTTTTCTACACAGACATATTTGAGTGGTGACATATTTTTACTTAACTCTATAAATAATAATAAATAATAGGTTCCCAACGCCTACACAGGCGTGTAAGAGGCAGAGAAGGTAAGTTCTCCAGTTCAAGACCGCCGGTCATAGATATGAAATCCACGTGGTCAACGTGACGTTTCGACATGCCCTATTATCCCTGAATGAACAGGTACTAATTTATAAGTATTAAATACTTGAGGCTGAGACCCTAGAGCTGTCTGCACAATATCGGAAGATAAAAATCCGAAGGAGGTGGGAGATATCGAACCAGTATTCCTGTGCTCCGTAAGCAACCGTCTTACCACGGAAGGGGCTCGTTCAGCTTTTTAACGCAGGAGCTTACTATATTAGTCTCTTCCCAAAACACCTCATTGAAAAACTTTAACTCTGGTGTTAGTAATTAAATATCTACTATTTTCTTGATGACACCATTCAAAACTAAAATCATTAAAGCTGAACACTTCCCGTGAGTATATGCAGCAAATTTTGTTAAAATCTGCTGGTAAAGGCACTGACCGCTTTGTAAATGGTTCCAGTTTCCTGAAGGATAATGACCTAGGGAACAGTGGCGTAACGAAAAGGATTGCAGAAAGGACTATTCTCCTATGGGAATCTAATAGCACAAACTAGAATGCCCCAGGCAATAGTTCACAGTTTCAAATGCTTACATTGTCTTCGTGTTAGGTAGTATTGAACTTTATTGTTTTGTTGTTAATTAGTTTTGTTTACAAATGTTTTGTTAACAACTAATTTGTTTAAACATGTTTTAATTATGAAGACCTTGGTTATAAATTACGTAATTTGAAGAAATGCAATGTTGATTCATATAAAACTTATATTATTGTAACGAATAGGTTTGCGCAAATAGCTATCCTTGCTGTGCACCAAAAATTTTAACTATATAATTCACGAATCAGTGTATTTAACACTTATATATAGTGGTTCTAGCGACCTAGAAAAATTTTGCGGACCGGCAAGTTTAGAAAAGTAATGTGTATCGCAAAATTATTACATGAGCAAATAAAAGAGGTCTTCACTTCCAAAATATAAGTGATGGGCAAACAGAAAGTCTTCACCTCCAAAATGTCATTGCTGAGCAAGAAAAAGATCTTCATCTTCAAAATGTAAGTGATGAGCAAAAAAAGGTTTTCACCTCCAAAATGTAAGTAATGAGCAAATAAAAAAGGTCCTCCCGTCCAAACTACAAACCCGGAGATTTTGTAGTTTGGATTTTGTAGTTTGTAGGTTTTTAAAAACGTTCTAGACAGTAAATATTCTATTAGTAGGAGAATCAAATGCATTATTAATCCTATTAAATGGTAAACAAAATAGATCATTACTTCTGGTTGCATAAAAATTGGGGCTTTAATCATTTAATGCGTTTTGAAATTATGACATTTTTTTTAATGGCATAATTTGTAAAATTGGGAATTTAAAATACTGAAAAACGGATATAGAAAATGACTTGAGGTTAGAATTTTTGGTTTCCTCCTAGTTTATTTAGTTTAGAAAAAATTTGAGGCTTTATTCTTTTTGATTATTTTAAAATTATGACAATTTTTAATATGATGTGATATACATATGTATAAAAATATTCATCTTCGCATTGACGTATATCAAAAACGAAATTCGATAAATACCAGCGGTTAAATTTTTTGAAATCTTGAGGTCCGAATTGATTTCTAACCAAATTTTAAAACAAAAAAAAATTTGAAAATTTGAATTTTTTTTTTTTAATTTTAGGAAGTTTTGATATATCTTAACTAAAAAATGGTTAGGGATAGAAATCACCGGTTTGAATTTATAAAATTCTACATTGTTTAGTCTAAAAAAACAAATTGAGTTTTAATAAACCAGATATTAAGTTTTGTATGGGCAGTAATCCAAAACCCTTGAAAATGGCCAAAAACGTATATAACAAAAATTCTTAATAATAAAAAAAAAAAAAAAAATCCACAACTCTATAGATATACGTTCATTACAGGCGTGTCAGTGATTAGTAAATGTAGCACGTTCCCCACTCCTTTTTATTACACATCGCTGACCTGTTACGTAAAGAGCTCATTACGTAACAGGTTGAGCTCATTACATAACAGGTTCAAGCAGCCAAGTCCAACCGTTGCAAGTCAACGTTTTAAATAGTTTAATAGTATATTCTGTAACAAGGTTGGAACGAGAAAATTCGATGCAAGTGGAACATTCCGAGCGCGAGCCGCAGGCGAGCGTGTGGAACCACGAGCATCGAATTTTCTCTTCCAACCGAGTCACAGACCCTACTTTCTCCACGACCACCAAAAAGAAAAAAAAAATTAACAAATAATTATTTTAACAATCATTTTATCTTAACAAATAATTTATATTACATAAAAAATTAATCAATCAATTAAATTATTTTTTAATTTATTATTTGTTTAATTTTAATTTAATTTGCCGCACATCGGCCACTATTTTAGGTTAGGAAGTTATGTTGCATGTTATGTAAACGTTGCATATATCTTAATGTAACCCTACAAAAACAAAAGACAACAAGTATGGAATAGTTATTCCATAACAAGTGGTGGAATGAAATACACTCGAAATACATAAGAAGATAAGTGCTTTAGAATAACATTCCAGCACTTGTGTTAGAATATTAACTTTCTGTAGTCAAAATTGGTTTTAGAATTGGTAAATTCTATAGTGGTCGTGGAGAAAACATTTGTTAAGTTATTGTTAGTTTGTAAAGAAAACCAGAATAAAATTAAACAGTTAAATTTGTCGAATTTTGCAAATATATTTTTTGATAGAGTTGTTCTTGATCAGTCAGTTAATCAGTTGACGCAAGTATTGTTCTTTTAATTGGATTTACATTCCGTATGACACGTACATGTCCGTTTATAGACTATGTAATAAATAGGTTTAAAGAAAGTGTCAAATTATTGTTAGTTTTTATAGGGAACTGAATAAAAATTAAATAAGGAATAAAGTTATAGTCATGGAAAAAGCATAGTATGAAACTTGCATGGAATAGTCATATCTCAGTCGTAGGAATTGCGCTACTCGCATGCGGCTCGTGGCACAACTTTCATACTCGTGTGAAATTACCATCATTCCATGCTTGTTGCATAATATACTATTTTGTTGAACATACTTTATCATATTTAATGAAAATTTGGGGAGTTGTAAAGCTTGGATATCTTCATTGTTGTGTTTCTGAGTTTTCTAGTGATTTGAATTTAATTTTCTAAAGTTTTACAACATTTTTAAAAGTTGTTACAACGTTTGCCAACTTTTTTTTATCAAAACTATTATTCCAAAATAACGTGCTATAATCATTTCCTTAAGTAAAACGTGAAAAACATCAAAAACGTAAACATTCAGATGCAACAGACTCTAGTAATTTCCGTTTAAAAATCTCGGGGAAAAAGAGTAAAGTAAAAATTGTTATCAAATGAATTTCTCGCCGTCTCCTGAAGATGGTTACGTCCTATAACGCTTCTCTGGTTTTAAGATACATTCAATTTGCATACAAAAGTTTCTTGGAGCGCTCAAATAAATAGTTCAGTTTTAAACTTGAGGTTCAAGTTTCTTAGTGCACAACATGATAAAGTATTTTGTTGGTAATACTGCACTTCGTCGTTACATGTTTAAAACATAGTGGCTCACCGCAAAACTTAAATATGAGAGGGTTATTTGAAAAATTCGTGACATTAATAAATAAGGCGCGGATTAAAAAATATTTTTAATATAAGTATTAGATTTTAAAAATTTAGATTTAGAAAACAATGTTGTGTACACTACATGTTAGTGTCCCGGTACAGTGTTGCCACATGCGATTTCTAATGTATTTATCTACGCAAGTAGTAAAAATGAACTTTAAAGGGCAACAGCGGCGAGTTGTAAGTGTGAATGTGTTGGCAAATTTAGACCGGCGGCCTTAGCTTAGCGTTCGTTTGTTCTGATTTTACTTAGACGTGAAACTGGATACAGTGTGTTATATTAAAACTAGCGTGCTTAACTATGAAACTATATTATTAATAAAAAAAATATTGGTCCTCATTGGCCAAAATTGAATATTTTTCAATCGAACAAAAATGTAAATAGAACTTTAATAGAGAGTTCAGTAAAAAATAATGGTAATAATTTAGAATGGGAAACCAAAAGCTACAATTTTTTTAACGACCATTGATTCAGGTATCTGTAGCTCTGAGCTAAATAACAAAATATATATATAATAAAAAATTATTCGTACTTGGAAGTATGATTTGAAATCGAAATATTTTTAATCATTTTTAATGTCATTATGGTCAACTTAGGTCTTTAAATTACACTTACACATCGCGTTTTTGAGAAAAATCGTGTTTCCTCTACCTTTAATACATTGTGTAAATAAATTTTAAATATGTTTTAGAGGCCTGATTGAGTTAGATTTGGGGCCAGATATTTAAAAACCACAGAGGACGGGTGGGTGAAAGTCTGAAAATCATTTGAGAACGTGGGGAAGAAATTATGAAAATCTATTAAGGACAGGGAGTGTGGAGAAATTCCGAAAATCTTTTGCGGAAGGGGGAGGGTAATTCTAAAAAAGCAAGGGGTAGAAATTTCATGCGAACCGTTTGAAACTTATTGTTGGGCCAGATTCAATATATTGA
The DNA here is from genome assembly GCA_963971575.1 of Liopterus haemorrhoidalis. Lineage (NCBI taxonomy): Eukaryota > Metazoa > Arthropoda > Insecta > Coleoptera > Dytiscidae > Liopterus > Liopterus haemorrhoidalis. Next base: position 6,741,267 of record OZ020622.1, on the reverse strand, counting down.
TCAAAAACTGTCCCCCCAAATATTTTACCCACCGGTGGTTCGCGGACCACTGGTGGTCTTTAGCAAAATTTTAGTGATCCGCGAATGGCTTATAAATTATTATTTTTGAGATTTTTTGTTAATTTTTTAATTATCTTTAGTTCATTTTCTGTGATTTTTTACAGACCGCCAACATATATAAGGGAGGTATTGTGATCATACCGATTTTGACATTTCGAGATTTCGATGGATCTCCACGAATTGAGGTCCCTGCATAACGTTTTGATTATTTTTTGCATGATGTCTGTCGGTCTGTCTGTCTGTCTGTCCGTCCGTCCGTCCGTCCGTCTGTCTGTCTGTTTACACGTGCAGAGCAAATTCGGCTAAAAGGATTTTTATGAAACATTTATTATCAATGGCACGAGTTGATCAACTTTTGGTAAAAATTGGTTGACTAGAAATGGGAGTTTACTCGTGTCGATTTTAAGATTTTTGCGAATATTTAACAACAGAAAAATTTATTTAATAAAACTTGCTACAAAATCAATAACTAGCAACTTTTATTTGAGAAATTTTTTGATAAAACGAAAAATTTTAGAAAATATTTTCATTTTTTTCATACTTATATGTAACGTTTCCATGGTCATGATAAATAATATCTCTGTTAGAAAATATTAGGCCAAGTTATTTCTACTCTGCTGCTAGAATGTATTTTATACAAGTATTTTGTGATGACGGTCTGTCCTGTGGTGGCCACAGCTGATTTTTATTACTTATTATGTAGAGTTTACATATACAATTTGTTTAATAGTACATTTATTTTTAGGGGTCCTCGGTAGAAAATTAAATATTTCACTGGTCCGCGAAAGAAAATTAGATATTTGACTGGTCCGTGGTACGAGTTCAGTTGAGAAACACTAGTCTACACGACGTCAATCTACCGTTATGATTACCCATGTTTTCTTTTTGTTCATCTTCCTCTCCGTTTTCTTCTTCTACTTTTTTTGTTTTGAATTGTACGGTACCTAGATAGTTCGAGACTAAAATTAGAACTATGATAAAAAAATGTAAACAACGGCTAGAATTTTCTCTGTAACATTAAACGTATTTATTTATTATGTATATTGTTTTAAATATAAATTCCAAAAACAAAATATTCATTAAATTAAATAACCTACGTTTCGAAAGTATTTCTATTGTCAATTTAATTTAATTTGAAATTAAACTAACTGTCATAGAAACATAATGAATTACAGAAAACATTTCCGCAAACACAATATAAACAAACTTTGTTTAAAAAGATAATAACACAAGTTAAAACAAAATTTCATTTGTGCAATGGTTTTTCTCGTTGCAAAACACGAAAACTAAACAATAAGTAAATAATTTACCTCGCATACGTTTAATTAGTTTTTAAAAATAATATTTATATTTTCATTGTGATTTGTTATTTTATTATATGTTTGTGTAAAATAGATTTTTTTTATAACGTTAAATAAATTTGTTAATAATTAAATTTAGATTACACGTGTTCAGACATATGCATTTGTTTTTTATATTTTAAATTAAATGAAAATATATTTAGATAAATAAATACCTCTGGGTGATACAACTAATAAATTTATATTAATAAAATTGGAGACTTTATTTTTATTATTTCGATCTCATATTTGGTTTCTACTCGTTTCAGTTGATTATAAGACAATACCTGCAAAAAACAATTTTTGTCTGTCAGTCTGTCCAAGATTCACGCAAAAATGGCTAGATAGGTATATTTTCACGTTCTACCCTACAAATTTTTCGAGGGCAAAGACGGAACCTTCTGGAGAGATGGCATTATGAAATTGCCTGAGCGTTTGTCCAAAGTGATAGAAAATAATGGACAGTACATTTGATATTTTATGGAATAAAAGGTAAAAAAAAAAAAAAACGAACGGACTTATGTAACAACCCAACACTTTTTCGATTGGTTGAATATTTGGGGAGTTACGGAGGTCACCCTAAAACTAAAATCTTGAAATATCTCACTTATATATACATATATATATACACACAGTTGTGGCGAACTAATTAAGAACGGCAGGTGAAATTACAGACAATGTTCTCTAGTTTTAATTATAGTCAATAAATCGCTAAATATGTACTAATTTTTGTATGCCTTATACTATACCCCAAAGTTAATATTGCATCATCCAAAAATCTTCGGTCGTAAAATTTGTTTAGTTCAGTTCAAGCGTACATGTGCATGTTTCAATTGGCGATATAATTAGGAACGACATTGCAAAACAATATTTTGTGAAGTCTGAGCTGTGTCAACAAATAAAACACTGGTAAGAATTATAAATACAAGAGTTATAATGGTAAAATCAATTTCGTTTTTTGTGTTGTAGGTTTTTTTATTTTTTTATTATGGGTAGAAAAAAAAGTTGCGCACCAGGCATGAGAGATGCCATAGTAAAACTGCATTTAAATGAAAATATGTCTTATGGAGTAATTGCAAATAAATTAAAATGTTCTAAAACTATGGTTTATAACGCGGTGCAACATTTTAATAAACATCAGACCACAGAAAATGTAGCTAGACGTCGACGACCTCGAAAAACTTCAGAAGCGGTGGATCGACGAATAGTTCGAATAGCAAAAACTAATCCCTTTCTTAGCTCCAAAGAAATCCAAAAGGAGATATTTGCTGAAGAACCTAATGCACTATCAGCTCGTTCTATCAGAGAAAGATTGAATGAGAACCAACTATTTGGAAGAGCTGTAAGAAAGAAGCCACTACTTTCATAAAAAAACAGGAAGGACAGGCTAGCTTTTGCCAAGGAACATAAAGATTGGACTATTTCCCAATGGAAGCATATCCTTTGGAGCGATGAAACGAAGGTTAATCGATTGGAGTCAGATGGAAAAAAATATGTACGGCGCCCTTTTAACCAATCAAAATATATGAATAGATACTGGCATTTCTTTATGTACAAATTTGGCCCATTCTTTTCTGTTCGTTGCTACCCTTTTCGCTTCGTTAATCGTTTTCCCTCTTGCTTTTAGTATCTTCGTTATAGTTTCATCCCATGTACGCCGTGGTCGTCCTTTTTTTTCTTCCCTTGTGTTTTGGTCTCCCATACTGCTTTTACCTGTCTTGTAGCTAGTATTACAATAAAAAACATTTCATTTTCAAATCATCAACATGCCTATAAATTTTTTTCACGAACCACTACTGGCATGCCTGGTGTAGGGTTCTCTTAAATGTACGGTTACCAACAAAACAACAACAAAAATTAATGACTATTGTTGTTGTGTGTTACATGTACGTCCATGTTAATTCATAATCACATTTTTTTGTCTAAACATTCTCCTTTACTCTCTGATTTGTGAAAACAAATCCAGTAAAAAACAACAAAAATAAAATGGAAAATTGTGTACGAAAATAATCATCGGTCAGAAATCATAAAAAAGGGGATAAATATTTAATATTTTTTGTTCCGTTGCGCGGTTTAGCTAACATCCGGTGATCCGTGGAATAAAGCAATTAATAACATTATTGGATCAATACCCCGCAAATTGATAAAACTGCCAACACCCTCCAATAAAACACTTGTCGACGTGATAAAATATATTTAATTATAACTTATCATTTGCATAATGAAACAATAAAACTAATTGATGGTGTTTTAGTTTCTACATGCATATTTTAACAGAGTTGACCGCAAATAATATTCAAGGTGTGATAAAAGAATATCCACACTGCTGTCGATAAATTTTAAACTATTATTCTAATTTAATTATGAAAACGAACATGCAGAAAATGAACATGAAGATATAGAAGATAATCAGCTGTGGCCACCACAGGACTGACATCACAACATACTTGTATAAAATACATTCCAGCAGCAGAGTAAAAATAACTTGGCCCAATATTTTCTAAAAGAGATAATACCAGGTCTACAAGTATGAAATGCGGTTTTTTTTTTTTAATAGAACACATTAAACTCAAAAGAACAGTAAAAGTTTATTTATTCAAAGTATGCTCCATTAGAAGTTATACATTTTCCCCATCTTTCAGGCAATTTGTGAATACCTTTCCAGTAGAACTCTTCCCCTTTCCCCGCAAACCATTCATCTAACCATTCTTTCACATTTTCAAGTGGTAATCTGCAGGGGCCAAGTCTGGTGAGTAAGCGGCATGGGGTAGCACTTCCCATTTGAGTGCCTCCAATGTGTTGCAAACGGCTTTTGCCTTATGTGATGGAGCGTTATCGAGAAGAAAGATTACCTTGTGCTGTCTTCTTTCGTATTCTGGTCATTTTATGAGCAGCGAATGGTTCAATTCGATCAGTTGTTGTTGGTAGCGTTGGGTATTAACTGTTTCACCAGGTTTTAACAATTCATAATAGACTACACCCTTTTGGTCCCACTAAGTACAGAGCATTGCCTTTTTGCCAAAGCGATTCGGTCTTGCAGTTGATGTGGATGGTGAGCCTGGGTTCATCCATGATTTTTCGCGTTTGGGATTTTCAAAATAAATCCATTTTTCATCGCCAGTAATGACACGATGCAAAAAAGACTTTCTTTTGTATCGTGCAAGCAAAATTTCACAAGTGTTTTTGCGATTTTCCATCTGCCTCTCATTCAATGCATGTGGAATCCATCTGCCGACTTTCTGGATCTTATCCATCTCTCGTAGGCGATTGGAAACAGCTTGTTGACTAACGCCTAACTGCTCTGCTAGTTGTTTTTGTGATTGACTATCGTCTTCCTGTAGTAATGTTTCCAATTTTGTATCTTCATATTTTTTTGGAGGTTTTTCATGTTCTTTGTCTGTAAGATCACCACTTTTGAAACGCCGAAACTATCGTTCACACGTATCTTGCGATGGAGCATAATCACCATAAGCTTCTCGAAGCAGTCGGTATGATTCAGCAGCAGTTTTTTTCAAATGAAAACAAAACAGTAGTACTGTCCGCGAATGCTCTTTATTTAAAACAAAATTTGACATTTTTAACACAGTAAAATAAAACTATATGATCACTTTTCAAATTATAACCTATACGCATTTGACACTTAATGATAACTTAGCAAAACGCCATATGTGTTGAAACTTTGAACTATACACTCTGTTTGCGAAAAAAATTTCGAAAAATATTTCAAAATTTTTTCGTTTTATCAAAAAATGTCTCAAATAAAAGTGGTTAGTTATTGCTTTTATAGCAACTTTTGTTAAATAAATTTTTTCTAAGTATTTTTCTATTGTTAAATATTCGCAGAAATAGTGCAGGAAAATATTTTCGTTTCAAGAAATAGAAGGCGAAAAAAAAGTGAGCCACTAGTTCCGACACCTACTTATTCCACCACTGAGCAGAACTGCATGTATTAAAGATATGTTTTTCATCTCTGCCTTCTAATATCCATTTGTTTTATCACATCATTTCAAATATGTTATCCCGTCTAATATATTCATAAGTTTTCCAATCCTTTCCATAAATTCCTTGCATAAAAGTGATTACATTTACGTTTAACTCGACAATGCAAAATCACCATTTCCTTGAATAGTTTCAGGGAAAAGTGTCATTGGTACCTTACCTCTCATTCAAGTAAACGGGAAGATAAGACGGCACATGCAAGTCTGGTAATAGCTGAATACCTTTGTCAGCAGTGGGGACTTGCAACAGTATAATGTTTCTTTGTGGAACAGATATCACACCGCTAGAGAATATCGTTATTCACCGACAAAAACATCAGTTGTCTATGAAGATAATTAAGTACATAACCTATAAAGGCTTCCTCTCGATATTATTATTTTTTATATATATATATATTATGCCCTGTATATATCAAGTCGTCAAGGATAAAATTTGTAGTTAATACTATTGCCAACTTTAGCAGCTTATTATTTGACATTGGCTTAATATTCTCCCGTTCTTTTTTTTGGAAAGTTACACATCTCGCCTGTAAGAAATCATATCAAAAAATATCAAAAACTTTTTTTAAATTAATTTTGTTGAAAATGGAATGGTCGGAAATTCGCACTATTATGAAGTATGAGTTCTTACGTGGAACTACGGCATCGCAGACCGCGCGAAACATTAATAGTGAATTTGGCTCTAGTGATACTACGCAGCAGAAAATATCAAATTGGTTCGCCAAATTTCGTACACGTAACTTAAAAACCAAACAAAAAAAGGCTCATCGATCACTTCAGAAATATACTGCAACCAAGTGGACGAAATGATGCAAAAAGTTAAAGAAAAACAGCTAGGCTGACATCTGTTGGCCAACAGATCGACTCTTTATTGCATGATAACGCTAGACCACACACTGCACAAATGACTGTGGCAAAACTACAGAAATTGGAGTTGGAGTTTCTTCATCATCCTCCATACTCACCAGACCTAGCCCCCACTGACTACCATTTCTTCCGCAATTTGGACAACTTGTTAATAGGAAAACAGTTTAATTCCGACAATGCTGTAAAACTGGCCTTCCAGGAATTCATTGACTCTCGTCCACCAGAGTTTATACCACCGGCCTGAACAATCTGCCGCTTAAATGGCAAAAGTGTATAGACAATATGGGTGCATACTTTCATGAATAAAATAATTCCTTATATTTGTAAGTTATCAACCAACTTTGCCTTTTTTTCTACAAATTTCATCCTTGACGACCTAATATAATGGACTTTTTCCTTTTTTGGGTACTGTTAGTCGCTCCACCGTTATTTCACCAGGAATAATTTTTAGGGGGCCTCAGAAAACAAAAAAAAAATATTGACCTTTTCTAGAAAACACGTTTAAAAATTTGAAATTTTTAAGATGAAAAGATGAATGCAATAGGTTCTTTGGTCCGGATCCATCTTTGGAAAGAATAAAATCAAACCAAATTTTTTTTAGTGCTTCATGGGGGGGGGGCTTAAGGCCATGTACCCCGTGCACCCCCCCAATCAGAAACAAAATGCAAGTGTTGACAAATAAAAAGGAAAAGCTCATCACTTCCAAACTGCAAGTGATAACTAAAAAAATGCTCATGAGTTCTAAAATTTAAGTGTATTTCTTAAAAATACGTGTTTTTGAGGGATTCAAGCTTTTCTTGTAATTTTACCTTGCATACGGATTTTTATGATAGGTAGTATAGTTTTAATTCCTAATAATTTTTCAATGTAATATATTAAAATTTTCTTGCGTAAAGAAGTCTAAAATGTATCAATTTTATTACCATAATATTTTAAAAAAGCTCTTTAATGTGTTCCTTATAATATATTGGAGTGTTTACATTTCTTCACCATTAGGTAAACCATTAATCTGGCTGATTTATTTGGTTTATCCCGAGAGGAACCATGCGTCTTCAAGACACCCCTACCTACTTTCATTTGACATCATTCTTTTCACGTCCTCAGCCTTCTTTGATCCTACTTTAAACATTTCACTCTCAATCTACAATTTTTGGTAGGAAATTTGTTAAATTGACAGTTTCTTTGACGCAAATATATTTGGGGTTTACGAACAAGAATATCGAGCTTAAAAAAAAAAAAAAAAAAACGAGAGAATTAAGTAAAGACGCCATTAGCAAAATTAGGATTTCAGAAAATTCTTGTGCATAAAAATATTAATTAATCCTTCCGACCTTAAAATAATTTTAAAACTTAGATACCCAAAACTCAGTCACATATGACTGTGACTTTCTTTTTGTATCAGGAGGTTATGCGGAACGCAATGCTGCCAACCGCATATCTCTAAATATCCCCGTTGGCACGTAATTCAAAATATTCCACCAGTAACCAACCAATTGAATGACATCAGTCGAATAGACGAGTTCTGCTATTAAGGACCGGTTTCTGAAAGCCTAGTTAACTATAACTAAATAGTTAGAAAATTGTTGCTATGGTTAACCATAAGATTAAACTCGGCTAAGTTTTAATTCTAAACGTCGTGACTGGTGATTTTTTCTCAGTTTAAACTGTATTTTATGCGAATTTTAATTACAGAGAAAACTTTAAAAATATTGTTTATTTTTGTCATTTAAAAATCTCTGTTCTTTACCGGTTATATTTCTAAGGATTCCATATTAATCCTTGATGAAAAGGACATTTCACGTCTGTTCTTTTATGAAAAACTCAGCTTATTTCAGTATTAAAGATGACCAAGTGACTTTATGTCTCATGAAAAGCTATGCCATTAATTTATAAAAAGAAAAATATTTTAAAATGATGAAAAGATTTTGATAAATTACTGTAAAGTGTAGATTAAAAAAAGTATATATAATTTTAAATAAAACGATAAAAATAAAACAGAAAAAAAAAGATGAAAAGGTAAATAAAGTATAAAAACATTTAAAATATTTATGTAAATTTAAATAAATATAATTCAATTAAAAACCACTCAATAGTAACACTGATAAACATACATTTGTGACATGGCAATTTTTGGGTATTTCTCATGTATTTAAATACGCTGAAAACAAATCTGAAAAGTGAATTTTCAGTCACCCATAGATTTTCTGTAACAGACAAATTTATATTTTGTAATATGCAACATTTTCATATTGCATCAATTCACGACATGTATCTGTGGTGACGGTACACAAGTGGTTACGATCAGTTAATTCTTGTTTATCCAGTCTAACACTATGCTTCAAAATAGATTGCGTCTATTAGTAAACTACAGGTATCCGAATCTGTTGCATTTTCTATGTCGTGACTCGAGACTAGTTACTTTTTGATTTCTAAGTAATTCACAATACAGAAAGAGTGGCCACTACATCAAGCACTAACTCTTGGACTAAAAAACGTTAGAAGTAAACCACTGGTCGATCCCAAAAACGTATTTTTCCCACCTTTACATATTAAATTGGGCTAAATGAAAAATTTCGTTTAAGTAATGGATCGAAACGGAAGAGGGTTTTTGTATCTAAAACAAACATTTCCGAGAATTAGTGAAGCAAAAATTAAAGAAGGCATATTTGTGGGCCCACAAATAAAAGAACTAATGAAACATGCATTTGACAGTATGCTAAATAAAGCTGAAATAAGAGCTTGGAGAGCTTTTAATGTGGGGGCATTTCTAGGATCGGTCGAAACGTCAAGGTTGGCTAAATGAATTTAAATAATTTCATTTGTACTTCATGGTACTTACTTTGAAGGGCCCTCCACATAGTGGATTCCAAGACTTGCGAGCGGTATCAAGTATGAAAATCTAAAGGATCCGCCGGTTGGTTGCTTAGACTTTTTATGAGAGGAATAAAGGTGTTTGAATTAAAGTCTGCATTTCACTTAATCTACGTTTAATGTTTTAGAATCGAAGGGTTATTGATTACATTTGAAAGTTACAATTTAATGCTGGCTATAAAACCCATGAGAGACACTCAACACAAAACCTCACAATCACCGTATTCACCTTACAAGCCGCTAAACACCTCACAACACTCACGGTGTTTAACCCGTTAAAAGGTTCGTTTATTTCATTTAAAACTGTCTGCAACACTTCCAGATACTTCTGGTTTACTCACGACAAACTACCGGGTTTCTCTACCAAAATACTTGGGAGGTTCATTCACGGTGTCGGTTTGCTCATCACTGCCTTTGTCTCTCACAAGATTTTTCCAACTCTTTTCTTAAAGTAATAATCTAATCTCTGATCCCATTTTTTTGTCGTTGTAAAAATAATCAGCTCTCCACATTAACAACAAATCCTTTTATAAACTTATCTTTCTATGACCAATAAATTATAAACCCAAGTGATTAATGTTGACTCTAATTACTACGCGGTCCATCTTACTGAAAATATATTGTCGCCTATCGGCACCTGTGTAAACATTTGACCATTGCTATTTTGATCTAAACAATAACGATCTTTCAAACTAATCATATAATATACGACCGGTAAATCACTGCGTATCTCTTTAATGCTTAACTAGAAAAATATGTGATAGCTCAACTAATCCTTGAGAAAGTTTATAAATTTTTAACTAATTGAGTAATTTTACTTTAAATAATAATGAAATTTTATTTCTGAAATTACCACTCCCATATTAAAACAGTTGTTTCAATTTTTTTTGGAAATGTGAGAAAATTATAGAGATCTTGTGAATGAACTTCTTGATGCCTACAAAGAAATGAGATGTAGGATGTCTTTAAAAATTCACTTTCTGGACTCTCATCTACATTTCTTCCCAGAAGATCTGGGTGCAATAAGTGATGAACATGGGAAACGGTTCCACCAAGGCATTTTCGCCATGGAAAAGCTTTATCAGGGTAAATGGAGTCCAAATTTGTTTGCTAATTACCGCTGAATATTAATAAGCTATGCCTCAGAAACAAAATATCGGCGTAAAACATCAGAAACAACATTTTGCGATAAGTTAAAATTAATAATAATACATCTAAATAGGAGTTCCTCAAGGAACAGTGCTCGGGCCTTTGCTATTTATTCTCTATATTGACAGCTTTCTGAAACTCAAACTCCATTATTCTAAAATAATTTCTTATGCTGACACGGCTATATTCATAGAGAGTAACTCATGGAACTATGTCAAGCGTTATGCTATGGAGGACCTATGGATAATTAAACATTGGCTAGATTCAAATAAACTAATATTAAATATTGATTGAAGTCACACTTCTTAACATTTTCTTTTAACTCAACAACTCAGTCTTATAGACTTTTTATTTTTAAATTTCATTTTATTTTAAGCTTTATTAATCAAGGGGAGGAATGAGTTCTAGTAACGCCACTGCCCTCCAGTAAGTACTGCCTCGCGTTTCGTACATTTTCCGTTCTACGTCCATATGGGATTAGGAATGAAATCTGGTTCTGTTTAACGATGAATCTCGTTTTTGTTTGTGGGCGATCGGAAAGTGTAGAACGTCGCAAAGCTCTGTAAAACTGGCATAACAATTTACTGTTTTATTTTTATTCTGTTTGTTCTTATACACTTGGGATTTCCAGTATTTCATGCTCATGAATGAATAATTAGTAATCCATTATATTTTTCTTGTTGTATGATGTTATGACAAGATTCCAACAGTGTTGTTGACATGAATTTATGGAATAATGATTAGTTGATGTAATCACTATTGAGCTTTAAAGGGTTACCGACAGATCTATTGATAATTGAGTGATGTATAGATTCGGATTTAGTGTTTATTTGATCACGATACAATGTCGAGACATTTGATACTAGAGCAAGACATTCTGTTATTTATAGCATGCACTTTAATGCAAGGTAAACTTAATAGCGGACTATAAGATTTATATCTATGTTGTAAATGCTTTAAGAGTTAATTACAGGTTTCATAACGTATTTTATGAAGGAACTTAAATATAAGAACGAAATATATAGGGTAAGTCGGGCGGAAAGTGCGAAACTACGGGAATGTATACTACACGTAAATATAAAGGGGCGCACCGAGAATTTTTAGAAGACGTAGAGATTTGAAGACGGCATTGCTACCTTCCTAATGGTCCTAGAAGGTTGAGGGTGGATGGGTTCGAAAGAGGGGGATGGGAAGTTTATGTTCCACGCGGTTTCAGTCACCGTAATGGAGTGGTCTGTTGAACAACGTGTTTTTTGTGTGCAGGCCTATGTTTCGAACGCCCGCTCGATCGTCCGCGTGCATCGTGCCTTCCGTCACTACACCAGAAAACATCGAGAAGGTTCGAGCTGCAATCGAACGATCTCCCAAGCGTTCAATTCGGAAACAGGCAGGTGCCTTTGACATTTCGAGACGTTCCATTCAACGAATCGTTAATGAACATCTTCTTTTGCACCTCTATAAGATGGTTGTCGTCCAAGAATTGAAGCCACGTGATTTTGAAGCCAGACAACTCGCTAGTGAAAACTTGCTGCGTTGCCCCGAGATGGTTTTCTTCTCTGACGAGGCACGTTTTCACCTCAATGGATGTGTCAGTAAGCAGAATATGCGCTATTGGAGCAGCACGAATCCCAGTGAGCTCCATCAAAGACCACTGCACTCTGACAGGGTGACAGTATGGTGTGCAATTTCAAGAATTGGGATCATCGGCCCTTACTTTTTTGAAGAAGATGATCGAGCGGGTACATTCACTTCTGCACGTTACCTGACCATGATCCAGGATTTTTTCTTGTCTGAATTGGAAGAGATGGAACTGAAAGATGTCTGGTTTCAGTAGAACAAGGCCACAGCCCACACAGCAAGGGTTTGCATGGGCTTTTTGCGAGACAGATTCCACGGGCGCCTCATCTCCCTAAGAGGCGATTTGAACATCCCGCGTGCTCTCCTGATTTGGCCCCTTGTGATTGTTTCCTGTGGGGATACCTTAAATCCTTGGTTTACAACGATCGTTCCAGGACCCTGGAAGCCCTCAAAAACAACATTCGAGCCCAAATCGCCGAAATTCTTGTGGCAATGCTTCACAGAGTGCACGAAAACTTCAGAAAAAGGCTTGCGGATTGTAGGGGGCGTCATTTGGCCGATACTTTGTTCAAAACCAACTTTTTGTAACAGTCTGCGTTTTATTCCATTTTCAAATCCATGTGTCTGCCGCACGCCACCCTGTATATATTATTATTATTATTATTATTATTATTTATTTAGTAAAGCAGGCGGCAAAGCCGATAATGCCTTACTTTTACAAGTATAGTAATTTATATATTACAGCTAACACATTTATATAATTACTTATGATGATAATCTGAACACTATATACATACAATATATTAAATTAGTTATAATTTTGCACAGACAATTTACGATTTAAATGTTTAACAATTTGACAAAGATAAGTAAACATAACTACTGAAAAAGAGCTTCATCTATTTTATTTTTAAAACTATTTACTGATGTTGCGGTCACAGTATTATCTGGTAAACTGTTCCACAAGTGATGCACTCTGTTGGCTAAGAAATGTTCCCTTGCTAATTTTTTAAATTTTTGTCTCTCTAGTTTTAATCTGTGGCCACGTAAGTTATTATTGCTGCTAATATTGAAAATAGATTTGAGATCACAAGAGTAATAGTTATTAAATATTTTATACGTTTCAATTAGATCACCACGTTCTCTTCTTTTTTTTAATGTTAATAAATTTAATGACTGTAGTCGTCGATCATAGTTTAAATTTTTTAACTCTTGAGGAATTTTTGTCGCCCGCCGTTGCACTTTTTCTATTAAGTGTATGTCTTTTTCCAAGTAAGGGCACCACACTGTAACACCGAACTCGAGAATTGGTCTTATATATGTTTTATAAAGTTTTTTAAAAGTGTTTGCTGTTAAGTTTTTAAATGATTTTTTAAACACATATAATAACGAGTTTGCTTTTTTCGTGATATTAATTAAGTGATTATCCCACTTTAAGTTAAAACTAACAGTTAATCCGAGGTCGACTTGTTGTTCAACAGATTTTAATGTTTTATTACTGATGTTATAGGGTAGACGAGGGTTGTTAGAGCCAATATGGAACACTGAGCACTTATCTGGATTTATAGTTATCAGCCAATCGTCACTCCACTTTAACACTTTGTCAATATCTTGTTGAATGATGGCGTTGTGAGTAAGTGGGTTATTAAAGAATTTCGTGTCGTCGGCGTAGCAACTTACTGGTGATGTTATGATCTCTAAAAGGTCATTTATGTAGATAATGAAGAGGATAGGGCCCAGGCAACTTCCTTGTGGTACTCCGCTTAGGACTTCTTTACTGGGCGAGAGACTATCTCCAATTCGTACAACGAATGATCGACCTGTTAAAAATTCTTCTATCCATCTTAGGAGTTTTCCTTTGATTCCGTAGTGCTCTAGTTTGTAGAGCAGTCTACCAATCGGTACCCTATCAAAAGCCTTTTCGAAATCTAGATAAATTACGTCGATAGGTTCCCCTCGGTCTGCCCTTGATGTCCATTCGTTTACATTTAGAAGTAGGTTGGTTGTTACAGATCTTCCCGGGACAAATCCATGTTGGAATTATATCCATGTTGTGTATATATATCATTTATATTTCTTTCGTTAGTTTTTCTTCATTTAGGAAGTTGATCAAGTTGGTGGCTGAAGTGTTGTTTTGGAGTGCTTCTTTCATGGTGTTTGGTATCTCGTATTTATATCGGTTGGTACAATATTTAGGGCAGTCTATTATTATGTGTTCCACTGTTAGAGGTGTATTGCATTTTTTGCAGATTTTTGGTTCACTTTGTGCAAGTAGGTGTTCGTGTGTGATTTTAGTGTGCCCAATTCTTAGTCTAGTAAGCATAGTTTGTTCTTCTCTACTTCTGTCCAAGTTCCATATGCTTGTGTATTCTTTAACTTGACGCACTTTATTGTTGGAGACATTTGTCCATAAACAGTTTCGATGTTTTTTGTCTTCTCTCTAATTGGTTATTGAAAGTCTTTTGCGGGTGTTGTGATATTCCTGAGTGGGACTTTTTGCTGTTTTTTGCAATGCTGTCTGCGAATTCATTGCTTGGTTAATTCCAGCGTCACTAGGAATCAAAACAATTGTTACGTTCACTTCTCGTGTGGATTTAGTATGGTGGACCATTTCCTGGATAGTTGGCACACTTTCCAATATGCTCTTTAGATTTTGTATTTCGGTCCTAATGGTAACTGCTACCAGAAAATCAGTGCATATGGCAAAATGGGTATTTGCGGCAGATTTTAATGCATATTTTTAACAGTCTTGTAATGGGTGTTTTTTTTTAGAGGTATAGAACTTTAAATTGCAATAAAACAATGATGGATTATTCGATTGACATGAATTTTTTTTTATTCGAAAGATAATCTTGTGGCATTACATTTTAAATATGATTTCTGGCATATGACCGCCACGGCTGGCTCGGATGTAGTCCAATCTGGACGTCCAATTTTCGATGACTTTTTCCAACATTTGTGGCCGTATATCGGCAATAACACGGCGAATGTTGTCTTCCAAATGGTGAAGCGTTTGTGGCTTATCCGCATAGACCAATGACTTTACATAGCCCCACAGAAAGTAGTCCAGCGGTGTTAAATCACAAGATCTTGGAGGCCAATTCACAGGTCCAAAACGTGAAATTAGGCGGTCACCAAACGTGTCTTTCAATAAATCGATTGTGGCACGAGCTGTGTGACATGTTGCGCCGTCTTGTTGGTATGATTTAATGTAATGCCACAAGATTATCTTTCGAATAAAAAAAAATTCATGTCAATCGAATAATCCATCGTTGTTTTATTGCAATTTAAAGTTCTATACCTCTAAAAAAAACACCCGTTATATGCTTTCAACTTTCAAATTTCAAAGAATACGTAATTCATGAGAAATATTTTTCAGTTAATATTTGTTACCTCGTTGCATTACAGTGTATTTTGTAATATGTTAATTTTAATATATATGTATTTTTAGTTTATTATGCGGAAGCCATCCTGTTCATGAACCGGAAATGATTTCTTACTTCCTACATTGAACCCTGAATAATTAATACATAAATTAACTTAATTCTCAGAGCAAGATTTCTCTCTAATAGAGTTACAAGTTTAACAAAATTATGTATCGATTCAATTATTTACCAAAACATAGAATATTACATCAAATACAATGTTTGGTATTGAACAATATATAAGTATATTTTATCCTTTCAAAACACTGCTATTGTTTTAAGCTATTGATTCAATAAATATAATGGGGTAACAACCTAACAAGTATTGGAAACATGCTATGCCCTAAATTCTCAAATTAGTAAGGTATTTAATAGGTACAAGCTGTGGGGAGCCTACTGATAATATAAATAAACGGTTGGCTGATTTATTTTTGGCCTTCGGGCAGTTTCATAAATTATTTAATTTTAATTTTAATTACAATATTGACATACTGCATTCGTACTTACTCCATACATCCAACTCAAGGTCTCCCACATAATGAGTTTCCAAGATTTGCGAGCGGCACAAGTCTGAAAACCCCTCAATGTTCGCCAGCTGGTTGCACTGATTCTTAGGATGAGTTATTTGTCGAATTAAACCCGACATTTTAACTGATCTACTTTAATTACAATAATAAGCCACGTATGAGCCACGTATCAAATTCATACGTGGGTTATTCATATGCTTATCTCTGAGTTCAATAACCGGACAATATGATGTATTCTCTATTAATTTTAAAATTGTTATTTTATATCGTGACTATTAACTAAGCTCTGATGAAGATTTAAATTAAATCGAAACGTTAGCGAAGTTAATAAATTTGTTTTTATTTTTTGACTGGTCCGAATCCCATTACCTTCAACTATAGTTATTTCTCTTACAAAACTTTAAAATCTGTTACTTTATTTTAAATAAATAAATAAATAAATAATAATAGGTTCCCAAACGCCTAGATAGGCGTATATGGTCAGAGAAGGTAATTTCTTCGTTTCTAGACCACCAGCCATATATATGAAAGTGTGGTCAGTGTGACGTCTCGACCAGTCCTATTATCCCGGTATAAACATGTACTCATTTTAAGTATTAAATACTTAAGCTGAGTCTTCCCCAGAGCTGACTGTACAATTTCGGAAGATATAATATAAAATTTCAATTTAAAAAATATGATAGCAAAATTTTATTGAAACCATATGCTCCTCATAGTTAATGGAACACATTTTCTATTGCACTATCTCAATATGATTGTGAACTAAAGTAGGATTTAAAGCAATCCAAAACTTTAATCCGAACTCACCCATCACGAAATGAGTAATCCTATCTCTGTCCCCATTTACGGTAGGTGGCCAAATTATTAGGGACAGCACAACCTCCCCCCCCCTCCTGTAGTTTTCAAGTTTAAATGCATTTTGTGAGAAAATAAATTGTTTTTAAATCATTTTTCTTCTATATTCTTGTTGCTGGTATCATTATTATTTTAAAAAGCGGGAGATCGCCAAAGAAATCATCACCACCAAGCGGCAATTAGTAGAAACTCTTATCAGAGAGTGGCATCACATCCCCAATCTCCGACACAACGCAAAAGTCTGCATAGAAAGCATGCCCAAACGCCTGGAAGCCGCAATCGCAGCAAAGGGTGGCATTACAAAATATTAAAATTTTACTTAATTTGTTAAATTAACACTTTTTATACAAAAATATATGATTATGAATAAGCAATTATGTCGTTTTATATTCTAAATAAAGCACTCTAATGAATAAAAATAAATACGAGACCCAGAGCCACTTATTTCCTCATTAAATTCGTTTGAAAAGTACAGAAAATCTGCACTGTCCCTAATAATTTGGCCACCCACTGTATATGCAAGCGTGGTCCGTGTGATTCTCAACCAGTCCTATTATCCCGGTATAAACAGGTTTAAGTATTAAATACTGCTGAGTCTTCCCCAAAGCTGACTGCACCATTTCGGATGATATATGAAATTTCAATTTAAAAAATATGATTGAAACTTTATTGAAACCATATGCTCCTCATAGTTAATGGAACACATTTTCTATTGCACTATTTCAATATGATTGTGAACTAAAATAGGATTTAAAGCAATCCAAAACTTTAATCCGAACTCACCCAGTCACGAAATGAGTAATCCTATCTCTGTCCCCATTTATATTTTTATTTTCTTTTACTTCTCTTGGTTCGTTTCCTAAAAATGTAAGGATCCATAGCCGGACATTCTTGGAATCGAAATATATTTTTTTTGTGGTTTCTGTGTATTTTTAACATTCTAAACCCTTGACTTTATACGTGCCAATAAATTTTATCAAGTCTTTAGAAATCTGAATAGATATTGCGTATATATTATTCGTTTTAGTTCGAGTTGACTGTGAAAGCAATAACTTACTGTAAAATATAGTTGACTTTGGAGAGTCTTAATCGGATTACGCCTATTTCGGGTAAATTGGAGCATTCTAGTTCAACTCAAACAATGAATGATATATTTATTTCCTACTTGTGAAAATAGATTTTTTTTATATGCACCAAACAAGATATATTGCCTATAAATCTTGGATTTTAAATTTTTAGTTTTATTTTGAAAGTAAAATTCAATTTAGAAATTGTATATGAATGAATAGGAAAATGTCTTTTCTAGGTTTTGGGGTTTGTGTCTAGGGATGTTCCGATACTACTGATACGATACCAGTATCGATATTTTTCATTCGATATCGCGATTTTAGTATCGATACTGTGGGGACCTCTGATTTATAAATATAATATGTCACGGTTGGCTGATTTATTTATTTCATTCGTACTTACTCTCATCCCCCAAACACTAGGTCTCCCTCACATCATGAGTATCCCCCGCAGGGGAAGTTCATAATGGCCATAACACCTGGCCATTTGTCGAGCTTTCGGGCCTGATGATCCCGCGTACCCTCAATCACGCAAGGGAAGTTCATAATGGTCGCATCACCTGACCATATAGAGCTTTTGGGCCTGATGATCCCACGTACCCTGAATCACATATCATTTGGGAGGAGACAGTTCAGAGAAGCCGATTGTGGGAATAGGCTTATCTGTTGTCTCTTTGATCTCCCACTTAAATTCCTACCCACGTGTTTGCCGTGCGTGGAGACCCGTAACGCCGGAGAAGAGGGTCCTGGTCGGTTGAGGGAGACTGCTGCCCGCGGACAGTACGATCCCAACACGCCTTCTTTGGCTTCGGATTCGGTAAAACGGGAGGCTGAGTCTGGTCAGCTCAGTCAATCGGCTGGTGTCACGGTTCATGAATAGAGTGGCTCCACTACTGGATCGTGGATGCCGGGGTAATGCCGTGCCACTAGACAAGTATTCGGGGGTCTGTGGGAGCGGATGCAGCTCGCCCGGTTCCAGAGTTGGCTACTACTGGTTCTCGAGCGGGTCGAGCAGCCCGTGACTACTTCCTCCGATGCTATACCATCCTGACATGCCTGGCGCAATGAGCCGGTTTGCGGCCAACGTCCCCTGTGTGGGGCTCCCTGGTGGGTGGGCATGGCAGGGTGATGAAACTTAGTATACGGGTATGGCGACTACCCGGAGGGATAAAAATTTCTTAAATTCCGCCACTAGTGAGAGTAAACTCCGTAAAAAATCAAACAAGAGACCTCGTCGTGATGCTCAGTCATCCGACGAGGGATGTGTTAGGCCAGCTGCCAAGAAGGCAGAAGGTAAAAGGCAAGTTGAGTATTGTGCGCCAGTACCACGATTTCTCGTCGTGAAGGTACAAGAAGAGGGTAAGTCTTTTAAGGAGATGTCCCCTTTCTTCGTTGCCCGAACGTTGAGAAATACGTGCTCTACTGGTATCAAGTCGGTGCGTAAGTTGTCGGACGGTACACTGCTAATAGAAGCAGAGACTGAAGCGTCGTCAACGCTGCAAAAATTAGTGAAGTTTTCTGAGTTTGGCATTTCAGTACAGCCGCATAAGGCACTGAATTGTTCGAAAGGCGTCGTAACGGATCGTGACCTGGCGTATGTTACGGAGGAAGAGTTCGTGCAGGAAATGGCATCGCAAGGTGTCATTGAATGCAGGAAGCTCAACCCTCGTAACGGCAAGCCTTCGATCTCCATGGTGGTGTCCTTCGCTGGTACCAAGTGTCCAACATCGGTTAGGGTGGGGTATAACGTTTGTAGCGTTCGCCCCTACTATCCCAACCCGATGCGATGCTACAAGTGTCAGCGTTATGGGCACACCTCAAGTCGTTGTGGTAAGCACACCATCTGTGCCAACTGCGGACAGGATCAACATGAAGTTGGAACTTGTCCAAACGCGGCACACTGCGTGAACTGCAAAGGGGCGCATGCCTCTACTTCACGCCACTGCCCAACGTACTTGGAGGAGAAGGCAATACAGGTCATTAGAACGCAGGACAGGATACCGTATTTCGACGCCAAGAGAAAATACAAAGAGAGCGCGCCGGTTACTTTCGCGAAATCTTTCGCGCAAGTAGCTGCAAAGCGAACTGCAAGTGTCCAAACTCAGACAGAGTTAGTGCCTCGTCCGACAACTGCAGCAGCAGTAACAGTCGCCACAAATACTGCGAAGGAAAAGGTGGTATTGGTCCCAGAGACCAAAATTCAGACCCCACAACCTGGGGGATCGGGTCTCAATAAATCCCCCTCCCCTAAAGGAGAACGCACTCAACCCCAGTTCTCCCAACCACCTAAGGAGAAGACACCACAGTCTTCTCCACAAACGAGAAGCGACCAGAGAATGGTCGCTTCTACTAAACCCTCATCAGTTACTCCTGAAAAGGAAACTGATAAGGGATCCGTTGGTTCTCACTGGATACCAGTGAGAGCCAAACAATCAAAAAAGGAGTCCAGTGTGTTCATCAAAACACCTGGACTACCAAATGAAAGTGTAGCCGAGAAAATGGCTGTAGACCCGCAACCTAAGGGTAAACCAAAAATCATTAGGTTGCGGGGTAACTCCCCTAAACAGAAATGAATGGTCCACTAATCCAGTGGAACTGTAACGGTGTATATCAGCGCTACGAAGAACTGCGACTTTTATTGTCAGATTTTGCGCCTTCGTGTGTTTGTCTGCAGGAAACAAACTTCAACGAAACCGACACATTCTCTCCTCGGGGATACTCCGTGTTTCGCACGGATTTCCTTACGGGGTTAAGAGCATGTGACGGCGTGGCAATTCTCGTTAGAGACACATTGTACCACGATCCTGTAGACATTGACACGGAGTTGCAGGTCGTAGCAGTTCGTGTTGCACTTCCCCTCCAGGTGACGATTTGTTCTATCTACCTTCCCCCTGGTGTTCGAACTGACATCCGAGATGTCGTGAACATCATCGATCAACTCCCACCACCCTTCATACTACTAGGCGATTTTAACGCCTACAATGTTGGGGATCGGTGCGGAACGATCGACGGGGACGTCACCTGGAAAATATGTTGAACGAATTGAATTTGAGCTTTCTGAACGACGGCAGACCCACGCACTTTTGTGCAGCAACGGGTACATTTAGTGCTATAGATCTTAGCGTTGTTTCAGGAGCCATTGCTCCGTTGTTCAAATGGGATGTGCATCACGACCTGTGCGGTAGTGATCACTTTCCAATCCTCTTAAAGCCTCTGTTTAATACTGTTACCGAATCCCGCTGGCCACAGTGGGTTCTTCGGAAAGCAGATTGGACCAAGTTTGCGGAATCATTCTCGCATGAGGATATTCCGAGCTTGACCGTAGACGAAGAGGTGAATCATTTCACGGACTCCATCACAAGCGCGGCTAAAAACAGCATACCGCTGTCATCCACTCAGCCCCGTAGAGTACCCGTTCCCTGGTGGAACGAGGAATGCGACTTGGCGCTACGTGAAAGGAGACACCTCTTCAATACATTCCGTCGTTGTCCAACAGAGGAAAACATGATAGCTTTCCAACGAGCGAAAGCTCGTGCTAAGAGGATTGTGAAAGAAAACAAGCGCGAATCATGGCGCAAATACGTGTCCACCGTTACAGTTGCCACTCCAGTGGCCAAAGTTTGGGAGAAAGTCCGGAAAATATCCGGTCTAAATACAGCTACAGCCATTGCTGGTCTATCGGTAAATGGTAACGTAGTTACCTCAGCGGTCGAAATTGCCAACACTTTGGCATCTAATTTTGTGTTCAATTCTAGCTCTGAACATTATTCACCCGAGTTTTTAACTCGTAAAGCAGGCCTCGAATCTATACCTCTAAATTTCTTTTCTAGGAATGACGAGGTATACAACCTGTTTTTCTCTCGTGAAGAGCTAGATAGCGCGATGTCAAAGTGTAAGGATAGCTCTCCTGGTCCAGATGCGATACATTATCGTATGATCCGAAATCTTCCGGAATCATCTAAGTCTAGGCTTTTGAATGTCTATAATAGGATATGGACTGAGGGCAAGTGCCCGACCAAGTGGAAGGAATCTCATATAATTCCTATCCCCAAAGTCGGGAAAGATAAACACTTGCCTTCTAGCTATAGACCTATATCACTGACCAGTTGTCTCTGCAAGCTCATGGAGCGAATGATCAGCAAGCGTCTGATTTGGTTTTTAGAATCAAACGACTTGCTGGCCAATACACAGTGCGGTTTTCGCCGTCACCGCTCAACAGCAGATCATCTGGTCAGACTAGAGACAGCTATCAGGAATGCTTTCGTTGAAAACAAACACCTGGTAGCTGTGTTTTTCGATATTGATAAAGCCTATGACACTGCATGGATTTATGGGATTCTCCGTACTCTGCATTCCTGGGGTCTCCGGGGACGCTTGATGTTCTTTATAAAAGACTTCATGTCGAACCGGCGCTTCAGGGTGCGGATCGGAAATACCCTGTCACAAATGTTCGCACTGGACAATGGGGTCCCACAGGGCTCCATACTGAGCGTTACGTTATTTTTGATTGCCATTAACGGTGCAGCTTCATGTATTCGATTGCCTGTACAGAGTTCGATTTTTGTCGACGACATTGGTATCTTTGTCGCCGGACAAAAGACTAGTACAATCGAACGTCAGCTCCAGCTGACCATCAATCGTCTCGATACATGGGCAACCGAAAATGGCTTCAAATTCTCGACCAGCAAAACTGTGTGTGTCCATTTTTGTAGGAAAAGGGGTGTCCATCCCAACCCTACACTCACGCTAAATGGAGCACAGTTACCATTTACCGATACTGCCAGATTTCTGGGTCTCGTTTTTGACAGTCGTCTAACTTGGCGGGCACATTTTTTGTCCGTCAAGAAAAAATGCCAAAAGTCGCTCAATTTGTTGCGGGTCCTCAGTCACAAGACATGGGGTGCAGACCGCACTGTCATGTTGCGTTTATATCGTTCTCTAGTGCGCTCTAAGCTGGACTATGGATGTCTAGCTTATGGGTCAGCTAAACACCAAGAGATAAGAATTCTTGACACTGTACATCACACTGGGGTTAGATTGGCCACTGGTGCATTTCGCACCAGCCCAATACCAAGCCTGCTGTGTGAAGCAGGTGAACCGTCACTGTACAATCGTCGTAAAATTCTATCCCTGCGGTATATGGCTGCACTCAGTGCCAAGCCAGATCATCCCGCGTATGACCCTATTCTACAAAATAGGCATACAGAGATTTATGACAGAAAACCAAGAGCCAATAGGCCCTTTGGTTTGAGGACTTTCGACATTTTGGGCGATATTGATTTTAATATGCCCGAAATGGCAAGTTTCGTTTTGTGTGCTGTTCCACCATGGACGCTACCACGTCCACTTGTGAACCTCACATTAACTAGGTTTGATAAAGATACTACGTTGCCTATCGAATACCAACATGAGTTACAAAGAACACTGGTCCCTAGGTTCGAGGATACTGTCATTTTTACTGACGGATCAAAATCCGGAACCAGGGTTGGGTGTGCGTTCGTTGTTTTGAATCCACGCCAACAGTTTCAGTACCGTCTGCACTCCATAACGAGTGTGTACACTGCTGAGCTGTACGCTATTTTCAAGGCCCTGTGTTTTGTTTCGTCAGAGCAAAGTCGGTCAAGTGTTATCTTGACGGACTCGCTGAGCGCTCTGAACAGTATTCAAGATCCAGATCCAGTGCATCCTCTTGTACTAAAGATCCGGTTGCTACTCCACAATCTGAATGCTCAGAATGTGAGGGTAGAGCTGTTTTGGATACCGGGACATGTTGGTATTAAAGGCAACGAAGCGGCAGATGCAGCTGCAAAAGCCGCCTCTCACAGACCTATGATTGATGTGAGTTTCGTTTTTCCAGATGACGCAAAGAGTCATCTGACACATCTGGTTTTAGACATGTGGCAACATGAGTGGAGCCACACACAGAACGTTAAGTTACGACAGATTAAGGGAGACGTTAAACCATGGGGTTCTTCCTGCAGGATTAACCGCAGGGAGGAAACCGCCATCACACGCCTTCGTATAGGTCACTGTTGGTGGACCCATGGACACCTCCTTCGAGGTGAAGAGTCCCCTGTCTGTGAGACGTGTAACACAGATTTGTCTGTGTTACACATTTTAACCGAATGTGTACAGTTCGAGGATGTCAGGGAGAGGTTAGGCCTGTGCTATGACCTGTCAGTTGCCTTAGGTGACGACAGAGTACTCATGGACAGGCTGATACTCTTCCTGAGAGAATCGAACTTACTGTTTTATGTGTGAAATCTTGCACCTTATTTTAATGTGTTTCTATTTATTGACTGTGATATTCGATGGTAATTGGCCCCTTTACAGCCTCTTACCATCACCCTGAGTCTGTTCAAATTTTCGAACAGACTTTTTATATTATTTATTTGTGTTTGTCAGTGCAAGATTTCTTTTATTGAGTATGCGTATTTTTAATGATTTTATTTATTTATTTATTTATTGTCTAAATTTTTGTTTTTAATATATAGTCTAGTCATTTAGATGGGCTGCGTTAGGCGCAAATAGCCTTTGTTGCTGTGCGCCAAAAATTTCAACTAACTAACTAACATCATGAGTATCCAGACTTGCGAGCGGATCAAGTCTGCCCCCCTTATGTCCGCTAGCTGGTTGCTATGATTCTTGGAAGGATTAAGGGCTGTTCAATTAAACTCAACATTTTAGGCAATCTACTTTAATTACGTTACGGGATTTGTATTTACATTATTTACACTAGACTTACAATTATACGATGACTAAATCCAGAGAGACACATTCACACACACTAGGCACACTACACCAAATTAAGGAACATTACATTAACACAAATACGGAATTACTTGTTACTATAACTCAACTCGCCCGAACACTCTAAATGTCTCTAACCCATGATTAACAAAATCTCACTCTACTTAAAACTGGACTTAACTTCTTCACTCTTTAGACTCAATCTTCTTTAAACATGACTTAACGTTATGAGGGTTTAAAATCAACTCTCAAAACATGACTTAACCACTACGACGGTTTAAGCTCAACTCTTTATAAAAAGAGAACCACCCTGAAAAGCTTACATCGCCCAACTGTTAAATATCATTTAAATTAAAATCATCAATATTAAAATTATTTGATGAAGACAATCCAGAAAATGGTTTTCAACAGAATAATGCTCTCTGTCACAAAGCTAAAGCAACAAATGAATGGTTTTCCAAAAACAATACGCCACTTTTTGCATGGCCCCCCAGTCACCAGATTTATTGCAAAATGAAAATTTATGGTCGATTCTGAAAAACAAGGTTTCTTTACAAATGCAAATCAAAAGAAGAATTGAAGAAAATTATTGTGGACGAATGGTTCAATGTACAATCTGATGTACGTAAAAAACTTGTGGACCGTATGCTTAAAAGGGTACGTGCGGTAATTAAAGCACGAGGAGGTACCACAAAACATTGATAATTTTGATTAAAGGTGTCATTAAGAGCTGTATTTATTATTTTATTGACCATTTGTCCTGTAATAATCCTAAAATTCAATAAAACGTAGGGTGCACAATACATTTGTCCAAGGCTGTATTTTAAAGACGTGAACATCATCTCTGTGCTAGCTAAGGACACACTGATGCTGATTGGACACAAGATAGCACCAAGAACTAATCATTTCATGCGCTATGACAAGCGTTCTTTATTTTCTAGAGGTCTCTCAAATCTAATCCCATATTTTCGAGTTATTTAAAATATGTGTACATCATCTTTTTATATTTAATGAAAGAGATCTTATATTTGCCGTTATATATCTAAAGTATATAATGTTCTCTTGAAGCTCCTTGTTCGTTTTGTACAAAAACTTCTTGTTTTAAGCACCGCCATAATTAATTCTAACCCAGAAATAACTGGAGCAAGCATAAAGTTGCTCATATATTCATAGAGTTTACGAATGTAATAGCAAGAACCCAGCAGTGTTTTTCACGTTAAGGTTAGATAAACACGTTAGTTTATTCACTAGAATCATATTACGTAATCCAGGTAAATAGGAAGAGGGTAAAAACAATTGATAAAGCAAAGGATGATGAGGATCATGACTTGAATTTATAAAATACTCACTTAATTACATCTGTTCCTACCTTATACACGTACATACCTAGAGACGCATATTTCATATGAAATAGAGTTAAGTGCTACATAAATTACAGTCTAGAGATTTTAGTTTTTTAAAAACTGAAAAGTTTTTACCTAAGTGGACAGTAACCCACTATTTTTCTAGTCTAGTAACATGTTTTATTACCCTAAAAGGATAATTAATTCTTCAGCAACCAACAGTAGGTTCTATCTACATTTCTTATTTTATCTAAAACCATCAAATAAAAAATATAGTCGGTTTCTTTGCTTTAAGTGGAAGTAGATTTACAAATTTAGTAACTTTTACCGATTGATTGAAGTTTTTAATCATTTTGTTCTGCAAAAGCTCGCTTTAATATATTAAAAGTTAGCTAATGACAAATTATGAAAATTTAAATTTCATTTAGGCCCGGTCTTTCCACCTTCAGATAAAGTCCCAGGTAACTATCTGACAGATAAGGTTATTTGTAACTTCATCTGCTGAATAAATGTCAATACCAGTCAGTGAATTCAATACGTCAGTCTCATTATCCGTTAGATAACTATCTGATAGATACATTTGTATAGAAAGAAGGGATGACATTTACTCAGCAGATGAAGTTAAAAATAACCTTATCTGTCAGATAGTTACCTGGAACTTTATCTGAAGGTGGAAAGACCGGGCCTTAGTGTTGCTTAAACTTTAGCCCAAAAATGTTTTTAAAAAAGCCTATACATAATATTTGGGCTAAATAGTCTTTACATTTAATAATAGCTAATAAATAAATACCAGATTGGACAAATTAAAATTTTAGTTTTAGTAAACTGGATTTGAAAACTCACATTTTTATATCAGGTCGTCAAGGATGAATTTGGAGTTAATAATATTGCCCACTTTAACAGCTTATTATTTGACATTGGCTTAATATTTTACCGTTGTTTTTTTTTTTTTTCTTTTGTTGGAAAGTTCTCCCCACACACATCTCGCCTGTTTAAAGAAATCATAGTATGCTCTAAAAAATATCAAAAACTTTTTTAAAAATTAATTTTGTTGAAAATTGAACGGTCGGATATTCCGCACGAAACATTAATAGTGTATCTTGCTCTAGTGTTACTACGCAGCAGACAATATCAAATTGGTTCGCTAAATTTCGTACAAGTAACTTAAAACAAAAAAATGGCTCATCGATCACAGCAGAAATATACTGCAACCAACTGGACGAAATGATACAAAAACAGTTTAGATTGGTCAACAGATCGACTCCTATCTTATTGCATAATAACGCTAGACCACACACTGCACAAATGACTGTGGCAAAACTACAGGAATTGGAATTAGAACTTCGTCATTATCCTTCATACTCACCAGACCTAGCCCCCACTGACTACCACTTCTTCCGCAATTTGGACTTTTTAATAGGAAAACAGTTTAATTCCGACAATGGTGTAAAACTGGCCTTCCAGGAATTCATTGACTCTCTTCCCCCAGGGATTTATACCACCTGCCTGAACAATCTGCCGCTTAAATGGCAGAAGTTTATAGACAATATGGGTGCATACTTTGATGAACAAAATAATTTCTTATTTGTAAGTTATCAACCAACTTTTTACAACCCATGATTGGCGAATGTAAACTGAAATATTACTTGTGCACTACATATTATTTATGGATAAAACCTGCATATAACAAGAAAATTCAAGTAGTTGCAATATTTTTGTCCAAGCAAAAATGAAGATATAATTTATTATTAAGCTGTGAGTCAGATTATTTGACTATTGATTGATGTAACAGACAAAATATGATTCAATTATAGAACTAAGAATATTTATTTTCTAATATTATTATTAAATTTGAAAAATTGAAAAATGTTAAAAGTTGCAATCTTTATGGCCAATACTGTATATAAGATCTGGATAGCCTCATTAATATTCTGTTGCTTGCTGTTGTTGAATAAATGTAACACTGTTCATTCTCATGTTTGATGAGTTGGTAATGGTATTTTGAGGCAACATTCTGTATTTCTTCCATGATGAAGAGGGTTTTAGGTCTTCAAGAATCATGTAGGTCTTTATCGGTCATGCATCCACTAAAGCTAGAAGCGCATTTAACAAGAAACAGCATAATTTGAAAGAACTCAAGGTTATAAATTGGTAAACGGCCGCTAAGAACAATAAAGACTGGAAAAGAACCCATTAAAAGTAAAGACCAAGAAAGGATCGTCTAGCCAGAATTCATGAATTAACCACTGGATAACGTGTTTCTAAATACTTAAAAAAATTAAAGCTAGACTGAATTTAAGAAGTACAGATTGTCTCTACTGTTGCGTCTATTCAAGTTGTTATCCTTGTGAACGTGAGAGGACAGGATAACCGAATCAAAGCGTGTAATTAATTGTCGTAACGTGCTGTTCGACTCAAGACATTGTCTCTGAGTGTGAGTGAAACATGTTCTGATGCTTGTAAATGATGGCAGATAGTACATTGATGTGTACCTCTGCTTTCTAACTCAGGGGAATATCAACCAAATATCTCAGCTTTAGATATTAATAAACATGAACAAACTCCCTGATGACGTGAAAATTTACCAAATTTAACGTCTCTTCAAACTGGTTTGACAGACCAGATATAGTTAAGTAATGTACATGCGAAAGTTTGGATCATCTCTCGACCTAGTCTAGTCTTAAGTCCTGGCAAAAAGCACTATTTAAAAATTGATGTGAAGTGTGAATATTCACACATTTCAGGGTTTCGCAGGTATATAATAAGTGAAGGCAGTATACTGAGTGTGTAGGACAAATTTTACTTTGTAGTAATCACGGCAAAATGAACGATATTTTTAAAATAATTTATCGTCTGTTAATCATATAATAAGACTGGTTATTAAATTTACGCTCTTAAAAATTAAATACAACATTTGTCAAAATATAACTATAATTTTGACAAAATAATTTCAACATAATAAAAATGCAAAAAAAAACAGAAAAAATAAAATTCGCTCCGTACTCGAACTCGAAACCCTTCGTTTTCCAGCTTACGACACCAGTGCTCTAACCCATTAAGCTATCGCACGCCTTGCATGTGAGTGTCTTACATTGGTAAAACTTTTGTACTTTGTGGACCAAAAACCACAAAAAATGCGTTATTTTCCGAAAACATAATCTGATCAAAAATTCCTGTTGTACTATTTCGGTTCATATTAATATACATTACTTAGAATTTTTTTAGGTTTTTGGTTTAAACCATCTGGGCTACAGGGTGTGGGACAAAATTTTTTTTGCACAATTTTGGCAAAAATCGCATCAAAATAATTTATATTGCAAAAATAAAAATTTGATTGTTAATCCACGTACTACGGGCTTTCATTTGATACCTTACTCAGAATTTTAAAAAAATATTTTTGTTTTCGATGAGCACATATTTGTTTATATTTTTAGGGGGGTATGTTTTTTAGATGTTTTAGTATTTTTCCTATGTGCGGGTCAAAGAGTTGTATAAGCATGCCAAATTTCAACTCTCTAGGTTTAGCCGTTTGGCTACAATTTTTACCGAACAGACAGACAGACAGACAGACAGACAGACAGACAGACAGACAGACAGACGACAAAATGACGGTATAAGGGTTTTTTGGTCATACCTACAAAATCCTAAAAATGATGAGAGATAGAAATTTAGGGTTTGAATTTTTAAAATTCTACTACATTGATTAGTCTAAAAAAAATTTTGGGCTTTAATAAACCAGATATTAAATTTTGTATGGGAAATAATCCAAAACCCTTTAAAATGGCCAAAAATCGAAAAAATCGTAAGGGGTAGACCTTAAAAAAAATCGTGACTTTTAAGAAAGAAAAAAAATATCTCCGATTTTATTGAAAATTGGTACAAATATGTATTTTGGTCATAGATCAACAAAATTTGGTTTATTTTGAAGTTTGGGCAAAAGTTTTGGAATTAAAACTGACCCAACTCAAAAAAAAGAAAAGCAAGAATTTTTTAAACATTTTTTCATAATCTTTACCCCAAAATTAGCTTAAAACTACATTTTGACTAAAATTGGAGTCAAAATTTCAAATATTTATAGGGAATATAGGAAATATTTATAGTGGAATTATAGAGAAAAAACTGACCCAATTTGTCTCTAACTTAAAAAATAAGAAAGCATGAATTATTTAAATATTTTTTTCATAATCCTCACCCCGAAATTAGGTTAAAACTAAATTTTGGCTAAAATAGGAGTAAAAAATTTTTTTATCAAAATTTCATTTTTTTTTTTCTTCTCTGAAATGGACAAAACGAATTTTGGACCTATCTCTGCAGTGGACTTACAGTGGACTTGACGAGTTATGGAACTGTAGCTGATGCTTTTTTAGATAGAAAACAGCGGCTTTTGGAATTGTTTTGAAAGCAGAAAATGTGAGTTTCAACATTCTCTACAAGATAACGAAACCATTTCAATTTTTATTTTTGTGGACTTAACTAATTCTGAGTGACTCATATAAAGTCTATTTGACATAATAATGTTTCTGAAATGGTGTCAAAATAATGTAATTTTCAACTAAATTTACAATCTCTTATTTATATACATATACAGGTGAAAATGTCTCATTAGTAAACTTAGAAACATAATGCATAAATTATTATCATAATGGTTGAATGAACGAAGTTATAACATAAATAATAAAATAGAAACTATCAAAGTTACATTGTCGCGTCTCATTAGTAGCCTGTTTGTCTTTCAATTACAAGTTTTAAACTTAGACTCATATTGTTGACTTGATTTTGAACATGTCATCTTTGTCTTGTATTATGTCAAATTATATCAAACTTTCGTATTATAAAGTGATAAGTTTGTCGAGAATGAAATATATTTAGGTATATTAAATTTCAAGTGATATTACCATGTAAACCAATAAAAATGTCACCGGTTTTCACTTCTATTTTATTTGTATTATGTCTGTTAAATGAAGTATAAAATTGGACATTTCAGGCAAAATATGCACGCATTTTCCCTATTGTGTAATATTTAAGAGCGTCTAACCTGTTTCACTACATATGGCATCTCATTTTCCGATATTTTTATAATATTCCCCCAATTCTATACCATTTTTTTAGATTTTTTGGTCGAATTTAGGCTGTTTATCAAAGTTGATCCCATTTTGAAAATGTTCTGCTTAAAATACAAAAGTATACCAAATTTGTAGTGGTATATTATTGTCACAAAAGTAATTCTAGATCAGGATTGCCACACCTAGATATTGTGACGTTCAGCTGTTTGATTAAAAAACTATTTGTCAGCACCTAGCATATGTTACCTGATTACGTAATGCATACGCTGCATTTTCGTAATGAAGTAATATTTGTCATGACGAATGAATATCGGAACTAGGTCAATCAGAAGTATAAGTACATGGATGTCGTACGGATTCCGGGCAGAGGAACCTAGTCAACTTCTCTATAAGTTCCAGTCAACACGATAACGACCGAGATACCGACGCCATGTACCCATATATCTGGTGAACCAAGCAAACAGTACCATGTGAGTGGGAGAAGGCTTCTCCAGACTCCTCGACTCCCGGATGGGCAGTCCCCGCCTCGGAGATAAGTCCAATCTGATTCCGGCCAACACGGGGTGGATCGAATACTTCCACAACTCTGTGGGCAAACACATACAATTACATTGTAAATTGGATATATAAATAATAAAATTATATTGTTAAAACCCACGTGACTATATATTTCATTTTGCAATACGTTACTAGATCTGGTGCAGTGAGGAAGACAAAGGATTTAAAATGAAGTTTGACAGCACACGTAATTCAACAATATGAAAGATAAACTCAAAGAGTAGCACTTTGAATACCTAGAAATAAAAAACGAAGAAAAGGTATGCAAACTGGAAGATGGAGACAAGAAATTAAAGAACACACGGGAGACTTATGGACACGAGCAGCAAGAACGAGAAACGAATGAAAATAATTGGAGGAGGCCTTTGCCCAGTAGTGGGATGAAGTTTAATTTTTCGAAAATTAATATTAAATAATTATATAAACTATTTGTAATTTATGATACATATTTTCAAATTTAATTGTGGTTATCATATTTAATCAAAATTTTATAAGATTTATGAATTTGGAAATTTAAATATAAGCTATTATTATTATTATTATTATACTAGATCTGGTGACTTTGGTAATTTTTGTGTTGTAAATGAACTTTTATGGAATCAATTTTTGTTTAACAAAAACTAGAAATAATCTACTATACCAACTGGCCGGATCCACATGGGGAGTCAATGCAGATACATTTCGAATAGCTGTAAAATCAACTCCTTCCAGTTGGTATTTGGTCCTTTCTAACATATCTCCTCCGGATATTAAATGGTTGGATGCAGCAAAAGAATAGCGGTAGTGCATTATCAAATTCTTCGGCTGAATACTGCGCTCCTTTATGGTACAATATTGCACACACAGGCAAGGTAGACACACTCAGTTAAACGAAACTATGCATATCATCACCTAAACTGTAAGTCAACTCCTTCCAGTTGGTTGTATTAGAAGGTGGGATACAGCAAAATGGAAATGGGACAAAGCCAATTCACCGTTTGCAAAGGACCTGCCTATTGGACAAGAGTTGAGCAATCTGCCTCATGATTGACTTAAATCCAAATCCCCAATCTGGAATGATAATTCCGTTAAAACAGAAAAAATACACCTGCTATGGGAGAACCGGTGGGAGAATAGCAATGCAAGATATTGTGGATGAGCTCAAAATCCAATTACCAGGATTTGCTCTTCCAAAAACCTTTGGTGTAAACTGAATCGCTTGATAACTGGTTACGAAAGGTGTAACGCTATATTATATAAATAGGGATTAAGACATTCGCCTGCCTGTGACCTGCGTGTGTGATTTTTTCTGCAACCAATGGACCACATCATTAATGACTATCCTTTAAGAAAATAGCAGGGTGGAATATCTAGGGACTTTAGGTTTGCATAGTTTTGAAGTTCGCTGAGAAAAGATCTAACTGATATTACACAAAGAACGCTTATGTGGATTCGTTTTTTGTTCTCAGTTATTCTGCTAGAAACAATAATACATGATCACGTCTCAATATCCGTCTGTTTATCTTTGTACCTTTGTATAACTATGTATGTTTGATTGTGTGTATGTTGTACTTAGATGTGTTTACTTAGATGTACATACAATCGAACTACTGCATATAGGTAACCATAATAGACAGAACCATATATAGCGTTAGATGCAGCATTAAAACCAATCTATATAAATAATAATTGGATATCATGATTTTCACGAAATCTTCAACACTTATGGTGAATCTAAAAACTCATTTCACAAAAGTAAATGGTGGCAAATGGTAAAAGTGTCTCTAATGCTGCTTTTACCAATTCTGGATAAAGTTCTAACTGTGTACAACTGTTCTAAATCCAGTTTTTCAAATTCCATTTCAATACGTGCATTAGCTCGTATTGCGATTAGATCGTTTTTTAATAAATGTTGTTGTCCATTGAATTTAGGTCAAACAAAAATGGATTGAATATCCATCTATTAATTTTGCCTATATTTCCTGTGGAAAAGTATCCATCCAATGATTCATTCAATTGGTGGAGGTGAAATTTTATTTTGGGTATAATTGTTGTTTTTTCATTTTCCAAAACAATTGAATCCAGAAAAGGAAAATTTACTAAATTCCCATTTTCAACTCGATGTCTCCAAAGTTTTAATTTTTAATTAAATGAGTCTAATGCTTCACTAGCTGTTATTATGTTCTTACCAGATCCTGTCATTGATGTACTTAATTTATTCTGTTGGTTACATATACAGTAGGTGGCCAAATTATTAGGGACAGCACACCCCCCTGTAATTTTCAAGTTTAAATGCATTTTGTGAGAAACTAAAATGTTTTTAAATCATTTTTCTTCTATATTCTTGTTGCTGGTTTCATTATTATTTTAAAAAGCGGGAGATCGCCAAAGAAATTATCACCACCAAGCGGCAATTTATAGAAATCCTTATCAGAGAGTGGCATCACAACCCCAATTTCCGACACAACGCAAAAGTCTGCATAGAAAACATGCCCAAACGCCTGGAAGCCGCAATCGCAGCAAAGGGTGGCATTACAAAATATTAAGATTTTACTTAATTTGTTAAATTAACC
Organism: Liopterus haemorrhoidalis; assembly: GCA_963971575.1. Taxonomy (NCBI): domain Eukaryota; kingdom Metazoa; phylum Arthropoda; class Insecta; order Coleoptera; family Dytiscidae; genus Liopterus; species Liopterus haemorrhoidalis. Next base: position 6,707,264 of record OZ020622.1, on the reverse strand, counting down.
CTTTTTATACAAAAATAAATCATTATGAATAAGCAATTATGTCGTTTTATATTCTAAATAAAGCACTCTAATGAATAAAAATAAATACGAGACCCAAAGCCACTTATTTCCTCATTAAATTCATTTGAAAATTACAAAAAATCTGCACTGTCCCTAATAATTTGGCCACCCACTGTATCTGCTAAGTGGACTAGCCGAAGTATTACGTCTCTATTTCTAAAAGCTTACCAAATCACTATTTTGGTTAGTAATAAACTGCATAAATTCTTCGCGCAATTCAAAATCCCTGATCTGGTTTCAGCCATAGGAGTGGAGGAGAAGACAATAAGGCATGTTTCTCATAAGTGGTTAGGCGGTAATTTTCATTAAAAATTTAGAAACTTCTCTCGCACCCCTAGAAATGCTCTCTTGCACCCCCGGTTAAGAACCACTGGTATAGATTATGTATATATGTAAGACACTTGCAAAGACTTATTTAACAAAAGCCAGTTTCCAAAAATAAATTTCATTTCAGACCCAAATTTACTTTCAATTTCTTACCTTAATACATAAATTTTTATTTATTAAATACCTCTAACGCGTTTATGGAAATTTCAGAATTTCAAAGTCAATGAACCTTCAGCAGAGCGTGTGTTTTATCTAACCGAAGTCTCCGGTTTTTGGAGGATAATCACACAGCCAGCTGACGCTTGGAAACCGACGTCACATGTCAAACAAGAAGCAGAACCTACATAATCAAAATGTGTTAATATACAGTCTCACAAAATAGAACACAAATTACAAATTAAGAAACAGACTTCGATCTTCAGATGTTGGTTAGTGTTTATTTGGCTACTGAATCATTTCGGATTCTAACTAGACCGTTTTTAAACTAAGAGGAGTAAATTCAAAAGTCATATTTACACTTCGACAAATTACAACAAAAGTTACTAGATTTTTTTTTTTTGATTACTTGCTTTTGGCGTAGTAAACATCAATAATAGTATTCTGAAATCAAAGCTGGGTAAATTACTTATTAAAAGTATTTAAACTACTAAATAGAAATACATGCTTTTTTTGGAAAGAAGAAAAAAAAATATAAGTAATTTGGTTAGTATTTAAAATACCGTGCGATCAAAATTTCTTGTCAGTTACATAACAGTAAACAATGAATTTAAAAATATCAAAACTGTGTTCTAATCCACAGCTGAAAATCCCAATTTAACAAGGAACCAATCAGATTACTTCGTTGATCCGAACTCACCCTAGAATCAACGAAAATATGTGTTCCTAACTTAATACCTGTTGTCAACTCATTGGCGTGTAGAGAAAAATAGTGTTCATATAATAATCAATTCGTATAAGGTAATAAAAATAGAATGTACGCCTATGTGTACATGTCCTTGGAAATAAGTTTAATAACTAAATGTTTCTGTCAAGTGTTGCATAACGGACAAGATTTCTTGATCGCTCTGTACGTTTGTAGTATTTTAAATACAAATATAAATACTTATTCCTCAAAATACCTTTTATTATCAAATAGGTAGCGAGCCTGTGATATTATATGAAGTCTGATCTCAAACTGAAATGAGATTCCTGACTAAAGGAGTTTGGGTACTAGGCGTGAGTGTTGAGTGTTACCCAGGGTTCATCATGAAGATATGTGCATTAAATGATATGCATTAGTACTTACCAACCGACTGATCAGGCATCTTGTAATTAGTCTGGATCTTAGCTGTTCACTTAAGGTCTTAAAGGTGAAAGTTTACATACGTTAAGTAAGACGGTTTAAAATTAATGAATTTGATGTATAATATTATACTATTTACAACAATAAGTTTGAAACATTAAAATATAGGTATTAAAATAATGAAAAGATTAAAACAAATAGAAACGGATAGACCACCAGAATGCCGATACAGTGCCTCTAAGAATTCAACAACTTAGATGTTTACGCTAACCGGACCGAATACTTTCTGACCTCGTTTTCAGAGAGACGGGTGTTTTTATAAGGCATTTATAGGCATTTCTAGGAAGAAGGGTGAAAAGATTGTTCAAGGAATTGTCAAAGTTATTAGATAATAACTTTGAACAAAAATCTCCTTGAACAATAAACTTTTATTGTTCTTATTTTTTTTAAGTTATATGTTGTAAATGTAAGGTTTTTACAATTTACTATTTCCTATTCATGTTACATTTACAAAGTCTCAAGTTACAATAATAAACAAGTCTACACTTATCTTGAATGCCCTTTCTAAGAAATAGATTATTTTTTTATCATTTAACATTTTAAATATTTTACTCTAATTGAATGACTATACTGAATTTATTTATGAAATTTTATTTATGAAATAATACCAAAATTACCTCTCTTACAGATCCTATTATTTATTTGTTTATTTATTTATTTTTAGGCTTTTGTAGGTATGACCAAAAAACCCTTATACCGTCATTTTGTCGTCTGTCTGTCTGTCTGTCTGTCTGTCTGTCTGTCTGTCTGTCTGTCTGTCTGTCTGTCTGTCTGTCTGTTCGGTAAAAATTGTAGCCAAACGGCTAAACCTAGAGAGTTGAAATTTGGCATGTTTATACAACTCTTTGACCCGCACATAGGAAAAATACTAAAACATCTAAAAAAACATATCACCCTAAAAATATAAACAAATACGTTCTCATCAAAAAAAAAATATTTTTTTTAAATTCTGAGTAGGGTATCAAATGAAAGCCCTTAGTACGTGGATTAACGATCAAAATTTTATTTTTGCAAAATAAATTATTTTGATGCGATTTTTGCCAAAATTGTGCAAAAAAAATTTTGTCCCACACCCTGTAGCCCAGATGGTTTAAACTAAAAATCTGAAAAAATTCTAAGTAATGTACATTGGTGTGAACCGGAATAGTACAACAGGAATTTTTGATCAGATTATGTTTTCGGAAAATAACGCATTTTTTGTGTTTTTAACTAAAATATGTTAAATATTTAATTCGCTATGTAACACTCCAGATCAGTAACTCTGGTAGCTCAGTTGGTTTTGTGATGCACTTTGTAATTTGCAGTGCGAACGTTGCAGAGTTCGAATCCTGTTAATTTTATTTTTTTCTGTTTGATTTTGCATTTTTATTTTGTTTAAATTATTTTGTCAAAATTCTAGTTATATTTTGGTAAATGTTGCATTTATTTTTTAAAAGCGTAAATTTAATAACCAGTGGGAAGTGTTGAAATTATAATTTAATTCTGTTTGACGAAATCAGAGGGCGGGACATATGATATAAGCAACCAATGGAAGCCATAGGCGCAATTTTAAAAATCTTACTGAACCTTGCTGTATAAATAAAATACTGCACATATTTAGAAACTTAAATAATGGTATTAGGCATTCGAATTAAAATTCATAAAAAAATATTTTGACATAAAATTTGTTTTGGCATCCCAAATAATCATCATTCAGTTACTAAATACCTGCAAAACCCAGAAATGTGTGAAGATTCACACTTCACATAAATTTTTTATTTATGTTGTTGATGCCACTATAAGACATCAATTTCATACACCGAATTGTAAAAATGAACGAAAACAAGATTAGAACTATTAACAGAAAGTGTAAACTGGTTTTAATTTATTCTTCAGCAAATTAAACTAGGGTCTAAATATATGTTTGTATGTCAGTTTATGGTAGTGTTCCATATGCAAAACAGTTGTTCCCGACGTGCTCTCACGTGTGTTGTAACAGATACAATTATCACGAGTCTCCACAAGGAAGGAAGTCACGATAATGACATTTTGTTTCTGTCACTGACACCAAGTTTGGTCACGTTAATTTCCACTGCCTGAAATTTAGAGATAAAGTGTTAAAATTGAACGTAATTTAATCTCTGGAATATCTTGAAAATTAGATCGATTTAAAATGAATAGGTAGATACATTCCTCGAATTCCTTTTTATTAAGTGTAGGCTTAATTTTCCGGAAAATTCCTTCCCCTTTTCATTAGAGATTACGATTTGATGAAACTAAATCTTCAACACATAATACATAAAAATTTTGCTGAATTGGGGATGAAATAAATCATTTAAAATTTTGTAAATTCCAAGATGATTTACATAGGCGGATAACTTAAAAATCTGTAGGGATTCTTTTATAACAGATCGTATTGGTACAATTTTCCGTAAGTGCTTACTTAAATCTGTTGTGATTCAAAAAAACATCGATGCTGTGCACAAAATGATTGAAGAAGTTCGGTATGAGACTTACCATGAGATAGGGGCATCCTTTGTCATATTGTCACATAGGTAATCCTAGGTCAGGATTACGACATCTAGACATTGTGACGGTCAGCTGTCTGATTAAAAACTATTCGTCAGCGCCTAATTACGAAATACAGACACTGCATTTTCGTAATGAGGAAATATTTGTCATGACGAATGAATATTGGAACTGGGTTAAACTTTCGTTACAAAAAGGCTGGATGAAACAGCCGAAATGAAAAGCCAATCCTGGCCAACACGGGGTGGACCGAAGACTTCCCCAACTCCATGGACCAATTCAAACATATATTGTAACATATTTAATAAATTTATTATGTTGAAACCAGGAGTTGTGTCCCAATCAAACCACCCACGTGACAATATCGCAGACTACAATACATTCGATTTTTCATGAACATTTAGCTGTGAAAAAGATCTGTTCCCGATGGATTCCGCATAATTTGGCCGAAGTTCAAAAAAAAAGGCTCCTGTTGATTGGTGTAAGGGAATGTTAAAAAAATCATCCTAAACACTGCAAAATCCATATACAACATCGCTACGAGTGACGAAACTTGGATTTATTTAAATAAACCGGAAACTAAGCAACAGTCCACTGTTTGGGTCTTCCAAGATGAACCGTTCGCTTGTTTCTTCGGTTCTACTGGATATTTCGCAATCATTCCCTTGGCTTTAACCAGGATCGGAGAACAGTTAAAGCTAAATGGCATACAACAATTTGTTTGCCAGAAGTCATCGACAAAATCAGGAGAAACAACCAAAAACGTCGTTTCTTTATCATGACAATGCAAGCTCCCACACAGCTCGTCAAACAATTGATTATTTGAAGGAGAAAAACATCGAATTAATGTCTCATTGCCCGTATTCACCTGATTTATCCCCTAAAGACTTTTTTTGTTCCCCAATGTCAAACAAAAAAGGCATGGACAGCGATTTTCATCACTTTAAGAAGCTGTTGAAGCCTTCGAAAACCATGTTTTTGAGATATCTATTTCAGAGTGGAGAAAATGTTTCGAGAATTGGTTTGAATGTATGCAAAAGTATATAAATCTTAAAGGTACTGGTATGGAATTTTTAGCACACCATACAGAGCTATAATGTAATATCGTGGACTCGACGGACGTTTGACTATAGTGTCTAATGTGATTATTCAATAAAAAAATATTACTAACCTTGGTTCTCGTGGATAGCTGTCTTCTGGATACCCAGATGCTGAGGAAACTTTTAAATGACACCAACAGAACATTTGCAATTGAAGAGCACACACAGACACTTTTATATGTGATAAAATCACTAGATATATTTATATATTTAATAATATAATAATTACTGCGAGAGTTTATATAGAGGTTTAGTACAACCGAACTGGCGTGATACGCACGTAATATTGAAGTGAAAGAATACGTCTTAATACAACGACTAATCTCAACTCTATTATAAAAAATGCAACGTTTCTAAACATAACATAAATCGAAGTAACAAAGAGGGCTATTATACCGCGGTGTTCATAGTTACGAGTGGAGATAGTAAAATACAACGTCTGCAGTTTAACTGAAACAAAAACATTGTATCTAAACAAAGATATTTTTAAACAAACTAACATGAAAAAAAATTAAGTTTAAAATTTCAAAACGAGACGCGAACATTTTGAAAAGCAATAAAACAGTTTGTTCCAAAAATATTTTTTTCTTTCTTAGTTTCTGTAAAAACTTCAAAGGTATCCCTCGAATATAACATTATTTTCTATTTTGTAAGTATAATTATGTTCTTGTTTTCTTTCTTGAGCATATCAAAACTATGGCTTCTGCTCTACTTTTGTAATAATAATAATCACAAATAGATAGTAGAACTTTACTTCAAAGTTCCGTGTGAATGCGATGAGATAACTAATGGGTGTTTTTTTTAGAGGTATAGAACTTTAAATTGCAATAAAACAACGATGGATTATTCGATTGACATGAATTTTTTTTTATTCGAAAGATAATCTTGTGGCATTACATTTTAAATATGATTTCTGGCATATGACCGCCACGGCTGACTCGGATGTAGTCCAATCTAGACGTCCAATTTTCGATGACTTTTTCCAACATTTGTGGCCGTATATCGGCAATAACACGGCGAATGTTGTCTTCCAAATGGTCAAGCGTTTGTGGCTTATCCGCATAGACCAGTGACTTTACATAGCCCCACAGAAAGTAGTCCAGCGGTGTTAAATCACAAGATCTTGGAGGCCAATTCACAGGTCCAAAACGTGAAATTAGGCGGTCACCAAACGTGTCTTTCAATAAATCGATTGTGGCACGAGCTGTGTGACATGTTGCGCCGTCTTGTTGGTATGATTTAATGTAATGCCACAAGATTATCTTTCGAATAAAAAAAATTCATGTCAATCGAATAATCCATCGTTGTTTTATTGCAATTTAAAGTTCTATACCTCTAAAAAAAACACCCGTTATTTATGTATTTTAGAAATATTTATTAAGTGATTTTCTTACTTCAAGTCCCTTTTTTCTCATTTTGGTGCCTTTTCAATTTGGCTCCATTTTAAATCTGGCGATTTTTCATTCTGACTACATTTTCCAAGTTTTAAGAAAGTATTCCATTATGATTTTATTCTATTTAAATCTAATTATTTACTCTATTTAAAACTAATTAAGAGAAGATGTTTCATTTATTGTCTTTGTGTCTTCAGAGTGTCTATATGTTCACAACGAAACATCATAACAAACTGTGTGACGAAACACGGTATTCAATAATTTTTCACTATAACGAAGAAAAATCTAGTAGAGGAATTGCAGCTATTATTCGCCTGCTTCTTTTTTAAGTATAGATTTTCCAGTCCCAATAAATGTATTGGAACTATGCTAATAGTAATAAATATAAATTTTGTAGTACTAAATTGATAATATTGATTGTGGATTTAATATTTAAGTGGTCATAAATTTATTATGACTCCTTATTGAATGTTTATATACCGCCGGACATAAAAGCGAGTTAAATTACTTGTAGTGTTTTTTATTAGATGTCGTTAAAATTGATTTCCCATAAAATTAAGACTATACCCTGTTCCTGCAACACCTGCAAGAAAATAAGGTCAGAGATTTTCTCTCAAAATAGAATTTTAGGGAACAACGAACTCATTACAGAGCATTGATTAAAACTAGAAAAGCATAGGCGTCAACAACATTGAGAAATTTGGAGAGTTTCCACAAAACAAGACGACAAGTGAAACGGGGTAACTAAATTTAACATCCGTCAATCCGTGGGAGGACGCAAATGATTGGATAGACTTTATGAAACAAAAATGTTATAGTGGGTCGATTCGTGGGAGAACGGTGAACTTTGGGTAGCCCAGTTAAAATTAGGAAATGATAGATGAAATGTGAGCAGTATCCAATAAGCCGTGGCTGCCTATTGTCTGTCTATTGCTTTTTCTGCTGCTTCTATCTGTAGCTCTTCTCGTATTGTTTTACTTCTTATTTTGCCAATTTTAGTGACACACTTAACTCTTCTTAAAAAATTCATTTCTGCAGCTTGAACTTTGCTCTTGAGGTGATCGGAAAGTTACCAGAACTCGCAACCATACGTTAAGGGGGGGGGGGTATGGTCAGAGCACCACATTTTATACCCATTTTCAAGATTTTTTTTTAGAAAACTGTTAATAGTAACTTGATTGGGATAATACATACAGTAAAGAACAACCTTTGAAGAGTCTCCAAAAAAATGTTTATTGAAATATTTTGAAAATTAAGCTCGTGACATGAATTTGAAATTTTCGTTCAGGACAAAGAGTTGATTTGCGGTGAGACACATAACTAATGACTGGATCATCTAAAACAAAAAAACCAAAAATATTTCGTTAGTTTATGAGTTTCTTGAGGTAACGCTGTCGAGTTTTTTCAAATATCTAGATTATTTAATTTTTGGTATAAGTTTGAAGTCAAAAAAACGAAAAAAACGGAAATTTTTATTTCGAAATTTCTGTTTTCAGTTGTAAAAAATTCTATAAAAAAAAAAGCAAGAAAAAAAAATATCTCGACAATTTGGATACTCTTCGAAGGTTGTTCTTTACTGTAGGTATTATCCCAACCAAGTTACTATTAACAGTTTTCTAAAAAAAAATCTTGAAGATGGGTATAAAATGTGCTGCTCTGACCATACCCCCCCCCCCTTAATGCGGGTAGGTAAATCGTTTTGTTTACTAGGAGTTTTGTGTTGTTATTTATTTCTTTCTTATTTATGATGATTTCATTCAGGGCCTGGAATACATTTACTGAATCTTTAGCTACTCGGCCTATTTACTAAGTTAAAACAATCACTCTGTAACCATTTCACCATTAAAATCTCCCATTCAATTCTTAAAAGTCACTAGATTAAGCATAAAGCTAAGAATGCATAATACTCATTTCATCAATTTAACAATCTTCGGCTTCCATTTGTGTTTAAAGGCTTCCGATACTGTAACTATATATACTTCTGTTTATTATCCTGTATGTTGTGTTGCGTTGGAAGCTTGCTCCTTTGTGGTGTATGCATAGATGCCGACAATTATGATCAATGCCAGTACGAGTCTATGGAGAGTCGTAAGGGAGCTATTCACAGAGTTATGGGATTATGCTATTTATGTGGTTGTTAAATATTATTGTGTGACATGTCTAATCCCTTCTCTCTATACATCTGCGCATACAACAGGGTACCACTAATTACGAGTACGAAATAAAAATAACTAGCATACTATTAGATATGCATATTATCAATATCATTTTAAACAAGGTTGCAGGAGCATTTTAAAGCCAAAAGGCATTCGAGGTATTATTATAATCTTGGATATATTGCCGATTTAAGGTAACCTAGAAAGTCCAAGTGTCAATTTTTAGATAAAAAAAGGGGACTAGGTTTTGGCTGATTCTAACAACTGGCAATAGTAAGCCGCATTCACCGTATGTCGATCGTGAAGAACATCAATTAGTAAAACTCCTTTGTAGTAAAAAAATGCTCATCTGTGCGACTTGACGTTGGGTGTCAATCATAACTTTTGTTTTCTACACTTCCTCGGCCACTGTTAAATTTTCTGGCCTAAGTAAACACTCGGTTCTGAGACATTGTAGCGTCCTCAAACTTTGCCTTTAAACGAGTTAAAATCTCCGCGGGTTTAACCCCTTCATTGGTTAAAAACTTTATAATAATATGTAGTGCAACAGACGAAAGAACCGTTCATTCATGGCTATACCGAGGACAGAACAGAGCGGAGCAGCTAACCAGGCTGGTTATTCCTCCCTAACACACCGACCAATAATAATAATAATATTTATTAATCCTTTAAATACAGGACTGCATGTCGGATATGTCAGTACATGAATTTATAATTTTATACAGATTTTGATTAGTAAAACATGTTATACACTTGATAAAACAATAAAATCATACTTACATTAAATTACCCAAAATCAATGTTCCCCATTGGCATGACTACACCAGTCCTTACAAAATTTTAAGAATTCATTCATTGAGTATACACAATGCTCTATAAGAAATACCTTAAACTTCCGCTTAAATACAGGAAAATGCGTTTCATTTCTGACATGGAATGGCAGTAAATTAAATAATTTAATACCAACAGTTTTTGGTGATTTTTTTGTCAGTTCCAGCATGTTTGCTGGAGTTCTGAAACAATCTTTTCCTCTAGTGTTATATGAATGCTGGTTCAAATGACGAGCAAAGTATATTTGATTTTTAAATACATAGACCAGCAACTCTAAGATGTAAATACCAGGAACTGTTAAAAATTTGTATTTTACAAAAAGAGGTCTGCATGATTCAGTGCGTCTTATGTTTGTTATACAACGTATTATTCTTTTCTGGGAAATAAATACGGCATCTGCCATAGTTGATGATCCCCAGAAGTATATTCCATACTTAAGCCTACTATAAAATTGTGCATAATAAAATTTAATAATGGTCTCATGACCTGCAATATTTTTTAAATTTTTATTTGAAAGTCAGCTGAATTAAATGATTTTAGTAGTTTTTTACAGTGGGCTTTCCAACTTGTTCATCTATATACAGGCCTAAAAATTTTGATTCATTTTCTGATTTTAGATATTGATTACTTATTTTAATATTTAAATTGATTTGATTATTACTTTGCAAAGTTCTAAACATCATATAGTTAGTTTTGGAGGCATTTAAGTATAATTTATTAAACAGGGAACCAGTTATTGAGTTCATGTATAAGAGGGATTATTTTTTAATTTATTACTGCGTTATTTTTGTCTGAGAGAACACCGGATGTATCGTCGGCGAATATTTATGATAATTTATATAATAAGTAATTTCATTTAAAATAGTAGGAATAGAATGGGGCCTAAGACAGATCCCTGGGGAACACCGAGATTAATGGGAAGAAGACCTGACTTTTCATCTCTTATAACGTTTATTACGTTTTCTATCTTTGAATGACAACTGCACAAACTGGAATCTATTTGTGAGGTATGAACTAAACCATCAACCCCCCCCTCCCGCTCTACCATACAGCAAGGAACTGCTTGCTCACTTATCAGGAATAGCAGTTAACATATTTTGCATTCACATTATAATTTATTAGAAAATTTCACTTGACATTGTTTTCATCTGAGCAACTCATTTAACTTTGTACTTTATTTTTTAGTTTAAAATTATATGTAAATGTTACATAGTAGTTATAGTTTTTAAAAAAATATTGTATGAAATCCATCTAAATTGTGTTTTAATTTTTATTTATAGTATTGAAATTTAAATACAAAAATTGGTACGGGCGAACTCATGTGACGACTCGTATATTTCTATATCGCAGTGCAGTTTTAGTAATGCGATAAAATTATCAAACCCGGCCAAAAAGTAGGAATCGTACTAATGAGCACAATTTTTCAATGAAAATTTAAAAAGTTCTTTGTAGATAAAAATTTAAATTTCCAAAGTTGAATTGTTAATTTAGTGTAAGTGTTATAGAGCGTGAATTATACAGATCTGATCCAATCACATCAAAAGTTCTTGAAAGGGTTTTTGTAAACCATTGAATTTTCTTATTTCTCTGCAGCATTTGTAGGACGCGTTATCAACGAGTCTTGATAAAACGACATGCTTTAAGCAAAGACAAACGACGTTGTCTGAGTTTGTTTGTTGAATTGACAATGGAGACGCCGTCAGGATTTTCCCAATGAAATTGGAGGGTGTCTTTCAATTTCATTCAACGGATTTAACAACGAATTTTTTTTGTAACTTACGAAAAAAGAATCTGCACATCTTTAAATATGCATAAAAGCAAAATACCATAAAATATAATTAATGCAATTGAAATATCTTTCAAGAAGAACTCAACGAAATAATTTCCATCCCTCGTTAAATGGTTTGGTGTGAATGGTAACGTATTTTCATTCTATCATAAACATGCCAGGTTTGCATCCTGTCCAGTTAATTAAGTTGATCAAAATTTTAAAATGTCTGAGGACTCCCTATCAAAATAACACCACACAAAATGACAAAAAATGACTATTTAATAATACAAGGTGTCTCAAAAGAAATTTTATATTTAGTGGATCGATTAAAAGTAAGCCGTATATAGAAAAAATGTTTATTAATTATTAAAATACACTTTTTGGGGATTTATTTCTTAAAAATAATATCGTCTAAATGTAGACCCTCGCGTTCTCGGCACTCATTTAATCGAACAGTAAAATTACTTATGACGTCTCGGCAGGTGGACTCAGGAATGGCTGCCATTTCATGACGGATATTTTCTTTCAAATGCGCCAGTGAAGTCGGTTTATTGGCGTAAACTTTAGATTTAAGATAACTCCATCAAAAAAAGTCCATAGGGGTTAAATCTGGACTGCGTGGAGGCCAATTTATGTCACCTCTCCGGGAGATCAATTTGCCTGAGAAAATTTCATGAACACGTGGAAGAGACATATTGGACGTGTGTGAAGTTGCTTCGTCCTGTTGGAACCATGTTCTTTGTTTATAGCCAGGAAAGTTTTGCAGTTCAGGTACCAAGAAGTTGTCTAACATCTCCACATAACGCTCTGAATTCACTGTAACTGCACGCCCCCTTTCGTCTTCAAAAAAGTAAGGGCCGATAATTCCTCGCGCCGACATCGCAGCCCATACGGTCACTTTAGGCGAATGTAGGGGTTTCTGATGTTTGCGTTTCGGATTCGTTGCACTCCAGTAGCGGCAGTTCTGCTTATTTACGTGGCCATTAAGATGAAAATTAGCTCCATCGGAAAACAAAATGTTGGTAAACGTTGAAAATCGCTCAATCCCCTGATTTACGAAATTAAGCCTCTGACTGGCATCTTGGGGCTTTAATTCTTGCACCAATTGAATTTTGTAGGGGTGCAGCTTTAGGTCTTTGTGCATAATGCGATGTAATGATGATCTATGCACATTTAAAGCACTTGCGCGCTTCCGAATTGAAAGGTTCGGGTCGTCACGAACAGACTGATTAACATTCTCCACGTTTTCTACCGTTCTTGATGACCTAGGTCGCCCGGATTTTGATTTATCCAGCGTTGCACCAGTCTCTTCAAACTTTTTAACACAATGTCGAATGAGAGGAATGCTTGGCGCATCATTTAAGTGGCGAAAACCTCGAATACTGCAGAATTTTCTACGCGATACAGTCGCCGAATCACCGTTTTTGTAAAACTCTCGCACGCATAACGCGCGGTCTGCTCCCGAGAAACGCTCCATAGCGACTAAATTCCCAAGAGCCAGGCTACCGATTGACATAACCCCCGCGCCCCTCGGATACGTTGCGTTCACGCAGTAAGCTAAATAAATATAAAATTTCTTTTGAGACACCTTGTACTACTATGCAATATTATATAAATTAATATTTCATGGTGGCACAGCTGCATAAAGTGTTGTTCAGTCTGACACAGTTAACTGTGGTCTGTTTCTTTCGTTTAAGTGGAACTAGATTTTGAATCCTAGTAGCTTTTGGTAACCAGACAACTGGGACCGTAAGATAATTCGGGCCGTTCACAATTAGAGCTTTTCACAACTCGGGCCATTAACAATTGAGGCGATGGACAATTCGGGCCGTACACAATTGGGGCCTTTCACAATTGGGACTATTAACAAATCGGGTCATTAACAAATCGGGCCGTTCACAATTGGGGCTTTTGACAACTGGGGCAATAACTATAAGAGGTAGAATCTTCTTTTGTTTAAAATAAAATTATTTTACGAGTTGGCATAAATTAAATTGCGTGGTCTTTTGAAAAAAAATATTTTAATGGTTTGATTAAGTACATTTTGGTGGGAATTAGAATAAATAAAAAAACTCCCTGGCAGATATATTCTCCGGGCTCTTCTATATACTTACCAGTATAGTCTAAAATACTGTATCTGATTTTTTAAACTTTTCAAGTTCAATTTATAAACTGTTAAAGTTGTTTTGAAAAATACCATTATTTCTTTTCTTATCAAGTAAAACTTCGTTCAATTTCCTTATTTTCGACAAATTTGTAGATATCAACTTCTAACTTGTTGATATAAAATGTGAAATAAACAAGACTTTATCTGATTTCATCTCTTTTTATTACTTTAATGATTTCATTAAATTCTGCAATATTAAAACAATTATTATGATATTTTATTTAAGTTGATTTATGAGGAGAAGCACAACCAAACAACCTCGAGCAATTTTCAGTGATTAAAATTAAATATTTATACTCTCCATGATATTAACTACGCCAGAAAATATTGGACACTGAAATTTAAACGTAAAACATTTAATGAGATAACCAATACACAAATAATTTTTTAATAACTAAGTTAACATTTAGTTATCAGCTATCAACATATAAAAACTAAATATTTTAATAATTTTGAACCAGGAATTGTTGAATCTACAAAAACGTAGCTGGTTCATATAGAACTATACATAAGTTATGATTTATAGAATTTTTAAATAATTAATGCCCATTGCAAGGTTATCCAAAAGATTATTGTACTCAACAAAGACAAGCTAAAAATTAACCTGAATTTATATCACTTTCATAGCTCGCCTAGCCTAAATATTAGTTTTAAATGAAAAATATGACATAATTTTTGCAGAGAGAGTAATTTTTTGGAAATACGAAGGCATATTGAAAACTAATGCCTCCATGGCAATAACTTTTATAATGACGGGCCAAACCGTATCAAAAGTGGTTTGCCATTTACCTTAAAAATCTGTAGATAAGTCCTCTGATACCCTTTTCACACTAGATCTTTAAGACGAGTGAACTTAAAGTTCACCAATGTTTAAGATCGGTATGCTTTCACACTTGATGTTTAAATCTCTGGTGCTGTCATCAGCTACAGTAATTTTGTTCTTAAGTTACCGTCATGAAATTACCAGTTTTGACCTGTCTGCGCAGACGCACATTTTGAATTATTATAAACAATTAAGAATATTACATTTCATTCTACAATAAAGGCACTACAATAAACAATATATTACACCTGTAGTAACATGTAAGTCCATACATTTTATCTCAATTATTGTAGCTCTGTATTTTATTAAACACATTATTAAAAGAAATAATTTTATTATAACAATAAGTATAAACTTCTTATAACGTCGTTATAATACAATATTCTTGTTTATAATAATATTAAATGTTGACAGCACAAATTCAATGAGTATTTTTTTATAATAGAAATTAAGTTGGTAATGCGGGCGAAGTTTAAGACGCAGATCTCTGTCTTAAACATCGGTCGTGTTTAGACGAGGCCGTACGGTTTCACATTAGCGTTTAAAGATCCATTCACTTTAACATCCGATCTTAAAGATCTAGTGTGAAAAGGGTACTAGCGGAGATTCTCAGCAACATCGCGTTTGCGCATGACAGTTTTAAAAATGGCGGCCGGCATGGATGTGCGGTTAAAACAACGAGCTGTCATTAAATTTCTTACTGCGAAGGGTGTAGCGCCCATTGATATAGCTGTCCTTCGTCTATTATGGTCTCCACTGCATTTTTTCATCTTCCGAAAAAACTGTGGCGAGGTATTTGAATTTACCTACCTGCTGTATTATTATGTCATCTATTTTTGCGTTGTTTTATTTTTATTATGCTTATTACCATTGTCTTCTGTGAACTAATTGTCTTCAGTTCTTTATACTGGTTCAAGTTGTTTTCTAGTTCTTCTTCATTCCTTGCTATTATAACCATGTCATCCGCATAGCAAAGTTCTTTTACTTTCACGTTTTCCATTTTCCAGTAGCCCACAAAACAGTATTCTTTAATGTGTCTTACTTCTTTAATGGCGTCATCTAGTACCAGCGAAAATAGTAGTGGACTGAGTACGCATCCTTGTCTGATCTCCTTTAAGTTGTAAAAGATCTAAAAACTTCATTTCGTGTTCTGATACAGTTTTTGCTATCTTTATACAGACTTTTAATATTTCTGATTGTGTTTTCGTGTATGCCTCTGTTTTTAAGTGTCTTCTAAACGTCTTCTCTGTTCACTCGGTCGAAAGCTTTCTCTAAGTCTATAATGCATAGGCGGATTTGGCTATTTGTTTTCAATTCTACCTCGAGATACTTTTAAAGGCCTAATGCTTAACAGAACAAGACGGAAGAACTGTGTCAGTGAGACAGTCTGACTATTCTAATTCTAAAAGAGGGAGAAATGCAGTTATAGAGAATATATTAATTATAATTATAGTCATAACCTAACCTAACATAACCTAGTATATGTATTTTCATTAAATCATGGTAAAGTCAAACAAAGACGTAGTTTAGTATAATTGTTTAATATATACAAGTGTAATTCTGTCAGATACAAAGTTAATATTTGTAAACAGAAACTGTAAGCTAACAATCCTAATTGCTGACCTATATTACGACCTATATAACTGTTCAAATATATCGTAATACTATCCTTAAATATTTACTAATGACAAAGACTTTTCTCCAAAATAACAAGATGAAATGACAAATTAATAGTCTGTGAAAATAACAGATGAAAAAAATTAAAGAAAAATGTCTTATTAAATTGACATTTGATAAGGCTTTTCTAATGATGTTCCACTTAAAAAAGAGATTATATTACCAGAACACTTTAACTAATAAAAATAATAATAATAATTACAATAATAATAATGATAGCAAATGGGGTAAACACTCTCGGGCGGAGTACAACAAAGTTACCAGTTCGGTGAAATGAAGGAAGACAGACATGTTGACAAAAAAACACATAAGTTAATAAACTTCTTTTGAACAAAACCAAAACAACCTTCCTAAATTTACAGTTTTCAAAATACGCAAATTAGTAGCCCATTAATTCGAGTTCCAAACTCATATTCTCTCCAGCAATCCCAACAACTCAAATTTCTAGGACGTATAATCCATCAAAATCTTCGTTGGTCTCCACATATTGATTATATCAATACTAAGCTATCAGGATCATGTTATATGCTAAAGAGGTTCAGGTACTTTATTTCACCTTCATTATTAAAATCAGTTAATTTTGCGGAATTTCATACAATTATGCTATCATTTTCTGGGGAGCATCAAAAGAAACTAATAAAATTCTCTTGCAGCAAAAAAAAGCTATTCGAATATTAACATTTATTCCATATAGAACTTCCTGTAGAAAATTATTTAAAGATCTTAAAATATTAACAGTTTCCTCACTTTTTATATTAGAATGCGTATTATTTGTCAGAAATCATTATAGTAGCTTTAATATAAATAGTGATTATCATAATCACAATACAAGGAGTAAATCTAGCTTGAATATTGAGAGGCACCATACTACTTTGTACGAGCAAAGTCCTCGTTTTATAGCTGCAAGATTGTATAATAAGGTTCCTGATAGCATTAAAAGTATAACCAATGAGAAAATATTCAAAAACAAGTTTAAGAAATATCTACTAGAACATACATTCTATTCAATCATTGATTATTTAAAGTACGAAGCTGACTAGTGTTAAATTCTGCATTCTGTTAAATTGTAGAATATCTACGTATGTATACATTATACTGACTTAACCTGTGTATTTCTAATGATCACTAACAGGCTCAATAAAATATTATTCTTATTATTATTATTAAGTAAAATTATGCTCTCTGTATTCTTCAAACATATTAAAAGTCTAGAGTTGTCCACCGAACTCACGTTCTCGTTTCTTAAGTCTGCTTGTCTGAGATCGGAAACGGAAGGTTTAGTGTTTGCGTGTCAGGATGGTGTTATAAATACTTTGGCGTACAGGGCATATTCCAAATGGTGGAGTCCACACTCTGTAGGTTGTGCCACCATCATCCTGAAACCATTATGTACATTCTGTCCATCTCTTACAGCGTCAAGCTATGTGTCTCGACATAATGCTGCTCTCCGCGTGCTCTACTACCATCTTAGACATGCCTATGGTATTGACCAAATACCGGTTATACCTTACGTTCCTTCTGACATGGAATTATAATTTGACTGAAGCTCAAAAAAAGGCTCGTATTGATTGGTGTAAGGCGATGCTTAAAAATTCAACCTAGGCACTGCAAAATCCGTATACAATATCATTACAGGTGACGAAACATGGATTTATTCATATAAATCGGAAACTAAGCAACAATCCACTGTTTGGATGTTCCAAGATGATCCGAAACCAACAAAAGTTGTTCTTTCACGAAACACTTTCAAGAAAATTATCATGGATAGCGATTTTCATGAACTCAAGAAGCTGTTGAAGCCTTCGAAAACCATATTTTTGAGATACCAATTTCAGAGTGGAAAAAATGATTCGAGAATTAGTATGAACGCATGCAAAAGTGTATAAATCTCAAAGGCGAATATTTTGAAAAGTAATGAAACAGTTTGTTCCAAAAAATAATTTTTCATTCTTTGGTTTTGCAAAAACTTAAAGCCCTCTTACAAAGAGATTTCAATAAAATAAAGATAGATTTAAATTGCATTTACATCAGGATTTCCCAAACTTTTTTTCTTGTAGAACCCTTAGGCAATTTTTTACGGATCACGGAACCCTTGTCATACCTAAAATTGTTATAAATTAGATTAGTAGTAGTATTCTAGACAGAGATATTAGCGTTGACATCGGTGTTGACATCTGACTGATTTTCGCGTACATAGCGTTTGCAATACAAAATCCGTGGCCTTGAACGATAACACCGATGCTAACATGAACTTCAGTGTTTTAACAAATAGTAAATAACAATGCCTTTGGCAAGATTTGACTGAATTTGACAGATTTATTAGAAATGTACACGTAACGCCTTACATTAATAGTTTAATGCGTTCCTATGAAAATATTTCAGCTAATCTTATTTTAATATTATAACACAACTTGTCTCGCGGAACCCCAAAATTATATCGTGGAACCCTGGAGTTCCACGGAACCCACTTTGGGAAACATTGGTTTACATAATAATAAAGTATCATGGAATTCAGAATAAAATACACTATTGAATATGCAAAATCACCCAAAAATATTGTGTCCCACTATTTTATATTACTGTACATCCTGTGAATTTTTTCGTTATGTGTGATGTCTGTTTATATAATTTGAACAATAGAATTTGGCGTACATTTTAATCGTATTTCATAGTGTGGTGAGCAGAGATAACGTTTGCTGAACATACACACGTTTAATGTACCTACATACTATGATACGTACATCATAATACCCATTTGTAACATAACTACATGCCATATGTTCCAAATTTATGTTAAACTATAATATTGTTGTTTGCGAGATATTTTTTTACCTTTTAAATATTATTCTTTATTAAAGATCTTTGTATAGTATTTTACGTGAAATTGCTTTAATTAAAAATAGCAATTCTTTTACCTTTTAATATGTTAATTTATAATTGAAAAAATAATTAAAGAATTTGCATTTATATAAATCAATCATTGTTATTTTCTATTTTGTTATCAGAAATAAATTTAATATACCTAGTAGTCTTATAGGTTTTGTTACGCAGTTTTGACGTAAATAACGTCTTTGTCTCCAATTGGTATGGTGGCTATTCCCGGAAATCAAGCGTAACGAAATTAGGCTACACTCAGTTCAAAATCAAGAAGTAGTAATCATGCAATGTTCACTTAATAATTTTTTTGAACTCTCGTCGTTCGTTGGGTGTTGAGCACTTAAATTTATACGATAGCCAATAGGAATTTTATTACTTTTTCTGCATTTCGAACAGGGTATAAATTTCACATTTCAGATGATTATAAGACAATATCCACACAAAAATCAACTGTTGTCTGTCTCTCTATCTGTTTGTCTGTCTGTCTGTCTGTCTGTATGTCTGTCTGTCTGTCTGTCTGTCTGTTTGTCTTTTGGTCTGTTTGTCTGTCTGTCCGTGATACCCGTAAAATCGGTTGGACATATTTACACATAATTTGGTATGATGATAGAGTGAAATTAGGATTCGAACATAGGCTATAAGGCAACTCAAATTTTTTATTCTACGGAGGTGTTTCAAGGTTAAATCTGTTATGATAAAACTTAAAATATCTATCTTATTGTTAAATTAACAGAAAAATATTTTTAAAACTGGGGCCTTAATCATTTAATGCATTTTGAGATTATGACTTTTTTAATGGCATAATTTACATTATAAGTGAATGGTTAACTCGGTAAACTCAAAAACGGTTAGAGAAAGCGGCCTGAGGTTAAAATTTTTGGATTCTTCGTACTTTATTTAATCTAGAAAAAATTTGAGGCCTTATTCGTTTGGCGTATTTTAAAATTATGTCAGATTTTAATATGGCGTGATTTATAGAAATTTTCATCTACACATGGACATATTTGAAAAATGAAATGCGATTAAGGTCTGCGGATGAAATTTTTGATATCTTGAGGTCCTAATTGACATGTAACCCAATTCTGAAACAAAAAATTTTGAAACTTAGATCACAAATACATGGTAACTTTTGAGTTACGGTCTAAAATTTTGACATTTACAACAAAAAAACTGGAAGGAACCAGTTAGCTGGAGTTCTGGATCTTTATTTTTCCAATCGTTTTCTATTCAAAAAGTGCAAATTAAAAAAAAAAATACATTTTCGTTGAAAAATTGGTATACTTAACAGATAAGACTGCAGAACTCTGTGACTGAGACAGTCTGACTATTCTAATAATAAAAGAGGGAGAAATGCAGTTATACAGGATATATTAATTATAATTAGAGTCATAACTTAACTTAAATCACAAATATGTGGTCACTTCCTAGCCATTTAAAACAATTTTGTCTTCTCAACCCCCCCCCCCCCCAGAAAAAATCCTGAGTGCGCGCCTGAATATTGAAGTATAATTTTATACTTTTTGTTTTGTATTTATTTAAAATTTTCATTGAACCCAAACTCGAACCCGAACCTGAAAAAAATTAAGTTCTTGGACCTAAATCAAATTTTGTTATTAAACCTGAACCTGAAACCAAACCGAAATTACCATATTTGAACCTGAATTAATCTAAGCCTAATAAATTCAACTTTACCGACGGTCTTAGCGTAGTGGTAACACATGTTCTCTGTTTTGCTAAGAGCTCAGGTTCAAACCTATTCAGGAATGGAATTTTCATCATGTAAAATGAGTATTGTCCTGACTAATTGCCTTAGTAGCAAAGACCATAAACGTGAAAAAAAAACTGCTTCAGATCCCTACTAACGAGTACAATATTATTTGTACTTCAAATGTCACCTTCTATGGTGCAAGAACCAAATTTGTCTTATGGTTATTTGTCGTTATAATGGCATGATTTGTCGTTGAACTAATTTTAGTTGAACATGTAATCTTTTAAAAAAATGAAAAACTCCCTTCATTAACCAATTTTATAAAATTTTACACTTCTTTAAACAAATTCAAAAATTAAAATTCATAATTGTGTTGAATGTTAAAAGTTATGATTCAGAAAGTTTTTAAAAAATTTCATTGTGGTTAAGTCAGATGTAAATGATAGTCACGCATACTTTGAACAGTAATTTTAGCCCTTGATCTGAACAATTATCTCTGAAACTTCCAAACAATTAAAAAATTAAACGTGGATATACTGTTTTACGAATATCAGAGTCGATTTGAGGTTTTGTGCACATCTGTTGGTTGTCCCATCGTGCTCGGCTGTAATTGTATCTGGACTCAATTATACTTTTCCCTCAAACTCGTGTTCCATCGCAGAAAGTCCGGGTTAAAGCTTGTTCACGACGGACATTCAAACCACAAGAGCATGTTACAAAAAGTTACAAAAAGATCCAGTTTGGCTTACCAGAAATACGAGGTTGCTTTAAGTTTTTTTTACTAGGAAAACTAAAAGGATTCTAACTGAGACGAGCTTTTTATTTTAATGTTTTTCTTGTTAACACATCCTCTACACATTATAGTTCTCATTTTCTTATTTTATGGTTTCTTTAGTTTTATTTTGGGTACCTGCCACTGGATATATATTACTTTCAACCAAAGAGTAAGCCTGTTACAGATAGAATCTCTTCTGTTAAGTATAAATAATTGCTAGCTTCATAAATAACGGGGAAACTATTATAAAACTACATAAAAACTAAAACTACAAACGAGTTTTTTATACAGAGTATCTTTTTGACACCAAAGAGATTTTTAACGAAAAACTTTTAATTCTTCAATATCCATTTTTAGGATTTTGTAGATGTGACCAAAAAACTCTTATAACGTCACTCATGTGTCTATCTGCCTGCCTATCTGTCTGTCTGCCTATCTGTCTGTCTGTCTGTCTTTCTCTCTGTATGTCTGTCTGTCTGTCTGTCTGTCTGTCTGTCTGTCTATACGGCAGAAATTGTAGCCAAACGGCTGAACATAGAACCTGTACCTGTGCTGATTTTGTAGATGTGAAATGTTACAAAAACAAAAGACAGACTACACTTGACGCATTTTTGCATTGAATTAAATTGTATGTACTTATTTATTATTTTATTTTGGAATTTATTATTATTTTTTGGTTATATGTAATTTATAGTTTTGTCCAAGAGTTTATAAAATAAAATTATTGAAAGAAAAATATGCATTGTTTAATTTTATGAGAAATTCGCTTAATTGAGGCAGCCGCTTAATTGGGCCAAAATGCCTAAGTCCCGATGTGTCCCAATTAAGCGGAATCTACTGTAGTTATAAATAATTCAATATCAAATGTACGTCAGATATCAGCTGAAGTTCCGCAAGGCTCTATTCTTGGTCCAGTTCTTTTAATTATTTATTTACATGATTTATTGTCTGTCTGTCTTACATATCTGTCTGTCTGTCTATACCAGAGGTCGGGGAACCGGAGTAAATTACTCCAAACGGGGTAAAAACGAAATTCTTGGGGGTAATGAGATATTAATAGACATAAATGATATAGATACAAAAAATCATAAAAAGTGTTTCTAAATACGATATAAAAAAATATACATAATTTTATAGCATTATTTTATATATTTTATGTAAATTAATATGTAAATTCTAAAGAATTCAATAAATCCTTCAATGTAAATTATCTATGGTTTTTTTTACAAACCAATGGGGTAACGTCGGTGTAAAGAAATATATTTCTGGGTAATGGGTAAAAATGTTCCCCGAGCTCTGGTCTATACGGTATAAATTGTTGAGAAATGGCTGAACATAGAAAGTTGAAATTTGGCATACTTGTAAAAGTCTTTGACCAACAAATAGAAAAATATAGAAAATTCACAAAAACACATCGCGAGATAAATATAATAGGTGCAGCATTTCTTGACATCAAAAAAGCATTCGACACTATCTGGCAAGATGGTCTTCTAATCAAATTAATTACGCTAAGAATCCCATCACATCTAATTATTATTTTTATTTTATTTTATTTTTTTTATTATTAATTTTGGTCTTGGCTACTAAGGTCATTATCAAGTAGATGCTTTTTTTTATTTTTTAAAATTTTACATTTAATGAACAACACAAATGTCCATATCATAATCGAGCCCCCATGGCCTAGAAGTCAGTGCATTGCTACACTCACCACTATGCCATGGTGACCGGCTAATTAAATTTATTAAAGCTTACTTAACTGAACGCAAATTTCCAGTAGTTATAAATAATTCAATATCAAACGTACGTCAGATATCAGCTGGAGTTCCCCAAGGCTCCATTCTTGGTCCAGTTCTTTTTCTTATTTATTTACATGATTCGTTTTACATGTCTGTCTGTCTCTCTATACGGTAGAAATTGTTGCCAAATGGCTGAACATAGAAAGTTAAAATTTGGCATACTTGTACTTCTTTGTATTTCTTTGACCCACAAATAGAAAAATATAGTAAATTCAAAAAACCCACCACGAGATAAATAGATTAAATACATATTTGTTTAATATCTTTATTATAAAATTCAATCTCGTGAATAAACAGGTAAATTTTTATTTTTGAAAAATCATTTTTTTATGGTATTCTCGCAAAAAATCTGTCAAAAAACTTTTGTTCCCAATCTATTTCTAAGCAGGATTTATAAAAAAAAATTAAAAAATCTCGATAATGTACAATGATGGGAGCCGGAATAGTTCAACAGAAATTTTTGATCAGATTATTTTTTCGAAAAATATCAAATTGTCTTTGAAAAAAATTAAAATTTTATAAAAATGTATTGTGTGGTATTAAAAGAAAACTCTTAAGACGGTGATTTAGGAACAAGAAGCCAGTACTAAACCAGTGGCAAAGGGAGACCTCCGACAGAGTTGCCCTCCCATAAAAAAAAAATAATAATAATAATAATAAAAAAATAATAAAAAAAAAAATTAAAAAAAGATTTAGGTAAATCTTCAAAAATACATAAAATTATGTTTTATACAAATTTTTGTTCAAGGCATGATTTACTATTTAAAGTTAAATAACTTTCGTTTCCGGTTTCGGATCTTCATAAAAAACAATTCTTCCTAATCAACAAGAGTTCTTCCTAATCAACAGGAGATTTTTTTTAGTACCAGAACAAACTCCCTAAATTGAACCCTTCTTGAGTTATCGTGTATACACATACACAGACACACACACACATACGGACGGCACTTCGAAAATAGGTTTTTTGGATTCCGTGGACCATGAAACGTGGTCATCAGTCAAAATCTTGACATCGAAAATTTTCGCGATTACAATACTTGCCCCATATATATTAAGTTCGGGCAAGTAAAAAACTCTTCCGCACCTTTTAACGCAACGGGATTAAGCTAAGTATCTGAAAAAATCTAAGTAATGTAGAAGAATCATTACAACCAGTCAGCGGACCCGGGGACGGAGTTCATATCCGGAAACCACTCGCGGTTTTAGAATTTATTATGTGAGAGACCTTGAGTTTGAAGGATGTACAAAGTAAGTAAAAGTTAAAACCAGAAATGATACAATCATTTTTAACTTCTAAAAATAACTTCAAATCATTAGAAAATATTACAATTTTAGAATTTAAAAACACTCAGAAATGTCATTTATAAAAATTATAAAAAGCAGAGGTCCTAAATGAGACCCCTGTGGAACTCCAGTACTAATAATTTCAATATTATATTCAAATTAATCAGCCGACCATAACGTTCATTTGTATGCCAAGAGGCTCCCCATTAACTGTCACCTGTCACTACCTGGGTTATATTTATATCACACCAGGAACAGGTTGGGAAATTTTCGACGCTACGTCGCATGTACATATTGAAAATGAAAATGATGAAATAATGGGTTTTAGTGTCATATTTTGGTGTGAAACTAGGCTTTTGATGAATTATCCAGACATCTTTGTGGCGAGTACTCCAGTTTAAGACGTCTGGACCACTGTCTAGTATAATTAATGTACGTTATTAATTATAAAATCACTCGCTAAATGTTCGTGGGTGATTTTAAAACTGAATTAAAAACTGCTGAAATGATTAACGTTTTAAACAGGTAACGAACAAGTTATCTATCCTGTGGTATAATTTGTATATAAATATCGGGGAAGACAAGCAGTGAATGTTGATAATGTATGCATTGCATGTTGGTTAATAATTGAGTAAAGCGATTTGCGCTGTTCCATGGCATCCTGGATTATGACGCACATCTGATGCCATGAAATATACATAGATAAATTTATTATCAATTCTCGTGCATAGTTTTACGTGATAGAAAAATTTGACTTTAAAATCGAGTTCTATTTTCTGCTTAATAATGAAATTTTTGATAACGTCATGAACTCGCAAACTGTTTCCATTTTAATTTAATTAATTAACAAAATAAAAAATATATCAAACTGTGATTTTATCAAGTTTTATTATTTTAATTTGAAATATGAAGGGAGCATTGATTTGAACTGTACTTTTTTATGCAGCAACAATAATAAAAAAAAAAGTTGATGAAACAAATTATAATTTTTTAAAATCCATTATGCCACCTCGATATTCAAAGCAGCTGTTGGTCTGAAAATGGGTGAAATATTTTTAATTATTTTTAAACCACTCCGAGCTACCGATATTTCAAAAGCAAGGATGTGTCTAAATCATACACTTTCGGCACATAAATAAAAATACTTTATTTTAAAATGTTTAAGTAAAAGTTGTGTCTTTCCGAAAGCTCTATCCAAAGGTAACACGACATAGGTTCCTATTTAAAGAATAAAATTTGTCCTTGATGTCCTTTACTTCCGATTTGTTCCGGAAAATTTCAATCCTACTATTTGATTCTCTGCGCAAGCCTGTGGCTGCAACCGTTAAACCGTAAAGAGTGAATACGGTAGAAATGTTTTTGAAGGGTTCACTCATTCTCCTTATAAATCCCAACATCTGATATGCCTTCTTTACAATATTGTCAATATGTACATTTAATATTAATTTAGAATGCAATGTAACGCCTAGATCCCTAATTTCGTTAACATTTGAGATAGGAGTTGTCATGGTGTTAACAATGGCAACATTGTAAATATTGGTTGTCATATTTGACAACCAGGTCCATGACAACAGTTGTGTTTTGTTATATATAAATGTCATTCTTAAATAAATAATTAATAAATCATAAATATATAAAAGTGTATAATTACGATAACAAAGGTTATTACATGGTGCCGAAACCAGTATAAAATGACAAAAAACGACGAAAGCATGATTGGGTTAAAACCGCCAAAACCATTGCCAATAAGCAATGAAACAGACATGTCGCAAGCATGGAAAACCTGGGTTCAACAGTATCAATGGTACGAAACAGCAACAAATTTAAAGAAAAAAGAACAAGCAGTACAGGTAGCAACTTTTATGACCATAATAGGACCTGATGCAATAATTATTTACAATACATTTAACCTTAAAGAAACAGATCTAAATAATGTAGAAAAAATAAAGAAAAAGTTCGAAGAATATTTTGTCCCTAAAATTAATGTAACCTACGAGCGCTACATATTTAATAAGACAGAACAGAAAATCAATGAAACATTTGATGATTTTCTTACGTCATTACGTAATAAATGCAAAAATTGCTCATTTGGAAAACTTGAAGACAGTTTAATATGTGACAGAATTGTAGTAGGCATAAATAACGACAAAATAAGGGAACGACTTCTTGAAGAGGATAAATTAACTTTAGAGCTAGCAATAAATATCTGCAGAGCAAATGAATTAGCAAGAAAACAGTTGAAAGCTATGAAAGACAACCAAGAAGAACATCAGGTAAATACATTACAAAACAAATCGAACACTAGTTACTACAAAATCAAAAAAGAAAAAACTAAGCCAAAAGAAACATTCAAGTGTAGTAGGTGTGGAACTACACATGAAAGAAAAGCTTGTCCAGCATTTAACCAAAATTGTAATAAGTGTAAGAAAAAAGGACATTTCTCCAAGTGCTGCAGAACAAAACAAATCAATTTTATTCACGGTAGCACTGATTTAGAAGAAGATCAAGTTCTATATGTTTCTGCAATAGATAATGAAGAAACAAAAACAGATGACTGGTTTGAAACATTGTGGATTTCACCAAATACAAAGGTCAAATTTAAACTTGATTCTGGTGCGCAATGCAACGTCATCCCAGAAAAATTAGCGCAGAAAGCAAAACTTGTGGTAAACCCGTCAAAAACAAAGAACTTGTTGTCATTTTCGAATCACAAAATAAAAGTGAAAGGCGAATGCTCAACGAAACTTAATTATAAAAACAAAAAAGAAAATATTAAATTTTTGATAGTTGGCGATGATCTACAACCAGTTTTAGGAAAAGACACATGTGTACAGTTGGGAATTTTAAAACGTATCGAAACAATAAATAAAGAAATATTCAGTGGTATTGGTTGCTTAAAGGGATACGTGTATGATATTGATCTAGTGGAAAATCCTAAACTACCGATTTATCCAGCTAGAAGAATACCATATCCAATCAGGAATGAAGTCAAACACGAATTAGATCAAATGACCAAAATGGGTATCATACGACCAATTAGCGAACCAACTCCAGCAGTCTCGCCAATGGTTGTAGTGAGACAAAATAATAAACTTCGCATTTGTTTAGACCCATCAGCAATCAACAAAAATGTGAAACGCAGACATTATCCATTAAACACGCTAGAAGAGATAACGGCAAGAATAAGTGGATCTAAAATATTTACACTTCTAGACTGTCGAAAAGGTTTTTGGCAAGTGAAAGTAACAGAAAGAACAGCAAAATATTTGACATTTGCGACACCGTGGGGTCGCTATACATGTCAAAGACTCCCTTTCGGACTAGCATCTGCACCAGAAGTATTTCAGCAAATAATGTGCAATCTGTTAAAAAATATACAAGGTGTGGAATGTTCAATGGATGATATTCTTATTCATGCGGAGTCAAAAGAGAAATTAGAAAAAATAACAAAAATAGTCATAAACCGTCTGGAAGAAGCGGGCCTGAAACTAAATGAAGACAAGTGCATATTTGCACAAAAGCACGTTAAATTCCTAGGACATTTATTGACAGAACAAGGATTACTGCCAGATAAGGAAAAGGTCAGTGCAATATCACTAATAAAAACACCCAGATGTGTCAAAGAACTTCAAAGATTTCTTGGAATGGTGACGTATATGGCAAAGTTTATTCCTAACCTAGCCGATCTGACTGCACCACTTAGAATATTACTGAAAAAACATAATGAGTGGGTATGGGACAGTCAGCAAGAAAATGCATTCCAAAAATTAAAGAAACAATTGAAAAAATAACCGGTCTTAGGATACTATGATCCAAAGAAACCAGTTACATTGTCCGTAGACGCGAGCAGTAAAGCATTAGGAGCAGTATTATTACAAGAAGGACGGCCTATTGCTTACAGTGCTAAGTCACTCACAAATACACAGCAAAACTACAGTCAATTGGAAAAAGAAACATTAGCAATAGTAGCAGCATGCAAAAAATTTCATGAATATATTTGGGGTAACAAAGAACTGGAAATAGAGTCTGACCACAAACCTTTGGAAGTAATATTCAAGAAACCACTACATGAAGCTCCACCAAGAATTCAGAGAATGTTAATGGAGGTAATACCTTACAACCCAACCATCAAATATAAGAAGGGTTCTGAATTATTTATAGCAGACACGCTCAGTAGAGACTGTGAACTAGCAAAAGAATTCGAGGAAAATACCAACCTATTACAAATACATGTAATTATTCCAATGTCGCAAGAAAAAGTTAACCAATTAAAAGATGCTGTTAACAAAAGTAAAGAACTAACATTGCTAAAAGAAACTATCCAAAAAGGATGGCCAATAGACAGATCGTCAGTTCCAGAAGATCTGTTGAAATATTGGACATACAGAGAACAGTTATCATATTATGAAAATATGATTTTAAAAAATGATCGAATACTCATTCCCGAAGAAATGAGAAATACTGTTATCAAATGCAGCCATTTAGGGCATAAAGGAATACAAGGATCAATAAGGATTGCCAAGGATAGCGTATTTTGGCCTAAAATGTCAACAGATATTACTAATTATGTAAAAAATTGCAAAATATGTCAAAAATTTCAAAATGATAACAAGCAAGAACCTTTAATTGAACAAGAAGTTCCAGATCGTCCATGGTCTCAAGTAGCATCAGACTTATTTAAATTAAACAAAAATTACTATATTGTGATAGTTGACAGTTATTCAGGATATTTTGACTTTAAATTGTTGAAAAACATAACCAGTACAGCTGTCATTACTGCACTAAAGAATTGGTTTGCAGTGCATGGTATCCCGGATGTTCTATTGACAGATAATGGAACACAATACACTTCAGAAGAATTTAAGTTGTTCAAACAAACATGGCAATTCAAGCACAGACTTTCAAGCCCGGAGTTCCCAAGATCGAACGGATTAGCAGAAAGATATGTGCAAGAAGCCAAAAATTTACTGAAGAAATGTCTAGAAGAAAAGTCGGATATCTATCTAGCACTACTACATCACAGAAATACACCTAGAGGCAATATCGGATCACCAGTTCAAAGGTTAATGAACCGAAGAACAAAAACGCTGTTACCATTACAGAAGAAACTACTGAAGCCTAAAATATTTAAAGAAGTCAGAGAAACATTAATTAAAAATAAAAAGACTGAAAAATTTTATAGTGATAAAAAGACAAAATCAGCTCCTGAATTTAGAGAAAATCAGAACATATTATATAGAAACGAAAACAAAAAATGGCTACCAGCGAAAATAATAAAAAAAGCAGAAGAACCAAGATCATTTATTATTCAAACGCCAGAAGGAAATATATATCGTAGAAATTCATGGTTTTTGAGAAATAATAATGAAGAAAAAATTTCTGAGGAAACGTCACAGTATTCACCACCTGACACTACAAAAACGAGAGAAGAGAAGAGAAAAGAAGAACTAGTAACTCAGCCCGTAGTGAGGAGGTCTGGTAGAAAAATAACATCATAGATTAAAAATTACTTGTAATCATAAAATAATTGTTATTGTAAAAATATTGTAAAACGTTATCTTTCTTTTAGGAAAAAGAGGGATGTCATGGTGTTAACAATGGCAACATTGTAAATATTGGTTGTCATATTTGACAACCAGGTCCATGACAACAGTTGTGTTTTGTTAGATAATAAATGTCATTCTTAAATAAATAATTAATAAATCATAAATATATAAAAGTGTATAATTACGATAACAAAGGTTATTACAGGAGTATTATGAATCTTATAATTATAATTTATTACATTTCTATTCCTGGTAAATGAGATTTTGAAACATTAAGGCCCGGTCTTTCCACCTTCAGATAAAGGTCCAGGTAAATATCTGACAGATAAGGTTATTTGAAACTTCATCTGCTGAATAAATGTCAATACCAGTCAGTGAATCCAATATGTCAGTCTCATTATCCGTTAGATAACTATCCGATAGATACATTTGTATAGAAAGAAGGGATGACATTTACTCAGCAGATGAAGTTACAAATAACTTTATCTGTCAGATAGTTACCTGGAAGTTTAACTGAAGGTGAAAAAACCGGGCCTTAGACAAATTTAATTTTAACTTATTTTTCAAACAATATTCCTGTAATTTGTCAACATCACGTTGAATACTGATACAATCATTTGTGGTTTTAACTTCTAAAAATAATTTCAAATCATCAGCAAACATTACAAATTTAGAATTTAAAAAACACTCAGAAATGTCATTTATAAACATTATAAAAAGCAGAGGTCCTAAATGCGACCCCTGTGGAACTCCAGAACTAATATTTACAAATCTTAAAGAAATAAATTTGGCCAGTTTTAAGGTCATAAGGTCAGTTTGAATTTCTACACCCAAAATACATTGGAAATTATATAAATCATGATTATACCTAAAGAAATGAAAGTAGGAGTTCCTCAGGGATAGGTGCTAGGACCAGTCTTGAACAGTGTATACAATCTTTCTTTTTGTTACAGATCAGGAGTACTGGTACGAGCAGGCAAGACAAGCATTGCGGAAGCGTTTACAATATACGGCAGACCACAGGCCTCACGCTAAAAATGTGGTGTATTTTGTTGGAGATGGAATGGGAGTTGCTACTGCAACCGCTGCCAGAATACTTCGCGGACAGCGACAGGGCAAACGCGGGGAAGAACATGAATTAGCCTGGGATACTTTTCCCGCTGTTGCCTTAGCTAAGGTAAGAATTAATTAAAATAAGAACATTAACAGTTAAATATTGTCCTATTGTTTGATTTGAATTGTAAGCATTTTGATTGGTTATGAGTTTACTCTATTCCTATTGGTTGACTAGAATTTATATTATTCTGATTGGTTAACAGGTAAATTGATGAGACAAGACTCATATAAATTTGTTTTTGGGGAAACCTTGAGTTTTTCTCTACATAGCCTTCTTCACGCTCTACACACTTTTGCCAACGTTTTGGAAGCTTGAATATTCCTTGCTCAAAAAAAGTTTGAGAGCGCGTCGTCAACCAATTGCGCACACGCTCCTCGACATCTTCATTGTTTTCGAATCGTTCCCCTCCAAGCAATTCTTTCATGGGCTCAATCAACAAATAGTCACAGGGGGACAAAACTGGACTGTAGGAAGGGTGATCGAAGGTTTCCTAGTGCCTGTCCTCCAATTTGTCCCTTGTCAAAATCGAGGAGTGAGGTTTGGGGAAGGATGACATATCTGATGGCGATGGGCACTCCCAATGCTGATACCTACTTCTGACGCGATTTCGTCAACCGGCGATCACTTTCAACAATCTCTCGAACGGATGTTGTCATCTGTGATACTTGACTTTGGGCGTCGATCATGACTTTCGTTTTCAACACTTCCTCGGCCGTCCTTAATTTGTCTGGCAACACTCGGTTCTGGGACAGTGTAGCGTCCTCAAACTGTGCCTTCAAGCGAGTTAAAATCTCCGGGGGTTTAACCCCTTCATTGGTTAAAAACTTTATAATAATACGTTGCGCAACAGACGAAGGAACCTCTTGTTCACTCATGGCTGTACTGAGGACAGAACAGAGCGGAGCAGCTAACCAGGCTGGTTCCCCGTCGCTAACACAACAACCATCAACCTCCCACTGCACTATCCAACTCGGAATTGCTTGCTGAGTACACTAGCAAAATTACCGTTCATATTTGAAGCACCCTAGTAGTTACTCTCTTTTCTTTTATCGATATACAGATCAATTCTGTAAAAAGTTACTGTGTAGTAACGTTACTACAAGATAAAATATTATAAAAGTATAATGACTCTCATTCATGATAGTAACTGACCTTGCTCATAGTGACAAATTTAGTTACTATGATCATAGTAACTGAGTTACAGAATTGGTCTGATTGTTGCTAGATCAACGAATCTTTCTTGGATCATTGCTGTTCGCAAACAATTTTTAAACAGCTTAAGTTTGGAAAATTTCAGATGTTATATAGAAATCTAACATGTCGTACTCCGCTCTTGCTAAGCGGCGCGGTGAGGCAGACTATTTTTATGCTACCGACGGTACTGCGTCAATAATAAATGTAGTTTTGCTACATCATAAGGTCCTTATGTATTGTGTTTAAATATTTTTAAATTTTCTGTTTTCAGATGTGTCTGGTATAGAAACCTTTGATAAAAACTTGTCGCCGGTTTATTTTAATATTCTCTTGAAGTTTTTTCTAACTATTCTGACGTTTGCTTTCAGTTCTGTTCTTTGTCCAATTTGGAAGTTTTGTAAAAGGGATAACAAAAAAAAACTTTTCTATTTCCTATTTTCCAATTTGTTTCTCGCCATTGAACTTCAAGAAGTATAAACACAAAAGAAAAAACTTTAAAGATATATTTAGTATTAAAAGAAGATAATATTTAAATTAAATAAAATTTTCATTAAGGTTTTATAATTATTGTTCCAGGACGACCTATTGTTCCGCAGTAAGGAAAAAATATAAAATGAATTTTGTTTGAGTTTTGTATATTTATTTGAATGTATAAACAATTATCAACAATTATAGAGACTAAATCAAAAAGTAAAGGAAAAACGTCCAGATTTATTTAACCGAAAAAGAATAATTTTTAACTTCATGACAATGCCGGTCACCATGGCGTAGTGGTTAGTGCACTAACTTCTAGGCCATGAGGGCTCGGGTTCGAATCCCGGTTATGGCATGGAATTTTTCAATAAATAAAATGCATCTGGATAATGGCCTCAGTAGCTAAGTCCAAAAACTTCATGACAATGCACCTCCAGACTAAGCAAAAATAACCCGCGGCAAAATTCAGGACTTAAACTGGGAAATTATTCCACATCCACCGTTTTCACTCGATTTCGCGCCTTCCGATTTTCACTTATTTACGTCTACGGAACATACACTCAGAGATAAAAAAATTTAAATTTAAAAAATAATACGCTAGTTATGAAATGTCATAATTCAAGAAAAACAAAACGTTGTCAACGAATCTTTGGTTGCGAGAGAGAAAATTATATTTCCATCCTTGCATATCAAGTTTGGGCTTATGTAGCAATTTTTGAAGGCTTTAAATCGAGATGGACTTTGTGTAAAAAACACAAAAAATGTGTTGTACTATTTCGGTTCACACAAATGTACATTACTTTTTTCAGATTTTTAGTTTAAACCATCTGGGCTTCAGGGTGTGGGACAACAATTTTTTTGCATAAATTTAGCAAAATCGCGTCTAAATAATTTATTTTGCAAAAATTATATTTTGATAGTTAATTCACGTACTAAGGGCTTTTATTTCATACCCTACTAAGAATTAAAAAAAAAAAAAAACGATAATTAGATAATTGTTTATATTCTTAGGGGGATATGTTTTTTAGATGTTTTAGTATTTTTCCTATGTGCGGGTCAAAGGATTGTATAAGCATGCCAAATTTCAACTCTCTAGGTTTAGCCGTTTGGCTGCAATTTTTACCGAACAGACAGACAGGCGACAAAATGACAGTATAAGGGTTTTTTGGTCATACCTACAAAACCCTAAAAATTAATACTTAACATCGCCTGCTCCATGGTTATTTGTGTGACACGTAGTTTCTTTAACGATTTCAAATTCTTAAATACGAATTTCATTTTTGAGAAATAAACTTATTTTTGTTTACGTTTAATATTTATTTTTCAATTCCCTTATTCGTGGTTGATATTTGTGCAATATTATGCATCTTTTTGAAGGAGATTCTGGTGTTGACAAGCAAATATGCACTACCCGCATACTATATCATCTGGTTGGTGTTGTATGGTTGTTCAGGTATTTCAATTCCCGACCTAGTTTCACTGGATATCGGGTAAATCAGTGAATACTGTACGGTCCATTGACTCTTCCGAGCCTCGGAAAATTCTACGACCATAGGAAATATGCAAAAGAAAGATGCTACGTTTGCTGAAATGGCAGGTTTGCTTATTGATAAGATTAACATCTATACTCCAGTTGAATTGACTGTTCTTTTGTAACAGTTGCACGTGAGATATCTTGGTTCCAACCCAGGTTGTAATTAGAATAAGAATAAAGATATTCAAGTACTAAATGAGGAGTAAATGCCAAAAGCAGATTTACATTAGAAAATAGAAACAGGAAAACTGAATTTCCACTTTTACTTAGAGTTATATCCATAACATAATCATAAAAAATGATTTGTATAAAAATAAATATACTTTTCATGAAGGAAGAACAAAAAGGCAAATTGTGCATATTAGCGACCCCATTAGCGATCGGCCAGAGCTGAATGCCCGCGCGTGTATACCAGGTCTACAAGTATGAAATGCGGATTTTTTTCAAACTTGCCGCGCAAACAGAGTTTATAGTTCAAAGTTTCAACACATGTGGCGTTTTGTTAAGTTATCATTAGTGTCAAAGGCGTATAAGTTATAATTTGAAAAGTGATCATATAGTTTTGTTTTACTGTGTTAAAAATGTCAAATTTTGTACCAAATAAAGAGCATTCGCGGACAGTACTACTGTTTTGTTTTCATTTGAAAAAAACTGCTGCTGAATCATACCGACTGCTTCGAGAAGCTTATAGTGAATATGCTCAATCGCAAGATACGTGTGAACGATGGTTTCGGCGTTTCAAAAGTGGTGACTTTGATCTTACAGACAAAGAACATGGAAAACCTCCAAAAAAATATGAAGATACAAAATTGGAAACATTGCTACAGGAAGACGATAGTCAATCACAATAACAACTAGCAGAGCAGTTAGGCGTTAGTCAACAAGCTGTTTCCAATCGCCTACGAGAGATGGGTAAGATCCAGAAAGTCGGCAGATGGGTTCCACATGCATTGAATGAGAGGCAGATGGAAAAACGCAAAAACACTTGTGAAATTTTGCTTGCACGATACAAAAGAAAGTCTTTTTTGCATCGTATCATTTCTGGCAATGAAAATTGGATTTATTTTGAAAATCCCAAACGCAAAAAATCATGGGTGAACCCAGGCTCACCATCCACATCAACTACAAGACCGAATCGCTTTGGCAAAAAGACAATGCTCTGTGCTTGGTGGGACCAAAAGGGTGTGGTCTATTATGAATTGTTAAAACCTGGTGAAACAGTTAATACCCAACGCTACCAACAACAACTGATTGAATTGAACTATTTGCTGCTCATAAAACGACCAGAATACAAAAGAAGACAGCACAAGGTAATCTTTCTTCACGATAACACTCCATCACATAAGGCAAAAGCAGTTTGCAACACATTGGAGGCACTCAAGTGGGAAGTGCTACCTCATGCCGCTTACTCACCAGACTTGACCCATTCAGATTACCACTTGTTCGCATCGATGGGTCACGCACTTGCCGAGCAGCACTTTTGTTCATATGAAAATGTGAACGAATGGCTAGATGAATGGTTTGCGGGGAAAGGGGAAGAGTTCTACTGGCGAGATATTCACAAATTGCCTGAAAGATGGGAAAATTTTATAACTTCTAATGGAGCATACTTTGAATAAATAAACTTGTACTGTTCTTTTGAGTTTAATGTGTTTTATTAAAAAAAAAAAAAAAATCCGCATTTCATACTTGTAGACCTGGTACAAAGGGACATACGTTGAAGTTACCATATTATAATTTAACAAAACATAGGACAAAAACTATTAACGTACGTTACACTAAGAAGCAGAAATACGTTCTTGACATGTTACATAAAACTGTGTGAAATAGATATATATTTCTTTATCGGATCTCAATCGATAAATCTGTCAAGTAAATTCTCCTTTACTATAACTAAATGTTTCTGTTAAGTATTACATAACGCTCAGGTATTAATGATCTCACTGTAGTTTGTGTGTGTGTAAGTTTTTCAGATTCATTACAACAGTTTTCGAGTTTTTCCGAATCTTATCAAACAGATTGTAATTTTGTCGTATATTTCCGCTAAATTCAGCAATCAATAAAATAATGAAAACAAATTTTAATCTTGCTTATTCATTTATCAGCTAACTTTCGTATATTCAACTCAATCAAGCCACAAAAATCGCTGAAACTGTAAAACTGAAACACAAATAGAATGAAAATGTATTACTCTTTGTTCTGAAAAGCAAATATTTACATTTTTCAGAGATTTGATTTTACATTTTTCAGCGGTTGCAATGGTTCTTTATGTGGGTTATGAATATTCATAAAACCTTTGCTTTTTTTTGTTTCTATATATTTATAAGTTATGAAAAAGTTGTAAGTCCTTCATCAATGTTTGACATAAACTAAAACATAGAAAGAATTTATATCTAAAAGACTTGAAGATCTAAAAGTAATCTTACAAATAAGTCTTATATTTTGAATAAATAATTGGGGTGTTTCTCAACGCTTAGGTGGCTCATAGGGTCTGTCAGTTCAAATGGCGTGGCATCCATGGAAGTAAGGGATGCAGTGCTTCCTGCTCAATTACACTGAATTTTTTTTTTTTGTAATTGCTGAAGCGCCTGGCTCCTCTCTGGGACAATTCGTTATTATTGACCAACATTTTCTTGGAACTTATAGCATACCTTCTCGTAATTAGGTGACCGGAAAATGCAGATGGAGAAGAAAATTTACGTTTTTGACTGGATAGTTAATAGATTCTTGCTCATCTACAACCATTTCGACATACATATAAGTATGTGAGAGATATTCAAACTGACCCAGGATCACTTTCCCAGTAAATTGTTCTGCAACTTGGAAAAACTGAACTGATTTTAATTTTTTTTGTTTTAATTTTGATGATTGTATAATGGAAATCACTCAATTTCTGTTAACCTAGTGCTGATCCTTAGCTCTGTTGTTCCAAAAACATAAAAAACAAGGATATTTTGTATATCCACTTTACTGTCCAAGGAGGAAGTTTACCATTTTTAGATAAAAAACTAAAATCAATTAGTCTGTATCTCAAAAACTAGAGCTGCTACGAAAAAGAGTCTTTTTGGAATCAGCACATCAAAAACATACAAAATCAGTTCTTACTTTTCCGGCACCAAGATAAAAAAATTATTTTGTTGGGCAGTGTTGTTATTAAAGCCGTGTTTTAACATTTTTATATTCATATTCATATTCATATTCATATGAAGATAAGGTGCTCTCTGCACCTTGCACCAATTGTAGCAAAATGTTCGGTACTATTCTACTTTAGCAAACCCACCTTACTGCGCATGCGTGCAGTGTTGGCAATAGTAAAATGTAATATATCAATTTTAATAATTTAAATTTAATATCAATTTATTAAATGAGTTTATTTATAAGAAATATAGAAATAAGTAATATTTCCTTAATTTCTACTGTTATTAGAGTTTTAATATATAAATGTAGTTTAAATTTAATTTAATATTATTTATTTTCACTTTTTTCTGTTGTAGTTATTTATTATGCATTGTATCGATATTTTTAAAAATTTTAATTCAGGTGGACAATGAACTGGCCCCCTGCACCACCATGTTATAAACGTATGCACAATGATACACAATTTTAATTAGGCTAATGTGGGGGGAAAATTAAGTATTGTGCACCTAAAAACAAGGTAATTAGGTTAGGTTTAGTTAGTAAAAATCTAGGACAACAGAAGCAGAAAGACTCAA
Source organism: Liopterus haemorrhoidalis (assembly GCA_963971575.1). Taxonomy (NCBI): domain Eukaryota; kingdom Metazoa; phylum Arthropoda; class Insecta; order Coleoptera; family Dytiscidae; genus Liopterus; species Liopterus haemorrhoidalis. Next base: position 6,669,090 of record OZ020622.1, on the reverse strand, counting down.
AGTAACCTTAAAGGAGTTCGTGTGAAAAAAAAAATATATATATATAAAGAATGTATACACTTTACAAAATATAACAACAACAAGATAAAGGTATAACTACTGAATTACACCCTACACCGCACAAACGTTTTTTACACAAACTTTTTTAAGCTTACTTTGAGCTTTTCGGCTTCTGCTGTCCTAGACTTTTACTAACTAAACCTAACCTAATCACCCAGTTTTTAGGTGCACTAAATTATGTTCCCCCTTTTTTAATCTTTAATCGGCTGTGAATGTAATATTATTATTTATTCTTATTATAAAATACCGGAATATTAATTTAATTAGATTTATTTAACTGAAAGTTAAGCATTATTATACAAATAATTTTAATTCTATTTTGATTTTAGTTTAAATTTACTTGTTTTAATTTTACTATAGTTGGCAACATTGTCTAGTGGGTTTGCTAAAGTAGAATAGTGCCAAATGTTCTATATGGTTTCTGTCATAGACTATGGGTTCTGTGCAGTGTTGCCAACTTTGTAGATTTTCTCCAAAATCTGATATAATGAGACGTTGATTTAATTTCAATCTTTATTCTTAACACCAAGTTCATTCATATTTTTCTAAATATTTGTTGAATTAAATAGAACTGTAACTCAATATTGATTAGTAATTAATTTAATTGATATGAATGGTTCAGTGTAGTTTAATGATTCTACAGAGTAACAAGCTTCAAAGTTTTGAATTAGGATATATTCATTTGCATACTCGAAATGAAAACGGCTTCAGCATATTTCAAATGTGTACATTGGAGATAAATATATTTGTGAAAGATATGCATAATTTTAGTACTAAAGCAAATGAAAAGGGTTCAAAACGAAAATCAAAACAGAGAGGAAAATATGAATACCACATTTTGAATCAACGAAAATTAGAAGTTGTTATATACACTCTAAAACCAGTGGCGAAGGAAGACCTCCGCTAGACTTGCCCTCGCATAAAAAAAATAATAATAATAAAAAAAAAATACATATATATATTTTTTTTTAATTTAAAAAAAGATTTAGGTAAATCTTCAAAAATACATCAAATTATGTCCTATACAATTTTTTGTCCAAGGCTTGGTTTACTAGTTACGATTTTTTTTAAATTTTAATGTTTAATAACTTTCGTTTCCGGTTTCGGATTTTAATAAAAAACAATAGGGTTCTTCCCAGTTATTAGGAGATTTTTTTAGTACCAGAACGAACTCTTTAAGTTAAACCGTTTTTGAGTTATCGTGTATACACACAGGCACACACACAGACACACACACACACAGACACACACACACAGACACACACACATACGGACGGCACTTCGAAAATAGGTTTTTTGGATTCCCTGGACCATGAAACATGGTCATCAGTCAAAATCTCGACATCGAAAATTTTCGCGATTACAATACTTGCCCCTTATATACTAGGTCGGGCAAGTAAAAAGTAGTGTTAAAGAGACTTCATGGTAAACTAAAAAATGAACTTTAATGTACCATAAAGTCCCTCGCTCTTTGTGTTCATTATTTACACTTTTTTTTTTTTTTTGTTAAATTTAGTGTAAAGTTTACACTTATCTACATACTGGTTAAATAATAGTGTTAGAAAATAAATAGTGTTACGGTAGTGTTAATTTGAATATTGAAAAAATAATATTTCATAAAAAATAACATTAACTGAATAAATGAAGATATACACGGTGATTTGGTTAAAAATATTTTATTTTTTCTAAATGAAACTTTTATTTTTTTTAAATGAAAATTTTAACCAAACTGATAATGAACTTTTGCACTTATGAATTTTTTGCTGTGTAAAGCTTTTAAGTGTAATTTTGGAAAAAAAAAGGAAACAAAAAATATTTAGGTCTAGAGAAAATCTAGCGTTAAGTTCTATGATTTTTTTTGCCCATTTAGAGCAAGAATTTTAAGATTTGCTTTGCTTCATAGTTTTGCTTTCTTAATCTTTTTTACTATTTTGTGGTGTGACCTCGCGGCCAGTGGTAGCAAACGAGTGATCCGCGGGTCATACAGTGACGCGTATGACGATTTCAAATGACCCCTACAAAAGAAGATCTTTGTAGTTCTGAAGATTCTAAAAAGAGATTCAAATAGGGTTAAGCGATCGCATTCACGAAATAAGTTTGGGAAATAAACAAATATAATAATAATAGCGAAGTGAAATTCAACTATTACCTGTTATACACACACCGGCAAACTTAAAGGAACAGATTGAAAATTATGTTTTTTTTTTTAATTTTATTATTAAGTAGCCTATATCTAGATAGCTTTGAATGCTCTACTAAACAATGTATGAAGATTGTATCGATGCCAAGGAGAACAAAATGTCCCATTTAATTTTGCTACTACTGTATCTTTTGGTGGAAGTTGAATTATGGTGTGGGGTGGAATATATTTGGGAGCTCGCAAAAAGTTAGTGGTGATTGATAGCAAAGCGTTAATTGCAGAAAGGTACATCAGAGATATTCTTCAAGACCATGTTGTACCTTTTGCTCCATATATCGGAGAAAAATTCACCCTAATGCAGGATAATGCGCGCCCACACGTCGCCCACTGTGTAACTGACTTTTTAAATCAAGTTGGTATAACAACAATGGGTTGGCCAGCGTGCTCCCCTGACCTCAACCCGATTGAACATTATACCAAAAAACATCGTACTAGAAGATGACCTGAGAGATATCAACAATATGTACAACTACAGGGAAAATAATTAGATTTTTATGTCTGTTCCTTTAAATTTCCCGGTGTGTGTAATTCCGCATTATAAACGTCAAATACAAGGCCGCTGGCTCAGGTTGAGGTAACGAGATTAGCAGGGGATTCCAAGCAAATAATTACACACTAAAGAGGTAGATTTTTATTGACGCATTATTTATTTAACCCGCGATTTAAATCTACAAAATTTAAATACAAGTTAAATTTTGACTCGTTTGGGAAAAAAGGTCTTTTTTGTAATTTAGTTAGTCTTGTTATTTTATAGGCCGTTTTTTCGTAGCCCATAATATGCTCCATTTGCCGTTATGACTCTCCCCGTTATTTCAGGCGTTATTGATCCTTTTCGTTAATATATCCTAATTCTTTTTCATAATTTTTTTTTTAATTTAAGTTAAATACTTCTGGTTAAATATCAATAGAAGAGTAATTTTTTGCTTTATTCTAAAAATTCTTTGTCTGTACCCGTCGGCTATTTTTTCTTTCTTTTCTTAACACCATTTCTTTAATTATATCATTTCAAGTTTTTAAACCTGAGGCTATTGAGAAGTGATAATAGATGTAAAACCACTTAGTTTTTATAAATTTAATTTCGTTTTAGTTAAGCTAGACTCTCGTGTATTATTATAAACTTTTAAAAGTTAAAATGACTTTTTGAAAGCTTTAACTGATGTTTTTATATAGACAAGGGAACTGACCAGTGTTTATCAACCTTTTTACCCTTACAGAACATTTGAAATCATGTGTGAGGGGCAGCCAGTTTTTTCTTTTTACTTTTATTTGTTGACTTTAGCTTTATTTGTTGTGTGGGCGAAATTCTGAAAATCATTTTAGAACGTAGGGAATAAATTCTGAAAATCAATTAAGGGGGAGTGGAGAAATTCCGCAAATCTTTTGTGGAAGGGGGGAGGGTGATTCTAAAAAAAAAAACAAGGGGTAAAAATTTCATGCGAACCGTTTGAAATTTATTGTTGCGCAGGTTCGGCCCGCGGGCCGTAGGCTGGACACTGCAATATATTGATCAAAAAGTCCCCCCCCCAAATATTTTACCCACCAGCCGCTACTGCTCATCGGCGTATGTTTTAAGTGCCAACAAGCGTTCTATGTGCCCAGGTATAATTGAAAGTAAGGCAATATTTATTCTCGCTGGTCGGCGCAAGCGCTTATAGGCCCCGGTAACAATCTTTCTACGTGTTTGTACCTTCAGTTTGCATGCTTTGGTTTGTACAGAGCGATCAACAAATCTTGTCCGTTATGGAATACTTGACAGAAACATTTAGTTATCAAACTTAGTTACAAGGACATGTATACATAGGCGTACATTCTATTTTTATTACGTTATACGAATTTATTATTAAATGAACACAATTTTTCTCTACACGCCAATGAGTTGATAACAGGTTAGGGTGACCATTTTCTTAAGAAGGCAATGCGGAACGGAACAAAAAATGTCCTCATCTCCCAAATCCAAGTGAAGAGCAAAAAAAGGTCCTCACTTCCAAAATGTTAAAATGCGGGACAAAATGTTAAAATGCGGGACAGTCCCGCAAAATGGGGGACGAATGGTCACCCTATAACAGGTATTAAGTTAGGAACACATATTGTCGTTGTTCCTCGGGTGAGTTCGGACAAACGAAGTAATCTGATTGGTTCTTTGTTAAATTTGGATTTTCAGCTGTGAATTAGAATACAGTTTTGATATTTTTAAACTCATTGTTTACTGTTATGTAACTGATACGAAATAATGATCGCACGGTAGAAACAGCACGACACATCTAACTATCGCTTCAAGGTCGTTCGTTTTTCTACTACAATGCAAAATCCGTATTAGTGGATCAGGATGCACATAATGCGTGTCCGTATCCGCAGATCTGGCTTTTATGTGATCCGTTACATCACTACTATACAGTGGGTGGCCAAATTATTAGGGACAGTGCAGATTTTCTGTAATTTTCAAATGAATTTAATGAGGAAATAAGTGGCTTTGGGTCTCGTATTTATTTTTATTCATTAGAGTGCTTTATTTAGAATAAAAAACGACATAATTGCTTATTCATAATCATTTATTTTTGTATAAAAAGTGTTAATTTAACAAATTAAGTAAAATATTAATATTTTGTAATGCCACCCTTTGCTGCGATTGCGACTTCCAGGCGTTTGGGCCTGCTTTCTATGCAGTCTTTTGCGTTGTGTCGCAGATTGGGGTTGTGATGCCACTCTCTGATAAGGGTTTCTATATATTGCCGCTTGGTGGTGATGATTTCTTTGGCGATCTCCCGCTTTTTAAAATAATAATGATACTAGCAACAAGAATATAGAAGAAAAATGATTTAAAAACAATTTATTTTCTCACAAAATGCATTTAAACTTGAAAATTACAGGGGGGTGTGCTGTCCCTAATAATTTGGCCATCTACTGTAAACTGGGCAAGCGAAAAAATCTAATGTTTTCCCTCTATGTGGCTCAAAGAAATGCAATTGTATGTTAAATTTAAACTCACTATGTCCAGCTGTTTGGCTACAATTTCTACCAAACAGAGACAGGAATAATATTACAAGGGTCCCTTGATTAGAATCATCAAACCCTTTATACTGGTGATTTTTAACTTCCCCCTTTCTTTGAACTTTTTATCAATTGTTTTAATTCCTTTTCAATAATTTTAATCCTTGATCTTTTTTTAGTTTGCCACACAGTTTTATGAAAAGCGCAATGTGGTTGGCATTAAATCCATTCTAAAATCAATCAAACGTAATGTAGGCTTGGAATAATGGAACAGATTTCACTCTGGAAATCTTAGAGCCAAGTCAGGCGTGTTATCGCAAAAATACAACTTTTAAAATGTCAAAAGCATGTATCAAAATCATTTTTTATTTCACAAAGAATATATTTGCAAATATATGAGATTTTAAATGTTATCAAAATATCGAGAATGTTAGAGAAAAAATAAAATTTGCTACATTTTAATGTGAAGTTTGAATTTTTTTTGGTGCTTGAAAATATCATTATTAATCTTTTTTTTTAAATCTATTTCGTTCGTATCTAGGTCCTATAGGCATGGACTTTACCTAAAAATTGGACGTAGCAAGCTTTGAAAACAATAAAAAAAGAAACAAAATATCTCCAAAATAAACTATTTGACTATTTAGAAAAAAAAACTATTACTTTTTACAATTATTTTACAAAAAAAAAAAAAAACAAATGTTCGATCAAACCACCATTATTGTCCACACATTTTCTCATTCAGTTTATTTTAGAGATATTTTGTTTCTTTTTTTTATTGTTTTCAAATCTTACTACGTTCAACTTTGTAAAACTTATGTTGATTATTATTTTGTAAATAAATGGTCGCCACTTTGAAATGGTTAACATAAAAATATGACTTTTTGGTGTCATTGTAAAGCTAATTTAATGTACATTTAGGAAAAAAATATAAAATTATCGATTCCCTATGCTAGATCAAAAGTTGACATCATTTCCGGTGAAACCGGAAGTGTCTCAGAATTCTTATAGTAACCTTTAGATGGGCCTTTTTGTCTAGTTTAACTTTTGTTCTGAAGATTTTTTGTATCTTTACAAATAAAGGAGGTTTTCGGGGTGCCCCGTTTCAAACAAACACCCTGTATATAGTAGGAATATCTTACTATATATACAGATAGGTATTAAAGCCGATGGACAGGCGATTTGTCGATGGTTCTACATCCGTTGCTTGTCAACAAAGCGACTATGCGAATCTAGTTTTTGTTCTTCACGTTACCTACATTGTTTTTAGAAATTTAATAATTTATTTAGATGCTGATACAAAAATTATTAAGAAATTTGCAAAACTCTCCGATGTGATTTTAGCGCGTTTGAAAGCTCGTGACTCGTTTGTTTTCTATTATCACTTATTAAACAGTAATCAAAGGCATTTGTAGTGGCTCCTTAACAGATTCCTCGAGGGCTTATTGAATTATTAACTTGTGCTAATAGCAAAGTTCGTCCAGGACATTAGATATATCAAAGCTTCTGCCCTTGATTTTATGTCCGTGCTGACGTAACAAGCTTTCACAGGAAATGTCATTAGGCACTCATTCAGCACTGATTTAGAACAGTTATTTATAAGAAAATAACGTCCTTTCCATCAGTATGACCTCAGCTTGATTAAAATAAAGTAATAAAAAATAATACAGTAGTTAATGCACAAGATGATGAAGATTTGAGCTATATGGTTCGAAAACTGAAAAAAGAACATGAAAAAGATAGCTTGAAAATAAACTTCACGAAAATAGAGGATAATACTCTTCAGAATAAAAATTGTAGTTCGTACAGTGTGGCATCTAGCGGCATATTACTGAAACCACATATTTTTCAAACTGAGTTCATCTAATTGATATGAAAAATAGTTCTCGATCATATCACGGTAGAAATCACCATCCATAGTTAATTTTTGACCACCTAATAGATCTTACTGCTGATCAGGGGATGTTTAGTCCTTGAATTCATAAGAACTCATGTGAATTCGTAGATATTGCCTTGACATAAATCGGTTTTAACGGATTATTTACAGTAAACCAGGTTTAATTGTGCCATAAAACTAATCAAATGAAAACTTAGATTAATTTGTTTGTTGACCTCTTTAGTAATCATCATAAACTTAGTTACATTGTAGTTTTACGATCCAGTGTAAGACAGTTAAATTATTAAAAGAAAATTTCATGGCTAAACATGATTAAAAAATATTGTTTATGATAAACTAGTGTTTGGACGTAATTAGTCTCTGACCTCAAAAAATTATTTAACAAAAGTCGCTATAAAAGCAATAACTAACAACTTTTACAGTCTGTTTCAAACGGTTAGGTGGAACTAAATGGGAATTTCGTTCTTTTAGGTTGTCACGAAAAGGGACCTTGCTTGGGTTATTTAATTTTTCACGTTGGAATGTCAAAATTTAAAATTCCAACAATGAAACCATGGAAACGAATGACATATGTCAAACTTAAATTAATTTTCTTACATATTTTAATGACAAAAAAATAAATAAATGGGATATTTGTATTAAGAATGACACAAAAAATCAAAATATAAAGAAAATGACATTTTAAAATGATACTAACCTTAACCAAAAAATATTTGTTGCAAGTATGATTTACAAAGCTTAAACAAAACGGACGAAAAGCATGATTTAAACGATGAAAGTAACTAGATTGCAAAATCTAGTTCCGCCTAAACGTTTGGAACAGACTTTATTTGAGATGTTTTAAGGTAAAACAAAAAAAAAATTTGAAAATTTTTTCGAAATTTTTTCCATCTATTTTTTCATACTTGGGTGCATTCGAGTTGTACAGAGTAGAGCGAGCGCTGAGCGAACAGTTGATGGTGACGTCATGAATAGAGCACTAACGGAGCGAGCGTTCTTGTGACCTAATGTTTATAAAATCTAACCCTACAATTTTAGGCGGCGTTTTTACTGTCAGATTAGTTCACGTCAGTCATGAATCAAAATTATATACCTCGGTTTTTCCTTGATTTTTTTTCAATGATGAAGAAATAAAATGAATTAAAAATTAAATAATAATTAATGAATTAATTTAATGAATTTTTTCCATTTTAATTTTATGCACGGTGTATTTTAATAATTTTTTTGCTGTTTACAGAACGTCACAAATACATAAAATTGCCGTACTCTGTAGCTATAAACAAATAACAATATTATTTGTCTATTGTTATTTGTCTAAGGCTATTATTTTTATTTTATTTATAATTTAATTTTAAACTTTCATTTCTTTCCCGCCGTTCCCCCACTTTTTTAATTCATACTCCATATGCTCGGTCTTAAAACCCCGAACACATAGAGCGCACTCTAAATGCTCGCTCGATCGCAAAACGAATGCAATTGAGTGTACTCCGAGCGTCAAATCGAACACGTTTGAGTGTACAGAACGTGCTCGGAACGCTCGGAGCGTCAAATCGAATGTACCCACTTATATGTAACGTTTCCATGGTAATGATAAATAATATCTCTATAAGAAAATATTAGGCAAAGTTATTTCTACTCTGCTGCTAGAATGTATTTTATACAAGTACTTTGTGATGACGGTCGGTCCTGTGGTGGCCACAGCTGATATTTTTCCATGATTTTATTGATGAAATTTAAACACTTTACACTCATCAATAAATTGAAGGTCACCTTTTTAATTTATTGATCAATAAATTGAACCGAGTAAAACCCAGTTTAGTCTATTAATGCCACCAAATCTTTTATTTTTGATCAGTTTTATATTAAAAATACTATTGTTTCTTTTCTATATTGTCAGTTTACTTAAATTTTGTTGTCTTAAAAAATTGCAATACTGTGAAAACGAATTGTCAAGAAATATAGAAGACAGCAAAAATTTCTCGCTTACTTCGTCCAAATCTGAAGTCACGACTGTTATATAAAATACGTGTCAGAACAATACAACAAATAAAAAAACTAGAGATGAAATCTTCTGTATCACAGCATAACGGCTGACGTCAAGACACAATTTAGCTTTCATATAGAGCTACTTTGATAGCAAATATTCAACATCGAAATCAGAAATTATTACAAGTTTTCTGGATACGCAGAAAGCATTTATGTACAGGACTGGAAACGTTGCATTTAGTTGAGAAAATAATTTCAATTTGGATCTATAAAATTATTATCAATAAAGAAGATAAATATCAAAATTAACTTCCAAAATGTTCACATAAATTTTTGTATTCTGTGAAATCTAATTTTTATTGTCATTGCCATAGATTAGGGGACAGCAATCTTTGGGTGACAAAGAGCCAAATCTATATTGAAAATAAACACAATAATATGGAAGAGCTGCTAAAAAATATATGCTATATTTAAGAAAAAAATGGAAAAATGGTTTATTTGTTTTAAAATAATCAAGTATTACAATAAATTAATATTTACTTAGATATTTAGTTTGTGATACCTATTGCACTTGCCAGTATAATACAATATAATAATTTTTTTGATGGGACGATTGCTCCTGCATAGTGTTCGATAAGACTTCAATATTTGGTGAATATTCAGAAATCTTTAACTTAAGGCATCACTCTAGTTTCAGGTCATTAAAATTACTTCTTAACTGACTCTATTAATCACAGTAATATGTGGATCCGAAAATTGTTAGAAGTCCAAAAGCATAATTTTTAAAATGATTGAACGATTCTGGAACATGGTTCCAAGCTTCGAAAACAACTATCTGCATTTTGAAGATTGTGAATTTCGGTCCACTTATGCTGGGAAGATAAAATATACTATTCTCTTTCTAAACTTTCCAGTTCAGAATTAAGTTTTAAGAATATATTATTCCATAAATCTTTGGATTTCAAATCCAATCATTGAAGTTCAAATTGTGCCTGATTAACCAATGGAAATGGTGATAAAGCTACATATCTGCTTCAATTGGTTTTGTCTAAAAAACTAGTGTAGCTTTATATTTTCTAAACTCTTTAAATCTATCTTCAAAAGCTTCTTGCGTGTTAACAATAGTATGTGCAAAAAAAATTGTATTAATAACGTTGTTATTGTCCTTATGTTTTTGTATATTAATAAAAAGTAAAAATGTTTCTGCACGTAAATCATTTACAAATATAGGTATTTTTTTTTCACAAATTACTTCTTCTAAAAGGTAATATGCAGTAACTCGGGGAATTACCGGGCGTAAATTGCACAGTAAAACACCCTGAACAATGCAAAACCTGTATAGTACAGGCAGAAAGTTGAAAATTAAAAAATTAATTATATTAAAATAAAAACCAGCCAATTTTCAAAGAGCCACAAATTTTTTAAAAAGAGCCGCAGGTTGCCGACCCCTGCCATTGATCAGTGGTTCTCAAAATTTTTAATGTGAAGGCACCCGACATCGATTATGTAAAATTTCCAGCACCCCATCAAGTGTATGAAATTATAAGACATTTTATTCATCTTAGGAAAATATGTTTTCTTAAATAAAAAGATATTCTTTAAATGAGAACAAAAAATTAATGTGATACATGAACCTGATGTATATTTTACATAATTCCTTTATATTTGGGCGTATTTTGGACAAACATATTCGCATTTCATGTTCTACCGATTTCAATCTTTCCTTTGGAATTAATATTCAATAGCAGAAATTGCCATGTACGCGGATAATACCGCAATTATCACGCAAAACTTCGAACTATAGCAAGCAATACATGAGTTGCAGGCCAATGCATATATTGTTTGCCGCTGGCTCAAAAGCTGGAATATAACCTTAAATACGGACAAGTGTGAAGGTAAAATATTTGCCCTTAAGAGAATTCGAAATCCAAATAATATTATCATCAAAACACTGGTCAACAAATTTAAACTTTTTTTGCTGACTTAGATCTGATACTTGTTTTTAACTAATTTTGGGGTGCTGATTTCTAAAATGTTTCTGCCTATCACGTCAAATTTTTGTTCTATCGTATTTTGACTTTTTTCACCTTTTCACGTTCTGTTATACGTCTACTTTAATATCAACTTCGTTCTTGTTGTCCAATATATTTCGTAGGACCGCCTTACATGCAGGTACTTGTTCAATTCAATGCAGGTACTTGTTATAGACCTTTTTACAACGGCGGAGGTTGCAAGTCAAGGCCAACAAGGTGGATTCACAAAATATCCATGTTTTTTGTGTTTGTGGGACAGCAGAGCGAGAGATAAGCATTGAATGATCCACATTTCACTGTACATATGGATAATATGGAGAAGAATGCATGGCAGTCTTTCGTAGCGTTCATCAAAATTTTCTTGGGAATAAAAAATCCTAAAACTATGTGGCGGTCGTTGAAAATTTGATTGAAAATTATCATCATCTGCACCCCAGATGATGATAACATGAACGTGAAACTTCATTTTTTAAACAGTCATCTTGATAAATTTCCTGTCAATCTTGGAGATGTTAGTGATGAAAAGGATGAACGTTTCCATCCGGATTTAAAAGAGATGGAGAGACGTTATCAAGGAAGTTGGTATACTCGCATGATGGCTGACTACTGTTGGAATATTAAAAGAGACTTATCGGGAATGGTGCACTCCAGAAGATCTTCCAAAAGACCATTTAACCCTTAAATTATTTTGTATTTTATTTTAACACTCCAATGCATTAAAACGTAATTAAAACTGTTCTCATTTTCTTTCTTTCACTATAAATAAAATTTTATCGGACGATTTTAACAATTTTTCATCTCTTCCTTGCATGCTAGAATTTATTTTATTCAATTCTTCATACATGTAGGTTATGTAAGCGAATTAAGTACATCAAAATTCATTTTTCAACATCACAAAATTTAAGTTTGTTTTCTTGTTCAAAAAACGGAGTAGTTCTTCTTTTCGTAAGACAGATAATCATTGCACGTTTTTCAATGATTTGTTGTATGAATTTTTGGTAATCACTTTTAGATCAACCACTGAATTTATTAATAACTAATACGCCTAGTTCTTTGTAGTTCTTCGTAATTAAAACATTTATTGCGAAGAATTATTTCTTATAAATCGATTAAACCTATGGCTAAATATCCTATTGTGGCACTTTATAGTATGTTCTAATTATGGCAAGACATTTACATTGTGTCAAATTGTCCATTAGGAACATTACTAGCGAAATTATATAGTTAAGTACCAGTATATAATGAAACATAATCGCAATGCTGACCTAACTTAAACTGTTGCAACTTTAGCATTCTGAGGAATGTTACAACGATGATACAAACTCAAGATATGCAACATAAAGATTCCTTCTCAAGTACCAAATTAACACCATTAAGTTATTCCGTTTCGTATTCAATTTGAAATAACTAAATACTCAACTACGAGTGTATGAAAAGTTTTTGAAGTTTTCTAACGCCATTAAGTTAATTATAAATAATAACTACATAGCAGCAATCTCTCAGTACAATTATTTTGGAGAAAACTGTTTTCAAAAAGGGCCCACAGTCAACTGATAACTGACTTAAATAAGAAAGAAAAGGACAGGAAATTACGATGCTTTGAATATTCTACGCAAATTTTTCGGACCAATTAAAGGTCCCATAAGCTAGTGTTCTCAACTCAGATCTACGAGGTTCATCTCAAAAGTAAGTTACACTATTTTTTTTTTTTTAAATAAATAAAAGTAAAAATTTTTTTAAAAAAGTGTATTTCGAAAAGTATATATTAAATTTATTTTTCTACATAATCGCCTGGTTTTTCAATACATTTTTGGTACCGTGGTAAAAGTTTTTTGAATCCAGTGTTATACCATTCTGCCGCCATACTGGTTAGCCATCTTTCAACTTCTTGGTTCAAATTATCCTCGATTGTGTAGCGTCTTCCCCAAGATGTTGCTTCAGCTGCGGAAACAGGTGGAAGTCACTTGGTGCAAGGTCAGGGAAGTAAGGCGGTTGTCCGAAAACATCCCATCGAAACTCCTCAAGCAGGTCTTAAGTCTGACGAGCATTATCGTGGAAAAAAAAACTGTTTTGTTAACTTTTCCCTCCTTTTTTGGCGTATAAAATAGATTTCATCTCAATAGCAGAAGAGAAGTCATTAAAATAAATTAAAAATAGTTATAGACCTAAAATTGAACCATGCGGAACTCCATACATAATATTGAGCGAATCTGACTTGGAATTATTTATACATACAAACTGTTTTCTGTTTGGTAGTTACGATTCTATAAGTGAACAGCTACTGTGACTGAAACCGTACATAGCGAGTTTAGCAAGTAATATATCATGCGATACACAGTCAAAAGCCTTGCTTAAGTCCAAGAAAGTAGATAAACAAAACTCTTTAGCTTCAAAACATCTGGATATTTCGAGAATAAATTCCAAAATAGTGGTGGATCTATTTTTCCTAAAACCAAACTGTGACTCACTAAAAAGATTATTGGATTCGAAATAAGACGTTATCTGATTAAAAACATTTTTTCAAACACTTTAGAGAAGACAGGGAGCAATGATATAGTACGGTAATTATTCAGATCATTCAGTTCGCCTTTTTTATGTAACGGAATTACTGATGCCAGTTTTAGAGAGTCGGGGAAAGAATTAGTTAGTATACATGTATCTATTACTCTTAAGGGATATATTATTATATTTTTAACCTATTTCACAACATTCATACTTAAACCGTATGCATCTTTACAGTTAATACAAACACAGCCAGCCAAACTGACATTTCGCTGAGTGCTCTAGTAAATTATTGAACAACATATGAAAATATACTTTCAATAAAAACTGAACACTGTCACATATAACGCTAAGATCGTCTGCATAAAGTGACTCACTGGTTCCTACTTTCGCAGGTAAAATATGAATGAGTATAAGGAACAGAAAGGGTCCTAGAATTGTTTCTTGGGGTACGCCAGATGTAGGGAAAACACAGTTTGTCGTTGAACATTGGTCAACAACGATATTTCAAAAGGCAAGTGTTCTAAAAAACAAACGGTCCACACATCCAAGAGAGATAGAGAATCTCAATCATGAAAATAGCCTTAATGACTGCCAATCTCTAAAAAGAAAAGGCAAAGCTGAATAAGTACTTTTTTCTTGATGTTTTTATGAAGTCAAAATGAAAATATATGACGCTAATGCGATTAAGATGAATTTAAGAATCCTGAATGGTAAAATTGCAAAGTTTACGAGAAGAGTATTTTATTTAAATTGAGTTTCTGTAAGAATATATTATCATATATTTGTACGTTGAAGTCTATCTCTGCTAACGTAATCGTATCAGCTTTGAAAGAATAGTTTTATCCGATATCTAGCCTTTTTCTTATACACCTGATATCCGGACCTACGTTTTTATACTTGTAAATACTTTTTGTTTGATGTTTAGACTTTGTTTGGATTCACACCTCTCAAAATACGTAAAAAAGCAAATACAATGCTACGAAAAAAGTTTTGTCAACATTTCTTTTGCATACGAAGATTGGTATTTTAAAGATAAAATTAGGAGCCAAAGGAATGTTTTAGAGAAACGAAAAATTGGGAGAGACGCAAAATATTTACATAAGAATCCACAATAGTGCGTAGTTTAACTAATTACTTTAAGGCCCGGTATTTCTACCTTCAAGTAAACCTGTAAGTAACTATCTGACCGATAAGGACAGATTATCTGGAACTTCATCTGCTGAATAAATGTTAATACCAATCAGTTAATTCAATACGTCAGTCTCATTATTTATTTATTTATACAACCAGTAACTAAACAGATTTGTACAGTAGTGCACAAGTCCAGTTACACAGTACTGGGGAAAAAATGCAATACAATTATACTAACAATAATATAGAAATACTACTAATATAGAAGAAGAAAACACACTATAAGCTGTTAAAACAAAGTTACAGAGTGCTGTAAAAAAATGCAATATAATTATAATACCAATAATATAGAAATACTACTAATATAGAAGAAGAAAACACACTATAAGCTGTTAAAACAAAGTTACAGAGTACTGGAAAAAAATGCAATACAATTATAATACCAATAATATAGAAATACTAATAATATAGAAGAATAAAACACAATATAAGCAAACATACACTAAAATACAATATAACTAGTCTAATTTATTTTTAGATTAACAAACTTTTTATAATTGTCGTAAAAGATATCTACATCTCTATCAGAGACTTGTTTGTTTACTAGACTGAGCATTTTGTTCAGTGGTGACATAGATTCTGAAATTTTAAAAAATGATCGTTTTAAATTTTCAATCTTATGTCAGGAACTCGAATATTTAAATTTTGAAAAAGTTCTGGGGCATCTAGTTTATTATTAAATAATTTAAACGCGAAATTCAACGTGTGGATGTCGCGTCTCCATTCTAATATTTGAAATTTCATGCTATTATTGAGAGCTAGGTTTTTTAACTAAACAATAATTAGTAAAAATTTAATTGTTTTATTCAACTGCAAATTATTTACATAAAACATATTATAACTAGCAGACCCGTTGCCACAGTAGCGGCTTTAAGGGGGGGGGGACGATCGCCCAGAGCGCCAAGCCAGGAAGGGCGGCGGATGGCCAGGTCATCACTTTTTAGGGCATAACTTGTATTTTAGAAGTGAGGACCTTTTTTTCAGGACAACATTTGTATTATATAGAGTAAAATTTTTTTTTATGGGGGCGGCGAAAAAACTCGCCCTGGGTGCCAGACTTGCTAAGGCCAAAACCGTATAAGCAGAAATCAATTATTAAAATTTGCATGATTCTGCGTATATTAACAACAAAAAAAAGTTCCTTGATTATACCTAGGAAATCCTAAAAAGCCGCACAATGCATGTCGTTTAAAAATTAGTATCGGGCCGGATACGGTGCGGGCCATTAGTTGGACATCAATGGTATAGCTGTTTCTGATTATATCTAGGAACTCCTAAAAAGCCGCTCAATGCGTGTCGTTTAAAAATTAGTATCGGGCCGGATACGGTGCGGGCCATTAGTTGGACATCAGTGGTATAGCTGTTTCTGATTATACCTAGGAACTCCTAAAAACCCGCTCAATGCGTGTCGTTTAAAACTTAGTATGTGGTCGGATACGGCTCGCGGGCCATATGCTGGTCATGGTATAGCTGTTTCTGATTATACCTAGGAAATCCTAAAAGGAAATCCGCGGGCATAACATCAAATGACACAACATTCTTTAATCAAGCCAAGTGACTGGAGATCTAAGAGCTATATTTTCGCTAAGTGATCTGCTTGGTAGAGGTACGTCGTTCCCACCTCTCACCACTCAGTTCGTGGCCGACCGCAACACCCGCTAGCACCAAGGAACTTAGCGTTACGGTCTGACACACAGAAATTAGGGCTTATATATATATATATATATAAGCCCTATTTTAACCAATATTCACACCCTCTCCCGTGATTGTCTAACTGGTGATAACCTGTCCCGTGATTCGCTGACCGGCGACGAAATTCAGATACGTTAAAAAATAAAACCAAATACACATACAAACAATTGAAATTTTTATATTATAAATCCCTCATTGTTGACGGGTAATAATCTAATTTATAAATAAATGTTTAAGTTTAAGTTTGAATTTGTCTAGTGGTAGTGTAGTAATACTTTCTGATTAAAGATTGTAAAATTTCACAGCAAAGTAATTTGAACAATTTTATAAACGATTTATTTAAACGCAAAAATTTACCACGAATGTTATTTTTATAACGTCCGTATTTAAACGTTTTGTTTTCCTATTTATTCGTTCGTTGAATATTTTTAAAAATAAATTACTTTTTAAAAAATTTTGTTTATATTTTTCCCGCGATGTATTTTTATAACTCGATAGTTTTCCTCTATGTGGGGCAAAGAGTTGTAAAGGCTTGCCAAATTTCAAATTTCTAGGTCTAGCTATTTGGCCATAATTTCTATCGTACCGACGGAGAGACAGACAAACAGACACATGAATTATAAAGTTTTTTTGGTTATATTTACAAACCCATAAAAGAGAAGGACTCTTGTCATTTTACGTGATAATTTTTAAAATAAAAATACTTGACTTTCATTTAAAATTAAAACATTTAGTAATCAAGGTAGTTCTTAATTTTAATGAAAAATTCAGCACAGCAGAAAGCATATCATTTTTTCCGGAAATGCAAATAATTTTTTACTACACATTAAAAATATTATGATGCGGGATGACCTTATTTAGCCCATGTACTTGGCTTTAAGTACCAGTGTTAAAAGTTTTGTATACGGTTGTTAGTTTTTATTGTTAGTAATTCCATACAGTTATGTTACAGAATACAGAACAGCAATTTGACTATCAGAACATACTCACAGAAAAGTTTGTTAATGTTAAGTGAAAAACGTCACATGCAGAATTGAGAAAAATCACTTGTCAAATTACGTATTGGTAATTTCAAATTCAATCAAAATCGGCCAGTAAAATATGAGGGTGTTTTATTAAGTAAGGACAAAATTAATTTATTTTTTAATATTCCAGAGTGATACATAAACAAAATTTGTATGTCATTTAATGTCAAAATCCATGGACAGGGGCATCAAGAGACGGGGGAAGCCGTTTTTACATAACATTTAGGCCCAGTCTTTTCACCTTCGGGTAAACCTCTAAGTAACTATCTGACAGATAAGGTTAAACGATACTTTCTGTGCTGAATAAATGTCATCCCGTCTTCCAATACAAAATTTTCTATCGAACAGTTATTTAACGCAGGGGTTCTTAAACTTATGTAACCCGAGGACCCCCTCTTGAACATTTTTTTTTGCAGACCCTATCTCAACCCTAGGCATTTTACGTCGTTCTTGAGACTTAATTTCTGGCTCGATAATCTCATAGGCACTACGTTGTAATAAATATTGGTTAAAATAGGGCTTATATATATATATGCCTACGAAACCCTAAACATTTCAATATGTAATTTTATCCGCAGTTTATTAGAGAATAAATTGGCAAAATATTGTTCATATCGGTCTAAGCATATAGAAGTATCTAGAGTCTCTTGTTTTTGCCTACGAAACCCTAGACTTTTCTGTATGTTATTTTGTCCGCAGATTCTTAGAGAATAAATCTGCAAAATATTGTTCATAGCGGTCAAAAGATATAGGAGCCTCTTGTTTATGCCTACGAAACCCTAGACATTTATGTATGTAATGTATGCCTTTATATAACCTAACAAAATGTCATCGCGCCAATTACAAAAATCTGGTCTAAAATTACAAAGACAGTAAATATGATCAATTTAGGTATTACCTTGCGGTATTAAAATTTACAATAAGTCTATACTTATATAAATTTTGAAAGTTCTAAACTATACTTGATTGTGAAATTAATTAATTTTTATCATATGCATACTAAAATTATACAAGTTATATTTTAGAGTGGATGTTATTTTGTCCTTCTGTTCTTCACTCTTTTCATCCACTGAACATCTGGGTATACATCACTTAGAATATGCAGAGATGATTTCGCATTTCTGATACCCTTTTCACACTAGAACTTTAAGATCGGATATTAAAGTGAATGTGTCTTTAAACGCTAATGTGAAACCGTATGGCCTCGTCTAAATACAAGCGATGTTTAAGACAGCGATCTGCGTCTTAAACATCGTCCGCATTGCCAACATAATTTCTATTATAAAAAAATACTCTTTGAATTTGTGCTGTCAACATTTTATATTATCATAAACAAGAATACTGTATTATATCGACGTTATAAGAAGTTTATACTTATTGTTGTAATAAAATTATTTATTTTAATAATGTGTTTAATAAAATACAGAGCTACAATAATTGAGATAAAATGTATCGACTTACATGTTAATACAGGTGTAATATATTCTTTATTGTAGTGTCTTTATTGTAGAATGAAATGAAATATGCATATTTGTTTATAATAATTCAAAATGTGCATCTGCGCAGACAGTTCAAAACTGGTAATTTCATGACGGTAACTTAAGGACAAAATTACTGTAGCTGATGACAGCACCGGAGATTTAAACATCAAGTGTGAAAGCATACCGATGTTAAACATCGGTGAACTTTAAGTTCACTCGTCTTAAAGTTCTAGTGTGAAAAGGGTAACAGCCAGTGACGTAAATAGGGGTATGCAAGGTATACCGTCGCATAAGGGCCAGATGCCCTTAGAAGTTCTGCTGAATTAGAGCTATATATTAAAATGGAAAATAAAAACTGACTGTGATTTTTGCCTGTATAACATATTTATGATGTACGAGGAGTGTAAATTAAGTAACCGGACTGGCAACATAGCGTTTGATCTGGCAACATTTCGGACGCGGGACTTGGAGGGGCGGTAGGTGTACATGTGATACGCCTTCAGTACAAGTTTGAACTCGCTAGAGTAATTTTGTTGTCGTAGCGATTTTTTTCGTGAAACAGTTTTTTCTAAAAATGAGTGACATTCATTTTGAGCAAAGATGTGCTATCAGGTTTTGCTTCAGACTTAGGCACAGTGCAACGGAAACTTTTGCAAAACTTCAGAAGGCTTACGGAGACAGTGTTTTGTAAAGGGCCCAGGTTTTTTGGTGGTTTAAGGCATTTTTATAAGGCAGAGATTTCAAGAACCGACGAAAATATAGACAGAATCCGGGATCTTGTGCGTTCAGAGCGTCTGTTGACAGTCAGAATGATCGGGGAAGAGTTGAATTTGACTCACTCTTCATCACAGTCTCTACTTAGGTGTACAATGTTCTCTGCTGGGTTGTAGCACATTCTGCATATTCTATCCTCTGTTTTCAGTGGAGTGATTTAATATACATTTACTAATTATGTAATTTTATTTTCCAGACTTTTAACACCGATGCTCAGATCGGTGAATCATCAGCATGTGCAACAGCTCTTATGTGCGGTGTGAAAACCAACTTTGAAACAGTGGGATTGGACGCCCGCGGTCGGTTCGAGAACTGTTTCTCCAGTTTCCAATCCAGGGTTTCCTCACTTATCGACTGGGCACAGCAGTCAGGTAAACAACTATTGTTTCCTTTTTCAAACTTCTCACAAAGTTCACACAAAGTGGACAACTAAACTGAAACTTTTATAAACGTGGAAATGTTTGCACATAAAAGCTTGTAAATTTGTGGACATTGGAAAATGTCTTTTTCTACACTCTTGTAATTTAGATACGATATTATTGATTCAGCTGAAATATATACACTTAAATACAAAATATACGAGCGTTACCTTTTATGTTTTTACAAACGACCACTAGATGGCAATATTGAAATGTGTCACTACTATATTCGTTAAATTTTACATTTGTTATTGTGAAATCAGTGGCAGCTTATAAATTGACCAATAGACCGGGAGCTCATGACATTTTTGGTCTCCGATTTCATACAGCATGCCTTTTGGAGGAGAGAATATTTACCCTGTGACTACAAAAAAGGGATGGTACTAAACCCCTGCACGCTTTCCGGTCATAGGGAAAATTGCATTTCCACTTGCACAAAATTTTTGTGTTTTCTCTGACTTAATATTGCTTGCCCTTTTGTCAAAAGAAAGTTATAACAAATTTAAAGTCTTTTAATTATAGGCATGCTGTATGAAAACGCGGAAAATCATATTTTTTTATTACAAGATCACATGACCGTTTGAGCCCTTTGGGACCCTCCGAATCGCATGCATATATTTAAAAGACTTTAAATTTGTTATAACTTTCTTTTGACAAAAGGGCAAGCAATATTAAATCAGAGAAAAGCACAAAAAATTTGTGTTTAAGTGGATATGCAATTTTCCCTATGACCGGAAAGCGTGCAGGGGTTTAGTACCATCCCTTTTTTGTTGTCACAGGGTAAATATTCTCTCCTCCAAAAGGCATGCTGTATGAAATCGGAGACCAAAAACTGTCATGGGCTCCCGGTCTACAAGTATTTTCTTGACAGTGAGCGTAAAAAAAAACCAGTTTGTGAAAAAATGGATATTACTCGTGAAGGTTTTCGTTGGATGATTTTTTACGATTTTAGTAAAGGCCTAACACAGCAACAATGCATAGATTCGCTTCATTTAACTTTTGGTAATGAAGCACCATCAGAAAAACTGTGAAAATCAATTGGTTGGCAGAATTTCGTCGTGGCCGTGCGTCCATCAGTGATGAATCTCATGAAGGTCGACCAAAATCGGTTGTGATTAAAAAAAACATCGATGCTGTGCGCAAAATGATTGAAAAAAATTGGCGTGTGACTTACCGTGAGATAGAGGCATCCTTTGGCATATCGCAGACTACAATACATTCGATTTTGCATGAACATTTAATTGTGAAAAAGATCTGTTCCCGTGGATTCCGCATAATTTGACCGAAGCTCAAAAAAAAGGCTTGTGTTGATTGGTGTAAGGGAATGCTAAAAAAATTCAACCTAGGCTTTGAAGCTTTCGAAAACCATGTTTTTGAGATACCAACTTCAGAGCGAAAAAATGTTTCGAGAATTGGTTTGAACGCATGCAAAATTGTATAAATCTTAAAGGCGAATATTTTAAAAAGCAATAAAATAGTTTGTTCAAAAAAAAATCTGTATTTAAAAAAAAAAAAAATGTAAAAACTTAAAAGTAAGGTGACCGTACGTCCCGAATTTCCGCCTTGCGTCCCGAATTTTTAGGCAATATTTGTCCCGAATTCGGGTTTTCTGTCCCGAATTGTCCCGAATTTTAGAAAAAGTACTTATATTCAATATTTATTTTAAATTTATATTAACTAAAATAATTTTTACAAGACTAAAAAAAATCTACCAAAAGGGTATTTTCCTTGATGAACAGCTTTTGGACAAGTGACAAGCCTCAACTTGATGTAGACACATTAAAAGAAATATTACTGATTAAATTAAATTATCAAGAAAACTGTACGGATTTTTATAAAATGCTTTAAAGCATAAAACACCTACTCAAAAAGATCCATAGTTCGGAAAAATATAAAAAGTTTTCTACTGAGTAATTTTAATGAATAGAGTTTGAAATCACTAAAAAAAAAAATACTGTGATTTTAATAATGTCCCTTTTAATAATATAAGTTAATTAGCTGTGATTGGAAATTTTTATTTATTATAAAATATAATTATTGAATGTATATAATTTGTATTAAAAAAAATAATGAATTAAACAATTAAATTTGAAGAATTCCCCCCCCCCCCCCGTCTATGAACTCCCGTCCCGATTTTTGAACTAAAAAATATGGTCACCTTACTTAAAAGGTAGCCCTCTTAACTTTACTAGAAAATTTGTATACTTTTGCCCCTTCAATTGCATTCTTATGCAACCCGCAGTTCGCATATGTAAGACTGGTTGCGTTATGCTACAAATATTTCATTTTTGTATTCTAGGAAAATCAACAGGAATTGTAACAAATACAAGGATAACACATGCTACTCCTGCAGCTTTATACGGTCATTCACCCTCCCGTTATTGGGAGGATGATTCGAAGGTGCCTCCAGTGGCGCGAAAATCCTGTAAGGATCTGGCGAGACAACTTATAGAGAATGACCCAGGACGAAACATCAATGTAAGTATAATATCCTTTTTAATAACATAACGGGGGTTTTATGAAACGGTATGTGGTAATATAAAAACATCCCAAAGGACAAATTTATATCTTCTAATAAAAATCCTTTTACTAAGCTTTTTGCAAAGACAGGATGGGGTTTTAATATTTAACCAGCGTTGTTTAAGGACGATTATTGTTGTATATTGTTATCTTAATTTTGTTAATATTTCTCTAAGGACATTTTTTCCCCTTTCATTATTTGTTTTTGTAATTTCCCATTTATCTATTAACGTAAGAGTATATAATATAAAGCGTTCAAACTCAATATAACGCAGTAGGACTGGAAATTGGTGTTCAAAAGTAGTTTTGGAGAAAGTTTTGCGTGAGTTTTGGAAATTGGTGGGATGGATAGGTCTTGAATATTGTTTTTGAGGTCACATTTTCGACTAAAATTTTTTAAAACATTGAAAAAAAAACATGTAAAAAAATATTTTTTTATAAATCGCAAAATTAAAAAAAAATATATTTATACTGGTTTAAAAAAAAATCATTAGATTTCATAACTTTTTACTGGAATGAACGGTTTCGCCGAAAAATTGACCAAATTTGCAGCGCTCTAATTTGGTCAATTTTTCGAATTCATGAAAAATGTGCTTTTCATGAAAACTTCCGGAAACTACGTATTTCCTGGACTACACGAAAATGACTAAAACAGTGTATTAATCTATCGTTCAATTCGTTGACAAAAAAAAAAAAAAAATCAAAATCGGGTTTCGAGAACCTTATCGAGAAATTTCAAAGCTAAAATTTTAATAACAATATTTCTAAATTTAATTTTGTAACTACATAGGTGTACAAATTTGCTTCCACCGTTTTTTTCCGAAATTCGAGGCTTTATTGTAAAAAACTGGTTATATATTTATGATTCAAAGTATTGTCCATCTTCGGCCACTACTTTCTCCCATCTTTCGGGCAACATACGAATCCCACGTTGAAAAAACTGGTCATCTTTTGAAGCGATCCATGAATCGATCCAATTTTTTACTTCTTCATAAAACCGGAAGTGCTGGTCAGCCAGGCCGTGTGCCATTGTTCGAAACAAGTGATAGTCAGAGGGAGTAACGTCTGGAGAATACGGCGGGTGGGGTAGAACTTCTCATTTCAATGTTTCCAGGCATGTCTTGACCACTTTCACACCATGGAATCGAACATTGATGGGGTCGAGCGTTGACACGTTCTTTCACTAATAGCGGTCTCAACATAAGTATTTGAAAGCATTCGATGAGCCTCAGCCGTAGATTTCTTCATATTGAAGCAGAAAATTAAAACCTCCCGCAAATAACGAGAATTTGGCTCGTAAACTGACATTTTCAATCGAGAATAACTTTATGATGCAGGCACAAATCGACTAATGTTTTTATGGGGTTATGTTGACAGTTGCCCAAGTTTATTGCATGACATCTATGATCTATTTATTTCGACCACTACTTACCGCTAAAGCCATCTATAGGAAAACGGCGGAAGCAGAGTTTTACACATAATAATTCGCTGCTTAATGCAAATCTACAAAATTTTCAATTATTTTATTTACAACCCAATTTAATTTAAACTTATTTACTGTGAGCCAAATTCAACCATTCTAATATAAAACTTTGTCCGCATCCGTATACGTAATAACCTATATCGCATTTACTTTCCTGAACGGACCAAGGTCATGAAAATTTGCCCCATCAATGTCAAACAAGCCGGCAACAAGTAAAACTACTAGTATATACTGTGGTTAAACATAAGCATCATTATTAGGGTTTTGTAGGTATGACCAAAAAACCCTTATACCGTCATTTGGTCGTCTGTCTGTCTGTCTGTCTGTTCGGTAAAAATTGTAGCCAAACGGCTAAACCTAGAGAGTTGAAATTTGGCATGCTTATACAACTCTTTGACCCGCACATAGGAAAAATACTAAAACATCTAAAAAACATATCCCCCTAAAAATATAAACAGATATGTGCTCATCGAAAAAAAAAATATTTTTTTATAATTCTGAGTAGGGTATCAAATGAAAGCCCTCGGTACGCGGATTTAACGATCAAATTTTTATTTTTGCAAAATAAATTATTTTGAAGCGATTTTTGCCAAAATTGTGCAAACAAATTTTTGTCCCACACCCTGTAGCCCAGATGGTTTAAACTAAAAATCTGAAAAAATTCTAAGTAATGTACATTGGTGTGAAGCGGAATAGTACAACAGGAATTTTTGATCAGATTACGTTTTTGTGATTTTTTGCTAATAATGTACACAAGTTATATAGACCGGGATCTCATGACATTTTTGGTCTCCGATTTCATACAGCATGCCTTTTGGAGGAGAGAATATTTACCCTGTGACAACAAGAAAGGGATGGTACTAAAGCCCTGCACGCTTTCCGGTCATAGGGAAAATTGCATTTCCACTTGCAATGAAAGCCATAGGCGCAATTTTTTTAAAATCTTAATGAACCTTGCTACATAAAAAAAAATACTGCACATATTTAGAAACCTAAATAATGGTATTAGATGATCGAATTAAAATTAACAAAAAAAAATATTTTAATATAAAATTTGATTTGGCATATTGATTTTGACATCTCGCTTCCTAAGTTACAAACTACGGTTCGTTTCCTGTCACAACTTTATTTTTTCTGATTTGTTTTGAATTTTTATTTTGTTTAAATTATTTTGTCAAAATTCTAGTTATATTTTGGCAAATGCTGAATTTAATTTTTAAAAGCGTAAATTTAATAACCAGTTGGAAGTGTTGAAATTATAATTTAATTCTGTGTTTCAATGTATAGGAAATCAGAGAGGCGGAACTTATGACTTAAAACAACCAATGGAAGTCATAGGCGCAATTTTCGAAATCTTAATGAACCTTGCTATATAAAAAAAATGCAGATACGTATTTAGAAACCTAAATAATGGTATTAGGCATTCGAATTAAAATTAACATAAAATTTGTTTTGGCATCTCAAATAATCATCATTCACTTACTAAATACCTGCAAAACCCTGAAATGTGTGAAAATTCACACTTCACATCAATTTTTTTTTTTCTGCTTTAAGTGTCCTCTCACTTATTCTCCACACTAAGGGGTGAAAAGTTAAATGATCAACTATTTAATATACCTAGTTTAGAACATCCCTAATGCAGCTCTGCACAATAGAATTTTCCAACCTTGTATATATTAAAATGTAATTTAAAATCCACTTTATTGATAATAAACTATTTAAAACATCAGTTTAAATTTTAAATTGAAAGTTTCATGTTTCCAAACATAATCATTTTATCATTACGTGCATTAAAGTGCAGTAACACATGCAGGAAGTATTGAATAATCAATTTTAGATTTCCGAATCAAGAGTATTTATTGGATCAGTAATTTTGCAAGGGCGGCGACCCGCTGTTCTCGTGGTTTAGGATCGTTAGTTGCAGTCAGCGCGAATAATGGCCACATTTTCATATTTTAAAATGCAGTCTCACATTTAACCTCAAATAAATCAAGTAGTTAAGTCTGTTATAACGGCTTCATATGCTAATTTTGGTTATGATATTCACTTCACTTCAAATCTATTTTACTATTGAAATAATAGAAAAAAAAAAAAAAAAATAGTGCTTCCGCTATGTTAGATTCAGGGTTGTAGAGTTGGAGTCGGAGTTGATATAGGGTAGTCGGCGAATCAGTGCAGTTGCGTCACTGGAAACATGGTTTTGTGACGTCATATTTAGTACATTTACATTCATCCATTTAACGAATGTAATATTCGTACGCTGTCACTTGTATGGAAATTAAATGAAAATAAGATGAGGGAACGGACTATAGAACGGAAATAAGTAACGGGATTCGGACTGGTCAGATATTAAAATTAAAACAATATTTTATTAAAACAATGCTAAGTTCAATGACTTCTCACATTATGTGGACGTTATATTTTATTTATCAGACCAATTTATTTTATTTTGTGACTTTTTAACCTAGCTCTGATGAAGATTTAATATTAAATCGAAACGTTAGCGAAGTTAAAAATATTGTTTTAATTTTAATTTCTGACCAGTCCGAATCCCATTACTTCCTCAACTTATTATATTTTACGGACGTAACCATCAAATTCAAGACTTAAATGAAAATATAAGAATAAGAACAGAATAGAAACAAATAAACTATTCTAATAGGCAAAATAGTCCTAAAAACGACTGATGTGATCCAAAAATATGATCAAAGAAAAGAAAATAGAAGTTTGTTGAATTTAACCTAAAAAGCTATGCACTACACACAATATCAAATGGAAATCTATAAGATATCTTTAAGAAAATATATAACTAAACACAAAACTGCTAAATAAACAACAAACTATATAAAAAATTGATGTGAAGTGTGAATTTCCACGCATTGCAGGGTTTCGCAGATATATAATAAGTGAAGGCATGCTGAGTGTGTAGGATAAATTTTTCTTTGTAGCAATCACGTCAAAGTGAACGATATTTTTAAAATAATTTATCGTCTGTTAATCTAAGAGCTTTAAAAACAAGTTTTATGTTGAAATATTTTTTTGTTAAATTTAATTCGAATACCTAATACCATTATTTAGGTTTCTAAATATGTGCAGTATTTTTTTTATATATATATATAGGAAGGTTCATTACGATTTTGAAAATTGCGCCTATGGCAGCCATTGTTTGTTTTAAGTCATATGTTCCGCCCCTCTGGTTTCGTATATATGGCACATAGAATGAAAACATAATTCCAACATATCCATTTGCCAAAATGTAACTAGAATTTAGACAAAACAATTTAAACAAAATATAAATGAAAAAAAAACAAAAAATAAAATTTACTCCTCTGCCCGGGAGCGAACCTTAATTTGTTGGGTAGCAAGCGAGCAAGTTAACAATTAGACCAGGATACGCCTTCTAGTATAGTGTGTTACATAACTATAACTTTTGTACATCATCAACAAAAAAAATAAAATAAAACAAAAAATGCGTTATTTTCCGAAAACATAATCTGATCAAAAATTCCTGTTGTACTATTCCGGTTCACACCAATGTATATTACTTAGAATTTTTCAGATTTTTAGTAGCTAATTGGGCTACGAGCTATTTTTTTGCACAATTTTGGCAAGAATCGCGTCAAAATAATTTATTTTGCAAAAATAAAATTTTGATCGTTAATCCACCTACTAAGGGCTCTCATTTGATACCCTACTCAGAATTTTAAAAAAATATTTTTTTTTTCGATGTGCACATCTTTGTTTATATTTTTAGGGGGATATGTTTTTCAGATGTTTTAGTATTTTTCCTATGTGCGGGTCAAATAGTTGTATAAGCATGCCAAATTTCAGCTCTCTAGTTTAAGCCGTTTAGCTACAATTTTTACCGAACAGACAGACAGACAGACAGACAGACAGACAGACAGATAGAGGACAAAATGACGGTATAAGGGTTTTTTGGTCATACCTACAAAATCCTAAAAATGAAATATTTGAAGCATAGCGCAACCAGTTTTACAGCTGTGTGAAGCGGGTTGCATATGTATAACTTTTTAGGGTAAAAGTTTGCTTATTTTAAGGAGAGTCCGTTTCAATAGAAAGGGATTCGGGGCGTGATACGACAGATTATTGCGTACTTTTATTCGTTGTTTAGTTACAGAGCGGTTTGGGAATTTGGGGTAGCGTTTTATTTCGTTATTTAACAAGTTATTTTCGCTAAAATATCTTAAGAATTAACGACAAAATGACGGTATAAGGGTTTTTTGGTCATACCTACAAAACCCTAAAAATGTTTTTAGAAATTACTATAAGTTAGATATATGTGAACACAAGTATCAAAACACATCAGAGCATGAGTATAAAGATTTCTAGTTTACATCCAAAAATCTGCAAGCCTTTTATACTATCTTTTTTTTTTCTTTTTGTTTTTTATTTTCTTTCACTCCATTACATAAAATTTTTGACTCTTACAAGACATTATGATCAGTGAAACCCATAACGCATGTAAATTTTCTGTAAAAAGATTTGTTTTTATATATAGCGTCGTATATATCATAGAATGCGTGAGCATTAAAAACGCGAAATATATTTGAAAAAAACTTGAAGATAAGGCGTCAAGAATGGATTTGAAAACCTTCATACATTAACAGCTAAACGAGCCATTATGTAGTACAGCCCAGCACATAAAACCACAAAGAATGATGACCTAAGAATTGAAAAAGCTTCTTCGACGCACTCTACCGAGTCTGCATTAACAGCAATGAGAAATGGAATAGGAAATTGCGGGGAAGTACACAGTTTACAACTACGTTTTAAATATCAGGGTGTGGAGAAAGAGATGAAAGAAGTTTTCACACATTTCAGGGTTTTGCGGGTATATACGAGGTAGATTGAACAGAGTTTTCCGTTATCTCTTGGTGAAACATATTAAATAGAAATATAAAAATAAAAACACTAGGTTAAGTTTCACAAATTATTTAATACTCGATACGTATTTCGGCTATGATGCCATTTTCAAGAGTTTCTTACAAACTAACAAATACAAAAATTATTTTCTATTATATAGTTATTCAGGTAAATATTTATGGCTGAAAGCAGATCAATGGTCAATATTATATTCTAATTTTCAGTAAAGGACTATTGTATAATATTAGTTGCTCGTTCATTAAGGGAATTCCCGATTGTAAATTTTTGTGAATTTCCAAATGTTCAAATAAGTTAAGTTTCTGGTTATTGTTGTTAATGTGAATGACCGAACTGGTTGTTTAAAAAATAACACAGAGACAATTTGAAACTAGATTCAAAGAACACTTAAACCGTAACCGTAAACCCGATTCCTCCAACGTTGCAAAACACCTCATCACTAATAACCACAATTGTGAAATAGAAGATTGTTCGGTCATTCACATTAACAACAATAACCAGAAACTTATTTGAACATTTGGAAATTCACAAAAATTTACAATCGGGAATTCCCTTAATGAACGAGCAACTAATATTATACAATAGTCCTTTACTGAAAATTAGAATATAATATATTGACCCTTGATCTGCTTTCAGCCATAAAAATTTACCTGAATAACTATATAATAGAAAATAATTTTTGTATTTGTTAGTTTGTAAGAAACTCTGGAAAATGGCATTATAGCCGAAATACGTATCGAGTATTAAAGAATTTGTGAAACTTAATGTAGTGTTTTTATTTTTATATTTCTATACACGAGGTGTGTAAAATAAGTAACCGGACTAATTTAAATTTTTTTTTATTCGAATAGACTTACAATTCAATATTGTCTCCTTTTAAATATCTTCCTTAGGATGCTACACAGCGCTGGAGGTGGTTCTTCCAATCCTCATAGCAGTGCTGGAACTCGGACGCTGGAATAGTTTTCAGCTGGCCGGTTATGGACGTTTGAATGTTTTCGAGTGTCCCAAAATGACGCCCCTTGAGGTGATTTTTCAATATTGGGAAGAGGAAAAAGTCACAAGTACTCAAGTCAGGCGAATAAGGAGGCTGGGGAGCCACAGGAATGTTTTTACTGGCCAAAAACTCGTTTATTGAAATTGCTGTGTGACAAGGCGCATTTTCTCATCCCTAATTGGTCAAAATCTGATGAACGGTAGTGTGAGTCAAATTCAACTCTTCTCCGATCATTCTGACTGTCAACCGACGATCTGAACGCACAAGATCCCGGATTCTATCGACATTTTCATAGGTTTTTGAAGATGATGAGATGCCTTCCGCTGCGTGATTCATCTTCAATCAATTTTCTTCCTTCTGAAAATGCCTTAAACCACCAAAAAACCTGAGTCCTTGACAATACACTGTCTTCGTAGACCTGCGGAAGTTTCGCAAAAGTTTCCATTTCACTGTGCCCAAAACTGAAGCAAAACCTGATAGCACACC
Organism: Liopterus haemorrhoidalis; assembly: GCA_963971575.1. Taxonomy (NCBI): domain Eukaryota; kingdom Metazoa; phylum Arthropoda; class Insecta; order Coleoptera; family Dytiscidae; genus Liopterus; species Liopterus haemorrhoidalis. Next base: position 6,638,454 of record OZ020622.1, on the reverse strand, counting down.
GTTGCTTGAAATGAATGTCACTCATTTTTAGAACGCACTAGAAAAAACTGTTCCACGAAAAAAATCACTACAAAATTACTCTAGCGAGTTCAAACTCGTACTGAAAGCGTATCACATGTTCAACGGTCGCTTCTCCAAGTCCCGCGTCCCAAATGGTGCCAGATCAACCGTTATGTTGGCAGTCCGGTTACTTAATTTACACACCTCGTCTTTTATGATGCAAGAATAAACTTGCTATGATTATTTATACAGTATCTCAAAACTTCCCTCCCTAGGTATTGCCCTAGGTAGTATTTTGTGTATTTATTTTATATTAAAACAATATTAACTTAATATTCGATACATTTCGAGTTTTATTTAAAGTTGTATATTGAAATTTATATCTAAATCTTTTCTGTGAGTTTCTGTGTTCTACATTGCAAACTATCATTACGGAATATCAATAAATTGGAAAATCACTTGCGTTTGAAAGATATATGATTTGCTTTGATGCAAGTTTTCTTTGAAAAGGACAAAAAGAACTTCTTTTGTACTGAAAAGAAAGGTTTTTTAAAAAATACCTCATGCACTCATAACCAACAAAGAAAAATCTGTTAGCCAAAAATTCGCATTAGTGGCGTAATTTTACCGCGGGAAAAATGTTAGAAGCATTTTCATTTTTCACACAACGGGAAACCAGGCATTTAAACACTCACCAAAGAAATTTTATACAAAAAAGAGTTGACTAAAACAGGGACGGAGAAATTAAAATTTATTTTCATACTAAAAAGGATTTACAACAAATTACACTTTTTTGGGCGGAGCGGTCATCAAATTAATATTACATATGATATGATAAATAATATGACAAGAAACTTCCAAATGACACATGTTTAAAACTAATACAAATAAATTATATAGCGCCCACAGAACTTCATTCTTTAGTTTTGAGGTATACATACTGTCGGCTATCTTACGCTGGCCGGTGGGACAAAACATTTTAAACATCTGAGTAAGATGTATTTTGTGCCACCCGAGTACAATCGGAAAAACTGATTGACTTATACATACAAGCGTTTCACAATTTGCTCTGAAAATTAATTTTTGTGTGACTGTACCGAATATTAACGACGATTCCTTATAAAGAGCGTGGAATATTTGAGATAAAGTATTTGAAAAGTATTTCAATTACTGTCTGGTGTTCGAAATATTGTATTTCAAATACTTCAAAAAAACGCTCTTGATATTTGGATTTGCAAATACTTTCTCCGTGGTATTTGTGTTTGATATTTGCTGTCTGAAAATGTTGGTATTTCAAATACTTTTGAAATTATTCAAATATTTTCTAGTATTTCAAATATATCCCCAGTATTTCAAGTATTTCCGAATTATTTTATTCCAAGTATTTCCTAATGTTTCAATACATTTAAATTATTTGGAATTCATTATTTCAAATATTGCCCTATTAAAATTAATAGATTCATTTTAATAATGGTTGAAATAAAAAACATTGTAAATTTTCACTATTTTTATTAACTAACTGCTTATTAGTTTCGGCTTTCGCCATTTTCAAAGCAATGATTCAGTTGTAGGCTCTCGTTGAAACTTATTGAAAATAGAACCCAAAATAAAACACTCGGTTGTTTCAAAATATTTTAATTTATTAATACGTATTTCGGCTTATGAGGCCATCATCAGAATACAATTATTCTGATGATTTTTTTGTCATCGTCGACGCAAATCTTTATTATAATATAATACCATAAAATAAAATCGTAGCTATATACAGTTCTGTTTTTAAAAGAATGATATAGTATTAGACCATCCAAACACTAAAAAAGAGAACAAAAAACCGTATTGGAAACATAATATTGTTTTTGTTCTAAATCACTAGAATCCTTTCTAGAAGCGTGGCTTAGTTTTCAAACATCGATTCTGAGATTCTCGCCTACAAAACTTTGGCTACTAGCCAGTCTTCTAAGAACAATAAGTACTAAATTTTAATAAAAATTACCCGGAGTAGAAGGTAAAAATGCATAAAGCACTGAAATGTATACAATGAAATATGGAACTAAAAACTTAATATAAGAGTGAAATAAAATACTCTTTTCAAGTATTATGTATTTGTTTCGCTGAGTACGAGAAAATTTCAAATGGTGTTGGATATTTTTATACAGGTTGGTTGATGTAGTTCGCAATTAACAACTTTTTACCGACCGCCAATATATATAAGGGAGGTATTGTGATCATACCGATTTTGACATTTCGATGGATCTCCACGATTTGAGGTCCCTACATAACGTTTTGACTATTTTTAGCATGATGTCTGTCGGTCTGTCTGTCTGTCTGTCTGTCTGTCTGTCGGTCCGTGTACACGTGCGATTGGGGTGTTTCACAAGAAACTTGTTCAGGACCAATATTATTAGAGATAGGTCCATGCAAAGATGAAAATTTCTATAAATCACGCCATATTAAAATTTGTCATAATTTTTAAATTCACAATATGAATAAAGCCTCATTTTTTTGACTAAATAAACGGCGAGGAAACAAAAATTCTAACCTCAGGTCGTTTCCTTTAACCGTTTTTGGGTTGTCCTTTTTTTAATTCACAATTTTCAAAAATAATGGAATAAAAAAATTGTCAATATTTTTAACAACATTCGTAGTAAAGCTGAGTTCACAGTTCTTAAATTAGTCGACTATAAACAATGACTTGTGCACTGTTAATTGCCACTAGCAAATCTCGCTGATGGCGGGTTCGTAAAGTCAGAAATGATTTTTCCATCGTAGTTGGTTTGAAAAAACGTAGATGTCACAACATTCGTTACGCATTAATTTTCAAAGCTGTAAACGCTTTCGTTAAACGTTAAAACTTTCTACTAATTTTATACACAATGCATAGTCTATAGTCAACTAATTTAAAAGCTGTGAATGTAGCTTTAAGTCTCACTATAGTCGGATTGCTGATAAGTGACTGTTCGTTGCTGCAAGTATCGATATTCAATACTATATGCTTTCTCTGACTATATATATCATTATAATTATTTGCATACCCATAGTAACGTATAGTGACGCAAGTTGATAACTAACCTTCAAAATTATTTTAATAAAAAACAAAGCATTAGAAAGAAACAGCATGATTCGAAGATATCTTTACTAATTTGAGCGCGAAAATAAATTTACGGCAGTACTCAAACAAACAAAATTATTAATTTTAAGGTTATAATTATAAATAAGAAAAAATGTATACTCATACGTAAATTTTGGATTATAATTTGTTGTTTATTCCAGCAGATTTAAAATTAAAGTTTGTGAATTTAATAATTGGCCGCAAGCCATATTTTAATTAATATTTATTACCAGACACTGACAGTTAAAACAAATAACAAAAAACTTTTTTAAAATCGCTGAAAAATGGTAACTAGATTATTATATGAATGCACTACTTAATACATACATGTAACAGTCACCTATCAGCAATCCGACTATACTCCAAATTTATCAGTAAGAGAGTAAAATATATCATTCAATGTAATAATAACATATTTTTAACAAAAGTATTTCGTTCTTATTAGGCGTTATCATTCAGTGTACAGTAAGCGTCTGTTCTTTGTTAAGTCCCTACTGTTTGTCACTTTTATTAAGCCTACCACACGTTCTGTACGAACACAAAGAACAACAGCTTTTGAAGATGTCACGAGAAGCATTAGGATGTCTAAGTGTTACAGTTGATAGTTAAGAAATTGGAAAAATGAGAAAAGAATAGAGTCAGGATAATCGTTAAAAGACACTTCAAAAAAGGATAAAAAATATATATCAGACAGTACTCGCAAAAGATGGAGAGAACAGCTGACAAATTCAGCTAGAAGTCACAATGAAAATATCCTGTTACATATCAAGACATCCGTAAATCTCATTCTTCTACAATCTACAATTGACAAATTTTCAAACTTAGACAGTCTTTGAAACAATGCACTAAGTTTAATATCGATACGAGAATAACAATAATAATCTTTATTCGTGCTTACTTACATTACAAAGAATGTTTACACAAGTCAAAAAATAATAATAATAAGAATACATTAATTCAAAAAATTAAAATATTAATGCACAATACAAATAACACATTAAAAGAATAATTAAATAATACATATTGAGAATTAATATTAAAAATAAAAGACATAAGTAATTTTTTTAAATTTCTGGCAAAAGGCCAGGATCAGTGGCGTAGCCAGGATTTTGTCTTGGGGAGGGCCGAATCAAATTTCGAGGGCACGCGGGCCGCATACGGCCCCTGAAGCGGTAGTCAAAATCACTTGAGCTTATTTAGGGGAAAAATATATTTAAAAATGTAAAATATACTCTCTTCCCCTTTTCTGTTTATTAAAAAATGTCAAGAAATCCTTCGGGATATTTAAAGTTCCGTCACTGCTTATCATTTTGTATGTAAAATAGACTGCGACCCAAATCAGTTCGACACTCCTGCTGTTGTATAATAATAATAATTCCATTATTTGTTGATAAAAAAATGTAATTGTTAAAACTTTCACTTGATTTTTTCTTCGATAAATATATATTTATGTATTTATATTTTTCGCGGGATATATTTTTGAAGTCTCAATATTTCTCTTACTTATGTTCAGTTCTCTAAATCACCCGCTTGGCTATAATTTGTACAGAACGAACAGACTCATGTGACGGAATAAGGATTTCTTGATTATACCTACGAAAACCTACAAATGACATGTAAATGTGCATTTTATGTTAATTTCAACACTAATCATAATAAAATATAGCTTATTATTATTTTAAAATACGTAAGTATTATTGTAAAATACGTATTTTGCTGTACGATTATGATAAAATTGTTAAATTTTTATTTCATTGGACCTTCATAATTGTTTAAAACAGTTTATCATTTGACTGGGCGAATATTTTAGTCGATGTGTCAGGGATGGGGGGGGGGAAGGATCAACGCTCCCCTTTATATAATTCGTTGGAGCATATTTGGAAAGTGATGTATTTTCACTTGAACAATAATTATGTCACTTAATCAAGAGTAGGCAATCTTAAAAAAATGTTTATTTATACGAAAAAAAAAATAGAAAATGCCAATATTGTTTACAATGAAGTAATTGAAAAATTAAGTACTGTTGTGGTTAAATTTTATCTTCAACTCCCCGGGCAGCGCCGTGTAATCTGCTGGTCCTGGGAAGGACCCAGGCCCGTCGCCCCCCACCCCCCCTCTTGGCTGCGCCACTGGCCAGGATATATGAGTGAATAGGTATTTATGAGTTATAAAATTCCATCAAATCATTGAAATTATTTAATATTAATTCTTCAGATAAGTAAAAGGATTTAGCTACCAAATATTTTTTCATAACGCTTTTAAATGTAGAAATGGTCGCGTTTCTTAATGAAGATGGCAGAAAATTATAAAATTTAATAGCGTAGTAATTACAACTATATCTTGATCTTTGTAATCTTTTGTATTCCGTTCTAAAATCGTTCTTATTTCTGGTATTATATTGGTGGATGGAACTTTGAAGATGAATATCGTTATTTTTGCCATGTATATATAGGGTGTTAGGTAAATATTCGGCACAATTTAAAAGACAGCATGGTGACGTAGAATGCAATCGATGTTTCCTTTGCCAATTTTCTCTAAAATAAAAATTTCGTCCAAAAATAAACAAACAAAAAGAAAAAATTTTGAAAACCACTGACTTTTTTAATTTTTCATATTAATCCAGAAGTTGGGTAGTTACCATAGAGAAAAAAAAATACGTACTTTGTTATTCTATTATTGAACTATAATTAATAAAAAAAAAGTTTTTTCTCTATGGCAACCACACAACTTCTGGATTAATTTTGGTTATACATATCTTATATGAGAAAATCACGAACAAAAAAAAATCCAAAATTGGACAAATTATTTAAATTTTATAGCTTACCAATCATGCCAATGTCATTGTATTAAAAGTTTTATTAGTTTAAAAATTACCACCACACTTTATTTTGAATATCACGCATATGTACAAAAATTAAATTTTCTCATACTACCTTTCTCCATATTATTACCAAGTTCTTCTATTAGTTCTTCCACTTGCAAATTTTAATCAAAATAATTAGAGCTGTTTTTGAGATTATTTGATTTTTATATTTTACAATAGTTATCAAAAAAATGATTTAAAAAAATATATGGGGGGGGGGGCGCCTACCCTAATCTTTCATCGGGGCGCCAGGTACCCTTGAGCCCTGGCCACAGGTATGTCACATGGCTCAGTGGTTTCAATTTTGCACGAAAAATTGGGTATGAGAAAGATATATAAAGCAAACGCGGGTGCCGCGTTTGCTCACAGTGCAATCGTATGGCGGAAATGCATTAATTACGCTTCGAATTGTTGCCGCATCCACCGTATTTACCATATTTGACCCCCAGTGAATTTTTCCTGATTCCAAAGATGAATAAATGGCTTGCCAGAAAAAGATTATTAAGCAGGAATTTGGTGTCCAAAACAACTGTTTGAACCGCAATTTCCTGAACAAAGAGGAGATGCCTGTAAATTTGGATATTATCTTACTTTTAATTTTATTATGTAAATTTATTTTTTATAAATCTGAAGGTAAGCATTTCAAGGGGATGTTTTTTAACATATCGGCGAATGGTGGCACACTTCCCGCCAAGAGGGGTAGTTCCCCCGAGTTCTCTGTCAGGTTGTTTTGAATTATTCATCGCTTGGAGGTTTGGCCTATATTTACAACCATTTGATGTATTACAAACTTTCACACTTGATAAATTTAAAATCTTTATTCAATTATCGTTTAACATAATATTATAGAAGTAAAAAAATATTTTAAACAGATCAAGACCAGAATTTTATAGTGATTATTTCAATTTTAAATATAAAAAATATTTAGGCCATGATTCTTCTTTTTCAGCTGTTCTATTTCTTGTGAACAAATTAATTAAACTATCCTGAAACTAAATATATTGGAAGCTTCTGGAATATTTATCAGTTTGATGTGTGTGCTCTACATTTTAATTCAATTCAAACTTAGAACAGAAATTGTATTAGAAAGTTAACTGGGCAGTAGCAACAAAAAATATTAATTTACTTAATTAAGGTAAATGTATACATTGGAGTACGTAAGAAGGGTTTATATAAACTCCTAGTTTGTTTTTGTGTGGATTTAATAAGAACCTTTGGTCCCAATTAGAGAGTAAAAATAAAGATATCCCAACAATGTAGTTAGAGCCAACACAGGAATTGGACTTAGAGATGGTAATAAAAATCAATTAATCATTAATTGAAATGTTTTAATCGATTTTCGATACTGCGATCAGTTCCATACTGCGAAGAGTTCTAAACATTTTTCAGCATACTGAAATTATGCCTAGCTTTATTAATCCTCATTTTAACATACTCTTCGGTGCCTCCAAATTTGCATGAGACAATGCTTCCGAGATAAATTTCGACGACTTCAATAAGGTGATCGTTAATGCGGAACTTGTCTTGTTGAGTTGAACTTAATCGCATGGATTTCGTCTTTTTAATGTTGATTGCGAGGCCTACCGATTGCGCCTTCTTTACGAGAGAATCTAGTATTGCACTCATGTTGTCGAAGGTGTGACACAGAAGGCAAATGTCATCTGCATTCTCCAGATCTGCCAGGTGGGAAGTTAAAGTCCAGCGAATTCTGTCTCCAGTTCCGATACTCCTCAATACATCATCTAGGACGATGTTAAAGAGGATGGGCGACAAAGTACATCCTTGCTTAATACCAGCGCCAACAGGAATGGGCCTTTGTGCAGGATTTCGCAGGTGGCATCCTGATAAACGAGCTGGATGAGTTTTATGAGCTTAGGTGGAGATAATATGGGAGATAATACAATGCATAAACAAATATTTTTTGTTGCTAATTAAACAGGCTGTAACAATTAATAATACCCGTTTGAACGAAGACTATATAATATCTCATATTAAGTACGTAAGTTTTAATACAAATAACTCATTTTTAAAATAAAATGTTGGCATTTGTTACCCATCTTAGAGATTTCTAAACGCAGATTTTCTACAAGTATTTTTTGTGTGATAAAATTAAAATGTGGCTAGAAGAAGTTGTAACAACTGCGCCATTATATGAAGATAGCCACAGTATTGGAATATGGTGTTTTGGATGTAGCGTCATCAGCAAACAGCATCCACGAGACACAATCGCTCGAAACGACTGATTTCTTATCCTAATTGTCCTACGCTATCGTGACTGGTCCTTTTCTCGCACGTTATTTCGCAGAAGATCGAAATTTGGCAATTTCATAACGAACTGTCCAAAGACTATTGAGGAAATAAGGGCTTGTATCCAAAAGTTTTATAACTTGCCAGGATTTTCTCGCAAATTATCGAGTTGAAAGATTGCGTTTCGGTCGTGAGCATTTGAACTGACTGGACGCAAACTAAGCAGTGGTTTGTGCAGCAATGAGTAGCGGTTGAGTTTAATTCTCCAGATGGACGAGAACGAGTGTTCTTAAAGCCTAATAATCTTGGGACTTTTTTGAAAAGAAGAGAGCAGAGTCATCTATCAATCAGTGTTTCAACAATACAACTAAGTTATTTCTTAATCGATTAATTATTAATTAATCAAAACCATAAATATCATATAATTAATCGATTAACTGTAACAAAATAATCGATTATTTCCATCGTTGCCATCTCTAATTGGACTGGCGATTATAGTGCCTATATAATAAAATTGAAAGAGGGCAAACAATATTGATGGAGGGGTTAACAATAATTGAGGGAGTCGGGGTAAGATGCTGCCAGCCGTATTTTTACTCCTTTGAGATCATCATCATTTCGTGTCCGCAATACCACGTCATATACACTTCTCCTAATATCTTGTTACCAAGAGCGCTTCGTCATTGGCATCATTAACGTCATCAGGTGTGCTGCTACCTCCTATGCTTGTACAATCCAGTAGATGTTGGTAATCCTGGTATTTTCCGCAGTCGCATTCTGCACTTCCAGCAATGTATCCCCATTTCTTTAAGTTGTCTTTACACCTAGTAACACCAGTACGAAGTCTGTTCAGCGCTCTCCACGTTGTATATTGTAACTAGTGACCAAAGCTCAGTTGTTCTTTAGGTGCAATCCAGGTGGCCAACGCTTGCTCCCTCCAGAGTTCTATCCTCCGGTTCATGGGAGTAAGCGGTGTGACACTTGTAGAACGTAAAAAACTTTTTCAGGATTTAAGCCTGCTTGTTTCAGCTTCCTTTTGAGATATAATTTGAAAGTTTGACTTTTGAAATAATCTATGAAAATATCTATAAAATCCTACAGTCTGTGAGAATTCAATGGCTTGCAATGAATTTAGATTGTCTACAAAGTCTAAGTACCAAAATTAATAGTGACTGTAGAGTATATTAATTTAACATAAGTACATATTGATAGATTATGTTATGTAGAGCAAATTGGGAAGTTAATACTGAAAGCGATTTTCCAAGTGACCGATCTCTAATTAGAGCGCATGTGTTCGTTAATTCTGATTATAGATCACCACCAATACGATAATAAATTCAATACACTATCCGGAACAAAAGTCAATGGCAAAAAAATTATAATTTAATAAACAAATGACTGTATTATTAGCTATTTCCATGTGAAACAATAATAATTTACAAGACACAATAATAATAATAAATGGAAGGTTTTGTTTTTGTGTTTCATGATGTTGTTGTAAATACTTTGGCGTACAGGACCCACATATTTCAAATGAGTCCACAATCTCTTGATTGTGACACCGCCATCCTGAATTCATTATGCCTATTCTATCCATCACTTGCATTGTCGAGCTAAGTGTCTCTACATAATGCTGCTTTTCTCATGCTCTACTATCATCTTAGAAATGCCTATGGCATTGATCCCATACCGGTTATACAGTACAGTCTATTCCAAACAATTATACGGAACTAACAGGAATTTTCACTTTTAGGGTTTTGTAGGTATGACCAAAAAACCTTTATACCGTCATTTTGTCGTCTGTCTGTTTGTCTGTTCGGTAAAAATTTTAGCCAAACGGCTAAACCTATAGAGTTGAAATTTGACATGCTTATACAACTCTTTAACCCGCACATAGGAAAAATACTAAAACATCTAAAAAAAATATCCCCCTAAAAATATAAACAAATATGTGCTCATCGAAAAAAAAAAATTTTTTTTATAATTCTGAGTAGGGTATCAAATAAAAGCCCTAGGTACGTGGATTAACGATCAAATTTGTCCCACACCCTGTAGCCCAGATGGTTTAAACTAAAAATCTGAAAAAATTCTAAGTAATGTACATTGGTGTGAACCGGAATAGTACAACAGAAATTTTTGATCAGATTATGTTTTTGGAAAAAAACGCATTTTTTGTTTTTTTTTTTGCTAATAATGTACACAAATTATAGCTTTGTAACACGGTAAAATTGAAGGTATATCCTGGTGTAGTGGTTAGAACGCTGGCTTCTCACCCAACTAACTCGATCGAAAGGGGGATCGAACCCTGCGAGAAGAGACAATATTATTTTTTGTTTTTTTTTTTTTGAATTTTTATATTGTTTAAATTATTTTTTCAAAATTCTAGTTATATTTTGGCAAATGGTGCATTTCATTTTTAAAAGCGTAAATTTAATAACCAGTGGAAATTGTTTAAATTATAATTTAATTCTGTTTCAATGTACACGAAATCAGAGAGTCGGAGCTTATAACAACCAATGGAAGCCATAGGCGCAATTTTTAAAATTCTTAATGAACCTTGCTATATATAAAAAAAAAATACTGCACATATTTAAAAACCTAAATAATGGTATTAGGCGTTCGAAATAAAATTAACAAAAAAAAAAAAAAATAATATAAAATTTATTTTGGCATCTTAAATAATCATCATTCACTTACTAAATACCTGCAAAACCCTGAAATGTGTGAAAATTCACACTTCACATCAATTTTTGTAAGTTGTCATTTACTACTTTTTTATATATTGAAGTTGGCTTTTCCTGACCAAAATGATCAAAAGCTTCAAACAATCGGTAAAAGTAACCAGAATTGAAAATATAGTTCCACCTAAGCCAAAGGAACAGACTTTACGTTCTTTTTAATATAGAATCGGTGGTGGAAAATTCCAAATGTAGTTATATATCAGACAAGTCTCAAATAACTAAAATATGCAATAATTATTCATCTAGATTACGTAAAAATTGGGGTGTTCCACAGGGAAGATGTTTAGGACTGATATTATTTTTCATGTATATTAATGTTTGACAATGTCGTTGTGATTACCTGACAACGCTTTATGCAACTGGGCCTTATTGAGTCGATGTTAACACATACTAACAGATCAATTCTGTAAAAATTTACTGTGTAGTAACGTTACTACAAGATAAAATATTATACAAAGTATAATGACTTTCATTCATGATAGTAACTGACCTTGCTCCTAGAGACAAATTTAGTTACAATGATCATAGTAACTGAGTTACAGAATTGATCTGAGTAACCCTCAGTAAAAAGAACAGATGTTGTGTTTTAGCTTCATTGATACTCAACATATTGGCTCTGAATAACTTTTTATTACGTTCCAGGCTACACCTATGAGAATCAATAGGGTACTTTTAAAACTAGAATTAAAAATTGTATCCCTATTATAATACATGAACTTGTTTACAAGTTAGTAACAGGAAGTCCTTTAAATCTCCACCCCATTTGGTTGTTTTTCAAAGTGAAATTTAATTTGGGCAACATATTGTGTTGAAATATTTGAAATTAATGAAATCCATTTAAATTATATGACCCTATATCAAATTTATTACATTCCAGTTAAATTTGTAATAGATTGTTAGTTCTATATACTGCAATTTAATGACACTATTGCGATTATTTAAAAGGTATTATAAATGATAGTAAAATTTCAACTAAAATTCGATAATAGTAATAAAAATAGTCGATTATAGCAGCCTTTGGAATGTGAACGAGAAGAGTGCGGGAGACAGCAGGGGTCGAAAAGACATATTCCAGTAATACTGTAGATGCTGAGGCCTGGACTCTAACTAAAGAGTTAAGTAGGAGAATAGATTGCCTTCGAAATGTGGATTTATAGAAGAATATTGCGCATTTCGTGGACCAGCAGAACGAAAAAGTACTCACCAAGATAATAAATACCTGCCATTTATTCGGTTGATAATGGAAGGAAAAATAAATGGCAAGATACCAGCAGGAATATCCTAGTTGAGAGTGGTTTGAAATATCAAGCATGGATCTTTTTAGGACGATAGCATCCAAGGTTAAGATTGTTGGTGACCACCCTTTGAAGCGGAGATTGCACTTGAAGAAGAAGAAGAAATAGGGGAGGATGAGGGACTGACTTTCACTTAAGAAGGCTTACCGAAATTCGATCCAAATATAACAAAGAATAAAAAAAAATGCATAATATTGTTTTTATTTAACAAGCATGTATTGAAGCCTATATCGTACGCGGATGAAGTTTACCACCCGAGCCGTAGGCGAGGGTTGTAATCATTCGAATGTTACATGTCCATTATCCAATCAAGTGCCGTATCTGATACAGACATCGGCTACCATGGAACGTCACTTGGTTCTATCGTCCACTACACTAATCAGTTTTTGAAAATTTTGAGTCCCTGTCTCACTTATAATACTAGAAATAACAGTTATTCTTCTACGTCCTCTTTCACGTTTTTTGTCACATGGTCCACTACATAAGTTCCACTCAATATTTTTATCCCTCACTATGTGACCAAAAAATGTTAACTGCTGTCTTTTAATTTGACTTAGTAACTGTCTGTTACTAAGTAAATGTCTGCATCTGATTTGTCATTTTCTGATATAATACTTCCCAAACACATATATTGTTTCACATGTTTTACTTCTGTTTATTTTTAAGTTTTGGTAGGTATTGTTCTCTTTTTTTTTGCTATTACCATGGTAATTGGTAATTTTCTCGATATTCAGTTGAAGACCCCATTCTTCACCCTTTCTCTGTACAATTTCAATCAGTTGTACTAAATCTGCTTCACTTTCCGCCAGAAGTAACGTGTCATCTGCATACCTGATGTTATTATATCTTTTTCATCCAAATTTTACTCCTCAGTTCAGTATACATTTAAATATCTGTTCGCTATAAATATTAAATAAGACCGGTGACAATACATCCTTGTCTTACTCCCTTTTTTTCTGTATTCTGTTAGGCTGTTTTCAATTCGGAATGCTGCTGACTGCGTTTTGTACGTCGTTAAGTTGTTGATTATTCGAATATCCTTTTTATCAACATTAAAATCTTTGAGTATTTTCATCATCTTGGTATGGTTTACATTGTCAAATGCTTTGCTGAAATATCCATTAAATAAGAGTCAAATACAAAATTTTATCTACAACTATATAGTTTGATCATTAAAAAAATTGTTAACTTAATTTAAAAACACAGAAACGTAAATTGTAAAACGTAAGTTGACAAAAATCCTTCGCTTTTCCGAATTTCAAATATCTTGATCATCCTCTTCTTCCTCTTATATTGAAAATTCTCGACCCATTTTCCAAAATATCGCGGTGTTTATCCTCTCAAAACTAACAGCCAATTGCCTACTTGCTCTCTAGTAGAGCAGTCGGCAGCTACGGCGGGCAGTTTCAACGAATTACCCTAGAAAACACTGCCAGTCGTTATGGTTCGCCGTTACTGTCAACCGCCGCAATGGGCAGTTTCAGCCAAATTCTATCTTTAGAAGTAGGCATGGTAACGGGTAGGTATGGTCGACAGATGACTTAAGAAATCATGCCGGCTCTTGAATACAGTAGGCCTCTAATGGAAAAAAGAGCAAGTCTATGTACAACAGTGGACTTCATTGCCTGCCAGATGATGATGATCAAAGAATATTACATTGTATATTCAGATATTTCATTGTATACCTAATCAGCATCTTCAAGACTCCCTCTAGGCGTAGACACATGTAATTAACAAACAACATAGCTTTCTTGAATAGCGTTAGGTGTCCTTATTGCCCAACAACCCCTCTATTACTAAGTTTAGGATAATTATAATAAAGTTTGTTAATAGTTCAGGCAAGTAATTTTCTCCATGACTTGAGTCTATCCGAGATGTCTCTTAACTTTCGATTTTATTGATTCCAGGCTCATTCGACTAATTAGTTAAATAAAAAACACTGTGAACTTTCCCCATAATTTGGGAATTTTGTAGGTTATTGTAGAGTAGCGAGTTTTGGAACTCATATGTAACATTTCGTCAAGGTGGCGACTTTTGAAAATGAGGATGTCATAAAGATAAGCACAATAGCTATCGTTGCTGTGCGCTAAATATTTTAACTAATACATTTTCACAAGGTGATGTGTGGAACTCTATCGATTAACACAAATCCTTTTTCAAATCAGTGAATACTTTTCTAGATTGTATGTCAGATGCAAAAGTGACAAACAGTACTGCGTGACAGATTTTACAATACGCTTTGTGTTGAAGTTTAACATGAAAAGAACTAAAACTGGACACAGGTGGCAGAAGCAGAGAGTGACAGGCGTATCTATGTCAGATGAGATAATAGTAATCTTGTTACTGGACTATCATGTGCCTTGTTTACAGCAGAACGGTCAATTTATTTTGCTTGATGTTTAAACAAGACACTTCTCGACAGTCAACAACTTAAAATAAACTATTTATTCATGGACAAATGTTGGAAGTATTGAATAATAAAGTACACTCATCCCTCGATTTACACGGTACTCGGTTAACACGGTTTCGCTTTTACACGGTTTGAAATATGAAAAAAAATCGAAATTGCAACATTGTAACTTACAACGCATAAATGAAACTAAAACGCAGCAAATATACCTCGCTCAGAAGAAACACGTACAGGCAGGGTAGCCCGGATAAATGAAATAAGAAACGAAGACATATCAAATGATGGAATTCCAAAGGAAAACAATGACGAAGTTTCTGTCAGCGACTCCGATAGTGATATTTCTACTCAACCAAAGATAAAAATTGATGTAAAGTGTGAATATTCACACATTTCAGGGTTTCGCAGGTATATAATAAGTGAAGGCGGTATGCTGAGTGTGTAGGATAAATTTTGCTTTGTAGTAATCACGGCAAAATGAACGATATTTTTAAAATAATTTACCGTCTGTTAATCATATAATAAGACTGGTTATTAAATTTACGCTCTTAAAAATTAAATACAACATTTGTCAAAATATAACTAGAATTTTGACAAAATAATTTCAACATAATAAAAATGCAAAAAAAAACAGAAAAAATAAAATTCGCTCCGTACTCGAACTCGAAACCCTTCGTTTTCCAGCTTACGAGACCAGTGCTCTAACCCATTAAGCTATCGCAAGACTTGCATATGAGTGTCTTACATTGGTATAACTTTTGTACTTTGTGAACCAAAAACTACAAAAAATGCGTTATTTTCCGAAAACATAATCTGATGAAAAATTCCTGTTGTACTATTTCGGTTCACACCAATATACATTACTTAGAATTTTTTTAGATTTTTAGTTTAAACCATCTGGGCTAAAGAAACGCGTTACAAAATTTGGTGTGGGACAAAATTTTTTTTGCACAATTTTGGCAAAAATCGCATCAAAATAATTTATTTTGCAAAAATAAAAATTTGATCGTTAATCCACGTACTAAGGGCTTTCATTTGATACCCTACTCAGAATTTAAAAAAAATATTTTTGTTTTCGATGAGCACATATTTGTTTATATTTTTAGGGGGGTATGTTTTTTAGATGTTTTAGTATTTTTCCTATGTGCGGGTCAAAGAGTTGTATAAGCATGCCAAATTTCAACTCTCTAGGTTTAGCCGTTTGGCTACAATTTTTACCGAACAGACAGACAGACAGACTGACAGACAGACAGACAGACGACAAAATGACGGTATAAGGGTTTTTTGGTCATACCTACAAAACCCTAAAAAAAAAAAAAATCAGAGCTATAACAAGCTCTAACGAATATTAGAGATTTTTCTACATATGTATGTATACATATGTATAAGACATTTTTTTTTTTGTATTTTGGTACCTTCTTAATTTTATTTACATGATTTTTCTATATATGTACACATGTTATTAATAAATATTTGAAAATAAATATAAAAAATAATAATTCATTTAAAAAAACGAACCCTCTTTGTTTTTAACATTTTTTTGTATAGAACGCTGGTCTCGATTTACATGATTTTCGATTTACACGGTTTTTCTAGGAACCAATCTACCGTGTAAATCGAGAGTTGAGTGTATACATATTTATTCAATAACATTGATAAAGCAAAAATTAAGATACATTTAGTATTATAATTCTTAGGGCCGGATTGTGAAAGCTTCAGCCGAGTTCAATCTTTTGGTTGAACTCGGTTACAATATAACAATCCCATAAGTAGCCATAGCAACCATTTTCTAACTATTTAGTTATAGTTAACTAGGCTTTCAGAAACCGGCCCTTAATATTTAAAGTACAAATTCTAATAACGATGTAGACGAAGACGTAATAACGATCCTGTATTTTTCTGTATAAGGTTTTGTCTATCAATTTATATTGTAACGAACGCGCTATCAAAAAGAGACGCATGTTCAAAGTGACCTAGAGTGGACAGTCGGGGTTTTATCCATCAGAGCATTCCCTTGGGATATAGGGGAACGCCCTATTTACTCCCGAAGGAGCGGTTAGCTGGATGTTTTAAACAGTAGCGTACAAAAATATAGGAATACCGCGCTTATTTATAACTTGTGGTAAGACGAAGCGAACGCTTGTTAGAAACAAGACTCGGAGTAGCTTGTATTTATTAATGAGAGTTTTAAAAAATACCTGAGACGCCATCCTATCAAAAATACACCATCAAAAACGACACACAAAAAACTATTTAATATATAATTCAATCAATATCTCCTCTATATATATATATATATGTTACGGCCAATGACCGTAATTGAACAAAAACGACGTTGATTGGCCAAAACTATCATTTCCCGAAATGAATGGCAAATCTCGACTTCGTCGGGCCATTGACGCCAGTTACCATTTTCGTGATACATTTTCCGGACAATGACAGGCATAAATGACGGCAGACTATGACAGCAGAAGCCGAAAGGCTCGAAGTAAGTTTAAAGCTTCCCAATATACTGTACCAATGACGTGATTCAACGGTTAAATACGTAATGGTCCATTTTGCGTGGCCAAACCTGTAATTGGCCGGTCGTTGTTAACACCGCCCGTTATTCGGTCATTGACCGTAACATATAAATACAAAATAATTGTTTGTTTGTCCGTTATACACTCCTAGGCATTTTGGCCGATCTGGACAAACTTTTGCATAGATACTCTTTAATACCCTGCGGAAGAAATAGTTCATAAAATAATCTAGGGTTTCGTAGGTATAATCAAGAAATGCTAGACACTCCTATACCCTTTGATCGATCTGAACCAAATTTTGCGCAATTAGTTTTTAAGCATAACATATATATGACTGGCCCCCATCGTGTCCTGCACATCCTGAATCCAGGTCCTTCTGGTT
The DNA here is from genome assembly GCA_963971575.1 of Liopterus haemorrhoidalis. NCBI lineage: Eukaryota > Metazoa > Arthropoda > Insecta > Coleoptera > Dytiscidae > Liopterus > Liopterus haemorrhoidalis. Next base: position 6,620,888 of record OZ020622.1, on the reverse strand, counting down.
GCCCTGGTTTTCTTCTGCTCGCAGGAATCCACTCCCCAAACTTCTTGGGCCATCGGTCATTTTGCATACGGTAAAGATGCCCATCCCATAAGAGTCGTTTGTTCTCTATCGATTCTATGATGGCGTTTTCAACATTAATAGCTGATCTTATAGTATCATTACGAACGTGTTCAAGTTTAGAGATACAGCAACTCCTTCTTCAAAAGTTCATTTCCAAGGCGCTCAGTTGGGATTAATTTCTTTTGTATTATTAAATATCGTCACAAAGGTAATCCTAGGTCAGGATTGCAATACCTAGATTACTAGTTACCTGATTATTAGTTACCTGATTATGTAATGCATAAGAATTTTCGTAATAAGATAATTTTTGTAATGACGAATGAATATCGGAACTAAGTCAATCAGAGGTATAAGTAAATGGATGTCGTACGGAATCTGGGCAGAGGAACCTAACCAACTCTTCTACAAGTTCTACTAGACAAGGTAACGACCAAGAAAACGACTCTACATATCGATACATCTGGGAACCAAGCTGCAGTCACCATGTGAATGGGAGAAGGCTTACCCAGGTCCCTCGAAACCGTGGAGAAAGGTTCAAGCCGATTCCGGCCAACACGGGGTGGACTGAAGACCCATGGTCAAATTCAATCATACAATAACACTGTAAATTTGATAATTATTTAATAAATAATTATCAAATTGTTAAAACCAGGAGTTGCATTTCCATTTAACCATCCACTTGACAATATTTGAATGATTTTCTACTTTTTTGTGTCTAAAATTCTCCGTCCCTGAAAATCGATCTCAAAAGATGGTAAGATCAGCTGTGATATTTCTGTTATATCGTACGTTGGCGCCTTAAGATTTACGCGACAAATTCTAGGATTAATTTATATGAGTTGAAAAACTTGAGACGTCACATATAATGTTCAAGTTGACATTGAGATCAGTTGTTGGGGAATTCACACAAGATTGTTCCTCAGGGAATATAACAAATTTTGAATCATCGCACGAACGAAATAGAAAGCGGGTATGCCATATTTTATACTAAAATGATAAAGGAAACGAAAAAAAATATATTGGTTTGAGTTATTTACAACTCATTTGGTGTTCTAAAAAAAAACAAAAAGACGATAAAATATTTAAACATAAAATTTAGTTGATTCTTGAGCTGTTCCTTCCCCCTGTAACTCCCCAAATATTCTTCTAATATAAAAAATGTATAGGACAGAAATAATTTTCGGTATTAGTAATTCGGATAGTCACACTTCTGCCACCAAAACTTTTGTTTTTTTAGATTTATTTAAAATTTTAATCCTGAAGGTTGTATTTCATTAGAAACCTGATTTAAACCAGGTTATGCAATTTTAATATTATCCTCTTCTGAAACTTTTAAACTCAATTAGCCTTCAAATAAATAAATAACCAAGAACTTCATGAAAATTTCAAAAGATGACTCTGATCAATAATAAACCACTACCGAATACAACGTACACATTTTAATGATGAACATATTTAGAAGAGATATTTATTTAAAATATATAAAAATATTTCTCAATACTATTTAGAATAAATAGTACAAGGTGTCTCAAAAGAAATTTTATATTTATTTAGCTTACTGCGTGAACGCAATGTATCCGAGGGGCGCGGGGGTAATGTCAATCGGTAGCCTGGCTCTTGGGAATTCAGTCGCTATGGAGCGTTTCTCGGGAGCAGACCGCGCGTTATGCGTGCGAGAGTTTTACAAAAACGGTGATTCGGCGACTGTAGCGCGTAGAAAATTCTGCAGTATTCAAGGTTTTCGCCACTTAAATGATGCGCCAAGCATTCCTCTCATTCGACATTGGGTTAAAAAGTTTGAAGAGACTGGTACAACGCTGGATAAATCAAAATCCGGGCGACCTAGGTCATCAAGAACGGTAGAAAACGTGGAGAATGTTAATCAGTCTGTTCGTGACGACCCGAACCTTTCAATTCGGAAGCGCGCAAGTGCTTTAAATGTGCATAGATCATCATTACATCGCATTATGCACAAAGACCTAAAGCTGAACCCCTACAAAATTCAATTGGTGCAAGAATTAAGCCCCAAGATGCCAGTCAGAGGCTTAATTTCGTAAATCAGGTGATTGAGCGATTTTCAACGTTTACCAACATTTTGTTTTCGGATGAAGCTCATTTTCATCTTAATGGCCACGTAAATAAGCAGAACTGTCGCTACTGGAGTGCAACGAATCCGAAACGCAAACATCAGAAACCCCAACATTCGCCTAATGTGACCGTATGGGCTGCGATGTCGGCGCGAGGAATTATCGTCCCTTACTTTTTTGAAGACGAAAGGGGGCGTGCAGTTACAGTGAATTCAGAGCGTTATGTGGAGATGTTAGACAACTTCTTGGTACCTGAACTGCAAAACTTTCCTGGCTATAACCAAAGAACATGGTTCCAACAGGACGGAGCAACTTCACACACGTCCAATATGTCTCTGCCACGTGTTCGTGAAATTTTCTCAGGCAAATTGATCTCCCGGAGAGGTGACATAAATTGGCCTCCACGCAGTCCAGATTTAACCCCTATGGACTTTTTCCTATGGGGTTATCTTAAATCTAAAGTTTACGCCAATAAACTGACTTCACTGGCGCATTTGAAAGAAAATATCCGTCACGAAATGGCAGCCATCCCTGAGTCCACCTGCCGAGACGTCATAAGTAATTTTACTGTTCGATTAAATGAGTGCCGAGAACGCGAGGGTCTACATTTAGACGATATTATTTTTAAAAAATAAATCCCCAAAAAGTGTATTTTAATAATTAATAAACATTTTTTCTATATACGGCTTACTTTTTTTTTTAATCGATCCACTAAATATAAAATTTCTTTTGAGACACCTTGTATAATATTAAAAATATCAATCCGATTCTTAAAATAACCATATATAAAATTAAAGGTCATTTACAATAATGAAAACCACATACACTATATTGAACATTTATAAAATATACATTCACTTTACAAATACGTCAAATGTCAATTGCATAAAAAAAACACTGTTGATCAACCCACGTGAAACCCACACGTGTGCTCCCTTTTTACAAGTGGAAAAATTTAATTTGCAAGTAAGCTAACAGAAGGCTATTTTTTTTTTAATTCGTGATTTTTTTTCGCTCTACTCTGAAACAAATAATTTAATTACTTCCTATTAATTTGACTAGCATTTCTAGTTATATACGAGAACTCTTTGATGCTTTGATAGTGCAGAAACCCCTTATATATTTTACTGGCGAGTTATAAAAATCGCAAGTAACTAATGCCTACAATTTTCGAGAGCTGCTGTTAATATAAGCGTATCAGATGGTATCCAAAAGGACGAAATGATAGACTTAGTAACAAAACCATATGTAACAAAAATTATTCTTTTTTGCCTTATGTATTTTTTCAATTGGATGAATATTTGGAGAGTTACGAGGAGAAAACTAATATCTTGAAATGTCTCTTATTATTTAGAGTAATACCCCGTTGCTCGACTGCCTCGTAGCTCGACGGTTTCGCCACTCGACGTAAATGTCGAGAGTGAGAGTCGACGGAGCATCGCTATCCGACGCGTGATCGAGTACCGATCACGTGATACATATTTTGGTAAACAAAGCAAAATGAACGCATGGCCAGCAGTTCGCGCCTAGAAATCTTGACGACAACAACTCTTCAAGATTTAGTGCAGCTATGAACTTTTTGTTTTTTGCTAAAATAAGTGATTTATATTTATAATTACGGATCCACAGGATAGAAATGCAGGCATAGCTAAAAGGAAAACATATACATACATTTATTTCCTTATATGTATATGTATATATGTACATATGATTCCCTTTATTTCTTATGGAGAAATTCGACTCGTCACTTGACGGATTCGCTACTCGACGCTTTTTCAGAACGAATTAACGTCGAGTAGCGGGGTATTACTGTACATTACTTCAAAAAAAAAAAAAAATCTTTCAGTTTCAAAAACAATAATCTTTGTTAGAGTTCTGTAGGTATGACCACCAAAAAACCTACTTTTTATTTTGTGTTGTATTTTTGTCCTGCTTATTACCATTATGTTTGTCTTTTATGTGCTAGTTTTCATATTTATTTTCTTCAATTCTTTATTGTATTAGTTCAAGTTGTTTTGTAATTCGTCTTCGTTCCTTGCTATTATAACCATGTCATCTGAATAGCAAAGTTCTGCTATTTTCACATTTTCTAGTAGCCCACAGAGCATTATTTAATATTTTGTCTTACTTCTTTTATGGTGTCGTCTAGTACCAGTGAGAACAGTAGCGGACTGAGTACACTTATTAAATACCTACAAAAGCCTGAAACGTGAGTCACCAGAAATTGTTTAAGGGGGGGGGTATGGTCAGAGCAGCACATTTTATACCCATTTTCAAGATTTTTTTTTAGAAAACTGTTAATAGTAACTTGATTGGGATAATACCTACAGTAAAGAACAACCTTTGAAGAGTATCCAAAAAAAATTTTATTGAAAAATATCGAAAATTAAGCTCGTGACATGAATTTGAAATTTTCGTTCAGGACAAAGAGTTGATTTGCGGTGAGACACATAACTAATGACTGGATCATCTAAAACAAAAAAACCAAAAATATTTCGTTAGTTTATGAGTTTCTTGAGGTAACGCTGTCGAGTTTTTTCAAATAACTAGATTATTTAATTTTTGGTATAAGTTTGGAGTCAAAAAAAACGAAAAAAACGGATTTTTTTTTTCGAAATTACTGTTTTCAGTTGTAAAAAATTCCATAAAAAAAAACAAAGCAAGAAAAAAAATATATCTCGACAGCGTTACCTAGTAAATTGCCTACAGAAATAGTGTGCAAAATTTCAGAAAGATCGGTCGAGTAGTTTTCGAGTTACATGTCTCACCGACTTGAAAAATAAAATTCCTCAAAAAACGCGTTTTAATTTTTTTTTTTTTTAAACATGTTAATTTTTCTTCATACTCACACGGAGTCATCAATTCCAGGTCTGTAAAGTGTAGGGCCATCGGCAAGGATGTCCAATGCATCTTTTTGCTGTTGTCTTCTTAAAACCCGAGCTTCTTTAGTAGCCTCTGCAGCTTCTTGATTAGCTCTGCTAATCCGAAATTTATCCTCTTCGCGTGCCCATTCATGAGAGCTCGTCCCTACGCTTATGCCCATCTCTTCCATAAACGTTAGATATGCGAAATTGCCTTCATTGAAATAACTAGCTGCTACATCAGCTGCAATTTCAACAATTGTGGAGGTTCCACTCAGTATTTTTGGACTTATTTTCCAAATAAGTTGGTTCAAGCTCTCATTATTATTTTGAGTGAAACCTCCAACACAAATATAGCACAGACAGGTGTGGATAGAGTGGGAAGACTCTACTATTACGTATATGAGAGCTGCGCGCGGCTAATAAAGCAGCGTTCTGAAAGGAACGCTATAACACGCGATTTGCGCGAAAATGTGAATTTGAGTTATTTGTATTGTTAAGCCGATAACTTCGTTAATTTTGCTCGGATCGACCTGAAATTTTGTATGGACACTCCTGAGTCACTATACAATCGATTAAAAAAAAAAACGCTTTTCTGACCATACCCCCCCCCCTTAAGTGGAGGCCTATAGACTTAACGACAGGGTGACCAGACGTACTCTTTTTTAGAGTATTATACCCTTTTTTGAGTAATATTCTCTATACTCTTACTTTTTATAGAAAAACCCTGAATATACTCTTTTTGCTGGATACTTGTTTTTATTACTTCTATTTTGGAAGTGAGGGCCTTTTTTTAGCTCATTACTTCTATTTTGAGAGTGAGGTGAGGACTTTTTTTATTTCCTCATCACTTGTATTTTGGGAATGAGGTCCTTTTTTTTGCTCATCACTTCTTTTTTGGTAGTGAAGACCTTTTTTTTGCTAGTTACTAGTATTTTTGAGTTATGACCTCTATTTGTTGCTCATCTCTTGTATTTTTGGAGTGTGACTTTTTTTTAGTATACTCTTTTTCTGTAAAAAAAATCTGGTCAGCCTACTTAACGAACAAGGAATTTGGGACTATTTTTCATTAATTTGCCTTTGTAAATTTCCCCACGTGCAGTCTTTGATAAGTATCGACTTTTAAATTTAATCTAATGAGTAGGAAATTCCCTTTTCAATCATTTATTAACACTCTGTATCTTTCCAACTTTATAAATCACTTTGATGTCATAGTGAATTCAATTATTTTTTTTTCTTTTTCAGGTGTTATTAGGTGGAGGGCGTCGACACTGGATGCCAAAGGTGGCGAAAGACCCTGAACAAACGAGCGAAGAGGGACGAAGATTGGATGGTAGAAATCTGATAGATGATTGGGTAAGAGATAAGAAAAAACGTGGACTGAAAGCAGAATATGTCTGGAACAAGGGACAACTGGATAAAATTAACCCAAATGAAGTAGATTATGTCTTAGGTAAGTAAACTTTTCTTTAATTATATTTTGAAAACTAGTTTCCTTTTCCGAATCTAGCATACGTAAATTAACATGTTATTGTAATGTATTTAGATTTATTAATGGTTTGCAAAATTGTTGCATAGCCCGTTTCTTCGGTTTAAGCGGAACTAGATTTTGAATTCTAGTAACTGTTAACGTTTGACTGAAGCTTTTGATAATTTTGTTTAGCAAAAGCCAACTTCAAACATAAAATATTAACTCGGGATAACTTATGAAAATTAAAATTTCATGTTTCGCTTAAAGGTTTGTAAGAGCATATACCTAGTGAAATGTTTGTTAAGAAAGATGTACAGTCGGATTTTTATAAGAACATGACGTCACAAATAATTACCTATTATGTTTACATAATATATATAAATCTTTATTAATAAAATTGCTTGCAAGCTTGCTAAAATAGTTTGCGAGTTGTTAATTCTTTTCAAGAAGATATTAAGTCGTCAAGGATGAAATTTGTAGAAAAAAGGCAAAGTTGGTTGATAACTTACCAATATAAGGAATTATTTTATTCATCAAAGTATGCGTCCATATTGTCTATACACTTTTGCTATATTAGCGGCAGGTTGTTCAGGACGGTGGTATAAAAACAGTGGCAGTGCTAGCTCTTAAAATTTGGGAGGGCCAAAAAAAAATTGAGTTAAATTTAGGGGGCCAAATATTTTTTTATCGTTTACACATGAAAATACATGATGACCTAAAAAAAAAGTTCCTCACTTCTAAAAAATATTTTTCTCCAACCAATTCTGGGGGGGGGGGCAGATCAACTTTTAGAGGGGCCCTCCGTTGGCATGTCTGTTAAGCTAATCAGTTGTCGTCTTTTATTTCTTTTTTTCCGCAAATGTCAAAATTTTAGATCGTAACTCAAAAGTGACCATATATTTGTGATTCAAGGCTGAAAATGTATAAGTACACCAATTTATTAAAAAAAATTTTTTTTTAAATGTCTCCAAAATTTTGAAATTTTGACCGAAAATTTTTTGACTTCAATTTTAGCCAAAATGTAGTTTTAAGCTAATATTGGAGTGAGGATTATGAAAAAAATATTTAAAATATTTATGTTTTCCCTGTTTTTGAGTTAGAGCCGATTTGGGTCAGTTTTTTGCGTATAATTCCAAAACTTTTGCCCAAACTTCAAAATATACCAAATTTTGTCGATCTATGACCAAAAATACATATTTGTACCAATTTTCAATAAAATCAAAGACAAAAAAAATTTTACACAGAAATCGAAAAAATCGTAAGGGGTACCCCTTACGATTTTTTCGATTTTTGGCCATTTTCAAGGGTTTTGGATAACTACCCATACAAAACTTTATTATTGGTTTATTAAATCCCAAATTTTTATTTAGACTAAACAATGTAGGAGAATTTCAAAAATTCAAACCGCAGATTTCTATCCCTAACCATTTTTTAGTTATGATTTATCAAAATTTTCAAAAAATGTAAAAAAAAAATTAATTTTCAAAAAAAAATTTTTTTTTTTCTGAATATCGTTATAAGTTAATTAGGACCTCAAGATTTCAAAAATTTTAACCGCAGGTCTTTATCACATTTCGTTTTTGAGATACGTCCATGCGAAAATGAAAATTTCTATAAATCACTCAATATTAAAATTTGTCATAATTTTAAAATGCGTAAAACGAATAAGGCCTCAAATTTTTTCTAGACTAAATAAAGTACGAGGAATCTAAAAATTTTAACCTCAAATCGTTTTCTCTAGCTATTTTTGAGTTGTGATTTTAATTCACAATTTTCGCAAATAATGTAAATTATGCCATTAAAAAAATTGTCATTATTTCCAAACGCATTAAAGGATTAAAGCCCCAATTTTTTTCTACACTAAACAAACTTCGGTGAATCCAAAAATTTTAACCACAGGTCGCTATCTCTAAACGTTTTTGAGTTGTGTTATTTTTTAATTCAGAATTTTCTCAAAAAATGTAAACTGTCATTAGAAAAAATTGTCGTAATCTCAAAACGTTTTAACCAGGGCTTCGAACCGGAACTGAACCGAAAACCGAAAAAAACGTTATTTTTGTTGGAACGAAAACCGGAGCTGAACCGAAAAAAAATCAGATAATGTTTATGGGAGTGAACCAAAATATAAAATACATTTTATTTAAGATTATTTTTTAAACTGATGAGCAGAAAAAAATCGTAATTTTTTAACTGATAAGTAAAAAAAATCTACTTCTATTACTTCAGGTGGGGAGGCACGCGCAGACCCCCCCCCCCTGGCAGCGGTCTTGGTATGATTATTATAAAATAAGGAATAAAATGTTCTCCTAAATTATAGTAGAAAATAAATTTCTAATACAAATAAAAGCATTTAAAAATTTATGATTTCGAACTGAACCGAAAACCGAAAAAAACCGTTATTTTTGCCGGAAAAGAAAAAACCGGAACCGAACTGATATGTTCGGTTATATTTTTATTATATATATATATTTTTTATTATTGAACCGAAACGAAAAAAATAACGATTCGAAGCTCTGTTTTAACTAAATCTACGAGTCTATTCCTCTATTTAATACATTGATACTAATCTGATACTAATGTTAGTACAATTCTTTAAAGACACACCTTTTTTTCTAATATGAGGTCTTTATATTTTTGCATCTTGGTTTAATAATTAATAACTTTCTTTTGGACGATTTCGTGGCCATGGTGAAAGATTTGAATTATTTTGATACATTATTTATTGAATAAACTATAATTAAATGTTAACATTCCATAATATTTAGTTCATAAACATTGAATCCATTGTTCTATTCATATTATCAAATATTTATAGCTCTATTATTTTATTCTTCTAAACGTAATTGTTGAATCAAAAAACAAAAATGCTCATGCATAAATAAATTACAGCAATTAATATATATTTATTTTATTTGCACTTTTGTACTAAAATTTTACTAATGATGAAATAATGCTAACTACGTTATTGTCTATTGTACTAAACAGTGTAAATAAAATATTTAAATTAACTCTCATAAATTTATTTCAACTATTTAGCTTCCCTTTTCATTAAAATTTTAAGCTACAGTTATTTTCAAATAGAATGCAACGTAAAAACAATACTCTGCAGTATCTTGTCGCATTAATAATGCTTCATTGAAAATTTACTATGTGAAAAACAAAATAGAAAGGTTTTCTTATTATCAATCGCAACTATAAAAACCAGGCGCGCACCTAAGGGGGTGGTCTTTGGGTCAGGACCTCCCCCCATGAACGAAACAATCATATACTTATTTAATAGAAACTAAGCAATAAAAATAAAATCGCTCCCTATTTATTAATAAGAATTTAATTATAATTAAAATTAAATTAATATAACTCCTCTCCGTAAAAAATCAGTAATAAATTTTTATTATTTCATATTTTTTAGAAATTGACCCCCCCCCCAAGACTAATTTTCTGTGTGCTCGTCTGATAATAACTTATACTATGATTTCGTGAACAAATGATTTTGCAGAATAATAAAGATTCTAAAAAAAGTTAAAGAACCGAAAATTGCTCATTGAAGTACGCCCAAATTTGTTACCAATTCTAATTAGATTCTCAGACCATTGATTAACATAAAAAAACGAAAATTTCTCAGGTATTAGGACAGATATTTTATGTTCTCGGGGTGTCATCTACGAGATGTGTGAATTAGGAAACCGGACTGGCAACACAGCGTTTGATCTGGCAACATTTTTGACGCGAGACTTGGAGAGGCGGCAGGCGAACATGTAATACGCCTTCAGTACGAGTTTGAACTCGCTAGAGTAATTTTGTTGTCCGTAGCGATTTTTTTAGTTAAACAGTTTTTTCTAGTGCGTTCTAAAAATGAGTGACATTCATTTCGAGCAACGATGTGCTATCAGGTTTTGCTTCAGACTTGGGCACAGTTTAGAAACTTTTGCAAAACTTCATCAGGCCTATGGAGGCAGTGTTTTATCTAGAACCCAGGTTTTTTGGTGGTTTAAAGCATTTTCAAAATGAAGAGAATTGATAGAAGATGATTCACGCAGTTCTTGAAGAACCGATTAAAATGTCAGAATGATCGGGGAAGAGTTGAATTTGACTCACACTACCGTTCATCAGATTTTGACTAATGAATTGTTGATGACACAATGCGCCTTGTCACACAGCAATTTCAATAAACGAGTTTTTGGCCTTGGCAATTGAACGAATTGGGGATGAGAAAAATCTGCGCTAAAATGGTTCCAAAAAACCTTTCACAGGACCAAAAGGACATCAGGAGGCAAAGGTGCCTTGACTTTTTCAATAAACTTTCAATAAACAAAAATTAAAAACAAAAAAAAATCAAAAAACGAGTTTTTTACCAGTAAAAACATTCCTGTGGCTCCTCAGCCTCCTTATTTGCCTCACTTGAGTCCTTGTGACTTTTTCCTCTTCCCAAGATTGAAAAATCGTGTCTTGAGCACGTCATTTTGGGGCACTCGAAAACATTCAAACGTCCGTAACCGACCAGGTGAAAGCAATTCCAGTATCCGAGTTTCAGCACTGCTATGAGGATTGGAAGAATCGTTTTCAGCGCTGTGTTGCTTCCCAAGAAAGTTATTTTGAGGGAGACAAAATTTAATTGTAATTTTAATCGAATAAAAAAAAAAAAACAAAATTAAAAATCAGTCCGGTTTCTTAAACTACCAAAAACTTGTTAATTGAAATTGCAGATTTTGCTCATCTCCAATTAATAGTCAAAATCTGATAAATGGTAGTGTTAAATTCAACTCTTTCCCGATCATTCTGACTGTTAACCGACGATCTGAACGCACAGCATCCCGGATTTTGTTGGCATTTTCATCGGTTCTTGAAGATGAAGGCCTTCCACTGCGTGATTTATCTTCAATCAACTCTCTTCCTTCTAAAAATGCCTTAAACCACAAAAAAAACTATGTCCTTGACATAAGACTGTCTCCGTACGCCTGCTGAAGTTTTGCAAAAGTTTCCGTTCAAGTCTGAAGCAAAACCTGATAGCAAACTTATTAAATATAACTTCCCACCATATATAATTCATTTGTTGAAAACATATTTAGCAAATAGGCAATTTAAAGTACAATTAAATAATTATCTTTCTCTTAATCGAACCAGAACTGCAGGTGTACCTCAAGGAAGTGTGTTAGAACCTACCCTTTTCAATATTTATGTCAATGACATACCGAAAACTCAACATGTCAATTTAAGTCTCTATGCTGACGATACAGCATTGTTCACTACATCGTTTAGATTGAATACTATTACCAACGGGTTAAATAATAATTTGCATAAAATCAATAAAAATTTCAACAAATGGAGAACCAAATTAATCGCAGAAGAGACAGAATTTATAATTTTAACTAAAAGACGACTCAATCTTAATAATATAAATACTAATAATAATAATAGTAATATAATATAATAATAATAATAATAGTTCAAATAAACAAAGAAAATTTTTATCATAAACCCTTCATCAAATATCTAGGAGTAATGTTAAACAAATCCATAAATTTAACATATCAAAAAAAAAAAAACTACCAATACTGCTAATAAAATCCTTTTTCAGTTATTTAAAATATACAATAGGAGATCGTTTTTATCTCAAACCTGATAGCACACAGTTGCTCGAAAAGAATGTCACTCATTTTTAGAACGCACTAGAAAAACTCACGAAAAAAATCGCTACGGACAACAAAATTACTCTAGCAAGTTCAAACTCATACTGAAGACGTATCACATCTTCACCTGCCACCCAAATGTTGCCAGATCAAACGCTATGTTGCCAGTCCAGTTACTTAATTTACACACCTCGTAAAATGTCACCCATTTCACCTTCTCACTTGATAAACCCTGTAACAATCATGAGTCAGTATACGAATCTGTTTTAACTTATTTCTTATGTATCACATTTGCTTATATCAGATGTTCAGTACCAATCAATTTATCTGAAACATATTTTAGGCTAGTGGGTACCTAATGTCAACATAATTCTATGTGTATCTTAAGCAAGTAATTAATATAGTTCCTCACACGCATCAGATGGCGCCAGACGCCACGACGCTAGTGCATCTCAAGCTAATTAACAGATCCGCATCTGGTGCACTCAATCAATCATTATAAATCATAGAAGAGTGAGGAGCACCGCCTTGTTATGACACCCAACAAACCAACATAAATTATTAAAGTTATTTAGAATTAGGTTACAATAGAATACTTGGAATGAAGCTGTTTAATATTTAAGAATTATCCCCTAAAGTATTGTTCTCATTACAACATATGTACATATGTGAAGCTTGTCTAGACAGATATCCATTAATTTAACATTTGTGTCATATGACACGATTCTGAAACCATCTTCTCATATATAAAATAATTTTAAAATATACTGAGAGAAATTTTGACGGGAATCCGAGATATAAATTCAGACAGAAATCAATAAGGTATCAAAGTGTATCTATAATATAAATCGAGTATTATACAGGACATACGTTTTATAAAAATTGTTTTCTCTGGAATTCAATTATTATTAAAGATGCTAATGATTATACAAATCAACAAAAAAAAAAAACGTTTGTTGGTTGATGTTGAAATAAGACCTGTTATTCAACTACCAATTTGGAGGAACGCTAAAGCCTTGACAAAGGATAGAAATAAATGGAAAGAGTTATGGAAAAAATCACCAACTTTAGCAGAAACCCAAACTCCCACTCAGCCTGACACTTAACGGTAACAAAAGTTGACACTTAAAGGATTGATAAGTATCTAATGCACCCGTTGCCAACTGAGTTGGCAAACACATGATTACCTTCATGTGGAACTTGCTCGATACCTCTTACTTCTTTCTCTAGCCATTCAATCAATTCAAATTGAATCATATCTTCGCTTATTATTAAAAACTGCACAAATTATTATTAGTATTATTCCGAATTATTTATTCATAAACTTTTTAAGATGGAAAAACGATTTATTTCTACTCAATTACATTTATATTAAAACTAAAAATGATTTGAGACGTTAAATTTAAAATATATATATTAAAATAAATTTTCCAATTTCTTATATAATATAAAAATATGCACACGGAAAAAACGCACACGGATTAATACGCACACGGAATAAAGTGCACATGAAAAAATACACATACGGAAAAAAGCGCACACGGAAAAATACATACACGGAAAAATACATACACGGAAAAAAGCGTACTTACAATATATCTCAAATCAGTTTGAAATAAATCGTGAGAAACTATTACACAATAAAATTTAATTGTTTGCCCGCTTTAATATATTGCGTTCACATTTGTAAGGTCAAACCAGATCTGGTTATGTTGGTTACTTTTATAGTGTAGCAGTAACATTTAAATGTAAATTTGTCATTTCAAAATATTTCTTACGCTGTAAAATTTGTTGTTTATGATCATTATAACTAAGATATCATTTAACTTTATGACATATGTCAAATGGAATGACGTGTTAATTCATGCTTACGAAACCTTAAACAATTCTGTATGTAATTATATTTGCAGATTCTTAGAGAATAAATCTGCAAAATATTGTTCATATCGGTCAAGGATATAACAGTTTCTAGAGTTTTTGTTTATGTCTACGAAACCCTAGACATTGCTATATGTAATTATATACGTAGATTCTTAGAGAATAAATCTGCAAAATATTGTTTATATATGTTAAAGGATATAGGAATGTCTAGAGTTTCTCGTTTATGAAACCCTAGACATTTCTATATGCAATTTAATCGTGCAGTGCAGTTTGTGTTGCACTGTCGTCACAATTCAGATCGTGCGGCAGTCTGTGCAATAGTGTTTTTCCCAGTAAAAATATAAGTTATTATTTCTACAAAACAATATGAGTGAAAACAATCAAGATATCATTGTTTATGCCTGCAGCATTTGCAAAATAAATAGTACAGACATGAACCTCATGATAGAACATATAAATACACTCAAAAAGACCCAAAATTTTCTTGGTACAAGCGGAAATGTACTTTAAATTGATTTTTAGTCATGTTTGGAAAAGTTCTCTCTGCATATTCAAACACTTTTTCCAAAATATTTTCTGGTTTGGAAAATTCTAAATTGTCTTCCTCATCAAATAAAATTTCTTTTAAATTACTTAAAATCATCCCAAAACCTTCATGCGTCATTTTTATATTATCATACAAAACAAGTAGCAGGAGACAGACTTCATGTAATCAAACACATATAATTTATTTGTTTACAAAAAGAAAAAGGTTAGAATAACAAGAATAACTGCACAATCTGAACAAAGCGTTCGTCTTTGATTTTCTTACACAGAGTGCACAGTGGTCACGTGATAAAAAACTTGCACGACACTCAGTTAACACTGCACAGTTATGCTGAACGCACCTATAGGTACATCCAACATATCATAGTAATTTGCCGTGGTATATGGGATTTACTTTTAGCCCGGCAGGTAACTCAATATATGCTGTATTCCTGTACCTGCTGGTTGTTTTGTTGATAATTCTACGCCTCTGTAGATATGTATTGCTCCATCTTGGTTTTATTAACCGTCATTAAAACTTTGTTCCAAACTTTACATAAACAATTTGACTTAAATAGTTAATAAGTAATTTAAAATTCTTTAGTATTGGTCTCAAAGGAGATAATATAGTAGTTTATTAAGCAAGTAAACTCAATTTAGCAACTAATGCAATGTTTTTTGTACTTAGGTCTCTTTGCATATTCCCATATGGATTTCGAGGTAGATCGAGATCCTGGTCCAGGAGGAGATCCTTCTTTGGCAGATATGACACGGTCGGCTTTGAATATACTACTCAAGAACCCAAAAGGATTTTTCCTCTTCGTTGAAGGTGAGTTTTTTTTGTTTTTCTTTATTTTTTAAAGACCAAAAATATCCTCTAATAAATACAAAACAATAAATATTTGTTTATCTCATATTAAGTGAAAAAGTATTTCCAAAAACAAATACCAAATACCGATCAAAGTATTTGAAATAATTTATTTCAAATAATTTAAATGTATTGAAATACAATAAATAAAGGTTAGTGTAATTTAAAATCTGTATGAAAACATATATTTTGGTTGCCTTTTACGTAAAATATTTTAGTTATGGCGCAGAGATATATATTTTATAAAGTTTTAGATGTATTTCAAGTGGAGAAGACAAGACTGCTCGATAATTTAATGAGAAGAATATCATTATTTTTTTACAATTCTTTCAGTGTTGTTTAACTTATTTATATTTAACATATAGAACTGCATACTTATTGATATTCATTGATATGGTAAAAGCGTTCGACAAAATTGTAAGAAATCGGGTATGGGAGGTATTAAGGAAACTCTAAGAAGAAAATTTAAACCAGGCAATTCGTAGCCCCTACACAACCACCAGAAATGACACAACAGAAGGTGTAAGACAGGGGGGAGTCCTGAGTCCAGTACTTTTCATGGATGATATCAAAGAAATTAAAAATAGAGTAAAGAAGCTTAATATTGGATACAGTAACCTACAACCAGTGAACATTGCCGAATGTGCGTTTGCAGATGACATAGTAATATGCGCAAAAAATAAGACTTGCAAGCAAATGTAAATATATGGAAGGAGTCGTTACTTAAAAGAAATATAGAAAAAAACCACAGTAAAACCAAGGTAATGGTTATTGGTAAAGAGGAAGTTAAGATAAATTGTCGCAGTAAAAATTGAACAGGTCAGCAGCTTTAAGTATTTAGGAGTTATATTAGAGAGCAAACGAAGAAGAAATCAACAGTAGAATTAAAGATTCAGCAAATGTATTCCAGGCCCTGAATAAAATCATAATAAATAAGAAAGAAATAAGTAACAACACAAAACACCTAGTATACAAAACGATTTACCTACCAACATAAACGTATGGTTGTTAGTCCTGGGTACTTTCCGATCAGCTCAAGAGAAAAGTTCAAGCTGCAGAAATTAAATTTTTAAGAAGAGTTATGGGTGTCACTAAAATTGACAAAATAAGAAGTGAAACAATACGAGAAAAGCACAGGTAGAAGCAGTAGAAAAACAATTGACAGACAGAAATTAAGATGGTATGGACAAACCACAAGAATGAAGCAAGAAAGACAAAAAATATATGGCTAGCCAGAACTTCAGGAAGCAGAAGGAAGACCTCATAAAACATGGAACCAAACAGTGTCATAAATCCTAGATAAAAAGGGACTGACATGGAAAGAAGCAGAAAATAAGGCTCACAATAAGACAGAGTGACGCAAATTCATAAAAGAATTAGACTAAGAAGAACAACTTCTACACCGAATGGTAGAAGAGGTTTCTGACTATATATATTCAACATATAAATAAACTAACTCCGTGTTAGAAATCTATACTATCACAATATCGTCGGCTGAAAATAATAAGGTTGTATGTCGAAGAGTATTACATTTGAGAAAACAAGCTTCAAAAATTTCGATATGAAAAAAACCAATATAAGGTTACAATACAAAGAAGAAATTTTTTTAATAACTATATATTGATATGTTATTGTCATTAACGCATTATTTTGAATAATACCATTTTAACAATTTGAAAAATGAACATACAACTTTGTGATTAAGAAAAACACGAAACTTAGTACCTTAACGTTACATACAGCTTTGTAGTTCAAAGTAATATCGGGGGGAAATTCAGTTTATAGGTAAAGCTTCAGTTTTTAGGTTTCTGAAAATTGTTAAAAAGGTACCAGAAAAGGTAAAAGAAATGTTAGTCACGTATTAAATTTTTATTTGATTAAATAACACAAATTAAACAATATGCTTGCAAAATAATAACAAATTAAACATTAATCTTACAAAAAATTAAGATAAATTAAGATAATTTGAACTGAAACTGAAACATTCGAAATAAAAAAAATAAACTAAATAAATTGTATTTTTATTATTTTCTTGAGATTTACTTTCTTGGCAATATTGTTTCATAATAAGATTTATCCATAGTAGGCATCCAATCCAGCATAGATTTTAAAGCGATTACCTTATTTTCTGGTAACGGATTTTTATTTGGAGAAACCTTAATGTCTCTAAATATATTTAACAAGTCTTCAAGACCTTGTATTATTCTTTTTAATATTTTTTGTAACCCAGATGCCCGGAAAAGATGTTTTATATTTAACATAAAAGATGTTCTATGTCAAACATACAACCATAAATTATGAATTAAAAAAAAAACAATTAAAATACAAGGGTGTATGTTTTAACATACAACTATGTTTTGTAAGTTTTTTATTTTTTCAGACATACAACTATGGTTTTCTGCTTTTTTCTCCGACACCGGTAATGCTATCTTAATGAAATTATTGGAACAAGTAGGTTACGTGACATACAACTCTATAGTATTGAAAAGTGTATTTGACAAAAAATGTCACATACAACCTTATTATTTTCAGCGGACGATATGTCAAAATTTTAAAATATGCGTCACTTATTTTGAAAACACAAATTTCCTTGTTAAAATTGTAGTTAGTTCTGATGCTAGTTCTCGTTTGTTGTTATCAAACATCGTACATGCATTTTGTTTTAAATCAGCTTATTTTTTTTGTTAACCTCTGCTATTAAACTCTCTTTTTTGGATTTAAGAATCTTAATGAAGGAGAGATTGCACTTTTAATATCGCGTCTAGATCCTTGAAACGCATAGTAAATGACGAGAGCATTGTTTGCAAAATCTTTAGTTTTCCCCCTTCAAAATACTCTGTGTGAATAGAGGAAAGCTACCAACTGACGCTTAAGTTTTCAGGCATATAAAAGGTTTCTCTTTTAGGAAACCTCACAAAACCTTTCATAAACATAGAAGGGCTTCAGATGTCGCGAATATACGAAAGTACTTTTGCTGAAATTGTTAACACTAAAAATTTATAGGAAGATTTCCATCAATATGAGAAAAGATAATTCAAAAAGAAAAACGTATGATTGAGAGACTATTTTTAAACTCTTGAAACAATATTACTAAAGAATAAATTTTGATGCCGTTAATTATTAAATTAAACCAGAACAAAACTGGTTAGTTTTGATAACAACCCTAAATAAAACTTTTTAAATGCACTTTCAATTTCAATGTAAAAGATACTTTTTGGAATATTTTGAAATCGATCCTTAATACACCTATTCTGGACTTTTACGTGGACTTTTGGGTAACTCGAATTTTATGTAAGTCGAATTGGAATTTTTAAAAAGGAACAAAAGAAATATGTAGTTTATATTTCTTTTTTATAAATACGTATATAAAAAAAGCAAGACAAAAATAAACTGAAATTCATTTACATATACTATTCTATATATACATACATACAAATAGAAAATAATTCTTTGTTATTTATTAAAAATGAAAATAAATCCCTCTTAAATTGCTTTAAATTTCTACTTTCAAATTTTAAGCTAGATGGTAAAGTATTAAATTGTTTAAAACCTTTACAAAAAATCTGGCTGTCATTTAAACTTCTTTTATTTTTTAACACCCTCAGGTCGTTAGCACTTCGGGTTGGGTAGTTGTGCACATCTTTATTGAAAATTATATTTTTTTGCAAATATTCTGGCAATACACCTGTTAACAGTTTGTATATAAACAACGTTGCTCCATAAAATAATTTGTCTTCTACAGAAAGCCAATTTAACATATTACACATACTTTTAATAGGTGTATACCTTGACACTTTCAAAATAACCTTCATGCCACGATTCTGAAGCTTTTGCAGACGATCTATGGAAGTTTTATTCATTAAATATAGAACAGTACCGCAGTAATCAAAGTGTGGTTGTATTAGAGATTTAAATAAGGTGATAAGAGTGGAAATGGAAAGTTTTTTAGATAATCTATTTAAGAAATTAATTTTTTGAGATATTTTATTTACTATGTAATTTAAACGTTTATCAAAATTTAAAAAACTGTCCACAACAAAACCAAGATACTTCATTTCTGACACAAATTCAAGTTTTTCATTATCTACTTCAATATTTATTGTATTTAAATTAATTTTATAATATTTATATTTTGACGTGAGGATCTCGCATTTGGTTTTTTCTATATTCATTTTTAATTTATTCAAACAAAAATAATTGTGTAACTTATTTAGTTCTACATTTACTCTATTTATAGCTTTATTAAGATCTTTATCATAGACGGCAACCAAGGTATCGTCTGCAAATAAATTAATATAATCAAAATTTACATTATTGGCAATATCATTAATATAAATGAGAAATAATATCGGTCCTAAACAACTTCCCTGTGGAACACCCCAATTGTTACGTAATCTAGATGAATAATTATTTCCTATTTTAGTTATTTGGTACCTGTCTGACAAATAATTTTTAAACCACGCTAATACTGTGCCACGGATCCCATAGTTAATTTTTCCGTTATAAAATCCGTTATAAAATAATACCGTTATAAAATTCGAATAAAATTACTTAGCAAAACAAACTCAACGGAAATCAACTCCCAAATGATAAATGCATCATATCAAGTTGTTTCCCCCCCCCAGCCCCTCCATCTTTCTACCCCTCTTCTCCCAGATTTCTCTCTCCCACTCCCTTATTTAATAAGTTTTCGCAACGCGCACAGTCGGTGTATTTTTTATTAAATTTCGTGCATATAAACATTCAGTAAAATATGATATCAGCGTAAAAATCTCTTATAAAAATTTACTTCTCAATCTTTAGAACGGGTAAACATATTTGTATTTCCTGTAGTTTCCTTTAACATGAAACTTAACCGTAAAACTTTTCATAAAAACTTTCACGTAACGCAAAGTTGTTGTAAGAAATGTATGACGGAAGCTTTTAATCTTGCTTCTAATATCAGGTTTTGCATCTTAAAATGCATGAGCATGTTCTCCATAACAACATTAATCAATAATACACTTCTATTTTGACGGTTTTGTAAGATTGCAAAACAGGCGATGCAGAAATTGCTATCGTAAAGTCACTTATGAAATGATTTGTAAAAATTGCTCTTACATATCTGTATTACCAAAGAATTACTTTTTGAATAAATAATCTTAGCTATGCATAATGTAAAGATACGTAACTCAGATAACGATTAGCTGACATTAGGGTATGAACACGTAGAAAGTTTGTTTCCAGCACCGATTTATATGCGCCTATAAGCGCTTGTTATATATTTTCTTTATTTCCCCTAGGCCTTGCTGCGTTTAGGATACAAACTACAAAGAAATGAAAATAAAATAACATTACAATATGATTTTTTTCCTTTTATTTGTTGCCTTTAGCTGCTTTGGCTATTAGCCAGGTATAAATGAAGAGGTTACAATGTTTTAAAAATTACATTTATAATTCGATATTTTCTGCTTTAATATAGTTATAAATAATTTCATAAATATCTAGAAAATTAGTAGCAAGAAGCGTCTGAATATTAGTAGGTAAGGATATTTTTTACACAAAAAAACTCACCTTCGAACGCACTATAGAACAATTTCCTTAAAGAATTTGCCAAACAAACAACAAAAATTACCCACAATATTCAATTTGCAGAGACCATATTATTTTAAAAGTTTGTAGGGATATTATTTTACTAAAGCACTGCATTCGTTATGATATTCAACGTTTATTTTATTTTTATTATTTCGCTTCGCAAATGAGAGTATAGCGTGAAAGTGCATTATGAGCTTCAACCCAGCACATTATCATTATTATAAATTAAGAATTCAATATTCATTAAATAAAAATGAAAATATAAAACCAGGAATTTGAAATAAAAAGAAAAACACTAGATGTAAGCAAATTTTCATGGTCGAGTTGGTAAACGAAAATCCTTGCTTCGTGAAAGAAACTGAGAAAAATAATTGGAAAACTGAATAGAAAAGCGGAAAGTTCTTTGGACAGATGTATCTTAATTATAATTAGGATACATCTACTAGTTGAAAGTTAGGAGTGCGTAGTAAGTTCTGAAAAGAATTATAGAGTTTTATTTTATCTACATACACATGTATTCAAATACAGACATACAAATAAAAATCATTTGCATAGAAATAAAACAAATGATTTCTGGGAAACCTAAATGTGTAAGTATTTATATTTTCAAAACTTATTAAACAACAAAAGAAAATATTCAGCAAAAAGCATATTGTACAAATGATGCTTTTATCTTACCCCTGAGCTTTCTTTTTAGAAAAGTATTCTTGAGAAAATCGCCTTTCTTCAGTAGATTGGCCAAGCTTTTAAAAATGCGTCGCTTTGTTTGTAAAAACAAAGGCTACTAGCAAGCATTTTAAACTTTTTTAAATTCATAATAGACAACATTACTTTTGTTCTCATATTTAACAGAAACGTGTTACTTAGTACTGAAAAAAATTGGATAATTAACGTTTATATGATTCGTTTTACTTCTGCAATGCCCTTTTCACACTAGAACTTTAAGATCGGATGTTAAAGTGAATGTATCTTTAAACGCTAATCTGAAACCGTATGGACTCGTCTAAATACAAGCGATGTTTAAGACAGAGGTCTGCGTCTTAAACATCGTCCGCATTGCCAACTTAATTTCTATTTAAAAAAAATACTCCTTGAATTTGTGCTGTTAACATTTTATATTATCATAAACAAGAATACTGTATTATATCGACGTTATAAGAAGTTAATACTTATTGTTATAGTAAAATTATTTATTTTAATAATGTGTTTATTAAAATACAGAGCTACAATAATTGAGATAAAATGTATCGACTTACATGTTAATACAGGTGTAATATATTCTTTATTGTAGTGTCTTTATTGTAGAATGAAATGATATATCCATATTTGTTTATAATAATTCAAAATGTGCGTCTGCGCAGACAGTTCAAAACTGGTAATTTCATGACGGCAACTTAAGGACAAAATTACTGTAGCTGATGACAGCACCGGAGATTTAAACATCAAGTGTGAAAGCATACCGATCTTAAATATCGGTGAACTTTAAGTTCACTCGTCTTAAAGATCTAGTGTGAAAAGGGTACAAGGAAAATAATGCGACCTCTAAAACATTCTAATGGACGGTCTACACCAGGGGTCGGGGAACATTTTTACCTATTACCCAAAGATATATTTTTTACACCGAGGTTACCCCATTGGCTTGTAAAAAAAAAAGGTCCTCACCTCTATAAATCCAAATAAAGAGCAAAACAAAAAGGTCCTCACCTCTCAAAATCCAAATGACGAGCAAACAAAAAAAAGGTCCTCACCTCCCAAAATGTAAGTGATGAGCACAAAAAAAGTCCTCATCCCCCAAAATCTAAATGATGAGCAAAAAAAAAGTCCTCACCTCTCAAAATCCAAATGACGAGCAAAAAAAAAAGGTCCTCACCTCCCAAAATCTAAGTGATGAGCAAAAAAAAAAGTCCTCATCTCCCAAAATCTAAATGATGAGCAAAAAAAAGGTCCTCACTTTCGCAATGGCGCCCTTTTCCTTAGTGCGCTACTAACACGTTTATAAAATAGCAAATTGGAAAAATTTCCTTATTACCCCCAAAAATGTCATTTTTACCTCATTTGGGGTAATTTACCCCGGTTCCCCGACCGCTGGTCTACACGCTACGAGTTAGTTAATTTTTTTAGCGCACAGCAACAAAGGCTATTTGCGCCTAACGCATTCCTCTAAGCTACACGCTACGATTTGTACATTTTACTTGATCAGTTAAGACGTATCATAACAAATATACCGTGTAGACCAAAAAACAAACGTTTAATCTGAACTAAATAATGACGGACGATCCGTCATAAAATTGATCAGCTAGAGCAGGGTTTCCCAACCTTTTTTTACTGACCGAACCCATACATACGAAAAAATTCCTTTTCCGGCCTTCAAGTAAAATGCTTTAGTTAATGAGTTGCATAATTAATGCATAAATAATAATAAAATTTGTTACAAAAAAAATTATAGATTATAAAAATAGATATAATTTAAATCATATAAACTATCGAAAAAATCGCAAGGGGTACGATTTTTTCGATAACATTAGTTTAGAATAGAATTAGAAATATGAGGCCGAAAAAAAATAGATATAGCCTTCAATTTTATTAATAAAGATAGATTTTGTTACTAATATAATATTTAAATATTAATAATTAATACTGTTACAATAAGTATTAATATCGAAAAAAAAATCTAGGAACAAAATATATTTAGATTTGTGATTTGAATGTTGAACTGAAATAACATTTTGTACTTTTACAGTCTGGCCACGAACCCCATTTGAGGGTAATATAGCAATTGTATTTTACAACATGAACCTCAATAAAACAAAAAAATATAAAGCTTAAGTTTTTATAGTACCATTTTGTTTACATCCCAAATAAAAGTTCGACATTTTGTTGATGGCATCAGTAAGAACCTCAAAACACATGAAACTCAAAATTGAAATAGCTATGGGACAAGGCAAGACTAATCTCAAGAAAAATTCAACGTAGGAAAGGGACACCGATTTATTAAGTCGGTTTACGATAACTATGAGATGACGTCACACTTGGTTAATTTAAGTACCAACGTTATGATATGTCTTAATCAACATCAATCCATAACTCAGTTAGTACATTTATTTATTTAATGTTTATACATTTTTTCAATGTTGCCAGTTTGAAATTGGATTGCTCAATCGTTGTTAAGGCCACACCCATTATTGTTTCGAGCTCACTTCAATTTCTATGGGATAGAAAGAGACACAAAGTATGTAATATTCATCTCTTTTTAACACATAATAATAATTTACATTAATTCCTTTCCTCCATAGGAAATATAGTTTTTCAATATATTTTTAGAAGTTGTTCGAAATAACCTAACTTTTTTTGACAGTACTAGGTGACGTCATTTCATAATTATGGTAAACGGACTTTAGAAGCCAAATGTAACAACTGAGTAAGTGTGATGTCATCTCGTTGTTATTTTGAACGGATTTTGTTAACTTTATTCAGTGAAAGATAGTTTTGATCATAATACGAAGTCACGTGGCGGACAGTAATTTTGGATCACTCTGTATTAATTGCTACGTAACAATATTTCCTACAGAAAAATAGAACAACTTCAGTTCAAACAAATGTTTTCTTTCATTTCAACTCCCATGTTTTCTCCCAATGTAAACGTGAATTCTAAGAGTATTAACAGTGTCAATATTTTCCAGAAAACATTTTTAAAACGGGGATAATAAGCGTTCTAGTGTATTGTGTCGCCTAGTTAATTATCTTATAAGTAATATGAAGATCCTGTCTAGACAATATTATAGAGAAATTCATTAGTATTCGAGTAAGCTCTCCGAATAAGGTGTAGAGCCAAATATGGTAATGAAGACACTTTTGGATAACAGGTAAATGGAAATCATGTTGATATTCAAGATGAACTTTAACAATATTCTACTAATTTTAGTCAGTATTCATAATTTAATCATTAAATTAATAAATGATAAATTCAGTGAGGGCTGGGTGTAATAACCTCTGGATGGAGACAAAGAAAATAAGAACAAAAATTTCTTGGTAATCATTTATTGCAGACAACTTTTATTTAAAATAAAATTTTATATTAAAACACAAGTTTCATACATGATTTGGCTGCACGCGTCTGGGGAGTGGTAATTTCAGAAATACAATTTCATTATTATTTAAAATAAAATTATTCAATTAGTCAAAAAGTATTCAAATTATTCAAATATAAAAACTAATCTATTTTAAGATAAACATTCTCAAAGATTAGTTGAGCTATCACATATTTTTTCTAGTTAAGCGTTAAAAAGATACGCAGTGATTTACCGTTGTATATTATATGATTAGTTTGAAAGAACGTTATTGTTTAGATCAAAATAGCAATGGTCAAATGTTTACACAGAAGGTGATAGGTGACAATATATTTTCAGTGATATGGACCGCGTAGTAATTAGAGTCAAAATTAATCACTTGGATTTATAATTTATTGGTCATAGAAAGATAAGTTTATAAAAGGGTTTGTTGTTAATGTGGAGAGCTGATTATTTTTACTGCGACAAAAAAATGGGGTCAGAGATCAGGTTATTAGTTTAAGAAAAGAGTTGAAAAAATCTTGTGAGAGACAAAGCCAGTGATGAGCAAACCGTTGCCGTGTATAAACGAACGCACGTAGCCAGTACGGGAATGAAAATTCTCGGGAACTGCACATGCGCATTGCTGCGAATTTATTCTTTCCCGCACAATGTATATGCGCATTGGGGCGCATTTATCATTTCCGCATCGCCTGCGCGCGCATGAGGGTAACATGTGAAATTAAGCTAATTTTCTGTCAACTAACAGTATCGAAATGAGACAGTTCCATAATAGTAGTAGGAAAAAGTCTTTCTTTTAATAGTGCAATGCGTTGCTTGGTAATTTTCTGTTTTAAATCGTGTTTCAGCTTATATCTAGTTTTAAGACATTTATGCAACCGGGCATTAGTCTCTTAATTAAAATTATTATATAATATGTTTAATATTGTAATGCGTAACTAAGATGGAAACTTTTTTTTATGTTGTATATCTATAATAACATCTAAGAGTGGTAATTCTGAAATGACACATTTCAAAATATTTGACATTAATGATAACACTGCCTAACAAAATTATTTTTTTATCTTGGTGCCGGAAAAGTAAGAACTGATTTTGGTTATTTTTGATGTGCTGATTCC
Organism: Liopterus haemorrhoidalis; assembly: GCA_963971575.1. Taxonomy (NCBI): domain Eukaryota; kingdom Metazoa; phylum Arthropoda; class Insecta; order Coleoptera; family Dytiscidae; genus Liopterus; species Liopterus haemorrhoidalis. The sequence continues at coordinate 6,594,749 of OZ020622.1, read as the reverse complement.
AAAAATACCTGACTCTTTTTCGTAGCAGCTCTAGTTTTTGAGATAAAGACTAATTGATTTTAGGTTTTTATCTAAAAACGGTAAACTTCCTCCTTGGTCAGCAAAGTGGATATACAAAATATCCTTGTTTTTTATGTCTTTGGAACAGCAGAGCTAAGGATCAGCACTGGGTTAACAGAAATTGAGTGATTTCCATTAAGAAATGTCATAATTTAAGAAAAACAAAACGTCAACGAACCTTTGGTTGCGAGAGATAAAATTATATTTCCACCCTTGCATATCAAGTTTGAGCTTATGTAGCAATTTTTGAAGGCTTTAAATCGAGATGGACTTTGTGTAGGCTACTTGACACGTAAATTTCCTGGGATTAACTCTGAAAATTTGAAAGCTAGAATATTTTATGGTCCTTAGATAAGGCAACCTACTGAAGATCCACAATCCAATCCAACCGCATCAATGAACGAGATTGAATCTAATTCTTGGTGTTCATTTATTCAAGTAATACAAAATTTTCTTGGAAATCATAAGGCAGGGAGTTAGTGCAAAATATGCTTTCCAACTTTAATATTCTCGGTTGTATTATGACCACTTACCAGAAAACCTAGGTGATTTTAGTGAAGAACCAGGGGAAAAATTCCATCAGCACATAAAACTATGGAAGATTGATATCAAGGAAGATAAGATAGCCACATGATGGCCTACTACTGTTGGAGTCTTCAGAAAGACTGTTCTGGTAAACTCCATGCTAAAAAGTCGTACAAAAGAATATTTTTAAGTGATTTATTTTAATAACATGACATTTAGTAGAATCTGTCATTTTTGCCACCAGCGTTAACTTTTAAAGCCACCTTTTTGGTAGGTGCTTATTGTGGAAACTTAACTTGTAATTTTCACGTTGGCGAGTTAAAATTTTAACACCAATGTACTTAATGAAGAGCATTTCGGTTTAAAATGGTACTAAAAAAATGAAGGTCAATTCTTGACATTAAGATTTTAACGTCTTATCTAGGGAATAGACCAGTAAGAACCTTAAAATTCTTGAAGAGGCCAATTACCTATTATTCTAGCAACATTATATGTAACAATATTTGTTGGGCCATGACCGTACAAATTATCTGAAGCTGATATTGCAGTGAAGGGATACAGTAACCGCGACATCATTTCTATTGGACGCAGGTGGTTGAAATTTGCTACCTAGGGTTAATTTGTACTAAATATTAATACAGCTGAGGTTAAATGTACGTTATGACCCGTCGGTTAATATCCTGCTTTATTACAACATTTATTAAGCACAAGTAATTAGCAACTTTTTGTACAATTACATCCGCATTAATATTTATATCATCTTGCGAAATATCTTTACAAAACATAAATAATAATTATTAGCTAATTTAGGAGATCATACTGTTTTTATCTCTTTCAAGTTTTTATAGCACACAATTTTGTGACAATATAATGAATTTTAATTTCATGAGTACTTGTTTATACAGGGATAATTATAATTATTATACAATAATAACAGAGCAGGAGCTTAAGCTTAAATTGCTCTAATAAACAAATGAACAAACAGAACATAAAATATAATTAAATACGAGAGGTATTTGATGGGTCAGTGACTTCGAAATGAAAGACATTTTTTTGCCAAAATGCTTATTTTTCAACATTCGGCCCAATTCTGTAAGCAAGTTACTACAAAAAAGTTACAATAAAAGTTGCTAAATACAAGGTCAGTAACTTTTTTAGCAACTTTCACGAAATCCGTATTCTGTAAGAAAAAAGTTACTATGAAATTAGTAACTAGTTGCTAAAAAAGTTATTATGGATAACAACTAACAGAAAGCAGTTGCTATACTTAGTAACTTCAAAATAACTTGTTAAAATCGTGAAAAATCGCAATTTTTCTGTTTAATAATGAATTATTTCAAGCATTTTACAATGAAGGGCAACATAGAGACAATAATTATAGAAGGATTTTTATTTTATTTTCTGTATAGCACAAAATTCTTCGAGTTTTTTATTTCAATTTCTATTTTTTATTATTTTTTATTTATTTACATTTGTTTTACAATAGTATAACAGTACAATATTTTTTAAATGTATTAACTACGGCTGTCAATAGAAGCCGCGCACACAAGGGGGTGGTCGACGAGTTCAGACCCCCTCCCCCAAGGATTTGAAAAATCAAATCTTATTTAATAAAAACTAAGCGATTGCAAATAAGAAGCACCTTTTTTATTATTAAAAATTAAATTATAATCAAAATTAAATTAATATATAAACCCAGTCCTCTCCATAAAAACACAACAATATATTTGTATTATATTACAGATATTTTTTCGAAATGGACCCTTCCCAGATCAATGTTTTAAGTGCGCGCCTGTTCAATGGCTCTCCGAACTTCTTTAACTGTATTTCACGCAATTCATTTAAATTTGGACTATAACTTGCACCACCACATAGAAAACAGTAACCACATAGCACATCACTACAGCACCACCACTCGTTCCTGTTAGTTATTTTTTAAACACTCATATCGCCGGCCATGACCGGGTTATTTGCCAGGAAATTCAACAGAATTTCCATCTGTTTGCAATTCTTTTTCTGATTTTGTTTATAAAACATTTTTCGTTTAACCTCAGAAACTCACAACATAGCTGTCAAACTCAATTAAAAACGAATACCTCGCCTGCGCAGAACGTAATCTGCTTCTAGCTTCACGGTTCTTTGTAGCAACGTTACTAAATATAACTTGTTATAAGAACGTTGCTTGTGCTTATGCTTGGAGAATACCAATTGTTTGGCGATTGATAAGAAAGTTACTATAAAAGTTATTTCGTAGCAACGTTACTCAGTAGCAACTAACCTAGTAACTTTTTACAGAATCGGGCCGATTGTCTCCTTTTATCTTGATACATCTTGCCCAACGATACTCCAACTTCTTTAAACAGTTCTATTTCTCGAATTCTGCAAAATAGAAGGACGTTTCAGCGATGATCTCCTCGTTCAATGCGAATCCTTTTCAGCGTGCCATCTCTTCATATTTTGAAAAAGAAAGAAGTTGCTGGAAGGCAAGTCTGGGGTGTAAATGAGCAGTTCGTAGTGCAATTCAACTATAGTCGGATTGCTGATAGGTGACTGTTCGTTGCTACAAGTATCGATGTACAATACTATATACTTTCTCTGTCTATATTATTATAATTATTTGCATACCCATGGTAACGTATAGTGACGCAAGTTGACAACTAACCTTCCAAATTATTTAAATAAAAAACAAAGCATTAGAAAGAAACGGCATGATTCGTAGATATCTTTACTAATTAAAGCACGAAAATAAATTCACAGCAGTACTCAAACAAACAAAATTATTAATTTTAAGGTAATAATTATAAATAAGGAAAAACTTACTCATACGTAAATTTGGGATTATAATTTGTTGTTTCATTAAATTAAATTTTTATGTTTCCCCTAAGTACAAAGTAAAAATATATTTATTCATATAATATATTGCTACAAGTTGTATTTAAATGTTTATTTCATACCCAGTATTGCGCAGAAAGTAGATTGCTAGAAATAGTATTTTTCGTTGTATAATTTGATTATTTTTAATTTAGAATTTCAGCATGTGCGTCCGCAGAGGAAGATAAATGGGGCACGTTTTTACTTTATACATATTTAAAATTCCAATGACAAAAATCAAAGCTTTGCCCCCCTCTTGGACATTTTTCTCTCCGTATTTACTCTCAGTATGTGTTTTTTATAATATTAATATGAAATTCATTTTAGTGTGTACTGAAATATATATATATTAAAATATATGAAAATATTAAATTTCACGTATTCAACTACCACTTTTTATTAATACTCCTTTTTAGATGTATGATAAAACCAGTGGTGGCTTTAGAACTAATGATAAGAGGGACACTCAATATTTTAAACCAAAAAATACAAAAACTAATTATACAATTTTATTTTCATATTTATGATTGTTCAAATCAACCATGTGATATTTATTTGGATGTGTAGGCGCAAATAGCTTTTGATGTAGTACGGCCAAAATTTCAATACGAGGGCCCCGTCTCAGTGGAGTTGGCCCAACTATCAAAAATATTGTTTTCAAAGAAAATATTTATATTAGAAGGGAAATTTCTCTCTCTCTCTCTCTCTCTCTCTCTCTCTCTCTCTCTCTCTCTCTCACTCACTCACTCACTCACTCACTCTCTCCCATTTTCTTTATCTTATTTGGGATATCTGCCTCGATCGACGTCTATCCCTTGCATGATTTAGCTTTCCATGCTGTCTTCTTTTCTGGATATATGATAACTTATAATTGAAAATATCGAAAAATATTTTAGTGAAATACTTTTAACAAAATACTGTTATAATAAAAACCATTTATTTTAAATTATATTTAAATTATTTTACCATAAATTCACAATTTTCATGATTTAAATAGTTGGGTCAACTTCACTGAGACGGGACTCGTATAAAGTTTTGTGGCCGAAATCAGTTTAAATTAAAACTGGTAGTGGCACTGAACTTTTTAATTATACACCTCACTTTGTAAAAATTTTAAGTTGGACATAATGTTCAATTCTATTTCTTCAAACGGTGAAAAATGGCAGAAAATCATTTGAATTATATATATTTGAATTATAAATAACTCTGGTAAAGAAAAATGAATTTATTTTTTGTGACATGGATAAAGCATGGAGTATCCCCCGTAAAATTTTACCTAAAAGCCAAAAATGGCCTCTGATTTTTTCTATCACCCATCATATTTTTGCTATGAGGTATTGTTGGTTTCTAACGAAATATAGCGATAAACGTATTATTATTAATTTTAACTTACCTCAAAATGTTGTTTATGATATTTTACGTCGATATTTCGTTTCTGAAGCATCACTAATTAATGTCCTCCAGTGTTCAGCAAGAAAATTTGGGCTCCATTTACCTTGATATCTCTTTTTGATGTCGGAAATGTCTTGGTGGAACCGTTTCCCATGTTCATCACTTGCTGCACCCAGATCTTCTGGGAAGAAATGTAGATGAGAGTCCAGAAAGTGAATTTTTAAAGACATTCTTCATCCCATTTCTTTGTAGTCATCAAGTACCTCATTTTCGATATGTCTTAATAGATTTAAGTCCGAACGAAGTTATTAAGTTCAACCTGTGATATCAGATGCGGCTCTGTTGAACATTCTGGTACGTTAAATAAAGAATCAGTTTAGATTTCTTTTATGAATTTTGCAACACGACTTGAAGATTCAGGTTCTTCTTCATCTAAAGTCCAAGATACTGGTCGTTTTGGGACAGGAAGTTCATTATTATGTTCGACGGGTCATAAAACTGATGGTGAATTAGGATACTGCATAGTATGTTTAGACTTTGTTCCAATACCTGTTATATTAGTGAGGCAAAAATAGCAATTCATAATATGGTTTTTTGGTTCTCTCCAAACCATTGGAAGTACCAAAGCACATTTTACGATTAACGTCTTTCAACCAATCTGTTAACAACCTTACAAGTCTTACAACATATATGAGGGGCCTATGCTTTGTCTTGATTTCCAAATTTAACTTGAAACGAAATAAAGTGTGTAAGTTTTTCACATCACGGTGAAATTACGTTTTTGCGATTTAAAAGTCAACTCTCCGCATACATAACAAAAAGTGTTGGCACTATTTACGCACTGCCTAGACATTATACTTAAAATTAAGCAAAATCAAAAAGAAAAAATATAAATTACTTAGAACTCAAAGAGTTACCAGTCGGGATATAAAAAATACAACTGATAGTGATACCTGTAGTTTACTAATACACGTATTCTATTTTGAAGCATACATTTAGACCTGATAAGTAGGAATAAACTGATCTTAACCAGTTGTATTCGCCACCGCAGATACATATTGCGAAATATAAATTTGCATGTTACAGAAAACCTATGGGTAATAGAATAATTCTGTTTTCAGATTTGTTTTCAGCGTATCAAAATACATCTGTAATACCCAAAAGTTGCCATGTCACAAATAATGTGTTTATCAGTGTAATTATACCAGAGCGCCAAAAAAAAAACAAGATCTTGCACAAACCTATTAAAACAACAATATTTTTCAGTTAATATTTTTATGTAAGCTACAATTCTTTTTAAAATATTAGTTGTGTTATTGTTCCTTCATATACGGGTACAAATCAGTCCAATTTATAGTTGAAAGATAGTAGTTTTTGTAGACATTTGCCACAATATGCTATAAATATCCGTGGTCCCAGTTGGGCTATTGTGGCATGCAGTACAGTGATGTGTTTGTTGTTTGCTGCTTGCTACTTCATAATTTACAATGTCCATTATCTGAATCCGAACATACATGGATTGCCCGATTTGAACAGGAACAGAGACAATAACACCCTAAATATTCAGGATAACTGTTACTTCACTTATTTCCAAACAAGATTTTTGACAACCCAACAAAACTAAAACAGAATTGGTGAATATATTGTTACGTGGTTACAATAAAACATAAGACGAATTTGAATGTCATTTTAAATCTTTATTAAACTACTTAAATATTAGGTTTACTCTACATCAGCGGTTTCCAAAGTGGGGCACCACCCTGGAGGGGGGCGTGCAAAATTTACCAAGGGGTCGCGGGATTATTGCAAATATGTAATTTTTTTTTTTTTCGATCGTTTCAGACATCGCTACATCCTACTACCATTTGTTCTGCTTTTCACAAAATTCTGTTAAAGGTAAAAATTTCGCATCTGTGGACGATATCAAAATTCACCTGGACAGATTTATCGAGAGCAAAGACAGAACCTTCTGGAGAGATGGCATTATGAAATTGCCTGAGCGTTTGTCCAAAGTGATAGAAAATAATGGACAGTACATTTGATAGTAAAAGTTTCTTGTAGTATGTATATTTTATTGAATTAAAGGTGATAAAAAAAAAAAACGAACAGACTTATGTAACAACTCAATATATAAGACACTTATAAAGTCTCTTTTGTCATTCCAGATTATTGATTTAAAATTTAAAAATCAAGTTAAAATGATATGATCTTGGTGTAGGATAAAACGTGGAAAGAAATAAAATATACCCTTTGAATGGTCGGAAAAACAAACAGATATTAGATTTCAAAACATTTTTCACGTGAGATTTTGTGAATATATATACAAAATTTTAAAATGGAAATTAATATATTAAGGATTTATTTTCTATTTTTTTTTTTTTTTTAACGGCCTTTTATTTTTTTGCAGGGTTGATTCCATATATTTTTAATTATAATTAATAAAACACAGTCGAAATTAGTGTATTGTGGAACTATCCCAGAATGCCATATACCAGGTCTACAAGTATGAAATGCGGATTTTTTTCAAACTTGCCGCGAGAACAGAGTGTATAGTTCAAAGTTTCAACACATATGGCGTTTTGTTAAGTTATCATTAAGTGTCAAATGCGTATAGGTTATAATTTGAAAAGTGATCATATAGTTTTGTTTTACTGTGTTAAAAATGTCAAATTTTGTGCCAAATAAAGAGCATTCGCCGAGCAGTACTACTGTTTTGTTTTCATTTGAAAAAAACTGCTGCTGAATCATACCGACTGCTTCGAGAAGCTTATGGTGAATATGCTCCATCGCAAGATACGTGTGAACTATGGTTTCGGCGTTTCAAAGTGGTGACTTTGATCTTACAGACAAAGAACATGGAAAACCTCCAAAAAAATATGAAGATACAAATTTGGAAACATTGCTACAGGAAGACGATAGTCAATCACAAAAATAACTAGCAGAGCAGTTAGGCGTTAGTCAACAAGCTGTTTCCAATCGCCTACGAGAGATGGGTAAGATCTAGAAAGTCGGCAGATGGGTTCCACATGCATTGAATGAGAGACAGATGGAAAAACGCAAAAACACTTGTAAAATTTTGCTTGCACGATACAAAAAAAAGTCTTTTTTGCATCGTATCATTACTGGCGATGAAAAATTGATTTATTTTGAAAATCCCAAACACAAAAAATCATGGGTGAACCCAGGCTAACCATCCACATCAACTGCAAGACCGAATCGCTTTGGCAAAAAGACAATGCTCTGTACTTGGTGGGACCAAAAGGGTATGGTCTATTATGAATTGTTAAAACCTGGTGAAACAGTTAATACCCAACGCTACCAACAACAAGTGATCGAATTGAACCATTCACTGCTCATAAAACGACCAGAATACGAAAGAAGACAGCACAAAGTAATCCTTCTTCATGATAACGCTTCATCACAAGGCAAAAGCAGTTTGCAACACATTGGAGGCACTCAAGTGGGAAGTGCTACCCCATGCCGCTTACTCACCAGACTTGGCCCCTTCAGATTACCACTTGTTCGCATCGATGGGTCACGCACTTGCCGAGCAGCACTTTTGTTCATATGAAAATGTGAAAGAATGGCTAGATTAATGGTTTGCGGGAAAAGGGGAAGAGTTCTACTGGCGAGGTATTCACAAATTGCCTGAAAGTTGGGAAAAATGTATAACTTCTAATCGAGCATACTTTGAATAAATAACCTTTTACTGTTCTTTTGAGTTTAATGTGTTTTATTTTTAAAAAAAATCCGCATTTCATGCTTATAGACCTGGTACTCCTTATGTGGATAAAGTCATGCCTACAAAACCCAAAAAATTACTAATAACAGCTGGTAAAATTAAAACAAATGTGTCTATACTGGACAAATTTTAAATAATAAAACGCGCAATTTCAACGTACCATAAAAATAACTGGTATTATTTAACATATAATTAACTTTAAATGAGGTATAAAATTAAATATATAAACAAATATATCAATTAATTTTCAAAATATTGTAAATTAATTATTTTACTTTTATTTGTAATTGAATTACCAAAACTTCTGTCAACATTTTTAATTAATTTCCAATTATAAAAGCGTTAAATTATTAAATAAACAATTTTCATGTTTTAATTCCTATATAATTCCAAAAAACTAATAATTTATTAAGCCTCGATGAAAAGAACAAATTGATGATTATTGTTAAACCGGTTAATGCGGTTAAACTAGTTTTATTTTGTAGATTTAATAAAAATAAATCGATTCTTCAAATAAAATAGTCAACGAAACGTGGAGATTGTAAAAATATTTTTCATATCAATCATAGGATATAGGAGTGTCTACAGTTTCTTGTTTATATCTACGAAACCCTAGACATTTCTATATGTTATTTTATTCGTAGTTTCTTAGAGAATAAATCTGCAAAATATTGTTCATATCGGTCAAATCATATAGGAGTATCTATAGTTTCTTATTTATGCGTACGAAATTCTACACATGTCTATATGTAATTACATTCGTAGATTCTTAGAGAAAAAATCTGCAAAATACCTGTCAATCAAGAGACCTCAAGAGTCCCCAGTTAGCCAATCACGAGAACCTTAGGAAAAAATGACGTCACAGTGTTACCCAGATCACAAACACACACTAGCTAGTTATATATGTACGATTATTATAGTTTTATAAATATGTATTTTAGTCTTTTTGAGCAGATATTTTGCTCTCATTATGTGCTCAAATGAAGAAGAAAAGAAGTACTCAAGAAAGAGTCCATAAAGCTTTGTAAACACTGTCTTCATACCTAAATCCTAATCTATTAAGCAGAGTGATTGCTTATTTAATCCCATAATACTTAAACACGACCACAATACCTTTGTTAGCATAAAGTTCTATTTCATCAATAATTGATTGAATCGTTGTTTGTTACAGGTGGCAGAATTGACCATGCTCACCATTATAACAATGCCTATCGGGCCTTAGACGAAACACTAGCCATGGAAACCGCCCTACTTGCAGCCATGGAGATGGTAAATCCCACAGAAACCCTGCTCGTTGTTACATCAGATCACTCACATGTTATGACAATGGGAGGACAGGCTACACCGAGAGGACATCCTATATTAGGTAGGACATTGTTAATTTCATATATGAAACAAAGTAATATGTTACATAGGGTACACTAAGCGAGGGTAATGTGAATACAGGACCGTCTACAAAGTAGATAGTGCCTTGAAACAATTAAACATCGCACTTAGGGCCGCCACGTGTGCACCTCACACGGGCGGCAAAACAAAGGGCAGCATTTAAGGTCGAGTACTAGTGTAATCCTACTAGTGTAGGATTCTACTAGTAGGATGTAAAGCAGCGGTCATAAAAATGTACTCACTCATAAATTTGTTTATTCCTTATATTTGTTATATTAAAAACAAATGTGTTGTTTTATATTTATTGTTCATCATCATCATCTTCATTGGCGCGACAGCCCGAAATGAGCCAAGGCCTCCTGTTTCCAGGTTTTGTGACCATGTTTTCAATCTATGTACATTCAGAAATAATATGGTCAGTATTACGTTCATTTTTTAGCGTACACAGAGAGGCACCTACAGTTTAAAGCCGGTTGCGAACGGTTAAGTAGAGCCTGTAATTTGTATAAATATTTTTACACAAATTATTTGACATAAGCAGGAATTGAACTCACATCCGTGCCCTTGCTCAGCGGTCAAGTAGCAGGTACAGACGATTTAACGTTTGCAGCTACAGGCTTGCTCATATTTATTGTTACATGTATTTAATCTTAATTTATTTATTTGATATAATATTATTTTTTGAGAAAATACATTATAAAAATACAATACTATATTGAGCATTACATGAAATATAAATTATTAATAAAAAATTATTTAAAACTGAAATCGAGTGTGATTTAAAATAATTAAATTTAACATTTTCAATATTTAAGGGGGTCACTTTTATTTTTTATTACCATTTTTACTCGCGTAGTCATTGAATCTACTAAATTTTCAAAAATGTCATGGAAAATTTCATTCTCCAAACATTTACAAGAAATGTCTTGAGTTAATCTAATGAAGAAGGCTTCTGTTCTGCTTTTCTTTTTCATAATTGCCCAAAGATTTTCGATTGGGTTTAAATCGGGACAATTGCCAGATCACTCCAAGGAAATAATGTCTTTATTTTCGAGAAAATATTTCACCTATTAAAGAAATAAATAAAAATAAAGGTCTTTAATTAAAATTATAATTTATAGGGACGTTAATATTTAAAAAAATACTTACAATTTTGGCACGATGGCAAGACAGAATCATTTTGAAAAATCAGGGATCCTGCCATTCTAAAAATGGCAAAATATTTTCTTCTAGTATGTCTATATATTTTTTGCGTTTACAGTGCCCTTAAAAATATCAATTTACTTAGAAAATAATATGGAAAGGCTCCCCATATTATTTGTGTTGCTGGGTATTTACCAAGGCTCATAAAGGACTGGAGCGCCAACTATGATGATGGTTATTATCATTTTTAGGGGATGTCTACAAATTACAGAATAGACCCCCTGAAGTCGAAGGATATCGTATAAATGTTGTTTTTAAATTCGCACTAGTTAGCAAATTGAAATTTAAATTTTAATTCTCGTACTTTAGTTAGTCCAGAAAAAATGTGACCTTCATAATCATTATAAAAAGTCTTTAATGAATCAATAAACAATATTGTTTGTAAAGTTGCGCTAACATTTTGACAAGTCACGTTCGGTATCGAATGGTAAGATCAAATGCGTACACATTGCAGCCGATATGAAATCGTAAATCAAAATAATATCTATTATATCCGATCGACAACGAACAACAGAGATTTATGTGATCAAACCATAACTCGTTCATACCAGATCCAATCGCCATATGATTTTCATTTACCGATTCATTATTGATAATCTAACTAAAAAATGCGTAATATATATAAGTACAGCAATAGGATTGCGCTACTACTGATTGTCCAAGGAAAACAATAAAGTCGTAACTTCGCTTACTTATTTATTTACTTTTTTTATATATTTTTAATTTACAATGTACCTCATTGAGTGTATTAAGTAAATTAGTTGAATGTAGTCAGAATGTAAGGGAGACATCCAGTGACGTTTCTCCTTATATATCACATCTTCAGTGTTACTTTTATTGTCAGAGTCGTTTATTAAATTTACCACGTTTTTCAAGTTCATTATCATGTCCAGTGTGTCATGGTATTTGTTGGAAACTGTATGTAATTCTTCCGTGATGAAAGGGATTTTGAGGTCTTCATGGATCATTCTATTTGAGACGTAGCAAGGTGCATTCACCAAAGCTCAAAGCGCTTTTGATTGGAATCGTTGTATTATTTTTAATCCGGATGGCGTGGCACATCCCCATAGTTAAATTCCATACGACCTGATGGGCTTGAGTATGGTCTTATAAAGCAACATTTTATTTGAAACTGATAATTTTGATTGTCTACCAAGAAGCCAATACATTTGGCGAAATTTTACGTATAACTGCTTACGTTTGGCTTGGATGTGTTTGCTCCAGGTCAGTCGTTGGTTCAAATATAGTCCAAGGTATTTTTCTTATTTGAGAAACCCAATATGTCCAAAATAACCAAATTTTACCTTGTTGATGAAGATCTCATCTCAACGTTAATTTTTTTTTCGTTTAGTTTAGAATCCCAACAAATATCAGTAGTTTTTCAATCGCACTAAGCATCTAACCATTACCTTTTTTGATACCCATTTACCGATTGATATGAATGTTTTTAACATATTTCTTAAACAGACTAATTGTGTCTTTTCACTAGTTATTATTGTGAATTAATTAGTGTATAAGTACAATATTTAAGAAGCTTAATAAATATTTAAGATCACAATTAATTTTTCTCTCATATATGATAGAACGCTTTATAGCATTTATGATAATATCAATTAAAACACACAAATCCAAGCACATATAAGCGTTTATTACTACGTATATTTACAATCTGGCACATATATGCCATTATGTTATCGTTACTAACGTAACATATTACAATGGACGTCCAAGAACTAGTTTTGACCCTAACATGGCCGTCCTGATCTTGCCGCGTCCTCGCGGCATCATCTAAATTTAACTGAAAAATAAAACAACTTATTATCCTAACACGGCTATTACCCTAGCGAGGACGTGGCAGGAGCAGGACCCCCTCCGTTACTAACGGAGCAGGACCCTGCCACGTCCTCGCGGCATCTTCAGAATTTAATAACTGCAAAATAAAACAGAGTAAACGAAAACATAATGTTTGTTTTGCCCGTCTCCTTGAGGTTCCTGACCATCCAGAGTTTCACTGAACTCCTTGAGTTCCTTGAACATTCAGCGTCGAACAAAACAAACACAACTCCTTGAGGTCCCTAACCATCCAGAGTTCCTCTGAACTCCTTGAGGTCCCTGACCATCCAGAGTCAACAAAACAAACACGACCATTTTAGGTCCAACAACTCCTTGAGGTCCGTGACCATCCAGAGTTCCTCTGAACTCCTTGAGGTCCCTGACCATTCAGAGTCAACAAGACAAACACGACCATTTTAGGTCCAACAACTTCTTGAGGTCCCTGACCATCCAGAGTTCCTCTGAACTCCTTGAGGTCCCTGACCATCCATGATAGAACGCTTTATAGCGTTTATGATAATATCAATTAAAACACACAAATCCAAGCACATATAAGCATTTATTACTACGTCTATGTACAATCTGTCACATATATGTCATTATGTTATCGTTACTAACGTAACATATTACAATGGACGTCCAAGAACTAGTTTTGACCGTAACATATATTTTATTGAAACCACTATTATTAACAATAATAATTTTCTCAGAAAATTGATTTATTTGGGTGAATTTGTAACACTTTTTTAACAAAGGTATGAAATTTGACATAAATGACCAAGTTTAAACGGTATATTATTAAACTTTAGGTACTGTATGTATGTAGTTGCAGTTGACAGGCTGTTGCATGTATTTCAGTTAACCAAAACTTACAATAGACGAACCAAATGCACTTCCACAAAACAGTATTTTAGTTAAGTTGAATCTTTTATGTGCAGCAGCAATTCAAAGCAGTTTGGTTTATAATAACCCATAATAAACCTTTTAGAATGGGTCTAGACATCTTATTGCCAAAATACTAAATTTCAGGACAAAAACAAAATGGTATCTAATCACTAATTACTATGCAAATTGAAATGGATATCGGTAATAACAGATATCTTGTGACAAAGCAAGAAGATATATTTGATTTACCTACATCTAGATAGCTGGATCAATTAAGGCAGGTAAATTACTGCTAATTGAAATTAACTTAAGAAATTTAGGACATCATTGCGTCTACACGAATCGATTAAAAGTTTTTACAGAGAAAAATTTAAGTTTATGCTTTCTAAAAGTGCTTTAGTATTTGTACAAGTACGAGGGATGTTTCCAAATTTCTGGGAATTTAGTTATAATTTTTATTATTTTGTTAATTTTCGTCAATATTACAATGTAGTTTTTCAACATAATCTCCATTTAACTGAATACATTTATCCCAACGTTAAACTAATTTTTTTAAGCCGTCCTCAAAGTATCAGACCTATTGAGTTTCTGTTCTGGTCCCAACAGCCTTGGCACCCAGCACGGCGAAACCTTGCTAACGCCCAAACAATCATGCAAGATGTCATGAACTTGTGTACCTATCCCTAGGCGCACACTAATTGACGAATAGTCATTCTCCTGTCCTCTTTCAGTAGGTCTTCGACGGCAGTAATGTTTCTTTCATTTACCGACGTGCTTGGGCGCCCGCTGCGTGGATCGTCTAGTGATGTTCTACCGGTTTTAAAACGATCGATCCACCGATAAACAGTACCTTTGGATTCTGCAGACTTACCAAATACTCCTTGCAGACGCTGAATAATTTCTTATGTTTTCACACCTTCTTTCCACAAAAAGAAAATTATTGTTCTTTGAGATTTTGCTGCGTCTTCCATGGTTACAAAAATAGTGCTATGAAAACGCGTCTATATCAGTCGAACACCTAAATCAGACTGAACAATATTGCACTAGATAGTTGCATAAACATGTCAAGACTTGTCTGGCACCAATAACATTGCCTATAAGTTCTGCGTAATTTAATTATAGCACAATTCCCAGAATTTAGGAAACATCCCTCGTATATTGGTGTGTTACCTTGGCTACATGTATAACTGTATCATATATAATATTTCACTTTTTGTTCAACTTCTAGCTCGACGCTGCAAGATTGCAGCAAATTGTAAATTATTATTATTATTATTATTTATTTAATTTACAGCAAACTGCCAAGTAGCAATTACAAACAAGTACAGAAACTGACAATACCAAAAAACCGAATTTAAAAACAAACAAAAAATATACATACAGCATATTACAGAGAATAATACAATACGGAAAAAATAAATAAAAAAAATAGAAAAATTCAATGAAAATTCACTAAACGCACTAAACTCAATAAAAAAAGAAAAATTAAAAAAGGTTAGAATCAAATTAATATGTTCCAGTGATGGGCGTTTACACGTAAACTTTAATTGTTTACGTTTACGTGTAAACTTATGTAAACAAGTGGTAAACTTGTCAACAATGTAAACAATTTCAACTTTTTAATCTGTCAAATAATGAGGTTAGTTTTAGTTATGTAAAACGAATAATATAGGGTTAATGAACAAGTATATTCAGTTCAAAACAATAAATTTATTTAAAAAATGGTGGGAAGAAACCGAAGGAATAGTTCTGAAGAACTAGGTTTTGTTTTAATTAAAGAAAATGAAAGAAAATATAAGGCGTTATGCAAAATTTGCAATGAATCTTTTCGTTATTAAAAAATATAGGCTGATTTTCTTAAAGAAGAAATTTAATGTATTTTGTTATTAAAAAAATAGACTGAATTTTTTAAAGAAACAAGTTTTTTATTTTTCATATTCATATTGACTAATTTGTATGTAACACCTGTATAATGATGCAAATTCGATTTTTATTAATATGTATATTGGCTTGTCCTAATTTTATGTACTTACTTTTTCAGTTAAAATCGTTTCATTAAAATTTTATTATTTATAAAAATGTATTGAAAATGAGGTTCTGTAATTTAAAACAAGTGCGCATGTCTAAATCATTGTTTACAATGTTTACATTGTTTACAAGAGTTTTGTGTTTACTTTACATCATTGTTTACGCGTCAACAATGAGGTAACTTACATCATGTAACTTACGCGCCCATCACTGATATGTTCATGATAAAATTCAATGAAAATTCATTAAAGGCACTAAACTCTACGTGGAACTCACTCTGTGCCAGCCAAGACCACATTATAGCTAACTAAACACGAATTTGCAAGGGTTAATCTATGCGGACGCAATGCGTAAAGGTTTTTTTTTTCCGTCCAGCCCTCCCATTTTGCGTTATTGAAATATATGAAGTGTTTTAATTTTTTTGAATAATGTTCTTAATTTCTTATATACACTGCCATCTTCCGGAGACAGTGAATAACGTTTTTAAGTTTTTTTTTTCTTATTTTTTATAAGCTAAAAGACGAAATATGACCGCAATTTTTCCAGTTGTAACAACTGCAAAAAAATCTAATCTGTAGAATGGCATTTATTTCAACACATTTGGTAACAATGACATATTACTGTAATTATGATTTTTTTGTACGCCAAAGAATGTCGTTTATTTTTTCTAAGATACTTTAGAGTTTTTTTATAGCGCCATCTTATTAATAAAACATAAACTAACATTGCTTTTACGTGAGGGATCTTTTAACTTCATCTATTAAATAAGCCAGAAAAAAATATAGGAAGAAAAAATATCAGGGGAAGCAGGATTTATTTTTATTTATTCCACACCTTTTGCTTTCAATAGATTAAAGAGCGAGAGATCTGTTTTAGGACACAAGGAAAAAACATAAGATTAAGTTCACATGACAACAAACACAATAGTTCAATTCTGAGGCTGTATCTAATAAGGTTATTCTGAACAAAATAAGTGAACTGTAAAAAGTCTCTAACAGTTAAAAGGTAAAATATTCTGTATATACATTAATAGAGCCCAAAACAACCGCGGATATTCGTACATTTACATTCACATTTACAAATTGAAGCAACAAAAACAATATTCAAGTGTTACAAAACATAAAAAATTGATGTGAAGTGTGAATATTCACACATTTCAGGGTTTCGCAGGTATATAATAAGTGAAGGCGGCATGCTGAGTGTGTAGGACAAATTTTACTTTGTAATAATCACGGCAAAATGAACGATATTTTTAAAAAAATTTATCAACTGTTAATCATATAATAAGACTGGTTATTAAATTTACGCTCTTAAAAATTAAATGCATCATTTGTCAAAATATAACTAGAATTTTGACAAAATAATTTCAACATAATAAAAATGCAAAAAAAAACAGAAAAAATAAAGTTCATTCCGTACTCGAACTCGAAACCCTTCGTTTCACACCAGTGCTTTAACCCATTACGCTATCGAACGCCTTGCATGTGAGTGTCTTACATTGGAACTTTTGTACTTTGTGAACCAAAAATCACAAAAAATGCGTTATTTTCCGAAAACATAATCTGATCAAAAATTCCTGTTGTACTATTTCGGTTCACACCAATATACATTACTTAGAATTTTTTTAGATTTTTAGTTTAAACCATCTGGGCTACAGGGCGTGGGACAAAATTTTTTTTTCACAATTTTGGCAAAAATCGCCTCAAAATTATTTATTTTGCAAAATTTGATCGTTAATCCACGTACTAAGGGCTTTCATTTGATACCGTACTCAGAATTATAAAAAAAAAAATTTGTTTTCGATGATATGTGCTCATCGAAAACAAAATTTTTTTGTTTATATTTTTAGGGGGGTATGTTTTTTAGATGTTTTAGTATTTTTCCTATGTGCGGGTCAAAGAGTTGTATAAGCATGCCAAATTTCAACTCTCTAGGTTTAGCCGTTTGGCTACAATTTTTATCGAACAGACAGACAGACAGACAGACAGACGACAAAATGACGGTATAAGGGTTTTTTGGTCATACCTACAAAACCCTAAAAAGAAAACAATCCTACTTATTTTACCAAGAACTAAACACTTAAATAATTTTAAAAGAAAAATCTGTCGTTTTGGT
This sequence comes from Liopterus haemorrhoidalis, assembly GCA_963971575.1. Lineage (NCBI taxonomy): Eukaryota > Metazoa > Arthropoda > Insecta > Coleoptera > Dytiscidae > Liopterus > Liopterus haemorrhoidalis. Next base: position 6,576,709 of record OZ020622.1, on the reverse strand, counting down.
TTGTTTTTGTGATTTTTGGTTTTCTAAAAAGTTTTTTTCAATAATTTTTTCCAAATATCCCAGCAAACATTCAACCATCGGCCGATTGCCGGCAAATTGCTTTTTCTGTTGGTAAATTGTTGGCACTAAAAGTTTGTGCAACGCCAGTATTAATAATATACTTCACATTTGTATTTCGCACTCCTCCTATACGAAGTACATTACCAGCATTTTATGAGCACTCCTTATTTTTGTTAATATGTTACATTTTACTTTTGTTTCACCATCGTTGAATAAATTTATTCAACGAATAAAGTTGACAATATCGTATCATTCTATTGACAGCAACGTTAATTTCTTCATTAATAGTTTAAAACCGATGCGATATTGTCAACTTTATTAAATAAATTTATTCAACGATGGTGAAATGGCCAAATGAGTATTTATTTTGCACCTAACCATTAATTTATTTTAATACTGGGTAAGTATAAGGTAAATATACATATGTTACATTTGAAATACTAGAGAGTGGGTATAATATAAGCACTGGTCCGTCAGAAATAAATCTTGCAACTAATGCGATTATTTTACACTTTACCGCTGCTAGCCCGGCAATTGATAAACCAATGGGCCCGCTAACGGCCACGGGGACACCGGGGTACTGGCCCATTACTTTCAATGCCGGGGAGTATGTGCTTCAACAGTACTGGCCCGTATAAAAATGTTTGCTGGAGAAGCACCATCAGAAAAGACTGTTTACAATTGGTTTGCAGAATTTCGTCGTAGTCGTACGTCCGTCAGTAATGAGTCTCGTGAAGGTCGACCAAAATCGGTTGTGATTAAAAAAACATGGATGCTGTGTACAAAATGATTGAAGAAAATCGGCATGTGACTTACCGTGAGATAGAAGCATCCTTTGGTATATCGCAGACTGCAATTCATTCGATTTTGCATGAATATTTAACTGTGAAAAAGATCTGTTCCCGATGGATTCCGCACAATTTGATGCATTTTTATTTTTTGCCGTCAAAAAACGAATAACCACGAACTTCGCAATCGGCGGTAGTAGCAAGTGGAGTCTCCATAGTGGCTGGAGCCTGACTGCTGGATCGATCGACGCACGCGCATAGTAATTTTACAGTGCTGCCACTACACCCAGACGCAAATTCCCTGAGACTCCAGACTTTTTCCGCCAACCACACGGATTAAAAAAAATAGTGTAACTTACTTTTGAGATGACCCTCGTATCACACAAAAGACTTCGATTCAAATGCAAAAACTTTAATTTTCCAAGTCTAGATGTTAATATTAACTCTAGTGTGATAAGGCCTTTACTTTCTATACACTAAAATTTGTTTTACGGCAATATTAATGAAATTTTTCAAAACACTTTTTTTCAAAAGTTTAGCTTCCAAGATAATCAAATAACGGTTCAAAGATCAATCAGCAAATATTTGTAAAATTGATGCTTTCAACTGAAATTCTTTATGACGGATCACATATGACGCTTTAACATACAAAAACACTTAAAAGCGTTTAGAATTGGTAAAAATTCTGTGTCAACAATGTTAATCAAAGGGTTGTTTGCTCTATGGCCATATGATTGTGAGTGAAGGTTTTATGACAAAAATTTAACTGGAATATCCCTCGATTGCTTTTAAACTATTGAAAACCTAATTTTATTAAAAAAATAACGATGTAAAAATAGAGTTGGTAACAAGTAGGTCGCATAATAAAAAGTAATAATGATAATAATAATAGTCCCAAAAATCATTTGTCCTTTCCATCATAATTATTTTTAATACCAGCTGGTGTACCCGTATTTCCTTTGGTTTTTGCAATGCATATTTTTGCTGTAAGGAAGATATATCAGTTTCAAGTATAACACAAAATAATAATTTCTTTATTTAAACCATTCTTTTGTATATATTTTTGATTTTATATAAATAATAAGTGATATACTTCGTTTACAGGTAGCTCTCCTCATAGCTATTAAATAATTATTAATTAAACGAACACAAAGTTCTATATTTATTAGTCTTGTCACTCAGTATGAAATTCTAGACATAATACAAAATTTGAAAAACACCAATGCTTGTGGTCCAGATAATGTCTCTACCAAGGTCTTGAAAGCTTTGAATAACTCTATAATATAACCATTATGTATCATATTTAATTAGTGTTTTATCTAAGGTTACTGCCCAAAAGCATTCAAAACTTCAATAGTCACCCCTGTTCATAAAAATGGAAGCAAAAATGATCTTTGTAATTATAGACCCGTTTCACTAATTAGTAATACAGTTAAAAATTTTGAAAAACTGGTTTCTGTGAGGTTATTATCTTTCGGCAATAATAATAATATTTTGTCGAAATATCAATTTGGTTTCAGGCCGGACATCAACGAATGATGCTATTGCCGAACTAACACATTGTATCCATGACTCACCAGATAAATCATTACCATCCGTAGCTATCTTTTTAGATTTGGCAAAGGCGTCTGACACTGTCGATCACAAACTTCTTTTGTTGAAATGGGAAAAATACGGTGTTCGGGGAATTACACTGGAATTATTCAAAAGTTATTTGACTAATCGCAAAAAAAATTACTCGATTCAAAGAGTACTGAAAAAGTAATAACATCTGGAATCTCCCAAGGTACAATATTAGGCCCAATTTTGTTTATTATATACAGAAATGACCTATTAAATCTGTATAGTAAATCATTATAGTAAAATTATAAAAATCGCAGCCACAAACTGAGCTTACGCTCATGTGGCGTACTCATCCCTGTTGGGACATGTATTTTATTGCTTTATAGCACACCAATTGTACAAATATGTATATATTTATGTCTAAAATATTGTATATTTTGAGCAATAAAATTATTATTATTATTATTATAGCTACCCAAATATATATCTTATCAAAAGGTTATCTTACTATCGTTTTCTTTTCTCATATTCATTTTTCTTGTCAAGTAAATTATAAATGAGATATTTCAATCTTATAACTAACAATTGCTCCCTAAATAATCTTCTTATTAAAATCTGCGTTGAATGGAAAAAAAAATGTTTCCTCATATACATTTTTGATGGAAAGTAAATAAGTGACGTTTCAAGATTTTAGTTTTGGAACAAATTTTATTATTTTTCTGTTTTGTGAACTCTTTGAACTGATTCATTTTTGTTCCTCCGTTATTAACAGCACGTGTACCCCCTACCAACTCTAATCATTTATCTTCCATTTAAAATTGTAGAGTTTATGTAATTTTCAAAGTTTATCAGTATATTTCTGTAAGAAGCCAATGTAATTTCTCTTTGATGTTTATAATATGGTATCAAAACTATCAAACTCCAAACAAAACTTTGTGAAATGTTATAATTGGGTAAAAACATTGGGTAAGACAAGTTAAACGAGGAACTAAAATCAAATCGGTTATGTTAATAGACCAAATTTGTCACCATCCATCTCACCAAGCCTTATATCCGGCAGTGGATTGAGGATGATGATGATGATGCAGAAATAAAATTTTAATGAAATGAATTATATAATTTCGTATTAGTATTTTCTCCAATATCGTTGGCGATTGAATTTCATTTAAATTATTTAAAAACTACGCATATGAAGACATATTAAATCTAGTTCAAAGCATAAGTACGTCCTGTCTCTAATAATGACTAATCAAATGACGATAAACAGTTTCCTATTAGATATCATTGTATCATTATCGTAATGATGTGATAGTGTCTCGTCCATCAGCTCATTGCCTGTTCAATATCCACTGGAGACATATTAAAGTGGAATAGCTAAATGTAATGATCTATTTAGCTGGTAAAATACCCACATCTAAAGCATTTCTGGATCAGCTAACACGGAAAGTTTCTGATAAAATCACTCACTGCATACGATGCACAAGTTTATCGGAAATTCAAATGTTGACATGCAATATACTAAAAGAAATAAAATCTATACGTATTATTAAAATTTTAGGCTATATCTGTTTTTTTTTTTGTTTTTATTTTATACGACAATATCCGCAAAAAAATAAATTTTTGTCTGTGGGTTTGTCTGTCCGTTTGTCAGTCCGAGATTCACACAAAAACGGCTAGACATGACCATACGTTTTTTGGTATGATGATACAGTAAAATCAGGATTCGAACATAGGCTATAAGGCATCTCCAAATTTGTATTCTAGAGGGGTGTTTCGGGGTTAAAACAATTTATTAGAAAACATAAATATTTCCCTTATTATTGACTTAGTAGCAAAATCATATACAGGTATCCCGGCTTACGACCAAGTTCCGTTCCGAAGAGTTGGTCGTAAGTCGGGGAATTTACAAAATTTCAAAATATGTATACATATCTTACACCCCCCCCCCCTCTCCCCCAATCATGGTTTTAACTTCAATATTTGTTAAATCCCGAGTTGACTGCAAATACTTGAAAAAAGGCGATAAAAATAAACAAAATTGGTCTTACCTGGAGAAAAAATACAATTTTTATTTGAAGACTGGAAGAAAATAAAGTGCAAGAAACGTTAGAAATCATAGAAATATAGAATTTAAAAAAAACGTACATTGCATATAGGAATAATTTTGATTTTATACAAATTTGGATTTTCCGAGTCCAGTGGCTTTTATGGTTAGAAAGGATTCTTGTAATAAAAAGGGGCGAAATTGAAGTACATAGTTAGTCATAAAAATAATTTTACCTGTAGCATTGCAAATGTATTTGCCCAATATTTGCGTGTTTTTTACGTTTTATGGTGTTTATAAAAAAAAATTTAATTCTAAAATTTTGGTCTTAAGTACGGGAGTTCGTAAGTCGGGAGGTCGTAAGTCGGGAGATACATGTATAACAATATTTAGATGAATATGGGGGATAACCCTATAAGCTAAACTTTTGAAATATCTCCCACATTATTGACAAATCTTTTTTGTTCTATATACCCTTTTGAATGGATGAATATTTGGGAAGTTACTGGGGAAACCCCAGTGGCAACGCTAGCGGGGTATTTTTGGGCTCACCCCCCCAATAATTGCTCTGGCCCCCAGTTGGCCCCCCAAGAATTGCTCGAAGAAAAATGTATTTTAGAAGTGAGGACCTTTTTTTTAGATCATCACTGTGTAAACGATAAAATAATGATTTCAAGTATTTCCTGCCCCCCCCCCTCAATTTTCTCAAATATTCCCCCTCCAATTTTAAGTTCTAGCGCCGTTACTGGGAAATCCTAAAACTAAATCTTGTAATATCTCACTTATTATTTACTAAACATCAAAAATGTATACAATAGAGTGGTTTGAATAAATAAATAAACAATTATTTTCTGTTCTGCTTGAAAATGAAATATATCTTAAAATTTACGTTACAGCAAAAATATTTATTAGAGAAATCGTACGAAGTACTGGTCCTCCAGTTAAAATTAAATAGTGACAGTTCCGTCAACCAGAACCAGTGAAAAGAGAATAGGCCCAGAGCGTAAATTTTACAACCTAAAGTAATAAAAATTGTTGTCGAACAGGGCAACCAGTGTTCCCAATCAAACACTGGGGCACAAATTTTATAGGAATGATTTGTGTTACTTTCTTTATCTAGGTATTTTTTATTTAAACACTTTTTCTAGACAAGCCTATGTCAATATTGTTGGTTAACTATTCGTCTTTCATCGTCAGACAACGATCGTTTTTGTTTTCCTTCTGTCTGTTTTACAATACATGTAAAATTCATGTGATACAAAACAAAGAGTTATGATAAAATGATGAATTACTCGTATGATCAGTATGTACATATGTAATTTAATGCCAACAAGATTTGTTTCAGTAAAACAGAAACAAGCTAACAGAACATGAATTGCATTACGCTCTACACAAACTTAAATACACCAGATTATGGTTTAGAGTTAAAGCATTTTCACACAGAAACAGTTAAAATCGACCACTAAAATAGATGAGTTTAATCAGTATGGGTTATTATTAATTTATACTAATATATAAATTAGTTTTTCCACGACTATATAGAGCAGGGCTGCCCAACCAGTCGATCGCGATCTACCGGTCGATCGCGGCGTTATTTTAAGTAGACTTCTAGTTTTCTTTCGCTTCCTGTACTTAAAAATACATTTTATAATATATAAACATAACCTAAACATAGGGGGAGTGGTGGTAGGCAGGATAAAAGTTATGTCCTTATCCTATCCGGATGATATGGTTTTGTTGGCAACAAAAGAAGAAGAAATGCAGGGAATGCTGAAAAGTTTTGAAAAATACCTAACCAAGAAAAAACTCAATCTAAATGCAGCTAAATCCAAAATCATGTTGTTTCGAAAGGGAGGTGGAAGCGAGAAAGTAGAAAAATGGACATAAGGAGAAGAGAAAATAGAAAAAGTAAAGGAATATAAATACCTAGGGTACCAATTTAGAAGCAACGGAGGAACAGAGGCACATACGAGACTATTAAATAAGAAGGCCAAGCTAGCCCTACCACAAGTATGGAGTATTGGGGAACGGAAATTCAAAGGGGATTATAGAACTTGTATGCTCATGTACGAGGCGTTGATAAAAAATATAATAATGTATAGAGCAGAAGTATGGGGATGGGCGGAACGAGAACATATAGAAAAAGTACAAATAAAATGGATGTTGGGAGTAGACACGAACACACCAACATACATTATACTGGAAGAGACGAAAATGAAGAAAATAAAAATAGAAGCAGTCAAAAGAGCCATAAAATATTAAGAAAATATAATTAAACACCCGGAAATAGAAATTCTTTATGAATGCTGGAGGGAAATAGAAAAACGGAATCAACAAGGAAAGCCACTATCAAAATGGGAAAAGGAAAGGAATGAAATGTACGAATATTGTGGCTACTCAACAACAGCGCTAACACTACAAAGAATGAATGGAGAAGAATTGGGGCACGAAGTAACAGAGCGAATGATCGACATACAACAAACGTAGCAAGATACAAAAATAAGAGAATCAAGATATAACAGCAAATATGAAAAGACCTGGACGGTGAGAAAACCACAGTATTTTACAGAAAAAGGCAGTAGAGAGAAGAAAAAAGTGATAGCGAGATTTAGATGTGGAAATGAGGAGAGGGACAATAATTTTTGGATGAAAGAGGAAGAAAGAACATGTAGAATATGCAGGGAAGGTAAGAAGACAATAGAACATTTGTTGGAAGAATGTGAAGAAATACGACACAGAACGGAAACGAGACAGGAAATTTTGGATGAAACACGAAGGGGGTATGAATGGATGAAAGAATTGAAAAACAGAAGGGAGGAAATTAAGGAAAAAGAGTCAACGAAGACATTAACTAAATGAGAAGGAGAGTAGATTTTAAGCCGAAAGGCAAAAATTATAATTATTATTAAGTGTAAGTTAATTACTGTAAGATAAAATGTAGTACATAATATTTAATAATAAAAATATCTATCTATCTATCATAACCTAAACATAAATTAAAAATTAAAAAAATAGAGCTAAAAGTAACCGTCTAATCGTTCACGTTTGCTAGAGTGAGATAAGTGACTGGTCAGAGGATGGCTTGGCGCAATATAATATACAATTTTCCTAATTTTTCTGTTACGGAGACCGGTGATCGCACATCAAAAAACCTTATCATTATCTTAAAAATACATAAAAAAAGCATTATCTTAACTTATCCTAACCGACAAAACTAAAAAACATAGAACCATTGTTCAATCATCTTGCATAAAATTCGTTGGTGATCAATGTGTTAACTGTCGGGTTAAAAATGTAGCACCTAAGTTGGAGGATCTATGAAGAATCTTCATTAACATTTTTTTTTTAAATATCGTTTTGCGTATTTGGTTATTTCTACATGGAAAATAGCTTTCAAATTGCAATATATAATACATATTTTCGAAATTTTCTTCTCCCTCGCCCGGAGGAAATTATTGACAGTTAATTCTATTAAATTTTACTTAAATTTAGTGTTGCTGTTAATAGTAGTTAATAGTTTGTACAATACATTTAACTTAGGTCTTTCAATGAACCATGCTTAGATTACTAAGTAAACGAGCGAAGGGTTGCTATAGGCTTTCACATTCCACGGGTTACCCTGCTTTATTAGCTGCAATCACATTTAACTATCTCCCTGGGATTAGTACAACTTAGTAGGACTTCATTCCGCAAATATAACATCATTTCAATTAACAATATTACTCTTAATTGATACAAAATTACAAGCGATTTGTACAAATAGCTATTGAATCCAGCTGGTTCAAAAGTTGCTAGTTTATTTAAATTTTCATTCGGTGTTTTCTTCAAAACAAGACACCTACTGTCACAAAGTTTTCAATGAAATTCCACAAGATGTTTCAAGATAAGGGGCACACCCAAGAGGAGGCTTAGGGGTTTGAGCTCCTCCCCAAGGACTCAAAAACCACGTGCTTTTCAGGAACACAATTCTTTTTTATGAGCTTTCTTTTTTTTTTAATCATCACTTGTATTTTGGAAGTGAGACCCTTTTTTTTAGGTCAACACTTGTATTTTGGAAGAGAGGACATTTGTTTTTGTCAACACTTATATTTTGGGAGCGAAAAACTTCGCAATTTATTGGACACTTTATCTCTAATTTTATTTCTCCAAACATACTTGGGGGGCCAGCTGGGGCAACAACTATTAGGGGGACCAGGCCCCTTCGGACACCCCGTTGGCGTTCCTACTAAAAGTGGACCTGCCACTCGATTGACTCTTCATACCCTTTTCACACTAGAACTTTAAGATCGGATGTTAAAGTGAATGTATCTTTAAACGCTAATGTGAAACCGTATGGCCTCGTCTAAATACAAGCAATGTTTAAGACAGAGATCTGCGTCTTAAACATCGTCCGCATTGCCAACTTAATTTCTAATATAAAAAAATACTCTTTGAATTTGTGCTGTCAACATTTTATATTATCATAAACAAGAATACTGTATTATATCGATGTTATAAGAAGTTTATACTTATACAGAGCTAAAATAATTGAGATAAAATGTATCGACTTACATGTTAATACAGGTGTAATATATTCTTTATTGTAGTGTCTTTATTGTAGAATGAAATGAAATATCCATATTTGTTTATAATAATTCAAAATGTGCGTCTGCGCAGACAGTTCAAAACTGGTAATTTCATGACGGTAACTTAAGGACAAAATTACTGTAGCTGATGACAGCACCGGAGATTTAAACATCAAGTGTGAAAGCATACAGATGTTAAACATCGGTGAGCTTTAAGTTCACTCGTCTTAAAGTTCTAGTGTGAAAAGGGTATCAGTGATCTAATTAAAATAATAAGTAGACATTTCTAGAAAATACCATAATTATTTGGAGTTTGTCAGGTCTTTTTTATATTTTTATATTTTTCCGAATTATGAATCTTTTTGAGTAGGTCTTTTTTGCTTTGAAGCATATTATAAATAATTTACTCATAATTTATTTTAATCAGTTGTTTAATATTATATTTAATATTGCTTTTAATGTGTCTACATCAAGTTGAGTCTTGTCCTTGTCCAAAAGCTGTTCATCAAGGAAAATACCCTTCCGGGAGATTTTATTTAGTTCAAGTTTTGTAAAACTGATCTTAGTTGAAATATATTAAAAATAAATATTGAAAATAAGTACCTTTTCTGAAATTCGGGACAAAAACCCCGGAAAAATATTTCCTCTGAAAAAATTCGGGACGCAAGGCGGAAATTTGGCACTGTCCCGGCAAATTCAGGACGTAAGGCGGAAATTCGGGACTGTCCCGGCTAATTCAGGACGTATGGTCACCTTAATTTATTGCAATATTGAAAATAATGATTGCTGTTCCTCTATTATTAATATCAGACTATCTATATTATACATAGATGCAATACCCGATTTTTTAATATATTACTTTAATTCATCGTTAAAATAACGACAAAATGTTCAATAACATGTAATAACTTTTTTAATTAACGAAACGAAATATTTGATAAAATTTCATTAAATTTAGTTTATTAAAATATTTTTCGATTTAATGTGTCAGTATTTTAATACTCTAAATTAAAACAAAAAATTAAAATACACAACTAAATCGTGGGAGTCAGTCATCGAGCTTCAATGTACAACACTACCTCGGGAATGTATTTTTCATAATCGCCACGAATTTATATTAATAAAATTAGAGGCGATATCTGTTTCGTATTCCCCAGATCTGGCCCCCTGTGACTTTTTCTTGTTCCCGAAACTGAAGAGGCCCATGAAGACGCCCATGAAAGGACGACGCTACGCTACGAGTGAGGAGATAAAGATGGCATCGAAGGAGGAGCTGAACAAGATCACAAACAATGATTTTTTCAAGTGCTTCGAGGATTGGAAAAAAACGTTGACACAAGTGTATAACATCTGGTGGGGATTACTTTGAAGGGGAAAAAATAGATAATCATGAAAAAATAAATAATTTTTGAAAAAACACAAAATTCGCGATACTTTTTGAACAGACCTCGTATTTTGAAGCATATTTAGTCTTGATAAGTAGAAATAAACTGATCTTAACTAGTTGTTTTCGTCACCGCAGATACATGTCGTGAATTGACGCAATATAAAAATGTTGCATATTGCGAAATATAAATTTGCATGTTACAGAAAACCTATGGGTAATAGAATAATTCTGTTTTCAGATTTGTTTTCTGCATATCAAAATAGTAATACATAAAAATTGCCATGTCACAAATATGTGTGTTTATCAGTGTTATTAATAAGTGTCTACTACTGTGATTCTTTAACTAAAACCACTGAATAAAATCGGTTATTTGGGACAGACTTGTTGTTTGTATTCGTATTTCAGAGGGGGACAAGTAGTTCTCTAGCCTATTGTTTCTGAATTTATAGACACCACTCTCCGGTAATAGATGACATTGTTTTGTATTAGCAATGTAAGAAATTGTCTTCTCGACAAATTAGATGATTTTTGTCCTACTTTTTCCCTGACATATACTGATTGTGGTGAATATATTGAAAATTGATTATACGCGAACGTTTTCTACGATTGGAGTCGTAAATTTACTGTAATTTAGTTAAATTGTAAATAGTTTCAGAATAAAATAGGTTAAATTGTTCTTTATTCAATAATGATGCAATTTACCTTATTTTACAAAACAAATTTCACAAGAAAGATATTAAAGCAAGAACAGTATTATACAGGTGATCAGAACGCAACCAAGAGGGGGGGGGGTACGTGCTTGTGCCTTTGTATAAACTAAAAAAAAAATTATTACAATTTTTCTATTTGTTGTCGGCGAAGTTTTAGATATCCGACCCCGACTTACAGTTTCTAGAGTCCACATGTTGGCATTAGATACCATTTTAGCGGAGCATCCTAGCACATTCTGAATAAATTTAGAAGTCTTAGGCCCGGTATTTCCACCTTACTGTTATCTATAAGAATAACTATCAATGGGATAATATTATCCTCTTGATATTCACAAGGATAAATTGCTTTCTGTATTTCCAACTCTAGTTATCCCGTAGATAGCTATTTTGATTGATAATAATATTTTCGAATGTCTTTTTATGTTAGTATTAGTAGCGTTATCTTAAACAAAGAGAGATATATACGCGACTCGCACGAATAAATGAAAGATAGATACAACTGTCAAAAGAAATGACAACTGTCAAAATGTTGTACAGAAAAATGTGCGATAAACGCCCAAGAAGCGCAAATTTCAATATTTCCGAAACAAGGCAACTTGTAAATCTTGTGTTAAAATGTAAACATGTTATAGAAAATAAAGCTACTGACGCTGTAAATCTAAAAGATAAACAAGGGGCCTGGGAAAAAATTGTATTTTGTTTAATGCATCCTGCATACAGAATAGAAATGCAAAAACACTGAAAATTAAATACGTTTATTTATTTTTATTTTTTAATTGGTGTAGTATTTGGTGAAGCAGGATATTAAATGCATTTTTCGCTAAGCGAAATCGATTAATAAATTCTTTCTCATTCCAATGGTTCATATGATTTGGTCTAACATGAACTATGTATGGACGTTCTAAATACTCTACAATTTCTTGATCATCGTCTGCTTGCAAATCTTCTAAATCAGCATCCATGATTTCTTTCTTTAAAAATAAATGTAAATTATCTAAAAATAATCGACAATATTTTTTTTATTTCAGTATAAATTAAAGTAGATTACTAAATTATTTTGAATTTATTTTGATATAGGTAATTACACAGTAAAATACACATAATGGAAACAAGTGTATGTAATAAGTATATAAAGTGTAGATATGTCTAATATGTTCCTAAAACCTGTTGTATTATATATTTTACGTATAAAATCTGTTCCAAACGGTTAGGCGGAACTAGATTTGGCAATCTAGTTACTTTCATTGTTTAAATCATGCTTTTCGGCCGTTTTGTTTAAGCTTTGTAAATCATACTTACAATAAACATTTTTTGGTTAAGCTTAATATCATTTTAAAATGTCATTTTCTTTATATTATGATTTTTTGTGTCATTCTTAATACAAATTTCCCATTTATTTATTTTTTGTCATTGAAATACGTAAAAAAAATCGTTTGCATGGTTTCATTGTTGGAATTCTAAATTTTGACATTTCAACATGAAAAATGAAATAACCCAAGCAAGGTCCCTTCTCGTGACAACCTAAAAGAACGAAATTCCCATTTAGTTCCGCTCAACCGTTTGGAACAGACTGTATATGCTTATATTATGTACATATATTTATCAATAAAATGTTTTTTGACACCTATCTGTCAAAATCTGTCATTTTTATCCAATGGATAATATTTATCAGTACCTACACGTTGTGAATAACTTATCGTATAGATCAGCGTTTCTCAACCGGGGGGCCGCGAAGTCATACAAGATCGAAACATGAAAATATAATAAAAATGTACTCAATCTTGCAAGATATAAATTTTATCCATATTTATAAATATCTTCCATTTATATTCATAAAAATATACCTTTCATAACATAAATAAAATAAATATTCTATTTATTTTTATACATAATTTACTTATTTTGACAACTAATATAAACTACAGGATATTTCAAACGTTTAAGTTGTCACTAGCTAACTTTATAATGAGTAAGTGGGCTTTTACTAAACGAAATGATCAAAAGTTTCATTCAATTGATAAAAATTACTAGATTTGAAAATATAGTTCCGCTTTAACCAAATAAACAGACTATAAGTAGACTATATCAAGGTAAAATAAATTGTATGTGTAGGTTGATGAGATTCTCTGACAATGGTTCGCGATGGAGGTATTTCAAGTATTTTCAAGTTGTACTTTGAAGTAGGTACGACTTGAAAGTGCAATAATTTTTATTATATATTTTTTAATTGCTCTCCGAGCTATAGATAACTCAAGAGTAAGGATACGAATGTGTTTAAATTAAAATGGAAGGCACTTTAAACACTTGTAAATAAAAATACTTTCCTTTCAAGTCGTTATAGGGAATATAATCGTCATTTATAAATATCAGTTTTTTGTCCACCGTAAAAGATATTAAAACAAATTTTAAGTAAAAGTTATTGAAAAGCTCTATCCAAAGATATCCAATATGACATACGTTCTCATTTAAAAATTCGAAATTGACCTTGAAATCTTGTACTTCCGGTTTTTTTCGGAAAATTTCATTACTACCATTCAATTTTGTGGATAAATTTTAGTTCAAAATTTTTCCCAACTTGCTCACACGTCGCTTTTTCGAAAAAAATCGTGTTCTCATTATTTTGATACTCCATAGTATAGGGGGGCCGCAGACAATATTTACATAATTTCGGGGGGTCCCAGGCCAGAAAAGGTTGAGAAACACTGGTATAGATAACTTAGTTACTCTATTGATAAATAATTGGAAATACGCAAAAAATCGTTTATCTCCTTGATACCCACTTATCCCATAGATAGTCAATTTTATCTATGGTTCGAAATACCGGGCCTTAAACAGTTATCAAAAACCAGATATACCTGTTTGACGCATTTTAAATGTATAACTAATTTATATTTCTTCTTCCAGGTCCAGACAGCAAAGTTTCTGATGTAGATGGTCAACCGTACAGTACTCTCCTCTATGGAAACGGTCCAGGATACAGTACCCCTCGTTCAATTCCATTAAACACAACAACCGTCCAAGAGGATCGTAATGCCGTCCATGGTTCAGCAGTACCACGTCAATGGGCAACACATGGTGGTGAAGACGTACCAGTTTATGCTCTAGGTCCACTAGCAACAACCCTTTTTGCTGGTACATTCGATCAGAGCTATATTCCACATGCAATTGCATACAGTGCTTGCATAGGAGAATACACACAAAGATGCAATGGAATTGATAACTATAGTGTTCCACAAGTCTCAGGTTGTATTGCTCCAGAAGTCAGCAGTGTTTCTGCTGCTGGTTCAGCACCAGTTGTTATTGCAAGTAGTGTCATGTCTGATGATAGTGTCCGAACCAAATCATCAACAAATCGAAAACAATCAGTGATTTTTGTGATTTTCCTAATGTATTTACTAACGTAAATGTTACGATTGACGATTTAGGACACCAGGGTATAGATTAAACCAAAGTGGGGGACTTGTTCTTGAAAGGAAAGTGTAAATATAGGTGTACATGACCAAATAAACAATTAGTGTTGTAAATAATTTTAAAATTGTGTACCCAGCACAAACTAATAATGCACAGACACAGCTAAATTTAAAAAGTTCCACCCCAAGTTAAGTTTCTTTATTTAATGTATATATTATTGGAATAAAATGTGTTGAAATATATTTGTGTTTTTTTCCATTGATACATCGAAACTACTTGTATTGTCACCTGTATTAAGAACTGATAATAACTGAAGTGACGCCTAACGGAATATTTTGGAACTTAACGGAATAGGATTTTGTTGGATGTGGCTCATTTAATTGCATTGTTTGTATGTGTTAAAGTGAAGGAAACTTTAATAAAATGTGTTTAAAATTGCAACAGAAAATTAACTGCAATGTGAATTGTTGTGTATCAAATGGCAAATGTCAAAAATATCCTATTCCAATCGCCATTTTGTAAGCGACAACAGCGCCTCTGTAGTTAATGTTTATTCTCAATAAAAAATATCAAAATATGTGTTGAAGGCGAATGAAAGAAAAGTTGCTGATAAACAAAATTTACTTTTGATAATAAAAGAACATAGTTTAAAATTTCAAATCATGCTGTTTTAAACAAAATTTCTTGAAAAGCGTCATAAAAAAAATTATTTTATATATACATTTAATAACATGGACAAAAATAAATACAAATTATACAAAAGTTTGTTTGGGTCAAACAAAAATAGTTCACAAATCACAGAAAAATTACTGAGCGACTAAGCCCTAAATAGGAACAGGCAAGGAAATTTTAACAGTCTCCTGATTTCAAGCAAGAATTTCCAGGTGGCGCAAATGGGAAAAAAGGTAAGTGTCAATTTATTTATTTGTATGACCTAAAGCACGTGGTTAGCGTGACGTTTAGGCCAGTCCTGTTATCTCTATAACTCATATTCTACACATTACTGAGTATAATTTTCCCGAATACACACAGTACTTGTTGTATCACACATATGAATGGGACCTACAATTCAACGTGGCTACCGAACCACCTTTGTTTTTGGGGTTATTGTCAAGGAAAAATTAGTTGACAACGAGCCATCCACATTCCGAGGAAGAAATATTGAAAAACTATTTGAAAGTATTTACCTATATCAGAAGTTAAACTTGTTATATTTTGCGTAGATAACTGGGGAATAAATCTGAAAAATAATGTTCATATCGGTCAAGATATATAGGAGTGTCTAGAGTTTCTTGTTTATACCTACGAAACCCTTGATATTTCTATACGTAGTTATATTCGAAGATACTAAGGGAGTAAATCTTCAAAATATTGTTCATGTCGGTCAAAGGATATAGGAGTGTCTAAGGTTTCTTGTTTATACCTACAAAACCCTTGACATTTCTATACGTAATTATATTCGAAGATACTAAGTAAATAAATCTGCAAAATACTGTTCTTACCGGTCAAGGGATATAGAAGTGTCTAGAGTTTCTTGTTTATATCTACAAAACCCTTGACATTTCGATACGTAATTATATTCTAGGATACTAAGTAAATAAATTTTCAAAATACTGTTCATACCGGTCAAGGGATATAGGAGTGTCTAGAGTTTTTTGTTTATACCTACAAAACCCTTGAAATTTCTATACGTAATTATATTTGAGGATACTAAGTAAACAAATCTGCAAAATACTGTTTATACCGGTCAAGGGATATAGGAGTGTCTAGAGTTTCTTGTTTATACCTATAAAATCCTTGACATATTTATATGTTATTGTATTCGTAGTTACTTAGGGAATAAAACAGCAAAATATTGTTCATACCGGTCAAGGGATATAGGAGTGTCAAGATACTATTCAACTGTTCTAAAAAATTAATAATAGTTATAACCTTGAGATATTTGCAGCACTTAATATGCATTATATAGACCTCCAATCGTTTAAAATATAAAATTCAATGCTATAAAACCAAATTTAGTACTTTGAAAGTGTATTTTGAGCAATTACTAGCATTGTACACTCTTTTTAAGGCGGGTAAAATAATTTTGTGTTTTGAATTCACATATTGCCATATTCTATTCGTAAAGTTCTGTTTCTAATGAGTTTATATGTTCTATAATAGAAATTTGTTTTAATTATATTAACTTGTGGTTTCGGTAAATACTTAAGTTGGAATATTAGGACTTCAGTTGTTAGCTTATTAAGCGCCTGTAGGTGTATCAGGTGTGTTAGTTAATAACCACGAAAGACAGCCAAATATTATTCTGAAAATAAATGTGATACAGTTTGGAGTTAATTGTTTTCAGGAAAATAACTAACATTTGTAACTAACATTTGTAACATTTCCGGATATAATGTTTTAGTCATATTACAATCTGTAAATTTTCATATATTTCAGAATTTCGTGGGTATACATATTGGTGTGTGAATTAATTCGGTCCATATTTTTCTTCTAGAAAATACTGTATTGTGAAAAAACATGAAAAAATACACTATACAAAGTATCTGCCATCACTTGCTATTATTTTTTCCCATTTGTCTGGCAGTTGTTGTATTCCGTGACGGAAAAACGACTCGTCCTTCGAAGCGATCCATTCATTGAGCCATTTCTCTATTTTTTCATAATTGTTCAAGTGCTGACCCGAAAGCCCGAGTTCCATCGATCTGAACAAGTGATAATCTGAAGCAATGTCTGGTGAATACGGCGGGTGAAGTAAAACATCCCAGCCAAGTGCTTCCAAGGTGACCTCCACTATCTTTCCAACATGTGGTCTAGCGTTATCATGCTGGAGGATATATTCCGGTCGCTTATTCTTCAATTAGTTGCTTAAACGGAACAATTGTTGTTGGTAAAGTTTGGCAGTGATGGTTTGGCTCTACTTTAATAGCTCATGATACACTACACCCTTCTGGTCCCACCATACACAGAACATTACTTTCTTGCCGTGAATATTCCGCTTTGGTCTCGATGCGGATGGTTTTCCTGGATCGCAAATGGATTTCCTTCGTTTGGTATTATCGAAATATACCCACTTTTTGTCTCCAGTCACAATAAGACGCAAAAAACATTTTCTTTTTTGCCTGGCAAGCAAGATTTGGTTTTGCGCCTCTCTTTCTTTCTGTTCGTACGGCACCCATCTTCTTTCTTTGTAAATCCTTCCCATGGCTGCCAAATGCACAGAAATTGTTGATCGATCAATATTCAACAATTGCGAGCTCATGTTACGATTGACACGGATCTTCATCGATTAGTGCTTACAATTCCTCGTCCTCGTACTTCTTCGGCTGACCTGGTCGAGGTTTGTCATCAACACTGAAATCATCATTTTTGAAACGTCGATACCATTCTCTGCATGATTTATCGGTGGGAGCCCTTTCACCATAAGTTTTCACGAGCATACGATGAGCTTCAGCGGCTGATTTTTTCAAATGAAAACAGAAAATGAGAACTTCCCGGGTATTATGTTTTTTGGCTCGAATTTCGACATTTTCGAATCAGATAAACACGATGTTATTGTTAAACCCAAATGTTTATCAACTGAATATTATTACCATATGCCAACACTAAAAAATAAAGCCGGTTGCAGACATTAGAGGTTAGAAAATTACATAGTACAGTAATTGACCGCCATATGGACCAAATAAATTCACACACCTAATAGTATGAAACTTTTTTTTTCGTAATTGACATCACTGGCTCATACAGAACTCATGGTTGGAGGAGCATTTATCTGTAAGTAGTAGGGGATTGTGGCGAGTCACAAATGGGCCAAGAGGGTACGAAAAGGAGCAGAAAGTTAAACAGCATCTGATCCGGAAGGATTTACTCTATTGCTTAGGGATATTTTTATCTTTTTGGGGTTTCGAGATTATTTTTAATTAAAGAAAAATGTGCATTTCTTTGACGGTTTGTCAATTTTTTATAAGTAGGCATACAATAACCTGATCATGGCCCTTTGTAATATTGTAGAAAAATTTCTAAAATAATCCGAAATCAAAAGTTTTGATAATTCATTTAACTGAGGAGTTAGACATCTGAGAGTTCGTTACCATGGTAAAACAGTTTGTTTAATACACAGTTCTGTCATTAATATAGATAAGCTTTAACAAAAAAACATTTGTTTTCTTTATTTCCTAACTAGTTAGGAAATGAAGGTTTAAGTGTGGAAAAGGGTGCCATTATGACATTCAAAATAATAAACAAATGTCAATATTTCGTAAAGGAATTGCAAAATATATATTCCTAGACAGCCAGCATTTTGTTAGCTTCTTACACTTATTAAATACCTACAAAACCCTAAAAATTGTAAAAATTCTCATAATTTTAAAATTTTGTATCAATTTTTGGTTTGTTTTTTTGGTATTCAAACAAATCCATACATTAATATTTAAGAATTTCCTTTGTCACATCTGTTATTCATGAATTTGTATCAAATAAATCTTCTTCAAGAAATATTGGTTATGAAAACGTTTGAATCTTATAATGCTGATACAGTGTGGTGTCAATAACCTTTGTTTGATGATATCTTTTGACACCTATTCAAAAATATAACATTTATGTGTCGCTGCTGTTTCCTGTCAGTTCATTGATTTGATTTGAGCTTGTGTGACAAACACAAATGCTTCTACACACTCGAAAGAATCCTCTGTTATGAACAGTAGTATTTTGACAATTTCCTGATTTGGGAAAATTGAGAGCTTGTTTAATATGATCTTACATTATATTCTCGTTTTCTCTGATATATAAGAGGGTTACGAAAGGATGATTGAGAATAAGAAAATCAGGTAAGTCGTGGAATATAAAAGTAAAAGATAATCTAAACATTTAAGCGGAACTAAATGAAATTTAAATTTTCTTAAGTTGCCGCTAGCTAAATTTTATACCAGGTCTACAAGTATGAAATGCGGATTTTTTTTATATTAAACACATTAAACTCAAAAGAACAGTAAAAGTTTATTTATTCAAAGTATGCTCCATTAGAAGTTATACATTTTTCCCATCTTTCAGGCAATTTGTGAATACCTCGCCAGTAGAACTATTCCCCTTTCCCCGCAAACCATTCATCTAGCCATTCTTTCACATTTTTATATGAACAAAAGTGCTGCTCGGCAAGTGCGTGACCCATCGATGCGAACAAGTGGTAATCTGAAGGGGCCAAGTCTGGTGAGTTAGCGGCATAGGGTAGCACTTCCCACTTGAGTGCCTTCAATGTGTTGCAAACTGCTTTTGCCTTATGTGATGGAGCGTTATCGTGAAGAAAGATTAACTTGTGCTGTCTTCTTTCGTATTCTGGTCGTTTTATGAGCAGCGAATGGTTCAATTCGATCAGTTGTTGTTGGTAGCGTTGGGTATTAACTGTTTCACCAAGTCCCACCAAGTACAGAGCTACCAGACGCATAAACCTATAGTTAGTGATTTGTAGGTCGCATCTTTTTATTTAATACATAAAGTAAAATATTATAAAACCCTAATAAGAGTGACTCTCTGGCCAGGAGCGGACTTTGGCCTAGGCAGACTAGGTAACTGTCTAGGGCCCGTATTTTTTTGGGGCTCTTAATATTGTTTTATTATACATTTTTTCCATTATTTTAAGATTTCTTAAACTAATAAGGCCCGCAATGAAAACCTTGCCTAGTGTCCAGTTTTTTCTTAGTCCGTCACTGACTCCGGCGTTAGATATTGCGTCTTATATAGCAAACCTTCATTCCTTCTATAAAATTCTCGCATTTTCGAGTTATCTGGCGAATGTTCAAAGGTCATTCTCTTGTTCCTCGTTTCTATGGATAGATGAAAAAAGGATGAAAGAAGAAGATTTGAATTAATTAATCTTTTAAGTTTGTTACCTTATTACTTATTATCACTTCCGAATCCTTACCATCATTAAATCCAAAACAAACACGTATATCCTGTTTCCTGTCAATATTTACCCACGAATCATGTAATGCGGAAGTAAATTATGATACCGGGATATTTGAAACTGAATTCCTGTTTGATTTTAATTAGTAACTTCTCGCGATATTGGTTTATAACCATAAATATTTAAATATTTATTTTTTTTAAATAGAGCAGTTCCGCGAATGTTAAATAAACAATGTATGTTAAATTTGTTCCGTAATATTAATATTGACTGTTTTAATGAGCTATATTAAAATTTAAATCTGGGAATTTCAACCGTCATTTGTCAGCGTGACCCAATTTTCACGGATCAAATCAGAATTGCAAAAACCAAAAATATGTTAATAATTAGTAATGCTAATAAAATCATTGTAGGAATAACTGTTTGTAACATTGTTACCGCTTGTATCATCAGTTGTTCCTTCTTCTTCTTCTTCTTCATTCTTTCTAAACATGGCCACGTAATAGTTTAATTAGTTTAGTTTATTGTTTAATTATCATTAAATCAATATACAGTGAATTCATTTTTTAAGGCAACATGTACTATGTCATTACCATGGATACAGTTTTTGACAGCAATATAAACCTTGTTCATTTTCATTTGCAACATAGAAAAAACCATATTTACTAGCAAAATCAAAATATTTTATTGAAAATTCATATAAAAAAAAAATAATAATAATAATAATAAATAAATAACTAATAAAAACTCATAATTAATGTTCAAAAGTTTCTCCGTTTACTTGCGTACAAAATGTTAAGCGATCATAAAAATGATTCAAAACATTCAGCAATTGCTCTTGAGGTATATTGTTGGATGCTTGAACAATTTTGTCTTGCAGTTCAGCAACATCCCTTTATTTATTTTATTCTCGAAGTTATTTATTTTATTCTCGAAGTTCTTCATTATATACTTTGGCCTTTAAATATCCCCAATAAAAAAAATCATTGGGTGCCAAATCCGGAGATCTCGCTGGCCAAGTCGACCCTCCTCTTCCAATCCAGCTATTTGGGAAAGTTCTATGTAAATATTCTTTAACTTTTCTAGAATAATGGACTTGTGCGCCATCATATTGAAACCAGACTTTTCCATTAATATTCAGGTTTTGCAACGCAGGTAATATTTGGTTCTGCAAAAGGGCTAGATATTTTGCGGCATTAAGGATACCGTCAATAAAAAAAGGCCCTATAATATTGGTTCCTATTATCCCTGCCCAAACATTTAATTTTTGCGGCCTTTGAGTTCAGGAGGAATGAAACAAAGGTAAATTTTCTTGACTCCAGTACCTAAAATTTTGTCTCTGCACTTCACCATTTAGAGTAAACGTTACTTCGTTAGTATATTGAAGTGTATTCTTTGAAGCATTGTTGGGTCAGAATTAATTTTTTCAAACATTTCAAAATAAAAATCCATTCGTACTGCTGCGTCCCTTTCTAACAATTCTTGATGGTTTTCAAATGTGTATCATCGAAACTTTTCTTTTTTTAAGAAGTTGAAAACAGATCCGATACTGACACCAACGGTTTGTGCAATTGATCTTAAAGTACTTTGATCGTTTTCTTCCACTTGTAATAATATTTCCAACTGCTTCTCTTCTGTAAGCACGTGGAATGTTGTTCTTTTTTTATTTTTATTATGTTTTGACTTAAGACATCCTTCGCGATGAAATTTAATAACTAGTCTTGAAATTGTAGAGGGATTTGGTATTGGCCGATCTGGATAAGTTGCACTAAATACAGCAGAAACTTCTCTTAAACTCATTTGGGAGTTATACCAAGTTACTATCATTATTTTTTCTTTATCTCTATACATGTTAATCAATTTTTAAATCAGCAATGAGTAAAAGTATACACACTAATTGTCTATGTTGCAAATGAAAATGAACACGATTTATATTGCTGTCAAAAACTGTATCCATGGTAATGACACAGTACATGTTGCATTAAAAAATATATTCACGGTATAAAACTGTCAATTACGATAGTTGGTCATACAATACGAGTGTTGCCTTTTATATTTCGAGATCAAAAATAATTATTTATCAACGAAAGTGGCTTTATAGTTTTTCAAAATATTCTCCATGAAGATCAATACACTTTTGCATGCCTTTGAACCAATTTTCGAAGCAATTTTTCCACTCCTATTGTCAAATTATGTGAGATCCAAAGCGAACAAATCTTTTTGATGGCCAAATGTTCATGCAATAGTGAATGTATGCTGGTCCAACTAATGCCCAAGATTACCTCAATCTCACGATAAGTCATATGATGATCTTGCAGTATCAGTTCACGCACAGCATCAATGTTTTTCGGAAAAATAACCGATTTTGGACGATCTTCACGAAATTCATCCTTAAGCGAACGACGGCCACGATTGAAGTCGGCAAACCATCGATAAACAGTAGTCCTTGATGGTGCTTCATCGCCAAAAGTCGAATTAAGTTCATCTATACACTGTTGTTGAGTTAATCCACGTCAAAAGATGATACAAAAAGTTGATTATAAAATAATAATAATAATAATAATAATTTTTATTGATTTTAATGATGGCTGGAAGACAAAATTATTTAAATTATGAAAATATAAAGTGATGACCTAAAAAAAAGGTCCTCCCTCACTTCTAAAATACAAGTGACGACTTAAAAAAAGGTCCTCATCTCTATTTTTAAATTTTCTAGTGTGTTTGTGTGTTTTTATTTTTATTTCCTTCCTTCATAGGGGGGGGGGGGCTCCCTGGGTGCGCCAGTGACTGTCGCCAATGTATTACAAACTTCCTGTGAACAATCCGAGAGTGGATTATGCTACGAATATAAACAAAATATTAAAATTTCAAATTTAAGGTCCTCCTGATGCCCTATTTCTGCATATTTTCCATTTTGGTGCACCTTCATTCAAATATTACACCTTTTCACGCCTCTGTACCAAATATCAGCGATATCAGTCCATAAATAAGCAAATTATAGCCCTGACCCACTTTCGAAAAAAACTGAAGCATATTTTTTGAATTTTCAACATATTTCTGCGTCATAGGATTAATTTTGAGTTCTCATACCGAATTCCAACGAAATCTACTTATAAATAAGCGAGTTATAGTAATTTTTCAACTTTGGGGGCCTTCTGAGGCCCCTGTGCTTTATATATTCCATTTTCGTGCACCTACGCTTAAAGATTACCTAATTTCACACCCCTGTGCAAAATCTCAACGTTATCGGTCCATAAATAAGCGAGTTATAGCCGTGCTCTACTTTCGGCCGAAACTGGAGCAGAATTTTTTGTCAAAGTCCGAATTTGGCACTTTTAAGGGTATAAACAGAATCATCTCGGTGTCACGATTCCAGAAGTGTGATGGTTTTTAAAATCGGTACATAAATAAAGAAGTTATAAGCATTTGAACTAGTTTTCAGTTAATCTGGTCTAGTTCTCAGATTAAGTTTAAGGAATTAGATCACCCACTTAATTAATGAGTTCACATACGTCATTTCATCCTATTCATTGGTATTAAAACCGAATTTTTCATCGTTAATATTCGTATTTATTCGTCAGTTGCATTAATTCCAAAATTTAAAACTGGTGGCAGTAGGAGTCAAAGAAATTTAGGAATTATTTTTTCGTCTACGAAGGTCAGATGTGCAAGTTAATTAGTTTTCAATATATTAATTGGAGGCAGCAGGTGTCAACAAAAATAATGTTTTGTTACTGAAGGTCAAAATGCTATCAGATTAATAAGTGATACGTAAAAAGAGTTATTTGACATTTGAATTGTTTAAATATCCAATTTCTGCCAAAACTGGAGCAGTTTTTTTTTTAATTTTCAACATTCATCTGCAACACAACTTATTTTAAACCTCATACCAAAGTTAGTGTCGAATTAAGATTTTTATTTTCATTAAGTTGAAACAGCAGGTGTCAACATATCTTAAACAATGACAAAGCAGAATGCATAGAATGAGCTTCTAAAGAAAGTTGAAATGAGAAAACTAAACGAAGTGATAAACAAAAAAAGAAAAAGAGGAACTTCGAGGGCCGTAAGTCCAGGTCTATTTGGCCTAAACGGAAATCCACATATTACACCTGGTACCACTTTTCTACCTTCATTTTATAAGGTTTGTATGTTTTTTTATATTTTCTTCCAAAAATGTACTTTAAAAAAATATTGTCCCACACTTAGCCTAAAAGGGTTGAACTAACAATCTGAAAAAATTCTAAGTAATGCTCACAGATCTGAACCAGAAACGTACGAAAGAAATTTTTGATTAGATTAATAGCCAAGCTATTAAGAAACAATATTTTTCACAAAACTTGTAATGCAAATTAATTAATATACATCAACTTCGACAATTATTGCATTTTGAAAAAATGTATATGCTTAACTCTACAGGAATATAAGGATGCGTATACGCACCCTTGGCTAATAACATTATCAAATATAAGTAAACATGTAATAAGCAAATTATTTTATTTATGAATGAAATATGAACTTATTTGGAATGAAACATTTCAAAACACTCTGGGCACAGATGTACTTTACATTTTACACATAAATAAATGGATTGCTCTTACACTGCATTTTTTGTTGTGTTTGTAAACACAACATAAAAATAATTAAATACACCATGCGTAAAATTAACATGGAAGAAACAGGGTTATGTTCTATTAGTAAATTTATAGGAGCTCTCAATGTTGGCAAGGTACTATAATGCTATTCATAAGCTCTACCCTGTACAACTCGAATGTACCCAGACTATCTGTCCAAAATTTGGTCAAGATCGGCCAAAGAGCCTAGGAGTGTTTAGAATTTTTTGGTTATACCTGCGAATCCCTAGATCTCTATGAGCCTTCACTTCCGCAGGGTTCTAAAGAGTATTTGTGCAAAATTTAGTCCAGATCGGTCAAAGGACCTAGAAATGTATAGTAGACAAATTTCAAATTTTTCTCTTTTAGTGACAGGTTATAGAGATCATTCGTTATTGTCTGCTATGCCGCGTTCCATATCCAAAGCTTGCAATTTTGCTACAAAAATATAATATTTTATACTTCTGAATGGCGCAATCATTTTTGAAATAGGATTTCTTTTCGTTTTTCGATGATTCTAACAAATAGACTAATAGAGTTATCCAGTAGTTTTGTTTTAAGAGCATCAAATGTAACTTTTGTTTCTGTATAGGAAATATATTTGTCAATAAAAGTGATTGATGCCCCAAGTTCTGCTGTCATTTTCAAAAAAATTACTCGTATATCTGCCATTATTTCATAACTGACCTATACTTTATTGTAGACTATTTTTGGTTTAAATTTATTTAATAATGATTGATGAAAGTTAGTTTTATTTAACAGGGCTATGGTCAGTGGTGTGTAAGCTTGCCCTGGAACTAAACAAACAGTGAGTACTTTTGCCGTAATCCTTGGGTCGTGTTCTAACGTCAGGGAGTGGTTAGAAGGATATAGATTAGCGGAAGAGAAAGGATAATACTGCACTTTACCCACTGCCATAGTTATAAATTCAAGGATTTCTTAAAGGATACAAATACAAAACTTTTGCGGTTTCTTAACCTAAGAAAATACACTCATAGACAAAAAAAATGGGTCAATGCCATATTTTTTAATATCACTGATATGTAAAATGTCTTTTAATGTAAGATTAATAAATAAAACACTCGGTAAGTTTCACAAATATCAGTTTAATATACTCTATACGTATTTCGGCAGTGACGCCATCAACAGGAGTTTCAATTACAAACTAAACTTATTTTTTAACAAATACATTTAGTGGGAACAAATATTATGGTAGAGAATACAAGTGTAAACCATATTAGCAGATAAGGGAAAAAAGGGAAAAAAGTTATTTACCGATTTATTAGGGGTGAGTTGTAAACGTCAATCTGGTCATTCATTAAGGGAATTCCAGAGTTAATATTTTTGTGAATTTCTCGGTATTCTAAAAGGATCAGTTTAAGGCTTTTATTGTGTATGTGTAGGATTTTGAAGTCATTGACGGAAAGGTTATGATTATTGGAAATCATATGTTCTGCTATGTTGGACTGTTCTACTTTGTTATTTTGGATGGCTTTCAAATGTTCACCAAATCTTGTAGCAAATTTTCGACCAGTTTGGCCTATATATATTGTTGAGCAATCTAAGCACGATGCTTGATAAACTCCACTTTTGTTGTGTAAATCAGTTTTATCTAATTTATTATTAACGAGTAAATTTTTAATTGTATGTTTATTATAAAAGGCTGGGGTTATATTGGATTTCTTTAATTTTGATCCTATTTTGAAACTAACCTGGCCGTGAAAGGGTATTTTTTTATAAATTTTTGTATCAGGTATACTTGGGGGATAAAAATATGTTAATAAAAGTTTTTTGCGCTTTTTTCTAATAATTTTGTCAATTTCAGCCTTGTTATAACCGTTATTAATTGCAATTTTGTAAATAGTTTGTAATTCCAGATTGTAGTCTTCATCAGAGAGTGGAACTTTTAATAATCGGTCTACATAACAATTGAAAGCAGCCATTTTAGTATTATAAGGATGTGAAGATGAAGCAGGAATGATGGTGTCAGTATAAGTCGGTTTTCTATAGATTTTGAAGTTGAGTTTAGAACAAGAATGTGAGATGGAAAGGTCTAAGAAATTTAAAGAACGATTATTTTCTATCTCCATGGTAAATTTTATTGAAGGATTGATATCGTTAATGTGGTTGAAAAATAATTTTAATTGCCTATTACTACCTTCCCAAAGACAAATAATATCATCAACATAACGATACCAGAATTTAATACAGTGACGGAATTTGTTGGAACTACTAAAAATAATTTTCTCCATATGATCCATAAATATTTCTGACAATAGGGGGGAGAGAGGAGAACCCATAGGCAAACCATCTTTCTGAGCTTTCTGAGAACCATTAAACTGATATTTGTGAAACTTACCGAGTGTTTTATTTATTAATCTTATTTTAAATATGTTTCACCGAGAATACACGGACTCCTCTGTCAATTGTCTTTTAATGTATTATAAAATATAAATATGTGATGAGAAATGTGAATTTTCACATATTTCAGGTCTTGTAAGTGTTAAGTAAGTGATACATATTAAAAATCATAAAAAATAAGCCACGAGTTTCCATCTAGAGCAGGGGTCGGCAACCTTTTTGTCAATAAGGGCGCAATTTAAATTCAAATGTTATTAAGGGCGCATAAAAACGTAAAATGATGCGATGTGGATAGTTCCATAACAACTGGGGCCGTAAGACAATTCGGGCCGTTCACAATTGGGGCTTTTCACAACTAGAGCCATTACCAACTGGGGCGATGGACAATTCGGGCCGTACACAATTGGGGCTTTGCACAACTGGGGTCATGAACAACTGGGGCGATGGACAATTCGGGCCGTTCACAATTCGTGCAGATACTGATAGAGAAGCAACAAATTCAAACTATTCAGTTTGTGTAAGAGCAATCCATTTATTTATGTGTAAAATGTAAAGTACATCTGTGCCCAGAGTGTTTTGAAATGTTTCATTCCAAATAAGTTCATATTTCATTCATAAATAAAATAATTTGCTTATTACATGTTTACTGGGCGGGGGGGCCCTACTGCGGCTCTGATAGTATTGGTTCACACGGATACGCCAAAGTCTGTTTACACCACAACAGTCACCAAAGTAACCAGATCTAGTTTCGTATTACAAATTGAGACGGATTATATCTCTTTTATAAAGCTTTTACAAAGGTGTTTTAAGGTTTTTTGCCTTCTTTTGATCTGTAGTATCACCCATTAAAAAAGAAATAAGAAGATCCTGTATAGTTGATATTTGTTGAAATTCGAATACCGTTTTCTCTTTTTCGAGTTGAAAATAATTAAAGCCAAAACTGCAGCCAGCGTGATAAATAAAGATATTTGTAAAACTTTACCAAGTGCGTCATTTAGGTACGTTTTACGTTTGTTTATGTATTTTGGGCAGCAGAATAAATAGTTCTTTTCTAAGAAATTTGTGTTTTAATGATTGATGTGTGAATGCATTTCTAGATTTTATTAGTAAAATTATTTTGGAATCAAACTGGCAATTTCCAATATGAAAATGATTGAATTCCAATATCTGCGAATTAATTTCCAGAGAAATTTCATTGGTCCCGTCTTTGACAGCAAATTATTCGGGGAAATGGACAAACGGGTATTTGATCAACATTGAATATTATCAGATGAAAGGTACGCAGTTAACTTATTAGAAAAAGTTGTTGGAAGGGAATATGCGAAAGTTTAAATTGATTATCTTCATAACTGTGCGCCTGTCATTTACACTTTACGGCTAAGGATCACAAAGGACCAAAGCAGGATGCCCTTTTTACTTCTAATAATTTATGTTTATGCCGTAATAAATCTTACAGATATACCAGTGTCCACAGACAGCATTTTTAGGGTTTTGCAGGTATGATCAAAAAACCCTTATACCGTCATTTTGTCATCTGTCTGTCTGTCTGTTCGTTAAAAATTGTAGCCAAACGGCTAAACTTAGAGAGTTGAAATTTAGCATGCTTATACAACTCTTTGACCTGCACATTTGTATTCATGCATTTTGTATTCTGTTTATTTAGGTAATTGCAATCAAATTTCTGTTTACGGTTATATAAAGTTATATAAAAATAATCATTATTTTACAGTTCTGGTTAAATATAATTTATATGGAGACTATAGTTGTCTCACTATCTCTTTTTCAAGTCGCTATATGTATGTTTTTTAAATATAATGGATTTATATATTTCCTAACTTCCTTTTTATAATTAATATCATTCAGGTACATCCAATCCGCAGTTGTACAGTTTCTAGTTCCAATATAAAACAAATTTAATCACTTAAAGGCCTTTACCCGGGGACCAGAGTTTAAGAATCACTGATTACAAATTCATTGCAAAAATGTATAAAAATAAATCAGTTAAAGAGTTAAATGTCCTAAATTTTGCATGCATATCTTGTAGACTAGTTATGTATTATTTAATTTAACTTTATTTTAAAGATAAATAATATATCAGACAAAAATTATTACAACAAATTTTGTATTTTTTGTGTATTTATTTAATGTTTCCGTGGAATAAATTTAATTTTGATTAATTTATCATTTATTTCCAGTCTCATATTCTGTGAGTGATTTTACCGGAGATGGTATGCGATATCGGCAAGTGCCAGGCCGGTTTCCGCCAACACATCGGACGCCCGGACTCAACTTACAATGCGGTTTTAAGGAAGGATAATTTTCAGTAAGTTTTAAGTTCTTTTAATTCATTATTGTTATTATTCATCCAATTACAGTAGGTGTTCGGTTAAATTAACTAATAAAAACCAAGGATGTTTATTAATTTCATGTTTACAATACATTCAAATATTGGGTTATTTGTTTTTGCATTTTTTGGCAGAAACATTTTATTAATTTATTTTCGCAATACAGGTCCTCGTTTTGTCCATGGTACACAAATAACTATTAGTTTTTTTTTTTTTTTTATTCGACTTAGGGATTTGTAGGTATGTTCAAGAAACTCTTATACCATCACTCATGGGTCTGTCAAATTCAATTGTAAGATTTCGTAGATATAATCAAGGAAACCTTATAATATATATATATATATATATATATACATATATATATTAATTCAGTAATTCAGAGTAATACACATTAATAGGAATTTTTAATTGGATTACTTTTTTTTGAAAAATGTTTTAGAATTTTTGAAGAAATGTATATTAAATATATTTTCAAAATAATTAACAAGTTACATTTTCATTAGATTTAAGGAGAAGCCCACATATTTAAAAACCCAATTCTGCCGACTGAAATATGTCTATATAAATTTTTTAATGTCAGTTCTTTGTTTCAGGAGTATGAACCGAAGTGGAGGTCTGGATTCATGGAGTACGGAGTACACAGTTCTTCCAGGATTTGCATATTCAATGATGCCTTTACGCTAAGATGAGAATTTAAATGCGTTCACCAGAATAAAAGTATATTAACTCACATTATAACTAATTTACAGAAGAGCAAATAGAACATCAAATCCTAGACCATACATGGATTTAATATTATTAAAGCAATGTTTATAATACAAATAAAAATAGAAAATTGCATTTGAAAGATGATTTAATACCACATGTCTTTCAATAAAAATGTAATTTTATGAGCAATTGGAGTCAATATATTTTTATTCTGGGGTACCTACTGATAATTTAAGGTAATTTTAAGGTAATTTAAGGTAAATTAAGGCAATTTTAGGGAGATTATTTCTGATTTCAACTCAAAATATTTTCAATTTGTTTTTAAATACGATTTATCCAATATGGATGTTTTTGATTTATTCAGAAAGTATTTGACGCTGTCTAATCTTTTTTTTTAAATTGTTCCGAAACCAATCGATAAATTAAATAATTTAATTTGAATCTGAAAGCTGAATACTATATATATATATATATATATATATATATATATATATATATTGTTGTTCTTGACGAAAAATGTAGGAGGAAATAAAAATTCTTGAATACTCGTCAAAAGTTTATTTATAAAATATTAAGAGAGGTATAGAGAATATAAGAGACAGTGTAGAACAGGACTCAAGATTGTCTAAAGATTGTCTAACAGACAATCTCGAGCCGTCCTGTTCTACACTGCCTGTCTACTCTGAATGTGTTTGGGATGGTTTTTTCATTTTCATTTCGGTATATTTTTTATAAGAATATACTTTTTTAAAATATTGACAACGTACTCTAGACTGAGGATGACTGGATTTACCAGTCGAAACGTCTCTTAATATTAGATCGGTTATATTAAAATTTTTGGCGCACGAAAAAGAAGTTTGCGCTTTTGTTACATTAAAAATTAGTTTCAAAAGGTAATATCTATTTTTTAATTAAAAATTGATTTGGAAACTAATCAATCATATCGTATTTTTTTCAGAAATTTAATTGGATAATATATTTGGCGGACAGCAATGATGGCTATTGCGCTTATTTTAAATTAAAAATTAGTTTATTAGTTTGTAAGATAACCATTTTTTATTGAAAATTAATTCAGAAACTAATCAAAAAAAATTAATTAAAAGGTAATTTGGAAACTAATCAGGAATATAATTTATAATTAATTTGGAAACTAATCATTAATAATCGATTCTTTAAATTTTAAATTATTTTGGAAACCAAACAATAACATACAAACTTAGATGTTTCCGATTTGTCTGGAAGCTGATCTAAGATGTCTATTTTTTTTGCAAATTAATATTAGGAATAAATGGACAATATACTGATAGACTGAAAAAAATATTATTTTACTACTCACAATGTTTCATTTTTGAATGATTTTGTAAATTTCGTAAAGGGGTAGACTCAGCCCTCATTTCATAATTAAAATTAGTAATAACAGATGTAATAGGACCGGAAACGTCACCTAGGCGTTGGGAACCTTTTATTATTTAATTATTTAATTGATAATTTAATATTATTATTTAATATTTTAATATTTAACAGTATAGTAGTTGAATATTTTTCCTGTGTAGGGCGTAAGGGCCCCATTTACCAGGTTTGGGCCCACCTGGTTAATGTTTACACCTTACATGGGAAATTTTCAAAAAAATAATTCATTCTAGAATTGAAATATTGTACGGAATATTTTCAAAAAAATAAGTAAATAATGAATATTTAAAGTTGAATATTTGTAGGAAAAAAGTTCAATTTTGAAGCAATGTAAATTTTTTATTATTATCAATTTATGAAATATAAATTTTAGTTATAATATATAGTTAAATTAAAAAAAGAAAAAAATCAAGTTATGATTAGTTAACAAATTAAATTTAGATATTCTGAAAAAATAAAAAAAAATTTTGACAGTAAATTAGTGGGTAAATTTTCTGAATAATAAATGCACGTTATGATTAGTTAACAAATTGAATTTAGATATTTTGAAAAATTTAAATAATTTTTACAGTAAATTAGTTGGTAAATTTTATGAAAAATAAATTCATGTTTAGTTGTTGAATTAAATTTTCAGTATATTTAAAAAATAGCATTATTTTGACAGTAAATTAGCTATATAGTAAATTAGCTGGTAAATTTTTTTTAAAATAAATGCTTGTTATGGTTAGTTGACGAATTGAATTTAAGTATTTTTAACAAATAAAATTATTTTGACAGTAAATTAGTTGGTAAATTTTCTCATAAATAAATTCATGTTATAATATGATTAGTTGACAACTTAAATTAAAATAAATAGAAAAATTAAAATTATTTTTACGGCAAATACATTTTGAAAAATAAATTCAAGTACTGATTAGATGGCAAATTAAATTAAAACATTTTAAATAATAAATTCGGTATGATTAGAAAGCAAATTAATTTTAAATATTTCGAAAAACAAATTATATGATTAGTTGATAAATTAATTTTACATATTTTGTAAAATTGATATATCAATTAGTAAAATAAAATATTTAAGAGGAATAATATATAAAAGAACAATAATTGAGAATATTTTGAGTTGAAATATTTGAAATGATCTCCCTTATTATTATAAAACATTGTATTTATTTATATTTTATTGTATATTTTGTAAAAATTATTGTTTATGTAAAAAATAAAAATGTGTTTGTTGGTGTGGAGAGGCACTAAATAAAGATTGTAAAAAATATGATTGAGAAAGAATGAATGAATAAAAGCCAATAAAATGAATGTGGAAAAATAAATTGATGAATAAATGATGAGAAAATCAAATGAAAATAAGTTAAACTGAGTTGAATGTGGAGAAGAATGGAAGTAACTGGAGAATGAAAGACTTTGATGAACTTGGATAGGAATGCATGGAAAACTATTATTTATTTTTCCATGCTTTCCTATCTAAATGAGAGAATGATTTTGGAATGAGTGCGCTAAATGTGGAAAGAAATGAATGGAAGAATTATTCTCCCATACATTCCTATTCAAATAAGAGAATGATTGTGGAATGACAGACTGCACTGAATGTGGAAAGAAATACAAGAAAGAATTATTCTCCCATGCATTTCTATCCAAATAAGAGAATGATTGTGGAATGAGAGATGCGCTAAATGTGAAAAGAAATGCATGGAAGAATTATTCTCCCATGCATTCCTATCCAAATAAGAGAATGATTGTGCAATGAGAGACTGCGCTGAAAGTGGAAAGAATTACATGAAACCAAACAAGAGAATGTATGTGGAATGAGAGATGCGCTAAATGTGAATAGAAATGTATTACAGGATTATTATTTATTTACATTCCAATACATTCCTATCCAAATAAGAATGATTGTGGAATGAGAGACTGCGCTGAATGTGGAAAGAAATACATGGAAGAATTATTCTTCCATGCATTCCTATCCAATGAGACTGCTGAATGTGGGAAGAAGTACGTGGATGAGAGAATGTCCTTGAAATAAGAAACTGCATTCTTGTTCCTTTGTTATTAATTTCTGTATTTGCTTTATTTTTAATAAATAAATATAAAATAATCCACATTATTATTTCAATAACTACCCACCTAATAAATCCTTTCTGGGGTTGGTTTTTTTCTTTCAGATGACGAGAAAGTAAAGAGAGTAAGTATTAATGTATATAATTAGTTAAGCAAAGGGAGTAGCCCTTGATATGGTAAGTCTGTAGGCACCCTTCGAATTCATTGTATATGATTTGGCGACTACTAGCGCCATCTATCGACCATTCTGAGCTAAATATAACGTCAATTTTTTAAAGACTGGCAGGCAAATTATGTCGGAAATATCCTAAAACAACCCTTCTGTGGCTATATTCTGTCGATGGATAACATTTTTTTATCGACAAATAAATTTTAAGGGTTAAAATTAGGGGATGAAACGTATAAGGGTACGTTATGTGTTCTACTACCCTCTTATCATCCACCTGTTATAGTGGGGAGATATTAGGTGTTTTTTATATCTCGCTACCCTTAAGAGTTAGAGGGTTGATTTTTGGCAGGTACCTATATCAAAGTATAAGGTACCTACTACTGCCATGGGTGCCCTACAACCCTTATAGATTCCGAGATATTATAAAAAATAAAATTCACTATGTTTCAAAACACCCAGCATTTTACACCCTTAAACCGTCGAATAAAAATTTTTTTTTATCTTAAATTTTTTTTAGGGGGTTGAAATTCAGGGGTGAAATTAAGGGATGAAATTAAGGATGTGCTCTATTGGCCCTATATGCCATTGCACTATCCCCATGTGTCAGGAGTAACCTGGTTCGGCAAACGGCCCGAGCAGTTCCCATCAAAACGTTGTTTTTGCTGTAATTTTGAAAAAAATCTGGCTTGGTATTAGGAGACCAGCATTTTGAAGAGGTATTTAATGGTTTTTAGGGATTATCTCGCGAACTATAAGGGCTAGGGCTTCCAGATTTGGAGGGACCCTTCGCTTGGTTCCATTCTATAATCTATCAAAGTTTCAACCCTCTATCACGTAAGGGTGGAGAGATATTAGGTGTTTTTCATATCTCGCTACCCTTAAGAGTTAGAGGGTTGATTTTTGGCAGGTAGCTATATCAAAGTATAAGGTACCTACTACTGCCATGGGTGCCCTACAAACCTTATAGATTCCGAGATATTATAAAAAATAAAATTCACTATGTCTCAAAACACCCTGAATTTTACGCCCTTAAACCGTAGATTAACAATTTTTATTTATCTTAAAAAAAATTCAGGGGGTTGAAATTAAGGGATGAAACTAAGGGGTGGCATTGATGATGTGCTCTAGTGGCCCTATATGCCATTGCACTATCCCCATGTATCGGGGAACGTCTCATATCTAAAAACACGTTTTCACGTAAAACTAAAAACACGGTTTCACGTAAAAAAAAAAACGAATCATAAATGTGAGTGGGGGGGGGTTACACACCGCAAAATATGCGGAGTCCTGGATTTGACAGAGGGTGGAACGGGGATAAAAAACACGTTAAAAACCCCAAATTCTGAAGCCCTGAGGCGCTAGAGTCAAAAAACTAAAATGTTTCCCTTAAGGGTAGGAAGTTATTAAGTGTTTTTTATATCTCACAACCCTTAAGAGTTAGGTGGTTGGTATTCAGTAGGTAGGCAGTTCATGACCTAAAGACCCTCTACCCTTCAAGGGTTCCCTACAACCCTTACGGTTTCTTTAAGGGAAACATTTTAGTTTTTTGACTCTAGCGCCTCAAGGCTTCAGAATTTGGGGTTTTTAACGTGTTTTTTATCCCCGTTCCACCCTCTGTCAAATCCAGGACTCCGCATATTTTGCGGTGTGTAACCCCCCCCCACTCACATATATGATTCTTTTTTTTTTTTACGTGAAACCGTGTTTTTAATTTTACGTGAAAACGTGTTTTTAGATATGAGACGTTCCCCGATACATGGGGATAGTGCAATGGCATATAGGGCCACTAGAGCACATCATCAATGCCATCCCTTAGTTTCATCCCTTAATTTCAACCCCCTGAATTTTTTTTAAGATAAATAAAAATTGTTAATCGACGGTTTAAGGGCGTAAAATTCAGGGTGTTTTGAGACATAGTGAATTTTATTTTTTATAATATCTCGGAATCTATAAGGGTTGTAGGGCACCCATGGCAGTAGTAGGTACCTTATACTTTGATATAGCTACCTGCCAAAAATCAACCCTCTAACTCTTAAGGGTAGCGAGATATGAAAAACACCTAATATCTCTCCACCCTTACGTGATAGAGGGTTGAAACTTTGATAGATTATAGAATGGAACCAAGCGAAGGGTCCCTCCAAATCTGGAAGCCCTAGCCCTTATAGTTCGCGAGATAATCCCTATAAACCATTAAATACCTCTTCAAAATGCTGGTCTCCTAATACCAAGCCAGATTTTTTTCAAAATTACAGCAAAAACAACGTTTTGATGGGAACTGCTCGGGCCGTTTGCCGAACCAGGCTACTCCTGACACATGGGGATAGTGCAATGGCATATAGGGCCAATAGAGCACATCCTTAATTTCATCCCTTAATTTCACCCCTGAATTTCAACCCCCTAAAAAAAATTTAAGATAAAAAAAAATTGTTATTCGACGGTTTAAGGGTGTAAAATGCTGGGTGTTTTGAAACATAGTGAATTTTATTTTTTATAATATCTCGGAATCTATAAGGGTTGTAGGGCACCCATGGCAGTAGTAGGTTCCTTATACTTTGATATAGGTACCTGCCAAAAATCAACCCTCTAACTCTTAAGGGTAGCGAGATATAAAAAACACCTAATATCTCCCCACTATAACAGGTGGATGATAAGGGGGTAGTAGAACACATAACGTACCCTTATACATTTCATCCCCTAATTTTAACCCTTAAAATTTATTTGTTGATAAAAAAATGTTATCCATCGACAGAATATAGCCACAGAAGGGTTGTTTTAGGATATTTCCGACATAATTTGCCTGCCAGTCTTTAAAAAATTGACGATATATTTAGCTCAGAATGGTCGATAGATGGCGCTAGTTATCGCCAAATCGTATACAATTAATTCGAAGGGTGCCTACAGACTTACCATATCAAGGGCTACTCCCTTTGCTTAACTAATTATATACATTAATACTTACTCTCTTTACTTTCTCGTCATCTGAAAGAAAAAAACCAACCCCAGAAAGGATTTATTAGGCGGGTAGTTATTGAAAAAATAATGCGGATTATTTTATATTTATTTATTAAAAATAAAGCAAATACAGAAATTAATAACAAAGGAACAAGGATGCAGTTTCTTATTTCAAGGTCATTCTCTCATCCACGTACTTCTTCCCACATTCAGCATTCTCATTGGATAGGAATGCATGGAAGAATAATTCTTCCATGTATTTCTTTCCACATTCAGCGCAGTTTCTCATTCTACAATTATTCTGACTCGGATAGGAATGCATGGGTAAATAAACAATATTCTTCCATACATTCCTATCCACGTTCATCAAAATCTTTCATTCTCCAGTCACTTCCAACCATTTTTCTCCACATTCAACTGATTCCATTTATTTTCACTTGATTTTTTTTTTTTTTTTTTTCTTTATTTCATCCATTTATTTTTCCACATTCATTCTTTCTCAATATATTTTTTTTAATCTTTATTTAGTGCCTCTCCACACCGACTAACACATTTTTATTTTTTACATAAACAATAATTTTTACAAAATATGATATAGAATACAAATCAATACAATGTTTTATAATAATAAGGGAGATCATTTCAAATATATCAACTCAAAATATTCACAAATGTTGTTCTTTTATATATTATTTCTTTTAAATATCGTGTTTTACAAATTATTAATTTTACAAAATAAGTAATATTAATTTATCAAATAATCATAGCTAGAATTTATTTTTCGCAAAATTTACTAACTAATTTACTGTCAAAATTATTTTATTTTTTGAAAATATATTAATTAAATCTGTCAACTTACCATAACTTGAATTTATTTTTCATTTCACATCAAAATAATTATATACCATATATACATATATATAAAAAAATATTTTGAATATATATATTCATTATATAATTATTTTGATATGAAATGAAAAATAAATAATATATATATATATATTCAAAATATTTTAATTTGTAAAGGTGTCATACTGAATTTATTTTTCAAAAAATGTATCAACTAATTTACTGTTTATTTAATTTAATTTTTTGAAAATATTTTAATTTAATTTGAGAACTATATAATCATAACTTGAATTTATTTTTCAAAATAATTTATTTTTACATATCATTATTTAATTTGTCAATTAACCTTAATTTTTTTAAAAAATTATTAACTAATTTACTGTCCAAATAAAATAATTTCATTGCTTTACGATGTTTCAAGATCATCTATATTTTCGTACAAATATTCATTATTTATTTATTTTATTTTTATAATTTCCCATATAAGTTGTTAACATTTACCAGGCGGGCCCAAACCTGGTAAATGGGGCCCTTACGCCCTACACAGGAAATATATTCAACTACTATAGTGTTCAATATGGAAATACTAAATAAAAATATTAAATTATCAACTTATTAAATAAATAATAAACAAATAATACATCCCCCAACGATCTGGCGATACTAGTGCACCTCTTATTTTTGCACACTCATTTTAATTATGAAATGAGGGCTGAGTCAACCCCTGGGCTGAGTGCACAGGGGTGTGGAATGTTAGTTCCGCAGTGGTGTCCGGGAACTGAATCCCAGTCTTAGTCTTACGGAGCCACTGTACCTCGAGTTAATTAAATAAAATTTACAAAATCAATCAAAAATGAAACATTCCAAGCCGTGAAATAATTTAAATTTAGTCAGTGCATCAGTAGGTATATTTTCCAATTATTTAAAAAAAAAAATGGGCATCGTAGATCAGTTTCTAGACAAATCGGACACAACCGAACAGTTTGGAAGTTATCGATTAGTTTTCAAAATAATTTAAAATTTAAAAAAAATTGATTAGCTATTAATGATTAGTTTCCAAATTACCTTTTCATAAAAAAAAATACTGATTAGTTTACAAATATAAAATTATTAAAATTAATATTGATTAGTCTAACTAAATTTCTAAAAAAATTAATATTATTAATTTGTTTCTAAATTGATATTTAATTTCAAAAACCAAAATACTGATTAGTTTTCAAACTAATTTTAAATTGCTAAAATAATGCAAATAACTATCATTACTGAACGCTAAAAATTTACTTAACTAGTTTTCAAAAAAAATTTAAAAAGTATTTAATTAAAAAACGCTAATAGCAAACATTGCTATAAATATTGTACCTAAATTTCTATACGTTTGATTAATTAATATTTAGTTTCTAAAAAATAAAATTGATTTTTTTCCAAACTATTCTTTAATTAAAAGAAAAAAATGGTTATTGTTCACTTTTTGGACCAATATTAAATGTCCAAACAGATTGGACTTTATCGAATGGTCTCGGAACAAATTCAAAATAATTAGACAGTATTGATTACTTTCCGATTAAATCAAAAATATCCATGTTTGATAAATCTTATTTAAAATCAAACTGAAAATATTTTGAGTTAAAATTTGAAATAATCTCCCTAAAATATTATATTTCATTACTTTAAATACCTGTATGTACCCCAGAATAAAAGTGTA
The DNA here is from genome assembly GCA_963971575.1 of Liopterus haemorrhoidalis. Lineage (NCBI taxonomy): Eukaryota > Metazoa > Arthropoda > Insecta > Coleoptera > Dytiscidae > Liopterus > Liopterus haemorrhoidalis. The sequence continues at coordinate 6,537,106 of OZ020622.1, read as the reverse complement.
TTAACTATAATTTTTCATAAAATTATATTTTTTTTTGAAAGGCGTATGGTATCATCTTTCAAATGCAATTTATTTGTATTTTTCTTGGTATTAGAAATATTGCATTAATATTATTAAATCAATGTATGGTACTAAAGATACGATGTTCAATTTGCTCTTTTGTAAATTTGTTACGAGTTAATACACTTTTATTCTGGTGTACATATATAGAATTCTTATCCAGCATCATCACGTGTGGAAATTTTGGCTGAATTCTTTTCTGTGAACTCCATCAATCCGGACATCTGCTTCTGTCCGTACTGCAACAACTTCCTTCTGTTGTCATAGAGACTGCGGAAACAATCTTTGTAATGTGCATTCAAATCCCACCGAGGGTGAATTATTAGTAATTCTTGTCATGTTTAAGGTTGCATAGCCTCTAAACGAGGAGTTTGTGGTCATGGTACAAGAGGTGAGATGGGGGACCGGTGATATCGCAGAACCCAGAACACTCCGGAACCCAGAGAACCAGGCCGGGCAAGATTGCCAGGTCACCCGCACAGGTAATGCAAGAATAATTTTAATTTATCACCAAATGCCCCCACGGAGATTATTTTCGCAATATCCACTTGGAGACAACAAATCCTCTCCCATTATGGCGCTGAAAATTACAGCACCCAATTACTCCTGAAACAAAAACCTTAAATTAAAAAATATATATTTCAGTAAGCAGAATTCAATTTTCATATATATGGGCTTCTCCCTAAATCAAATAAAAATATATCATTTTAAATGTACTTGACAAATTCTTTAAATTATATTTCTTCAAAAATTGTATAACTTCAATATCTTTTGAAAACATAATTTAATTAAAAATTCTGAGTGTCCTAATCAAGTCCCTATTAATGAGCACTACTCTGTACACATAATTAGTTTGTTATTAGTTTGAATATAAGTTTAAATATTTGTTATTAGTTTAAAAATAAGTTTATTTATTTACTATCATTAGTTTTGTTACACTACAATAATTTAGTTTGTTTCTTTCCTTTTAGTTATTAATATTACATTTTAGTTAATATAGATATATCTACTATTATATTGTACAAGTGTGGTATGTATGTTCTATTCAACTTCTGGTGTATCTTCATTTTTTCGGTAACGCGGAGAGAGGAATATGAACCGCCGTCTTATCCGGGTGATATTTTTTTAGTGCTAAGGCTTAATTTTATTTCGACAGGGGGTACTGACTAATTTTTATTGATAAAAATCATGCATTTTTTCCTCGAGTCCGTGTCGAATCAAAGTCACCATTGATCGGCACGGACAGGTTTTATCAGACGATAATTCAAAAATATTCTTAATACAAGACGGCCGGTCCAGAATATTTATAGCGAGAATCAAAGTGTTAAATGGTAATAATGGTTCAGGATAGCTTTTTGGACGTGCGAGATAATATTTTGAGGTATTAGAAAACATTTTTCAAAGAATCGGGGCCAGTATTTGAGCATTTTGAGGCAAAAATATGATTACAAGGTTTCAAACGGAGACAGCTGTCAATTTGTTTGCATTTTAAAATGGGACGAGATTTCACATTTTGAACGTGTTTCTTGACAGAAGAATACTAATTAAGGATTTGAGGTGAATTAACGATAAAGTTTAAGACATTTGCAGGGCGAATTTCCATAAAATAGTGTTAAAAAAAGATTTATAGATATTAAAAATTTCAGGGTTAATCAAAGTGTTAAGTGGTGATAATGGTTCAAGATAGCTTATTTGACGTGCGAGATAATATTTTGAGGCATGAGAAAATATTTTTCAAAGAATCTGGGCCTTTATTGGAAATATACTTACAAGATTTCAGAAGGTGACAGCTGTCAAATTTTTTGTATATTAAAATGGGAGGAGATTTCACATTTTGAACGTGTTTCTTGACAGAAGAATACTAATTAAGGATTTAAGGTGAATTAACGATAAAGTTTAAAACATTTGCAGAATGAATTTCCATAAAATAGTGTTAAAAAGATTTATAGATATTAAAAATTTCAGGGTTAATCAAAGTGTTAAGTGGTGATAATGGTTCAAGATAGCTTATTTGACGTGCGAGATAATATTTTGAGGCATCAGAAAACATTTTTCAAAGAATCTGGGCCATTATTGGAAATATGCTTACAAGATTTCAGAAGGTGACAGCTGTCAAATTTTTGCATTTTAAAATGGGACGAGATTGCACATTTTGAACGTATTTCTTGATAGAAGAAAACTAATTAAGTATTTAAGGTGAACTAACGATAAAACTTAAGATATTTGTAGGGGGAATTTCCATAAAATAGTGTTAAAAAAAGATGAGCGACGTGTTTTATAATCGACAAGTGCGACAAAATTATATTAAAACGAGTCGCGAAGCGACGAGTTTTAACAACGTAGGGGAGAAGACCGGCGTAGCCGGGCTGAGGCCCCTAGTTTCTTCATATTTTGTATTAGAATCGTATTGCCTGTTAGTTGCTTTTAATTAAATTAGTTTTTTCCATTATTTTATAGATTAGTGTAGTTTAATAAATTGTTTATTCCATTATTTTATACTTAAATAGATTTTCTTCTCTTTATATTATTTTATTTTTTATACATTTTCTTACACATCGTTTTACTTTTTATACATTATTTATACATATTAATAATTAATACATTTTAAAACTGTGTTATTATTTTAGGTTAATTTTTTTAACTTGTAACTTTTTACTAACTAAAACAAAAATTACCCTGTTTATATCTCCAATAAATATGCTGTGCTTATATTACAGTATAAAAATGATTAAAAAAAGGGTAAACGATAATAAAAATGTTTCAAAACGAGATCTATCTCATACGTCAAAATATTTAACATAAAATGGCGGTAGGAATTTGGCTTGATCTCGACTTGATCGGTGAATTTTCAGGTATCAATTTAGTGAGCGATTTTTTCCGTGATCAAGAGGTAATTTGTATTCTTGCAATAGTTTGATACACGATTTGATGCAAATCAACGTTGATCGGATATCAAGCCATTTGATCATGATTCTTGCAACCGGGCATCATAACAGATGATTAAACTCATTAAAAAGTCAAATGAAGTAAGTATATTTTCAAGTGAATGAATGACTGGTCACACCGTTCGCACCTCCCTCTAGCCGGCCCTGACTATTACTGTCAATTTGATCTCTTTATCTTTGCAGAGACTTCCCACTAAATATCTCTAAGAGATGTCCAGTTTATCATCATATTATGTTTTATCTTCATCCCCTTTCTTAATCCAAGTCATTGTAGAATGATTTTAGCATAGCTTTCATTAAAATCTTGATATGAAAATTGGTATACAAATAGAAATAAATTAATTATTATCATTGCATAAGCTCCGGGCTGTTTTGAATGTACTCATGTATTGTAAGGGCTCCGACAAATAAGCCACTAAACCTTGCGGCATCTGGAGCATTTCCTGATTAACTACCTGCGCTGCCGAGAGATGGTAGGCCGTACGCAACATCCTGTCGCATAAACATTCCCACATCGAACGAAAATGAGATCTAGGATTTAAGATTTAAATGTTAGATGTTAGATAGTGATTTGTTAATAATAAATAAACTAAGGGTATTTAATCTCTCTTTTGACTATTTATACTTGGGGTATCATCTAATTTTTATAGCAGTGGGGCATGAGTTACTTTGAGATGATGTTTTTTTAGGTAGAATACATCTTTGTTCATGGCTGGTATGGAGATCGTTCCCAGAAATCGAGAATAACAAAATTAGGATATATTTTAACTCTTACTTCTACGTGTACAATAGCAGAGGCACATTACAGTATTAAAGAAGAGGAAAACTCTGATAGTAATAAGTCAATTTTTAATTTTGTGTGCCAAATTCACACTTGTGGGTCACCTGAAAGTTACATAAAGTAAATGCTATGGTGAGACATACATAGCATTATCCCAATGATTAAAAACAGAGTAATAAAAATCAAAATACAAAACTATTTAGTTAGGATTATGTATGGATTGTGAATGTAGTATGGGCTGAGCAGTTGACATGAAGTTGTCTTTTAGTTTGTCTTTGTAGCATTGCTTAGGAGCTCCCACACCTCTACCAGGAGCTCTACAGCCTTCTTCCCCAACTCTGAGTACAGTAATATTTTGGGTAACCTAGTATTTGGAATTTAAATGTTTAATACTGTAAAAAGAATCGCTCGACTTCAATGGCAATGGGTCGGACACATAACTACACGATGAAAGATGGTCGGGGAAAATAATAGAATGGAACACATTTAGAAATAGGGGAAGAATAACTACACGTGAGATAAACCAGCATTTTCCAACATTTTTGGCATCCCGGACCCCATACAATGACTTTTACAGTTGGCGGACCCCCATCAAGAAGACCATAAGGGGGGGGGTTAAAATATGGCTATATTTGAGTAAAAAAACAAACACATTTTTTAATAATTTTATTACAACATAAAATAAAATTAATAAAAAATAACAAAAAAATAAAAATACATATAATTAATTGATAAAGAAATAACGCTACTTAATGCAATTTCTGTTCTTGAATTTGTTTTGTTATGAAAGATGTAGTCGGTTTCTATTTTTCGATTTTATTGGAGTCATAATCGAAAATTCTGTTTCACACATATATTTGGAACAAAATGGCACCAAAAGCGGACCCCATAGAAACAGCTCGTGGGCCCCTAGGAGTCCGCGGGCCCCCTATTGGCATACGCTGAGATAGATTATTTAAAAAGGCATGCTGGCAAATAGATAAAATTGACCCAAAATAGATTAAAATGGAAAAAAGGGGAGACTTTAATGGCTGTCGGATGGTGATTATTATGAAAAAACAAATATATATTCCACTAGTTCTGTGTTGTCATTGTTGTTGTTGATACATAAGAAAGTCCAGGTCAAATAATTTCATTAGATTTTTTTATTAACTTACCTTGTCCTTGACCAGAAATCGAACCTGGAACGTAGAGTACCCAAAGCAGCGTCCCTAAATATTCCTTCTTTTCGTAATTGGTGTTGAATTAACCATTTATCAATAACTTTTATATTTTCTTGTAAGTAATTCGCCATTAATCACAGAACGTAGCCGTAGTACGGGTGTTGAGTCAAAAACTGAATGAATTGTTTGTAAACTATTCGAGACTCGCTCTCAGATAGATAGTAGCTGTTCTTCTTGACATAGTTGCAAGACTTGGAGAATAATTCAATTCTAGAACAATGAATTGGCAAGCATTGGAAGGTCATTTATCATATTTAGTGAAAGTAAATTGTACTTTAAATGAGATTTTACAATAAGACGATTAATAGACAATAGAAGTAAGTATTAATAATGGAAGATTATATAACACTCGCAGGGAATTCAGGACGAGAATTTTGGAATATATTAAAGCAATAAAAAGTAATAAACAGGACATTTCTAATATAGGAAAATATATAATTAATAATGGGCATTCTTTGGATACAATTGATTTTACGGTCTTACATATATTAAATAAAATTGATGTGAAGTGTGAATTTTCATACATTTCAGAGTTTTGCAGGTATTTAATGAAAGAAGACAACAGAATGCTTGATGTCTAGGACAATATTTCTTCTATATGGTGTAAATAGACTTTGGAGTATCCGTGTGAACCAATACTATGACAATATTATAAATGTATTGTCAATATACAACATAAAAAATGAACTTTCACTGTTAGTTCCGTATTACAAAACCAGACAGAATATAAGCAGTTCACTTTTGTAAAAACAAACTAAGAGGGAATTTTGTTTTCAATAGTTTGCACCTTTGAAGCTTTATGTCATTTTGGTATTATAGTTGCGAAAAATCTACAGAAGATTAAAGAGAAAATTACCGCAAAACACTATAATAGACAGTGACAGTGATAGTGCGGATAGCGAACAATCTAATTAAACATTAGTAGCGAATTAACAGACATAAAATGAAGTGACAGGGTTCTTCCAACCGACCCCACAAAGTGACAAACCTTGACAAACACTGTATTATCAAAACTATGTGTTACATCATGTATGTAGATCTAGTTAAATAAAGAGTATTAATAAGAAAAAAAGAAAATGAGGTAACTGTCGCAAAACTAAGAATTGTGAATGTTTTTTTTTACGCTGTTTACAAATATGTTATTCATTTTCTTTATCACCTATTCCACAGTTGGAAATTTATCCCTTAATTTAACTTTAACAACAAAAACCGTCAATTAGTCGTTGATTCCATTTCTCTCGGTTATTCTAAACTTATGTTGGTGGTTTTGAAACAGACATAACCAATATACCTATGTTTTCGGTTAGATCAGAATATAATTAATCATTTTGGTTGTATCCAGCCCTTCGGTACCAATAAACAATTACAGCCCCATAACGTTTGCCTTTTGTCTCGTATGTTGTGCCCCCTGCGTGCTTATATTGTGTAAACACCAAACATAATTGTGGATCTTATATCATAATAAGCTACGTATCTTATTACAGGCACACACAAGTCTTCAGTACTAAATTATTTTGAGGAAATATCTAATAATTTTATATGAGTCACCCAAACTTATGTAGAAAGACATGGGGACAGTGGTATATTTTAAATATTTTTTGTTCTATCTGCATCTCATCAGGGGCGTCGGGAATTTGGAAAAGCATACAGGGGAGCATTGAACGAGAGCGGATTGATATATAAGGTCTCCGATGAACTCCGATATTGCAATTAAAAAAGTTCGTCGCGTCTGGAAAAAAGTTCGTGGCGTTTTTGCCGATAGACGGCGCCAATTGCAAATAACTCAAGAAACACAGATCGCAGCGACACCACTAAGCGCTCGTTGGAAAGGTGACAGTTCGAGCGTTACTTTGAGTGTCTAAACATCAAAATTTGTACAGTGGTTGGAAAGCTATTTGCGTTTGAAAATGGAGAAAAGTAATGAAAAATTGCGCTATATTTTACAATAGTATTACGACGAAGGGAAGAACGCTGCGCAGGCTTGTGAAAAAATTTGTGTACGGTGAAGGTACTTTATCAAAATCTGCTGTGCGGAAATGGTTCGCTCGCTTTCGTTCTGGTAATTTTAATTTGAAAGATGACACGCTCTGGTCGTCCAATCAGTGAAAAAGCTGATGAAGTTCTTGAAAAATTCCAGCAAGATAGGAATATCAGCAGTGTCGATATTGGTACCGAGCTAGGTATTGACCACAAAACTGTTTTGAACCATTTACGGAAAGCTGGCTACAAAAAGAAGCTCGATATATGGGTTTCTCATGAGTTGATTGCGAAAAACATGATAGACCGAATTAACATCTGCGATGCGCTGCTAAAACGCAATGAAATCGAGCCATTTCTGAAACGTGTCACAACCGGTGATGAAAAATGGATCACGTACGACAATCGGAAGCCTAAAAGATGGGGATCGTGAGCCGTCACAAGCGTTCGCGAAGCGAGGATTGACGCCGAACAAGGTGATGCTGTGTGTGTGGTGAGACTGGAAGAGAATCGTCCACCATGAGCTACTTCCAGTTGGTCAGACGATTGATTCTCAACTCTACTGTGGACAACTAGAGATATTACGCCAGGCAATTGAAAGAGAACGGCCCGAATTGAATAATAGGAAAGGTGTTGTCTTTCATCATGACAACGCAAGACCACACACTTCTTTGATGACCAGTCAAAAATTGCGAGAGTTTGATTGGGTAATTTTGTTGCATGCATCGTATAGTCCAGACATAGCACCCTCTGACTATCACCTATTCCGATCTCTGCAGAATTCCCTCAATGGAATTAAGCTGGTTTCAAAAGAAGCCTGTGAAAACCACTTGATTCAGTTTTTCAACCAGAAGTTCTTCACTGATGGCATCATGACTCTACTCAAAAAATGGCGGAACGTTGTCGATAATAATGGAGCATATTTGGTTTAAATAAATTCATTTTCACACTATAACAAAACCAGCTGAATTTTACTAAAAAAACTCCACGAACTTTTTCCCAGGCCTGATATTTTCAAAAATCACGGATATTTTAAAAACGTTACATAAAAGGACGCAGATACAATAAATTAATTTGTAAGACTCAATTTATCAATTTGGCTCGAAATATCAAAAATATATATATATAATCAAGTATTAAGTACTGAGTAGATCGGGAATTGTACATTTTTAAGAGCGTTTGTCCTCTAGTTTTGGTATTTATAATTTTGTTCTCAGATATCGCAACCATTTTAACTTTTCTGTATTTCGGGTTGCATATACACAGGCGTTCTTTACTCGTTCAATACCTGTACAGATTAATTTTGTGGATTAAGGATTTATATTTGGTTTTAACACCACATCGCGGATTAAAAGTAATTATTCAGAAGTTAATTTGCTTTTGTATTGAACCTTTATTGAATTGTCTGGTTTATGATTCAATTGACAATTTGTTAATACAGAGAAATAATCGTTACTTTCAATTGTATTTTGGATGTGATTCAATTAATTTAAATTACAATTCAATCAGATTTAGATTAGATTTAGTATTTGCAAATATTGCAAATAAGAAAAACATTTAATATAAATAAGTATATAAACTTTTAAATCCAGTTTTGGCACCACAAGTTAACTATTACTCATTATAATAAATGCATTATTTTTAACAAAATCGTACATATATAATTAGCAAGTGTGTGTATGTGATCTGGGTAACATTGTGACGTCATTTTTTCCTAAGTTCTCGTGATTGGCTAACTGGGCACTCTTGAGGTCTCTTGATTGACAAGTATTTTGCAGATTTATTCTCTAAGAATCTACGAATATAATTACATATAGAAATGTGTGGGATTTCGTAGGCATAAACAAGAAACTGTAGATACTCCTATATGATTTGACCGATATGAACAATATTTTGCAGATTTATTCTCTAAGAAACTGCGAATAAAATAACGTATAGAAATGTCTAGGATTTCGTAGGCATAAACAAGAAACTCTAGACACTCCTATATTCTTTGACTGATATCAACAATATTTTTCAGATTTTTTCTCTAAGAATCAACGAATATAATTACTACGGAACTTTCTTATTTCGATACTGTTAGTTGACAGGAAATGAGTTTAATTAGTTACTTAAAGGCGCGCGTAAGCAATACGGGAATGAGAAATGCGCCTCATTGCGCATGTGCAGTGTGCGGAAAAGAAGAAATTCGTAGCAATACGTATGTGCAGTTTCCGAGAATATTCATTCCTGTACTGGCTGCGCGCGCATTAATGGCTGTTAACCATATTTATATTGTATTTTCTTGATTATTTACTTATTTTGAAAAATGGTAATCGGAGGAAAAGCATAGTGAGCAACACGCGTAGAATGCATATTCCGCGCTAGTTGCATAATATACTATTGTAAAATGAAGCTTTAGCTACAATTTGTATCCCGAATCATACACAAATATGCGTCGAATGATTTATAATATGGCGTCTATCATGCAATTTGTTTATTTGCAGTTACATGACAGTTTTTTTTTACATTCAGGGCCGTCCTAAGATATTCGGCGCCCGTGGGCTACTAAAAATAATGCGTCCCTCTTCATAAGAAAATACATAACCAGAACCGTAGCAATGTTTTTGGCGCTGGCGCCCTTGGTAAATAAAGTAAATTGATTAAACAAAAAACAACGGTCTTGACCTCCCCAAATTCAAGTAAAGAGCAAAAAAAGGTCCTCACCTCTCCAAATTCAAGTGAGGAGCAAATAAAAAGGTCCTCATCTCTGCAATGGCGCCCCTGGCCCTGATGCCAACCCGTTCTGTACTAAACATCAATAAAAAATGCCGCCCCCAAAAGGTTTACGCCCCAGGGCTGTAGCCTATTTAACCCTGTGGTTAGGGTTGCCCTGTTTACATTTATATATATTCTATTAGATAGATAAAAATTTACTGCAAGTTTTGATGTATAAATTGTTACTTATTTTATTTTCGATTGTTAGTTTTGTTTTTGTTTTTTGAAACAGTACGTGGTGTGCCCTCTTAAAAAATATTTTCTTCTATAATCAAATGTCCCTCTTGTTCTCATACAAATAAAACCAGTGGCGAAGGAAGACCTCCGCTAGACTTGCCCTCCCATAAAAAAATTAATAATAATAACAAAAAATATATAATGTTTTTTTCTTTTTTAAATTTAAAAAAAGATTTAGGTAAATCTTTAAAAATACATCAAATTATGTCCTATATAATTTTTTGTCCAAGGCTTGGTTTACTAGTTACGAATTTTTTTAAATTTTAATGTTTAATAACTTCCGTTTCCGGTTTCGGATTTTAATAAAAAACAATAGGGTTCTTCCCAGTTATTAGGAGAATTTTTTAGTACCAGAACGAACTCTTTAAGTTAAACCGTTTTTGAGTTATCGTGTATACACACAGACACACACACACACAGCCACACACACATACGAACGGCACTTCGAAAATAGGTTTTTTGGATTCCCTGGACCATGAAACGTGGTCATCAGTCAAAATCTCGACATCGAAAATTTTCGCGATTACAATACTTGCCCCTTATATATTAAGGTCGGGCAAGTAAAAATGGCAAAATAAAATAATGGGTATGTCCCGCTTCACTGCTACACTCTGTATATTAGGACCAGTCGAAACGTAACGCAGATCACCTGGCTTTCATATGGTGTCTATGAACAAAGAACTCACTTTCTTTTTCCTAAGCCCCGCCCAGGCATAGGAAACCATTATTCTGTATTATCATTATTTATTATTCTTCTTCCGTGTCTTTTTGTGCAATTTGTTAATTTTTTATCTGTTTTGGTTTGTTTGGGAGCGCGAAGTTCAAAGATCTGAGTATCCTGTTTTATCGATCGGCTGTTAGCGAACTCGTGGGTGTGGTAGTCCGTTGTTTCTAGAAGTGCTTTCTGCTTTACGTTCAGATGATGAGACTCAGGACCAAACTGGGAATTCCAAACTTTATTCCAAAGCCCTTAGCTAACTTAAAGGAAACGTTGAATTTTACATTTTAAGGAACAAGAGTTCTTTCATTTCAATAGAATTATTTAAGATAAATTAAATATGTTTTTTTATTGCATTTCAGCCGCATTAAGAGCTCTTAAATCAATAGCTTATAGACTGTAACTTGTACTCTGTTGATTGTCACTAGCAAGTTTGTCATATGTTAAGACGTGAAACCGTTCAGACCTCTAAATTTAATACGTTATTCGTTATGGATTGTGGATAATTTTCTATACTTATAGCTAGTGAGTTGTTTTAATGAGACAAACATATAAACACATTGGCTAGCTCAGTCTATCAGTGACACCGTAGATATTGTATGCCTTTACATAACCTTGCAAAATGTCATCATTAACTAGACTTACCATAATATTTTTTCCCCAAACCGGGTTTTGGGGAATTTTGCTAAAAACAGAAAGTAACGCCATCTACGCTAATACTTATGATTAAAAAGGATAAATAACGGAGTGGTTAACAAAAATCAAAATTTGCGTAGTAGTAATTTTGAATTACTCTTAATTGAACATAACTTATTAAAAAAATATTAATAGACCACTAAGTAGCGTGAAATTTCTTTAAAAATTCGTAAAAACTTTTAGGCGGTACTAAACATAAGTTTCGTTCTTTAGGTTGTCACGAGAAGGGACCTTACTTGGGTTATTTCATGTTTCACGTTTGGTATGTGAGAATTTAAAATTCTAACAGTGAAACAATGGAAACGAATGACATATGTATGTCAAAAATTTTAATACATTTTTCCATATTTTGATGACAAAAAATAAATAAATGAAAAAAAAAATAAATAAATGCGAAAGAATGACAAAAAATTCAAATGCAATGAAAAGGACATTTTATGATGACAATCAATTAAGGCTAGAATTTGAAATGTGAGTATGATTTATAAAGCTTAAACAAAAAGACTAAAAGTCCGAATTAATAGATAAAAATTACTAGATTTGAAAATCTAGTTCCGTCTAAACGTTTGGAATAGCCTATGGTTGTTTAATCTCCATTTTCTGAGGCTGTTACTTCTTGTACTGCGTATATATTTTGCACTTTTTAATTTTAACGAAATATCTGAGACAAAATGACAAACTGGTCGGGACGCCGAAACCATACCTTCAAACCGGGACAATCCCGGTCAAACCGGGACGTATGGTAAGCCTATCATTACCAAAACTTGCTCAAAATTACAAAGACGGACAGTAAATATGATTTAGTTAGTGATATGGTTTAGTTAGTTAAAATCTAGGACAGCAGAATTATAAAAACGATAATAGATGGAGAACATTTTACGAAGCCATGTAGTTGGTTTTAAGATACAAAGATGTCCGACTATTCGTAACTCACTAATTTCTAATTGCTTTAAACGGTACCTAGAACGTTAAAATAATGTATAAAAACATAACGCATTAATTTAAAGAGCTCTGAATGCGGCTCTATAGTCTCTTTTGGAGCACGTATTATTCTCTCAGGCATCTTTCTCCTGTTTTTATATTGCATATTTTAAAAACAATTTTTGTAATTTGTAATTAATTAGTTAATTACATTTTTTAATAGAATTCTTGGAAATTATCAATTTCTTTTTATTAAGCTAGGAATATTCAACGTCATCTTGATTATTCTCTCTCACTATTCTATTTTTAATCATTTACGTTCATTATCAAGTTGATTAAACAGACTTGAGGAATAATTATTGAATCCTTAGTTTACCTACATTTTTGTTTCATTTTTTAGATAGTATAATTTATCAAGAGATCTTTTGTTTCTAAAAAACAGGATTATAAGGTAATTATGATTCAGATACTAAACTAGTAAAATATTTATTTGTGTACCATGGCCAAAAAGTAGATCTTTTTAAAAAAATATTTTTTTTCTTAATTTTGGTAAAAACTTAAAAGGCAGCCTTCGTACACAATCTTGAATATGTGGAAATTTACACCGCAGAATTTTTTCATTCTGTAGAATTTTAGTTTTAGCTTTGAGTAATACATCAGAAAGCAGCATGACATTTTCCGCGTGTACTTATTACTTTCCCCCTCACAGTATGTCGGCGAAATTCGTAATAATTGCGCAGCGTGTTATGCTAACCTGAGCATGGAATTATAAGACAAAAGGTAAGACTCACGCCCTTGTTTATTGGTTTCAGGGTGAGTTTTCAGCGTAATTACAATAAATGTAACCCTGAAAATTTATTACTTATACATACGAGAGGTTTGAGACTAACATTAGTCTTATAGATACGCAGCTCATACGTTAACACATATGGCTAATGTAGCGAACCGGTAACGTCACTTTACTAGGTAGCGAGCCTGTGGTATTATATTATGTCTAATCTCAAACTGAAATGAGATATCTGACTAACGGAGATCGGGTAGTAGGCGTGAGTGTGATCCAGGGTTCATCATTACTATATGTGAATTAAATGATATGTATTGTTGTACTTACCAACCGACTGAACAGGCATCTTGTATTTAAATTTGGATCTGAGCTGTTCACTAAAGTTTAAATGTGAAGGTTCACACACGTTAACACGGTTTAAAATTAATGAATTAAATTTATTAACAGTAATATTTACAAATAGTTTAAATGATTAAAAGTTTAATATGTATTTAAAGGAATTAATAAAATAAAACAAACAGAATTGAGTAGACCACCAGAAAATATCGACACAGTGCCTCTACGAATGCTACTACTTAGTTCTTACTACTCAGAAGACCGAATACTATCTGATGTCTTCTCCAGAGAGAACAAAGTTTTTATAAAACATATTTGGGCATTTCGTAGAAAAAGGGAAAAAGGTTGTTCAAGGAACTGTCAAAGTTATTAGATAATAACTTTGAATAAATGTCTCTTTGAACAAAGAACCATTTAAAAATATATTTCTAAAAATACGTGCTTTGCAGTAAAATTTCTAATTTTTATCTTATCTGAATTTTAAAATATACCCTTGTAAAAAATCATAAAAACCGATGGCAACCCCTTTTCTAAGAAATTCTCGCAACGGGTGGTTGTGAAAGTTTCTGATGGACTACTCGATTCGTTACACTAACAAAATACACACGTTGTTTAGTACAAATTTATTCCGTAGAATAGTGTTTTACCTTGAATTTAGTGGGCTTTTTGTGACGTCATGGTCATTTTTGAACAGTCTGTATAATACTGATTAACATGCATTGTTTTTTTGGTAAAAAATATGGTATTTTAATTTTTCAGTGTTTTTTCAAAAGTATCCAGTTGTATCTAGATACAAACATTTTTGGCAAGTATCTGTATCTAGATATTTTTTATAATTCTGTATCTGTATCTGCATCTAGATACAATTTTTCTTAGGTATCTGTATCTGTATCTAGATATTTTTTTAAATGTATCGATTACAACACTGGTTGTTAATTCCAAAAAATCGTAGATTAATAATAATGAGCTGTCCCCGAGCGAAGCCGGGGGGAGAGTATCATATAAAAAATCCAGTTAGATATACAGGCCGAGAGTCTATAAAGAAGAAGGAGAAGAAGAAGAAGAAGAAAAAGTTAGAAATCTAGTGCTTAATTTTAAATCTCTTTGGTATCTTATCAAAATTATCATCTAATAGTGAAAGAAAAGAGTTATTCTCATGTTGCTCTATTTTTATGGTGCATCCTAAATTAATATATGAATGTGATAATTTAAGTCTGTAATCGTGGGCGCCTCAAGAATCAATTTTACACAAATGCTGATAAGTTCTACTTGCGGAGAGAAGTTATTTGCATTTTGTAATCCTATTCAAAAAGCCGGAGCAAACAGCAAGGATTTTAACTTTGTGCCTACTATGCATTTTAATGCCTATGGAGAGACTATAAAGAGGAACAACCAATCATATGCCAAAGTTAAATTACTTTCTCAAGATATCTTTCTATTGTTGGCATTTGTTTTATGAGACAAATTGTTTTAAAGATCATTTATTTTAAGAATATGACCAGAATGCTGATTTTTTAAACTCTATCCAAATCAGGAGCGTTACGTTGTGGTAAACAGTGGCATAAATAGGGGTATGCAAGTTATGCCGTCGCATAAGAGTCCGACGCTTTACGGGGCCCTTGACGTTCTGCTGAATGAGAGCTACATATTTAAATTTTAAATTAAATATTAAAATAAAAACTGACTGAGCATAACAACGATGGCTATTTGCGCCAGGAATGCGCTAAAATACACAAGAAATACACGTGACTCCGTCTTGGGCCCCAGTGTAATTGTTTAAGGGTGCGCACAACCATATAGTTTCTTATACAGGATTAACAATCTGAAATAAATATAGTAACAATCTATACATCAAAATTTCCAGCGAATTTTTATCTATCTAATAAAATATTTTTAATTGTAAAAAGAACTGCCATGTAATTGTAAATAAACAAATTGCATTATAGACGCCATCTTGTAAACCATTCAACGCATATTTATGTACCATGCGGCAAATTGTAGCTAAAGCTTCTTTCTACAAATATATTTGATGATATTTTGTTCTTTTGTGAAAACTAATTATAGTTATTGTACTTAGTAATCTACTTTTGCCGCCACCTCGAATCTGCCGCAGTTCTCAATATAGTTGCTGGGGATAAAAATGATTTATTAGATGTAAAGAATACTTGTACTAAGTGACATTTCATTATCTTCAAGTATAATATTTTTCGACGAAGGTTCTAAACTGTAAACAATCATGTCGAAAAAAGTGTTGACGTATTATTTGAATATTTCTACACAAAACTATATAAATGTAAAACTTATTTGAACCCACAAATCCTCAAAATTATTATTAAAAAAATCAGCTGCGTCCACCACAGGATAAATTTTTTCTAAATATTTTTTGTTGCTAAATATTCGCAAAAATCTTAAAATCGACGCGAGTAAACTCCCATATCTAGTCAACCGATTTTTACCAAAAGTTGATCAACTCGTGCCATTGATATCAAAAGCTTAAATATGCAGTTTCATAAATCCTTTTAGCCGAATTTTCTCTGCACGTGTACACAGACAGACAGACAGACAGACAGACAGACAGACAGACGGACGAACGGACAGACGGACGGACGGACTGACAGACAGACCGACAGACATCATGCTAAAAATAATCAAAACGTTATGTAGGGACCTCAATTCGTGGAGATCCATCGAAATCTCAAAATGTCAAAATTGGTATGATCACAATACCTCCCTTATATATGGTGGCGGTCGGTAAAAATTGGCTATTAAGACTTTTTACTTTTAAATTTAATCTTTTTTTAAGCTTTTTAAATTAAGGGGGGCCCAAAACATAGGGGCCCATGAGTTCTAATTACGCCACTGCTCGTATATGGGGCTAGTTGTAACAGTGCCTCTGAGTGCATACGTTTTTTTTTTTTTTTTTGATACGCTCAAAGAAAATTTAAAATTAAAAATTGTTATTTTATAAAGGAAGTATTGATTTATTTATTAACTAAATTTGGTTCATGCATAATTTAACATAAGCCCAGATTTTTTTTTTATCTTTTATGTTACTACTAACCCGGTCTCCTCTAGTTTTGTTACTTAACCTGTATATTGTTAGTTAGGTAGACAGTGTTTCCAACTGTATAAATTTAATTGAAAACTGAATACCCATACTAAATTAATATAATTTTGTGGTGATTGTCAATAAGCACATAGATTGCATTGCAAACGTAATTAAAATGTGTTGTTGACACATTATGAATGAACTAATTATTAGGCGGATATTTTGAATAATACATTTGGAATAAAAATATCGATATTTTAACTAACAATTTTGTTCAGTGTCATATTTAGTAGATGTCAGCAATATTTTTAAATAAACATAGTATTAAAAGTATTGCGACACCTGCAGATTTTACGTTTCTCAAATATTTTTGTTGTTTATACCAGCATTTTAAGTATTTCTTTGGGTATTAATGTTCAAGGGCATGTTTTACCATTAAACGAACCTAGGAAACCCCCTAGGGGCGCTACGATAATATCCATAGTTCATAGTTTCTCTCTATATATTGTTGTATGTTATTTCTGTTAATTATTAACCGAATAGTAATTATGCTTATTCAAATCTCTGAAATGCTTTCTAAAAGTTTTCAGTTGGAAAACCATAATTTTCCATAGTACTTAGTGTTGTATTGCATGTGTTAAACCAGACTATTCATGAAAAAGATCAACCAAAATCTCATTTTGCTTTCTATTGTTAAAGTAAATGCATTTCATCTTTATGGCTTTGTAATTCGGGTCGTGTTACTGCATTATATTCACGGACAAAAATTTTATAATTCTATAAATTTAAAGGACATTTAAAATTGTTTTGTGCATATTTAGGGAATATTTATTTTAATGTACGTCGTGTTAAATAATAATAATGTTTTTTAATATCATTTTACACTAAGTAATAATTATCCCTTACTCAAGTTAAAATCATACCTATGTTTTTGTATGTTTTAGCATACAAAAACAAATGATTTTAACTTGAATTAGAGAAAACTCTTACGTTAGCAACCCGCCATCAATAATTTAAATATTTAACTTTTGAATATATTTGTGTGTTCATGTAACTTTTAAATTTAGATAGTTTTGTGCAGAAATATTCAAATAATCAATAAATGGTCAGCATATTTTTACGATAATGAAAAAAAGGACAAAGGGCGGATACACGAAAAACAATAGACAATATAATAGATCGTAATTGAATATTTTAAAAAACCCATTTAATTGAAAATTTTGGTTCACCTTGTGTTTTACGGCTAATTTGCATTTCGTCGTGCTCTACGAGTTATAAAAATAAGTACATAATACACTCTAAAATATCAGCTGTGGCCACTACAGGACAGACCGCCATCACAAAGTACTTATTTAATTTATGCTGCTTTATCAAAAAATGTCTCAAATAAAAGTTATTAGTTATTGCTTTTATAGAACTTTTGTTACATAAATTTTTTTGAAATATTTCTGTTTTGAAATATTCGCAAAAATCTTAAAACCGACACGAGTAAACTCCCATTTCTAGTTAACCGATTTTTACCAAAAGATCAACTCGTGCCACTGATGTCAAAAGCTTAAATATGAAGTTTCATAAAAATCCTTTTAGCCGAATTCGACAGACAGACAGACAGAAAGACAGACAGATAGACAGACAGACATCAATCTAAAAATAGTTAAAACGTTATGTAGGGACCTCAATTCAAAATCGGTATGAAATGTCAAAATCGGTATGATCACAATACCTCCCTTATACCATGAGTTCAAAAAGAAATTACATAAGGGTTGGCTGTGGAAAAATAAAATAATGTTTTACGCAAGCTTTATATAACAATTGACTAACGTTTAGGCACAGCCTTTGTAATCATTAAAATTGGAAATTATATTTTATTTTTTTTAATTATATTTTTGCCGACCGGCGTAGCGTAGTGGTAACACATCTGCTCTGCGTTGCGAAGGTCTCGGGTTCGAATCCCGTTGGAAATTTTCGCATGGAAATTTTCTCAAATATAAATTGTCCTAGCTAATTTCCACAGCAGTAAAGACCATAAAATTAAAAAAAAAAAAAAAAATGTAGGTGGAACTAGATTTTGCAATCTAGGTATTTTCATCGTTTTAATCATACTTACAATAAACATTTTTTGGTGAAGGTTTATATCCCCAGCAAACATTTTTATACGGGCCAGTACTGTTGAAGCACGTACTCCCCGGCATTGAATGTAATGGGCCAGTACCCCGGTGTCCCCGTGGCCGTTAGCTGGCCCATTGGTTTATCAATTGCCGGCCCAGCAGCGGTAAAGTGCAAAATAATCGTATTAGTTGCAAGATTTATTTCTGACGGACCAGGCGGACCAGAGCGGAAAAAAAAATTATATTGTTTTATTGGCCATTAGTCTATACGACCATATTAGCCAGCTAAATACAAATTTATACATTATATACAATAAATATAAATTTATGCATTATATACAATATATTTTTTGGTTTCACAGGTACAGAAAAATAAACATAAAAAACTAAAGAAGCTGTTCAAAATGACCACCGTTTTCCTGCAGACACAAATTTACTCGTCTTTTCATACTATTAAAAGCATTTATAAGAATTTGAGGAGTTATATTGGCACACTGTTCGGTAATTCTGTTTTGCAGTTCCTCGATATTGTGAATAGGAGTCTTGTACACATTATATTTCAGATAAAGGAATATAAAGTAATCTAAAATAGTCAAGCCTCGTGATCTAGATGAATTCTGGGTTTGAACGTAAACTAATTATTCGATCGCCATTATAATTGTAGCTTAACAACAGTGATGACAGTTAATTAATTGACAGTTAAAGCTTGCAGTCCACATTATTTTATTTTCCCACAGCCATCATTTATATAATTTCTTTTTGAACACATGGTATAATATATGATATAGGGCAGTGTTTCTGAACAGGTTGTCCGCAGAAAAATTTTAGTGGTCCGCGATAAGTTTTCGTATGTGTTTTTTGCATTTTTGGTTATTTTTTATACACATTTTTTATGTAAATAATTTATATTTTGTTTATCTTCTGTAAACTTTCTGTGATTTTCTACAAATAAAATAAATGTATTTAGTAGCACATTAAATATATTTGTTTTTGCAAAAAATGAACCAACAATTATTATTAATGGTCCGCTTTAGAAAATTATATATTTTACTGGTCCGCGGTGCGTTTTTGGTTGAGAAACACTGGTATAGGGTATATGTTGGCGCTCGGTAAAAAAGTAGTGTTAATACCCTTTTCACACTAGAACTTTAAGACGAGTGAACTTTAAGTTCACCGATGTTTAACATCGGTTTGCTTTCACACTTGATGTTTAAATCTCCAGTGCTGTCATCAGCTACAGTAATTTTGTCCTTAAGTTACCGTCAGGAAATTACCAGTTTTGAACTGGCTGCGCAGACGCACATTTTGAATTATTATAAACAAATATGGATATTTCATTTCATTCTACAATAAAGACACTACAATAAAGAATTAATACACCTGTATTAACATGTAATTCGATACATTTTATCTCAATTATTGTAGCTCTGTATTTTATTAAACACATTATTAAAATAAATAATTTTATTATAACAATAAGTATAAACTTCTTATAACGTCGATATAATACAGTATTCTTGTTTATGATAATATAAAATGTTGACAGCACAAATTCAAAGAGTATTTTTTTATAATAGAAATTATGTTGGCAATGCGGACGATGTTTAAGACGCAGATCTCTGTCTTAAACATCGTTTGTATTTAGACGAGGCCATACGGTTTCACATTAGCGTTTAAAGACACATTCACTTTAACATCCGATCTTAAAGTTCTAATGTGAAAAGGGTATAAAGGAATTTCATGGTACACTAAAAAATTAACTTTTAGTGCACCATGAAGTCCCTCGCTTTTCGTGTTAATTATTTACACTTCTTTTTTGGTAAAATTTAGTGTAAAGTTTACATTTACATACTGGTTAAATTATATGTTTGAAAATAAATAGTGTTAAAGTAGTGTTAATTTTAATACTGAAAAAGTAATATTTCATAAAAATAACACTATCTGAATAAATTTACACGGTGATTTGGTTAAAAATAGTAAACTTTTTACTTTTTTTAAATGAAAATTTTAACACTAAAATTTTAACCAAACTGAGAATGAACTTTTACACTTATGAATTTTTTGCTGCGTAGATTAGAGATTAATTTCTATGTCTAAATAGGCCTTAAATTCCATTTTAAACTTATTTAAACGCCCCTGTTGAGAACTACTGTTCTAAATTTTTATATCTTTTAAACAGACCAGTATGTACAATTTTTTGTACTCGTCTATGTTTTTTCAAGACTTAAGTATTGTTCAATGCTCAGCTCGCTCATAGTCTCAGGGAATAAATAACCCCATGACATGCCTTTTTTTCAGAGTATTTGACCTCACTATCGACAGGTCAGACCATATGTTTACAATATTTGTCAAGCTAATTTATGAAGGTCTTGGAATGTTCAACCATTAATTTTGATATTTTTAAATAATAATTTTGACATTTAAAGCCTTGTTTCAGCTATGAAACTAAAAATAACATTGAATTTAAAACATAATATAAATATTTATATTATGCTGCGTTCTCACAGTTCTAAAATTAGTTTATTATACACTGTGCATTGTGTATAAATTTAATAAACAGTTTTAACGTTCAATAACAGCGTTCACAGCTATGAAAATCAGCGAGATCGAGATTTCTTACTAAATTTTAATAGCAAAATTATAATTGCAAGTACAGCATTTCTTTTTCGTTTCACGATTTCAGAAAACGATTTTTTTATGGTAATTTTCTTTTTTCTCCTAATTATTATTTATTAAGTAAATAATAAGTGAGATATTTCGTTTATATGTACTTCTCCCCATAGCTCCCCAAATATATATCTTCATTGAACAGAGAGGAATAGTTTAATTTTTCATATTAATTTTTGCTGTTAAGTAAATGATATCTGGATATCGAGACCACATAGAATCAGTGGTGGAAAATTCCAAGTGCTGCATTTATTGGATTTATTCCTTCCCCACCTCAAGGTTACTGACAGCCGCTAAGCCGGACATAACCCTTCTGGATAACGAGACCAAACAGATGTTTGTGATCGAATTCTCAAGTCCAGCTGAGAAGAATATCTCTCTCAAGGAGGAGAAAAGAGGACCAAGTATATGGATCTCTTGTCCGAGCTTAGAAAGCTGTATCCCGTGTATAAAGTTAGGCTTGTAGTCCTGATAGTTGGTGTTTTGGGTGGTATGAAAGCCTCCTATCGAAGGGAAATCGGATCCATTCCCGCTTGCAGATCCTCTGCCACCTCTTTGATCTGCAGGATGCTGAAAGCAGTGCTGCTCGGGTCACGCATTGTGCGGACACTGGATCTGGCGTAATTTCCGCGTTTGCATATCGCCAGGGTTTGGGATGCAGCCGTGTGTATTTAGCTTGTGGACGCTTGTCAAGACCCGACAAACCCCAAATAATAATAAAATAATAGGTTCCCAACTCCTATATATGCGTATAAGTAAACATAAAAATATGATTTTTTGGTGTCATTTAATGTACTTTTAGGAAAAAGATGTAAAATTATCGATTCCTTATTAAACCGGAAGTGCCTCAGAATTCTTATAGTAACCTTTAGATGGGCCTTTTTGTCTAGTTTAACTTTTGTTCTGAAGATTTTTTGTATCTTTACAAATAAAGGAGATTTTCGGGGTGCCCCGTTTCAAACAAACACCCTGTATATTTTTTTTTTTGTAAAGTCAATAACAAGGGAGATATTTTAAGTTTTTTAATAAACAGTTTTAACCCCGAAACAACCCCTTAGAATTAAAATTTTGAAATGCCTTATAGCCTGTTTTCTAATACTGATTCTACTCTATCATCGTACCAAATTTCGTAAATATATGTCCAGCCGATTTGGCATGAACCTCCGACAGACAGACAGACAGACAATTTTTTTTTTGCGGTTTTGTTCTTATAATCGTTTGAAAATTAAAAAAAAACAGGTATAGCCTCCAATTTTATTAATATAGATCAGTGGTGTACGCAGGGAGGGGGATTAAAAGGATAAATCCCCCCCAAATATTCGAATAGAATAAAACTATAACTACCGCATTTCAAGATTGCTTGCCTTTTCAATACGTATAAATTCTCGTAAATAAATGTTGTTGTGAAAAATCCCCCCACCTCAACCCTAGAAATATTTGTCTGCGTACGCCACTGATATAGATATAAAATATTTCAAAATATTATTGCTATAACTGAGTTGATAAAATTTATCTTTAAAAACAATTTTAAAAAACGTTTTGCGGAAATGCAAAATTGCATGTTTTTAAGATAGATTAGTTTATCTTCTAAATACGCAATTTGCAGGTTAAAACCAGTGGTTATAACCAGTTATAACCAGTTATATCAAGATCTCGTACAGTGGTATAGAACATACCATATTACTTTTGAAGATCGGCATAAAACAATTATCCCGTATAACTATAATCCCATTGTTAAACTACAAAAGAACTAGGGTTCATGTTTACAAACACGTTGTAAACAGTCAACGGTCAGAGGTGCAGGGATGTTTGTTTTGTTAATCCTTTAAGTAAGAGGCGTAATGTGAAAAAGTAATCCCTACGGTTGACACGCCTAGTTATGCCACTTTTATTTTAATTTTATGAGTTCCCTAACTTTTATTATTTTATTGCGATCTTCAAAACTAATATGGTACGGACTTATGCACGTTCTGTATAAATGTGATTGCAACTTTTATAGATACCAATTATTATAGGCTAGGGTGACCATTTTCTTAAGAAGGCAATGCGGGACGGAGCAAAAAAAAAAGGTCCTCACCTCCCAAATCCAAGTGAAGAGCAAAACAGCAAAAAAAAGGTCCTCATCTCCCAAAATCCAAGTGAAGAGCAAAAAAAGGTCTTCACCTCCCAAATTCAAGTGAAGATCAAATCCAAAATGCGGGACAATGCGGGACAAAATGTTAAAATGCGGGATTTTTGCGGGACGCATCTTAATGCGGGACAAAATGTTAAAATGCGGGACGAATGGTCACCCTATTATAGGCTATATGAGTTAAAACTTACTAATTACACATGTTTTCTAAACATTTGTTTTTGTACTTATAAGTAGTACGAGTACTTTTAATGAAATGAAAATGAACTAACTTTCAGACTCGCCAACATTCTGGCTTATTACTCTCCTTCATATAACAAACCAGTGGCAAAAAGAAACATCCGCTAGACTTGCCCTCCCATAAAAAAACTAATAAAAAAAATATTGTTATTCTTTTTAAATTAATAAAAAAATAAAATTAGGTAAACCGTCAAATATACATCAAATTAAGTTCTACAGAAAAGGAGACTTTAGTTGACAGATGACGGTTAATTAAAGCATATGGTTCAATGGGAGAGAACTATAGCAATAAAATTTCCATTTTTGAATAGAGCCATATCATTTGTTCACAGACACAGAGAAAGAGATACAATTTGTTTCACTTGACACGCCTGTCTTCCATCTAGTGGGAGGTTAATTTGACAAGACAATATATGTGTGATAACCTAAAAAAGATTATTTTTTTGTAAATTTTGTCATATTAAATGCACATTTTCTTTAAATAAAACTTTTAGAAAGATTAGAGGAAGTATAATATGAAAGTAATTTTTGAAAATATTTTGATAATTGTGAGTAAATAATAAACAGCTGTCCTATAATGTTTAATAAACAACAAAATTCAATTTTAAAATTCTGAGTAACTGAAATGCAAGGTCAACCTTCAGTGGAATGGAGCTGGTTGTAGTGTAAATTTAAAAGATTAGATTAGATTAGATTTTATTTAGCATTATTTTGCTACATAAACAAATATTAATACTAAGTAAATATAAAGAAGAATAAGAATATAAGACACTGAATTACGAATACTTTAACAAAGAGCTGAGTCATACACTTGGGGAAACAAATGAAATATAAACAACAGAATGTTTAAATAATCTATTTTGATTTTAAAATTACCGAGTTGAAAAGTTTTTAAGAAACTATGTCCAGAAATACAAATGGAACCCCTTCCACTACACCATTAGCGACCGCCCAGAGATGAAAGAGCTTATACAAAGGGACATACGTTGAAATTACCATATTATAACAAAACAGACAAAAACTATGGACGTACGTTACAGTAAGAAGCCGAAATACGTTCTTGACATCTTACATAAAACTGTGTGAAATAGATATATATTTCTTTATCGGTTCTCAATCGATTAATCTGTCAAGTAAATTCACCTTTACTATATACAAATTTTTGTTCAAAGCTTGGTTTAGTAGTTAAGAGTTTTTTAAAATTATAAAGTTTAATAACTTCCGTTTCCGGTTTCGGATGTTCATAAAAAGCAATAGGCTTCTTTCCAGTTAATAGGAGAATTTTTTAATACCAGAACGAACTCTCTAAGTTAAACCGTTCTTGAGTTGTGTGTGTCTGTCTGTCCGCCCGTCCGTCTGTGTACACGTGCAGAGCAAATTCGGCCTAAAGGATTTTTATGAAACTGCATATTTAAGCTTTTGACATCAATGGAACGAGTTGATAAACTTTTGGTAAAAATCGGTTGACTAGAAATGGGAGTTTACTTGTGTCGATTTTAAGATTTTTGCGAATATTTAGCAACAGAAAAATATTTAGAAAAAAATTATTTAACAAAAGTTGCTATACATGCAATAATTAATAACTTTTATTTGAGACGTTTTTTGATAAAACAAAAAATTTCGAATTTTTTTTTTAAATTTATTTTTTTTTTGTACAAGTTTAAATTTTTTCATACATACATATATGTAACGTTTCCATGGTCATGATAAATAATATCTCTGTTAGAAAATATTAGGCCAAGTTATTTCTACTCTGCTGCTAGAATGTATTTTATACAAGTACTCTATGATGGCGGTCGGTCCTGTGGTGGCCACAGCTGATTTTTTATTTTGTTACGATATTTTTTATTTAAACAAATTGATTTATACCTGAAATATGTATCATTTTTAGAATATGTATGTATGTACATACATATTAAACATTTAAATATGTATTAATGTTAGTTAGTTAGTTAGTTAAAAGTTTTGGCGCACAGCAACAAAGGCTACTTGCGCCTAACGCAGCCAATCTAAATGACTAGGATGTAATAATTATTTTTTCTATATTTCCGCATTCATTGTTTTCCCGCATCCATAGTTTATTTCAATAGGTCTCTTCAAAAACGATAGATAAAGGTTTCCCTGTACTACAAAAGACCTAGAACGCTGTTATTTTCTACCAAAGTCATGTAATTAAGGTCGTATCGACCAATTTAGAAGATTTTGTTATTTTAGCCTCCCCCCCAAGCTGAAATCCTGGCTAAGTCCCTGTATAGTTTGGTATAATTAATTGTATAATTAATTGTAAAATGTATATAAATTTATTACTATCGATTATTATTATACTGTTGTAAGATACAGACCATTAAAATGCATATATCAGAAAGAAACCACACAAAGACCTCTAGATTGCCTTGAAATGGCACTTTGTCTTTATTTATATAATTATTGTATAACTTATATATTATTTTATGTGTAGTAAGTTTATAAAAATAAAGATTATTATTATTATTATTATTATTATTATTATTATTATTATTATTATTATGTTTGATGGGTATTGAAATTTAGGGACCGCCCTGGGCTGCAGAATCTCTAATTACGCTTCTTAAGAAACTGAATGAGTTTGATTATAACACAAAACACTTTTTTTCATAAAATTGGTGAAATTGATACAACAACCCATAAGTTTCACTAAACATAGTTGACAGTTACCTTGAAAAATAAAAATAAATTCTAAAACCAGTTCTGTCAGCCACTAGCATAACATACTAAACTCTAAAACAGAGGCAAAATTATAAAACAAATTCGCTGCTTAACCCTTTACTGCATGAATTTTTATTTTTGACTGAAATAATTCATGAGCATTAGGAATTGGTTCTTATTGACAGAAAAATTAATTAAAAAAATATATTTAAAATATTAATTATTATTTTTATGAAAAAAATAATAATTAAAATTATAATTTAGGGTTTGTGCCATACATGAAACATTATGATTCTACATTATGTTACAAAAGAAAATGATTCCGTATTATTTGCTCGTCAATTGCTACGTGTTCTTCATTAGGGATTAAAAGCACTCGCCCTCGAATTTTTAAAAGAAAAGGTGGTATCTTCTAGTTGTCCTTTCTCAATAAATTCAGAGTTATCGTTAAGTGCAAATTCCGCTTGATATCCTCAAATCTATTGCAGCCCATTACTTGAGATACTGCAGGATCCAATGCTGTGTATGTGGCATATATGAACATTCATGAAGTAACGTTCTGATTCAGTTTTAAAAGTAAAATAAAAAATAAATATCGGAATGTGCCATATATGGCACACTATGCGGTAAAGGGTTAAAAACTTAAAATTTTATTATAAAAGTTTTACTAAGGTGTTTCAAGGTTTTTCGCCTTTTTTGGATCTGTAGTATCACCCATTAAAAAAAAAGACTGTAAACATCCTGCATAGCCTCCAATTTTATTAATATAGATAAACGAGGCTAAAGTTTGGGAACCGCTGTATTAATAAATGCAACCAAGCCACATCATATTGTAGTTCATGGAAATATGCAACAAAAAACATCTTATTTTATAAATAGTTTTGAAATCTGAGTACTCTGTGAACTACTTGCTAAGTAAGTCACAAAAAATATTGACACTGCAAAATAATTGCTTACAATTATTTTGCAGCGCAAAATAATTGCAAAATAATCGCATAAGTTATATTTTGTAACACATATATTTTGTGAACAAGTGTTATATTTAATAACAATTGTTCAGGACCGGCTGAAAAATATTTTTTATGTTGAAATATACACCAGAACTGAAATTAAACTTAAAACCGCATTCAGAGCTCTTTAAATTAAGAGGTTGTAGACTGTGCTTTGTTAGCTGTAAGTTATGTTTCTATGCATTCTTATAATGCACGTTCATAGCAAATTAGAAAATAATATGTTACGAATAGTCCGCCATCTGTGAATTTTGACCAACTATTTAGCTTCGTAAAATATTTTATATGTATTATCGTTCTTATAATTCTGTTGTCTTAGATTTTAACTACATAATTACCTAAATTGATCATAATTACTGTCCGTCTTTGTAATTTAGAGCAAGATTTGTTAATGTTGACATTATGTTAGGTTATGTAAAGGCATTCGATAACTACGGTGTCACAGATAGAATGCGATAGCCAATGTGTTTATATGTCTGTCTCATTAAAACATCTCACTAGCTATAAGTTTAGAAAATTATACACAATCCACAACAGCGTATTAAATTTGGAGGTCTGAACACAGTGAGGATTTCCTCAAGGAATTCCTCTACCGAAACCTCGCCCACACACGGAGAGGATTGGCCTCAAGGAAAAGGCCTTAAGGACCACAACTTAGGCTTGTGCGTAGAATCAGCAGATGATTCTGATTTCATCGTTTCCTTATTTTTTTTATTCTCTTTTCGGACAGCGCTTCTGATATTGTTTATTTTTTTAATTACGTCATTTTTTTGTAGCTCTCGCGTCAACTTCTTTTATTTTTTCCAATAATTTCGCGTACGCAGCCTCCTTTTTATTTCTATCATGGTATTCTTTACAACTTGTTTGTCACAAGCAAGGTTCATTATCATACATTAGTATGAATTCCGATAAAAATTCTCTAGACATGACTAAATAAATTCAACATTCACTTTACAAATCCTCAGGGCCGACTGTCTACAGCACACACACGGAAGTAAGAGTCTGGCCTCAAGGCCAATTACAATCTGGCGCCGATATATGATTTTTATTCGGGATTTTTTGGCCTCAAGTACCGGCCGCGGCCTGACGGACGCCGCCATTCACGGTGAGGATTTCTTCATGACTTGGACTGTTCAGGCCAAACCTTGAGGAAATCCTCACCGTGTATGGCTACCTTTATGGTCTGTTTAAAAAGTGTGTGATGTTAGTGTGGAATCAATTCAGAGCGCATAAAACAGAATCAACTAAGAAAATATAATAGAAATGAATACAGAATTAGCTGTCTTTTCTGGAGGCCTTACAAGTTAAAAACAACCCTTAGATATGTCGATTTAACCATTTAATAATTGTAAGCGGGAAGAGTGGAACAAACGGATGATAAAGCCAAATCACAATAATAGCAACAGGCGTATGAAATGGACAATTTCAGAAGTATCTTGGTAAAAAATTCATTGGAAGCTGTAAAAGAAAAGACGATTATAAAGTCTTTTAAGAAATGCGGTATAAGCAACGCATTGAATAGTTTCGAAGATGACTTTTGAAGAGATTGACAATAGTTCAGACGAAAATAATACGAACAGTGACATTAACGAGACGAGTGATAGTACAGAGAGTGAAGATGAAAAGAATGTTGCTGGAACCAGTTATAGGGAAATAAATTTAAGATCGTAGCGCTACGGTGTTGAATTTTGGAAAGTAGGTAAAGGGTACCTGGTGTTATTGTTACATACCTGTGAAAGTGAAATTATAGGAATAAATATGTTTTACAATATTTTATGAACCTGTTTTATTATTTTATCAACAAGTAAATTAATTTTTGAATGACACGTCTAAAAAATAATCAAAAACTATATATTGTGAATGTTGTAGGTTAAGGCGATAACATTTTCGCAGTGGATTATTTAAATTATCGACATTTCCAGATAAGAGATTCTAAGTGGTGAACTTTAATGACTTACTTTAAAGTATTGGCATTAGTCATACTGTTTAAGTTTGTTTACGTCGATTTGTTTTTGCAAAGTCCAATAAAATTGATAGATCTTATTGTTGTGTACCTATGTGCAAGTCAAGAAAAAAGAGGAACGATAATTCATCCCTCAGATTTCCACCTACAATATTAAATTAATAACAAAACATGTACTGTGAACTAAATTTGGAATCGAGGAAGTTGTAAATTGTCGTAAAGCTTGGATTAGAAAAGAAAAATTTGGAAAAAAAGTGGGCCATTGGTTGAAAATTTGCTTACACTTTCTCTCCTTCATATACAACGCGTGAATTTTTAATTCCATCTATATACTTGAAATAATCCACTATAAATTTTTTTATCACCATAACCTACATCACAAAATATAGTTTTTATTTTTTTTTTAAGAGACGTGTCTTGCAAAATATGGTTTTATAAACATTTATATTAATTTACTTGTTGATAAAATAGTAAAGCATGTTCACAAAATATTGTAAAACATATTTATTCCTATAATTTCACTTTCACAGCTATGTAACAATAACATCAGATACCCTTTACCTACGTTCCAAAATTCAACACCGCGGCGCTACGTTCTTAAATTTATTTCCCTATAGTAATAATAAATATTTTTTCTAAAAATTGTCTCATAAATTCACGTACCGTCTTATCGTCCGGTGCGTCTTATGGTCCGAAAAATACGGTATTTATTTTATTGGAACCCTAAGTCAAAGATATTCGGACTATTTTTCTTATAAAAACCACTACTAGGCTAGGTGCGATTAAACTTATGGACTGAATACACTTCCGTCCAATTATTATACAAACATAAAGTTTAATACATACAACTTTCTAAATCTATCTTGTGCTGAAAGTAGTTTGCCTTCACTTCAGCACAGTGGTGTAGGCAGGTAGAGATTAGAAGCCCACCATGATGTACACATTTGTCTGTGTTTAAGTGCCTAGAGACGGTGTGCCAGCGTTCGCCAGCGCTAGTTCTGACGCTGGCCGTAACTTGTAGCACTGGTGGACACTTGTACTCACCCGGGTGACACTCTTATGGACCGACCTTGGACACTGTTTTAGTTTTTGACCGGTTCAGAGATGGCGAGAGAATGCAAAATAAATAGATATATTACGAACGTAGCCGACTTCGAACGACCAGTAGCTTCGTGTTGTGTTGTTTTTAAGTCGCTGAGTAACTGCCATTATTTTTAGTTTGGAGTTAATTAGTTTTGTTTATTTTGATATTGTGTTTTGTGTTTTCTTTTGTAAATTATGTTAATGTCCAGATAATAGTATATGAAAAATAAAACAACTCTACTTTTGGACAGTCAGTATTTATTTTCGAATCACAACGTTTCACTGTTAGATAAACAGCTGTATTTCTAACAGTGAAAAGTTTTGTTTCTAAAATAAATATTGACAGTCCAAAAGTAAGTTATTTTATTTCTCAGTAATTATAATGTAATTTTGTGTTCCAAAAATAAATAGCTTAGATCTTTTATTTAAATTTATTTATTTAGATTCCTTATATATATTATTACAGGTTTTTAAATATATGTATTTTTTTGTTTATTGTAAAACTTTTGTTAATATAAATAACAAAATGTTGCAATACACAAAAAAATATATATTTCATACAATAATTATAAACCTAAAACTGATAGTGTAATTCAAATTTGGCGGTTCAGTTTTTTAGTATTTGGCTGGTTCGTAGGAGCGCTGTTAGACGTACTAAATTTTCTTGCTGGGACTGTCCGTTCTTCTTATATGTTCTGTGCTTGTACTTGTGTACCCTACAGACGATGTGTCCGTGCTGGCCAAATTATATATATATAAAAGCCCTAAATCCTGTGTATCTTAAATAATATACACAATTAAATAAACAACAAAATTCAATTTTAAAATTCTGAGTGTAACTAAAATGCATGGTCAACCTTCACTGGAATGGAGCTGGTTGTAGTGTAAATTTAAAAGATACTGAATTACGAATATTTTAACAAAGAGCTGAGTCATACACTTGGGCGAACAAATGAAATATAAACTGTTGTATATTAGAATTAATATAGTTAGCCATGGTTGTCATGGTTGCCAGTAAAAAATATAGAATGTTTGTGTAATTTAGAATGTAATATAAAAATCATCTTAATAAATACTTTACATGATATTATTACAATTATTAATTAGTAGCACAAACATAACATAAACAGCAGAATGTTTAAATAATCTATTTTGATTTTAAAATTACAGAGTTGAAAAGTTTTTAAGAAACTATGTCCAGATATACAAGTGAATCCCCTTCCACTACACCATTAGCGACTGCCCAGAGATGAAAGCGCGCACGTATATACAAAGGGACATACGTTGAAGTTACCATAATATAATATAACAAAAAGACAGAAACTATGAACTTACGTTACAGTAAGATGCTGAAATACGTTCTTGACATCTTACATAAAACTGTGTGAAATAGATATATATTTCTTTATCGGTTCTCAATCGATCAATCTGTCAAGTAAATTCTCCTTTACTTTACCAACAACTCCGGCACTATATTAGTTACTTTCGTACATTAGTAAATTTTTGCTATTAAGTAAGAGAGGCTTTTTCAAAAATTAATTTTTGCAGTTTTTCCGCCATTACTCTCCAAATATGTATCCAATCAAAAAAATGCATTTAGATTAGGGTGACCATTCGTCCCGCTTTTTGCGGGACTGTCCTGCATTCTAACATTTAGTCCCGCATTTTAACATTTTGTCCCGCATTGTAACTTGTAACTTTGGGAGATGAGGACCTTTTTTTTGCTCTTCACTTGGATTTGGGAAGTGAGGACCTTTTTTTGCTCTTCACTTGGATTTGGGAGATGAGGACCTTTCTTTTTTTGATCTTCACTTGAATTTGGGAGATGAGGACCTTTTTTTTGCTCTTCACTTGGATTTTGGAGGTGAGGACCTTTTTTTTGTTCTCCGTTCCGCATTGCCTTCTTAAGAAAATGGTCACCCTAATTTACATAAAAGATTTGTCTTCTTATTCTAAACAATTTTTGTAATTTAAGTTTTTGATGAAATTACACTGATTTTTTTCTTGAAAAAATTAATTAATGAAATTAATTAATTAATTAATTAATTGAAAAAATAATTTTTACAGCGACAGTGGATTTAAAATTCATATTAAATGCCGCATTATAGGCGACAACGGAGTGCAAAGGGTTAAATTAGATTAAAAGAACAATAAAATATAAAATATTTTACTTTAAGTAGACTTCCTAACTACGCAAAAATGGTTATAATCTTCCTTTTGAGCACAACACTATCGACTGATGTGATGCCAAGCGTGTGCGCGTCGTGTGTACGGTGCTAACATGCATGTACGAGTCTGCACCGATGTTGGTCAAACCCCTTTTGGCGCGTCTACATCGAGGCAACAAGGTAGCATGCGACCGTTCGACATGTCGCATGCTACCAATGTGTAGCGGTCTGATAGGAGCCGTGCGACATGTTGCTCGTTCCCGTTACTTGGCGGTAAATATCAAAGAGTTTTCGTGCGACACGCTACCAGTTCTGAAAGCCACATGTTCGCCATTTTGATATTTGATAGTTGTTATTATAGTATTTGTTTTTTAAATTAACTAGTGTTGTAAGCGTTGCTGTATCAACAAACATTATTTAACAACAATTTATTTAAGATAAGTGAGTAAATATAAGTTTTGATAAAATAGTATATGAGAAATAATAATAAACATAATTAAGTAAGGTTATGTTTTTGTTATGGAATTAAAATTTGTTATAAAATAGTATGAATTATCTTGATATTATTTATAGTTATAAAATGTAATAATATATCTGCGATCCGCCATATTTATTCAGTAAAGTGACAGATCTCGCAACAATAAACAGTAGCACGCTCCCAGTGTTAGTGTAGACACTAGCTTGTCAATGCGACATGGTCTGACGGTCTCGTCAGACTTGTCGTATGCTACCATGTTGCCTTAATGTAGACGCGCCATTTGGCTTGTGGTAGAATATCGCCTCGGAAGCGAACGTCGGACAGCGCCAAGCCCAGCTTACGCTAGCTGTGACACGATCTGCAGAGCTAAACAAGTGTAACCATTGGCTGTGATTTGCCACGCCGTCTACACAGGGTGCAGTGTGAGGATGTAAGGGATAGGTTAAGTCTATGCTATGATTTGTCAGTTGTCTTGTTTAATGGGGGGGGGGGGGGGTGATACACACACATTTCAAGCATATTTTTGTGAATTTTTTTCAAATCTATGGTTAAATTTATTCTTTTTCAAACTAAGTACATATATAAAGTATGTTTTGAAGAAGATACAAAAAAAAATGGAAGGCAAAATATGGCGAAATGAGCCAGCTCTGGCAAATCTTCTCAGACTCCGGGAAAAAAAATTGGTGACCAGCATAACTCGTCACTGGATCATCTGAAATAAAAAATCCAAAAAGATTTTGTTAGTTTATGAGTTTGCCGAGGTAACGACGTTGAGATATTTTTTTTCATGTTTTTTTTTTTATTTAACAATCACAAATATACTCATTTTTAGGTTTTTTTTAGGGGGAATAAATTTTTTTTTGTCTTCTAAGTAACGCTAAAAACTGAAAAATCATTTTAAAAATAAAAACTCAACGTCATTACCTCGGCAAACTCATAAACTAACAAAATCTTTTTGGATTTTTAATTTCAGATGATCCAGTGACGAGTTATGCTGGTCACCGCAAAATCTAATTTTTTTCAAGCTTCAAGCTTCAAGATGTCAGGCATCTTGAAGCCTAGGCTAACGGATAAGAATTAATTTTTATTTTGAAGCGATTTTTATCAATATATTCCAAAAAACTTTTGTCCTGTTGCCAGAAGGGCTGAAGTTTAGAAATCCGAAAAAAACAGAGTAATGCATATTGATTTAAAACGAATTAGTACGATCGGAATTTATGATCTGATTTAAAAAAAAATCCATTTTTATATTTATGAGAAAAAGTATATATATTTTTTTAATTTTTAATTTAATATGCGGCATTGGAAAGAGCTTCAAAACTAGATAGATTACGGACAAGAATTTTTTTTTAATTTCAAGTTATTTTTTACAAAATATGCTAAAAAAATTCTCCTGTTACCAGAGAGGCTGGTTTAGAAATCTGCAAAAATCGAAGTATTGTAGAATGATTAAAACCGAAATAGTACGCTCGGAATTTTTAATGAGATGATTTTTTCGAAAAATATAAATTTTTTGTATTTCTGAGAAAATATATTTTTAATTTAATGTGCGATATTAATTGAAAGCGATTTTTGTTAAAATATTACAAAAAACCTTTGTCCTCTATTGTCAGAGAGGCTGGTATATAAATCGGAAAAAATCAGAGTATTGCACAATGATTTAAAACGAAAAAGAACACTATTTGATCTGATTATTTTTTTTTAAGTAATAAGAAATTTTTTGTATTTATAAGAAAATATATATTATTTTAATTTAATGTGCGACATTGGCTTAAAAACAATTATTATTTTCAAATATTTTTATATTGCTGCGATTTTATTTTTTAAACTCTTAAAAACTATTAAAAAAATATTTTCTCCTACTTAAAACAACAGACAAAAAATTATTTACATTTTTTTTTAAATTTTAATGCAATTAATGTAAAAATTATTTAAGCTTCCAAGATTCCGTGGGATGTTTTCACGAAATACCTATGAAACCCTGATAATATTTGACTTCTTTTAAAATTATTTTATTAAAACTGTTTTCTGAACAATATCTTCATCAGTCCATAAACATCCGTAGTCTTGCCGAGCCGTAGTTTTCACTACCGTACTGCTACTATATACTGAACACGGAACTTTCACTCCAAAGAGTGAAGTTTCAGGTCCACAACTCCCACGGTGACCCAACCCGGATCAGAGGCGAACTTACTTAACTGCGCAATATACTGATTGCATAAGTCGAAATACATTCTAATCAAATAGGCTGAATAAATCGCCAATAGCCGTCAATGCATTCTATTCAACACTCATGCTTTGAAACACTCATCTACAACAACGAGTTTTAAAATATTTTTTGACCCAAATACGGGTTAAAAGGGGTTATTTTAATTATAAATTTATCCTGAGACACAAAAATTTTAAAAACTACTGTTCTACAAGGCAACTGACAAAATAATAGCAAAGGGAAGACTTACCTCAAGTTTTTACAAAATAAGTACACTCTGGTCATCCTAAAATGATACTATAAAATTCATGTTTCATTCTAAAACAACCAGTTATTATTTAAAGTATTAATATATTTATTTATTATTTTACAATGCTTTATAAAATAATATAATGCGCCAAAAATTTAACTAACTAACAGTTACTTAAAGTAATTGTTAGTTTAACTCTTTATCTTTCTCTTCTTATTTGGTATTTCTTCTTCCATCTCTTCGAATCGTAGTGGAATATAATCATCAGTAGTTTCTCCATATATATATAGTCCTGTTGGTTTTTCCCTGAGTTCTTTGTTAAATTCCTCAAGCTTGTGAAAAAGAATTTCGTAATATCTTTTTGGAATATATGTCACACAATGATTTAATTCTGCAATTATAGTTTTGCCGAATTTTGTATTCACTATTCTTACTTGAATAATTTTATATTTTTTATTCACTTCCAAGTCCGTAACAGGTATAAAAGGTTTTAATTCGGTTTTCATCTTTTATGTTTTACTAAGCAACGTTTACTCAACACTGAAATGTTAAGTGGTGTGGTTGCTTATTAATATGGATCAGAGGGGAGTGGGGTACAGATACACGTGACACAGTGGCGTAGTATATTAGTTTTAATTACACTTTGATTGTACTATCAGTAAGGAAACTTTTTTCAATAATTTCATTTTAAAATAAAGTTTGATGTGAAGTGTGTTTTCACACATTGCAGGGTTTCGCAGGTATATAATAAGTGAAGGCGGCGTGCTAAGTGTGTAGGACAAATTTTGCTTGATATTTTTAAAATAATTTATCGTCTGTTAATATAAGAACTTTAAAAAAAAATGTTAAATAATTTGTTAAAATATTTTTTTGTTAATTTTAATTCGAATACCTGATACCATTATTTAGGTTTCTAAATATGTGCAGTATTTTTACCGACCGCCAACATATATAAGGGAAGTATTGAGATTATACCGATTTTGACATTTCGAGATTTCGATGGATATCCACGAATTGAGGTCCCTACATAACGTTTTGACTATTTTTAGCATGATGTCTGTCGGTCATCTGTCCGTCCGTTCGTCCGTCTGTCTATCTGTCTATCTATCTGTCTGTCTGTCCGTCCGTCCGTCTGTCTGTGTACACGTGCAGAGCAAATTCGGATAAAAGGATTTTTATGAAACTTCATATTTAACCTTTTGACATCAATGGCACGAGTTGATCAACTTTTGGTAAAAAACGGTTAACTAGAAATGGGAGTTTACTCGTGTCGGTTTTAAGATTTTTGCGAATATTTTACAACAGAGAAATAATTCGAAAATTTTTTTTGCTATATTATAGTTGCTATAAAAACAACAACTAACAACTTTTATTTGAGACATTTTTTTGATTAAACGAAAAAAAAATTGAAAAATTTTTCGAAATATTTTCAAAGTATCTATTTTTTCATACTTTTATGTAACTTTTCCATGGTCATGATAAATAATATATCTGTTAAAAAATATTGGGCCAAGTTATGCATTATTATTATTTTTTTTTTTTTGTATTTATGCAGGTACGATTCCATGGTTATCGTAAATTATAAATACACATACATTATGAAATTGTCAACGTAATATAATACGTTATTGTCTTTTACAATAATAACTACTCTGCTGCTAGAATATATTTTATATACAACTAATAATACGTTACTGTCTTTTGCAATAATAACTACTCTGTTACTAGAATGTATTTTATACAAGTACTTTGTGATGGCTGTCGGTCCTGTGGTGGCCACAGCTGATTTTTTACTTAGTTACAGATCGGGGCGCAAGACTGGTACTGTGCCTTGGGCGCAGAAATACCTTTGTCCGGCTCTGCGGGAGCCCAAAACCAAAAACTAGTTTTTGAGGTCCCCACACAATTTCAATTAAATAGGGATTGGGTACGATCTTCAGATATGTATGAGATTTTGTTTTATTAAATTTCAGTGTCTTGAACTAATTTGTGCAGTCTCTTATTTTCTCTGCTGCATTCGCGAGCAAAATCAAGAAATAAAAATGCAACTGCTATGCAGTAAATCATGCAGAAACGTAGATTGGTTCTCGGTTATATGTTGGTAATTTATTTGTTTGTGTGCCTTCTAGCATAATTGATAAGCCTTGTTACCCTTTAAGGATAAAACCATATTTCATATTTTAGAGATCCTTTGCATATTTTCATAATATTATTTTTCCTGGATGAAAGATTCTGTAATTCGAATGTCATACATCATTTTAAATTATACTTAAAAATGTTATGTGGTATTATAAAGAATTTTAAAAGTTTTATTTATTTCTGTAACTCGTGTCCTCAACTTCACGAACTTATATCAGCATTTTCCAAACTTTTTAACGGACGTGTTTTTTAGGGTTTTGTAGGTATGACCACCAGAACCGTAGCAACGCTCTGGCACTGGGGCAAGTACCAGGGACGCGAGGCTTGACGGGCGCCATCGTGTGCGTTTTTTGTTTGTCACCACACTTGTATCGTAGAAGTGTAGACTTTTTTTTTGTCATCACTTGTATTTCAGAAGTAAGGATTTTTTTTTGTCATCACTTGAATTATAGAAGTGAAGACGTGAAGACCTTTTTTACCGACCGCACTATTTTATAAATTCAACAAAAAATAAAAAATAAAACTCATTTCAATTTTTATATATTTTTACCGACCGTCAACATATAGAAGGGAAGTATTGTGATCATACCGATTTTGACATTTCGAGATTTCGATGGATCTCCACGAATTGAGGTCCCCTACATAACGTTTTGATTATTTTTAGCATGATGTCTGTCGGTTTGTCTGACTGTCTGTCTGTCGGTCTGTCTGTCTGTTCGTCGGTCTGTGTAGAGCAAATTCGGCTAAAAGTATTTTTATGAAACTTCATATTTAAACTTTTGACATCAATGGCACGAGTTGATCAACTTTTGGTAAAAATCGGTTAACTAGAAATGGGAGTTTACTCGTGTCGGTTTTAAGATTTTTGCGAATAATTCACAGCAGAGAAACATTTCGAAAAAAATTATTTAACAAAAGTTGCTATAAAAGCAATAATTAACAACATTTATTTGAGACAAAAAAAAATTATTTATTTATTTTATTTATTTTTTTTTATATGTATGCAGGTACGTTTTCATGGTTATCGTAAATTATAAATACACATTATGAAATTGTCAACGTAATATAATACGTTATTGTCTTCCACAATAATAACTACTCTGCTGCTAGAATGTATTTTATACAAGTACTTTGTGATAGCGGATGGTCCTGTGGTGGCCACAGGTGATTTTTTAGCACATTTTGGTTAAAAAATCGTGTTAAAGTATAAAATTCTAAGAAACTGCTTTCCGATCCATAATATACATTTTAAAAGCTTCCTTTTGATACCATACAATAAATTTTGCAATCAGTTTTTTCAACGACAAAAAAAACGATATTTTTCAAAAAAATAATCCGATCAAAAATTCCTGTTGAACTATTCCCCATCATTGTATATTATGCAGATTTTATTCAGATTTTCAGATCAACTATTCTAAGAAAAGGGGCAGGGGACAAAATTATTGGACATATTTTTCACAAAAATCCCATAAAAAATTGATTTTTCAAAAGAAAAGAATGTTTGTTTATGTAGCATTACAAGCTTCTTGGCAACAATAAAAAAATAGATATCATTATAGAAGATTATTGTAATTTCAGACTATCTTAATTACTGTTAAAGTATGCGACATTAAAGCCCTTTTTAAAAACCATTAAGTTTTGTTAATTATTTAACTTTCACATTCTAACTTATTTTTAAATTCACTTTCTGAGTCAAATTCTTAGAAAATAGTAATAAACATCATTAGTAGGGTTGTTTATAAAGTCTAGCTAAAAATAACCAAAAAGGCAGTCTTGCAGAAGTCTTTCTACAGTTATAGTCCGTTCAAAGGTGAGTATGCAGTACAGGACATATGGAGTAGTTGTTTTTCATACTCTCTAATGGGTTTATACAATGACGCTATCCTTTTCTTGCTTGTCGACGTTGCCAGCTCTAAAACGCACTGATCTGTGAAGACGCAGTATTCTACAAATGGTCATTTGATTTTGTTGAGTGTTATTTTGAGTTTTATAAGACTTGATTTTTGTAAATCATACGAGTTTTTTATATTATAATTGACACATTAGACACTTTTACAACATTTGGCAACACCGTTCCCATTTGCCATAAGAGCAATACTGCATTCTCACCTTTGAACGGACTATAGAGTAATAGTCAGAAATCTTAAAAGAGAAGAACAGAGCAATAGTCAATTTCAAGACATCAGTTTAGTTATTTCCAGTGGCCAGTAGAGTTACTATGAAGTATTATACAAAGGCTAGCAAAAACTAACAGATTACCCTGCGCAGCTCAGGGAGTTGAAGATAAAATTTGTTAACTGCAACAGTAATTTAATTTTAAATTACGTTGTAAACAATATTGACATTTTGTTTTGGAGAAAATTTGGAAAAATCGGTTTTTGGTTTTGTTTTATAGATAAATGTGAATATTCACAAATATTGACCGATGTGCGATGTCCACGGTCTTATCGAAGCCAGCCGTAGTGTAAGCCATTACAGCATTACGTTTTCATGTGCTTTATGAGTCATGTGGATGCTTGTGGAATTAAATATAAACGCAAAATTAGGATAAAAAAATCTGCTTACACCAAGGCAGGCCAGACAGGGTACATGTTTCAAGTTGAAAGGTAAAAATTGCAAATGTACTGCTGGAGGTTAGTTTCTCACCGATTTATATTCGTTGTCAATAAGTATCTTGGAGGACAAGGACAGGACCGGCGTGAGGATTTGCGAGGTCATGTGCCAGGGCCAGCGGCGACGCTATACCAATCGTGGGCGTCGGCGAAATTAGCTTTACGAGGCCCCTTTCATTT
The DNA here is from genome assembly GCA_963971575.1 of Liopterus haemorrhoidalis. Taxonomy (NCBI): domain Eukaryota; kingdom Metazoa; phylum Arthropoda; class Insecta; order Coleoptera; family Dytiscidae; genus Liopterus; species Liopterus haemorrhoidalis. The sequence continues at coordinate 6,496,699 of OZ020622.1, read as the reverse complement.
CTCAGTAAAAAAAAAAAAACGATAGTAAAAACAAACTTTGATTTGGCCTAGTCTTCTGGCTTGACTTTTTAGCCACTAAACACTATATTTTATATAAAGTTATAAACACAACTTATAACTGTTATTATTAATTTTAAACACATATTTATATACACTTAATTTTAATATAAGTATTTACACTTATTTGTTCTTAACACTTAAATATTAATTTTCATGTTTATCAAATTAATTAATGATTTTTAAGTTAGGGTGACCATTTTCTTAAGAAGGCAATGCGGGACGGAGCAAAAAAAGGTCGTCACTTCCCAAATATAAGTGAAGAGCGAAAAAAAAAGGTCCTCACCTCCCAAATCCAAGTGAAGAGCAAAAAAAAGGCCCTCACCTCCCAAATCCAAGTGAAGAGCAAAAAGAAAAAAGGTCCACACTTCCCAAATCCAAGTGAAGAGCAAAAAAAAGGTCCTCACCTCCCAAATCTAAGTGAAGAGCAAAACAAAAGGTCCTCATTTCCTCAAATACAAGTTACAATGCGGGACAAAATGTTACAATGCGGGACTTTTGCGGGACGCATCTTAATGCGGGACACCCAATCAAAATGCGGGACAGTCCCGCAAAAAGCGGGACGAATGGTCACCCTATTTTAAGTTTTAGGTCAAATAAACGTTAAATTAAATAAGCTGTTTATTCGTTATTTATTTAAAGTCGAAGTAATAGAATCCAATGATAAAACCGACAAATATACAAATAAACATATTTTTGTCCAGCAAAGCGAAGTGAGAAATGTAAAAATATCATAAGTCATAATTATACTCTATCTCAGAAAGACTGATAGTAATAAAATTTATTATTTGTAAAAAGTTATTGTTTTTTCACACAGTAGCGGCCCACAAAATATGAATAGTTCGAAACGAAATATTGTTAAAAACCGACTGTGCCGCACATATTATATGGGAATACGAACTAGGGTTAAACACAATAGATCATAAAATTGTTACCCTAAAATTTTGAGGAAAAATATGATCATAATATGGTTTAATAAAATGATAAATAGTAATATAGAAATACACAAAACCAATTTAAACGTGTTTAAAATGTGCACGCTACTGGTAAATGCCTGACAAAAAGATTTCTTACTATCAGTCTTTCTGAGATAGAGTATAATATATAATATTAAAATTTTCAATAACTTGTAAAATTTTTGCGAGGCCGTCGGCGAAACGCTGGAATATTTAATAAATTTTTGGTAAAAACTAGAAATGGGAGTTTACTCGTGTTGATTTTAAGATTTCTGCGAGTATTTTACATTTATATTATTTATTATTATTAACAGAGATATATTTTGAAAAAAATTATGTAACCAAAGGTGCTATAAAAGCAATAACTAACAACTTTTATTTGATACATTTATTGATAATACGAAAAAAATTTGAAAAATTATTCGAAATTTTTATCTCTATTTTCTCATACTTTTTTTATTTATTTTTTTTTTATTTTAACAAATTAGGTACATCGACTACGGGGTCATTAGTACCTCATGTCGTTAGTTACAATTAATTGTATTTATAATTAAGTAATTGTATATATATGTAGGTTAGTAACAAGTAATAATAGTTAATAGGTATAATAATAATAGTTATAATAGTAATAGATATATACACGTACATACACACGTACATGCACACATATACAAGTAAAGTAATATGTGAGTGTTCTTCTAAAGGTGGATATTGAATTTCTTTTGATAGCCCTGTTTCTGTCAAGAATCTATGTATCTTTTCCCTATTTTCCGGGTTGTCTCCTAGGTCTTCTGTGAGATCTTTCCCGAGTTTTCTACAAATACTTTGTGATGGCGGTCAATAATTACATTAAATTTATTATCAGAGTTCTTGCCCGTTTTGAAATATTTCCCTGGCTTGTTTTAGACTTCAGTCCACCCCTGTAAGTAAAAACGGAAATACTACGAAAACAAATTTAAATTAGCATACAATGCTTGTCAACTAATCGACTAGTTGCAACATCTACCTACATAACTTTTATTTTGTAAACATTTTTTAAATAAACTTTGTTATGGATAAACTTTGCTATGAAAACATAACCTACATATTTTTTTAAATTACCAAAACAGATGTATTTCGAATAGAGAATCCATAAAACGTTTTATATTCTATACACATTTTTAGCAAATTCGCAATGTACACATGTTTTTAGCATCTGACTACCTACATTGACTTTTTCTGTTGAAATCAAAATGTTTGTGTATTCAATCAATAAACTTTTTCCTTCCAAATAAAACCAACGTTTTTAGTTTTTATTTTCACGCATGGTTATTTTTTACGTGTACAGATTTATGTTTTTTTTTTAGATATTACTAAATACGAGAAAAACTTTGTTCAAAAATTCTAAAACGGTCACTTTCACAACTTCATATATTTCGTAATACAACGTTTTCCAAACCCTTTTCACACTAGACCCAGCAAACATTTTTATACGGGCCAGTACTGGTAAAGCACATACTCCCCGGCATTGAAAGTAATGGGCCAGTACCCCGGTGTCCCCGTGGCCGTTACTGGCCCATTGATGTATCAGTTGCCGGCCCAGCAACGGTAAAGTGCAAAATAATCGCATTAGTTGCAAGATTTATTTCTGATGGTTTTAAGTAAAAAGTATGAGTGAAGAAGAGTGCTTATAAAATGCTGGTAAAGTACTTCGTATAGGCGGAATGCGAAATACAAATGTGAAGTACTTTATTAATACTGGCGTTGCACTTACTTTTGGTGCCAGTAATTTACCAGCATAAAAGCAGTTTCCCGGCATTCGGCCGTTAGTTGAATGTTTGCTGGGGATGTTTAAGATACGATGTTAAATTCAGACAGTTTAATGCCGGGTTTACATTGGTAGAATAAAAGAGCTAGTAACTAGCGCAAGTAACTAGAAACTAGTTACTATCCCTGTGTAAACAGTTAACAATGTGACTAGTAGAGTACTAGCTTCTAGTAGTTGGGCTAGGATAGCAGCTAGCTCGTCGACGTATTTACTAGCCATTATCTTTCACCCACTACGCAAAATTGATTCATTACAAATTGGAGGCAAGCGGTAACCTGTTATAACAAATAGAAAAAAAAAATAATTAAAATCAGCTTTGGCCATCACAGGACCGACCGCCATCATAAAGTACTTGTATAATAGTATATTCTGTAACAAGGTTGGAATGAGAAAATTCGATGCGAGAGGAACATTCCGAGCGCGAGCCGCAGGCGAGAAGAGAAGAGAAGAACCACGAGCATCGAATTTTCTCTTCCAACCGAGTCACAGACCCTACTTTCTCCACGACCACCAGAAAGAAAAAAAATAATTATTTTAACAAACATTTTATCTTAATAAATAATTTATATTACATAACAAATTAATCAATTAATTAAACTATTTTTTTATTTATTATTTGTTTAATTTTAATTTAATTTACCGCACATCGGCCACTATTTTAGGTTAGGAAGTTATGTTGCTTTTATTTAATGTAAACATTGCATATATCTTAATGTAACCTTACAAATACAAAAGACAACAAGTATGGAATAGTTATTCCATAACAAATGATGGAATGAAATACACGCGAAATGCATAAGATAAGTGCTTTAGAATAACATTCCAACTCTTGTGTTAGAATATTAACTTTCTGTAGTCAAAATTGGTTTTAGAATTGGTAAATTCTATAGAGGTCGTGGAGAAAATACATTCTAGCAGCAGAGTAGAAATAACTTGGCCTAATATTTTCTAACAGAGATATTATTTATCATGACCATGGAAACGTTACATATAAGTATGAAAAAATCTTAAAATCAACACGAGTAAACTCCTATTTCTAGTTAACCGATTTTTACCAAAAGTTGATCAACTCGTGCCACTGATATCCAAAGCTTAAATATGAAGTTTCATAAAAATCCTTTTAGCCGAATTTGCTCTGCACGTGTACACAGACAGACAGACATACAGACAGACAGACAGACAGACTGAAAATAGTCAAAACGTTATGTAGGGACCTCAATTCGTGGAGATCCATCGAAATCTCGAAATGTCAAAATCGGTATGATCACAATACCTTCCTTATATATGATGGCGGTCGGTAAAAATGTATAATAAAACCGTCTTATAGGCCAAAAACACGAAGTATCGTTCTGTCTATCCCCAACAGAGCCGCAGTAAGGGGGAGGGGGCGGAGGCGGCGACGGCCCCTAGCGCACTAAGGAAAAGGGCGCTGATGAGCTTGACTAAGGGGCGCCACATTTTTTTTTGCTCTTCACTTGGATTTTGGGAGGTGTGGACCTTTTTTTTCTCTTTACTTGAATTTTGGGAGGTGAGGACCTTTTTTTGCTCTTCACTGGGAATTTGCTTATCACTTTGCTCCCATTCCTTCCATCCCCAAATCTCAACTCCGTACATAAGGATACTCTTCACTATTGCATCGAATATCTTCATCCTCCAACCAAAAGAGCCATATTTGGGTAGCAAAAGAGCCAGATATGGCTCAAGAGTCATATGTTGCTGAATGATTACTCTTCTGTATTTATTTCCTGATTACTCCTAGCAAATTCAGCTTTCTAATTCTTTTAAAAAATATCTCTTGACATGAAAAGGTCAAGTTGAAATAAGTTGAAAATATGTGCTTTAGAAAGAAAACAGTAAGTATGTTTAAATGTTCAAGTACCTAACAATGGCATTTATACAAAAAGTTTCTTAAGAATTTGAATTGTATAATGATGCATAATGCCCCAAGATTTTCTTAAACGAGACGTTTTAACTGTTTTTAAACAAATGCATTGCTTTCAAGATTCTTTCAAGAAGCTCAAAACAAAATGGTAGCTTTTAAATTACACTACGAGAAATAATTTAGAATATAACGAATGTTTTATATAGTTTTTTGCATAATGAGGACAAATTAATATGACCTGTTATAAAATATTTCAAACACTGATTGTAATAATGAGTTTTCAACGTTTGATTTTAGATTCAAGATTAAGTTAAGACGAAATAGGTAATGTTGCTGACGCACTTCCGACTCTTACAATTTTTATCTACACATTAACCACGGAACTGCTGACATGACCAAAGATAGAGAGCATGCTGATCTGAATAAACAATGAAATACAATGTAACAATTTCTTAAATAACAAGTTTCAATGTTTCAATATATAATCATATAATCTCTATTTGTTCAATCTAGGGTGATAGGGTGACCATCCGTCCCGGTTTTAGGTCAATTGTCCCGAAAAATGTTCTCGGGACGCCCGATTGTCCCGGTTTTTGAGGTGAGGACCTTTTTTTTTTTTGCTCTTCACTTAGTTTTGAGATGAGGACCTTTTTTTTTGCTCTTTACCTAGTTTTGGGAGGTGAGGACCTTTCTTTTTTCTGTGTCCCGGTTACCCTTTACTGAAATCTGGTCACCCTAGTTCAATCTATCTTTTTTTGTCTTTGTCATGCTTTTTAAATATAATAGTGTAAGAATTCAAGTTATATAATAACTGTAGTCCTGTACGGATAACGAGCCACATGAGTAGGGTGACCAGACGTACTCTTTTTAGGGTTTTGTAGGTATAACCAAAAAACCCTTATACCGTCATTTTGTCGTTTGTCTGTCTGTCTGTCTGTCTTTCTGTTTGTCTGTCTGTCTGTGTGTCTGTCTGTGTGTCTGTTTGTGTGTCTGTCTGTCTGTCTGTCTGTCTGTCTGTCTGTCTGTCTGTTCGGTAAAAATTGTAGCCAAACGACTAAACCTAGAGAGTTGAAATTTGGCATGGTTATACAACTCTTTGACCCGCACATAGGAAAAATACTAAAACATCTAAAAAACATATCCCCCTAAAAATATAAACAAATATGTGCTCATCGAAAAATATTTTTTTATAATTCTGAGTAGGATATCAAATGAAAGTCCTTGGTACGTGGATTAACGATCAAATTTTTATTTTTGCAAAATAAATTATTTTGATTCGATTTTTGCCAAATATGTGCAAAAAAAAATTGTCCCACACCCTGTAGCCCAGATGGTTTAAACTAAAAATCTAAAAAAATTCTAAGTTATGTACATTGGTGTGAACCGGAATAGTACAACAGGAATTTTTGATCAGATTATGTTTTCGGAAAATAACGCATTTTTTGTGTTTTTAACTAAAACATGTAAAATATTTAATCCGTTATTTAACACAGTAAACGAGTGAACGTCCGTAGTACAGTGGTAACGTTCTCGCTTCGTAAGTTGCAAACTACTGTTTCCCGTCAATTTTAATTTTTTCTGTTTTTTTTGCATTTTTATTTTGTTTAAATTATTTTGTCAAAATTCTAGTTATATTTAGGCAAATGTTGCATTTAATTTTTAAAAGCGTAAATTTAATAACCAGTGAGAAGTGTTGAAATTATAATTTAATTCTATGTTTGAATGTATACGATATCAGAGGGGCGGAGTTTATGACTTAAACAACCAATGGAAGCCGTAGGCGCAATTTTCAAAATATTATTGAGCCCTTGCTATATAAAAAAATACTGCAAATATTTAGAAACCCAAATAATGGTATTAGGCATTCGAATTAAAATTAATAAAAAAATATTAACATAAAATTTGTTTTGGCATCCCAAATAATCATCATTCACTTACTAAATACCTGCGAAACCCTGAAATGTGTGAAAATTCACACTTCACATAAATTTTTCTATTTTTTTTTTTTTTCTCTTTTTCATTAACAAAATTGGACTATTCATTTGGCTTTGTGTAGAAAAGGACAAACAAACAGAAATTAATTTTTATATATAAGATTTATTTCTAGCTTATTTATTTTTTAATTATTGACTTATTATTTTTACATTATGATTTTTTCCACTTATTTTAATTATTTTACAATGATCGTACCATTTTAGATCAGGTATGTTTTTAATACTATATAACATCCTCTTGCACTTAATATTTTATATGTTGTGTAGCTCTGATGAAGAAATAAACTATTTTGAAACTAGTCAGCTAGATGTGGTTGCTTTAGTTATGTCCGCAACCCGTACTACATTTTCCACAAATACTCATTTACTATTATTGCTTTCCCGGCACACGGGCCCGGCATGTTTAGTTTACCAGTGCCCGGGCTTGCTCCCGGCGCTCCTGGTTTAACTCCCGTGGCCTAGATCCTGTATTTTACCATAATTTTTATTGCATTATTGAAGTAGAATAGCTTCATCTTTTAATTTTCTTTTTAACAGACTGTGTATCATAAAGCTCTTTTATTATTTCAAGGATCAAGTTCCTTATATCGAAAGAGGGTTTAGAAAAGTTTCAGATGAAAAATTCCCTAGACTTTTGTAGTGATGAAAAATGCGAGGTTTAACTAAGCGAAGAAATCCATCTAGTCTAAAAATCTACAATGTACTGTACAATTTTATTCGTTTAATGAAAGAAAACTGAGTTACGTGACTTTCATTTTTAAGTATCAAGTTGCAGGAGACTGTTGCATCAGCTAACATGATTAATGCAACTCATAAATCAAAGATAAAATGAATATACAGACTGGGAGTCCTTGCAACGGGAGGAAGCAGCTGCAATGGATCCTTTTTAGTTGTCATGTTAACGAATGTTAATGTATGCTACAACTGCTAGATACTCTTAGCAAATAACTTGCATTTAGGTTAAGAAATAGACGATTTTTCTACAGAACAAACAGAATCTCACTTAAGAAAACGGTGAACTAAAGTTCTCACGAGTTTCTTATACAAAACCAGTGGCGCAGCAAAGGGCGGGGGCGGGTTTGGGCCCCTCCCAGGACCAGCAGATTACACGGCGCTGCTCGGAGAGTTGAAGATAAAATTTGTTAACCACAACAGTAGTTAATTTTTCAATTACTTCATTGTAAAAAATATATATTTTTTTTTCTCGAATAGCATATATTTGTTTATATTTTTAGAGGGATATGTTTTTTAGTTGTTTTAGTATTTTTCCTATGTGCGGGTGAAAGAGTTGTATAAGCATGTCAAATTTCAACTCTCTAGGTTTAGCCGTTTGGCTACAATTTTTACCGAACAGACAGACAGACGACAAAATGATAGTATAAGGGTTTTATGGTCATACCTACAAACCTTAAAAAACAGAAAAATTAGTATAAAACACTCGTTACATGAGGCTTTTTGCCACACTTGTCGATTAGCTAACTTCGACGCTTGTGTCAAAATCATGCTTTATGAAACTTATGATTTGATATACTATAATAATTTTTTTATCAACATGATAACAATTCTAAATAAAGGAAATGCTTATCAGTTTCCTGCCTCGAGCGGTGGCCATAAGCCACGCTAGTCCGGAAATGCTAATCAGTTTCCTATGCTGTGCGGAAATCGCAATCACAAGTGAGCGGAAAGATGTATCACAAACATCGATGTGTCTACAGATCAAGCCATAATCGAAATTTTGATGAAAATGTTTCCTGGTCGATTATTTTCCAGAAATGACATCGACTCACCGCCAAGATCTCCAGATAAGGTAAAGTTAAATAGATTCTTTACTTAACAAATTATTTTATTGTCAGTACATTTCGGCTACGAAGTAGCCATCTTCTAAATATCCAATATTATTCTGTCTTATCTATCCTCCTAATACATTGTACTTTATACTTTCGTTAATATAATTAGAAAAAAAAAAGGTTAATAACATACAGTTTCCAGAATTAAAATAACAAAACTGCTTAACAGATCTATCCTCACCCTGAAAACTTATTTGAACGTATTCTACAGATAGGTTTAACATTTAAAACGTTCGAACATCCCTTAAAATATATTTTGATAACTCAAAACTGATTTTTACTTTCTTAATTCTTACTTTCTTTTCTGTTTGATAGCATTTTTAACTGAAGGCAATTTTATAGTCAGCAAAAATTTTCAAAATTTATGAAAATGTGTTTAAACCTTAAAAAACTGCATTATCTTTATCAACTCTTATGTATTTTTTACACATTTCATCAATTTTATTAATAAAATACCTTCAACTGTAGTTTTTCAATTCAGTTTTGGTCTGAAATCGTCTCCTAAATAGTAGAAATATGAATAAACATCTTTTATTGTCTGGTACAACCTATCCGTGCTGAGCAATGGTGACGATCAACGCCACGGTTTCGAGGAAAAAATGCATGACCTCAAAGGACCATAAGAAATATTGCAAATGATATACATGCACAACAAACTGCTCCCACATGTTAACAGGCGAAGGATTATATCGCCGTAAATCAATATGTTCAGAAAACAAAATATTTCACCGAGAATTTTTCAAAAATTGGTTCGAGCCGTTTGACCGCGTCAATATAAATTTTTCTTGTCAATCTCGCACACATCCTCGCGCCTGCCCTGGCACATGGCCTTGGAAATCTTAGCGCCGGCCCTGAGTAAATATTTATTTATCATTGAAAAACAATACACTGAACATAACAAACGCATTACTTCTGCACAACTTCTGATAATTACCGGCATAAAACTACATGCGATTATACACATATTTACACGTATCTACTAGCAATATTGTGTTTACTAATAGTGTCTGCCGTGACCCCCCCCCCCCGATATCTAAGCAGAAAAATGTTTTAGATTAAATAATTTCGATGTTTTGAAAATTTCGATTTATGTTAAAAAGTTTTAGTTTCCGTTTAAAGTATATTATTTTATTTTAAAATTTTGAAGATTTTTAAATGGAAATATATTTTCTTTTGACAATATTTTTTTTTAAATATAATTTACAGGGAAGTCCGTGTATTCTCGGTGAAACATATTTAATATAAGATTAATAAATAAAACATTCGGTAAGTTTCACAAATATAAGTTTAATGTTGCTCTATACGTATTTCGGCAGTGACGCCATCTACAGGAGTTCAAATTACAAACTTAACTTATTTTTTAAGAGATACATTCAGTGGGAACAAATATTAATGGTAGGAAATACAAGTGTAAACCATATTATAGTCTATCTCAGAAAGAGCGATAGTAATAAAATTTATTGTTTGTAAAAAGTTATTGTTTTTTCACACAGAAGCGGCACACAAAATATGAATAGTTCGAAACGAAATATTGTTAAGAAACAACCGAGTGTGCCGCACATCTTCTATGGGAATACGAACGAGGGTTAAACACAATAGATCATAAAATTTTACCTAAAATTTTGAAGAAAAATATGGTCACAGGCATGCGTTTAATGATATGATAAATATGGTCACAGGCATGCGTTTAATAAAATGATAAATAGTAATATAGAAATACACAAAACCAATTTAATTGTGTTTAAAATGTGCACGCCACTGGTAACTGCCTGACAAAAAGATTTTAACTATCGCTCTTTCTGAGATAGACTATAGCTAGGGTGACCATCCGTCCCGGTTTTAGGTCAATTGTCCCGGTGTCCCGAAAAATGTTCTCGGGACGCTCGATTGTCCCGGTTTTTGAGGTGAGGATTCTTTTTGCTCTTCACTTTGAATTTAGGGGAGGTGAGGACCTTTTTTTTGCTCTTCACTTGGATCTGGGAGGAAACAAAGATCTTCTTTTTTTTCCCTGTGTCCCGGTTTCCCTTCACTGAAATCTGGTCACCCTAACTATAGCAGATAAGGGAAAAAGTTTTTTGCCGATTTATTAGGGGTGAGTTGTAAAAATAAGGTTAGTTTGTAATTTGAACTCCTGTAGATGGCAGTCACTGCCGAAATACGTATAGAGTAACATTAAACTTATATTTGTGAAACTTACCGAATGTTTTATTTATTAATCTTACAATAATTTTTTTATTCAAAAGTTTTTATTGTTAAATGAAAAGAGAAGAAATTTTTATTTGACGTTTTGATCTGAAGTTTTGAAGTGAATTTTTCTTTATTTTTTTTTGCAAAAACTCAAAAGGCAGCGCTCGTATTGATATTAAATATATACTAATAACAACTGCAACAGTTAATGTGGCAGATACAGATTAAAATAAGCCATATTTCCACTTAAAAATAATTTGCAATTTAATTTTTTTAATAAATCTCTAAAAAAATGTATTAATATATTTCCATTTTTCATTATCATAATGTCAAAAGGATATGCCTCTAGGCAAGTTTTTTGCTATAAAGGTGTTAAAGAAAATTTATCAAACAATGGTTTTTATAAGCAATATATCAGTCTGCGTTTGAGAAATTGTTTTCCCTTTTTTATAAAATTTTTTATACTGTATTTATTCGCGAAACTGTGATTTAGCTTCTTTGATATATTTTCCTTAAAACGTGTTTTTAAGGTTTCATAGTTAAAACCAAAAAACCAATATACCGTCAGTTGTATCTGTACTAAAGATGGGCATTTAGGCTCAATACGGTTTTTTTTTTAAACACTTACATGCCTGTATATCAAATATATTTTTTTTTTTTTAAGGCAAATTACAATTCAATATTGTAACTCAATATGCTTCCTTGGGAAGCCACACAGCGCTGAAGACGGTTCTTCCAATGCTCATAGCAGTGCTGGAACTCGGATACAGGAATAGCTTTCAGCTGGTCGGTTACGGGCGTTTGAATGTTTTCGAGTGTTCCAAAATGACGTCCTTTGAGGTGATTTTTCAATCTTGGGACATGGAAAATGTCACAAGGACTCAGGTCAGGCGAATAAGGAGGCTAAGGAGCCACAGGAATGTTTTTACTGGCCAAAAACTCGTTTATTGAAATTGCAAGATTTTTCTCATCCCCAATTCATTGGTCAAATCTGATGAACGGTAGTGTGAGTCAAATTCAACTCTTCCCCGATCATTCTGACTGTCAACCGATGATCTGAACGCACAAGATCCCAAATTCTGTCGAAATTTTCATGGGTTCTTAAAGTTGAAGGCCTTTCGCTGCGTGATTCATCTTCAATCAACTTCTGAAAATGTTCTTCCTTCTGAAAATGTCTTAAACCACCAAAAACCTGGATCTTTGACAAAACACTGTGTCCGTAGACCTGCTGAAGTTTTGCAAAAGTTTCCTTTGCACTGTTCCCTAGTCTGAAGCAAAACCGTTGCTCGAAATGAATGTCACTCATTTTTAGAACGCTCTAGAAAAAACTGTTTCACGAAAAAAATTGCTACGGACAACAAAATTACTCTAGCGAGTTCAAACTCGTACTGAAGGTGTATCACAAGTTCACCTGCCGCCCCTTCAAGTCCCTCGTCCCAAATGTTGCAGATCAAACACTATGTTGCCAATCCGGTTATTTAATTTACACACCTCGTATATCAGCACCTTAGAGGTAAACTGTATCAAGTCACATTTTTATCAGAAATTACATTTTAGTGCCAAGTGACTTAATACTTATAGTCCGTCGATTGGAAAATAATTTGGAACTATAGCTCTGGCCAGTTTCAATATACGTTGCTTTAAAACTGTATCAAGTGGATCAACGCAACGAAGTAAACAATCATAAATCGTCTTTTCTGACCTGTTTATCATTTGTGACTTAATACAAGTTACCTCCGAGGTGCTGATATATTTTTTAAAATTTCACGGACCGAATAGATTTTGCCGTGGACCAGAGGTTGAAAAACACTGCTCTAAATGATAAAATGTATACTTTCCATTCTCTTGTTTTCCTTTTCCGTTCCACACACTGTACATCTTGTTAAATGTATATGTACACATTATAGTAAAGAAAAAGAAACAATTTGTCAAAAAGGAACTACACTTAAAGCATGTTTCGCGTGACGTAAAGTATCAATGTAAGCCGTAGATGGATGATTTCAGTGGCGTACGTGCTTGAAGGGTACGTTAAACTTAGAGGCGAACACTTTTTGTATAGCTCTAATAAATTGCGTATATCACCGCAGGTCAGGCAACCATATTCGTTTCTGTGTTATGCGGGTCGCATTATGAACGCTGCAGGGGCAATGTTTACTTTTCGGGTTAAAACATTGAAAGATTTTTCTTGTCGACGTTTTCAGAGGTAACTTATGAAATATTGTAGTAGAATTGTCAAAATTGCTTGTCAATTAAGCTTTATTATATCAGTAATAACAAAAGATATTTACATTGATACATAAGACAAGATAAATAAAACACGTTTTTTTAGTGTAATTCAACTGGTTTTGTTATAGTATGAAAATGAATTTATTTAAACCAAATATGCTCCATTATTATCGACAACGTTTTGCCATTTTTCGGGTAGAGCCATGATGCCATCGGTGAAGAACTTCTGTGGTTTCTGGTTGAAAAACTGAATCCAGTGGTTTTCACAGGTTTCTTTTGAAACCAGCTTAATTCCATTGAGAGAATTCTGCAGAGATCGGAATAGGTGATAGTCAGAGGGTGCTAGTCTGGACTATACGGTGGATGCAACAAAATTTCCCAACCAAGCTCTCGCAATTTTTGACGGATCATCAAAGAAGTGTGTGGTCTTGCGTTGTCATGATGAAAGACAACACCTTTCCTATTATTCAATTCGGGCCGTTCTCTTTAAATTGCCTGGCGTAATCTCTCTAGTTGTCCACAGTAGAGTTGAGAATTAATCGTCTGACCAACTGGAAATAGCTCATGGTGGACGATTCCCTTCCAGTCCCACCACACACACAGCATCACCTTGTTTGGCGTCAATCCTCGCTTCGCGAACGCTTGTGACGGCTCACCATCCCTTGTCTACGATCTTTTACGCTTCCGATTGTCGTACGTGGTCCATTTTTCATCACCGGTTAGGACACAGAAATGGCTCGATTTCATTGCGTTTCAGCAGCGAATCGCAGGTGTTAATTCGGTCAATCATGTTTTTCGCGTGAGGAACCCATATATCGAACTTCTTTTCGTAGCCAGCTTTCCGTAAATGGTTCAAAACAATTTTTTGGTCAATACCTAGCTCCGTACTAATATCGACACTACTGATATGCCTATCTTGCTGGACTTTTCAAGAATTTCATCAACTTTTTCACTGATTGGACGACCAGAGCGTGAGTCATCTTTCACCTTAAAATTACCAGAACGAAAGCGAGCGAACCATTTCCGAATAGTAGATTTTGATAAAGTACCTTCACCGTACACAGCACAATTTTTTTCACAAGCCTGCGCAGCGTTCTACCCTTTGTCGTAATAATATTGCAAAATATAGCGCAATTTTTCATTACTTTTCTCCATTTTCAAACGCAACTTTCCAACCACTGCACAAATTTTGATATTTAGGCACTCAAAGTAACGCTCGAACTGTCACATTTCCAACGAGCTTTTAGTGGTGTCGCTGCGATCTGTTTTTCCGGAGTTATTTGCAATTGGCGCCGTCTATCGGCAAAAACGCCACGAACTTTTTCCGACCATATAAGTTAATTAAAAAATTGATGTGAAGTGTGAATATTCACACATTTCAGGGTTTCGCAGGTATATAATAAGTGAAGGCGGTATGCTGAGTGTGTAGGACAAATTTTACTTTGTAGTAATCACGGCAAAATAAAATGTAACGATATTTTTAAAATAATTTATCGTCTGTTAATCATATAATAAGACTGGTTATTAAATTTACGCTCTTAAAAATTAAATACAACATTTGTCAAAATATAACTAGAATTTTGACACAATAATTTCAACATAATAAAAATGCAAAAAAAAACGAAAAAAATAAAATTCATTCTGTACTCGAACTCGGAACCCTTCGTTTTCCAGTTAATAATAGCTTACGATACCAGTGCTCTAACCCATTACGCTATCGTACGCCTTGCATGTGAGTGTGTTACATTGATATAACTTTATACTTTATACGTATTTTCCGAAAACATAATCTGATCAAAAATTCCTGTTGTACTATTTCGGTTCACACCAATATACATTACTTAATTTTTTTTTAGATTTTTAGTTTAAACCATCTGGGCTACAGGGTGTGGGACAAAATTTTTTCAAAATACTTTATTTTGCAAAAATAAAAATTTGATCGTTAATCCACGTACTAAGGGCTTTCATTTGATACCCTACTCAGAATTTAAAAAAAATATTTTTGTTTTCGATGAGCACATATTTGTTTATATTTTTAGGGGGGTATGTTTTTTAGATGTTTTAGTATTTTTCCTATGTGCGGGTCAAAGAGTTGTATAAGCATGCCAAATTTCAATTCTCTAGGTTTAGCAGTTTGGCCACAATTTTTACCGAACAGACAGACAGACAGACAGACAGACGACAAAATGACGGTATAAGGGTTTTTTGGTCATACCTACAAAACCCTAAAAAATGGTCCTTACAGCCTGCCTAATAATTTTTTCTCCAAGTATTTATGAGGAGGGGGGTCAATTTTAAACCACCCTACGGACCCCCCTTAGCACCGTTCCTGTTTAGAATAAAGAAAAGATTACTCTGCTCAACAAATTTAAACTTTTTTTTTTGCTGACTTCTGATACTGATCTGATACTTGTTTTTAACAAATTTTGGGGTGCTCATTTTTCCCAGACCTGATATTAAATATATGTATGTTTGTTCGTATGTAGGTGCAAGCAGTATTGAGAAGTTTTCCGGAACTATAATCACATCCTAGGAATTATTTAACCATAAGTAATTCGCTAACAGTTTAGTTGCATCTTTCCGGTAACAGTTTATAAATCAGAAACTCTAAGTAGTTAAGCATTATTTACTTAACTGATACATTCTGTTACTTAAAGCTTAACTGAAGGATTTGAGAAGAGATTACTAGTAGAGACATCTCGTTTAGAAATTGTAAATAAGAAATATTTCAAGTGAAAATTCCACTTGACTACTAATCAGATTTCTATGATCTCTAGAAATGGTTACAGGTGTAATTTTATGAAATAATTTCCAGTAATTAAAAGAATAATTAGTGTAATAAAATATTGTTGTTTATGGTAAACAATAGAAGTATATAAAACAATGAATAAAGGAACTAACAGTCCTTTGTTCTAGTTTTTCAAAGACTATTTAAGTTTTGAGGACGTTGACAGCGAGCTTTTGTATTTTATTTTAATGAACTTTTATAATGAACTTTACAATTAAATACAACATTATATTGTGTTTTCATTATTCTTAAAATAAATAAAAAAGTTTGTTAAATAATAAATCACTTACCAAGATTATTTTCTTTTTCTTTAATTTCTTTTTTCCTCTCCATTACCTCTTTTATCCATGTGTATCCGCAGCCATTTCCGTTTAAAATATCTTCTCTTGTTCCTCCTTTGCTTCTCATTTCTTCACATCCTTCCAGCATATGTTCAACGTTTCCCTTTCTTCTCTGCACATTCTACATCGTTTATCCTCCTCTTTTAACCAAAATTGGTTCACCTTTTCTTCATTCCCACATCTAAACCTTTCCATTATACTTTTTTTTTTTTCTCCGTTTCCTATTTCTTTTATTCAGGGTGTTTGTTTGAAACGGGGCACCCCGAAAATTTCCTTTATTTGTAAAGATACAAAAAATCTTCAGAACAAAAGTTAAACTAGACAAAAAGGCCCATCTAAAGGTTACTATAAGAATTCTGAGGCACTTCCGGTTTCACCGGAAATTATGTCAACTTTTGATCTAGCATAGGGAATCGATAATTTTATATTTTTTTCCTAAAAGTACATTAAATTAGCTTTACAATGACACCAAAAAGTCATATTTTTATGTTAACCATTTCAAAATGGCGACCATTTATTTACAAAATAATAATCAACATAAGTTTTACAAAGTTGAATGTAGCAAGCTTTGAAAACAATAAAAAAAGAAACAAAATATCTCTAAAATAAACTGTTATAACTAGTTATTATATGAAATAACATGAAATAACTTAAATTTTAATTTTTCAATTAAATGTTTTATAAATAACAAGAGTTTAATAGTTTAAGTGCAATCCGGGATATCCAAGAGTGTACTCTTATAAGTGCGATGGAAGAGTTTTTATTAAGAATGAGAAAATGTGTGGACAATAATGGTGGTTTGATCGAACATATGTATGTTTTTTTTTTTGTAAAATAATTGTAAAAAATAATATTTTTTTTTTCTAAATAGTCAAATAGTTTATTTTAGAGATATTTGTTTTTTTTTTATTGTTTTCAAAGCTTGCTACGTTCAACTTTGTAAAACTTATGTTGATTATTATTTTGTAAATAAATGGTCGCCATTTTGAAATGGTTAACATAAAAATATGACTTTTTGGTGTCATTGTAAAGCTAATTTAATGTACTTTTAGGAAAAAAATATAAAATTATCGATTCCCTATGCTAGATCAAAAGTTGACATCCTTTCCGGTGAAAGCGGAAGTGCCTCAGAATTCTTATAGTAACCTTTAGATGGGCCTTTTTATCTAGTTTAACTTTTGTTCTGAAGATTTTTTGTATCTTTACAAATAAAGGAGATTTTCGGGGTGCCCCGTTTCAAACAAACACCCTGTATACAGCGGTCTTTGCACGTTGCAATTTTTTTTGTACTTATTATTGTACCTTGATTCATTTATTCTTTCGTTCATTCTTGTTCCTGTATGTCCTTCATTCTTTCTACCATCTCCTGCATTCCATGTCCACTTTCTCTTTTCCTCCTTACTTCTTCTGTTGAAAAGCCTCCGTATTCATACATTTTACTACTTTTTATTTCCCATTTTGATGTTTTTTTCTGTTTATCTCTATTTTCTAATTCCTTCCAACATTCGTTTAATACTTGTTTTTCCGGGTTTTTGGTTATAGGGCAGTCGCTTGTATAAACCTGTCATAAAAAAAATGATGTAAAACCATTTCAAATTCAATGATACTTATATATTAAATTTATTATATAATTAGAATAATAAAAACAACAATCAGCTGTTTGCACAATGGGGGTAAGATCGTCAGCTGAGGGATTATAATTGCTGAGCAGGCATTTAGCCTAAGCATATTATAATGTAATTAATGATGTAATTGACGATCTTTACCCCGTTATATCGGCAGCTGACTATCATTTTTATTTAATATAATATGAAAACAATGAAATTATAGCTAAATTTTCTTGAAAACTTGTAATTCGGGTCGTTTTCCCTGCTGAAATTTGCCACGAACATTGATACGTTGAATTGTTCTGTATGGAACACTAGTTAATTCCGCACTTCTAAATATAGGTTTGTCATTACCTTCCAAAACTAACTTTTTATAAACGTTCAGTATCACAACTTTGTAATCTTCTGATAAGAGACATTTTTATTTAGTAGCCACGTCTACATTTTGTCATATTAAATGCATATATTCTTTAAATAAAACTTTTAGAAAGATTAGGGGAAATATAATATGAAAGTAATATTTGAAAATATTTTGATAATTGTGAGAATAATAAACAACTGACTTATAACGTTTAATAAACAACAAAATTCAATTTTAAAATTCTGAGTGTAACTGAAATGCAAGATCAACCTTCACTGGTGTATTCTATGTTTACCAAGTTGAATGGAGCTGGTTGTAATGTAAATTTAAAAGAATTACGAATATTTTAACAAAGAGCTGACAGTCATACACTTGGGCGAACAAATGAAATATAAACAACAGAATATTTAAATAATCTATTTTGATTTTAAAATTAACGAGTTGAAAAGTTTTTAAGAAATTATGTTCAGAAATACACGTGGAACACCTTTCACTACACCATTAGCGACTGCCCAGAGCTGAAAGTCCGCGCGTGTATACAAAGGGACATACGTTGAAATTACCATATTATAATATAACAAAAAAAGACAAAAACTATGAACGTACGTTACAGTAAGAAATCGAAATACGTTCTTGACATCTTATATAAAACTGTGAAATAGATATATATTTCTTTATCGGTTCTCAATCGATCAATCTGTCAAGTAAATACTCCTTTACTATATAATGCGTTTCCATATAAATACTTTACCGCCCAAAGTTTACCACAGTCGTGTTGTTATGCTGTGGTACGTGTAAGTTTAACCTAAAAATTAGCAGTTGTTTTCACGAAAAAAACTTTTTTTTTAACGGAGACTATTCTGTTTTAGTGAGTTTTCTGGTATATCTAGGTTTTTTCACTGTATAGGAGAGTAGAGAAAGCGTAACATTTTATATAATATTATTAGAATTCTTATTTATAGACTTCTTTTTATTTTTATTTTGAAAATTTCAAAAGCTTCATTGAATCAGAGCTTAAAGTGCTTATGTCGAAATGAACAAAATGTTAGTTTATTAAAAATAATAAAAAAGTTAAAGTTCCGCTTCAAGAATAGAAGATTCAGCATTATTCCCCGCAGACAAAACCGAATGTCAACAATCGAACTGTGCCATTCGGAATTACTAATGAGAAAATTATAAAAGAAAAGTAAAGACATTATTCTGATAATGTTAGAATTTTAAACACACCTTTAAATTAAAAAAATACAGATTAATGTTAAGAAGATTATTTTTTTCAATTTTTTGTACTATCCCAGAAATAATTATTTTTCTTTTTTAAATTTACTGTAGGGTATTAAATGAACTTCCCTTAGTACTTATATTAATGAACAAACAATGATTTTCAAAATATTGTTGATTTTTATTAAATTAAAATTTTTAGGATTTCGCAGGCATGACCAAGAAACCCTTCTACCGTTACACATATATCTGTCTGTCTGTTTGTCTGTACTGTAGAAACTGTGTCTTAAAGGCTGGACCTAGGGAGTTAAAATTTGGCATGCATGTGTAGTTTTTAACACGCATTTAGTTATATGATTTAGTATTACAAATGAAACGTTTATCGAATCGTTTTACGAATTACTGTTAGATAGAAGATCCAGATCTCGACACCACTGACGTATCTATGGAAATATAGTATTCTATGTATCTATGGAAATGATATACCATGAGTTCAAAAAGTAATTACATAAGGGTTGGCCATGGAAAAAAAAATAATGTCTGCTGCAAGCTTTATATAACAATAAATAACTTATGACAACAACAATAGTTATGGCATTTAGTTAATTCTAAAGCTTGCAGTAGACATTATTTTATTTTTCCATAGCCAACCCTTATGTAATTACTTTTTGGACTCATGTATAATGTGTAGTGAGTTGTCAAATGAATAAAATGTATGAAGTTTTGATTGAATATTTATTTAGTGTTCTGCAGAGGACATATCTTTTTAGGGTTTTGTAGGTATGACCAAAAAACCTTTATACCGTAATTTTGTCCTCTGTCTGTCCGTTCGGTAAAATTTGTAGCCAAACGGCTAAACCAAGAGAGTTGTAATTTGGCATGCTTATACAACTCTTTGACCCGCACATAGGAAAAATATTAAAACATCTAAAAAAATTTATTCACCAAAAATATAAACAAATATGTGCTCATCAAAAAAAAAAAAAAATTTTTTAAATTCTGAATAGGGTATTAAATGAAAGCCTTTAGTACGTGTATTAACGATCAAAATTTTATTTTTGTAAAATAAATTATTTTTACGCGATTTTTGCCAAAATTGTGCTTTTTTTGTCCCTGTGACTCAGATGGTTTAAGCTAAAAATCTGAAAAAATTCTAAGTAATGTACATTGGTGTGAACCGGAATAGTACAACAATAGAAATGTTTCATCAGATTATGTTTTCAGAAAATAACGCATTTTTTGTGTTTTTTTGGTTGATGATGTAAATATTTAATACGTTATGTAACACAGTGAGCCAGTACGCTTTCATGGTGTAATGGTTAGCTTTCTCTCTTTCTAAGTTTCTAGGGTTCACTCCCGGACCACTCTGGAGACCATTTTATTTTTTTTGTTTTTTTTTTTCATTTTTATTTTGTTTAAATTATTTTTTCAAAATTCTAGTTATATTTTGACAAATGTTGCATTTAATTTTTAAAAGCGTAAATTTAATTACCAGTGGGAATTGTTGATATTATAATTTATTTCTATGTTTCAATGTATACGAAATCAGAGGGGCTAAGCTTAATGACGTGGGTTCTGAAACAATTGGCGTTCAGAATTTTTGTGTTTTTAATTTTTTTTTCTTTTATTTGTTGGCTCTAGCAGCTTTGGCTACTAGCCAGTGTTTTTAAATTAAATTTGCTAATATTTTAATGATAACACTATATAGTTGTTAAATAATGACCTAATAGCAAAATCATATATGACAAGAATAATTTATAATAAAAATACAAACTTTTATTTCTATTGATGTTTTTATTTCTATGAATATTTGGGGAGTTACGGGGGAACATTCTAAAGCTAAACTTTTGAAATATCTCCCTTATTATTGACTTAACAGTATAAACGTGCAAGATAAAACTATTTATAATAAAAAATCAAATGTTCTTGTTGTATTTTTTTTTTTAATTGGATGAATATTTGGGGAGTTACTGAGGGGCACCCTAAACCCAAAATATACATATATCTCCCTTATTATTGACTTAACAGCAAAATCGTATATTAATTGAAACTAAAATCTTGAAATATGTCACTTATTATTTAATTTACGTGTATATGAGGAAATTTTTTTCTCTTCATTGAATTTTTTTACTTATTAAAATAATATATTAAAATATTATTAACTTATTAAAAAATATGTATAGTAATATAAATAAACTTCTTAAAGTTTATTTAGGAGGCAAGGGGAGTTATTACTTATAAGGGTTAAATATTTCATTTATCATTTAGTTAACAGCAAAAAGGAATTTGAGAAAAGAAACTATTCCTCTCTGTTCAATAAATTGTTTAATAAAATATATATTACAGAATACTGTACACGCCAGTGTTGTTTCTAGGTTAAGCCAATATTTTTGAGTCTAAATTGCTTTTAGAATTAACAGAACAGCTTTAATTGTCAAATTGTCCATCAAATAATATGCGGCATCCAACACTTAATACTAGACTCGTATTTAGTGATTTATATTCTAGCAGTGTTCCCAAGTCTCCAAACCATTTATCAAAACCATTGGCGTAGATTGGAGGGGCATATTCCTTCCATGTTCCAGGTCATATTTGCGGTTTCCAGGAGACATCTGCGTGATAGATGGCAATAGTACTTTATCCTTGTTACTCCATGTTACCAGCTTATACATGCACATGTATTTTTACAGCTAAAATGGCTTTTGATTGATTACGTTTTTTAAAAGCTTTATTGGTTACAGTTGAATCATTAATGCGAACCGGTAAATTGCGGATCTTCGTGTTCTTTGATCGGTAACGGTACGGAGAAATTCACTTTCCTGATTCATGTTAATTAATACTGTTTTTAAAACATGATATTTTACAAATTTGAATTTGATTTATTGAATACACGAATAACTTTCAGGATTCAGGTATTAATGCATTAGAAATCAGTGCCGTACATAGGATAAGGTTAAGTGATTTAACTTCAAATATACAAAAGACTTGTAGAATGATATAACATTAATTAAATTTAGTATTTGGACCTCAAAAGGTGCACCAGGGCACATTAATGTGCCCCGAAATCTTAAAAAAAACTAGTATCGTTTTCATTTTAACATCATTGTCCGAATATACATACAATACTATTAATAAGAATAAAGTACACGAAGGAACTTTTTATGACGAATTGAAATTGATATATCCTAAATACAGGGGCGTCAGTATTCAGACTCCAACACTATTTGAATGAAAACCAATTAGACTTCTTCTATGACTACTTTGATGTGCCGCGAAACTTTTCTTCTCTGAAAAATATACCACGAGAGTAAAAAGATTGAGAAACACTGTAAGACGCGAAAATTACGCCAGATCCAGCGCCCACATAATGCGGAGTGACCCGAGCAACACTGCTTTCTGCATCCTGCAGATCAAAGAGGTGGCAGAAGATTTGCAGGCGGGAATGGACTCGATTTCTTTTTGGTAGGAGGCTTTCATACCACCCAAAACATCAACTATCAGGACTACAAGCCTAACTTTATACCCTGGATACAGATTTCTAAGCTCGGACAAGAGATCCATATACTTGAACCTATTTTCCTCCTCTTTGAGAGAGATATTTGTCTCAGCTGGACTTGAGAATTCAATCACAAACTCGTTTGGTCTCGATATCCAGGAGGGTTATGTCCGGCTTAGTGGCTGTCACTAACCTTGAGGTGGGGAAGTAGTAATTCCTATAAATGCGGTACTTGGAATTTTTCACCACCGATTCTATGTCAAAACGTACGATATAACTGGTATTTGGTCAATACCATAGGTTTGAGGTGGTAGTAAAGCACGCGGAGAGCAGCATTATGTCGAGACACGTAGCTCAACGCTGCAAGAGATGGACAAGCAGACAGAATGTGCATAATTGTTTCAGAATGGTGGTGACACAATCTAAAGAGTGTGGACTCCGTCATTCGGAATATGCGGGCCCTGTACGTCAAAGTATTTATAACACCATCCTGACACACAAACACAAAACCTTCTGTTTCCGATCTCAAACCAGCAGAATTAAGAAATAAGAACGTGAGATCGATGGACAACTCTAGACTTTTAATATGTTTGAAGAACACAGAGTCAGGCCCGGATTCTAGCGTAAGCGGGACAAGCGGCCGCTTCAGGCCCATTCAAGTCTGAGGCCCACTTCTAACCAACCGACATAATTTTTTGCCTTGTATTTCATGAGAGGATGACCTTTTTTTTGTTTTGCTCCTCACTTGGATTTGGGAGGTGAGGACCTTTTTTTTGCTCTTCACTTGGATTTGGGAGATGAGATCCTTTTTTTTTGCTTTTCGCCTAGTGATTTTTTTCTTTTCGTAATATTTATATAATAATTATAGTTTTATAATTGACTTTTTGTTTGTTGTGATTTTGTGTTTAAAGTCAAGAAATTTTTTTTTGGGGCCCACTTTTCTTTTGCACTTCAGGCCCCCCTGACCCTAAATCCAGCCCTGCACAGAGTGCATACTTTTATCAACATGTCTATCTCCCCTAGTTTCACCGAACTTGTAACTCTGTTGTACAGCGTTTTCCCAGACGGGACTCAAGTCTGCCAGGTTAAATCTCGTTGCTACTTTTCGCGCTGCATGGTAAAGAAACGCCCCTTTGCCACTAAATTCGGGCTTACTAACGAATTATAATAGTGGGCCCTGACTTCTGAGTCGATCGTGCAAACACTCCAGAATAAGTAATCCCCGACCCCCGTTTTGACGAAGGAGATAAATGCGCTGCACAGAAGATTTCGGGTGAAGACTGCGGTTTGATGTTCATGAAGCTAGTTCACTTCATTCCTGACCATCTTCTTCTTATCTTTCCTCTTAGAGACTTTGTTAAAACTCCTTTGGCCAGCTTTCTTCTTCAATATTTTTACTCGTGAACCCTTATATTTTGAACTCTTATTGTCTAACCATTTTGTCATTGTTGAGGTAATATCCATTTCATGCCATATTCTCTGTTTCTTACTCTTTATTTTCTACTGTATTCTCTTTCTTCTGAAGCCCAAATCGATCATTCTTATCCTATTTCGGTTTGTCTATGGCTAAGTAAAAAATTCCCCATTTTTTACGATGAAAAATTGTCTTTTATTTAATTTTTTTTTTCTGTTTTAACTGCTATTTGTCAGTGAATTCTTAAAATTTCGCTAACGAACGTGACATGTTTTTTTGGGTTTGGTTAAACTACGTGGATAAAGCGAGGCTTCATTTAAATTATGAATAATATAAAAGATTTTTGCATCTTTTTAAACCTTACGCTCAATGCTACTCTTTACATTGAATCATTAATAATATTTTTTGCTTTTTTACAGCTTTTTCTTTTATACAAACACAGATATTTCTTTATTTTTAATTTCACGCATCTCTTCCTAACATTGAAGTATCATATATCCTACTGTCATTTTCAAAACTAACTACAATTTTAGTAAGAGAAATTTTTTGATAAAAGTTTGGAATACATAAAATAGAATACCTAGCTTGCAAGTAACGTATGATAAGAGTAAAATTACGTATGTCTTTTAATAATTTTCTGCGTTTGAACTATAGGCTCGTCTTCGGCTCGTGTAGTAAACCTTATCCTCGTGAAATAAAGCTTTATATGCGATTCAAATACAATATTTTATCTACAAATAGGTATATAGTTTTATCATTAAAAAATTAGTAAACTTAATTTAAAAATACAGAAATTCTGTGCATCAATTGTTAAACCACGATAATGGGCTCTGATTCTGATAGTCAAAATCTTGTTCAAAAGATTAACAACTATCTTAAAATTCTGTACAATTGGCTTCTGTCGAATGATCTAATTATTAATGAAAGTAAATATAACTTTATTACATTTACTAAACGTAAAAAAGAACGTGACACAAGTCAATTAATTAAGATAAATAAATAAATCGATTGAACAAGTCCACTCTACCAAAATATTTGGAATTTATATAGACGAATGCTTAAACTGGGATGTACATATAAATAGTCTTTACAAGACAATATCCCAGGAACGCTGGAAAGTAAAATACCTCGCAAAAAAAATAGTACGAGCTTGCCGATCTTTAAGAAAAGGATAGTTAAATTTTTAATTTGTTTTGAGTGTTTTTATAATCTAAATGAGTATCTTATGCTGCAACAATAAATAAACAGATTTAATATTTATACTTATTTAAGTAATTAATTATTTATTTACTTTTAATTTGTATATTGGCGACCATTGATATTGTAATTTGTTACCTGTATATTTATTATTTACTTATTTTTTTAAATTTTGATTATAAAAATGCTATGAATTATTGACAATTTATAAAATAACTTATCCAATATTACTTGTATGTAATCTACTGAATCAATAAATATTATTACCTATTATTATTATTATTATTACTTCAGAAACTACATTATTAAGATGGCTACCAAACTATCAGATGACTGTAACCTACAACTATGTTAAAATATATTTATTTATTGTTTTATTTATTCTTATTTATCAATAATAATCCATTTATAAAGATGGGCTGTGTGAGGTACAAACAGCCCTCATTGCTGAGTGCCAAAAAATTTAACTAACTAACTTGCTGTGTATAAATCGTTCATTATTCACAACTGAGCACGCACGCGCATTCCATTATACACGGCGTGCAATATGTTCTCTATGTATTTACAATTGAACACATAATGCATTTATTATTTGATGAATTGTTCACTTTCCACTTGAGTCCAATCACTTGTCTAACTCCACGTTGATTATGAATACATAAAACTGATTTATTGACGACCTTAACTTCACTAACTGTTCTTAAAGACTCGTCGAGCTTTACTGTTTGAATAATACTGTCCATCCGGCGTCAGGTACCGCGTTTTATATGGAAAATCTTATACACAAAGTAATTTATTTTTTGTTTGGATTTGAAAAAAAAAAATGCACTTATGACTCATTGACTCCATTGACATCACCCCCAGTTGAGAAACACTGCCTTAGAGCACCAAATATAATTAATTGTACATGTTAGCAACCAAAATCTACTTTTAAATAAAATATTTTGAAACTGTTCGGAATAAATACTTCTTTACAGGGTAAATTTTGCGTGTAATTTAACTTTATATTTTTATTTTAATGTTTATAATGATAGATTTAATTAAATTAAAATAAAAGTCTGAATAAAAAGATTTTCGTTGCGTTAAAAGTGTTAGAACTTCCAGTGTGGAAATGTCCCTAATAATGCATTGTTAGTTGACGAGTTATTCCAGGGGGGATCAAACCAAATCCCCGCGAAAGAAAACCAGAGCACAGACAAATCTTTTCATTACATTTCCACTTCCATGGGCATGCTCTCATTCTTGCAACAGCGAACATCATTAGAGAGCCGTAATAACCTAGGACTTGTTTCATTCCATTTGAAATAATTATTTGAGCTCTTGGTACTTGCGGTGTACGATTCAACCACTTCATACTGTCGCACATTTCACATCACCGCACATATGACGGATTATACTAACACCAACGGATTGGGGAATACGCCAAACATGGATTACTGCATTTTAAAATGAACACGAGCTGTGGATGTTAAAAAATTTATACAGTATAGTAGGAATAATAAAATCATTTCAAGTTCAGAGCGTAAAGAATCGTTATAATTAATGGAGTGTCGAATATCCGGATCCGTACCCTTATCCGGGGATGATCAGTAATCCGTATCCGTTTTGCCAAGGTGGATCTTAAACGGACAGCCAGTGATGTACTGTGGGTGCTTTTCTAGGATCGGTCGAATCTTCAAGGTTGGCTGAATGAATTTAAATTTTTTTGTTGTACTTTATGGTACTTACTTTGAAAGGCCTGGAATACCTAATACCATTATTTAGGTTTATAAATATGTGCAATATATATATTTTTTATATACCAAGGTTCATTAAGAATTTGAAAATTGCGCCTATGGCTTCCATTGGTTGTTTTAAGTCATATGCTCCACCCCTCTGATTTCGTATACATGACATATAGAATGAAAATATAATTCCAATAATTCTAACTGGTTATTACAATTGCCAAAATATAACTAGAATTTTGAGAAAATAATTTAAACAAAATAACAATGAAAAAAAAACAAAAAATAAAATTGTCTCCCCTGCCCGGGAGGGAACCTTAGTTTGCTGCGTAGCAAGCGAGCAAGCTAATCATTAGACCAGAATACGCCTTCTAGTATAGTGTGTTACATAACTATAACTTTTGTACATCGTCAACAAGCAACACAAAACGTGCGTTATTTTCCGAAAACATAATCTGATCAAAAATTCCTGTTGTACTATTCCGGTTCACATCAATGTACATTATTTAGAATTTTTTCAGATTTTTAGTTTAAACCATCTGGGCTACAGAGTGTGGGACACTTTTTTTGCACAATTTGGCAAAAATCGCATCTAAATAAATTATTTTGCAAAAATAAAATTTTGATCGTTAATCCACGTACTAAGAACTTTCATTTGATACCCTACTCAGAATTTTAAAAAAATATATATATATATTTTTTTTTTCGATGAGCACATATTTTTTTATATTTTTAGGGGGATATGTTTTTTAGATGTTTTAGTATTTTTCCTATATGCGGGTCAAGGGGTTGTATAAACATGCCAAATTTCAACTCTCTAGGTTTAGCCGTTTGGCTACAATTTTTACCGAACAGACAGACAGACAGACGACAAAATGACGGTATAAGGGTTTTTTAGTCATACCTACAAAACTATACTAGAGGGCGTATCCTGGTCTAATGGTTAGCTTGTTCGCTTACTACGCAGCAAACTAGGGTACGCTCCCGAGCAGAGGAGACAATTTTATTTTTTGTTTTTTTTTTCCATTTTTATTTTGTTTAAATTATTTTGTCAAAATTCTAGTTTTATTTTGGCAAATGTTGCATTTAATTTAATGATCAATTGGAATTGGTGGAATTATATTTTTATTCTATTTGTCATGTATACGAAACCAGAGAGGCGGAGCATATCACTTAAAACAACCAATGGAAGCCATAGGCGCAATTTTCAAAATCTTAAAGAACCTGGCTGTATAAAAAAAGTACTGCACATATTTAGAAACCTAAATAATGATATTAGGTATTTGAATTAAAATTAACAAAAAAATATTTTAACATAAAATTTGTTTTTAAAGCTCTTAGATTAACAGACGATAAATTATTTTAAAAATATCGTTCATTTTGCCTTGATTACTACAAAGCAAAATTTGTCCTACACACTCAGCATGCCGCCTTCACTTATTATATACCTGCGAAACCCTGCAATGTGTGAAAATTCACACTTCACATCATTTTTTTATTACTGACGTGGTCATTTATCTCGGCTAACGCCTCGGAAATTAATATCCACAACTCGTGATAAAAAAAAACTCGTTTTCACTGCCTTCCTAGCTGCAAATAGTCATTCAACAGTGACTATTTGCGCCAAAAATGTTTAATTAACTAACCTTTATAACGCTGAATTAATTTTATTCGAACCTTACAAAATAGCAGTGTTGCAAATTCAGTCTTACCAAACTTTAAATTCTAAAAAGTAAATCTGAATATTCCATTAGTGACTTAAACAATTGAAAATTTATCCAATCTCTTAATCAGTTCGACATTTACATTCCATTAATGTTTAACATATGCCGAATTACTTTGAAAGCTGCATTCATCCTTAGAGCTTAAAAGCTGGGGTGCATTGAACTTTTCAGCTGGTATTTCTCATATACTGCATTCCTCTTTAAATACCTGTATTCCCCTCAGAAAGCTGCATACCATTTTATCACATATTAAGTGGTTGCTCCATGGATTAATATTTCATTTATCTAAAATTACCTCCATTATTTAATTTATAGACGAGGGTTGACCAATATATATCCGAACTCGCTTTAATTTATATACTAGGGTTGACCAATAAATTCTCGAGCTAGCCTATAAATGGCATTGCTGGCAGGAATAATATTTTGTTTTTAAGTTACATAGGTAAACATAAAAAAAATCTAGTATTTTATACTAATTACTAATGCAAATGATGACCAGAAAATGGAGAACGAAATGGAGTGATGACAAAAATTTGATGAAATTTTAAAATTTCGTAAATTTTTAAAATTTCAGGGACTGTATCTGCCGAAAAAGTTATCAATGTTGACGTACCACAGGGCTCTATTTTGAGACCCCTTTTATTTATTTTATACGTGAATGAACTTCCATCTATCTGTCATAACTCTAAATTATATATGTATGCCGACGATTCTGCAATCGTAAATAACGCATGTAATGCTCAAACTTTGGTTAAGAGGGGGGTAAAATCCAAAAAGATTTTGTTAGTTTATGAGTTTGCCGAGGTAACGACGTTGCCTTCAAAAATTTTTTGTATCTTCTTCAAAACATACTTTATATATGTACTTAGTTTGAAAATGAATAAATTTAACCATATATTCGAAAAAAATTCACAAAAACATGCTTAAAATGTGGTTATCAGACCCCCCCCCCTTAATAAACTAAGTTTTGATATTAAGCAGATTAATTCTATAACATTCATTTATTTAATTTTTTTTTTTGCTGATATCGTCTTATAATCTGAAAAGTATAGAAATCAAATATGAGTCCGAAAAAGTAAAAAAAAAAAAACAGATATAGCCTCCAATTAATTAATATAGATTCAAAAACTTAATGTTTCATTATGATACCGAAAAATTGTTGGACAGCCTTCGTACTACGCTGAATTTGTTTGTAAGTTATATTTTGATGTTGATAGCCATAGAAACGTACAAAATACTTTTGTGCAAATGTTCGAATTTCGCGAATTGTAATTCTGAGTTGCATTTTAAGTGGGGTATACATGTAAATTTTATCTCTGTCATTAGTAGCAACAATGCATTCATGAATTCTGTGTAAAGTTGCGTTGCACAACCCAGATGGCGTATGATGGCTTTAATTTAATTGCATACGAATGTTTCCTACATTTTCCAGAACCGCAAATGCTGAAATTTTAAAAGCTTAATATTTCACATATAATTTTTATATGAAATCTGATGTCACTTTTTAATAAAATATTTAAATCTCGAAAAACGTGAGAGTGGTTTTAATTAATATAAAAAAATGCATGTGAAGTATGAATTTTTACACATTTCAGGGTTTTGTAGGTATTTAGTAAGTGAGTTAAGTTGTCGCCACTTCGCTAATTGTCAAAAAGTTAGATTATATTGAACTACTTCTAAAAAGAGATTGAAAACCTATATTTCCTGTGGAGGAAAGGAATTTATGTGAATTATGATGCAGAGCAGTTCTTTCCAACCGATTTGTCGCGAAATTTATGGTTTAAATTATATTAAGTGCGTAGTACTAAATAAAATAAATTGAAAATTTTAGTGTATAAGAATCATCATAAATAATTGTTTTTAGAAATGTGTCGTGTTCTTTTCAGCCTTTTTATACAATTTACTTTAATATTTCGCCTGGTGTCACATAGACACAGTGGGTTCGGGAAGCAAACTTGTTTTCCGAGTCACTCTGTTTAACTCCAGACCGCTCGAAGAAACGCGTTTAGACCTTTTCTCGAACGCTCCGAGCTTGTTTCCCGAACTCACCTAAAGATATCGGAAAGCAATGATAGAGAGTCAAATTTTTTATTTATTAGAATAGAAATTTTTGAATATTGTAATTTCAGATGTTCGATACAATTTTACTTCGAATAATGAATATTCAAATATTATTGCCAGTAAGAGGCGGACTAGCCCGGCGGGACATCGGGCAATTTCCCGGTCCCAACAAGACCGATTCTTGGATCAATGGGGCCGGTCCTTGATCCAATGAGGCCGGTTCTTGATCCTATGGGGCCGATTTATTACAATTTTCCAGGGCCGGAAAATGTTGCCAGTCCGCTACTGTTGCCAATTCGAACAGTTTATTTTGTTTTGGTCTTGAGATACATTGTTCTAATGCTTCAATAACTTCATCGAAAGAGGAGGATGAGGAAGAGGACTGTGAAGAACTGCTCATGGCAAATATAGGATCTAAGCATAAAATAAATATGTATAAATTTTAAAAATAATATATACATATTAAAAATAATTGTTTTAATTACATAACCTAACTTTATTGTATATGTCAAAGTTTAAAGGACATAATAATTATTGGTACAAACATGTATTATATTTTATAATTAAAAAAATATACTCTAATAAATTATTAGTAATAATTTAATAAATTCAATCCTATTAAATTAAGTGTTGAATAGTTGTTTTTCAGAAAAGTTACTGTCAAAACTCGAGTTAAAATCGAAGGTTAAATATAAAACGAGAGTTAAATTATTGTTTATTTTAATCCTAATTTGAACTAACTTGCACATTAGCAACGCATTTTTTGTCATTTTTACTCGGGTTAGTGATAAAGTTTAATCTGACTTAAATGTCAAACCTGACTTAAAAACGACTGAACAGTACAGTCTAAACCTGGCAACATCTAAAAACGTTACCAACATTCAGTAAATAAATGTACCAACTGAGTAATGGTTAGATGTTGGTTAAATCACATCATGACATTGGTATTTATTTTAAACAAATGTGACGTCATCTCATATTTATTGTGAATGGAATTTATGTCTTCGATTGCTCAATGACCTCATTATCTTTATAAAGATTTAGAGTCTACACAATGATATATCGTGTTAAATTATTTGGTTGCTTAATGTCTCTGATGGATACTCTTCTGATTACTATTCCTATAGTGAGTTTGTAACTTTCCAAACTATGAACTTTGCCGACTGTTTATCGATTCCTTATATCCTTTACCGCACGAAAATCCTCTAACATTCGTTTTCTAATAAAACTTGCCATCAAACAGAGAGCAAATGTAATTATATCTACTTGAAAGAAAATTAATTTGAAGAGGTCAGCAGACATTATATTTTTTGCTACCATAAAACAGTATTCAAGCTGTTCCAACAACCAACCTTCTAACTAGTCTATACTAGTCTCTATCACTAGACTAATAATATATAGAGGTTTAATTTAATGTGACGTGAAAAAAATCCTGAAAACAGTGTGTCCATCTATTGTCCGATAACATAACTAGTACAAATAAATTAATACGCAAGTCATATATAGGTTATTCCAAATGTTTAAAAGGAACGAATTTGACAAAATAATGGATATTTTTTAACTTTGGGGGCCTCCTGAGGCCTTTGTGCTTCATATATTCCATTTTCATGCAGCTATGTTTACCATGTTTGCAGTATGTTTACCATGTTTGCAGTAAAGATTACCTAATTCTACACCCCTGTGCAAAATCTCAACGATATCGGCCCATAAATAAGCGAGTAAAATCCGTGCTCCACTTTCGGCTGAAACTGGAGCAGAATTTGTCAAAGTCCGAATTTAGCACTTTTCTGTCCATAAATAAGCGAATTAAGCACATTTTTAAAATTTGAAGGCCTCCTGAGGTCCCTGTTTTCTATCAATGCAATTTTCGTGCACATACGTTTGAAAATATCTGAATTCCACACCTCTATGCCAAATCATAGAGATATCAGCCCTTAAATAAGCAAGTTATGGTTCTGATCTACTTACGGTCGAAACTGGAGCAATTTTTTTACATTTCTAACATCTCTCTACATCACAGAAGTAATTTTGTGACCTCCTGATAAATTTGAGTAAAATCTGCTCGTTAAATAAGCGATTTATGGATATTTTTTAATTTTGGGGGCCTCCTGAGGCCCCTGTGCTTCTTATAATCCCGTTTCGTGCAGCTATGTTTAAAGATTTCTTAATTCTACACTCCTGTGCAAAATCTCAACGATATCGGCCCATAAATAAGTGAGTAATGGCCGTGCTCCACTTTCGGCCGAAACTGGAGAAGACTTTTTGTCAAAGTCCGAATTTGGAACTTTTAAGTGCATAAACAAAAGCAGCTTGATGTCCTGATTCCATAAGTGTTTTTGAAAATCTGTTCATAAATAAGGAAGTTATAGCTATTTGAACTAGTTTTCACTTGAAGCCCTTCTGAAGCTCCGGTTCTCTATAAATTCAATTTTCGTGTACTTACGTTTGAAGATATCTATTCCACACCTCTATGCCAAATCATAGCGATATCAGCCCATAAATAAGCGAGTTATGGTTCTAATCCACTTACGGTCGAAACTGGAGCAATTTTTTTACATTTTAAACATCACTCTACATCACAGAACTAATTTTGTGACCTCTTACAAAATTTGAGTAAAATCTGCTCGTTAAATACGCGATTTATGGATTTTTTTTAATTTTGGGGGCCTCCTGAGGCCCCTGTGCTTCATATACTCCATTTTCATGCAACTATGTTTAAAGATTTCTTAATTTTACACCCCTGTGCAAAATCTCAACGATATCGGCCCATAAATAAGCGAGTTATAGCCGTGCTCCACTTTCGGCCGAAACTGGAGCAGAATTTAAGTCCGAATTTGGCACTTTTAAAGTTATAGGCAGAAGCATCTTGATGTCCTGATTCCAGAAATGTGATGCTTTTGAAAATCGGTTCATAAATAAGAAAGTTAAAGCTATTTGAACTAGTTTCCATTTAATCCGCGGTCTAGTTCGTGGATTAAGTCTGAAACTAGATCAGATTAAGTGAAAACTAGTTCAAAAGGCTATAACTTCCTTATTTATCAACCGATTTTCAAAAACATCACACTTCTGGAATCAGGACATCAAGCTGCTTCTATTTTTGCTCTCAAAAGTACCAAATTCGGACTTTGACAAAAAATTCTGCTCCAGTTTCGGCCGAAAGTAGAGCACGGCCATTACTCGCTTATTTATGGGCCGATATCGTTGAGATTTAGCACAGGGGTGTAGAATTAGGTAATCTTCAAACGTAGGTGCACGAAAATGGGATATGTGGTGCACGCGAGCCTCAGGAGGCCCTCAAATTAGAAAAATGTCTGAATCTCTTTTATTTATTGACTGATTTCGATGAGATTTACTATCGGGGATCGAAAGTAGAGTCTTACTGACAAATGCTAAAATTTGGCAAGACTGTGCGCCAGTTTTCGCTGAAATTGGAGCATAACTGTAACTCGCTTATTTATGGACGGATATCGCTGGAATTTGGAACAGGGGTGTAAAATTAAGTAATTTTCAAACGTAGATCAAGGAAAATAGAATATATACAGAACAAGGGCCTCAAGAGGCCCCCAACTTTGATAACCGTCTGTAACTTTCATTGACTGATTTGGATGAGATTTTCTAACGGGGTTCAAAAGTAGTCTTACTGCTACAATATGTTACAATTGGACAAAAATATGCTCTAGTTTCGGATATAATTGTAGCACATCTATAACTTTGTTATATATGGACCTAATTTGCTAAGATTTGGCACAGAGATGTGGTACTAGGTAGTCTTTAAACGTAGGTACACAAAATTGGGATATATATAGAACAAAGCCCTCAGAAGACCCTCAAATTTGAAAAATGTCCCTAAATGGCTACTTTATAAGCAGATTTCATTGTAATTTGGTATGAGGGTTTAAAATTAGCCCACTGATGTAAAAAATGTATAAAATTGACTCGGGTTTTGGCCGAAAATAGATCCGGGCCATTACTTTCTTATTTATGGGTTGATTTTTTTGACTTTTACACAAGAATGTGGAAGTGAGTAATCTCTAAATGCTCTGTACGGATATATTTTAGAGTAAACGAACAAAATATCATTAAATTAAAATTTGCTACAAACGGAATTTATTGATATTTTATAAAAATGAGTTCATATATTCAAAACTAATCAAATTTTACCTCTGACCTTCGTAGATATTGACGATCAAAAATTTGGTTTTAATACCAATTAATAGGATTAAATGCTGTAGTATGTGAATTTATCATTTAAGTGAGTGAACTAATTAGCTAATCGTAAACTGAGAACTAGACCAGATAAGGGAATTATATGCATTTGAACTAGTTTTCACTTAATCCGCAGTCTGGTTCGCGGATTAAGACTGAAACTAGACCAGATTAAGTGAAAACTAGTTCAAATGGCTATAACTCCCTTATTTATGAACCGATTTTTAAAAACATCACACTTCTGGAATCAAGGCATCAAGCTGCTTCTGTTAAAAGTGCCAAATTCGGACTTTGACAAAAAAATTTGCTCCAGTTTCGGCCAAAAGTTCGATCCCAAGTCATCTAATAGTTCTATCATACTTCTGCTCTCTTTTCCATTTTCGCATTCATAAAAAAATGCCACATGGTCTCTTCTTTTTCTTCGCATATTCTGCATTTGTTTTCCTCAGCTCTTTTCCATATTTTATTTTCTATGCTTTCATTACCACATCTAAATCTGTCAATTATTCTGATTCGCTCTGCTTTGGAGTGCTTGTTATGCATCTATTTATTTTTACTATCTGTTTTTGTTATTTTTGGCTTAGTTGCCGGCAGATATATGAATAATAATAATAATAATTTGCACATTGCACATATAAAATAAAACAAGTATTATCCAGAGCTTAAAATATTTCATTTTCTTTATTTTCGTTTACCTGTCAAATTTAGCAATTTGCGTGTCATAAATATTGATAAAACTAATAACAATACATAAAATATTAATCAATATTCAGAAAATTTTAGATATATCGTGCAACATGGTCATTACCCTAAAAATTAATTTTAGCAAATTGAAAAACTTGAATCACAATCTACACGAAAAAATATTTTTTGTCGTGTTTAATTATTTTTTAAACTTGTTCATATGTTCTTTACAATTTTGCTTTTCAATTTTATTTCTGATATCAATTGATTTGGTACTTCATTATTTGCATTTTTTATCACTTTTGTTTGAAAGCATATTGAAAAAATATGCAGTCGTTTGAAAATGAGCTCTTATTAAAAAACTTTAATTTTTTCATGATATTAATTTTCTATAATCAACGTGGCTACAGTACCTGTCTTATAACCAAGAAGTCATTGGTTCGATCCCAACCGACTCCAAAAATTATTTTGAAAGCAAACAGATTAACTGGCACAAATGTTTGATTATGTAAAGTTATAGACCGGGAGCTCATGACAGTTTTTGGTCTCAGATTTCATACAGCATGCCTTTTGGAGGAGAGAATATTTACCCTGTGACAACAAAAAGGGATGGTACTAAACCCCTGCACGCTTTCCGGTCATAGGGAAAATTGCATTTCCACTTAAACACAAAATTTTTGTGCTTTTCTCTGATTTAATATTGCTTGCTCTTTTGTCAAAAGAAAGTTATAACAAATTTAAAGTCTTTTAAATATATGCATGCGATTCGGAGGGTCCCAAAGGGCTCAAACGGTCATGTGATCTTGTAATAAAAAAATATGATTTTCCGCGTTTTCATACAGCATGCCTATAATTAAAAGACTTTAAATTTGTTATAACTTTCTTTTGACAAAAGGGCAAGCAATATTAAATCAGAGAAAAACACAAAAATTATGTGCAAGTGGAAATGCAATTTTCCCTATGACCGGAAAGCGTGCAGGGGTTTAGTACCATCCCTTTTTTGTTGTCACAGGGTAAATATTCTCTCCTCCAAAAGGCATGCTGTATGAAATCGGAGACCAAAAATGTCATGAGCTCCCGGTCTATTATATTTAAGGGCATATGAGGTGTGTAAATTAAGTAATCGGACTGGCAACATAGCGTTTGATCTGGCAATATTTGGGACGCAAGACTTGGAGGATTGGCAGGTGAACATGTGATACGCCTTCATTACGAGTTTGAATTCGCTAGAGTAATTTTGTTGTCCGTAGCGATTTTTTTCGTGAAACAGTTTTTTCTAGTGCGTTCTAAAAATGAGTGACAGTCATTTCGAGCAACGGTGTGCTATCAGGTTTTGGTTCAGACTTGGGCACAGTGCAACGGAAACTTTTGCAAAACTTCAGCAGGCCTACGGAGGCAGTGTTTTGTCAAGGAACCAGGTTTTTTGGTGGTTTAAGGCATTTTCAGAAGGAAGAGAGTTGATTGAAGATGAATCATGCAGCGGAAGACCGAGGAAAATGTCGATAGAATCCGGGATCTTGTTCATTCAGATCGTCGGTTGACATTCAGAATCATCGGGGACGAGTTGAATTTCACTCATACTACCATCCATCGGATTTTGACCAATGAATTGGGGATGATAAAAATCACAGCAATTTCAATATAGGAGTTTTTGGCCAGTAAAAACATTCCTGTGGCTCCTCAGCCTCCTTATTCACCTGACTTGAGTCCTTGTGACTTTTTCCTCTTCCCAAGATGGAAAAATCACCTCAAGGGACTTCATTTTGAGACACTCGAAAACATTCAAACGTCCGTAATCGACCAGCTGAAATCTATTCCAGTATCTGAGTTCCAGCACTGCTATGAGGATTGGAAGAACCGTCTTCAGCGCTGTGTGGCTTCTCAAGGAAGTTATTTGAGGGAGACTGGTACTCCAGCTAGTTAGATATAAATCTGTTCAAGGGTTCATAGATGTCGCGGGATTTGTCGTTCATCATCATGTTCTGTCGTTCATTTATTTATTTATTTATTTATTTATTTATTTATTTATTTATTTATTTATTTATTTTACATCGGCCTATTTCTGCAACGAGGCTAATCGCCGATGCCAGGGGGCGAGCTCCTACACCTGGATGAGGGGTGAATGATTGTGAAATGAGAGTAATGTAAACATATTATTCTCGCCCGAATAATATCACCGACGGAGAATCGAACTGCGAACCACACAATCCGACTGTATTCACCAGTTCAAACTGCTGCGATTTAGTGCGCTCGGCCACTCCGTCGGCTTCTGTCGTTCAATTACATATTTTGCTATGATTTAAATATTCTGTCGTTACTGCAATAATCTGGCATTTTTTTTGTCGTTCTTAAAATTGAATTTGTCGTGGAAAAAACCTTAGTATGACGGGCCGAATAATGTAACCCCCTTAAGTAATTTTGAAGGAAGAATTTTACAAAAATATCACATTCAAAACTTATAATTTTTTAATACAATAAATTACGAAAATACTTTATTTCCGTTATATTTTTTTCAGTATTTTTATTTTTTAAAAGAGGTTACTTTCTCTGCCTGTTATAAAGACGAAATTTATTTTAATTTTTCTTTTTATTACAAGTTCAGATTCAAGGCTCGTGAGATTTAACAAGAACTTATTGAAACTTTATGACAAAAGACTTTCAAGAAATTAAATTTTCCACTCTTTAACTTAAGCTTTGAATATACAAAGTTAAAGAAAAAAAAAATCAGGTCATATTAACTTAAAAATTACTTTAAAATATATTGCTATCTGATAACAATAAAATAAAGGAGGAAAGTTATTGCGATTTTATCTATTTATTAAAATATCGGGAGATGAAAAATGATCTCCATTATTATCGACTTTATTATCGGCAAAAAATGTGTATGACAAAAATTGGTTATAATAAGAAAACAAATCTTTTTTATTCTATATACTTTTTCATTGGATGAATATTTAGGAGTTACAGGGTGGAGTCACTTTGGTGATTAGATGGAAATGCAATTCCTGGTTTTAAGGCGGCGCACAACCCTATAGTCCTCAATAGTTTCTTATACAAAACTAATAATCGGAAGTAAAATTAA
Source organism: Liopterus haemorrhoidalis (assembly GCA_963971575.1). Taxonomy (NCBI): domain Eukaryota; kingdom Metazoa; phylum Arthropoda; class Insecta; order Coleoptera; family Dytiscidae; genus Liopterus; species Liopterus haemorrhoidalis. The sequence continues at coordinate 6,457,840 of OZ020622.1, read as the reverse complement.
TAACAATCTATATATCAAAATTTGCAGCGAATTTTTATCTATCTAATAGGATATTTTTAATTGTAGAAAAAACTGTTAGGTAGTTGTAAATAAACAAATTGCATTGTAAACCAATCGACGCATATTTGCGTACGATGCGGCAAATTGTACCTAAAGCTTCATTCTACAAATATGATTGTAGCTATTTTGTTGTATTGTGAAAATTACTTATAGTTATTGTACTTGGTAATCTATTTTTACCGCTCTCTTGAATCTGCGGCGGTTTTCAAAATTGGTGTTACGGGTAAAAATGATTTATTTTTCGTGAAGAATACGTGTACCAAGTGGCATTTTATTATCTTTAAGTATAATATTTTTCGACGAAGGCTCTAAACTATAAGTAATCAAGGCGAAAAAAAATTAACGTATAATTTGAACATTTCTACACAAAACTATATAAATATAAAAGTTATTCGAAACCCAGAAATAGATTTAAAAAATTGCAGAACAATATCGCTGATGTCTATTTTTAAGTTATTGAGCGATAATATTTTTACTATAAATGTTTCTACAATTAAAACTATCATATTAGATAGATACAAATTCGGTGCAAAATTTGATGTATAGGTTGATACTAATTTTATTTTAGATTGTTAGTTTTGTATAAGAAACTAGTAACCTCCGGGGGTTATACGCAGCCTTAACTATTCAATCTGAAATTTATAATTAGCGTCTGTATGCAATGTCGATAACATTGTGACGTCAGTTTTTCCTAAGGTTCTCGTGATTGGCAGACAATCCTATACCCTTTGACCGATATGAACAATATTTTGCAGATTTATCCTCTAAGAATCTGCGGACAAAATAACATACAGAAATGTCTAGGGTTTCGGCATAAATAAGAAACTCTAGACACTCCTAAAGTCACTATATTATACAAAGTAGCGCAAGCCTTTGAAGAAGCCGACAGACCCCAGGGTTTTATTGGCAACACTGGTTCCCCTATTAAGCAAACTAAAGCAGCAATTTTTACGTTCTTAAGTTTGCGTCTGCGCTGTCACATCTCTCTTTCTCGCTCTAATTTAATAACCTCCTTTGTCAGCGGTTTGAATATTTAAGGTTAAGTTTCATTTAAATTTATATATTACAGTCTGTTCCAAACGGTTAAGCGGAACTAGATTTTGCAATCTAGTTACTTTCATCGTGTAAATCGTGCCTTTCGGCCGTTTTGTTTAAGCTTTGTAAATCATACTTACAATAACCATTTTTTGGTTAAGGTTAATATCATTTTAAAATGTCATTTTCTTTATATTTTGATTTTTTGTGTCATTCTTAATGCAAATTTCCCATTTATCTATTTTTTTGTCATTAAAATATCTAAAAAAAATATTTAATTTTGACATATGTCATTCGTTTCCATGGTTTCAATGTTGGAATTTTAAATTTTGACATCCCAACTTGAAAATTGAAATATCCCAAGCAAGGTCCCTTCTCGTGACAACCTAAAAGAACTAAATTCCCATTTAGTTCCGCTTAACCATTTGGATCAGACTGTATATCCATTTTATTTAATAAAAATTAAAAAAAATAATTGAAATTGTACCACAATTTTGTTGTAGTGCATCTTTGATTAAAAAAATCGTTATTACTATATTTAAAATAAAATTATTGGTAGTACTAGTTTTTTATTTTTGTATTGTTGGAATCACTGAACATCATTTGTGTTGGCGACACTTTTATCCCCAGCATGGCCGCCGTTGCGCTACTTTGTATAATATAGTGACTTTAGACACTCCTATATTCTTTGATCGATAGAAAAAATATTTTGCAGATTTATTCTCTAAGAAACTGCGGGTAAAATTATATATAGAAATGTCTAGGATTTCGTAGGCATAAACGAGAAACTTTAGATACGGCAATATCCTTTAACAGATATGAACAATATTTTGCAGATTTATTCTCTAAGAATCTACGAATATAATTATATATAGAAATGTCTAGAGTTTCGTAGGTATAAAAAAGAAACTTTAGACCTTGTTATATCCTTTGATCGATATAATATTTTGCAGATTTATTACATACAGAAATATCGTAGGCATAAATTAACGTCTCAAATTATTTTTAGTTTTAACATTATAAATTTAATGTACTGAGTAAAAATGAATCATTGTCCCATCTTAAAAAGTTTATGAATAAATAATCTAACTATATAATTAGCAAGTGTGTTTATGTAGTGTCGGTAAGATTGTGACGTCAATTTTTCCTAAGGTTCTCGTGATTGGTTAACTGGGGACACACTGTCTCTTGATTGGCTGACAGGTGACACTCTCTCTCGTGGTTGGGTAACTGGTGATATCCTGTCCCGTGATTCGCTGACTAGCGACGATACGTTATAAAATAAAACCAAATACACATTATTGTTTATTATAGACAGATTATTTCTGCTTTTTTCTACTTTTGGACATATAGCTTCGTAGCAAACCTTGCATCATTTAGTGACAAACTAGTTTCGGAGTACTGAAATATGTTATAAAAGATAAAATTAAATTAAATGAACAAATATGCGCTTTAAACATTCACCAAACCCAAAACACCATTATTCAAACACTAAAAAATTTTATTAGTTAAATGTTTTAAAACTTTAATGTGGCAGTAAAATATTTTAAACTAGGGCAAATTTAAATATGATGTATGATTTGAACTATATGTATATACTTTGTAAGGAAAATGTAGCTGGCTTTCGCAAAAAACGATTTTTCAATCTTGGAAAGACGAAAAGTCAGAAGGCTCAATGCGAATAAGGAGGCTGAGGAACCGCAGGAATGTTTTTACTGGCCAAAAATACGTTTATCGCAGTTGCTGTGTGACAAGGCGCATTGTCATCCCCAGTTCATTGGTCAAAATCTGATGAACGGTAGTAAGAGTCAAATTCAACTCTTTCCCGATCATTCTGTCAACCGACGATCTGAACGCACAAGATCCAGGATTCTGTCGTCATTTTCATCGGTTCTTGAAGATAAAGGCCTTCCGCTGTGTGATTCGTCTTCAATCAACTCTCTTCATTCTGAAAATGCCTTAAAACACGAAAAAACCTAGGTCCTTGACAAAAAACTGTCTCCTTAGGCCTGTTGAAGTTTTGCAAAAGTTTCCGTTGCACTGTGCCCAAGTCTGAAGCAAAACTTTATAGCACATCGTTGCTCGAAATTAATGTCACTCAATTTAGACCGCAGTAGAAAAAACTGTTTCACGAATAAAATCGCTAAGGACAATAAAATTACTCTAGCAAGTTCAAACTCGTACTGAAGGCGTATTACATGCTCACCTGCCCATCCGCGTCCCAAATGTTGCTAGATCAAACGCTATGTTGCCAGTCCGGTTATTTAATTTACACACCTTTTATAAATTTTTTGTAGTTTACATATTTTCAAATTTTATTTTGTTTATTTTATCATAATAAATCTAAAATTATAAGCTTTATATATTTGGAAACTTAAATATACGCTTTTATTATTATTATTTACAATCACCCTGATTGGTTTTTCGAAATGACTATTATTCTAATTTATTTTATTTTTTTTTTCTTTTCTAATTTACTGTAGTGTATTTTTCAATGGAAAATTTCTTTTATTGAGTATGTGTATAAGATTGTATTTTTTAATTCTTTTTAATATACATTTTAGTCAATTAGATGAGCTGCCTTAGATGCAAGTAGCCATTGTTGCTGTGCACCAAAAATTTTAACTAACTTTTCTCCTTTTCAATTTTTTTAAACACTTTTCTAGATATTTTATTGGTTAATGTAGTGTATTTTTTCTTGTTTTAAGGCCATCTTGCAAATAAATAAAAGAATTTAGAACTCCCTACAGAGAGAATAGATTAATAATCCTTTTCCAGTCTGGTTGCAAACACATGTTCCACAGACCGTAACCTATTGCCAAAATCTACTGATCTACACTGATCCTGTAAAGCTAAAGGATTTCTCAAAAGCTTTTTGTTTTCTTCAAAAACTGCTGTTCTTAAATCCGCACACCTTCACTCTTTTAGCTAATGGCATTGTAACTCACGGAGCAAGTCGTTCTATATAGGGTTTAATGGTTTTCATGATACTACAAAGGAATGTTTGTATTATGTAAAAAATATTCCGGTGTCAGGAATCGAACCCGAGTCTCCTGGGCTAAAGCCAGGTGTCATGACCACTAGACTACACCGGATTTAATTATTATTTAAAAAAATATCTATCTCAAGAAAGATTATTGTTTCGCTATAGTGATTTTATGCTTCGGTAACATTAATCAGTAAATTTAAACCTTTTTAAGGAAGGTCAATTGTTTCAAATAATTGTATTTTATGTATTGTATTTTTATATATAACAATTCAAAAATATGGTGGTCAGCGGAAAAATTTTAGTGGTCCGCAAGAGTTTTTATATGTGTGTTTTGTGGTTTTTAGGGTTTTGTAGGTATGACCAAAAAACCCTTATACCGTCATTTTGTCGTGTGTCTGTCTGTCTGTCTGTCTGTCTGTCTGTTTGTCTGTTTGTCTGTTTGTCTGTCTGTCTGTCTGTCTGTTTGTCTGTTCGGTAAAAATTGTAGCCAAACGGCTAAACCTAAAGAGTTGAAATTTGGCATGCTTATACAATCTTTGACCCGTACATAGGAAAAATACTAAAACATCTAAAAAACATATCCCCCTAAAAATATAAACAATATGTGCTCATCAAAAAAAAAATATATATTTTTTATAAATTCTGAGTAGGATATCAAATGAAAGCCCTTAGTATGTGGATTAACGATCAAAATTTTATTTTTGCCAAATTAATTATTTTGATGAGATTTTTGCCAAAATTGTGCAAAAAAAAAATGTGTCCCACACCCAAAAATTCTAAATAATGTTACATTGGTGTGAACCGGAATAGTACAATAGGAATTTTTGATCAGATTATGTTTTCGGAAAATAACGCATTTTTTGTGTTAACTTGTGTTAACATTGTTTGTGTTTAACTAAAATATGTCAAATATTTAATTCGCTATGTAACACACCAGATCAGTAGCTCTAGTAGCATAGTTGGTTTTGTCGTGCGCTCTGTAATTTTGCAAACTAGAGTTCGAATCCTGTTCATTTTATTTTTTCGTTTTTTTTTGCATTTTTATTTTGTTTAAATTATTTTGTCAAAATTCTAGTTACATTTTGGTAAATGTTGCATTTAATTTTTAAAAGCGTAAATTTAATAACCAGTGGGAAGTGTTGAAATTATAATTTAATTCTATATTTGACGAAATCAGAGGGCGGGGCTTATGATTTAAGCAACCAATGGAAGCCATAGGCGCAATTTTCAAAATCTTAATGAACCTTGCTATATAAAAAAAATACTGCACATATTTAGAAACTTAAATAATGGTATTAGGCATTCGAATTAAAATTCATAAAAAAGTATTTTAACATAAATTTGTTTTGGCATCCCAAATAATTATCATTCAGTTACTAAATACCTGCAAAACCCAGAAATGTGTGAAAATTCACACTTCACATCAATTTTTTTGTTATTTTTTATGCACATTTTTTATGTGAATAGTTTATATTTTCTGTAAACTTTCTGAGATTTTCTACAAAAAAATAAATGTATTTAGTACCACATTAAATATATTTGTTTTCTTGCAAAAAATTAACCAAAAATTATTATTAGTGATCCGCGTTAGAAAATTAAATATTTTCCTGGTCCGCAGTAGGTTTATGATTGAGAAACATTGCTATAGACCAGTGTTTCTCAACCAAATCATGGGTGCGCCACTCATCTGGTGTCTCTAGGTAGATACCTGAACAGATGATCTTTTAGTTGTAATGGTTTTCTTTAGTGTTTTTGTTAAACAGTTTGGTAACTGATGGCATCACTGTTTGATTACTTCTGATTGAAAGTAAACCACTAGACATGGGTCCAGACGCGGTTTAGTGGAAACTTAACTTTACTAAGTTAATGAAAAGCTCAGAATTTAGTAGAGAAGACTTCCAAATTGTTAGTTTTGTAACCAGAGACAAAAATTAATTAGATACAAGATTAGAATGTACAAATTAATTCGGTTAGGCCAGGGGTCGGCAAACTTTAGAAGCCGAAGTGCCAAATTCACCCTTTAAGGCATCTGGAAACATGATAAAAAGCCATAATTTTGTTTTAATACATGACGATGATAATAAGTATGGATTTAAATTATTGATAACAATGCTTGCATTTCCTTAGAAGGTTTTAGTATGTTAGATGTGTAGCTTAACTTATTTTGAAGAGCCACACGAATATCCTCAAAGGAATGAATAAAGATTTATACTACTACATTTCCTTCATTTAAGAAATTATTTATATCCTAAATAGATCATAACCTATCTGGTCAATACGAAAAACGACCCCTCTAGTTAGCAAAATTTAGTCAGTTAATAATAATAATAATAATAATATTTATTAATCCTTTAAATACAGGACTGCTTGTAGGATATATCAGTGCATAAATTTATAATTTTACACAGACTTTGATTAGTAAAACAAGTTATACAATTGATAAAACAATAAAATCATGCATTACATTACCCAAAGTCAATGGTCCCCATTGGCATGACTACATCAGTCCTTACAAAATTTTAAGAATTCATTAATTGAGTATACACAATGCTATAATAAAAATCCTTAATCTTCCGCTTAAATACAGCAAACTGCGTTTTATTTCTGACATGGAATGGCAGTGAATTAAATAATTTAATACCAACAGTTTTTGGTGATTTTTTTGTCAGTTCCAGCATGTTTGCTGGAGTTCTGAAACAATCTTTTCCTCTGGTGTTATATAAATGCTGGTTCAAATGGCGAGCAAAGTATATTTGACCAGGAATTGTTAATAATTTGTATTTTACAAAAAGAGGTCTGCATGATTCAGTGCGTCTTTTGTTTGCTATACAACGTATTATTCTTTTCTGGGAAATAAATATGTCATTTGCCATAGTTGATGATCCCCAGAAGCATATTCCATACTTAAGCCTACTATAAAATTGAGCATAATAAAATTTAATAATGGTCTCATGACCTGAAGTGAGCTGAATTTAATGACTTTAGTAGTTTTTGACAGTGGACTTTCCAACTTAAATGTTCATCTATGTACAGGCCTAAAAATTTTGTTTCATTTTCTGACTTTAGATATTTATTATTTATTTTAATATTTAAATTGATTTGACTATTACTTTGCAAAGTTCTAAAGATCATATAGTTAGTTTTGGAAGCATTTAAGTATAATTTATTAAACAGGAACCAGTTGTTGAGTTCATGTATAAAAGGGATTATTTTTTCATTTATTTCTGCGTTATTTTTGCCTGTGAGAACAACGGATGTATCGTCGGCGAACATTGTAAGATGATAATTTATGTAATAAGTAATATCATTTATGAATAGTAGGAATAGAATGGGGCCTAAGACAGATCCCTGGGGAACACCGAGATTAATGGGAAGAAGACCTGACTTTTCATCTCTTATATTACCAACTCCATCTTTGAATTACCGATACGTCTCCGAACAGTCAATATCTTATCAGTCCAAATACAAAATCATTTAAAAACTCTCACACTAACATTTTTTAAGGATATTTTGCAATTATAAAATATATATCAACAGTATATTCAGAAAGAGTGAGAAGTAAATATTCGTACTACCTCACTTTTAATATCCTTTTATCCCATTGTAGTTCTAATGTTTATTTGGACTTCATATTCTTCCTGAATATACCGTAGATATATATTTTATAAATGCAAAATACCCTATACAACATAAATATTATACATATGTCATCTATATTACTTATTTTAAAAAACAACACGCGTCCTCAATTTTTTCCTTCCATCTGTTACAAATGTTATCTTAACATGCGAGACATGCAATTTTAACATTTGCTGCATACTTTTTTTGCATTCAATAGCTTCTTTCAATTACTCTTTTCATTGGATTAAAGAATAAGACATCAGGAGATGAAGATTTGAATGATGGCCACGTGGAGATAATGCTGGATATTCAGAAATGATGACGCAATAAACCGTGGGAAAATCGACAGCTTATGAAATTTTTCCAGATGTTGAAAGTGAATAAATAGAGATATGCATTTTAAAGAAATGCGCTCTTGCTTTGTATTGGGTTTGGCCCAATTTTAGATGACATATTTTTCAAATATATTTTATATCTGTCTCAGTTTTATATTTTTCAGTATTCAAATAAAAGGACTACTAAATAAATTACATATGGCTGCCTTTTATGCTCTTTAAGATTGTGTTTAAGTTCTGATAACTGATTTCGAGTAACTTTGAGACTTTTTTTATTACAAACTGCGTTGAAGAGAAGAAATGTTTTCTCATATACATTCTTGATGTAAATTGAGATATTTCAAAATCTAAGTTTTAGGAAATACCCCCGTAGTTCCACAAATATTAATTCAATCGAAAAAATAAATACAACAAAAAAGTTTGCTTCAGAATTTGACTACATGTCAATTAGGACCTCAAAATTTCAAAAATATTAACCGCACGTCTTTATCGCATTTTATTTTTGAGATACGTCCTTACGAGAATTTCTATAAATCACACCATATTAAAAATTATCATAATTTTTAAATACGCAAAATGAATAAGGCCCCAAATTCTTTCTGGACTAAATAAACTACAGAGAATCCAAAAATTTTAACCGCAGGTTGCTATCTCTAACCGTTTTTGAGTTGTGCTGTTTTTTATTTCACAATTTTAGCAAATGATGTAAAATATGTCATTAAAAAAAAAATGTCGTACTTTCAAAATAGGTTAAAAGATTAAAGCGCCAATTTTTTTCTAGACTAAATAAACTACGTAGAATCCAAATATTTCAACCGCAGGTCGCTATCTCTAACCGTTTTTGAGTTGTTTTTTTTTTAATTAACAATTTTCACAAATGATGTTAATTATGCCATTAAAAAAATGTCGTAATCTCAAAACACGTGAAACGATTAAATCTCCAATTTTTTTCTGGATTAAATAAACCACGGAGAATCTAAAAATTTCAACCGTAGGTCGCTATCTCTAACCGTTTTTGAGTTATGCTTTTTTGTAATTCACAATTTTCACGAATGATGTAAAATATGCGATTTAAAAAATTGTCGTAATCTCAAAACGCGTTATACGATTAAAGCTCCAAACCATTTCTAGATTAAATAAACTACGGAGAATCCAAAAATTTCATCCGCAGGTCGCTATCTCTAACCGTTTTTGAGTTGTGCTTTTTTTAATTCACAATTTTCACAAATGATGTAAAATATACCCTTAAAAAGAAATTGCCGTTATCTCAAAACGGGTTAAACGACTAAAGCCCCAAATTTTTTCTATACTAAATAAACTACGGAGAATCCAAAAATTTCAATCGCAGGTCGCTATCTCTAACCGTTTTTGAGTTGTTGTTTTTTTTATTTCAAAATTTTTACAAATAATGTAAATTATGTTATTAAAGCCTCGTTTATAATAGATATGCTATGGATACATAAGCATAATTAGCCGACGGAGTGGCCAAGCGCATTAAATCGTGCAGTTTGGACTGTGGTTTGGTCTGGATTGTGAGGTTGGTAGTTTGATTCTCCGTCGGTGATATTATTCGGGCGAGAATAAAATATTTACATTACTCTCATTTCACAATCATTCACCCCTCATCCAGGTGTAGGAGCTCGCCCCCTGGCATCGGCGATTAGCCTCGTTGCAGAAATAGGCCGAAGTAAAATAAATAAATAAAAAAAAACATAGGCATAAAAATTACACTACTCTCTTTGTTCTTTTTATTACAAACAGATGTTTTGAAGGGTGAAACCCATTGTTCAATAAGTATGAGTTATGTTATAAAGTTATTATAAAACAGGCTTAAGTGTACGTAAGTGAATTGTATAACGATGGATTGTATATTACAGTAGCTTATTTTAGAAAAATTTCGCTTTAATACTTGTTATAAATAGTTCTTTTTTTGTTTAACACTAACTTTTATTTTAAAAGTTGTACCACTTTAACACAAATGTCAATAAATATGTTAGCTGTCTAGTAAATTTCAATTTTTTTTTGTAGCTATTTATTAAAAGTAACGACTCCTCAACAATATTGTAATGCTTCAATAAATCCTCGTTGAGGTGCGGAAACTTTTCAGTCAAGAAACTTTTTACTTAAAAAAAAAGCTGGTGAAAATCCTAAGATTCCGGATCCTGGAAAGTACTTGCTTGAATGTACCGTAAATTAAGGGGGTTAAAATAAAAAGATAACTTTCCCCCTTAGTTCGACACTGTATTTACAACGAAAATTGAAAGAGATGGATGTCCATAGTAGAATATAGCCAATTGGTGATTCTTAGTGGTTTTCAAACTTTTTCACTTGATGTTTTCCCTTTTAATACCAAGTTTTACATAAAAAGAAATAATGAAATTAACCTGGTATGGCTTTTTTTCAGGAAAGGGGAGTCGGCAAAAAAATTACCGACTCCGACTTAAAAAATTAAAATGCAATGAAAAGGACATTTTATAATGACAAACAATTTAATCTAGAATTTGAAATGTGAGTATGATTTACAAAGCTTAAAAAATTAATGTGAAGTGTGAATTTTCACACATTTCAGGGTTTTGCAGGTATTTAGTAAGTGAATGATGATTATTTGGGATGCCAAAACAAATTTTATATTAAAATATTTTTTTGTTAATTGTAATTCGAACGCCTAATACCATTATTTAGGCTTCTAAGTATGTGCAGTATTTTTTTTTTTTATATAGCAAGGTTCATTAAGAATTTTAAAAATTGCGCTATGGCTTCCATTGGTTGTTATAAGCTCCGCCCCTCTGATTTCGTGTACATTGAAACAGAATTAAATTATAATTTAAACAATTTGGTTATTAAATTTACGCTTTTAAAAATTAAATGCAACATTTGCCAAAATATAACTAGAATTTTGAAAAAATAATTTAAACAATATAAAAATTAAAAAAAAAAACAAAAATAATATTCTCCTCTTGCAGGGTTCGATCCCTTTCGGATCGAGTTAGTTGGGTGAAAAGCCAGCGTCATAACCACTAGACCAGCATACACCTTCTAGTGTAGCGTGTTACCAAGCTATAACTTGTGTACATTTATTTATTTATTTATTTATTTATTTTAGAGTTTTTAAGGAAAGCCAACAGTAGACCCTACATTATTAGCCAAAAAACACAAAAAATGCGTTTTTTTCCAAAAACATAATCTGATCAAAAATTCCTGTTGTACTATTCCGGTTCACACCAATGTACATTACTTAGAATTTTATCATATTTTTAGTTTAAACCATTTGGGCTACAGGGTGTGGGACAAAAAAATTTTTGCACAATTTTGGCAAAAATCGCTTCAAAATAATTTATTTTGCAAAAATAAAAATTTTATCGTTAATCCACGTACCAAGGGCTTTCATTTGATACCCTACTCAGAATTATAAAAAAATATTTTTTTTTTCGATGAGCACATATTTGTTTATATTTTTAGTGGGATATGTTTTTTAGATGTTTTAGTATTTTTCCTATGTGCGGGTTAAAGAGTTGTATAAGCATGCCAAATTTCAACTCTCTAGGTTTAGCCGTTTGGCTACAATTTTTACCGAACAGACCGACAGACAGACAGACAGACGACAAAATGACGGTATAAGGTTTTTTTGGTCATACCTACAAAACCCTAAAAAAATTACCAAAAGTCCGAATTAATAGATAAAAATTACTAGATTTCAAAATCTAGTTCCGTATAAACGTTTGGAGTAGCCTATATATGCTGTTCACTTTTGTAAAAACAAACTAAGAGGAAATTTTGAAAAAGTTTTGTTATAACCGCTTTGGCCTATGCCTGATTTTAGTTTCCTCTTCGCCTGTATAATGTCAGTATGTTCTGAATAATGTTGCTGAAAAAAACAAGATTCGATACGATACTGAGTCAAATGTACTGATATTAGTAGTATCGGAAGATTAGTATCGATACTAAAATCGCGATATCGAATGAAAAATATCGATACTGGTATCGGAACATCCCTAGACGTTATAAAGGTTCTTTAGTCATACCTACAAAATCCTAAAAACGGAAGTAATTCTAGTCTCGAAGAAGGAGAGAATAAATGCTTTGGAAATAAGTAAATTGAATAACATTCCAGTTCTTATTTATTTTATTTTTAATGACATATTTCTGTCTGGTCCTTTTCCTTTCACTAATTTAATTATCCTTGACCTTTCCTCCTTTTATTACATCACTTATATCTTAAATAGATAGAAATTATGTTGAAAATCACAATAATTTAAATTAAGACAAGAAAAGTTAAATTTGATAAAATTCACTTACAGTGACATCTGTTAACGCGGAATAAAATCATTGCATAGGTATGAACTAAACGAATTTCCGTTTTAAATCAAATTATGATCCATTTAATAACTTCACAGCCGGTGAGAATTCAATTAAATACGAATAATTTTGAATTATATTATGACATACTTTTAAAATGAAATTGGGACGACTTATATACTCAAAGATTTATACACGAATATATTAAAGACGAATGATTAACAGCGAAAACTGAAGTCAATGAATTCAAATATTTCGGAATATCGATATGGACGTAAATATGGAATAGTCTAAATCTGCCGGAAACTCACAGAATTGAGGTTAAGGAAAAACAAGACATAACTGTGAAAAGAAAACTAATTTAATTAAAAAATTAAAACTATTTCCTCTCCTTCTCGGTGTCCCCCAAGGCTCGGTTCTCGGCCCACTACTATTTTTAATTTATATCAATGACTTCCTCCTTTTTCATGGAGTTTAAAACAACATTCGCCAGCCGCTAAAAGAATCTTCGTCGTACAAGTTGTGAGAATAATGGCCTCTTCTCCAAGCCGACTGCCGGGATCTCTTTGTGATATTCCATATAATGTCCCTATCATCCTTATACATAGGGTGACCAGATTTCAGAGAAGGAAAACCGGGACACAGGAAAAAAAAAGAAGGTCTTTGTTTCCTCCCAGATCCAAGTGAAGAGCAACAAAAAAAAAAGGTCCTCACCTCTCAAATCCAAAGTGAAGAGCAAAAAAAAAGGTCCTCACCTTCCAAATTCAAAGTGAAGAGCAAAACAAAAAAAGGTCCTCACCTCCCAAATCCAAAGTGAAGAGCAAAAAAAAAGGTCCTCACCTCTCAAATTCAAAGTGCAGAGCAAAAACAAAAAGGTCCTCACCTCCCAAATTCAAAGTGAAGAGCAAAACAAAAAAAGGTCCTCACCTCCCAAATTCAAAGTGCAGAGCAAAAAAAAAAGGTCCTCACCTCTCAGATTCAAAGTGAAAAGCAAAAAGATTCAAAAACCGGGACAATCCGGCGTCCCGAGAACAGTTTTCGGGACACTGGGACAATTGACCGAAAACCGGGACGGATGGTCACCCTACTTATACATATATCTATTTTTGCCTGCTACATATATTTAAAAATTTGCAAAATATTCCAACCAACAGCGACACACTGAGCCATAATACTCGTTCGAGAAACGATATTCGCTCCAATTTTCTACGCCTAAATTTATCTAGGAACTGCTGCAGTTATTATTCAATTAAATATTTTAATATTTTACCTGAGGAGGTTAGAAAGCTACCTCTCCAAAAATTTTGTGTAAAAATCCATTGTATAGCTTTGAGGAATTAGAAAATATAAATTTTAACTAAAAAATGTAATTTTGAAATTTGTATTTTGACTGACTAAAAACAATACTTACTCTGTACAGTATCTTAGTCAATAAACATTATTATTTGTCAAGGCAAGAAACAAACTAAATAATAGTATATTCTGTAACAAGGTTGGAATGAGAAAATTCGATGCGACTGGAACATTCCGAGCGCGAGCCGCAGGCGAGCGTGAGGAACCACGAGCAACGAATTTTCTCATTCCAACCGAGTCACAGACCCTACTTTCTCCACGACCACCAAAAAGATAAATAAATTAACAAATAATTATTTTAACAAACATTTTATCTTAACAAATAATTTATATTACATAGCAAATTAATCAATTAATTAAACTATTTTTTTAATTTACCATTTGTTTAATTTTAATTTTAATTGCCGCACATCGGCCACTATTTTAGGTTAGGAAGTTATGTTGCATTTATTTAATGTAAACGTTGCATATATCTTAATGTAACCCTACAAAAACAAAGACAACAAGTATGGAATAGTTATTCCATAACAAGTGATGGAATGAAATACATGCAAAATGCATAAGATAAGTGCTTTAGAATAACATTCCAACTCTTGTGTTAGAATATTAACTTTCTGTAGTCAAAATTGGTTTTAGAATTGTTAAATTCTATAGTGGTCGTGGAGAAAAATATTTCCTACTCAAGTTCCTTTAATTCTGATGTAGAAGCAATGAACTCTATCATAAATTTATACTCCAACACAGCCTGACACTTAGCGGTGAGTAATCTAAAGGTATAAACAAATTCATAGTACTTTTCCCAAGTATTTGTCGCCAAATATGAAATTTTAACCAGATACTTGTTATTTTATTTTATTTTTCAACTATATCAATAAAACCAAGTGGAAAAACACTAAGGAAAATCGCAAGAATGGTAGACAAATTTTCGTTTTTCTCTTCTCTAAGGTCGATAAACTTTCATAAAGACACAATTGTTGTTTTGCACATGCTTTTCAGAAAGAACTACATCTTTATTTTTTACTTTTTTCACATCTCGCAAAATTTAAGTGCAGTTTTACTATGTGAAAGAATTTCACAACTATCTTGAATATAAAGGGAGTGAAAATTCTTCGCCACTGATTTTAGATACATTGATGTATAGTTTGTTTCACGATAAGTGAAGTGACTATCTACTTATGGTCCTAAATACAGTGGGTGGTAATTACAAATAACACTAATCCCTTGTTTGCACCCATAAACTAGTCAGTGATGTATCAGGTATAAATTGCAGATGTTTTAAATATCTTTTCATTTCGCTTTGAATTTCTATCAGATAATTTGTGATTTGTGTTAAATAGTTCAGTACGTGTTAGAAAAATGTGGCGTCCTTGAAACGAACAATTAACTTCCGTGCAAGCAAATGAAGCAGATGACTATGTGACCATGATAGAAGATGCTGATATAGTGCAAGATACAATAAAAAAAAATCGGGAAAAAACTTGTATATATTTACCTGTAGAAGATAAAGAAATTGTGGCCAACGTGTATTTATATTTAAGGAACCGCAAAAACAAACAAGCGGCATTAGAAGAGACAAGCAAGGCAACGAAAATAGCGATGACAACAGTATGGAATATTGTAAATAAATCCATTGATAGGAGAAGAAAACGAAAGGATTCAGGCATATCAAAATGTTTGGATGGTTTCCAGAAAGATGTAATACGGTAAAAAATTTAAATTTAAATTTAAATGTACACCGAACAAAATGTGCCAACATTGGACATATTGCTCAAAAGATTAATCCAAGACCAGTGTGAAATTAATTGTTCAAAGGTGCCCTTAAAAGTATAGGGTTTCAATTTAAAACTTTAAATAAAAAGCAGTTCCTTATGGAGTCAGAGCGATTAAAACTTTTGAGACAAAATTATTTAAAAAACATTAAAAAATACAGAGAAGATAAAAGGTCAATAATTTATTTAGATGAAACTTGGTACGACACACATGAAACAAACTCAAAAGGTTGGGTGGATACGTCAAATAAATGTCAAACAAGAGCACGATCATCATCTTCTATCATGGTCACATAGTCATCTGCTTCATTTGCTTGCACAGAAGTTATTTGTTCGTTCCAAGGACGCCACATTTTTCTAACACGTACTGAACTATTTAACACAAATCACAAGTTATCTGATAGAAAATTCAAAGCGAAGTGAAAAGATATTAAACATCTGCAATTGATACCTGATACATCACTGACTAGTTTATGGGTGCAAACAAGGGATTAGTGTTATTTGTAATTACCACCCACTGTGTTTAGGACCATAAATAGATAGTCACTTCAACTTATCTTGAAACAACCTATACCACTTAAAGTGTACCATAGAGCCACTGGTTTTATATATAGATTTACACATGTACCACTAAATACGTACCATGGACATTTAACATGGAAAATTTGTTTTTCTTTGCTCAAAAGTGCCCATAGTATTTTAGAGCAATGGTACGCAAACCGTGGGTTGCGTCCCCTCTGTGGGTCATGAAAAAATTTTCAGGGTCCCCAAATTCAGAGAAATTTATATGAAAATGGCTTTTCTTCCAAAAGTATCAAGTACCAGTAAAATATTGAAATGAAATTTTATTCTTTATAAAAATAGAACTAATTTTTTCCGAAAACAATTGTCTGTATTAATACCTAATCAGAGACGATTAAAAAAACATCTATTGTCTATCCAGGGGTCGCGACAAAATTTTACACAAAATGGGGGGTCGGAAATGAAAATAGTTTGTGCACCACTGTTTTAGATTAATAAACTGTAGGACGTAAAATACGTTTTGTTCACAGATAATACGAGTTGTGTAAACTAAGTAACCGGGTTGGCAACATTTGGGATGCGGGACTTGGAGGGGCGGCAGGTGAACATGTTATACGCATTCAGTTTTTTCTAGGGCGTTCTAAAAATGAGTGACATTCATTTCGAGCAACGATGTGCTACCAGATTTTGCTTCAGACTTGGGCGCAGTGCATGGAAACTTTTTCAAAACTTCAGCAGACCTACGGAGACAGTGTTTTGTTAAAGACCCAGGTTTTTGGTGGTTTAAGGCATTTTCAGTAGGAAAAGAGTTGATTGAAGATGAATCACACAACGGAAGGCCTTCATCTTCAAGAACCGATGAAAATGTCTACAGAATCCGATATCTTGTGCCTTCAGATCGTCGGTTGACAGTCAGAACGATCGGGGAAGAGTTGAATTTTACTCACACTACCGTTTATCAGATTTTAACTAATGAATTGGGGATGAGAAAAATCTGCGCAATTTCAATAAACTAGTTTTTGGCCAGTAAAAACATTCTTGTGGCTCCTCAGTCTCCTTATTCGACTGACTTCTAATGCGTTCTAAAAATGAGTGACATTCATTTCGAGCAACGGTGCGCTATTAGGTTTTGCTTCAGACTTGGACACAGTGCAATGGAAACTTTTTCAAAGGGTCCTTGTGACTTTTTCCTCTTCCCAAGATTGAAAAATCACCTCAAGGGACGTCATTTTGAGACACTCCAAAACATTCAAACGTCCTTAACTGACCAGCTGAAAGTTATTCCAGTATCTGAGTTCCAGCACTGCTATGAAAATTGGTAGAACCGTCTCCAGCGCTGTGTGGCTTCCCATTGAAGTTATTTTGAGGGAGACAATATTGAATTGTAATTCTATTCGAATAAAAAAAAATTAAAAATCAGTCCGGTTACTTAATTTACACACCTCATATCAGTCTACTAAATTTATCCACAATGCACAGTATAGTCTACTAATTCACTAGCCTCAACTTCGGTACGGTCCTGTGAGTGTATTCATTATTGAAACAACGTTGTATTGAAATTTAAAATCTACAGAAATGTTACTAGCTTGTTATGTTTTCCCATACTTAATCAATTTCAAGTGTACTCGTTATAAATTAGTCCACAAAATTGGTTTTAAAATTACTTGAAGAGTCTTATTAAGTAGAATATTTCAGAGATTCCTCAAAAAATTGAGTGGATAAAACAAATTGTGAATTCTACGAAGCGTATTGTGGAGAATTTCATAAAGAAACTTTAGTATAAAGTTGTGAAGTTATTGGCTGACTGTAAGGAGAGAACAGTATCACATTTCAATGCTACTTTTTATTCCAAGTTTGACTTTGCAACTTAGAGTATCATATTTCTTTCCTTTCCTCAATTATTTTCGCGATAACTTAAAGAAAATTTCAATATTATTTTATAAGAAATGTCACTAATAAATCACTGGATTTAATCCATAGGGTCAACAAAGAAAAGGTTTCAGAATGGGATGGTCGAATATCATATAACCGGTGATTGAATGGTTCGAAATTTTTTAAAATGGGACAGTCGAAATACGTAAACTCCATTGTGGCAGGGGACGAAACATGGCTTTATTATTATGAAGTGCCATCAAAGGCATGAAACAATATATGGCTCTTGGAAGACGAAGAAACTCAAACCGCGATAAAATAATCAAGATCTGTGAAAAGTCAAATGATTGTCGTATTTTTCGGTAAGCGAAGGATTATTACGAGAATTGTTTTATTTTTTATTATTAAATATTATATACTACATTTTATCTTACAACAATTAACTTACACTTAATAATAATTGTAATTTTCGCCTTTTGGCTTAAAATCTACTCTCCTTCTCCTCTAGTTAATATCTTCGTTCACTCCTTTCCTTAATTTCCTCCATTCTGTTTTTCACTTCTTTCATCCATTCATACCCCTTTCCTGTTTCATCCAAAATTTCCTTTCTCGTTTCCGTTCTGTGTCGTATTTCTTCACATTCTTCCAACAAATGTTCCATTGTCTCCTTACCTTCCCTGCACATTCTACATGTTCTTTCTTCCTCTTTCATCCAAAAATTATTGTCCCTCTCCTCATTTCCACATCTAAATCTCGCTATCACTTTTTTCTTCTCTCTACTGCCTTTTTCTGTCAAATACTGTGGTTTTCTCACCGTCCAGGTCTTTTCATATTTGTTATTATACCTTGACTCTCTTATTTTTGTATCTTGCTCCGTTTGTTGTATGTCGGTCATTCGCTCTGTTACTTCGTGCCCCAATTTTTCTCCATTCATTCTTTGTAGTGTTACCGCTGTTGTTGAGTAGCCACAATATTCGTACATTTCCTTCCTTTCCTTTTCCCATCTTGATAGTGGCTTTCCTTGTTGATGCCGTTTTTCCATTTCCCTCCAGCATTCATAAAGAATTTCTTTTTCCGGGTGTTTAATTATATTCTCTTCATATTTTATGGATTTTTTGACTGCCTCTATTTTTATTTTCTTCATTTTCGTCTCTTCCAGTATAATGTATGTTGGTGTATTCGTGTCTACTACCAACATCGAGAATTGTTTTATAAAGAAGTTCAAGTTAATGATGAAGAAGTTCCAAGTCCAATTCCTGTAGTTTTGTGTCATTTGTGCAGTGTGTGGTCTAACGTTATCATTCAATAAGATACGAGTCGATCTATTGACCAATCTAGGTTGTTTTTCTTTAAGTTTTTGCATCATTTCGTCCAGTTGGTTGCAGTATATTTCTGCTGTGATCGATAAGCTAGGTTTTTCTTTAAAGTTACCTGTACGAAATTTAGCAACAAATATGGCCAAATAGTATGTTGAGTTTTGTTTGCCTTAGTTGATTAATTCTCTTCAAAACATACGTTTGATAAGGATACTACATTTCCTATCGAATACCAACATGAGTTAAAAAGAACACTAGTCCCTAGGTTCGAGGATACTGTCATTTTTACTGACGGATCAAAATCCAGAACCAGGGTTGGGTATGCGTTCGTTGTCTGGAACCCACGTCAACAGTTTCAGTAACGTTTGCACTTCATAACGAGTATGTACACTGCTGAGCTGTACACTATTTTCAAGGCCCTGTATTTTGTTTCGTCAGAGCAAAGTCGGCTAAGTGTTATCTTGACGGACTCGATGAGCCCTCTGAACAGTATCCAAAATCCAAATCCAGTGCATCCTCTTGTACTAAAGATCCGATTGCTACTCCACAATCTGAATGTGAGGGTAGAGCTGTTTTGGATCCCGGGACATATTGGTATTAAAGACAATGAAGCGGCAAATGCAGCTGCAAAAGCCGCCTCCTACAGACCTATGATTGGTGTTAGTTTCATATTTCCAGATGACGCAAAGAGTAATCTGAAATTTTAGTTTTAGCCATGTGGCAACATGAGTGGAGCAGCATACAGAACGTTAATTTGAGACAGATTAAGGAAGACGTTAAATCATGGGGTTCTTCCTGCAGGATTAACCGCAGGGAGGAAACCGCCATCACACGCCTCCGTATAGGTCACTGTTGGTGGACCCATAGACACCTCCTTCGAGGAGAAGAGTCCCCTATCTGTGAGACGTGTAAGACAGATTTGTCTGTGTAACA
The DNA here is from genome assembly GCA_963971575.1 of Liopterus haemorrhoidalis. Taxonomy (NCBI): domain Eukaryota; kingdom Metazoa; phylum Arthropoda; class Insecta; order Coleoptera; family Dytiscidae; genus Liopterus; species Liopterus haemorrhoidalis. Next base: position 6,437,739 of record OZ020622.1, on the reverse strand, counting down.
CTTTTTAACTGAGTGTATACAGTTCGAGGATGGCAGGGAGAGGTTAGGCCTGTGCTATGACCTGTCAGTTGCTTTAGGTGACGACAGGGTACTCATAGATAGACTGATACTCTTCCTGAGAGAATCGAACTTATTGTTTTATGTGTGAAGTCTTGCACCTTATTTTAATGTGTTCCTAGTTATTGACAGTGATATTCGATGGTAATTGGCCCCTTTACAGCCTCTTACCATCACCCTGAGTCAAATTTTTGAACAGATTTTTTATATTATTTATTTGTGTTTGTCAGTGCAAGATTTCTTTAGTATGCGTAAATTTACTGATTTTATCTATTTATTTATTGTTTAATTTATTGTTTTTTAATATGTAATGTAGTCATGTAAATGGACTGCGTTACGCGCAAATAGCCTTTGTTGCTGTGCGCCAAAAATTTTAACTAACTTAAATTCAACGTATTTCTATTTTATTTTATTTGATCATATTTTTGGATCACATCAGCCCTTTTTAGGACTACTTAGCCTATTAGAATAGTTTATTTGTTTCTATTATGTTCTTATTCTTATATTTTCATTTCATTACGATATAAGTGACAGCGTACGAATATTATATTCGTTAAATTGAAGCTATGTAGACGTACTAAACATGACGTCACAAAAACATGTGACGTTTCCAGTGACGCAACTGCACTGATTCGCCGACAGCCCTATAGCAGACTGGAACCAAACCTGTGCAGAAGTACCAACTGAAAAGAAATGTTTAATACGTGGTTTATACGTATAGTCGGATTGCTGATAGGTGACTGTTACATGTATGTATCAAGAAGTGCATTCATATAATAATCTAGTTACCATTTTTCAGCGATTTTAAAAATGTTTTTTGTTATTTGTATTAACTGTCAGTGACTGGTAATAAATATTAATTAAAATACGGCTTGCGGCCAATTATTAAATTCACAAACTTTAATTTTAAATCTGCTGGAATAAACAACAAATTATAATCCAAAATTTACGTATGAGTATAAATTTTTCCTTATTTATAATTATAACCTTAAAATTAATAATTTTGTTTGTTTGAGTACTGCTGTAAATTTATTTTCGCGCTCTAATTAGTAAAGATATCTAAGAATCTTGCCATTTCTTTCTAATGTTTTGTTTTTTATTCAAATAATTTGGAAGGTTAGTTGTCAACTTGCGTCACTATACGTTACTATGGGTATGCAAATAATTATAATGATATAGACAGAGAAAGCATATAGTATTGAATATCGATACTTGTAGCAACGAACAGTCACTTATCAGCAATCCGAATATATGAGAAAGTATATTGAACGAGATGGGCAGTACTTTGAAAAAGTTTCAAAAGAAAGGCCCTAATTATTTTGTATTTGAAATTCTTTCACTGAGTATTTCGCATAGCTCTGGAAAATATAATATTCCAAAAAGTCCACTTGTGTTGGTTTAGCTAAATTTTAATTAAGTATGGAGAAATAATTTCCTAAAAATAATATTTTCTTTAGATTAGTTATGAAAAGCGATTCAATTTGTAAATGTAAATGGTACATGTTTTTCTTATTCGGACAAGAAGCGTTTATGATAACTTTAATTTCCTTTTACTCGCAAATAGAAATCCCATTCAATATTTGTGGTTGGCTCTTTGAAGATATGTAAACTTTCCATTTAAATATGTTATTTTAATGTTTTTTTCTTTGTAGATTTATATGGTTCAACCATGATATTACGTCATGTATAATTGGAATAGCTAACGGCTTGCAAACTTCTATTCATACGAGAATGAAATGAAAATTTTGTTTTAATTAAGGTATTTGTTATGATTTTAAGTAGTCTCTTTTCAAGACAAGATTCATAAAAAGTCTTATGCATTTTTATTTACGTTTTCATTTAAATTTAAATGAGACATGGATATCATTATTTTGAATTAAAGTAAAACAAAGAGAAAGAAATATTCAACGTGAAGAAAATACCTACAACTTAAAGGAATTGTTTCAAATAGCTCAAAACATTCTGTAATAAAAAACCTGTCATCAAAAACCTTCATCTTCTTTATAAAATAAGAAATTACTTGGAGAGGCCATCTGCTGGAGCATACAGATTAGAGATGGGAATTTCGGCTCAGTTTGCGGAACCGGATCAGTGGGGGTCGTTCAGTTTGTTGAGCCGGTTCATTGATCAGGCTCAGTGATCCGGTTAAGTAAACATGTTTCCGACACACAGATCGGTCGTTAGTTCGTAGGTAGAACGTCGCTTAGAGCCGGTTCTTGCAATTTATGAACTGTAAACATGATCCCGAGACACAGGTAGGTCAGTCGTTCGGTCGTAGGTAGAACGTCGCTTAGAGCCGGCTCTTGCTTAGACCCGGTCAGTTCTCGGTCGTTCGCTCGTAGGTAGCACGTCGCTTAGAGCCGGCTCTTGCTTAGACCCGGTCAGTTGTCGGTCGTTCGCTCGTAGGTAGAACGTCGCTTAGAACCGGTCGTTCGCTCGTAGGTAGCACGTCGCTTAGAGCCGGCTCTTCGTCAATTTTCGTCAATATTACAATGTAGTTTTTCAACATAATCTCCATTTAACTGAATACATTTATCCCAACGATAAACTAATTTTTTTAAGCCGTCCTCAAAGAACTTTTTCGGTGTCTCCTCAATTGAGTTTCTGTTCTGGTCCCAACAGCCTTGGCACCCAGCGCGGCCAAACATTGCTAACGCCCAAACAATCATGCAAGATATCATGAACTAGTCGTGTACCTATCCATAGGCGCACACTAATTTGACGAATAGTCATTCGCCTGTCCTCTTTCAGTAGGTCTTCCACGGCAGTAATGTTTCTTTCATTTACCGACGTGCTTGGGCGCCCACTGCGTGGATCGTCTAGTGATGTTCTACCGGTTTTAAAACGGTCGATCCACCGATAAACAGTATTTTTGGATTCTGCAGACTCGCCAGATACTCCTTACAGACTCTGAATAATTTCTGGTGTTTTCACACCTTCTTTCCACAAAAAGAAAATTATTGCTCTTTGAGATTCTGCTGCGTCTTCCATGGTTACAAAAACGGTGCTATGAAAACGCTATCAGTCGAACACCTAAATCAGACTGAACAATATTGCACTAGATAGTTGCATAAACATGTCAAGACTTGTCTGGCACCAATAACATTGCCCGTAAGTTCTGCGTAATTTAATTATAGCACAATTCCCAGAATTTAGGAAACATCCCTCGTACATATAATATATTCTTTATTTCTCCCTAGGCCTTGCGGCGTTCAGGGCATTAGCCATTACAAATAGAAATAAAATAAATAAAATAACCAAAACAATACAAAACAATCCAAATTACATAACATACAATTTAATTTACAATATATTACATTTTCTCTCATTTCGTCCTTCTTGCTCCAGTGTCCCTCTCTTTCTTCCTATTCTCATTCTGGTTTCCCTCTCCAATCTTCTTCCTTCTTGCTTCCAGTTCTTTCGCCCATCTTTAATTTATTTTATTCCATTCTTTTTCCTTCCAACCGTTTCTTCACCCCTCCTCCTATCTCCCTTCCTTCCTACCCATTTCCAGGTGACCTCAGCCCCCTTCCTTCCTTCCATTTCTCGCCTTCTGCCTCCCACCGGGCCTCTTCCTTCCTTCCTTTACCCTTTCCTGTTATCCTTCCCCGATCTCAATCCTTCTTGCCTCTAATTCCTTCGCCCACCTCTCCCCCTTCCATCTTCGTGCAACAGGTCTAGTGTGCTCCCCGACCATACTGTCATCTCTCTACACCTCTTCGCGAGGTGCTCTATATCTTCTTCCTCCTCCCCGCACATCCTACACATCTTATCCTCCTGTTTTCTCCAGTATCTATTTCCTCTTTCTTCATTCCCGCACCTTAGCCTCGCAATCCTCCTAACTCTACCTCTTGACCTTCCTCTTTCTCCCTTCAAATAGCTTGGTACCCCTATAGTTCTGACCTCCTTATATCTCCCTGCGCTCCTTGATTTGTCTATTCTGACTGTCCTTTCTTGCTCCCCCACTTCCTTATCCCTCCTCCACAACTCCTCAATCACGCTTATCCCGTCTTTTCTTCTCCTTTCCACATCCCTCGTACATATATTTATCAATAAAATGTTTTTTTGACACTTATCTGTCAAAATCTGTCATTTTTATCCAATGGATAACATTTATCAGTACCTACACGGTGGGAATAAATTATTTTGAAGATAATGCAGTTACTCTATAGATAAATAATTGGAAATACACAAAAAATCGTTTATTCCCTTGATAATTACTTATCCCATTGATAATCAATTTTATCTATGGTTGGAAATACCGGGCCTAAGTAAAATATATTGTCTTTTTCTAGCCCATATCTCTTAGCTTGATATTTTATTAAGTACGAGAAGAAGTAAAATCAAGATTTTTAAAATAGTTATAGGATTTATTTCCTGGTATGATTTATCAAGATACAATCGTAATGAAAAGTCATAAGTGAGTTATCTAAAATTGTGTACATTCAATTTTAGAAGTTATAACTGTTACAAGGAATCTTCAGCCAATAAAAGATTATTTACTGACCTGAATGGTTTTCAGAAAACTTCATCAATCTACACAGGAAATCTACACAGGATTATTGTTGCAGAAATAAGAAGAAATGAGTTTTAACCCTTTCACGCCGGCTGGTACACATATATACCACCATAATTCAAAATATACTAGAATCTTGAAATACCGATGCAAATATTTTTTAATTTTTTTTTTATTTATGTTTATTTAGGGGTGCTTCAGCTGCAGTTTTGTCTTTTGCTATTTTCAAAGCAATGCTAATTGCTTCAAACATTGCTTTGAAAATAGCAAAAGACGAAACTACTGAGCAGTTATTAAATAAAAACAGTGAAAATTTACAATGTTCGATTTTTCAACAATTATTAAATACTACTACCAAAAAAATTGATGTGAAGTGTGAATTTTCATCAATTTCAGGGTTTTGCAGGTATTTATTAAGTGAATGATTATTTTGGTTGCGAAAACAAATTTTATATTAAAATATTTTTTTTTGTTAATTTTAATTCGAACGCCTAATACCATTATTTAGGTTTCTAAATATGTGCAGTATTTTTTTTTTTTTTATATAGCAAGGTTCATTAAGAATTTTAAAAATTGCGCCTATGGCTTCCATTGGTTTTTATAAGTTCCGCCCTCTGATTTCGTGTACATTGAAACAAAATTAAATTATAATTTAAACAATTTCCACTGGTTATTATATTTACGCTTTTAAAAATTAAATTTAACATTTGCCAAAATATAACTAGAATTTTGAAAAAATAATTAAAACAATATAAAAATAAAAAAACAAAAAATAATATTCTCTCTTCTTGCAAGGTTCGATCCTTTTCGGATCGAGTTACTTGGGTGAAAAACCAGCGTCAAAAACCACTACACCAGCATACACGTTCCAGTGTAGCGTGTTACAAAGCTATAACTTATGTACATTATTAGCAAAAAATCACAAAAAATGCGTTTTTTTTTTCCAAAAACATAATCTGATCAAAAATTCCTGTTGTACTATTCCGGTTCACACCAATGTACATTACTTAGATTTTTTTGATTTTTAGTTTAAACCATCTGGGCTAGCAAACCGTGTGGGACAAAAAATTTTTTGCAAAAATTTGGCAAAAATCGCTTCAAAATAATTTATTTTGCAAAAATAAGAATTAGATCGTTAATCCACGTACCAAGGGCTTTTATTTGATACCCTACTCAGAATTGTAAAAAAATATTTTTTTTTTCGATGAGCACATATTTGTTTATATTTTTAGGGGGATATGTTTTTTAGATGTTTTAGTATTTTTCCTATGTGCGGGTCTAAGAGTTGTATAAGCATGCCAAATTTCAACTCTCTAGGTTTAGCCGTTTGGCTACAATTTTTACCGAACAGACAGACAGACAGACAGACAAACGACAAAATGACGGTATAAGGGTTTTTTGGTCATACCTACAAAATCCTAAAAAGAATTTAAGAAAATAAATATGAAAATTAGCACACAAAAAACAAAAACAATGGTAGTAAGCAGGACAAAAATGCAACAAAAATTAAAAATAGATGACAAAATAATAGAACAGGTAGGAAAATTCAAATACCTAGGCACAGTTTTCGCGGAAGATGGAAAAATTATGGAAAGAGTAGGCGCAGCAGGAAGAATGTTCAATAGAATCAAAGCATCGTTCTTAACTAAAAAAGAAATACCAACTAACATCAAGGTAGAGATCTTCAAAAAAGTGACAGTACCAATTTTGACATACGACTCAGAATCCTGGACCACTACAGAGACGCACAGGTCTAAAATAAGAAGCTCCGAAATGAGATTTTTAAGGAAAATCAAAGGTAAAACAAAATTGGAAAGAATAAGAAATGAAGTATATAGAGAAAAACTAGGGACAAAACCAGTAGAGACTATAATAGAAGAAGGACAGTTAAGATGGCTGAGACATATATACAGAATGAGTGAAGACAAAATAGTAAAAATAGTTTTTAAAGCAAGAACAGTGAAGAAAGTTAGACCAGCAAGACCGAGAAAAATCTGGCACCAAGAAACAAAAGAAGCTGCAACGAAGAGAGGCGTAAAGTGGGAGGAGATAAGAAAATATACAAAGGACAGAACACGATGGAAAGTGGTATAAAGAACAACACCAGAAAATAAGTAACTTGATTATAGCCTTACACCGCAAGGTAGAAAGGCTTCAGGATTAAGTAAAGTAAAATACTACTAAAACAACGGATTTATAGAAATAATTCTGGATATTGAGGGTAAAAATAAATTTGATTTATCTATCCAATATCTAAACTTAAAAGTTTTAAATTAAAGCGAGTGTTGCCAATACAAAGTTCTTTAAAAATTAACAAAGTTGTGTGTTTATTTACATATTAAATAATGCAAAAGGTTGGTAACAGTTGTAAAACTTTTGTTACCCATGTAATTATATACTACAAACACAAACAAACAGAATATAAACTTTAATGAAATATTTGTTTAATTAAAATTATTTACAGTTTTACCTTTGTATTGTTAATGGTACACCAAAATCTAGAAAAAAAAGATGACCTTGTAGAGAACATAGAAAGTTCACTGTCGAAACAGTTTATTAAACGGTTATCGTGTGTTACGGCTATCTGTTGCAAATGGCGTAGAAATTTCCGGACAGTAAGATAAGAAAAAAAATCAATTGTTTTGTGAAAATAGCTAAATGATTTCAAGACCATCCAGTGCCGGATTAATCTTGTAGCAAAAACACAAGCTACGGGCCCTGAACATACTATTGTGGGAATTTCATTATTATCTAAAATAAAATTATTCAATTAGTTAAAAATATTATTATTTAAATATAAAAACTAATCTATTTTAAGATAAACAGCTTCAAAGATAAGATGAGTTTTATCCTATATTTTTTTGGTTAAATGTTGAGAGATATGGGTAGAATAACGGTCGTATATTAAATGATTTGTTTAAAATATTGTTATTGTTTATCTCAATATCATGGGCAAATGTTTACACAGACACTGATAGGTGACTATATTTTCAGTGATATGGACTTCGTAGGTAATTAGAGTCAAAATTAATTATTTGGGGTTATGAAGTACTGGGGGTTGAAATATGAGTCTTCAAGATAAGTTAAAAGGTTTTTGTTGTTAATTGGAGAGCTGATTATGTTTACAACGACAAAAAATGAGGTTCAGAGATCAAATTAGGAGTCGAAAACTTTTTCCGACTCCCGACTCCGACTCCAACTCCTCCAAAAAGCTTCGACTCCTCGACTCCCGACTCCGACTCTGACTCCCCATGTCCGACATAAAGTCGTTTTTACACCCGGTTGTGAGAAAAATTGTTTATTTAGTGTAAGGTCAAAATCTTATTGTCAATGTACAAAAAATGCGAGAGAGCTGTTTTTATCTGTATTTTGTCTCGTTTTCTAGACAAATTACCAAGACCATTATTTTAGATATAACAATACGTTATACTTAATCCAAAGCTTTCAATTCATTTACCATTTCCATGTTCAATATGTCGTGTTGCATTTGTAAAAATAATAATTTTTATTTCTATTTTTCCAGTTGTTGGATCCGGACAAATCTCTAACAAATCTTCCAGGAGACTTGACTGTAACTGAAAAACGCTCCACTGCCATCTCTATTGATACTGACTGCAGTACTAAATCGGTGGAGATTTATTATCAAACTATCAGTATGCTCGCAAAGACCATCTGAGTACTTAACAAAAATACCGTTAAAAATATCTCAGACATTGCAAGGCAACTTTATACAATACTTGTGATAAGTGCCTCTCTAAATATAAAGAGTGGACGTATTCCGATTTTCCACTCTCTGGACTATAGTACATTGATTCACAAAGGAGTGATGGACACACTTAAACAGCAAAAAATCGTAAGTGTTCATTCTCAGTTTGGTTAAAATTTTAGTGTTAAAATTTTCATTTAAAGAAGAGTTCACCTTTTAATGACTTAAAAGTGAACTCAAAACTGGATTTCGCGGCCCCATCTATATATACGAGGGATGTTTCCAAAGTTCTGGAAATTTAGCTATAATTTCTATTATTTTGTTAATTTTCGTCAATATTACAATGTAGTTTTTCAACATAATCTCCCTTTAACTGAATACATTTATCCCAACGATAAGCTAATTTTTTTAAGCCGTCCTCAAAGAACTTTTTCGGTGTCTCCTCAATCTACCTATTCCAACAGCCTTGGCACCCAGCGCGGCGAAACCTTGCTAACGCCCAAACAATCATGCAAGATGTCATGAACTTGTCGTGTAACTATCCCTAGGCTTACACTAATTTGACGAATAGTCATTCGCCTGTCCTCTTTCAGCAGGTCTTCGACGGCAGTAATGTTTTTTTCATTTACTGACGTGCTTGGACGCCCACTGCGTGGATCGTCTTCTAGTGATGTTCTACCGGTTTTAAAATGATCGATCCACCGATAAACAGTACTTTTGGATTCTACAGACTCACCAAATATTCCTTGCAGATGCTGAATAATTTCTGATGTTTTCACACCTTCTTTCCACAAAAAGAAAATTATTGCTCTTTGAGATTTTGCTGCGTCTTCCATGGTTACAAAAACAGTGCTATGAAAACGCGTCTATATCAGTCAAACACCTAACTAAATCAGACGGAACAATATTGCACTAGATAGTTGAATAAACATGTCAAGACTTGTCTGGCACCAATAACATTGCCTATAAGTTCTGCGTAATTTAATTATAGCACAATTCCGAGAATTTAGGAAACATCCCTCGTATATATAACACAGCAGTACGACCGGGCGCGTATAGAGAGCCAGATTAGTTCGCAATAAACGCAAATTCAGACTCCAGACGCTGTTGCCTGATTCTGCATATAATTATTTCTGCGTTATTTCTGGCAAAATGTTCATATCCAGAATTGGTTTCAGTCATGAACGAGTTTCATCGAAATTTGTGAAATATTTTTCTTTTACTAGCGAATTCGTCGATTCAATATAGCCATTATTTATAGCTCACAGATACAAAAATGTTAGGCAGTCCTGATATACACTATCAGCTATATTATGACTTTTTTTTATTATATTTTTTTTTCCTGACCGTGAAAAGGCTAACAAGAATTTTGAGTATGTGGCATATAATTCTCCAGTGAGAATTGTAGCCTCTTGTCGAGGACACTACTTGAGAGAGAGACTAAAATAACTCTGAATTATTCCATGCGGTCAGATTGTGCATGGGGATATCTTTTCATTTTCTTATCTTTGATGCGTGTATTCCCTCAACTCCTACCTCAAGAGGGTTGTTACATCTCTCTCGTTGAAAATTCATGGAATTGTGATCACAATTTTTAAGAATATTCAACCAGAGAGGCATTCACTTCAGTTTTATAACTTTGTTATTTTTCAGAAATATATTCTAATGACAGGTTGAGCTATACACATTTTTAATAAAAATTATTCACTTTCAAGTCGTACTTGGAAATATAATTTGAAAGCGAAATATTTTTATATTATATTATTATATAAGTCTTATGGTCAACTTAGGTCTTTAAATTTTTTTACCAACTTAAAAATCGCGTTTTTGAGAAAAATCGTGTTCCCTTTACTTTTATACATTGTGTAAGTATATGAATTCTAAATATGTTGGTCACAGGCCAGATTGAGATAGATTGGGGGCCAGATACAGTCGATTCCGCCTAATTGGGACACATCGGGACTTAGACATTTTGACCCAATTAAGCGGCTGCCCCAATTAAGCGAATTTCACATAAAATTAAACAATGCATATTTTTTTGTCTAGAATTTCAATAATTTTATTTTATAAACTCTTGGACAAAACTATAAATTACATATAACCAAAAAATATAAACTTTTAAGAAAAAATAATAATAAATTCCAAAACAAAATAATAAATAGGTACATACAATTTAATTCAATGCAAAAATGCGTCAAGTGTAGTCTGTCTTTTGTTTTGTAACATTTCACTTCTACAAAATCAGCACAGGTATTCAGTGCGGATGTAGGGCTCCATTCATTTCCTTCCTGCATAAAATAACGCTGTAACATGGCCATACATTTTTTTGCCTCCTGGTTGAGAATATGTGTAGCATAATATGTACTGTGATGTTAAATTTACTGTCCCAATTAAGCGGAATGTTGTCCCAATTAAACATGTAAATTTACTGTTGGTTCCTTGGTTTGGTTTCTGTTCTTTGATATTTGGCCCAAATAAGTGGCTGCCCCAATTATGCGGTGGCCCAATTAAGCGGAATCGTCTGTATTTATAAAATCACAGATGACGGGTGAGCGAAATTTTGAAAATCAATCAATAAGGGAGTGGAGAAATTCCTAAAATTTTTTTGTGGAAGGGGGAAGTGTGATTCTAAAAAAACAAGGGGTAAAAATTTCATGCGATCCGTTTGAAACTTATTGTAAGCTGGACATTGCAATATATTGATAAAAAAGTGTTCCCCCAAATATTTTACCTACCAGCCGTTACTGGCTTACCATCGTCTTTTTTCGATTATTCGAACCTACTTTTATTCTAATGGTCGGTTGCTAAAGTAAGAATTATCCCTAACTCGAGTTAAAATCATTTGTTTTTGGATGATGTAATATACAAAAACAAATGATTTTAACTCGAGTTAGAGAAAACTCTTACGTTAGCAACCCGTCATAAGTTATTTGTTTGTCCAGGCAAGATTTATTTTTTGTGTATATGCATGAAAATGTATTTATCTGTTATTTTATTTATTAAGTTCATAATATTCTAGTTATAAATATGGGCTGCGTTAGACGCAAATAGCAATAGCATTGCACCAACATTTTTTAACTAAAATTGTAATCTCTAAAAAGCTGCAACCACGCCTACAGTTGTGTGTTTCTGGTTGCCTAACGTATTTTCCTCTTCAGAAAACAAACAAGAATTTCTGTAATTACGTTTAAAGAAGCCTTTCGAGGATTATGTGTTGAAGAAAATATTTTTAATTATAAAATATTACATAAAGATGAGATTTTTCATCGTTTGAAGTTTTGTTATTGATCACAATTAGTGTTATTGAACTGTAATATAGATGATTGGATAATATTAGTTGGCAATCTAATTAGTTCGATATTGCCTCGACAGAGAGGGATTCAGGTCTGTTGGTTACACTTAATACTCTGTGGTTATGATACGTATTAGATTTAGATCTAATTAAACGAAAGGCTTTGCTCTCTGATTAAGACAGTTTTTGAATTTAAGACTATTAATTAGGACAAATGATAGGGATGAACAAACACCCTAAAATAGAACGAAATAGGTGCACATCAACAAAAGTAGTTCAAAACATAAATTAAATTGATGTGAAGTGTGAATTTTCACACATTTCAGGATTTTGCAAGTATTTAATAAGTATGAGAATCCAACAGAATGCTGAATGCCTAGAACAATATTTCTTATAACACGTCGCTCAATAGGTCTCCGGTCTAATTAAGAAAAACATTTTTTTTTTTTAGAAATTCTACTTTAACCATCAACATACTCTCCTTCAAGAGTGATACATTCATTCAAACTCTCCTCTAACTTTTCGATGCCTTCTTTGTAGTACTTAAATTTGTTTTTACCCTCAAAATAGGTCTCGGTTTCGGCAATCACTTCTTCATTTGAGTCAAATTTCTTTCCCTGGATCATCTTTTGGCGGTCTGCAAAAAGCCAGTAGTCGCTGGGGGCCATATCCGGAGAGTACGGTGGGTGAGGAAGCAATTCGAAGCGTAATTCATTCAATTTAACCATCTTTTTCATCGACTTGTGACACGGAACGTTGTCTTGGTGAAAGAGCACCGTTTTCTTTTGCATGTGAAGCCGTTTTTTCTTGATTACTATACTCAGTCGATCCAATAATGCCATGTAGTATTCGCTATTGATAGTTTTACCTTTCTCAAGATAGGCGATAAACAAAATACCATGCGCGTCCCAAAATACGGATGCCATAACCTCTGCCAGCTGACTTTTGAGTTTTTGGTCGCTTTGGACAACTTTCACCGACTGTTGTCCACTCAGCTGACGATCTTTTTGATTCAGGTGTGTAGTAGTGGATCCATGTTTCATCCATTGTCACATACCGACGCAAGAAATCCTTTTTATCTCGCTTGAACAGCTCCAAACAGCGCTCTGAATCGTGGACGCGTTGTTTTTGGTCCGGTGTAAGCGAACGCGGCACCCACTTCGAAAGCAATTTACGCCTGGTCAAATTTTCGTGTATAATTGTAAACACACTACCTTCTGATATCTTTAAGGTGTCAGCTATCTCACGCAACTTCACTTTACGGTCCTTCAAAACAATTTTGTGGACTTTTTTTATGTTTTCCGGAACAACTGCCGATTTAGGGCGACCAGAGCGTTCAGCATCATTAGTCACTATAACGCTTATTAAGGCACTGTTTGGCTTCACCAGTATTTTTTCCCATCAAAAAACAATGTTTAGTCAACACACGAAATTCTTTTTTAACCATTCTTTTGAAAATTGCAAAACTGGAGTCACTAAAACCACTGTAACCTCTAAACTAATTGTCAGAACGTCATAAAATTTTCACACGTATCGTTTGAAAGTTGGTACTAACCAGAAATCATATGGGTCTGTCAACAGTGTTGCCATATATATGTCAGACCGGAGATTTATTGAGTGAAGTGGTATCTATATAACCAAATCAAAATCAATAGTTTTTTGATAATAATTTTTATTCGTTACTTGATTTAACTGAGAGGCAGACGATTACAGTGGATAGGGAACGTTATAACGATGAGGGAGGACAGAATGGAAAAAATGGATATTACTCGTGAAGGTTTTCGTTGGATAATTTTTTACGATTTTAATAAAGGCTTAATTGAACAACAACGCATAGATTCAACAACGCCTATATATGTTCCAAAGAAAAAATAAATGGTCATGGCATTTAATAGAGCGATATTTGAGCAAGTTTAAAATTCGACCAGCCTGACATTGCCTTAGAACACAAAGTTTTAATTATCCTGATGTACATGTAAAAAAAAAAAATAACACCAGTTCTTTTAACACATTGTATAAAGATATACTTTCAAACAAACCCTTGTCCAATAACTTTGTATTTCAAAGTCTGTTCATTAATGAAAAGTGGCTTGTCTATACTGAATTAGTTTACAGACAATGGCTTCCTTTTCACTGTCGATGTTTGTACACCGACACTGACCAAAGCAATATAAAGGTCCTATTTTATACAATCAGAACATGTTAATAATGAATAGTTCTCAGACAAATGCAGTGGATTGTACTACTTGTAAAACTCATAGAATGAAATTTATCCATTCAACGAAAACAACAATGAGATTCTTTAACAAGTTCCTATTAACAACCCTCGAAGAAATAAATCGTACGTTCGGATTGGAAGTGGAATAATGATATTTGCAAGTAAGCCATACTTTTGTAATACTCAATAATGGCTTGTGGATTTTCTTCACTCCAAATGCGGTAATTTTGCTTGGTGACGTAGCCGTTCAACCAAAAATGAGCCTCATCGCTGAATAAAATTTTGTGGTGAAAACGAGGATCAAAAGCAATATCGTTTTGGGTCCATTCACCGAACGTACGACGCACACGATGGTCATGTGGCTTCAAATCTTGCACGAGCTAGATCTTGTAAGCTCGTAAGGGATCTTTTCGCAAAATCTTCTATAAAGTGTATGGACACAGCTCCAAAAGCTGTGCACGATGGCGAATCGACTCAATCAGCTCCTCCTCAATACTATGCTCCACAGCAGCCACTGCTTTTTCGGTGGGCACTGTACGAAGTCTCTGCGGATGCGTATTATTAAAATATGAGTGGTGCGAAAACGATCTATGGTTATTCTAATTACTTGCTCGGATGGACGATTATAAATTTGCACAATTTGCAAGCGTTGTTCTGGCGTCTATTATGGTGAAATAACAAACCAAACTGAGTACAAATCAACTGTCAGCTATCAAAACGGCCGTCGCTGGAAACAGTGTTACCAATTCGAAAAACAAACCTGTCTCAACAAATATTAGTCTTTCTTTAATGGGTGCCTCAAAAGAAATTTTATATTTATTTAGCTTACTGCGTGAACGCAACGTATCCGAGGGGCGCGGGTGTTATGTCAATCGGTAGCCTGGCTCCTGGGAATTCAGTCGCTATGGAGCGTTTCTCGGGAGCAGACCGCGCGTTATGTGTGCGAGAATTTTACAAAAACGGTGATTCGGCGACTGTAGCGCGTAGAAAATTCTGCAGTATTCGAGGTTTTCGCCACTTAAATGATGCGCCAAGCATTCCTCTCATTCGACATTGGGTTAAAAAGTTTGAAGAGACTGGTACAACGCTGGATAAATCAAAATCCGGGCGACCTAGGTCATCAAAAACGGTAGAAAACGTGGAGAATGTTAATCAGTCTTTTCGTGACGACCCGAACCTTTCAATTCGGAAGCGCGCAAGTGCTTTAAATGTGCATAGATCATCATTAATTGGTGCAAGAATTAAAGCCCCAAGATGCCAGTCAGAGGCTTAATTTCGTAAATCAGGTGATTGAGCGATTTTCAACGTTTACCAACATTTTGTTTTCGGATGAAGCTCATTTTCATCTTAATGGCCACGTAAATAAGCAGAACTGCCGCTACTGGAGTGCAACGAATCCGATACGCAAACATCAGAAACCCCTACATTCGCCTAAAGTGACCGTATGGGCTGCGATGTCGGCGCGAGGAATTATCGGCCCTTACTTTTTTGAAGACGAAAGAGGGCATGCAGTTACAGTGAATTCAGAGCGTTATGTGGAGATGTTAGACAACTTCTTGGTACCTGAACTGCAAAACTTTCCTGGCTATAACCAAAGAACATGGTTCCAACAGGACGGAGCAACTTCACACACGTCCAATATGTCTCTGCCACGTGTTCGTGAAATTTTCTCAGGCAAATTGATCTCCCGGAGAGGTGACATAAATTGGCCTCCACGCAGTCCAGATTTAACCCCTATGGACTTTTTCCTATGGGGTTATCTTAAATCTAAAATTTACGCCAATAAACCGACTTCACTGGCGCATTTGAAAAAAAATATCCGTCACGAAATGGCAGCCATCCCTGAGTCCACCTGCCGAGACGTCATAAGTAATTTTACTGTTCGATTAAATGAGTGCCGAGAACGCGAGGGTCTACATTTAGACGATATTATTTTTAAGAAATAAATCCCCAAAAAGTGTATTTTAATAATTAATAAACATTTTTTCTATATACGGCTTACTTTTTTTTTAATCGATCCACTAAATATAAAATTTCTTTTGAGACACCTTGTATTATTCTTGCATTCTCATATAGTAATCCACTTACACTAACCATTAATTTCTTTTAGAGTTTTCCCTATTTATTCTACACCATTTAGCAGCATCTTATCAATCCACTTTTTACTTCCTACATTGTTTCTAGCAGTAGAACAACTTAAATTAAATGAAAGACTTACCGTTAGTTCATGTTTAGCTACTATTAATCACTCGTTAGTGGGCTTTGGTTGCGATAAATAAAATATAAGACTAATATTGTGTATTTATTGTTATTTACATTGATGTTAAATTAAAAGCTGTTCGACCATTCGTTCAGAATGGCACCACAACTGACGGAATCTTTCTATATAGTGTATTAATCAAGCAGGCGCGCACCCAGGATTTATTAACGGGGGGGGGGTTCGAAAAGCAATATTTGTAACCTCTTTTAGTTGTTTCTTTTATCTCCTAACTTTTCTATAAACATTCTTACACCATAAATGCAAATGTTATTTTAGATAAAATATTTAAATTCTAAGACAACATAACACTGTAATTTCTTTAAAATATTCATATGTTTTCTTTCAAAGTTTCTTCACAAATCATTTATTTAAAAATATTTTTACAAATAAAGCTGAAAAATTAATATCATGAAACAGTTTTCATTTTAAATTTTCTTTATGGCAATTAACTTTTTTCTGTGATTTATACAATGCAGTTTATTTGAAAATTTCAATTTAAAATTTTACAACATCAATTAAATTAATTTTCGATTTTCTGTCGAAGTAAGAACAACAGAAATAAAATTAAAACAACAAATTTATATTCACGAAAGCAATTTCTACTGAGAATTTTAAAACGCAATGCACTTGTTTATAAAACGCAAACTCTTGAGTTCTGTATAAGAAAATGTATTGAGAAAAATAAGTAGGAATGATTTTCTCCTGGCTTTATACAATGTGTTGCCAACTTCAAGTTCTAAAATAAAACTGGGTAGGGCACGTCGGGAGGAAAGGGCCTAATAAGTGCCATGCCAACATAACGCAATCCAACATAAAGTCTGTTAAAGACCTCTAAAATGACACCACACTTGGTTAATTAAGTTGCCGATGATAGAATGTAATGTAATTAACACGCAAGCATTACACAATTGTTACACTTGGCTTCTACATGTTGGTACCACTTTCCTACGTTGCCACATCTTCTTAAACAGCATTTTAAGTTAAGCTTAGGTAATATTTTGAACTATCAGGTCTACTAAACGCAAAAAATCATGGGTGAACCCAGGCTCATCATCCACATCAACTGCAAGACCGAATCGCTTTGGCAAAAAGACGATGCTCTGTACTTGATGGGACCAAAAGGGTGTGGTCTGTTATGAATTGTTAAAACCTGGTGAAACAGTTAATACCCAACGCTACCAACAACAACTGATCGAATTGAACCATTCGCTGCTCATAAAACGACCAGAATACAAAAGAAGACAGCACAAGGTAATCTTTCTTCACGATAACGGTCCATCACATAAGGCAAAAGCAGTTTGCAACACATTGGAGACTTGGCCCCTTCAGATTACCACTTGTTCGCATCGATGGGTCACACACGTGCCGAGCAGCACTTTTGTTCATATGAAAATGTGAAAGAATGGCTAGATGAATGGTTTGCGGGGAAAGGGGAAGAGTTCTACTGGCGAGGTATTCACAAATTGCCTGAAAGATGGGGGAAATGTATAACTTCTAATGGAGCATACTTTGAATAAATAAACTTTTACTGTTCTTTTGAGTTTAATGTGTTTTATTTAAAAAAAAAATCCGGATTTCATACTTGTAGACCTGGTATATCAAATATTATTGATCAAACCTGTGACCGGAAACATTAAATCGTTTGTACCTGCTATTCGTCCGCTAAGCAAGGGCATGTACGTAAATTCAACTCCTGCTTAAGTCAAATGAGTATTTATTTTGCACCTAACCATTAATTTATTTTAATACTAGGTAAGTACACATATATTACATTTGAAATACTAGAGAGTGGGTATAATATAAGCACTGGTCTGTTAGAAATAAATCTTGCAACTAATGGGATTATTTTGCACTTTACCGCTGATGGGCCAGCAATTGATACATCAATGGGCCAGCTAACGGCCACGGGGACACCTGGGTACTGGCCCAGTGCGAAATGACAGCACTGGCCCATTACTTTAAATGCCAAGGAGTATGTGCTTCAACAGTACTGGCCCGTATAAAAATGTTTGCTGGGTTCAATAGTGATATAATTAATTTAACAGCCCTAACGGATGTTATTACTTTTCAAATCTTCAGTTATTTTCCTTTCCATTCTGTCCAAACATTTTTGAAATTTTTTTTTAAAAAGTTATATAAAACTTAAATTCAATTTAATGAATTTGTCTGGATAAACCGCGTCACGTATGTTCAAAATTATAGTGTACAGAAACTATCTAGAAAATATATTTTACTTGGTCAAGTTGTAAACTGGTTTTCAACAATCATTTTCCGGGTTCAGTTACCGGTTTATGTCAGACACAAATGCAAGATTCAAGTTTTCAACAATACAAGAAGTAGTTTATAAAAGTTTCGCGAGACAAACTTTTAATCAATAATATCTTTTGATAAACTACTATAAAGCTACAACTTTATTTTATCAAATATTGGAACCAGGAAATGGGGAATAAAGTCTTGATTTGGATTCAAAAGAATCAGATAAAAATACGAATAGAAATGTAAAAACTACAAAAAGACTTATATATGCAGGTGGGATTGCAACTTTTTACGTAAACCGAAACGTACGTAACTTGATGCAAGTATAATTCCATGTCTTGATGAAGATAATCGACGCAATAGTGAGGAGTATCCTTATGTACGGAGTGGAGATTTGGGTAATGAAGCAGTGCCGGCCTTAGCAACTCTGGCGCCCTGGGCGAGATTTTTTTTGCCGCCCCCATAAAAAAAAACTTTAATCACTCTAATAATTTATAATTTATTCAATAAATATTTTCAAAAGATATATTACAAAAGAAATAAATTTTTTGTTTCAATGATATAATTTTTAATACAACAGAAGAAATTAAAATTAAAAATTATCTTTTCGTGCCTTTCTATCTGAAAACTCTTTTATCGCAGTGGTTAAATCTAGACTTTCAGCAATGTCTTTTTCAATTGATAGAATTGCTAGACTGGTCAGGCTTGTTTGGGACATTGTCGACCTTAAGTATGTTTTTATAAGTTTGAGTTTCGTAAATAAAATGGTATCATTGTATTTTTTTTTTAAATCATTAATTTATACTATATTTTGAGAAAAGTTTATTAAATTTTTCTTGTGGCCGTCCGCCGCCCCTCCTGGCCAGGCGCCCTTGACACCACGTTAAACGCATTGGGCTTTTAAAAAACTATTTTAAAAAAATATAATGTTTAGTAAGTTCCTGATTATAATTTAATTTTGATAAAATTTGTCTTCTGTCTCCCGCAACGCAACTGTGGCAACAGATAAAAAGCGATTTATAATATTTAGCTAATTAGCATTTATTGTTACAATATTTTATTTTAATTTAGTGTATTATTTATTATTAGAGACCGGTAAAAATATGCAACGGTACTTTTGCCATAGGCGTGCTATTTTAAACTTTATTTTAACAAAAAAACAACAAAAAACAAAAGAATAAAACACTTGTACCGCAATGAATTCTTATCTTAATAACGACACCTCATTATTTTGGGATTATATCCGAGATAGGTAATTCCGGTCACTCCTTTGCCATTGGTCAGTTTTTGATAACATATTAAATTTTTATACGCTACACTATTTGTCAGCAGGTCACATTACAAATATATATAATTACATTTTATTTCTACAGATAACACATGTGCTGCTTTTTATAGAAAAACACCTAACTAAAGTACCGTTGCATATATTTGCCGGACTCTAATAATAATCAATTATATTTCATTTTTTGTTCAGTTTAAAACTGTTATGTAAAAGATTACCTACAAGTTAAATAAAATAATTATTACTATTATTATTTATTTCATAATTTTTTGAAAATTTCTCTATACATATGTATTTTCAATTAATATGCAATTACGGTCCGTTTTCATTTACGTAATCATTTTTAAAGCCCCGTTATTCATTTGTTCTAATGTTATTTAAATGAATTTTTTAATACTTTAAAGTTGACTATAATTTTAACATGTTTTTATCCTCTACAACAGCGGTTTCCAAACTTTGTCCACTAAGGCCTCCTTTATAAAAAATCCCATCTCTGGCGTCCCCCTATTTAGGAAATTTATAAACAATTTGTAAATAATGTCTTTATTGAAATAATAATCACAAAAGTAGTACAAATATGTAATGTAAATAATTTCTCTAATTCCTAAATATTTATTCTCACAACATAAATCACGAAAATTGTATAAAAATAAATTATATTAATATTAAATATAATACAAAATACAATAAAAATGAATCAACTTTAAGGTGAAATATGGGCTTGTTTCTTCGCACATAATTCGTTAAAATGCGGTTCATATGAAGAAAGAGTTACTCTTATTTCGTATTCCACTATTAATCGTGCTCGATATTTTGTTTTAATAACAGCTAATGTGGAAAATCATGTTTCGCACATATATGAGGTCACAAAAGGTAAAAGAATTTTTATTGCTTTTGATGATAAGGCGGGATATTCCTTGTTTACATCGAACCAGAATTTCCCCGGATTATTAGGATTGAATTGATCTTTTAGCGAGCTACCACAAGAAAGTTCTCTTAATTTTTCCTGTTCATTAGTTCAAAATTATCATTATATTCGACCATAAACGATCGAAAAAAATACATATTTGCAATAAACCCGCGACCCCTTGGTGAATCTTGCACGCCCCCCCCCCCAGGTGGTTGCGACCCACTTTGGAAACCGCTGCTCTACAATATTTTCAACATTAAAAAATTATATATATTCTAATAATTATTTTTCTGGAGATTTCTCGAGAAAATAAGTTTAATTTTTCATTTCTCGAGAAATGAAAAATGTCGAGAAATCAGAAACACTAGTTGTATGGAGTAGAAATAAAAGCCTTTTTGTTGAGCGGAGATGTGTTTTGATGATGTTACACACCACCTTATCGTAGTTATTTCGATTGTCCTCAATCCTCTACTACGATAAGTAAAACATAAGCAAACTTAAGTATGTTTTTTTAATTAAAAATGTAATTCCTTTACACACATTCAAAAAGAATTGAAAGGTGCACTTCGGTCACAGTCCCCCGGTTGTTGAGCATTGATAAAAGCATATGAGTTATGAAAACTAATATTTTATATGACGATGGTGTCCAGGAGACGAGACACGATGTAAGGTCGTACACTGGCGCCTGTAGACGCGGGTCCTTGTGAAACAATTGCTTGCATTCATTAAATAACGAACAAGCGTCGAAGCATCTGCTTGTCGTTATGGTAACCAAATGCACTTGAAGCAACTGCCAAGCTGTTTACAGTCCGTGAACGCGAATAGCTTTACATTGTTACATCTTGTAATGGGTTCGAGTCACTATAGATACACGAGCCTTCATTTAATTAATGACTCTCTGTACTGATGATGTGTTATACACACGTCAATTATTATCATTGCTTTTTATTGGCACTGAATGATATTAATTGATGAAGTGACTCATTGCTTCCGCGTTTTAAATATACAATGTAAGATGTTCTTCTCTCAGTGTGTCTTTATGCAAAACCAATTATTAATTATGGTTCTAAAATTATTAATCAGCAGTTATAATATGAACCAATCTTTTCTTATAAACAGGGCTCGGACGTTTTTAGGCAAATATGCACTAACGACATTTTTAATGAGATGTTCACAGACGTAGAAAAATTTACTCGTTAATAAATCAATAAATAGGTACTCGTTATCTAAAAACATTCCTGTCTTATTAATACAAATGCTACTACATATGTTTCTCCATAATGTGCATTGTTGAATGCAATAGCATTGTGAGATGCAGAGCCGCAGTAAGGGGGGGTCGGAGGGGGCGATGGCCCCTAGCGCATTAAGGAAAAGGGCGCCGACGAGCTTGACTAAGAGGCGCCACATTGCGAAGGTGAGGACCTTTTTTTTTGGTCATCACTTGGATTTTGGGAGGTGAAGACCACCTTTTTTTGCCAAGGGCGCCAAAACACAGTTTTGCTCCTAGCGCAAGTTTTCCTTACTGCGGCTCTGGTGAGATGTTATCATTGTTAAGAAATGTTATTAAAGAAAAACATTTCTTGTAATGCAAACGTCAAATACATTCAAACCTGTAATATTTTGAACCATTATTTAATCTGTATAAACTTTGCAAGTCTTGTCACCTATTAGTTTTAATTTGAACTGTGAACAGATCTGAACAATAATTCTTATAGGTATTTAGATTTAGAGCATATATTTTCAAACATTTCTTGAATCTATCTACTAATATTCACTTTTTTACAATAGTAATAATTATAGTATTTTTAAAATTAATTTTTTTCTGAAAGAAAAATTTGTAGATAATTTTCTTATTATTGCTATTTATATATTTATTATTTTGGAGATATTAAAATGGTTGAATTAAATTTCCCCCCCCCCCCCCTAAGAAGGAAGAAAATAAAAATAAAAACACACTAGAAAATTTAAAAAATAGATATGAGGACCTTTTTTTTAGGTTGTTACTTGTATTTTAGAAGTGAGGACCTTTTTTTTTAGATCATCACTTTATATTTTCATAAAATTATAACTTTGTCTTCCGCCCCCCAACTAAAATTTTTGGGTGCGCCACTTCATAGAACAAATGTCAATGTAATATATTGAAAAATGGCTTCATTTTTTTTCAATTTCAAAAACGTTCTCACTTTTAACAATGTGTTATTTGTTTTATAAGTATTTCATTACTATAAAATCTGAAGAGTATTAACCAGGGCTTCGAACCGGAACTGAACCGAAAACTGAAAACCGAAAAAAACCGTTATTTTTGTCGAAACATACAACCGGAACTGAACCGAAAAAAAAATATCGTTTTATTTCGGTTCAGATGTTTATGTGAGTCAATATAAAATACATTTTATTTAAGATTATTTTGTAAACTGATGAGCAGAAAAAAAATCGTAATTTTTTTAACTGATAAGTAAAAAATTCTTTTCTATTATTGCGATGGGGGGGGGGGAACGCCAAGAATCCCCTCCCTGGCAGCGGCCTTGGTATGATTATTACAAAATAAGGAATAAAATGTTCTACTAAATTATACTAGAAAATAAATTTCTATTACAAATACAAGTATTTACAAATTTATCACTCGGAACTGAACCGAAAACCGAAAACCGAAAACCGAAAAAAACCGTTATTTTTGTCGGAACGAAAACCGGAACCGAACCGATATATTTTTTTTTTAATTGAACCGGAACGAAAACCGAAACGAAAAAAATAACGGTTCAAAGCCCTGGTATTAACCCTTTATTTATTTTATTTTTATTTATTTTATTTAATTTTTTTTCGGACCTTTGCAACTAAGGCTGGGTCTGGAGTTATTTACTGTTTTTTCAAAATTTTATATATACATTTTAACTCAATTTATAACCTATTATTATAATTTTATTTTGATATGTGAGATTTCTTGGCAATTTTTATTTTTGTATTAATTATTACTTAATCGTATGTTTAGATTACGAACCCTAGTCTCATGACATCTAACTCCCTCAATGAAAAGCACAATTTTGGATTTTTTTTTTTTTTTAGGACGGGGATGTTGCTAGTGAGGGCCGTCACCGCGAGTACACTGGGAGGGGGCCCATGGGCTGGTCTTACAAAAGAGAATGCAGTTAGTAATGCCTGTCTACCCCATGCCATAAGATTTTGGGTCTAAATACGTGAGATACGTGAAATCGGGAACCCTTTATTGATTGTTAAAATTAATTCCTTATTGCAACGTTCTTGAATATAATAGTATCCACTCGAATACTAGAGGATTTCTTTGATAATGTACAGATTTTATTCTTGAGGTGGGACTTAAAGTACACTTGATGGTGTAAGAGATCGAGTTGATAGCGTCAAATGGTTAACGTCTTGTTTGTTGAATTGGAAATAAACCGACTCTGAGATTACTGGGCATCCGGGAATTACTGTTCACTTGATTTAGGTACTGGGGACAGGGAATTCTCACCCTCAGGAATGCATTTCTCTGACTGGAATTCATAATAGGATGGGACAATTGTTTTAAGACAACGAATCTCATATGAAATCCCTTAAAACACTACGAAAATCCTTTTATACGAAACGTTATATTATTTTTCATGTATATATTTTCATCATACTACCCTTGTATAATTATAATCCTGTATAAATCCTTGTTTTATTTATTTATTATTATTTATTATTATTATATATATATATATAGCTTTCTTTCTTCCTGTTTCCTTCTTTATGTCAAACTATTGCAATAAGCAGAGAAATTAATATCTCTCCATTTCTAAAGTAGTCAAATAATTCTGATGTCGCTTTCTAAAGTTCTGTAAACTGAAAATAAATTCAAGAAATACAGGGTAAAAACAGATTCTAAATCAACAGAGCTGTTGAAAGTAATCACGGAAGTAGTTTCATCGTACGCAAATGGAAATCGTGAGAAATATTAATAAAGGAAAGCTTACAGATCTTAGAAGGGATATCATCATCATCATTCGCGTTATTTTGTCTTAAATTGGACTAAGGCCTACCTAAAAATGGTTTAATGCGTTTTTACAACTTTGCTGTATGAATTTTGATTTCAATAGTTTGCATCTTTGAAGCTGTATGTCATGTTGGTATTAATATTTGACATATGTCATAATGAAAAATGATATCTTAATTATAATGATCATAACCTTATCAACCTAAAGTCGGTTTTACAGCGTAAGGAATATTTTTAATTGACATTTAAAGTCAGTAACACACCATAAAAGTAACCAAAATAACCAGATCTAGTGTGTTCTTACAACAGCTTATATGTGATCATCGAAAAAAAATTTTTTTTTTTTTAAATTCTGAGTAGAGAATCAAATGAAGGCCCTTATTACGTGGATTAACGATCAAAATTTTATTTTTGCAAAATACATTATTTTGATGCGATTTTCGCCAAAATTGTGCAAAAAAAAATTGTACCACACCCTGTAGACCAGATGGTTTAAACTAAAAACCTCAAAAAATTCTAAGTAATGTATATTGGTGTGAACCGGAATTGTACAACAGGAATCAGATTATTTTTTCGGAAAATAACGCATTTTTTATTTATTTTTTTTGTTGACGATGTAAAATATTTAATACGTCATGTAACACAGTAAACCAGTAAGCGTTCATAGTCTAATGGTTAGCTTCTCGCTTCTTAAGCTGTAAACTAGGGTTCGCTTCCGGGCTGGAGACAATTTTATTGTTTCTTTTTTTTTTTTACATTTGCGGTACCAAAATTAAAGAATGTTAATTTAAAAGCATCTTACATGACGGTATATGACTTTAACAGTTTGTAATACCTCCAAGACGTAAGATAACATCATGCGGACCACGTGACCAATGAATCAATAATTAAAGGTGGGGTTCCAAACCAAAGTTCTACAAGATATACCACTGATTGACTGCTTTCACATAATAATTACCTACGAAACCTTGAAATGCGTGAAAATTCACACTTTACATCAATATTTGGCTTTCAATTTTACTCCCCTACTAATGTCCTTCATATTGCTTTAACATTTCAGATTTCCCCTAAAGATTAAAGGAAATAAAATTGAAGTTAGACTTTTCATACTTTTTCCCATTTCTTTTCGACGCCCTTCTGTTAATTCACTTATCACCAAAGAAACCACCCTCTATATTAAGCTTTATCGCTACAAGCAGAGAAATATCCTCCCCGCAAAAAGACATCTAAGAAATTAACACTAAGAACAGATGTTATATATTTGGAATCTACTTTTTCCCTACAGCACTGCAGTTTACCAATTTGTTATTTATTAAAGATTTTCTTGTGTTCAAAACAAGTTAAATAATAATGAGAACTCAAGAGGTTTAATCTGGACTAATTAAATCTTAATCCAACTCTGTCAACATGACATAGAAAGATTTGACAAGTGTTCAGTGTTTTAGAGACAGTTACAAGGCACGCATGAAGTGTTTTGTGTAGTGAAAACGGTGTAACATAACAATGCAACTGCAAGGTAAACTGGATTGATAAATCTATCAGATGTAAGTATAATTTTTACCAATTTTCATAAAACTAAATTATATAGAAAATTTCTTATGGACGCATGAGATAAAGTGATAAAATAAAATTTTAGAACTCTAATAAAATTTATTTTGAATTGATCAATTAAAGAAAAATTGTCGGATTATAATAATATCTAATAGCTTCAATACCTAAGTGACGCATAAGGAAGGACATTTATCTTGCCACTTATTTATTGTCTTGTTTTTTCATATTCTTCTTGTCCTACGTAGGGTTTCGAAGGTGGAAAAATTATAGCATTTTTTCCCCATAGCAACATGGAACAGGGTCTATAAGAGTCAGGGCTTCGAACCGTTATTTTTTTCGTTTCGGTTTTTCTTCCGGTTCAATTAAAAAAATATATATCAGTTCGGTTCCGGTTTTCGTTCCTGCAAAAATAACGTTTTTTTTCGGTTTTTGGTTCAGTTCCGAGTGGTAAATTTTGCTTTTATTTATATTAGAAATTTATTTTCTACTATAATTTAGAAGAACCTTTTATTCCTTATTTTGTAATAATCATACCAAGGTCACTGCCAGGAGGGGTCTGGGCATGCCCCCCTTTTTTTACTATTTCAGTTTATCAGTTAAAAAATTACGATTTTTTTCTGCTAATCAGTTTAAAAAATAATCTTAAATAAAATGTATTTTATATTCACTCCCATAAATATTATCTGAACCGAAATAAACCGTTTTTTTTCGGTTCAGCTTCTATTTTCGTTCCGACTAAAATAACGGTTTTTTTCAGTTTTCGGTTTTC
Organism: Liopterus haemorrhoidalis; assembly: GCA_963971575.1. Classification (NCBI taxonomy): domain Eukaryota; kingdom Metazoa; phylum Arthropoda; class Insecta; order Coleoptera; family Dytiscidae; genus Liopterus; species Liopterus haemorrhoidalis. Next base: position 6,410,928 of record OZ020622.1, on the reverse strand, counting down.
GGTTCAGTTCCGGTTCGAAGCCCTGATAAAAGTCGAAAGGTTAGAATATATATCTTTTTTTAATGTTGAAAATATTGTAGAAGATAAAAACATGTTAAAATTATAGTCAACTTTAAAGTACTAAAGGATCTATAAGGTCGAATATAAATCGAAATTTTCCAAAAATTCTTAATTCAATTAAAATATTTTTAAGGTACGAGGGTTACCCCTTATATTTTGGGATTTGAGATCAAAAACAATTATTTATCAATGCAACCCTCGAAAACTAACATAATTCAACGATATTTTTAAATTGGTTACTATAACCATACTTTTAATTAAACCATCAAATTGTTAAGTTGGTTTCTTCATCCATTTATTCCGCTTTCTCGAAGATTTTCCAACTGCGCTTGTTCTTCCCCTGTCTCTGGACAGCATCTCAAATGGTTCACAGTTTTAGGTGTTCTCTAAATGTCTGACACTTCTTCTCTTCTACTCCTTCCGTCCAAAAATTGTTCTTTGTCACCTCGTCACAGCATCTGAATCTGGCTATTGTCTTCTGGTGTTTGTTATTATCTCCCAAGTAACTTGCTAACGTTTGGACTTGCATCTTTTAGTAGTCTTCATTATATCTTGATTTATATATTTTTTTCTTTTTGGCTCTCTTCGTCCTGTATTACCTTACTTCTGTCCACCAACATTTGCAAGTAATCCTAGCATTCTTACTGATATCCCCTTACTTTTTCATTCCATATCCATTTTTTCCATAATACTTTCTTCTCTGTTCCTCAATTTGTTTGTTGCTGCTTAATATGCGCTTGCTATTTTGTTGCATTTTGTCTGCTATCTTACTTGTTTTGGCCCAAATATCCATCCTTGCTGTGCACCAAATTATTTTTTGTAGCTTGCTCTTAAGTGATTTGTTGTTAGAAAAGGCATTGACACAGAAGTGCGACTCATTCGTTTCTTTATGCACATTTTGATAATCTTCATAATATCTAACACACCTTTACGTGCTAACGTGAAAATTTTCTTCCAGATGAAACGGCAAATGCGCATTTCTAAGGCTATGAAAATATATCTAATGTAGTTTTCAGTATTATAATGAGAGAGAATGCTATGACATCCACAATCAAATTAGTTCGCGTACCAGTCGCAGTTGTTGTGGCGCTAGCCTGCATTCGAGCTTCAGGATCCGAAATCCAGGATTCAGAACAAGATTATCCTGACGTGTTAAAGGATGGATATTATTTAGATAGTTTAAATAACGCCGAACCAGCCATGAGGTAAGAAACATAATAAAGATTAAAACAATTAGTTTTAAATATATTGAAAATGAAACAAATTATGTTTGACAAATACAAGGTGTCTCAAAAGAAATTTTATATTTATTTAGCTTACTGCGTGAACGCAACGTATCTGAGGGGCGCGGGGGTTATGCCAATCGGTAGCTTGGCTCTTGGAAATTCAGTCGCTATGGAGCGTTTCTCGGGAGCAGACCGCGCGTTATGCGTTCGAGAGTTTTACAAAAACGGTGATTCGGCGACTGTAGCGCGTAGAAAATTCTGCAGTATTCGAGGTTTTCTCCACTTAAATGATGCGCCAAGCATTCCTCTCATTCGACATTGGGTTAAAAAGTTTGAAGAGACTGGTACAACGCTGGATAAATCAAAATCTGGGCGACCTAGGTCATCAAGAACGGTAGAAAACGTGGAGAATGTTAAACAGTCTGTTCGTGACGACCCGAACCTTTCAATTCGGAAGCGCGCAAGTGCTTTAAATGTGCATAAATCATCATTACATCGCATTATGCACAAAGACCTAAAGCTGCACCCCTACAAAATTCAATTGGTGCAAGAATTAAAGCCCCAAGATGCCAGTCAGAGGCTTAATTCTCAGGCAAATTGATCTCCCGGAGAGGTGACATAAATTGGCCTCCACGCAGTCCAGATTTAACCCCTATGGACTTTTTCCTATGGGGTTATCTTAAATCTAAAGTTTATGCCACTAAACCGACTTGACTGGCGCATTTGAAAGAAAATATCCGTCACGAAATGGCAGCCATCCTTGAGTCCATCTGCCGAGACGTCATAAGTAATTTTACTGTTCGATTAAATGAGTGCCGAGAACGCGAGAGTCTACATTTAGACGATATTATTTTTAAGAAATAAATCCCCAAAAAGTGTATTTCTATAATTAATAAACATTTTTTCTATATACGGCTTACTTTTTTTTTAATCGATCCACTAAATATAAAATTTCTTTTGAGACACCTTGTACAATTTATGACACATTTATTTAAAACACAAGCAAATGACATGTCTTAACAGGTGATCTCGGTTAAACAAAACAGGGTAAATAAAAGTAAAAAAGCATCTGGATATGTCCGACTCAAAGCAAATATTTACTTTAATTTTAAAAGTTGTTAAACTACTGTTTTTACGATTTTTAAAATGGAAATGTTTTGAATGTGAAGATTTTCATGAGATATATAAATAAAATTGAGAATAAAATGGCAAAAATATTAGATTTTTATAAGAGAATAGCTTTGAAAAGAAAGTCGATTTAGAGTAAACCATCGAGAAAAGTTTTATATTGTCATCGAAGTTCACATGCGTAAAATACGACATTATTTACTAGAAGAAATGGCCTTGCTTATAACTTTGACATATATCTGTCAAACTGACCTAAAAAAACTGTTACAATGTTTGTAAAAACTGTATTAAAAAAATTAATGTATGTAGCATATGAAGGAAATTGTTATAGTTTAATAAAAAACATGAATAACAGTGCAGGCTCGTGATTGAATTTCAGGGGGCCGGTCCGTGGGTAGGGATATACGTACTGAGAAAGTATCGATATTTGAGTATCAATAATATCGAATAAAAAGTATCGATACCGGTATCGTATCGAAACAAAATTTTGCTAGAAGTGCCCTAGAAGTACCCAGTAAAAAAAATTTATGTGAAGTGTGAATTTTCACACATTTGAGGGTTTTGCAGGTATTTAGTAACTGAATGATGATTATTTGAGATGCCAAAACAAATTTTATGTCTAAATATTTTTTTATGAATTTTAAGTCGAATGCCTAATACCATTATTTAAGTTTCTAAATATGTGCAGTATTTTTTTTATATAGCAAGGTTCATTAAGATTTTGAAAATTGCGCCTATGGCTTCCATTGGTTGCTTAAATCATAAACCCCGCCCTCTTATTTCGTATACATTCAAACATAGAATTAAATTATAATTTCCCACTAAATTACACTTCCCACTAGTTATTAAATTTACGCTTTTAAAAATTAAATGCAACATTAACCAAAATATAACTAGAATTTTGACAAAATAATTTAAACAAAATAAAAATGCAAAAAAAAACAGAAAAATTAGAATTGACAGAAATCGAACTCTAGTTTGCAAATTACGAAGCGACGACACAACGCACTACGCTACGAGCGCTTACTTATCTACTGTGTTACATAGCGAATTAAATATTTAACATATTTTAGTTAAAAACACAAAAAATGCGTTATTTTCCGAAAACATAATCTGATCAAAAATTGCTGTTGTACTATTCCGGTTCACACTAATGTACATTACTTAGAACTTTTTCACATTTTTAGTTCATCTGGGTTTAACCATCTGGGTTACAGGGTGTGGGACAATTATTTTTTTTGCACAATTTTGGCAAAAATCGCTTCAAAATAATTTATTTTGCAAAAATAAAATTTTGATCGTTAATCCACGTACTAAGGGCTTTCATTTGATACCCTACACGGAGTTTAAAAAATATTTTTTTTTTCGATTAGCACATATTAAAATTTTGTATATAAGTGGAAATGCAATTTTCTCTATGACCGGAAAGCGTGCAGGGGTTTAGTACCATCCCTTTTTTGTTGTCACAGGGTAAATATTCTCTCCTCCAAAAGGCATGCTGTATGAAATCGGAGACAAAAAACTGTCATGAGCTCCCGGTCTATATTTGTTTATATTTTTAGGGAGATATGTTTTTTAGATGTTTTAGTATTTTTCCTATGTGCGGGTCAAAGAGTTGTATAAGCATGCCAAATTTCAACTCTCTAGGTTTAGCCGTTTGGCTACAATGTTTACCGAACAGATAGACAGACAGACAGACAGACAGACAGACAGACAGACAGACGACAAATGACGGTATAAGGGTTTTTTGGTCATACCTACAGAACCCTAAAGTGGTCCTCACTTCTAAAATACAAATAACAACCTAAAAAAAAGGTCCTCATCTCTATTTTTAAAGTTTTCTAGTGTGTTTCAATTAACAAGCGGGTCGATGAAATGGAATAATTTCTTGGTGTGGGTCAACGCGTGTAAAAGGTTTGGAACCCCTCGTCTAAACGAAGAGTAAGATACACCCATGTAGTAATAACTTAAAATATAACCGGGTTTAGAGTCAGGTGATAAAAAATTACAACCAAAATAACCGAGTGTAAAATATGATATTGCGTCTTGCGTCACTAAACGATAAGCTTTTACTCTTTTACCCAGGTGAAGTCGACGATAATAAAGTTAAGTATATTTTTTAAAACGACCTATCAAAGAAACCATTTTGAAAGTTAATTTTTGGTATGGCCTTATAAAGATAATTTCATGAAAAATAATTGCGAATTAGGTATAAACCATTTTATGATTCAAATAAAGTATTATTGAACATATGATAAATTTTATTTGCTACTCAAAATTTAGAACTTTATAGATAATTTGATAATCCTTCTGACCAATATACAGTCCACTACAGATAATAAAATGTTTACAACAGCGAATTCTCCATCATCTTTTTGGTTATAAATAGTTGAATATTAACTACCGAGTTTAATGCGTGTTTTAATAATGTAATAATGACTTTATTATTAGAGACCGGACGTAATTAGTCTTTTTAAGATATTAGATGTACCGGAAAGTTTTTTCGTTTATTTGGTATTATTAAAATAGAAACAAATCGAAAGAAAACTGTACTTTATTGAGTAACATAGTTACTATTGTGATCTGCAACACTCTGCCATTTATCAGGAAGAGAAAATATTCCCGATTTATAAAATTCCTGATTTTTTTAAGGAAAAAAATGTTCAAGGCTCATTTTAACATGGTTCATATCTCTAAGTGTCTTGTTTCTTAAAAAGTGTTCCAGTGACCGAAATAATTGATAGTCGGAGGATGAAATGTCTGGTGAGTAGGGTGGGTGTGTTAGAACCTCCCAATCAAGCTCGGATTTTTTTTTACGTGTCCTGTTTTGATGAATGAGGTCAGGCATTGTCGCCTTGAAGAATAACTCCTCTTCTATTCACAATTTCTGGCCGATTTCTGGTCAAGTTATGATTCAGTCGATCCAATTGTTCACAGTACAGATCAGAATTAACACTTTGCCCCGGTTTTAACATCTCACAAGAAATTATTCCTTTATAAGTCCTACCAGATCGAAATTCATCATCCAAGCATAAATTTCCTGACTTAAATTTTTTAAACCACTGTTGACATGTGCGTACACTGATACCTTTTTCACACTAGATCTTTAAGATCGGATGTTAAAGTGAATGTATCTTTAAACGCTAATGTGAAACCGTATGGCCTCGTCTAAATACAAGCGATGTTTAAGACAGAGATCTGCGTCTTAAACTTCGTCCGCATTGCCAACTTAATTTCTATTATAAAAAAATACTCCTTGAATTTGTGCTGTCAACATTTTATATTATCATAAACAAGAATACTGTATTATATCGACGATATAAGAAGTTTATACTTGTTGTTATAATAAAATTATTTATTTTAATAATGTGTTTAATAAAATACAGAGCTACAATAATTGAGATAAAATGTATCGACTTACATGTTAATACAGGTGTAATATATTCTTTATTGTAGTGTCTTTATTGTAGAATGAAATGAAATATCCTTATTTGTTTATAATAATTCAAAATGTGCGTCTGCGCAGACAGTTCAAAACTGGTAATTTCATGACGGTAACTTAAGGACAAAATTACTGTAGCTGATGACAGCACCAGAGATTTAAACATCAAGTGTGAAAGCATACCGATCTTAAACATCAGTGAACTTTAAGTTCACTCGTCTTAAAGGTCTAGTGTGAAAAGGGTATTAGTTTATCACCATAAACAGTTATTTATTTCGTATCATTAATTTAACAATTATCGTTGGCGATTGAATGTAATTTATTTGTTTATTTATTTATTTATTTATTTTATTTTATTTTATTTTTTTGATGAAATGATAAAAACATACCATTTACTTTTCTAGAATAAATTAAATAAATATAAAGAAACAAATCGAGAAAGAAAAGATATCTTTACACTTAAAAATTGGTTTGAATTTATTTTGGATTATTGAAGAGAAATAATAAATACAAAATTAGATGTTGTAAGTCGGAGTGGAGTTGACTCCGACTCCGACTCCCCAATCCAGCTTTTAAGCATTAGTGTGTAAAGTAAATGCTTTATTGACTAGTACTTAAAAGTACCATTTTAGACACTGCAATGTGTGCGTAAAGAGTTTAATTTACGCACGATGGTACATAAAATAATAGTCCACCCAGTACTTATTTGTCCTGTATACACTGTAATATAAAAGTTCTTTTTGAACATTTCAAAATATATATATTTATTCGAAAATAACTTTAATAAAATATTTTCACCATTATAAATCATACAGTGGCTATTCGTGCACTGTAATATTTATTTAATGCATTTTACAATATTTGCTGTAATATGTGACTTTGACAATAAAAGGTTTTATGTTTGATGTTCATTTTTCAAAAGTAAGAACATTTTTCTAAAGCAATACTCTGCATGCAAATCAAATATAAAATCTGGGGGAAGTATTCAACAAACGAGAAGGAATTCTTCATAAATATGCAACCACAACAATGTATTCCAATGCATGGAAAAATATGGAGAATCATTTGTGGAAAAGAATTTGTTTTAAATTGGATTTTTACTTTTAATAACATTTTCACAAAAAAATCTTTATCTTTGCTTTAAAAATTCGAATAGAAGCATAAGAATAAAAGTCAGCGGCACTGAGAACAACCAAAGAAATATATTGCGGAAGGTATTTAAAAGCTTGTAGACCGGTATGTCACATTTGTTGACAAGGTCATTGATTAAATATGACACTCATTTAATTTATCTAATACTCTTGTAGTTTCTTCAACAAGTAGATGTTACTTCAATTTTTCGTTCGATAGAGTTGGATTTAGACGGTTATTCGCCAAATTAGATCACCACGATAATAAAGGCAATCTTCTAACCTGGATAATTGTGTATTTATCCAACCAAACATTTTGAGTAAGAGTTGGTTCTTGTTACTCCGATCACCAAGGTGTAATAAGACGTAGTACTAGTGGGGTTCCTCAAGGAAGCGTCATTGGCCCAATTTAATTCATACCAACCAAACATTTTGAGAAAGAGTTGGTTCTTGTTACTCCGATCACCAAGGTGTAATAAGACGTAGTACTAGTGGGGTTCCTCAAGGAAACGTCATTGGCCCAATTTAATTCATTATTTTTATCATCGATCTCATAAACCTTCTTTCATCTAAAAAGCATATGTGCGCTGATGACCGGAAAATCTACATTACTTAATCGCTCCCTACTTCAAAGTGATCTGGATGAAATTATAAAGTTGTGTGCAGATTGTACATTGCCACTTAATCCAGCGAAACGGCAGGTTCTTCACCTTGGAAATAAGATTGAAATAACGAACATTTTAAATTTTCACTATTTTTATTTAAAAACTGCTTACTAGTTTTGGCACTCTGCACTTTTATGGTATATGCTTCTGAGATATGAGTAGGGTAACAGGGGGAGTACTAGCTCGGGGAGGGGCAACCCGCAACACACGCTTAACCGGAAATCCTTGGAGCGGAAGTCTTATCAGTTTTTTCCGATGTGTAATTTGAATCCTGACGAGGTAAATTGCTCTAGAGTTGTCTACCGAACTCACGTTCTCGTTTCTTAAGTCTGCTGGTTTGAGATCCGAAACAGAAGATTTTGAGTTTGTGTGTCAGGATGGTGTAATTACTTTGGCGTATAGGACCCGTATAATCCAAATGGCGGAGTCCACACTCTGTAGGTTGTGCCACCACCATCCTAAAACCATTATGCAAATTCTAGCTGTTTGTCCATATCTTGAAGCGTCGAGATGCTTGTCCATCTCTTGCAGCGTCGAGCTACGTGTCTCGACATAATGCTGCTCTCCACGTGCTCTACTACCATCTTAGACATGCTTATATTATTGACCAAATACCGGTTATACCGTGCGTCCCTTCTGACTTAGAGTCGGTGGTGGAAAATTCCAAGTTATGCATTTATTGGAATTACTCCTCCCCACCTCGAGGTTACTGACGCTAAGCCGGACATAACCCTCCTGGATAACGAGACCAAACAGATGTTTGTGATCGAATTCTCAAGTCGAGCTAAAAATAATATCTCTCTCAAGGAGGAGAAAAAGAGGTCTAAGTATATGGATCTCTTGTCCGAGCTTAGAAAGCTGTATCCAGGGCATAAAATTAAGCTTTTAGTCCTGATAGTTGGTGTTTTTGGTGGTATGATAGCCTCCTATCGAAGGGAAATCGAGTCCATTCCCATCTGCAGATTTTCTGCCACCTCTTTGATGTGTAGGATGCAGAAATCAGTGTTGCTCGGGTCATAGTAAAATCATGTGGGCCTTCTGAATATCGAGACCAAACAGATATTTGTGATTGAATTCTCGAGTCCAGCTAGGAGGAATATCTCTCGCAAGAAGGAGGACAAGAAGTCCAAATATATGGGGATATCTTGTCCGAGCTTAGAAAGCTATATCCACGGTATATAGTTAAGCTTTTAGTCCTGATAGTTGGTGATTTGGGTGGTTTGAAAACCTCCTATCGAAGGGAAATCGAGTCCATTCCCGCTCTGGAGATATTCTGCCATCTCTTTGATCTGCAGGATGCAGAAAGCAATGTTGCTCGGGTCATAGTATAATCATGTGGGCGTAATTTCTGCGTCTGCATATCGCCAGGGTTTGGAATGCAACCGTGTGTATTTAGCTCTAGTATCTAGTATGACGTGGCTGAAAATTTTGCGATTAGTGGACGCTTGTCAAGACTTGAAAAATCCCATAATAATTTAAGAAATAAACTAATTGCCTTTACTTAATAAAATGCTCTCATAATTAATTATTTATTTTTTTCCAGGTCTGAAACTTTCCAGTGTCCATCCGACAATGTCATAACCACACGTTACAAATGCAATGTTAACGGTCAATGGGTAGATTGTACTCGAAGTCACTGTTGTAAAGACTACGTTTTCATAGCTGGAAAGTGAGTGATGTACTACGTCTATGATTTGACTATATAATCCTTTTCTCTTCTTCTCTTATCCTAGATGCATTTCAAAGGATCAGAATCCTTGTGAGATGGATCTATGCGAACAGAAATGTACAGTTTTCTTACAACGTGTCATATGTACTTGTTTTGATGGCTTCAAATTCAGTCCTGAGAATCAGAAGAAAGGAATAAAGCCGGTTTGCATTGGTAAGTATATATTTTAAGCATTAAGAAGGTTCGTTTTGAACGCTCTGTACGCATGGTTTTTAGTTTTTTTCTCGTTGATGCTTCCACAACTCTTAAAAATATACTCCCTCCGTTCCAAAATAAGAGTCCGATTTTAGTTTTTTAATGGATTATTGAAATACAAAGTGTCTCAAAAGAAATTTTATATTTAGTGGATCGATTAAAAAAAAAGTAAGCCGTATATAGAAAAAATGTTTATTAATTATTAAAATACACTTTTTGGGGATTTATTGCTTAAAAATAATATCGTCTAAATGTAGACCCTCGCGTTCTCGGCACTCATTTAATCGAACAGTAAAATTACTTATTACGTCTCGGCAGGTGGACTCAGGGATGGCTGCCATTTCGTGACGGATATTTTCTTTCAAATGCGCCAGTGAAGTCGGTTTATTGGCGTAAACTTTAGATTTAAGATAACCCCATAGGAAAAAGTCCATAGGGGTTAAATCTGGACTGCGTGGAGGCCAATTTATGCCTCTCCGGGAGATCAATTTGCCTGAGAATTAAGCCTCTGACTGGCATCTTGGGGCTTTAATTCTTGCACCAATTGAATTTTGTAGGGGTGCAGCTTTAGGTTTTTGTGCATAATGCGATGTAATGATTATCTATGCACATTTAAAGCACTTGCGCGCTTCCGGATTGAAAGGTTCGGGTCGTCACGAACAGACTGATTAACATTCTCCACGTTTTCTACCGTTCTTGATGACCTAGGTCGCCCGGATTTTGATTTATCCAGCGTTGTACCAGTCTCTTCAAACTTTTCAACCCAATGTCGAATGAGAGGAATGCTTGGCGCATCATTTAAGTGGCGAAAACCTCGAATACTGCAGAATTTTCTACGCGCTACAGTCGCCGAATCACCGTTTTTGTAAAACTCTCGCACGCATAACGCGCGGTCTGCTCCCGAGAAACGCTCCATAGCGACTGAATTCCTAAGAGCCAGGCTACCGATTGACATAACCCCCGCGCCCCTCGGATACGTTGCGTTCACGCAGTAAGCTAAATAAATATAAAATTTCTTTTGAGACACCTTGTATTAAAATTAAATGTATCAGTAGTTATTTATTTAAATAAGTCCTCGATTTGGATTTCTTTAACGCCATTCAATCATTACAACACAAAGAGTCCCCGTCCAGTATTTATGAACTCATTGCAGTCGTGCTTAAAATATGGGATGAAATAACCGCTGAAAAACTAGACAATTGTTTCATTACACTGCAGAAATGTATGGAATTGACCAATCTTCATAGAGGAGGCAACGATTACAAGCTTCCTCACATTTAGTTTAGTTGTGAAAATATACGTTATATATTCCTTTACATATTTTTTTCTGAAATTGGACACTTATTTTGAAACAAATAAAATTCCTAAATCGGACTTATTTTGGAACGGAGGGAGTATATTCGTTCATTTACGACACCATTAAATTAAGACTTCGAATTCCAAACCTGTCATCTTTATCAAGGGTCTCCACACTTTTTCAGAAGCGGGTCACATCAGAATTTCTTGATAAATTGCGGGCTGGGCAACTTGAATTCAGGTGGGTGCTTGATTTTAAAAACAAACTTAAGAATAATGGTGATATTATTAATAAAAATAATAATTTTAAGAATCGGATATTATTTAGTTATAGTTATTATTTATTTTGCGATTTTCTGATTATTTTAAATTTCTGTTTTTATGTAAGTAAACTTTTTAAAAAATGTCCACGGGCCAGAGGATATCTTTTTGCGGGCCGGCTTTGTCTCACGGGCCGTAGTTTGGAGACACTATATCTCTATAACAAAAAAGTAATGTAATAATAATAATAATAATAATAATAATAATAATTTTATTTAGTGCTTGTACAAGTTTTCACACGTTTACACCAGTCAAAGATCATACATAATTATTAGAAATATAAATTGAAATATAAATTATAAAATTACAATACAATTGCCAGATGGGTAAATAAACAGAGAAGGATTTTTAGTATTTGCTCCAATCAATGCTGTAGTACTCATCAGTGCTGTACAGACAGTTTTCAAGAAAAACCTCTCTAAGTTTTTTCTTGAAGGTCCTGTTATTAACATTTCTGACAGCAGAAGGCAAATAATTGAAGAAACATGCAGCCGAGTAAAGACCGTTTTTTGACTTCTCAAGTCTTATTTTAGGGAGACGAATATTGTCTTTAGAGCGGACATTATAAGAATGACTTGAGGAAACGGTGACAAACTGGGCTGCGTTTTCTTTAACATACACCAGGCAGATATATACAAATAGGCTGTACACTGACATTATTCTACATTTTTTAAAAAGTTCCCGGCAGTGGGTTCTGGAGGGGACATTATTCATAATTCTAAGAGCTCTTTTTTGGATTATGAAAATGCGGTTGATCGATGAGCTTACTCCCCAATGGACTATACCGTAAGACAAACGAGACTGGAAAGCGGCAAAATAAAAAATACGTAAAGTCTCGAAAGAGACCGAAGTTTTGAGCCTGACAAAAGCGAAGATTGATTTCTTCAGGGAGATGGCTAAATTGCTGATGTGCTGGTGCCAACTGAGTTGACCGTCTATATATATTCCTAGGAATTTAATAGGATCACCGTACTCAAAGACTTCGTCGGTGTTGCGGTTTAGGGAAAAGATAATTTGCTGGGTCTTGCTGGCATTAAGAGTTAATTTGTTTGTAGTAAACCAGTTTTTTACTTTCCCTAGGGCAGTTTCTGAAATGTCGAGTAACTCTTTTACTGATGTATTACTTGTTAATATTGTGGTATCGTCCGCATAAAGTATTACATCCGCGGAGTTATCGAAAAAGATATTTGGAAGGTCGTTAATAAAAACGATGAAGAAGAGAGGTCCTAATATTCCGCCCTGACAAACTCCGTAATCAACATTTCTCGTTGATGATTCGGTGTCGTTGAACGAGACAAATTGTGACCTGTTAGAAAAATAAGATTTAAGAAGCTCGTATGCAGTACCACGTATGCCATAACATTCAAGCTTGTCCAGCAGGATTTTGTGAGGGACACAATCGAAAGCCTTAGAAAGGTCACATAATGTGGCCTGTGATTTCGTATGATTTTCAAGGCTATCAGTTACATAGTTAACGAGCTCCGTAATGGCATTTAACGTAGACATGTTGGGTCTGAAGCCGAATTGGTTTTTAACAAGAACATTTTTTTCCGTGAAAAAGTTTATTAATCTATTTTTAAGAATCTTCTCGATAACTTTTGATAAGATTGGAATTATCGCTATCGGCCTATAGTTAGATGCATTGTTAACATCTCCGCTTTTGTATATAGGTATTACTTTCGTAATTTTCAATTTCTCAGGAAAGGTACCTGTTTGGAAACAGGCATTAATGATATTAGCGAATATTGGTGAAATAATATCGACAATTGATTTAAGTATATCGCTGTTGATACCGTACCCATCTTGTGTGCGGCTCCCAGACAGAGACGTAATGGTCCCTTTGACCTCGGTATAGTCCGTTGGATGCAGGAATATGGTGTCAGTACAGCGGGTTACATGGGCCAGAGCACTGTAGTGTCCGGTTGCGATTTTTGAGCTCAATGATGCGGCTATGTTAGAGAAAAAAGAATTAAAGTCCTCGGCGCTAATGCTAGATGTGGGAGACTTTTTTTTATTTGTTCCAAGTTCGGATTTAACAATATTCCACATAGCCCGAGATTTATTATCACTGTTTATAACGTATAAGTTATTGGCTGTGATTTTTGCACGTTTTATTTTTCCCTTATAGGCTTTATGTGTCGTTCATTCTTTAGCTTTTTTTCGGTAAGACGGAGAACGAAAAGTTAAACAGCATCTGATCCGAAAGGATTTACCCAAGTGCTTAGAGGTATTTTTATCTTATTGGGGTTCGAGATTATTTTGACTGAACAGAGTGGGCGAACCTCTCGACTAGTATAGCTTTTAGAATACGTATCAAGTCTCTTTTAATGGTGTCATCAAAATAGCATCCTTTCAATGATAGTTTAAATTTTTAGCATGAAAATAAGTCACCTTACTTGATAATCTGCCGTATTCTTCGGATTTGTCTCCGTACAATTCCTTTTTGTTTGTGAAATGCTTCCTGGTTGGGGTTTTCACCATTTCTATTGCTCCTGGTCCATGTTTGATAACAACATATCTCCCCCCTCCAATAAAAATGTTATTAACATATGAAAAGACATAAATTATACACATATCATTAAAAAACATATATACTGACCAATTTCAATACATTTTAAATATAATTTTTCATGATAGAATCATAAATAATACACTGACCATTACAAAAAAATAATAATTTATGTACATATAGGACTAATAAATAATGGAAGTACTATGTATTAAAATGTATTTAATAAAACAAATGTAAAATCAATTTAAAATACTAAATTAACATATTAAAGAGAAATATTAATAAAAATATAAAAAATAGTCATTAAGTTGGTTTCACAAATCTTTGGCTTACTGTAAAAAGTAACCAAGTCCAAATTTAACAATTTTTTAATTTTTTGACCAAGTCAAACCAATGCAAATTAAACCAATGTCAATTAGATTTGATGCTAATTTTTTAAGATAATTTGTGGAGCTTAACTCACGACGCTCACTTAAAGATTTGATGGAAAAAATATTAAGATGGGTACTATATGAAAGATCGAAAGGGGGGTAGGATCTCACTTTAAAGTAGATAAACTTTAAAAATTTATGTTGCACTTTTTCAATGGCATTCTTTTGAATCTCATAAATGGGCTCCCATACTATTGAACAATATTCAATTTTGGAGCGAATGAATGCATAGTAAAGTGTGAAGATAACGTTTATATTCGAAAAAGTGCGTGAATTCCTGATAATAAATCCTAGCATTTTATAGGATGAAGAACAAATCGTATCCATATGCGAGTTGAAAGTAAGTCTACTATCAAACTCAATGCCCAGATCCCGGGTACTTTCGCAACGAGTAAGCAACTGATTAAGTATCGAATAGGAGAAAATAGTGGGATTACATTTTCGTGTAAATGTCAGAATTTTGCATTTAGAAAGATTGAGGTTAAGTTTGTTTAAGGTGCACCAATTAGAAATATTTTCCAAGTAGTTTTGATGAATGTAGCAATCATTATCTGAAGAGACAGTGCGAAAAATTTTGAGATCGTTGGCAAAAACTAATCTTTCACTGACTATTACATTATTAATGTCATCAATAAATATTTAAAAAAAGAAGAGGACCTAAATTTGATCCTTGTGGGACGGAAGTGACTTTAAAAGATGAGTCATCTTAAGGATATCAGCATCGTACCAAAAATATACTTTGAAATGACACATTTGGACAAACAAGAGATTCCACTTCTAACTTCGCAATGTGAATGCCCCCATATCAAAGAATAATTTCAAGAACGCCTGCAGTAACTCTTATTTAATAAACTCCATTATTTTCCATTGTCTTTTAATTGGATTAATTTTTAAACAGATGCTAACATTTTTAAATGCAAAAACAATTGTAATTCTTATGTATTGTGACAATGCTTCGAAAAGGATTTGATTATCCTGTAAAGAATAATGTGTTTATCTTCTTAAAATGAGACAATTATTGTTAAAACAGAAAATATTATTTCAATGCATAGTCGCGGAATGAAAAATTTTGATCAAAAATAGGGTGACCATTCGTCCCGCATTAAGATGCGTCCCGCAAAAGTCCCGCATTTTGGATTTGGGAGGTGAGGACCTTTTTTTTGCTCTTCACTTGGATTTTGGGAGATGAGGACCTTTTTTTTGCTCTTCACTTGGATTTGGGAGGTGAGGACCTGTTTTTTGCTCTTCACTTGGATTTGGGAGATGAGAACCTTTTTTTTGCTCCGTACCGCATTGCCTTCTTAAGAAAATGGTCACCCTAATCAAAAATCATTAAATATGAACAAGACTTGACATTAACTAATATTTTACGAATAAGGTCCAATATAGTACGGTGTCAACCGTTTGGAACCGGGCAAAGAATATGGAACTTTCTAGAGACTACTAAAAACAGCGATAAAGAGGTCAATCAGTCGACCCAGTGCAGTGATAAATACTAAGACTAATCTGGACTAGACGGTGATTGAGAAGATGCAATACTGAATGTATGCTGGTCCCACTAATGCCCAAGGATACCTCAATCTCACGATAAGTCACATGACGATCTTGCAGTATCACTTCACACACAGCATCAATGTTTTCCGGAACAACAACCGATTTTGGACGACCTTCAAGAAATTCGTCCTTAAGCGAACTACGGCCACGATTGAAGCCGGCAAACCATCGATAAACTGTATTCCTTGATGGTGCTTCATCGCCAAAAGTCAAATTAAGTTCATCGATGCACGGTTGTTGGGTTAATCCACGTCGAAATTTGTAAAAAATAATCACTCGAAAATGTTCACGATTAAATTCCATTTTTAGCCGAGATAAATTTTTTCAAGTTACTGTAAACAACACAAATAGCGCTCGTACGTCAAAACGTTCTGAGTATACAGTCAAAAATGTCAAACTATACGATAGAAGCGTCAGTTGCGAGATGGCAGCACTAGTTTAGCGCAGTCCCGAAATATAAGAGGGAACCCTCGCAAGACCACAGATTGTGTGTCATCATCAAGCCTTGTCCATCATCGGGTGATTTTGGACTGCCTCTAAAAAGAGCATAGGCTGTCAATAAAATTTCTCCATCTAACTCGTCTATCTGCCATAGGCTTCAAGTCGGTGATGTTGTTATAAATTCTTTTGTCTTGGTTTTGAGAGCTCCATGCATTTATTTCTAGCAGGGTTGAGCGACGCCAGGTGTTCTTGGGTCGCCCTCTACGCCTACTGCCCTGAGGGTTGTATGCTAGTGCATATCGACACACTTCGCTAGGAGCCCTTCGAAGAGTGTGCCCTAACCAACCATACTTTCTTCTTTTTATTTGCAAATTAATGTCCATTTGACCAGTTCTTTCTCCCAATTCTACGTTTGATATTCTACATGGCCAATAAATGCGAAGAATTCGTCGAAGACATCGATTTACAAATACTCGCACTCTTCTCTTGATAGCTTCTGTTACGAACCAAGTCTCGCAGCCGTACAGAAGAACTGACGTCACGCATGCCCTGAATATGGTAGTTTTCGTGGAAGTACTGTAGATCGCAGAATTCCATACACGGCTAAGTTGGATAAATGCGCCTCTCGCTTTGCGTATTCTGCTTTCCACATCTAAATCCGCGCCACCGTCCACAGACACAACACTCCCCAAGTACTGGAAATCATCCACACGCTCGATTTGATGGTTACCGAGCAGTAAAGGTCTATCGGTTTCTGTGTAGGGTTACAATCGGGTACAGATTGTGTGTAGGTTTGATAAAATTTAACCCATCAATCTAAATCTTTGGCCGAAACTGAAGCGTCTGTAGCACATATCTAATTCAATCTGGCGCAAATCTGGCAAGAAACTTTTGTATCATTTATCGATGCAGGAAAATATCTATGAACCAAAACCATTTGAAAGCGTTGCATTTCAGTAGAATTGATATGACAGAAAGCAATAAGTTAAAAGAAGCAATTCTGATAAGTGAAATGAATAAAACACTAGGTACAAACTATACAGTTCGACATATCAAACTCAGTTGACAACTCACATTTTGTTTAGACGGGAAAACAATTCAAAAGCCCTGTAAATTAAGACTTTATAAAGGATTTATACAGAAAAAACAATGAAATGGTGTTAAAATAATGTTCAGAACTTCTATTGTTAAACATTTCATACAGAATTTAAAAAGAAGTTTAAATAAAAAGTATTAGCGCAGAAATACTTTTACAACTAAAAATACACAAAAAAATATTGTTAAAAAAGAGATTAAGTTATCATTTGATTCCACGTGTATATTGATAAAAATAATCTACAATTCTTAAATTTTTTTTATAAGATTCAGTTAACATTATCGTGATTCGTAGTCGATAGAAGGAAATATTTATCCCCAAGAAACTTCTGCTTAAAAATCAATCATTCAAAGAGATTTGACCCCATTTTAGAGATTAGACAAAAAGCTACATTTGAAAGACAAAATTATGAAGACGCAAGATATTAGCTGGAACTCTGTTAGAAGTTTTAACTGTGGATCTTCGTGTCTACATAGTCGTTTGCAAATATGTGTAGCATTCGTTTTGGTTTGGGAGAATTTAAATCCAATTTGTTCGGTCTATTTTTAGGGTTTTGTAGGTATGACCAAAAAACCCTTATACCGTCATTTTGTCGTCTGTCTGTCTGTCTGTCTGTCTGTCTGTCTGTCTGTCTGTCTGTCTGTTCGGTAAAAATGTAGCCAAACGGCTAAACCTAGAGAGTTGAAATTTGGCATGCTTCTACAACTCTTTAACCCGCACATAGGAAAAATACGAAAACATCTAAAAAACATACCCCCCTAAACATATAAACAAATATGTGCTCATCGAAAACAAAAATATTTTTTTAAAATTTTGAGTAGGGTATCAAATGAAAGCCCTTAGTACGTGGATTATTGATCAAATTTTTATTTTTGCAAAATAAATTATTTTGATGCGATTTTTGCCAAAATTGTGCAAAAAAAATTTTGTCCCACACCCTGTAGCCCAGATGGTTTAACCTAAAAATCTAAAAAAATTCTAAGTAATGTATATTAGTGTGAACCGAAATAGTACAACAGGAATTTTTGATCAGATTATGTTTTCTGAAAATAACGCATTTTTTGTGGTTTTTGGTTCACAAAGTACAAAAGTTATACCAATGTAAGACACTCACACGCAAGGCGTACGATAGCGCAATGGGTTAGAGCACTGGTGTCGTAAGCTAATATACGAAGGGTTTCGAGTTAGAGTACCGAGTGAATTTTATTTTTTCTGTTATTTTTTGCATTTTTATTATGTTGAAATTATTTTGTCAAAATTCTAGTTATATTTTGACAAATGTTGCATTTAATTTTTAATAGCGTAAATTTAATAACCAGTCTTATTATATGATTAACAGACGATAAATTATTTTAAAAATATCGTTCATTTTGCCGTGATTACTACAAAGTAAAATTTGTCCTACACACTCAGCATACCGCCTTCACTTATTATATACCTGCGAAACCCTGAAATGTGTGAATATTCACATTTCACGTCATTTTTTTTTTTAATCATCACTTTTTTAGAAATGTTGTTAGTTGTAGAAAATTTTCAAATCAAAATAAAATTTTTGAACAATTTAGAAAGTGTTTCTTTCATCTGCTTTTATTTTTTGTTATAAAACTTTATTTTCCGATCAAAAATCTTTTCAATATTACCTAGTAACCTATTTTCTATAACTTTATCAATCTATATTTCCATTTTCTTTACATAATCATCAATAAGTTTGAAAATTGATAATCTTACTTCCTGAAACCGTCTCGGATCTCCAAACACTCTCGTAGCAATTTTAGATAGATCGCTTGGGGCATAATATAAGCATGTTGTAGATATTATATAGATATTATATACATGCATCCTGCTTACACTAACAAAATATCGCGTGAAGCTACCGTCTCGAGATGACTTTAGCCAACCAAAGAGCAACTACGGTTTTGTTGATTTCCACATCGTGTTGTTGACCTGCTATATAAATAAACATAAAAGCTTACATTTTGTGTTGACTACAGTAGAGAGACGTTGAATATTTCTATCATTTCCACACAAAATTTGCAATTAAAATTGAAGGTCTTATTCACGTAATACATAAAAAAATCCCGTATCTCTTCATGATGACCGCTGTATATCCAGATCCGTTCCTTTTGTTTACATAAAAATAAGCAACTAGGGCTTGGATCATTATTACACATGCGTTTGAAGTGAACACTGTCTTTTTCATGTTTTATTGAGTTCAAGTGAATATTTTTAATTATATTATGGTTAAAAAACGTACAGACCAATTCTGTAACTCAGTTACTATGATAATAGTAACTAAATATGTCACTATGAGCAAGGTCAGTTACTATCATGAATTAAAGTCATTATACTTTTTATAATATTTTATCTTGTAGGTACGTTACTACACCGTAACTTTTTACAGAATTGATCTGGTAAACTCACTGTGGCAGAAAGGAGTCAAATTGTATTGCCCCATTAACAAGTACAGTCGCAGCTCTAATTTAAAAAAAAAAAAAAAACGGAGTTTTCAAGAAAAGCCGTGCAAATTACCATCAAAAGGTTCCAAGAGACTGATACTTATGAAAACACACAAAAAACTGGAAGAAAACGTGCAACCACTTCCAGAGATGATCCTTTTATAAAGAGAAGTGCTCTTTGTAAACGCACAATATCGTCAAAAGAGCTGGCTGGTGATCTGTGGGAGCATAGAGAAGTTAAAGTTTCTTCTAGAACAATTAGAAGACGTCTAGTGGAATCTAATTTGCATGGAAGAAAAGCTCACCGAAAACAACTGTTGACCGAGCGACACAAAAAACTTCGCCTTGAGTGGGCCAAAATACATTTAAATTGGACACCTGATGAATGACTGAAAATCATTTGATCTGATGAGTCCAATATAGAAGCATTGTAATGATTTAATGTACTTACGAATTTAACAGAAAAATAAATTTCTAAGCAATTATTGCACTAACAATATAAAATTTAATTTACTATAAATTTACGAAATTAGGGTTTGTATTTTTTGTGGATCAGCTTTTTGGATAACCTGGAACCATCTTTGTAAGACATAGGCCGGGTGTAGCTTTTCATCCTGACAGCATCATCCCTACGGTCAAATTTGATGATGGTAGTATCATGATCTGGGGGTGCATGTCCGCCAGTGGCTTAGGCGAAATCTTTTTTGTGCAAGGGACGCATTATTCTGCTCGTTATATTACCATGTTTAATGAAGTTTTGGAGCCATCAGTATTAAAATTATTTGATGAAGACAATCCAGAATATGTTTTTTCAACAAAATAATGCCCCCTGTCACAAAGCCAAAGCAACAAATGAATGGTTTTTCAAAAACAATGTTCCACTTTTTGCATGGCCCCCCAGTCACCAGATTTATCGCAAATTGAAAATTTATGGTCGATTCTGATAAACAAGGTCTTTTTACAAATGCAAATCAAAAAAAGAATTGAAGAAAACTATTGTGGACGAATGGTTTAATGTACAATCCGATGTACGTAAAAAAACTTGTGGACAGTATACCTAAAATGGTACATGCGGTAATTAAAGCACGAGGCGGTACCACAAAATATTAATAATTTTGATTAAAGTTGTCATTTAAAGCTGTATGTATTATTTTATTTACCATTTTTCCTATAATAATCCTAAAATTCAATAAAACGTAAGGTGTTCCATTCATTTGTCCAACAAGTTGTCCCAAGGCTGTATTTTTACTCACTATTTTTTATTTATCTAGATATTAACGAATGCGAAGATAAAAATGGAGACTGCGAACACAACTGTATAAATGAAGATGGAACTTACCACTGTACATGTAGACCTGGTTATCGTCTTCGAGGAGACAATCGTTCCTGCGAGTCAACCCAAGACCTTGCTGAAGACCCTGACATCCAACCTGCAAACATAGATAGGTGTTACGCAAATTGTGACTCAGTCAACAGGTTGAATGAAAAAGTAAAACTTCTACAAGAAAAAGTAAGTAAATATTTTAAAAATACTTTCTTAATCATAAACCTTTCTACTTTTTGGTGTAAGGCGTACTGGAGTAGAGTCTTGATACATCTTTTGCTCGTCTTTTCCAGATTTCTTTGCAGAATTTCTAGTTTGATGTGAAAGATTTAATATCTGTCCATTTGTTCTAAAGTTGGTAATGTAAAAGTTTTCAAAAAAAATTATAAATAAATTGATGTGTGTAAAGAGATTTTATTTTCAAGGTTACCAATACATTTTTCAATTAATTGACAAAAAACTTGATCAATTTATTCATCAATTAATTGAACTGTGTAAAACCAACTTAACTTTGTTATTTATTTTGACAAAATAAGCTTTACTGTTATTTTTTGTTTACAACTTTTTGTTCTAAGATTTTCAAACCTAAAATAACAAAGGGTAAACTCATTTTTTACTTTGTTTATTCTGTATTAAATGTTAAAGAGAAAATATCTTAGGTAAACATAACATAAAAATAAAAATAAAGAAAAAAGGAAAGTAAATATATAAGAAATATTACAAAATAATTGTAGGAGAATTGAAAAATAGCCAACAAGCATAATAAAAGAATATCAAAATGTTAAAATACTTTTAACACTAAAATACCTTTTTATTTAACTTAGGGCCGAGAGTTCCAGTTCCTAATAAACTTCCTAATAGTTAACACATAATATATTTATGAAGCTAATAAATTTATTGGTGATTTCCAAGTTACAAAATCCTTCTAATAGTTTATTAGCAACATAATATTTTGTTTTTGTATTGGTATTTCTTATGAAGATAGTAACACGGTGCAAGAGGGATAGAGCTATACGTAAATTTGTAGAGCTAAAGTGAGATGAAATTTTGACATTTAATATTTTGACATTAAATATTTTGACATTAAATAGTTTGACTTTACATTCAATGACGTTACGTATATTTTTTGTGTTACTGTTAAAATGACAATTAAACGGCGTTCAACAAATTTTACCACAGAAAACAAAGATAATATAGATAAAAGAGGAGTTAATAAAAATAACATTTTATAATAAAAAATTAACATTTAACATTTATAATTGAAATAACATTTTATAATTGAAAATAAGAAGACAGCTAAATTTTGCTTTATTTTACATTCCTTAAACAATATGAATTATCAACCATTTTAGTTAAAACTTTTCAACCATTTTCAGCCACACATCTTTATTATTCTGCCAATAATTGCGTCTGTTTTCTTATTTTCTATCATTTTTATATAAATAGTAATGCTTAAAGTATTATGTGTAATGTATTGTTATCGTAATTGAAAGAAATACATATGTAAAAATAAAAGACAATGTTTATTAAAAAAAATGTATTTCTATATTGTTCTTTATATACCACATTTACAATAAATGCCCAAAATATTTTAAAAACGGTTGTCTATAATTTAAAAATTCATCCAAATATATCGTCGATTTCGTCAAAATACAACTAAAATGTATATAAAACATTAAAATCACCATTATAGAAAAAATATGGATGTATAAAAACTACACATTTGTATATTCTTTTAAAATTATACTGTTTTTCAATAAAATTGAAATATTAACACATTTTGCGAACTTGTTTTTGGTTATATGTCAGTTTATTAAGCACTTCATGTTGCCTATAAGTTATTAGATAAATAAGCCTATTTATTAGCAACCTAATAACTATTTCGGGGTGGAACTCTCAGAAAAAAATTCTGTTGCTAATAAATTTATAGGACAGTTTATTAGCAACTGGAACTCTCGGCCCTTAATCGCAAGCAGACTGAAAAAAAAAAGAAACCAAAAGGCTACTGTCTAACAATATAGATACACTACATACAGTAGGTGGCCAAATTATTAGGGACAGTACAAATTTTCTGTAATTTTCAAATGAATTTAATGAGGAAATAAGTGGCTTTGGGTCTAGTATTTATTTTTATTCATTAGAGTGCTTTATTTAGAATATAAAACGACATAATTGCTTATTCATAACCATTTATTTTTGTATGAAAAGTGTTAATTTAACAAATTAAATAAAATCTTAATATTTTGTAATGCCACCCTTTGCTGCCATTGCGGCTTCCAGGCGTTTGAGCATGCTTTCTATACAGTCTTTTGCGTTGTGTCGGAGATTGGGGTTGTGATGCCACTCTCTGATAAGGGTTTCTATAAATTGCCACTTGGTGGTGATGATTTCTTTGGCGATCTCCCGCTTTTTTAAATAATAATGATACCACCAACAAGAATATAGAAGAAAAATGATTTAAAAACTATTTATTTTCTCACAAAATGCATTTAAACTTGAAAATTACAAAAAAAGTGTACCGGCCCTAATAATTTGGCCACCTACTGTATATCACATATAGACCCCTAGATGTTAGAGAATTTCAGGATGTTAAAAGTGTTCCAAGGTACATTATGCGCAAGGTACAATATTCTCCCCTATATAGAGATAAATAAAATACTGTATATTTCCTTCAGTTATTTTATAAATTTCCCAAATGCACATTCCAACTACTAAACAGTCATCTTCAGGGATGATATGACTATCAATAAAATGGAATTTAATTCAAAAGAAAATAATCCTTCTATTAATATATCAAATTATTCAATTTGTACCATTAGTTTTCATATAAATAAATAAATAAATAATTGTTTAATATTCTGTTTATCCTTCAAATGGCATTTGTACTTTTTTGTCCTGGCCGCGTAAGAATTACTTACTCGCTTAGCAACCGTAGACATCAAAATTTCACTTACGTTTACATGCACCTTTCTGGGTAATAACACTTATTTACGGAGTGGGTAGTATAAAAAATCTATTGTAATATATTGGGGTTAAATGAGTATGTAAGGGTGAAAAGGATAATTTCTTCATTAAGTATTTTTCGGAATTATGTAATTGTAGATAATTGAGGGCAATACTTATTTATACAGTTTGGAAGTTTTGTAGGAAGTAGAGTTTCCAGTGAAGTTTGTTTCGTTGCCAACTTCAGACGTAAAATAGTGTACGTACCGGTTACCTGCTTTATAAGGATGACTGACTTCACTTACGACGCATAAACCTGAGCATAAAATCTAAATATCCCTCGTAACTTTCGACTGACATGTTCTCTGCATATTTTACTGCATTAACCTACATGCTGTTTTGCTAAACAAATGTTTATCTATTCCTTTTTAGATATTTGCCGTTGTGTCACATAAAATTTTAGTGCATATTGCCTTGTTAAATTTGATATAGTTATACTTGCAATAACTGATTTTTGGACAAGATATTTCTACGATTCTAAGAATTGAATCACAAAAATAAAGACATATTTTATCCAATATAACAATCAAAGTGTAATGTAGAGATTTATAGGTAGGGTAAGGCGGGGATAAAAGAAACAAGGTACAATAGTAACGCTGGGAATATTTCTGAAACTATTGAGAACTGACAATAACTGAAGTGACGCCTAGCGGAATATTTTGGAACAGGATTTTGTTGGATGTGGCTTATTTAATTGCATTGTTTGTATGTGTTAAAGTGAAGAAAACTTTAATAAAATGTCTCTAAAATCGCAACAGAAAATTAACTGCAATGTGAATTGTTGTGTATCAAATGGCAAATGTCAAAAATATCCTATTCCAATCGCCATTTTGTAAGCGACAACAGCGCCTCTATAGGTAATGTCACTTCTCAATAGCACGCACATTTTCGTAATAGTGACAGTATACGAGTCTAAAAAATTGATGTGAAGTGTGAATTTTCACATATTTCAGGGTTTCACAGGTATTTAGTAAGTGAATGATGATTATTTGGGATGCCAAACAAATTTTATGTTAAAATATTTTTTTTTTTGTTAATTTTATTATTAAGGTTTCTAAATATGTGCAGTATTTTTTTATATAGCAAGGTTCATTAATATTTGGAAAATTATGGCTTCCATTGGTTGTTTTAAGTCATAACTCCACCCCTCTGATTTCGTGTATTCAATTTCAACAATTTCCACAGGTTATTAAATTTACGCTTTTAAAAATTAAATGCAACATTTGCCCAAATATACTAGAATTTTGAAAAAAATAATTTAAACAAAATAAAAATGCAAAAAAAAAAAAAAAAGCCAACGGAGTGGCCGAGCGCATTAAGTCGTGCGGTTTTAGACTGGTAGAAACAGTCTGGACTTGGGCGGTCAGTGATTCGAGCCTCCTTCGTTGGTGATATTATTCGGGCGAGAATAATATGTTTACATTACTCTCATTTTCACAATAATTCACCCCTCATCCAGGTGTAGGAGCTCGCCCCCTGGCATCAGCGATTAGCCTCGTTGCAGAAATAGGCCGATGTAAAATAAATAAATAAATAATAAATAAATAACAAAAAAAAATTGTCTCGAGACTGGATTGAACCTTAGTTTGCAAATTAGAACCCGAGCATGCTAACCATGACAATATCAAAGCATACTGGTTTACTGTGTTACATAAGTTATTAAATATTTTACATGGTCAAGCAAAAAACACAAAAAATACGTTATTTTCCGAAAACATAATCTGACCAAAAATTCCTGTTGTACTATTCCGGTTCACAAAAATGTACATTACTTAGAATTTTATCAGATTTTTAGTTTAAACCATCTGGGCTACAGGATGTGCAACAAAATTTTGCACAATTTTGGCAAAAATTGCATCTAAATAATTTATTTTGCAAAAATAAAATTTTGATCGTTAATTCACGTACTAAGGGCTTTCATTTGATACCCTACTCAGAATTTTAAAAAAATATTTTTTCTCTATGAGTACATATTTGTTTATATTTTTAGGGGGATATGTTTTTTAGATGTTTTAGTATTTTTCCTATGTGGTTAAAGAGTTGTATAAGCATGCCAAATTTCAACTCTCTAGATTTAGCCGTTTGGCTACAATTTTTACCGAACAGACAGACTGACAGACGACAAAATGACGGTATAAGGGTTTTTTGGTCATACCTACAAAACCCTAAAAACATCATTGAAGTAATGCCTTTTTCACACTAGAACTTTAAGATCGGATGTTAAAGTGAATGTATCTTTAAACGCTAATGTGAAACCGTATGGCCTCGTCTAAATACAAACGATGTTTAAGACAGAGATCTGCGTCTTAAACTTCGTCCGCATTGCCAACTTAATTTCTATTATAAAAAAATACTCCTTAAATTTGTGCCGTCAACATTTTATATTATCATAAACAAGAATACTGTATTATATCGACGTTATAAGAAGTTTATACTTATTGTTATAATAAAATTATTTATTTTAATAATGTGTTTAATAAAATACAGAGCTACAATAATTGAGATAAAATGTATCAACTTACATGTTAATACAGGTGTAATATATTCTTTATTGTAGTGTCTTTATTGTAGAATGAAATGAAGTATCCTTATTTGTTTATAATAATTCAAAATGTGCGTCTGCGCAGACAGTTCAAAACTAGTAATTTCATGACGGTAACTTAAGGACAAAATTACTGTAGCTGATGACAGCACCAGAGATTTAAACATCAAGTGTGAAAGCATACCGATCTTAAACATCGGTGAACTTTAAATTCACTCGTCTTAAAGATCTAGTGTGAAACGGGTATTACAGCACTGATGGTAGAAATTATGTTGGACAAAAAATGACGAAAAATTTGTAACATTTTACTTATTTCAGTATTTCTTAAATTCCCAGTTGTATTTTTGTATTTCAACACATCATTTTGTTCCTTGTTTATATTTTTTGTAAAAAAAATCATATTTATAGCTTCCTAAAAAGAAAACGATTTTTCATTTCATTATTTTTTCCAATAACAAATTGTTAACGTAGACAATATCCCCGAGATGGTTTTGTGACAGATCTTCAATCGGTTATAAATTTTTTTTTGCTCTGACAAGGTCGGAATTAAATTTATATCTACTCGATACAAAATAAATTACAAGAGATTTTGAATGTATGATGAAAAACTAGAACGTACCGGAATTCATTCAAAAAATAAAATAAATAACAAAGAGATGCAATAAATGAATCGATATTCGTTAAAATGGTAGTTGTCACTATTTTCTGGTTTACATCATTTGCATCTGTCAATTTCAATCTATCTCTACTGTCTTTGGTAGAAGCGGTGCATATATAAAAAGACACGTACCTATATGTAAATTTGTTCAAATACAGTGGATATCGTTTATAACGACGTTGAAAGGACCAATTTGGTCATTATAACCGTAGGTTGCTACATCAAAACACTATAAATACAATGTTGAAAAATATGTACTTTTTATTTATGTTAAAAAAGAGGGTTAATGTTCCGTATTAGTCCACCACAACTAGGCTTGTATGCTTAGAATGAATTATATTATAACGTTAGAAACTAGAAGGCATAGTCGTAAGAGTGGGGTGCCAATAGTAATCATTCATGCATCTGTAGTTGGCAGAGAAATACCCGTTTTTCACACGAGGAACGTCCGAATATAACTGATATTTTTGGAACTATTTATGAAGTTAATGTTTTTCAAAATACGTATACTATAAATCTCATTGGAAAAAGGTAAAAATTCCTTATGAGTACCTGTTCATATACGTCTAGCAGGTTTAAGTTTTTTCTGTCTAAAATTTTTGCTAACTAAACCTAACCTAATAAATTTTATCATTGATTGATTGCATATAGTGAAGATATATAAATGCTTTATACAGTTTTTTTAGCATGATGTCTGTTGGTCTGTCTGTCTGTCTGTCTGTCTGTCTGTCTGTCGGTCTGTCTGTCGGTCTGTCTGTCTATCTATCTGTCTGTCTGGCCGTCCGTCTGTCTGTACACACGTGCAGAGCAAATATGGCTAAAAGGATTTTTATGAAACTTCATATTTAAGCTTTTGAGATCAATGGCACGAGTTGATCAACTTTTGGTAAAAATCGGTTGACTATAAATGGGAGTTTACTCATGTCGATTTTAAGATTTTTGCGAATATTTCATAACAGAAAAATATTTAAGTATTGCAGGCATTTTAAATATTTAAGGCAATGACTAACAACGTTTATGATAAAACGAAAAAATTTTGAAAAATTTTTCGAATTGTTTTCTAAGTATGTATTTTTTCATACTTATATGTAACGTTTCCATGGTCATGATAAATAATATCTCTGTTAGAAAATATTAGGTTAAGTTATTTCTACTCTGCTGCTAGAATGTATTTCAGAGCCGCAGTAAGGAAAACTTGCGCTAGGGGCAGAGCCGTGTTTTGGCGCCCTTGGTAAATTAAAACAAACCTCTCTTACCTCTCAAAATTTAAGTGATGAGCAAAAAAAAAGGTCCTCTCTTCCCAAAATCCAAGTGACGAGCAAAATAAAAGAAAGGTCCTCACTTCCCAAAATCCAAGTGACGAGCAAAAAAAAAAGGTCCTCACCTTCGGAATGGCGCCCCTTAGCAAGCCCTTTTCCTTAGTGCGCTAGGGGCCGTCGCCCTTCCCCCTTACTGCGGCTCTGATGTATTTTATGCAAGTACTCTGTGATAGCGGTCGGTCCTGTGGTGGCCACAGCTGATTTTTTTACCGTTGCTGGGTAACAAATACCTATTCACCAATCGGAGCAAGGGAATAACTTATACTGCCCTTTATCTGAAATGTCGTTGGTCAGACAAGATATTCTGTTGTTTATTCCAATGTTTATCCTATCTGAGCTTTATCCGAGCATTGTAAAAGCGATTTTTTGACTTTATACCGGGAATAGCGTTATCCGAGCTTTATCCAACAATTGTAAAAGCAGCCCTTTAGCGAAATGTTGTGTTTCTAAAATAAATATTTTTGTCTAAAAAACCATGATTTTTATTTACAGAAAACATTTCTTTTTTAAAAATATTTTAATATAGAAATATTCCTTCTTTCTTTTATGTAAAAATTTATATTGTCAGTACATATCAATATATCGTTCTTTATATTATTCAACATTTATTTCAAAATATGTTAAATATTCGAAGGTAAGTTTCAGGAATATTGAAAATTCTTTAGATAATGACGTTATACTGCTGAAAAACAAAACAAAAAGAATATCTTCTGTTAAAGAAGGAATTTGTATGAAAAATTATTAGATGAGCGGAGAAAAATTTATGATACAACCGTGTTTAGAATTTCAGAATGGAATCTTGACAAGCGGAATGCATTAGTGAAGACTTTTCACTACAGTGATCTGCCTGATTTGTTTTAAAAATATAATTATTTGACCAATCTTGTTTGTTAGTGTAGGAACAAATGACAAACGTTTTGTATTTCACAGATTGTGGCATTGTCCACGGCAGTGCGACTGACCAATTTCGGAGCCGGTCTTCCGGGGCCAGCTGGACCAATGGGTCCTCCCGGACCACCCGGACCTAGGGGATTTACAGGTAAATATCTGAATGAAGTCTGGATTACACTATACACTTCCGGGAAAATACACAAAAATTTCAGTCCTAAAATTTATAATTATAAGCTATTCCAAACCTTTAGGCGGAACTAGATTTTGAAATCTACTAATTTTTATCTATTTGGACTTTCGATCATTTAATTTAAGCTTTGTAAATCATACTTACAATAAACATTTTTAGGTTAAGGTTAATATCATTTTAAAATATCATCTTCTTTATATTAGGTCGTCAAGGATGAAATTTGTAGAAAAAAAGGCAAAGTTGGTTGATAACTTACAAATATAAGGAATTATTTTATTCATCAAAGTATGCACCCATATTGTCTATGCACTTTTGCCATTTAAGCGACAGGTTGTTCGGACCAGTGGTATAAAACCTTGGCGGACGAGAGTCAATGAATTCCTGGAAGACCAGTTTTACAGCATTGTCGGAATTAAACTGTTTTTCTATTAAAAAGTTGTTCAAATTGCGGAAGAAGTGGTAGTCAGTGGGGGCTAGGTCTGGTGATTATGGAGGATGATGAAGAAGTTCCAACACTAATTCCTGTAGTTTTGCCACAGTCATTTGTGCAGTGTGTAGTCTAGCGTTATCATGCAATAAGATAGGAGTCCATCTGTTGACCAATCTAAGCTGTTTTTCTTCAAGATTTTGCATTATTTCGTCCAGTTTATTGCAGTATATTTCTGATGTGATCGATGAACCAGGTTTTTTTTTTTTGTTTTTAAATTACCTGTACGAAATTTGGCGAACCAATTTGATATTGTTTGCTGCGTAGTAACACTAGAGCAAAAAACACTATTCAAGTTTCGCGAGGTCTGCGATGCCGTCGTTCCACGTAAGAACTCATAATTCATAATAGTGCGAATTTCCAATTGTTCCATTTTTAACAAAATTAATTTTAAAAAAAAGTTTTTGAGATTTTTTAGAGCATACAATGATTTCTTTAAACAGGCGAGATATGTAACTTTCCAACAAAAAAAAAAAAAAAAACAGATCGGTAAAATACTAAGCCAATGTGAAATAATAAGCTGTTAAGTTGGCAATATTATTAACTACAAATTTCATCCTTGACGATCTGATATTTTGTTTTTTTTTTTCTTCATTCGTCCTTCTTAATAAAAATTTTCCATTCATTTATTTTTTTGTCTTTATATTAATTATAATTAATATAAAGACTAAAGTTAAAAAATTAAATAAAAGACTAAATTAGTTATAATTAATTATAACTAAATATGTAAAAAAAAATATTTTTGACAGATGTCATTCGTTTCCATGGTTTAACTGTTGGAATTTAAAATTTTCACATTCCAACATGAAAAATGAAATAACCCAAGTAATGTCCCTTCTCGTGACAACCTAAAAGAACGAAATTCCCATTTAGTTCCGCCTAAACGTTTGAAATACATGCTATTCCAAACGTTTCGGAGGAACTAACTGGAATTTTCATTTTTGTAAGTTGTCATGAGCTCTCCTTTTATGGTTTGAAGTAGGCTTTTGCTAAACAAAATTATCAAAAGCCTCACGTAATCTGTAAAAGTAACTAGAATTGAAAATCAGCATTTAATTGTAATTTTATAATTATTAATATTGAATATGTTAATAAACATTTTTAAAAACCGAGTGGGAAAATAACTGGTTAGAGCAAATAGGCTCCAACACACCACTACGAACGAAAATAAAATTTCAGTTAAAATTTAAATTTAAATTTTGAATTTTAAATTTTGACATTCCAACGTGAAAAATGAAATAACCCAAGTAAAGTCCCTTCTCGTGACAAGCTATAAGAACGAAATTCCCATTTAGTTCCGCCTAAACGTTTGGCATAGCCTGTACCCAGTGCTGATATTCAAAACATTTAACAACAGGTACGTTAAAAAAAAGAAAAGATTTTTAGTAATTGTTGGTGTGGCCTTTTGCTTAAAGTAAATGAACTAAATTATTTTTTTTACCACTTATCTTACTATCCGGTACGGAAGTATTTGAATATTATAACAACCGGTACTCACGTACCAGTGTGTGTTTGGATTTCAGCTCTGAATACATCAATATACGGCATACACAGATACATCCAAAGTTGAACGACAATTTGGAACAGTATTGTGTGTTTCTAGCATATTAAACGCTTAAAAAATGCTGGCTATCAGAAAATACATTTTTCCATGAGTAAGAACAATTTTACTTGTCTATAACAACGGGTACGGAAAACTTTGAAATATGAATTAACGGGTACGGAATATCATCCCTGCCTGTACCTACAGAATCCTGTTTAAGAACCACTGGTCTAGAGCGAAGTAGATCTCTGTAACGTAAGCCGACACCCTTCTGTATATGAAATATAATTATTAAAATATAATATATTTAAAATAAATATAAAACCAAGTTCTTTATACTTTTAATTACTAATTAAAAGTTTTAATTAAGCATTTAAATAAATATAAATTAAGTAAAATAGTTATCGCTAAACTTAAAGCTTGTAAGTTATTTCCTTTGGAAAATCCGGTATATATGTCAAGTTTTTAAGCATGAAGTATACAAATTAAAATGAAAGGTTCAAGTTAACGTTTAAATTTTAAATCCTTTTTAAAATGGGAAGTGCATAACGGTTTTGACACAGAAATATGACATTACATCCAGCTACACTAAATTAATGCTACTATTTTTCTTTGCACAGTCTTTGCAAATTTTAAATGACACACATCAACCTTTTTTGTAGAATTATATTACATTTTCAGCATTGTATTTCAAGTTGGAAAGACAGAAAATTATATTCTATAACTCAGAAATCGTTAAAATGTAGAAAAATTCAAGTTACTCTGCATTTGCTGACTATTTTAAAGAAATTAGAAAAATTTTGAAACTACAGGGTTGCAAAATTATATTTTATTTAACAAGCATATAATCGGATGTATTCTGTAAGAAATGCATTAAATTTTTTATTTTAACACCATGTATAACGCCTTTTTCGAAAAGTGATATTCCGTAAGAGGATTTGTTAAAGTAGGAGTTTAAAGCCGCATTCAGAGCTCTTAAATTAATAGCTTATGCACTGTAGCTTATGGACTGTTCACTGTCACCAGACTGTTTGTCATATGGTAAAACGTGAAACCGTTCAGACCTGCAAATTTAATACGCTGTTTGTTGTGGATTGTGCATAATTATCTAAACTTATAGCTAGTGAGATGTTTTAATGAGACAGACATATAAACACATTGGCTATCGCAGTCTATTAGTGACACCGTAGTTATCGAATGCCTTTACATAACCTAACATAATGTCATCATTAACAAATCTTGCTCAAAATTATAAAGACGGACAGTAAGTATGATCAATTTAGGTAATTAGGTAGTTAAAATCTAAGACAACAGAATTATAAGAACGATAATAAATATAAAATATTTTACGAAGCTAAATAGTTGGTTTCAAAATTCACAGATGGAGGGCTATTCGTAATGTACTAATTTATAACAAATGTGAACGGTACATGGAATGTTAAAAGAATTAATGCATTCTTTTTTTTTTTCTTAATTTACAAAAACAAAAGGACAATAACAACGTTATTAATGCAATTTTTTTTTTCCACAAACTATTGTTAACATGCAAGAAGCTCTTGGATAAAGATTTAAAGAGTTTAGAAAATATAAAGCTACACTAGCTTTTTTGACAAAACCAATTAAAGCAGATATGCAGCAGTTATATTTATCACCATTTCTATTGATTAATCAGGCACAATTTGAACTTCAATTATTGGATTTGAAATCCAAAGGTTTATGGAATAATATATTTTTAAAACTTAATTCTGAACTGGAAAGTTTAGAAAGAGAAAAGTGCATTTTATCTTCCCAGCATAAGTGGACCGAAATTCACAATCTTCAAAATGTAGATAAAGTTGTTTTCGAAGCTTAGAACCGTCCTCCAGAATCGTTCAATCATTTAAAAAATTATGCTTTTGGACTACTGAAAATTTTCGGATCCACATATTACTGTGAGCAAGTCTTTTCACATAGGAAATTAATAAAGAGTCAGTTAAGAAGTAATCTTACTGACCTGAAACTTGAGTGCTGCCTTAAGTTAAAAATTAATGAATATTCACCAAATATTTAAATATTGAAAATATTTAAATATTATAAAGTCTTATCGAACACTATTAAAAAATATATTATATTGTAATATACTGGTACAATTAATAGGTATCACAAACTAAATGTATTAGTAAATATTAATTTATTGTAATACTTGATTATTTTAAAACAAATAAACAATATTTACGTTTTTTTATAAATATAGCATATACTTTTTAGTGGTTCTTCCATGTTATTGTTTTTTTTTTTCAATATAGATTTGGCTCTTTGTCACCGAAAGGTTGTCGATCCATGCCCTAGACACATATAGAAACAACTTAATCACATAAGAACTGGTCATGGTAGATGCAACGACTTTTTGTATAAGTAGGGTTTTTCATCTTCCCCAGAATGTGTTTTTCGTGCCTTTTTGAGTGCCTTCTCAAATTATTGAACTTTTATGAATGATTGACTTCTATGTAGTTAACCACTCAAGCCGTAAGCGAGTAAATTATATATCTATATATATTTTTTTGCAGGGCCGGAAGGAAATGGGGCAATTGTAAAAGAGTCAGATGACTATACATATTCTATGATGGATTCTTTTGTTTTACCGCCAGGAAAGTCTGACTTCTGTAGGTGTAAACGTGGACCTATGGTAAGGTTCTTACAGATATTAACGTTAAGAAACTCTGAACTCAGAACCTATACTGGGTTCTGTATTTATGCGGCTTTTTGTTTTATGGTCATTTTCTTCTTAATGATACTGAACGAACCTTAAAAGTTTAACATCTGACGATACATTTTATTGTGAAATTTTTTTAACATCATATTTTTTATAACTTGACTCAATATTAGATTGAAGATGAATGGATACTCAATCGAAACGTCTCTAATCCAGCGGTTTCCAAACTTTGTTCAGTAACGACCCCCTTAGAAAAAATCCTATCTCTGGCGCCCCCCCCCCCTCCTATTTAGGAAATTTATAAACAATTTGTAAATAATTTCTTTATTGAAATAATAATCACAAAAGTAGCAAAAATATGTAATGTAAATAGTTTCTCTAATTCCTAAATATTTATTTTCACAACATAAATCACGAAAATCATATAAAAATAAATTATATTAATATTAAATATGTAATACAAATTAAAAATGTAATAAAAATCAATTTTAATGTGAAGTATGGGCTTGTTTCTTCGCACATAATTCGTTAAATCGCGGTTTATATGAAGAAAAAAACCACTATTATTTCGTCTTCCACTATTAACCGTGCGCGATATTTTGTTTTAATAACAGCTAATGTGGAAAATCCTATTTCGCACATGTATGATGTGACATATGGTAAAAGAATTTTTATAGCTTTTGCTGATAAGGCAGGATATTCCTTACTTACTTCCAGCCAGAATTTTTCCGGATTATTTGGATTGAAGCGATCTTTTAGTAAGCTATCACAAGAAAGTTCTATTAATTTTTCTTGTTCATTAGTTATTAGCTCAAAATTATCATTATAATCGATAGTAAACGGATTCCACATCCATTCATATTTTGCATTTTCTTCCAGATCTTGAAAATAATGATTAAAATATTGCTTCAAATTTTGTAAGTGTCCTATAAATAGACTTATGTTCTTTAATTTTGTCAATGCAACAATTATTTTTTAAATTGGAAAACATATCAAATTTGTCATCTTGAAAATTTTTAGTCCATAATTCAATTTTTTCAATAAACGAGGTTATTTTATCTTTTTGAAAACACGATCGGAATAAAAATGACATTTGCAATAAACCCGCGGCCCCCTGGTGAATCTTGTACG
Organism: Liopterus haemorrhoidalis; assembly: GCA_963971575.1. Lineage (NCBI taxonomy): Eukaryota > Metazoa > Arthropoda > Insecta > Coleoptera > Dytiscidae > Liopterus > Liopterus haemorrhoidalis. Next base: position 6,375,466 of record OZ020622.1, on the reverse strand, counting down.
ACCCCCCAGGGGGTCGCGCCCCCACTTTGGAAACCGTTGCTCTAATCATTTAATAATAAATTTTATGACGAGTATTATACAAGAATTTTTATTTAAATAACTATAGATAATAATAGATTTTATACGATTTTTTTACTAAAAAAATCTTATCGATAGCTTGAACAGGAAAAAATATGCAAGCTTCTTCTTTATCTCAAAAAAAAGTCAAATAGATTTTGTTTTGTTTTGTTAATGAGCTATTTAAATATCTAATTCGTTGTATGTTGTATTAATAAATTTGTTGGCAAACCACTGCAATATATATTATTTAAAACAGCATAAAATTTATTACAATATTATATTTAATCCCAAAAATCTTTTAAACTAATAAAATTGCAAAATTCATCACTTTAATCCAGACAAAAACAGTGTCCCATATTCTGACGTGAAAAAATGTTTGTATCCTCTAAAAAAAATGTCCGTATTTACTTATAAATCTTTGGTCTTTCGTACTGATCCCTCCGGAATAAAAACTACATATAAACAAGCAAAGTTCTGATATGTGATCATGACATAGGGTCCTCCAGGAGCTACGGGAATAGAGGGACCCAGAGGGGAACAAGGACCAAGAGGACAACGCGGTCCCAGAGGAGAGAGGGGGAATGTTGATTTTATGCTTTTGTTACTTGCTGATGTCCGACACGATATTATACATCTGCAGAATAAGGTGTACAAGAAAGGAGAAAAGTAAGTTTATTTTAATATATCGCGACCTTAGAATAAAAGGGTTTTATCTGACACTTTGACAATTTTGAGAAAATTGAGTTCAAACATCAATCTTGTACCTGAATGTTATCAAGCACATACATTACTTTAAACCAGGATTTCCCAAACTGTGCTCCGCGAGCAGATTAGACAGAAAAGTAAATAAAATAAATCCAAAGGGGAGGCTACAGCCCCTTAGCTACCCCCTTGACTACGCCACTGGTTAACAGGTTAAACAACCTAGGGCCGAGAGTTCCAGTTTCCTAATAAACTCCCTAATAGTTATTAGACACATAATATTCTATATTATAGGTATTTCTTATGAAGATAGTAACACGGTGCAAGAGAGATAGAGCTACACGTAAATTTGTAGAGCTAAAATGAGATGAAATTTTGACACTGCATATTTTGACATTAAATATTTTGAATTTTGACAATAAATATTTTGACTTTACATTCAATGACATTACGTATATTTTTTGTGTTACTGGTAAAATTAAACGGCGTTCAACAAATTTTATCACAGAAAAAGAGGACAATATAGATAGAAGAGAAGTTAATAAAAATAGCATTTTATAATACAAAAGTGACTGAAAATAAGAAGACAGTCTTATTTTGCTTTATTTTATATTCCTTAAACAATATGAATTAAACTTATCAGCAATTTTCAGCCACACATCTTTATTATTCTGCCAATAATTGCGTCTGTTTTCTTATTTTCTCATTTTTATATAAATACTAATGCTTAAGGGGTATGGTCAGAGCACCACATTTTATACCTATTTTCAAGATTTTTTTTAAGAAAACTGTTAATAGTAACTTGATTGGGATAATACCTACAGTAAAGAACAACCTTTGAAGAGTATCCAAAAAATTTTGTATTGAAAAATATCGAAAAGTAATGAATTTGAAATTTTCGTTCAGGACAAAGAGTTGATTTGCGGTGAGATACATAAATAATGACTGGATCATCTAAAACAAAAAAACCGAAAATATTTCGTTAGTTTATGAGTTTCTTGAGGTAACGCTGTCGAGTTTTTTCAAATATCTAGATTATTTAATTTTTGGTATAAGTTTGAAGTCAAAAAAACGAAAAAAACGGAAATTTTTTTTTCGAAATTTCTGTTTTCAGTTGTAAAAGATTCTATAAAAAAAAAAGCAAGAAAAAAAAATTATCTCGACAGCGTTACCTCAAGAAACTCATAAACTAACGAAATATTTTTGGTTTTTTAGTTTTAGATGATCCAGTCATTAGTTATGTGTCTCACCGCAAATCAACTCTTTGTCCTGAACGAAAATTTCAAATTCATGTCACGAGCTTAATTTTCGATATTTTTCAATAATTTTTTTTTTTTTGGATACTCTTCAAAGGTAGTTCTTTACTGTAGGTATTATCCCAATCAAGTTACTATTAACAGTTTTCTAAAAAAAAAAACTTGAAAATGGGTATAACATGTGCTGCTCTGATCATACCCCCCCCCCCTTAAAGTATTGTTTGTAATGTGTTGTAATCGTAATTGAAATAAATACGTATATAAAAATAAAAGACAATGTTTATTTAAAAATATATATTTATATATTGTTCTTTATATATCACATTTACAATAAATGCCCAAAATATTCTAAAAACAGTTGTCCATAATTTATAAATTCATCCAAACAGATCGTCGATTTCGTCAAAATACAACTAAAATGTATATAAAACACTAAAATCTCCATTATAAAAATGTTTAAAAACTACTCATTCGTATATTCTTTTAAAATTATACTGTTTTTCAATTAAAATTGAAATATTAACACATTTTGCGAACTTGTTTTTGGTTATATGTCACTTTATTAAACACTTCATGTTGCCTATAAGTTATTAGACAAATAAGCCTATTTATTAGCAACCTAATAACTATTGCAGGGTGGAACTCTCGGGAAAAAAATTATGTTGTTAATAAACTTATTGGACAGTTTATTAACAACTGGAACTCTCGGCCCCTAGTGTTATAATATTGAAATTAAAAAATATGTACTCACTTTGGAAGATTTAGAAATAAGTCTTCTTTAAAAACTTCTGCACACTGTTTTAACACTAAACACTAAATTAACACTATTTTAATACTAACTTTTAATTATTTACACCATTTTTAAACACTATTTCACTAATTTTTATTTTAAAAACGTTCAATTCTTGCAAAAAAATTATTCTAGCTCAGTATTTTTAACTTGTTTATTCCAAAAAAATTCGTTATCACTGGGATTATAGGATTAACATGTGACCTTAAGAAAAAATGACGTCACAAAATTACCCAGATTTTAAACACTTGCTAATTATATATGTAAGATAGTATTTCAATAGTCTTTTCTTACGCTTAAGACTTATGGATTAAGTTTTTACCAGTGGCGCAGCCAGAATTTTGTCTTGGGGAAGGCCGAATCGAATTTCGAGGACACGCGGGCCGCATACGGCCCTCAACCTCATTTTTTGTGGCCCCTGAAGCGGTAATCAAAATCACTTGAGCTTATTTAAGGGAAAAGTATATTTAAAAATGTAAAATATACTCTCTTCCCCTTTTCTGTTTATAAAAAAATGTCAAGAAACCCTTCGGGATATTTAAAGTACCGTCACTGCTTATCATTTTGTATGTAAAATAGACTGCGACCCAAATCAGTTCGACACCCCTGCTGTATTTTTGACATTTGCCATTTGATACACCACAATTCACATTGCATTTAATTTTCTGTTGCGATTTTAAAGACATTTTATTAAAGTTTTCTTCACTTTAACACATACAAACAATGCAATTAAATGAGCCACACCCAACAAAATCCTATTCCGTTAAGTTCCAAAATATTCCACTAGGCGTCACTTTAGTTATTGTCAGTTCTCAATAAATATAAATACAAGTTTCGTCACCTGTAACGATGTTGTATACGGATTTTGCAGTGCCTAGGTTGAATTTTTTTAGCATTCCCTTATACCAATCAACACAAGCCTTTTTTGAGCAAAAGTTGCTTTGCCCCCCTCCCCCCTGAATTGGTTGGAGAATAATAGATTTTAGAAGACCTTTTTTTTTAGGTCATCACTTGTATTTTCATGTGTTAAACGATAAAAAAATATATCCTGGCCCCTCAAAATTTTTCTCAATTTTTTTTTGTCTAAGTTGTAGGGAAAGAACTGAATGAACACGGGAAAAGATGGAGCCAAATAAAACCTAACATTTTTAGTTCTTGTTAACTTAACACTCTATTTGATACAGTGAAACGTTTTTAAATTAAAAATTTTATATTTATGTCTACATAATTTTCATTTTTCATTTCCTTTAACATAAATATAGAAACATCCTACGTACGAAAAGGTAAAACAAAATAAAGAATAACGTATTCAACATGGTTTAAAAATATGTTATCCCAAACAGAAATTTACATAAATAGCAATTCACACTAAACTTTTCGATTGCCTTTTGATATTTCGAAATAGAGTTTCAGAAATATTTCTGTTTGAAAAAATATATCACATGGTATAAGAATTTAATAAAAAAAAATAATACCAGTACTACGTACGTTGCGGAATAACTATTAAGTGGAGAGGAAGGATAGCTATTTGATATAATGCATCTGTCATTTGTGAGTTGATCACCATTGAGTTTGTTCATTAAGTTAATTCATTAGAACTTTTTAACGGATTTTGTAACCCTGGAATTTTTTTAAATTAACATGATCGAGGAGTGTGTTAAATTTCGTTTCACACTTGGAAAGGCAGTGACAGAAACATTTGAACTTTTTAAAAACGGCTTTTCAAACAATGAGAATTTAAAACCAGTGGCGAAGGGAGACCTCCGCTAGACTTGCCCTCCCATAAAAAAAATAATAAAAAAAATATATATATTTTTTTTAATTTAAAAAAATATTTAGGTAAATCTTCAAAAATACATCAAATTATGTCCTATACAATTTTTTGTCCAAGGCTTGGTTTACTAGTTACGATTTTTTTTAAATTTTAATAACTTCCGTTTCCGGTTTCGGATTTTAATAAAAGACAATAGGGTTCTTCCCAATTATTAGGAGAATTTTTTAGTACTAGAACGAACTCTTTAAGTTAAACCGTTTTTGAGTTATCGTGTATACACTCAGACACACAGACACACAGAAACACACACAGACACACACACACAGACACATACATACGGACGGCACTTTTTTTGGCGGTTTTTTGGATTCCCTGGACCATGAAACGTGGTCATCCGTCAAAATCTCGACATCGAAAATTTTCGCGATTACAATACTTGCCCCTTATATATTAAGGTCGGGCAAGTAAAAACAAGTTTTTGAAAAAATTGACATTACTCGTGAAGGTTTTCGTTGGATGATTTTTTACGATTTTAGTAAAGACCTAACTCAACAACAATGCATAGATTCGCTTCGTTCAATTTTTGGTAATGAAGCACCATTAGAAAAGACTGTTTATAATTGGTTTGCAGAATTTCGTTGTGGTCGTGTGTCCGTCAGTGATGAATCTCGTGAAGGTCGACCAAAATCGGTTGTGGTACAGAAAAACATCGATGCTATGCGCAAAATGATTGAAGAAGATCGGCATGTGACTTACCGTGAGATAGAGGCATCCTTTAGCATATCGCAGACTGCAATAAATTCGATTTTGCATGAACATTTAGCTGTGAAAAAGATCTGTTCCCGATGGATTCCGCATAATTTAACCGAAGCTCAAAAAAAGGCCCGTGTTGATTGATGTAAGGGAATGCTAAAAAAATTCAACCTAGGCACTGCAAAATCCGTAACATCATTACAGGTGACGAAACTTGGCTTTATTCATATGAATCGGAAACTAAGCAACAATCCACTGTTTGGGTCTTCCAAGACGAAGCGAAACCCACAAAAGTTATTCGTTCACGAAACACTTTTAAGAAAATGATCGCTTGTTTTTTCGGTTGTACTGGACATGTTCCAACCATTCCTTTAAATGATCGGAGACCAGTTAATACTGAATGGTATACAACAATTTGTTTGGCAGAAGTCTTGGACAAAATCAGGAAAAACCACCAAAAACGTCGCATCATTCTTCATCATGACAATACAAGCTCCCACACAGCACGTCGAACAATTGATTATTTGAAGGAGAAAAACATGTCTCATTGCCCGTATTCACCTGATTTATCCTATAACGACTTTTTTTTGTTCCCCAATGTCAAACAAAAAATGTGTGGACAGCGATTTTCATTATTTCAAGAAGCTGTTGAAGCCTTCGAAAACCATGTTTTTGAGATACCCAGATCAATTCTGTAAAAATTTACTGTGTAGTAACGTTACAAGATAAAATATTATAAAAAGTATAATGACTTTCATTCATGATAGTAACCTTGCTCAAAGTGACAAATTTAGTTACTATGACCATAGGAACTGAGTTACAGAATTGGTCTGAACAAGTTCAGAGTGGAAAAATTGTTTCGAGAATTGGTTTGAACGCATGCAAAAGTGTACCATATAAATCTTAAAGGCGAACATTTTGAAAAGCAATAAAACAATTTGTTCCAAAAAAAAATGTCTTTCTTAGCTTTTGTAAAAACTTAAAAGGTAGCCCTTGTATATAATCACCAACAACAAAATTAAGGGGGGTGGGGTAGGGTCTGATAACCACATTTTAAGCATATTTTTGTGAATTTTTTTCAAATCTATGGTTAAATTTATTCATTTTCAAACTAAGTACATATATAAAGTATGTTTTGAAGAAGATACAAAAAAATTTTGAAAGCAAAATATGTCGAAATGAGCCAGCTGTGGCAAATCTTCTCAGACTCCGGGAAAAAAATTAGATTTTCCGGTGACCAGCATAACTCGTCACTGGATCATCTGAAATCAAAAATCCAAAAAGATTTTGTTTATGAGTTTGCCGAGGTAACGACGTTGAGATAATTTTTTTTCATGTTTTTTTTTTATTTAACAATCACAAATATACTCATTTTTAAGTTTTTTTTTAGGGGGAATTAATTTTTTTTGTCTTCTAAGTAACGCTAAAAACTGAAAAATCATTTTAAAAATAAAAACTCAACGTCATTACCTCGGCAAACTCATAAACTAACAAAATCTTTTTAGATTTTTGATTTCAGATGATCCAGTGACGAGTTATGCTGGTCACCGCAAAATCTAATTTTTTTCCCGGAGTCTGAGAAGATTTGCCACAGCTGGCTCATTTCGCCATATTTTGCCTTCAAAATTTTTTTGTATCTTCTTCAAAACATACTTTATATATGTACTTAGTTTGAAAATGAATAAATTTAACCATAGATTTGAAAAAAATTCACAAAAATATGCTTAAAATGTGGTTATCAGACCCTACCCTTAAAGAAATTATGCATCAAAGTCACAAATAATAAAATTGGATAGTGATTTTTTTAAAATATAATCAGTCCCGTACCTTGCAATCTGCCTGGATCCTGGTAATTTGTACCGTTTTCCCCTGTCTCTCTACATCCCTGCTTCGACTATAAATTATTTCGAAAGCTATTGTACTCCTACCCTATAAAATCTGTAACAGTGGCCTATTAAAGCAGATTCAATAAAGTTAGTCTACTTTCTCCCCTCGCGAAGATATTACAACCCTCTTTATATTACAATACTTGGGATAGGTTATTGATAAACGGGAACGGTTATTAAAATTTAAAATTTTAAACACTTGAGTAAATATTTAATTTTATTTTCAGGCCACCAGAGTTCGACTTAAATGCTGAGCTTAGAAAACAAAAGCTTAGGGAAAAGCAAAGACATTTAAGACAACATAGACTTCTTGGTGGATTTACAGTACCTCCAGTAGAAGTTAAATTGTCACCTCAAACTACGGAAGCCACCACGGAGGATTCCAAAGAACTTACCCCACCTTTCAGAACGGCTGAAGAAGAGGACGCATTTTATCATAGTGAATATGGAGATTATGACGATTCAGAAGAAGACTATAGAAGTGATATAAAATAACTACAACAAAAGTGCCTCATTTTGGTTAACATTGTAGGAAATATGGACAATATCTAGTAAAAATACAAACTTAAGGTTAAAATTTGGTAATCCCTATCTTGATAATTAGACAGAGACAGCAGTAGCGAAAGGCACAGTGAGAATAGCACAGGCTCAAGGCGTCGCGCTTTTAGGGGCGCCAAAATAACATCTTAACTCTTTACTGCATGAATTTTAATTTTTGGCTGAAATAATTGATGAGCATTAGGAATTGGTTCTTATTGATAGAAAAATTAATTTAAAAAATATTTTAAAATATTCGTTATTTTTATGAAAAAATAATAATTCAAATAATAATTTAGGGTTTGTGTCATACATGGAACATTATGATTCTACATTATGTTACAAAAGAAAATGATTCGGTATTATTTGCTCGTCAATTGCTAGGTGTTCTTCATTAGGGATTAAAAGCAGTCGCCCTCGAATTTTTGAAAGAAAAGGTCGTATCTTCTAGTTCTTTCTCAATAAATTCAGAGTTATCGTTGAACTGCAAATTCCGCTTGATATCCTCAAATCTATTGCAGTCCTTTACTTGAGATACTGCAGGATCCATTGCTGTGTATGTGGCATATATGAACATTCATGAAGTAACGTTCTGATTGAGTTTTAAAAGTAAAATAAAAAATAAAAATCGGAATGTGCCATATATGGCACACTATGCGGTAAAGGGTTAAACATACATATTCTCAGTGGCCCAGAAATTTATAGAGTGGGCTGCAAAAAATATAATTTCACTTATTTTTATTTAGAACAAAAACATATATTTTTTATTTCTATTGAGAACTGACACACTCGAATAAGCAGTCTGGTGGTCAAATATTGTACTAGGCGCTCTAGTACTGTTTGAACTTATTACATATGTTCTAGTGTGAATTTTTGTTAGAATGTCGATAGAAGTTGTGAAAAACTATAAAAGTAGAACAAATTGTAGTGTTTTTGTCTGTCATTCAAGACAAGACAAAGATAGGCATCTTAGTTTTTCTTTTCTTAAGAAAAATGGAGGGAAAGTTAAGTACAGATTGGGAAAAGATTTGGTTATGCACTGGAGGAAGGCATGGGAATATATTTTGAGTTCAAAAGTAACTGATACTATGCGAGTTTGTTCATTACATTTGTCGCAGAATAACAAAACTGCACTAATATGCTTGCACCTGTAAGTTGCATTTTTAACTTTTAGCTGCTCCTGTCCAACTAAAACTCATTTTATTTCATGAGGCAATGAACATAATGCACTTGTTTGCAAACAGAATCCATATATTTTAAATTCAGATGACCGACACTCAGATGTACCACATAAAATTACTTGCCCGGCATTTAACACCTGCTCAGCTACAAATTACACTTCAATAAATCTGCTGAAATTAAACTTTAAATACTGTAATTTGATGCCCACCTTCTGTTATACACCTCGATACATGTGTAGACCTTAAAAATTAAATAATTCGCAAATATTTACTCGCATTTTGCATATTACATAAAAATATACACGTGCTATCCTTGTTTACTGTAGCCCCTCTGGCCTTCGCACTCTTTTCAGCAGTTTCCGAAGTTTAATAATTGTTAATGTAATATTTAAGATGGAATAATATAAATTTGTAATCTATTTCTACCTAATAAAATTTATTTTATGTAAGAAAAGTCGCCAGATTTTAGAAAATGTTTAACTGAAACAAATTAACCACTTCTAAAAGAGATACCTTTTTATCTTCCTTACCCAGAGGGGTTTTTAAAGTTCATGAGCTTTTTTTAGGTCATCACTTGTATTTCGGAAGTGGGGACTTTATTTTTAAATCATCACTTGCGTTTTGGAAACGACAACTTTGAGGACTTTGAGGACAAAATTCAAATTTCTCATAATAATTTTGTTAGTGTCAGTCAGCTCCACTTTCTGAAGTATAAACTATTATTATAGTAATATTTCCAAATATAAAGAGTTTTTCAAAAATTTGTAACATTAGGGTTGCCATCTATGATCATCCAAGCACATTTCGGTCCTTTAAACTGTTCGTTGGTAGTGTCAAATTCTGTCCGTAGCAGACAAATACAAAATACAAAACATGGCAGATTCGATTATATTTTACATTCTGTAATAAATTAAACGAAAAGGTACGTATTTAAAATACAAAATACATGTATTTATAACAAGAATTTTGGGTATTTATTATAATATCCAGTAAAAAAAGCCGGTCAGGAAACATTTTCGAAGTGCGTGTCAAATGTCAAACCGCAATGACAGTTCAACCCACATGTGAAATACAACTTCAAATCACAAGTCGACTTAAAAATATTTATTTTATTTGAATTATTGTTACTATTACTTAAAAATATTATAAATTTATCAAGAAAAATTACAAATTGAAAGTAAGGTTAGGATTTAACTATCAGTGCCACCTTTTTAACCTAAATGTTTTTGATCTTATTTAAATTTACTTATTTTTTGTTGACAGATTTTCAAAAGCTGCTTATTTGACATGATTATATGTCATTATGGACCCTTCTACTAATTCAATGGTACTAGAAGTCCTCCAACGGGCTTCTAGCCAAAATCCAGATGTATTAAAACCAGCCGAAAGCAAACTAAAAGAATGGGAAACGCAACCAGGTTTTTATACTGTGTTATTTGTAAGTTTATCTATTAATTTTTATCCTTCTCTAAAAATTTACATTTTTTTTCTGTCGTCAGAATGTAATTTCTAATCATTCCCTTGATCTTAATGTTCGATGGATTGCTGTTTTGTATTTTAAGAATGGAGTTGACAAATATTGGAGAAAAAACGCTCCGAAGTAAGTTAATATACAGATTGAACGAGTATAATGGCTAATGCGGCAGACTTTATGAAAAATGTATGCTGCCACATCAAATGTAACATAACGGGAACACAGTACAATTTGGGGAAATGATCCGTCAGGGGTATGCAGGTTAAAAAAGGTTGGGATTCACTTTTATTAAATTCGTTTAACTGTTGTTTTCTATTTCATTTTTCTCTCTAGTCATACATGTATAGCAGCTTTAGCCATTATAGTTATTTAATCTGTCTTGTGTTATAGCCAAACAATTTTAATAAAAATAATTTTTAGTGCAATTTCGGAACAGGAGAAATCGTCTTTACGACAAGGTCTAATGTCAAATCTACGTGAACCAATAAACCAAATTGCAACTCAATTAGCTGTCTTAGTATCAAAAGTATCTCGGATAGATTGTCCAAAAGATTGGCCCGAGCTCTTTCCGACACTTTTACAAGCTGTCGAAAGTAACGATAGACTAATTCAACACCGTGCACTATTAATGCTGCATCATGTTGTTAAAACATTGTCTTCGAAGAGATTAGCGGTAGATAGGAAATTCTTCCAAGATTTTACAGCAAATATTTATAATTTTATTTTAAATTTATGGAATAATTTTACCGAAGCTTTTTTACGAGATATTAATAATAATTCTGCTGCGGAAGTAATTACGGAAAATTTAGAAAAGGCCTTATTATCGTTAAGAGTGTTAAGAAAATTGACTGTACATGGTTTTAAAAAGCCATGTGAATCGCAGGACGCCATGTGCTTCCTAAAAGTTATTTTTGAGAGAGCAAAGGCTACTTTAGAAAGCAGTAAGTTTATTTTACAGACGAGGATGATTTTTAAATCTTGTTATTACGTAAAGGGAAATCATGTAGAACGGTATCATATAATTTTTTCTGAAGTATTTTTTGGACGTCCTGAACGTGGACCATCTTCAAGACTGGTACGACCATGTTTAAAATTAGCTGTCCATTTTTACCGTTGAAAATAAAGGAGCTCCCAGAAACTTTTAACAACTTGGGAAGGTTTTCAGTTAGCGATAAGCCATCTTTTACAAAAAAAGTTGGGTAAAATTTTTGAACGAAAACTTATTGGGCTACTCTCTTACATTACCTAATAACAAGATTTGAAAATCAACCTGTATTGTAATTTATTATAAATAATTCAACTATATTACTTTATAATTTTTAGGAAAACAATTAAGAGGAAAAGGCATTTACCTATTAGAATTATGTGAAAAATTTATAATACACTTAACAAAAATTCTCTTAGCTGTATTGGAATCTCATCCTTTCTCTTACGTTAATTTTATTCAGCCGACATTAGAATTTACAGTTTTCTATATATTTACTTCGGAAGGATCAAATTTGATATATGAAAGATTTATAATACAATGCTTCAATCTTATTAAAGGAATATTATTATGCGTTGAATATAAGCCGGCTAAATTAGTTGAGATGACTAAAGAACCGGAAACGTTACGTGCACATCAAATAAAGATGCAATTTTTCCAAGGAAATACCTTGACGGAAATGTGCAGAAAATTAGTATCGCATTATTTCTTGTTAACGCAAGATGATTTAGCAATGTGGGATGCTGATCCGGAAACATTTGCAACGGATGAAGGAGGAGAAAGCTGGAAGTATAGCTTACGGGTATGTTTTAATTTCTTCTTAAATACATTGCATGTGTGCTCAATTTCTTCTGACTGCTTTGAAATTTTCTCTGTCTGATACTGTGCATATCATATTTATTTATTCCCTTTTGTCATAGTTCTGTGTTCTGTTTTCTGTGTTCGCTAAATGGACAAAAAAAATGGACGTAATACTGACCATATTACTCCTGAATGTACATAGATTGAAAACATGGTAATGAAACATGGAAACAGGAGGCCCTGGCACACTTTGGGCTGTCGCGTCAATGATGATGATTGTAATAGTTATTAAAAAATTAAAACTGAAATACATTTAAAAAAATTCAAATTTACATAGCTAGATAGTTTATTCTTCATGACATTTCTGGTTTGAAAACTTCTTTTAATTTTTAGGGTTTTGTAGGTATGACCACCAAAAAACCCTTATAACGTCACTCATGTGACGTTCTTTACGGTAGAAATTGTAGCCAAACGGTTTCACATAGAAAGTTGAAATTTGGCATGCTTATACAACTCTTTGACCCACATATAGGAATAATATAGAGAGTTCAAAAAAATACAGCGCGGGAGAAATATAAACAAATATGTATTTAATAGAAAATAAATATATTTTTTTTTTAATTTTGAGTGGGTTATCAAGTGAAACCTCTTAAAGCACTAAAAAGTTAATTGGGTAAACAAGCAATTTTATGCGATTTTCGCTTAAAATATGCTAAAAAACTTTTGTCCCCCACCCTGTACCTAAGAGCAGTTGATCTAAAAATCTGAAAAAAAAATCAGTATAATGGGAACCGGAATACTTCAACAGAAATTTTTGATCAGATTAATTTTTTGAAAAATATCGATTTTATTGTATCGTTGAAAAAAAATATTTTTTTAAAATGTATTGTGTTGTATCAAAAAAAAAGATTAAGGAGTGGAAAGTAGTTTTTTAGAATTTTTTGATTTTAATACGGTGTTTTTTTAAGAACTAAAAAAATACTGACATTTTTTTGAGTATATACATTGATCCAAATCGAACACGTACGAGAGGAATTTTTGATCAGATTTCTTTTTTGGAAAATATTGCAGTTTTACTGTTTCAGACAAAATTAATTATTTTTTTAATTCTTGTCTAAATTATAGCTAATAATGTTATAATTTTTTGTATTTATGGCTAAGGCAGAGTGTTTTTTTTTTTTTTTTTTTAATAAAATATTTAAACAAAATATTTTCATCAGATGAGAATCGAGTTCATGTGTGTAGAGTGTAGTGTGTAGAAATCAGTAGGCTCCGTCTGCTATTATACTTCATGATTCAATCTATTTTTTAAATTACTTTACGTTTTTATCATTAAGGTATCAAAAAGAAATAAATCATTTATAGTAATGAAATACTTATAAAACAAATAATACATTGTTAATAGAAAGAAATATGTTTTTGAAATTTTATTGTGACGAATTTATAATACAATTTTCGCAAATTTTAATTAAAACTTTTAGTAACCAAATAACGAATAAAAATGTTGATAAAAACAATCGATTTTTATGTGATTATAGAATAGTATATTCTGTAACAAGGTTGGAATGAGAAAATTCGATGCGAGTGGAACATTCCGAGCGCGAGCCGCAAGCAAGCGTGAGGAACCACGAGCATCGAATTTTCTCATTCCAACCGAGTCACAGACCCTACTTTCTCCACGACCACCAGAAAGAAAAAAAAAATTAACAAATAATTATTTTAACAAACATTTTATCTTAACACATAATTTATATTACATAACAAATTAATCAATTAATTAAACTATTTTTTTTTTTTATTTATTATTTGTTTAATTTTAATTTAATTTGCCGCACATCGGCCACTATTTTAGGTTAGGAAGTTATGTTGCATTTATTTAATGTAAACGTTGCATATATCTTAATGTAACCCTACAAAAACAAAAGACAACAAGTATGGAATAGTTATTCCATGACAAGTGATGGAATGAAATACATGTGAAATGCATAAGAAGATAAGTGCTTTAGAATAACATTGCAACTCTTGTGTTAGAATATTAACTTTCTGTAGTCAAAATTGGTTTTAGAATTGTTAAATTTTATAGTGGTCGTGGAGAAAGAATATTCCTAAACATCCAGTATTCTGTTGGCTTCTTACACTTATTAAATACCTACAAATACCTGAAATGTATGAAAATTCACACTACACATAATTTTTTTTATTACAGCCTAGTATGGAGACAGTTTTCGTAACCCTTTTCCATGAATTTCGGGACATTCTAGCACCAGTATTATTGGAAATGATCCAGTCAACCAACTGTCTAGTTTCACCCGATGATCTAAATGCTATTCTCAGCAAAGACGCAATATATAACGCTGTAGGACTTGCAGCATTTGACCTTTATGATGAAGTGGATTTTGATCAATGGTTCACCAACACCTTAACGCAAGAACTAAAGGTTAAGGATAATAATTACAGGATAATTCGAAAAAGAGTTGCTTGGTTAATTGGAAATTGGACTGGTATTAAACTTAGCCCGGAATTAAGACCTGTTCTTTATATGACAACATTAAGTTTGCTGCAGTCGGAGGAGGATATGGCTGTGAGATTGACTGCTTCAACAACTCTACGTCATGCAGTTGATGATTTTGAGTTTAATTCGGAGCAATTTAGACCTTATCTTGAACCGGCTTTTAATTTGTTATTTAATCTTTTAAAGGAAGCACATGAGTGTGACACAAAGGTAAGACAATAACGATATTACCATTTTTTTAATTTTTATATATACCAATTTATTCAAAAACGGTATACCGTAGCTTGTAATGGAGATTATTTTTGAAATTTACGTCTCAAAATACATAAATATACATATTTTGAAGTAAATCAGATTGAAAAAATTTTTGCTCCAAATTTGAAAAAATCGTAAGGGGTACCCCTTACGATTTTTCCGATTTTTGACCATTTTCAAAGGTTTTGTTTGACGAATCATATTTATTGTAAAAGTTGGGTTATTAAGGCCCCAATTTTTTTCTAGACTAAACATAATACGAAGATTTCAAAAATTCAAACCGCAGTTCTTTATATCTTATAGTTTTTAATTAAGAATTTTTTGAAATTTCAAAAAAAAAGTTTGACAAAATAGAAATTTTACAAAAAAAATTTTTTGTTTGTGAGTCGTTTCAAAATGAGTCCAAAGGCCCTTTAGGACCTCAAGATTTCAAAAATTTCAACCGTAGGATTCTATCTCATGTAGATTTTGAGATACGATCTTTCGAAAATGAAAAATTTACAATAGAGGGCGTTAACAAAAGAGGGCCCTATTTTTTATTTAGGTAGAAAAAAGTCTGAAGATTTCAAAAATTCAAACCGCAGGTCGCTATATTTTATTGTTCTTAAGTTAGGATTTTTTTAAATTTAAAAAAAAAAAAACAAATGAAAAATTAAAAATTTTACAAAAAAGAATTTGTTTGGGGGTTGATTTATAATATGTTCTGAGGCTCTTTAGGACCTCGAGATTTCAAAAATTCCAACCGCAGGTCCCTATCTCATGTAGTCCTGGTTAGCGAAATCATTTCTGCATAGTGTTATTAATATTTGTTGGGTCTTATCTAGGTTTAGCGATAGTTTATTGGTATCAAACCAGTATTTAGCTTTATCTAACGTAGATAAACGAAAATATTAATGTAATTTTTTTTTTCAGATGCATGTTTTAAATGTGATGTCATTGATTATTGAACGGGTTGGTTCATCAATACGTCCCCACACTGATTCATTGATACAGTATCTTCCGTTACTGTGGCAGGATTCCGCAGAACACAATATGTTACGATGTGCTATAGTTTCAACGTTAGTTCAATTAGTAAAAGCACTAAGCACAGTCAGTGCTACATTGTATCCGTTCCTCCTCCCAGTTATTCAACTTGGTACCGATATAAATCAAGAACCAATTGTATATTTATTAGAAGACTGTTTAGAACTTTGGCTTGCGGTACTTGAAAATTCTACTTCGATGACTGAAGAATTAATGCAATTATTTAATAATATGCCATCTTTATTAGAGTATTCTTCGGAGAATTTACGATGCTGTTTATGTATAGTACAAGCGCACATACTTTTAGCTCCGGAACAAACACTTAAAACGCAAGGAATATCAGTTATTTTAGCTTGTGATTCGCTCCTCTCTGATCTAAGATCGGAAGGTGTTGTTATGCTAATGAGGATCGTTGAAACTTGTTTGCGGGCTGCTCCTACTGTTGCTACGGAAACTATCAAGCCATTATTGCCAAAAATTCTAGAGTAAGTATTAACTTATTATTCCTTCTTTAATACACTATCAATCAGGTTGACTTTGAACCTCACTACATCTTGATCTCTTAAGTGTCAGGACTTTCTGTATAGATTGTATACCAATATTTGTTGTTAGGCATTCCTCAAAGTGTTGCACCTGTCAGTTGCTTAATTTATTTGTTTATTTATTTTCAATTACATCTTATTGTTAAATGTATGAAATTTTGTACCTTGTTTTAATGTGTTATTTATTTTAATCTGTGATATCTGATGGTAACTGGCCCCTTTACATCCTCTTACCATCACCCTGCGTCTATTAAATTTTTCAAACATACTTGTGTTCTGATTTATTTTTGTTTCTCCGTGCAAAATTTATTTTATTGAGTATGTGTCGAAGATTTTAACTATTTATTTATTTTTATTTTTTTGATACAGGGTGTTTACGGTCTTCTTCTTTCTTTTTTAATGGGTGATACTATTGGTCAAAAGAAGGCGAAAAATCTTAAAACACCTTAGCAAAAGTTTTATAATAAAAGAGGAATAAATTTTTTTAAGTTTTTAACTTTTGGAGTTTTTCCGCCATAACTCTCCAAATATTTATCCAATCAAAAAAATGTATTAAGATAAAAGATTTGTCTTCTTATTCTTAACAATATTTGTAATATAAGTTTTTGCTGTTAAGTCAATAATAACGGAGTAATTTAAGTTTTTAATTTTTGGGGTTTTTCCGCCATAACTCTCCAAATATTTATCCAATCAAAAAAATACATTTAGATAAAAGATTTGTCTTCTTATTTTTAACAATATTTGTAATATAAGTTTTTGCTGTTAAGTCAATAAGAAGGGAGTAATTAAAATTTTTGGGGTTAAAAATTAAAAATTTAAATTATTCGGACAATAAGACGGACAGAGATTTCAAATATATAGTTTATTACAAAATAGAAATAAATCCTGCTTTAAACACTCTACATCAGTGTTTACCAACCGCCGGTCCGCAAGATTTTTTTTACTCTGCAACTACTCGCCTAATAAGTTATAATCAACTTAATTTTGAGATGAAAATCTCGGTCCTAAATCTGTTAATTGCTTAAGTAATAATTTGTTTCTTTTTTCATTAATTATATGTGATTTTTTATTTGTTGTTTTTTTGTGTTTGTAATCAGTGCAATACAAAATATAAAACTTTTGCGATACACATTATATTAAGACGAAATTATTTAATTTATAAACATTTTAAATAAAATCAAATTTATTTCGTAGTTTCTTATAATGTTCCACGTGTCCAACTCTGCAATATATGATATTGTTTTTTGATTTTTTCAGGTCTGTATATCGTGGAGAAAATTACCCAATGGTCATGTCAATGTATTTGGCAGTAGTAGCGAGGGTTCTTCTTATATCATTTGATACATTTAGCGAATGTCTAATGGCGACTGCGCAACTACTTGGAGAACCTCAACCTAACGTTCTTAACAACGTTTTAGATGTATGGATAGATAAAATGCCTTGTGTATCCCAACCAGAAAAAAGGAAACTATTAGGTATAAAAAAAAACCTTTATCCAATTTGCCAATTTTGTAACATTTTATTTTTTAGGGATGGCATTATCGAATTTATTGACATCACAAAGTCTTTCAGTTTTAGAAAGATTTAATGGTATTGTAATTAATATAGTAGAAGCTTTAAATGACATCACAAAAACGGACGACACGGGCACAAATATAGATTCGTTAGTTTTAACTGGAGGTTTAAGTCCCAGTACATTTCAAGATGAAGTAGATTATGAAACGGAACATGATCAAAGAAAGAAGCAGTTGATATTATCAGATCCAGTACATAATATTGTTTTACGAGACTACTTTAGCTCGCAGGTAATATTTTTAATTAATTACTTATTCGATGTGTGCAAATTAAGTAACTGGACTGGCAACATAGCGTTTGATCTGGCAACTGGTTTCAGTACGAGTTTGAACTCGCTTTAGTTATATTTTGTTTTATTGTTTTTCCTAGTTACATAATGTTATATCTTTTTATTATTTAGTTTCTACGTTTTTTATGTTATAGTCGGATTGCTGATAGGTGACTGTTCGTTGCTACAAGTATCGATATACAATACTATATGCTTTCTCTGTCTATATCATTATAATTATTTACATACCCATAGTAACGTATAGTAACGCAAGTTGAAAACTAACCTTCCAAATTATTTTAATAAAAAACAAAGCATTAGAAAGAAATGGCATGATTTGTAGATATCTTTACTAATTAGAGCGCGAAAATAAATTCACAGCAGCACTCAAACAAACTTATACTCATATGTAAATTTTGGATTATAATTTGTTGTTTAATTAAATTAAATTTTTATGTTTCCCCTAAGTACAAAGTAATAAAATATTGAGTAAAAATATTTTTATACATATAATATATTGCTACAAGTTGTATTTAAATGTTTATTTTTATTTTTTTTTAAATTAGTCACTGTAATGCATGATATCGTCGTCGTCTGAACTATCGCTGTCATTTCTTGTATTTATTATTATTGGATTAATATCATCAACAATCCTTTCCCTTTCCCACCATTCATTTATTAAATTTTCGATTTTTTTAACAGATTTCACAACTAATTTGATCACAGGCTACTTGCCACATTTTCAAAACTTCGTTATCACTATATCCGTTTTGACCAATATGTCTATCATAATAATTTTTTGTTATACCCAAAATTAGTTCAATGGGGTTAAACTGGCAGTGATAAGGAGGTAATATTAGTACTTCATGACCATACGTTTGTGCCAATGTATCAATAAAATAAACTGGTTCAGATTTTAATTTCCTTCGTTTTCTCTTGATTTTGTTAGTGAGAAGTTCAAATTTATTTTATAATTCTACGAATTGTTGATTCCGAAATCTTCAAGGCAGTTACTACTCTTTGATGGACACAAGATAGAGAAATAAGTGGCCTATTGTCCTCTTTTTCGGAATTAAAATATTCCAGCAGATTTAAAATTAAAGTATGTGAATTTAATAATTGGCCGCAAGCTCTGTTAATTAATATTATTAACAGACACTGACAGCTAAGACAAATAACAAAAAACATTTTTAAAATCGCTGAAAAATGGTAACTAGGATATTATATGAATGCTCTACTTGATACATACATTTAACAGTCACCTATCAGCAATCCGACTATATTTATTATTTTGTAAATAAATGGTCCCCATTTTGAAATGGTTAAAATTAAAGTATGATATTTTGGCATCATTTTAAAGCTGATTTAATGTACTTTCAAGAAAAAAATAAAATAAAGTATCAATTCCCTATGCCAGATCAAAAGTTGAAACAATTTCCGCTGAAACCGGAAGTGATGCAGAATTCTTATTATAGTCCTTAAGTGAGCCGTTTTGTCTAGTTTAACTTTCCTTCTGAAGAATTTTTTGAATCTCTTAAAATAAAGGAGTTATTCGAGGTGCGGGTTTCACTGTAAAATTTTGGATACTTCTATTCAGTATATTATTTCGATGTCTTATTTTTCAGATGAACGAGTTAAAGAATCAAATAGGCCAAGTCCATTACGATCAACTACTCCTCATGTTAGATATGGACACCAGATCAAATCTTAGAGATTATTTGACCGTATAAATATCACTTGAAATAAGTATCACCCGATGAAATATATAATTAGATCTAAAAACGTTATGTATACCCAGTGTGGCTTTATAATTTTAGCTTTTCTGGTTTCAGTAGAGACTCGCAACTAAAGATATATTTTTCTACTGAAACTTTTCGCCTATTTTCCTATAACTTTGTGATGTTGGGCCACACACTTGCTTTTATATCTAATTATATAATTTATAGGAATTTATAGAAAGTTATATATTTTATTTATGATCGTAAACTAAAAAAAGCGATTAGGTAACGTTTGAATTTTACAATTCTGATTGTATGGATAAATATTAGGGGGACCGGAAAAAATTCATAATATTATGAGGAAATAATTGGATTTGGACTGGTCAGAAATTAAATATTTTAACTTTGCTAGCGTTTCGATTTATATTTTAAATCTTCATCAGAGCTGTAATTGATATTGTAGATATAATTTTGTTACAATTTTTGAAAGTATAAAGAAAATTTTACATAATAGTTAACCCTTACGTTACGGTGTTCTTTGGTTGCGGTGTGGGGTACAGATGTACCCCATTTTTATTTTATCGTAAATAAATAATTTATTAATAATTTGTATTCAGGTTAGGACTATATTAAATTTTTTTTTTAGCTGGAATTACAATATTTTCAATTGCAAGTTTGTCATACGTTCAACATTCATAAAGTCTTGTTTCATACTAATCAACTAAATTTCTAGCAAAGCATAGTATACGCCCAATCTACTACTGCTACGTCTCTACAGATTATGACTGAATTGGTTGTTTATGCGTAGCTGCTTTGCAATAATCAGGGAATTTACCCGAGCTGACTCCGCCCTTTACTTAAAAATAACCAATAAAATTCATGAAAAATAAATTAATTAATATTAGGTGTTCAAAATAAAAAATGAAAAAAATATTTACCTACATTGTTTCATAAGTAGGTAAATAAAGTATTTATGGTATTTATAAAACTCCAGAACGATTATTTTATTCAAATTTTGTGGGGTACATTTTAAATAGCACCAAATGTAGTTCGATTTAACTAAAATCTATGGGCTATTCCAAACGTTTAGGCGGAACTAGATTTTGAAATCTAGTAATTTTTATCCGGACTTTTGGACATTTTGTTTAAATTGATTGCCATTATAAAGTCCTTTTCATTGTTATTAACTTTTTATCATTCTTAATAAAAATTTCGTATTTATTTATTACAATATTACCAAGTTTCTAAAAGTCAGTAATTCACTATAAAAATCACCAAAATAACCAGATCTAGTTTGTCCTTACAAAAGTGAACAGCTTATACCAAACGTGAAAATTGAAATAACCCAATCAAGGTCGCTTCTCGTGAGAACCTAAAAAAACGAAATTTCCATTTAGTTCCGCCCAAACGTTTGGAATAGCCTGTACATATGAAAACAAATAAATAAATGAAATAAAATAAACCACAAATTTTTCATATTTTAGTTATCTTAGTATTTTAATCTACGGACGTAGAGGCTAATCCAAACGTTTAGGCGGAACTAACAGGAATTTTCATTTTTGTAAGTTGTCATGAGCTCTTCTTTTATGGTTTGAAGTAGGCTTTTGCTGAATAAAATTATCAAAAGTCTCACTTAATCGGTAAAAGTTGTTGAATATGCAGAGTATTGTTCCAAACATGACTACAAATCAATTTAAATTACACTTCCGCTTGTATCCAGAAAATTTTGAGTATATTTACATGTTCCATCATGAGGTTCATGTCTATACTATTTATTTTGCAAATGCTTATAAAAATGCCTATATAAATTATAGAAACTCATATTGTTTTCTATAAATAATAACTTGTATTTTTACCGCGAAAAACAATGCACAGATTGCCGCATGATCTGAACTTGTGACGACTGTGCAACACAAACTGCCCTGAACGATATTTGCCGAACGATCTTCGTGCAGCTCAGAGCACACAAAAACTTTATACCGAACGTTTCTTGTGTAAATTATGTAGAAAGTATAGATTATTAGTTTATGCCGAACCTATATATGTTCTATAATCTGAACTGTGTAATCTTTCTTTCGTTACCGTATCGCAGTTGTTCTTTTGTTGAGGAAACGAGCATTTGCTAGTTTTTAGCTATCAGTAAAATTGGGAAGATATCTAGGCAATTATTTTGTGTGGTAGTTGTTTAATATATTTTAACCTATATTGTTTTGATAATGCAGTGTTATTTTAATTAATCAAATTGTTTTTATGTCTATATTTGTATCAGGTATGAAATATGTACTGAAAGAAATGTAAATTATGTGCATTAAATTAAAATTTAAAGTTAAAAAAGTATTTTTATTTACTGTCTATTTTTAAGTGGTATTGTTAGGACTCATTTTGAAGGTCTGAGGCTGGAACTTACACGCGACGCTAACGTATGAATATCATTATTGTCAACTGACAATAACTGAAGCGCCTCTAGTGAGATTTTGAGAAACTGAAGGTTGTAGGATAGTCGAGTTTGTGACAAGCATGGGAATATGTTCTTAGAAGTGGAAAGACAGTTAAAGACCATTTTAGAGTGTGTTCCCGTGTGTTTCAATAAATATCACATGAAGATACCATTGAACCTGTCAAAAATATCCTACCAAATTCAGCCATGATGTGAATGCAGTAGCGCCTCTATCGGTAGTGTCAGATGCCAATAGAAATATTAAATAATACTTGAGGAGATGGAAACGCTACATGAAGGAAACTATTGATGATAATGATGATATGGTTTAAAAATGTCAATAAGAAACACGAATAAAATGTAGTTATTATGTGTTAGTTTATTAAGTGCAGATTAAGGAACGGTAATTGATTTTTGAAATATATTTTATTTTGACTAAAAAGTATTAAGATTTTCGTTTAATATCTTAACTAAAATTAAAAAAATATATTTGTATATACATGGATACATTTTGTTATATGTAGAGAAGAGGTACGTAAATTTATTTTGCAAATATCGACTAGGAAAATAAATAAATAACTGGCCGGTTGCTGGGATTTTATTTCTAATAAAGAATCTGTTAGTTTTTCATATATTCGCAATATAAACAACGTCTCTGAAGGCGTTATGCTCTTGCGTGACAAAAGATCGCCCGCAGTGTTGCCAGGTCTGGATTTGAATGATGTTTTTGCAACTAAACAAAAAAAAAAAGCCTACAGTCTGTTTCAAACGCTTAGGCGGAACTAGATTTAGCAATTTAGTTACTTTCATCGCTTAAATCGTGCTTTTCGGCCGTTTTGTTTAAGCTTTGTAAATCATACTCACAATAAACATTTTTGGTTAAGGTTAATATCATTTTAAAATGTCATTTTCTTTATATTTTGATTTTTTGTGTAATTCTTAATACAAATTTCCCATTTATTTATTTTTTTGTCATTAAAATATAAAAAAAATAATTTAATTTTGACATATGTCATTCGTTTCCATAGTTTCATTGTTGGAATTTTAAATTTTGACATTCCAACGTGAAAAATGAAATAACCCAAGCAAGATCCCTTCTCGTGACAACCTAAAAGAACAACATTCCCATTTGGTTCCGCTTAACCGTTTGGAACAGACTGTATAAGCTGTTCACTTTTGTAAGAACACACTAAATCTGGTTATTTTGGTTACTTTTATGGTGTGTTACTGACTTTAAATGTCAATTAAAAATATTCCTTACGCTGTAAAACCGACTTTAGGTTGATAAGGTTATGACCATTATAATTAAGATATCATTTTTCATTATGACATATGTCAAACGGATCGACATATTAAAAAAAGTGACATTTTTTAATACCAACATGACATACAGCTTCAAAGGTGCAAACTATTGAAAACAAAATTCCCTCTTAGTTTGTTCTTACAAAAGTGAACTGCTTATACTTACAATAAACATTTTTTGGATAAGGTTAATATCATTTTAAAATGTCATTTTCTTTATATTTTGATTTTTTGTGTCATTCTTAATACAAATTTTCCATTTATTTATTTTTTTGTCATTGAAATAGATAAAAAAATATTTTATTTTTGACAACCTTCTCCTGACAACCTAAAAGAACGAAAATTCCATTTAGTTCTGCCTAAAGGTTTGGAATAGCCTTTAGCTATTTCTTTTTGCTCAAAATTTCGATCTCTCTTCGTTTTTTTATAATTTCGGCCCGTCTTCCTTTTTTTTGCACATCACAATCTGTTTCTTTGTTTTTGTTTATCAGCTAGTTTTAAGTTTCCTTTTTTATTGTCTTCCTCTAGTCCGCGACAGTTTCTGTTGGACAGAATATGGCCCATATTAGAAAAAGTTTGGGCACTACTGTTTTAAAAAATACTTTGACAACATATTTTTTTATCAGAATTTCTAAATCACCCATATTTTGTTTTGATATGGTCAAGTGGCATTTGAATCTCCGTTAAATTTGTGTAAAAGGGTTTAAGATTTAGTGGGCGTAACAGAATAGTTGCTGCCTCCAAGTTCTGAATAATTTCCAGGGTGTTAATGTACCGCCTTTGACAGAGGGTGCATGGATGGATATTTGAAAGAAAGGTTTGTACGCAGGGCACGCCTAAGCGCAAGCCTCAGGACCGCCTTTGCTACGTCCTCGCTATCCG
This sequence comes from Liopterus haemorrhoidalis, assembly GCA_963971575.1. Lineage (NCBI taxonomy): Eukaryota > Metazoa > Arthropoda > Insecta > Coleoptera > Dytiscidae > Liopterus > Liopterus haemorrhoidalis. The sequence goes on along the minus strand of OZ020622.1, from coordinate 6,350,753 downwards.
GAGTACATGTACTCGCAGAGGTATACAGCTTTATTTTCAGACATAATTTTAAAGTTCACGACCAAAGTATTTATGCAGTTTGATTAAAAACATCACGAACCGGTTTCTTAAATCTTTATTAATAAGAAATTATTTTATATTTAAATTATATCCTTCAGAATACAGCCCTCTGTGGCTGCCAGCGTCTTTTCTATATTTGGAAATACAGTTTGTAGCAACTTTTTGGAATCGCTTTGAGGACTGTTTCCAGAATAGGATATTCCAAACAATTATAATAGGTATAGGTAAAAAATAATTATTATAGGTATACAGTGGGTGGCCAAATTATTAGGGACAGTGCAGATTTTTTGTAATTTTCAAATGAATTTAATGAGGAAATAAGTGGCTTTGGGTCTCGTATTTATATTTATTCATTAGAGTGCTTTATTTAGAATATAAAACGACATAATTGCTTATTAATAATAATTTATTTTTGTATAAAAAGTGTTAATTTAACAAATGAAGTAAAATCTTAATATTTTGTAATGCCACCCTTTGATGCGATTGCGGCTTCCAGGCGTTTGGGCATGCTTTCTATGCAGACTTTTGCGTTGTGTCGGAGATCGGGGTTGTGATGCCACTCTCTGATAAGGGTTTCTATAAATTGCCGCTTGGTGGTGATGGTTTCTTTGGCGATCTCCCGCTTTTTAAAATAATAATGATACCAGCAACAAGAATATAGAAGAAAAATGATTTAAAAACAATTTATTTTCTCACAAAATGCATTTAAACTTGAAAATTACAGGGGGGGTGTGCTGTCCCTAATTATTTGGCCACCTACTGTATAATTAACTAATAATAATATATTTAAATAAACTTGCGACGAATTGTCCGCGGCGAATTGTCCGGCGGCGAATTATACGGCGACGAATTGTCCGGACACTATTCCAAACATTTAGGCGGAACCAGTGGCAGCACTAGCGGGGCTCCAGAGTCCCCCCCCCCAAATTGCTCTGGTTATTAGATAATAACTTTGAACAAAAGTCTCCTTGAACAAAAAACTTTAAAAAAATATTTTAAAGTTACGCGTCGTAAACATAAAATTTCTAAAATATTATTATTTGAATTCTTAAAAATAAACCCTTTTTAAAAATCCCAAATAAATGCCTTTCAAAGGGATTCTCCCGACGGGTGTTTGTGAAAGTTTCTGACGGACTACTCGATTCGATACAATTATTTATAATAGATCCATAACAGTGACATAACATAAGAATCACAGTACTCCCTTTGTTCTGTTTATTATAAACAGATGTTCAGAACAGTGACAGCCCTTTGTACCCATCTTTATGCTCTTGCCATGTATTAAGTTATGGACATATATAAAGCAAGCTTAAGGGAAGTGTGAGCGTTGTGATTGTGTACATTGGTCAAAAAAGTTTGAAAACACCCTTATCACTGGCGTAACTTCACCCCCCCCCTTGGAGAATTTACTTTGGGCTCCCTACTAGGTTTGTCAACTTAGCCGCGACGCAAAAAAAGTTGCCGACTTTTGTTCTAAATTGTGAATTGTGATTCTGTACATATTTTGAAAATAAAATCCTTAAAAATAATTTTGCGACCCCTTTTAAGTTAAATTTTTTTGCGTACAAGTTGCAGATCTGATTGCAATGGCCCAGATTTTAAGTTTCAACTGATATATTTTCTTCTGAGCTCCTTAGCTACATGATATCCTGAGCGAACCGGAAACAAAACCGGAAATTACAGACACGTGTTCAGTGACATACATTTGTTTGGAAAAGTGTTACACGAGAAAAAGAAACGACGTAAAACAATGAACATATTTCACTGTTACATGTCTCCAGATTGTCATAAAGCGAATTTCGTCATAAAAGAAAGCATTACCTTGGTACAAGAAAATTTTTACAGGATTTTTGCAAAAAAATATACTAAAAAAAAACGTTTTGACCCTGATGATAATCAAAAATGTATTATGCCCAAAAAAATTCTGAAATGTGTAAAAATTCACATTTATCTATGCCATTTATTTAACCATAAAAAGAATTTTATGATTTAAGCGGAATTAGAATTTTATTTCTAGTAACTTTTACCGTTTAAGTGAAACTTTTAATCATTTTATTTAGCAAAAGCCCTCCTCAAAATTAGAGGAGGGCTCATGACAACCTACAAAAATAAAAATGCCAGTTAGTTCCGCCTAAACGTTTGGAATAGCCTATATATTTTTTTACTTGTCGACAAGGTCCCTTCTCGTGACAACCTAAAAGAACGAAATTCCCATTTAGTTCCGCCTAAACGTTTGGAATAGCCTGTATATAAATTATGAATTACAGTCTGTTTCAAACGGTTAGGCGGAACTAAATGGGAATTTCGTTCTTTTAGGTTGTCACGAAAAGGGACCTTGCTTGGGTTATTTCATTTTTCACGTTGGAATGTCAAAATTTAAAATTCCAACAATGAAACCATGGAAACGAATGACATATGTCAAAATTAAATTATTTTTCTTACATATTTTAATGACAAAAAAATAAATAAATGGGATATTTGTATTAAGAATGATACAAAAATCAAAATATAAAGAAAATGACATTTTAAAATGATATTAACCTTAACCAAAAAATGTTTGTTGCAAGTATGATTTACAAAGCTTAAACAAAACGGCCGAAAAGCATGATTTAAACGATGAAAGTAACTAGATTGCAAAATCTAGTTCCGCCTAACCGTTTGGAACAGACTTTAATATAATTTATCCGCCAATATTATTCGTTTATTAAAGACCAGTATAATATAATTTTCTAAAGCGGACCCCTAATAATAATTGTTCATATTTTGCAAGAAAACAAATATATTTAATGTGCTACTAAATACATTTATTTTATTTGTAGAGAATCCTAGAAAATTTTCAGATAATAAACAAAATATAAATTATTTACATAAAAAATGTGCGTAATTTTTTTTAAAAATACTCAAAAATACATATAAAAACTTTCGCGGACCACTAAAATTTTTCTGGGGCCACTGGTGATCCGCGGACCACCTGTTGAGAAATACTGATCTATAGTGCGTTCGAAGGTGAGTTTGCAGTATAGCTCTTATGGAAAATGGGAGCGGTGTTGCCAAATGTTGTAAAAGGGTCAAATATGTTAATTATAATAATATGAAAAACTCGTATGATTTACAAAAATCAACTTTTATAAAACTCAAAATAACACTTAACAAAAACAAATGGCCATTTGTAGAATACTGCGTCTTCACAGATCAACGCGTTTTAGAGCTGGCAACGTCGACAAGCAAGAAAAGGATAGTGTCATTGTGTAAACCCATTAGAGAGTATGAAAAAGAACTACTCCATATGCCCTGTACTGCAAACTCACCTTTGAACGCACTATAGACAATCATGACAATTACCCATGAACAAAGTTAGAAATCATTTTAAAACGAGGTATTAATTTTGTTTAAACTATGTTTTGTAACATACATTTATATCAAACTCAAGTGATAAGATTGTTATTATTTAAACTATTCGTTTTTAATAATTTTAAGAATGCACCAACACATTCCATTCTTACAACACATGCGTGTGTATTCTAAATCAACATATAGTTGTGAATATGCAAATGAATATGATATTATAACAGGATACCAGGATTCCAAGAGGGCAGCCAGTCGCAGTCTTCACTCGCACGTATAAGAATGTACATTTTAATATATTAGTACAACAGAAACTGATTTTGAAATACTAAATAATTTAAAAACAATATTAAAAAATGATGTGAAGTTTGAATTTTCACACATTGCAGGGTTTCGCAGGTATATAATAAGTGAAGGCGGCATGCTGAGTGTGTAGGACAAATTTTGCTTTGTAGTAACCACGGCAAAATGAACGATCTTTTTAAAATAATTTATCGTCTGTTAATCTCAGAGCTTTAAAAACAAATTTTATGTTAAAATATTTTTTTGTTAATTTTAATTCGAATACCTAATATCATTATTTAGGTTTCTAAATAAGTGCAGTATTTTTTTTATATTACAAGGTTCATTAAGATTTTGAAAATTTGGCCTATGGCTTTCATTGGTTGTCTTAAATCATACGCTCCGCCCCTCTGGCTTCGTATAAATGACACATAGAATGAAAATGTAATTCCAATTGGTTATTAAATTTACGCTCTTGAAAATTAAATTCAAAATGTGCTAAAATATAACTAGAATTTTAACAAATTAATTTAAACGAAATAAATATGAAAAAAAAAACAAAAAATAATATTGACTCCACAAGCCAGGAACGAACCTGTGTAGTGAATAACGATCCTGTGTAGTTGTCGCGCAACTAAGCCACTAGACCAGCAAACGCTTATCAACTTAGTGTGTTATAAGAGTATAACATGTATGCATCGTCAACCAAAAAACACAAAAAATGCGTTATTTTCCGAAAACATAATCTGATCAAAAATTCCTGTTGTACTATTCCGGTTCACACCAATATACATCACTTAGAAGTTTTTCACATTTTTAGTTTAAACCATCTGGGCTACAGGGTGTGGGATAAAAATTTTTTTGCACAATTTTGGCAAAAATCGCCTGAAAATAATTTATTTTGCAAAAATTAAATTTTGATCGTTAATCCACGTACTAAGGGCTTTCATTTGATACCCTACTCAGAATTTTAAAAAAATATTTTTTTTTTTCGATGAGCACATATTTGTTTATATTTTTAGGGGGATATGTTTTTTAGATGTTTTAGTATTTTTCCTATGTGCGAGTCAAAAAGTTGTACAAGCATGCCAAATTTCAACTCTCTAGGTTTAGCCGTTTGGCTACAATTTTTACCGAACAGACAGACAGACAGACAGACAGACAGACGACAAAATTACGGTATAAGGGTTTTTTGGTCATACCTACAAAACCCTAAAAACTTGACATCTATGAAAACAGAAGATACATGCTGTAAAAATGACATCTTATTAATGAATTTCTTTCTTCGTTTGCACTTTGTATTAACCAATAGTTATTTGCGTACCATGACCAAAAAGTGGATCTTTTTCGTCTGCATACGGAAAATAACTTTTTGGCAAAGGTGCACATTATATTGGTATTGTTGGTTTCTAACGAAATATAGCGATAGACGTATTATTATGAATTTTAATTTACCTCAAAATGTTGTTTTTGACGTTACGTGATATTTTGTTTCTGAGGCATACCTTATTAATATCCAGCGGTAATTAGCAAGCAAATTCGAACTCCATGTTCATCACTTGCTGCACCCAGATCTTCTGGGAAGAAATATAGATGAGAGTCCAGAAAGAGAATTTTTAAAGACATCCTACATCCCATTTCTTTGTAGGCATCAAGTAGTTTATTCACGATATCTCTGTAATTTTCAGCTCATATTTCCAAGAAAATTTGAAACAACTGTTTTAAAAGCTCTCTAAGCTCTTATTTCAGTTTCATTTAACATACTGTCCAATGCATCATCTTTAATTATTTCTCTTATTTGTGGGCCCACAAATATGCCCTCTTTAATTTTTGCAAACTAATTCTTGGAAATTTTGGTTTTAGATACAAAAACCCTCTACCGTTCGATCCATTACTTTAACGAAATTATTCATTTAGCCCAATTTAATGTGAAGGTGAGAGAAATACGTGTTTGTGATCGACTAGTAGTTTACTTTTAACGTTTTTTAGTCCAAGAGTTAGTGCCTGATGTAGTGGCCACTCCTTCTGTCTAGTGAATTACTTAGAACTCAAAAAGTAACCAGTCTCGAGTTGACTGTCGATATTAATCCATAGAAATTTAATTAGCCTCCCAAACTAAATACTTATGTTAATATTGCAAAACTTTGATAATAGTTAATACAGTAACCAGTTCCTTTTCCATAAGGGCACATGGGGCACGAGCCCAGGGTCCCCGGCTTGATGGGGGCTTCAAAATGTCGAGGTTGTCGTTTACACGGAAAAAAGAGGACCTCAATTTTTAGTGCAATTTTATTACAATTTTACTACTTTTATAAAAAAACCTTACAAATGAATCGGCGGACTTGAATATCTCGGCCTTACTTACTCTAATAAAAGCAAATAAATTAGAACAAATTTTCGCGAATCTAGAAGATGCTACAAGGATATTTGCTTAATGGTCACCAATTGTAGTGGAGAGCGCTCATTTTCACGGCTAAAAAGATTAAAAAATTAATTACGAACGACTATGTTACAAGAACGACTTACTAATTTATCAATCATGTGCATAGAAAGTGATATCCTTCAAAAATTAAACTTTGAGGACATAATAGAAGATTTTGCACAACAGAAATCCCGGAAGAAACCATCATCATTAACGTAAGTCCAATTCTCAAAACAGTAATCACTTCATTTATATTTGATTTGTATAAAGCTAACCATAATAACCAAGTCACTAAATAAAAGTACATACTGACGTTTTCAATCACATTTTATTTTACTTTCTAAAAGGACCCCAACGCAGGGGGGGGGCACACAGAGCCCCCCCCCCCCTACATGACCTAAGACGGCCCTGACCGTAACTGTAACCAGTATGAAGAATAAACAATTTTGTGAAACAATATTTCATTTAAAAACCTTTTACCTTTGTACATCTAATTTATGCTACCGCGTCTAGTAAGTTTTTTTTTACAGATTTCACTTTTAACACTTTGTCTTTAACCCCCATTCATTGAAAAGTCATGTGCTAACCACTACAAAGATGTATTTTTTATATATTTTTTTTTATAGTTCTGTTTATAGTTGTTTTATTGTTCTGACATAGTAATAACCGGTATTAGGCTAACATAAGGTACTAACATTATGATGGATGATATTAAACATTTTTTCTATGAGTTTGCAATTTTATAAATATTGCAAAAATGTTCTAAATTACTAAAATAAACCTATTTCTAAAGAAAAACGGTTTTAATATCATTTCTTAGAACGAAAAATCATATTTAATGTTCGTGAAAGTATTTATAGTAATTATTAATTTTAATAATTCAAATTTTTTCTTTGCAAAATTGTTACTAACACCCATTTACACTATAAAACATCCCTGTTTTATCTATTAGGGTTATTTTACCCAGAACTCAACAAAATTCAACATTTACCTATGCATTACTCCTGTTTTCCTGATACCTTATATAAAAATTTTCTGGAAAAAGCCAGAAAATAGAATCCTATTTTCAGGGAAACGGCAGACGATTTTAATAAAATAACTAATACTTTTTTGGCAGCGTATATACAACTCTTTTTAGCTGTTGATATTTCATATGAGGCTTATGCTATTGTGTAAGTAAGACAAAGAACGTTAAACATAAACCTTAAAGAGGAACAAGGATGGGCATAAAGCAGCAGTAAAAGAGATAGAAGATCACACAAACATGTGACAGATAAGGATAGAAGATAATAAAATATATAAATGTTGAAGAGTGATAAACTTATAAAATTTACGTTGACAGACAAGGATACATATGGTGCAGCAATTTTTACAATATATTTAATAATTTTATAAATATATAGTCCATTCATACTATATTTTACAATATAATATTATTGATCACAACATTTTATGTGTGGTTTTATGTATATATGATATAAAGTGCATTTTCGCTGCCGTTGGAAGAGCGTTTTACTTCTGACATAATATGTTCTCCTGATACTTCTACTCGCATTTCAGCAACCATGTGTAACATAACTGACAATATATCATCACATATGACAACCACGCCCATGTGAAGAAATGTCAAAATATTTTAGAAAGTAGTTTTGAGCCTTAAAGATGACACATGTGAAAGTAATTTTTGATAACACATAAAAAATTAATAGAATTTAGATCAAATTGGATAGATATGCCAATAATGTCTTGAAGGTGTCAATGTCTTGGTCAGAGATTGCATCACCGGCGACATTTTGATACAGCTGATTTATTAAAATCTATTTTTCAATGTCTTGAAGAATTTTTATATACTGATGCACTCTGTATTTCGTAACTGGGTAGTGTTTGTCAAAATTCAATTGAAAGCTGACACGCTCGAATACGCAGTCTGGTGGTCAAATGTTGTACTAGGCCAGGGGTTATTAAACTTATGTAGCCTGATACCCCCTCTTGAACAACTTTTTTTTGCGGACCCCATCCCAACCCTAGGCATTTTATATCGTTCTTGAGACTTAATTTCTGGCTCAATAATCTCATAGGCACTATGTTATAATAAATATTGGTAAAAATATACCTATCGCTGGTTATTTTAATAAATGGTCTTGGGCATTTATAGAGATGAACATTTTTATTAGTATATAGAATAAAAAACATAAAATGAATAAATATAGTAGTAAAAAGAATTAAAAAAGTTACAAATTATAATACCTTAAACTCATACAAACATTTCTTGGTCAAATATTGGTCAAAATAGAACTTATTATATGTTTTCTGTAAATAATTTGCAGTTGAATAATAATTATTGTTTAGTTATGTCAATAACTAGTTAGGTAACAACAAATACAAAAAGTCTTGACCATGTAGGATTTTTATTAAATGAGTTATTTGAATAAAAACAAAAAGTTGGGGGATGTAAAGTTAATGTCAAAATTGTTTCGCGGACCCCTGGGGGTGTCGAAGTTGTGAAAAACTATAAAAGTAGAACAAATTGTAATGTTTTTGGCTGTCATTCAAGACAGGACAAAGCCAGGCTGTAATTTGATGCCCACCTTCTATTATACACCTCGATACATGTGTAGCGCGTAAAAGGATATTTTGGTAGGATATTTTTGACAGGTTCAATGGTATCTTCATGTGATATTTATTGAAACACACGGGAACACACTCTAAAATGGTCTTTAACTGTCTTTCCACTTCTAAGAACATATTCCCATGCTTGTCACAAACTCGACTATCCTACAACCGTCAGTTTCTCAAAATCTCACTAGAGGCGCTTCAGTTATTGTCAGTTGACAATAAGGGGAAACTTTTTAAGATCGCAGCGCCATATGCGGCAAAGCTGGAACACTCAAAAGTGACATTAAACTGTTACTCGTGTATTTGTTTACATGGTGAAAATGAATATGAGTTGTATTTTTCCTGTTTTCCGAGCTTTTTTTTTATTTAAAAGTAATCTACGATTTACAAGATATGTAATAATATACTATTCTAAAGAAATTTCAAGGAAATTTTTAGTTTTTCATTGTATTTTTAATTCTATTAGTAAATATATTAGTAAAAATTAATATCTCTGCCTGAAAAAGTAGAAGGACCTTTTAATATATCAACTGATTATTTAGGGAAATTTTGGGTGGGGTTAGTGTTTTTTTCAGTCTTTTCTTGGACGTAAAAAATCACTTTCCATAAAATGCAACGAGCAAACATGCATGCATTGGCTTGGATTTTTACCCATTTTTAGTTTTTAGGTCCATAAAATCCTACGATCCACTTTCTCTCTGCTTCCAAACGTTGTTTCAATTGATATTTTTTTCGATTTAGGTAAATTATGGAATGTTTAAAATGGATTCTTCCTTATTCACGATTTACATTGCGGCACACAACAAAATTGATTGTATTTTTTCCATGATTCACAAAAATAAAACACAAACAACAAAAAAACACGTATTTCTCCATTGAACAAAACAAAAAATGTCACTTTCGTATCTTCCGCAAATTGCCACCAGATGTCAGGAAGTTTCCCCTATTATCATATTGACAGCTGAGTACTAGAGACAACAGCCATATTGCCTTGGAGCACAGTACCGCCACCGGAAATGTCACTTCTCAATAGCCTATACATATTTTCAAAAATTCCAACACGTCAAAAACACAGTTTCCAAAATTTCTGATGCAATATGCATTGATCTTGATAGTTTTAAACCATTAATTAACAATGATGAATGATAGTTTACAAGTTGGTAAACATGTTTACTTGAAAGTATGTTGGTAACATTGTTATTTTTTTGTGGTAACAGGATTGTAGTAGATGATGACAGGATAAATTCTAAGGATAAACGCTGACTGTCAGCTGTCTATCAACTGCCACAATTACGTCACAAAACAGCATTTTTGACCAGGAGTACAGGAAGAGTATAGGGTAAATTTACAGGAACAGAAAATCAATAACGCGAAACTAACAAGGGTGATAAGGACACAATTTTAAGGACTATTAAAAAAAGTTTCATGATGTTAAATTCATTCAATATCTTTTTTGAATCATTGTTTTAAAATTATTTTCTAATTTATCGGGCAATTTAAAGAGATTGAATTATATTTTATCCCGAAGTCAGTAGTTTCGTAGCAACGAGTATATCGTCGACATGTTGTACCAAGAAATGCATTGTCTGATTTCTTGATACGTCGTTTAGGTCTACGGTTTGACCAAAAATGATGTCTGGCAGACCAGTCGCGGATAGGAAGGCCACAAACCAGTAGCTGGCATAAATAAATGGTTGTAAATATACAACAAGGGTTGTATATTGTATATTTTTAGTAGCTTCTTTTAGCTATTTGCAGCTACTTAGTAGCTATCTTCTTCTTTCAAGTACCATGTCCTGTCTCCCTAATGGTGGTGTTCACTTGGGCAAAGGCAGATCTATCTTCTGCCAATCTAAAAAGTTGTTTCTTACTCCATTCCAGATTTCGTAGCCAAGGTATTTGTCGTCTAGCGATTCCGCGTGAACTTTCCATCTTTCTTTTCAGTTTAGTAGCTATGGTCTGTCCCAAAAAGGCAGATAGCAATAAAACAAGCTTGGTTTACACTGCTCAACAAAAACACTAGGAAGGGGAAAGGTGCGAGAGATATGGTGTAAACCAGATATGGCACTACAACTTCGGTAGTGTAAACTGATGTGGATTAACCAATGATATGTCTGTCTTTTCGCACGCGTTTTAAATCTACTTCTGCCTTTTTGACAGCCTATAGTATGGCGGTAGAACCCAAAATTTTGTCCAGAACACCTCTCATGTTGGTAGACCAAGATCGGCAATTGGATAAATATTAACGAATGATTTTCATACAAGCTTATTTTTTCGAAAACGTTGTAGATCTGGATTCACTTAAATAGTGACATAAAAGTTGTCATTTTTTTTTCATAACTTAGATAGCTGTATATATTCTTACGGTAAATATAGAACTATGGTATACGTTGCGGTGCGACGCAAGGGGAGTATACATAGACATAGTGACAATGTCTGGGGACAAAATAGCTTGTATATTGAGCGAAGCACAAAAAAGGCGTTCTACTCCGAGTGACATATACTATTTTTTCTTCAAGCGTAGGTGTTAAAAATTTGCAATCATAAATACTTATGACTTTATAGTTTCAGATGCTATTGCTGCTAATTCCGGCGGTGTACATTGAATTGGTTGAGACATTTTTTAATTTTTGATCTTTATATTGTGTATTTTGTAACTAATCACAGAATGATCACAGAATAATAATAAAGTAACTCACTAATAACGTAACTAATTTCTGAATTCACTACAAACCACGCTACAAACATTAAATTGACAGATGTTTTGTTTATGGCGACTGCTGCCATCAGTGCCATTTGTTGATAAGTATATGAACTATTTACTAGTATAATAATGTTCACATTATTTTACTAGTAAAATAATGTATCATTTCTACCGAATGTATTGAACAATGTATTGTTAGCATTATAATCCGTTTGAAGAAAAAATGTATTTTTTGAAAATATTTTGGCAAAATTTAATTGTTATTATTTAAATGTTATTCTTTACTTCCTTCAAATAAATATCCAGAAAAATGGTGAAAAATGAAAAACCGAATGAGTAATAATATAAATACATACCGTGCGGCCCGCGTGAATTTTATTTGTCAGAAAAGTGACCCGGTTATATCTTTATTTTCTTATTTTTATTTTGTCTAAAATTTTTTGTTTATCTTAATATCACCAATAAGTCAAGCATGAAATAAATACTATTATTAATCTACCATTCAGTGCCGGTCCAAATTACGGTTTGACCGACTAATAGACCTGGGCGCCTAAATACAGGGGGCGCAAAAATAAGTGAATATTTCAGGAAACAATTTCATTGTTTACCCGGGGCGCATAGATTTCTCAGGCCGAGTCTTGTCTCTTACGAACCTGTCTAGTATGCTGTTTGTATCGTAATTTGTACCATCACGATCTACTAGATTAGTTTAGGTTAGGTTGGATTAAACACCAGCCATTCAAACAAATGTTGACTGTCTTTTAACTTATCACATACTTACTGTTGCTCGTTCTCATGTAGATGTGTGTAATGGCACACTTTAAATGATATATAACATGATGGTGTGAGTGCGAGATGTAAACGCACGTGTAACCGGTTTGTGGTGCGTTACATTGCGCACACACACATGTCAGACATATGTGTCATATGAGCTGCACACGCTCACATACGCACGATTGCTAACAGGAGAACAGATTCTGAAAGAAGCGGACGTCGACCTTGCTACTGTACTCAAAATGGAGGAACACAAATTCAATAAAATATAATGTAACATAAAAAACAGATTAAAGAAATACCTACAATTGAAATTAAGAAATATCTTGACTTCATTAGAAAATAACAATAAGTTATCAATAATTAGGTGACGCCAATAAGAAGAGAAGGTAAGTTCTCTGCAGGACCGTCTTACGAATTGTAAGGGCCCTAGGCCATGGGTATTTAACGCCCCCACCCCCCAGGAGAAGTCGTCAAATTAAGAAAAAATATTACAATTTAAGAGATTACAATGATTTTGAAACCTAATTTTTAACCTTGATTATTCATTACCGCTATATTTAATTTCACTAAAATTATTAGTTGATGCAAAAGACAATATTTTTTAATTTTGTGTTGAAGAATGGCGCTTGCTTTATGTAATGATTATAAAATTATTATATAACATAAACTATTCTTATTTAATTAATTATTTTAATACATTATTATATAATATACTTCAGGGGCGCACACAGATTTTTGGCTTGGGGGGGGGTCCAATTATACATAATTTTTATAAACACAGGGCAAAATTTCAATTTCAAATGAAGAGCAAAAAAAGGTCCTCCTTTCTAAATTTTAAGTGAAGAGCAAAAAAAAAAAAGGTCCTCACTTCTAAGTTTTAGGTGAAGAGCAAAAAAAAAAAGTCCTCACTTCTCACAGTACGGGGGGGGTCCGGACCCCTTGGACCCCCCCCTTGTGTGCGCCCCTGATATACTTTAGTTTTCATACAACGCACTGTATCCAGTTTCATATCTGAGTACGTAACAAACGAACTCTTAAGCTGCATTCACACCTCTGTAAATCAACACGTTGTACGCTATGGATAATTTTTAAACGAGGTCATTTGGTATGATCGGACATGCTCGTGCTTTGTCGTTGCTATACTACTGTTGAGCGATATAGTACGAGCTTGTCCGATCATACCAATTGCACTCGTTTAAAAACTATCCATAACGCACAGAGTGTTAATTTACTGAGCTCTGAATGCAGCTTAAGGCCACCGGCCTAAATTCACTAACATATGCACACTAACAACTCGCCGCTGTCGCCCTTTGCAGTTCATATTTATTACTTGCGTAGATAAGTACATTAGAAATCGCATGTGGCAACGCTGTGTCTGGGGACACTACCAGGTAGTGTACACAGCATTGTTTTCTAGATCTAAATTTTTAAAGCTAACAGATATTTAGCTAGTTTAATGCAGTTTTTAAGTTTTAATGCAATTTTTAAGTTTAAATGAGATTTTAAATTAAGTTTTTCTTATTAATTTTTTTTAGGAGTACACTGTCCCAGAGCCATCCTGTCTGAACTGCCATTGCCTCCTTTAAAGTCCAATGAAAAAAAAAGTTTAAAAATAAAAATTTACTACATTCCTAAAAATTTTGCCACCCTAGAAACATGCTGCCCGGGACTGTTGCACCTCTGTTGCAACCCGTGGTTAGGACGATCCAGCCTACAATGATATTCAAATATTCATTATAAAACTTTTAATATTCTACATATGAACCAAAAATCGATGTTAACATACATATGTATAAACCTTTTAATACCGGAATTAAGTCTAGCACCGAAATACTCGACTGTATATGTTTTCATTTTAACTCCAAAGTTTGCATTTGAAAGGATTAAAGCGATACGAGACAATAGAAGGGTCACATTTAATTGAGAAAGAGGTGTTACAGAGATTACACTTTATTTATTTTAGAAATGGGGCACAGTTTTTACAACAATAAACGAATTACTGGGATACTGACATACAGGCCAACGAGTTTTGCTCGTCTATATGTAGAACATGTAAAGTTTTTAATTCTAAATAAATTTTATCTCTTGCTCCTTTTCTCTAAAAATATTAGGGAAGCAGGAAATAGCATATTTATTATTTTAAGTTAAATCGCTATGGCCGACAGGTCAATTCACCACTCTGTACACGGATGTGGCCATTGCTATTTGCAAAAATTGCGGATACAGTTCGGATGCGGACATCAAAAAACTTGTCCATGCAGGTTTTCAGTAAAGTCTAATTCATTACAGTGAATATAGCAAATCATTTGTTTCTAGAGTAGACCATATTAGTGTGTCGTCACATACATGTGCTGCCATCTGAGAGCTGAGTCCTTTGGAAGTTTTTGACTGGTTTAAAATGCATGTGACATTACTTTTGTTACCTTAATTTTATAAATATCTTCAATTTTGGAGCAAAACATATGTATTTTTGATAAGTATACACTAATATATACAGTCCAGATACTTTATATTACAGAATAATGATTTTATAAATATATAAATAAGGATTCCAAGATATATTTATAGGTTACGTTTTTAAATTATATGAAAATCGAAATATGTTTAGTATTTATTTAATTAACACAAAGTAATCATTAATATTTTGTTTTAGAATGCATAATGGTGTACTGTTTTGCTCCAAATTGTAACCATTACAGATACATTTTTAATTCCAATTTTTTTCGTTTTTTGACAGATGAAAATAAAAAACAATAATGGATAAAATAAAAACAACATATTGTTCCTTCAAACCATTTAGATATCGCATACACACTTATTGCTATGTTACTTGCCATAATAACGATTATTAACGTAAAATTTTCAAAATTAATCTGCAAAATAATATTGTTCTGCAAAAATAATGACATATTAAATTATAATGTATAAAATAAGAATTTTAATAAATAAATATTGACTTGTAGTTTTGATGTGAAGCATTCTCTTACTTTGAAAACTTAATTTATATTTCCAAAATACAATTTAACAAAAAAACATGCTAAATTCAGATAAAAGGAATCCAACCGCAAGGCGGCACTGAATCCCATTTTGTGACGTAGTTACTAATATGGTCTATTTAATAAAATGTGACTTACAGCATTTCCAAAACTTTTTTCATGACGGACCGGCAAGTTTAGAAAGTAATGTGTACCGCAAAAGTTTATATTTTTTATTGCACTGATTACAAACACAAAAAAAACAAATAAAAAATCACTTATAATTAGTGAAAAAAGAAACAAATTATTACTTAAGCAATTAACAGATTAAGGACCGAGATTTTAACATATTAGGCGAATAGTTGTACAAAAAAAATCTCGAGGACCGGCAAAAAAATTTCGCGGACCGGTGCACCAACCAGCGGTTGAGAAACACTGACTTACACCACTTTTTATTTGACCTATTCATATATAAATTGATCCAAACATTGTTAAAATAACTATTACTAATTTCTCATTGATATAAATGAATATCGAATTCCAAATATTTAATATAATATTACGAATTAGCTCCGCATGACATGTAAATTTACTAGCGTGTCGCTAAATAATATACGCTCTAATAGCTATACATGATGTACACCAAAAATTTAACAAATCAATATAGTTTTTATACTTTCCTTTGTCAATGTTTATCAATATAAAAGTAACATAAACCTTTTTTTCAACATAAAACGAATGCGTGATTGAAATACAAGTATTTCTTTTGCGGCTTTTTTTCTCGGAATTTGTACGAAATCGATTGTTCAAGGCCTGGAACTGAGAAGTGTGTTAGTATCTTTAAGAAGTGAGACGTTCGTCTAAATAATGTATGTGGTAGAGAATGTGCTCTTACGGGAACAGAAGCCGAATGCCCAATAGATCTGAACTCACAAAGACACAGAGATAAATAGATTCAGGTCGGGAATTCTTAACTTAACACGCTTACGGGTACTAAATTCAAGAAATAGGGCAATTTAAAGGAACACACTGTTAAAATATGTATTTGTTTGCTATATAATAGTTGTTAAAATTCACAGCTATTGTCATTAGCACCTATCACACTCTATTTACCAGGTTAAAATATAAGGTACCGTATTTTTCGGACCATAAGACACATGTTTTTACACAGAAAAATCGACTTAAAATTGGAGTGCGTTGTTTAAAACGTGTGGGATGTTAGTGTAGAATCAATTCAAAGCGCATAAAACAGAATCAACCAAGACAATATAATAGAAATGAAAACAGAATTAGCTGTCATTTTTGGAGGCCTTACAAGTCAACGACAACCCTTGGATGTGTCGATTAATAAACCATTTAATAATTTTATGCAGGAAGAGTGGGACAAAGATTTGTATTTCTAGTTTTTGATACCACAAGTAGTTAGTTTCTTTTCAAAATTTTACTTATGCCACTTTGGTATTGACCCTGTCAATTACGAAGTACATTCAATAATTAAAGAGACAAATTGATGTAGAAAAAAACGGTTTGTAGGAGGAGTTTTGTACTTTCATAACTTTAGGTTGGCATCACTGGGATGAGCTGAGAGCACCTGACGGATAAAAATTGTTTTGTTTATAACCTCAAAATTGCATTTAATGATGAAGTTTCCACATTAGTTGAACAACGTTCAGTGATCCGGTTTTTACTTTCTGAAGGAGAAAAACCGGCTAAAATCTTTTCTAGAATGATTTTACAGTATGGTGAAAATTGTATGAATTGCGGAAATTTTTATAAGTGGGTAAAACAGTTCAAAAATGGTCGAACCTCAGTGACTGACGAGCAACGTCCTGGCCGGTCAGTTGAAGTGTCAACTCCTTCGCTTGAAACCCGCATTGACAACATTATTCGTGACCGACGTATTACTATTGAAGATATAGCAAAAAAAGTTGCAGTAAGTGTTGGCACAGTTCATCACGTTATCATTGACAAGCTCAAGTACAGCAAAACAAGTGCAAGGTGGGCCCCGAAACGCAACAACACAAGGAAACAAGACTCAAAGTGTGTACAGACTTGAAAGAACGCTATGAAAGGGAAGGTGACCCTTTTCTAAACAAGATTTTAACGTGTGATGAAACTTGGGTTCACCATTTTGAACCAGAATCCAAAAGACAAGCATGGAATGGAAGCACACTAGCTCACTTGTCCGAAAGAAATTCAGAACGCAAGCATCAGCGGGAAAAGTCATGTTGACCGTCTTTTGGGATGCCCGAGGTGTCGTTTTTTGTGATTATTTGGAAGATCAGCGTACAATAAACAGTGACTACTACTTAGATATGCTGATGAACAAAGTAAAGCCAGCAATGAGAGAAAAACGTCGCGGGTCTAAAAAAATTGTGATATTGCTCCACGACAATTCTCGCCCTCATACCGCCAAGCTGACCCAAGAAACCATTGAAAAAATGGGTTGGAAGATACTACCTCATCCTCCATAGAGTCCAGATTTGGCTCCCTCTGATTTTTATTTGTTTGGTCCACTCAAGGAGGCTTTACGTGGAAAAAAGTTCAGCGACAACGAGGAAGTCAAAGAATTTGTGGGAAACTGGCTCAAACAACAAGACAAAGATTTCTTTGCATCAGGTATAAAAAAATTAGTTCATCGTTGGGACAATGTATTAATATTCGTGGGGCTTATGTTGAGAAGTAGTAAAAGTCTGATTTTGTAAAAATACACAGTTTTTTTTTTTTCTACATCAATTTGCCTCTTTCATTATTGAATGCCCCTCATATTAATGTAAAAATAGCTCAAACGGTAGGAAAATGAAACTTATTTACTACTGAACCCAATCTTTTTGGTTATCAAGGTATATTTGTAATGAACGGTCATATTTTATAAATTTTCTGATATTTTTTTGTCTGATTTATATATTTTTATATCCAATTATTAACCTTAAGTAGAAAATATACAAAGATAAGTGTTTTTCCAAGAAATATTCTTGAGAAATATTACAAGTTAGTTACGATAATCTTGCCAAGAATGTGGATGGCGAGAAAATTTATTTAATAAATGTTATACATGACTCAAGAAATGTAGAAGGAGGATAAGAGAGAGATAAAGAGAAGGAGGGAGGAAGTGTTGCAAGGATAAAATAAATGGAGTGAAAAAATCCTGGTAGTTATTCAACTTAAACAGTTTACCAACATATTTATCTCTATAAATGTCAAAAATTATTGAAAAAATTGTAAATAATATCCTACGTGCAAATATAAATTTAGGATAATTGATAACAACCCAATTTTTTTAATGATTTAGTAATAAAACTTGTAATAATACAGATTTATGTTTTTGTGTAAAAAAATATATGTAACTTTTGGCATACAATGAGATCTCAACACTGTCTATGATTACAGAGACAGCGTTGAGATTATCTAACTGTATGCCAAAAATCGCAAATAAAAAAATATCACCTCTGGAGTACCACAAGGTAGCCATCTCAGTCCTCTCTTATTTAATATCTTCATGAATGATATAATTAGCTATAAATTCTCCAATTTCGTACTGACCAATTATGTACTGACGATCTAAAAATATATCAAAACATTGCTATCCCACAAAACTGTATCAATTTACAATCTGATCTTAATAGATTAAATGAAAACAGGTAGAACTCGGTATACGCCGCAGTTTCATTCCTAGGAGAACCGGCGTAAACCGAACTGGTGTAAAATGACCACTATCGCTAGTATTTGACTTATTTTGATCCTTTATACCAAATTTGGACAAATTCGGCTCATAAATAAGCGAGTTGTGGATATTTTAAATTTTTGCGGGCCTCTGGAGGCCCCTGTGCTTCATATATCTTATTTTCGTTTAGCTACGTTTAAAGATTACCTAATTCTACATACCTGTGCTAAATCTCAACGATATCGGCCAATAAATAAGCGAGTAATGGCCGTGCTCCACTTTCAGCCGAAACTGGAGCAGAATTTTTTGTCAAAGTCCGAATTTGGCACTTTTAAGAGTATAGGCAGAAGCACCTTGATGTGCTGATTCCAAAAGCGTGATGTTTTTGAAAATCGGTTCATAAATAAGGAAGTTAAAGCCATTTGAACTAGTTTTTACTTAATCTGGTCTTAATCCGCGACCTAGACCGCGGATTAGTGAAAACTAGTTCAAATGGCTATAACTTCCTTATTTATGAACCGATTTTCAAAAACATCACACTTCTGGAATGAGGATGTCGAAGTGCTTCTGCCTATACTCTTAAGTGTGTCAAATTCGGACTTTGACAAAAAATTCTGCTGCAGTTTCGGCCGAAAGTGGAGCACGGCCATTACTCGCTTATTTATGGACCGATATCGTTGAGATTTTGCACCGAGGTATGAAATTAGTCAATCTTTAAATGTAGCTGTACGTAAATTGGATATATTTAGAGCACAGGGGCCTTAGGCGGCCCTCAAATTTTCAAAATGTTCTTAACTCTCTTATTTATGAACAGAATTATTAGAAGCTGATTTATTCTCTAAGAAACTGCAGATAAAATTACATATAGAAATGTTTAGGGTTTCATAGGCATAAAAGAGAAACTCTAGACACGCCTATATCCTTTAACCGATATGAACAATATTTTGCAGATTTATTCTCTAAGAATCTGTGAATATAATTATATATAGAAATGTCTAGGATTTCGTAGGCATAAAAAATAAACTTTAGATACTGTTATATCCTTTAACCAATATGAACAATATTTTACAGATTTATTCTCTAAGAATCTACGAATATAATTACATACATAAATGTCTAGGGCTTCGTAGGCATAAATTAACATCTCAAATTATTTTTAGTTTTAACATAAATGTTTAATATAAATGTAATGTACTGAGCAAAAATGAATCGTTTATGAATCTTAAAAAATTCATGAATAAATAATCTAACTATATAATTAGCAAGTGTCTGTATGTAGTGTCGGTAACATTATGACGTCAATTTTTTCTTAGGTTCTCGTGATTGGCTAGCTGGGGACACCCTGTCTCTTGATTGGCTGACAGGTGACACCCTCTCCTGTGATTGGCTACCGGGTGATATCCTGTCCCGTGATTCGCAAGTGAAATTTGTTTATTATAAAGACGGGTAAAAACCTAATTTATAAATAATTAAAGTCTGAAATATATTTAGAATTTTATTTAGTGTGGCATGAAAAAAATTCTCTCCCCCATTGTGCAGCGAGGTAACAAATTAGCAGACAATGAACTAAACATTCATATAACTTTTTGCTTTCATTCTGTTCTTAATTTTTTTTAACTCTTTAATATATTGTGTGCAGTTTTTCATTTCCCCAAAAAAATTTTTTGTGACGCATCAAATATTTCTGCCAAAATTGTAGTTTATGGTCTGACATTTTGAGTAATAGTTCATGAAAATGTACTAAAATGAAAAATGTGAGAATATCTACAAATGGTTACATATTTTTGTGTTTTCAACTCTTAATTTCATAAGAGAATTGACATAAAACCTTCAAAACAAGAAAAGAAGAAGAGAATATAATTGAATGCTCTTTTATCTCTGATTAGAAAAATAAAAAAGCAAGCAGATGATGAATTAGTCTGTGATATATTACATATCGTTGAGAATTTCAAGAAAGAGGTTAAGAATTAGACTTAAGAATAACGGAAAACAGTCGCAGATGGTAGGTTCTGATACAAAAATCCAATATATATATATATATATATATATATATATATATACACATATATACAGGGTTTATTTTTGAAACGGGGCACCCCGAAAATCTCCTTTATTTGTAAAGATACAAAAAATCTTCAGAACAAAAGTTAAACTAGACAAAAAGGCCCATCTAAAGGTTACTATAAGAATTCTGAGGCACTTCCGGTTTCACCGGAAATGATGTCAACTTTTGATCTAGCATAGGGAATCGATAATTTTATATTTTTTTCCTAAAAGTACATTAAATTAGCTTTACACTGACACCAAAAAGTCATATTTTTATGTTAACTATTTCAAAATGGCGACCATTTATTTACAAAATAATAATCAACATAAGTTTTACAAAGTTGAACGTAGCAAGCTTTGAAAACAATAAAAAAAAAGAAACAAAATATCTCTGGGGTCCCCCTTCAAATATTTCCTGCCTGCCCCCAGATTTTGAAGGCTAGCGCCGCCACTGTGTAAATTATGCTTTTAAAAATTTGTCATAATCTCAAAACGCATTAAATTCTGAGATGCCTTATAGCCTATGTTCAATTCCTGATTTCACTCTATCATCATACCAAATTACGTGAAAATATATCCAGCCGTTTTAGCGTGAATCTCGGACAGGCAGACACACAGACATAAATTGTTGTTTTTTGTTAATATTGTCTTATAATATCCAGGGCTGAACCACTGCTATAGGGCTGAAAATAAAAATGCAGTGTATAGGAAAAATAAAAATCAAAAATAAAAAATATATATAGTATAGTACAGCGTTTCCCAAAGTGTGGGTCGCGACCCGGCACCGGATCGCAGAAAAATTTTGCCAGGTCGCGAAAAAAATTGTAAAAACACAAAAAAGTTTTTTTTTGTACATATTATTTTTTTTACGTCAGTTAATCACTAGAATAGTGTGTATTTGTGCTTTTTATTACTATACTATATTCTTTATTACTATACTATATTCTTTATTACTATACTATACTCTTTATTACTATTTATTACTCTTTATTACTATAAAGCTACTGCTTTAAAATAAAATTTGTTTTGTAAATAAATGTTTTTTTTTTCATAAGGTGGGTCGCGAAAAATTTTAAAACCTCGTACCGGGTCGCGGTCAAAAAAGTTTGGGAACCGCTGGTATAGTAAATATACTTACATTCATATTAAAGTTCAAACCAAATAAACCTTTTAAAATACATGTCGTGTGCCGAAGGATTATTAACAGAATTAAAAAGATTAAGATAATTTTAATTGGAATGTTGATTATCAAAACTTAGCTAATCAGTTTTGACCTGACTGTGTTTCAATCAACTACTGTGCAAAGATGAAGTACACCGAATAGCAAATATGGTTTAAATAAATATTTTGATAGTGTATTGGTTTTCGTTGTTAATAAACTATGTAAAAGTGATTGTTGTTTTGTTGTTCCATTCTTCACCTTCAATTTTTGAACGGGTATGCTCTATCTTTTTATATACATATAATATCTACATTTTATTAAATTGAAATTTTTTAAATTGTATTTTTAATTAATTTTTTAAGTTTTTTCGGGTGAATGTTACTGTCCGGTCAGCTTACATTAAAATAGTGAATTTATATTATAAACAAATGCACAATAATTATCTACCTAAATAAAAATTTAAGCTCTCCTTAGCCAACCCTTATATAATTTCTTTTTGCACTCATGGTAGAAGCAGTGCCGGCTCCACACGGTAAGCAAAGGATGATCGCATCGGGGCGCTTTGCGCTAAGGGCGCCGAAGTTACCTTTCGGAACACTTTTATAATTAAAAATCGGACGACACGCCAAAAATCTGATAATAGAATTATATTTTAAACAAGTCTACTCATATAGATATATTATAATCACAAGTGAATAAAACTTTAATTTGCGCTAGTTTAGTTTTAACAGTTACGCCATAAACTACAATCTTAAAGTCATAAACCAAAGCAATGGCTCCACAATGGATACAAAGGATGCGTCGCATCAGGGCGCTACGATCAAGGGGCGCCATCACAACGAACGATTGAGCGGCGCCGTTTTTATACTGGCGAACTAAACAAAAAGTCTTCGACAATTTTTTCTTCACAAAGAAATTTAAATTTTTTAAAAACGGGGCGTCATTTTTATTTTCGGGGCTCCAGGTACCTATACGCATAATACTAGTGCTTATTCGTATCGCTTGTGTGACGTATAAAACTTAGAATTCAGTTGCATAAAATCAGTGAGTTAGTTCAGATCAATTCCTGCTATATATCGATGGTGATTTGCTAATATGGTGTATCTCAAAATAGCGAATATTCCAATTTCCACTTTATTACTACTGATACCCCACAAGGGCAAATAATAAATGTTTTAAGTAATTTTTTATGATCGCCTTATGTTTACAAGTTAATGGTGGTATTTTTGTACATTTAATTTAGATGATTTTTTTTTTATTTTTGTATTAAACAATTGTATTTTCAATGTACAGTCTGTTCCAAACGGTTAAGCGGAACTAGATTTTTCAATCTAGTTACTTTCATCGTTTAAATCGTGCCTTTCGGCCGTTTTGTTTAAGCTTTGTAAATCATACTTACAATAAACATTTTTTGGTTAAGGTTAATATCATTTTAAAATGTCATTTTCTTTATATTTTGATTTTTTGTGTCATTCTTAATACAAATTTCCCATTTATTTATTTTTTTGTCATTAAAATATAAAAAAAAAATAATTTTGACATATGTCATTCGTTTCCATGGTTTCATTGTTGGAATTTTAAATTTTGACATCCCAACGTGAATAATGAAATAACCCAAGCAAGGTCCCTTTTCGTGACAACCTAAAAGAACTAAATTCCCATTTAGTTCCGCTTAACCGTTTGAAACAGACTGTATTTTCAATAAAAAATGTTTAGCCTTTTAAATGAATATTTATCTCTATGTTGCAAAATAAATGGAGGGCAACTTGCTGTCAAAATAGTTTATCGTTACTAGGGAAACCATGCATAATAATAATTTAAATGTTGCACGACAAAAGAAATTCACCGTATTATTATATGTATGCGTACTATTTACACTTAAAAATAAAATGTAATACTTATAAGTACTTAAGTATTTTATTATTACCTGTTTCATAATTTCTAATGAAAATATATTTTGTCAATACAGGGCCGCGCCAAGCGGGGGTGTTAGGGGTGTACAGAACCCCGGTGGCAGGCCTTAGGAGAGGAAAATATTGGCAAATAAGGGCGGTAGAACAAACAAAATTCTGGTTGACTTTCTTAAAAGATATTAAAAAAATTTAAATTAAACCATTAAAAAAAAAAACTTTTGGTCGACTTCTTTTTTTTTAGAGAACAAGAGAATTTCTGGGTGACTTCTTTTTTTGTATAGAACAAACAAATTTCTGGTCAACTTTTTTTTTTAAGGGCGCCGAATCAATCATTGCATCGGGGCGCCATAACCCCTAGAGCCGGCACTGGGTAGAAGTTCTATGAAGAGTTAGAAAAATTGTTTTAGCTTGTTCTTTGGACCACTCAAATTGAAAATGAGTGAAATTATTGTTATTCATATGTTTTAGATTTTCAATAGGTTATTTTGTTATGTATTTTGATAATCTATGTATTTATATGATTCAATTACCCCCTCCCTAATTGTATTAAGTATAAATTACGATCTGTAAAATCTCATAAAATATTTATTGGCCAAATAATCATTTTAATAAGCGTCAAAACTGAAATTACTCATTGTGAACAACCCATACTAGACGGTAAGGGTGGTTATATTGTCTGCGCATGCGCAACAACCAGTAGCTCAATACTAAAATAGGTGGTAGGGATATTACCCCCACTCTTTACCATACTCCCCTACAAATATATGGAATAGTGCTGGTGACCTGAAATTTTTTACTTTTAGAATTATTTTTACATAAAGACAATTATGTCCAACACGGTAAAAAGACCGGGTGTAAAAGGATTTAACGGTGACTGAGAAGGCAGATAATGATAAACAAATTTTTTGGTAGTTCTAAATGAAAGGCAGACTATTTCAGTGGATAGGACACGTGAGGTGGATGAAATTAGAAAAATCTGGGTAGGAAAATTGACTCATTGGATATAGGGCTTCCACGGTAGACTAACAAAAGTATTTTGAGAGAAACCCTTCAAATGTGAGCAGTGTGGTAAAGCGTTTCCAGCGTCGACAGATTTAATTAGACACAAAAGAGTATTGATAAAGGCAGGGCCGGCGCGAGGGTCTTTGGCGCCCGTAGACAAGGCTTAATTGAGCGCCCCCACGCAGGGCGTAACTAGCTTAGATTTGCCTAGGTAAGATTTTTATAAATTTTCTGGAAACAAAAAGAGTTCTTACTTCTAAACTTTCTAAAATATAAGTGATGACCAAAAAAAGGTCCTCAATTCTCGTCTCACTCAATCCTCACTCGCTTTTCGTGTTAATTATTTACACCTCTTTTTAGGGTTTTCTAGGTATGACCAAAAAAAACCTTATACCGTCATTTTGTCGTCTGTCTATCTGTTTGTCTGTCTGTTCGGTAAAAATTGTAGCCAAACGGCTAAACCTAGAGGATTGAAATTTGGCATACTTATACAACTCTTTGACCCGCACATAGAAACTATACTAAAACATCTAAAAAACATATCCCTCTAAAAATATAAACAAATATGTGCAAATCGAAAAAAAAATTTTTTTTTAACTCCCTTTAGGGTATCAAATGAAAGTCCTTAGTACGTGGATTAACGATCAAAATTTTATTTTTGCAAAATAAATTATTTTGTTTGCCAATTTTGCAAAGTGTTGCGATTTTTGCCAAAACTGTGCAAAAAAAATGTTGTCCCTTACACTGTAGCCTAGATGGTTTAACTAAAAACCTGAAAAAATTCTAAGTAATGAACATTGGTGTAAACCGGAATAGTACAACAGGAATTTTTAATTAGATTATGTTTTCGGAAAATAACGCATTTTTTGTGTTTTTTGGTTGACGATGTACAAAAGTTATAGTTATGTAACACTCTATACTAGAAGGCGTATCCTGGTCTAATGTTTAGCAAGCTCGCTCTTGGGCAGAGGAGCCAATTTTATTTATTGTTTTTTTTTTCATTTTTGTTTTATTTAAATTATATTGTCAAAATTCTAGTTATATTTTGGCAAATGTTGCATTTAATGTTTAAGAGCGTAAATTTAATAACCAGTTGGAATTGTTGGAAATATATTTTCATTCAATGTGTCATATATACGAAACCAGAGGGGCGGAGCATATGACTTAAAACAATCAATGGAAGCCATAGGCGCAATTTTCAAAATCTTAATGAAGCTTGCTATATATATATATAAAACTGCACATATTTAGAAACCTAAATAATGGTATTAGGTATTATTAACAAATTAACAAATAAATATTTTAACATAAAATTTGTTTTTAAAGCTCTTAGATTAACAGACGATAAATTATTTTTAAAATATCGTTCATTTTACCGTGATTACTACAAAGCAAAATTTGTCCTACACACTCAGCATGCCGCCTTCACTTATTATATACCTGCGAAACCCTTCAATGTGTGAAAATTTACACTTCACATCAATTTTTACTTGCCCGACCTTAATATATAAGGGGCAAGTATTGTAATCGCGAAAATTTTCGAGGTCGAGATTTTGACGGATGACCACGTTTCATGGTCCAGGGAATCCAAAAAACCTATTTTCGAAGTGCCGTCCGTATGTGTGTGTGTGTGTGTGTCTGTCTGTCTGTGTGTCTGTGTGTATACACGATAACTCAAAAACGGTTTAACTTAAAGAGTTCGTTCTGGTACTAAAAAATTCTCCTATTAAATGGGAAGAACCCTATTGTTTTTTATGAAAATCGGTTGACTAGAAATGGGAGTTTACTCGTGTCGATTTTAAGATTTTTGCGAATATTTAGCAACAGAAAAATATTTCGAAAAAATTTATTGAACAAAAGTTACTATAAATGCAATAACTAATAACTTTTATTTGAGACGTTTTTTGATAAAACGAAAAATTTCGAATTTTTTTTGTAAAATTATTTAAAATTTTTTAAGTCTCAATTTTTTCATACTTATATGTAACGTTTCCATGGTCATGATAATTAATTCGTAACTAGTAAAGCAAGCCTTGGACAAAAATTTGTATAGAACATAATTTGATGTATTTTTGAAGATCTAAATATATATATATTTTTTTTTAAATTTACATTTTTTTTTTTAATATTTTTTTATGGGAGGGCAAGTCTAGTGGAGGTTTCCCTTCGCCACTGGTTTTATCCTGCATAGGTAAGATAAAAACTTTTTTCGTCTCACTACTTCCTCTTTGTGTATCATGTACTCTTCTATGTCTGATATATAAATCGCAAACAGTAATGGGCTCAATAGCAACCCTGACGTACTCCTTTCGTTGTCCAAAACGTTCGTACCATGTTTTCGTTTATCATTACTTCACTTTTCGTTTCTTCATGTATCTGTTCTATTGCTTGTACCAAATCTTCTTCTATATATTTATTTTTCATCATTTTAAGTAGTTCTTCTCTATTTACCCTGTCAAAAGTTGCCTACAGATCTGTAAATAATACATACAGATTTCCATCTTCTTGAGTTAGAGAAAGAAGATCTTGATGTCTTAACAATGGACGTTTGGGAAACATCCATGGCAAATCGCTCCTAATGGAAACGAATTGTGTAGGCAGCACAAACCCACAAAGGGCTGTAGCTAGGGAGTTAGTTGTGTGAATGATTCTACAGTTGATTTAAATATTTTCCCGTTTGAATTTTGGTAAATATCATAAGTCTCATGTACTGTAACGCTATATTAATTATTTTTATGCATGCTTGTTTAATTTTACAGCCAATTAAAATTTTTTTAATAGAGATAACTTCATTTAAATATTCTCAATTTGAGTTATATTTTAAAATTCACTTAATAATGTTATAAAGTTGATAATGATAGACATGCTTACGTTCAAATTGTTTAACTTTTATGATTAGTAACTGTATATTATTTAAATTTATTGTTTATTATTAGATAGCAGATTGTGCTGTCTTGCGAGACCAATTGAAATTACTCTCTTACCAGGCATGTCCACAAAGTAACACTACTCAATTTTTAAAAACTCAAAAAATCAATTTATTTAAAAAAAAAAAAATTTAGGTATAGGTCACACTATTTTTCGACGTAGTCACCTTCCCGATTGATGCACATCGTAGGCCCAGGTCAGTGGCGCTTTTTTAGGGTTTTGTAGGTATGACCAAAAAACCCTTATACCGTCATTTTGTCGTCTGTCTGTCTGTCTGTCTGTTCGGTAAAAATTGTAGCCAAACGGCTAAACCTAGAGAGTTGAAATTTGGCATGCTTATACAACTCTTTGACCCGCACATAGGAAAAATACTAAAACATCTAAAAAACATATCCCCCTAAAAATATAACCAAATTTATGTTGATCGAAAAAAAAAAAAATTACAATTCTGTGTAGGTTATCAAATGAAAGCCCTTGGTACGTGGATTATCGATCAAAATTTGATTTTTGCAAAATAAATTATTATGACGCGGTTTTTGCCAAAATGGTGCAAAAAAAAAATTGTCCCACACCCTGTAGTCCAGATGGTTTAAACTAAAAATCTGTATGTAAAAGTAATGTACATTTGTGTGAACCGGAATAGTACAACAGGAATTTATGATCAGATTATGTTTTCGGAAACTAACGCATTTTTTGTGTTTTTTCCTTGACCATGTAAAATATTTAATGATATTATGTAGTACAGTAAACAGAGCGCTTCGATGATGTAATATGCCTAGAATACTGGCGTTCTAATTTGCAAACTCGTGTTCAATCCGGCCTCGAGGCAATTTCATTTTTTCTGTTTTTTTTTGCATTTTTATTTTGTTTAAATTATTTTTTCAAAATTCTAGTTATATTTGGGCAAAATTGCATTTAATTTTTACAAGCGTAAATTTAATAACCAGTGGAAATTGTTGAAATTGAATACTCTTGGACTTACAACCAAGTAACTTATATATAATACCATGGATACAAGTAAAAAAATAAAATATATAAAATATATGTTATGTCATGCGTTATAATGTCTGTATCATATAAGTGCCTAAATATATTACTGCTATACTGCTATTTATATTCCTATAAAGACACGAAATCAGAAGGGCGGAGCTTATGACTAAAACAACCAATGGAAGCCATAAGCGCAATTTTCAAAATATTATTGAACCTTGCTATATAAAAAAAAATACTCCACATATTTAGAAACCTACATAATGGTATTAGGCATTCGAATTAAAATAAACAAAAAAAATATTTTAACATAAAATTTGTTTTGGCATCCCAAATAATCATTATTCACTTACTAAATACCTGCGAAACCCTGAAATGTGTGAAAATTCACACTTCACATCAATTTTTTTTTAGGTCGTCATTTGTATTTTAGAAGTGAGGACCCCTTTTCTTTTTAGATCATCACTTATTTCCGAAGCGAGGACCTTTTTTTTGTTTTAGGTCATCACTTGATCCTTATTCATAATTTAAATAATTTTGTCTTTCAGCCCCCTCAACAAAAATTCCTGGGTGCGCCACTGGCCCAGTTATAATATTTCTAAAATGAAATGGCCATCCTCACTTATTGATTCCAAAAATGACTGATAGTATAACCATTATACCTGGGTTTATGGTTCTGTTAATAACAGTAGCCAGGACCGCAATAATTATTTAAAATAAACATGTTTTCTTATATGCTATTTAGAATGAACTGTATATACTCACATGACATTCCTTCACATTTTTATCAGGCTTAGGAATGTCTATATTTGAATTATAAATATAGGCATGTTTAAAAATCATTTTGTTTTAAAGTCTTTATATTCTATATATACTTCAAATTTGCACAAACAAAAATCATTCTTTTTTTGCAACAAAAATAAATTCTAGCAACTTCAAATAATCATACATATGGCTAACTTTGTATAGAAATTCAATTCCGTCTTCTTCCAACTTTTTTATTAAAAGATGCACTATATTTTTCGAATAAAAGTCGTATATTTTATTTATTATTGTTTTAGACATAAAACTATCTATTTTCTTGAAAACTTGTAAATCGGGTCATTTTCGCTGCTGATTTTTGCCACGAACGATACCGTTGAATTGTTCTGTATGGAACACTAGTTAATTCCGCAGTTCTAAGTATAGGTTTATCATTACCTTCCGAAACTAACTTTTTATAAACGTTCAGTATCAGAACTTTGCAATGTTCTGACAAATAACATTTTTCTTTAGTAGCCACGTCCACATTTTCGCATTCCACGTCAACGTCCACATTATCACACTCCAAATCACCTTGCACGGATTCACTATTTTCACTACAGAAATTAGGAATTTCTTCAAAATCAAATGGTCGCCAAAGAGCCATGTTGTTAATGTATACACGCTATGAACGTTGAAAATTAACTAACAAACAAGTATAACAACCCCTAAGTTTAGAAACAATAGGATTATAAATTTGAAAAATATCATTAATGGTTTTTAAGAAACTTCAATTGAACTAGTATTACATCTATTGTTTAAATTTAATTTAAATAGATTTTTGACAGATTTTTTTGACTTCTCTTCTTAAAGACCAAACTGATACAGCAAACTCCAAATGTGATCTTATGTAGCTAATATACAATTTTCGCACTACTTCTATGGGCGGAAAATGGTTTTTCAGCGACAACGAGTTCAAGCATGCCATCAAAGAATGGACAAAACAGCTGGCGGGAGATTTTTTCGACATCTCTTCTTAAAGACGGAGACCAAACTAATACCCTTTTCACACTAGATCTTTAAGATCGGATGTTAAAGTGAATGTATCTTTAAACGCTAATGTGAAACCGTACGGCCTCGTTTAAACACAAACGATGTTTAAGACAGAGATCTGCGTCTTAAACTTCGCCCGCATTGCCAACTTAATTTCTATTATAAAAAAATACTCCTTGAATTTGTGCTGTCAACATTTTATATTATCATAAACAAGAATACTGTATTATATCGACGTTATAAGAAGTTTATACTTATTGTTATAATAAAATTATTTATTTTAATAATGTGTTTAATAAAATACAGAGCTACAATAATTGAGATAAAATGTATCGACATACATGTTAATACAGGTGTGATATATTCTTTATTGTAGTGCCTTTATTGTAGAATGAAATGAAATATCCTTTATTGTTTATAATAATTCAAAATGTGCGTCTGCGCAGACAGTTCAAAACTGGTAATTTCATGATGGTAACTTAAGGACAAAATTACTGTAGCTGATGACAGCACCAGAGATTTAAACATCAAGTGTGAAAGCATACCGATCTTAAACATCGGTGAACTTTAAGTTCACTCGTCTTAACGATCTAGTGTGAAAAGGGTATGATATAGCAAACTTCAAATGCGGTCTTGTGTGCAATTTTCGAACTAGTTTCGAAACTTGGGGTATGTTGCAAAAAGAAATAATTTAATATCTTTCTGAAACAATATTTTAATACAGTATTTAGATACGCTTGGTTGAATTTATGCTCTGAACATCTTACAAAAGTAATTGGCGCAATAATTATTCTTGTAATTTTAGAGAAAATCATCAAAGGAATAAAACTGTCATAAAGACTTAGTAATTATTCGGTAAAGTACAAATAATGTAGATTTAGACATTTTGCTCCAAATATGAGTCATTTGTTGTTATAAGATTCCAATCACCCTCCTGTTATGAATACATAATTTGAACAGTATTCGCGGTTGTAAGCACGAACATACTAATTAAGACCAGTTCATTTTGCATTATTAACAAGGGGGATTATTCAATTCCTCTTGATCTTCAACAGTCTATCACGAATCAATCATATTAGACCGGGAGCTCATGACAATTTTTGGTCTCCGATTTCATACAGCATGCCTCTTGGAGGAGAGAATATTTACCCTGTGACAACAAAAAAGGGATGGTACTAAACCCCTGCAAGCTTTCCGGTCATAGGGAAAATTGCATTTCCACTTAAACACTAAATTTTTGTGCTTTTCTCTGATTTAATATTGCTTGCCCTTTTGTCAAAAGAAAGATATAACAAATTTAAAGTCTTTTAAATATATGCATGCGATTCGGAGGGTCCCAAAGGGCTCAAACGGTCATGTGATCTTGTAATAAAAAAATATGATTTTCCGCATTTTCATACAGCATGCCTATAATTAAAAGACTTTAAATTTGTTATAACTTTCTTTTGACAAAAGGGCAAACTTGTCAAAAGGCCACTTAAGCAATATTAAATCAGATAAAAAAACAAAAATTTAGTGTTTAAGTGGAAATGCAATTTTCCCTATGACCGGAAAGCGAGCAGGGGTTTAGTACCATCCCTTTTTTGTTGTCACAGGGTAAATATTCTCTCCTCCAAAAGGCATGCTGTATGAAATCGGAGACCAAAAATGTCATGAGCTCCCGGTCTATATCAAATGATGCCTAACACTTATTAGTACCAGATTCAAGCGCAACACAAGAGGACGGATATTTATTTATGGATAGTAGAGATATAATAAATAATAATAATTTCCTGTAGCTCTTAAGTGGAGCACACGGCCTCTACGAAGCATCGTCATCTGATTATATTCTTTGCAAGGGTCTTAATTTCCGGCCAAAATTTTCCCATCCGTCCAATTTCTTGAGAAATGGAACTGTGTCAGGTAATTATAGGTCTACCTCTTCTGCGCGCTCCCATTCAAGTGCCTGTTTGGAGATGGTATTGTCAGTCTTCCTCAGTGTAAGTCCTATCCATTTCCATTTCAAGGTCATTATTTCTACCATAAATGGATAGTAGAGATGTGCCGAATCATATAAATTTCATATTCATGGATCCGGATATATACAGGGTGTTACGGAGCACCCCGAAAATCTCCTTTATTTGTAAAAATACAAAAAATCTTTAGAACAAAAGTTAAACTAGACAAAAAGGCCCATCTAAAGGTTATTATAAGAATTCTGAGGCACTTCCGGTTTCACTGGAAATGATGTCAACTTTTGATCTAGCATAGGGAATCGATAATTTTATATTTTTTTCCTAAAAGTACATTAAATTAGCTTTAAACTGACACCAAAAAATCATATTTTTATGTTAACCATTTCAAAATGGCGACCATTTATTTACAAAATAATAATCAACATAAGTTTTACAAAGTTGAACGTAGCAAGGTTTGAAAACAATAAAAAAGAAACAAAATATCTCTAAAATAAACTATTTGACTATTTAGAAAAAAAAAAACTATTACTTTTTACAATTATTTGACAGAAAAAAAAAAAAAATACAAATGTTCGATCATACCACCATTATTGTCCCCACATTTTCTCATTCTTAATAAAAGAGTTTTTTTTTAGTATACTCTTTTTCTGTAAAAAAAATCTGGTCAGCCTAGCCAAGTTATTTCTATTCTGCTGCTAGAATGTATATTATACAAGTACTTTATGATGGCGGTCAGTCCTGTGGTGGCCAAAGCTGATTTTTTTAAAATTTTAATGACCTTTGCTGCTTCGGCAATTAGCCAGGTCAATTCTTATTTTTGAAAAATTCCATGCCTGAACAGGATTTGAGTCCCAGACCTTAGCAACGCAGGGCACGTGTGTTACCACTACGCTACGCCGGTCGGCTAATCTCCCGACTCTACTTTGGTTGGAATATTTTTTTATATTAAATGTTTTAAAAATTGGAATATAATTCATAGTCATCCAGTAAAGTGTGCCAACTTTGTAATAAATCTTGTAACTGATCAAATGGAAGAAGTAAATCGATTTAGTCGCCATAAAACATTTTACCTCATTTCACTTTATGAACGACAAATTTACTGTTCACATTTATTATATGTGTAGAAAATAAAATTACAATTTAGTTATTGCCTCTTGCAAAACACTTGGAAAAGGTGTAAAAACTGCAAATATTAGGTCGTCGGGGCTGAAATTTGTAGAAAAAAAGGCAAAGTTGGTTGATAACTTACAAATATAAGGAAGTATTTTATTTATCAAAGTATGCACCCATATTGTCTATACACTTTTGCCATTTAAGCGGCAGGTTGTTCAGGCCGGTGATATAAAACCCTGGCAGACGAGAGTCAATGAATTCCTGGAAGGACAGTTTTACAGCATTGTCGGAATTAAACTGTTTTCTTATTAAAAAGTTGTCCAAATTGCGGAAGAATTGGTAGTCAGAGGGGGCTAGATCTGGTGAGTATAGAGAATAATGAAGAAGTTCCAACTCCAATTCCTGTAGTTTTACCACAGTCATTTGTGTAGTGTGTGGTCTAGCGTTATCATGCAATAAGATAGGAGTCGCTCTGTTGACCAATCTAGGCTGTTTTTCTTTAAGTTTTTGCATCAATTCGTCCAGTTGGTTGCAGTATATTTCTGCTGTGATCGATGAGCTAGGTTTTAAAAAATGTTTTTGGCTCCTGAGCCTCATAAGAAACATTTTTGGCTTTTGAGCTCCCCTAAAGGCTCATTTACATTTAGATACAAGTATGAGGACTTGTATGAGATACAAGTCAAATTGACTTGTCGCGATACATCACCTCATACATGAGCTCAGACAATTTGTATAATTTATCAAATCCATTGACATTTGCTCATACTTTCCGTATGAGCAGACTTTTCCATATACTTGACTTGTATGAGCTGACAACCTGGTGGAAAGTTAGGTTATGTTTTAAAAGATATCTCACATTTGATTATTTTTAATAGTTTTTTTTTTTTACAAGTTAAATATGTCTTTGTGGAATAAGGATAAAACTCTGATATTAATTGGGAAAATCATAGCCAGTAATATCTGGGATGTAACGTTGAAGGAGTATAAAGATTTTAACAAAAGATAAGATATTTATGATAACATTTCTGAGGTGTTAAGTTGCATGGCTAAAGATGTATAGACTAAATGGCACAACATAAGAGTCAGTATAGTCGAGAGCTATCTAAAGTAGAAATCCTAGACGCGTACATCAGTGATGCAAATGAGTCACCAGTTGCTAAAAACCGCAATGTAACAGCCAGTTGATCTGCAGGTGATATAGCTTCTCAAAATCTTGTATCACTTTTAGTAATTAATGGAGCCACCAACGTGAGTTCAAAAATCAGCGACACTCATTCTCACATAATTTCTGAAGC
Organism: Liopterus haemorrhoidalis; assembly: GCA_963971575.1. Taxonomy (NCBI): domain Eukaryota; kingdom Metazoa; phylum Arthropoda; class Insecta; order Coleoptera; family Dytiscidae; genus Liopterus; species Liopterus haemorrhoidalis. The sequence continues at coordinate 6,315,710 of OZ020622.1, read as the reverse complement.
ATGAACCATCTTCTAAAGTCAGTTCATTAATCAACATTGAGTAGGCCCCATGGGTTTCTCGTCGAGATAAAAAATATCGCTGCCACCATCTACGCTTTCTTTTTCGTGATTTTGACAGAAGTAATGCACATTGACTTAAATGCAAAAGACTCTCCTCGTCATCACTAGACATATTTTGCGAGTGTATGCGTATATGCAAATGTAAACAGAGCACAAAAATGACATGGTTTTCGACTTGTATATTGACATGTGTATGTTGACTTGTCATACTTGTATGAGCTCATACTTTTATCTCATACAAGTCCTCATACTTGTATCTAAATGTAAATGAGCCTGTCTTGCACTGCGCTTCCATTCCGCCATATATATATATATATATATATATATATATATATATATATATATATATATATATATATATAAAAAGATTGCGGATTCTTGTCTAAAATAATATTTATTATATCTACTGACTGGTCCATGTTTTATTATTTTTCCTAGAATAGAATGAAGTCTTTCTTCCCAGTTCTCACCATTTTGTCTGCTTTCATCCTCTTGCCTCAGTAATATTCTATCTTTTATTCAACTTCTAATGCTGTGCTCCAATATCTTAATTTTTTATTCGTACTCCTTATCCCAATATTCCAAATAATTTAGTTTACATAACATTTTAAATTCCATAAAAATGTGTATTGACAATTTTTAGATCATGTAAAATTGCTTGTAGTCTAGACAATACGGCGTCTTCTGGAATTAGAAAATGTCGATTTTATATATTAATATTATTTCATCAAATATTTCCTATGTTATATGTGCATTTAGTAACATTTTGTGAGAATTGTTGAAATTGCAAAGCAAATAGAATTACAACAAAGTTAACTCATGATACCTCGTTAAGCTCTTACGTCCTTTGGGCCTGAGTTGTCTTTAGTTCTCATGTTGAATTTGATGCTGGATGAGGGTTATCAAAGCTGACAGTTTCTGACTGCTTTGTAACACTAGTATTGATTTCTTGTCATTCTCAGAAAGCCATTTTACATATAGAATTACCTTAGATTTTTTACTTTGATTTTACAAAAAAATTAACAACTTTCCGTTAACTTTGTATCATGTATCCTTAAGCAAACGACAGAAAATAAGCAAAGAAAAATACTTAAGCATTTCTTAAAGGTTATAGAAGATCTTGTTTGGGCTGTATTAGAATGAATACAAATTCGAGTATGACAAAAATATAGAAAAGAAATACTTATATTGGTATGGACATGTCAAAATAATTTACCCCATTATACCCTTTTCACACTAGAACTTTAAGATCTGATGTTAAAGTGAATGTGTCTTTAAACGCTAATGTGAAACCGTCTGGCCTCGTCTAAATACAAGCGACGTTTAAGACAGAGATCTGCGTCTTAAACATCGTCTGTATTGCCAACATAATTTCTATTATAAAAAAATACTCTTTGAATTTGTGCTGTGAACATTTTATATTATCATAAACAAGAATACTGTATTATATCGACGTTATAAGAAGTTTATACCTATTGTTATAATAAAATTATTTATTTTAATAAGGTGTTTAATAAAATACAGAGCTACAATAATTGAGATAAAATATATCGACTTACATGTTACTACAGGTGTAATATATTCTTTATTGTAGTGTCTTTATTGTAGAATGAAATGAAATATCCATATTTGTTTATAATAATTCAAAATGTGCGTCTGCGCAGACAGTTCAAAACTGGTAATTTCATGACGGTAACTTAAGGACAAAATTATTGTAGCTGATGACAGCACCGGAGATTTAAACATCAAGTGTGAAAGCATACCGATGTTAAACATCGGTGAACTTTAAGTTCACTCGTCTTAAAGTTCTAGTGTGAAAAGGGTATTAGATGGTCCATGAAAATATTCGAATGAACTCTACAGGATAAAAAAAGCATAGGTCAGTTCAGAAAATGGATGGATGATATTATAGAAACGATGAAACGTTATCTTCTATCTTTACTCTAAATCAGCGGTTCTCAAACTATGGTACGCATACCATTAGTGGTACGCGAAGCATCTATTGGTGGTACTCAAGCAGACACCACCATAAACAATCTACGCGAGTTATTTTTTAATTGTTTAAAATTAAAAATTCATTTGTAAATAAACGTCTTTATCAAGAATGTCAAATGATGCAAATCAAAGTTTCAAATGAAAATCTGCAATCTTTTCCAAATTTGGAGAGTTTTGTGTTGGAGCACGAAATTAAAGCTATATTTAAGTTCATTAATAACATCAAACTCCATTGTCAAATGCTTTCTGAAGCTTTTAAAAAATATTTCCAAGAAGACTATTCCGAAATGCTGTTGATAAGGAACCCATTTATTATTGAAAATACTCCGCCAATCATCAGTAATAACAATAAAGATATTGATAAAACTATCTTGCGATGGAGGTTTGAAAATTGAGTTTAGTGAATCAAAACTTGATGAGTTTTGGCTTAAGGCTGAAACCGAATATCCCGAATTGACCAGAAAAGCATTGTTGTTTTTGATGCCCTTTTCAACAACCTATCTCTGCGAAACCGGATTTTCTTCCATGGTGACCATAAAAAACTTTTTTTAGATGTTTTAGTATTTTTTCTATGTGCGAGTCAAAGAGTTGTATAAGCACGCCAAATTTCAACTCTCTAGGTTTAGCAGTTTGGCTACAATTTTACCAAACAGACAGACAGACAGACGACAAAATGACGGTATCTATCCGCTTGTATGTTACCTTAAAATTTGAGAACAACTGAATTGATTTTGATGTGAATTTTGCTAGTGTATTGGACATTTGTCTGGAAAGATTTTAAGTTAGATCGGTACTATAAAAAAGTGATTCCGGAAGAAAATGCGACCGAATTTGAATACCGTTGGCGAAATACTGACGATATCCTATGACTGAATTTGGGCTTTATTCCCATTAGTATTATATGATACCATGTAATTGTTTGTTAATTTGAATTTTACTAATTGATACACAAATTACATCTTAATTAAATTAAAAATTAACTCCATTATCCTGCAATTGCTCCATTGTGGTTATGAGTTTTCAGCATAAAATTCTGCTATAAAATAATAATTAATTTAGCAGCAATGAAGATAAACAGTGAAACCGGTTAGTGTTCTATTTGAAGTTATGCAAAATTAAGTAAAGTTTCCTGTGCTGATATTATAAATTTATTCGTATAGTGTAGTTTGATAGTGGACTCAAATCAATAGCAATTAGGATGGATTTGTCCATTACAAAATTATCAACAGCGTTAACTTCATTGCTGGTGGGAAATTGGGTCAAATTTAATACAAATTTATACACTTCCAAACAAAAGTTTTATTCAAAAAAAAAAAAACTGGAAAAATTTATTGAATTTCAAGAGTTGGAAGGGTAGATATAATTTAATACTCATATTGAAAAACTTATGTTTATAAATGCTCTAAATTAGCTTTAAATCTGGTTCTCTCATCTCTTCCCCTTTTTAGGGTATTGTAGGTATGACCAAAAAACCATTATACCGTCATTTTTCGTCTGTCTGTCTGTCTGTCTGTTCGGTAAAAATTGTAGCCAAACGGCTAAACCTAGAGAGTTGAAATTTGGCATGCTTATACAACTCTTTGACCCGCACATAGGAAAAATACTAAAACATCTAAAAACCAAATCCTTCTAAAAATATAAACAAATATCTGCTCATCGAAAAAAAAATATATTTTTTTAAATTCTTAGTAGTGTATCAAATGAAAGCCCTTAGTATGTGGATTAACGATCAAAATTTTATTTTTGCAAAATAAATTATTTTGAAGCGATTTTTGCCAAAATTGTGCAAAAAAAAAATTGTCCCACACCCTGTAGCCCAGATGGTTTAAACTAAAAATCTGAAAAAATTCTAAGTAATGTACATTGGTGTGAACCGGAATAGTACAACAGAAATTTTTGATCGGATTATGTTTTCGGAAAATAACGCATTTTTTATGATTTTAACTAAAATATTTAATTCTCTATGTAACACAGTAACTAAGTAAGCGCCCGTAGTGTAGTGCATAGTGTCATCGCTTAGTAATTTGCAAACTACAGTTCGATTCCTGTCAATTTTAATTTTTCTGTTTTTTTTTTTGCATTTTTATTTTGTTTAAATTATTTTGTTAAAATTCTGGTAATATTTTGGTAAATGTTGCATTTAATTTTTAAAAGCGTAAATTTAATAACCAGTGGGAAGTGTTGAAATTATAATTTAATTCTATGTTTGAATGTATGCGAAATCAGAGAGGCTTATGATTTAAGCAACAAATGGAAGCCATAGGCGCAATTTTCAAAATCTTAATAAACATTGCTGTATAAAAAAAAAAAATACTGCACATATTTAGAAACTTAAATAATGATATTAGGCATTCGAATTAAAATTCATAAAAAAAATATTTTGACATAAAATTTGTCTTGGCATCCCAAATAATCATCATTCAGTTACTAAATACCTGCGAAACCATGAGATGTGTGAAAATTCACACTTCACATCAATTTTTTTTTATGAATTTTATATTTAAATAACATAATTTTTTTTAAGATGAGGAAGTAATGGGATTCGGACTGGTCAGAAATTAAAATTAAAACAATATTTTAACTTCGCTAACGTTTCGATTTAATATTAAATCTTCATCAGAGCTAGAATGAAAATATAGCTATAATTTAAGATGATTTTTACGGACGTAACCATCTAATTCAAGACTTTTAATAATTTTTTTTTCTAAGATACGAATTGGTAATTGGTTCCGAAATTCAGGGGGGGGGGCAAATGACCCATCTTGCCCCCCTTGCGGGTGCCTATGTCTTGAACAGATTTTTTATTGCGTCTAATGAGTAAAAACTACTTTTGTATTTTTGTTCTTACAGCCATTGGAGATGTTTTATTATCAGAAATCCTCTAGGTTCTTGGAGGTCGAGGTCGTATCCAACACAATCGAGGCAATCAATTGAATATATTACTCACAGCTTTACATTGTCACTTTTTTATTCTTTGACACTTTAATCTCGAGAGACGTAATACCATTTGTTAACATCGTTCTATTTAATTTTTTATCTGTTCTGTTGAGAAGGGAAGATTTAAGGAAGTGTTATGGTTGTTTATAATATTAAGGTAGAGAATACGAGTAGATGGGAGGATGGGGATAATTTAAGAGGATGTCGAGAAGGAGATGAAGTATGTGAAGCATGACAATATACGCACGTACAGTTACTGGAATGTGACGGGGAAGTGTGAACGAAAAAAAGGAAGTAGTTAATTCACATTATACTAACATTGCGGAATGTGTTATAACGAAATATTAACACAAATAATCTACATACGTCTGGTTATAAAAATCTGATGGAAGTAACCTTTTAATAATCCAAGGGTTACCTTTTATGTTTTTACAAACGACCACTAGATGGCAATATTGAAATGTGTCATTACTATTGAGAATAAACATTACCTATAGAGGCGTTGTCGCTGACAAAATGGCGATTGGAATAGGATATTTTTGACATTTATCATTTGATACACAATAATTCACATTGCAGTTAATTTTCTGTTGCGATTTTAAAGACATTTTATTAAAGTTTTCTTCACTTTAACATATACAAACAATGCAATTAAATGAGCCACATCCAACAAAATCCTATTCTGTTAAGTTCCAAAATATTCTGCTAGGCGTCACTTCAGTTATTGTCAGTTCTTAATATTTGTAAAATTTGAGTTGTTTAATTTGTTATTGTGAAATCAGTGGCAGCTTATATATTGAGGGAGTAGTTTGTTGACAGTGAGCGTTAAAAAAAAAGTTTGTGAAAAAATAGATATTACTTGTGAACAGGTTTTCACTCGGAGTCTCAAGGTTTCCGGCCAGAGTCTCAGAGTTCCGGGATTTACTATAAAATTTCCGGGTTTGTAGTTCGGAGGTGAGGACCTTTTTTTGCTTATCACTTACATTTTGGAGGTGAAAATCATTTTTTATCGCTCATTACTTGGATTTTGGACGTGAGGACCTTTTTTTTGCTCATCAGTTCTATTTTTTGGAGGTGAGCAAAATTGATTGAAATATACCGTATTTCCAATTTTTCTTCAATCTTAGGGTTTACCTCAACTAAAATCTGGTCACCCTGCTTGTGAAAGTTTTCGTTGGATGATTTTTTTCCGATTTTAGTAAAGGCCTAACTAAACAACAATGCATAGATTCGCTTCGTTCAACTTTTGGTAATGAAGTACCATCAGAAAAGACTGTTTACAATTGGTTTGCAGAATTTCGTCGTGGTCGTGCGTCCGTCAGTGATGAATCTCGTGAAGGTCGACCAAAATCGGTTCAAAAAATCATCGATGAACGTCGGGAATGGTCGGGCAAGTAAAAATTGCATTCAACCACAGTCGAAGAAGCAAAAAAAATTTTTTTTTGTTATATTTTACTTTTTTACTTGCTTAATATATAAGGGGCAAGGATTGTAATCGCGAAAATTTTCGTAGTCGTGATTTTGACTCATGACCACGTATCATGGTCCAGGGAATCCAAAAAAACTATTAATATAACTATTTATAAATGTCGTCTGTATGTGTGTCTGTGTGTGTGTGTGTCTGTGTGTGTGTGTGTCTGTGTGTGTGTGTGTCTGTGTGTGTGTCTGTGTGTTTGTGTGCGTCTGTGTGTGTATACACGATAACTCAATAACGGTTTAAATTAGAGAGTTCGTTTTGGTACTAAAATATTCTCCTATTAATTGGGAAGAACCCTATTGTTTTTAAAGAAAATCCGAAACCGGAAACGGAAGTTATTCAATTTTAAAAATTTTAAAAATTCGTAACTAGTAAACCAAGCCTTGGACAAAAATTTGTAGAACATAATTTGATGTATTTTTGAAGATTTACCTTAAACTTTTTTTTATTTATTTATTATTTTTTTATTATTATTATTTTTTATGGGGGGGGGGGCAAGTCTAGCGGAGGTCTCTCTTCACCACTGGTTTTAATTAAATGTCCTTAATATTCGAGATATTTATTTAGAATTATTATTGGCGTATTTATTCTTGGCCTCTAACACTTTTGATCTCCTTCATGTTCACTAGTAAACCAAGCCTTGGACAAAAATTTGTATAGAACATAATTTGATGTATTTTCGAAGATTTACCTAAACCTTTTTTATTTTTTTTTTATTTAAATATTTTTTTTTTATTTAAATTTTTTTTTTTTTAATTATTTTTTTTTTTGTGTGAGGGCAAGTCTAGCGGAGGTCTCTCTTTGCCACTGGTTTACCCTTTACCATCTTTCATAAATGGAAGCTTTCATCCTTTCATCTTGAAAATTTCTGACATTTTCAAGAAAAAAAAATCATTTTGACCCCCCATCCAGAGCCGCAGTAAGGAAAACTTGCGTTAGGGGCAGAGCCGTGTTTTGGCGTCCTTGGTAAATAAAAACAAGGTTCTTACCTCTCAAAATTTAAGTGATGAGCAAAAAAAAAGGTCCTCACCTCCCAAAATTTAAAGTGATGAGCAAAAAAAAAGGTCCTCAACTTCACAATGGCGCCCCTTAGCAAGCCCGTCAGCGCCCTTTTCCTTAGTGCGCTAGGGGCCGTTTCCCCCCTCCACCCCCCCCTTACTGCGGCTCTGCCCCCACCCCTAAAGAAAAAATGTCTTTTTTGTCATTTTGTTCAATATTCATATAGCCCTCTAAAAATATTATTTCATTTGAACTATTTTTGTATTTCCAAACATACTAAAGAAAAATCGTATTCCCTCTATCTTCTTACACCCTGTTCATCACCTTCTCTAAATATTTGTAAATGCCAACATCTATTTGTCAAAATTGTAGCAGGTTTACCAAATGTGTCTAAATATGATTCTCGAAATCCATCAAACTGTTCATAATATCGATTCTCCAAGTTCATCTCTTGATTTAACATTAATAAAGACGAATAATGTTTTCAGTAACCCGGAAATAGATTCCGATAACATTGATCTACACAATAGGTGACGAGTTCAATCAGATATGAAACATGGATGCATATAAAATTGTACCTTGACTCAGAAATCTTGCAAAAGCTCCATTGAATTTGAGCCTGTACAGACCAGAACGAGAGTCAGCTGACGTAAATTCAATAGTGGGGGTATAACGGTGTTAGACTGGTGGGAGAAATTAAGGGGTAACTAGGAGATACTGCATAACGGGTGCGACCCGTCATTCGCGAGAAGTCTACGGGCTAAGCATCTGGATATCTTAATAAAAAAAACAATCTCTACAGGGTCAGGAAGAAAGTGGTGCTCAACCAGACACCTAAAAGGTGTTCTGATAGGGCTAATTAAATTGGGTTTAGTTTATTTCGGGTAGTGTTATTAAATATGGACGTGGAAATGACTGATGATGTGAATGGGGAAGGTATAAAAGGTACCTTACCGCCCCCAAGTCCTGTTACCGGATGCTATCTCCTCGTGGTTATTGGGGAACCACATACGGAAGAGCATAAGGACATTATCCTTCAAAGGATCGCTAAAGGTAAGTGACCGAGATTATATTTAATCAAAAAATAGGAAAAAAAGGTGGGCGTTTCGCCAGGTTTCTAAGGATTCAGTTTAACTCTACAAATGTACGCTAGGTGACATTTAAATATCGGTACAAATCAATTTTAAATGGTAAAAAAAATATTTTTTCTTGGAATTTGTTCATATTTCTGGTCCTGTTTGTCTTTTCCCAGGATAATTTTTGTACATGTACGCTAGGTGACATTTAAATATCGGTACAAATCAATTTTAAACGCTAAAAAAATTATTTTTTATAGGAATTTGTTCATATTTCTGGTCCTTTTTGTCTTTTCTCAGGATAATTTTTGTACATGTACGCTAGGTGACATTTAAATATCGGTACAAATCAATTTTAAACGATAAAAAAATTATTTTTTCTAGGATTTTTTTCATATTTCTGGTCCTTTTTGTCTTTTCCCAGGATAATTTTTGTACTTCTTTGAATTATACGTGGGTATTTTTTGTGGTGTACTGCGAAACTTATAACCAGGTTTTCAAAAAAATATATTGAGTCAATTTTTGTACTAGACCGGTGGTTCGCGGATTGCTGCCGATTTTTCTTATGTTTTTTAGCAATATATCGTACTCATTTTAAGTGTCACATGTAATTTAAGCAATAAATATTTTAATAGTTCGCAAACATGTGTACATTGTTGATTCGTTAGAACGTTTTTGGCTTTACCGGCTCGCTGGTTTTTAAAACTTTGACCAACCGTTTCGTGCCAATTGGTCTGAGCTGGGTCTAGCTATTTTCCGCCATTTATTTGCTGTAGGATGTATGATTTTTCTGTTTTTCTGATTATTTGGCCTGTATTTCCGGCTTTTGTTCCCTTCTGGAGGTTTTGTCATTGTTGTTTTTCTGATTTTCAAAAATTTTAACTACCGTTTCATGCGAGCCGCTTTGTAGTAGGTCCAGCTCTTCAATAGGTGTTTTCCTCCATTTTTTTGTTGTACGATGTACGTTTTCCTGTTTGTCTGAATATTCGGCCAAGTATTTCCGGCTTTTGTGCTGTTCCGGAGTTCTTTTCTTTTCAGTTATCCACTAGGTATTTTCTTCCATTTATTTGTTGTAGGATGTATGAATTTCAAGTTTGATTATTCAGCCAAATATTTCCGGCTTTTGTTCTCTTCTGGTGTTCTGTCTTTTCTGATTTTCAAATATTTTAATATCCGTTTCCTGCGTGTTGGTCTAAACTAGGTCTAGCTCTCCTTTAATTATTTTCCTCCATTTATTTGTTGCACGATGTTATGTTCTTCCAGTTTTTTTATAATTCGGCCAAGTATTTCCGGATTTTGTGCTGTTCTAGTCAGGGACGTAGCCAGGGGGGGCATAGGGGGCATTCCCCCCGCCAGGATAGTTTACCTTACATAAAATATAATTTAGGTTGTTAGAAGTTGTCTTCACCGGAGGTGAAGAAAATTTATAAATTTACCGGACTTTTATTATTACTACAAAAGACCTAGAAGAGGGGTCGGCAACCTGCGGCTCTTTTAGAAAATTTTGTGGCTCTTTGAAAATTGGCTGGTTTTTATTTTAATATAATCTATTTTTAATTTTCAACTTTCTGCCTGTACTATACAGGTTTTGTATTTTTCAGTGCAATTCACATCCGGTAATTCCCCGAGTTACTGCATATTCCCTTTTAGAAGTTTTTTGTTTCGAAAAAAAGTTATCTGTATTTGTGAATGATTTACGTGCAAAAACATTTTTACATTTTATTAATTACATTTTACAAAAACATGTTATTAATGCAATTTTTTTGCACAAACTATTGTTAACATGCAAGAAGCTTTTCGAGATAGATTTAAAGAGTTTAGAAAATATAAAGCTACACTAGCTTTTTTGACAAAGCCAATTGAAGTAGATATGTAGCAATTACATTTATCACCTTCAATTAGTGGATTTGAAATCCAAAGGTTTATGGACTTACATATTCTTAAAACTTAATTCTGAGCTGGAAAATTTAGAAAGAAAAAAGTGAATTTTATCTTCCAAGCATAAGTGGACCGAAATTCGTAATCTTCAAAATGTAGATAAAGTTCTTTTCGAAGCTTGGAACTGTCTTCCAGAACGGATCAGAATCGTTCAATCTTTTAAAAAATTATGTTTTTGGGCTAGTGACAATTTTCGGATCCACATATTACTGTAAGCAAATCTTTTCACATATGAAATTAATAAAGAGTCAGTTAAGAAGTAATCTTACAGACCTGATACTAGAGTGCTGCCTTAAGTTAAAGATTACTGAATATTCACCATATATTGAAGTCTTATAGAACACTATACAAGAGCAATCGTCCCATTAAAACAATTATTATATTGTAATTACTGGCAACTACAATAGGTATCAAAAACTAAATGTATAAGTAAATATTAATTTATTGCAATACTTGATTATTTTAAAACAAATAAACAATTTTTACGTTTTTTTTTCTTAAATATAGCATATATTTTTTAGCGGCTCTTCCATGTTATTGTATTGTTTTTTCAATATAGATTTGGCTCTTTGTCACTGAATGGTTGCCGACCTCTCACCTAGGACGCTGTTATTTTCTACCCAAGCCATGTAATTAAGGTCGTACCGACCAATTTAAAATATTTTGTTATTACCCCCCCCCCCCCCAAGCTAAAATCCTGGCTACGTCCCTGGTTCTAGTGTTCTTTTCTTGTCTGGTTTTCAAAAATTTGAACAACTGTTTCGGAGGGGCCGGTCTAAGCTGGGTCCAGATCTCCACTAGGTATTTTCCTCCATATTAATGAAGGAAGATTTTCTTCGTAATCAAGTTTTTTATCCACTGTAATCGTCTAACTCCCATTTTTTATATTATGTAGCCTTGAGTTGCTCTAGTATCATCATTATTGAGAATTCTCCATTTACCATTAATTTGAATGGAAAAGATTCGCGTAATATTTTAACAACTGTCAAATGTTGTCGATCTCATTTTGTTAAGGTCCATGTTTCGAAGCTATAAGTAAGGAGAATACTACAGTATTAGTAGAACCTATTGGTTTTTGGACAATGAGTTTCGCATTAATAAGGGGGCCAAGAGAAAGAACTTAAAATGAATTAACGATAAAATTCATATTGTTTGTAGCATTACAGTTAATTATATGTAATATGGCTATTAATATTTTAAAGTTAACAGCTCCATGTGTTAAGTTGAGCATTAATTAATTAAAAAACCAATAATTTTGACTAACTGTAACTGTTATCCAATTAACACTTACTTATAAATTCTTACGGATATTAACTGTCTAACTATCACTTAAGAATAGTTACTTACAAAGTGAAACGTAATAAAATGTCTGTAATTAGAGCGATTATAATTGTTATCGTTACAAAACAATGCATTTGATAATATAATCATTGATTATATATAACAAAATTTTATTACTCTAGCGGCCTATAAAATTTCCCCACGTCAAATTGATTCATAAAAGGAGAATATTTTTTTTTAGTTTTATGAATCATTTCGAAGAAAATGGGCGAAATATTACTATTGATCAAGGAAAATATAAGCTATAGGAGGTATTGGAATTTATCAGTAACAGAGTTTGTCAAACTTTCAGCAACCGTAACTACAGACGCATCTTTTTCATTTCTAGACACATGTAAACTTTTTGGAACCGACTACAACTGTATAATATAAATGTAAATAAATTAATTCGTGAAATTACTTATTAATTTATTTATTTTTTTCGCAAATTTTAATTTAAAATTATTCGTTATGGCAACAATAAAGTACAAAAAAAAATCTATTTATAATATAGATGAATTAGTTCTTAATTTATATATAATAAAAAAATTGGGTCAAATTTCATCTCGTGATTATAATTTCGTTCTGCTTGCTTTGATTTACCTACAAATACAAAATTATGCACACTACATCATAAAATAAATTAGTTACTGTCTGAGCAAACAAAAAAACCAGGAAAATATGGGAACTAATTTGAAAATATTAATGTGTAGACCATATATAATAATTATTTCATTATTACTATTTATAGTACAAATTTTTTAACATAACCTGAAAGTAGTGTAAATCGTATTTATGAAGTTGAGTGTACTTGCAAAACGAAGACAGCGTCCTACACACCCACTCAGAGTTTTGTTTCTTTAGACAGACTGTAGTTAGTTAAAATTTTTGCATCTGTAGCTTTTAGCGCCTATCACAGTTCATTTACTTACCTACAGTAAGATAAATGAATATAAAGAAATATCAGGTCGTCAAGGAAATTGTAGTTAATAATATTTCCAACTTTAACAGCTTATTATTTGACATTGGCTTAATATTTTACCGTTCTTTTTTTACTTGCCCGACCTTAATATATAAGGGGCAAGTATTGTAATCGCGAAAATTTTCGATGTCGAGATTTTGACTGATGACCACGTTTCATGGTCCAGGGAATCCAAAAAACCTATTTTCGAAGTGCCGTCCGTATGTGTGTGTGTCTGTGTGTCTGTGTGTGTGTCTGTGTGTGTGTCAGTGTGTATACACGATAACTCAAGAACGGTTCAACTTAAAGAATTCGTTCTGGTACTAAAAAATTCTCCTATTAAATGGAAAGAACCCTATTGTTTTTTATGAAGATCGGTTGACTAGAAGTGGGAGTTTACTCGTGTCGATTTTAAGATTTTTGCAAATATTTAGCAACAGAAAAATATTTAGAAAAAATTTATTGAACAAAAGTTACTATAAATGCAATTACTAATAACTTTTATTTGAGACGTTTTTTGATAAAACGAAAAATTTCGAATTTTTTTTTCATACTTATATGTAACGTTTCCATGGTCATGATAATTAATTCGTAACTAGTAAACCAAGCCTTGGACAAAAATTTGTATAGAACATAATTTGATGCATTTTTGAAGATTTATCTAAATATTTTAAAATTTTCTTTTTTTTTAATTTAATTTTTTTTTATATTTTTTTTATGGGAGGGCAAGTCTAGCGGAGGTTTCCCTTCGCCACTGTTTTTTTTTTTTTGTTGGTAAGTTTTACATCTCGTCTGTTTAAAGAAATCATTGTAAGCCATAAAACTTAAAAAAAAATAATAATTATATTGAAAATGGAACGGTTAGAAATTCGCACTATTATGAAGTATGAGTTCTTACGTGGAACTACGACATCGCAGACCGCGCGAAACATTAATAGTGTATTTAGCTCTAGTGTTACTACGCAGCAGACAATATCAAATTGGTTCGCCAAATTTCGTAGAGTTAACTTAAAAACCAAACAAAAAAAAAACTGGCTCATCGATTACAGCAGAAATATACTGCAACTGGACGAAATGATGCCAAAACTTAAAGAAAAACAGCCTAGACTGGTCAACAGATTGACTCCTATTTTATTGCATGATAACGCTAGACCACACTCTGCACAAATAACTGTGGCAAAACTACAGGAATTGGAGGTGGAACTTCTACATCATCCTCCATACTTACCAGACCTAGCCCCCACTGACTACCACTTCTTCCTCAATTTGGACAACTTTTTAATAGGAAAACAGTTTAATTCCGACAATGCTGTAAAACTGGCCTTCCAGGAATTCATTGACTCTCGTCCGCCAGGGTTTTATACCACCGGCCTGAACAACCTGCCGCTTAAATGGCAAAAGTGTATAGACAATATGGGTGCATACTTTGATGAATAAAATAATTCCTTATATTTGTAAGTTATCAACCAACTTTGCCTTTTTTTGTACAAATTTTATCCTTGACGACCTAATAATTGTCCGCCACTAAATTACTGTGTGTTACTCGTGCTTAAAATGAGGCCTATATCCGTGTAATATAATCTTGTATTAGATATAAATAATTCATCTTCTTTCATTTTGTCTGAAGATTGCAGTTCTCAGTTTTATTCCTATGAGGTGTGTCTCACATTCAAAGCAATTTTAAACCTTTTTCTCTTTTGCACATTTTCTCTTTTGATCATTTCAGTAAAAGGACTATTTATAGAATTTTCTGGAGTTATAAACTTTAAATTAATTAGTTACTTTAAGTTTATTGAAATATGACATTTTAATTATACGAAAAATTATATTTTAAAGTACAAAAACCTTTTTAAATAACAAATTTTAATACCATGTTATAATCAGAAAATTATTTCGTTGCAATTTTACAGTAGTTTTTGAAATTTAATTTTCTTTCTCCCGGCGAATTCCAAGAAGGACCAGATGAAAGAGCCTGAGTGTGTAAAATTTTATTTTAAATTTGAAAGGACTGTGACCGAAACACTTTTGAATATAACTTTTATAATAATAATAATAATGTTTATTGACTAAATACTATTACATGGTAACGTTACTAGTCATTTACATAAATTATAAGTTATTTAAAACTAAAGTTTTCGAACTCATCGAAGCTATACATGGGGTTTACAGTCAGAATAGTTTTAATTTTTTCGTGGAAATTTTTGGATGATAGTTCTCTAATTTCCACAGGTATAAGGTTGAAAAAATTAATTGAAAAATAATTGATGAAGTTCCTTGATTTGTTAAGGCGTAAGAAGTTACCACGAATATTGTTTTTTAACCGAGTATTATGGTAGTGGATTTTACTACTGGTTAGGAAATTTTTTAGATTTTGGTGAATATGGAGTACTCAGTAAAAGATGAAAAGGGAAGGTAGGGACATTATATTGAGTTTTACAAAAAGATCTCGACAGTCTGCTTGAAAAGTAGCAGAAGCAATAATTCTTACAACTTTACGCTGTAGGGCAAAAATTATTTTGGCAGCTGGTGAATGTCCCCATTAATAAACCATGGTAATGAAAAAGGGAAAAGTAAGCTTTTAGAACCACATTTATACTCACCTTTAGTTTTAGGTTTCTAATTAGATTTATGGTAAACCTTAGTTTACGGCTCAGAAACTCTGTATGTTGGTCCCATCGCAGATGGGGACATGTATACCAAGGAAACTTACATACGGGGGATTGTCATAGTCATGTATCTTATACCCTTTTCACACTAGAACTTTAAGACGAGTGAACTTAAAGTTCACCGATGTTTAACATCGGTCTGCTTTCACACTTGATGTTTAAATCTCCGGTGCTATCATCAGCTACAGTAATTTTGTCCTTAAGTTACCGTCATGAAATTACCAGTTTTAAACTGTCTGCGCAGACGCACATTTTGAATTATTATAAACGAATATGGATATTTCATTTGATTCTACAATAAAGACACTACAATAAAGAATATATTACACCTGTATTAACATGTAAGTCGATACATTTTATCTCAATTATTAGCTCTGTATTTTATTAAACGCATTATTAAAATAAATAATTTTATTATAACAATAAGTATAAACTTCTTATAACGTCGATATAATACAGTATTCTTGTTTATGATAATACAAAATGTTGACAGCACAAATTCAAAGAGTATTTTTTTATAATAGAAATTATGTTGGCAATGCGGACGATGTTTAAGACTCAGATCTCTGTCTTAAACATCGCTTGTATTTAGACGAGGCCATACAGTTTCACATTAGCGTTTAAAGACTCATTCACTTTAACATCCGATCTTAAAGTTCTAGTGTGAAAAGGGTATTAGTGGTTATGAGTAAGCTTTGGGACTTGGTTATTTTCAAGGATAGTTTATTGCTGGTTAACAGGAATTAGCTCTGTCAATTTGTGAAAGATTTTCAGATTGAAGTCTGTTTAAATTAGGGTTTGTAGTCAATATGGTTGTATCATCCGCATAAAGTATTGTTTTAGAATCCATGAAGGACGAGTCATTAATATATATTAGAAATAGTAGTGGGCCAAGTACTGAGCCCTGGGGAACGCCGAAAAGAAGAGCAAGTGATTTGTTACTTCCAATTTGGGTAAAATGCTCTCGATTCGATAAAAAGGATTTAAGCATGGCACAGCTATTGACATCAAAACCATAAAAGGGAAATTTGTCAAGTAAAATGTTGTGAGAAATACAAGAAGATGCTTTAAATCAAGCTGTATGTTTTAAACGGCTCGGGCGTTCAAACAGAACGGTGCAGTCGGAGTTGGAGTTGAAATTGAAAGCCAAAGTTGGAGTTGCAGTCGGTACAAAACTCCCAACTCCGACTAACGACATTAACCATCAGCTAACAAAAAAAAAAAAACATTATTTCTCTGTAATTGACTTTCACTCGACTTATGCCTAAATCGATTCAAAAAAGCATTCAAAAACATCATTTTAACTTGATTTAGGAATAACTTGTGTTAAACTTTTAACTCGCTTCTAGCAACTAGCTATTAGTGGTGATAAGTGACGTTTTGTAAATACTGGGTTACTCCATTGGGAAAAAATTCTATACGCCATTTTAAAAAACGGTTTCATTTTCATCCCTGTTGACGTTTAGCATATTGCCCCAATTAAAAATGACACGTAAATGATATTTAAAACAACTTTAAAATTAAATTAAGCTTAAATTATTCAAAATGACACATAACCTATATTGGACTATTATACTGAAATTTAACAGGGACATATTTCAAAACGATGAATGCTGCAAGTGTCAAGGCTTCACAAAAAATTGTGTTGATAATTTGTCATCAGATGATGACAAAAATAACAGAGATGGATTTAGCTATTTTGGAGATGAACGAATGAATGATAACTGGACAAAAATTATACGAATGTATTTTTTTTTTTGCATTAAATGTTTATTGATATTTTTACAAAGGTCCATAATGTATTACACAAATTACAAATTGAATCATATGCATTACAATAATATAAAAATATAATTTTAAGAAATCTAATCAAAAAAATAAACAGACACTTCAAGTTGATAGAACGTAATATGAGGTTTGGATGAAAAGCAGGACAAGCCTGATCACAGAACCTCATTTAAGTCACCAAAATCATTTCGTAGGTATTCCTCAGTAGAGTAGAAAGCCTTGGCAATTAGATATTGTTTAGTTTCTTTTTTGAATCTTACGAAGTTAAGGCTCTTGGTGACGGATGGTAGAACATTATAGAATTTAATTGCATGATAATTAGCGCTATACCTGGATTTCCTGAGTCTGGTAAATTCAGAACGAATATCATTCTTGTTTCTCGTGTCGTGTACGTGGAGAGAACTTTGGACAGAGTACGTACAGAGGTTGTTATGTACATACAGGAGGCAATGATGGATGTATAGGGACGGCAAGGTTAAAATGCCCAATTCCACAAAATTTTCTTTGCAGCTGGATCGGTATTGTATATTGCTCATGAGTGGTATTGTATATTGCTATTTACCAGAGGACCAGAGAATTAAGAATAGGTAATCCAAAAATTAGAAATTTCAATCTTGAATCTAAAAATTGTTAAATCAAGATACCTTTACTTGTTGTTACATTTTCAATGTTACGTAAGATAGTTTTATGGACAACGAACCATTTTCTCACATTATCTAGGTAAGAGATCCTTGGTTTTCCAGGATCTCCTGCCCTCCGGTATTTTTGTTCCTTATCACATGTCTGAGATATCCTTTTTTAATGACCTGAGTCATCTCTGGTTGGCAACTTATTCGTGTGTAAATCCATATTTCAAATGATTGAACAAGGTTTTTATAACCGACGTTTTAATAATTTGAAGTTAATCTTATCAACAATATGGTTTCATTGTGTTACATTGATAAGCAGTGATAAAAAATATTAAAAATTCTTTCATTCCATTGTTATATTCAACAAAAATTCTGATAAATTTAAACTATAGGTAAATTCATCTTATACTTTTAAAAACACCAGAATTTAGATTGTAACTATCCTCCCCACCTCCTTAGGGTTTTTATCTTTCAGTATTGTGTCAGCTCTGGGATCAACTCTTTTGGGATATGAACAATTTTTGCAGATTTATTCTCTAAGAATCTACGAATATAATTACTTACATAAATGTCTAGGGTTTTGTAGGCATAAACAAGAGACTTCTGTATCCTTTGACCGATATGAACAATATTTTGCAGATTTATTCTCTAAGAAACTGCGGATAAAATTACATATAGAAATGTTTACGGTTTTGTAGGCATAATCGAGAAACTCTAGACACTCCTATATCCTTTAACCGAAATGAACAATATTTTGCAGATTTATTCTCTAAGAATCTACAAATATAATTATATATAGAAATATCTAGGGTTTCATAGGCATATAAAATAAACTTTAGACACTGTTATATCGTTCGACCGATATGAACAATATTTTGCAGATTTATTAGAATCTACGAATATAATTACATACAGAAATGTGTAGGGTTTCGTAGGCATACATTAACGTCTCAAATTATTTTTAGTTTTAACAATATAAATGTAATGTACTGAGTAAAAATGAATCGTTTTTTATCTTAAAAAGTTTGCTAATAATTTTGATGTATAAATTGTTACTAATTTTATTTCTGACTATCAGTTTTGTACAAAAAACTTTTAAGAAATACACCGTTGTGTCTCCCTTTAATATAAATAAAAATCACAATCTTATTTGTAATATATTTTACATATCAGAAAAATATCTTTTACGCTTTATGCATCGATGGGTCCTTATTTGGTATTCGTGAGCGATTTTATATTAATATTCTTGTTGAGTAACAGGAATAATGACTATATGACTGCACAAGCAGCTTAAAATGTATGATGAATAATGTCAACAATATTTAAAAGGGCACAAGACAAAATGGCAATATAATTTTTTGTAATTGTACGTGACTTATTTGTCGCATCGCAAGGTGGAAAAAAGGAAAATAGTGTGCTTTTAGTAACTAGTGATGTGCCGGATCACATAAAAGTCAGATCCGCGGATAAATATACGGATATGGATTATTTGCGCTATGATCCGCGGATGCGGATACTGATCTTGCATTCAAGGAGAAAAACGTTCAATCTAGAAGCGATAGTTTGATGTGTCGCGCCTATCCTACAAACAAAAACATGCAAATTGACTTACAATTCAGTTAAGTTCAAAATCACTCACGTATTATCTTTCATTAAATTAATTTTACTCTAATAATTAATGTATTCTAGACCAGTGAAGTCAGTGATGCAAAGAAACGTACATTTGTAAATGTATAGGCATCTGAGAGGTCTAACCATTACCAAATAAAAGTGGATACCGCAGCCACATACATGTGGAACTTGTTATACTCTATCTCAGAAAGACTGATAGTAATAAATCTTTTTGTCAGGCAGTTACCAGTGGCGTGCACATTTTAAACACATTTAAATTGGTTTTGTGTATTTCTATATTACTATTTATCATTTTATTAAACGCACGCCTGTGACCATATTTATCATATCATTAAACGCACCCCTGTGACCATATTTTTCCTCAAAATTTTAGGGTAACATTTTTGTGATCTATTGTGTTTAACCCTAGTTCGTATTCCCATATAATATGTGCGGCACACTCGGTTGTTTTTAACAATATTTCGTTTCGAACTATTCATATTTTGTGGGCCGCTTCTGTGAGAAAAAACAATAACTTTTTACAAATAATAAATTTTATTACTATCAGTCTTTCTGAGATAGAGTATAGCATAGAATAACATGTTTTATTATATTTTTTTGCTCACTTTTATTATACTCCTAGTTAATTCAACATTAGATTATAATTTGAAATACATAATGTTCCTTATATTTAATAAAGAATTATTTTTTGTTATAAAATCGAATTTATTAAATTTCCATTATTCGATCAGTAATCCGAAAAACTCGATAATCCGACAGTGTCCAGTGTCATAAATGTTTGATTATCGGGAGTATACTGTATTTAGAAAATAAAATCACTAATTAAAGGAAAATTGCCTCTAATGGTTTCCACGTAAATTATATTTTTTACTCGCAAAATAAGAGCATGCGAGTGGGTTTTTCGAAGTTTTTTTTAAATTTATTTATTTTACATCGATCTATTTCTGCGACGAGGCTAACCGCCGATGCCAGGGGGCGAGATCCTACACCTGGATGAGGGGTGAATAATAGGGGATACGCATAAAATTTGTATTTCCTTAAAACTACATTATTTTGATATGTTAATGTTAGTTATGTCACCTAACAAAACAAAAATTACATTTTAATTAATATTATAGCCAAATTTTTGAATTAAAATATTGTAAATTTGAAATAGGCCGACCACGGAGCGAAGGTTGCCGAGTAAAACGACTGAGTATGACGTCAAACGATAGGGGTTTCACATCACAGATACAGCTACAACATAATCTTTACACGTGTGTGTATTGTATTGTTCGAGAGTTTTGTATTTGTTTTTAAGCAATTTTTCACGCATTTATTATTAAAATGGCAGATAAAGATTTTGTTAGGGCTCAGAGTGATAATTTACCCAACATTGATGCATTTATGCTCATGGAATATATGAAAAATAATGAATGCTACAGTGCTGAGGAAATACGTGGTGTCAAAGTAATTTTTATTTTATATTCTATAACTTTATGTAAACAAACGCTGCAACTCTGTAAAATGTAAATATTTATGTAATTTAGATGTCAGAATTTTACTACATTGTTTACATGAAGTTACAAAACGTTAAAGACATAATTGAAATACTGCAATATAAGTTATCTATTTTAATATAAAATTTAATTCGGTAAACATGTATAAATTGTTTTTATAGAATTAAACTTTATTTTAACTAAAATCACTCTAACTTTACATAACCTATGAAAGTTATACAAACAAATAAGTTCACAACAGACTATGTACGCCGGTAAGCTAGTAGTGTCATACGTCAGTTAGAAGAGGTATGACGTCACACGTCGTTTTCGCGCGCTACATACATTTATGATTTTTTTAAGCCTTCAAATTACAAAAAAAAATAAATAAAAACTGTTTTTTATGTTTATATGCAACAAGAGGATTATAATAAAAAATAAAAAAAAAATCATGCCTATCCCCTATTGTGAGAATGGTAGTAATGTTAAAAATGGTTTTTATGGCGTATGATTGGCAAATGCAATCGATATTAAATTTGAAAAAAGACAGAATGTTATAGCAGATCTAGAAAGATGCGAACCGAGCATACAGAAAGTTTTTTAGTGATTTTTCTTATAAAAACCATTGATGCAATTTGTAATTTATCTTATTTCCGTTTTTCTCTAAATTTTAGTACCTCTGGAGAGTTGAATAAGATCAATTGTATTTTTTGCAATAGTATCAAGGTCCGTTAAACTCAGAATTAGTTATTGATTGCATTTTATGACAGTAGGTGTTTGTTATAAATAATTCATTGTTGAAGTTTATGAGTAGGTTGTGTACTGTCATATATCAGGGCCGTATTAGGTGGATTTATTTCTACATTATACATTTACGAGAACTGCAGGCGTATGTGAAGTAAAACGAGAAAAAAAAATCTTACAGGGCAGTGTCGGGTTGCATTGAATACGTCATTGTAGTACAAATATGTATTTTTGGTCATAGATCAACAAAATTTGGTCTATTTTGAAGTTTGGGCAAAAGTTTTGGAATTATAGGCAAAAAATTAACCCAAATTGGTTCTAACACAAAAACTAGAAAGCATGAATTTTTTAAATATTGTTTTCATAATCCTCACCCCCATAATTAGCATAATATAGATTTTTTAGCTAAAATTTGAGTCAAAAAAATTGATCAAAATTTTAGATTTTTTTTTTTAATTTTGTTAGAAATTTGGTATACTTAACCCTTTACCGCATAGTGTGCCATATATGGCACATTCCGATTTTTATTTTTTATTTTACTTTTAAAACTGAATCAGAACGTTACTTCATGAATGTTCATATATGCCACGCATACAGCAATGGATCCTGCAGTAACTCAAGTAATGGGCTGCAATAGATTTGACGATATCAAGCGGAATTTGCACTTCAACGATAATTCTGAATTTATTGAGAAAGGACAACTAGAAGATACGACCTTTGCTTTCAAAAATTCGAGGGCGACTGCTTTTAATCCCTAATAAAGAACACCTAGGCAATTGACGAGCAAATAATACGGAATCATTTTCTTTTGGAACATAATGTAGAAACATAATGTTCCATGTATGGCACAAACCCTAAATTATTATTTTAATTATTATTTTTTCATAAAAATAATAATTAATATTTTAAATATATTTTTTTAATTATTACCGACCGTCAACATATATAAGGGAGGTATTGTGATCATACCGATTTTGACATTTCGAGATTTCGATGGATCTCCACGAATTGAGGTCCCTACAATTTTTTGTCTCAATTTTTTCATACTTATGTATATGTAACGTTTCCATGGTCATGATAAATAATATCTCTGTTAGAAAATATAAGGCCAAGTTATTTCTACTCTGCTGCTAGAATGTATTTTATACAATTACTTTATGATGGCGGTCGGTCCTGTGGTGGCCACAGCTGATTTTTTTTTCTATCAATAAGAATCAATTCCTAATGCCCATGAATTATTTCAGCCAAAAATAAAAATTCATGCAGTAAAGGGTTAAACATTTTTACCTTTAGATCACAAATGTAAGATCACTTTTGAGTTACAGACTAAAATTTTGACATTTGCGGTAAAAAAGTTAAAAAAAAAAGTCTACAAAAAGGTTGAGAGGCGTAAAATATGAGCCAAACAAATCCTTCCATTTTCCAGTGCGTTGGACGCGTCGAATTTAAACTCATATTTCCATTGAAGCCTAAGGTTATCCACACATCCTTCTATATCTCATATATCCTCTATTGAACATAGAATTCTCATTTCCTCTGTTTGAATTCAGTTTCTTTTTGTTTACAATATTTCCCGAAGGAATTGAAAAATACTGCAGTTCGTTGTACTGTAGAATTATTGTAAAATATCAGAAATATTGATGTTCAAAATCTCCTATTTTTTTCTCTCTTCCATTTTCTTTTGATTCGGGAAATTTATCTTCTATGAAAAGTCAAGGTCAATGCAGATAGTGTAATGTTGGCTATGTTAGGGTAGAATTTATGTGAAAAAAATTTTTGAATCGATAAGAAATGGAAAGTAGTTTAGATTAGTTCTTTCTTCTTGGGTTAATGTTGAACTCGCAGTAGTTCTCCATCAGTTATCAGGTTCTACCATGTTTTATACATAATTTTTACCAATGCTGAAAAGAAAAATGGGGCAAAGAAAGACTGAATCCAGAAAGTAAAAAGTAGAAAAAGATTTTAATATAACGGCTACTCAACAAGGGAGATATCTATAAAGAGGTCGGGAAGACAAGATGTAACACAGAAAATAACAGATAGAATGAGGGATATCCAAGGACAAGAAAGAAGCGAGAGCTTAACAAATTCAAGATATAAAAGCAAATGCGTAAAGACTTGGACGACACAGATACCAGAGCACCTAAAATCAAAAATGAATGGAGATAAGAAGAAAATAATAGCGAGATTTATGTGCGAAAATGAGGAAAGGGAGAATGAATACTGAAGAAAGGATAAACAAAGAATGTTCAGGTTGTGTGGAGAGGAAAGAGAAACCATAAAGCACATACTGAAGAATTGCGGAGAAATTAAATTTAAAGAAGAGACAAGAACAGACAAAGTGTGATTCATGTCAAAGATGGACATGGATGGAAGAGGCAGGGACGTAGCCAGGGGGGGGCATAGGGGGCATTTGCCCCCCCCCCAGGATAGTTACCTTATATAAAATATAATTTAGGTTGTTAGAAGTTTTCTTCACCGGAGGTGAAGAAAATTTATAAATTTACCAGACTTTTATTATTTAATATACTACAAAAGACCTAAAACAGGGACCGGCAACCTGCGGCTCTTTTAGAAAATTTTGTGGCTCTTTGAAAATTGGCTGGTTTTTATTTTAATATAATCTATTTTTTAATTTTCAACTTTCTGCCTGTACTATACAGGTTTTGTATTTTTCAGAATGTTTTACGGTGCAATTCACGCCCGGTAATTCCCCGAGCTACTGCATATTCCCTTTAAGAAGAAGTTTTTTGTTTCGAAAAAAAGTTATCTGTATTTGTGAATGATTTACGTGCAAAAACATTTTTACATTTTATTAATTTACAAAAACATGTTATTACTGCAATTTTTTTTTATGCACAAACTATTGTGAACATGCAAGAAGCTTTTCGAGATAGATTTAAAGAGTTTATAAAATATAAAGCTACAATAGCTTTTTTGACAAAACCAATTGAAGTAGATATGTAGCAATTACATTTATCACTTTCAATTAGTGGATTTGAAATCCAAAGGTTTATGGAATTACATATTTTTAAAACTTTATTCTGTACTGGAAAATTTAGAAAGAAAAAAGTGAATTTTTTCTTCCCAGCATAAGTGGACCGAAATTCACAATCTTCAAAATGTAGAAAAAATTCTTTTCGAAGCTTGGAACATTCTTCCAGAATCATTCAATCTTTTAAAAAATTATGCTTTTGGACAATTTTCGGATCCACATTTTACTGTAAGCAAATCTTTTCACATATGAAATTAATAAAGAGTCAGTTAAGAAGTAATCTTACTGACTTGAAACTAGAGTGCTGTCTTAAGTTAAAGATTACTGAATATTCACCAAATATTGAAGTCTTATAGAACACTATACAGGAGCAATCGTCCCATTAAAAAAATTATTATATTGTAATATACTGGCAACTACAATAGGTATCACAAACTAAATGTATAAGTAAATGTTAATTTATTGTAATACTTGATTATTTTAAAACAAATAAACAATTTTTACGTTTTTTTCTTAAATATAGCATATATTTTTTAGCGGCTCTTCCATGTTATTGTGTTTTTTTTTCCAATATAGATTTGGCTCTTTGTCACTGAAAGGTTGCCGACCCCTGACCTAGAACGCTGTTATTTTCTACCCAAGCCATGTAATTAAGGTCGTACCGACCAATTTAGAATATTTTGTTATTTTTGCCGCCCCCCAAGCTGAAATCCTGGCTACGTCCCTGGGAAGAGGTATTAGAGAAAAAAAGAGATTTAAAACGTACCTTAGTTAGTAATAATTATAGTTTTTATTGTGAAATATAAAGTTAATGAATGTAAATATGTAGCTTTAAACTGAAAGGGATATAAATAATATATTAATAATCTATCTATAATAAAACCAGTGAAGAAGGACAGATAATATACACAGAATGACTGAAGACGAAATAGTTAAGAGTTTTTAAAGAACAGTGTAGAAAGTAAGATCAAGAAAACCAAAAAAAACTTGACAAAAACAAAGAAAAGAATCTACAATAGGTGTAAAGTAGGTGAAGTTAAGAAAATACATAAAGAATAAAACACGAAGAAATAATTATGGAGAACAAAACCAGAAAATAATTACCTTTACTACACCTTTATATCACAAGGTAGAAACGCTTAAGAATTTCAGTAAGTATTAGTTTTCATAGCTGTTCTAACAACAGTCAAAGCAATTTTAATATCTTTAGAACCTCCCTTATTCGTAATTAAGAACTATTGATTTAAAAAAAGAGTTTTAAATGACAATGTTGCCAATTTTACTGTTTCATTTGTTTGGTTATTGGGATGTTGACTTGAAGGTGTGAACGCTAGTAATATTGGTGTGTAGGCGTTATTGGTTGAGTAATGATACTGTGATCCTGACAGGCTAACCGTAAATTACAAACTAAATATAATTGATTAACGCAGAGCTTCTGTTAGTACATATGACCCATAATTCTACAACATAACCCTACTAACATACGAAACTATGGCCATTATCATTATTTGGATTTATATATTTACATTAACATGAAATTTGAACACGTACACAAAAGCCCAAAGTGATTTCAGTATGCTAAGAAGTTTATGGGACTCCATAAAGATTTTGATTTTGGTGTTCAGCAATTTTTTTATAATCAAAATTGTATCCCAAATCGAAGAACCACTGGTTTAAAGTAATTTAAAGGAATTGGAAGTCTTCGATATGTGAATTGTTCAAGGTTTATTGAGGATCATGAAAAAAATTAGTTCTGAGAGAATGGAATAAGCTCGACAATTCTGTACACCATTAAGAAGGGAAATTTAAAATATGTGGGCTATATAACGACAGGAAAGAAGTATGAAAGAAGTTGATCCTAGGCAAAGGAAGAGTAAAAGTCGCTTTTACACCTTCATTGAAACAAAAATTAATAACGTTGTACAACCCAATTAGAAACATCGTTGGACGACATCGTAAATAAAACTGACAGTATTGATACAGTCAAGTTGCAATTATTTATGGTATTAGCTAACATAGTCCACACTGGTCGTGTTTGTCTTGTTGACTCTGGATGGTCAGGGACCTCAAGGACTTCAGGGGAACTCTGGATGGTCAGGGACCTCAACGAGTTGTGTTTGTTTTGTTTGACGCCGAATGTTCAGGAACCTCAAGGAGTTAAGTGAAACTCTGGATGGCCAGGAATTTCAAGGAGACGGGCAAAACTATCATTATGTTTTCGTTTCCTTTGTTTTATTTTGCAGTTATTAAGTTCTGAAAAAGCCGCGAGGACAAGACAGGTTAAATTTAGATTTAGAGGACTTTCCACTTCAGAATTAATTTTTAAGAATATATTATTCCATAATTCTTTGGATTTCAAATCCAATAATTGAAGTGCAAATTGTACCTTATTGATCAATGGGAATGATAAATGTAATTGCTGCATATCTGCTTCAATTGGTTTTGTCAAAAGAGCTAGTGTAGCTTTATATTTTCTAAACTTTAAATATTTCTCCAAAAGCTTCTTGCAGGTTAACAATAGTTTGTGCAAAAAAATTGCATTAAACACGTTGTTATTGTCCTTATGTTCTTGAAAATTAATAAAATGTAAAAATATTTCTGCACGTATATCATTTATCAGAAATTCTTCTAAAAACGAATATGCAGCAACTCTGAGAATTACCGGGCGTGAATTGCACCGTAAAACATCCTGAACAATACAAAAATTGTATAATAATTGTTGGAACGAAACGATAGACGTATTCTACCTCAAATATGATGGTGCTAATATTCGCTGGTTCAATTAGACTAGAGGTGGACAAACTCAGAAGTAGTTAGATCTAAAAGAAGGCTTCTTACGTCATCACGAGTTACTGACAAAAAAATTATCCTGAGAAACCTAGCAATTAAAACAATGTTCCAAGAAGCAAAATCCAAGCGAGAAATAAAGAATTCCGAGAAACCTAGCAAAAAAAAATAACAAAGTCTGTGAAGGACCAATCAATAGATCGTTTTCTTCTGAATAAGCTGATATTTTGCGTAGTTGTCCTAGTAACCAGCATTTAATCTTACTTCCGAAATCCTTTTTATAATCATTAAATTCTCGCTGTACATTTAACATTCAGGATTAAGAGTTATTTGACATCTGTCCCTAAACCATTCCTTAATCCAACCCTGAATGAAGAGAGTTTTAAACAGTGTCATTGTTGGTTATAAAGTGTCTGACAATTGGGCGATTTTAAAAGCACCTAACTCGCCTCAAATGTAGAGGAAAAGATTACTGAGAATTTTCAAGTGGATAGGGTAAGGAGACGTTGTATTGATCGACGCGTCTTTTGCGCCGGCGGCATGGCCTCGACGTCGCCACTGTCATGGCGTCCAACGACGTCGATTCAGACATAACACGAGGACATACGCATGTTTAAATAAATCAACATTAATTTTTAATTTACAGATAATCCTCAATTCAAATTTTACCACGTGGAAAAAACATTCACATGCAAAAAAAGGGTAAATTATTTTTGGAAAGAATTCTGAAAAGAGCAAAAGTTAAACATGCAGACTGCATTTACATTTTTTAAAAGCTATAAATATCCTAATGGCATCCATATCAAAGGTTTTTTTTGCTTTTATTTTCCTTTTTAACTCTTGCTTTGAGTACTTTGTTTTATTCAAAAAACAATTTTTATTATCACAACAGTCTCACAATAGCCTCCATGAATTTTATCTCTTCCTTGTGATCTTCTTTGGATACAGGAAATCTATATAGAAGCTAATGAAGCTTCAACTTCTGGGGCATCGCTTCTGAAGGAGCTTCAAAATAAAGACAAATTTAAAAAAGTCTCTTTAAATATTTATCCAATCAAAAAATTGTATTTAGATAAAAGATTTGTCTTATAATTTTAAACAATATTTGTTTTACACTTTTTGCTGTTAAGTTAATAATAAGGGCGATAATAAAATTTTAAATTTGAAAGTTTTCCCGCCATAATTCTTTAAATATTAATCAAATCAAAAAATTGTATTTAGATAAAAGATTTGTTTTTAATTTTAAACAATATTTGTTTTACACTTTTTGCTGTTAAGTTATTAATAAAGGAGATAATTAAATTTTAAATTTGAAAGTTTTCCCACCATAATTCTTTAAATATTAATCAAATCAAAAAATTGTATTTAGATAAAAGATTTGTTTTTTAATTTTAAACAATATTTGTTTTACACTTTTTGCTGTTAAGTTATTAATAAAGGAGATAATTAAATTTTAAATTTGAAAGTTTTCCCACCATAATTCTTTAAATATTAATCAAATCAAAAAATTGTATTTAGATAAAAGATTTGTTTTTAATTTTAAACAATATTTGTTTTACACTTTTTGCTGTTAAGTTATTAATAAAGGAGATAATTAAATTTTAAATTTGAAAGTTTTTCCACCATAATTCTTTAAATATTAATCAAATCAAAAAATTGTATTTAAATAAAAGATTTGTTTTTTAATTCTTAACAATATTTGTTTTACACTTTTTGCTGTTAAGTTTATAATAAGGGAGATAATTAAATTTAAACTTTGAAAGTTTTTCCGCCATAACTCTTTAAATATTTATCAAATCAAAAAAATGTATTTAGATTAAAGATTTGTCTTTTAATTTTAAACAATATTTGTTTTACACTTTTTGCTGTTAAGTTAATAATAAGGGAGATAATTAAATTTAAAATTTGAAAGTTTTCCCGCCATAACTCCTTTAATATTAATCAAATCAATTTAGAACAAAAGATAAAAGATTTGTCTTTTACTCTCCACCTCTTTCAGAACGGTTCTTTGGGATCTTCCTCTTGGTCGGCTTCCCTGAGGATTCCAATCTACGAAGTGTTTAAATTAAGTCTCTAAATTACGGTCTCTGGTTCGATCTCTGGTATGGCCATCAACATTTTTTAAGGAGAAAATAATTTCAAACCCCACAGGGTGGAATATCTTGAGGGTTGCAAAGATAAAAATATTTTTTATGCTTTTATTTTTTGGGGTTGCGTCTAAAATTTAGGCTACCCCGCATTACATATAATACAGGAGTTCTTCTAGTACTTTTGGTACTGTAATTTTTGATCTTTGAAGACCACGGAGTATGCTTCCAAAATCCGCAATAGCAAAAGCCACATTTAACTGTAATAATTTCGATTTCCTGTTCAAAGCTTTGCTTTTGCATGTTTAGTTTTATTTCGTTTTCTTTACTGTTTCTGTCTTTTTATAATGTTGAAATGTTCGTGTCAAAATACAATTTTATACTACGGGATAAAAAGCAGGCTTTGAAAGGCGGTCTGAATTTTTTAGCAACATGTCAAGCGAGTTGTATTTTATGTCAGTAAGTTAGGATGTAAAAACAGTTAACATACCTTCACTCTACTCATGATCCACCTAGATGTTGGGAACCAATTATAGCGTTATATTCTTGGTTTAACAGTAGATATTATTAAACATATATTAATTACAATAATATCTAATATTTAATAAATTGCTGTGGGAGTTGAGGGATTTTCGTCCACCTCGTGCTGATTGCGTTGGACTTGCCTCCATAGTGGGCATTGCAATATTTTTTTTAACGACGGTACCATATAGAGAGGGATCACGAATAAGTGTTTTGTTTCGAGCAGCACTCCTTTTTATTAGGTCGTCAAGGATGAAATATGTAGAAAAAAAGGCAAAGTTAGTTGATAAATTACAAATATAAGGTATTATTTTATTCATCAAAGTATACACCCATATTGTCTATACACTTTTGCCATTAAAGCGGCAGATTGTTCAGGCCTGTTCTATAAAACCCTGGCGGACGAAAGTCAATGAATTCCTGGAAGGCCAGTTTTACAGCATTGTCGGAATTAAACTGTTTTCCTATTAAAAAGTTGTCTAAATTGCGGAAGAAGTGGTAGTCAGTGGGGGCTAGGTCTGGTGAGTATGGAGGATGATGAAGAAGTTCCAACTCCAATTTCTGTAGTTTTGCCACAGTCATTTGTGCAGTGTGTGGTCTAGCGTTATCATGCCATAAGATAGGAGCCGATTTGTTGACTAATCTAGGCTGTTTTTCTTCAAGTTTTTACATCATTTCGTCCAGTTGGTTGCAGTGTATTTCTGCTGTGATCGATGAGCCCGTTTTTTTTTTTTGTCTTTTAATTTAACTGTACGAAATTTGGCGAACCAATTTGATATTTTCTGCTGCGTAGTAACACTAGAGCCAAATACACAATTAAAGTTTTGCGGGGTCTGCGATGCCTTAGTTTCACTCATACTTCATAATTTCCGACCATTTTCAACAAAATTAATGTTTTAAAAAAGTTTTTGATATTTTACCTTTAGAGCATACAATGATTTCTTTAAACAGGCGAGATGTGTAACTTTCCAACAAAAAAAAACAGAACGGTAAAATACTAAGCCAATGTCAAATAATAAGTTAAAGTTGGCAACAGTGGCGCACCCATGAATTGGGAGGGGGCGGAAGACAAAAAAAGGGTCTTCACTCGTAAAATACAAGTGATGACAAAAAAAAGGTCCACACTTGTAAAATACAAGTGATTTACCTAAGACCATAGTGATAAAAAATTAAAAAATTTGGCATTTCCCCCTTCCTGGGGAGGGGGAAGGCTCCTGGTCCTCCCCCTGGGTGCGCCCCTGGTTGGTAATATTATCAACTACAAATTTCATCATTGACGACCTGATATATCATTATTATAATTACTTTTCCAAGGAGGAAAGTGCAGGTAGATAGTCTTATTGAAGAATAGAGCAGTTTTTTTTTTTATTATTAATATCTTTGGGTTTTTCTACGTGTTCCGGTATCCGATAATAGTGGAACAATATCCACTATTGTTGGTATTGCTCTTCCCAGTTCTCATTTTAATTTTGTATTTCTTCTATCAAGTTTTGAAGTCATCCAAAAGCATTAGTATATGCGTTTCTAGCAGACAATTAGTGTTTTGTCCCCAAAATACCTATACAATACAGAATTTACATTATCTGGCAGAAGTTGGTAATGTGGTCAACAATACACTAGGGCGCTAGTTCCGCTAGTCACGGTAGTTCTGTTAATTACCCGTTTAATTAGGGAATAAGAACGCATTGTCTACGGAATTTGTGTTGCAATTACTCGCTTTGTTTATACAACTTTTTATTGTTAATATAAAAAATAACTATTACAAGGTTTGGAATTCTTTGAGTGCAGAATGTTGTTAATTATTCTGTATATGAATTTTTAAAGATAACATGAAAGTTTCTCACGTAAGTACTAGTTCCCTAATAAATAATTTTAATAATTTTAATTTATATTATTTTTGTGTAAACATATCAATTAACACTATTATTATTACGCGTTATATGTCAATATATACTTCGGTAAGCTTTTGGAATATTTCGTTACATTTCGGAATCTTGCTTCAATTGCTTTAACGCACCCATGCAAGTACACACGTTGGCGTATTATATTCTAGATTTTAGATACTTTAGTAGATTGGAGAGATGATTTGCGTTGTTGCTTAGAGCTTCTTTGAGTGACATTGGGATCTGTAATCTCAACCTCTCAGAAGTTGTTTTTTAAATCACCGAATGCTTTTTAACGGCCTTTATTTCAACTCCTTGCCTCAGGCCTCTTGAAACCACGGACTGATACTACTCATGAGGCTTTGAAGCCTCCAGCACTCAACCCTTGACCTAACCTTACATGATTTTATTTGTAATATATTGTTTAATGAAGAACTTTTATTGCTTCAATTATGTTAAACAATAATTTTAAATTATGTGTGCTTATAATTAAATATGTAACAAGTTATTAACAATTAATTTCTGCGTATTTCTCGCACGCACTATGTTCGCTGAAGCACAGAATGTTCAATATGTTAGCTAACTCAAACAACCCCTCACAAAGTGCAAAAGCATGTCGCGTGACCGTATGATTTAGTATTCCGACAGGCTTTTACTCCATTTTTCTCCATGATAAAGAATTTATTAAATATTTAACTAAAGACACAAAACTTTGCCGAAAAAATAAACTTAACTGAGATTACTCCCTCTGCCACAAAATAGTCTTTTTTATAGCCGTTTTTTCAATTCATGGTTAACTATTTGGTTAACTAACTACAACTTTAACAATGACTACTACAAATATTTGTATAATTTAAAAAGTCAATTGTTTGTTTCAACTGAAACGTAGTATACTGTATTTAAAGATAAAAATACCTATATAAAAATAATTTAGATCAGTATTTCTCAAGTAGACATCCAGTATTATGTTGGCTTATTACACTTATTAAATACATACAAATCCCTGAAATGTGTGAAAATTACACTTCACATCAATTTTTAGTTTTGTAACATTTCTGCTAAAGAATATCATCGCGGTATGACACCAGGCTTCCGATCCATTAAGAAATATTTAGAAAAAAGTCGGAAAAATTTTCCATATTATAAAAAAGGATAAAAGATACACATATTCAAAATATATATTAACAAATTTTGGGTTTAATATTGCTACAAAAATGTTCCCGAGGATATATACTACAATTTTTTTTATTTTAATTTTTGACGATAATTATAACTTTAAATTCGCTATTGAACAAAATTGTAACCCCCTAAAGCAATACGAAGAAAACTTAGTTCGGTGGCAAGAATATTTACTAACGAAAAAAGTGCTCTGATCTATATAGGTACGATTTATAAATCAGGAATAATCACGGAGTAATTATAATAAATATCATAAAAATTATAATAAATAATTTCGTAAGGTGCAAGATAAAATGCTTCACGTGACCGGCACAGCCTTTGGCAATGAGTGATTCTCACATAGGTATTTTATGTAGCATTTTCCTGGGTTAGTACAACGGGACACTTATACGTGTTGTTACTAAATGTCTGTACTACCAATGTTTACAAAGAAGTTCGTACTTAAATTATTTGTATTTGAAGCACATGTTAATACAATGGTAGATTAAAACAAATAAATATATTTGAATGTAAAACGATTCGTAGCAACCAGTCTTGAACCGATTTCGAAATGGGCCCGATCTAAACGGGCTACACTACTTTTTTCGGTAGCGAAGCAGCGGGTATACTGCTAGTTTCTTATATAATGTAACTATATACTTTGGAAATAACATAATATGATATGCTTGTCTCTTTAAAAGATAACGTGAAATTTTGTTAAACGTTACCTACAGTTTACACAAACATAAACAGATACAGGAAACTAAAAATATGTATCATACTTCAAAATATGACGTGTCAAATTCTCCATATAGAAATTCTACCCCCATTTCTTTTAAAATTAAATTCAGAAATATAATATCTACTAATGAAATACCACTAGGTGTATATATCTGACATGTTTTTGTAATAAAATAGGTGTTTATCAAAGTTGTGGTTAGAATTGAATGTAATATTGATTTGACAAACCTTGAGAAATAATTTCTATTTACTTTATCCCAAAATTGTCCCGAATGATGCGACGTTTTTTGGTTGTTTTTCCTAATTTTGTCGATGACTTCTGATAAACAAATTGTTGTATACAATTCAGCATTAACAGTTCTCCAATCCTCTAAAGGAATGGTTGCGACATGTCGAGAACAACCGAAGAACCTAAATGTTTATGCAAAATCGAATGTATTGCAGTCTGCGATATGCCAAAGAATGCCTCTATCTCACGATAAGTCACATGCCGATCTTCTTCAATCATATTGCGCACAGCATCGATGTTTTTTTGAATCACAACCGATTTTGGTCGACCTTCACGAGATTCATCACTGACGGACGCACGACGAAAATTCTGCAAACCAATTGTAAACAGTTTTTTCTGATGGTGCTTCATTACCAAAAGTTGAACGAAGCAAATCTATGCATTGTTGTTGAATTAGGCCTTTACTAAAATCGTAAAAAATCACCCAACGAAAACCTTTACGAGTAATATCCATTTTTTCACAAACTTGACGCTCACTGTCAACAAACTACTCTACCCCTCTGGGAGATAGGGTGGGGGACAAAGGTTTTTTGATACATTTTTGGCAAAAAAAAATTAATTTTTCAAAAATAAAAAATTTGTTGATCCACGAATTAAGAGGTTTCATATGGTATGTCACTCAAAATTAAAAAAATATATATTAATTTTTTTATTAAATACTTAATTGTTTATATTTATCTCGGGATGTGTTTTTCAGTATTTTTCTTATATGTGGGTCAAAGAGTTGTATAAGCATGCCACTTTTCGAGCTTCTATATTAAGCCGTTTGACTACAATTTTTACCATACAGACAGACAGACACATGAGTGACGTTATAAGGGTTTTTTGGTGGTCATACCTACAAAATCCTAAAAATGGAATAAATATACAGCAGATGGTCTTCAAATCTTCCTTAAGACGAGTACATAATTTGAAATACTTATCT
This sequence comes from Liopterus haemorrhoidalis, assembly GCA_963971575.1. Classification (NCBI taxonomy): domain Eukaryota; kingdom Metazoa; phylum Arthropoda; class Insecta; order Coleoptera; family Dytiscidae; genus Liopterus; species Liopterus haemorrhoidalis. The sequence continues at coordinate 6,280,623 of OZ020622.1, read as the reverse complement.
CGTAGCGAAAAATTTATTAAATAGAAAATTTATATCATCTATTTTTTTAATATTTCATTTTCATATGTCTAGTTATTTTTTGTGCAAAACTACCCTCCAAACATGACCTACACCGATGAGGAAATATCGTGAATAGATTGCAGATAGTGTTCATAATCTTGTTTTGAAGCAATAGTGTGAAATAAGATAAATTACCAGCTAGAATTCTATCACAAACACTCTAAATTTCTCATGAAATCAAATCTTAGTCTCACAATACCAGTTCAAACCTCATTTCTCACCTGATAAATCTATTGAACTTGCAAATTCATTCGTGAAATCAGCCCTAACTGATCAAAATGCCTCCCATGCTTGTACAGTGGACCCGGCCGTGATTATCAATTCACTTAACGGCAGATATCCGCGATAGCCGTGAGTAATGGGGGGAAAGCGCAATGTTGCCGTTATCGACGCATTACCACATACCTTCTCTCAATATCTATCACTGCCTACCGTTGTAAAAGTCCACAAAGAATTGATGAAATACAACAATAATAAGTAGAGAACACGTTTGCACAAAAGCTAAAAAATTTTGAGTTATCATTAAAGCCTAGACAAAAAAAGTTTTTAACTGCCTATTAGATCCTAATTAGATTTACCAGTGGTGTGTCCATTTATTCGTTCAACTCATATATTTTAAATTTATATTAATAACTAAAAAACTAAAAGTATAAATTAATTTAAAAAATACAGAAAAACAAAATATATAGAAAAAATTAAGGCATCAATACAATACTGACAAAATTATAACTATCGAACGTGTATAAACAGAATTTCTAAATATTAGACCTGGTCATAGAGACGGTTCTGACTGTCAGAAATTACCAGACGTATAAGTATCATATCGTCTTTTGGCTAGTACACCTTACAAATATTGATATTTAGTTTGATTTATTGAAAGCAAACAAAAGGCAATCTCAAAAATTGACTTTAGCTACCAACTTCATGGAATATAACGTTTCATAATAGGCTTGATGATTTATAGCAATGCATCTTGGTACATATTTGGATGTCCCAAAGTACCTTAGCTCTCCTTGTTCTATTGGACAATTGTTATTGTAAAAGATACATTATTTTAGGTTAATATTTATAAATATATAAGTTTTTTACCGACCGCCAACATATAAAAGGGAGGTATTGTGATCATACCGATTTTGACATTTCGAGATTTCGATGCATCTCCACGAATTGAGGTCGTTACATAACGTTTTGACTATTTTTAGCATGATGTCTGTCGGTCTGTCTGTCCGTCTGTCCGTCTGTCCGTCTGTCTGTCTGTGTACACGTGCAGAGCAAATTCGGCTAAAAGGATTTTTATGAAACTGCATATTTAAGCTTTTGACATCAATGGCACGAGTTGATCAACTTTTGGTAAAAAACGGTTGACTAGAAATGAGAGTTTACTCTTGTCGATGTTAAGATTTTTGCGAATATTTAGCAACAGAAAAATATTTCGAAAAAATTTATTGAATAAAAGTTGCTATAAATGCAATAACTAATAACTTCTATTTGAGACGTTTTTTGATAAAACGAAAAATTTCCAAAAATTTTTGTAAAATTTTTTTAAATTTTTCTGTCTCAATTTTTTCATACTCATATGTAACTTTTACATGGTCATGATAAGTAATATCTCTGTTAGAAAATATTTGGTCAAATATTTCTACTCTGCTGCTAGAATGTATTTTATACAAGTACTTTATGATGGCGGTCGGTCCTATGGTGGCCACAGCTGATTTTTTATATATATAATAATCATACATATACATTAAATTTTCGTTTGTGTAATATACCTGCTGACCCAAACCACTTGACAAACTACTACTGTCTTATAAAAAATACGTTGAACAAAATGAACTAAGAAAAACCTTAATTTCTGAACAAATACCTTTACCTATCAACATAAAAATTATATTGAGTCTTCATAAAAAAATTATAAAGCTTTAGCCACATATTCAGAGTCTACAAATATTAAACTATGAAGCACTATTGTTAATAAACCATATTTGATTATTATATAAATTTGTTAAATTACATAAATTAAGAAATGTCGAACTAGGCCAATTTCATCACAAAAAAAAATTGTCCAAATAATATTCACAAACATTTTCACTCAAATAAATTCAGTTGATAAAACTTTTCAAAAATTAAAAAAAAAAAACATACACAATTGAATATATCTTAAATCTTATCTTTTATAAAATTTTAATGAGCTACAGTTATCAAGTTTTGTAATGTGATTGATACGTATAACACTTCAAATTGGTTGTAACTTGTTATTTCAATAGACCACTATATGTAGTATCAGTTCAATTTATTTGAATTGCGGATAATTAAATCTAACACTAGAAAAGTTAATAGAAAATACAAATATTTTTGCAGGCTCCTAACAACGAATAATTAAAAACGAACTAATTTCCTAGAAATACTTTTTTTGTCCGGGCTTTAGTCATCATTTCGATGTTATCGTATGTATCTATATATTAAAGGGAGACACTAAACAATCCCTCTTGTGGCACATTCGTTTTCAAGTATCGCTTTTGTGTCTTCTCCACTTATTCGTATGGTACCAGTTAATAAACAATAACTATTTATAGAACTCTAAAATATAATAAATCATTGTACGCAAGGAAAATTTGCAAATTACTAAGTATATCAAAATTTGCGTGACTATCTTGATTTCTGTGCCAAGCCTGTCACGTAGCTACCGAAATTTACCTTTAAACTAATAAAAATACCTTCCTACTTGAAATTTGCAATTATAATACAGAACAGTTGTTATTGAAATGAAAACGCGTGGGTCTGATTAAATGAACCTGGACTGCATATGCGTTACGTACTGATTTAAAACACGATCAATACTGAAAACTGTATTTTCATAACAGCTTTGTTTACTAAAAATCTGGACACATACGATGAAGGTAGATTAGATTTTAATACATTAAAATTCTACAACAAAATATAGAAACTATTGTACAATATTAATGCGCCTTGGTCAGTTCCGTCTTTTCCATAAGGGCACATGGGGCACGTGCCCAGGGCCCCCGGTTTGAAGGGGGCCTCAAAATGCCGAGGTCGTCGTTTACACGGAAAAAAGAGGAGCTCAATTTTTAGTGCAATTTTAATACAATTTTACTACTTTTATTAAAAATCTTTGCAAATGAATCGGTGGACTTGAGAATCTCAGCCTTACATACTCGAATAAAAGCAGATAAATTAGAATAAATTTTCCCGAATGTGGAAGATTGCTACAAAGATATTCCTTTGCTTAATGGTCACCAATTGTAGTGGAGAGCGCTCATTTTCACGGCTAAAAAGAATAAAAAATTAATTACGAGCGACTATGTTACAAGAACGACTTACTAATTTGTCAATCATGTGCATAAAAAGTGATATCCTTCAAAAATTAGACTTTGAGGACATAATAGAAGATTTTGCACAACAGAAATCCCGGAAGAAACCATCATCATTAACGTAAGTTCAATTCTCAAAATAGTAATCACTTCACTTATATTCGATTTGTATAAAGCTAACCATAATAACCAATAAAGTCATTAAATAAAAGTACATACTGATGTTTTCATTCACATTTTTTTTTATTTTATAAAAGAGCCCTAAACTCTGTGTGCCCAAGGGACCCTGCATGGCCTAAGACGGCCCTGAGGTTAGGTATAGTTAGTTATAAAAATCTAGGACAGCAGAATTAAGAAAACGATGATAGATAATAAAAATTTTACGAAGCCACCGTAGTTAGTTTAGGCTCGGTATTTCCACCTTACTGTTATCTATAAGAATAACTATCAATGGGATAATATTATCCTCTTGATAGTCACTAGGAGAAATTGATTTCTGTATTTTCAACTCTAGTTATCCCGTAGATAGCTATTCTGATTGATAATAATATTTTCGAATGTTTTTTTATGTTAAACAAAGAGAGACATATACGCGACACGCACGAATAAAAGAGAGATAGATACAACTGTCAAAATAAATGACAACTGTCAAAATTTTGTACAGAAAAATGTGCGATAAAAGCCCAAGAAGCGCAAATTTCAATATTTCCGAAACAAGGCAACTTGTAAATCTTGTGTTAAAATGTAAAAATGTTATAGAAAATAAAGCTACTGACGCTGTAAATCTAAAAGATAAACAAGGGGCCTGGGAAAAAATATTGTATTATATTTAATGCATCCTGTATACCGAATAGAAATGCAAAAACACTAAAAATTAAATACGACCGTTTATTTATTTTTATTTTTTAATTGGTGTAGTATTTGGTGTAGCAGGATATTAAATGCATTTTTTGTTAGCGAAATCGATTAATAAATTCTTTCTCATCCCAATGGTTCATATGATTTGGTCTAACACGAACTATATATGGACGTTCTAAATACTCTACAATTTCTTCATCATCGTCTGCTTGCAAATCTTCTAAATCAGCATCCATGATTTCTTTCTTTAAAAAGAAATGTAAATTATCTAAAAATAATCGACAATATTTTTTTTTTTATTTCAGTATAAATTAATGTAGATTACTAAATTATTTTGAATTTATTTTGATATACGTAATTACACAATAAAATAGTACACATAATGGAAACAGGTGTATTATATTATATATTATAAGTATATAAAGTGTAGGTATGTCTAATATGTACATAATACCTGTTATATTATATATTTTACGTATATATGCTTATACTATGTACATATATTTATCAATAAAATGTTTTTTGATACCTATCTGTCATTTTTATCCAATGGATAATATTTATCAGTACCTACACGTTGTGAATAACTTATCCTATAGCTAACTTAGTTACTCTATAGATAAATAATTGGAAATACTTGCTAACAACTTATCCCAAAGATAGTCAATTTTATCTGTAACTCGAAATACCGGGCCTTAAAGACATACAGATGTCGCACTATTCGTAACACTAATTTCCTTAGCTATAAACGCTGCCTTGAACGTTAAGACTATCTACTAAACTTATCCAAAACGCACAGTGAACAGTCAACTAATTTTAAAGCTATGAACGAAGCTTTACACAAAACATGTTTTGTAAATAAGTACTTATTTGTCCATAGAGGGTAATATAATTTCATTTATACCTCCTTCTTGATTTATTCAAGATTCATAACACCTCCAGGTATTCAGGTGAGGAATGTCGGCTTCCTGATTTACAATCTTCGACACTTGACTTATGGAGCGGTTAGTTCAGAATTCCAATACAGTGGGATAACAACAGAATCCCAAACGCTTACTCTAAAGAAGGTGAGACAGGTCAAGTGGCATGTTTGTACTACGAATTACAAATTGGGTTAGCCACCCTAAGAAGGTTTATACTAGGGATAATGCTTTTCAAATAACTTTAAAGGAATACTCCTAGTTTTAAGAAAATAATGTTATATCAGTACTGTAACTAAAATTTAGGACGCCCGTGGCCTGAATAAAAAAATGATGAAGTGCGAATTTTCACACATTCCAGGTTTTGTAGGTATTTAGTAAGTGATAACAAATTATGGGTACATATACTACTTCACTCAATAAATCTCCGGTCTGACATATAAATGGCAACACTGTTGACAGACCCATATGATTTCTGGATAGTACCAACCTTTAAACGATACGTGTGAAACTTTCATGACATTCTGACAATTAGTTTAGAGGTTACAGTGATTTTAGTGACTCCAGTTTTGTAATTTTCAAAGGAATGGATAAAAAAGAATTTCGTGTGTTGATTAAACATTGTTTTTTGATGGGAAAAAATACTGTTGAAGCCAAACAGTGGCTTGATAAGCGTTATAGAGACTCTGCACCAGGCAAATCAATTATTACTGATCGGTATGCTGAATTTAAAATAATTAATTAATTTTAATTTTTTAATTTTAGGAGCGTTGAAATGAATTATCTATCACTTTTGAAAGAGAGTATGTTGATGAATAAAGAAATTTCTAAAAAAAAAATTGTTTTTCTAATAATTGTTTTTTTTAAAACTACATTTCGTTCCTATATTTTCGTCTTAAAAGCTTTCTTTTGATATCACAAAATCAATTTTAAAACTTAATTTTTTTTCAACGACCCAAAAAAAAAATTTTTTTTTTGAAATAATAATTTGATGAAAAATTGCTGTTGACATATTTCGTTTCCCATCAATATACATTACTGAGATTTTTTTCAGTTTTTTAGACTAACCCTTCTGGAAAATAAGGTGGAGAACAAAAGTTTTTTGACAAATTTTTGGCGAATATGACTAAGTAAGAGAAATAATTAATACTTTGTTATAAAAATAAGTTTTTATAGTAGAGGAGCGAAAGAGGATAAAATTGAATTAGCTAATAACATAATTATTTTTTAATAAAAATATCTTCGTTATTTTAAATCACAGTTGATTAAATCAATAAATTTAAAATTCAATTTAGTTGAATTTTTATCCTTCTAAGTTGTTGAACTTTTTAAAAGTTTCATCCTTAGCTATGTATCATAAAATATAATAAAAAAGAAATTCTCCTAACTTTTGCAAAAGTTTTGTACACAGCCATTCAAGTAGAAAATTTCAAATATTCTGGAACATGAAGAATCATGGTACTTAAAACAAAAAAATAAAGTTACAAAAAAATCTAAGCGTACTATTTCGATTCACATAAATATGCATTACTTTTACAAATAACAAATACTTTTAATAAATCCCTCTGGGCGATAAGACAGTTTTTTGAAACCAACTACGATGGAGTAAATGCTTTTATGTGACTTTTTACGAACCCGCTATCAACGTATTGTAAGGATTATATAGCATTGAAAATGCCAAGATCCAATACATTAAAATCTGGACAAGTTGGCGGTTGTGATTTAAGTTAATTTGGAACTTCTTCCTTGCTTATTCAACACAATTTTGGTCAAAATTTGCGATTTTGTTAGTACAGCGGGTGTCACTTTAATTTGTCTAAAATACGTGTTTTTTTTCTGTGAATTTTGACATATGCAAAACTATATGCGCGCATTTGTTTATTAGTTGCCTAGCAACCACTTATTTAGAAATAAAAACAAAAAAGATCAAGATAATATTTTTTTATTTTAATGGTTTTTGCTTCTGTGGCAATTAGCCAGAACAATTTTTATTTGAGAAAATTTCCATGCCTGAACGGGATTCGAACCCGAGACCTTCGCAACGCAGAGCACATGTATTACCACTACGCTACGCCGGTCGGCAAGATAATATTACTTTCATTAATCCCATATTTTTTAAGTAATACCATATCTTCGGACGGAGGGAGTAATTACTTTTGAAAGTCTAAAAATTGTAATGATCTATATATGTTATCTGTTAAAATTCTATAATATATCTCTGTAATAACGTCACTAATGCTTTGAAAGGGGCCCAATAGCAATAAACAGCCTCATAAATATAACAAGGGCCGCAATCACACTAAAGGGATGTTTACACATATTGGGGTGCGTTCAACGCGATGAAAAAATCATTATATATTGCTTTATTCACATTACGGGAGATTGCAGATTGGTATCGATTGTCATCTTATGAAGACATGGAAATATGGGGGAGAAAATGCCCTTTAGGGAACTCTCTTTTTAGGATTTCGTAGATATTACCAAGAAACCCTTATACCGTTCCTCATACGGCTGTCTGTTCGGTAGAAATTGTGATGAAATTGCTGAGCAGAAAGTAGAAATTTGACACAGTATACGAAAGTTGCCTTTTATATCTCGGGATTTGAGATCAAAAGCAATTATTTATCAACAAAAGTAGCTTTATTATTTTTCAAAATATTCTCCATGAAGATCAATACACTTTTGCATGCGTTTGAACCAATTTTCGAAACACTTTTTCTATTCCGCTTAAGGCATTTTCCACTCCGATTGTTAAATTATGTGGGATCCAATCTTTTTCACGGCCAAATGTTCATGCAATAGTGAATGTATGCTGGTCCCATTAATGTCCAAGGATACCTTAATCTCACGATAAGTCACATGACGATCTTGCAGTATCATTTCACGCTCAGCATCAATGTTTTCCGGAACAAAAACCGATTTTGGATGACCTTCCCGAAATTCGTTCTTAAGCGAACTACGGCCACGATTGAAGTCGGTAAAAAATCGATAAACAGTAGTCCTTGATGGTGCTTCATCGCTAAAAGTCGAATTAAATTCATCGATGCACTGTTGCTGGGTTAATCCAGGTCGAAAGTTGTAAAAAATAATCGCTCTAAAATGTTCACTTGATAATTCCATTTTGTCTTAGGCCTCCAGATTTTTGTTGGCTTTTTTCAATTACCAAATACGTACGAAATCCTGAAGTGTATGAAAATTTAAATTTTACATAATATTTGTTATAAATGACGTAAACATTACAAAATGAAATCCAGAATGAACGCTTTCTTGGACACTTGTCACTTACTTTGACAGTTGCTTTGGTCTTGCGGTGGTGACATTTTCCATTGAGCTCTGTTTGTTTTGTTCGTGATACTGTTTTACCATGATAACACGCGTCATTCAACAATGAAATTGGCTGTAAAGACGAGACTTCTCAACTGTGGTTTTATGGATTGCTGTTAGATCAACCATTCTTATCACTATTTACCAAAACACGTGACATATTATAGGTATTTGTAAGATTTATAATATGTAGTGCATACAATGTCTAGAATTAAACTGCGTTAAGAGCTCTTTAAATTAGTTGACTGTTCACTCTGCGTTGTGGATATGTTTAGTAGATAGTTTTAACGTTTTAGGCCCCGTTTACAAGGTAATTTTCCGTAAGAATTTCCGTGCTATTCTGATGCTGTTTGTAGAAACTTAGTGTTCCAAGTTTGTTTACTTATATTGTATTATAATATAATAGCACCTGATGAAGCTAAAAATATACTAGTGAAACGTTTCCAAAATAAATGCTTTGTCCAGAAACGACGTACGATTTTTATTTCAAGATTTATAATCAAAAACTACGAATTTCGACTGAATATTGCATGTTGAAACTGAATGCTTTAGAACATTAGTCTGCAAATTAGGATAAACAGGTCGATACTTAGGGGTACGCTAAGAAAATTCAATATTTTACATTATCTTTTTTAATACTGTTTAATATTCACTGTTGGGCTTCCTAAAGAAACACATTATATAATTAAAGCTCGCAAAAAATGGAGAAATCAGTTAATGGATGATTTTAAGATAAAATGAATTGGTAATATATTTGAGAGGTACCTCAAGGAGCAATTTTTGGAATCTTTTCTTTGCCATTAATCTAACATTCTGCAAAAGTATTTATTCGCGACGACCTGGTGGTATTAAGATTTACTAAATTTCGAGATATTTTAAAAACAGTTTGAGATAGAAACGTCTGGTTTGAATTTTTGAAATTCTCTTACCATTTTTATAGTATAGAAAAATCAAAGCCTTAATGCGCAAATACATACTACGTCACTCAATAAGTCTCCAGTCTAACTAAGAAAAAACTAACGGTCTAACTTAATTTAAATTCAGCATACCAATCAGTAATAGTTGATTTGCCTGGTGCAGAGTCTCTATAATGCTTATCAAGCCACTGTTTAGCTTCAACAGTATTTTTTCCCATCAAAAAACAATGTTTAATCAACATACGAAATTCTTTTTTATCCATTCTTTTGAAAATTACAAAACTCGATTCACTAAAACCACTGTAACCTCTAAACTAATTGTCAGAATGTCATTAAATTTTCACACGTATCGTTTGAAGGTTGGTACTATCCAGAAATCATATGGATCTGTCAACAGTGTTGCCATATATATGTCAGATCGGAGATTTATTGAGTGATGTGTTAGTGTGATTCATAACTGTTTTTGCAAAATGCAAATTTGAAAATTTTCTTAAGTTTAAATGATGATATCTCAAAAACTAAAAAAAGTACAGACCTGTGGTTGGGATTTTTGAGTTTTATGAATCATTATTAGTCTAAAACAATTTTTTATATTTTTTTGGGGGGTTAATTTTAATCAACGACCTCAATGTAGCCACAAAAAAAATCCCAAAAAGTTAAAAGAAATTTTTTAAATATTGGTTTATGTAATATCTTCTGTAAGATGTTAAATGGTGTTAGATGTTAAGAATGTTTTTTGTGGAATTATTATGCCGTGATAAATTACTTTTACGAAAATAGAAATAAGAAAATGTGATAAATAACAAAACACATGTAGCTATTATTATACCAGCATGCTAACTAAATCCAATTTAAATATGAAAATTAGAACTCTGCGGAAAAATTTGTTATACCGGTTCAACTAAAAAAGAATAATTTATTTTAAAAAATGAAATATAATTTCATATCCTACGTAGCTAATCCCGTTTTAAGGCACATTAATATCATCAGACATCAAAAGTTGTCCAATAAAGGATCAATACTGTCTGTACTGTACAAATACTATCAATTTTTTTTTGTGTTGTTTGAAAAAAATAATTACCTTTTTTTAATTTAATGTGTGGTATCGAAAGAAAGCTCTTGAGACGTAAGGAACGAGAAGTAGTTTTTTTAAATTTTCTTTACTTTAACACGTTTTTTACCAAAAGTTTACTAAAAAAATATTATCTCGCACCCTTTAACCCAAAGATCTTAAACTAAAATTGTAGGTAATGTACATAATCTGAACCGGACAACTCTTATAAAACTCAATACAACACTCAACAAAAACAAATGGCCATTTGTAGAATACTGCGTCTTCACAGATCAGCGCGTTTTAGAGCTGGCAACGTCGACAAGCAAGAAAAGGATAGCGTCATTGTGTAAACTCATTAGAGAGTATGAAAAAGAACTACTCCATATGCCCTGTACTGCAAACTCACCTTTGAATGCACTATAGTACCAGCAGCAACCTACAAATTTGTCATCGGTCCATCGGACAGGTCTACCTTTAATTTTTGTCTCAAACACTTCCACAACTTCAACAACTACTTTATCAACCACCCTTGAAATTTTTACATAAAAAACAGAAGTTTTCTTTAAGCGTTGAATTTATCAAGTCTTAGCTGTAATCCTTGTTTTACTTTGTTTTGATTGCTTCTTTTATTACGTACTTTCTCGACGTTCCCCCAAATCCTTGACCTTTGTGAGCTCAGGTTGAAAATTTTTCTTGACGTAACTGTATAATTAATTAACTTCTCTTCCACCTTTACACCACGTAAGACGTCTCAATCTCAGAACAAGTGTATAAGGAATATTAATTATTTAAACAATACAAATAACGCTTTGATCTGAAAATTTTAATGAGAGTTACTTCAGAAATTATAAATTTATGAATATTTATATAAACTGTAATGATACATTTGCATAAAAGCATTTTTATGCTATAAAAATATTTTGAAAGTAAATATGCACAAAAAAATTCACATACAGAGTGATTATTTAATGGCGAGACGACGTCATCGAATTTTACGTGCCTTCTAGCAGAATACTATGACTATAATAACTTTGAAGAAAATTTGATTATGAAGAAACAAAGATTATGCGCATGCGCGCATAATCGCCTGCTACGATGTGTATGAAACGGCAAATTATTAAAACTTCCAGTGATGTCGTCTCGCCATTAAATAATCACTCCGTACATACGTATACATATATTAAAATGACTGTTTTTAAAAAATTTAAATTTATATATCAGGTCGCCAAGGATGAAATTTGTAGTTAATAATATTGCCAACTTTAATAGCTTATTATTTGACATTGGCTTTTTTTGGAAATTACACATCTCGCCTGTTTAAAGAAATCATTATATGCTCTAAAATATATCAAAAACTTTTTAAAATAATTAATTTTGTTGAAAATGGAACGGTAGGAAATTCGCACTATTATGAAGTATGAGTTCTTACATGGAACTACGGCATCGCAAATCGCGCGAAACTTTAATAGTGTATTTGGCTCTAGTGTAACTACGCAGCAGACAATATAAAATTGGTTCGCCAAATTCCGTAAAGGTAACTTCAAAACCAGACAAAAAAAAAAAAAAAAAGAAAAACTGGCTCCTCAATCACAGCAGAAATATACTGCAACCAACTGGACGAAATGATGCAAAAACTTAAAGAAAAACAGCCTAGATTGGTCAACAGATCGACTCCATGATCTATTGCATGATAACGCTAGACTGCACACTGCACAAATGACTGTGGCAAAACTACAAGAATTAGAGTTGGAACTTCTTCATCATCCTTCATACTCACCAGACCTAGCCCCCACTGACTACCACTTCTTCCGCAATTTGGAGAACTTTTTAATAGGAAAACAATTTAATTCCGACAATGCTGTAAAACTGGCCTTCCAGGAATTCATTGACTCTCGTCCGCCAGGGTTTTATACCACCGGCCTGAACAACCTGTCGCTTAAATGGTAAGTGTATAGACAATATGGGTGCATACTTTGATGAATAAAATAATTCCTTATATTTGTAAGTTATCAACTTTAAAAAACTGAACGACCCAGGTTTTTTGGTGGTTTAAGGCATTTTCAGAAGAAAGAGAGTTGATTGAAGATCAATCACGCAGCAGAAGGCCTTCATTTTCATGAACCGATGAAAATGTCGACAGAATCCGGGATCTTCTGTGTTCAGATCATCGGTTGACAGTCGGTTGAATCGGTTGAATGATCCGGGAAGAGTTGAATTTGATTCACACTACCGTTCATCAGATTTTGACCAATGAATTGTGGATGAGAAAAATCTACAATTTCAATAAACGAGTTTTTGGCCAATAAAAACATTCCTGTGGCTCCTCAGCCTTCTTATTCGCATAACTTGAGTCCTTGTGACTTTTTCCTCTTCCCAAGACTGAAAAATTACCTCAAGGAACGTCATTTTGGGACACTCGAAAACATTCAAACGTCCGTAATCGACCAGCTGAACGCTATTCCAGTATCCGAGTTCCAGCACTGCTATGAGGATTGGAAGAACCGTCTCCAGCGCTGTGTAGCTTCCCGAGAAAGTTATTTTGAGAGAGACAATATTGAATAGTTATTCTAGTAGAATAAAAAAATAAAAATAATAATAATAATAATAATAATAATAATATATCTCTCTCAAGGAGGAGGAAAAGAGGTCCAAGTATATGGACCTCTTGTCCGAGCTTAGAAAGCTGTATCCCGGGTATAAAGTTAAGCTTGTAGTCCTGATAGTTGGTTTTTTGGGTGGCATGAAAGCCTCCTATCGAAGGGAAATCGAGTCCATTCCCGCCTGTAGATCTTCTGCCAACTCTTTGATCTGCAGGATGCAGAAAGCAGTGCTGCTCGGGTCGCTCCGCATTGTGCGGGCACTGGATCTGGCGTAATTTCCGCGGCTGCATATCGCCAGGGTTTGGGATGCAGTCGTGTGTATTTAGCTCCACTAGTCTCTAGTATGACGCGGCTCAAAAGGTTGCTGAAGTTTGAGATTAGTGGACGCTTGTCAAGACCTGACAAACCCCAAAATAATAATAATAATAATAATAATCAGTCCTGTTACTATAATCAAACAAATAGAGGAGTAGCTAAATAAATATTTTTTCTGTATAATATTTTTAAATAAGCAACCGAACGTTCTTTACACACTTTTGGCAATACTGTATTCAAAGAGATACAAGAAATGAGAGGCGATTGCACTTTTAAACTACTAGTTAAACCATGCGTAAAATTAAATGGTGTTTTGCAGGTTTAAAAATTAAATAATGGTTTAACATTAAAAGATAATGTTATGAACGTTCTTTAGGAAAACTGATAAAACGATATTAACTTGGAAAACTCTTTTTTGCATAATCAAAAGGAGCATTAACCCGGAAATCTTCAGATATAAAGCGACAGAAAATGTCGAAAAGAATTTTCGATAAAAAAGTTTATAAAACAACATGATTTAAAGGCACTAAAGTTGGTCGTTATTTGTCATTTTTTTATCTAAAGAAGACAGGTGTAAATTTACGATATACGTATTTTTTTAAACATTTTTTTTAAGTTAAAAGATTAATGGAACGAAAATAAAAAAACCATTTGTAAAAAATATAATTACTGGGATAAGCCAAAATTTGATTGATATCCCAAAACAAAAACTTAAAATGAGTATTTAATAAAGATATATAACAGCTATGAAATAACATTTTACTTTTATCGGATACAATAAGAAGATTGTTACTGGCTTCTTACCCTGGATTTGATCCTTTGTTAAAGATACAATTGTTTGCTAAAGCCATTGTGATTGTTATATTTCGAGAATTTATATAACACTTTAAATAATTTTGCAAGTTTAAATACAGAATAAATACAATTTCCATAGTTATTATCATTTGCCTTTAGCTATAGAGATGATATGTTTTTGTAAAAAATAAAGAACAAATCTGAAAGAGGTTCATAAAAATAGAAAAACTATTTGTATTAATTTATAAATCAAGGCTCGGGAATAAAACTTAGTATTGAGCAAATAAACAAAAAATTGATGTGAAGTGTGAATTTTCACACATTTCAGGGTTTCGCAGGTATTTAGTAAGTGAATGATGATTATTTGGGATGCCAAAACAAATTTTATGTTAAAATGTTTTTTTATTAATTTTAATTCGAATGCCTAATACCATTATTTGGGTTTCTAAATATTTGCAATATTTTTTTTATATATAGCAAGGTTCATTAAAATTTGGAAAATTGCGCCTACGGCTTCTATTGGTTGTTTAAGCAATAAACTCCGCCCCTCTGATTTCGTATACATTCAAACATAGAATTAAATTATAATTTCAACACTTCCCACTTATGCAACATTTGCCAAAATATAACTAGAATTTTGACAAAATAAAAATGCAAAAAAAAACAGAAATAATAAAAATTGACGGGAATCGAACAGTAGTTTGCAACTTACGAAACGAGAACGTTACCACTGAACTACGGATGTTCACTCGTTTACTGTGTTAAATAGCGGATTAAATATTTTACATATTTTAGTTAAAAACACAAAAAATGCTTTATTTTCCGAAAACATAATCTGATAAAAATTCCTGTTGTACTATTCCGGTTCACACCAATGTACATTACTTAGAATTTTTTCAGATTTTTAGTTTAAACTATCTGGGCTACAGGGTGTGGGACAAAAAAATTTGTGCACAATTTTGGCAAAAATCGCATCAAAATAATTTATTTTGCAAAAATAAAATTTTGATCCTTAATCCACGTACCAAGGGCTTTCATTTGATACCCTACACAGAATTATAAAAGAATATATTTTTTTTTCGATGAGCACATATTTGTTTATATTTTTAGGGGGATATGTTTTTTAGATGTTTTAGTATTTTTCCTATGTGTGGGTCAAAGAATTGTATAAGCATGCCAAATTTCAACTCTCTATATTTAGCCGTTTGGCTACAATTTTTACCGAACAGACAGATAGACAGACGACAATATGACAGTATAAGGGTTTTTTGGTCATACCTACAAAACCCTAAAAATCGATCGAGGGGATAGGCAAAAATAAGGAAGACGGATCAAAGTTATGAGAAAAAATAAGGAAGATAAATCGAGGGGATGAGCAAAATTAAAGAAAATGGGTCAAGGAGATGAGTAAAAATAAAGAAAACAGATCGAAGTGATAAACAAAAATAACCAAGACGGATGAACAAAAAAAAAAAAAAATAGTAAGATATATTGAGGTAAAGTCTGTTCCAAACGGTTAAGCGGAACTAGATTTTGCAATCTAGTTACTTTCATCGTTTAAATCGTGCTTTTCGACCGTTTTGTTTAAGCTTTGTAAATCATACTTACAATAAACATTTTTTGATTAAGATTAATATCATTTTAAAATGTCATTTTCTTTATATTTAGATTTTTTGTGTCATTCTTAATACAAATTTCCCATTTATTTATTTTTTTTGTCATTAAAATATGTAAAAAAAAAATAATTTAATTTTGACATATGTCATTCGTTTCCATGGTTTCATTGTTGGAATTTTAAATTTTGACATTCCAACGTGAAAAATTAAATAACCCAAGCCAGGTCCCTTCTCGTGACAACCTAAAAGAACAAAATTCCCATTTAGTTCCGCCTAACCGTTTGGAATAGAGTGTAATAGCATAAGGAACAAAAGTGGGTTTTTGAGAAATAAATTAATCTAAAGGACAACGCTATAAAATAAAGGACAATTCTTTAATATAAAATTTTTACATATTGCTCATTATTGCTATTGTCAAAACAATTGATCAAGACGCCGTCGTGTCACGACAACAAATTTTGTGTGAATGGAAAAAACACTTTCTTCCTAACTGATAAAAACAGTTTTTAAAAATATGTCAAAACATCAAAAATTAACAATTTCGAAACCATTTATCTGGTAAATTTTTTAGAAACTTTTAAAAATATTTTCAAAACCTCTTATACCCTTTTCACACTAGATCTTTAAGACGATTGAACTTAAACTTCATCGATGTTTAATATCGGTTTGCTTTCACACTTGATGTTTAATTTGAAGAAGAAATCTCCATGTAAAGCTAGTATGTATTGCCAACATAATTTCATATCGTTTGAATTTATTCTGTCATTATTTTGTATATCGAGGTTAGGAGAAGTTTATTTTTTATATTTATTTAAATAATAACGCAAATAATCTTCTCATAACCTCGATATATAAAATGATAACAGCTGAACGTAAATAAAAGAAGAGAAGCACAAATTCAAGGAGTATTTTTTTATAATGGGAATTAAGTTGGCAATGCGGGCGAAGTTTAAGACGCAGATCTCTGTCTTAAACATCGGTCGTGTTTAGACGAGGCCGTACGGTTTCACATTAGCGTTTAAAGATCCATTCACTTAAACATCCGATCTTAAAGATCTAGTGTGAAAAGGGTATTAGCTATTTTAGTCACTATCTTGAAACTAATGGCTTTATGTCAAGCGAAAATATGACAAGGAAAGCACATTGTTAATCCCCGATAAAGATTATGATATCATAAAACAAATAACAATAGAACACAAGAATAGAATAATAAATAGATGAATAATTTTGGTAATTACGGAAGTCGTTTGGTTTATTATTTCCTACGACATGAATATAAAATTTTAATACGAACAAAACAATACTTCAAATAATTCCATGATGAAAAACAATTTATTTTTATATTTTTAAAGCTTTCAAGTATACAAAAAATACGCGTATTGAGAGATTATACGAACAAAATAAATTAAGAATAAAAAGAATATGTCAAAATAAAATAAGCTGGAATTATTTTCATCTTGTTCATGAACTTCGAGATATCAGTGCCAACATATATTTATAGGTACTCTTGACTCTTAATATATATAGAGTCTCCTGCTTCCAGGGGGCGCTTACGGCTTAAGTTGACAAACAATGAATGTTACCTTAATAAGAACTGATTATTTCAGAAAGTCACCACTTGGATTTTAAAAATGAGGACCTTTCTTTTACGCCACCACTTGGATTTCAGAAGTGAGGACATTTTATTTTAGGAGATTACTTGTATACAGGGTGTTATATTTTAGTGGAGTCAGCAAATATCTCGCTTACTTATTAAGTTAGTAATTTATTTCATATAACATGATTTATACAGCAACATGTAAGCTACTTGATGACGGATGTACATTCATGATACCACCGGTTTATTAGAAATTAATATCAACTTTGAAATTGCAACGGAACATACATTTTTTTACAAATTTGAAAAGTGCATCAAATTTGCTTTACAATCATGTAAAATAATCCATATGTTTAAAATATCCATACATTATTAAAAAGTAAAATGGCAGGCACTTTTTTATACACCTAGTCG
The DNA here is from genome assembly GCA_963971575.1 of Liopterus haemorrhoidalis. Classification (NCBI taxonomy): domain Eukaryota; kingdom Metazoa; phylum Arthropoda; class Insecta; order Coleoptera; family Dytiscidae; genus Liopterus; species Liopterus haemorrhoidalis. The sequence goes on along the minus strand of OZ020622.1, from coordinate 6,262,824 downwards.
AAAAAAGAATAGTGAGCCATGATTAAAACTTAACGAGGGATGTTTCCTACATTCTGGGAATTATGCTATAATTAAATTACGCAGAACTTATAGGCAATGTTATTGGTGCCAGACAAGTCTTGACATGTTTATGCAACTATCTAGTGCAATATTGTTCAGTCTGATTTAGGTGTTCGACTGATATAGACGCGTTTGCATAGTACTGTTTTTGTAACCATGGAAGACGCAGCAAAATCTCAAAGAGCAATAATTTTCTTTTTGTGGAAAGAAGGTGTAAAAACATCAGACTAACTAAAACAATTGTAAACCTGTATTTATAGGTTGACAATTATTACTGAGTATTTACTCAGTAATAATTGTTCTAACCTTTATTATTAGCAAGTTTCATTGTAGTACCATTGTAAATATTTCATTTTCGAAAGACCGTTTCTCAAAAACTATATGACCGTAGGTCCATATACGGTTGGAATTGAAATCCCGAGGTCTTAACGGCCCTAAAGCCGTTATATACAGAAAAAATATGAGAAATCCATTAAAAAAAAATTTTTTTTTTCATGTTTCCTAACTTAATCTCTTATAATAAATAAGCAATGCTTAAACAGTTTATAACTATGTATATAACTAAAATATATATTATGTAACTAAATTAATTCAACCATAAAAATATTTGTAATTTTAGCAAGTTTGCAAAATAGGGCTTCTAAATCTTAATCTAGTTAATAATTAGAAGCTTTGACGCCAGTGTTGAAGAAAATTAACAGAAAAGCAAATATACTAACATGAAGAACAAATATTAAGCTTCAAGATTAAGTGAACTTTCAGTCAAAGATGAACTAGTTACTGCGCAAGCAAATAGCTAATTTCATTATGTGGCAATACATTTTTGAGGTTATGTAAACACATTTACAATAGTTGTAACTCTGAACAATGATTCCATTAAGCATCTCAAAACATTCGAAATATGGGTATTCCGAAGAATACGACCATTTTCAACAGCGCCAATTGCAAATATATTAAGAAGGAATCGCTCGAATACGCTATTATGGACAAATTATTGTACTAAACACTGCAGTACAGTTTGAACTTACGAGGGTTGCTCTTTATATTTCGAGATTTGAGATCAAAAACAATTATTTATCAACAAAAGTGACATTATTGTTTTTCAAAATATTCTCCATGAAGATCAATACACTTTTGCATGCGTTTGAATTAGATATGGGAATTTCAGCTCAGATTGCGGAACCGGATCAGTGGAGGTCGTTCAGTTTGCTGAGCCGGCTCATTGACCCGGCTCAGTGATCCGGCTAAGTAAACATGTTCCCGAGACACAGGTCGATCAGTTGTCGGTCGTTCGTTCAATACGATTGTTGGTTTTCAATATGTACGTAGAACGTCGCTCAGCCGGCTCTTGAATTATATGATCAAGTTAAATAAATAAAAATCTATAGAAGTGAATTATCTAACATTTTTGCCGGGTTAATGATAAACAAACAGTTCACTTTATGTAGCTACTGTATTTTAAACCAGATGTGTTAAGTTTATGGCGATGTTAATTGCCCTTATAAATCGGACATCAGGGATTTGGGCAATATTTTTAATATTTTTATATAGTATGGTTGTAAGAAAGTACAGACTAAGCCTATTAGTTTCAAATAGACTGCCCTACAAATTGATGACAAGATACACTTTATGATAATACATTACAAGCCGAGTTCTAGCGAAGTTAAATATGACATCGATCCAGATCCGGATCACTCCGGTCACTGCTCACAATCGCCCGATCAATCGTATCCTTGAAACTTGAAATTATGCAGTAAGCCGTGAGTTGGATCATTTTAATTTGGTGAACCGTGTCACTTCGGTCAGTGTACTGAGCCGGTTCGTTCATGAACGACCCATCTCTAGTTTAAATCAATTTTCGAAGCACTTTTTCCACTCCGATTGAGGCACTTTGTGTTATATGGGATCCGACGCGAACAAATCTTTGTGACGGCCAAATGTTCATGCAATAGTGAATGAATGCTGGTCCCACTATTGCCCAAGGATACCTCAATCTCACGATAAGTCACATGACGATCTGGCAGTATCAGTTCATGCACAGTATCAATGTTTTCCAAACAACAACCGATTTTGGACGACCTTCGCGAAATTCGTCCTTAAGCGAACTACAGCCACGATTGAAGTCTGCAAACCATCGATAAACAGCAGTCCTTGATGGTGCTTCATCGCCAAAAGTCGAATTAAGTTCATCGATGCACTGTTGTTGGGTTAATCCACGTTGAATGTTGTAAAAAATATTCCCTGGCAAATGTTCACAATTTAATTCCATTTTTAGCCGAGATGAATATATTCAAATTACTGTAAACAATACAAATAGCGCTCGTACGTCAAAACGTTCTGAGTACATATATCAACAAAATGTCAAACTTTACGATAGAAGTGTCAGTTGCCAGATGGCAGCACTAGTTTAGCGCAATCCCGAAATATAAAAGGTAACCCTCGTATTATCAGATTAAGATGAAATACTTGTGTGGATGAAATAAAGTTTTTAAGTGCGCAGTGCAATAAATTGCTAACAATCTTTTAATTTAAGTAAATATTTTCTGAAATTTAAATTGGGAATTTAAAATTAAAAACTCAGCTTTTATTAAAAATCGATTTGCTAAAACAATATTTAACTTTACTGTTTGCACACAGAGTTTTCAAATAGTTTCCATTCCCAACCCGATCTTATTGGGATGTAATGGGAAAGTTTCTATTCGTTCGTAAAACTGCACAAAAAAGTTTATAACACAATTACAGCGAAATAAAGTTAAAGTAAATGGAAAAAAAAATGAATTTGCATTTTTTCAATTGTCTAGAAATTTATTAATTAATTTAAAACTTACTTTAATCTATATACAAACGAGATTGAAATGTTAACAATGATGATAGGTGGACTACAAAAATTCTCGAATGAATATTCCGAGAGTAGGATAGAAGTAGACTCATCTACGAGATTGTCGGACTTATAATGGTCATTCAAGTTAACTATGCAATGACGTCAGACTTGGTTAATTTAATTACCAATATTAAAACATAATACATACAGTTGTTACATTTGGCTTCCACAGGTTGGTAGCCCTTTCGTACTTTGCAACATCTTCTGGACAGTCAGATTAAATTTACGCTTTATTTTTGTTAGTTAGTTACTTAAAATGTTTGGCTCTCAGCAACGGTGGCGGCGCTAGCGCGGCTTCGGAGGTGGGGGGGGTGGTGTTTGAAAAGTGGTCCGGCCCCCACAGAATTGTTTGTAGAAAAATGTATTTTAGAAGTGAGGACCTTTTTTTTAGGTCATCACTTGTATTTGGCCAATCATATAAAAATAAATTATATTAATATTAAATATGTAATACAAATTAAAAATGTAATAAAAATCAATTTTAATGTGAAGTATGGGCTTGTTTCTTCGCACATAATTCATTAAATCGCGGTTTATATGAAGAAAGAGCCACTCTTATATCGTCTTCCACTATTAACCGTGCGCGATATTTTGTTTTAATAACAGCTAATGTGGAAAATCCTGCGACCCGCGAATCCTGGTGAATCTTGTACGACCCCCAAGCGGGTCGCGCCCCCCACTTTGGAAATCGCTGATTTAGAGGAATACAAAATTATTTATAAGTTACAATAAATAAATCAATAAATAATTGTATTTTAAACAATGTTGTAGATTACAATCAGCTGTTGGTGAGTCATTTTAATGACGTCTGTTCTGAGTTTTACGATTGACACTCAGAATTTTTGTGTTTTTCAATTAAATTTGACATAGTTCTCGGACTCTTAAGGGTCTGCGGACCCCTGGTTAAGAAACACAGTATCAACAGTCTGTCACTTCTTGTTCCGATTTTGGAATTTCTGACTGCATTCTAAAAATGTGCTCCCACAATTTGTCTTGGATTTGTGAGTATATTTTGTTATTATTTCCCAAAGGGTGACCTCCATTTGTCTCTCTTTTCCTTCTGTCTCTCTTAGGCACAGTAAGTCGTATTGACTTTTGGTTTTCAAGAAAATATAAAATAAATAATGTTCTATAAGAACTTGAAATTTATAAGTTCCATTAATAAGAAAAAAGTTGGCAAGAAGATATTTTTTTCCAGAAGTTTTTTGTCTGCTTATAAAAGAGAAATGAGTCAGCAAGCAGACAGTACATATTCGGGCAGGAAATTGTTTCTATGGTAGCGAACAGAATCACGGTAGCGAATTCTTAAGTAGTTAACGGTTCTAGTAAAAGTAAATTCTTTAGATTGCTAATTATTGTATGTGTGTATGTATGTATGTATGGTAGACTGTTGTACCTTGAAAATAATGTACTTTGGAACAGCTTTTAAGTTTATGCCTTCTCTATCATCTAGCGAGGTGACGTTTGGAATGGCGGCGACCGACCCGTACGGTCGCCGGTAAATCTGAAAACGCCGGTGAAATCTGACTATATCACTTTTGACCGCCGGCGTATATATGGGGAAAGGATATCTGAGGATACCTCCCGAGCGAGAATGACGGCCTCTATGCGAAATATGTAGTGTAACTATGACAATAGGCTGTGTTTTTTTAATTATTATTATTATTATCAGTTCGCTTGCGATTAAGTTATTTTAAAAAAAAGTATTTTACTAAATGTGCGTGGAGCGTACTGCAGCGAGGTTATATCGCTGTTATAGTCGAGCAAAGCGACGCGTTCAAACAATTTTGATTTCTCTGCTATCATATTTGCTAAAATAGTTGTTTAAAATGAATATTGAGGCATTTATAGTAGGTTTTGATTGAAATTTGTCCAATTTTTTACCAATTTATGTTGAATTTTTTCCAAAATATAATTAAACGTTGAAATACTCATGCGAAAATAAGAATGAAACTTTTCTGGATGCTCGCGGAGCATATACAAATGATGAAATTCACCATGTATATGTCTACTTTTACTTATTCTGTTAACATTGCACCTTCCAGTGTGTTTATTTTTATTTTTTAGTAAATACCAAATTTTTATTGTGATTTCTGTTAGTAAAAAATCCATTACAATTTTGTAAACTTTCTGCTCGATTTTAAACGCGTCACTATGTGTAGACATTCTTTTATAAGCGCGACATTCTTTCGCCGCTTCGCTCACCGCTTTCATCGCTGCTTTGCTCTCTGCTTCACTATGTGCTTAGCCTAAGTGAGCTGCTGTCAGAGTACGTCGCTCCCCACCAGTCAGTTGTGACTGACCGCACACCTCAAGCCCCGCTAGCACCCAGAAACTTAGCGTTACGTTAAGACACACAGGAATTAGGGCTTTTATATATATAATAATAAAATAAACAATTTTTAAGAGACAATCCATTTTATTCTGTCAATGAATTCTTGTCTTATAAATTTTAACACGCTTGCTAGCTAGTCTCTCTGAACTCCTGTTTTAATATTTAGTGTAGGGCTGCCATACGTCCCGGTTTTGAGGTTTGTGTCCCAGTGTCCCGGTCCAAGAGTCATTTGTCCCGGTCGATTTAAAATTTATGCATATTAAAAAAATATTTTGCGATGATATTGTAGATATACATATATACATACTATATATAAATTATATAACAGATTCTAGGTCCGAAATGTTCCGGAGTAATGCCGAGTACCAGTCAGCTAGTCACTAGCTGACTGGTACTGACAGATGAGCGCAATTCGCTTTCTATTGACACCATGAAAAGCATAATTCAATGTGTTTTAAATTATAAAATGTCATGCATTGAATTCAATAATTATATAAAAGGGGAAAAAGAACTGCTCCAAAAAACGAAAACATCGGAGAAGTATGATTGGGCAAAGAAGAGCGATGATAAAGAAGCCACCGAAGTCGGGGAAGGGGGAGAGTAAAGGCAAGAGAAGAATGGAATGTAAGGTTCTATTTGGTTTTATTAAATTGAATCGCCCATTAATTTATATTATATTATTTTAGATTTGATAAAGACGCATCCACAAAAAAAAACATCAAATTTTTCCAGTCAAACTGAGTGTTCCAAAATGATTCACCATTGATCCCAACATTTTGCTCTTGGAATACCTATTATCAATCTCTACTTTAATTTTTTTTTTTTGTCTTTAAATTTTTTTATTTTTTTAAAATATTGTGCAATTTTTTATAATAAAGGTATTATTGTCGATAAAAGTTTGGGGGGGGGGTCCCGGTCTGTAGTCCGACAATTATAGCAGACCTAATTTAGTGCTATATTTATTTATTTTTTCTTCTATTTTAAATTATTATTTTGTGTATATTATGTGTAATTACGACTGACTAAACAATTTATGTATTGTAACATAGTCAATCAATTATATTATGTTATTATTTATCAACTCCATTATCACTTTTGTCATACATTAAACAACAGGTATTAAATTTCAATATTATTATTATTATACGCTTCGTATAATATGATTTTGAAATGTATGAAATGATTTTGTCTACTGAATTTCGTTCATGGAGACATCAAAAACAAACAGAAGTAACAGTTATATTTAGTTATGTTTATTTCCAGCCACCCCATGCACTTCTGTCGCCGTGTGACATACCTAACCTTACTTTCTCGATGCACTCTTGTGCAAGGTTAAATATATTAATAGAAACATCATGCATCAAACCCAACTCCAGCAGACAGTAATTTTTCAAAGCCTTTTCGTTTCAATATTTTACAGGTATAAACTTGTCCCTTAACAAATATCTTTCCTACATTTCCTCTAAGGAATGTAGCATGCGTTCTTACAATTTGTAAGACATAATTTTTAAGAAAATATGTTTAGTTTGTCTTGTAAACTTGAAATAAAATGTTGTACGCGAGCTGAATAAAACTGGCAAAGAATACCCGATGGACTACTCTGCCCCTTTTCCATTTTATACACACATGAGATGAGTTCCAAAATAATTCACATATTTAATAATTAATACTGAATATTGGATTTTATTTTTTTGTGCATAATATTGATTGAAGTTCCTAGAAAACACGCACCCTTTCCCTTTCGAAATTAAAAGCTAATAACACACGCATTTCCTGAATAATAAAGGGTTTTCGACCTCAATAAACCCAAACAAAAACTGTAATAATAATGCTCAGCGAGTTGGGGATAGATATACACTATCGACCATAAGTAGAGAAACAAAACTATTTTTACCGACCGCCAACATATATAATACCCTTTTCACACTAGATCTTTAAGATCGGATGTTAAAGTGAATGTATCTTTAAACGCTAATGTGAAACCGTACGGCCTCGTCTAAACACGACTGATGTTTAAGACAAAGATCTGCGTCTTAAACTTCGTACGCATTGCCAACTTAATTTCTATTATAAAAAAATACTCCTTGAATTTGTGCTTCTCTTCTTTTATCTATGTTCAGCTGTTATCATTTTATATATCGAGGTTATGAGAAGATTATTTGCGTTATTATTTAAATAAATATAAAAAATAAACTTCTCTTAACCTCGATATACAAAATAATGACAGAATAAATTCAAACGATATGAAATTATGTTGGCAATACATACTAGCTTTACATGGAGATTTCTTCTTCAAATTAAACATCAAGTGTGAAAGCAAACCGATATTAAACATCGATGAAGTTTAAGTTCAATCGTCTTAAAGATCTAGTGTGAAAAGGGTATTAAGGACAAAATTACTGTAGCTGATGACAGCACCGGAGATTTAAACATCAAGTGTGAAAGCATACCGATCTTAAACATCGGTGAACTTTAAGTTCACTCGTCTTAAAGATCTAGTGTGAAAAGGGTATAAGGGAGGTATTGTGATCATACCGATTTTGACATTTCAATGGATCTCCACGAATTGAAGTCCCTACATAACGTTTTGACTAATTTTAGCATGATGTCTGTCGGCCTGTCTGTATGTCTGTCGGTTTGTCTGTCGGTCCGTGTACACGTGCAGGGCAAATTCGGCTAAAAGAATTTTCTATGAAACTTCATATTTAAGCTTTTGACATCAATGGCACGAGTTGATCAACTTTTAGTAAAAATCGGTTAACTAGAAATGGGAGTTTGCTCGTTTCGGTTTTAAGATTCTTGCGAATATTTCAAAATATTTCGAAAAAAATTATTTAACAAAAGTTGCTATAAAAGCAATAACTAACAACTTTTATTTGAGACATTCTGGCCTGTGAAACATATTTAGAATTCATATACACAATGTTTTAAGGTAGAGGGAACACATTTTTTCTCAAAACCGCGATGTGTAAGTTGGTAAAAAAAGATCTAAGTTGCCCAGCAAACATTTTTATACGGGCCAGTACTGGTAAAGCACATACTCCCCGGCATTGAAAGTAATGGGCCAGTACCCCGGTGTCTCCGTGGCCGTTACTGGCCCATTGATGTATCAGTTGCTGGCCCAGCAACGGTAAAGTGCAAAATAATCGCATTAGTTGCAAGATTTATTTCTGATGGTTTTAAGTAAAAAGTATGAGTGAAGAAGAGTGCTTATAAAATGCTGGTAAAGTACTTCGTATAGGCGGAATGCGAAATACAAATGTGAAGTACATTATTAATACTGGCGTTGCACTTACTTTTGGTGCCAGTAATTTACCAGCATAAAATCAGTTTGCCAGCATTCGGCCGTTAGTTGAATTTTTGCTGGGTGACTATAATGACATTCAAAATGATTAAAAAATTTTCGCTTTCAAATTATACTTCCAAGTACCTACGCAGTTAAAAAAATTGAGCTAAGGCTACCGGCCTAAATTCACCAACACATTCACACTAACAACTCGCCGCTGTTGCCCTTTCCAGTTCATTTTTATTACTTGTGTGTATAAATACATTAGAAATAGCTTGTGGCAACACTGTACCGGGACACTAACGTGTAGTGTCCACAGCGTTGTTTACTAGATCTAATTTTTTAAAACCTAACACTTATCTAAAAAATCTTTGAATTAGAATTAATAAAAATAAATATACGCAGATACATTTAGCTAGTTTAATGCAATTTTAAAGTATAAATAAGATTTTAAATTCAGTTTTCCTTATTAAAATTTTAAAATCTAATTTGTAGAGAAATTTACTCTATTACAAATATTTACAAAGTAAATATTTTGTTATATTTATGAAATGCGCTTCCTGATATCTTGCTCTGATAAACAGTAAATAAAAGAGGAATATTGACCTTCCCTTTATTTATAAAATGGTTCGTTCTAATCAATACATCAATGACTCATGTCAAAAATATGAAACTTCAATTAGACCTTTTCATAAATATGTAAATGAACTTGCTTGAAACAGGGTCAATCCGAAAATGTTACAATACTTTGTTTGAAGCAAATTTAAAAACAGTTTTTATATCAAATTTTTATTTAATTTAGTAGGTACCGTACTATAAAGAATACAGGAGCGCTTGAGAGGGGGGGGGGAGCTCACGGACTCACTTTACTCTTTAGCTCTTGAGTTATCGTCTTTTTCATCCGTGTAGTTTTGAAAATTTGCAAATAATACGAGGTGCTTAAATTAAGTAACCGGAGTGATTTAATTTTTTTTTTTATTCGAATAGAATTACAATTCAACATTATCTCCCTCAAAATAACTTCCTTGGGAAGCTACACAGCGCTGGAGACGGTTCTTTCAATCCTCATAGCAGTGCTGAAACTCTGATACTGGAATATCTTTCAGCTGGTCGGTTACGGACGTTTGAATGTTTTTGAGTGTCCCAAAATGACGTCCCTTGATGTGATTTTTCAATCTTGGGAAAAAGAAAAAGTCACAAGGACTCAAGTCAGACGAATAAGGAGGCTGAGGAGCCACAAGGATGGTATTACGTTCCCAATTCATTGGTTAAAATTTGATGAACGGTAGTCTGAGTCAAATTCAAGTCTTCCCTGATCATTCTGACTATCAACCGACGATCTGAACGCACAAGATCCCGGATTCTGTCGACATTTTCATCGGTCCTTGAAGATGAAGGCCTTCCGCTGCGTGATTCATCTTCAATCAACTCTCTTCGTTCTGAAAATGCCTTAAACCACCAAAAAACCTGGGTCCTTGACAAAACACTGTCTCCGTAGACCTGCTGAAGTTTTGCAAAAGTTTCTGTTGCACTGTGCCCAAGTCTGAAGCAAAACCTGATAGTACACCGTTGCTCGAAATGAATGTACGATTTTTTCGATTATTAAACAAAATTTATTTCTCTCAGATTTAGTTCAAATTATGTATACTTGTGTATTTTGAATCGTAGATCTCCAAAATAATCTCAATTTCAAACTACGGTTTACTATTTATGAATAAATTTTAAAAAAAGAACGACAGAAAATGACCATATTTCAAATAATAGATATGAGAGGGCCCTTTAAATATATTTTTTAGTCTCCCCTACCCTAAAATTAGTCTATTTTTCTGTTTATTATTTCTGAATCCGACCCTGTTGTTATTTTTTCCAATAGAAACATTCTGGAAATATTGGAAAGCAATCTCCTCTTGCGAAAACATCAAAATATTCACAATTCTGTTCAAAACTCGTGATTTACAAGTACCAAACGATGTGAAAAATTATTCCCAAACGTTTGAAATTAAATTCCACTTTCAAAATCGCAATTTTAGTAAAAAAAAAAATGCATTTTTCAGTGTGTATTCTGGTGAGAATGGGATGTGTAAATAAAGAGAAAGGAATAGGATGAAATGAAGGAGGCTCTAAGGAGTTGAAATACAACAGTAGAGTCCCTCAGGACTTGAAAAAATAAGGATAAAGTGGATGTTGAAAAAAAAAGAAGAAAAACTTTACTCTTAAAATAATATTTCAAATATTTGTTTTAACAAAGATATATGTACTATATAGTTCTTATGGAATGATAATATTTTTCTTATTTAAATAATTTTAAACGAATTGAGGTCCCTACATAACGTTTTGACTATTTTTAGCATGATGTCTATCGGTCTGTCTATCTGTCTGTCTGTCTGTATGTCTGTCTGTCTGTCTGTATGTCTATCTGTCTGTCTGTCTGTCTGTCGGTCTGTGTACACGTGCAGAGCAAATTCGGCTAAAAGGATTTTTATGAAACTTCATATTTAAGCTTTTGACATCAATGACACGAGTTGATCAACTTTTGGTAAAAAACGGTTAACTGGAAATGGGAGTTTACTCGTGCCGGTTTTAAGATTTTTGCAATATAAACAGAAAAATATTTCGAAAAAATTTATTGAACAAAAGTTGCTATAAAAGCAATAACTAACAACTTTTATTTGAGACATTTATTGAAAAAACGAAAAAAAAATTGAAAAATTTCTCAATTTTTCATACTTCTATGTAACGTTTCCGTGGTCATGATAAATAATATCTCTGTTAGAAAATATTAGACCAAGTTATTTCTACTCTGCTGCTAGAATGTATTTTATATAAGTACTTTATGATGGCGGTCGGTCCTGTGGTGGCCACAGCTGATTTTTTCATACTTACCGACCTTAATATATAAGGGGCAAGTATTGTAATCGCGAAAATTTTCGATGTCGAGATTTTGACTGATGACCACGTTTCATGTGTATACACGATAACTCGAAAACGGTTTAACTTAAAGAGTTCGTTCTGGTACTAAAAAATTCTCCTAATAATTCGGAAGAACCCTATTGTTTTTTATTAAAATCCGAAACCGGAAACGGAAGTTTATAACATTAAAATTTAAAAAAAAATCGTAACTAGTAAACCAAGCCTTGGACAAAAAATTGTATAGGACATAATTTGATGTATTTTTGAAGATTTACCTAAATCTTTTTTTTTTTTTTTAAATATATATATATTTTTTTTTATGGGAGGGCAAGTCTAGCGGAGGTCTTCCTTCGCCACTGGTTTTGAAATGGATCCCCCAGAGCAATTTTCTGTGTGCGCGCCTGTTACCTTTGCTCCGCCATTTTCTGGCAGGACCAATCAAATATATTGGCCAGTATGTCACCACTGTGATAAATAGAGCCAGTGTAATTCATTGTTTTCCTTCAAACACTCAAATAGAGTATCTTGCAGAATTTCTATTTTTAATTTCTGGAGTTGACTAAATCTCAGGTGTTAATTATCTATAAAATTTCGTTGAAATGTTAAAACATTGAAAGCTATTAGCGTCCGTATAGAGTTTAAAAGTTCCCCCCAAGTATCAGACAATAGAACAAGCTATTAGTTAACCCAGAAGAAGGTCGTAAAAAGAAAACGTTCATCGCTAACGGTTCCGACTTAAATATTGATCTGAAAAGGTGGCTGTGACGTCACTAGACGCCGCACACAGAACCGCAGCATCGTATCCATAGTTCCGGATTATGCTATGTGTCCGGATTTGTCCGGAGTTTCGCGGAACGATTACAGGAAACTGAAAACTGTCATCATAGACTTATGTTGACAGTTGAGATAATATAGTGGAAATTTGAATGATGATAATGTATGTATTTTGAAAGAAATAAATTTATTACGGTCTTGATGGTTATAAAAAATGATATGGGTACTGTCACTGACATATATTTACAACTTAGAGAAATGTTTTTGTCATCCCATCTCATATGCTAACCAGATTATTGTTAAACCTGGTTTATATAGGTTCATAACTTAATGCATAGCATATTAATACAAAAAGGTATCAGTGGCGTAGCGTGGTATTCTTGCGCCCTAGGACAACCAGGTAAATCAGCGCCCCTAATTGGAAATCACCAGGACTGGGGCGAGGGTCTTTGTTTGGCGCCCTTATACAGACAGAGCAAAATTTCAAGAGAAAACCTAAAAAAAAGGTCCACACTTCTAAATTTCAAGTGAAGACCTAAAATAAACTTGGCGCCCTCTGAATGCCGGCGCCCAGGTCATTTGTACCCCCCCCCCAACGCTACGCCACTGTCTATGAGTGAAACAAATTGTATCTCTTTTTCTATTTCTAGCTTTGTCTGTGAACAAATGATACGGCTCTATTCAAAAATAGAAATTTTAATGCTATAGTTCTCTCCCATTGAACCATATTTTTTTTATTTATTGAATTGGCGGCACAACAGGACAGTGTCCCAATAATAGTGCAACACTGATACAAAAAAAAATTACAGTGTACATGTAAAATATTAATTAATTTATACAAAAACAAAAATAATATAGAATAGACAAAAAAAAAATAATAATAATAATAATAAATAATAATAATAATAACAATTAAATTACGCAAAATAAAATTTTATACAAAATTTACTATAAATAATAGTTTTAAAGACAATTTTTTATGACCTTTTTAAAAGTAAGAATATTTGAATCGAAAATATCTGGAAAATATTCCAATGCGGAATATTTATTGAAAATTAAACATAATCTGTTAACAGGCGAATTATACGCCGAATTAGTGCGGTTACGTGGTAAGGAAAAGAGATCATTAGTTCTAGTATTATTTACGTGAAACATTAGAATGTTTAAGATTTCTGGGCAATCAACTACATTATTAACAATTTTAAACAGAAATGACAAATATAGAAATAACCGTCTTTTCTCAAGAGACATTATATTGATATTTGAAGTAGGAAATTTCCGACTGTAATATTTAACAAATCTATCCTGAATATTCTCAATACGGTTTATATAGGTAATATAGTTAGGACACTAACAAATCGTAGAAAACTCAAGATGACTTCTCACTAGAGTGAAATATAATGATAGTATAGTCTTGCATTTCACAAAAGGTTTACTAACTCTTAATAAAAATCTTAACATTCTGTATAATTTTTGTATTATTGTATTGATATGAACATCAAATATCAATTTCTAAAATAACCCCGAGATCCCTAATTTGTCTAACAGTAGATACACAATATATTGACTGCCATTTATTACATACTCATAATTCAGCACGTTTCTGTTCCTTGTAAATAATATCTTATGATATTTATTTATATTTAATTTCAATCTATTCATTTTTGAATATTCAACCAATCTATCAATATCTTCTTGGATATTTTTACAGTCATTAAAATTTTCTACTTTTCCAAAAATTTTCAAATCGTCAGCATACATGATAAATCTAGAGTTTAGGAAACATTGAGATATGTCATTAATATAGATATTAAAAAGTAAAGGAACCAAGTAAGATCCTTGAGGCACACCGGATGTAATTTTTATATATTCTGAAGAAAACCCATTTACTACCACAGATTGTTCCCTATCAGCCAGATACGAATTAAACCATTTCACAAGACTGCCATGTACACCGATAGTAGAAAGTTTTGACAATAATAAGTTATGATCAATAGTATCAAATGCTTTACTAAAGTCAGTGTAAATTGAGTCAACCTGTATCCTTTTGTCCATTGACTTTAGAATAAAATCAACATATAAAACTAAATTCTGCTTTAAAAATGATTGCTGAAATTGCTGAAAAATTATGTTTTAATTAACCGTGATCTGTCAACTAAAGTCTCCTTTACTATACAGTTAAAGCCCTAATGTAGTACAGTTTCCGTGAGTTGCAAGTTTTAGAAAAAATGAGAAATTTCAGTTAATATAACGCCGGTTTGTAGGCAACCAGTTCAACAGTAATGTTGTACAAGTAGTGTATTTTAAAATTTTGATTAAAAATATCTTAATTCCACAAATAATGAACACAAGCTGCGCTAAAACCTGTTTTAAATATTTTTCCGTATAATTTCCTACAGTAAATAATTTTTAATTAATTTTCATTGTTTGTCACCTTAAGCCTAAATTTATTGGTTAAGGTAAACTGGGACTTTGTTCTTAATTGAATTTTGATTAACTTTTTGTACAAGGGTTGTCTGACCTAACAAGCGAAACGTGGGTAGGATAAACCTAACATTTTACTAAATTAGTTTCAGGAAAACATGGTTAGATCAATTTAGATTTATTAACTTCAATTTATTATGTTGCGTCTATATTAGTGAACCGATCCTGTAATCGCGATATGCAACGTTTTGGTATGGTGATGAGATTACGCACATAAGCCGAACGGATCGCAAAATGCCAGACCTGATCTAAAGTCCCTAGATGAAGGACTTTTTACCTGATCCGCTCTGTTCAATTTTTGATGCCAACACAAAGGAATTCGCTGTACTTGTTGAGATGTGTTCTTGGTACTTTTGAAGCTTGCGAGCATGGATGAAAATTTTACATAACCAAAAGCAGTGGTCTTCAACCTTCTTAAATCTGCGGAACCCTACAGTTTCCTAATAGTCACCACAGGACCGACCGCCATCACAATGTACTTGTATAAAATACATTCTAGCAGCAGAGTAGAAATAACTTGGCCTAATATTTTCTAACAGAGATATTATTTATTATGACCATGGAAACGTTGGAAACGTTACATATAAGTATCAAAAAATAGATAAGAAAAATTTTTCAAAATTTTTTCGTTTTATCAAAAAATATCTCAAATAAAAGTTGTTAGTTATTGCTTTTATAGCAATATTTGTTAAAAAAAAAATTTCGAAATATTTTTCTGTTATGAAATATTTGCAAAAATCTTAAAATCGACGCGAGTAAACTTCCATTTCTAGTCGACCGATTTCTAGTCGACCGAGTTGATCAACTCGTGCCATTGATGTCAAAAGCTTAAATATGAAGTTTCATAAAAATCCTTTTAGCCGAATTTGCTCTGCACGTGTACACATACAGACGGACGGACAAACAGACAGACAGACAGACAAACAGGCAGACAGACAGACAGACTGACAGACATCTTGCTAAAAATAGTCAAAACGTTATGTAGGGACCTCAATTCGTGGAGATCCATCGAAATCTCGAAATGTCAAAATCGGTATGATCACAATACCTCCCTTATACATGTTGTCAGTCGGTAAATAGATACTTTTTTTCGAGAAAAATTTTTCGAAATATTTTTTGTTAAATATTCACAAAAATCTTAAAATCGGCACGAGTAAACTCCCATTTCTAGTCAACCGATTTTTACCAAAAGTTGATCAACTCGTGCTGATGTCAAAAGCTTAAATATGAAGTTTCATAAAAATCCTTTCAGCCGAATTTGCTTTGCACGTGTACACAGACAGACGGACGGACTGACGGACGGACGGACGGAAAGACAGACAGACAGACAGACAGACAGACAGACATCATGCTAAAAATAGTCAAAACGTTATGTAGGGACCTCAATTCGTGGAGATCCATCGAAATCTCGAAATGTCAACATCGGTATGATCACAATACCTCCCTTATATATGCTGGCGGTCAGTAAAAAAAAAAAATGTGTTAAAATATATATTATGGTATTATTAGAAATATATGATACACGGTAGAAAAAATCTAACTGCAACCTTCTTGTCGTGCCTATTGATTTAAAGGATTTAAAACCAACACTTGTAATTGTGTTATGTAGTGACAGCCATTCATCGTTTGGTCTTCTAATAATCATCATTCTCTGACTAAATATTAACAAAACCCTGAAATGTGTGAAAATTCACACTTCACGTCTATTTTTACTTAAAAGGAAAGCACCTAAGCTCCAACATTCGTCGTTCGATGTATATATTTTATCTTACCGTTATATTTCCCCTTTATTTATTTGTGTGTATTATATTATAGCAACTCCCCTTCGATTTTCTCGTTCTAATTACTTTAAATGTCATTTGCACGACTCCATTTCCCAGTGACCTCTTTAAATGGCAAAAGGAAATTTAAATTGATTATTAATTCACAGTTAGAAATGCAACAAAACAATAAACAGTTTACCACAGTAAGGGCTAGCTCATGCAACGAATACATAAAAAGGATATTGACTTGTGTATTCATATTGACCGGCTACTGGCTACCGGTTACACACCCACGAAGCGTAGTTTATAGGTATTTCATCTATTTTTAACTTGGAAAGGTTAGGTAGGCAACCAGGTTGACGCCGATGTTATTCTGGGCGCAACATCACAACGATCAGGCGTCAAAACATTTACTTTTTAATATTAAAATCTGGACAAAACTTATGTATTAGTAAACTAGTCAATCGCTCAGGCCCCTGTACCTATCTCTGATATAACTGTACTACAATAAAGATCTTTTGGGGTACCGTTTCCAGTGGCAGCTGAGACAGTGTCCTCCTAAAAATTTTAATAAGAAAAACTGAATTTAAAATCTTATTTATACTTTGAAATTGCATTAAACTAGCTAAATATATATGCGTATATTTATTTTATTATTTCTAATTCAAAGATTTTTTATCTAAGTGTTAGATTTTAAAAATTTAGATTTAGAAAACGATGCTGCGGACACTACACGTTAGTGTCCCGGTACAGTGTTGCCACATGCGATTTTTAATGTATTTATCTACGCAAGTAATAAAAATTGATGTGAAGTGTGAATTTTCACACATTTCAGGGTTTCGCAGGTATTTAGTAAGTGAATGATGATTATTTGGGATGCCAAAACAAATTTTATGTTAAAATATTTAGTTATTAATTTTAATTCGAATGCCTAATACCATTATTTGGGTTTCTAAATATTTGCAGTATTTTTTTTTTATATAGCAAGGTTCATTAATATTTTGAAAATTGCGCCTACGGCTTCCATTAGTTGTTTAAGTCATAAATGATAAATCTGATTTCGTATACATTCATTTGCAGTACTTTTTTTTATACAGCAAGGTTCATTAATATTTTGAAAATTGCGCCTACGGCTTCCATTGGTTGTTTAAGTTATAAACCCGCCCCTCTGATTTCGTATACATTCAAACAGAATTAAATTATAATTTCAACACTTCCCACTGGTTATTAAATTAACGGTTTTAAAAATTAAATGCAACATTTGCCAAAATATAACTAGAATTTTGACAAAATAATTTAAACAAAATAAAAATGCAAAAAAAAAACAAAAAATAAAAATTGACGGGAATCGAATAGTAATTTGCAAATTACGAAACGAGAACGTTACCACTGGACTACGGACGTTCACTCGTTTATATATTAAATATTTTACATATTTTAGTGAAAAAAACAAAAAAAAAATGGTTTATAAATAGTTTATTTTAGAGATATTTTGTTTCTTTTTTTATTGTTTTCAAAGCTTGCTACGTTCAACCTTGTAAAACTTATGTTGATTATTATTTTGTAAATAAATGGTCGCCATTTTGAAATGGCTAACATAAAAATATGATTTTTTGGTGTCATTGTAAAGCTAATTTAATGTACTTTTAGGAAAAAAATATAAAATTATCGATTCCCTATGCTAGATCAAAAGTTGACATCATTTCCGGTGAAACCGGAAGTGCCTCAGAATTCTTATAGTAACCTTTACATGGGCCTTTTTGTCTAGTTTAACTTTTGTACTGAAGATTTTTTGTATCTTTACAAATAAAGGAGATTTTCGGGGTGCCCCGTTTCAAACAAACACCCTGTATATCAGACCAATAACGTCCTGAGTCACCTCATTTCAATGCACTGATGATATCTAATTTGTCTTTTAAAGATAGTACAACACGTTTTCTTTTCGATGACATATCGGTAATATTAAAAGAAAATATTTAAATCGCATGTCATGACGTGAAAATCGGTATACAGCGGCGTAACAGCGAATTCGTAAAATAATTTTCTCGTTTAAAAGCATCCGGATAATCGAAAATTCGGATAATCGAGGTTCTAATGTATATAGATCAAAAAGTGTCCCCCCAAATATTCTATAGTCTATCTCAGAAAGAATGATAGTAATAAATATTTTTCTCAGGCAGTTACCAGTGGCGTGCACATTTTAAACACATTTAAATTGGTTTTGTGTATTTCTATATTACTATTTATCATTTTATTAAACGCACGCCTGTGACCATATTTATCATATCATTAAACGCACCCTTGTGACCATATTTTTCTTCAAAATTTTAGGGTAAAATTTTTATGATATATTGTGTTTAACCCTAGTTCTTATTCCCATATAAGATGTGCGGCACACTCGGTTGTTTTTTAACAATATTTCGTTTCGAACTATTCATATTTTGTGTGCCGCTTCTGTTTGAAAAAACAATAACTTTTTACAAATAATAAATTTTATTACTATCGCTCTTTCTGAGATAGACTATACCCACCAGCCGTTACTGGCGG
The DNA here is from genome assembly GCA_963971575.1 of Liopterus haemorrhoidalis. Taxonomy (NCBI): domain Eukaryota; kingdom Metazoa; phylum Arthropoda; class Insecta; order Coleoptera; family Dytiscidae; genus Liopterus; species Liopterus haemorrhoidalis. Next base: position 6,243,784 of record OZ020622.1, on the reverse strand, counting down.
TAACAACCCATATTGTACTAGGTATTCTAGGTTAAGATCTTCATCAATGAGATCATTATCCTGAGAAATAACCACAATAACTCTCATGCTTACCGCAAAACTGATTTTGGTGTCTAAGTGTAAACTGCAATAAATTGAAAACCGTAATAATCGAAACCACAATAACCTATTGTTCTTGTGTTCCTGTACGCAGTTTTGAGACTACAGCTAGTAACGATCCTTTATTAACATTCCGATTTCGACTCTCTCTCTCTTTTTCTTTGTTCAAAAATTTACAATAAACATTAAATTAGCTTTAAAGCTTTTTTTCCTTCCATTCCTTCTTCCGGCACATCTGCGCAAACTTTAATTACAGAACACGAGAAAGAAATTTAATATAATGCATTATTTATTAGCAGAGATCCCTTTAAGAAGGTGATTTGCATGGGTGTACGTACTAATTTATAAAGGGAAATTCTTAACGATCTCTTCATTAAAAGCACACCTGAATATTAATATAAAGCCACACTTTAAGGGTGGAAAATATCGCGCAACATTTTCAAGTAGCTTTTAGAGAGGATGATGTGAATCGAACTCTGTGTTTTAAGTGGTTCGAGCATGGTAGAAATACTATCAAAGATACGAAAGAGGGAATAGTTACTTGATATTATGTAGTTGTCACTTTTGAGTTTACTGCCTTCAGTAACTAATACCCTTTTCACACTAAAACTTTAAAATAGGATGCTGACTTTAAGTAACTACGCACAACCTCACTTTAATACAGCCTAACTTAAAGAGATTTCTGTCTTAAAGTGAGGTTACGGATACGCCTTGCCAACATAATTTCTAATACTGTATGAATTTATGCCGTTAACATTTTATATTATCATAAACAAGAATTCTGTAGCATATAGACGTTATAAAAAGTTTATACTTATTGTAGCAAGCCCTGACATGTTCGTACCATTTTATGTCCACTAGATAGCGAGCCTGTGATATAATATGAAGTCTGATCTCAAATTGAAATGAGATTCGTGACTAAAGGAGTTCGGGTACTAGGCGTGATATCCAGGGTTCATCATTATGATATGTGAATTAAATGTTATGTATTAGTACTTACCAACCGACTGATCAGGCATCTTGTAATTAGTCTCGATCTTAGCTGTTCACTTACGTTCTTAAAGGTGAAGGATTGCACACGTTAAATAAGACGGTTTAAAATTAATGAATTTAATTTATTATAATATATTATTTACAAGAGTAAGTTTAAAATATTAAAATATAGGTAAAAATAATGATAAAGATTAAAACAAATAGAATCGGACAGACCACCAGACTGCCGACACAGTGCCTCTAAGAATTCAACAACTTAGATGTTTAAGCTAACCAGACCGAATACTTTCTGACCCCGTCTTCAGAGAGACGGGTGTTTTTATAAGGCATTTCTAGGAAGAAGTGTACATAAAAGAATAGTTTCTTTTCTCATATTCATTTTTGGTGTAAATGATAAATTAGAAATTTCAATCTTTTAAGTAACACTTGCCTTGGCCCCTAAATAATCTTATTAAAAACTGCATTGAATATAAGAAAAAAGTGTTTCCTCATACACATTTTTGATGTAAATAACAAGTGAGATATTTCAAGATTTTAGTTTTAGGATGTACCCCCGTAGCCCCCCAAATATTCAATATAGGGGCAGGCTAACACTTCATTAGCTCTGAGCCTTTTTGTGGACTGTTTTTTTTTTTACATTTTTTTGCCGCGAATGTCAATATAGTCAAGTAGACCGCAACTCAAACGTGACCATATATTTGTGATCTAATGCTAAAAATGTATAAAGATACAAATGTACCAACAAAATAAAAAATAAAAATAAAATTTAGTAATTTAAATCAAAAATTTGTTGACTCCGATTTTAGCCAAAATATAGCTTTGAGCTAATTTTGGGAGGAGAATTATGAAAAAAATATTTAATAAAATCATGCTTTCTTAGTTTTTGAGTTAGAGTCGATGATCTAAAATCATTTCCAAAAAATATCTACAAAATATGTTTGTTGCGATGTTTAGCCGCAGAATTATTTCGAAATAATTGAAATGTAAAATTTTTCTTAATAAAGTTTTACGAAGCTATTTCATGTTCTTGTTTGCTCAAACTTCGTGCTTTTGGATCAGTCAATTACTTTTATTTCGAAAAGTTGTTCCAACAAAAATAATTGATTTTGCCAGATCTCTATTATTTTTTGTTTCACATTGTATTTTTCGCTTGGCTTGAGGCTTGAAGCTTGAAGTTGTTGCTTAGCTTGTTCATAAGCCCAAAATTTAATTTGAAACAAGTTCGTTAAATTTTTTACAAACAATTTCTGGTGTAAAACAATTTTCACTGTAGTAATAAATTTTTCTTTGCGATGACCAAACAAAAACGTAATTAAAAAATGAAAAGGAAACTATTTGAATTCTTTGTGTAAAGTTGCTAGCGCAGAGAAATATTGGAAGAGAAAGATTGAAAGCAATTTACTTTTCAAACAAAGCCATTTATTTTTGTGAGTATTCCTGTATACTTCTATTGTTTCTTTTTTTAAAAACAACGCTTTTATTTTTCGTTTGTATTTTATCAAGTGTTGTCTGGAAAAATGGAGAGTTTTTACGCTACATATGCCTAAAACAATACGGGATTTTAACACAGGAATCCGGATTTATATAAAAAAATAACAGGTTTCACATTAATTTTAAGTAAAAAATTTTGTGTTTACATTTAGAGTAAATTAAAATGTATTTATCTAACAAAAGAAAATTAACAAACAATACCATGACTACTAACGGACAAGGGCTTAAAAAATATAGGCTTTCCTTTGTCGAAAGGTTGCTTACGTACAAGTCAGTAAATTTCAAAAATTTCAAGCGCAAGTCCTTATCTCATGTTGTTTTTGAGATACAGTCTTTCGAAAATTAAATAATTACAAATTTTCAAAACTACACGGATAAAAAAGACATTATCTCAGGAGAGCTTAAATTTTTATTTAAGTAGATAAAAGTCTACTATTCAAAAATTCAAACCATAGGTATAGCTATCTTTAATCCTTCAACAACAGAATCATCTCGCAAAAATTTGGACTTACCATTAATTTTACCTCCATTTTTCTTAGGAAAAGTAAAAAAAAAAAAATTAATATGCCTATCTGTCATTTTTACTGACCGCCAACATATATAAGGGAGGTATTGTGATCATACCGATTTTGTCATTTCGAGATTGCGATGGATCTCCACGAATTGAGGTCCCTACATAACGTTTTGACTATTTTTAGCATGATGTCTGTCTGTCTGTCTGTCGGTCCGTGTACACGTGCAGAGCAAAGTCGGCTAAAAGGATTTTTATGAAACTTCATATTTAAGCTTTTACATCAATGGCACGAGTTGATTAACTTTTGGTAATAATCGGTTTACTAGAAATGAGAGTTTACTCGTGTCGGTTTTAAGATTTTTGCGAATATTTCACAACAGAGAAATATTTCCAAACAATTTATTTAACCAAAGTTTCTATAAAAGCAATAACTAATAACTTTTATTTGAGACATTTTTTGATAAAGCAGCATAAATTAAAGTACTTTATGATGGCGGTCGGTCCTGTGGTGGCCACAACTGATTTTTTAAATGATAGCCAGCCAACGGAGTGGCCGAGCGCATTAAGTCGTGCGGTTTTAGACTGTTAGAAACAGGCGTGACTGGGCGGCTGGTGGTTCGAGCCTGCTTCGTTGGTGATATTATTCGGGCGAGAATAATATGTTTACATTACTCTCATTTTCACAATCATTCACCCCTCATCCAGGTGTAGGAGCTCGCCCCCTGGCATCGGCGATTAGCCTCGTTGCAGAAATAAAGGCCGATGTAAAATAAATAATATAATAATAATAATAAAACTATAGCCAAAAACACTACAATTTGTTCTACTTTAACCGGATGGAAAATTACTTTGAACATGAGATGAAAATTAAAAAAAACAATGAAAATATTTAAATAATTAACAAGAATAATAAATTTATTAATTATATTATATAGCTATTATTTTGTACTAGCTATAGAAGATAATAAGCTATATGAATGAATTAATTATGTTATTCTTGTCGTTATTCGCAAAATTTAAGTAACAATACTTGTATCTTCACTTCGGCGATTAGCCCCATCGCAGAAATAGGCGGATGTAAAATAAATAAAAATAATAAATAATTCTATCTTCACTGCTCTATATTCTGTGACCACTCTCTTTTATACAGTTTTTGGCTCTTGAGCCCTTAAATAAATTTATTATTACTATTTCAATATTTTAATCTACATTAAATTTATTTAAATCATATTTCAAATGACTGACATAAACTTGCTTTTCAGAATTACAGTTAATGGTATATGAATGTACATACATGTCAAGTGTCAAGTGTCTTATTTGCTTGCAAATTTGCAGGTTTATGCGCGTACATGATCATAGCGAAATTCTGCCCTTCCACTATATGCAACCAACCATACGTCATGCTGGTTGCATAGTTACCTAGCTATGCACTTTATGTTGACAAGATGGTGATTAATATGATAAAAATTTCTTTCTTAGACAAATCTTACACGACGTGAAATTGTGCACACGTATATGGTATGACATTTTTTTTAAAACTACGTAAAATATTGTAGATATAGAAAAATAAATAACAACATTCAGGATTTTGTAAGTATTTAATAAGTAATAACAAGTTGTGGATGCATACGAGGTTTGCCTTTTATATTTCAGGATTTGAGATCAAAAACAATTATTTATCAACAAAAGTGGCTTGATTGTTTTTCAAAATATTCTCCGTGAAGATCAATACACTTTTGCATGCGTTTGAACTAATTTTCGAAGCGCTTTTCCACTCCCAATGAGACTTTTTCAACTGCGATTGTCAAATTATGTGGGATCCAAAGTGAACAAATCTTTTTGATGGCCAAATGTTCATGCAATAGTGAATATATGCTAGTCCTACTAATGCCCAAGGATACCTCAATCTCACGATAAGCCACATGACGTTCTGGCAGTATCAGTTCACGCACAGCATCAATATTTTCCGGAACAACAACCGATTTTGAACGACTTTTACGAAATTGGTCCTTAAGACAATACGGCCACGATTGAAGTCGGCAAATCATCAATAGACAGTAGTCCTTGATGGTGCTTCATCACCAAAAGTCGAATTAAGTTCATCGATGCAAACCTTTAGAATGCAATATTTTAAACAAACACTTAGAAATTAAAATAAAACCATAATAAAGTTGAATCCGGATCCGGATAATCTATTTTTTTCATTTTTAAAGTTTAATTATTTATTTATTTTTATAAACTAACAAATAATAACTATAGGTCAGTCGTTTAATCAACGCAGTTGGTCATTTTGTGTTATAACTTCAATGACAAACTTAGTGGCGAAAAAATAAATAAATTGACTTTTTTGCATGTGAATTATAGACTAATATTGCTCTTCACTCTTTTATTTTACTAAAACATACCTTTTGAAATCATATTTGGTTTGTGTTCGATAGTCATTTTGAAGATTTACAAATTTTAAGAGTGTATATTTAAAATAGGGACATTTGAATTGGTATTGCTACATAAAGCGATGTTTACATTTGACATTTTATAACACACTCTGATGTGTTTTGATACTTGTGTTAACATATCTAACTTATAGTAATTTCTAAAAACCTTTTTTATTTAGTTTGTTGTTTATTTAGCAGTTTTGTGTTTAGTTATATATTTTCTTATAGATATCTTATAGATTTCCATTTGATATTGTGTGTAGTGCATAGCTTTTTAGGTTAAATTCAACGTATTTCTATTTTCTTTGGTCATATTTATGGATTACAGCCTTTTTAGGACTACTTAGCCTATTAGAATAATTTGTTTCTATTCTGTTCTTATTCTTATATTTTCATTTCATTGCAAGTGACAGCGTACGAATATTACATTCGTTAAATGGATGCTATGTAGACGTACTAAACATGATGTCACCAAAAACATGTGACGTTTCCAGTGACGCAACTGCACTGATTCGCCGACTGCCCTATACATTGTTATATTGGCACCCACATGACATACAGTTTCTTATATCCAAGTTCTTGCAACAAATATTCACTTTTATCCAGTGATGCCATCTCTGGCGAAGTATTCCTACTAATATGTATTTCTTTCTCAATTTTCTTTATCATTTTACCCTTTGTCCGCTTAATTTATTTCATTTATTTGTTAAATTTAATGTATAACACTAAATTAAACAATTGTTACATTGTTCAGTTTATTTACCCGATATAATTTTATTGTAAAAGCGATCAGGTGCAAATTGAACACGGTGCAAAACACTCGAATTACATTGAATAGGATTTGCGAACAATGATCCGGAGAGAAGTTATCAGGGAATGAAACCAGGTGAACAAGAAATAGCGCTTTGATCGATGTAATAAAGACTTTATACCCTACAGCGAATAAATTTCTATAATAAATTTTATGATCGAAATTGAAATTTTATTAGAATGATTTTATAAAAATGGAAATTTAAAAATTGCACGAAAATTGCTTCTCTATATCTCTCACGTACACATATTCCTTCTTGATCTGTTAAGATATTTTCAGGTAGCTTGTGTACCAGTAACATATTGTCACGAAGATGTCATTGTCTTAGGTCAGGAATTGAATCACTGGCAACATTTTGACAGCTAATTGATAAAAACTATTTGTCAACGACTCTATAAACAGAATTTACTTATACAGAGTGACCGGATCCCCTAAAAACAGTTGTGTCCCCTCCAGATAGGCTTGAAGAAAATTTTGCCCAGCACTAACGGAGTGTCGGTTGAAGAGGAGCAACGCTCGGGACGTCCTTCGATCTCAAAAACAGACGAATACGTGCAAAAAGAGGCAAAAAGTAGTAAGTTTCTTACAAACAGGCGATTGACGATTCGAGAGCTTACAGAAGAACTGAAAATCTCCGGTACAAAACATTTTAAACGATAATTTGAAAATGAGAAGAGTAAGTGCGAAATTTGTTCCCAGACTTTTGACTGTCGAACAACTGAAAATCGTGTGTCAGTTTGCACGGAATTGAAGGATCGTCTTGATGCAGATCTGGACTTCATGGCCAAAATTATAACTGAAAGAAAGTTGGGTGTATGGCTATGACTTTGAGATGAAAATTCAGAGTTCCACAAGGGAGCAGCTGAAGGCTCTTCCGAAAGAAGCCTTCCGGAAATGCTTCCAATCATGGAATCAACATTGGGATAAGTGCATCGCTAGCCAAGGAGAGTACTTTGAAGGAGATTAATTCAAATTTGATATAAGCTTATTATATTGTTCTTAATAAAATTATTCACCGTATTTTTTTATCACACCTCGTATATAAAAATTTGTTCTTACGAAAAAAGGGAGTGAGTAAGAAAGAGAGTTAGAAGGAGAGAAAAACTAGAAGCTTCCGTTCTTCTTTTAAAGAAATTGGCTGTAAAAGACCAACCCGAATATCGGTGTCAATTTTTTAGATTGACACCGTAATTGAAAATTTGTCTTTCCTGCCATACAGCGTCAAAAAAATAAAATAAAAATATAAAACCCAGACATAACAATAAAAAATTTAAAAACACAAGAAAATAAAAGACAATGAGTCTTCCCTACTCCTTGTACTATCCAAAACATCTCCATGTCCTGTTTATATTGATCTAGTATACAAGAGAGGACAGCACAGTGAAAAATACGTTAATAGGAGTAGACTAGTGGACAAACAGTAGCCCGGTTATTATTCCACCATCCTGTCTCTTCATACTAGGGCTAGTACTGGTCTAGTGCTGTCCCAAGGATTTATATTAGGATAGTAACTATGTTTGTCGCTAAAAAGCCAGCTACTAGCCCATATGTTATATGAAAGATACAGTATATAACTAATCTTCATACGTCACAAGTGTCTATGCTCTTTGGCTGTCTGGATCTAAGGTTTCCCTGTCGAAGGTTATCAAATCGTTGAAGTATATCATTCCAGGCACGATAGTCTGTTGCCATAGTTTCCCCGTCTTGCGCATTTCCCAAATCGAAGCGTCTTTCAAGCAGTGTTGTCCAACATAGACTATTTTAAATTGCCGGGACGAAATTTCTGCTTCCCGTACTCAAGTGATTGCCTGAATTGCTGCCGATTCCCAACCGGTACAATTAAATTGCGGCCCTAATTTTGGAGACACAACTACTTTTAAACATCATCACTGTATACTCTTTACAATATTCCAAAATTTTATCCTTAAATTTTGTTTATGACGTTTATAACAAATTTTAAACCCGATTTAATGTCTTCCCACAAAATGAGAGATAAGCAAAGCCTTCAAACTTTTTCAATTATTACTCATGAATAATTTTATGACAGAAATATGAGAATTCTAACTTTTGTCTTATTTGTTAAATTGTCCAGGATTACGCAAATCTTAATGACAGGTAAAATTCTGAAAATTGTTATTTAAAAGTTTTCTTCTCCTTCTTCTTGAAGTTTTGGGGTGTTGAATAATGCCCGGAAAAGGTTTTAACTTCCTGTCTTAAGTGCTATTTTAATAGTACCCGACCTGATGCATAGATGTCTGTAGTATACTCTAAAAAAAATTGTTGTGAAGTGTGAATATTCACACATTTCAGGGTTTCGCAGGTATATAATAAGTGAAGGCGGCATGCTGAGTGTGTAGTACAAATTTTACTTTGTAGTAATCACGGCAAAATGAACGATATTTTAAAAATAATTTATCGTCTGTTAATTATATAATAAGACTGGTTATTAAATTTACGCTCTTAAAAATTAAATGCAACATTTGTCAAAATATAACTAGAATTTTGTCAAAATAATTTCAACATAATAAAAATGCAAAAAAAACAGAAAAAATAAAATTCACTCCGTACTCGAACTCGAAACCCTTCGTTTCCAGCGCATTTTAGCTTACGACACCAGTGCTCTAACCATTACGCTATCGCACGCCTTGCATATGGCTGTCTTACATTGGTATAAGTTTTGTACTTTGTGAACCAAAAACCAAAAAAAATGCGTTATTTTCCGAAAACATAATCTGATCAAAAATTCCTGTTGTACTATTTCGGTTCACACCAATATATTACTTAGATTTTTTTTAGATTTTTAGTTTAAACCATCTGGGCTACAGGGTGTGGGACAATTTTTTTTTTGCACAGTTTTGGCAAAAATCGTATCAAAATAATTTATTTTGCAAGAATAAAAATTTGATCGTTAATCCACGTACTAAGGGCTTTCATTTGATACCCTACTCAGAATTGTAAAAAAATATTTTTGTTTTCGATGAGCACATATTTGTTTATATTTTTAGGGGGGTATGTTTTTTAGATGTTTTAGTATTTTTCCTATGTGCGGGTTAAAGAGTTGTATAAGCATGCCAAATTTCAACTCTCTAGGTTTAGCCGTTTGGCTACAATTTTTACCGACAGACAGACAGACAGACGACAAAATGACGGTATAAGGGTTTTTTGGTTATACCTACAAAACCCTAAAAAAGGCAAAGTTGGTTGATAACTTACAAATCCCTCCCACAATTTTTCTTATTGCTACAAATTTATGTCCCCACCACTTTATTTCCCCAGTTCCCTGTTATTTTCTCCCAACTGGCTTTTGTATTTTCCATTGTTCTTGTTCTACATCGTGGTTTTTACCGTCAAATTTGCTTATATCAGATTTTTTCGTCACCTGACTAAGCAGAAAAGCTTCAGAATGTTTTATTTATGTATTTGTATCCCAAAGGACGTCACACTGTCACGGGTATGTGATATATGCCATACGTCACCTTCGCAAAAGATTATTGAGAAGCACGTTTGGATTTTGATCTGATATATTCGCGTATAAATGTCAGATTAAGTTATAAAATAAAAAAATTGAGTTATGTAACAACTAATGTATTAGGGCAGTTGGAAAAGAATGTCCAATACTTTCCAATTTAATTTACGGACACAAAAATTTCTCCAGGGTGGTCTTAGGAAATACGGGACCTTATTTGCGAGGCCCTGATATCTTTAGTGAATTTATTTACGGAAATTTTTGTTTAATATTTTTCGTATTAGCTAATCCGTCGCAGGAATATTTGCGTAGTAATTTATTAATTTTATTGATCAATTAAATTAGCACAGATAAAATCTAGTGCCATATACCAGTCAATCTCAAATTTTTTATACCAACACTCTTTTCAAATATATATTTAAAAAACACATCTTTGAACTAAGGTTGTACATCGAAGGTAAAACATCGATGTTAACATCGGCGCTTACTATCGATGTTGAAAAAACATCGAAGGAAAAACATCGATGTATCGGAAACATCGATGTTTTATTAATATTAAAAAAAGCTATTTATTTATATTATATGGGTTTTATTTAATAATATAAAGATAAAATACGAAAAAAGTAACACATAATACACAAAAAGCATTTATTAGATTTTGAAATAGAAATATTCCTTTTTAATAGTAATTAATTTCACATTAATATTATTATACCCAATATAATAATCCTAATTTGTACCTACAGTCTATTCCAAACGATTAGGCGGAACTAACCGCAATTTTCATTTTTGTAATTTGTCATTAGATATTTTTTTTATATATTGAAGTTGACTTTTCCGGAACAAAATGATCAAAAGCTTCAATCAATCGGTAAAAGTAACTAGAATTGAAAATCTAGTTCCACCTAAACCAAAGGAACAGACCTTGATATTTTTACATTTCTAAAATGAAATATTGGATTTTATTACAATACTAATATAGTAATCTTAAAGTTAATTTTATATTATTTAACATAAAAATAACACTGTCATACACAATTATTTTTATACTTTTTTAAGTTGAAATAAAGTCTGTTCCTTTGGTTTAGGCTGAACTAGATTTTTAATTCTAGTTACTTTTATCGATTAATTGAAGCTTTTGATCATTTTGTTCAGGAAAAGCCAACTTCAATATATAAAAAAATAGCTAATGACAACTTACAAAAATCCAGGGATTGGAGGAATAACAACTGGGAAAGTGTCAACAAGAGTCAAAAAGAAAAAGTGTGTTGGCGTCGTTGGTCGTTCGCATTGTTTGCAAAAATTTCTTCTTCTTTTTTCGTATTCTGCTAACTACTAAGAAGAATAAGAACTAACACTATTAGTATTGTTATATCACAATAGATGGCACTTATATTTTGTGTACTAATTTTAATAAAAATTAATTTTTTAAGATTCCAGCGCCTCTAGCGGTAGTTTCTGAATTTCAAAGTTTAAACATCGACATCGGTAGTAGGCATCGATGTTTTATCGATACTATCGCCACCTGACCATCGATGGTAAAAACATCGATGTTTTTAAAACAAACATCGATGTTTTTGGTACATCGATGTTTTTTTCCCATCCCTACTTTGAACAGGTCGCAACCGGAGGGATATAGGGAGCTCATGGGCTTTTCTGTAAAAACCACTCGTAATTCTATCGACGAGGTCCGAAGAGACTTAAAAGCTGTGTAATGGCTATAGGTTAATTTTGAAAACAGATTAGTGTTTCCAGTTTAAGATGATTCTATGTACGAGGTGTGTAAATTAAGTAACCGGACTGATTTTTTATTATTATTATTTTTTATACGAATAGAATTACAATTCAATATTGTCTCCCTCAAAATAACTTCTTTGGGAAGCCACACAGTGTTGGAGACGGTTCTTCCAATACTCATAACACTGTTGGAACTCGGATACTGGAATAGCTTTCAGCTGATTAGTTACGGACGTTTGAATGTTTTCCAGGGTCCCAAAATGACGTCTCTTGAGATGATTTCATCTTGGGAAGAGAAAAAAGTCACAAGGACTGAAGTCAAGCGAATAAGGAGGCTGAAGAGCCACAGGAATGTTTTTACTGGCCAAAAACTCGATTATTGAAATTTCTGTGTGACAAGGCGCATTGTCATTCCCAATTCATTAGTCAAAATCTGAACGGTAGTGTGTCAAATTCAACTCTTCCCCGACCATTCTGACTGTCAATCGACGATCAGAACGTACAAGATTCCGGATTCTGTCGACATTTTCATCGGTTCTTAAAGATGAAGGCCTTCCGCTGCGTGGTGCAATCAACTCTCTTCCTTCTGAAAATGTCTTAAACCACTAAACCTGGGTCCTTGACAAAACACTGTCTCCGTAAGCTTGCTGAAATTTTGCAAAAGTTTCCGTTGTACTGTGCCCAAGTCTGAAGCAAAACCTGATAGGACACCGTTGCTCGAAATGAATGTCACTCATTTTTAGAACGAACTAGAAAAAATTGTTTCACGAAAAAAATCACTACGGACATTTAATTTACATATATTACGTTTAAAAGAAAATTAAAATATCTTTAAGCATCTTTCGCATTTTACTGAAATCTTTGTGACAATATTTATTGTAAGACTAAGCATTGGGTTGGATAAAAAAATGAGTTTCAATTTTAAAATTATAATTATAATCTTTTGTAGAATTTCTATTGTGTAACAATCTTTTATAGAAGTTTTTCATTTTTAATTCTTTCATTTTTCTCGTACTTCGTTAATTGTTTCCTTTCTGTATTTTCTTACGCAATTAGTTTCGTTAAAACTTGGAACATACCTTAAGCGTAAATTTAATAAGGGCTTCAATCGATTTTCTAAACTATTATTTTGTAATTACTGACAGAACGTCTGTAATATTACATTCGTATACCGAGATAAACATTTTCTGTGAAATTTGAAACGGTTTTAAACAGACTGAAATCTGAAACTTCATTCAGCATTCTGTGGTTTTCTTTGAAATGGGTAATAGTTCTGGGATACGTGAAAATCTAGGAGCTAGAGGAATGCTGGTTGGTTATAAAAAGATCAGACCATTAACCGCTTAATCTCTAATATGAAAAATATTTTAATAGGTGTTCCTCAAGGATCAATACTTGGCCCACTTCTTTTCCTCATATACATAAATGACTTTTCTAACTTTCTCAATTCCATATGTATTCTTTATGCAGGCGACTCAAATTTAATTGCGAGATCCTCCTCAATTCACGATGTATTAAGCACATGTGATACTGAATTTGAACTGGCCAGTAGCTGGATGATTGCTAATAAGTTAACTTTAAATGCGGACAAAACTGAACGACTTCTTTTTACATTAAGAAAAAACACTTTCAATAATCCAGCTTCTGCGAAGCTCCTGGGTGTATATGTTGATCCTAAATTAACTTGGGAACAACATGTAGATCAACTCAGTATTAAATTAAGCAAAACTATATATCTCTTGGGGGCTCCGTTAATCTAGAAATATTAAAAACAGTATACTTTTCACTCTTCCAGTCGCACATCTCATATGCTCTTCTAGCTTGGGGTCACTCTTCAGCTGCTGGAAGAATCTTTTCCCTTCAACATAAAGCTATAAGAGTTATTGATGGTAAATCTTACAGAGAGGATTGTAGACGCTCTTTTATAACTCTAAAGATCATGACCCTCCCTAGCCTATTCATTTACCTGTGTATTCTCTATACCTACAATAATACAGACAAATTCGTTTCCCATTCTGAATATCACACTCGCGACACCAGACACAAAAATAATCTAATTCCCAAACTTTGCCGTATCAATAAAACAAAAAATAGCCTAAATTACTATTCTGCTCTATGTTTTAATAAACTACCAGAGAATCTCAAAAGTCTACCTGTACGGAGTTTCAAGAGCTCTGTAAGAGATATATTAATTTCAAATCCTGTATAATACTATAAATCCTGTATAATCCTGTATAGTAACTATATAATAGATGAGTTTTTTGATCTCCATATTGAATAAAACTATTATCTATGTACCTCAGTTTCAATTCTATTTCATTTGTGATATTCTTTCTAGTTAATTAATAGCTGTGATTTATATTAAATAGTATATTTTTATTTTACTTAAAATGTCTAAATGTTTTTGACTGACTAGAAACAAATTTGTATTGTAATATGATCAGTAAATTTATATTCTTATTATTAATTTATATTATAGTGGAAAAAGATAATCTACTCCCACTATTCTCTACCGAGTATAACATATCCGTACTATTCTTTATCCCCACCAATTTATCTCCCCACTATTTTACCATTTCCTCTAAGTTACCTTTTCTCTCGTTTCGTTTTTTGATGGCAGCACAATCTTCTTTCCCAAAAACTATGAAATATAACTGATTTCCCAGTAAATTCTCATATTAAAATTTAATTAATGCTTTCATAAACATCTTATATTCATTTCATTGCGTATAATCTGCACAGCATCTCATAATTCATAACATGTGGTGAACATTGAAATAATTAGGGTCATGTTGAGTGGAGAGCGTAAAGCTAAAGTGGAATTACCCTGTTATGACCTAACGTGATATTACAACCTGTTTTCGACAAAGATTGAGGGAAAATCATAAATCAACAGCTGGTTTAAAAGATTTTAAATGAATATTTTATGATAATGTATGAACGATTAAGAATTTTACTTCGTAGAATTTGTATGAAATTCATTTGAAAAATTCGCGTCCTGATAAACTTGACGACCTATTAAATATGATGTTATTTTATGGTACACATGCGGAAAATTTAAAATTTGAACGAAGTGGCACGCCCAATAAAAACACCTTGTACATCCGGTTAAAAAAGAGTGTATTAATTAAGTGGGAATAAATTACTAACTAACCGTTTTCAAATTTTTTATTGTTCAAAAATATATTTAATATTAATTCGTAATTTCTTTTTCAGGTACGTCTATGTTTATTCCTTGATTCGTTTTCATCAGTGTTGCTTCTAAGGTATTTATAACAATATTAGGGACCTTACAAAAGCTTCTTTGTAAATTTTTGTTATCGAATCCAATTCAAGAAAATCTAATTTAACCTAAAGAAAAAACTTTTTATAAGGTAAAATTTCATTTTGAAATGTTGAAAACATTTTAAAAGAGGATGATTATATTATACCATTTTTTATGCAATTGCAGAGCAAATTCTCAAACAGTAGACCTTTCTTGAATAATTCTGCTCTATGCAGTATAGTTTACTAATTTTAGAACTGTATACGCAGCTTTAGACCATATACTGAGAACGAGAAATGAAAAAAGGAACTATGGTATCTAAATGAAATAAAGAAATACTAAATTAGGGACGATTCAGATTTAAAAAATTCCTTGCGCTTAATTTATTTTTTAATATGCCAAATTTACTATTAAATTATTATGATAAATAAATTAAAATAAATTAAATAAGACCTTTGTATTCAAATTACAAGATCTACTTCAAAACAAGATCTAAAACATTAAAACAATTTTAAATAATCTTCTGTAAACCTAGGTATAAATTTCTATTATCTTGGGTATTTAGTATCTTTACCTAATGGCAAATTAAATTCGGTTTTATGGTCAGTTTATAACTGCTGACAACCGTATCAGGGTTTGCCAAAATCATTAAATTTAGCTGAGTTCAGAATTTACTGTTAATTTCCGAAATTTCCAGATTAATTTTCCTACTGTAAAATTTAATTACATATAAATTTAATCTAGATTAAGATTAAAGAACAGTTGCCACGTGAAGCGCGGTGGATGGTAGAAATTATTTAAAATTGATTCTAATAGTGTTATTTTGTATTTAATAATTTAAAAACAGCTCTGTAAACTTTCGAGAACGATGTTACAAAACTAGAATATTTCCATAAGAAAAACAAAAAAAAGCAGCTGTCACCACAGGATCCACCACCATCACAAAGTACTTGTTTAATTTAGGCTGCTTTGTCAAAAAATGTTTCAAATAAAAGTTATTGCTTTTATAGCAACTTTTCTCAAATAAATTTTTTCGAAATATTTCGCTGTTGTGAAATATTCCCAAAAATCTTAAAATCGACAAGAGTAAACTCCCATTTTTAGTTAACCGATTTTTACCTAAAGTTGATCAACTCGTGCCATTGATGTCAAAAGCTTAAATATGAAGTTTCATAAAAATCCTTTTAGCCGAATTTGCTCTGCACGTATACACAGACCGACAGAGAGACAGACAGACAGACATACAGACATACAGACAGACAGACAGACAGACAGACAGACCGACAGACATCATGCTAAAAATAGTCAAAACGTCATGTAGGGACCTCAATTCGTGAAGATCCATCAAAATCTCGAAATGTCAAAATCGGTATGATCACAATACCTCCCTTATATATTCTTGGTCGGTAAAAAAATCATGCAGGGACACAACTGCTACGTAGAATATGTCAGAGTTGTTTTGTGACAGTGTTGTTTGTTTGTATTAATGAAACATTTGTTATCAATAAATTTCATTTGAATGAATGAAATTTATAGATTCATTCGTTTCTAGTTAAGAATCACTGACTTTGCAGTGAAAGTGCTAATGCCAATTTTGACGCCGCAACTTTACAACGCTCTCTCCAGCGCAGTGCTCGCCCGCTGACCCCTATTTTATCCGGAATTTTGTCTTCTTTCTTCAGACACTCTAAACTTGTACAACTTTGCACATTTCCTTTGCAACGATTCGAAATTAAGCCGAAATTTTTGTCAGTTTTTAAAAATTTTAGTACAGAATGTGACCTCCTCCACCCCTTAGGACAGCTCTGCAGTGATTATTAATTGTTTATTAAATTTGCAAAATCACCCTCGCACCCAGATTTTTTTTGGGGGGTAAATGAATTATGTTCCATAACATATTTAGCAGAGCCTATTTCATTATTATTATATCCTTACTATTAATGTGCCTCTTATTTTAGCAAGTAAATAGCAAGACATGTGTTAAATATAATTATGCTGTCAACTATATTCAACATAACCGGAAGAACTTGCGCTTGAGAATTATTACCATGTTGCATAGTTACCGCAGATCTTTCATAAAGTAAATTAAAGTGGAAGTGAGGAGTAATTGTGGAATTTACTGAATAGATCTTTTGTCTTAAAGTTGAGATACTAAACCAACGAAGAATAAACCGTAACAAGCTTAAACACGTTACAGAAAAAGAGGAAATAGAAATAAAAATTGTGTGAGATGGAAATGATGTGGGAATCAAAAGTAGGGATAGATTATGGTGGGAATAAACTATAGTGGGGATAGTATAGCGTAATTATAATAACTTTTTAAAGATGCCATTGTCCACACTAATGTCAGCCTTCGTGCTGGATGGAAAGGAACTATAAATCAAAGGCCAGTTTCTGTACAGTACACAATTTTGTTTGCAATTTCAAATTAACATTAATTAATTAAAAGAAGATTATTGGTTAAGAAACTTATATACTGCTTAGTTTAGCGCTTAAGATGCGTTCCTAGACAACAAAGCCCTAAATCAGTGTTTATCAACAGTTGGTCCGTAGAAAAATTTTAGTGGTCCGCGATAGGTTTTGTATATGTTTTTTGCAGTTATTTTGTTCTTTTTATGCACATTTGTTATGTAAATAATTTATATTTTGTTTATTTTCTGTAATATTTCTGTGATTTGCTACAAATAAAATAAATATATTTAGTTGCAGATTAAATATACATATTTGTTTTCTTGCAAAAAATGAACCAACAATTATTATTAGTGGTCCGCGTTAGAAAATTATGTATTTTACTGGTCCGCGGTACGTTTTTGGTTGAGAAACACTGCCCTAAATGAAACAGCGTTAAACGAGGTCGTTTTAATTCATAATAAACAGGGAAAGGGGAACATGCGACCAAAAATAAACAATTTTTACATTATTTTTAAGTAATTTTTATATTAATTTATATAATAATATATACCATGAGTTCAAAAAGAAATTACATAAGGGTTGGCTGTGGAAAAATAAAATAATGTCTATTGAAAGCTTATATAACAATAGACAAACGTTTAGGCACAGACTTTGTAATCATTAAAATTGGAAATTATTTTTTATTTTTTTTAATTATATTGTTTTATTGTCCATTAGTCTATACAACCATATTAGCCAGCTAAATACAAATAAAAAAAACAGTCTCTTGCGACAGTGTACGTAGTGATGTAGTGGGTGTACGTAGTGATGTAGTGCTCGTTCATACGTTGACGAACATCAACTGTATTTTGAGTACGAACTCTTGGCCTTCCAGTTCTCTATGAGTAATGCTCCCTGTATCTTGGAATAAATCAGCACATCTTCTAAGTGCGCTGTAAAAATCTCCTTCAAGGAAAGCAATATCTGGAAATTGTAGCCGAAATTCCTCTAAACATGACACCACACTGTAAATCCATTCGCCGTTCACTCGAACACCATTTCGAAAATATGATTCAATCATAAATTTTTTGTGTTCTATTGTAAAAACCATTATAATTGTAGCTTAATTGAATTTTCCATAGAAACTTATGACAACAACTTTCTAATTTCTTTTTGAACACATGGTATTACACATAAACATATGCACACAGAAATATAAAGTTCATTTTTGTGATGAAAGTCTTGAATCTTCTGAAATTCTTGATTTTTTTGTGATGAAGTTGTCTAGTGTCATTTGTCGCTTTCTTTTTCTCTCGTTAAGCAAATGTCGGTAGCAGTAGATCGAATCCAAAACGCCTCGTCCTGCAATTTTTACCAATAACCTTTCAGCATTTACCTAACCATCGTTAAATTCGTAAATTAGGTAAAATTTGACCTTTGTTGTAATAAATCAGCGGTAGTAAAGTTGCATTGAGCTTTTGACTGGACCAGCAATCGATCCTAAATAATATTAAACGTACCCTTAACACGCAAAGGATTTCAGTTATCTTGCCATTGTACCGTACAATAGAAAAAAGCTATAAGCTTTTCAGCCAAGTCAATTGCCCCAAAACACGATTGACTTATATAACACATCCAGGTACGAATTATAAAGCACAGGGCTTAAAAAAGAAACAGAAAAATATCCAAGTGCTCTGCGGAGTACAGTTTGGGAAACTCTGTCCTAGGGAGTAAAGTAGCTTATGTGAATTATGATATAGGTATAAAAAAATTGATGTGAAGTGTGAATTTTCACACATTGCAGGGTTTCGCAGGTATATAATAAGTGAAGGCGGCATGCTGATTGTTTAGGACAATGGTGGACAAACTTTTTGGACCGGGGGCCACATTGACCTTATAACCGGACCGCACAAAATATTTTGGTGCCCTCTCAATATAAAAGTAAAGAGCAAAAACAACGGTCTTACGTCTATTTTTAAAGTGCAGAGAAAAAAACACGCCTCCATTTTCAAATTTTTTCACTTTAAAAAGCAATTGTTTGTGGATATTGGCGGGTCTCATAAAATGCCTACAAGGGCCATATGCGGCCCGCGGGCCGCGGTTTGTCCACCGCTGGACAAATTAGGACAAATTTTGCTTTGTACTAATCACGGCAAAATGAACGATATTTTTAAAATAATATAATGAAAATATAATAACATAACATAGAATGAATAAAATATATAATAACATAGAATGAAAATATAATTCCAACAATTGCAACTGATTATTAAATTTACGCTCTTAAAAATTAAATGCAACATTTGCCAAAATATAACTAGAATTTTGACCAAATAATTTAAACAAAATAAAAATGGGAAACAAAAACGAAAAATAAAATTGTCTCCTCTGCCCGGGAGCGAACCCTAGTTTGCTGCGTAGCAAAGGGACAATCTAACCATTAGACCAGGATACGCCTTCTAGTATAGTGTGTTACATAACTATAACTTCTATACATCGTCAACCAAAAAATACAAAAAATGCGTTATTTTCCGAAAACATAATCTGATCAAAAATTCCTGTTGTACTATTCCGGTTCACACCAATGTACATTACTTAGAATTTTTCAGATTTTTAGTTTAAACCAAACAGGGTGTGGGACAAATTTTTTTATTGCACAATTTTAGCAAAAATCGCATCAAAATAAATTATTTTGCAAAAATAAAATTTTGATCGTTAATCCACGTTCTAAGGGCTTTCATTTTTTGCCCTACTCCTACTACTAAAAAAAAAATTTTTTTTTCGATGAGCACATATTTGTTTATATTTTTAGGGGGATATGTTTTTTAGATGTTTTAGTATTTTTCCTATAGGCGGGTCAAAGAGTATAAGCGTGCCAAATTTTAACTCTCTAGGTTTGGCCGTTTGGCTACAATTTTTACCGAACAAACAGACAGACAAAATGACATACCTACAAAACCCTAAAAATTCAAATATTAATGTTCAAAAAGATGTAACCAAATAGGAAGGGTTACTAACCTTCGGAAGCCAAATGTAACGGCTGTGTAATGCTTACATGTTAGTTACATCACATTGTAACATTGGCAATTAAAATCAAGTATGACGTCATTTCATAATTATCTTGAATGGACTTTATTTCAAGACGTATTTTTAATGACTATTTACGATTTGAATCTCATATTTTAATTTACCACATTTTTCCTACGATAGTTTTTTTCTGTGAATTTTCGCGGGTTCTTTACGATATAAAATACATAAGAATTTTTTTTATTTTAGTTTTAGATTTAACCACAGGATATTACCCAATTTTTTCAAGTGTTCTTTTCGATTGGCACATTCACAAGATTGATCTCTTCAATCTAATGTCAATGTCCTATAAAAATCGTTAATGAACCGATTTTATAGTCCTTGAAATGGGACTCAGTGACAAGGTAGGTGTTTTTACAAGATTGATTATTTGTAAAAAGGCTTCTCCCTGACCTCATTCACTAAGGTGTGAACGAGTAAATGTAGATACGTTCAAAATAATTTTCAAACACCCGTTTACTCTAGAACCTCTCTTCACTTTTAGAATTCTATCGATAAATTTATGAACCTGTACCTTTAAATGTACTTTAGAAGAGTGTTTACAAAACTAAATTTAAAATAACGCTGTTCGAATTCTGATTTGGCGATCAATTCTCAAACTGACAGTGACAAATTAGTTTCCGAATATATATTCACACTTTGTTTCTTTTTCGATTCGTTTTGTTATATTTTTATCTGTAGTTTGCAGAACACATTTCAAAAACAAAATAGCAACATTAAAATAACTAAATGAAAAATTAAAGATCCATTAATAAAGGTAATTGTACCTTGTTGCTGGACGCTCTTTAGGGTTTTGTAGGTATGACCAAAAAACCCTTATACCGTCATTTTGTCGTCTGTCTGTCTGTCTGTCTGTCTGTCTGTCTGTCTGTCTGTCTGTCTGCCTGTCTGTCTGTCTGTCTGTCTGTTCGGATTAAATTGTAGCCAAACGGCTAAACTTAGAGAGTTGAAATTTGGCATGCTTATACAACTGTTAGACCCGCACATAGGAAAAATACTAAAACATCTAAAAAATATATCCCCCTAAAAATATAAACAAATATGTGTTTCTCGAAAAAAAAAAAATCTTTTTTTAAAATTCTGATTAGGGTATCAAATGAAAGCTCTTGGTACGTGGATTAACGATCAAATTTTTATTTTTGCAAAATAAATTATTTTTAAGCGATTTTTGCCAAAATTGTGCAAACACTTTTTGTCCCACACCCTGTAGCCCAGATGGTTTAAACTAAAAATCTGAAAAATTTTTAAGTAATGTACATTGGTGTGAACCGGAATAATACAACAGGAATTTTTGATCAGATTATATTTTCGGAAAATAACGCATTTTTTGTGTTTTTAACTAAAATATATAAAATATTTAATCCGCTATTTAACACAGTAAAAGAGTGAACGTCCGTAGTCCTGTGGTAACGTTCTCGCTTCGTAAGCTGCAAACTACTGTTCGATTCCCGTCAATTTTTATTTTTTGTTTTTTTTTTTCGCCAAAATTCTAGTTATTTTGGCAAAAGTTGCATTTTTAAAAGCGTAAATTTAATAACCAGTGGGAAGTGTCGAAATTATAATTCTATGTTTTAATGTATACGAAATCAGAAGGGCGGAGTTTATGACTTAAACAACCAATGGAAGCCGTAGGCGCAATTTTCAAAATATTAATGAACCTTGCTATATAAAAAAATACTGCAAATATTTAGAAACCCAAATAATGGTATTAGGCATTCGAATTAAAATTAACAAAAAATATTTTAACTTAAAATTTGTTTTGGCATCCCAAATAATCATCATTCACTTACTAAATACTTGCGAAACCCTGATATGTGTGAAAATTCACACCACATAATTTTTTTTTCACCTCTTATTCAGTAAAATACACATTCTAAAAAAAACTTTTATTATCAAATGTACTGTCCATTATTTTCTAACACTTTGGACAAACGCTCAGGCAATTTCATAATGCCATCTCTCCAGAAGGTTCCGTCTTTGCTATCGAAAAATCTGTCCAGGTGAATTTTGATATCGTCCACAGATGCGACATTTTTTCCGTAAAGGAAATTTTGTAGAAAGCAGAACAAATGATAGTCGGATGGTGCGATGTCTGGACCATATGCTCCGACTACCATCCATTGACGGCTATTTTGGATTCTGTGTCCAAAAATTACCTAGACACAGTTAAAAACTCGCAGGCACTAAAATGTCTATTGGGCTGTGTAATTAACACTAATAACAAAGTTAATCTTCACTTTAACTCTTCGGTATATCACCGTGTAGTCCCAGACTATATACTCACTGACTGTATCGCTGAATAACTTCCTATCCATCCGCAGCGAGACCTTTATATATTTGACAGTGCGTCTTCGCTAGTATTAAATTATTGTCCACGATTATTTCATGGTTATGGAGAGAGACGTCTTGAACGGCATACATTTTATATATGAGAAGTTATTTTTTCTCCATTAAACTCCTTTTCATAACATTAACATAATCTCTTTCATTGTTAAAATATTCTAATGATATTCAAATATTTTTTTATATTTTAAAAATATGAATTTTTAACATTTCGTATGATCACAGAATACTTTTATGATGATTCTTCTTTGATGTCTTTATAATATTTTATTCAAGCATAGTTTTAAAGAACAATAACTAGTGATGGGGAAGGTAATACTCTATGGGAACATAAAGTAATATTGTCACACAGGCGATATTGATCATATTGGGTCAACATTTAAAGTTTATTTAGGAACTGTTGGTTTGTATTTCGTAAATGGATTTGTCAAAACCAGGAAATACGAGGGTGAATCTATAATTATCTGGAAAATGTTTGCAACATTTATTAAAGCACTGATAGGGAGTTGACATTACATTATTTTTCAACATACCCTTGTTTTGCAGCATAGTCCATCGATGCACGCGGTTCTTTATGGCGCGTAAAGGCTAGTAAATGGACTAGTAGCTGGCTTCCTAGTGAGAACGATAGTTACTATCCTAACGTCAAAGCTTGAGATTGTACTAGCCCTAGTACAGGCGCTAGTAGTTGGGATAGGAAATTGGTTTTATAGCCGGGGTAGATTCCATCCCACTATCCGTAGGTTGTGCCATTTTAGATCCGCAGCGCAATTTTAGCCTAAAATTTAAACTCCCAGATAATATGTTTATCTACAATACGGAAATGGTGACCTTAAAATTGAGTTTAGAATACTTAGGCCGGGGTTTTCCACCTTCAGATAAAGTTCCAGGTAACTCTCTGACAGATAAGGTTATTTGTAACTTCATCTGCTGAGTAAATGTCATCCCTTCTTTCTATACAAATGTATCTATCGAATAGTTATCTAACGTATAATGAGACTGACGTATTGGATTCACTGACTGGTATTGACATTTATTCAGCAGATAAAGTTACAAATAACCTTATCTGTCAGATAGTTACCTGGAACTTTATCTGAAGGTGGAAAGACCGGGCCTTAAAGAATCACTTTCATAATGATTTTTTTCTGATTGTAAAAGCGCCGTCCAAAAATTGAGTTGCCCTGGATTTGAGAAAAAGAATTATTCACTAATTTATGATTTTATTAAAGGTCTAAACGATCTCACAATCAACGGTAAAATTATTAAAATATGCTGGATTAAAGGCCACTCAGATTTTGAGTTCAACATCGAAGTCGATCTTCTAGCCAAAGAAGCAGCTGTAAATGGCTCCCTCTTAAATATTCCTCTAAACAATAATGAGATTATGTCAATCTTTAAATCTTCCATATACAACCAATGTCAACAAGAATACATAGATTCTCTACAGTTCAAAGTACTATTGCGAAATTCAACCTCTTCTTCCTTGAAAGCGTTGGTTTTCTTCTCAACAAAGCAGATCTTTTATATCCACTTTTATCCGGCTTAGATTTAATCACACCTTCTCTCCATATCATCTGCATAGAGTTAATATGGTTTCGTCTCCTTTCTGTCCGTGTGATAGTTTGTCTGTCAGCGATTCGAACAATTTTTGTTCGAATGCCCAATTCATTTTCGCAATCGTAACTTATTCATACAAAATTTAAACTCTCCTTCTAGTTCAAAAATAGACTATATCATTAAGATAGTTGTAATAATGGCTAAGAAGACACGCGACATATTTTTAAAATCCGTAAATTTTCCATGTCTATTTCTGAATTAAACTCAATTTTATTACTTGTTTTATTCGCCAGAGTTTTTAATTGCATTAAATCTTAATGTAATAAACGAAATTAAAACCCAAGTTTCATAAAAAATTAATACTCTAATTCTGATTATTAATATTAAATTAAAACCAAACCAAATCCACTCATTCTCTTATAAATTAACTTATAACACCATTTTTTTACATTTTTTTTGAGAAAATTTTTCATCAACATATTTATTTGAAACACTCAAAGTTTGATGAGTTTTCTTTTTAGATTAGATATCGTTACCAAAAACACACGAAAACAACTGTTACTGAAGTAGAAGATCGATATGAAAACAAAATGTCGTGAACTTTAACATTTGAAAGGGATAGAAGGTTCTATCAATTAGCAGCTATTCGATTAATCCGGAAAACTTTTGGGTTTGGCCATCTACATTTCTTTGTGTTAATTTAGGTTACGTTTTATACTATTAAAGACCATTAAAAAGTTATTTAAGATTTAATGTTTAATTCTCTAGTGAGTATATCCACGCAATATTTAAAGTAACACCATTTCCAGAAAATTTTAAGGAAAACTGTGTACGATGATATGGACATATGAGGTGTGTTAAATCAAAATTTTAAAATACACTACTTGTACAACTTTGGTGATAAAATGGTTGCCTACAAACAGGCGTTATATTAACTGAAATTTCAGATTTTTTCTAAAACTTGCCAGCGTACAGAAACTGTACTACATTAGGGCTTTAACTGTACTAAATAGAGCCCACATGCCGTGTCTTCATTAAAAGGAAAATAAGCGATTCATGTAGGCATAGAATACTTAAAAATAAGATAAATAAATATCAATTTATTGTCAAAACAAATACGAGGTGTGTAAATTAAGTAATCGGACTGGCAACATTGCGTTTGCTCTGGCAAGATTTGGGACGCGGGACTTAGAGGGGCGGCAGGTGAACATGTGACACGCCTTCACTACGAGTTTGAACTCGCTAGAGTAATTTTGTTGTCCGTAGCGATTTTTTTCGTGAAACAGTTTTTTCTAGTGCGTTCTAAAAATGATGACATTCATTTCGAGCTACGGTGTGCTATCAGGTTTTGTTTCAGACTTGGGCACAGTTAAACGGAAACTTTTGCAAAACTTCAGCAGGCTTACGAAGACAGTGTTTTGTAAAGGACCCAGGTTTTTTTGGTGGTTTAAGGCATTTTCAGAAGGAAGAGAGTTGATTGAAGATGAATCACGCAGCGGAACGCCTTCATCTTCAAGAACGGACTTTTTCTTCTTTCCAAGATTGAAAAAATCACCTCAAGAGACGTCATTTAGGGACACTCGAAAACATTTGTAACCGACCAGCTGAAAGATATTCCAGTATCCGAGTTCCAGCTCTGCTATGAGGATTGGAAGAACCGTCTCCAGCGCTGTGTGGCTTCGCAAGGAAGTTATTTTGCGGGAGACAATATTGAATTGTTATTTAATTCGAAAAAAAAAAAAAAAATTAAAAAAATCAGTCCGGTTACTTAATTCACACACCTCGAATCCAACAGTTGCAGGCTGTTGCTATTAATAACTGTACGCTAAGTTTGGTTTCAATACCCTCAGGTGTCCCTCAAGGCTCACATTTAGGTCTTATTATTTTTAATATGTCTTAATGTTGTTGACATATTAAAAAAATAATAAATAAAATAATTTTAATCTATATTTGTTAATAAACATTCATTCAAATTAGAATTTCTCCTAGTTTTGTACATTTAATCCCTCAAGGCTTAAATTTAGGTCCTATAATACTTCTTAATGTTGTTGACATGCATGTAAAATCCACGTACAGAATAACTAAATCAAATACATATTTCTGTTTTGTTATAAAAACAATCTTGTTTGTATCTTTCCTACTGCCATCCCGGGCCGCCAGAAATTGTTTACCGGGCCTCTAGTTTTATTTTTGAGTCATCATCATCATTAATCAGCATTTATTGTCCACTGCTGAACGTAGGCCTCCCCAAGCTTTTTCCATTCGGAACGTTCTTGTGCTACTGATTTCCAGTTCCCCGCAACTCTCTTTACGTCATCCGTCCACCTAGTTTGGGGGTCTTCCTCTGCTTCTGTTGGTATCTCTGGGTCTACAATCTAGGATCTTCTTTGTCCATCTGTCATCTTGAAGTCTAGCCACATGTCCAGCCCAGTTCCATTTAAGACGAGCAATTATTTCGTTGACGTCACATACTTTTGATTGTTTTTGAATCCACTGATCTGTTTTTCTATCAGCTAGACTAATTCCTAGTATTGATCTCTCCATCGATCTTTGGGCAACTCTAAATTTATCAGCTGACTTAGCTGTTAATGTGAGAGTTTCCGATCCGGATGTTAGAACAGGTAGTATGCATTGGTTGAAAACTTTTTTCTTCAAGCAATTTGGTAAGTGGCTAATGAAAACATATCTCAACTTGCCAAAAGCTGCCCACCCTAGACCGATGCGGCGTTTCATTTCACGGGATTGATTGTCTCGGCCAATGCTAATGTCATGCCCTAGATATTTGTAGCTGACTACCTGTTCTATTTGTTTGCCACCGAGGTATAGATGGTTACTCAATACTAGGTTCGGTATTTTTGAGTACCAACACCTAAAAAAGTTTGAAAAGCACTACTGTAAAGTATTAGTAGTTTAAAACAGTGTCATGTATCTTAAAAAACTAAAGCTCTATCCACACTTAATCCTAGTGGAAACCGTCCTTATGCGGTCAAAGATTTTCCAACTCTTGTATTTCAGTGTAAATTCTTTTATTTTCTTTTAAAACTTCCACCATCAAAAAGTAGTATAAAACTGTTTTGATACAATGTCTTTTGTGTTAAAAACGTCTTTTACTGACAATTTGATTCGTATTAAAAATGTTAAAATTCAATTTTAAGATAATTAAATTATTAAATTTATCAGTCTACTGTGATTTGTAAGTTCTGGGAAGTGGTTTGTGTCGTTAATTAATAACGAAGATATTAATCACGAAGGAGATTCTAAAACGGCGCTCAGGGCTTGGGCACTCTCTGAGATGGGTTAACCTTAATTTCCGACCTTCCTTGAAGATTAAGAAGATAACGTTAAATTTCATGAGGCATGCATGATATATGTACAAAATTTTAACTTAAGTCACTATCCTGTTGACATTCCTCCAAGTAAACTCAAAGAGAATTAATTATAAAAGATACCGCATATTTATGTCTTGTTTTGGTTCAGTTTTACCTTAACATCAGGGACAAAACACTATTTAATACTATATTGCTCATCATAGACAGGAACACTTCTTCGCCGGACGGAAATAAATTCCTTGGAAACGTAATGCGATACGCGCGTGCTTCTGTTTGGACTAGAAGATCGGTTCCCAACTTGTGCTCCGCGTACACATCCAAGGGCCCCGCAGCCGTTCCAGGAAATAAAATAAACAAAAATTGAATAAAAACAAAATAAACAACAGAATAAAAATAAGAAAACTTGAGATTATTAGGTGTGTGAATTAATTCGGTCCGGTTTTTTCTTCCAGAAAAGACTTTATTGTGAAAAACCATGATAAATACACTATATACTAGCGTCGGCGAATCAGTGCAGTTACGTCACAATACGAAACAAACGAATATATTGTTTGGAACAATGCAATTGTTTGTTACGTCGTGTGACGTAACTGCACTGATTCGCCGACGCTAGTATACAAAGTATTTGCTATCGCTTGCTATTATTTTTTCCCATCTGTCTGGCAATTGTTGTATTCTGTGACGAAAAAACGACTCATCTTTCGAAGCGATCCATTTCACTATTTCTTCATAATTGTTTAATTGCTGACCCGAAATCCCGTGTGCCATCTATCCGAACAAGTGATAATCTGATGGAGCAATGCCTGGTAAATACGGCGGGTGAGGTAAAACGTCCCAGCCAAGTGCTTCCAAGGTGCCCTTCACAATCTTTCCAACATGTGGTCTAACGTTGTCATGCTGGTGGATCACTTTGTCGTGTCTCTTTGCATATTCCGGCCGCTTATTCTTCAATGCGTTGCTTAAACGGGGCAATTGTTGTTGGTAAAGTTCGGCAGTGATGGTTAGGCTCTACTTTAATAGCTTATGATACACTACACACTTCTGGTCCTACCATATACAGAGCATTACTTTCTTGCCGTGAATATTCCGCTTTGGTCTCGATGCGGATGGTTTTTCTGAATCGCAAATGGATTTTCTTCGTTTGGGATTATCGAAATATATCCACTTTTCGTCTCCAGTCACAATACGATGCAAAAAACCTTTTCTTTTTTGCCTGGCAAGCAAGATTTCAGACATGGTTTTACGCCTTTCGATGTCTCTTTCAGTTCGTACGGCAATCTTGCTTTTTTGTAAATCTTTCCCATGGCTGCCAAACGCACAGAAATTGTTGACCGATCAACATTCAACAATTGCGCGAGCTCATGTTACGATTGACATGGATCTTTATCGATTAGCGCCTGCAATTCCTCGTCCTCGAACTTCTTCGGCTGACCTGGACGAGATTTGTCAGCGACACTGAAATCATTCTCTGCATGATTTATTGGTGGAAGCACTTTCACCATAAGCTTCTTCGAGCATTCGATGAACTTCAGCGGCTGATTTCTTCAAATGAAAACAGAAAATGAGAGCTTCCCGGAAATGATGCTTTTTTGGCTCGAATTTCGACATTTTCGAATCAGATAAACACAATGTTATTGTTACAAACCCAAACGTTTATCAACTGTATATTATTGCCATATGCCAACACTAAAACATAAAGCCTGTTGCAGACATTAGAGGTTAGAAAATTACATAGTACAGCAATTGATCGCCAGATGGACCGAATTAATTCACACACCTAATAGATTCTGAACGAAAATTTGTCAAGTTGAATGTATGTCTGGGTGATTTCTGACTCTAGCTGGTTTATGACTCTAGCTGGAATGTGATTGGCGAAATATATTGTTGTTTGAATAATCTGCGTGTATTTTATTTGCTTCATTTTATAAAAATCTCTCTATCCGTCAATAAGTGAGCTGTGAAAGAGAAAAATGAATTTATAGTGAAAAAATCTACCCCTCCCTCCATACCATCACTTAACACGTTCGCGGACAGTACGGCTATAGCCGTCGAATATTTTTCCTAGCTCAGGTCATGACGGTCTAAACCGTCCTAATTTTTTATTCAAATATACAAATGACGGCTGGGGCAGGTTTTAATTCCATTTAAGTATATGAAAACTAGTATAAACTGTCCTATCAGGAACATACCAAACACAGTAAATGTCCAATTATAAACAAAAATCTAAAAAAGTGACATTTTGGGTACATCTCATTGTACAAAACTGTCTGCGAACGTGTTAAAGACCATTAATTTGTTATTTTATTTATTTTTTTTATTTACAATCTCGTCACATGTTTGGCGTATTTCATTTTTTGCTCCTCGCTCTATTATTTGAGACATTATTGAACGATGCAGTTTTTCAAGCAAGTAATCCTTTTTTAAATATGTTTTTAACATGTTGAAAAATAAATATCTTGGTAGAAAAAAAATAATCAATTTCGCAATTCAATTTTTCCAGTACTTGACCATGTTTTGTCCACATGTCATGAGCAGAAATGTTTTTTTTTTTTGTTTTCAACACCTCTTCCTGTTGTGGAAGTAAATTGAAAGTTAACCCCATTCTCGGAATCGTACGTTGACTAATGACGTGCTCAAGAAATGTAAACCTCTTTCATTTATATTTCACCTTTCCTCTCTCTTGAATTATACTTGAGATTCTACTTTAGTAATAGCAGCATTTTGTCTCAATCTCTACATGGTACCGCATTAAAACACAAAGAAATCCACGGTGGAATTACATCGAAACAGAAACGATATTAACAAAATCTTTCAATATTTTGTGACGCGTCTTTTAAGGGTGACTGAGGTATAATTTCTAACAAAATTATTATGTAAGGCGTCCTCTAAGTAGCTATTGAGGGAAATGAAATGGACTCCAATATCTAACCAAATTTAAGTTATCTCATCATGCGTAGCAACAATTTGAATAATGAAACACAGTCCATAGGTCACAGAGGGCTCTCAGTTTTATGGCGAAAAACTCAATGTTTAGAAGGTTCCTATTTTTGTAGCAACAATCCAAATACAGCATATGATGAGACGAGCTAGTTTTGCTACAAAACTGTTCGTAAGGCCGCAGTTGGTTTACGTAAATCGCAGTCGATGTAAATTACGTTCAATCGATGCACCTCAAGCAGTCGTTGTGCACGATCCATACAATCATAGACGCGACAATCTTTTGTTTTAACTTCTTTTTAAATTTTAACTGGCGCAGTCGGTAGGATTAAATTAATTCCGAATTTGATTGGATCTTTGAGAGGAAGCATTTACAGGTTGCCATAATATATAATTCGCGTATAAGACGCGAATCGTTAAGTTAAGCTAATTATTAATTTACAGCACACCATATATGAGTAGTTTATTGGCAAAAAGAGTTAAATCCATTTATTTATTTTTTGTTGCGGAAGAAAAAACATTTTTTTCCCAATTTAAACTATCGATAAGATCTTTTTTAGTTAAGAAAATATCATTGTTTTTATAAAACAAAATGTGTGAGGATAAAAATCCACACTACAAACAGTACTTAAAACTGAAATAAATACTCGTACAAACAGTATTGCTTAGATAACATTCGTTAAGAAAATATAGAAGAAAGAAATATTGGAAGATGAGTAAAAAATTTCATAAGATGCTTCCGTTTTTCATGTGCACATTACTTTTTTTTAACTTCACTTTTCATATATACTTCATAAAGTCTAGACATATCATTTTACACATTGTCAAATTTTACCCAAAATTAAATACCAATTTGTGTGACGAAAAAGAGACTAGCAGTACCCAAAAAGAGAAAGAGAGTATGGAGGCAAACCGAACCTTATTGGTCGCGTTTTGTTATATATTTAATACTTTTATAAAGCGCACTCCCATCATACTGTATTGACAAAACATCTGGTGACGAAAAAGGAATTCCTTAAATTTAGTTGACCCCTAGGGGTCAATACGGACCCCGTTGGGATGTGGGGGCATTTTTCTAGGATCGGTCGAAACGTCAAGGTTGGCTAAATGAATTTAAATAATTTCATTTGTACTTCATGGTACTTACTTTGAAAGGCCCTCCACATACAGTACCTAGACAAAATATTATAACCACTTATGATGTTTTAAAAAATCATTGTTTTACACAAAATCAACAACATAGTAATACACCAATTTTATTTTTATTTTCTATTTTATTATTTCAAATTATTTTAGTACATTTATTAAATGTTTTTTAATATTTTGTGTGCCCCCCTTTGCTTTTATTATTGCCGCAATTCTTGGAGGCATACTCTCAATACATGCCCTAATACAATTTTCAATTTCGGGAGAGTCATGCCATACTTTTTTAATATTATCCATTAACTTGTTTATTAGTATTATTTAAATCATAAACAAGTCTTTTCAGGAGGTTCCAAACATTTTCGATAGGATTGACATCCGGCGAATTACCTGGCCAGGACAAAATCGGTACTTTTTGTTCTTGCAAATCAGTCTCAGAATAAAAATACAGAGTTGGAGATGTTTAAAATAGCTTATCTTTTAATACATACTCGATATGTTAAAGAAATAAATAAAGTAGCATATGATTTTATGTCGGCATTTTTAATAAACAGTTGTTTTTGTAAGTGGTTATAATATTTTGTCTAGGTACTGTAGTGGATTCCAAGACTTGCGAGCGGTATCAAGTCTGAAAATCTAAAGGATCCGCCGGTTGGTTGCTTAGACTCTTTATGAGAGGAATAAGGGTGTTTGAATTAAAGTCTGCATTTTACTTAATCTACGTTTAATGTTTAGTTAGAATCGAAAAGTTATTGATTACATTTGAACTTACAATTTAATGCTGGTTATAAAATCCCATGAGAGACACTCAACACAAAACCTCACAATCACCGTATTTACCTCACAAGCCGCTAAACACCTCACAACACTCACGGTGTTTAACCCGTTACGAGCTTCTTTTATTTCATTTAAAACTGTCCTCAACACTTCCAGATACTTCTGGTTTACTCACGACAAACTACCGGGTTTCTCTACCAAAATACTTGGGAGGTTCATTCACGATGACGGTTTATCATCACTGCCTTTGTCTCTCACAAGATTTTTCCATCTCTTTTCTTAAACTAATAATCTAATCTCTGACCCTTATTTTTGTGTCGTTGTAAAAATAATCAGCTCTCCACTTTAACAACAAACCCTTTTATAAACTTATCTTTCTATGACCAATAAATTATAAACCCAAGTAATTAATTTTGATTCTAATTACTACGCGGTCCATCTCACTGAAAATATATTGTCGCCTATCGGCATCTGTGTAAACATTTGACCATTGCTATTTTGATCTAAACAATAACGTTCTTTCAAACTAATCATATAATATACGACCGGTAATTCACTGCGTATCTCTTTAATGCTTAACTAGAAAAATATGTGATAGCTCAACTAATCTTTGAGAAAGTTTATCTTAAAGTCGATTAGTTCTTATATTTGAATAATATGAATACTTTTTAACTAATTGAATAATTTTCCTTTAAATAATAATGAAATTTTATTTCTGAAATTACCACTCCCACAGGGAACCCCTGGTCTATAGTCTATTAATTTAAGAGCTCTGAATGCGGCTTAGTTCTGAGGTAATATTTTACAATGTTATTTTTGATAATGTTAGTAGTTTTTGTGGTATCCCAAATTCTTCCATGCTTTCCCAGAGTGTGTTCCAATTCAGTCTCATGCCATTTTTTTTTTTTTGTTTTTTTTTTGTTTTTTTTTTTGTTATTTTTATTAGTGATAGTTTTCTTAGTGAAGTGTTCTTGTGTTTTGGTTAGTGAAATGATTGTGGCGCGGAATAAAATTTGTAAGCACTGGTCTAGAGACGGGAGATTGAAACTGGATGTTCTCTGTTCATCGATTGGGTCTGGCTCACGTCCCACTTTACCCGTCTGTGACGCAGATGTCGATACGACGTTCATTTTCTTGCCAGCTCAATCAGTTTCCATTAAACAGGAAATAAGAGAGGTTTATTTAACTGCATTATTACGCGAAAATGCTGAGAGAAAAAAAAAAGAGTTAAAAAGAGTTAAAAGAATATTCTGGTTCAACAAAAATATCCATTCATGACAAGGGATGGTTTGGCAGAGCATGATCTTAATGTTTCTAGAGAAGGATGAGTACAAAATAAAATAAATAAGCTGTTTAAGTTTTATTTTTGAACTCCTTATAAATCAGATTTATAAGGAGTCCACTATAATATCTGTGGTAATTATTATTATATTATTTATTTTACATCGGCCTTTATTTCTGCAACGAGGCTAATTGCCGATGCCAGGGGGCGAGCTCCTACCTGGATGAAGGGTGAATGATTGTGAAAATGAGAGTAATGTAAACATATTATTCTCGCCGGAATAATATCACCAACGAAGCAGGCTCGAACTACCGAGCGGACAGTCGTACTGGGTTTCCACCAGTACAAACCGCACGACTAAATGCGCTCGGCCATTCCGTTGGCCGAGGAATATCTGTGATAAGACGTTTGCCTATGGAGCACAGGGACCCGGGTTCGATACTCCGTACCTCCTTCGGATTTTTATCTTCCCATATTGTGCAGCTATTGCTTATCTTTATGGTTAGTTTTATACAAATCAAATATAAGTGAAGTGATTACTATTTTGAGAATTGGACTTACGTTAATGATGATGGTTTCTTCCGGGATTTCTGTGCCAAATCTTCTATGTCCTCAAAATCTAGTTTTTGAAAGATATCACTTTCTATGCACATGATTGACAAATTAGTAAATCTTTCTTGTAACATAGTCGTTCGTAATTCATTTTTTATTCTTTTTAACGCTCTCCACTACAATTGGTGACCATAAATCTGATCTGGTTTTCGACTTACATTTAAATTTAGAAACTTTAACAGCAATGCTTCGTAAAATTGAGTTCCTCTTTTTTTCGTGTAAACGACGACCATCAAGCCAGACGTCCTGGGCATGTGCCCCATGTACCCTTATGGAAAAGACTTGTTTTTTAGATAATTTAATTAATATATTTAGTTTCGATGAACAAAGACTACAGTATTCGAATTAAAACTGTTTAAAATAACATAGGATTAATTCAGGATCAAATATCAGCGTGGATTATAATGAATAAATTCTCTACTTTCATGTTTTTCCCAATGTTTGTTTTCCCTTTGTTGTAAATTCACAATTAGCTGAGTAAACAGCGCTGTTCGCCCTTACACCTGCGGTGAAATGGACAAAATAAATGACTTAAGTAAATAAACGTTAATCTGTAATGAATGTCAAAATGAAATTGTTCAACTCACACTTCCCCCTGAATTATTTAATACGTAATATGAGTAAATATTTAAATATTGCGAATTATGAGATAAAATTTTGTATATGGATGGTGGTGGCAAAAAATTGAACTAATGGTAAAGTATTGAGAAATGACATGCTCGAATCTGCTAACTGGTGGCCAAATTGTTGTTCTAATGTTGTACTAAATATTGTAGTACAGTTTAAACCAGTGGCGCACTGAGGAATTTGGGGGGGCGCGGAATACAAAATTATTTAAATTAGGAATAAGGTTTTCACTTCTAAATTTCAAGAGATGGTCTAAATAAAGGTCTTTTTTAATTTCAATACATTCTATCTTAAGAAAAATAAAATATATAAACCTGCGGTTTAAATTTTTGAAATCTACAGACTTTTTTTACCTAGATAAAAAATAGTGCTATATAATAGTGCATTTGTTAACGCATTTTTGATCCGTGTAATTTTGAAAATTGGTAAATATTTGATTTTCGAAAGAACGTATCTCAAAATCTACATGAGATAGAGACCTGCTGTTAAAATTTTTGAAATCCTGAGGTCCTAAATGGCTTTAGCACCAATTTTGAAGCAACTCTCATTTTTTTGCAAAATTTATTTATTATTATTTTTTTTTTTAATTTAAAAAAATTCTAACTTAAGAACAATAAAAAATAGAGAACTGCGGTTTGAATTTTTAAAATCTACGTATATTGTGTAGTCTAGAAAACAATTGGGGCCTTAATAACCCAACTTTTACAATAAATACGAATCGTTAAACAAAACCTTTGAAAATGGCCAAAAATCGAAAAAATCGTATGACCTATCTTAAAAACTATAATAGATAAAGACCTGCGGTTGGAATTTTTATAATCCTGATATCCTAAATGGCTTTAGATCACATTTTAAAGGAAAAAAAAATTTGAAAAATTTTCATTTTTTTAAATATTTTTTCAAAATTTCTAAATATTCTATCTTGAAAACGGTAAAAGATAGAGATGTGCGGTTTGAATTTTTGAAATCCTTGTGTCTTGTTTAGTATAGAAAATAAAATAAGGCCTTAAACACCTATTTTTTTAAATTTATATGATTGGTTAGGTAAAACTCTTGAAATTTGCCAAAAATCGAAGAAATCGTAAGGGGTACCCCTTACGATTTTTTCGATTTTTGAAGAAATTTTTTTTCTCTCTGATTTACTTCAAAATGTGTATACTTATGTAGTTTGAGTCGTAGATCTCAAAAATCATCTCCATTACAAGCTACGGTTTACCATTTTTGAATAAATTCAAAAAACCGACAGAAAACCATATTTCAAAAAATACATATATGAGGGCTCTTTAAATATATTTTTTAGACTTCCGACCCTGAATTTGATCTATATACCAGTGTTTCTCAACCAAAAACGTACCGCGGACCAGCAGAATACACAATAATGCGGACCACTAATAATAATTGTTGGTTCATATTTTGCAAGCAAACAAATATATTTAATGTGCTACTAAATACATTTATTTTATTTGTAGAAAATCACAGAAAGGTTACAAAAAATAAACAAAATATAAATTATTTACATAAAAAATGTGCATAATAAATAACAAAATAACTGCAAACAACAAATACAAAAACTTACTACAGACCACTAAAATTTTTCTATATACAATAGGTAATATGTCATTTCTAAATTTTCATTTTAAAGGGATGTTTCGGAGTTAAAACTATTTACAAAAAACTTAAAATATCTCTCTTATTATTGACGTAACAGAAAAATCTATGTAACAACAATTGTTAACAATAAGAAAACAAATATTATTTGTTCTATGCATTTTTTCATTTAGATCAATGGTTCCCAACGGGGGCAGTACCGCCCCCTAGTGGGCGCTGGAACCTTTCATGGGGGCGGTAGTGAGTCCAGAGACAAATGGGTGGCGTTAAGGCAGTCAAGGGGCGTACCTTTTAAGAAATTAATAATAAAATACTTTTAAAATACCGGTTTCATGAATACATTTTATCAAACAAATATTAATTGGAACCAGACATTAAAAAATTATTGAAACTCCACCAGCCTCAAATATCTCATTTTCTTTTATTACTTATTGATTTTTATGTTAATTTTTAAATTTTCAATAAACATATTTTTAATCTACTAAATTTGGCCTTTTTAATTTTTACTTTCTGATTCCTAATAAATAGATGGATAAAATATAGATAATGTGCAATCATATTTTAATATTTGGTTCAAGTTTAACCAAATATTAAAATAAGAGTTTAATCGGGTTAAACTATTGTGGGAGAGGGGTCGTTGGATTTTTTTTTTTTTTTCTTGTAAACGGGGCGATGGTCCAGAAAAGGTTGCTAACCTATGATTTAGATCATCGGTTCCCAACCTGTGCTCCGCGTGTACTTCTCAGGGGCTCCGCAGCCGTTACAGGAAATAAGATAAATAAAAATTAAATAAAATCAAAAGAATTAGAAATAAAAAACAGAATTACTATAAGAAAACTGGAAATTACATTCTGAAAGAAAATTGGCCAAGTTGTATGTATGTATGTCCGAGTGATTTCTGACTCTAGCCGGTTTATGACTCATTCAGACCAATTCTGTAACTCAGTTACTATGATAACAGTAACTAAATTTGTCCCTATGAGCAAGGTCAGTTACTATCATGAATGAAATTCATTATACTAGGGGTGACCATTTTCTTAAGAAGGCAATGCGGGACGGTGCAAAAAAAAACAAAGATCCTCATCTCGCAAATCCAAGTGAAGAGCAAAAAAAAGGTCCTCACCTTCCAAATCCAAGTGAAGAGCAAAAAAAAGGTCCTCAATCCAAAATGTTAAAATGCGGGACTTTTGCGGGACGCATCTTAATGCGGGACAAAATGTTAAAATGCGGGACTTTTGCGGGACGCATCTCAATGCGGGACAAAATGTTAAAATGCGGGACTTTTGCGGGACGCATCTTAATGCGGGACAAAATGTTAAAATGCGGGACTTTTGCGGGACGCATCTCAATGCTGGACAAAATGTTAAAATGCGGGACGAATGGTCACTCTGCATTATACTTTTTATAATATTTTATCTTGTAGTAACGTTATTACACAGTAACTTTTTACAGAATTGATCTGTATGACTAGCTGTAATCATTTTATAAAAATCTGTCTTTATATCAATATGTAAGCTGTGAAAGAGAAAAGTGAATTTATATTAACTAAAAAATCTACCCCCTCCCCCGTAACATTATTTCTAAACACCATTAATTAGTAAGACATAGGGTAGGCCTAATATAAAGGCTCCGCCATAGAATTTGATTCTAAAAAGGGCTCCGCAAGTAAAAAAGGTTGGGAACCACTGATTTAGATGAATATTTGTTCTAAAACTAATCTTTTGAAAAATTTCCCTTAGTGTTGACTAAATAGCAAAAACTTATATGACGAAAATTGTTTATAATAAGAAAACAAATATTTTTTCTGTTCTAACTAATCTTTAGTTTACCATCTTGGTCTTCTGGGCTGCTTAAATGCAATTAAAATTTTCATGGTACATGATTTCATTACATTGGTGTAATGCTGGTTATCTATGCACTTAGGGGCACTCCGCTTTCAAACTATTCTGATAATAGTTCGGTTATTGTTACAGAATAGCAGAACTATCTTATCAGATATATTACGAAAGTTTATGAAATATTTCATTAATTATTAAAATTGTTTCGCACAGTAGAGACATTTTGGGAAAATTTGACAGTTTAGTGATGTCAAACTGCCTTTGGGACAACTGACAGACATGTAATTAGTCTGGGAATTACTGCAGACAAGTTAAATAGCTAACAGCGCCATTATCTCCAAAATACCAACATAAACTATTACACTTAATCATTAAAAAAGTTGGTGGAACTGGAAACTGTCTTATCAACACAAAATATCTTTTATTTTTAGATTTCTTTCATGAAATGTCTTGGGATTGTATAAATTTCTTATTTTACAATCTTTCTTGTCTTTGTGTTAATATAAAGAAATGCCTAGGGCCAGAACTTTAAATTAACAATAATATTGAGCTTGTAAGCACGCCATTTTGTCATTAGCTACCTTGGTATTTCGTTATTAATTAAGTTTCTAACTAGTGCCCTTTTAGGAGATTAAATTTGCATAAAATGAATGAAATTACGTGAAGATTTTACAAAATTGAAATTCACAAGAAAGACTGAGGGGAATTTGGAACTTTGGGAAGGAAAATGTTCACCGCTTATGATACTGTTGTACGAGGGTTACCTTTTATATTTTTACTAACCAACACTAGATGGCAATATTGAAATGTGTCATTATATTTGTAAAATTTAACATTTGTTATTGTGAAATCAGTTGCAGCTTATAAATTGACCGAGCAATTTGTTGACAGTAAGCGTTTAAAAAAAAACAAGTTTGTCAAAAAATGAATATTACTTGTGAAGGTTTTCGTTGGATGATTTTTTACGATTTTAGTAAAGGCCTAACTCAACAACAATTCATAGATTCGCTTCGTTCAACTTTTGGTAATGAAGCACCGTCAGAAAATACTGTTTACAATTGATTTGCAGAATTTCGTCGTGGTCGTGCGTCTGTCAGTGATGAATCTCGTGAAGGTCGACCAAAATCGGTTGTGCTTTAAAAAAACATCGATGCTGTGCGCAAAATGATTGAAAAAGATCGGCATGTGACTTACCGTGAGATAGAGACATCCTTTGACATATCGCAGACTGCAATACGATTTTGCATGAACATTTAGCTGTGAAAAAGATCTGTTCCCGATGAATTCCGCATAATTTGACCCAAGCTCAAAAAAAGGCTCGTGTTGATTGGTGTAAGGGAATGCTAAAATTCAACGTAGGCACTGCAAAATCCGTATACAACATCGTTGACAAAACTTGGTGACGAAACTTGGATTTATTCATATGAACCGGAAACTAAGCAACAATCCACTGTTTGGGTCTTCCAAAATGAAGCCCACAAAATTGTTCGTTTACGAAGCACTCCAAAATACCTCACTTCAAAATAATCGCTTGTTTCTTTGTTTGTACTGAACATTCCTTTGGAGGATCAGAGAACAGTTAATGCTGAATGATATACAACAATTTGTTCGCCAGAACTCATCGACAAAATCAGGAAAAACAACAAAAAAAATCATAATTCTTCATCATGACAATGCAAGCTCCCACACAGCACGTCAAACAATTGATTTAAAGAAGAAAAACATCAAATTAATGTCTCATTGCCCGTATTCGCCTGATTTATCCCCAACGACTTTTTTGTTCCCCAATGTCAAACAAAAAATGCGTGGACAGCGATTTTCATCACCTCAAGAAGCTGTTGAAGCCTTCGAAAACCATGTTGTTGAGATACCAACTTCAGAGTGGAAAAAATGTTTCGAGAATTGGTTTGAACGCATGCAAAAGTGTATTATTAATATTTTGAAAAGCAATAAAACAGTTTGTTCCACACAAAAATTCTCTTTCTTAGTTTTTGTTAAAACTGAAAAGGTAGCCCTAGTATCAAAAACAAAAATAGATGAAAATTTCATTATTTGTTGATAAAAAAAAGTGATTGTTAATCCATGTATCAAAAACTTTCATTTGATATCCCTCCAAATTTTATAAACTATTTTTCTTCGATAAATACATATTTTCGCGGGATATATTATTAGTATCAGTTTTTCTCGTGCTCCCCCCCTTCCCAAAATACGCCACTGAGTTCATATAACGACCAATTGTAGACTAATATAATTTCTTTGTTAGATTTTAGGCTTAGTTTGTCTATAAACTTACCAAGAATTTGTTTAATATCTTATCTGGCATTATGTTCTTCAAATAAAGTCAACTTTATTGTAACATAGTCAATAACTGTAAGCCAGAAAACCTATTTTAGAAAACAAAATGACAAACCTTCAATATTATATTTATTTAGAGTCAGCAATATCCGCTTGAAAGTATCCGTAAAGGTCAAAGTTCAATAGGAAACATTGCAGAGATATGCAAAGCAGTCTGCAGCAATCGATTTAGAAAACAAGACTTCCTGGACACTTTTTACCCCAGTGTAATTTAGTCTTTTGTATGGAACCAAAATTACATGTCCCTATCAACAATAGTTTCACATCTTTAACAACTTCAACATAAAACCTGAATTACAGTGGCATATTTTATTGAAACTCAAATGGTAGAAATATGTTATACCCTGGTGTAATAAATATTTTACTACCTAATATGTACGTTTCTTATCTGAACCGAGGATAACGTAAACATTTTTAGTTGTGATTTTTTTATAATGAATTAACGTCTTCCTTCCGAAGTGACATAATTTACATAATTGGCAGCCTTCGTGCTGGATGGAAAGATATATAGAAACCGAGTGTCTATGTCAGCCTCTCTTAATCATTTCAAATTTTTGCGGAACATTATTTTTTCAGAATCAATAATATGAGGGACATTCAATAATTGGAAAGACAAATTGATGTAGAAAAACAAAAACGGTTTGTTGGAGGAGTTTGGTACTTTCATGACTTTAGGTTGGCATCACTGGGATGAGCTGAGAACACCTGACGGATAAAAATTGTTTTACGGATATACATTTAACCATGGCGTGTCCGCTTGAAGTTTCCACATTAGTTGAACAACGTTCAGTGATCCGGTTTTTGCTTCCCGAAGGTGAAAAACCGACTAAAATCTTTTCTCGAATGATTTTACA
Organism: Liopterus haemorrhoidalis; assembly: GCA_963971575.1. NCBI lineage: Eukaryota > Metazoa > Arthropoda > Insecta > Coleoptera > Dytiscidae > Liopterus > Liopterus haemorrhoidalis. The sequence goes on along the minus strand of OZ020622.1, from coordinate 6,202,233 downwards.
GTATGGTGAAAGTTGTATAAATCGCGGAAATTTTTATAAGTGGATAGAACAGTTCAAAAATGGTCGAACCTCAGTGACTGACGAGCAACGTCCTGGCCGGCCAGTTGAAGTGTTAATTCCTTTGCTTGAAACCCGCATTGACGCCATTATTCGTGAAGACCGACGTATTACTGTTGAAGATATAGCAAAAAAAGTTGCAGTAAGTGTTGGCACAGTTCATGACGTTATCATTGACAAGCTCAAGTACAGCAAAACAAGTGGGTCCCGAAACAGTTAACGCAACAACACAAGGAAACAAGACTCAAACTGTGTACAAACTTGAAAGAACGCTATGAAAGGAAAAATGACCGTTTTCTAAACAAGATTTTAACGTGTGATGAAACTTGGGTTCACCATTTTGAACCAGAATCCAAAAGATAAAGCAATGGAAGCCCACCTGTTCGAAAGAAATTCAGAACGCAAGCATCAGCGGGAAAAGTCAGCGGGACCGTCTTTTGGGATGTCGGAGGTGTCATCTTTTGTGATTATTTGGAAGATCAGCGCACAATAAACAATGCCTACTACTCAGATATGCTGTTGAACAAAGTAAAGCCAGCAATGAGAGAAAAACGTCGCGGATCTCAAAGAAAATGCGTGATATTGCTCAACGACAATACTCGCCTTCATACCGCCAAGCTGACCGAAGAAACCATTGAAAAAATGGGTTGGCATATACTACCTCATCCTCCCTACTGTCTAGATTTGGCTCCTTCTGATTTTCATTTGTTTGGTCCATTCAAGGAGTCATTATGTGGAAAAAAGTTCAGCGACAACGAGAAAGTCAAAGAATTTATGGGAAACTGGCTCAAACAACAAGACAAAGATTTCTTTGCATCAGGTATAAAAAAACTAGTTCATCGTTGGGACAAGTGCATTAATATTCGTGGGGATTATGTTGAGAAGTAGTAAAAGTCTCATTTTGTATGACGTCATTGTGTATTATACAATTGAATTACGAAGGGTTTCTTCAGAAAACCTTCCCACTCCCTTCGTCTAGAGGAGCTCTTCAGACTAGCGATTTAGGGTGTCTCTTCTTGCAATCCATGTCCTGAAACACGGACCAAAATTTGTAGTCCAGTTGAGTTCAGAACTGCCAAGTGGCCAATCAGCAGAAGAAATAGTCTGGTACATTGCTTTCAAGCCACTACTGCGTAGCCGTCGCTTTATAGGCTGGCGCTGAATTTTGCTGGAAGCTCGAGTTGTTCAGTTCTTTAACTATCAACTTCACCACGAATTTCTAGTAGACTTTGATCGACGTTTTTACCACTTTCTCGTAAAAATTACGCTTAGTGGTACCGTCATAGCTCTCATCCTATCAAACCATAATTGAGACAGAGTAATGACTCCTCTAAATCGACGAATTTTCTCACGAGCTTCTCGTGAACTTGTAGTGTACATCATGTTGTTCTGGTAGTCGAAAACCTCCTATTGAGAAGGCTTTACTTGCTTAATCTTGCTTAAGCAATCTTAAAACCTCAAATTAAGGTGATTTTAAGATCGCTTAATAAATAACTGGCACAAGTTCGGGACTGTATGGTGGATAGGAAAAATGTTCCAGTAAAATTCGTTGAGGTTGAGTCAAAGCAGCAATATATTGCATTTTATTTTTTTTTATAATAATGATTTAGCGTCTAGTAGGCTCCAGTGTATATTCACACAATTGTTAGCCTTCGTTCCGGACGACAGTCTATAAATCAGAGACCAGTGTGTTATCAAAATAAAAATATATACTATAAAATATGATTGATTGAAAAACTAATTTGAATATTTCTGTTATGTCGTTATCAACGTTCTTATTGTAGCAAAGAAGTTCTAAATATGTTTTGGTTTCAGGATTACTGTCATGGGACGTGGGGGCGTGTCAAGTGGACCTGGAAAAGGAACTGCAAACCATTACCAGCGTTGCTCCGGAGGGCGAAGAGACCAGACATGGTAAGACATCCATTTTTTTAAATTTTCCACACTGTTATATATCCCACATAACCCAATGATTCCAGAATATATACGAAATACAAAATGGCCAAATAATAAATAAAATAAGGTGAAGATATGGCTGAAAGGATTCCTACTGTCAGTAGAACAGTGCTACTTTTGTAGTCGAACGTCCCACTAAATCACAAAATGTTTTTCTTTAGACGCTATTTATACAAAATGAAAAAACAGCTGTAGTATATTATTTCCACTCTCCGCGGGTAAATAATTAAATGCACGACGCCGGTGTGAGGCCTGGGCGACTGAGGCAATCGCCCAGAGTTCCGCGTCAGCATAAACTTGAACAGTGTTCCGTAAAGTTTGCAGCCGGCTTTGATTATGAATATTAAATTTTACAGAGCGAATAACATTTTATGATGTTACATATATTTATATTTTTTCTGGACATATTCTAAAATATAAATAAAATATGTAATTTTAAAATAATAAACCAGTAAAGGAATTTTTTAATTCCTAAAGTTGAGATTCTTATATCGGGTCTAAATGAATCGCGTAAGTTGCTCGCTTGAAATTTCCTTGTCGTGAACGTATTGAATATTCCTGTGATCAATCCGAGAGTGGAGCATGTTACCATTTATTTTAATAATCATTTTTACAATCAATACCCTCGTACCGGTGCTTACTGACTGAATATCATCCCTTCTTAAGACTATTCAAATCCTTCAAGATCCTTTCTAAATCTATTATGGGTTATAAATGACAAGGAGCTAAAATCAGGACATCAAGGATAATTTAAACACGCCAGCGGCTATAAGTTAACGATGGTAGCAGCTGAAGTAACCGAGAAACTCTTAAATTTTGAAGTCATTGGTAGCTCGGTGTAGAATCGATCTTTCGGTAAAATGAGGCGTTCTGACAATTTCACCTTAATTGATGTTTAGTAGCCCGAAGAGCACGACCGCAATTAACAGAGGATTTAATTATTAATTACGAATTTGATTGTGGCAAATCTCGAGCAAATGGAAGTTAAAATTACTCAGCTTTTAAAACATTTATACATCAGAATTGTTTCTTCAAATCATCTACCTCTGGGAAATGGAAAGAAGATATAACGAGAAGGAGAGCAAAAAGATTGAAACGAAATTTCATAGAATATATTATACAGTTGGTATACAATATACAGGATGTATCAGATCACACATCTACCACTTTTTCCTCGAAAATGGGATGTGTGAATAATAAGTTGAGAAAAAAAAATTGATCATACCCAGCAAACATTTTTATACGGGCCAATACTGTTGAAGCAGATACTCCCTGGCATTGAAAGTAATGGGCCAGTACCCCGGTGTCCCCTTGGCCGTTAGCTGACCCATTGGTGTATCAGCAGCGGTAAAGTGCAAAATATTCGCATTAGTTGCAAGATTTATTTCTGCCGAACCAGTGCTTATATTATACCCACTCTCTAGTATTTCAAATGTAACATATGTATATTTATCTTATATTTACCCAGTATTAAAATAAATTAATGGTTAGGTGCAAAATAAATACTCATTTGGCCATTTCAACATCGTTGAATAAATTTATTTAACAAATAAAGTTGTACTGCAAGATTCACGTCCAGTTTTGATTTGTAATAAATTGTTCTTTATATGAATATCCTTGCGATCGATAGATTTTTCACATGTGATAAAATACCCGCAACCTAGTTTACGATCGAATGTACAGGATAATTTTCAATTTTCATTAAAATTTACAGTTTGTGCGTGAAAATCACTGCACAGTAAACATTTAATGGTCATTTTTAACGATAAAATCTATTAATTATTTAACCCAAATAACAGATTTATTCTTAGGTAATGAAATTAAAATCTGCTTGGACTCAAAATTTGTTTGCAGCCATATACATTTAATAAAAATAATTTGAAATCCTTAAGTCTGGTTTATAATATGGGCATAAAGTACAAAGTTTGGATGTGCCATATATCCGTCTACGTATCCGCGGATATCCGCAAGACAAAAAAATATCCATATCCGAATCCGTATCTGTTGATTTTGTTGCGGATATCATACAGATATTTTTATTAATAATACCGCATTATTAATAAAAATGTTCTGTTAACCTTAATTAATAAAATTCTTTTTAAAATTATACGAGAGTTACCTTTTAAGTTTTTACAAACGACCACTAGATCAATATTGAAATGTATCATTACTATATTCGTAAAATTTGACATTTGATATTGTGAAATCAGTGGCAGATTATAAATTGACCTAGTAGTTTGTTGACAGTGAACAAAAAAAACTGGATATGGAAAATGGATATTTCTCGTGAAGGTTTTCGTTGGATGATTTTTTACGATTTTAGTAAAGGCCTAGCTCAACAAAAATGCATAAAATCGCTTCGTTCAATTTTTGGTAATGAAGCACCATCAGAAAAGACTGTTTACAATTTGTTTGCCGAATTTCGTCGTGGTCGTGCGTCCGTCAGTGATGAATCTCGTGAAGGTCGACCAAAATCAGTTGTGATTCAAAAAAACATCGATACTGTGCGCAAAATTGAAGAAGATCGGCATGTGACTTACCGTGAAATAGAGGTCTCCTTTGGCATATCGCAGACTGTAATGCATTCAATTTTGCGTAAACATTTAGCTGTGAAAAAGATTTGTTCCCGATGGATTCCGCATAATTTGACCGAAGCTCAAAAAAAGGCTCGTTTTGATTGGTGTAAGGGAATGCTAAAAAATTCAACCTAGGCACTGCAAAATACATCATTACAGGTGACGAAACTTGGATTTATTCATATAAACCGGAAACTAAGCAAGAATCCACTGTTTGGGTCTTTCAATATAAACCGAAACCAACAAAAGTTGTTCGTTTACTAAGCAATTTCAAGAAAATGATCGCTTGTTTCTTCGGTTGTATTGGACAAGTCGCAACCATTCCTTTTAGAGGATCGGGAACAGTTAATGCTGAATGGTATACAACATTTTTTTTGCCAGAAGTTATCGACAAAATCAGGAAAAATAACCAAAAACGTCGTATCATTCTTCATCGTGATAATGCAAGCTCCTACACAGCACGTCAAACAATTGATTATTTGAAGGAAAAAACATCGATTGGAAAAAACATTAATGTCGCATTGCCCATATACACCTGATTTATCACCTAACGATTTTTTTTTGTTTCCCAATGTCAAACAAAAAATGCGTGGACAGCGATTTTCATCACCTCAAGAAGCTGTTGAAGTCTTCGAAAACCAGGTTTTTGAGATACCAACTTCAGAGTGGAAAAAATTTTTCGAGAACTGATTTGAACACATGCAAAAGAGATTAAATCTTAAAGGCGAATATTTTGAAAAGAATTAAACAGTACCAAAGAAAATTTTCTTTCTTAGTTTTTGTAAAAATTTAAATGGTAGCTCTAGTATAATCTCTAGTATGGGCACGTGTGCAGAATGCACCATAAAAGATGGGCAAAATGGGTTTTTGTAGCAAGGACACCTAAAATAATGTTCAAAAGAAGACGTGGAACGTGGAAAGATGGAATTTGAAGAGTGCCTTCAAGAAGGGTGAAATGGGAAGAAACAAAGACTATGACACAAGTTAGAAAAAAGTGGTAATAAATATGGAGGACACCGCACGAGTACAATAAAACACCAGAAAAGCCTTTGAAAACCATGTTTTTGAGATACCAACTTCAGAGTGGAAAAAATGTTTCGAGAATTGGTTTGAACGCATTCAAAAGTGTATAAATCTTAAAGGCGAATATTTTGAAAAGCAATTAAACAGATTGTTCCAAAAAAAAAATTTTTTCTTTTTTAGTTTTTGTAAAAATTTTAAAGGTAGCCCTCGTATTTGCCAAGGGCGCTATTTTAAGTATTTGCCGAGGGCGCCAAAAACATTGCTACGGGTTTGCTGGCACTCGTGTCTTAGGTTCGCCACCCCTGCTCTAGATCAGTCTTTTTAACCACCGGTCCATAAAGAAACATTTCTATAAATCTGCCAGCTGTTATTTTTCCTGAACGTTGTTGTTTTATATCTTTTTGGTCAGATCTGTAACAAAATTATAGATTGAAAAATTCTCAATTGAACATTTTGTATTTCCTTTTTAAAAAAGTGCTAAATTCCACCTTATTTTGTGTGGAGTGTTCTTCTATGGAAGTAAAGTGGTGCTTAAGATAAACTAATATGAAAGAGCCTTTATCTCTTTTGGAAAATTACGGGTTGGCCACAGACAATGCACAACTATTCGTGCTTAGAACCCACTTGATAATGCCACGTAGACAAGGCCAATGAAAAAGCTGACAAAAACATTTTACTAACTTTACTAAATTATAAAAACAACAAAAAAGGTAAGCTTTACATATTGTACTTTAAAGAATAGAGATTCTATTTTTAGAAATCTAAATACAATTTGAGTGACAGGTTTTGAGATAGAAGGAAAATGTAATTGTTCTAAAGACAAGAGATAAGTTTCAACATTAGCAATGCCTACGTGAATATTTTATGAGATAAAATTTCAATACTGTAAGTCACGTATATAGGAGGGTGGACAAGGATGTACAGAACATTTGGTTTTTTCGGTTTTCGGTTCAGTTCCGGTTCGAAGCCCTGCCTTATACAACTCTTTGACCCACATATAGGAAAAATACGAGTACAAAAAATACATCGCGGAAAAAAAAACAAATAAGTATTTAAAGAATATATACGAGGGATGTTTCCTAAATTCTGGGAATTGTGCTATAATTAAATTACGCAGAACTTATAGGCAATGTTATTGGTGCCAGACAAGTCTTGACATGTTTATGCAACTATCTAGTGCAATATTGTTCAGTCTGATTTAGGTGTTGGACTGATATAGACGCGTTTTCATAGCACTTGTTTTGTAACCATGGAAGACGCAGCAAAATCTCAAAGAGCAATAATTTTCTTTTTGTGGAAAAAAGGTGTGAAAACATCAGAAATTATTCAGCGTCTGCAAGGAGTATTTGGTGAGTCTGCAGAATCCAAAAGTACTGTTTATTGGTGGATCGATCGTATTAAAACCGGTAGAACATCACTAGAAGACGATCCACGCAGTGGGCGCCCAAGCACGTCGGTAAATGAAAGAAACATTACTGCCGTCGAAGACCTACTGAAAGAGGACAGGCGAATGACTATTCGTCAAATTAGTGTGCGCCTAGGGATAGGTACACGACAAGTTCATGACATCTTGCATGATTGTTTGGGCGTTAGCAAGGTTTCGCCGCGCTGGGTGCCAAGGCTGTTGGGACCAGAACAGAAACTCAATTTCAAAGTTCTTTGAGGACGGCTTAAAAAAATTAGTTTATCGTTGTGATAAATGTATTCAGTTAAATGGAGATTATGTTGAAAAACTGCATTGTAATATTGACGAAAATTAACAAAATAATAAAAATTATAGTTAAATTCCCAGAACTTTGGAAACATCCCTCGTATATATATATTACTTTTTAAGTCCGGTACAAATAAAACCTCAGTCAGGTTTTTTACAAATCTCTTCTGTACTTTTTCGATTTGATTTTTGCTGGACATTGTTTTTGGGCTCCAGATTGTATTCCCATACTCTAATTTAGGTCGAACTAGTGCACAGTACAGTAACCAAGTTGTAGATATCTTAAAACTACCACTGTTTCTTAGTATAAATCCTAAAGTTTTTAGGGCACTATTCACTATATTGTCTATGTGGTCACTAAAATTAAAATCGCGTCTAAATAGTACACCTAAGTCTTTCATTTTACTATCTCTAAGCAGCACTATATTGCCAATATGGTAATCGTTGGTTATTTTGTTTATATTACGTGTAAAGGATATTACTTTGCATTTGTTGATGTTTATTTTGAGTTTATTTTTTTCGCACCAGTTCACTACACTATTTAAGTCTTTTGACTATTTAAGATCTGGCATCTGTATCCAGATACTTTGATGAATAGTTCCTTTTCTGTTATCTAGATTAAGAAACATTATCTGGCAAAACACTGGTTATAAAGAACATGGAAACCAATACCTTTCAATGAAAAAGTTGTTTATTTTTAATACATAACATAATTCATTTTTCACATAGCAAAACTATATAACCGTCAATATTATCTCCGAAAAATATTCTCTCCAAAAGTGTCAGTTACATGTGGAAGTTCGTTTTTCACTGTCAAATTATTCGGAGATAAAACATGGAAAAACTAAAGGCGTAACTGCTCGACTGTCCCCGACAGATTTTTTTCATAGGTTGTGACTGACAAACTATTATAAAATATATCACAGATATAAAATAACAGTAAAAAACGTGCTTGCAAAATATATAATACCACTGCATCAGTTTAATACAAATTTATGCATTCTCACGTTTCAAAAACGCGCAAAATATTAATTATAGAGATAACAATATTACAGATACGATGTAGCAACTATCATGACGAGAGTAGTTTTTACCAACCAGAATAAATAAATAAAATTCTCTACACATACTCAATAAAAGAAATTTTATACGGATACACACAAATAAATTACAAGAGGATGAACGAAAACATTGTTTTTTGTTTCAAGATTAAAGTGAAGAAACAATTGTTTTTGAAGCTAAAGAGTTTTGCTTATCTACTTTCTTGGATTTAAGCAAAGCTTTTGACTGTGTATCGCATGATATTACTTGCTAAACTCGCTATGTACGGTTTCAATCACAGTAGCTGTTCACTTATAGAATCTTATCTAACAAACAAAAAACGTTTGTATGTATAAATAATTCTAAGCCAGATTCGCTAAATATTATGTATGGAGTACCGCATGATTCAATTTTAGATACATTACTATTTTTAATTTATTTCAATGATTTCTCTTCTGCTATTAAGACGAAATTTCTTTTATTTGCCGATGATACGACCCTTATAACCAGGGATGGGGAGTCGGAGTCGGAGTCGGAGTCGGGAGTCGGGAGTCGAGGAGTCGAAGCTTTTTGGAGGAGTCGGAGTCAGAGTCGGGAGTCGGAAAAAGTTATCGACTCCCGACTCTTTGACTACATATTTATCAAGGATGAGAACAATCCGAAAGCGAAAGCAAAATACCATACTACCAGAATTTGTTAAAGAATGGGAACAGAAACGACATTTTTTCTCTGTGCATAAACGAAAATGAAATTAAAAATATTCAATTCCGGTTTCCTTCATGCTTTTCAGTTAAAAATTTAGTTAATTTTTAGTAATATCTAATTTTTCTTTTTTTGTATACTTTGTTTATTATGTTAAAATGAAACTAAACTGGATTTTTATTTTCTCAAGTTGTAACGGGCTTTGTGATTATTTTATGTTTCATGTTGGCAGCTAAAATCTATATGTCAAAAGAAAAAAGTGACATGTTATGAAAAATAAAGTACAGTTGTTCCAAACGATTAAGCGGAACTAACTGGAATTTTCATTTTTGTAAGTTGTCATTAGCTATTTTTTTATATATTGAAGTTGGCTTTTCCTGAACAAAATGATCAAAAGCTTCAATCAAACGGTAAAAGTAACTAGTATTGAAAATGTAGTTCCGCCTAAACCAAAGGAACAGACTTTATATAAAATACAAAACAATTTTTTTTTAAACTAATATATTTGAAAATTTGTATTAAAAATGACTCAATAGTCAAGATGAAATGAAAATGACATTTTATAAAAACAGCTCGCCCCAACCCAAGATATTTAATGTAAGTATAGTCTGTTTCTTTGGTTTAAGCGGAATTAGATATCGAAATCTACTAACTTTTAAGGATTGAATGAAGCTTTGTATCATTTTGTTTAATAAAAGCCCACTTTGATAGTTAAAAAGTAAACTCGTGATAATTTGAGAAAATAAAAATTCCATTTAGTTCCGCTTAAACATTTGGAATAGACTTTACAATTTACCAGTGAAAGGAGTCGGGAGTCGGAGTCGGAGTCGGAGTCGATTTTCAAAAATACCGACTCCTGAGTCGAGAGTCGGGAGTCGATAATTTTTCTGTCGACTCCCCATCTCTGCTTATAACAAGATCATTGTCCCTGGAACACATGCAACATGTTTCTATTTATAATTTATCTAAAGCAAAAGACTGGTTTCCATCAAATAAATTATCATTAAATGAGGAGAAAACACAAAATTTACTCATAACAACAAAAAATCGTAACTATAATAATCCGGAATGCATTAAATTTTTAGGAGTCCATATTTATCCTCATTTGATATTGGACCATCACGTTGCCCACATATGTGGGAAATTGTGCAAAACTATATACTTTCTAAGAAACCTACAAAAATCAGTTACAAGACATGTTTTATTAATTACGTATTTTCCGTTATTTCAGTCGCACATAGCATACGCTCTTTTAGCATGGAGACACTCTGCCTCTGCTGAAAGAGTTTTTAGACTACAGAGGCGTGCAATAAGAGTGATAGGGAATGATGCCGCCTTCACTTATTATATACCTGTGTAATCCTGAAATGTGTAAAAATTCACACTTCACTTCAATTTTTTACTAACTTTTTGACGTAAATCCTCTTATATCGTCGATTATCTATATTAACAATAAACACAGTTTTCATTGAAATGTTCTGTTATGTCCTATTATTACGATGGCCTAATCCAATCTAGTCCCGATTTTCCTACTGTTTATTCAGACTATGATTTGTAATTTGCATTGCTAATGAATTGTTTTTCTAGGTGAACGACTGATTCAATTTGCTTCTGAGAATCTGGTGACTGAAGTTTTGATTCATCCGGCTACGAACACCCTCATACAATGTATTAAAAATCTTCTGAGTAGTTTCACTAGACATCGTCATATAGTTCATTCAGGGTATACCTTCGGAGGGAATGGATCATGGGCTTTACAAGTAAGTTTCAATACTATTAAATTTATTCCAAACCTGGATTTCTATTTAAGGATTCATAGATTTTCAATTCTTTAGGTATTTATAGATTCTACCTTTCTCACTTAACCAATTTTTAAATTACCCCGGCTTCACTTTAATTTTTGAATTTTTACATCGTTACATAATTTAAATTTCTAGCCCTCCTGTCCTCTAATGCAATTTTTACGATTCTTGTTCACGCCGGTTTACATCTACGTCGGTTGAAAAGTAAATATAATATTTTCAAATTGGCAGGCCGCATAAAATTGGTTGCCGACCCCTGAAGTTTTGAATGAACGCCTGTTGAGAGTCACAAGCACTTAACACCCTCGTTACGGCTCTGGCTGATATCCAGTTGATTTATTTCAAATGTGTACAATTTCTTTTTCTGTTAAAAAGTAAACTCCATTAGTGTAGACCAGTTGATAATTGAATGTATTCCTTTAGGACGGAACATTTTCCCTTGCTGATTTCTCTGAAGCTTTCCAAGAAATTGAGGTGCAACGTGTATTAAGAGCTTACGAAAATACGATAAGCATAGACATCCATTGCTCACCAGAGGGCGATTGGACAAAACTACCAAAAGAAACATTCACAAAAAACTGCAAGCTGCGAGTAAACCCAGACGATGTATTAACATCAGGAAGTCCATCTATCAATAACTTTTTAAATTATGTTTCGCCATATCTTGTGCCTGCTGATATTGAGAACCTATTAGAGAGTTCGGATGTAGTTGGAAATATAAGATTTTCTCATCCAACGTTGTATGTTTTCCCTGGAGGACAAGGAGATGCAGCATTGTTTGGAATTAATGGTTTCAATATGCTGGTCGATGGTGGATTTGCGAGGAAAGCATGTTTTTGGGACTTTACTCGTCACCTTGACCGACTAGATGCTGTTCTCGTGACCAGACTCAATAACTCTAACATTTGTGGAATTAGTTCGGTACTTAGAAGAAAAACAAATAGCCAGGTATATCCACAAGTCGGTCATTTCTTCTGTAACATTCAGGTAAAATATATTTCTATAATATTACGGCTGATCAGTAAATGAGGTTAATTTTTTTATACAGTTTTATTGACAAGATATCATTATCATCATAATCATTGGCTTTTCTATCCAGTAGCGTACACAGGACTGGTTAAGGGGGGCACTTATAATGTTTATCTATTAGGTCGTCAAGAATGAAATTTGTAACAAAGTTGGTTGTTAACTTGAAAACAATTGTGAAAAGCAATTTAAGTCACAAAAGTTGAAATTTAATATTATGGTATATTTAGGTAAAATTTTCAACATCTCATGTAGCATCCATTCTTCTGAAGATGGCCTCACAAGCCCAAATATACAATAAGTTCTAATAAAATATTTTTGGAATATAAGTGTCTTATTTACTATTTTTAGATATATGTTTTTAAAATTTTGGCGGACCAGGTAGATTTAGCCGTGGACCGGAGAGATTTAGTTACGGACCGGCGGCAGAGAAACACTGGTTGTAGTGAACACTTTAAAAATATATATATATCAGGTCGTCAAAGATGAAATTTCTAGAAAAAAAGGCAAAGTTGGTTAACTTACAAATATAAGAAATTATTTTATTCATCAAAGTATGCATATTGTCTATAAACTTTTGTCATTTAAGCGGCAGGTTGTTCAGGCCGGTAGTATAAAACCCTGGCGGACGAGAGTCAATGAATTCCTGGAAGGCCAGTTTTACAGCATTGTAGGAATTAAACTGTTTTCCTATTAAAATATTATCCAAATTGCGGAAAAAGTGGTAGTCAGTAGGGGGGGGGGGGGCTAGGTCTGGTGAGTATGGAGGATGATGAAGAAGTTCCAACTCCAATTTCTGTAGTGTTGCCACAGTAATTTATGCAGTGTGTGGTCTAGCGTTATCATGCAATAAGATAGGAGTCGATCTGTTGACCAATCTACGCTGTTTTTGTTTAAATTTTTGCATCATTTCGTCCAGTTAGTTGCAGTATATTTTTGCTGTGATCGACGATCCAGGTTTTTTTTTTTGTTATCTGTACGAAATTTGGCGAACCAATTTGATATTGTTTGCTATCAATGTTTCGCGCGGTCTGCGATGCCGTAGTTCCACGTAAGAACTCATACTTCATAATAGTGCGAATTTCCGACCGTTCCATTTTCAACCAAATTAATTTTAAAAAAAAGTTTTTAATATTTTTTCAGAGCATACGATGATTTCTTTTAACAGGCGAGATGTGTAACTTTCCAACAAAAAAAGGACTGTAAAATATTAATCCAATGTCAAATAATAAGCTGTTATGTGACGGAATAAGAATTTCTTACTAAACCAACGATTCTACGTTATATTTTGTTTTATACAACAATAATGTTTATAACCTTATTTACTGATCATTTCTTATAAATTTAATAAATTGTTAACGTGAGTGTTATTTTTTCAGGAAAAGAAAGCCATTAGCCCGGATGGTGATAAAGATAAAGATCCTTTATTGATTAACCTTCTGGATGAAGGTCATGAGATAGTGTTAAATTTAAGACAATTGAACCTACGACCTCAACCTTGTTACAGAGATGTCGAGCCCATCAATCTCTACCATAAAGTTGGTCATGGAACTCTTGATATGTACGTCCTCAGTCCAGCCAAAGACGCAAAAGAAGTTAAAGAATTTATCCACAAATGGAACACGAATGACCAAAAGATGTTCGCCACACGAAAAGATCCAAAAGATTTTACTTTTCCACTTCAAAATCTTGTATCAATTTGTGCATTACTCGTTTGGCAACCAGCTAATCCTTCCGATACGATAACAAGATTATTATTTCCGGGCAGTACACCACAACATAAAATATTTGAAGGTCTTGACAGATTGAAACATCTAGAATTCATGAAACATCCAGTATGCTCGGCGAAGACGCTAACTCCCAGTGGATCGATCGTCGGTCTCAAGTCACGGCAAACTAAAGGTTCCACTGTACTCGACAAAATTATTCCACCTGAACCAAAAATAAATAAAATAAATGACAATAAAAAAGAAAAATCACCACCAAATGAAAACAAACAGAAAATAGAAAATAAAGCAAATGAAAATAAAAACAAAACAATTGACACCAATGGAGAAGTTGAATCTCAAACATCGGAGAAAGTTATTAAAAGAGATTCTCTCGAAAGTGAAAAGAGTGAAACAACATCTGAAACCAAAAAGACAGAAGTTAATGGAAAAAGTGGAGGCACACCGCTTATTATTGAAGAAAAATCGGATATTAAAAAACCAAAAGACATTAAATTAAAAGAAATAAAGCCAAAGATCACCGCTAAAACCAGAAGTGATTCATCCGCTCGTAAACCACAGGAAAAGAAAAAACCATTAGAAAAGAAAATCGAATCAAAACCATCACCAAAAAAGACAGTGGACACCAAAGTAAACGGTGTTAAGGAACCACCAAAACCAAGACTAATCAATAAAACCGGTATCAAATCCTCACCAACTTCAACACCAGCAAAAAGTACTAAAGACGCTAATAATCGCAAAGTGGTTGAGTCAAAGAATAAACCAGCTACTAAGAAAGAACCTGCCAAGAAAGAACCAGAAAAAAAGGAAGCCCCGGAGAAGAAAGCAGAACGTAAACCAATATCCCGACGTCCTAAAGCAGCATCACCAGCTAGACCAACGAAAACATCAGGCAGTCCAACAAAAAAACCAGTAACAAGAGCAGACAAAAATGGAGTTACCCGAGCTATCAAATTAGACAAAGAAGGGACCACTGATTCTAGTGCTGTAAGCACCCCATCTGCAGATCAAGACACCCTAAAAAAGATTGACGAAAGTAAACTAACCAAAACTGAAATAGAAGAACTACGAGCTAAAGAATTAGCAGATCTAAAAGAAGAACAGGAAGTAGTCAAAGAAATCGAAGCTGTTTTCCAAAAAGATGAAGAAAAGAACGCTGTTACTGAACAACCAGACCTAAGAAAAATTAAAGAAATGTCTCTAGAAGAAAAAACAACCGAACCAGAAGATGAGGAAGAAGAATACTTGATTATAGAAAAAGAAGAAGTGGAACAGTACACTGAAGATTCGATAAATGAACAAGAGAGTGCTCCAAAGGGTGAGGATGAAATTCAGAAGCACCAACGTGATAGTGAAGAAAGTGAGAAACCTAAAAAAGATGAAACCAAAGAAAATATTCCGGAACAAGTACAAGAAACCAAACTTATTGAAACAGAAACATGTAAGGTACTTGAAATAGTTCCACCTAAAGAAGAACCTGAAGAAGCAGCAGCTCCTGCTCCTGAAATGGTTCGAAGCAAAGAAGACTCTAGAGACAAAACCGAAGAAATGTCTAAAGAAATCTCTGTAACAAGCCCAGAAGATAAACTATCAAGCTCTAAGAAATTGACCGACACCCGCGACTTAGAATTAGAAGAAGAGGAAATCAAAGAAGCACCTGGAGACCAGAATTACCCGGTTGAATCTCAGCCTGACGAAAAATTCTCAGCCACCGTAGAATCAGGAGCGACAACTGCACCAACTTTACCAGAAGACGAAAGAATTCCACTCGACGAAATCAAAGAAGATATCGCTGATCAAGTGATTGAAGAAAAATATGTTAAGGAAGAAACAAAAGAAAAGGAAGTACCAATTGTGGTTTTACCACCAAAAACATTTGAACCAACTCCAAAGATGAGTCCTATTGTTGGTATGAAATTCGATGCCAATCAACAACATATTCGGGATATCGTAAAGACTCCTGATGAAGTCGCTGACTTGCCAGTACATGAAGAAGTTGATATAGATACTTATGATTTTCCCAGTGCTTTCAAGAAAGATGCAGCTAAGAAACCCGAAGAATGTAAGCCTGAAGAAAAGGACCATAAGCCTGAAGAGAAAGCTGAAGTAAAACCAGAACCCAAAGCTGAAGAAAAGGAACATAAACCTGAAGAAAAAGACCAGAAACCAAGCGAAGAAAAAGACCAGAAACCAGGCGAAGAAAAAGACCAGAAGCCAAGCGAAGAAAAGACCAAGGAAGAGGCACATGAGAAGAAAGAAGTTTGTGAAGCACCAGAGAAAAACCTGGTTCATGAAGTACACGTAGAAACAAAGAAAGAAGAAGTACACACAACTGTTAAACAAGACGGTAAATCTTCATCAGCACTAGCAAAGGAAGATGACAAAGCGAACGACATTGAAGAGCATAAAAAAGCTCCAACTCCAGAAGTACACGAAGAAAAACAAGAAGCAAAATCTTCGGAACATCTTAAAGAAGGAAAAATATCTCCTGCCCATTTGGAGCATGAAGATAAAAACATATCTACACCTATAGAACACCATCTTAAACATGACGAAAAATCAGATAAACCAAAAGAAGAATTTAAACCACACGTTACAGAAATACACGAAGAAAAAACAGATGTCCAGAAAACAGACAAAGATGACTTAGAAACAGAAATAATAGTAACAGCATCTACTAGCCAACCACAAGAAGCCAAAATAATTGTCAAGAATTTAGACGAAAAATCAGATGTTATTAAACATTGTGAAACAGATACAAACAAAATGACTGAAGAAAAAGAATCAGAAGTAGATCATGAAGAAAAAACAGATCTACAAAAAGAAGAAATATGTATTAAAACTAGTGCTACTGAAATAGCTAGTGCATCTCTGAATGAAACTGTGATTTCCGATGCCAAAGAAACCGTACCTGAAGAAAAAGATTCAGGTGTTGATCAAGAAAGCCTTCCAATAGACGTAACATCAATTGTTTCAGAATTATTCCCAGATAAAGTAAGTCACGTGTTAACAAGCACAGAAAAACAAAACCAACAAGAAACTGTTGAAAAAATCAGCAAACTTGACCTAGATTTGAAATCTTCCGAACACGCAGAAGAACAAAAAGAATTCGATGATGACTACCCCGTACCAGCAATGAGAAGACAAGTTGATGTTGTTAAAATTGTAACCAGTGTCGCTCATGTACTAAAATCAGACGCTCCGCTTGAAGAAACATTACAAGAAATCCCAGTAGAATTCGCTTATCCCTTTGGAATTAAAGGATATACCACAGAACTTCGAGAAACTCATATAACAACCTTAGATTCACCCGTATGTGAAAGTCATGATAACAAAGAAATAGACACAAATAAATTGGAAGATAAAGATGAATCCAAAACAGTCCAAGAGGAAGTGTGTCATAAGGAATCTACAATGTCCTTCTTAGAAAAAGAAAGACACTACGCTTCTCTTGATAAAGACGAAGGAGTGACACAAGAAAGAAAAGTAAGTGATCTAATCAAAGACTCTAACGCTTTGATGGAGTCAACATCCAAAATAATATCAAGCATTAAATCCAGTTCAGTTGTTGATGAATCTAAACCGAACAAAGAAGAAGAAATAAACGATGAAGATAAGGCGGATGGCATTAGTACTGTCCACAGAATGCTTGTTACTGCTTCCAGTGAAGATGGAGGGGAAGAAACAGTAATATGTCCCGATGGTTCCATAACTTTCCATAAAACTGAAAGTTCTGGAAGATCAACTCCAGAAATGCCAGCTTCACCTAAATCAACTCCAAGAGAAGAATTATCTGGCCGATCAACTCCAGAACATAGTACACCAAGTGATAAAGAAAAAAGTGTTGTTGAACATAAAATAGAACAAGTAGAAGCTCACGTCGAAGCAAAAGAAAAGGCAGATGAAGAAAAAGCAGAAAAGGAAACTAAAGTAGAAGAAATTAAATCTGGTAAAGCCACGCCAGAACCTGAGAAAGAAACTGATCATAAAGAACACAAAAATGAACACCAACCAAAAGAAGAAAGTACACCCGAAATTACAGAATTAAATGACGAAACCCACGATCACAAAGAAGACCGTAGGGATAGCGCAAAGACAATCAGTGAAAGCCTTGAAGGCTCTAAACCAGCGTCCAGAGTATCCACCCCAGAATCAGAAACCGCCGAAGAAAAACTAACTAAAGCAGAAATCAACCTAGGACATAAATTCGATAGAGTTGCTGATATAAGTGATAAACTAGAAGAAATAAAGAAGAGAGCACTTGCATCAGCAACTTATATTGATCCTGACTCACCGGAAGGAGAAGATCCTGAATATGAAGAATTTGAAAAATTCGACGAACCTCCCGTAGATAAAGTACATGAAGATATTATAGCTACAAAATCTACCGAGCCAGAAGTAAATGTGAAGACTGAAGTAGCTGAATTAGATGACAAGACAGAACTTATTGTTTCAACTGGTAAGATCTCCCCAGCATTACCAGACTCGGGTAAAGCAACACCTGAAATTAAAGATGATTTAGTAGGCGACCGTTTAGTTGCCCATGATGGTCCAGATTCGCTCGATTCATCAAACCATTTATTTGAAGTGACATCCGCCAAATACAGTATTGGATATTGTTCAATGTCTCCAGAACCTGCCGAAGAAATTATAGACTCAGCCATCTCCAGTGGCAAAACAAGCCCAGATTTAAAAGACAAAAAGGAAGACAAATCTGGAAAATCCACTCCAGATCATCACCATGAAACAAGTACACCTGATCATATTAAAGAATCTTCAGCTAAAACAATACCTGAATTGAATATAGAAGAAAATATAACCTCAGAAACACACTTAGACGCAAAGGACAAAACTCCTAGTCTTTCTGGTACGTCAACCCCTGATATTAAAATCCACGAAGAAAAAGATACCGCACCAGTAGAATCAGGAAAAGCATCGCCTGATCTAAAAGTAACCCCACCCGAATCAGAAAAAACTACTCCAGATCTAAAACCAGACAACACTGATGCTCTTTCCGGAAAAACAACGCCTGATCTAATAATAGAAGATGTTGATGAAAAGATCTGTACTCATAGAATCCCAGGATCACCCATCAAAACTGTTTTCTCTGGAAAATCAACACCAGACCTTAAGCATGAAGATAAAGTTCCATCTGGCAAAGCAACTCCTGAACTAAAATCTGAATCACCTGACGTAAAAACTGATGTCAAGGATTGTGGAAAAGCTACTCCAGAACTTAAGGAAAAATCTGGAAAGTCTACCCCAGAACCAGAAACAGTAAACATAATTTCTGGAGTCACAGCTTCTGAAATCAGTATTATATCTGGAGTATCATCTGGAAGAAGTACTCCAGAACCTACCTCTAAGCCTCTAAAAGAAGACGCCATATCTGAAAAAGCTACTCCAGAACTGGCTGCAGCTTCACCAAAACATGATGAAATAAATGAAAAAGTTTTATCTGGAAAAGCCACTCCTGAACCTGTTTGTGCGTCAGCAATAACTACAGAAGAACCAAAAGAAAAAACTACTGAATTATCTGGAAAGGCAACTCCAGAACCCCATGTTCCGGCTTCTCCAAAACCTGGAGAAGAGCCAAAATCAGCTGTATCTGGAAAAGCAACTCCAGAACCAGTATCAGCATCTCCAAAACCTGTAGATGAACACAAAGTAGAATCTACAGTATTATCTGGAAAATCTACCCCAGAACCACATGTGCCAGCTTCTCCTAAAGCTGTAGAAGAACATAAAGAAGAATCTATAGTTATATCTGGAAAAGCAACACCAGAACCACATATGGACACTTCTACGAAACCTGTAGATGAACATAAAACAGAATCTA
Source organism: Liopterus haemorrhoidalis (assembly GCA_963971575.1). NCBI lineage: Eukaryota > Metazoa > Arthropoda > Insecta > Coleoptera > Dytiscidae > Liopterus > Liopterus haemorrhoidalis. Next base: position 6,182,773 of record OZ020622.1, on the reverse strand, counting down.
CTGTTTTATCTGGAAAAGCTACTCCAGAACCACCTGTTTCTGCTTCTCCGCGACCTGTTGATGAGCACAAAGAAGAACATACTATTTTATCTGGAAAAGCTACTCCAGAACCACCAATATCAGCTTCTCCAAAACCTGTAGACGAACACAAAGCAGAGTCTACTATTTTATCTGGAAAAGCTACTCCAGAACCACCTGTTTCTGCTTCTCCGCGACCTATTGATGAACACAAAGAAGAACATACTATTTTATCTGGAAAAGCTACTCCAGAACCACCAATATCAGCTTCTCCAAAACCTGTAGACGAACACAAAGCAGAGTCTACTATTTTATCTGGAAAAGCTACTCCAGAACCACCAGCATCAGCTTCTCCAAAACTTGTAGATGAACACAAAGTAGAGCCTACTGTTTTGTCTGGAAAGGCAACTCCAGAACCAGCAGCATCAGCTTCTCCAAAACCTGTAGACGAACACAAAGTAGATCCTACCGTTTCGTCAGGAAAAGCTACTCCAGAACCACCAGTATCGTCTTCTCCAAAACCGGTAGATGGACATAAAGTAGAGTCTGCTATTTTATCTGGAAAATCTACTCCAGAACCACCAATACCAGCATCTCCAAAACCTGTAGAAGAACATAAAGTAGAATCTACTATTTTATCAGGAAAAGCTACTCCAGAACCACCAGTATCATCATCTCCAAAACCTGTAGATGAACACAAAGTAGAATCTACAGTATTATCTGGAAAATCTACCCCAGAACCACATGTGCCAGCTTCTCCTAAAGCTGTAGAGGAACATAAAGAAGAATCTACAGCTTTATCTGGAAAATCTACTCCAGAACCATCAGTATCAGCATCTCCAAAACCTGTAGAAGAACATAAGGTAGAATGTACGGTTTTATCTGGAAAAGCTACTCCAGAACCACCAGTATCTGCATCTCCAAAACCGGTAGATGAACATAAACTAGAGTCTACTGTTTTATCTGGAAAAGCTACTCCAGAACCACCAATATCAGCTTCTCCAAAACCTGTAGACGAACACAAAGAAGAGTCTACTATTTTATCTGGAAAAGCTACCCCAGAACCACATGTACCAGCTTCTCCTAAACCTACAGATGAACATAAAGAAGAAATTAAGGTTTTATCTGGAAAAGCTACTCCAGAACCACCAATATCAGCTTCTCCAAAACCTGTAGACGAACACAAAGTAGAGTCAACTATTTTATCTGGAAAAGCTACCCCAGAACCACATGTACCAGCTTCTCCTAAACCTACAGATGAACATAAAGAAGAAATTAAGGTTTTATCTGGAAAAGCTACTCCAGAACCTTCAGTATCAGCATCTCCCAAACCTGCAGATGAACATAAAATAGAACCTACGGTTTTATCTGGAAAAGCTACTCCAGAACCACCAGTAGCAGCATCTCCAAAACCTGTAGAGGAACATATACTAGAATCTACAGCTTTATCTGGAAAAGCTACTCCAGAACCACCAATATCAGCATCTCCAAAGCCTGTAGATGAACATAAAGTAGAATCTACGGTTTTATCTGGAAAAGCTACTCCAGAACCACCAGTATCAGAATCTTCAAAACCTGTAGAGGAACATAAAGTAGAATCTACGGTTTTATCTGGAAAATCTACTCCAGAACCATCAGTATCAGCATCCCCAAAACCTGTAGAAGAACATAAAGTTGAATCTATAGCTGCATCAGGAAAAGCTACTCCAGAACCACCAGTATCAGCAACTCCAAAACCTGTAGAAGAACATAAAGTAGAATCTACAGCTTTGTCTGGAAAAGCTACTCCAGAACCACCTGTATCAGCATCTCCAAAACCTCTAGAAGAACATAAGGTAGAATCTACGGTTTTATCTGGAAAAGCTACCCCAGAACCACCAGTATCAGCATCTCCAAAACCTGTAGATGAACACAAAGTAGAATCTACAGTATTATCTGGAAAATCTACCCCAGAACCACCTGTGCCAGCTTCTCCTAAAGCTGTAGAAGAACATAAAGAAGAATCTAAGAATTTATCTGGTAAAGCTACTCCAGAACCACCAGTATCTGCTTCTCCAAAACCTGTAGATGAGCATAAACTAGAGTCTACTGTTTTATCTGGAAAAGCTACCCCAGAACCATCAGTACCAGCTTCTCCAAAAAACGTAGATGAACATGAAAAATCAACAGTATTATCTGGAAAAGCAACTCCAGAACCAGAACATGTAGATACCGTTAAAATCATTTCCGGAGTAACAGCATCAGAAATTAATATAATTTCCGGTGTTTCGTCCGGAAGAGCAACACCAGAACTAAAAGAATACTCCGGTAAATCAACACCAGATCTAAAACCATGTGACAAACCTGTATCAGGTAAAAACACTCCAGAACCATTAGAAAACAAAACATTATTATCTGGAAAAGCAACACCAGATCTACACAAAGAACTTGAACAATCTGGAAAATCAACTCCAGAAATTGCTGAAAAACCTGTATCAGGTAAACAAACACCAGAAAAGTTAGATAAATCACCAACACCAGAACCACAGGAGATTAAGGAACTAGAAAGATCCACACCAGACATAACAGAAAAACCTATATCAGGTAAAGCAACACCCGAACCATCAGTTTTAGATGCTATTTGGGGAACTGCTCCTCAAGCTGAAGAAGTTGAAGAAGTCATAGCTCACGAAGAAACTCAAGAAGACGTAGCCCACGAACTTGAATCCGAGGAAGCTTCAGCACAAGAACACAGTGCAATTCGCATTATTAGCGGCGTAACTGCTTCGGAATTAAACATAATAACTGGGGTAACAACTAGTTATAATTTAAATGAAACGAACTTATCAGACAAAGCAACACCAGAAATCCATTCTGGAAAGCAATCACCAGAACATAAAGACATCCACGAAGGAAAATTAACATCCGACCAACATATACCAGAAATAAAATGTGACAAACCATCTGGAAAATCAACCCCGGATATAAAATCTGATAAGGAGGATGCTCATTCTACAAGATCCTCCCCTGAAATACCAGCATCTGGAAAAACAACCCCAGACATTAAAATAGACGGAATTGAGGTGGAATCAGAAAAAACAAGCCCTGATGCAGAAGCTGTTCATATTGTTACTGGTGTAACATCTTCGGATGTTAAAATAATCGCTGGTGTTAGTTGTTTAACCCAAGAATCTAAACAAGAACCTGAACAAGATAAAACAGAAAAGAAAGATAAAGTTTTAGAAAAGATGGAATCCAGTGGTAGTTCTAGTTCAGTTGATACTAAACCAATGACAGAAGTAACCAATCTGAGTATTGCTGGACCTTCCCACACTACTCGAGAAGATTCAATCCCAAGCAGTGGACAGATCAGTCCATTGGGTAAAGATATTGTCCAACTTTCCACTGAAGAACTACATCTTAGCGGCAAATCCACTCCTGATATTGCTGATGTGGAGAGAATGAAAGAAATCCACGAGATTTTAAAACATGAAAAACACATCCCAGGCAGTTCCACACCACCAACTGTTCCTGTAAGTCCAATTGTTAAAGAATCATTCACTTTACACACCCAAGAAACAGTTATAGAAAAGAAAGAAGCTGTAAAAGAAAAGGTTGAACACATATCAGAAAAAGAACAAACTTCAACCGAAACTAAACAAAGTGAAACTAAACATGAAGAAACAACTAAATACGTAACAACAATAATAGATGGTGGTGAAATAACAACTGTGACTTCTATAAAGACAACTGAACTAAGATGTCCAACTCCAGGTAGTGATGATGACCGGGAAGGTGTATCTTCCCCCCACAGTGACATTAGTTCTGGACAAATGTCCCGTGTTGCTCACCCATGGGGACAACAAAGTAGTGAAGAAAGACAAGTATATAGTGATGAAGATATCCCAGATTCTCCATTAAGCGCAACTTCCCAAATGGCTGGTAATTTTGAAACTGATTATGATATCGCACATGGCACTCACCAAATACCTACGCACAATACTTCTGTCCAAGACCCTATGAGCACCTCCTTATACGGTGCATTACCTGATGAAGATACCGCCCACAAAACAGATAAATTTCAGTCCGAATGTTCCAAGTCCGACAAACGAATTCTAGATGAAGCAGATCTAGATTTTGATAAAGCCATGATGGAACATAGATTAGCTAGAGGTTCTGATTTAGTTCCTGATTCATCTACTCATAAGTATGAAATAACTACCGCTAAATTCAGTACTAGAAGTTCAGAAGAAGTATACACGAATGGTAAATCAGAAGCAGATGATTTAAGTGTTGGATTAGAAGATTTGCAAATGCATGAAATAAGTAAAAATGGTTTTGATACTTTAGAATGTAGTGTTAAGTCAAAGCCAAGTGATTCTCCTAAAAAAGTTGATGTTATGACTTCAAGCTTTATGCAAGAGTCTAGTTCTAGTCATGAAACCAAAGATACTAAAGATCCTATTGAATCTTGGGGTAAACCATTAGGTCTACCTAGTCCTGCATTGCCTCCAGCAGAAATATCTAATAGACCACAAACAACCCCAAAGAAAATGCCACCTTCTGCTACATTAGCAGCTAAAAATAAATATAATGATGAGAGGAAGAGATCTGATTCGCCTTTAAAATACAATAAGAAAGATAACAAGAAACTTACACCAGTTTATATGGATCTATGCTATGTTCCTCATCATGGTAATTCTTATTATTCATTTGTTGATTTCTTCAAGAGAATTAGGGCTAGATACTACGTGTTCTCTGGAACTGAACCCAGTAAAGAAGTTTACAACGCGCTCTTGGAAGCCAAGCAGACCTGGGAGGATAAGGAATTGGGTAAGTATTAAGCGTGTTCTACATTATACTTTATTCATCAATTTTCTAAACTTTTTTCTTTGAACTAGAAGTTGTCAAAGTTTTAATACAATTTATTTTTCAATTTTTTGGTAGGGAATGAAATTCTTACACGTGTTTCAGTTCATTTAAAGTACCAACATAAAAATATAATTCATATCTTGTCAAATGTTTATAACCTAGCTATTAGATTTGTAAAATTACTGATTTACGTACAAAACACAATTTATATATTCGCTTATTCAAACCAATGATCAACAAAACACTATTAAACACGTGGTAATACAAAATATTTACAAGCGTAATTTTAATGTTGGTACTATTGTTAAAACTGTCTACTGCGCATGCACCGAGTTCCAAGTTGGATGTGTTTTCAAGAATAGTTGGATCAAATCTAGTTTTGAATAAAGTTGACCTTGACTACATACCGTGTTCTACACTGTACAATTTCACTGATTTATTTCTAGTACAAGTTCTAGTCAAAGAAATAAGTATGAAAATTTGATGAGAATTGTATAATGTAGAACACGCTTTACATAATTTCATAATTAAGTTCATAGGTCTTGGTCCCAGATTCGGTTTGACGCACTTTGTTTATGTATTTAGTTGTCATCAGTTATCAGTATTTTGGGCTCCTTGGTTGTGTTTCTGTTGCTAACTTCCGCGTGGATACTAAGTATAGTTATTTAAGAAGGAGGTAGGACGGGTTGCGGACAGCAATGAAAACCTATCAAATCAGCTGACAAGTTTCGAATAAGATTTATTCTTCATCGGAGCTACAATAGAATTATACATGCATAGTATAAGTAGTGGATACAACAGTAGTATAGTAGTGTAACAATAATAAATTCCACAACTAGGTATATTATTTCCAAAATGAAATGGCCTCAGTTAGTGATTTCAATAATGGCTGACAGTATAACCATTATACCTACTGAGTTTATGGTTCTGTTAATAATAGTTTCCAGGAGCGTAATAATTATTTAAAATAAACGTGTTTTCTTATATGCTATTTAGAATGAACTGTATATAGTCACATGACATTCCTTCACATTTTTATCAGGCTTAGGACTGGCTATATTTGATTTATAAATATAGGCATGTTTAAAAATCATTGTATTTTAAAGTCAATATTAAATACTTCAAATTTGCACAAAAATCATTATTTTTTGCAATAAAAATAAATCCTAGCAACTTCAAATAATTATACATATGGCTAACTTTGTATGGAAATTCTATTCCATCTTCTTCCAACTGTTTTATTAAAAGATGCTCAGTAGCCACTATATATGTTTTATTTATTATTGTTTTAGACATAAAACTATCTATTTTCTTGAAAACTTGTAAATCGGGTAATTTTCGCTGCTGACTTTTGCCACGAACAATAATACGTTGAATTGTTCTGTATGGAACACTAGTTAATTCCGCAGTTCTAAGTATAGGTTTGTCATTACCTTCCGAAACTAACTTTTTCTAAACATTCAGTATCAGAACTTTGCAATCTTCTGACAAATGACATTTTTCTTTAGTAGCCACGTCCACATTTTCACATTCCACGTCAACGTCCACATTTTCACACTCCAAATCACCTTGCACAGATTCACTATTTTCACTACAGAAATTAAGAATTTCTTCAAAATCAAATGGTCGCCAAAGAGCCATGTTGTTAATTTTTATTTTTTTATTTTATTTATTTACAGCAAATTGCCAAAATTATTTACAAATTAATATATATACTGAGAAAACAAAATAAATATAAGAACAGAAAATAAAAATAGAACAAAATACAAAAATGTATGCACGCTATGAACGTTGAAAATTAACTAACCAACAAGTATAACAACCCCTAAAATTTAGAAACAATAGGATTATAAATTTGGAAAATATCCTTAATGGTTTTTAAGAAACTGAAATTGAATTTGTGTTACATCTATTCGATTTAAATTTAAAATTCCCTTTAGAGGAGGGGTAGGGTCTGATAACCACATTTTAAGCATATTTTTGTGAATTTTTTTCAAATCTATGGTTAAATTTATTCATTTTCAAACTAAGTACTTATATAAAGTATGTTTTGAAGAAGATACAAAAAAATTTTGAAGGCAAAATATGGCGAAATGAGCCAGCTGTGGCAAATCTTCTCAGACTCCGCGAAAAAAATTAGATTTTGCAGTGACCAGCATAACTCGTCACTGGATCATCTGAAATCAAAAATCCAAAAAGATTTTGTTAGTTTATGAGTTTGCCGAGATAATGAAGTTGAGTTTTTATTTTTAAAATGATTTTTCAGTTTTTAGCGTTACTTAGAAGACAAAAAAAATTAATTCCCCCTAAAAAAACCTAAAAATGAGTATATTTGTGTTAAATAACAAAAAACATGAAAAAACAATATCTCAACGTCGTTACCTCGGCAAACTCACAAACTAACAAAATCTTTTTGGATTTTTGATTTCACATGATCCAGTGACGAGTTATGCTGGTCACCGCAAAATCTAATTTTTTTCCCGGAGTCTGAGAAGATTTGCCACAGCTGGCTCATTTCGCCATATTTTGCCTTCAAAATTTTTTTGTATCTTCTTCAAAACATACTTTATATATGTACTTAGTTTGAAAATGAATAAATTTAACTATAGATTTGAAAAAAAATCAAAAAAATATGCTTAAAATGTGGTTATCAGACCCTACCCCCCTTAATACCTTCTATATTCTTTTTACAGCAACAAATCCTAGGATTACTGCCATACACCCATTACCGAATTGTTAAGCTTCTTAACAAGAGTGACCATTTCATTTTGGAAATACTATAACGTTAAACTTATACATGTATTTGTGAAACTGGGTGCTTTATTTATTTATTTATTTTATATTAACTATTTTTCACCGAGAATACACGGACTCCTTTGTCGATTAGATCTAATATTGTTGTTATTTTTCAGAGGTCACTATCATCCCAACTTACGACACAGATGTCCTCGGTTACTGGGTAGCAGAAAATGAAGATCTTCTTGCGAAGTGTAAGATAGATTTATCTCCATCTGCCAGTCGTTGTACTATCAATCTTCAAGACCACGAAACTTCGTGTTCTGCATACCGTTTAGAATTTTAAATCATTCAATGTAGAATATTTCAAATTGATTGGGGGTAAGGATTAAAACCATGTTTTCAACGATGCCTTTAAAAACTCTTTATTAGCGCCAGGATAAATTACAGCTGACAAATCACTTTCTCTCTTCACTGGGTCCATACTTCAGTGTATGTTCAACAGTTCAGATAGGTACTAAAAGCAAAACGTTGAAAACTAATGGTTGTCGACTGAAGTAATATCTGTATGTGATAAATTCAAAAAAAAATGGCGTGTTATTATCATAGTGAAGTTGATGTTGAGTCATAAACTAGTAAAATTTAAAATATGTTGACAGTCCAATAAATAAATTAAATCATGGAAATCATAACAAACAATAGAAATTTTTTCCGAATTGACCACTCGACCAGAAGACGTCCAAAACATTTTGACTACCGTAAAAATTCTTAGCATTACATAATTATATCAATGTACTTCCCATGCAGACACCTCAAAGCACTAATTAATTAAGTTAGAAATTAACAATGTGTTATTATTAAGTATAAGGCAAATTGCATTCTAACCTGGCTGTTATTTGTCTATCCCCTGGTCTTGGCGGGCGATGAGATATCACTTAGAACTAGCGCGCATGCGCGGTCATATAGTCATGCGGTTATCTAACCAGCAGTTAAATAACTGTCGAGAAATGAGCAAGCGCACGAGCGGTAAACTAACCGAAAATCACATACCGAATCAGTTACAAAGTTAATAAACTATTAGCAGCTTTTTATTAACCTTTCTAGGTAGAACCGACGAAAGGCAAGGCTGAAAGATACAAGGGATTCAATTATTGAAACCATGCGTAAATTTTCGTGTGCGACCAAATACGAATAGTGACTTTCGTATGCTAATAATTCTCTATGGTCGTATTCTTGAAAGGTACGCGGAACTGATGAAGTATGTCCAGATGTTTTCGAACGACAAGTGTAACCGTGAAAAAGCGACCTTTCCAATAGTAATGCGTCACGAGATACATCTAAAAAGAGAGATATGGTATATATGGTGAGATATATTCAAAATATCTTCATGAAAAAATATGGTGTCGCGTTAAATTCGGGGTCGCATTATATTCGGGCTAATACGGTACTTATTCTATATTGTGTGTTGGTTTTTATTAATTTTGTAGTTTATTAAATAAAAATTAAATTTTCTTTAAAGAAATGTCGAACTAATGAAAAAGTTATATTTACCTCAAGAATTTCACGTAGCAAGAGAAGTCAAGTCAGCATTTCAAAGCCCGTTAAATTCTCTTTACAGCCGTATTTTATTTTTTAAATTTGAGCCGTTAGTTTCTGAGTAATTGCGTTCCAATAATAAGGAATAATTTGGACTATAATGGATCAATCTTCGTTTACTAAACCGCCGCTCGTGCATCTACACTCATTGTATTAAAAACCGGCGATTATAAACCGGTCGTGCGCGCTCTAAGAGCTAGAATCTCCGATACAGCCCCAGTGTATCGGCGACTCAAAGTACCAAAGATCTTAGTTTTTCAAATTAAGGGTGTTGAGACAAATCACAGCCAGAAATGTTAAATCTATTCAAATTATATCAAGAATTATATGTAAAATGCGTAGTTCAACATAATTTTCGCAAAATATAATGCTACGTTTTGGACTATCGTAGCTGTTAAACAGATTAACGCAAAAATCTTTAACTATCGAAAAAAAAAAATTCAATATATTGACATTAGCATTGAATATAGAGACTTAACAAGAAGTACCACTGCATAGAACTAATTTAATTCTTGCTAAAATATTAAGGACATCTATCCCGCATTTTGTGAACTACGATAGGAAACTAACGCCCCCAATGCGAACAGAACTGCCGGTGATTGCCCTCCTGGATTGCAGTTCAGTTTATTGAAGCACCACGTTACTGTTTTTGCTGAAATTGCCCTCAAATTTAAACTTATTGACAAGTGCGAGTGACCTTTTTGCCGTTCTCCGTACCGTGGATACAATAAATCTCACTCAGAAATTTTGTTATTAAATTCAGATCCTGCTTTTCGTATAAACTCTCCCGTTTCATGATATCGCTTAATAGCATTGTACTGCCGGCTAAATTTAAGATGGCAAGACAACACTGCATCCATCTTTAATTAAAGCAACTTCTCCGGCCACGTTGTTAGAGTAAGTTCCCTTTTTTTTGAGAAATATATTTCAAATATTCCCGCCAAAGTGCTTAGGACATCTCTCCTTCAATCTATCAACTACAATGCAAAACTAACACTTCCAATATGACCTTTCGGTTCAGAATTTAGTCCTACATCTCCACATTTTTATTATATTTTAAATTTCCCGCTGAACTGCTTCCTAGAACATCTATCTCGCTGTCTATCAACTACTACGGAAAACTTCACCCTCAATGCTGCCAGACTGCGTTCACGTTAGGGCTCGTTCAACTTAACTTCAGCACAGGGTATCATAAATTACGTCATTAATTCTGCGCGAGAAAACAGCTTTAACGTACATAAAGGTTTTAAACAATTGTTGTGGATACCAAACACACAAAATCATGTATTTCAAATACATTTTTACTCATTTTAGTACACGGTATACCTTGAAACGTACGAGAAATAAATAATAATTACGGAAATAAACAAACATCGCACAATACGCGTAGTCAAAAACAAATCAAAGTAAGTGACGCCAATGAAATGTGTTAAATTAACTGTTGTAATGAACGAAATTTGTTTTCTGCGCAGGAGAGAGGGTAAAATCTGCATGTACTGAAGTTAAGCTGGACGAGCTCTACATCTCATTTTTAAAATATTTTAAATTTCCCGCTGAACTGCTTCCTAGGACATCTATCCCGCAGTCTATCAACTATGACGGGAACTTTGCCCCCCAATGCTGCCAAACTGCGTTCACGTTAAAACTATATTTATTTTAATATGTTTCTCTTTCTAAACTGCTTGTTGGGACATCTATCCCGCAATCAAATGGGAAACTATCACCCCCAATGCTGCCAAATTGCGTTCAAACTCTTTATTTCTTTATATATTCCGCCCGCTAAGCTGCTTGGAACAATTAGCCCACAGTCTATAAACTATGATTAAGAATAAACTTCTCTAATGTGGTTAGATTTGTGGTTTATGTTTAACTTTTATATTCAGTGGTTATTGTTAGATCTCTATATTGAATGAAATTAGGTTATGTTAAATGAAAATGTTAATTGTGAGTGTGCGTCTCAAGACCCCCCCATCTCCCGCTAAAATCGGGTTCAGTTCTCAACTTCCCATACAACATTGTCTTAAATATCTGCTAGTTATTTAATAGAACTGAGCCTGTTCATTATATGTTGTATTTACCATCATGTCGCGATGTATTAATGTGTTATTATAATAAATTAAGTAGCGTAGTTTAACAAATTATGTTAGCTAAAAAACATCAATAGCTAAAAAAAGAATGGTTCACGCGATATCTCAAGTCATATACGAAGTCTAAACGGGTGCGTTAAGCCAAACAGTATTTACGCCTGATTGTATAGACTACCTGTAAGACTTGAGATGTCAAAACTTTGCTTTACCTGTACTTTGAACCCTTATAATGTGATATCTTATACAATTATTGCGTTACTTTTGCCCCAAAAGGTATATCTTATATTTTAGTGAAGGGATCCGTAGAGGTATTTGAAGATATTGGGCGTCCAGAATTTTGTACTTAAAAAACCAACACATACAGTACCACTTTAGGGAATAGACTATCGGACACTAACAGGATAAATTCATTTTATAAATTGTATATACACGATGAGTTTTATTATGTTTAAGAAAAAAAAGATAAACTCATACGGTAACACATATTATCTGGACACTCGTTTGTTGTTCATTTTTAATATTTTAAATCCGTTGAAAATTTTATTATGGGCCTACTACAGCTTCAGAATGAATGGTCATGTTATATTCATTTACAATTTTATATATACGATAAACAACAGACGATATGTTTGGTTCGATTAAAACTCAAAATGATATTACAATTGAGCTAAACGAAAGACGTAATAGGTGACCTAAACAGGCTGTAACCAGTGAAAAAGACGAGGCGATGAGATGAACAGAGGGGCAACAAATTTTGCCTCTCAAAAAATATCATATTAATTTAAATACACTAGATAAAAATGCTAGAAGCAGCGAGAGAAGTACACTAGCTGTTCTGATTGCTCCAGCTGTTTAACTACTATAGCAATTCTGACTGCTCTAGCAGTTCAGATTGCTCCAGAAGTTCTGACTATTCTAGCAGTTCTAATTGCTCTAGCAGTTCTGATTGCTCTAGCAGTTCTGAATACTCCAGCAGTTCTAATTGCTCTAGCAGTTCTGATTGCTGTAGCAATTCTGATTGTTCTAGCAGATCTGACTGCTCTAGCAGTTCTGATTGGTCTAGCAGTACAGAATGCCCAGAAGTTTTGACTACTCTAGCAGTTCTGATTGCTCTATCAGTTCTAACTGCTGTAGCAATTCTAACTGCTGTAGCAATTCTGATTGCTCTATCAGGTCTGACTACTCTAGCAGTTCTGATTGGTCTAGCAGTTCAGAATACTCCAGTAGTCCAGACTGCTCTAGCGGTTTAGTCTGGGCATGTTTTTTATTCAACTCAAAAACTGCGATGCATTGCAGAACTGCTCTGCTCTGACGTCATAGCTACCAACACATTATTGCAGAACTGCTTGTAATAAAATCACGTTTTACTGCTATCTACAAACAATTATAACCTAATAAAGTACATAAAGTGTAATTTCATAACTTACTTTCCTCAACGTTTTCTAACTAATACGTCATCCTTGCAACTAAATTAAAATTATTTTACTTATGTCAAAAACAAGACGTATAAAATAACATTGCCAACCTGTAACGAACAGTACGCATGCGTGTAGTCAAAGTAGTCACTTTCAAAAAAGCTGCAAATCTGCTGAGCAGTTGCAGCTATAACTGCTGACCAGATATAATAATAAAAAAACGTTTGTTTACATCTGTGTTTGAAAAATACGTCATTTTTGCGTTTGTTTACATCTGTGTTTGAATGAAAAAGGTATAAAAGGACGACTATCTGCTCAGGTTTACAACTCGGGTGCATATTTGTCGAATAAAAAAACATTCTATATTTTTAACTAAACAGAAAAAATATATAAGTTCATAGCATTCATTAAAAACACAAGAAAAAATAAAAAATCTTTTACAATGCATAAATATTGTTTAATAAGAACAAAATATTCATTTAATTTTAATGGGACGGTTGGGACTTCATACTGCTCTCAAGTTTGTCAATATTCAGGGAAACAACTGATGTAGCAACACGCAACGTGTTTTCTAGGTGCTAATCCGTTATTCGCGTCTTTGTTTTTGATTTGACGAACTTTATCCTAGAAAATAACTGCTTACATTTGTAAGTTCTTCCAAAGAGCGTAATTTATCAACTAGTAAATATTACAAAACTCAATTAATGAAATATCCTTCATTTTTGACTTCAAATCTGAGTTCTTCTTACCGCAAGTAGTTCCATTTGCAGAAAAAGTGGCGCTTGTTCCACATCAACATCAACCGTTTAATCTCATTTGATCTCTAAAAACAAAGATATTGAGAACTGACAATAACTGAAGTGACGCCTAGCGGATATTTTGGAACTTAACGGAATAGGATTTTGTTGGATGTGGCTCATTTAATTGCATTGTTTGTATGTGTTAAAGTGAAGAAAACTTTAATAAAATGTCTTTAAAATCGTAACTGCAATATGAATTGTTGTGTATCAAATGGCAAATGTCAAAAAATCCTATTTCAATCGCCATTTTGTAAGCGAAAACAGAGCCTCTATAGGTAATGTCACTTCTCAATACTCGCGGGACAGATTCAATGAGATTTTGGATAGATATCGCGGATCGGACAAAATGAGGCAACAGGCCCGTGGATCGTAGGTTGCACATGCCTGGTATACTACATTGTGATTTGAACTTACTTTGGACTTGAAGGAGGCCCCTCATTGGCCTGACACTGGGTACGGCTCTGGATTTAGGTCGTAATGTGTAAAATAATGACAGATAGTACACGCATCATTTATGGTGGTAGCTGTCATTTAATGCACATAAATAGCTGTAACTTTCACAAATATTTCCAAGAGTTCGACGTTTCTATTATATTGTTGAACTGTTATTTGATATGGCTAGACAATTCGTCTGTTGTTTTTATGTAGAACACCTTGAGCTTGATTAGACTATTTAATATTTATAGAATTTGTATGGTGCTAAAAAAAGAATGCCTTGAAAAGTGGAAACAATGAGAGAATACCATCAGGTACATTAAGAAGAAATTCAGAAAAGAAAATGGCAGTTATATTTATTTATAAATCCACTAGATCACAAATTATTTGTGAACTATAAATATTTTTCATTACGTTTGCTAATTTATACAATAGATATTTATATATAAGTTAAGATTTTCGAAATCTGCATTTTTCGCTTATTAAAAATAATAATATTAAATACGTATATATTGCTTCTAGTCATTGAGAAAAAAAAAAATCTGGTCCTTTTAGCTTACAAAATGTTATATACTGTTATATTTAATCGCAATGTACTGTATGGGTTATGTATGAGAATTATAAAAATAAAATTACATCAATTAAAAATTGCATCTTGTCTTTTTAATAAATAAATAATAATAGCATCGTTCGTGGATGCAATCTCTCACAAATTCGTGTACGCACTTGTGCGCATTGTTTTTGTGATTACAACTGCGATTCTAATTGGTTCCTTGTTCAACTTGTCAGAGATTTCATCCACGAACGTAGCTACAGTAACCAAATACAGAGTAAATGAGAAAGATTGCGTAGTTGACATCAATCAGAGTGAAGTAATGGGGAGAATACCCCCCTTAAGAGTTATTTTGATAAAAAACAATTTTAGGTTAATGTTCTGTATGCTTTTAAACCGGAAGAAAACGTGCAAGGATGATCGTAAAAGAGAAGTTATCTTCGTAAACGCTCAATATCGTCAAAAGAGTTGGCTAGTGATCTGTGGGAGCATAGATAAGTTAAAGTTTCTTCTAGAACAATAAGAAGAAGTGTTTTCTAATTTGCAAGGAAGAAGAGCTCGCCGAAAACAACTGTTGACCGAGCGACACAAAAAACTTCGCCTTGAATGGGCCAAAAGACATTTAAATTGGACACCTGATGAATGAGCGAAAATCATTTCTTGATCTGTTTGGTGTAATATCGGAAGGGTCAACGGCGATTTAAATTCCGTCTGTGCTTCGTAGGAAATCATTTTACCACAAAGCCACAGCAGTTCTTAATAAATAACTTAAAATCTAACATCTTTAAATGGCACATTTTGGTCCTTATAATCACTACTTGATCTTCATATCACATTAGTTCTTAACTAAAAAATATAGTCTCTTTTCTAAATTTTAAAATCTTGTATTATCAGGCATTTTAACAAAATAAGCGACTTGATCTTCTGGTACTCTGTAATCATGTATCCATCTACTTCCTTTCCTGAGACTTCCATCAATACCATCTTTCCAAACTCCAGCTGGAAGATATACTTCTCTTTCTCGTGTACCAGGATATAACATTGGAGCAGCTATAATCTCTTCACCAACTGCAAACTGATCCATTACCACGTGAGAAGATGGATCAGATGGTTCTAGCATCCATAATGGACGAATTAATGGAAGACCAGAATCTAATGACTCTCTGGCATACTTCTTCAACATTGGTGTTACCTGGAAACAAAATGGAAACAGTGGATCAGTGTTTTTTTTTTATATATATATTATTGCTGATCTATTCGTATAGCAACCCCTAAAGAGCTGGTCACCATGGTGTAGTGGTTAATGTAGTGATGCACTGACTTATATACCATGAGGGTTCGGGTTCGCATCCCGGTTATGTCATGGATTTTTAAAAATAAAAATGCATCTACTGGATAATGGTTTTAGTAGCCAAAAATTAAAAAAAAAACAAAGATTACATAATGAACGTATGTTCATTTAAAAAATTGATGTGAAGAGTGAATTTTCACACACTGCAGGGTTTCGCAGGTATATAATAAATGAAAGCGGCATGCTGAGTGTGTAGGACAAATTTTGCTTTGTAGTAATCACGGCAAAATGAACGATATTTTTAAAATAATTTATCGTCTGTTAATCTTTAAAAACAAATTTTATGTTAAAATATTTTTTTGTTAATTTTAATTGGAATACCTAGTACCATTATTTAGGTTTCTAAATATGTGCAGTATTTTTTTTTATATAGCAAGGTTCATTAAGATTTTGATAATTGCGCCTATGGCTTCCATTGGTTGTTTTAAGTTATATGCTCCACCCCTCTGGTTTCGTATACATGACACATAGAATGAAAATATAATTCCAACTGGTTATTAAATTTACGCTCTTAAAAATTAAATGCAACATTTGCCAAAATATAACTATAATTTTGACAAAATAATTTAAACAAAATAAAAATGGGAAAAAAACCAAAAATAAAATTGTCTCCTCTGCCCGGGAGCGAACCCTAGTTTGCTACGTAGCAAGCGAGTAAACTAACCATTAGACCAGGATACGCCTTCTAGTATAGTATGTTACATAACTATAAATTTTGTTCATCGTCAACAAAAAAACACAAAAAATGCGTTATTTTACGAAAACATAATTTGATCCTAAATTTCTGTTGTGCTATTCCGGTTCACACCAATGTACATTACTTAGAATTTTTTCAGATTTTTAGTTTAAATCATCTGGTCTACAGGGTGTGGGACGATTTTTTTTTTCACAATTTTGGCAAAAATCGCTTCAAAATAATTTATTTTGCAGAAATAAAATTTTGATCGTTAATCCACGTAATAAGGGCTTTCATTTGATACCCTACTCAGAATATAAAAAAATTTTTTTTTTCGATGAGCACATAGTTGTTTATATTTTTAGTATTTTGTTTCGTAAAAGCAAAAAAATCATAAAATATATAAAACATATCGCCCAAAAAATATAAACAACGCCTTTAATTGTTTATGAAGCACGCCTATAAATATTCCCATGCAATCACTAATAAAATATTAATTAGGAACTTACCGTTTTAGACCTCAATAGTGTTAAAATCTTTGCCCTTTCCAACATTTTATCATCCCCATATTTGCTAGGAAGATGCGTAAATCGGATCACCGGTAAAAACGTCGCTAACTGCAACCATCTAAGATATAACTCTTTGTCTGGCAGCAGAATTTCTTGCCCTGTAGTTGTGTTAATATTCGCCAATCCTGGTGGTTGTATATCACCACCAACTGCTCCAGGGATAAGAAAAGGATAACCAATTATTCCGTAGGTTAAAATAGTTGGTATAACACTTTGTAGTCCCTTCCAAGACGATTCGAACTGGGGTAAAGAAACGAATATTGGTGCCCTTGGTCGTTCTACTGCACTACTTACTCCCACCAAACTAACAATTCCTTCCAAACTGTTTATTAGAAGGGTTTTGTATTGATCTGGGTTCGTCAAAGGCTTCTCACATTGGTAGTAATGAGGCATATTATACGCTATACCAAGATCTAGATAAAAAGCATCGATTTGGTAGGTATTTTGGAGATTTTTCAATTTTTCCAACAACCAAGGTATTGATCTATTATTGGTAACATCTAAAACACCAGCACTCAAGACAGATTTATATCTAGTGAGTGCTGGAATTCTTCTGTCACTGTGTCTTTCGGCGACCAACAATCTTTTTTTGACACATTCTGCAAAGTTTACACTTTCTGTTGAAACAAAAGGTTGCATTGACAATACTATTCTAAATCCTCGTCTGTGAAGAATGTTTACAGTTTCTTCAAGAGTTGGAAATCTATCTAGATCCAAAGTAAAATCTCCAATTTGATTCTGCCAAAATTCATTCACCAGTACATGACCTTGTTTCAAGAAACCTAAAGCAATAACATCTTCTGTGTAATTGGATACTGTTCCTTCTGTTAATTCTTCGTTTGGAGCTGTTGTTATTTGCCACAATGGTTCACTTAACAAAGAATTAATAACATCGATGTCTTCTTGTTTTAAACCATCCCATAATGATTTTTCACTCATATGTGAATGTAATTTAGTCATATTAGAACTAGTACAAATACTATAATTTAAATGTGGTAGTGGTTTTATATGATTTACATAAGCAAAAGTATCATGTTTTGCTTGTAAGCAAAATGATTTTCCAGAATCATTCTCTTCTAAAGAAAGATATAATGGAACATCATTATCGATAGTTATAGAAGCACCACGTGAGTTTATAAAATATCTTTTTAATACATTTCCCCACTTGTGTCTCCCAACTTTGCCAGTTACAAATGGTGAAAAGCTATAAGCTCCTTTTTCTAAAGGCCATTGTCCATCAGCAGTTTGTCCACCACCAAACCAATGACCGTTTTCTGGATTCCAGTCGTAACAATCAGTTGGAGCAATACTTGGAGACAATGATATCCAATGTACATTGTAGCATTTAACATCTGCTTGCATTGAGTAAAAGTTTAGGTATAATCTTGCCCGGTTCATCCATTCCAAGCAGATACTACCATCTTCCAAGAAATCAACGTTTAGACATGGATAAACAGTGTCATAGTTCATAGTTGTACCAATTCTACCTTTTATTATTTCTACTTCATCATTATTAAATATCTTAATTACACGTTTTGCCCTGTTGAATTTTATTTTTTCGAAATATGCTCTTGTTAAAACTTGTTGATGATAAAGGACATATGCTAAACCAACTAAAAATACTATTATAAGAAACAAGATACCAACAAATGCTTTTATTCTATATTCCTTGTCTGGTTTCTTTTTGTTCAGGGCCTTTGGAAAATTCTGGAAAAAAGGAGAAGTTATTTAAGTAATTAATAGCATCTTTGGCGGATGAAGTTTTCTAACAAAGTACCAAACACTGAATAAAAAGACCCAGGAAGGTGTCTAAACCCGACCTTTAATACCCTTTTCACACTAGATCTTTAAGATCGGATGTTAAAGTGAATGTATCTTTAAACGCTAATGTGAAACCGTACGGCCTCGTCTAAACACGACCGATGTTTAAGACAGAGATCTGCGTCTTAAACTTCGCCCGCATTGCCAACTTAATTTCTATTATAAAAAAATACTCCTTGAATTTGTGCTGTCAACATTTTATATTATCATAAACAAGAATACTGTATTATATCGACGTTTTAAGAAGTTTATACTTATTGTTATAATAAAATTATTTATTTTAATAATGTGTTTAATAAAATACAGAGCTACAATAATTGAGATAAAATGTATCGATTTACATGTTAATACAGGTGTAATATATTCTTTATTGTAGTGCCTTTATTGTAGAATGAAATGAAATATTCTTAATTGTTTATAATAATTCAAAATGTGCGTCTGCGCAGACAGTTCAAAACTGGTAATTTCATGACGGTAACTTCAGGACAAAATTACTCTAGCTGATGACAGCACTAGAGATTTAAACATCAAGTGTGAAAGCATACCGACCTTAAGCTCTTAAATATCGGTGAACTTTAAGTTCACTCGTCTTAAAGATCTAGTGTGAAAAGGGTATAAGGGAACTAGAGAGCTCTTAGTAGCAGAGACTCGAACCGGAACTGAACCGAAAAGCGAAACTAACCGGAATTTTTAACAGAACCGGAACGTAAAATTGTTCATAAATTGTTAATAACGGTTAATTTCGGTTATTTATTTATTATTATTTATTTTTAGGTTTTCTATAAATTAATTAATCCCTTTCTTACTACTAAAACTTATATTGACTGATAAAAGAATGAATCTATCAGAAGCAAATTTGAATAACATATTAATGTGTCGATTAAACATGGATTTTTAATTTTATTTTTGTTTAAAATTTCAAATATTATTTGTACAACAGAATGAACTGTGATTAATTTCTATTTATTTATTTATTTATTTATTTATTATTATTTATTTATTTATTTATTTTTTTATGTAAGAAAATGGTTTGTGTTATTCCGTTTTCTTCTTTATAATATTACGCTTCTTCAAACTGTTATTTATTATTTTTGTAAAAGAAAATTTCATATTATTTATTATTATTTATTAACGTTTTTCTTTTCTATAATTGTGATTATGTGAACTGTGTGTGATTAGGGTCGGATTAAATTTCCGCGCCCCGGGCAGACTCTTTATATGGCGCCCCTAGATTTGCATAATTATGTAAAAATTAAGTTGAAGTTACTAGCCAGCTGAACCCAAATCAGCACGAGCTTTTTTTTGAGCTTCGGTCAAATTATGCGTAATCCATCGGGAACAGATCTTTTTCACAGCTAAATGTTCATGCAAAATCGAATGTATTGCAGTCTGCGATATGCCAAAGGATGCCTCTATCTCACGGTAAGTCACATGCCGATCTTCTTCAAACATTTTGTGCACAGGATCGATGTTTTTTTGAATCACAACCGATTTTTGTCGACCTTCACGAAATTCATCACTGACGGACGCACGACTACGACGAAATTCTGCAAACCAATTGTAAACAGTCTTTTCTGATGGTGCTTCATTACCAAAAGTTGAACGAAGCGAATCTACGCATTGTTGTTGAGTTAGGCCTTTACTAAAATCGTAAAAAATCATCCATCGAAAACCTTCACGAGTAATATCCATTTTTTCCCAAATATTTTTTAAATGCTCACTGTCAGCAAACTACTCGGTCAATTTATAAGCTGCCACTGATTTCACAATAACAATCGTCGCATTTTACGAATATATTAATGACACATTTCAATATAGCCATCTAGTGGTCGTTTGTAAAAACATAAAAGGTAACCCTCGTATACATTCAAAATGAACTTTCCCTGTTAGTTACGTATTACAAAATGAAACATATAATACAGTTTTACTGCGCATGTCTGATTTGAGTCTTATTAGAGATCCTTGTCACCGCGAATGCTAAATATGTCTAGCTGACAAGATAGTAATCAGGGTGTAGTAAATTTTAGTGGGAGCACGCAGTTTATTAACTTAACTAGAATTTCTCGATCTAATCTATACGTTTGACTTGTTACGAACAGGTTACGGAATTGTCCAAAGGCTACCGCGAACAACTTTTGTCAAAAACAATGGTTATTTCAACCGCGAAAGCTAAATATAATATTGCACAATGCGTGGTGATACAATGTTAGAAACTTCATATGTGAACAAAGTTATTGATTATTATAAAAGTACTTACCGCCATTTTTTCTCTAAGTAAACTCGCCAATGAGTTGACGGAGGTGATAGAATTTCCTGGGGAGGTACTTCCAAGAGTGTCGCTGTCGTCGTCATTATTGACTCTAAGCATTCCTGGACTGATAACTGATTTTTTTCTAGCGTTTCTTAATGGTATTCTGTAACAATAAAAAATGAAACAATAAAGTGTGAAATTACACATATTTCAAGGTTTTGCAGGTAAATTTAATAAGTAAAACGACAGAAGTTTCGCAAAAATAAAACATTTGTAAAATTTATTTTTAGTTTTTTAATCCACGATTCAAAACCTTTCATTTGATTCATCAATTAATTTTTTTTTTAAATCACACATTTCAAAACAGAAAAAATAATTTCAAAATTCTGATTCATATTTTTGAATATGGAAGATATTAAATGGAATGTACAGTCGGATTTTTTTATAGAGACAATAACGTTACAAGTAATTGCCAATTAGGTTTACAAAATATGTATAAATAGGTAAACTCTATTCACAATAAATATGAGATGACATCACACTTGGTTAATTTAAGTACCAATGTCATGATGCGATTTAACCAACATATTTACTGAATGTTGGTAACGTTTTTACACGTTGCCAGGTTTAGATTGTACTGTTCAGTCGTTTTTAAGTCAGGTTTGACATTTAAGTCAGGTTAAACTTTATTTTTCATTAAGGCCCGGTTTTTCCACCTTCAGATAAAGTTCCAGGTAACTATCTGACAGATAAGGTTATTTTTAACTTCATCTGCTGAGTAAATGTCATCCCTTCTTTCTATACAAATGTATCTATCAGATAGTTATCTAACGGATAATGAGACTGACGTATTGAATTCACTGACTCGTATTGACATTTATTCAGCAGATGAAGTTACAAATAACCTTATCTGTCAGATAGTTACCTGGAACTTTATCTGAAGGTGGAAAGACCGGGCCTAAATCAAATATGATTGTAATAAAAATGCCGAAAGCTCTTAGTAGCGCGCTCAAAGGATGGTTTTGTCTCTTATTAATTATTTTGAAAAAGAGCGAGATAATGGTGGACCTTTATTGGATTTAAAAGTGTGAGAGATGTAAGTAAATATTAAATTTTGTTTATATCTATGGTTTTTTCACTTGAATATTTTTCTACAAATAACTGTTAATTAACTTTTTAGAGAGCTTCTGCTGCATTAGATGTCTGCATTTCTAAAGTGAATAAAATCGCTGCACAACAATCCAGAGGTGAAGCTGTCAGTAGCGCGAAAAAGACACGAACACGTATTAAATCTGTTGTAGAATTAGACAATTTTGCAACAGTTGGGATACGTAATGTAATATATGAGATGTACCGAAATAAAACAATCATTTTGTATCTTGGTCAATAAATAAATATTATATTAATAAAATATGTTGTATTTACATTTGTTCCGTTCATTCTTTTTTCTAATTTTAAACTATAGGTCTGGTACGTAGATTCATAACGGTTTATTATCATCAGATGCAAGCGAAAAGTAATTTTAGCGTACTCGTGAAATTTACACTTGCAGCTAGCAGTAATAAACTGTTCGAACTGGCAATAATATTTGAATATTCATTATTCGAAGTAAAATACTCGTACTGTTTGAGTACCACTGTACTAGATCACGTGCCGCGCGGCTTTCAGAAACGAATATTCGATACCATTACGAGCAGCCGGAACGATTAAAAAGATCTAAAACCTTACCAAACCTGTCTATGATGCACAAATTTTTAATTCACCAAATTATTTTTTATTTTAATGATTTATTTATTTATTTTTTTATGCAGTTGCAGTTGCTCCTGTAGTGTTTCAAATCAAACTGAATGTTTTGAGTTTATCGACCTATCTGTGCAGAAAAGACCGACATGACGTCATAAGTGAAAGAGGGGATCATAAGACGAGTGCATCTCCCCCAGATTAATAATAATATTGACTTATTATCTCCACAAATGGTTCACTGTACGCTCAACTCATTATTTAAATCAACTATTTGATTTTTATATTATCAGGTTGTATGCGCTTTTCGCTAATTTTAAAAAATCATATCTTAAAAATTGGTAGAGATAGCAACCTGGAATGAAAAATTTTGGATACCTCACACCATATTTAGTCTAAAAAAAAAAATTAATACCTTCCTTTTCCTACCCACTATTAGATGCGGTATATTTTTATAAAAATAGAAATTTCAAAAAATTTAATTTTTTATGACCATATCTCCAAAATTAAAATAAATAGAGCCATTGGAAGAAATTTTACAAGTAAACATAATTAGCTAACAGGAAAAGATAATGAAACACTCGGTTAGTTTCAAAAAAGAAAACAAGTTTATTTAATACGTATTTAGGACTATGAAGCCGTCTTCTATGGCAAGCCGTTTTAACATTTAATAATAGGATCATGTGTCATAGAAAATATTTATAAAATGTTCCTATCTCAAATGTTCCTCTTCAAAATATTACCTATCTCATAGAAATACTTCAAATTTCATTTACAATGAAATACATTTACAAACATTTTCATGACATACGTACATTTTTCAACTAATAGACCGGGAGCTCATGACATTTTTGGTCTCCGATTTCATACAGCATGCCTTTTGGAGGAGAGAATATTTACCCTGTGACAACAAAAAAGGATGGTACTAAACCCCTGCACGCTTTCCGGTCATAGGGAAAATTGCATTTCCACTTGCACAAAATTTTTGTGTTTTTCTCTGATTTAATATTGCTTGCCCTTTTGTCAAAAGAAAGTTATAACAAATTTAAAGTCTTTTAATTATAGGCATGCTGTATGAAAACGCGGAAAATCATATTTTTTTATTACAAGATCATATGACCGTTTGAGCCCTTTGGGACCCTCCGAATCGCATGCATATATTTAAAAGATAATAAAAAAAATCGTCCTTCCCATCTCGCTTATACAATGGTTAAATTACGTCATTTTTGTCTTGCGCATTGCAAATGACAGGTAACATTAAAACTAAAAAAAGTGACAAATAGAAGCTGGTAATAAAAGAACATAATAAAACAGGAACAAAAACAAGGTAGGAATTCTTTTATTTCATTTTTAATCTGTGTTTATTTCTTTTCCTAAATTATTTACGTATTTGAGATTATTTTTTGACATAAAATGATTGCTACAAAGAATAAAGGTTACATTATAAATTACGATTTTTTCAATGTTATTATATAACAATGAATACAAGTAATAATATTTTCTTTACTGGGCAAAATATTTTCAAGACATAGTCTTCTCACGAGTCATAATATAAATTATACGACAATTGTTACTTCCTTTTGTAGTTGTAAAAATCTGTTCTAATTCAATTTATAACAGACAGCATAAGGGTTTAAATTAAGTTAAAACTTTTTCATTGCGATAAGAAATTCTACAATATTTTATTGAATTAAGTTTAAAACTGATTAAATGTGAGCATTTGTTATTAAAGAATTGTATTCGAGAAAGTGGAATAACCGTTGTGGTGGGCCGATCTTAATGTGCGAAACGGGAATATCCGTTTTTGTAACCTTCACGCCGTTTCTGGAAACAGATTTAAGATGTGTAGATCAGTGTTGCTCAACAGGTGGTCCGCGCACCACCAGTGGTCCCCAGAAAAATTGTAGTGGTCCGCGAAAGTTTTTATATGTGTTTTTTTGCAGTTATATTTACTATGTTACTTATACTCATTTTGGGTGTGACCAAAAAATGCTTATAACATCACCCAAGTGTCCGTCTGTCTGTTTGGTAGAAAAACGGCAAACATACATATTAAGGTAAAAATTTTCGCTTATAGTTTTTTTCAGGCTTAACTTGGAGTGTTCAATCTGTGGACAATCTCGCTTGATACGTCAACAATAGTCAGCCATCATATGTATATCTCATCCAAGATTATTAAAGTAAAGGTTATCTCGTAACTTGTAGTGGAGGGGGTAAATAGCGAAGCTACACGTCATCTGTATACTAACGGGACGTCAGCCTTTGTTTATCGTATATGTTATATACACGTGAAGTTTGAACTTTTTCTATAAATATAAAAATATCGTTTAATTGATTGATTTTCTACTTGTTAGAATGTTTTTTTTTTTCTTTGAAAGGGATGTTTCTTCGTTATAAATAAATGTTCTTATATTCATGTTTGATGTGAAGAGAATAATAAGTAAAATTTTTCAATATTATAGTTTTAGGTTGTCCTCCTGTAACTACCCTAAAATTCATCAAATTGAAAAAAATGCCTAGAACAAATAAGATTTGTTTTCTTATAAACTATTTTTATTGTATAGTTTTTTCTGTTAAGATAGTTCTGTTTATAAAGGAAATATTTTAAGTTTTTTAGTATCAGTTTTAACCCAGAAACACCCCCTAAGAAAGAAAATTTTGAGATACCATGCCTATATTTGATCCTGGTTCTACTCTATTGTACCAAATTTCGTTAAAATACGTCCAGCCGTTTTTAAAAACTGATATAACCTCCAATTTTATTACTTACTATATTATTATAGCAATTTGTTTTTCTATTTTTATTTAAATATTCCTAAAATTATATTTGTATTCGATTTTATTGTTATTTATTAACTATAACACAAATACCCATCACCTTAAATTTTATATAACTCAGTATAAAATTTCCTTAGGTTTTTATTTATAATTTATTCAGTAGAACTGTCTTGAAATAAATATCTATTATGAATATAGTCAATAAAAATATTTAAAAACATGCAACATCTATATTAATTTTGTATGCTTATTTGAACTACGCATACATGTGACGTATTCCTTCTCGCGGAAGTTACGAGACAACCTTTACTTTAATAATCTTGGCCTAGCTTTACATGTAAACATTACGGGTGCTCTCAGAACCAAGAAATTTCCTATAGGTACCCGTAACGGCTATAGATTTCTTACGGAACGCTTTACGGATTGCACCTATAAATCAGGGCTTCGAACCGGAACTGAACTGAAAACCGAAAAAAAACTGTTATTTTTGTCGGAACGAAAACCGGAGCTGAACCGAAAAAAAATATCGGTTTATTTCGGTTCAGACAGGATGGGAGTGAACCAAAATAAAAAATACATTTTATTTAAGATTATTATTTAAATTGATGAGCAGAAAAGTATCGTTTTTTTTTTTAACTGATAAGTAAAAAAAATCCGCTTCTATTATTTTGAGAGAGGGGGTGAACGCCCAGAACCCTTCCCCCTGGCAGCGGCCTTGCTATGATTATTACAAAATAAAGAATAAAATGTTCTTCTAAATTATTGTAGAAAATAAATTTCTAATACAAATAAAAGCATTTAAAAATTTATCACTCGGAACTGAACCGATAACCGAAAAAAAACGTTATTTTTGCCGGAACGAAAACCGGAACTGAACTGATATTTTTTTTCAACTGAACCGGAACGAAAACCGAAACGAAAAAAATAACGGTTCGAAACCCTGCTATAAATCTAACATCTAACATAGAATATATGTACTGTTAACAGTAGCAAATATTTATATATTTAATTTGTCTATTTAATTAGTACAGATTAGTTTGTAAATAATTAAACATTTTATGAAAAATAAACAATTACTATTCCGTGAACATTTGCCGACCTGATGGTGTAAAACGCGCTAGCATTCTTACGTTATTTAAAACGGTAAACATCTAATTGAATTAAAATGCGTTGCAAATCGTAAAAACGTGAGTTGGTTAGTTATTTTTTTGTTTCAATGGCGTACATAAAAAGGCCATTCAGATTTTATTATTCGAATGTTAAATTTATTATTAATGTTAATTTTACTCGTACTTACTTTACTGTATCTCTACTATTATCAGTATCTAGTTCCTCTTCCGTATCACTAACATTATTTTGCATTCCAACTTCGGAAATCTGAAATAAAAAAATTATTTGAAGATTGAATTTTTACATATTTCAGCGTTTTGCAGGTATTAGGTCGTCAAGGATGAAATTTGTAGAAAAAAAGGCAAAGTTGGTTGATAACTTACAAATATAAGGAATTATTTTATTCATCAAAGTATGTACCCATATTGTCTATACACTTTTGCCATTTAAGCGGCAGGTTGTTCAGGCCGGTGGTATAAAACTCTGGCGGACGAGAATCAATGAATTCCTGGAAGGCCAGTTTTACAGCATTGTCGGAATTAAATTGTTTTCGTATTAAAAAGTTGTCCAAATTGCGGAAGAAGTGGTAATCAGTGGGGGCTAGGTCTGGTGAGTATGGAGGATGATAAAAAAGTTCCAACTCCAAATCCTGTAGTTTTACCACAGTCATTTGTGTAGTGTGTGGTCTAGCGTTATCATGCAATAAGATAGGAGTCGATCTGTTGACCAATCTAGGCAGTTTTTCTTTAAGTTTTTGCATCATTTCGTCCAGTTGGTTGCAGTATATTTCTGCTGTGATCGATGAGATTTTTTTTGTTTGGTTTTTAAGTTGCCTGTACGAAATTTGGCGAACCAATTTGATATTGTCTGCTGCGTAGTAACACTAGAGCCAAATACACTATTAATGTTTCGCGCGGTCTGCGATGCCGTAGTTCCAAGTAAGCACTCATACTTCATAATAATGCGAATTTCCGACCATTCAATTTTCAACAAAATTAATTTATAAAAAAAAGATTTTTGGTTATACCTACGCAATCCTAAAAAAGTGATTACTATCGTCAACCCGAGTGGTAGTGCTCAAAAAAGAGTATGTGAGTGTATACATTTTTTGTTAATTTAAACTTACATTCAAATCACTAGAATAATTCATAAAAATCCTTTTCCCCGTAGGGAGATGTTGGAGCGACATATTTAACATAACTAAAACTAATTTAAAAATCACAAATCACCAAATACATGTTAACACTAGCTGTACACTTCCTCGTCTGGTCTAGGGTACCTAGAATATAACACTCAGCTGACCGTGGATATATTAGATAATTTGAAAATAGCAAATTGGTCCCCTTCATTGTGATGAACCATGGCAAATCATTTATTTGTGCCAATTGAAGGAAAAACTACATTCACCAACAAAAAAATTAAACGCTTAATACGAAAAGATAATTTTAAAATTTACTAAAAAAATTATATACAGTAAAATTTTGATTATCTGTGGTAATTCGAGGACAATAGAGCAGAGATGGCGAAAATTTTTTCCCAGATGGGTCAAAATTAAATTTCAAATCGCGGGTCAAATATTAATGCGTAAATAAAAATCTGCCGTTTTAGGGTGTAAGTATTTGTGTGGAACCCCCTGCTAATCACGTTAACTCTACCTGAGCTAGCAACTTTCTGTTTGACGTGTATAATACAGGTATGTAACAGGTAATAGTTTTCCATCTCACTATTATCAAGGGTTGCCACTTATATTTCTGGATTGCGCTAAACTGTGCTTCCATCTGGCAACTGACGCTTCTATCGTAAACTTTGACATTTTGGACGGTATATGTACTCAGAACATTTTGACGTACGAGCGCTATTTGTGTTGTTTACAGTAACTTGAAAAAAAATCATCTTGGCTAGAAATGGAATTAAATCGTGAACATTTGCAATTATTTTTCACAACTCTCGACGTGGATTAACTCAACAACAGTGCATCGATGAACTTAATTCGACTTTTGGCGATGAAGCACCATCAAGGACTACTGTTTATCGATGGTTTGCCCACTTCAATCGTGGCCGTAGATCGCTTAAGGACGAATTTCGTGAAGGTCGTCCAAAATCAGTTGTTGTTCTGGAAAACATTGATGCTGTGCGTGAACTGATACTATAGGATCGTTATGTGACTTATTGAGGTATTGATCTTCATGGAGAATATTTTGAAAAACAATAAAGCCTTTTTTGTTGATAAATAATTGTTTTTGAACTCAAATCCCGAAATATAAAATGCAACCCTCGTATTTGTTTATTTTCTACCCTGCGTGAATGCAGTAGCTTTCAGCTGGTCGGTTACGGACGTATGAATGTTTTCGAGTGTCCCAAAATGACATCCCTTGAGGTGATTTTTCAATCTTGGGAAGAGGAAAAAGTCACAAGGACTCAAGTCAGGTGAATAAGGAGGCTGATGAGCAACAGGAATGTTTTTATTGACCAAAAACTCGTTTATTGAAATTGCTGTGTGACAAGGCGCACAGCAATCATCTACAGTTCACTGGTCAAAATCTAATGAACGGTAGTGTGAGTGAAATTCAACTCTTCCCCGAACATTCTGACTGTCAACCGACGATCTGAACGCACAAGATCCCGGATTCTGTCGATATTTTCATCGGTTCTTGAAGATGAAGGCCTTCCGCTACGTGATTCATTTTCAATTAACTCTCTTCCTTCTGGAAATGCCATAACCACCAAAAAACCTGGGTCCTTTACAAAACTATGTCTCCGTAGGCCTGCTGAAGCTTTGCAAAAGTTTCCGTTGCACTGTGCCCAAGTCTGAAGCAAAACCTGATAGCACACCGTTGCTCGAAATGAATGTTACTCATTTTTAGAACGTAATAGACAAACTGTTTCATGAAAAAAATCGCTACGGACTCGTACTGAAGTCATATTACATGTTCACCTGCCGCCCCTCCAAGTTCCTCGTCCCAAATGTTGCTGGATCAAACGCTATGTTGCTAGTCCGGTTACTTAATTTACACACCTCGTAACTCATCTAATTCAATATATTTATTTTTTAATTTTAAAGATACAATCGTTTACCATAAAATAGAATAAGAATTTCTTCTTCACTATACATTACAAGATTAGTAAGAATAACTGACAAGTTGCGCAGGGGTAACACGCTTGCCCTACGTTGCTAAGGTCTCGGGATCGAATCTTGTTCAGGCATCTCATTTTCTTTACGTAAAATTAGAATTGTCTTGGCTAATTGCCTTAGTAGCAAAGACCATAAACGTGAAATAATAAAAAAAAATAACTGACAGGTTTATAGGTAAACAATAAATTTATCAAGATTTATTGTTTACATAACAAACAAGTTCATAAGAATTCCTAACAACAGATAACTTCATTATAAAATATTGAAAAGAAATACAAAAGTGATTACGTTGTATTTCATTCAAAATGTTTTAAGTTGTTTGTAAAACGTTGTACGTACCTCAATCCGAAAGAAAGTTTACACCCTTGGACAAATAATGGGCCTCCATTACGCGTCGGCGCTCAAACTTCATCTACGGGTGTAAACTTTCCCTTTCGGTCCTCTATACGTAAATAACTATTACTACATCTCGTAAATACCTTTTTAGCTTCCATTTTATTTAATTATCACTAATTTATTCACTCAAATTTGTAAAATATAGCACTAAATTCTTGTCTTCACCCTTCGACTGTAAAAGAACAAATGCATCTCTTGCATCACATAAGATTTTTATATTAATCACTCAAACAACAAGTAAACAAAAGTTTTTTCAAATAATAACGATCATTTTTTAGATAGTAAACAACCTAACAAAACAAGAAAAAAATTACTATAATAGGATAAAATTATATAGTAGGTATCGAAAGAAATGCACTCTAAAACATTTTTTTCTCAACCGCTGGTCAACGACTAAATCTAATCAGTACGCAAAAACTTTAAAAATATTTATACAAATTACAGGTTCTGCTTAGCCGTTCGCAACCGGCTATAAACTGTAGGTGCCTTTCTGTGTACACTAAAAAATTGATGTGAAGTGTGAATTTTCACACATTTCAGGATATTGCAGGTATTTAGTAACTGAATGATGATTATTTGGGATGCCAAAACAAATTTTATGTCAAAATATTTTTTTATGAATTTTAATTCGAATACCTAATACCATTATTTAAGTTTCTAAATATGTGCAGTATTTCTTTTTATATAGCAAGGTTCATTAAGTTTTTGAAAATTGCGCCTACCGCTTCCATTGGTTGATTAAATCATAAGACCTGTCCTCTGATTTCGTATACATTCAAACATAGAATTAAATTATAATTTCAACACTTCCCACTGGTTATTAAATTTACGTTTTTAAAAATTAAATGCAACATTTACAAAATATAACTAGAATTTTGACAAAATAATTTAAACAAAGTAAAAATGCAAAAAAAACTGACAGGATTCGAACTCTAGTTTGCAAATTACAAACCAACGACGAAACCAACTATGCTATCAGCGCTTACTTATCTACTGTGTTACATAGCGAATTAAATATTTAACATATTTTAATTAAAAACACAAAAAATGCGTTATTTTCCGAAAACATAATCTGATCAAAAATTCCTGTTGTAATATTCCGGTTCACACCAATGTACATTACTTAGATTTTTTTCAGATTTTTAATTTTTTAACCATCTGGGCTACAGGGTGTGGGACAAAAATTTTCTTGCACAATTTTGGCAAAAATATCGTCAAAATAATTTATTTTGCAAAAATAAAATTTTGATCGTTAATCCACATACCAAGGGCTTTCATTTAATACCCTACTCAGAATTTAAAAAAAATATTTTTTTTTTCGATGAGCACATATTTGTTTATATTTTTCGGGGGATATGTTTTTTAGATGTTTTAGTATTTTTCCTATGTGCGGGTCAAAGAGTTGTATAAGCATGCCAAATTTCAACTCTCTAGGTTTAGCCGTTTGGCTACAATTTTTACTGAACAGACAGATAGACAGACAGACGACAAAATGACGGTATAAGGGTTTTTTGGTCATACCTACAAAACCCTAAAAATGAACGTAATACTGACCATATTACTCCTGAATGTACATATATTGAAAACATAGTCATGAATCTTGCAAACAGGAGGCCTAGGCTTGCGCCAATGATGATGATGACGCAAAAATTTAATAATTTATAATTGTTATAATAATATTTTTTTGTAAAACAATTGATAGCTAGTAGATCAGTGTCTAAATTGAAGACGTATTTTACATTTAATTTTGACATAGAAATACTTCTTTGTTGTATAGGGGAGTAATTCCCGGAAATCGAACGTAACGAAATAAACTATATTAGTGTGTCGTCACATAGATGTGCTGCCATCTGAGAGCTGAGTCTTTTGGAAGTTTTTACTTGGTGAAACTCGAATTTAGGTAAACGGTTTTTAACTGGTAAAAACAGTCTGAATTGTGAGGTTGCTAGTTCAATTGCCCGTTGGTAATATTCGGGCGAGAATAATATGTTAACATTACTCCCATTTTCACAATCATTCACCCCTCATCCAGGTTTAGGAGCTCGCTCACTGGCATCGGCGATTAACATCTTTGCAGAAATAGGCCGAAGTAAAATAAATAAAATTAATAAAAAAATCTGCTTTAAAAAAACATCTCGGTTTTCAACATACTTGCACTCTCGCATTAGACCCTTTGTATTGCAAAGCGCAGAAATAGGCCGATGTAAAATAAATAAAATTAATAAAAAAATCTGCTTTAAAAAAACATCTCGGTTTTCAACATACTTGCACTCTCGCATTAGACCCTTTGTATTGCAAAGCGCAGAAATAGGCCGAAGTAAAATAAATAAAATTAATAAAAAAATCTGCTTTAAAAAAACATCTCGGTTTTCAACATACTTGCACTCTCGCATTAGACCCTTTGTATTGCAAAGCGCAGAAATAGGTCGATGTAAAATAAATAAATCTAAATACACTCTGTTCAACTGACAAACTGGCTCGATTAACAAATCTCTGGATCCAGCTTTTAATCGCAATTTCTCTCAGACAGATGAGTGACAGCGTTAGGATTTCTAAAAAAAACCTGCGAAATCCTAAAAATGAAGAATTGAACTTTAGCCATTCGCGTCACTATTTAGTTATATAAATTATACACATTTTTTTATTAGTTTTTTTCAGTGCCTATAGTCATGACATATAATTTGCTTCACGCCAGATCATGGGAAAATCAGAAACCGCTTTTTCAAAATTATATATTGTCAAAACCGGTTACTTCTGGATTTACTAAATATTTGAATAAACACATATTATGATTCTTAAAACGTGTTACAACAGAGGCGCACTAAAAAAAATGGACGAACATCTTTAACCTATAGTTCGGACATACTCGAAATTAGTGATTCCCAAACGAGGGTACGCGTACCCCCAGAAATTGTTTTTGATATAATAATCAATATCCAGCAAAGGGGTTTCACTCTCATTCGAGCCGTGGTGTATTTTTCATACAAAATGATAAACAGTGACGGAACTTCAAATATTCTGAAGGGCTCCTTGAATTATTTTTTATAAACAGAGAAGAGGGATTTTATATTTTCAAATATATTTTTATACAAAAAAAAGGTTTTTTTATTAATGCTTTAGGGCCCACAAAACATATGTTGCGGGCCGTAAGCGGCTCGCGAGTAACCAGTTAGCTTAACCCCCCCCCCTCCCCGTCTTAAAAATAACTTCATAAGTGCTCCCCCTTACCATGAGTTCTGTATACGCCACTGGCGGCGCTAGCTGTTAAAATATAGGGAGACCAGGAAATTCTTTAGTAAAATTTTGGGGGGTCAAATACAAGTGATGACCTAAAAAAAAAGGTCCTCACTTCTAAAATACATTTTTCTCCAAACACAATTCTGGGTTTTACTAGATATTTGTAACTATTTCATAAATAAAATAATTCTAATGAATTAAATTTGTGTACATTTTTACTGATAAAAATCATGCATTTTTTCCTCGAATCCGTGTCGAATCAAAGTCACCATTGATCGGCACGGGCAGGTTTTATCAGACGATAATTCAAAAATATTCTTAAAACAAGACGGCCGGTCCAGAATATTTACGGCGAGAATCAAAGTGTTAAATGGTAATAATGGTTCAGGATAGCTTTTTGGACGTGCGAGATAATATTTTAAGGTATCAGAAAACATTTTTCAAAGAATCTGGGCCATTATTTGAGCATTTTGAGGCAAAAATATGCTTACAAGGTTTCAAAAGGAGACAGCTGTCAAATTTTTTACATTTTAAAATGGGATGAAATTTCACATTTTGAACATGTTTCTTGACAGAAGAATACTAATTAAGGATTTAAGGTGAATTAACGATAAAGTTTAAGACATTTGCAGGGCGAATTTCCATAAAATAGTGTTAAAAAAGATTTATATGTATTAAAAATTTCAGGGTTAATCAAAGTGTTAAGTGGTGATAATGGTTCAAGATAGCTTTTTTGACGTGCGAGATAATATTTTGAGGCATCAGAAAACATTTTTCAAAAAATCTGGGCCATTATTGGATCATTTTGAGGCAAAAATATTCTTACAAGATTTCAAAAGGTGACAGCTGTCAAATTTTTTGCAATTTAAAATGTGACGAGATTTCACATTTTGAACGTATTTCTTGACAGAAGAAAACTAATTAAGTATTTAAGGTGAATTAACGATAAAAGACATTTGTAGGGGGAATTTTCATAAAATAGGGTTAAAAAAGATGAGCGACGAGTTTTATAATCGACAAATGCGACAAAATGCCTTATTATATTAAAACGAGTCGCGAAGTGACGAGTTTTAACAATGTAGTTGTATACCATATTTTCGGATGGAAGGAGTATAATGTAAAACACAATACTTCATTTACATACATTAATGATGATCTAAGAGACATGTCTTTATCATCTTATATGTTTTGAATTTGTGTATATTATTGTTACATTTTTTATTTGACTATGTATATGTACTTTCATGTATTTTTTTACTGAAATATATTATTATTATTATTATTATTATTATTATTTAAACTTTCAATATTATCCGACATACTACCCAACTTTTCAAACTAGACTCAGTCAGACTATTGTTTGACGTATCAATACTTTTCAGGCATACTAACTTTACATTTATATTTGTGCTGTACTCTTTTAATTTTTCTGACATTTATAATATTCCTGATTGAGATTTGGTCTTGTAAATCAAAACTATACTGACTAATGGTTACTTTAATTAAATATAAACTAGCATAATTCAACGATATTTATAAATTGGTTATTATAACCAAACTGTAATCTATCACTTCAAATTGTTAAGTTGGCAATAGTAAAATATAAAGTATTGAATGCCTATTTTTGTCGCTTTTTACTTAATAGTTATAAAATTTTAAATGTAGAAAGATACATAGATTTGTTTGTAGAAAAATAAAGTAATTTAACTAACTTACTGGATTGTTTGCTTCATGGTCCTTATATTGTTCCCTCAAAAGTTCCAATTCCAAAGCATTGAGTCCTGATGGTAACGACACACTATTTCTCCTGAGCGATTTCCTTCTTTCATGACGTATTTCATTAAGGGGTCCAGTGATGTCCTCTTCTTCTCCATCCACTTCATCCGCGAATGGCAATGCATGATGATTTATTGGACTCTCCAAAGGTGGAGATTCAACCACAATTATTGGAATGTCGTTGTTACGGACCCCATTATGTATTTTCCCTTTGTCCTTCATAGTGGAGCTCTAAAACAATTAAATAGGTTTAAATATAAATCTTTTAAATACGGGAGATTTGTATTTTTGAGTGTTATCTTACACCGGATTCTTACGTCAGTTAGTACTTGTAGATAATGGATAAGAACATGTGTAGAGATAGGCTTTAAATAACAGAAGCCTATTTTAAATATACTAGTACACGTATATTATACCATGAGTTCAATAAGTAATTACATAAGGGTTGGCTATGGAAAAATGAAATAATGTCTACTGCAAGCTTTAGAATTTATTAACTGTCATCACTGTTGTTTTATGTCATAAGTTTATATTGTTATACTATGTGTTATTTTTTTTTTTTTTTTTAATGGCCTTTGCTGCTGTGGCAATTAGCCAGGACAATTTTTATTTGAGAAAATTTCCATGCCTGAACGGGATTCGAACCCGAGACCTTCGCAACGCAGAGCACATGTGTTACCACTACGCTACGCCGGTCGGCATTATACTATGTGTTCAAAAGGTAATTACATAAGGGTTGGCTGTGGAAAAATAAAATAATGTATACATCTAAAAAGTATCCCCCTAAAAATATAAACAAATATGTGCTCACCGAAAAAAAATATATTTTTTAAAAATTCTGAGTAGGGTATTAAATGAAAGGCTCTTAGTACGTGGATTAACGATCAAAATTTTATTTTTGTAAACTAAATTATTTTGACGCGATTTTTCCAAAATTGTAGCCAGATGGTTTAAACTAAAAATCTGAAAAAATTCCTAATAATGTACATTGGTGTGAACCGGAATAGTACAACAGGAATTTTTTATCAGAAATCATTTATCGAAAAATAACGCATTTTTTGTTTTTTTTTTTGTTGACAATGTAAAATATTTAATACGTTTTGTAACACAGTAAACGAGTAAGCTTTCATAGTCTAATGGTTAGCCTTCTCGCTTCCTAAGTTACAAACTAGGGTTCGCTTCCGGTCTGGAGACAATTTTATTTTTTTATTTTTTGCATTTTATTTTGTTTAAATTATTTTGTCAAAATACTAGTTATATTTTGGCAAATGTTGCATTTAATTTTTAAAAGCGTATATTTAATAACCAGTATGAATTGTTGAAAAAACAAAATAAAAAATAAAATTGACTCGAGACCGGATCGAACCATAGTTTACAAATTAGAACGCGAACATGGTAACCATTACACTATCAAAGCTTGTTGGTTTACTTTGTTACCTGTTATTAAATATTTTACAAGCAAAAAACGCAAAAAAATGCGTTATTTTCCGAAAACATAACCTGATCAAAAATACCTGTTGTACTATTCCGGTTCACACAAATGTATATTACTTAGAATTTTTTCAGATTTTTAGTTTAAACCATCTGGGCTACAGGGTGTAGGACAAATTTTTTTTTGCACAATTTTTGCAAAAATCGCGTCAAATAATTTGTTTTGCAAAAATAAAATTTTGATCGTTAATCCACGTACTAAGGGCTTTCATTTGATACCCTACTCAGAATTTTAAAAAACTATATATTTTTTTCGATGAGCACATATTTGTTTATATTTTTAGTATTTTGTTTCGCAAAAGCAAAAAAATCATTAAATATATAAAACATATCGCCCAAAAAATATAAACAATTGCGCTTTTCTTTGTTTTTTCAGCACGCTTATAAATATTCCCAAGCAATCACTAATAACAATTTTTTTTTCGATGAGCAGATATCTGTTTATATTTTTAGGGGGATATGTTTTTTAGATGTTTTAGTATTTTTCCTATACGCGGGTCAAAGAGTTGTATAAGCATGCCAAATTTCAACTCTCTAGGTTCAGCCGTTTGACAACAATTTTTACCGAACAGACAGACAGTCAGATAGACAAACAGACAGTAAAATTGGCAAGGAAACACTCATCTCTTCATTTACCATCAGCAATCGTTCTCGTTTCTTCTATTTCATTTTCGTGAACGGCGAAAAAATAATAAATGAAAATGCAACAGACTAAAAAGATTTTATGGCTGTACTAGTTTTAGGGATATTGATTCCAAAATGAAATCCAGAATGTTGGCAATTATTTGTCCGCAAATAACATTGTTTGCAACGAATCGTTCGTCGAATCTTTCTAGCGAATTAAAATATTTTTTTACTTTTTCGCGGCACACCTAAAAACTCTTACGGCACAGTTTGGCAGACACCACACAACAACATCAATTAAAGACTTTGACAGAAGTTGAAAGATTCGACAACAATGTATCAAACCTTTTGCAGTAACTGTAGTTAATCTTTTGGCTAACATTACCATTTAATTTGGCAGCAATCATAAAATCTATTTATAAAAACATTGAAAACAAAACACTTAAAACAAAAGACTATAAAGAAATGTAATAACAAAAATACCTTTACGCACTTTCACGTCATTATCGAGTATCTGTCAAGAAGGTAGTATAATCACCTGTCACACTATTCCGCGTTAAGAGTAGGCGCGTGAATGAAACACTAACACCTGAAAGCGAATACTCTGCTCGTGACATCCTCCCATGTGATCACTTATAACGGTCAGTATAGTTTGTTTGCATTTTATCAGAATATTACTAAGACGACCTTGTGTCTGGGCTACTGAAACGATTACTATGTACAAAGTTCGAGATTTTTTAAAGATAAAATGACTATCACTAATTGTGTTGTTCAGCTACTAGGATTGAGATAATCAGATGATTCGTTTAAAAGTAATAATAACTTCGTTCGCGGATGAAGTTTCTAACAAGGTAACAACAGCAGAGCTTTCCTTAGCCATTGCGGGATCCTGGATCCTGGCCAAATATTTAGTTACTACACGTTTCAGATGATAATAAGACGATATGTACAAAAAAATTAATTTCTATCTGTCTTAATAATAATAATAATATCGTTATTTAATAGCACAGTGGCCAATCAAAAATACAAAAATAGAAATTAAAACAGTATTTTAACTAAAATAAACTACATATAATAAGTATTAAAAGTCAACAAAACAACTTTTTCAAAAGATGTTCACGTACTTTACATTCACATAATTAGTATCTTTCAATATCTTAAATTTTCTTAGGAAGTTGGTTATATAAAGTCAAACCTTTAGAAAAAACACTGCTCTTAGTTGCTTCCTTTCTAACACAAGTTATGGAAAAATCTTCCTTATTTCTTGTGTTGTACACATGTACATCTTTATTTTGTTTAATTCTAATTCTTAGATAATCAGGTACCATATTTTTTAGTATTTTATAAATAAATGTTAATACTTTAAATTCAACATAACTACTGATATCTAGCCAGTACATCCCGTTTAACATAGACATAATACTTGCATACTGATCACATTTTAATATTACTCTTAAGGCCTTATTTTGACATTTCTGTAACTTATCTATATCTGTTTTATTGCACATAAAAGTGACAGTTGCACAGTATGTAAAGTGTGGCAGTATAATTGCATTATATATTAATAATCTAGTGTATCTACTTAAACTATACCTATATGAAACTCTGCTGAAAAAGCCTATTTTTTTGCCACTTTCTTAATTACGTATTGTTCTTTAAATTTCATCTTCCGATCTAGTACAACTCCTAAGTATTTATATTTATCAACCAATTCTAACACACACTTATTAACTTCTACTCTTTCTACCCTATTGTCTTTTATATCTAAATCTTACTCACTATTTTTACATAATATCATATATTTATATTTATCTAAGTTAAGTTTCAATCTGTTCATTTCAAACTACTCAATAATTATTTTTAGTTAATCTTTTAATCCACTACCTCTTTATAACTATCTCCTTCAACATATATTAAAGTATCATCCGCGAACATATTTATTTTACACTTTTTTAATATATTTGTGTTGTCATTAATGTAAACAATAAATAGCAGTGGTCCCAACACACATCCCTGTGGCACTCCTATCTTATATAAATAACAATAGTTTTAAAAAAATATTAAGGCAGGTTTTTATAATAAAACTACCCTGAGAAGTAAATTAGTTCATAACAAAATAAGTCGGAAAGAAAATACTTCCTATTCCGGTATCTACAAAATCCAGTGTAATGATTGTAACGCGTATTACATAGGGCAAACTAAACTTAATTTTAAAGTCAAATTTCAGGAACACTTGAGGGCATGGATATATAATAAATCCGAATCATCTAATTGAGCCAAACATCTAATAGAAAACGATCACCATTGCAACGAAAAAAATTTAGAAATTTTACATTTAGAAAATAAAAGTGGAAAACCCATGTACTACTTAGAGGCATTTGTGATTAAATATGCACAACGAGAAGGGCATAATCTCATTAATGAAGAGTTGGATCTGTTGGAATCTCCCATTCTCAGGACTATGGTCAATGGTATTTCCTAATCTCTTCCCATACTTATTTGTTCGTAATAGTTAACCTGTATATTTAGGTAATATTGTCAACAATTCTTGTCCATTCATTCTTCTGAAGATGGCGTATCAAGCCGAAATATCTTGTTTTAATAAAATATTTTGTGGAATATAACCAAGTGTATTATTTACTATTTATTCTATCTGTCTGTCTATCTGTTTATATGTTCGAGATTTACCCACAAAAGGTTTTTCATATTTTTGTAGTACCAGGATTGAAACATAGGCTATATGATACCGCAAAATTTTCATTCTAAGGGGGTGTTTTGGGCAGTGGTCTTCAACCTTCTTATATCTGCGGAACCCTACAGTTTAAATGCTATTTCTTTGGAACCGAAAGGCAAAAAGTCGCAATAGGCTGCCTTTTTAGGGTTTTGTAGGTGTGACCAAAAAACTCTTATACCGTCATTTTGTCGTCTGTCTGTCTATCTGTCTGTCTGTCTGTCTGTCTGTCTGTCTGTCTGTCTGTTCAGTAAAAATTGTAGCCAAACGGCTAAACCTAGAGAGTTGAAATTTGGCATGCTTATACAACTCTTTGGCCCGTACATAGGAAAAATACTAAAACATCTAAAAAACATATCCCCCTAAAAATATAAACAAATATCTGATCATCTAAAAAAAATATATATATATTTTTTTAAATTCTGAGTAGGGTACCAAATGAAAGCCCTTAGTACGTGGATTAACGATCAAAATTTTATTTTTGCAAAATAAATTATTTTGAGGCGATTTTTGCCAAAAATGAAATATTGACTACGTAAATATTTAATAACTTATCTAACACACTGAACCAGTATGCTTTGATAGTGTAATGGCTAGCATACTCGCGTTCTAATTTGCAAACTATCGTTCGCTCCACTCTCCAGGCAATTTTATTTATTCTGTTTTTTTTGCATTTTTATTTTGTTTAAATTATTTTTTCAAAACTCTAGTTATATTTGGGCAAATGTTGCATTTAATTTTTAAAAGCGTAAATTTAATAACCAGTGGAAATTTTTGAAATTGAATATACGAAATCAGAGCGGGTTATGACTTAAATAAACCAATGGAAACCATAGGCGCAATTTTCAAAATCTTAATAAACCTTGCTATATATATATAAAAATAAAAATACTGCACATATTTAGAAACCTAAATAATGGTATTAGGCATTCGAAATAAAATTAACAAAAAAAATATTTCAACATAAAATTTGTTTTGGCATCTCAAATAATCATCATTCACTTACTAAATACCCCCGAAACCCTGAAATGTGTGAAAATTCACACTTCACATCAATTTTTTATTGTATTTTGTGTAAATGTAGGT
The DNA here is from genome assembly GCA_963971575.1 of Liopterus haemorrhoidalis. Taxonomy (NCBI): domain Eukaryota; kingdom Metazoa; phylum Arthropoda; class Insecta; order Coleoptera; family Dytiscidae; genus Liopterus; species Liopterus haemorrhoidalis. The sequence goes on along the minus strand of OZ020622.1, from coordinate 6,141,512 downwards.
ATACTATTTTACTTTTTAAATAGCAGTAGAAAAATATTGTATGCAACGAGGAAGGAAAATAAGTTATTATCTTGTTGCAAATCACTATTGCGGTTACGATTAAATTTCTGATTAGATGTTTGTTGTTAAGTAAGCATAAAGCGCACGCGCATTTTACTCTCACCTTTTTTCTACGAACTCATCTATTGTTTCTCAGTTTTATACAATTATTTTTTTCTTTTTACCGGAACTAAATATTAATTAATAAACCATACCTCGATCAAATTATTTAACCAAGACTACTTTTTATGTTACACAATATAAAATTGAATTACTAAACCTTGTCCGACCATGAAGTGGTCGATGTTCTTTAAGGTCCTTGACCATACTGTTTAAAAATCACTGCTGAATATTAAATAAATATTTCAAAAAACACTCCTCGATAAAACTGCGTCAGTATCTTATCTCTAATTTACTTTATTTGTTCAAATAGATCAAGGATAAGAAAAAGAAATTTGCGGCTTACTTGTGAGATGTTTAATTGTTTGTGCAAACTTAAATATTGTTTAACATTATTAAACTAATTGGAACACCGTGAGGTAACTCAAAAGTAAATTGTTTATCAATTAGACCGACTCTCATAAGACCTAATTCGATATACAGGGTGCTTTTGGGAAATGTTTAAGCATTCATAATTTTATTATAAAAGACTAACTGGAGTTAAAATAGTATATTGACTTAAAATAATTTATCGTCTGTTAATCTAAGAGCTTTAAAAGCAAATTTTATGTTAAAATATTTTTTTGTTAATTTTAATTCGAAAACTTACCTAATACCATTATTTAGGTTTCTAAATATGTGCAGTATTTTTTTTTATATAGCAAGGTTCATTAAGATTTTGAAAATTGCGCCTATGGCTTCCATTGGTTGTTTTAAGTCATATGCTCCGCCCCTCTGGTTTCGTATGACACATAGAATAAAAATATAATTCCAACATTTCCAACTGGTTATTAAATTTACGGTCTTAAAAATTAGATGCAACATTTGCCAAAATATAACTAGAATTTTGACAAAATAATTTCAACAAAATAAAAATGGAAAAAAAAACAAAAAATAAAATTGTCTCCTCTGCCCGGGAGCGAACCCTAGTTTGATGCGTAGCAAGAGAGCAAGCTAACCATTAGACCAGGATACGCCTTCTAGTATAGTGTGTTACATAACTATAACTTTTGTACATCGTCAACCAAAAACCACAAAAAATGCGTTATTTTCCGATAACATAATCTGATCAAAAATTCCTGTTGTACTATTCCGGTTCACACCAATGTACATTACTTAGAATTTTTTCAGATTTTTAGTTTAAACCATCTGGGCTACAGGGAGTGGGACAAAAAATTTTTTGCACAATTTTGGCAAAAATCGCTTAAAAATAATTTATTTTGCAAAAATAAAATTTTGATCGTGAATCCACGTACTAAGGGCTTTCATTTGATACCCTACTCAGAATTTTTAAAAAAAATTTTTTTTTTTTCGATGAGCACATATTTGTTCATATTTTTAGGGGGTTATGTTTTTTAGATGTTTTAGTATTTTTCCTATGTGCGGGTCAAAGAGTTGTATAAGCATGCCAAATTTCAACTCTCTAGGTTTAGCCGTTTGGCTACAATTTTTACCGAACAGACAGACAGACAGACGACAAAATGATGGTATAAGGGTTTTTTGGTCATACCTACAAAACCATAAAAAAAAGATCTTTACAATGCCGCAAAGATTTCTCACATATTTAAATGCATTTTAATGCAGTTCGTACCCACTTGAATTCCTCGTTAATAAAATTTGTCACCTCCAAATTAATCATACAATAAACAGCAGGTGTATACATCTAATTTAAGACAAGCAGGTCTAAAAATAATGTTTAGAACATTTTAATATACCAAAAAAAACGTTAACTTCAAAACAAAGATAACAATATCTAGTGATGAAATTTTAATAAATCATTATACTATCAATAATTACTTATAATTACACAAACAATTACTCAATTCTGTTTAAAACAAATGTTGTATTACCTTATAAACAACACAGCAGTTATTCTACTTGGTTGACATCATGGAACTAATAGAAAGATACTTTTCATGTATTCTTGTAAATAATAAATATTTCATAGTCTGTCACATTATTTATAAGAGTTATTCATAGTGTTATGTCACTAAAATCTCAAATGACTTTAAATTGAGTTGAAATCGTATACATCTTATCTAAAATTTTTGTTTTGACAATATTGTAATGTATGATAAGGATAAATAAATAAGATTTTATTTATATTTGTTTAATATTTAGACAAACAATAATATATGTTTTTTTTGCAGATTTATCTCGAAAATGGACATTCTTCTAATGCAGTGGTTCTGTCGTTTCCTAGTAGTCTGTTGACATTGAGCGTTTAAAAAAAAAGTTTGTAACAAAATGGATATTACTCCTGAAGGTTTTCGTTGGATGATTTTTTACGAATTTAGTAAAGGCCTAACTCAACAACAATGCATAGATTCGCTTCGTTCAACTTTTGGCAATGAAGCACCATCAGAAAAACTGTTTTAAACAATTGGTTAGCAGAATTTCGTCGTGGTCGTGCCTCCGTCAGTGATGAATCTCGTGAAGGTCGACCAAAATCGGTTGTGATTCAAAACATCGATGCTGTGCACAAAATGATTGAAGAAGATCGGCATGTGACTTACCGTAAGATAGAGGCATCCTTTGGCATATCCCAGACTGCAATACGATTTTGCATGAACATTTAGCTGTGAAATAGATCTGTTTCCGATGGATTCCACATAATTTGATCGAAACTCAAAAAAAGGCTTGTGTTGATTGGTGTAAGGGAATGCTAAATAAATTCAACCTAGACACTGCAAAATCCGTGTACAACATCGTTACTGGTGTCGAAACTTGGATTTATTTATTTATGGATTGGAACTAGAAACTAAGCAACAATCCACTGTTTGGGTCTTCCAAGAACCGAAACCCACAAAAATTGTTTGTTTACGAAGCACTTCCAAGAAATTGATCGCTTGTTTCTTCGGTTGTACCAGACATGTCGTAACCATTCCTTTAGATGATGGGAGAACAGTTAATGCTGAATAGTATACAAAAATTTGTTTGCCAGAAGTCATGGACAAAATCAGGAAAAACAACCAAAAACGTCGCATCATTCTTCATGACAAAGCAAGCTTTCACACGTCAAAAAATTGATTATTTGAAGGAGAAAAACATCGAATTAATGTCTCATTGACCCTATTCACCTGCATCACCTCAAGAAGCTGCTGAAGCTTTCGAAAACCATGTTTTTGAGATACCAACTTCAGAGTGGAAAAAATGTTTCGAGAATTGATTTGAACGCATGCAAAAGTATGTAAATCTTAAAGGGCCCCCCCTTTAAGATTAAGTTTTTGTGATTTTTTTTTTTCAAATATGTGGTTAAATTTATTCATTTTCAAACTAAGTACATATATAAAGTATGTTTTGAAGAAGATACAAAAAAATGCTGTGGCAAATCTTCTCAGACTCCGGGAAAAAAATTAAATTTTGCGGTGACCAGCATAACTCGTCACTGGATCATCTAAAATCAAAAATCCAAAAAGATTTTGTTAGTTTATGAGTTTGCCGAGGTAACGACGTTGAGATATTTTTTTTTTCATGTTTTTTTTATTTAACAATCACAAATATACTCATTTTTAGGTTTTTTTTAGGGGGAATTAATTTGTTTTGTCTTCTAAGTAACGCTAAAAACTGAAAAATCTTTTTAAAAATAAAAACTCAACGTCATTACCTCGGCAAACTCATAAAATAACAAAATCTTTTTGGATTTTTGATTTCAGATGATCCAGTGACGAGTTATGCTGGTCACCGCAAAATCAAATTTTTTTCCCGGAGTCTGAGAAGATTTGCCACAGCTGGCTTATTTCGCCATATTTTGCCTTCAAATTTTTTTTGTATCTTCTTCAAAACATACTTTATATATGTACTTAGTTTGAAAATGAATAAATTTAACCACAGATTTGAAAAAAATTCACAAAAATATGCTTAAAATGTAGTTATCAGACCCTACCCCCCGCGAATATTTTGAAAAGCAATAAAACAGTTTGTACCACAAAATTTTCTTTCTCAGTTTTTGTAAAAACTTAAAAGGTAGCCCTGGTAAACGTTTGACTATGCCTATTCTAGACAGATTTTTAGTTTTATTCTAGACCCATTTGCTACAGTGATATTTCGCGAGGTGTTTTTCATAAACATAATTTAATTTCAACTACATTTCAAATTTCCTCTTTTATTACCTTGATATTTGTGGGTAATTGCTGCAATTTATTGCATTGCAAGGCCCATACAATTTATATTATTACTATCATTATATGCAGTTGGCATAGTTTTTTAATTTTGTGGAACACTTTCGCATGCAATACGCAAATAATTCAGTTTATTTTGTGTAATTGTAGCTTGCTTTAATTTATTTTATGTTCTATTCAATCCGTTTAATAATGGTGCGTATACAGCAACCAATTATACATGCGTGTCACTGTGGTTGCATATGTCAAAGAAGATTATACAACCTAATACGTAATGCGGGTAATAATAAAATCAATCCAACTATTGGTAGCCTTTTTATTGAGGTATACAAGACTGATTGGTTTGTATGTATCTACACCAGTGTTTCTCAAACTGTGGTCCGCGAGTCAGTTGTTGGTGGTCCACGAACACAAAATTTCATTAGTATTAATATTAGGTCGTCAAGAATGAAATTTGTAGAAAAAAAGGCAAAGTTGATTGATAACTTAGAAGTATAAGGAATTATTTTATTCATCAAAGTATACACCCATATTGTCTATACACTTTTGCCATTTAAGCGGCAGGTTGTTCAGTTTAAAACCCTGGCGGACGAGAGTCAATGAATTCCTGGAAGGCCTGTTTTACAGCATTGTCGGAATTAAACTGTTTTCCTATTCAAAATTTGTCCAAATTGCAGAAGAAGTGGTAGTCAGTGGGGACTAGGTCTGGTGAGTATGGAGGATGATGAAGAAATTCCAACTCCAATTCCTATAGTTTTGCCACAGTCATTTGTGCAGTGTGTGGTCTAGCGTTATCATGCAATAAGATAGGAGTCGATCTGTTGACCAATCTAGACTGTTTTTCTTTAAGTTTTTGCATCATTTCGTCCAGTTGGTTGCAGTGTATTTCTGCTGTGATCGATGAGCCAGGCTTTTTTTTTGGTTTGGTTTTTAAGTTACCTGTACGAAATTTGGCGAACCAATTTGATATTGTCTGCTGCGTAGTAACACTAGAGCCAAATACACTATTAATGTTTCGCGCGGTCTGAGATGCCGTAGTTCCACATAAGAACTCATACTTCATAATAGTGCGAATTTCCGACCGTTCCATTTTCAACAAAATTAATTTTTAAAAAGAGTTTTTGATATTTTTTAGAGTATACAATGATTTCTTTAAACAGGCGAGATGTGTAACTTTCTAACCAAAAAAACAGAACAGGAAAAATATTAAGCCAATGTCAAATAATAAGCTGTTTAAGTTGGCAATATTATTAACTACAAATTTCATCCTTGACGACCTGATTATCTAATAAAAGTGGTTTAGAATGAGGAAACGATTTTCTTCTGTTCGATGTAGCTTTTAATAAGATTTATTGAGGGGGGGGGGATTCGGAGCGCTTCCTACACACTTGCAATATCTCAGTTTACATAAGCAATTATCAAAAAAAAAAAAATGTATTTAACAAATACGAAGTATGTCAGCTAGTTATTTCATAAATTCTTATAATCAAAAAGGGCTTTAACAGAAGAGTTACAATTTTTTCTCTCTAAATAAGGCATGAAAAATCCAAAAATTCAAACCGAAGTTCTCCATTTCTAACCGTTTGAGAGAAATAATTAATTGTTTTTACTTTTTAGATAAAATACATCAAATTTTTATTCAAAAGCACATAATTATTTCAAAAATGTTTTAATCAAAAAGAACTTAACCAAACGAATTATTATTTTTTTTCTATACTAATTCAGCTATGAAAAATTCAAAAATTCTAACCGGAAGTTTCTATATTTACCCTTTCCCGAGAATTTATTAAAATTCCCAAGTAATTCTATTGAAATCCGGGACTAAGTACCATGCAAGCAATTCAAATAAGAAAATTATACAAGATTGCTTATTTAGCTGAACAAATGTAATTTTATTGTATGCAAAATAACTTTGATTACCTGTTATTTCCAATTTGGTACGAGTCTGAATTGGTTTCAACACAACAAGCACAAAAAAATCATTAAATTCACAGAGTAAGAAAGGTTAATATAAATTAAAAACTCTTGCGAATCTATTTATGTATTTTTTATTAATTTTGACTATATATACTTTTCTAATATGCACTCTCTTACATCTATCTATGATTTTTAATGTTCTTATCATGTACGCATATATCTTTACCGACCGTGAACATATATAAGAGAGGTATTGTGATCACACCGATTTTGACATTTCGAGATTTCGATGGATCTCCACGAATTGAGGTCCCTACATAACGTTTTGACTATTTTTATCATGATGTCAGTCGGTCTGTCTGTCCGTCTTTTACTCCGAGTTTACTCGTGTCGATTTTTGTGAATAATTCACAACAGAAAAATATTTCGAAAAAAATTATTGAACAAAAATTGCTATAAAAGCAATAACTAATAACTTTTATTTGAGACGTTTTTCGAAATTTCTCTCTGAAAAGTCTCAATTTTTTCATACCAATCTCTGTTAGAAAATATTAGGCCAAGTTATTTCTACTCTGCTGCTAGAATGTAATTTATATAAGTATTTTACGATGGCGGTCGGTCCTGTGGTGGCTACAGCTGATTTTTTAATATAATTTATTATTGTTACACTACTATATTAGTGTATCCACTATTGTAGCTCCGATGAAGAATAAATCTTCTTCGAAACTTGTCAGATGATTTGATTGGTTTTCATTGCTGTTCGCAACCACGTTCTTAATACACGTTTGTGCAAGTTATGTTATTGATACTTGATAATTTACATACTAGATAATTTGTTGTTCATTTAGGCCTAGTCTTGCCACCTTCAGGTAAACCTCTAGGTAACTGTCATCCCGTCTTTCAATACAAATTTATCTATCGGATGGTTAACTAACGGATAATGAGACTGACGTATTGAATTCCCTGATTGGTATTGACAGTTATTCAGCAGATGAAGTTCCAGATAGTTATATCCGACAGATAGACCTTATCTGTCAGATAGTTATTTAGAGGTTTACCTGAATATGGAAAGAACATGGCTTACTGTTTAGTATAAACGTCAAAGTAATTATTGGTATTATTAACCTTCATGTAATTGCAAATAAAATTAAAGAGAACTATAAAACTAGATTGGTTAACTGTAAAAATTACTTACTGTTTAGTTCACAGCTCCATTTTACACTAAGTTAAGAAAAACACTGGGTTTTAATAATAAAATGACAGAAACCACAGACCGCAAGTTGACGTCGCGAATAGAGAATCGCAAATCGACTCTAAGAACAGAAAATTGTACTCCTACCACATTATTTAATTACTACTTCCTCTGATTTGAGTCGTTTACTTTGCACCATTGCAACAAAATGATGATGAGTTAAGTGAAATAGAGGACATCATAGTAGTACGTGATTCACAACTTAAACACCAGCTACGAAGTCAAAATTATACCAAAAAAATTGACAAAATTGCTGGGTTTCTGCGGTTAAAAGCAGGACTACTTTGGGTCCTAGGCTAACGGCCCAAAGTGATATTATTTTGTTTCAAAAATCATTTTGAAACGAATAGTTTATTATTATTATAGTATGTCCAAAAGGAATTGGCCACTTTCACTTATTGATTCCAATAATGACTGACAGTATAACCATTATAAAGTCTGTTCCAAACGGTTAAGCGGAACTAGATTTTGCAATCTAGTTACTTTCATCGTTTAAATCGTGCTTTTCGGCCGTTTTGTTTAAGCTTTGTAAATCATACTTACAATAAACATTTTTTTATTAAGATTAATATCATTTTAAAATGTCATTTTCTTTATATTTTGATTTTTTGTGTCATTCTTAATACAAATTTCCCATTTATTTATTTTTTTCACATTAAAATATGTAAAAAAAATAATTTAATTTTGAAATATGTCATTAGTTTCCATGGTTTCATTGTTGGAATTTTAAATTTTGAAATTCCAACGTGAAAAATGAAATAACCCAAGCCAGGTCCCTTCTCGTGACAACCTAAAAAAACAAAATTCCCATTTAGTTCCTCCTAACCGTTTGGAACAAAGTGTACAGTCTGTTCCCAACGGTTAAGCGGAACTAGATTTTGCAATCTAGTTACTTTCATCGTTTAAATCGTGCCTTTCGGCCGTTTTGTTTAAGCTTTGTAAATCATACTTACAATAAACATTTTTTAGTTAAGGTTAATATCATTTTAAAATGTCATTTTCTTTATATTTTGATTTTTTGTATCATTCTTAATAAAAATTTCCCATTTATTTATTTTTTGTCATTAAAATATCTTTAAAAAAAAATTAATTTTGACATATGTCATTCGTTTCCATGGTTTCGTTGTTGGAATTTTAAATTTTGACATCCCAACGTGAAAAATGAAATAACCCAAGCAAAGTCCCTTCTCGTGACAACCTAAAAGAACTAAATTCCCATTTAGTTCCGCTTAACCGTTTGGAACAGATTGTACCTGCTGAGTTAATGGTTCTGGTTTATGGTCTGAATAAAATAAAATTGTGTACAGTCTATTCCAAACGATTAGGCGGAACCAACCGGAATTTTCATTTTTGTAAGTTGTCATTAGCTATTTTTTATATATTGAAGTTGGCTTTTCCTAAATAAAATGATCAAAAGCTTCAATCAATCGGTAAAAGTAACTAGAATTGAAAACCTTTTCGCCTAAATCAAAGGAACAGACTTTATGCTGTTCACTTTTGTAAGGACAAACTAAGAGGAAATTTTGATTTGAATATTTTGCACCTTTTATGTCATGTTGTTATTAAACCAGTGGCGTAGGGAGACCTCCGCTAGACTAGCCCTCCCATAAAAAAAATTATAATAAAAAAAAAAATAGATAATTTTTTTTTTAATTTAAAAGAAGATTTAGGTAAATCTTCAAAAATACATCAAATTATGTCCTATACAAATTTTTGTCCAAGGCTTGGTTTACTAGTTACGATTTTTTTTAAAGTTTAATAACTTCCGTTTCCGGTTTCGGATTTTAATAAAAAACAATAGGGTTCTTCCCAATTATTAGGAGAATTTTTTAGTACCAGAACGAACTCTTTAAGTTAAACCGTTTTTGAATTATCGTGTATACACACAGACACACACACATAGGCCCTTGATCTGTTCATATTCAATATTCCTACAGCTAACCTTAAAAATTACTTAATTACACATTACTGTTCCAAATCCCGGCGATATCGGTCCATAAATAGGCAAGTTACAGCCGTGCTCCAATTTCAGCAAAAACTGGTACACCGTTTTGCCAAATTTTAACATTTATCACTAAAGCCTGGAACAGAATGCACAGCGCGCTACAGCGTCAGCGCGGCGTCATTTGCGACAGCGTTGCGTAGCGCCGTTGAGAAATTTCGCCTGAACACAATGCAATAATTTTTAACGCCGTCAAGTGTCACTTGACAACCTATATATGTATTTATACGTGCGCTTTCTTTTATTAAAAGTATAATGGATGATGAAGACTTGTAAATGATGTTATTTATGTTGTATGCAAGTTATTTATACATACAAACACTTTATTATTCAGTAAAAACTGAGGTTAGGTGTTCTGCGTCAACGTTCAACAGCGTCAAAAGTTGGAAGTTGACGAACATTCAGTATCAACGGCGTAGAACGTTGTCCATTCTGTGCACTTGCGTACGACAGCTTGGTTTTAACTTTCTTCTGACAGATGGTGCCGTACGTACGGCGTTAACGCGTCGTAGAACTCGGTGCATTCTGTTTCCCACTTTAGACTTTACTTTTACCCCGAATAGTAAATCTCATCCAAATCAGTCAATATGTACGGAAGTTATACACATTTTTCAACTTTGAGGGCCTCTTGAGGCCCGTGTGCACCACATATCCCAATTTTATGCACCTACATTTAAAGATTACCTAATTTTACATCCCGGTGCAAAATCTCAATAATATCGGCCCATAAATAAGCGAGTAATAGCCGTGCTCTACTTTCGGCCGAAACTGGAGTAAATTTTTTAAACTTTTTAGCATCCTTCTACATCACAGATGTAATTTTGTGACCTTATAAGAAATTTTAATAAAATCTGCTCGTAAAATAAGCAAGTTATGGATAATTTTTAAATTTGCGGGCCTCCGGAGGCCCCCGAGCTTCAAATATTTAACTTTCGTGCACCTACGTTTAAAGATTACCTAATTCTACATCCCGGTGCAAAATTTCAACGATATCGGTTCATAAATAAGCGAGTAATAGCCGTGCTCTACTTTCGACCGAAACTGGAGCAGAATTTTTTGTCAAAGTCGGAATTTGGCACTTTTAAGGATACAGGCAGAAGCACCTTGATATCGTGATTCCAGAAGTGTGATTTTTTTGAAAATCGGTTCATAAATAAGGGAATTATAGGCATTTGAACTAGTTTTCACTTAATCCGCGGTCTAGTTGGCGGATTAAGACTGAAACTAGAGTAGATTAAGTGAAAACTAGTTCAAATAGCTATAACTTCCTTATTTATGAACCGATTTTCAAAAACATCACACTTCTGGAATCAGGACTTAAAGATGCTTCTACCTGTACCCTTAAAAGTGCCAAATTCGGACTTTGATAAAAAATTCTGCTCCAGTTTCGGCCAAAAGTAGAGCACGGCTATTACTCGCTTATTTATGAACCGATATCGTTCAAATTTTGCACCGGGATGTAGAATTAGGTAATCTTTAAACGTAGGTGCACGAAAGTTAAATATTTGAAGCTCGGGGGCCTCCGGAGGCCCGCAAATTTAAAAATTATCCATAACTTGCTTATTTTACGAGCAGATTTTATTTAAATTTCTTATAAGGTCACAAAATTACATCTGTGATGTAGAGGGATGCTAAAAAGTTAAAAAAAATTCTCCAGTTTCGGCCGAAAGTAGAACACGGCTATTACTTGCTTATTTATGGACCGATATCGTTGAGATTTTGCACCTGTGTAGAATTAGGTAATCTTTAAACGTAGGTGCAGGAAAGTTAGATAGATAAAGTACAGAGGCCTCTGGAGGCCTTCAAATTTAAGAAATGTCTTTAACTCGCTTATTTATGAACAGATTTCATTGGAATTCGGTATGATGTTGTATATGAATTCAGAAAGATGTTGGAAATTAAATAAAGTTGCTCCAGTTTTTGACAAAAGTAAATCAGGGTAAAATAGGCTTGTTTTAGTCTTAATCTTTTTTTAAAAATGTTTTTGGGGGAGGGCTGAAAAAGGATAAGAGGGATGTTATTAGTAATAGAGGCGGATTTAAATAGATAAACTTAAAATAGAAATCGAAATAGAAACTTGAAATAGAAAACCTAAACACGAAAATTTACAAAAAAATAATATATTTTTGTTTTTTTTTTCAGTTGGTAGTACGAAGAATGGATCGTCTTCCCAGTGTGGACGCCAACATCTTTTGTACAGAACAGATTAAGATCATTAGATGATGAATAAACCTTTTTTAAACCAGTTCTTCTATCCCCAGAAGTTACCCATCTACATCTCATTACTGCATTGAGCTTTCAACCACCTCTACTAGAACATTTCAGCGCATATCCCGCCATACAACCCTAAATCTCCCTACGAAGAGCTGTTTCGAGCTGTCCCAAATTGTTTATATATGTTTTTTATTGTATTATTTAAAAAAAAAAAAATAATGTTTCGAAAAATTATATTTTATTTAAAAAATCCTTATATTTTTTTTCAGAAAAAAATTCTTTAAATAGATATGGTAAGTAGGATAAGTAGGATACAATTTTTTTAAGGGGTTGAAATTAAGGGATGAAATTTAAGGTTTTTTTCATATCTCGCTACTCTTAAGAATTAGAGGGTTGATTTTTTGAAGGTACCTATTTCAAAGTATAAGGTACCTACTACTGCCATGGGTGCCCTACAACCCTTATAGATTACGAGATATTATAAAAAATAAAATTCACTATGTCTCAAAACACCCAGCATTTTATACCCTTAAACCGTCGAATAACAATTTTTTTTTATCTTAAAATTTTTTTAGGGTGTTGAAATTGAGGGGTGAAATTAAGGGATGAAATTAAGGATGTGCTCTATTGGCCCTATATGCCATTATATTATCCTCATGTGTCAGGAGTAGCCTGGTTCGGCAAACGGCCCGAGCAGTTCCCATCAAAACGTTGTTTTTGCTGTAATTTTGAAAAAATCTGGCTTGTTATTAGGAGACCAGCATTTTGAAGAGGTATTTAATGGTTTTTAGAGATTATCTCGCGAACTATAAGGGCTAGGGCTTCCAGATTTGGAGGGACCCTTCGCTAGGTTCCATTCTATAATCTATCAAAGTTTCAACTCTCTATCACTTAAGGGTGGAGAGATATTAGGTGTTTTTCATATCTCGCTACCCTTAAGAGTTAGAGGGTTGATTTTTGGCAGGTACCTATATCAAAGTATAAGGTACCTACTACTGCCATGGGTGCCCTACAACCCTTATAGATTCCGAGATATTATAAAAAATAAAATTCACTATGTCTCAAAACACCCTGAATTTTACGCCCTTAAACCGTCGATTAACAATTTTTATTTATCTTAAAAAAATTCAGGGGGTTGAAATTAAGGGATGAAACTAAGGGATGGCATTGATGATGTGCTCTAGTGGCCCTATATGCCATTGCACTATCCCCATGTATCGGGGAACGTCTCATGTCTAAAAACATGTTTTCACGTAAAACTAAGAAACACGGTTTCACGTAAAAAAAAAACGAATTATAAATGTGGGGGTTTGGGGGGGGGTTACACACCGCAAAATATGCGGAGTCCTGGATTTGACAGAGGATGGAACGGGGATAAAAAACACGTTAAAAACCCCAAATTCTGAAGCCCTGAGGCGCTAGAGTCAAAAAACTAAAATGTTTCCCTTAAGGGTAGGAAGTTATTAAGTGTTGCGAACTATAAGGGCTAGGGCTTCCAGATTTGGAGGGATCCTTCGCTAGGTTCCATTCTATAATCTATCAAAGTTTCAACCCTCTATCACGTAAGGGTGGAGAGATATTAGGTGTTTTTCATATCTCGCTACCCTTAAGAGTTAGAGGGTTGATTTTTGGCAGGTACCTATATCAAAGTATAAGGTACCTACTATTGCCATGGGTGCCCTACAACCCTTATAGATTCCGAGATATTATAAAAAATAAAATTCACTATGTCTCAAAACACCCAGCATTTTACACCCTTAAACCGTCGAATAACAATTTTTTTTTATCTTAAAATTTTTTTAGGGGGTTGAAATTGAGGGGTGAAATTAAGGGATGAAATTAAGGATGTGCTCTATTGGCCCTATATGCCATTATATTATCCCCATGTGTCAGTAGTAGCCTGGTTCGGCAAACGGCCCGAGCAGTTCCCATCAAAACGTTGTTTTTGCTGTAATTTTGAAAAAATCTGGCTTGTTATTAGGAGACCAGCATTTTGAAGAGGTATTTAATGGTTTTTAGGGATTATCTCGTGAACTATAAGGGCTAGGGCTTCCAGATTTGGAGGGACCCTTCGCTAGGTTCCATTCTATAATCTATCAAAGTTTCAACCCTCTATCACGTAAGGGTGGAGAGATATTAGGTGTTTTTCATATCTCGCTACCCTTAAGAGTTAGAGGGTTAATTTTTGGCAGGTACCTATATCAAAGTATAAGGTACCTACTACTGCCATGGGTGCCCTACAACCCTTATAGATTCCGAGATATTATAAAAAATAAAATTCACTATGTCTCAAAACACCCTGAATTTTACGCCCTTAAACCGTCGATTAACAATTTTTATTTATCTTAAAAAAAATTCAGGGGGTTGAAATTAAGGGATGAAACTAAGGGATGGCATTGATGATGTGCTCTAGTGGCCCTATATGCCATTGCACTATCCCCATCTATCGGGGAACGTCTGATATCTAAAAACATGTTTTCACGTAAAACTAAGAAACACGGTTTCACGTAAAAAAAAACGAATCATAAATGTGAGTGGGGGGGGGGGTTACACACCGCAAAATATGCGGAGTCCTGGATTTGACAGAGGATGGAACGGGGATAAAAAACACGTTAAAAACCCCAAATTCTGAAGCCCTGAGGCGCTAGAGTCAAAAAACTAAAATGTTTCCCTTAAGGGTAGGAAGTTATTAAGTGTTTTTTATATCTCACAACCCTTAAGAGTTAGGTGGTTGGTATTCAGTAGATAGGCAGTTCATGACCTAGAGACCCTCTACCCTTCAAGGGTTCCCTACAACCCTTACGGTTTCTGAGATATTTAATTTTCAGTGACATCACATATTAGACCAAAATTTTAATTTTATTTTATTAATATCTCGACAACTAGAGGAGTTGTAGGGCTCCCATTTGGGCTGTAGGGTCCTAAGGTTCTGTAGTATGTACGTACCAAAAATCAACCACCTAACTCTTAAGGGTTGTGAGATATAAAAAAACACTTAATAACTTACTACCCTTAAGGGCTAGGGGGTTGCTTTTTGGCAGGTACCTATATCAAAGTATAAGGTACCTACTACTGCCATGGGTGCCCTACAACCCTTATAGATTTCGAGATATTATAAAAAATAAAATTCACTATGTTTCAAAAGACCCAGCATTTTACACCCTTAAACCGTCGAATAACCATTTTTTTTTATCTTACATTTTTTTTAGGGGGTTGAAATTGAGGGGGGAAATTAAGGGATGAAATTAAGGATGTGCTCTATTGGCCCTATATGCCATTGCACTATCCCCATGTGTCAGGAGTAGCCTGGTTCGGCAAACGGCCCGAGCAGTTCCCATCAAAACGTTGTTTTTGCTGTAATTTTGAAAAAAATCTGGCTTGGTATTAGGAGACCAGCATTTTGAAGAGGTATTTAATGGTTTTTAGGGATTATCTCGCGAACTATAAGGGCTAGGGCTTCCAAATTTGGAGGGACCCTTCGCTTGGTTCCATTCTATAATCTATCAAAGTTTCAACCCTCTATCACGTAAGGGTGGAGAGATATTAGGTGTTTTTCATATCTCGCTACCCTTAAGAGTTAGAGGGTTGATTTTTGGTAGGTACCTATATCAAAGTATAAAGTACCTACTACTGCCATGGGTGCCCTACAACCCTTATAGATTCCGAGATATTATAAAAAATAAAATTCACTATGTCTCAAAACACCCAGCATTTTACACCCTTAAACCGTCGAATAACAATTTTTTTTTAACTTAAAATTTATTTAGGGGGTTGAAATTGAGGGATGAAATTAAGGGATGAAATTAAGGATGTGCTCTATTGGCCCTATATGCCATTGCACTATCCCCATGTATCGGGGAACGTTTCACGTCTAAAAACACGGTTTCACGTAAAACTAAGAAACACGGTTTCACGTAAAAAAAAAAACGAATCATAAATGTGAGTGGGGGGGGGGTTACACACCGCAAAATATGCGGCGTCTTGGATTTGAGGGGGATGGAAGGCCGATAAAAAACACGTTAAAAACCCCAAATTCTGAAGCCCTGAGGCGCTAGAGTCAAAAAACTTGTTATTAGGAGACCAGCATTTTGAAGAGGTATTTAATGGTTTTTAGGGATTATCTCGTGAACTATAAGGGCTAGGGCTTCCAGATTTGGAGGGACCCTTCGCTAGGTTCCATTCTATAATCTATCAAAGTTTCAACCCTCTATCACTTAAGGGTGGAGAGATATTAGGTGTTTTTCATATCTCGCTACCCTTAAGAGTTAGAGGGTTGATTTTTGGCAGGTACCTATTTCAAACTATAAGGTATGTACTACTGCCATGGGTGCCCTACAACCCTTATAGATTCCGAGATATTAAAAAAATAAAATTCACTATGTCTCAAAACACCTAGCATTTTACACCTGCTTCTGGATGAAATGGAGCAGCTCTCAAAGATCTGCTGGAAAGAACCCGTGACTACGTATACTTAATTTACGATACTTTGAAGGTCTGGATTCAGAGAGCATGGTCCTTTACTGGAAGAACATGGAGAAGGAAAAGACAAGATGTAGATAATATTAAATGCAAGGATATGACCATCTTATGATTTTTATGTAGATTTTAATAATATACATTACTTACTTAAATATAATGGAATACCTACCCCAAGATATTGCCACTCCAGTGCCACCTAGCTCGGCTTATTGGTAAATTCGGCCCTGCTCAGGTCCATAAACGTCGCGACTTATAGGTTGAAAAACACAAAAGGATAAAGGTTGGGTGATTGAATAGAAACAAAAATATAGTCATGTATTAACAGTATATTTACATTAAATTTAGAACATACACTTCGAACTCAGCTTACATAGTGTATATGAGATTATACCTTACAGACTTATGACTAGAAACCCTATGAGGCCTAAGATACCTTAGTGCATGTTCGACGGTTCTAATTTCATTCAAATTTTAGATCAAAAAGGAATGTACATAATATAAAAAATTCAATTCAACAAAAGGTGATACCTAAACTAAACCAAATCCCAATTTGTACACCTTAAAAACACAAAAAAAAACCTAACAGATAAAAGATTAATATAAACCAAATAAATAAATAGGGTTAATAATTTTTAACTGCCTGTTGCAGCTGACTATTTTGTGATAAAAAGCTTTAAATTAAATCTAGAGATATTTAGCAGCAGATGACTAAGTGACTGCTTCTCACAATAATTCTTTCCGTAGAAACATTTTCAACAATCAATTATCGTAAACACAATTTTAACTTTTACGAACTTTGCGGGTTATTTTATCAAACCGTTGAAAATGTCTCTACGAATAGATGTAATAAAAAAGTATTCTACAACTAGAAGATATTATCTCCCTCGGCTGATTTGCCGAAAGTATTCTTTGGTTATGTCACCGAGACAAATAAAAACAAAAATTGCAATATTAAACATATCGTCTCAGTCTTAGGTAAAAATTAACATGCTCCCTCATCATATAAATCAGGAATGGGCAACCTTTGGTCCGCGGGCCTACTCTAGCACTCAAAATTCTATAATCCGGCCCACAGCCTTTTTCAAAATATGTATTGCTCGGCCCTCTAAAAAAATTTGTCTTAAATCATTAATTTCATGGTCTAAATAAAATAAAATTATGTATAACTTATCAAAAATTTGAAATTGTCGGCAACAATTAAGAGTAAAACTAAAAAAATTCGCTAATTTAGAAACAAATAAACTTATTTCAAAATATTTTCATCTTCATTCAAGATAACCGACAAACAAAAACAAAATTCTAAACATAAATTTATGAAAAAATTTAGTAGTTGTAATTTTTATAGCCTGTCTCTTTAGTTTAAACGGAACTAGATTTTCAATTCCAGTAACTTTTACAGTTTAAGTGAGGCTTTTGATCATTTTGTTTAACAAAAGACCTCTTCAAACCATAAAAGGAGAGATTATGACTAAAATTCCAGTTAGTTCCGCTTAAACGATTGGCACAGTCTATATATATATATAATGTTACAAATTAAAGATAAAATACGTTCCTGTTTAAATATACCACAACTTGTTGCGATTATAAGAAAATAGATAAAAATGAGCTAAAAATTATATTTTAAATCATTTTTACCTTTGACTTTCTTAAAAATTGCGGACTGCGTCTTTATGAAACAAGTTTGAACTAGCCCGCCGTAGAAAAAGGTTGTCCATGACTGATATAAACATAATAAAACATTATTCAATAGATATTGTAATATCACCATTATATGAATTCAGGCAGTGGAAGCACATTATCCTCCCGATAGTAGAACCAGAGAGTTTTAAAGTAGATTCAACAATTATTTTACAAAAATATCCAGAACTATAGTATAACAATTTAAAGAAATCGCTTAAAGGTCATTTATAAACAAATACAATATTAATTATTTCATTCTTCACATCAATAACCAAGATGGACACCGTTGTTTATATTAAAATGTGTCTCCAACATTGTTTACATTATCCTAGAATAAAGAGTTGTCTCCCGAACATTTACGAAGATACACGAAAACCATTTCCCCTTCTGTTTGTTTATATTTGATCCTGCTAAACAATTATTTTGTGGTCTTTGGAGAGTTTTTAAACATAAATAAAATAAAATGGTATACATTATATGAATAAAAGTGGTAAATCACTTTATAGGAAAATTAAAAGGTGATTTTATTGAGGTTATTGTTTGTTTTTCGCCCGTCTCTTGAATCTCGGAAACTAATGTTGGCGACACATTCTGTTCTGGATTATATATGGCATGCGCTGTTCATCTTGGTTATTGGTTATTTCATTCCATCGTTACGTGTTAAGAGATAAAATATCTAACATAATTCTAATTAATTTTCGGGATAAATAGCGACATATTTTGAGAATGTACGCCATTTTTTAGTAAGATAAACTCTAGCGGAGATAAACATTATTGTCAACAATGGTGTATTTATTTGACATTTGACGTGTAGGGGAAACTTCCTAAGCGGCCTGACATCTGGTGGCAACTTGCGGAAGATACGAAAGTGACATTGTTTGATTTTGTTCAATGGAGAAATACGTATTTTTTTGTTGTTTGTTTTATTTTTGTGAATCATAGCAAAAAAAAATCATTTTGTGTGTGCCGCAATATAAATCAAACCCATGCATGCGCGTTTGCTTATTGTATTTTATGGAAAGTAATTTTTTACGTCCAAGAATAGACTGAAAAAATGCACTTACCCCACCCAAAATTTGCCTAAATCATCGTTGATATATTAAAAGGTCCTTCTACTTTTTCAGGCAGAGATTTCTATTTTTTACTAATATATTTACGATATTTTTGTTGATATTATATTGACAGAGAGTCAAAAAGAATTAAAAATGCAATAAAAAACTAAAAATTTCCTTAAAATTTCTTTAGAATAGTACATTATTACATATTTTGTAAATCGTAAATTACTTTTAAATTAAAAAAAGCACGAAAAAGCTTGGAAAATAGGAATATACAATTAGTCATTTTCACCATGTAAACAAATACTTAATGTCACTTTCGAGTCTTCCAATTTTGTCGCATATGGCGCTGCGATCTTAAAAAGTTTCCCCTATGTGAATTTATTTTTTACAAATGTTCAATATAATTTATAGGCTACTCCAAACCTTTAAGCAGAACCAAATGGAATGGTACCAAAAAAAAGCAACCAAAAAACTATGATATTCATTCGTATGACTTTATAAATGACCTTGAATCAACATCTTCCTCTTGTTAAACTATATTCCTGTTTTTATAATTGTTTGAACACGATAAACATTTGTAATTTATCACGACTTATATGTACGAATAACATCTTTGATAACTGCTCTGCATAACGGACAATGTCCACCTCCCTTGCCTCTCCATTGTTGTATTGCGCATTCGTAGCACATGCACATATGTCCGCACATATATAACACCGAGTCTATTGGGTTCTCGTAACAAATTGTACACTCGACACCGGAGCCTGGAGCTGTACCCGGAATCTCACTCCAGTTTTGTATCGTTGAATAAGCAGTACCGGAGAAAGGCTGCAACAAAAAAATTAAATTAGTTTACATAAACAACTGTCATAAAATAATGGGAATAGAGTTTCAGAACGGAAACATTCTAGCAATGTGAAAATAGTATAAGAAATTAAGTAACACAGGAGTGCTCAACCGGTTCTAAGTTGGGCGCCAATTTAAAAATATAGTAACCGTGGCGCAACTTACACTAACTAGTATTATGCCTGTTTTACACCTGCCTGTAATACGAGGATTGTCTGTAAAATAAGTTCTCCAATTTTTATTTAGAAGATCAAATTTCAATCAGAATTATTAAAAATTTTAGAAACTATGAATCATATTGAAGATAAAACAATTCTACAAGCTATTTACAGCCAAGGGTGTTAATACAGCCGTCCAATCCAACTATTCAAAAGAAATTCCTGTCTTTCTGCTGTATTTTCAGAAGTATTTAGACGTGCCAATGAAATGTAAAACAAATTATTTAAAAACCACCAAAAATATTTAAATATTTTTATTTTTTCGGTTAGAAATTCCGCAGGGTCCACTTTTGGGACTTTTTTCTTCAGTTATTATTTCAGAATATATACAAATATAGTGTTCTATTTAAAAAAAATCGGCAAGGAAAGACAAACGATAATGCCCGTATTTTACTGCATTATAACGTAATTATATTAAATATTTATACGAATAATATAAACGTAACAAGCAATTAGTTATTTATTATAAATTATTCTTTTATTATAAACAAGACTTAAGCATTATGGTGGAAATAAATGAGGATAAAATAAAGTATTGATATTTACCTCGATGTAATTATTGCTGCATGTGGACAACATCGTTCCAGTAGGTGGTGAAATAACTGTTTCCGCCCTGGTTGAATGATGCGAATGTGAAACACTCGGTACAGATGCAGGTGGTAATCCATTATGATGATTTTGGCTCTGACTGATATGAACTGAATTCGAATTATGATGACTAGGTGGATGAGAATGTTGATTATGTTGACTATTCTGACTATGTACTGATAACTGAGAAGCATGCGGATGTGGTACAGGAGCAACTGGTGATGACTGTTGATGATTTATAAGATTAGCATGTGCTGGTGGAAGATTAACAACCAAAACAGCACCACCATTCATACTAGCTTGTACTTGAACCATTTCAGTTGGTACAACTGAACATACTCGTGAACTTGGTGTTGAATTTTGTATCACAGAATTACGCCTAATTTCAGACTGACTATTTAAACTATTCATTGATTCTGATGTTGTTGGTGAAATTATTCTTCTGTCTAAATTTCTTGCTGGGGATACAGTTGTAGGACAACTTAATACCCTTATCCTTTGAGTTGAACCATAAATATCTAAGAATGCCCATAGTTTTAATGATTGATCAACATGCATTACAACACTGGGTGGACGACCATTTTTACTAATCTGGACTTCTCCGTTATGGGTAACACAGAAACTAATCTCATCGCCTCTCTGGGGATTGCTAGCGAAATCTTTACTAACAACCCAGTATTCCGGACGGTCTAACAACAAATCTGAATCATCTGGTAAATCTGTGTTTTGTAATTGATTAGGATCACATGATGTTAACCCTAAAGCCAAAGAACCAACGTACATCGGTTCTGTTGAGAGGATTTGTACGACGATGCGTTCATTTAACATTAATGGACGTGCAGTGAAGACATAACCTTGACAGAATTCTGTATCTGTTCTAAGGGCAACTGTTCTATTATGGGAGAATCTAACATTTCTTCCACGAGTCCTATGAAAAGGCACAGGATTGTAGACTAGTTGAGGTTGTTGATAACGAAGCATTGGTAATTCTTCAGTTGCTTCATGGATTCCCATATTTTGCATGGAAGGAACAATTAATCTATCCACTTCATCTGGTGTATTATCACAACTGCTACTTGGATTACGTCTTGAATTATTTAATTGTTGTCTCATATCTATAAATTCAATAGCTGTTGAATTACCATATACGTCTATTAATGACCATAATGGTCCTCTTGTTTCAACTCCTGAGAAAAATATTCCTTTTTCTTCACCGTTTATTCCAAAATGTACATCGCCTGCAGCATTGACGTAATAAAATAAGATTGTGTCTCTTTCACAAAAGCGTTCTGCGAGTGCTTTCGCCCAGTAACCGGGCTTGTTCGTTAAATCTGGGCAAGCGTACTTTGGCAAACCGTAACGCAGAGTTGTTGGATCGTTGTAGGTGAATCCGAACCGGATTACACCGCTCCAGTTATTTGAGATTTCCAGAAATCTCACGTAGACCTATAACAAAAAAATTAAATTAGTAAAAAAGTAATTTTTTTGAATATTTTTTATAATTAAATACATTCAGTGGAAACTTTAACGGGGAAATATCTATTTGTATTGAAGGGTAACTGATCATAGTCTTTTAATCAAAATATAAGACTGCATTTCGATAGGGTTTCGTCGGTATAACTAAAATTATTCAGTTCTTTGACTTGCTTATTGGAAAAATAGAGACACTTTAGAAGAAAAAATCTCCGAAAAAATCAATAGTGATATTATGGAAATAAAAATAATAATATTAAGTGTACCGGAAAGTTTTTTCGTTTTTATTATTAGTCCAGTATGCGAACTAGTCACGACTTATTCACTGAATTAAACAGACGTCTTATGCGTTTTGATAAAGCTCTGTAATCTTGAGTATCTAATTATTGTTTGTTTCATTTTAAACCCTTGCATTTTAAAATGGCGGAAGAATTTTCATCAAAACATTTTTTATGCTGTTTAATGTTGTATGAGTACCATAAAAAAAAATGTCAAACTTAAATTAATTTTCTTACATATTTTAATGACAAAAAATAAATAAATGGAATATTTGTATTAATAATGACACAAAAAATCAAAATATAAAGAAAATGACATTTTAAAATAATATTAACCTTAACCAAAAAATGTTTGTTGCAAGTATGATTTACAAAGCTTAAACAAAACGGTTGAAAAGCATGATTTAAACGATGAAAGTAACTAGATTGCAAAATCTAGTTCCGCCTAACCGTTTGGAACAGACTTTACTATCAATTTCCAAAACTTTTCCTATTTCGTTCCACACTTTATTTGTTTTCCTAATATTCTTGTAATCAGGATGTGCTAAGTCATACAAAATTAAATGATCCTTTACTGATCTATGATTTTTTCTGTTAAATTATCTATTTTCGACATTATTTTCTTAAATATATTCACTCTGTGGTATATAAACAATGAATATCGCGCGGCCTAACGCAACTTGTCGAGTTCGGCCGCCAGTGTTTGGTGATCGCTAGACTGAACGCTGCAATCGGTGGCGTTCTCAGATAGCGGAACGCTTGTATGTGCGTGGTCTCATTGTATTGTATAGGTTGCGTTAGGCCGCTGCATTATCGCCACCGCGGCCGCTTTGGTGTGTGGAATCCTTTAAACATCGCTTGTATTTAGACGAGGCCATACGGTTTCACATTAGCGTTTAACGATACTTTCACTTTAACATCCGATCTTAAAGTTCTAGTGTGAAAAGGGTATAAGTTGTAGAATTAAGTAAATGATTATGAGCATGGCCCTATAAGATTTTTTAAATATATGTAACTTACTTTTTCATTAATTTTAACAGGTCTTGAACTGAAAGTAACTCCTTTGCAAAAACTTTCAGCGCGTCGAGCAACAAAACCATCTCTCGAAATTCTAATGTTATCCCCATGAACCTGGTGAAACAGCAAAGGTGGTAGATTATTAGTACCTCCACCACTTGAACTCGATCTTGGGGCTGTAACAAAAATATTAAAATTAGTTTATTAACATCCACAAATATCCTTAAATAAGTTTTAAGTGATGACGAACATATGACCTTTAGAATTCATTGATGTAAATAACAACTTCCGTTCAATTAATGTAGATAATTTGATAAGGAGAGAACTGCTACACAATGAGAGCAGAAATGAATGAATTTGAATATCTAACCAGGAAAAATTCATATTATTATAAAAGCCACTGAACAAATTTGCATTTAATAAATTAACCCACTTTTGTTATAATAAATATACATTTCTATTTTATCTTTAGAAAATTAGATATAAAAAACTGATGTGAAGTGGAAATTTTCACACTTTTCAGGATTTCGCAGGTATTTAGTAAGTGAATGATGATTATTTGTGATGCCAAAACAAATTTTATGTTAAAATATTTTTTGTTAATTTTAATTCGAATGCCTAATACCATTATTTAGGTTTCTAAATGTGTACAGTATTTTTTTTTATATATGATGAACCTTGCTATTAAGATTTTGAAAATTGCGCCTATGGCTTCCATTGGTTATTTTAAGTCATAAGCTTAAGTCGAACACAAATTAAATATGACTTTAAAAGGTATGTTTTAGTAAAAAAATTGATGTGAAGTGTGAATTTTCATACATTTCTTGGTTTTACAGGTATTCAGTAACTGAATGATCATTATTTGGGATGCCAAAACAAATTTTATGTCAAAATATTTTTTGATCAATTTTAATTCGAATGCATATTACCATTATAATATGTGCAGTATTTTTTTTTATATAGCAAGGTTCATTAAGATTTTGAAAATTGCGCCTATGGCTTCCATTGGTTGCTTAAATCATAAACCCCGCCCTCTGATTTCGTCAAACATAGAATTAAATTATAATTCCAACAATTCCCAGTGGTTATTAAATTTACGCTTTTAAAAATTAAATGCAACATTTGCCAAAATATAACTAGAATTTTGAAAAAATAATTTATACAAAATAATAATGCAAAAAAAAAAACAGAAAACAAAATGTCTCCAGACCGGAAGCGAGCCCTAGTTTGTAAGTAAGGAAGCGAGAAGGCTAACCATTACACTATGGAAGCTTACTGGTTTATTGTGTTACATAACGTATTAAATATTTTACATCGTTTACAAAAAAACACAAAAAATGCGCTATTTTCCGAAAACATAATCTGATCAAAAATTCCTGTTGTACTATTCCGGTTCACACAAATGTACATTACTTAGAATTTTTCAGATTTTTAGTTCCCATCTGGGCTACAGGGCGTGGGACAATTTTTTTTTGCACAATTTTGGCAAAAATGCAGTCTCTATAACGCTTATCAAGCCACTGTTTGGCTTCAACAGTAATTTTTCCCAACAAAAAACAAAATCAAATGGTCGCCAAAGAGCCATGTTCTTAATGTACCACGTCGCTCAATAATTATCCGTAAAATAAGAAAAACATTTTTTTTTTTTAGAAATTCGACTTTATTCATCAACATGACTCTCCTTCAAGAGTGATACATTCATTCCAACGCTCCAAAAATTAAAATTAATTATTTAATTTAAATTCAGCATACCAATCAGTAATAGTTGATTTGGTGCAGAGTCTCTATAACGCTTACCAAGCCACTGTTTGGCTTCAACAGTATTTTTTCCTATCAAAAAACAATGTTTAATCACAAAATTCTTTTTTATCCATTCTTTTGAAAATTACAAAACTGGAGTCACTAAAACCACTGTAACCTCTAAACTAATTGTCAGAATGTCATGAATATTTCACAAGTATTGTTTGAAGGTTGGTACTATCCAGAAATCATATGGGTCTGTCAACAGTGTTGCCATATATATGTCAGACCGGAGACTTAATCAGATCAATTCTGTAAAAAGTTACTGTGTAATAACGTTACTACAACATAAAATATTATAAAAAAGTATAATGCCTTTCATTCATGATAGTAACTGACCTTGCTCATAGTGCCGAATTTAGTTACAATTATCATAGTAACAGAGTTACAGAATTGATCTGATTGAGTGAAGTGTTATATATCCCAAGTTTTTTTTTACACCGTTCAGCTAAAAATTTCAAAACCCCAGTTTTTGACATTGGTTTTTCTTACTCCAAGGTACAGACATACATTTTTTATTACTTGATACTTTACTACTGATTTTTTTTATTTAATTTAACCCCCCTGGGTTAAAAGGAGAATGTAAAAATATTAAAAAAATCAGAAAGTACAAATTCAGTCTTAAAGATATCGAAACATACGATTTTAAAATAAAAGTTTTCTAAATTTAATTCAAAGGTACAAAGGTATATATCCCAGCTGTGCCCAATATGTTGTAGAACGGTACTAAGAACATCTGTCTTGGTAACTAAGGGTGGATATCCCCTTCAGGTAACACAAAAGTCGTAGGTACAGACAGATGCTTGTACCACAGCAGAATAAATTGCATTTCGCATATGCTATCTCCGGATATTAGGAAAAATACGATGGATATACTTGCAATAGAATACTAAATTAGGAAAAATGTGTTCATAACATCGTTTAGGTAAAACAAGCATATTTCATGCCTCTCAGTGTATCTGATTTTTATAAAATCATTAAAAACAAGCGTAAAACCTTTTCTAAAATTTATTATTTGGCCTCACTTGCTGAGACTATTGGCCAGTTCTATCTCGACTGAAGTTATTCTGAACTGTATTATAGTTATGAAAACCTTAAAATTATATGGAAATATATTGCCTAGAAACTAAAAACTCGTAATTATCCTACGAAAATCTGGTTTGAATGCGAAAATTCCTATATTAAATACACTTTTAAAATTTGTAAATCTTTAAAATGACTATCGAACACAAATTAAATATGATTTCAAAATGTATGTTTTAGTAAAAAAATTGATGTGAAGTGTGAATTTTCACACACTTCTGGGTTTTATAGGTATTCAGTAACTGAATGATGATTATTTGGGATGCCAAAACAAATTTTATGTCAAAATATTTTTTTATGAATTTTAATTCGAATGCCTATTACCATTATTTAAGTTTCTAGAGATGTACAGTATTTTTTATATATAGCAAGCTTCATTAAGATTTTGAAAATTGCGCCTATGGCTTCCATTGGTTGCTTAAATCATAAGCCCCGCCCTCCGATTTCGTCAAACATAGAATTAAATTATAATTTTAACACTTCCCACTGGTTATTAAATTTACGCTTTTAAAAATTAAATGCAACATTTACCAAAATATAACTAGAATTTTGACAAAATAATTTAAACAAAATAAAAATACAAAAAAAAATTAACAAGATTCGAACTCTAGTTTGCAAATTACAAGGCGCACGACAAAACCAACTACGCCACTAGAGCTACTGATTTGGTGTGTTACATAGCGAATTAAATATTTAACATATTTTAGTTAAAAATTCAGTTGTTTGTAAGTGTATTTGGTTTTACTTTTTAACGTATCTTAATTTCGTATAATTAACCAAAAAATTTACCACCATGTCAGGTATTTTCGAAAAACAACATGACTCACTATGTAAAGAAAGGAATATTAAAAGAAAAGATGCAGAAAGGACGCTAAATAACCAAGTTAATGCAGTCAAAAACTTTTTTTTTTTGTTAAAAACCCGTAATTGTTGACGAGTTAACTGTGTAATTATTATATTTGTAGTTTTTAACTTTTTTCCATCGACCCCCAATTGACCCCTGAGACAGAATCGGCCCCTAACATTGTCATATCGACCCCCAGGGGACGATATCGACCACTTTGGGGACCCCTGTGTTAGATAGATAAAAAAAATCGCTGCAACTTTTCATACATAGATTGCTAGTAATTTTATTTCAGATTGTTAGTACTGTATAAGAAACTTGCGAGGGCTATACGGTTGTGCACCCCTTTAAGTGGTTCTTTCTTTACCTTCCAAGCTGAATTCTAATCTTATTCTATTCTGTAAAATTCAAAGTACATTTAATAATATGACCAGGTAATGTATATATGTTTTAGGTGCTAAAAGCTTTATATATGCGTCTAATATATGGTGTGGACATACCTTTAGAGCCCAATTAGTCTAAATAAAACTCTTTTTATTTTATAAAGTCATTATTCCTAATTAATCTCAATTTTTTCCTGACTCAACAACCTGATATTTTAATACAGTCTCCGGTGATAAATGGTATAGGCGCAGATGATTGTGTGGCAGAATATTCCCACGACAAAGCGGTACTTTAGCCCGAGGCAAACAGCTACCGTCTCATCTCCGCTCTCCGCCAGCGCCAGTGAAAACCACGTTCCGTATCGTACCGTTTTTGCGCAACACCATATAATGCTAGTTTTAGAAACGACATAGCCGTAACAACAACACTTAAAACTAGTTTTAAAGAAGACATTTAAATATGAGTATAAGAGAAGAACGATCATGGTAGAGGTCAGTCGTTATATCAACGCAGTTGGTCATTTTGCGTTATAACTTCAATGACAAACTTAGTGGCGAAAAAATAACTAAATTTTTTTTTGCATGTGAATTATAGACTAATATTGCTCTTCACTCTTTTATTAGAGTTTTGTAGGTATGACCAAAAAACCCTTATACCATCATTTTGTCGTCTGTCTGTCTCTTCGGTAAAAATTGTAGCCAAACGGCTAAACCTAGAGAGTTGAAATTTGGCATGCTTATACATCCGCACATAGGAAAAATACTAAAACATCTAAAAAACATATCCCCCTAAAAATATAAACAAATATACGCTTATCGAAAAAAATATATTTTTTTACAATTCTGTGCAGGGTATCAAATGAAAGCCCTTGGTACGTGGATTAACGATCAAAATTTTATTTTCGCAAAATAAATTATTTTGTGGCGATTTTTGCCAAAATTGTGCAAAAATTTTTTTGTCCTATACCCTGTAGCCCAGATGGTTTTAACTAAAAATCTGAAAAAATTCTAAGTAATGTAAATTGGTGTGAACCGGAATAGTACAACAGGAATTTTTGATCAGATTATGTTTTCGGAAAATAACGCATTTTTTGTGTTTTTAACTAAAATATGTAAAATATTTAATCCGCTATTTAACATAGTAAACGAATGAACTTGCGTAGTACAGTGGTAACTTCGTGAGTTGAAACTACTGTAAGAAACTACTGTTCGATTCCCGTCAATTTTTATTTTTTCTGTTTTTTTTTGCATTTTCATTTTGTTTAAATTATTTTGGCAAATGTTGCATTAAATTTTTAAAAGCGTAAATTTAATAACCAGTGGGAAGTGTTAATTTAATTCTATGTTTGAATGTATACGAAATCAGAGGTGCGGAGTTTCTGACTTAAACAACCAATGGAAGCCGTAGGCGCAATTTTCAAAATATTAATGAACCTTGCTATATAAAAAAAATACTACAAATATTTAGAAACCCAAATAATGTTATTAGGCATTCGAATTAAAATTAATAAAAAAATATTTTAATATAAAATTTGTTTTGACATTCCAAATAATCATCATTTTCTTACTAAATACCTGCGAAACCCTGAAATGTGTGAAAATTCACACTTCACATCAATTTTTAGGGTTTTGTAGGTATGACCAAAAAACCCTTATACCGTCATTTTGTCGTCTGTCTGTCTGTCTGTCTGTCTGTCTGTCTGTCTGTCTGTTCGGTAAAAATTGTAGCCAAACGGCTAAACCTAGAGAGTTGAAATTTGGCATGCTTATACAACTCTTTGACCCGCACATAGGAAAAATACTAAAACATTTAAAAAACTTATCCCCCTAAAAATATAAACAAATATGTGCTCATCGAAAAAAAAAATATTTTTTTTAAATTCTGAGTAGGGTATCAAATTAATGCCCTTAGTACGTGGATTAACGATCAAAATTTTATTTTTGCAAAATAAATTATTTTGACGCTATTTTTGCCAAAATTGTGCAAAAAAATTTTTGTCCCACACCCTGTAGCTCAGATGGTTTAAACTAAAAATCTGAAAAAATTCTAAGTAATGTACATTGGTGTGAATCGGAATAGTACAACAGGAATTTTTGATCAGATTATGTTTTCGGAAAATAACGCATTTTTTGTGTTTTTTTGTTGACGATGCATATAGCTTATACTCATATAACACGCTGAGTTGTTAAGCGTGTGGTGGTCTAGAGGCTATGTTGCGCGCCAACTATACAGATTTGTTATACACGACGCAGGTTCGTTCCTAGCTTGTGGAGTCAATTTTTTTTTTGTTTTTTTTTTTTAATTTTTATTTTGTTTAAATTAATTTGTTAAAATTCTAGTTATATTTTAGCAAATTTTGAATTTAATTTTCAAGAGCGTAAATTTAATAACCAATTGGAATTATATTTTCATTCTATTAGTCATTATACGAAACCAGAGGGGCGGAGCGTATGATTTAAGACAACCAATGAAAGCCATAGGCGCAATTTTCAAAATCTTAATGAACCTTGTTATATAAAAAAAATACTGCACTTATTTAGAAACCTAAATAATGATATTAGGTATTCGAATTAAAATTAACAAAAAAATATTTTAACATAAAATTTGTTTTTAAAGCTCTGAGATTAACAGACGATAAATTATTTTAAAAAGATCGTTCATTTTGCCGTGGTTACTACAAAGCAAAATTTGTCCTACACAATCAGCATGCCGCCTTCACTTATTATATACCTGCAAAACCCTGCAATGTGTGAAAATTCACACTTCACATCAATTTTTTAATATAATTTATTATTGTTACACTACTATACTACTGTTTTATCCACTACTTATACTATGCATGTATAATTCTATTGTAGCTTCGATGAAGAAGAAATCTTATTCGAAACTTGTCAGCTGATTTGATTGGTTTTCATTGCTGTTCGTAACCCGTTCAATTTCCTTCGTAAGTACTTCAATATTCTTAATACACGTTTGTGCAGGTTGTTATGTTATTGATACTTGATAATTTACATACTAGATAATTTGTTGTTCTTTTAGGCCTAGTCTTTCCATCTTTAGGTAAACCTCTAGGTAACTGTCATCCCGTCTTTCAACACAAGTTTATCTATCGGATGGTTAACTAACGGATAAAGAGACTGACGTATTGAATTCACTGATTGATATTGACAGTTATTCAGCAGATGAAGTTCCAGATAGTTATATCTGACAGATAGACTTTCAGATCAATTCTGTAAAAATTTACTGTGTAGTAGTAACGTTACTACAAGATAAAATATTTGTACAGGTTTGTACAGGTTGTTATGTTATTGACACTTGATAATTTACATACTAGATAATTTGTTTGTATCAGTCGTTTTTAGTAATTCAAAAATTTGTATCTCAGAGGAAAGATGTACATCAGAAAACCATGGAAAAGATAATTTTCTGAATGTTAAACAATGCAAAAGTACAGTAACTTATAATTAACGCGTTCACCACCAAAAACTGTATCCTAATGAGTTTTTTTCTCCATTGTTAACTATTTCCGCCGGTTTGATAGAAGCTACCTGTTTAGTTACATCTTTATTACCTTGTATATAAAGTTGATTTTCGTAGTCCACAGTATCATCTTTGTTAGAGGCGATTTCTGTACATCCTGTAATGGTAGACTCGGTACTGTTCTGCATTGTGTAACTCCACGTGCTTTGCGTGGTCGCTCTTATTTCCGTTCCTAACCGGATATAGGAGGCCAGATTTCCGCCCTCATTCACTAGGTTTCCTCCCCATTTAATGAAAGATGTTTTTTTGCGAGATATGCGTGCTTATAATTACTTCTTTGTTACACTTTCTTAATTACTAAGATAATAACTAAATGTGTGAAGATTTTTATAATTATTAATTCATGGATTCATGATTAATAAATTACCTAGCCAGCAATTTGACCTCATGTTCAAATTCCGATTATGATAAAGGTTGATATTAATAATCTGATTTTGGCTAACGGAGTGGTTGGGCTCGTTAAATCACACAGTTCTGACTGTGCATTCCACGTCAACGTCCACATTTTCGCACTCCAAACCACCTTGCACAGATTCACTGTTTTCATTACAGAAATTAGGAATTTCTTCAAAATCAAATGGTCGCCAAAAAGCATTGTTGTTCATGTATGCACGCTATGAACGTTGAAAATTAACTAACAAACAAATATAACAACTCCTAAAATTTAGAAACATAAGATTATAAATTTGGAAAATATTCTTAATGATTTTTAAGAAACTTCAATGGAACTAGTGTTACATCTATTCGATTTAAATTTAAAATTCCCATAACACCGGTCAACAGGAATTTTGAGTCTGGGTTCTGCATATCTGATTTTTATTTCTTCCATATCAATTAAAGAAAAAAATAGTTTTACCCGAAAAAGTTTGCTTTTGTAGCTATCAGAATGAAATTACGGATTTTAAGAAAATTTCCCTTTTTTTCAGACCTTTGTGTATGTAAAAATAATACAAACTTTTGTTATGAATTTGAATCAGTTTTATTTACAAGAAAACTATTCGAAACAAACAACTACTGTAACAGAATATATAAAAAAGTTTAGAAATGATTATTTTTCGTATTTCTTCTGTGATTGTATGGACTTTCTCGTATTAGCCCCCAAATATAGTCCCCCATCATAATCTCATTGTATTGTCCCTGATAACGACGTTCAAAGTCCATCACGTCTTGATGAAAACGTTCACCTTGTTCTTCCGAATAGGCTCCCATGATATCTTTAAATTGGTCCAAGTACACATGTAACATATGCACTTTAAGGGACATTCTGCAACCCATGAGTTTAAAGTTATCAAGCATAGTTGCAATAAGCTCTTTGTAATTGTCTGCTCTGTTGTTTCCGAGAAAACCATGAACCACTGCTTTCAGGCTGTCCCAGGCTTTCCTTTCATGAGTATTGAGTATCTGTGAAAATTCGTCACTCGCCATTATTTTCTTTATTTGTGGTCCGACAAAAATAAAGGCTGCAAGGATATTTAGTATAACCGCCTATGCAAGGCGATCGGAATCTCATGCATTCCTTCTGACTGGCGTTTTTTCATAGACAGTTCTACAAATAGTTTAAAAGCTATCCTTCTTCACAATGGAAATAAATTTCCATCTCTTCCTTTGGCTCATTCCGTAATGCTCAAAGAAAATTACGAAAGTGTGAAAATGGTGCTTGTGAGTTTACAGTACGATGAGTACACATGGCCAGTGATAGGGAATTTTAAGAAGATTGGATTTCTGAGGGGATGCATTCCCATCAGAAATCCAACCATTCTCTTGTTTTGATAAATTCACCGCAAATATAGCAGAATGAGTCTACTTCATGTTTACAACTTCTAGACGCCGTTTTTGGATCTGCCGCCACACAAAATGCGTTGTATCGCTGCAATGCGCTTGCGCATACTGACTATGAACCACGTAAGTGAAATGCCACTTGCTTTCCACCCGCTCGTCCCCAACCCTTACTTAATGTAACGCGCTTCTCCTTATATGGCCATAAAAATAAATATATATATATATATATTGATCGTTGTAAAAGGTACAAAAGCAAAGTTTTTCAAAAATAAACGAAGGTTTTAGTTATTTTTCGATATAAAGAATCAGAAAATAGTCATTAAAATAAAGACTCAAAAAAATATATTTTTTTGTTGACCGGTGTAATAGGTTGACAAATTGGCAGATGACAGCAAATAATGCACAACAAGCAGACGATGAGTTTATCAACTTTAATATTCGATTTTAGAAAAATCTTTTGTGATCTTTTTTCCTTGAAACGTAATCATAACAAGCAGGAAATAAAATAATTTAAAATATAAATTAGTTTTAAGAGAAAGTTAGTCATCTTCACACTTGATCTTCTCTTCAAATATTCGAGGAGGAGTAAAAGTTATAATATATTTTCAACAATAGAACTAACGAATATATTTTTAACTAATACCATCTGTGTTGTTATTATATACATTTAAAGATCCCATCCAAGGGAGTTGTGGGTTCTAAAACATGTGACAGACTTTCCATAATCCACCTACACTATTGAAAAACCCCAAATAAACTACTAACACCCCCTATCTCAAGGGGATGCTTATATAGGGTGTTTGAAAATTCACGCACTTGACTTAAAACCACCCGATAACAGAATGTAATTCCGAAACAACTGCTACGTTTTAAGCTCCCTTTATGAATTACTAAACCCTATAAAAGATACTCCTTTGGGGGATATCGAGGTTTTATAATTAACTTGGGGTTATTTCAAGCAAGATTTAACAATGGATATTTGTTTAAAAATTTGATTATTTAATGCGCATAAAAGAAACAAATTATACATCTTACATAACACTTTTTTGTCTTGTTATTCTTTCTAATAGTTCAGGTAAAAAAGTAACCCTGAAAATCTGGTTCAAAACATCTGTCAGATTTTTAGGATTTCTTTGAGAAATTGAACATATGTTTAATGATGCAATAAACTTCTTCTTCAAGACGAGAAGGCAATAGAAGACTTGGCTTTTGTTAATTATCATAACTAGAAAACAGTGGATAGTGAACCAAAATGTCAACCTTTTTGATACAAACAGCAGAAAAAAAATCGAGCAAGTCAGTGTTCTTTTGTGACAGCATGTGTCTCCTTCAAATTATGGCAATTGTCATATACTCGGAGAGGACTTACTTGACCGACGCCCGTCTGAGAAAGGTTTTGGTTCAATCTAGAACAGAGTTTCCCAAACTTTTTGAGCCGCAAAAAATATCTAACAAAAGTTGTTAGTTATTGTTTGTGTAGCAACTTAATTATTTTTTTCGAAATATTTCTCTGCTGCGAAATATCCACAAAAATCTTAAAACCGAAACGAAAATTTTTCCATTTCTAGATGACCGATTTTTGCCGAAAGTTGATTAACCGATGCCATTGATTTCAAAGCTTAAAATGAAGTTAAAGCAAGTAGAAAATACCGATAAAAAATTATTGAAATACTATCTTTATAATATTTGAACATACCTGTCGTCTACTGGACGTTCTGAGACCGCTTTTTTTAACGATCCGTACTAGAGATGGGTCTTTCATGAACGAACCGGCTCACTGAGCCGGCTCAGTACACTGACCGAAGTGACACGGTTCGCCAAATTGAAATGAGCCGACTCACGGCTCACTGTATAGTTTCAAGTTTCAAGGATACGATTGGTCGGGCGATTGTGAGCAGTGACCGGAGTGATCCGGATCTGGATCGATGTCATGTTGAACTTCGCGAGAACTCGGCTTGTAATGTATTATCATAAAGTGTATTTTGTAGGGCAGTTTATTTGAAACTAATAGTCTTAGTCTGTATTTTCTTACAACCATACTATATAAAAATATTAAAAATATTGCCCAAATCCCAGACGTCCGATTTATAAGGGCAATAAACATCGCCATAAACTTAACACTTTTATTTATTTAACTTGTTCATATAATGCAAGAGCCGGGGCTAAGCGACGTTCTACCTACGAACGAACGACCGACAACTGACCGACCTGTGTCTCGGGAACATGTTTACAGTTCATATAATGCCAGAGCCGGCGCTAAGCGACGTTCTACCTACGAACGAACGACCGACCTGTGTCTCGGAAACATGTTTACTTAGCCGGATCACTGAGCCGGATCAATGAACCGGCTCAGCAAACTGAACGACCTCCACTAATCCGGTTCCGCAAACTGAGCCGAAATTCCCATCTCTAATCCATACCAGCATTCCATCGAAAAATAATCGCAGCAAAAACAAATAACTCTGCACTACTATGACTTACTGTCTGAATTATAAGAGATCAAAAGAATATAATTCATATTCCTATTGCATGAAACGTCACAACATCCATTATATATTATTTGGAAAATTTTAAGGAATTTGTTCTGCATTTATATAAGCCGCTCCTATAATATGTCAGCCCTGTAATAAAATAGTTACTCAGCTGTATATTTGTATTTCATATAAACTAGTAGACGCTACGCAGAGCACAGTTTGGGAAACTCTGGCATAATAGAACATATTATTTTCCATTATTTTTTTACAAATGTTAAAACTCTAAGAACGGTTTTAGTAGTTCCATAATTTTAGATTCGTTTTAGTATTCTGTTGGAATATTTATATTTTATGAGTTCAAATACCTAAACTTTATTTGTTTAGCTTAAATGTGACATGATTAGCTAAATGTAATAGAAATAAATTTTACCTAAGATTAGTTTAACCTAATTAAAACAAAGTATAAATTTAGTACGTATATTTTCATTTTGAATAATGATAGATTATCATCTGTCGTTATTAACAAGATTTTCTCATACTTTCATTTTTCCTTTCAATCAAAAAGATTTATTGTGAAGAATTTCTCACGTTTACCTGGGGGAGATAAAGGTACAAAGAAGTCATTTAACGGAAAAAGCCACCTGATGAGAATTATCAAAACATTTTAACTTGACAAATAAAGGGTAAAGTGTTGATTTCACAGCTTCACTTAATGGAGAAATAGATAAAGAAAGGAAGAACGACACACAAAGAAAAACCAACACAAAAAGAGATGCAGAGAATGAAACAGATTTTACAATAGTAATCGACTAATGAATGCCTAATAATTGCTATATCACATATGTCCCACAAAATCGTTAGAAAAACACATTTTAATTCTCACAGTTTCCAGATATGGATAATAAAAATAATGACACAAAATGCACTAAATATGTAAATATAATAATGTTATGACCTTTTTACCGACCGCCAACATATATAAGGGAGGTATTGTGATCATACCGATTTTGACATTTCGAGAATTCGATGGATCTCAACGAACTGAGGTCCCTACATAACGTTTTGACTATTTTTATAGTGCGTTCGAAGTTGAGTTTGCAGTATAGCTCTTATGGCAAATGGGAGCGGTGTTGCCAAATATTGTTAAAGTGTCAAATGTGTCAATTATAATAATATGAAAAACTCGTATTATTTACAAAAATCAACTCTTAATAAAACCCAAAATAACACTCAACAAAAACAAATGGACATTTGTAGAATACTGCGTCTTCACAGATCAGCGTGTTTTAGAGCTGGCAACGTCGACTAGCAAGAAAAGGATAGCGTCATTCTGTAAACCCATTAGAGAGTATGAAAAAGAACTATTCCATATGCCCTGTACTGCAAACTCACCTTCGAACGCACTATAGCATGATGTCTGTCGGTCCGTGTAACCGTGCAGAGCAAATTTGACCAAAAGGATTTTTATGAAACTACATATTTAAGCTTTTGACATCTATGGCACGAGTTGATCAACTTTTGGTAAAAATCGGTTATCTAGAAATGGGAGTTTATTCGTGTCGGTTTTAAGATTTTTGCGAATATATCACAACAGAAATATATCGAAAAAAATTATTTAACAAAAGTTGCTATAAAAGCAATAACCAACAACTTTTATTTGAGACATTTTTTGATAAAGCAGCATAAATTAAACAAGTACTTTGTGATGGCGATCGGTCCTGTGGTGGCCACAGATTTTATAAATGAATCTCAAAATCTCTTGTGGAACTTTCTTATTTTAAATGGAAACATACAATTTATGTTTATTTGCGTACTGTGGTATCTTGATTTACGAACTTAATTCCTTCCTGATCGCAGTTTGTATCTTATATCGAAGTACGTATATCGAAGCCCAATTTTTAATCATATCTTATGGAAAATTAATCCATTCGCAGAGTCAAAAATTTAAAAAACAATAATACAATAAATTTAAAAAATATATTCCCAACTAAATAAAGGAAATGCAAAACATGGAGGAGTGAGAAAGAGCATTTTTACACTATAAATATGCATTTTGTATACCATTACATATTAATTATTACTTATAGAGCCGTAGGAACGGGTTGGCACTGGGGAACTTGCCAGGGGCGCGAGGTTTGATGAGGGGCGCCATAGTGTATACTAGGTCATTAAAACCGAAGGTGAGGACCTTTTTTTTTGTTCACCACTTAGTTTTAGGAGGTGAGGACCTTTTTTTTGCTCGTCACTTGGATTTGGGGGTTGAAGACCTTTTTTTTTTGTTTAATCAATTTAATTTATTTGCCAAGGGCGCCAAAAACATTGCTACGGCTCTGATTACTTATGTATTCTTTGGTTTTACATGATGAAATTTATTTTTCATTAAGGCCCGGTCTTTCCACCTTAAGTGCAATTTTTTCTAAATTTAAGTACATATTTCGTCAGTTAAACATTATTATTATTAGATAGTAAAACGATTTCAACAGAATTCACTTTACTAACACCCTATGTCGAACTTGAAAAAATAAATTGCTATTTCAGTTATTGGTAAAACGATTTAAGTACGCTTGAATCATTTTACTGCAAGATCCTAAGAACAATACTGATGGATACTCATTAAGATGGAGAGAGATTCGCTGTTTTACTTATCTTAAAACTAAAAAATTCTCCTAGAGCAATTAACTTTGAAGCTAATTTTCTCGAAACATTAAATTATAAGCTTAAATCCTTTTACTTCTAGCCCTCTTAAATGAGACAAATTTTATTGATATTGTATTGCCTTGTTGATATTATATAAATTTTGGGACCGTTTCAGCCCGGGGACTTCTTAGCGCATGGACTGATAAGATCAAATTGGTCCAAACAGTCTGAGACCAGCTCTGATAAAAGGAAGCTGTATATTTTAAAGTTGGCAGCACTCCATATTGTTACAAATAATTTGTCATTAATTCTTCCCTTTGTAAGCAAATAAAATATAATTAAAACAATTGTTTTCTTTGGCCTATTGTAATAATTATATAAGTGCCAAAAAGAACCAGTATTTTTTCTAATCCTTCAGTACCCGACTGTGATCAAGGGACATAAGCTAATATTTTCGGGAATTAGGTCATTAAATAATTATAAAATGTTTAAAAAGACCGGTTTCGATAATGTTATATTATCTTCTTCAGTTTATCTATTAATCAATAATAATTACATTTTTAAACCTTTGATACCCAGTTGCTAAAAAGTCTTAAATCTAGATGTAAGCTAAAACTAGGTGTAACAAATTGCGTTGTTAGGTAATTTTGTGTTTACTTCAAGTTTTAGGATACTGTCTATTCCAAACGATTAGGCGGAACTAACCGGAATTTTAATTTTTGTAAGTTGTCATTAGATATTTTTTTATATATTGAAGTTGGCTTTTCCTGAACAAAATGATCAAAAGCTTCAATCAACCTATTAGAAAATCTAGTTCCGTCTAATCGCAATAGACGGAATAGACTTTACATCTAGTTTTATTTAAATAAGTTTAGTTTGCTTATTTCGAACCAATCTCGGTTTTGTAACAATATCTTTTCCAGATTTGATGTGTTGTGTTTTTCCCAGTTGATTTTGATATGGGTTGATGATTTTTAACTCTTTCCTGTTGTGATTGAATCCGGTTTTAGATCTACTTCTGGCGTAGTTCCTAACTCATAAACCATATCGAGTAACGAAACCGTACAAAGAAAATTTAAACAGATGTACATCCTCCAACGGAAGTAACCAGGTATAAAAGGAAATGGTCATATTTCAAAAAAATACATTTTGGATAGATATACTGACGTAGGAAGAAAACATACTCCCTCCAACCGAAAATATGGTATACATTTAGATTTTTTTCTTATCCAAAAATATACATTTAAAATTTTAATTAGAATGATTTTATTTATGAAATAGTTACAAATATCTAGTAAAACAAAGAACAATACAAAAAGTTTGAGTAAAATTGGGGGGGGGGGGGCAGGAAATATTTGAAATCATTTTTTTTTATCGTTTACACATGAAAATACAAGTGATGACCTGAAAAAAAAGGTCCTCACTTCTAAAATACATTTTTCTCCAAGCAATTCTGGGGGGGACAAACGCCCCCCCCCCGGACCTCCCGCCACTGAGTCTACATCATTAAATACATTATTCAGACAGTGGTATTTTAAATTTGTGGTTCATGAAATAATTCCAATATTTTTTAATGTTTCATGTAATAATTTAAATAAAATGTACACTATCGTCATCTACTCTTATACTAAGATCGTCTCTGCTCTTAGGTGGTTCTCAAACGTTTCGTGACACACAGCAGTGTCATATTATGTTCTCTGGTGTTGCGAAACTTTCTTAGAAAATTTTCTGTATATTTGCTACTTGAAAATGTATCTTTCAAACACTATAATGTCACGCTTATGCTCTCGAATTGTTCTGAATGAAGTTTCCACTTCTCTTGATAACTTCAAGGTTGTGCTTTATGAAGTATCAGTTTCCGTTAAAACAAAAGACCGTGACATCAACCGGAACAGTGAAATTATAAAAAAAATTTAGTGCACTACGCTACATCCTTGTTAGCTAACCTGGTGTTATCAATGTATTTACAATGAATGGGTTTTAAAATACACGATTTAAAATACGGCGTGAGTGGCTAGAATCAACGTTATACGGCAACCAACGCGTCGAACACGGATACCCTGAAAATTTCCCCGGTCAAATTTTACCACAATAATTTTAAATTAAACAAATCTAAGTTAATAGACTAATTTTGGGACGGAGAGTTTAAAAAACATTAAAATACTTCCATTTGGCTAGTTCTTGAGTCCTGCACAATTCTATTTGGACTCAGTTTTTTCAAATTCACTCAAAAACGGTAAATCTTAGCTAGTATTGGAGGTTATTTCGAGATCTACGGCTCAAAATACATCGAATTTGAGCTAAAACTGACACAAAATAAAATTCCCTTACGATTCTTTTAAATTTATAGACATTTCAAGGGTTTCATAAAATGATTCACATGAATTGATAAAATTGGGTTGTTAAGACCCAGTGTTTTCAATCACAAGGATTACAATTCAAACCGCAGGAGTCTTTTTTTAACGATTTTTGATAGGATTCTTTGAAATTTTGAAAAAATTAAATCGAAAATACCAAAATTTACCCCCAAAAATGTTTTAAAATGTGTTCTAATGACATTTAGGGCCTTAGAATTCAACAAAATCCATCTCAGGTCTTTATCTCTTTTAGTTCTTGAAAGATGGTCATATAAAAATTTAAATTTTCAATATTTATCACTTTTTAAAAAGAAGCCCAATTTAATTTTGGATAAGAATGGCAAAAATCACACAAAAAAGTCACGTTATTCAAAATGTGTCCAAATGACATTTAGGGCCTCAAAATTCCAAACATTCTGGTGTTGATCCATTGGTAATTTGATTCTATTTACGGATTTATCATTTTTGATTTCATCAACCCCGGTCTAGACAATTTAAATGGTCATATATTACATAATTTTACATAAAACAATCTAATTGATTTTCGATTAAATGTTAAATATAGAAACGTGATTATTGAACATAAATAAATAATGAATTCACAAATAGCACAGAGAAATTTCTAATATTCTTTTGTAATAAAATCCAATACTAACTTTCAAGATTTCACTACTTTGTTGGCATTTTTATGAGCCAATCTATCAAGTTGTATTTACATCTCGTGGTATCAACAAAATAATTATTTATAATTCAAGATTCAATGCCCAATTTACGACTTCAACAACCAACAAGCCTCAAAATGAATACGTATAAAATTAACAACCCACTTACGGTGTCCATATTGTCTAAAAACAACGAGAACCACTTCATTTCAATATTGTATCATCACTGTCAACCAGAATGCCAAAATAAATTCCTTTAGAAAATTCAGAATTTTTATTGTGAAAAAAATTTAAGTACAACTTTAAAGTACTAGATGGGGAAATATTTTTATATATTTTTAGGGTTTTGTAGGTATGACCAAAAAACCCTTATACCGTCATTTTGTCGTCTGTCTGTCTGTCTGTTCCGTAAAAATACATACGCACATAGGAAAAATACTAAAACATCTAAGAAACATATCCCCCTAAAAATATAAACAAATATATGCTCATCGAAAAAAAAAAATATAATTTTTTACAATTCTGTGTAGGGTATCAAATGAAAGCCCTTGGTACGTGGATTAACAATCAAAATTTTTTTGCAAAACAAATTATTTTGACGCGATTTTTGCCAAAATTGTGAAAAAAAAATGTTTTTGTCCCACACCCTGTAGCCCAGATGGTTTAAACTAAAAATATGAAAAAATTCTAAATAATGTATATTGGTGTGAACCGGAATAGTACAACAGGAAATTTTGATCAGATTATATTTCCGGAAAATAACGCATTTTTTGTGTTTTTAACTAAAATATGTAAACTATTTAATCCGCTATTTAACGCGGTAAACGAGTGAACGTCCGTAGTCCAGTGATAACGTTCTCGCTTCGTAAGTTGCAAACTACTGTTCGATTCCCGTCAATTTTTATTTTTGTTTTTCTTTTTGCATTTTTATTTTGTTTAAATTATTTTGTCAAAATACTAGTTATATTTTGGCAAATGTTGCATTTAATTTTAAAAGTGTAAATTTAATAACCAGTGGGAAGTGTTGAAATTATAATTTAATTCTATGTTTGAATCAGAGGGGCGGAGTTTATGACTTAAACAACCAATGGAAGCCGTAGGCGCAATATTCAAAACATTAATGAACCTTGCTATATAAAAAAAATACTGCAAATATTTAGAAACCCAAATAATGGTATTAGGCATTCGAATTAAAATTAATAAATATTTTAACATAAAATTTGTTTTGGCATCCCAAATAATCATCATTCACTTACTAAATACCTGCGAAACCCTGAAATGTGTGAAAATTCACACTTCACAACCATTTTTTTGTTTTTATTATT
This sequence comes from Liopterus haemorrhoidalis, assembly GCA_963971575.1. Taxonomy (NCBI): domain Eukaryota; kingdom Metazoa; phylum Arthropoda; class Insecta; order Coleoptera; family Dytiscidae; genus Liopterus; species Liopterus haemorrhoidalis. The sequence continues at coordinate 6,099,286 of OZ020622.1, read as the reverse complement.
CTTCGAGCTAGAAATAGCTCAAAAGTAAGGATGCGAAAGTGTTTAAATAAAATTGTAGGCACTTTGAACACTTGTAAATAAAAATTCTTCACTTTCAAGTCGTCATAGAGAATACAATCTTTTGTAAAAAAAAAATTAATTAGAAGTTTTTTCTTTTATCAAAAACTATGCAAAGACTTTACTAAACAAAAAAAAAAACGGCCTTTTCGTCTATTTTGTGATTTTTGGTTTTCTAAAATTTTTTCCAATAATTTTTTCCAAATGTAGCATTGAACCCCCCCCCCCCCGGGTGCGCCGCTGAATACTCACATGCATTCCTTCACATTTTTATCAGGCTATATTTGAATTATAAATATAGGCATGTTTAAAAATCGTTTTGATTTAAAGTCTTTATAGTCTATATTAAATATTTCAAATTTGCACAAACAAAAATCATTCTTTTTTTACAACAAAAATAAATCCTAGCAACTTCAAATAATTATACATATGGCTAACTTTGTTTGGAAATTCTATTCCGTCTTCTTCCAACTTTTTATTAAAAGATACACAGTCGGCATTATATTTTTCGAATAAAAAACGTTTTATTTATTATTGCTTTAGACATAAAACTATCTATTTTCTTGAAAACATGTAAATCAAGTCGTTTTCGCTGCTGATTTTTGCCACGAACATTGATACGTTGAATTGTTCTGTATGAAACACTAGTTAATTCCTCAGTTCTAAGTATAGGTTTGTCATTAACTTCCGAAACTAACTTATTATAAATGTTCAGTATCAGAATCTTCTGACAAATGACATTTTTCTTTAGTAGCCACGTCCACATTTTCGCATTCTACGTCAACGTCCACATTTTCGCACTCCAAATCACCTTGCACAGATTCAGTATTTTCACTACAGAAATTAGGAATTTCTTCAAAATCAAATGGTCGCCAAAGAGCCATGTTCTTAATGTACCACGTCGCTCAATAATTTTTTTTTTTAGAAATTCGACTTTATTCATCAACATAACTCTCCTTCAAGAGTGATACATTCATTCGAACGCTCCAAAAATTAAAATTAATTATTTAATTTAAATTCAGCATACCAATCAGTAATAGTTGATTTGGTGCAGAGTCTCTATAACGCTTACCAAGCCACTGTTTGGCTTCAACAGTATTTTTTCCCATCAAAAAACAATGTTTAATCACGAAATTCTTTTTTATCCATTCTTTTGAAAATTACAAAACTGGAGTCACTAAAACCACTGTAACCTCTAAACTAATTGTCAGAATGTCATGAAATTTTCACACGTATCTTTTGAAGGTTGGTACTATCCAGAAATCATATGGATCTGTCAACAGTGTTGCCATATATATGTTAGACCGGAGACTTGTTGAGTGAAGTGTTATATTAAGTATTTAATAAATTAATTTTTGTGGAACTTTAACCAAGTATGTTTTGTTTTTTCTGTTATTTATATTGTTTAAATCCTCCACTAATCAAATTATTCTAGTGTAAAGCTTAGTATACAAAAACCAAATACACGTGTTAGAATTCTCATAAACCCTACATGAATCAGTATTTAGGAATGTAACTACGGTAGAGTTAACACAAATTTACCCTATTTTATCCCCTTTTGATGTAATATCCCTACGTAATTTTTGACGCAGAAATTTTAGCACATGTTCTATGTCACACCAAGATGTTTTTCATGGTTGAGTCTGGGCGTACGGACACTAAAAGTGTGCAAGATATGCTTGGCTATCACCTGCTACTGCAAAACGCAGATGTTGAACGTACCAGTTTTACACATGCTTAAGAACAGAAACCGTAAATTTTTAATTTATACCCAATGTTGAATTAAAAGAAATTCGTAACGCAATATACAGTATTTCAAATGGCGAATGCTGCCCACTAAAACAATCTTTCAATTATAAAAGCAACTGTTTTTATTTATGATTCGGAATACTTTTACGTAGATTGATATTCAAAATATTTAACAAACGATACTCTAAAAAATTGATGTGTGATATTGAAGTGTGAATTTTCACACATTCCAGGATTTTGTAAGTATTATCTTATTTTTCAGGTCACAATTTATCTCATTTAACGACACTGAATCATCGAGAAATGTTGATTACGGAGTTTGTCAGGGCGGAATATTAGGACCTCTCTTCATCATTGTTTTTATTAACGACCTTCCAAATATCTTTTTCGATCATACATCAGCAAAAGAGTTACTCGACATTTCGGAAACTGCCCTAAAGAAAGTAAAAACTGGTTTACTACAAATTGACTGTTAATGCCAGCAAGACCCAGCAAATTATTATTTTCCCTAAACCGCAACACCGACCAAGTCTTTTAGTACTAATAGTAGGAATATATATTTGACAGTTGTCAGTGTTTTAATGTTAATGTTAATGTTAGAAGTTTGAAGTATACAAACTTTATGAGTTAAATAGTTTCTTACGCTTATGCACTAAATTGGAGCTATGAATGTTTATACGGACTTGTGTAAAACAAACATTCTCACGCGTTAGCATTAACACTATGATTTAAGTACATGAGCTATGAATGGTACTTAAATGTGAATTTTGTGGACGAATTATAAGTGCAAAAAGTGATTAAGAAAATTATCTACCCAATTCTACATATATAATTATGTTAAAGAAAGATTATGTGTACTGAAAACCACGGTTCCGTGTGAAAGATTTTTTTCAAAAGCAGGTAAAATTGCCACTGAAAAAAGAAACAGACTAAAGAGCAGTAAAAAAGTTACATTTGTGAGTGGTAAGTGAAAATGTTTATTTCGAAATTATAAGTCAATTAAATCAATATTTTATTCCTAATATTCTGATGGCTTTCATTCCAGAATTAATCTTATTAATTCGCTACATCTCTTCTGCAGTTTCGCGCCATATTTTCTTAGAATCCATCAATGTGCCAATCTTTTTTTGACTTTAGCGAAAACAGTGTTTGAACACAAAATATTACTCCGAATCTTTGTTTGCATTTAGTTGGTCATTAAACTTCTCTTAAATCGTATTTCTGATATATAACATTTGTTGCACACGTGCTTACGTTGTCCACGCGTCGTCGGCTTTACTTCCGGTGCTTACCAACCCCAGTTCCGGTACTTTATCAGCACGTTAGGGGGTGTGTATGAACCGTATTATGCACGTGCTAGAGCCCTCCGTAAGACAACTGTTAGCAATTAGCATGTAAAATATAAAATTAAGCAGAGAATCGAAAAAATTAATCATCAAGCGCTATTTTATCAAATATTGGACATTTTCAGGTAAACCTCTGGGTAACTATCTGACAGATAAGGTTATTTGATACTTTTTGTGCTGAATAAATGTCATCCCGTCTTTCAATACAAATGTATCTATCGGATAGTTATCTAATGGATAATGACGCTGAATGGTATTGGCATTTATACAGCAGATGAAGTTCCAGATAACCTTATCTGTCAGATAGTTACCTGAAGGTGGAAAGACCAGACCTTAATGTTTTTATTCTAGTCCATTTCTTTTGTGATGTTTCTGAAATGGATGAAAATGAACAAATTCCAAGAATAATTTTAGCTTTTCGTAAGCTTACACAGGAAGAAGATTGTGTTAATTCTTCCTCTAATGTTCGGTGATAACCACAAGTTAATGGCACGATAAACTTGAAGTGCAGGAAGATAAAACACATCTGGAATTTAAGGAACTGGGTTATTTCAGTTCCACTTTAAGCTGTAATTACATTTTAAAATGGAAGTAATTTACATTTACAAGCAGTTACTGCAATAACCACAATAAAAAAAATGGTTTTTAACCTTTGGGAAAAATATATGTAAATGTTTATGCTCTACCAGTGGTGGTTTTTGCTTTGGTTGCAGGTTGTCGCAATCCCCAAAAAAGACAACGAAAAAAATATTTAATTTTTCGTAATAATAATCAACGCATTATAATATATAATTGACAAAAAACTTGGAGACCCGTTTACTGAGCCGGTTCAGAAACATAACCACTGTGTCATGATCAGTGTTTCTTCTCGAGAATTTCTCGACAAAAAGTTATAATTCTCATTTTTCATTTCCCGAGAAATGTAAAATTTTCTCGACGCCACATAAAACGCATTGTGCTTTTAAAAAATATTTAAAAAAATATATAATGTTTCTTTTGTTCTAATATTATTTAAATGAATACTTTAGTACATTAAATTGACTATAATTTTAACATGTTTTTATCCTCTACAATATTTTCAACATTAAAAAAAGATATATATTCTAATAATTATTTTTCTCGAGAATTATCGAGAAAAAAAAGTCTAATTTTTCATTTCGCAAGAAATGAAAAATGTCGAGACTTGAGAATTGTCGAGAAATCAGAAACACAAGCCGTGACAGTGACAGAAACGATTGGTTAGAGCAGTGTTTTTCAACCGGGGTGCCGCAAAGTCCAACAATGAATGCCACAAAATACTCCTAGATAACTTTTTCAGTATCTTAAAGTAAAGTTAATAATTTCTTGCAAAATTACTTAAGTGTAGTTCAAGATAACTCATTGTCAGTTCTATTTTGCTTTGTGTAATTTGATATATTTCATAATAAAACTAGATTTAAAAAACAAATTGGGTGCCACGATTTATTATTTTTCAGTCAAGGGTGCCACGATTTTTTATTCTTCAGTCGGGGGTGCCACTCAATGAATCGATATTCAACCGGTTTCTTCAAACCGACATTCAACCGGTTTCTTCAAACCGATATTTAACCGGTTTCGAGTCTTGCTACTAACAATAAGTTAGTTAGTTAGCTTTTTTTCACAAAATCTAATTTAAGGCTCTAATCGATTTCTTCCTTTGATTTATTGCATTGTTTATCTTTTTTCGCATCTTCCATTATAAATTTTTGTTGTTTCATTATGAATAATATTCAAATGATTATCTTTTATAACTAATAACTATAAATAAAGGTAATATTTCAATTTTAATAACATTTTTGCTGATCACGCTATCTTGAATTTGCAACTTGTAAATTCGATTCGCATGCTAAGTTATTTATAAATTTATATAGAATCGTCAAATTTAAAAACAGTTAAAGGTTAATACACAATAAATTTATGTCAGAATATAATTTTTACAAAAAAACTTATTTTGTATTACGTAATCTTGAAATATTTTGATTTAGTTACGTTATTTTATCAAGAACTCGTAATGTTCATATATAAACAGAGCGTGAAGTGAAAAGCGACTTTTAAGCAAAATAAACCAATAGAAAACATGATGTAGAAATTTCGTTTGATGTTTATAACGATTCCTTTTAATCATCAAGGTCATCAAATGATGAAATTTTATTGAATTTGTGTAATCTTAATAAAATTATTTAAAAAATTGGGCGTCCCTCAAAATTCCAGTGTTCAGTTTTACAAAGGATTGCCACTTCTTCGGGTTAAATCCAGAACTCCAGATTTTGAAAGCTTGTGTTCGGATTCCGAGTTTTATTATTTCTCCGGGTCGCGCGAAATGTAAACGGTTCCAGTAAAATTCAGCGCCAGACCACAAGGTGAAGACTACGCAGCAGTGGCTTTAAAGCAATGTACCGGCCTTAATTTCTCCTGCTGTTTTGTGGCTTCCCAAGGAAGTTATTTTGAGGGAGACAATATTGAATTTTAATTCTATTCGAATAAAAAACTTTAAAAAATCAGTCCTGTTGCTTAATTTTACACCTCGTATCTATGTATTATCTACTAAAAGAAAATTTAAATATCTTTAAGCATCTTATGGAATTTCATTGAAAACTTTATGACAGCATTTATGGTAAGACTAGGTATAATCGGATATGCAGTTTCTTATATTAATTTGTGATTTATTGTATTATATTGGTAAATGGAGCAGAACTTATAAGTAAGTGTACCATAAAAGGTTATTAGCAACTCAAATTATGCAATATGTATGCATCCTGTTACTGACATCACCAATTTATAATTTTGCAAGTCAATACATCCGTTTCCTGTTTGGTAAAAATCGCTTTTTCAACATAACTGTACCGTTACATTAAATTCGAATTTAAGCACGTTTTGTGTTTTTCCGGATAAAATAAAATTTGATTGATCGTTGGAATATTTGTAATAGGGGTTATAATAATACAATGACTCATTCAAATCAAATGGAACATGAGCAAAAAATAGCAGATTTTATGGTTTCTTCTATAGTTCTTATGTTGTTCACTTACATAATCCAGAAACCTTTTTAACATTTTCTGGTGTTTTGCTGTTGACGTTTACTCGTGCAGTGTCCTCTATACTTATTAACATTTCTTTCTAACTTGTGTCATCGTCTTTGTTTCTTCCCATTTCACCCTTCTTAAGGCCACTCTTTACATTCCATCTTTCCACACTCTTGATCTTCTTCTGAACATTATTTTAGGTGTCCTTGCTACAAAAACCCATTTTGCCCATCTGTTATGGTGCATTCTGCACACGTGCCCATACTAGAGATTATAAAGCTACCTTTTAAATTTTTACAAAAACTGAGAAAACAGTTTTTTTGGAAAAAACTGTTTTATTGATTTTCAAAATATTCGCCTTTAAGATTTATACACTTTTGCATGCGTTCAAACCAATCCTCGAACTATTTTTTCCACTCTGAAGTTGGAATCTCAAAACATGGTTTTCGAAGGCATCAACATCTTGAGGTGATGAAAATCGCTCTCCACGCATTTTTTGTTTGACATTAAGGAACAAAAAAAAAGTCGTTAGGGGATAAGTCAGGTGAATACGGGCAATGAGACATTAATTCGATGTTTTCAGCATTAACTGTTCTCCGATCCATCAGTGCTTCATGAACGAACAACTTTTGTGGGTTTCGATCTTGGAAGACCCAAATAAAACCCAAACTAAATCCATTTTTTTAGCATTCCCTTACACCAATCAACACAAGCCTTTTTTGAGCTTCGATTAAATTATGCGGAATCCATCGGAAACAGATCTCTTTCACAACTAAATATTCATGCAAAATCGAATGTATTGCAGTCTGCGATATGCCAAAGGAAGCTTCTATCTCACGGTAAGTCACATGCCGATCTTCTTCAATCATTTTGCGCACAGCATCGATGTTTTTTTGAATCACAACAGAGTTTGGTCGACCTTCACGAGATTCATAACTTACGGACGCACGACCATGACGAAATTCTACAAACCAATTGTAAACAGTATTTTATGATGGTGCTTCATTACCAAAAGTTGAACGAAGCGAATCTGCATTGTTGTTGAGTTAAAGCCTTTACTAAAATCGTAAAAAATCATCGAACGAAAACCTTCACGGGTAATATCCATTTTTTCACAAACTTGTTTATTTTAAAGTCACTTTTTTGTCAATATTGGTCAGGTGAAAGTTCGGAGACTGCTGGATTATCGTTGAGTACTCTTATCCTTTTTTTTAAACGCTCACTATCAACAAACTAGTCGGTCAATTTATATGTTGCCACTGATTTCACAATAACAAATCTCAAATTTAACGAATATAGTAATAACACATTTCAATATTGCCATCTAGTGGTCGTTTGTAAAAACATAAGAGGTAACCCCTTACGAGAAGTTCGCATATATAATTGGTAGCTTACGCAGAAGTGTATGAAATAAATATATATTTGTTTATCGGTTCTCAATCGATCTATCGGTTACCATAAATATGTTACCATAGCAACAAAAATTCTTTTATATTTCAAAGGCAAAATTTACATTGTGTTTTTCTCGAAGCAATCAAGACAGGATGACTCGTCTGACAGTATCATATGGGGTTTTCAGAGGACATCTGGCATTCCCATCGGGAATCTCTCCCACAGACAAGACCCTAATAAAACATACGAGCACATTTGGGAAATACCAACACAAAAACAACAAAAAAACTAATGTAATAACTAGATTTAAGTATATTTTAGGGTATTTTTGTTAAAAATAATAAATATTAAACCAAAAAATATATATATCCACAAAAAATCTCTTAACGAAACGATAGCAATCACTTTGAAAGAATTTTAAAATTCTTTTAAATAAATTTAGATGGTTTTAAGTTTATTTACTTAGTTTTTTGTTATGATAACAAAATAAATAAAAGTTTCTTGTTGACAGTTTCATGCAGGCTCTTCAAATAAGAATAGAATATTGGGAAATAGCGAAAAAATAACTCAAAATAATACAAAAAATAAATTAGAATTAAAATTCCGGATTCAACATTATTTCATATGTGGATTAAAATTTACGCAAAGCAATGTAGAGGCAGCTGTTATCGTAGGGTATTCAACCTAGAAAGGCAGGGGATTTTAAACCCTGTGAGGTGAAACACCTCAACCGTATAGGGCCAACGGTAAGGGTCTTACAAACAAGGGGTTCCAACCGTCGGTTATAAAAATAACTACAGTAAAATATCTTTTAATACATCTATTTTAAGAGATATATGGGATGAAAAATATTTGATAATAGTACGCGGATAGCGCAAAAAAAAAAAACAGAACGGTAAAATATTAAGCCAATTTCAAATAAAAAGCTGTTAAAGTTGGCAATTATATTAACTACAAAGTTTATGTATGTAATTATATTAATGGTTTTATTAAATTCTTTACATAGTAAAACATGTAATCACCAAAATCTCTTAAATTTAAGAACAATAGAAAATTTGACCCGTTTTTTTGAGTTATTTCGGTTTTAAAACTTTAATTAACATAAAATATAGCCCGTTTCATCATCTAAAAAACTGTAAATTAATTTCCCGGTTGATAGAATGTAAAATAAATAAATTGCAAAATAAACTAAGTCATTTTTAACAGATTTAAATTTACAAATACGTCACCGAGGCTGGTTTCATCAAAGTAAAATAAATATCTTAATTAAAATACACTGCTTGTGTGTTCTACTTAAATACAACCTGTATATGCATAGGAATTCATATACATTCTTCACACACATATATACATACTATATGTATATACATATATACATACATAAGTACACAATCCAATAGGTCATATGTTGTATTAAATACAATCAATTAAACAAATACAATCGCAACCTACGTACATATGTCTTTGAATACAAGTTGCAAGACAAAGTTAGCGGATAGAAACAATTGTTTTAAGAATGAGAGAGATTGAATCAGTGCTGGATGTGTGGGTTGTTAAAATGGGGTGCAAATCACACCATACTCATAAGACAATTTAAAGTGGTTATGAATGAGTTACAAATAGAGATCGAGGCATTGAAAAAAAATAAAATAAAATAAAAGAATACTTGAGAGAGCATAAGTAAAGATCTGGTAAGTTTCAGCTGACAGATCTAGTGAGTGTTTATACCTAGTCTTGACATAAATACTGTTACTAAGTTTTCAATGAAATCCCACAAAATGCTTAAAGATATTTTAATTTTCTTTTAGTACATAATAAATAGATGCATCTTAAACAACAAACATAAATCAGTTTACAAAATGACCACGTCAAGAGTTTCTACAAAAAAAACCCTGTACTGCCTTTATCAGGGAGCACCTCAGACTAGCAATTTAGGTCTCTTCTTGCAAGCCATGTACTGAAACACGGACCAATATTTGCAGTCCAGAGGATTAAAGTCAGAGCTGCTAGGCAGTCGATCAGGAGAGGAAATTAACTCCAGTATATTGAGACATACAACCGCTAGAACGACATAGTGTATACCAGCGGTTTCCAAACTTTATTCTGTAACGTCCCCCTTAGAAAAAAATCCCATCTCTGTCCCCAAATAAACAATTTGTAAATAATTTCTTTATTGAAATAATAATCACAAAAGTAGGAAAAATATGTAAATAGTTTCTCTAATTCCTAAATATTTATTTTCACAACATAATTCACGAAAATCATATAAAAATAAATTATATTAATATTAAATATGTAATACAAATTAAAAATGTAATATAAATCAATTTTAATGTGAAGTATGGGCTTGTTTCTTCGCACATAATTAGTTAAATCGCGGTTTATATGAAGAAAGAGACTCTAATTTCGTCTTGCACTATTAACCGTGCGCGATATTTTGTTTTAATAACAGCTAATGTGGAAAATCCCTCTTTTTTTCCCTCTACGTATTTTTGTGAAACCTTATTCTCCGCATTAAATAATATTAAAGCCAATAAAAGAAACCGACTGACAGATGAAGTCAGTAGCGCTTGAACTGTACGAAATACCAACCTTCAATTGAAGATTTAGCAAATGCAATTCAGCAACAAAAAAGTCACTAATGTAAAGAATTATACGTTTTTGCTTTTTAACAAATAAATATATTAAATATAACTATTTTCTTACTAGGGCTGCAAATATCACAAAATTATGGATATATCTGACCGTGACACGGCACCCGTGTTAAGCTAGATTTTTTCCGAATTTTGACACACCGAGCTCAAAAGGTTCGCCATCACTGTAAACATATCTATAACGCATAGTGCACAGTTAACTAATTTAGAGAGTTCTGAACGCTGCTTTACAATTCCTCAAAGATTTTGGTGGAAGGTCATTCCAACAGTATCGAACGAAATAAGCGCACTGCGATTCCGATCGGCGCTTCGGTGAGTATCACTATAATTTTCCAGTACCCATATGAGGTGACGAACCGCCACTGTATCGAGTGTTGGTTATGAACAGTGTATACGGGTACATTACGTGCATTACCTCACAGTGTTTCAGTCTAGAAAGTAGAGGTCGATAGCGTGGGAAAGAACCGCATCGTGCCGAGACGATGTTAGCATTTAGGTAAGACTGACGATGTGAAACAGGCACGGATTCGGATGTTTTATTGCCCCCAGGCGCATCCTCAACATTTGAATTTAGATTACATTTTTTATCACTCATTTCCTCTCAATGAATTTCGTTTTATTTGATTAATAATTTCATTTGGAAATTTTAATTTATAAATCATTTAAATTAAGGAAATCAGATTGAAATCAGACATTTATAAACAAAATAATTCCAAAAAGACTCGTGCTAACGTCTTCTAAAGTAAATTAAAAAAAAAAATGATGTGAAGTGTAAATTTTCATACATTTCAGGAATTTAGTATTGAGACGTGCTAGAAGGCCCTGTGATCTAAGGCAATATGGCTGTTGGCTCTAGTACTCAATCAGACCAATTCTGTAACTCAGTTACTATGATAATAGTAACTCAATATGTTACTATGAGCAAGGTCAGTTACTATCATGAATGAAAGTCATTATACTTTTTATTATATTTTATCTTGTAGTAACGTTACTACACAGTAATTTTTTACAGAATTGATCTGAATAGCTAGTCTAGCTCTAGCTGTCAATATGCTTTGTCCTGTCTTGAATGACAGCCAAAAACACTACAATATATTCTGCTTTTATAGTTTTTCACATTTTAACAAAATATCAACACTTAAACATACGTAATAAGTTCAAACATTACTAGAGTGTCAAGACTAGAGACTTACAAGCGTACTTGAGATACGCTGGCATCATGACCTAGGTCAGAGTTTCCCAACCCTTTTTCATGGCGGACCAGCAAGCGAACTAGAAAAAATTCGCGGACCGGCAAAAATATCAGCAAGTAATGTGTATCGCAAAAGTTTTATATTTTTTATTGCACTGATTAATAACAAAAAAAAACTACAAATAAAAAATCAAATATAATTAGTGAAGAAAGAAAGAAATTAACAAATTAAAGACCGAGATTTTCTTGCATATAAAAATAATTCTGCGGACCGGCGGTTGGGAAACACTGACCTAGGCTACCTTATTGTCAAGTCAGTCAGATAAATATTGTAAGCAGTGTTGCAAAAAATTAGAAAACTTTCAAAATAATTATCAGATCAAAAATTCCTGTCATACTATTCCGATTCGCATTAAATGTGCATTACTCAGATTTTTTTATATTTTTATATTAACCCCCCCCCCTGGCCTACAGGGTGTCGGACAAGAGTATTTTTAGTAAATTTTTGGCAAAAATCGTATTAAACGAGTTTAAAAAAACGTTTCGTTCCTTAATTACGCCTTAAGAGCTTTCTTTTGATACCGAACATCAATTTTAAAATAATTTATGTTTTTTTGATGACACAAGCAAGGTATTTTTCTTAAAATTGATCTGATCAAAAAATCCTTTTGAATTATTCCGGTTCCCATCAATGTACGTTATTGAGTTTTACTTAAGCAGATAATTAGAGAAATAGGGTGGGGGACAAAAAAAAATAACACATTTTTGGGGGAAAAAGATTTCTCAAAATTAAAAACTTGTTAGTTTATCCACGCCTTAAGAGGTTCCGTATGATACCCTACTAAAAATTTAAAAAACTATATTTTTTCATTAAATACATATTTGTTGTGGGCTTTTTTGAATTCTCTATAGTTTTCCTATGTGGGTCAAAGAGTTGTACAAGCATGCCAAATTTCAACTTTACCAACACTAAGAAAATCATTGGACCCTTCTTTTTAAAACTGATTGAACATGCCACTTCGTTTTAATTTTTATTGTGCCGCAACTGTAGATACTACGTACGATACTACACCACTGTTTTTGACATTTAAAACTGAGGTTATGTTCAATTATAAAATAAGTAATAAAAATTACTTTTCACAAAATTAAATATTTGCATAAAATATAATAAAAACAAGAAAATTTTAAAAGTAAAACATTAGTAATTTTTTTCATATAATGTAAATATTGATAAAATATGAAAATGTTATTACATTCAAAATATAAAGTCTGTTCCTTTGGTTTAGGAGGAACTAGATTTTCAATTCCAGTTACTTTTACCGATTTATTGAAGCTTTTGATCATTTTGTTCAGGAAAAGCCTCAATATATAAAAAAATAGCTTAACTTACAAAAATGAAAATTCCGGTTAGTTCCGCCTAATCGTTTGGAATAGACTGTAAAAATAATATTTTTAGCAAGTTTTTTTTTGCAACAGTCAAGTTGCTTAGTCACTGTTCAATAATTTAAACATTCTGTAGAAACGCAGTTAAATTCCGTTTAAAAAATAAAATTTGTTACGCCACTGTTTAAAATCTCCTAAATACACCTCTGTATTTCTATTGTAAAATAATTTACACTATTACTATTTAACACGCATAATAGAAATAGAAACAATACAGATTAAGCTATTAAAATTCTATAAAACAAACTTTGAAAACCAAATTTTTAGAAAAACCAAAAAAAATTAACTACTCACCATGCGATCTGGTTCGTTTCCTTAATATTTTCCGTAACATTTTGAAAAAAAATTCACGTATAACAAATTGAAAATAATTTTTAAGCACCTATTGAATGACATATAACTTAACTCAGACAAAAGCAAACCTGAACTAAATGAAATAATACTTGTACAACTAAGCGATAGATTAATACTGGAACAATAGCTTCTGAAGTCATGTTACGACAACTAAATAAAAATAAAAATTATTTGCTATATCATTTTATAACAGAGGCGTGTGATAAGAAAAAGTAATAGAGATATTAAAATTTATTGTGAAGGAAGTAATTGTGTAAAATAAAACAGGAAATTATAAATCTAGAATATCAAGTTCATCAGTGCTGTAGCCGTAAAATCAGCAGAAGGTATACGGTACATATATCGTAAAAACAAAAGGGTATACGTTCTCGAATAACCTCATAGAACACATCGAGATTTTAAAAAGCATAACGTATACAGGGTGTTATACTCTATCTCAGAAAGGCTGATAGTAATAAATCATTTTGTCAGGCAGTTACTAGTGGCGTGCACATTTTAAACACGTTTAAATTGGTTTTGTGTATTTCTATATTACTATTTATCATTTTATTAAACGCACGCCTGTGACCATATTTATCATATCATTAAACACGTATGTATGCGCCACTGACTGTTGACTGTTCACAACGTGGTTGTACACATGAACCCTAGTTCTTTTGTAGTTTAACAATGTGATTATAGTTATACTGGTAATTGTTTTATGCCGATCTTCAAAAATAATATGGTATGTTCTATATGATAATAGCGAGATGGAATTCAACTATTACTTGTTATATACCTGTATTATACACGTCAAACACAAGGCCGCTAGCTCAATTAGAGTTAATGAGATTAGCAGGGGATTCCACACAAATACACCCCAACGCAGCTATTTTTAATCACGCACTATTTGACCCGCGATTTTAATTTAATTTCAAATTCAATTTTCAACAAAGTACTCCGAATCCCATCAAAAAATATAAAACTAAAACCAGTGTTTTCCAAACTTTTTCAATTAACGGCACATTGCACAAGCAGCTAAAATTATCTAAGACATTATTTTTGTAATGAGAAATTTTATAATAGTAAAAATTTCAAAATTGTATACGATTAAAAGTTCAATAACTTTTCTCTAAAATTCGTGATATTTTTAAAAAAAATTAAATTTTATTTTTTATTTAATGCTACTTAATGGCTGTTAATGTGTCGAGGCACACTGGTTGACAAACACTTATCTAAACAATGTACTCTAAGCCAGTGGTTCTCAAACTATGTATCGCGACTCAGAAAAAACTCCTTGAAGACCTAACCTCAAATAGTTTGAGAAGCACTGCTATACGCCATAGCACAAACTCCACTATTATGACAGGTTCAAAATAGCAAGATTATTTTAACAATAGCTCAAAATTTGCAAGAATTGTTTACAACAAAATTGCAAGAATCAATCAACAATAATTCCTCTAAATTAGCAAGAAATTTACACTAAACAAAGCAAAAACAATTGCTCTAAATTTCTGGAATTGTCATTTAGACCAGTGTTTCTCAACCGGCGGTCCACGGACCACTGGTGGTCCTTAGAAAAATGGTCCGCGAAAGTCTTATAAATTATTTTTTTGAGATTTTTTGTGAATTTATCTTTTTTGATCTTTTTGATGATCTTTTGTTCATTTTCTGTATATTTTGTTTATTTTTCAGTGATTTTTATTACTGTAGAATTCACATATATAATTTTTTTAATACTACATTTAATTTTAGAAGTCCGCAGTAGAAAATTAAATATTTGACTGGTCCGCGGTACGTTTTCAGTTGAGAAACACTGATTTAGAACAAAGCAACAATATTGGATGAATCTTTTTTTCATTAATACTCAATATGGTAGAATTATTGACTAAAACAATACAAGAAAACTACTAGAATTATTCAACAATAAATATTCAAAATTTATAGTAATTGTTGCGTTAAACAAAACAACAAAATATAAAAAAAATTTCAAGAATTGCTAAAATTTACAAGAATTTACAGTTGAGTAAAACCAAGCAACAACTGCAAGATACATTTAATAATTATTGCTCAAAATTTGGAAGAATTATTGCGTAAAACAAAACTACAAACCCGCAAGAACCATTCAACAATTATTGCTCAAAATTGGGAAGAATTATTGCGTAAGGCGTAAGACAAAAACAACAAAAGAGCAAGAACCATTCCACAATTACTCAAAATTTGATTGTTTTTTTTTTTTTCGTAAACACATTTTCACATTATTATTTCGTAATCAATTGTTGAATCATTCAATCTGCGCACTTAAAAAAAAATATATATCACTAACCTAATCCCATTTTGCGTTTGATCTTCTTAAGAACCTTCATTTTTCCTTTTAAAGGTGCAAGTATGGTTCCGTTCTTTTCACCTTTTTCTGCTTTGCAGTGACAACTATTTCCTGAAGAAATCCCCATCAAGAATAATCACAAAAAAAAAATCACCTATAGTCACTCTTCCATACGAAAAACTAAAAATTCAATGTCACACCCTTGAACAACCCTTAAATTAAAAATAAACACGATACGAAGCGACAACCAATCTGCACGATGTCGCGTTAAAGACTGACTTGAAAAGCTCTACGCGGTGGATAAAAGTAGCCGCATGAAATGTTAAAGTAGTAGGGGGGGTGACAGATGCTGCCACGAGCCGGTAACCAATCAGAATTAAGGCACACGCCTGATGCTTAACAGCAGCCGGCGATGTATAGCAGCTGGTGAAATAATAGCCACCCTGATCTCCCAGTGTTTACCCTTACCTGAAGGAAATAAACCTAGATACCTCTACCATACACCAATACACCTCAAACCGTCCAACTACGATCAAAATTAACTTCCATCTTTATATAGTTGATCAAATTATATTACAAGAGATAATACACCTACTGTTACCCCCAATAATCATCTGGGAGTTTGTGGCAGCTTCCCAAATGTTATCTTGAATATGGTAATCAATTCGGAAGTGCATACCCTTTGATTAAAAGAGAATTCTAAAGATACTGGTGGCCAAAAATTAACTATACGACTTATATCGCTAATTTTGACAGTTCATATTTGAACTTTAACATAACATCGCTACTTAATAGCTATTTTTTTATCAAGGGTGTTACTAAGATGATTACGTCCGGAAAGCGAAGTAATACAGCCCAAGGACCTCTCTCCCGAGGGTTGGATGTCGCTTGATGGGTGTATTCATCCCAGAACCGTAGCAATGTTTTTGGTGCACTTGGCAAATAAATTAAATTAAATAAAATAGCGCCAAAAAATGGCCTTAACCCTTTCGCTGCGGAGTTAGGGACGCGGAACACAACTGCGTGTGCTAGGTTAAGAAAGCCTTGAAACGTATATATACGTACGAAGCATATTAAATTGTATCGTACGTATTAATGCGGACGTAGCATGGAATATCCCAAATCTCGTACGTATATATACGTTTAAAGCGTATCTAGGATTTTTTGGGTTTTACGGCCCGGGATCAGAGCCTATTTTCAGCCGGCAGGGATTGAGAAACCATCTAGGTTTTACATAAACAAAAAATTTCAAGCAAATTTTATTCGACCCAACAATATGAAATACTATTTATAATTTATTTATTGTATGAAATAATTTAAAACAAGGAACAATGCAAAGTCCCACGTCAAAATCTGGACAAAAATATCGAATGTCTTTCCTCTTCTTAGGGTGATTTTTCGAATCGGTTCCTTTCCATTTACGTAGACGCAAAAAGACTTTTTTGTTGCAATTTTTTGTAACAAAATCAAAATATTGTCACCTGGTTTCAACATAACAAATTTATTAAACATTTATCAAATTTACAATATAATGTTTGAATTGGCCCTATTAGTTTTGGCGGCACTTTTTCCAGCAAGATTATTTGAAAAAAATGCTTCAAAATAATCAACAACTGACGACTTAGCTTGAAATCCTGAATCAGTGTTATCAAATAAATGTATAATAGGTGGAAACAGTTCATCCTGTTTCCTCTTCTTTTTATTGACAGACTTAGATGATCTAGCTGTAGCGAACGGAATGTCACTAGAATATTGATCTAGCTGCACTTTCTTCGTCTTCGTCACTAGAATACTCACTTTCTTGCGATCAAGTTCGTACAAGTTCTCGTACGTGTATACACGGAAGAAGCACAGTTTATAAAACTAAAAAACGTAAATGTACGGGAGTAGCATACAAAAAAATATTTTGGAAAACGTATATTTACGGGCGTAGCAGCGAAAGGGTTAAAAAAAGTCTTCACCAAAAAACAAGTGATGAGCAAAAAAAGGTCCTCATCTACAGAATATAGATGCAGGGATCAAATCTTGGTCCTCTACTATTTCTAATATTCATCAATGACATCAACGATGTCATAGGTAGCAACGTTTGCTCTTCGCCGATGATCTTAAAATATTTTGTTCTGTTTCTTCTACTAATGATTGCTCTAATCTTCAAAAAGATCTATCTAATTTTAGCACCTGGTGTACCAAAAATAAACTTCATTTTAACCTCTCCAAATGTAAAATTACTTCTTTCAAAAAAAATTTCTTTCTTGAAAAACTAGCCTATTATCTTGCCATACTCTATATATAATCAATCTTTGTTCCGGGCTGAAAGCACCGTGGATATGGGTGTTACATTTGATTCCATGCTAACCTTTAATCTACACTTAAAAATTTGCTCATCTTCTCTTAAAATGCTTGGCTTCATTATTCCCAACTCTCGCACCTTTTCTGACATCAGTGTAATCTTCACACTCTATTTTTCTTTCGTACGATCTAATCTAGAGTACTGCTCTCTAATTTGGAATCCTATTTACGAGGTCCAGAAAAAGGTTATTGGAATTGTTATATTGGAAACCGAGTTCAACCAAAAGATTCAACTCGGATAAGGTCTCAGAAACCGGCCCTTAAAGGTTAACTTTTATGAATTTATATGTCAATACTTATAGTTGGAAACTAATATTCAACTAATCAACTGAAACAAGTTTTAATAACATAACATAAATTCCACAAAAATAATTAAATTCTCAAGAAATACCATAATTTACTAAGAATGTATCCCACATGCACGACTATGGATTAAATTGATGGAAAAATATTTAAAAAATTGTATAGAATTAGACAATAGTGCAAAAAATAATACTGCCGCGGAATGTTAAAAAATAATAAGGAACTGAAATTAGTAACTAGGGACTTTTACTCGATTTAAAAAAAGTTGGTATAAGTAGATTTACACTAAGCAGGCGGGCACACAAAATTTTTCTCATAACCCAGAAGTTTTGACGTAGAATTTACGTCTATCTAATCATTTACGTGGTACTTGATACTTAAAAAATTGCATGTAACGTTTTGATATTACGCAAGAAATTGCTCATCATCGCTCATAGCAAAATACAGTTTACTAGTTTGCAAATGTAATACTCGGTTTGAAAGAGTAACGATAGCTGTATAAAACAACGCAAATGTCAAGGTCGTGCGCCACTGCTAGCGCGAACTGTGGGCAGGGAAAGTACACGTTCGGAGCTCAGTGCGACAGTCTACGTTCATAACTCGCCAACTAAACGTCGTAGAAAAGTCGGGGTTTGTTTCGTTTGATAGAGAATCTATTACTTTACTCGAGTTTGAGTGCAAGAAAAATTATACGAGGTGTGAAAATTAAGTAACCGAACTGACAACATAGCGTTTGATCTGGCAACATTTGGGACGCGGGACTTGAAGGGGTGATAGGTGTACATGTGATACGCGAGTTTGAACTCGCTAGAGTAATTTTGTTGTCCGTAACGATTTTTTTCGTGAAACAGTTTTTTCTGATGCGTTCTAAAAATGAGTGACATTCATTTCGAGCTACGGTGTGCTATCAGGTTTTGCTTCAGACTAGGGCACAGTGCAACGGAAACTTTTGCAAAACTACAAGCCTACGGAGACAGTGTTTTGTCAAGGACCCAGGTTTTTTGGTGGCTTAAGGCATTTTCAGAAGGAATAAAATTGATTGAAAATGAATCACGCAGCGGAAGGCCTTCATCTTCAAGAACCGATGAAAATGTCGACAGAATCCGGGATCTTGTGCGTTCAGATCGTCGGTTGTCAGTCAGAATAATCGGGGAAAAGTTCAATTTGACTCACACTATCGTTCATCAGATTTTGACCAATGAATTTGGGACGACAATGCGCCTTGTCACACAGCAATTTCAATAAACGAGTTTTTTGCCAGTAAAAACATTCCTGTGGATTCTCAGCCTCCTTATTCGCCTGATTTGAGTCCTTGTGACTTTTTCCTTTTCCCAAGACTGAAAAATCACCTCAAGGGAAGTCATTTTAGGACACCCGAAAACATTCAAACGTCCTTAACCAAACAGCTGAAAGCTATTCCAGAGTCCGAGTTCCAGCAATGCTATGAGGGTTGGAAGAACCATCTCCAGCGCTGTGTGGCTTCACAAGGAAGTTATTTTGAGAGAGACAATATTGAATTGTAATTCTAATCGAATAAAAAAAAAAAATTAAAATCAGTTCGGTTACTTAATTTCCACACCTCGTAAGTATTGGAAGGTACCTAAAAGTACGCCTACTATATGGGCGCTTATACAATTTTGAAAATAGAGTATTCTTTTGTACGTTAGTATAATTCACACCCTCGTTTCAGTGAGATAAAAAGAATAAAAATTGTAAGTATTATACTTGAGATTTTATACGGTATTGTTTCCAAGTTCGATTTTCACAAGTAGGTCAAAGCTTTAGATCAACTAAAAAAGCACATCCTATTTTTTAAATCCTGAATTAAACTATCATTTATCAAAAAAACTTTTTATAAAATCCTTTTTATATCCAGCTCCATTTTTTCAACCATTTTTCCAACTAGAAGTCGAGAAAATCAAGTTTATATACAGGGCATTGTATACATCTGGTTTCATAAACGAGTTACAGAACTTAAATTTACCCTATAAGGGTGGGCTTATTTTTACTTTGAGGTAAATATATTGAAAATGACCAAGGGTAGTCAAATTCAAAGGGTTTTGATTCAGCTTTCATACAACTCTTTCATACAAACTTGCACACGTAAACAAAAAATATATCAACGAAGAGAAATATTAAATTGTGTTTTGAAAGTTTAATTATTGAATAATGACACTGAAACTTTCCTTCAATATTGTATTTGTAGATGCACATTTCGATCTGCTAAGCAGTCTTCGTTAAAAATATTTGTCACTTGCTACTGACGAAGGCTGCTTAGCAGACCGATTTTTACCAGGGATGGGGAATCGGCAGAAAAACTACAGACTCTGACTCCAACTCCCAACTCTGACTTCGACTCCGACTCCTTTCACTCATAAATCGGAAAGTCTATTCCAAATGTTTAATTAACGAGACGTTAAACCATGGAATTCTTCCTGCAGGATTAACCGCAGGGAGGAAACCGCCATCACACCTCTCCGTATAGGCCACTGTTGGTGGACCCATGGACACCTCCTACGAGGTGAAGAGTCCCCTATCTGTGAGACGTGTAACACAGATTTGTCTGTGTTACACATTTTAACTGAATGTGTACAGTTCGAGGATGTCAGGGAGAGGTTATGCCTGTGCTATGACCTGTCAGTTGCTTTAGGTGACGACAGAGTACTCATGGACACGGTGATACTCTTCCTGAGAGAATCGAACTTACTGTTTTATGTGTGAAGTCTTGCACCTTATTTTAATGTGTTCTATTTCTAAACTGTGATATTCGATGGTAATTGGCCCCTTTACAGCCTCTTACCATCACCTTGAGTCTGTTCAAAATTTCGAACAGACTTGAACCCAACAATTTTTTTCTAATATAGTACAGACATCAATAATACATCAGGACGTGAATTTTTCAAAAGAACCTCATATGTGTCCCGAAATTGTAAACAAATCTTACAACTTTACACATACCAAAGTTCAGAAGGGAATTTACGTCATACAAATAAATCCCATGGGACCAAGAGACCTGAAAATATCAATGCTTTAAGAAAAGTTGTAGTCAACAAAATACTGAACCTGCATCATAGATGTTGACATTTATTACGGCAGTTTCAACTCCAGGTGCTATTGGAAGTAATTAACTACGTTGGCCTTGAAAAAAGTACCAGTTTTACTTCAAATTCTGATATTGTTGCTATTTCTAATTTTAAAGCATAACAATCTTATCTTGAAAAAACTTTGTTTGATTAACTTTTCCAAAATAAGTAATTTTATAAAATGATTAATTTTTTGCCCTCTTGCCTAATTTTATGTGGTACACTTCCGTGAGTAAAGTCCAAAATAAAAAATATTTATTTCTTCAGTAAATACAAATTTGATTATATTTTTCGGGCGATGATTTTTTTTTTTTGAAGCCTCAGTATTTTTCCTATATGAGGAGTCAAAGAACTGTACATGTATGTCAAATTTCAACTCTCTAGAATAGCCGTTTCGCCACAATTTCTACCATACAGACAGTCAGACATATGAGTATTAGGGTTTTTTGGTCATACCTAAAAAACCCCAAAAATCGAAAGTCAGTATTGAAATCAGCATGCTTCAGTTACTCAAAATTATTTATCAAGCATATATAAATAATATATATAATAACATAAAAGCATGTGCATAAATACAGATAGGCAGACAGACAGACGGACAGACAGACCGACAGATATCATGCTAAAAATAGTCAAAACGTTGTGTAGGGTCCTCAATTCGTGGAGATCCATCAAAATCTCGAAATGTCAAAATCGGTATGATCACAATACCTCCCTTATAAATGTTGGCGGTCGGTAAAAAATTAAATGAAAGCTCTTAGTACTCAAATAACCAATAAAAATGTTTATCAAAAAATTATTTTTAGACATCCAGCATTCTGTTGGCTTCTTACACTTAATAAATACCTACAAAACCCTGAAATGAGTGAAAATTCACACTTCACATCAATTTTTATATATACTAGCGTCGGCGAATCAACGCAGTTACGTCACACGACGTAACAAACGAATGTATTGTCTGGAACAATGCAATCGTTTGTACCGACGTGTGACGTAACTGCGTTGATTCGCCGACGCTAGTATACTTACTTTTCATTTTTAGGGTTTTGTAGGTATGACCAAAATACCCTTATACCGTCATTTTGTCGTGTCTGTCTGTCTGTTCGGTAAAAATTGTAGCCAAACGGCTAAACCTAGAGAGTTGAAATTTGGCATGCTTATACAACTTTTTAACCCGCACATAGGAAAAATACTAAAACATCGAAAAAACATATCCCCCTAAAAATATAAACAAATATATGCTCATCGAAAAAAAAAATATATATTTTTTTACAATTCTGTATAGGGTATCAAATGAAAGCCCTTGGTACGTCAAATAACGATCAACATTTTATTTTTGCAAAATAAATTATTTTGAGGCGATTTTTGCCAAAATTGTGCAAAAAAAAAATTGTCCCACACCCTCTAGCCCAGATGGTTTAAACTAAAAATCTGAAAAAATTCTAAGTAATGTACATTGGTGTGAACCGGAATAGTACAATAGGAATTTTTGATCAGATTATGTTTTCGGAAAATAACGCATTTTTTGTGTTTTTAACTAAAATATGTAAAATATTTAATCCGCTATTTAACATAGTAAACGAGTAAACCTGCGTAGTACAGTGGTAACGTTGTCGCTTCGTGAGTTGAAACTACTGTTCGAATCCCGTCAATTTTTATTTTTTCTGTTTTTTTTTTGCATTTTTATTTTGTTTAAATTATTTTGTCAAAATTCTAATTCTAGTTCTAGTTCTTTTGGCAAATGTTTTTCATTTTTAAAAGCGTAAATTTAATAGCCAGTGGGAAGTGTTGAAATTATAATTTAATTCTGTGTTTGAATGTATACGAAATCAGAGGGGCGGAGTTTATGACTTAAACAACTAATGGAAGCCGTAGGCGCAATTTTCAAAATATTAGTGAACCTTGCTATATAAAAAAAAATACTGCAAATATTTAGAAACCCATATTAGAAACCCGTATTAGGCATTCGAATTAAAATTAATAAAAAAATATTTTAACATAAAATTTGTTTTGACATTCCAAATAATCATCATTCACTTACGAAATACCTGCGAACCCTGAAATGTGTGAAAATTTACACTTCACATAAATTTTTTTATATATTAACGGGTAGAGGATAATTGACGGGTAACGGGTAATTATCGGATAGCGGGTAATTATCTGGTAGCAGGTATTTAACGGGTAATTAACGGGTAGAGGGTAATATCTGGGTAATTGTTGCGGGTACCCGGTTCCACAAATTTCTAGTTCTCTTCATTCCTAATACATTCCAGATAGCAACTCTTGTAAGTTTAGTTGGTTTGGTCACAATTTCTACCAGAGGGACAGACAGACAGACACATAAATGACGATATAAAGGTTTTTTGATCATACTTAACAACCTTTAAGAAGTGTTTAAACCGAAATCATTATTAAAATAATATATTTAATGAGTAAAAATATCTTAAGAGTATCAGTAAGTCATTAAAATGAATTGGTTTTTTGTAATATTATAGTTAAGTTGCGTATAAGTTATTTCCCACGCTACTGAGCGTTAGTATCCGTTCTCTGTTCTCACTAAACTCCAATCGGTTCATTAATGCTATACACGGGATCGTAAATGATTGTAAAAACGTTTTATCTAATGGATTAGATTCGCATTTGTAAGACAAACAAGTAACAAATTTTACAACTAACTTCCACTCTAGTTTAAAATGGATATTATATACACAAATCTATAAAAAACTAAATCTCAGCGTGCTAGGAAACTAAGTTTTATTAGATTAATCAACTTTTTTTAAGTCATTTGTCTTGAGTTAGTAGAAAATGGGAATAGTTAAGTTCTTGTTAAATTGTTTAGATTCTTAACTGGTTTTTGTCAATGGTATTTCTTGCATGACAGATAAATTATGATCTCAAATCATCACTAATCACGGCAGCAAAGAGACTATGGTTCCCATTAGTACTGTAGTTGTAAAATCAGCAGAGGGTATAGGGATTTGCAGCTAAGCACCCTACCATCTGGTGAGCGTTTCATGAACTTGTGTACATCAGATAACATTTCGTTTTGTGTATTGGTTTTGTATGAAGTTTGTTTTTAAAGTTTTATTATAATCATTGAAAAATGTATAATACATATTGTTGTGTGCCTATGTGCAATTCATTGAAAAGAAGAAACCCGGAAATATCGTTTCATTTGTTTCCACCAATATCAGACACCGTACGGTTCGAAACAAAATTGGGAAAGCAAGAGGTTAGGAATCGACGCGATGTTTAGATAAACAATTTAAAAATTGGAAAAAAAGTGAGTCCTTATATCAAAGTTTGCTCATTACATTTTAATGATAGTGACTACAAAAAATATTTTCAATTTTGTATTTATTATCGCATATCTTGAAAATTCCTGTTATTGTGTGTGGGTTTGTAATGCACAAGTTTGTAGGCATAATGCATAAATCTTTATGAACTCTCTGTTTTTTTCAGTGACTCCACACAATATTATATGCCCAGCATTGTAGATTTCTACCCCTTGGTAAACAACACGGGAATTATTATTTCCCCCAATATAGTTAAAATAATCGACAATGGAAAATCGCCATAACTTAAAACCAGATCACAAAATGTAGTATTTTAGATGTTTACAAGTGTTGTCACTTCACAAAATCAGAAAATCCCAAACAATTATTTATTTTTTGTCGTTTTTTGATACACTTTTCGCTATTATTTACTAGTAAATGTCAAGTGGTATCTAATTTAGAATGGTTTCAAAAAAATCCGCGTGGCGCTACGATCTTAAAATTTTTCCCCTATACTGAACATACAAGCCACGCATCACATGAGTTCGCATGTATCTATTTTTTTATTATGGTTTTGTAGGTATGATCAAAAAACCCTTATACCGTCATTTTGTCGTCTGTCTGTCTGTTCGGTAAAAATTGTAACCAAACGGCTAAACCTAGATAGTTGAAATTTGGCATGCTTATACAACTCTTTGACCCGCACATAAAAAAAATACTAAAACATCTAAAAAACACATCGCCCTAAAAATATAAACAAATATATGCTTATCGAAAAAAAATATATTTTTGGGTAGAGTTGGGTATCAAATGAAAGCCCTTAGTACCGTGGATTAACGATCAAAATTTTATTTTTGCAAAATAAATTATTTTGATGCGATTTTTGCCAAAATTGTGCAAAAAATTTTTGTCCCACACCCTGTAGCCAAGATGGTTTAAATTAAAAATCTGAAAAAATTCTAAATAATGTACATTGATGTGAACCGGAATAGTACAACAGGAATTTTTGATCAAATAATTTCGGAAAATAACGCATTTTTTGTGTTTTTTGGTTGACGATGTACAAAAGTTATAGTTTGTAACACACTATACTAGAAGGCGTATCCTGGTCTAATGATTAGCTTGCTCGCTTGCTACGCAGCAAACTAGGGTTCACTCCCAGGCAGAGGACACAATTTTATTTTTTGTTTTTTTTTTTAATTTTTATTTTGTTTAAATCATTTTGTCAAAATTCTAGTTATATTTTGGCAAATGTTGCATTTTATTTTTAAAAGCGTAAATTTAATAAACAGTTAGAATTTTTGGAATTATATTTTTATTCTATGTGTCATGTATACGAAACCAGAGGGGCGGAGCATATGACTTAAAACAACCAACGGAAGCCATAGGCGCAATTTTCAAAATCTTAATGAACCTTGCTATATAAAAAAAAAACATCTGCGGCCACCACAGGACCGACCGCCATCACAAACTACTTGTATAAAATACATTCTAGCAGCAGACTAGAAATAACTTGGCCCAATATTTTCCAACAGAGATATTATTTATCATGACCATGGAAACGTTACATATAAGTATGAAAAAATAGATACTTTTCGAAATTTCGAAAAACAAATCAAAAATGTTTGGTTTTATCAAAAAATGTCTCAAATAAAAGTTGTTAGTTATTGCTTTTATATCAACTTTTGTTAAATATATTTTTTCGAAATACTTCGCTGTTGTGAAATATTCGCAAAAATCGACACGAGTAAACTCCCATTTCTAGTCAGCCGATTTTTACCAAAAGTTGATCAACTCGTGCCATTGATGTCAAAAGCTTAAATATGAAGTTTCATAAAAATCCTTTTACCCGAATTAGCTCTGCACGTGTACACAGACAGACGGGCGGACAGACAGACAAACAGACGGACAAAGGGACAGACATACCGACAGACATCATGCTAAAAATAGTCAAAACGTTATGTAGGAATTCGTGGAGATCCATTGAAATCTCGAAATGTCAAAATCGGTATGATCACAATATCTCCCTTATATATGTTGGCGGTCGATAAAAATACTGCACATATTTAGAAACCTAAATAATGGTATTTGGTATTCGAATTAAAATTAACAAAAAAATATTTTAACATAAAATTTGTTTTTAAAGCTCTTAAAGCGGTCCAATCCTTAAACTGGTTTTTATAAAGCTTAAGCTGCATTCAGAGCTCAGTAAATTAACACGCTGTGCGTTATGGATAGTTTTTAAACGAGTGCAATTGGTATGATCGGACAAGCTCGTACTATATCGCTCAACAGTAGTATAGCAACGAGAAAGCACGAGCATGTCCGATCATACCAAATAACCTCGTTTAAAATTTATCCATAGCGTACAACGTGTTGATTTACAGAGCTCTGAATGCAGCTTTAAAGTTGGTACTGATAGTAATAATCTTTAGTAAAATTCCTGATCACATGATCTGTAACAAATCAGATGTTTTTGACAGAACCTTCCATATGATCCATTCTTATATTGGTACTTTCAGTACTTTTTACCTGAACCATTAGGTAAAGTTACGTAAAAACAACATCCTTACGTACAAGGTAATAAGGTACAATTTCCTTTCGTAACATACCTGAAGATGTTATTCATGCAATTCTTGTGGCTTTACGATCAGTGCACTTATTGTTGGGGATACCTTGACAATCAGCTGTTTGTAAGAAGTTTCCCACTGGGATTTTACAATATGTTCCAAGACGTCAAGTTAAAAATCAGGTGAATAAGGTGCCAAGAAACAAGAGACGAGACAAAATTTATTAGAAAAAGTAATTCGAGTTGCCATAGCTTTGTGGCAAAGCTCTTGCTTACGAAATATTGAGAACACGCTCGAATACACAGTCTGTTGTTCAAATATTGTACTAGGCAATTTAGTATTGTTTGAAAAGTTAGTTATATACGTAATAACGTATGTTTTAGTGTTTAATTTTTGTTAGAATGTCGACAGAAGTTGTAAAAACTATAAAAGCAGAATTTATAGTAGTGTTTTTAGCTGTCATTCAAGACAGGACAAAGTATATTGACAGCTGAGTACTAGAGACATCAGCCATATTGCCTTGGATCACAGCGCTGCCACCGGTAATGTCACTTCTCAATAGGGATTTGCAGCTAAGCACCCTACCATCTGGTGAGCGTTTCATGAACTTGTGTACATCAGATAACATTTCGTTTTGTGTATTGGTTTTGTATGAAGTTTGTTTTTAAAGTTTTATTATAATCATTGAAAAATGTATAATACATATTGTTGTGTGCCTATGTGCAATTCATTGAAAAGAAGAAACCCGGAAATATCGTTTCATTTGTTTCCACCAATATCAGACACCGTACGGTTCGAAACAAAATTGGGAAAGCAAGAGGTTAGGAATCGACGCGATGTTTAGATAAACAATTTAAAAATTGGAAAAAAAGTGAGCCCTTATATCAAAGTTTGCTCATTACATTTTAATGATAGTGACTACAAAAAATATTTTCAATTTTGTATTTATTATCGCATATCTTGAAAATTCCTGTTATTGTGTGTGGGTTTGTAATGCACAAGTCTCTAGGCATAATGCATAAATCTTTATGAACTCTCTGTTTTTTTCAGTGACTCCACACAATATTATATGCCCAGCATTGTAGATTTCTACCCCTTGGTAAACAACACGGGAATTATTATTTCCCCCAATATAGTTAAAATAATCGACAATGGAAAATCGCCATAACTTAAAACCAGATCACAAAATGTAGTATTTTAGATGTTTACAAGTGTTGTCACTTCACAAAATCAGAAAATCCCAAACAATTATTTATTTTTTGTCGTTTTTTGATACACTTTTCGCTATTATTTACTAGTAAATGTCAAGTGGTATCTGATTTAGAATGGTTTCAAAAAAATCCGCGTGGCGCTACGATCTTAAAATTTTTCCCCTATAGGTAGGTATTCTTATATTCTTGAACGGTCGAACACGCATTTTTCATGCGCATTTACATCGAGTGGCTAGTAGGTAGTAGAAACTTTGTTTCGTGTGCAAATTAGTTTAACATTTCTTTAAAGAAAGGTTAGTTTTTGTTACAAAAATGACTTTTATGCAAAAAAAATTAAGGGAATATAAACAAAATTGATAAAACGTATATCTAATTATTCATATAAACATATAAACAAATAATTTGTTATTAAATAATAACAGATTTAACACATTTAATTAATTTAGATTTACTTAAGGCAACAGAGTTAACCAAAAATCATATTTTATCGAGAGAAGAGTATATGAAAAAAATCAGCTGTTGCCACCACAGGACCGCCATCACAAAGTATTTTCTACAAAATACATTCTAGCAGCAGAGTAGAAATAATTTGGCCTAATATTTTCTAACAGAGATATTATTTATCATGACCATGGAAACGTTACATATAAGTATGAAAAAATGAATACTTTTTTCATTTTATCAAAAAATGTCTCAAATAAAAGTTATTAGCTATTGCTTTTATAGCAACTTTTGTTAAATAATTTTTTTCGAAATATTTTTCTGTTGTGGAATATAAATAATAAATACTAATTAAATTTTAAAATGTTTCTTACCTTTTTACAACTTTACAGCACAAATTTTCAATTTAATTTCCTTAAAAAATATCAAATGTCATCATTAGACAAAAACAGGTAACCATCTTGGGATTCTTACCTAGAGCCAATCAAAAGGCCTAATTAAAAAGTCCTTGATCAAATTTTATCTGCATAAATTACAATTAAAACATACGTTTTTCCAGTAAATTACATTGTAATCCTAATGACGTATATTTATATTTTGATTTGATTCAGAAATATATGGCAAGTGCTGCTAACCCGGGAATACACCTAAACTAAACCAAATATCTGAACTAATTACTGAATTAGACCAAATAATTAGATCGGATTAATGGAAACTAGTTCAAATGACTGTAGCTCGCTTATTTATGAACGGATTTTGAAAATACTTACAGTTTTAGAATTAGGAGTCCATGAGGCTTTTGACTGTATAGTCAAAAACATCAAATTCGCAAATTGGTACAAAAATTTGCTCCAGTTTTGACCAAAATTAGAGCACGGCCATAACTCGCTTATTTATGTACCGATTTCGATGGGATTTGACATAGAATATTAGAATTAGCATCTCCTGGTATGTAGGTGTTCAAAATTCATGTATTTGTATAAAAAAGGCCTAAATGGGGGTCCATTTTTTTTTAAATTACAATATTTTTAATGTTTATGGGCCAATTTTGATAAAATTTTATACATGGAGATAGAATTAGTTTCTGCTCCTTATATGAGAGACAAAGTTTATATATCTATACAAAAAAAGCTTAATGGGGGCCTATATTTCAAAAAATTAAATAAATGTTATATTATATTTTTTAGTTTTATCAAAAAATGTCTGAAATAAGTTACTAGTTATTGCTTTTATAGCAACTTTTGTTAAATAATTTCCAAGTGAAGAGCAAAAAAAAAAGGTCTTCACCTCCCAAATCCAAATGAAGAGCAAAAAAAAGGTCCTCACCTCCCAAATCCAAAATGCGGGACAAAATGTTAAAATGCGGGACGAATGGTCACCCTATCGTACACGGAAAGTTACGAATGAGTTCAAGAATTGGATCCCTGGGACTAAACCTGTGCAGAAGTACCAACTGAACAGTGATAACACATTTTTAACAAGTAGTTTATAGGTATGATAAAGTGTATTGTAGCGGCTTACGTAGATGCAAATGAAACAATGAGATCTAAAAATTTACTACTGACTTTAAACAAAATTTCAAATTCCACCTACATTTTGTACAGGTAGAAAAACCTTTCTTAGCACGTGAATTCAACGTCTTGCACGTGTCTTATTCATGTTAGTTTTCTTACAAGGTAAGATTTCAGTGAATAAACGAGAGCTTTCTGCCTTTGGACAACTACAAAAGGCTATAATCAATTTAACAGACAGACGTAACGTGTGCCTTCACAGTAAGCCTACGTTTGTGACGTCCCGAACTGGGAATAAGAAATGTAGCAGATTTAAAAATGCAAAAAATCAATAACAAAAGTTTACAGTAAATAATATAATCAGGACTCTATGATAGGAACTACGGTGGCTTTATTTATCACAGTTGCGACATACGGGTTAATATGTCGCAATAGATCCAGCAAAGTGATTAACAAACTAAGGGCCGGTTTCTCAAAAAATTCAGTTGTAGATATCGTATCGATATAGTATCCATATCCATGGATACCGAAACTTATCGACGCAATAGCAGAATTTGGGTTTCTGGAATGTATTTTTCTATTTATCGATGAGATCTCGAACCAATAACTTATTGATACGTTAAAAAAAAAAACAAATACGAGGCCGAAAATTTTATTAATATAGATCATATGGTACCAAGTTGTTTTCGTATAATTGTTCTCTCTCTCTCTATTTCTTTCTTTCGCTCTTTCTCTTTGGACACTGAATTTTATCGTCACACAACTCCTTATTTCCAATTTTAATCGTAAAATTGTTCCATAATTTTAATTTGATATCAGATTCGTAATGTATAAAAAATTACATTTAGCCAATAAAATTGTAATCAAGTTATTCTACTTTTATTGGTTAGTATTAAAATCGTGTTAAACATTGTTATTAGGCCATATGTGCCACTTAGTGGCAGGAAATTGATATTACCCCCAAATACATGGTAGCCACTCGAGATTATGTTACAAGATATAGTTTAATACCCCTAAAATGGACGTAGACTTATTAAATGAAATTCTTTGCTTCCATACAAATTAATAGTAAATGAAGAAGCAATAATATAATGTTCGATCATTATAAAGAGGATCTGAAAAAGATTAAGATTGCAAAAGATAGATAGAAGAAAAGATGAACAAAAAAAAAAAATATATATATATATATATATACAGGGTGTTAGGTAAATGTCCGTCACAATTTTAAAGACAGCATAGTGACGTAGAATGAAATCGATTTTTCCCTTGCCAATTTTCTCTAAAATGTGAATTTCGTTCAAAAATAAACAAACAAAAAGATAAACAAAATCGGAACAAAATTTTAGATTATGACGTACACGTACTTTGATATTCTATTATTGAACTACAGTTAAAATATTTTTTTCTCTATGGCAACTACACAACTTTTGGATTAATATGAAAAATTAAAAAAAGTCAGTGGTTTTGAAAATTTGGAGCATCTTTTTGTTTGTTTATTTTTGGACGAAATTCACATTTTAGAGAAAATTGGAAAAGGAAAAATCGATTGCATTCTACATCACCATTCTGCCTTTTAAATTATATCAGACCCTATGATCAGAATTGTAATTACTATTGGTTGTTTTGTTTTAATTAATAGCAACTCTTGTTTTCAACATTAATCTTCCTGCTTTTCCACTTCTACCACTATGTTTATCTATTTAGTACAATTTAAAAAAAGTTTAAACAACATTTTTTTAAATTTTTCTACCACTTTTAGAGTTTGATACAGATTAATTGAATTTCAGTTATTTCTTATGGGAAACATTGTTTCTATATTCTTCATATTCTATATTCGTTACACCCCCAAGCAGTGGTGCACCCAGAAATTTTTGTTGGTGGGGGCCCGGGAGACAAAATTATTTAAATCATGAAAATATAAAGTGATTACCTAAAAAAAAGGTCCTCATCTCTATTTTTAAAATTTTCTAGTGTTTTTGTGTGTTTTTATTTTTATTTCCTTCCTTCTTAGGGGGGGGGGGCTCCCTGGGTGCGTCACTGCCCCCAAAAACAGTTAATGACGAATATAGAGGTTCCACTGTACTCCCGATCCTAGAATGAAATATTCGGAACCGGGTATTACAAACCGGATATCCGGTACCGAAATTGGGTGTCTGGAACCGGGTTTCTCGCGAATTACGAACTTTACCCGAAAACCGGAAATGGGTACCCGAAAAATCTATTTCGGTTCCCAGCACTAATTTAAATCCTTCCACTGTGCTCTAAGAATAATGGTGAGATTTATAAAAACAATATTATCATTACTTGTTTTCATATCATGATTAGAGCTCTGGCATCTTACTGTGCAATGAATATTTTACCGACAAACACGAAGGTATTCATATAAATCCGGTATTTTATTAATTACTGCTTTTCTCAAAGGTCAAGTGCATATTACCCCACTGCGTAATACAATTGACTATCGAACCAGATTCCATAAAATATCTCTGAAGTATAAGATTACTGATATAGCCGTAAAGTTCAGAATTTGGCTTAATAATTCAGTAAAATTCACTATTGTGAATGTTTTTATTGGTTGAAGATTTTTTTAAAAACATTATTAAGCATAAAAACTTTTGGTTCTCTAACGTTCTTAATAATCAAAACTAAATTTTTGAAAATATGTAACTTGTTTCGCAAGTCTGTTTCGCATTTCGGTCCAATACTTTTAAGAATGCAAACAAAGGAACAGCTGTCTGACAAAACAAGTCTTCTTGAATTTTTCCCACGTGTTGCATCAATGCAGACCTGACCCACAATGGATTTTTTTCTGAAGATCTGCGACAAATTTATGACTGAAGATATAATGGTTTTAAATTTTGTCACTAATGGAGTTTTAGATGCATCATTTAGTTAGACAAGAAATTACATATATAACAAATTAGATTTTTTTACAATCGCAATAGAAAGTAAGTTTTTGCGCTTTGCAAAACGATGATAGTTGCTGAGGACTACTACTTTGCGCTCTAAACGCAAAAAAACATACCCTCGCAATAGGGAAATAAATTAAAGATCGTAGCGCCGCGGTGGTCAATTTTGATACGTAGGTAGAGGGTACTTAGGGCCGGTTTCTGGAAAAAAAAATTATTGACACGATATCGCCTCAATAGTTATCGATACAATAAACCTTATCGAGTCGATAACTTTTTGACGGTTTCTCGATTCTCATCTGACATGTTTATTGTATCCAATAACTATTGTAGCGATATGTATGCATTTTAATTCACACAGCCAAAATATTTACAAAATCTCTTATCATTTATGTGATCAATTGTTCACAAATGACAATAGTCGATGTCAGAGTCAAAAATAATTTACAAAAATATATATTTTTAACAATTAGTTTAAAAATAATTGCTAAAAAATGGCAGAAATATGTGTAAAAATTTCACATGGAATGTTTGCAACATTTTTTTTTTTTTTTTTTTTTCAAAATTTCCTCTTTATTTTTCGGCATATAAATAAACTGAGGTCTCAACAGAGCAATTCGATGTATTACTTTTTTAACAATTTTCAAACTGTACTTTTGTGTACATGCACATCATCACCAACTAGCATTTGGAAAGCCCCTGTTTCCAGAAATCTGAAAGCAATTAAAATTTGAAGTTGTGCCGAAATAGATTTACTTCTTTGGGTCATGGGTTCTAAATCACCTCAAATTAGATGGCATAATTCCATACATTTTCCTTTGCTTAACCGGTATCATTGAATAAATACTAATTCGCTATAAATGTGGAATGGATCACTTTTATCTCTCACAGTTCTCAGATGTAATAAACATACTGCAATTACAACATCCTCATCAAATTCATCAGAACATGAATTGTCCATTTTACTTCTATAACAGTATAAGAATATCTCAATGTATATGCAGCCCATTTAAATGACTACACTACATATTAAAAACAATAAATTAAACAATCAATAAAAAGATAAAATCAATAAAATTACGAATACTCAATAAAAGAAATCTTGCACAGACAAATACAAATAAATAAGATAAAAAATCTGTTCGAAAATTTGAACAGACTCAGGGTGATGGTAAGAGGCTGTAAAGGGGCCAATTACCATCGAATATCACAGTTAAGAAATAGAACACATTAAAATAGGGTGCAAGACTTCACACATAAAACAGTAAGTTACACACACACATACACATACGGACGGCACTTCGAAAATAGTTTTTGATTCCCTGGACCATGAAACGTGGTCATCAGTCAAAATCTCGACATCGAAAATTTTCGCGATTACAATACTTGCCCCTTATATATTAAGATCGGGCAAGTAAAAAGTGTTTTTATTAGACGGAAGTAACCAGAGTTTTCGATATTACCAGTTTTACATCCTCGCGAATATCGACGGCACAGTTTATTTATTTTTTATTATTTGTGTTAATATATTGTAAGGTTTTTATAGTTGCAAATATGAGCAACTGCATATTTAAATGTATTTTTAAGATGTACATAAATAATATTCTTCAGAGTGTAATATGTGCATCGGTAATAAAAGTGTTACCAGCTGATGTTTTATTCCACCTGCCCCACATCCTTGGAAGGAACATTGAACATCTCAAACTGATCACTCCGGAACAAAGCAGGTGGTAGCCAACATGTGGGCATCACTACCACTAGCCGCTTCACAACCACATTTTTAGATAAAACAGATTGAAGATGTAGAAAATGATTTAATGCAATAAGTACAACCATGATCGTTGAAAACGTAAATAATAATCCTTATTTTACACAAACAACAATACTATCAATATCAGTAGCGGCTCGTAGAAACGTCTAATAGAGGTAATGCAACCAGAAGTATAATTGAAATTTTTTTTCGGGAAAGTATTTAATTTATATTTCTACGATATAAAATGAGTCAATAACTTGAAAATTAAATAATTAATTAAATTTCTAATTAAAATCGTGCTAAACATTGTTAGTATTTCTGCAATAAAATTTTATAAAGATATTGTTTCTTGTTTTTAACCCTAAAACTTTTCCCAAAACAGCTTAAAAATTATTTTAATTAACCTTTATATGAAAAAAGTTGTATTTATTTTGTAATAATAATTTTAAAATAAATTTAATAACAAATAAAGGCAATTTTTTTAAATTTTAATGGCCTTTGCTGCTTTGGCAATTAGCCTGGTCAATTATTATTTTTGAAAAATTCCATGCCTGAACGGGATTCAAACCCGAGACCTTAGCAACGCCGGTCGGTAAGTATATCATTATTAAAATGATTATAAAAAGTTTAACTACATATACGAGGCTATTTTTTCCCCGTTAGGTTGGCAATGGAACTCAGTTGCCATTGTTAAGTGGCGCTTTCGCAGTAGTGTTTAACAATCTATCTGTTATAGGCCAGTAGTTCAATCAACGCAGTTGGTCATTTTGCGTCATAACTTCAATGACAAACTTAGTGGCGAAAAAATAACTAAATCGATTTTTTTTTGCATGTGAAGTATAGAATAATATTGTTCCTCACTCTTTAATTTCCTAAAATATACCTTTTGAAGTCATTTAGTTTGTTTTCGATAGTCATTTTGAAGATTTACAAATTTTAAAAGTGTTTATTTTATATAGGGACATTTGTATTGGTATCGCTTAATAAAACGATGTTTACATTTGACATTTTACAATACGCTCTGATATGTTTTGATATTTGTGTTCACATATCTAACTTATAGTAATTTCTAAAAACCTTTTTTATTTAGTTTGTTGTTTATTTAGCAGTTTTGTGTTTAGTTATATATTTTCTTATGATATCTTATAGATTTCCATTTGATATTGTGTGTAGTGCATAGCTTTTTAGGTTAAATTCAACGTATTTCTATTTTCATTTCTTTGATCATATTTTTGGATCACCTCAGCCCTTTTTAGGACTATTTAGCCTATTAGAATAGTTTATTAGTTTCTATTCTGTTCTTATTCTTATAATTTCATTTCATTACGATACAAGTGACAGCGTATGAATATTACATTCGTTAAATGGATGAATGTAGACGTACTAAATTTGACGTCTACAGAAAACTGTTGATACATTTGACATTTGTTCGATGCTCACAGCAACCTTGATATTGACCAAATATTGCTGTGATCCTGCATTTTTATTGGTTATAAACTTGTATCTTAACGGACTTCATTAAAATACAGGTAGTTAATATATAATAAATCAATTAAAGCCTGGGAGTAGAAAAATATACAAAAATATCTAGAATCAAACGTGCAAATCGCAAGATTTTAACTGCAAACGACTACAGCACCAAAAGTTCATAAACAGCCGTTCCAATCACTGCGTTACCATAAGCAATTCGAGCTACCAGTGCTTGCAGCACATTGTACATCATGACTTGTAGACATACGCATGACGCACAATACTAGTGAGCATTTTTAATAAAAAATTTAGAGATAAAGAAAGTGAAAAATATCGTAAACGCTAGTAATGTTTAAATTAATTTAATTTTGGGGTTCTTCCATCTCCGCAGCTTTTCTGTACCGACCTCTGATCAAAATCAATGAATAATAACAGTAATATTGATCGTATAATGCCAGTATTGATGAAATGACTATTTAGCTTTGATAAGTTAAAACCACTCCGTCTGTTTTTACTTAGTTTTTGGCAATTAGCTAACAAGGTTATTAACACAGTGGTTCTTTCAAATTTGGTAATTAGGATGTCCTTCATGTTCAACCCTTAATAGATCTATAAATAAAAAGATTTGAAACTAAACTTTTTATTCTGAAAGCTTTTTTAATAGAACTATGTACCAGCACTTATTTTATTACTTTTCTTTTTTGATTTTTTAAAAGTAGGATCAATATATTTTCTCGGTATCTTGACCCTAATATAAAACAAAAGAAATGAAACAGGTGCATGAGGGTAGAACAATTGCTTGAGAAAATATACAGCACAGCCGAGATTATAAGGGTAGTTTATACCTAGCTTCCAACCTCAGGGTATTACTAAATCACATCTGTAACAATCTAACATAGCATATCTGTTTTCTTGGACGCTACCAATTGTTTTAGGCTTCAAACACAGATGAGATCTACTATTCTGTTAGCTGAATTATCCATTGTTTGGATCCATATGTTACAGGCAATATTAAAGTGGGAAACAGAATGCAACGAGTTTGACGGCGCGTCGACGCCGTTCGTACGGCGCTATCTGTCAGAAGAAAGTTAAAACCAAGCTGTCGTACGCAAGTGCACAGAATGGACAACGTCCTACGGCGATCGAACGCCGTTGATACTGAATGTTCGTCAACTTCCAACTTTTGACGCCGTTGAACGTTGACGCCGAACACCTAACCTCAGTTTTTACTGAATGGTAAAGTGTTTGTATGTATAAATAACTTGCATACAACATAAATAACATCACACACAAGTCTTCATCATCCATTATACTTTTAATAAAAGAAAGCGCATGTATAAACACAGATATAGGTTGTCAAGTGACACTTGACGGCGTTAAAAATTATTGCATTGTGTGCAGGTGAAAATTCTCAACGGCGCTAACGCAACGCTGCCGCGACGGCGTTGCGTTAGCGCCGTTGAGAACGCCGTTGAATTTTTGCCTGCACACAATGCAATCATTTTTAACGCCGTCAAAGTGTCACGTGACACCCTATATCTGTGTTTATACGTGCGCTTTCTTTTATTAAAATTATAATGGATGATGAAGACTTGTGTGTAATGTTATTTATGTTGTATGCAAGTTATTTATACATACAAACACTTTACCATTCAATAAAAATTGATGTGAAGTGTGAATTTTCACACATTTCTGGGTTTTGCAGGTATTTAGTAACTGAACGATGATTATTTGGGATGCCAAAACAAATTTTATGTCAAAATATTTTTTTATGAATTTTAATTCGAATGCCTAATACCATTATTTGAGTTTCTAAATATATGCAGTATTTTTTTTATATAGCAAAGTTCATTAAGATTTTGAAAATTGCACCTATGGCTTCCATTGGTTGCTTACATCATAAGTCCCGCCCTTTGATTTCGTCAAACATACAATTAAATTATAATTTCAAAACTTTCCACTGGTTATTAAATTTACGCTTTTAAAAATTAAATGCACTATTTACCAAATGAAACTAGAATTTTAACAAAATAATTTAAACAAAATAAAAATGCAAAAAAAAAAAAAAATCAACAGGATTCGAACCCTAGTTTGCAAGTTAACTTATATTATAAAGCGCACGACGAATCCAACCACGCCACGAGAGTTATTGTTGTGATATGTTACACAACGTATTAAATAGTTAACATATTTTAGTTAAAAACACAAAAAATGCGTTATTTTCCGAAAACATAATCTGATCAAAAATTCCTGTTGTACTATTCCGGTTCACACCAATGTACATTACTTAGAATTTTTTCAGATTTTTAGTTTACGCCATCTGGGCTACAGGGTGTGGGACAAAATTTTTTTTGCACAATTTTGGCAAAAATCGCATCAAAATAATTTATTTTGCAAAAATAAAATTTTGATCGTTAATCCACGTACTAAGGGCTTTCATTTGATACCCTACTCAGAATTTAAAAAAAATATTTTTTTTTTCGATGAGCACATATTTGTTTATATTTTTAGAGGGATATGTTTTTTAGATGTTTTAGTATTTTTCCTATGTGCGGGTCAACGAGTTGTATAAGCATGCCAAATTTCAACTCTCTAGGTTTAGCCGTTTGGCTACAATTTTGACCGAACAGACAGACAGACAGACAGACAGACAGACAGACAGACAGACGACAAAATGACGGTATAAGGGTTTTTTGGTCATACCTACAAAACCCTAAAAACTGAGGTTAGGTGTTCTGCGTCAACGTTCAACGGCGTCAAAAGTTGGAAGTTGACGAACATTCAGTATCAACGGCGTTCGAACGCCACTAGGACGTTACACATTCTGTGCACTTGCGTACGACAGCTTGGTTTTAACTTTCCTCTGACAGATAGCTGCGTCCAAACGCCGTCAACGCGCCGTAGAACTCGTTGCATTCTATTCCCAACTTTAAGAAAATAGCTTCTTCTTGGGCAAATTACTTACAAATTTAACACATATTTATAATAAAATTAATAGATTAATAAATTTTTAAAGCCTCATTTCTAAGTTGTATCTCTCGTATTCCCACTTACAGATAGATTTTTAATCTTCCTTTACAGATTTCTAACAATTTTATTCTCTTTCATTCTCATCACGTTTGTTATCCACTGTAATCATTTGCCAAAATTAATTGTATTTTATTAAAATGTATATACAATTATCTCTAACAAATATGTTAAAATACAATTTATGTTGTTATTAAAATTCTTAAAATACGCAATTTTACAAAACATTTTCAATTTATTTAAGACATTTTATCAACCCCTAAGATCGGACACTAGCACGCAATTAAAATAGCGATAACTATTTAATAAATTAATAATTTGAAATATCTATAGTTTGTTCCCCTTCATTGCTCAGGAAGTGATATGTTTGATTTTTGCGATATCTAACCCTTTCGAATAAGTTGAATATTAACTGGAATTCTTTTTGTATCATGACAAGAGAGTCCGATTTAAAATTAAGGATTATGATACAGAACTGTGGTTCTAAAACTTAAAGCCTTATCACACTAGAGTTATTATTCAAGTCTAAACTTGGAAAATTAAAGTCTTTGCATTCGAATCGAAGTCTTGTGTGTGTGATAGCATGACAAAAAACCTAGGTCTTTTAGTCTGAGCAAATACATCGAGATATATTTCCTCTGTCTCTAGAAGACAGACGAAATCCAAGGCGTGAAATGCGCGTGCGCGGCCTCTCAGTCAGATCAAGTGAGATGGGTGTATTGTTAACGTTATGTACGCAGACGCAAGTTACTTTTCCCTGTTTCGCGTTTGATAGCTGATGACGTGAAGACTTGAATCCTCGAAAAAGACTTACAAAATACAACTTGGATAGCGTTCTAGTGTGATACGCCCCTTAGGTAAATTGGCATGTATCGCATAATCTCTCTCATCTCTTTTTTCACAATGCTTACCACGGTTTGTGTACTATACGGTTGTCTCATTCCGAAAAGCCAATCAGAAGACTTTTGTATTTGACGTCACTCAGAATGCCAAACGCCCAACACATATGCGGTTTAAAAAGCGGATTAAAATGAAAACATTTACAATATAAATATTCTACTTTTTACCACTATATGTCGCCACTAAAACCTATATTTCTTCTTATTTCTTTTTTAATGGGCGATACTAGAGGTCAAAAGAAGGCGAAAAGCCGTAAAACAACTTTGTAAAAGTTTTATAATAAAAGAGATGTTAATTTTTTAAGTTTTTAATTTTTGGGGGTTTACCGCAATAACCTTCCAAATATTTATTTAATCATAAAAATGCGTTTAGATAAAAGGTTTGTCTTCTTATTCTTAATAATATTTGTAATATAAGTTTTTGCTGTTAAGTCAATAATAAGGAAGTAATTTAACCCCAAAAATTAAAAATTTAAATTACAATAATACCCCGTTACTCAACTGCCTTGTAGCTCGACATTTTCGCCACTCGACGTAAATGTCGAGAGTGAGAGTCGACGGAGCATCGCTATCCGACGCGTGATCAAGTACCGATCATGTGATACATATTTTGGTAAACAAAGCAAAATGAACGCATGGCCAGCAGTACGCGCCTAGATATCTTGACGACAACAACTCAGATTTAGTGCAGCTATAAACTTTTTATTTTTTGTTAAAATAAGGGATTTATATTTATAATTATGGGTCCAAAGGATAGAAATGCAAGCATAGCTAAAAGGAAAACATATACATATATGTATTTCCTTATATGTATATGTATATATGTACATATGATTCCCTTTATTTCTTATGGAGAAATTCGATTCGCCACTCGACGTA
Organism: Liopterus haemorrhoidalis; assembly: GCA_963971575.1. NCBI lineage: Eukaryota > Metazoa > Arthropoda > Insecta > Coleoptera > Dytiscidae > Liopterus > Liopterus haemorrhoidalis. The sequence continues at coordinate 6,058,073 of OZ020622.1, read as the reverse complement.
ATCGCTACTCGACGCTTTTTCAGAACGAATTAATGTCGAGTGGCGGGGTATTACTGTACTCCCTTATTATTGACAACAGCAAAAACTTAGTTAACAAATATTGTTAAGAATAAGAAAGCAAATCTTTTATCTAAATGCATTTTTTGATTGGATAAATATTTACAGAGTTAAGGCGGAAAACACAAAAAATTCAAAATTTAAATTACTCCCTTATTATTGACTTAACAGCAAAAACTTATATTACAAATATTGTTAATAATAAGAAAACAAACCTTTTATCTAAATGCATTTTTTGATTGGATAAATATTTGGAGAGTTAAGACGGAAAACCCCAAAAATTAAAAATTTAAATTACTCCCTTATTATTGACTTAACAGCAAAAACTAATATCACAAATATTGTTAATAATAAGAAGACAAACCTTTTATCTAAATGCATTTTTTTGATTGGATAAATAATAGGAGAGTTATGGCGGAAAACTCCTAATAATTAAAAAGTTATAAAATTAATACCTCTTTTATTATTAACCCTTTACTGCATGAATTTTTATTTTTGGCTGAAATAATTCATGAGCATTAGAATTGGTTCTTATTGATAGAAAAATTAATTAAAAAAATATATTTAAAATATTATTATTTTTATGAAAAAAATGATAATTAAAATAATAATTTAGGGTTTGTGCCATACATGGAACATTATGATTCTACATTATGTTACAAAAGAAAATAATTCCGTATTATTTGTTCGTCAATTGCTAGGTGTTCTTCATTAGGAATTAAAAGCAGTCGCCCTCGAATTTTTGAAAGAAAAGGTCGCATCTTCTAGTTGTCCTTTCTCAATAAATTCAGAGTTATCGTTGAAGTGCAAATTCCGGTTATCCTCATATCTATTACAGCCCATTACTTGAGATACTGCAGGATCCATTGCTGTGTATGTGGCATATATGAACATTCATGAAGGAACGTTCTGATTCAGTTTTAAAAGTAAAATAAAAAATAAAAATCGGAATGTGTCATACATGGGCACACTCTGCGGTAAAGGGTTAAACTTTTATTAAGGTGTTTTAAGGTTTTTTGACCTGAAGTATCACCCATTAAAAAAGAAATAAGAATACCGTAACACCTGTATATTCATTACCTAAAGTATTACAATTTTATACCTGTCAAATGCGTTATATCTCGATTTAATTAAAACTAGATTGAATTGAAGTCCGTGAGCCCCCCCCCCTGCGTACGCGCCTGGTCACGTAACAATATGTTATAGGGAATTTTGAATTGAAAAAAGTTGTGGTATCCCTGTTTAGGGGCAGAAGTCAATGTCTTGGTATATTTCTATTATTCATTTCCTTTCTAAAAATTCATTTTTGCCAATTAACTTATTAATGAGCTAACGGTCTGATCAGAAACAAAAATATTTGTTCCAACTGTCGTGAATCACGCAAGACAGCAATAGGGAATCTTCATATCTTGAAATATTGCATAATAAACATTTGCGAAAGACATCGACGTCTATGTAATGTTAAAAGTTATCCAGGTTCCGTCTTGGACATCGAACAAGCACCTGTTTTACTCCAACTTAACTACACCACCTGTCTTAATTCATTTGAAAAATAAGACACTCAAGGTATTGAATGCCGAAGAAAATTTTTCAAAAAAATAAAAATATTTCATTTTTACATACGTCATATTCATTAAGTCTGAGAATACTTGTAAATGGTTTTTATTTGTTGTTGGATGCGGGTAGGATACTTCTGCCGCAAGGTGTAGGCAAACTCGCATACTGACCACTTGTGCATTATAAATTATACAACTAACAACCAGTAGTACTCAATAGTTTGATTCTAGGGATCTGGGGCTTGCCCCCCAACTCTAAAAAACACGTATTTTTAGTGTTTTATGGAACACACTTGAGTTTTCACTCCTTCACTGGAATTTTAGAGCTCGTTAGCTTTTTAGGGTTTTGTAGGTATGACCAAAAAACCCATATACCGTCATTTTGTCATCTGTCTGTCTGTCTGTCTGTTCGGTAAAAAATGTAGCCAAACGGCTAAACCTAGAGAGTTCAAATTTGGCATGCTTATACAACTCTTTGACCCGCACATAGGAAAAATACTAAAACATCTAAAAAACATACCCCCCTAAAAATATAAACAAATATGTGCTCATCGAAAAAAAAAATATTTTTTTAGAATTCTGAGTAGGGTATCAAATGAAAGCCCTTGGTACGTGGATTAACGATCAAATTTTTATTTTTGCAAAATAAATTATTTTGAAGCGATTTTTGCCAAAATTGTGCAAAAAAATTTTTGTCCCACACCCTGTAGCCCAGATGGTTTAAATTAAAAATCTGAAAAAAATCTAAGTAATGTACATTGGTGTGAACCAGAATAGTACAACAGGAATTTTTGATCAGATTATGTTTTTGAAAAAAAACGCATTTTATGTGATTTTTGGCTAATAATGTACACAAGTTATAGCTTTGTAACACGCTACACTGGAACGTATATGCTGTGTAGTGGTTTTTGACGCTGATTTTTCACCCAAGTAACTCGATCCGAAAGGGGTCGAACCCTGCGAGAAGAGACAATATTATTTTTTTTTTTTTTTAATTTTTATGTTGTTTAAATAATTCTTTCAAAATTCTTGTTATATTTTGGAAAATGTTGCATTTAATTTTTAAAAGCGTAAATTTAATAACCAGTGGAAATTGTTTAAATTATAATTTAATTCTGTTTCAATGTACACGAAATCAGAGGGGCGGAACTTATAACAACCAATGGAAGATAAAGGCGCAATTTTTAAAATTCTTAATGAACCTTGCTATATAAAAAAAAATACTGCACATATTTAGAAACCTAAATAATGGTATTAGGTGTTCGAATTAAAATTAACAAAAAAAAATATTTTAATATAAAATTTGTTTTCGCATCCAAAATAATCATCATTCACTTACTAAATACCTGCAAAATCCTGAAATGTGTGAAAATTCACACTTCACATCAATTTTTTTTAAGGTCATCATTTACATTTTGGAAACGAGGACCTTTTTGTTTTATAGGTTATCACTTATGTAAAAAATCAGCTGTTGCCACCACAGGACCGACCGCCATCACAAAGTACTTGTAGAAAATACATTCTAGCAGCAGAGTTGAAATAATTTGGCCTAATATTGAGATATTATTTATCATGACCATGGAAACATTACATATAAGTATGAAAAAATTAATACTTTTTTCATTTTATCAAAAAATGTCTCAAATAAAAGTTATTAGCTATTGCTTTTATAGCAACTTTTGTTAAATAATTTTTTTCGAAATATTTTTCTGTTGTGAAATATAAATAATAAATTGTTATTAAATTTTAAAATATTTCTTACCTTTTTACAACTTTTCAACACAAATTTTCAATTTAATTTCCTTAAAAAATATCAAATGTCATCATTACACAAAAATTGGTAACCATCTTGGGATTCTTACCTAGAGCCAATCAAAAGGCCTAATTAAAAAGTCCTTGATCAAATTTTATCTGCATAAATTACAATTAAAACATACGTTTTCCCAGTAAATTACATTGTAATCCTAATGACGTATATTTATATTTTGATTTGATTCAGAAATATATGGAAAGTGCTGCTAACCCGGGAATACACTTAAACTAAACCAAATATCTGAACTAATTACTAAATTAGACCAAATAATTAGAGCAGATTAATGGAAACTAGTTCAAATGACTGTAGCTCGCTTATTTATGAACGGATTTTGAAAATACTTACAGTTTTAGGATTAGGAGTGCATGAGGCTTTTGACTGTATAGTCAAAAACATCAAATTCGCAAGTTGGTAAAAAAATTTGCTCCAGATTTGACCAAAAATAGAGCACGGCCATTACTCGCTTATTTATGGACCGATTTCGATGGGATTTGACACAGAATATTAGAATTAGCATCTCCTGGTATGTAGGTGTTCAAAATTCATGTATCTGTACAAAAAAGGCATAAATGGGGGTCCAATTTTTTTAAAATTGCAATATTTTTAATGTTTAATAATAATAACATATTTTGCAAGCGAAGACGTACCATCGCACACTTTTTAAGCTTTATACCTATGGACTATAAGAGGCATCCCATCTTATGATCCAAAATATGGTCCGTGATGATAGAATGTGAAATTTCCTGGTATTGAACCCGCGACCTTGTGCTTTGTAGGTAACAGTATTACAACGGATCCACGTCTACTAAATCATTGTGATAAACCCCAATAAAAGTAAATGATGTACTTCCTGCGGATATAAAGGTAGACAACATAACACTACGGTCAAAATCTCGTAAGATTACTACCAGCATCCTGAAGAGAATAATTCGACGTTTTACTGCGGAAACAAAATCAATATTTAGCTCCTCCCATAAATGTTAAAGTCTTGTTATGTTTCTCCAGGGTTCTGGCATTTCCCGTTAAAGGGCGAACTCTAAAAATTCACGTAGAATCACCATAAAATATCCAGATATTGCCAACCATAAAACATCTGCAAATCACATGGTGTAAATATAAATTATCTTCTGCTTTTTCTAAACAAATTGTTACTACATAGAAATATAAGAAAATACAACTTAGAAATGTGGCTTTAAAAATTTATTTTAAGTGTAAATTTCCACACATTTCAGAATTTCGCACTTATATAGTAATGGACAGCGATATACGAGGGCTATTTTTTAAATTTCTACTAAAACTAATAAAGAAACATTTTTTTTTCGAACAAACTGTTTTATTGCTTTTCAAAATATTCGCCTTTAAGATTTTTACACGTTTGCATGCGTTCAAACCAATTCTCGAAACATTTTTTCCACTCTGAAGTTGGTATCTCAAAAACATGGTTTTCGAAGGCTTCAACATCTTCTTGCGGTGAAGAAAATCGCTGTCCACGCATTTTTTGTTTGACATTGGGGAACAAAAAAAGTCGTTATGTATCCCATAACGATAAATCAGGTGAATACGGGCAATAAGACATTAAGTCTGTGGGAGAGCTTGCATTGTCATGATGAAGAATGATGCAACGTTTTTGGTTGTTTTTCGTGTCGATAACTTCTGGCAAACAAATTCTTGTATATCATTCAGCATTAACTATTCTCCGATCATCTAAAGGAACAGTTGCGACATGTCCAGTACAACCGAAGAAACAAACGATCATTTTCTTGGAAGTGCTTCATGAACGAACAACTTTTATTCGTTCTGTACTAATATGCTTGCACCTGCAAGTTGCATTGACTTTTAGCTGCTCCTGTACAACTAAAACTAATTTTATTTCATGAGGCAATGAACACAGTGCACTTGTTTGCAAACAGAATCCATTTAGATGACCGACACTCAGATGTACCACATAAAATTCCGTGCCTGGCATTTAACACATGCTCAACTACAAATTACACTTCAATAAATCTACTGAAATTAAAATTAAATCCTGTAATTTGATGGCCACCTTCTGTTATAAACCTCGATACATGAGCAGCGCTTAAAAATTATAAACTTTCGCAAATATTTACTCGCATTTTCATAAAATAAAAATGTACTGTGCTTAAATTAACCTGTTCGCTATTAGCATATTGACAGCTGAGTACTAGAGACGACAGCCATATTGTCTTGGAGCACAGCGCCGCCATCGGTAATGTCACTTCTCAATAATAAACCAGGCTTTAAGAAGAAAAATAATTAAAATTTCCTAAGAATTCTGCTCTGCACATTTTTCAAAATTCCCTCAATATAATACAGAATCATAAACTTCAAAAGCAACGATCTGGTAATATTTGTTGTTATCTGAAACGTGTTTTCAAACAATTTTCAAATACGTGCTCAGTGCACATTTGTAAACACATCTGGTTATCACATTGGAGAATATATTTTTAATAAATATTTCTTTACAATTTTCATGTGCCTTCCAGATGGAAATTTGTAAAATTGTGGTAATTCTAAACCTGGAATTACCACAATTTTATTTACCACCCATAGGACCATCGTGAGAAAAAATTAAAATATTGTCCCATTCTGCAATGAGAAAATGAGAGAATATATCTAATATCGATTGAAAGGCCCTGATAACGATGTTGAATTTGTTTACGTGAATTGTTACATTTATTAATTTTTTATACATAGTATTTAGTAGGCTAATTAGATTTATAGAAAACCGTGTTGCAGAACAAATGTGTTTGATTGTTTTATTTTGTTAATAAAAGCGCGTACAGACTAGAGATGGGTCGTTCATGAACGAACCGGCTCACTGAGCCGGCTCAGTACATTGACCGAAGTGACACGGTTCACCAAATTGAAATGAGCCGGCTCACGGCTCACTGTATAGTTTCAAGTTTCAAGGATCGCTTTTCAAAATATTCGCCTTTAAGATTAATACACTTTTGCATGCGTTCAAACCAATTCTCGAAACATGTTTTCCACTCTGAAGTTGGTATCTCAAAAACATGGTTTTCGAAGGCTTCAATAGCTTCTTGAGGTGATGAAAATCGCTGTCCACGCATTTTTTTGTTTGACATTGGGGAACAAAAAAAAAGCCGAGGGGATAAATCAGGTGAATACGGACAATGAGACATTAATTCGATGTTTTTCTCCTTCAAATAATCAATTGTTTGACGTGCTGTGTGTGAGATTGCATTGTCATGATTAAGAATGATGCGACGTTTGGGAATGATAACTTCTGGCAAACAAATGTTGTATACCATTCAGCATTGACTGTTATCATTTTCTTGGAAGTGCTTCGTGAACGAACAACTTTTGTGGGTTTCGGTTCATCTTGGAAGACCCAAACAGTGGATTGTTGCTTAGTTTCCAATTCATATGAATAAACCCAAGTTTCGCTACCTGTAACGATGTTGTATAAGAATTTTGCAGTGCCTAGGTTAAATTTTTTTAGCATTCCCTTACACCAATCAACACGAGCCTTTTTTGACCTTCGGTCAAATTATGCGGAATCCATCGGGAACAGATCTTTTTCACAGCTAAATATTCATGCAAAATCAAACGTAAGTCACATGCCGATCTTCTTCAATCATTTTGCGCACAGCATCGATATTTTCTTGAATCATAACTGATTTTAGTCGACCTTCACGAGATTCATCACTGACGGACGCACGACCACGACGAAATTCTGCAAACCAATTGTAAACAGTCTTTTCTGATGGTGCTTCATTACCAAAAGTTGAACGAAGCGAATCTATGCATTGTTGTTGAGTTAGGCCTTTACTAAAATCGTAAAAAACCATCCAACGAAAACCTTCACAAGTAATATAAATTTTTCACAAACTTGTTTTTTTTACGCTCACTGTCAACTATTCGGTCAATTTATAAGCTGCCACTGATTTCACAATAACAAATGTCAAATTTTAGGAAATATGGTAATGACACATTTTAATACTGCCATCTAGTGGTCGTACTGTAACAACATAAAAGGTAACCCTCGTATCTATCAGTGCATTAGAACGGCTGAAGGATGATGATGATGATTTAGTAGACATAATCAAGGCTTGGTTAGATCAAATTCATTTTGGATCTGTGATGGCGCATCTACACTGGAGTGACATTGTCACACAACCTTATCCCGAGATAGTGTCATTACACAAACATATATCTACAACGTGATAATATGTTTGTGTAATGACACTATCACGGGATAAGGTTGCGTGACAATGTCACTCCAGTGTAGATGCGCCATCACAGATCTCAAATGATACTTTAAAAGTTATTGACCTCTGCCTAAAAAATATTACAGATTATAACATTTGCAGTTTTTTCTATTCGTTACTCGATTGGAATTTATTATCATTTAGTTCTAATTAATTTGATTTATATAAAAAAGTAATAGAAACAGAAAGCTGTCATCAGATTTATGAATAAAATAACACTAAAATATATTAAAATAAATTTAGTTTTTTTTTTCTATTTTCTTTTCATGTTTTTGTTTCCTAAATTCGCATCACGTTTTCACACTTTTTTCGTTCCATTATGCAAGACCCAACGTATTCGCCATCCATATTTAAAGAGACCAATTTTTAAGCCCAATCTCATGCATTTTTCAAACGTAAATTTTATATCCGGCTTAAGACGATCTTAGTTAATTTAAGTTACATTTTAAATTGATTAATAACACATCTGCACAATAAATTATTGGTAATTAAGAATTTACGCCAAGAGAAAGTGCATTATCTTGATTATTCATCAGTATTTTTACTTTTCAATTACTAAGTTAGGAAAGTTATCATTGGATTTTACACCTTAATTTTATGAATATCTTCAATTTTGGAGCAAAAAATATGTATTTTTGATAAAAATATACTAATAAATACAGTCCAGATACTTTATATTATAGAATAATTTTTTTATAAATATATAAATAAGGATTCGAAGATATATTTATAGGTTACGTTTTTAAATAATATGAAAATCGAAATATCTTTAGTATTTATTTAATTCACACTAATCATTAATATTTTGATTTAGAATGCATAATGGTGTATTGTTTTGCTCCAAATTGTAACCATTACAGCTACGTTCTTAATTGCAAATTTTTTCGTTTTTTGACAGATGAAAATGAAAAACAATAATGGATAAAATAAACATATATTGTTTCTTCAAACCATTTAGATATGGCATACACACTTATTGCTATGTTACTTGCCATAATAACGACTATTAACGTAAAATTTTCAAAATTAACCTGCAAAATAATATTGTTCTGCAAAAATAATGATATATTAAATTATAATGTATAAAATAAGAATTTTAGTAAATAAATATTGACTTGTTTTGATATGAATCATTCACTTACTTTGAAAACTTAATTTATATTTCCAAAATACAATTTAACAAAAGAACAACATGCTAAATTCAAATAAAAGGAATACAACCGCGAGGCGGCAGCACTGAATCCCTTTTTGTGACGTAGTTACTAATATGGTTTATTGTAAAATTCAATTAGAATTTTTTTTTTTAAATCATTCCGGTTACTTAATTTACACACCTCGTTTATATATAGAAGATTAAATACATGTTTTTACCAGTGTTTCTCAACCCAAAACGCACCGCGGACTAGTATATATAATTTTGTAACGTGGACCACGAATGATAATTGTTGGTTCATTTTTTGCAAGAAAACAAATATATTTAAGCCCGGTTTTTCCACCTTCAGATAAAGTCCCAGGTAACTATCTGACAGATAAGGTTATTTATAACTTCATCTGCTGAGTAAATGTCGTCCCTTCTTTCTATACAAATGTATCTATCGGATAGTTATCTAACGGATAATGAGACTGACGTATTGGATTCACTGACTGGTATTGACATTTATTCAGCAGATGAAGTTACAAATAACCTTATCTGTCAGATAGTTACCTGGGACTTTAACTGAAGGTGGAAAGACCGGGCCTTAATGTGCTACTAAATACATTTATTTTATTTGTAAAAAATCACAGAAAGTTTACAGAAAATAAACAAAATATAAATTATTTACATAAAAAATATGCATAAAATTAAAAAAAAACTGCAAAAAAACATATTAACAGTTTGGCGGACCACTAAAATTTTTCTGGGGAGCACTGGTGGTCCGCGGACCACCTGTTGAGAAACACTGCTTTAAACGGCCCCCAAAAGTAATCAGCAAGGCGAAAAAATTGTGCATCCTAAACCTTTTCTTGCCAATAATTCCTTTTAAACTAAATTTATCGAATATTTTATAAATTGTTAATATAAGTTCCTACCAGCATACTGTATCTTAAGAGACGGAAGAGGAGATACTTCTGGTCGCGTGCCGAATCACACCTGCTTACCAAAGACCTCACTCTACATCTCCCGAGACAATGAAACGATTCTGTCCGGCTGCTTATTTACATTACTTCTATAAACACAGAATCGTGTCTACCCACAATGGGATTGTATTTGATGTATAAAATCAGGTCAAATATCCAAAATGGATTTTGTTTATCAACTATCAAATTACATTTAAAATCTTTTTTGTGATTGTTTAAACTTTAACGGTTTATAACAGTTAACCCTTTTTTTAAGGGGTAAATATTAAGATATCCGTAAGTGATGTGTCACTGTCGGTCATCTCATGATTCTACGGTAAACTAATCTACTCTTATCTCAAAAGATTGCGTGTTTATTTACTTAACTCAAATACACCTTCCGGAAGTAAAAGATTTAACAACTCAACTTAAAGAACACGCTATAAACACATAGATCACATATTTAATTTAGAAAATAAAATAAAAATTAATTTAATTACACTGTAGACGTGTAATTAATGATTTTAATCGTTAAAAACAACAAAAATTGCGATAAACAGTTTGAAAAAATTATGCCCATGATGATTTTATCGTTAAGGGGAGGCACAGTAGTATAGTTCTCACAAGTTTAATACAAAACTAACAATCTGAAATAAAATTAGTAACAATCTATACATCAAAAGTCGAATTAAGTTCATCGATGCACTGTTGTTGGGTTAATCCACGTCGAAAGTTGTAAAAAATAATCGCTCGAAAATGTTCACGATTTAATTCCATTTAAAGCCAAGATGATTTTTTCAAGTTACTGTAAACAACACAAATAGCGCTCGTACGTCAAAACGTTCTGAGTACGTATACCGTCAAAATTGTCAAACTTTACGATAGAAGTGTCAATTTCCAGATGGCAGCAATAGTTTAGCGCAATCCCGAATTATAAAAGGCAACCCTCATATATATTTTTAAAATTTTCTCGGAACGATTAGATTTAGCGGAGGACAGACGGTTGATAAACACTGGCATAGATTATTTAATTTGTGCGCTGAATAAGAAGACCACATACGTTACGTACAAAGTTATTTAGATACTCTAAAAATTATTAAAAGACATGATTATTTATTTTATAATTAACTTAATTAAACTTATCCCGTACGAAGGATAGGGTATCTGCTAGTACAGACCTGAGCAAATGGCCGCCTGCGGGCCGGATGTGGCCCGCGAAGCATTTTATAAGTTATCGTGTCCTGCAAAAATATTACTGTCTATCCAATATTCTTACAAATTTTCATTCTTTTCATTTTTTCTTCTTTAAATTGCATAATAAATAAACGTTTTGGTTTAAAAATATTGCTTTTAAAATTTATATAACATCCTTCGTAACAAAAACAATATTTAAAATTAGAAAAAAAAAAAAATTGCGCCGCGATTAAATTTTCATCTGCAATGTGGCCCGACAGACAAAAGATTTGCCCACCCCTGTGCTAGTATGTTATAAAATCTGGCTTGCACAAATTTATATAAATACGTATGGCTCAAATTTCGATAACTATAATTTGAGAATATACTGCTTGTTCAGAGTCTAGCTTTCTTAAAGACAGTAGTTAGTGTATACGCAACCTGGCTGGAAAGACGTGGACAGGTGTCGCAAAATGGACTACGGTACAGCAAAAACTGCGTTCAAAATTACCGCAGCAATACGGGACGATTGTTCAAAATTAATGAGAATATTTTATGCGGGAGACAGGTACGACCGGCAATAAACATACAGATAAAATCAGCAGAAACTAGAATTCAATCAACAGTAAAATCAAAAAAATTGTGAAAAGCAATTAAAGTCACAAAAGATGAAATTTAATATTATGGTATATTTAGGTAAAATTTTCAACATCGAAAAGCTGGCATTTTTGACGGACCACAAATTAGAAAATTAGTGAATGATCCACATTTCACTGTACATATGGATGATATGGAGAAGAATGCATGGCAGTCTTTCGTGGCGCTCATCAAAAATTTTCTTGGGAATAAAAAAGCCGAAAACTATGTGGAGGTCGTTGAAAATTTGATTGAAAATTATCATCCTCTGGGGTGCAACATGAGCGTGAAACTTCATTTTTTAAACAGTCTTTACAAATTTCCTGTCATTCTTGGAGATGTTAGTGATAAACAGGGTGAACGTTTCCATCAGGATTTAAAAGAGATGAAGAGACGTTATCAAGGAAGGTGGGATACTCACATGATGGCTGACTACTGTTGGAGTATTAAAAGAGATCGGGAATGGTGCACTCCAGAAGATCTTACAAACCACCATTTAATCCTTAAATTATTTTGTATTTTTATTTTAACACTCCAATGCATTAAAATGTAATTAAAACTGTTCTCATTTTCTTTCTTTCACTATAAATAAAATTTTAAGAATATTTTCTAATTATTTAGTCTTTATTGTTCGCCAAATTTGTACCAATTACAGTATCGACGTCTAAAATTAAACGATAGAAGCATTATTTGGCCGAATATGTATTTGTTGTAGAGCAAAAATCTGATGTGATACGCAAAAACTGATGTGATATTTGAGTTCAGCAGCACCAAATTAGTAAGAAACAAGTCTTCTGCTTGGTTTATATACGGAACAAGAATAAGGAATAGGAAATAAGAATAGTGCACAAGATGTTAAAACATGGCTGCGCCGTATATCGGTTTATGTAGGAATGAAATTTAACTTAAACATAAGAATAGTTGGTAACATTCAACATTTTTATTCTTATTTCAAGAATAAGACACGATAAGCCTGCGCACAGCAATCAAAATGTCTGCCGTAATAAAGTTTGGTCAACAGATGTTTTTCAGTTGTGATCAGAGGGTTGTAAACAACAATAAAATGTTTTTAACGGTAATAAACGAAATGTTTTAAAAGGTTTTATGAATCAGAACCTGTCAAGTGATAAATGTTAAACACAGGCCAACGCAAGTACGCAGGCGCAGCGACGAAATGTTATGTCCTATATAAACGGTTTAATATTTTTTATTCTTGTGTACTATTCTTATTTCCTATTCCTTATTCTTGTTCCGTATATAAACCAACCATTAGATGTAAGTCAGCAAAAAGTAGGTTGACCAGTGTAATCTTTGATATTCCATTTTAAAAAATATCTTTTATTTTTTCCCTGAGCTCTTCGTATCTGAAGATCGATAAGAGATATTTTATCGACGTTATTTTAGTTTTATTTGCTTTTAATTTTTTGCAAAAGCGAGAATTTTACCTAAAACTGGTAGTGAAAACAAATATTGGGGGAGTTTGATAGATTTTAAGAATAATTTGAAAAGACAGATGGGTAGTTTTCACTTATCACATCTGGATAAGGGGACGAATCATCCCCTTTCAGGAAATAGCAGATGTATCGGAACTTGAACTTTCACTATAAATATAATATTCAGTATTAACTGGTCCATTTTACCTGGTTTTCCCCCTATGTCTGAGGTGTTGTCTGGGTTTGAACTGGGGTCAAGCTCACCTGGTTTCTGATATTCGCCCCTCTAAAACTATTCGCGTGTTTGCATATCATCTGCCTAGATTACATCTGCTGGGAAATTTCATCAAATATGTTAAACTACATTTTTGCACAAATGAATATCAAATATCAATCAAGATTATGATCATATACAAGGAATACGAGATATAAAGGCTACCGAAATAGGTATATCATGGTCACCAAGAGTGAGAAAAAATTGATGTGAAGTGTGAATTTTCACACATTTCAGGGTTTCGCATGTATTTAGTAACTGAATGATGATTATTTGGGATGCCAAAACAAATTTTATGTCAAAATATTTTTTATGAATTTTAATTTGAATGCCTAATACCATTATTTAAGTTTCTAATAATGTGCAATATTTTTTTTATATAGCAAGGTTCATTAAGATTTTGAAAAGTGCGCCTATGGCTTCCATTGATTGCTTAAATCATAAGCCCCGATTTCGTATACATTCAAACATAGAATTAAATTATAATTTCAACACTTCCCACTATTAAATTTCCCATTATTAAATTTACACTTTTAAAAATTAAATACAACATTTATCAAAATATAACTAAAATTTTGACAAAATAATTGAAACAAAATAAAAATGCAAAAAAAAAAAAACTAAAATTAAAATTGACAGGAATCGAACTCTGGTTTGCAAATTACGAAGCGACGACACAACGCTCTACGCTACGAGCGCTTACTTATCTACTGTGTTACATAGCGAATTAAATATTTAACATATTTTAGTTAAAAACACAAAAACTGCGTTATTTTCTGAAAACATAATCTGATCAAAAAATCCTGTTGTACTATTCCGGTTCACACCAATGTACGTTACTTAGAATTTTTTCAGATTTTTAGTTTAAACCATCTGGGCTACAGGGTGTAGGACATTTTTTTTTTTGCACAATTTTGGCAAAAATCGCGTCAAAATAATTTATTTTGCAAAAATAAAATTTTGATCGTTAATCCACGTACTAAGGGCTTTCATTTGATACCCTACTCAGAATTTTAAAAAAATATTTTTTTTTCGATGAGCACATATTTCTATTTTTAGGGGAACATGTTTTTTAGAAGTTTTAGTATTTCTCCTATGTGCGGGTAGAGAGGCATGACAAATTTTATCTCTCTAGGTTTAGCCGTTTGGCTACAATTTTTACCGAACAGACACACAGACAGACGACAAAATGACGGTATAAGGGTTTTTTGGTCATACAGTAATACCCCGTTACTCGACTGCCTCTTAGCTCGGCGTTTTCGCCACTCGACGTAAATGTCGAGAGTGAGAGTCGACGGAAGCATCGCTATCCAACGCGTGATCGAGTAACTATCAAGTGATACATATTTTGGTAAACAAAGCAAAATGAACGCATGGCTAGCAGTTCGCGCCTAGATATCTTGACGACAACAACTCAGATTTAGTGCAGCTATGAACTTTTTGTTTTTTGCTAAAATAAGTGATTTATATTTATAATTATAGGTCCAAAGGATAGAAATGCAAGCATAGCTAAAAGGAAAACATATACTTATGTATATGTATTTTCTTATATGTACATATGATTTCCTTTATTTCTTATGGAGAAATTCGACTCGCCACTCGACGTAATTGCAACTCGACGCTTTTTCAGAACGAATTAACGTCGAGTGGTGGGGTATTACTGTACCTACAAACCCTAAAAACAGATATAACCTCAAATTTTATTAATACGTATACAGTAGTCCAAAGATATTATTAACAGTATGCGCGAATTTATAATGTAGTCTGTATTTTGAACCCACAATCATCTGCTGCTAACTGTACCTAGATCAAATTCGCGTGTTATGGTACGATTGCCGGATGTAGCGGAATTTTAACGTGGGGTGCACGCGACAGAATGGCCAGGACACGCGTCTCAACAATACAGGGATGTTACACATCTGCCCGACTGACGACTACAGACTACAGACTATAGACCGATCGCCCCCCAACTCAAACAATGAAATTTCGATACTGTTATGTGAATAATTGAAAGTGTTGAATGCAATTTAGAGCAGATGGTAAGGATGTTTACTAAATTCACCACCCACTTTAAAAACACGTCTCAACATTTTTATACAATTTAATATTACTACCACTGAGGGTTGATTGTTTTGTTGTATCATCATCATTGTCGCAACAGCCCGATGTGAGACTAGGCCTCCTGTTTCCAGTTTTCGTGACCATATTTTCAATTTCTGTGTACATGGAGGAACAATATGAACAATTACGTTCATTTTTTAGCGCACAGAGAAAGGCACCTACAGTTTATAGCCGGTTGCGAACGGCTAAGCTGAGCCCGTAATTTGTATAAATATTTTTTACACAGTTTATCTGACATAATTTGACATTTGGAGAAGAGCAATTTGGCAGGAATTGGGAGAATATGGGTAACAAATGAATCTTGCACAGAATAGTCCCTGATGGCAAACATTTGTGAAGGCCCTATGCTTAGGGTGACCATTTTCTTAAGAAGGCAATGCGGGACGGAGCAAAACAAAAAAAAGGCCCTCACCTCCCAAATCCAAGTGAGGAGCAAAAAAAAAAGGTCCTCATCTCCCAAATCCAAGTGAAGAGCAAAAAAAAAAGATCCTTCTTTTCTGTTCACGAAAGTTTTTAATAAGATGAAAATTTGGGAGGCGAATTATGGAAAGCTATGCACGGTGTATTTCAATTACTATTTATGTAACATCAAAAATATATACAAATAAGGGTTATTATTCCAACACAACCCTAAATTTCCAATCCTAAGTAACTTTGAAAAAAAGGGACGGTAAAACTTTTAAATCGCCTGACCTGTTCGACATTTCCAGTTCAACCCCACAACAAGTAAGAGGTAGACGATTACAGTAGATATGACTCCTGACGAGAATGACAGAAGACGAAATAGTAAAAAAATACCTTCTTTAGGTCATCACTTGTATTTTAAAAGTGGACTTTTTTTTTAGGTCATCACTTGAGTTTTAGAAGTGAGACCCTTTTTAATAATTTAAATAAGTTCGTCTTCTGAGACCCCCCCCCCAAGAAACATTACTGAGTACGCGTCTAATGAGATACATGCAAAAACCCTAACACGTAATAGTTTGAGATGGAGAACTTATATGAGTAAGGCCAAAAGTCAACCCGCCTGGCAGTTCTCAAAGAAGAATATACACTATTTTTTAATCGTTATCAAAATTACGTGTTAAAAATGTCGGCACTGTAAGGTGCAAAATTAAGAGAACTTCCTGTTTAACATTCATTAGATAAGATTGAAGATTATACTTTAATAGAACCCTTTCACGCGAGCTTCTAACGAAATCAATATTTTTTGCAAATTAAGCTTTTAAAAGGTTAATATGTCAGGGTTGGTTATAAAGACCTTGAAGGGTAAAGTTTCGATATCAATTGCATCAGAAAAAAATTCTGTGAAATCAGGGCTATGGAGTCTGCAATAATAATTCCGAATTCGACCCCAACACCTGAATTTTAAAAGTTTGTAACTCTATAATGGTTGGTTTATATACGGAACAAGAATAAGGAATAGGAAATAAGAATAGTATACAAGATGTTAAAACATGGCTGCGCCGCATATCGGTTTATGTAGGAATGAAATTTAACTTTAACATAAGAAAAGTTGGTAACATTTAACTTTTTATTCCTATTCCAAGAATAAGAGACGATAAGCATGCGCACAACGGTCAAAATGTCGGCCGTAATAAAATTTGTTCAACAGATCTTTTCCAGCTGTGATCAGAAGGTTGGAAACAACAATATAATGTGTGAAACACAAGCAAATAAATTTACAAAATCTTCTGAATCCATATTACTGAACTAGAAATTTTTTTAAAGGTTATATTAAACACAACAACCTGTCATGCGACAACCGTTAAACACAGGCCAACGCAAGTACGCAGGCGCAGCGACGAAATGTTATGTCCGATATAAACGGTTCCATATTTTTTATTCTTGTGTACTATTCTTATTTCCCATTCCATATTCTTGTTCCGTATATAAACCAACCATAACATAAATTTAAATAAATGTTTTTTGACATTTTTGTAGACAATCGAATAAAGATAATTGTTTTTTACGCATCAAGATGATTTTATGATACCCTACTCCAATTTTTTAATAAATATTTCTCCATTAAATACAAATTTGTTTATATTTTTCTGGCGATGGTATCTTTATCCAACGTCACATTTCACCCGCCTTTTGTTGCATACATTTGACGTTAGAACAAGTGAGGTTATACTTTTATTTTGAATTTTACCAAATATTACTATAATAAATATGTTGAAAGCTCTTAGTAGCTGCGCCCAAAGAAAAGCGAGATAATGGTGGGCCTTTAATAGATCTGAAATATGTAAAAGATGTAAGTGTTAATTTTGGTTTATATCTGTGATCTTTTCACTTGAATACTTTTCGAAAAATAATTATTTATTAACGTTGTAGTGAGTTGCTCCAGCATTAGACGTCAGCAAAATTAATAAAAATGCTGTACAGCAATCTAGAGGTGAAGTGGTCAGTCGCTCGAAAAAGAAACGGACACATACTAAATCTATGGTAGAATTAGATAATTGGTTGGGTAAGGTTATTTATGAGATATATTAAATCTTTACGTATTGACACTGAAAATCTTTACGTAGCCACTAATAAATACATTTGGTTTTAGATTCCTGTTGTTTAATTTGAATTTATACGATTCTAATTTTGAAAATTATGAGTGTTGATCATACTATTGTTAAAGATATAAGGATAAATAAGCTGAGATGAATTTCCTTATCGTACTTATTACTAAACGCCGTATTTTGTTTCTTTATTATACTTATTCAAAAAGATTTAGTGGTTTCATTCAAAAGAAAGTGGCTACCTGAGTTCCTTCGGGGTTCTTAGAATAATCTATTTCTATTTATCCTTAACAAGAGGCGTGAGATCTTCTATTTACTTTTCAATAGATCTACATGACTTCTATTTGTGTTACCTTGCAAAATTTGTCGGAAAAAAACGTCTTAATTAAATGAAAAATATAGTTAACTAAGCAAATATTTAACAATATATAATTATTGAAACAAAAAAAGCGATAAAATGTTATCAAGCACAATGAACAATTGTTCGAATGGAGATTTGAAGTTTATGTATTATTTAAGTCATGAATTTACAAATAAAAAAAATCATACATGTCTAAATATAATAGCCTTTTTAAAAACCACAAAGTCACAGACAGGGCCGCCGCGTGTATGTAATCCGCCCGTGTGCAAACATTTATAAGACCGCTTTTTACTAGAATTGAACTAGTTGAATTTTACTAAAATCAACCTAAAATGGTCATAGAAAGCAAAAGTTCATATACACACCAGTTTTGCAAGTGAAAGATCGGAAATTTCTTCGTAAAATGTTTAGTATCTATTATCGTTTTCTTCCGTGATGTTGTTATTGTTTTCCTAATTTTCCTAATACTGCTGTCTTAGATTTTTACTAATATTAGCCCAGTAAAAATAGTGTAATAAACTCTAGTAAATACGATCAATTTAAGTAATTAGGTAAAGTTTAGTTAGTAAAAATCTAGGACAGCTAATTAGGCAAACGATTGTATTTTCCTTTGCATTTTGGTATTCCCCAAGGTTCAGTTCTCGGACCTCTACTATTCTTAATATATGTTAACGACTTTCCTCTCACTGTGACATCGAAATCAATCCTTTAGGCTGACGATACAACATTATTAAATTGCAACCATGATCTAGATTCCCTTATTACGGAAAACGTTTCTCTGGTGAACAATGCAAACTCTTGGTTTTCTAGCAATAAACTAATTTTAAATACAGATAAAACCCAGACCTTGATACTGAGCACCAGAAAACATGATCTTGCAATCCCCCTTTCGTTAAATTTCTTGGTATCCACGTTGATCCTTACCATCGTCGGGATCAGCACGTGGATGTCCTTAGTCGTAAACTGCGATCGACCGCGTATCTAATAAGGAATCTGAAGCATGAAGTCAGCATAGATGTTGTATTAAAAGCCTATTTCTCCCTCTTTCAGTCTAACCTATGGGTTAAAAATCTAGGAACATTCACCTGCAGTCAATAGAATTTTCAGCTTACAACGTAAAGTTGTAAGAATAATTGCCAGTGCTCCTTTTAGAGCGGATTGTCCAGATCTTTTTGTGAAGTTCAAAATAATGTCATTGCCTTCACTATTTATTTATTGTGTCTATTGTTTATACGCAAAAACTTACACAGTTATATCACTTTTAGTGAAACGCACGAGCACAACACGCGTTTTGAAAATAACATCCGTGGTTTTACGGACGTAACCATCTAATTCAATCCGTGGTAAATTTTTGCGTTTAAATAAATCCAGGAATTGTTCAATTACTTTGCTGTGAAATTTTACAATCTTTTACCAGAGACTATTACTACACAGCCACTAGACAAAATCAAACTTAAACTTAAACATTTATTTTTAAATCATCCATTTTATACAATTGATGAGTATAACAACGTTAATTTTGATGAACTTGTATGATTTTGTCTTCTAATATTGTATTGACTGATTGAAAGCAGTTCGTTGTATTTGTTATTTGGTCAATAAAACTATTATTATTATTATGGATCGGATTTTTCCTCATGATGGTGTCTAGCACCATGTTGAAGAACGTAGGTGAAAGTACGTCTCCTTGTCTTAAGCCAATATTACTGTAAATGGCATCAGTCTTGCAGAAAAATAAGTTGCATTTTGGTAAAACAAATCTTTTATGTTAAGTCCCATCGTACAATTTGCAATTGTTTCCTAAAAACTATTAAACAGCGCCAGAGCGGAAGCATTTCAATTGGGCGGATCAGAGTATTTATTAAAGATACGTTAGGACACTTTTTCAGTAATTATATGTTACAAACGGTTTCCACACTTCAAAATACAAAGAATACATTTTATTGTATTCATAATTACAATGGCACGAGGCATATTGTATTTTGTGTCGGTTAAAGTATTCTTTTTTTAAACAAAGAGTAGATTTTTAAATAACACAAGTAATAAACATTATTTAACATACGTTAAAACTTGAGATTTCACTTCTAAGAATATCCAGTGAAAAAAAAAACGGTTAAAAGGAAATAGTAGTTAAGATGTTGAAAGTATGAATCATCAACACCCATTGTACTTAACCTAAGCCCACGTTACTTAATTCTAATTGCATTATTAGACTTCTTCAACAATTATACAAGACATAACCTCACTATAATTATTATCTTAAATAGTAATTGTATCGTCACGACCCTTTAGAGCAGTATTTCTCAACCTTTTTGGCATCACAGATCCCAAGTAATATTTTTAGGGTTTTGTAGGTGACCAAAAAACCCTTATACCGTCATTTTGTCGTCTGTCTGTCTGTCTGTCTGTCTGTATGTCTGTCTGCCTGTTCGGTAAAAATTGTAGCCAAACGGCTAAACCTAGAGAGTTAAAATTTGACATGCTTATACAACTCTTTGACCCGCATATAGGAAAAATACTAAAACATCTAAAAAACACATCCCCCTAAAAATATAAACAAAAATGTGCTCATCGAAAACAAAAATATTTTTTTTTAATTCTGAGTATGGTATCAAATGAAAGCCCTTAGTACGTGGATTAACGATCAAATTTTTATTTTTGCAAAATAAATTATTTTGATGCGATTTTTGCCAAAATTGTGCAAAAAAAATATTGTCCCACACCCTATAGCCCAGATGTTTTAAACTAAAAATTCTATGTAATGTATATTGGTGTGAACCGAAATAGTACAACAGCAATTTTTGATCAGATTATGTTTTCGGAAAATAACGCATTTTTTGTGGTTTTTGGTTCACAAAGTACAAAAGTTATACCAATGTAAGACACCCACTTGCATGACGTACGATAGCGCAGTGGTTAGAGCACTGGTGTCGTAAGCTAAAATTCGCTGGAACGAAGGGTTTCGAGTACGGAGTGAATGTTATTTTTTCTGTTTTTTTTTTTTTGCATTTTTATTATGTTGAAATTATTTTGTCAAAATTCTAGCTATATTTTGACAAATGTTGTATTTAATTTTTAAGAGCGTAAATTTAATAACCAGTCTTATTATATGATTAACAGACGATAAATTATTTTAAAAATATCGTTCATTTTGCCGTGATTACTACAAAGTAAAATTTGTCCTACACACTCAGCATGCCGCCTTCACTTATTATATACCTGCGAAACCCTGAAATGTGTGAATATTTACACTTCACATCAATTTTTTGAAGTTGGCGGAACCCAATTCATTGGGTATATGAGTGCGTTTTGTTGTGCCAATTCTGGTTTCGGTTTAATCAGAATACGCGTTTTGTTAGGACAATATTCTCGTTCTATTGAATGAAATGTAATATTTGAATGCAGTTGTTTTCATTTGGTTTTTATATGTATTAGAATTAAATCTTGGTATTACTGCTTCAAAATAATTTTCACTTTTGGGTATATTCTCATTTTGTGTCCTAAAATAAATGCCTATATAATTTTAATATAGTATTGTTAAATCTAAACTTAAAATGGATGTAAAATTCAATTATTCGTTCTAAAACATTACATTCTAAAATGTTTGGAAAGGTTTCCTCTTATACATTTATTATTTAGATCAGGGGTCCCCAAACTTTTTTGACCGTCGACCCCCAGAATAGTTTTTCGATTTCGTATCGACCCCCTCTATTTTACAATTACGTTATTATAATAGAGCAAACAAAAAATACGCTTATGTGATTTCTTATATTGTTTATTGTACAGTTTTTATTTATATTACATTTATCTAATATAATTAGATCTAATTTCATTACAATAATATTATTATTAAATAAAATTGCTTATCAGTGTCAATGTGACGGATGTGGTTGGTGATTATTTGCAAGATTAGCAATGTCGGGTTCAAAATTAGTTAATTTCAGCCTCAAATCGCCACGGAATTCTACATCTAACTTGTTTCTCTGTTTTGTCAGGATGGAATTAGCATGGCTAAAACCAGCCTCAACCACTGTGTAGCTACACAGTTATATATTAAAATTATACTAGTAATTTTTAACTTTTTTCCATAGACCCCCAATCGAAAAAATTAGAGTAGAAAGGATAACTGATAAGGGAATAGGAGTAGGTCAATGAACTGCATGATTATAAAAACATAAACAATGTTGCTATGGAAATTACACAAAAATTCAAATAATTAGAGCAAAGTTCATATAACTAGGTTATGTTTACATACAGGTTGAAAGGTAAACAAAAAGATTTTACTATTTGTAATTCGTAAATCTTTGTAAAAATAAATTACGTATATATTTTTCAAAGTCGACAGTAGAATAGATGACACAATTACATGTGAACTAAATGATGCTTAAGAATGTTAAGAGGTACCATCAAAAGGTCACAAAGATGACCCCAAGTTACATTCAATTGACCTTTGACACTAAGGAGGTGGAAATGAATAATTGTAAAACATCCACACACAACTCAACAAATAATACAAAAGTTTACATTATGACTATAATTTATGTCAGACAAAAAAATGTAAAGAATTTGTTTTATTTATTTAAGAAGTGAACCAAGCAAATACATTACAGTGATAATTCAATAAAAACGTTAAAAGATAAGAAAATAAAATTTACAAAGTTCATTCGTGAGTAGGCAACCCACCAGACAAATGTGTATCGCGTGTAGCATACACAAACGATCTTACCTTACCTGTTTACTAATTATGTTAATTCATGATAATAACCGGTTGATTTAAATCAAAAAAATAATAGTGCGCATTTAGTTTTACACCAATTTATTAAATTACAGTATTTAAATTAAATGTTATTGCAAATATATTTATAAATAAACATACTCCTAACCTAAAAATACGTGAATGACAATCAGTTAAATAATTAACTTACCAACAGTACCACTTGTTGTTTGCCCCATCTTGTTGATATAGTTTTTTTTATTAATAAAAATCAATTGTTTTTGTCTATTCTAAAATTTATTGCACACATAGTGTTTGTCATAACAATAAAAACACTTATGGTTTCATAGCGATTGTCTGTTAAAATTTTAAAAGAAACACAAACAACAATACAATATCACATCTAAAAACTAATTTTAGTCACATTTTTATTTGTTTGACACATAGGTATAATCATTTGAATGAAGTCAGCTGACAATTCAAAATTACTCGCGATGCTAGCTTCGTTTTTATCGTGGGAGAGGAATTCGAAGAATGTGCGGGAACCTTATAGGATAAACGTAGGTCATTTCTTAGAAACACCTACTGGTTATAATAAAAAAACAACGAAATAAACATCAACACTGAAATTTGTGCGTTTATTTTTTTCTAACACAATAAATATTTAATAAAATAAATAGATACACAACAAATTCACACATAATAAGTTAAAATCTTGCTCTAAAACTGTTTGGATATAGTTGTCGATGACGAAATTCTTGTCCACCGATTGTTTCGTTCATCGATTGTATCTTTGTGACTTTTTCCGGTGCTGTTGGTTTGACATCTACGATCTTAGAACCCTTACGATACTTATACCACCAATATTCAAAGGCTAAAGTAATACATGCTAAACCAATTCCTACAAATATAACAATAAAAACACCACCTATATTTTGAATACTTATACCATCCGATTGGTCTTCTTGTTTTTCACATTTCTTTGCTTCGGGATTACCAGACCACCATTTTTCTTTTAATCTTTCCAACTGTCGCTTGTTTAGAAGTTGAAGAATACTAAAATATAATTCAAACATTTTAACAATTATATTTAAAATATAAATACCATTTTTTTTTTTTTTTTTGTATACTGACAAATTTGACAGTGGGAAATCTAAAAAATATATTTAAAGCGCCCTCTCATATGTATTTTTTAAAATATAGTCATATTCTGTCAGTTTTTTTGAATTTATACAAAAACGGTAAACCATAGCTTGTAATGGAGATTATTTTTGAGTTCTACGACTCAAAATACATAAGTATGCAGATTTTGAAGCAAATCGGAGAGAAAAAATTTTTGCTCTGAAATCGTAAGGGGTACCCCCTACGATTTTTTCGATTTTTGGCCATTTTCAAAGGTTTTGTTTGACGATTTGTATTTATTGTAAAAGATGGGTTATTAAAGCCCCAATTTTTTTCTAGACTCAACAATATACGTAGATTTCAAAAATTCAAACCGCAATTCTCTATATTTTATTGTTCTAAATTTAGGATTTTTTGAAAATTCAAAAAAAATAGTGAAAAAATTAAAATTTCGCAAAAAAATTTTTTGTTTGGGAATTGCTTCAAAATAAGTCCTAAGGCTCTTAAGGACCTTAGGATTTCAAAATTTTTAACCGCAGGCCTACATCTCTTGTAGATTTTAAGATACGGTCTTTCGAAAATGAAATATTTACAAATGTTCAAAAATACACAGATCAAAAAGGCCTTAACAAAAGAGGGCCTTATTTTTTATGAAGGTAGTAAAAAGTCTGAAGATTTCAAAAATTCAAACCCCAGGTCCCTATGTTTTATTGTTTTTAAGTTAGGATTTTTTAAAATTAAAAAAAAAAAATTAAATTAAAAAATTTCACAAAAACATTTTTTGTTTGGGGATTATTTTATAATATGTCCTGAGGCCCTTTAGGACCTCGGAATTTCAAAAATTCCAACCGCAGGTCCTGATCTTATGTAGTTTTTGAGTTACCGTCTTAATATAAATAAAAAAGTTTATTTTTCTAAAAAAAAAATTCTAATATTTGAGATCTAAAATTAATTTTTTAAATTTATCCAATTAAACCTGAAAAACCCTGTACACCAAAAAAAAAACTACATAGTACCAGTTTTCAGCTAGATTAATATACATTACTTACGCATTATTAAATTGATCTTTTAACGGTGAACCTTGCTGAACTGCAATTGCGTAAGGTTTCCTAGAAAATTCCTCTCCAACCATTTGTAAATCGCAGTTAGATTGAACCAAATATTTAATATCCGTAGCATCACCTAAGTAAGCAAATCCCTCGCTTGAAGACTTCGAAGCTCTTACTTGTTTCAAAGCAGTCTCTTCATCGGGTGGTAAACCTGCTTCTTTCATCGCTTGCCACATCTTGGTATATTTATCACTAACCGGATAATCCCAAACTGCTAATTTTGCTCTTTCGACATCAGAAAGACTATCGTTCAAACTCATATCTTTCCAAATCCTAAAAATTCATTTCTTAAATAGAAATTTCAATAACTAACATGCAGCCAGTGTTGCAATGTATATAGTTACAATTTTGTAATTAATTTTTTGACGTCTAGAAACTCATAAAATCAGATCTAGGTGACCATGGTTGAACGTTACGAAAAAACGTTGTTTCCACGTGCCACAATAAGCGATTAGGAATAGGGGTAGTGGCGGAGTTTTGGGGCCAATCTGCTGCGCCGGGCGAACTTCAAATCAATATGGGGACCCCCCCCAAGCTGGTTAATGGCGAAATTTCGCTTATCACGGCTGTCTCCGTGACGTAACCCACGTGATCAAAGAAACGTGCCTATACATGATTCTTATTCGATTCATACTGGAATTTTTAAAACAACTTACTCATAAAATTTGCCCTCAATATCCGACATTCTTTGGAAATATGTCATAGCAGCTGATCCATTTATTGGAGCATAGGATATTTTATATTGTTTCGATAAATCATCCAATGATTCTATCGGCGTATCCAATCGAGAAACAGTTAAGAAAGCAGCTAAGTTAGCTGTGTATGAAGCAATTATAATGAATCCAAACAGCCACCAGGTTGCAGCTACAAGTCTTCCAGAGAGGTTTTTAGGTGCTTCACCACCTCCTTGTGGTGTTAAAGAAGTCATACAAAACCACAAACACTCTTTTAAATTAAATTCTCGTTTTTCTTCATCGTCTTTATATTTTTCTCGATTGTTTTGGTAACTGTATGGACTCCAACGATCAAATACCCACATTAGAAAACTAAAAAAAATATATGAACAAAATAATTATCATATGAAATGTGAATTTTCAAATATTCCAGGAATTCGTTTGTAATTGAAAGAGGCCAAATGGGAGTCTGAGATAATATTAATTGCAAAAATACTTTAAATACTGCGATTTTTAATAATTATATATTTGAAACAAATTTAAGTTATAACTGTATTTCAAATGTAATATGTTACCTTGTAAAGAAATAAGCTGCTAAAATACAGAGCCATACATCATTTTCTAAAACAGTTAAAAATTTAAATAACGAAGTAGGAGTTTTCGGTAGTTTCATTAATATCGTAATTCCAACTAGATCGTAGTAAGGAACAGTAAAATCTATTACGTTCTCTCTTTCAGCCATTACAGACATCGAACCCAATCCGATATCTGCTTTTTTATCAATAAGTTCACGAACAACACCATTCCATTCTCCGTATTCATCCATATTTCCAAATTTCTTATCAGTAACTTCTCGGATATCATAATCAAAGTTAAGTAACTTTGCTATTTCATCGATTAGATCGATACAGTATCCACGGAATCCTTTCGGAGCTGATGGGTCTACGTATATAAAAGGTTTTTGCTAAAAAATAATCGTAAGACAATAATTTATTTAGTTTTTTACTTTATGGACAACTTACTTCAACCGTAACTACTCGGTAAACTTTATCGGCTGTGTAGTTTCTCATAACTTTAGGATTAATTAAAGACAGATTATTATTTAATCCTGCTTTCCATTGCCCCAAAACAATTGATTTATCGGATGCACTATCTCTTACACTTACTGCGTAAATCTGCATGTTAAATTCCATCATACTTTCACCATTTTGGGCCACTTTCATGGTACCGTAGGTCGGCTTTTCAGTCACATCCTAAAATTGTCATAATTTAAAAAATATTTAGTACGTCACTGATATGTTACCTTGGTGAAATACTTTTTTAGATTCATTCCAGCTCGTGGTGGAGTATTTTTCCCGTCATAGTCGTCGCATGAAATGTATTGCATATCTTTAGGCCAACCACCATCGGCAATCATGTTTCTAAAAAAAAAATTGATGTGAACTGGAATTTTCACACATTTCAGGATTCGCAGGTATATAATAAATGAAGGCGGCATGCTGAGTGTGTAGGACAAATTTTGCTTTGTAGTAATCACGGCAAAATGAACAATATTTTTAAAATAATTTATTATCTGTTACGACTAATGTTAAACTAATACGAAAAAATACGCTATCGAATAGGTATAAAAAATATGTATAATCCCATTTGAAAAAATATAACTTTGTACTCTAACTTGAGAACCACTGGTTTAATTTTTTTTTCTCTCTATGCAGATGTCCTCCTTTAACTGATCCATAAATAAGGGAGTTATGGATATTTTACAACTTTGGGGGCCTCAGGAGGCCCCCGTGCTTCATACAATTTAATTTCGTGCACCTACGTTTAAAGATTACCTAATTCTACACCTCTATGCTAAGTCTCAACGATATCGGCCCATAAATAAGCGAGTAATGGATGTTTTTTAACTTTGGGGGCCTCCTGAGGCCCCTGTGCTTCATATATCCCGTTTTCGTGTAGCTATGTTTAAAGATTACCTAATTCTACACCTCTGTGCAAAATCTCAACGATATCGGCCCATAAATAAGCGAGTAATGGCCGTGCTCTACTTTCGGCCGAAACTGGAGCAGAATTTTTTATCAAAGTCCGAATTTGGCACTTTTAAGGGTACAGGCAGAAGCATCTTCAAGTCCTGATTCCAGAAGTGTGATGTTTTTTAAAATCGGTTCATAAATAAGGAAGTTATAGCGATTTGAACTAGTTTCAGTCTTAATCCGCGACCTAGACCGCGGATTAAATGAAAACTAGTTCAAATGGCTATAACTTTCTTATTTATGAACCGATATCCAAAAACATCACACTTCTGGAATCAGGACATTAAGGTGCTTCTGTCTGTACCTTTAAAAGTGCCAAATTCGGACTTTGACAAAAAATTCTGCTCCAGTTTCGGCCTAAAGTGGAGCACGGCTATTACTCGCTTATTTATGGGCCGATATCGTTGAGATTTTGCACAGAGGTGTAGAATTAGGTAATCTTTAAACATAGCTGCACGAAAACGGGATATATGAAGCACAGGGGCCTCACGAGGCCCCCAAAGTTAAAAAATATCCATAACTCGCTTATTTAATAAGTATATTTTATTCAAATTTATTTCGAGGTCACAAAATTACTTCTGTGATGTAGAGAGATGTTAAAAATGTAAAAAAAATGCTCCAGTTTCGACCGTAAGTGGATCAGAACCATAACTCGCTTATTTATGGGCTGATATCGCTATGATTTGGCATAGAGGTGTGGAATTCAGATATCTTCAAACGTAGGTGCACGAAAATTTAATTTATAGAGAACAGGGGCCTCAGGAGGTCTCCTATGACTTTGTTCTATAGTATTTTTTTGTAACTATAATAATAAAACTAATATTGGCAGTGGTCGGCAGCTGTTACATCCTGTATATATGCAAAAACATCAATACCGAAATCCTTCTGAGCGTCTCGCGAATATTGACGAAAATGTGGAAGATATCACTCACCTCAACAACACTCGACTGCCACGCTCAAAAGTGTGAATTCAAAGATATGTGTAGAAAATGAAGGCGAAGCTTAGACTTTCTCTACTATGAATAGATTAGTTTAAAACCACGCTACCAGATGGATACATCTCTCGATGCTTATAAATACCAGTATTTCATATAGTGTTTCGGTGTGGGCCAAAGAATTGGTGCTAAATATTAATTAATTTTCATAAATAAGGGCTCATTTTAAAGATAAAAGTACAATCTATAGGATTCTAGCTATTGAATTTGCTGTTGTTATTGATTTACGGAGTAACAGTGATGTGAAATTAGACAAAGTTTAGGACATTGTAAGACTGAAAATTAAAAATAAAACCAAATTTTAACTCTCAAATCCAACGGAGCCAATCTTTATCTTCAAATTAAAAAAAAAATCAAATTGATCCGACAACATTTGGTTCTAATTCTTTGGCCCTTCCAAATGCACGTTTCCATTACGCGTAAAGTGGGAAACAGAATGCACCGAGTTCTACGACGCGTTAACGGCGTACGTACGGCGCCATCTGTCAGAAGAAAGTTAAAACCAAGCTGTCGTACGCAAGTGCACAGAATGAACAACGTCCTCCGGCATTCGAACGCCATTGATACTGAATGTTCGTCAACTTCCAACTTTTGACGCCGTTGAACGTTGACGCAGAACACCTAACCTCAGTTTTTACTGAATGGTAAAGTGTTTGTATGTATAAATAACTTGCATACAACATAAATAACATCACACACAAGTCTTCATCATCCATTATACTTTTAATAAAAGAAAGCGCACGTATAAACACAGATATAGGTTGTCAAGTGACACTTGACGGCGTTAAAAATTATTGCATTGTGTGCAGGCGAAAATTCTCAACGGCGCTACGCAACGCTGTCGCAAATGACGCCGCGCTGACGGCGTAGCGCGCTGTGCATTCTGTTCCAGGCTTAACCCTTAAGATTTTTAAATGACTTACTTGACAGCTAGAGCAGTATACAAAGCTAAATCAAAATAAAATGCCGCTGCAATCTCTGGTTCAGCATTCAACTGATACGATGTCCGAATCAATCCCATTCTATCCTGGTTCGCTGGGTCACTAAGCGGACGAACAAACATTATAGTTGCATTCTTGCAATTACATTTCAAATCTGTTTTATCTTGAGTTATAGCATGCCAAGCGAATTTTCTCCCAAAAAACTGGATAGCATTAGCGCTATCTAAAACGCTTTTAATTGTATTAGTGCTACCAAGGACAAAGAAATTTACTATATCCAACTGACGAAGTTTTGTCAATTGTTGCTTGATATCTATATCGTCAACTGGAGCAATTACATGCCTTGTTGCCACATTTTGCAATAAAGATTTATACTTGTGATCCATAACTAAAAATTTAAATCAAATTAATACTTATAGTCGCAAATTAATATAGTACTAAAATCGATAATACTCTGTTTTTAAGAGTGACTACCCTTTAGTTGAGTGACTTGATGATATAAATAAAATTCATTCGACTGTTTGAGCTGACATTTTTTTTTTTTTTTTTAGAGTGGTTTAATTTCAACTATTGGAGAAGCTAAATCAGAAATTAGAGGAAAAACATCCAAATTTATTTAACCGAAAAAGAATAATTTTTCACCATGACAATGAGTGCGTTTTGTTGTGCCAATTCTGGTTTCGGTTTAATCAGAATACGCGTTTTGTTGCGACTGTATTCTCATTCTATTCATTCTACTCATTCGATGACTCGAGGTCGAACGACTGGAATGAATGAATGTGGTGGGGATGAAAAGTAATATTTGAATGCAGTTGTTTTCATTTGGTTTTTAAATGTTCTAGTACATTTAAAAAAATTTAATTTTGGTATTACAGCTTCAAAATAATTTTCACTTTTAGGTATTTTCTCATTTTGTGTCCTAACATAAATATATACCTATATGATTTTAATACAGTATTGATAAATCTAAAAATATATGTACAATTCAATTAATCGTTCTAAAACATTACGTTCTAGAATATTTGCTTCAATTATAAACTTTTCTTATTCTGCATTTATTATTTAGTTTATCCATTTAGCTGAAATATGTTCGATATTTGTTCTACAACCATATGACTTAACCTCCATGCAAATGTCATTTCATGTTTATTTACTTCACGAACGAAATTGTCGTTTTCTTGCGCATCAATTCTAGTAATTCTAACCAGCCCCCAACAAAACGCACCCATTGTGCAGACAGCTCTGGGGTCGACTCAGTCTCAAATATTTAATACTTATAAATGTGTACTTGTTCATTCAGGGATAATAGGACCGATTGAAACGTCACACTGATCACGTGGCTTTCATATCTATGAAAAACTTACCAAAAGAGTTATCAAAAAGTATAGCTGCATTAGAAATATTTTGATTCAATACAATCATTCTAACTATTTCTGGAATTACGTCAGCTGGAGGCATAATTTGCACCAGATAATTCTGTTGTTCCTCATTAATATTCCTCCATTGTCGTAAGTCACCAGCTTGACCAAAAGAAGCACTGATTGTCGGGAGACCAAGAGCAGAGGTAAAGGATTTTACGGTTTCCGAAGCCAATCCAGTCATTGTAGCATCCAAAATCACATTTGGCGGAGATTTTGAATCGAGAGATGATACATAAGTCTTACACACTAGAAAATAAATTAGTAATTATAACTGTAATCAGAGCCGGCTGTAGGGGAGTGCAGGGTGTGCAAGAAAACGGCCCCACAGATTTTATTTTATATGTATTTTTAACAATGAGTTTTTTCGGTTCCACCTTTGCACATAGTCCTGCAAACCCGCAAAGATTCCAAAAGAGGATCGATAATCCAGTATAAGTCAATTTGTAATTATTACTATTACAGTGAAACCTCGATACAACGGACCTCGATACAACGGACTTCGAATATAACGGACAGCTTCACGTAAACTTCACGTGACTGCACACTCGGAGAATCACCCGAGTTGCGGGCGGGAATTCGCAATTTTAGAAAGTTAATAATTAAGGAACAACAAACTTCAAAAATCCAAACAAAATTTGATACATTTTTCAGAATAGTGTCACCGAAACCAGGAAGTTCAAACATTGACGACTCTCATCAACGGGCGTATAGTGACATATCATCTGAAGACGAATAAAGTCCAATTTTAAAGTGTAATTAGAATGTAAACTTTCGTTTATAATATATTTCTATTTGATAGTTAATAAATAGCTTATTCAGAAAATTTATTTTTATATAACGGACATTCGGCTATATCGGACACCCCCTCGCCCGCATTGGTCCGTTATATCGAAGTTCCACTGTAGCTTTTAGTTAGTACTTAAAGCTTTTGAATTGACAACTCAATTTCCTTTGTGTAACTAAATTAGAACAATCAAAACTGAAATAAATATTCTATTATCATTACTTACAGTTCTCCAAAAGTCCTTTAGCATCAGTTCTGTTTCCTATAACCCTTTGCAGTTCGACCTGGACTCCCAATTTTGGATTTTTATTAATGTAAATAATGGCTGTATCAATTGCCCTGTCAGCTACACTATTCCCTTCCTCATTTACGTACACTAAAATTAAAAATTAATATTAATAAAAAACATGCACAGTAATAATTTTCTCCTTCGTCCTATTAGGGACTAGAACTCGAATATTTGTGTGTCAAAAATTAACAAAAGTCAAAGAATCATCATCAATAAATTGTGCTGTCGCGCCAGTCATAAAATAAATGGTATCATTATTGGCACGATAGCCCGAGTTGAGCCTAGGCCTCCTATTTCCAGGTTTCATGACCATGTTTTCAATCTATGTACATTCAATGTGTACTTGTAAATGCGTACAAAAACAAATTAAATTGGGAATTTACAGGAATATATATTTGTTTAATGTTTGATTAAACAAAATTAGGATCAAATTTAAACTTAATCTATTTGAAACATTAAATAATCTCCTTATTTTTTAAGGTGTGTCAGACTGAAGTTCTGAACAAAAAAGATCGAAGTATACGCCTGTTGGATGACGCAGTCGGAATCGGACGTTGCTGCACGTAAGCATTAGATAGTTTTTTTTTTTATTTGGCGCACAGCAACGAATTGCGCCTTGGGCGTAACCGAAAAACGTGTATACGTTAGGCAAAAAAAAAGGAATTGTAATTAAAACCGGGCGTAAGAGCAACTGGACATAAAGGAAGGTTTCTAACAGACGTAGAAGTAGAACAAAGAAGCAAAATGTAGAACGCAAATTTTGTTGCTTTGGTTTCCAATAAACTTAATATCCTGTCAAAACTCTTCAAGTTAACTTCTTCGTAAAAAAGATTCTTAAAAAGTATCAAATAACTTGTATTCACTAGATAATATGGACGATGATTTAGCAATAATAACAATTTTTATTGCTAGGAGCTTAGCCGGGCCTCCGCCCGGCCTGCGCTCCTACGTGAGCAGGGGGCCTTTGTACGTGGTCAAGGAAGTAACGCACCGCGGGCACGCCCGTGGATCTCATTTTTATTGTTAGAGTACGTTCAAGTTAACTTCATGCCAGGCGAATATTACCAGTCACTTGCGCAGAAACCAAATTTCGTCCATTACATTACCAACAACTAGCTTAACACATTTCAGTAGCGTAACTTACTTTGATTTGTATTTGACTACGCGTATTGTGCGATGTTGTTTGTTTATTTCCGTTATTTTTATTTATTTCTCGTACGTTTCAAGGTATACCGTGTACTAAAATGAGTAAAAATGTATTTGAAATACATGATTTTGTTTGTTTGGTTTCCACAACAATTGTTTAAAACCCTAATGTACGTCAATGTGATCAGCTGGTTTCTCACGCAGAATTGGTGACGTAATTTATGATACCCTGACATGAAGTTAAGATGAACGTACTCTACTATTTTGCTAATTATTCGCAAAAAAAACATTATAAAGCACGATGGTGGGCTAGATCAACTTTGCAATGACAAAAAGTATTTATATACTCAATAGGAAAATACAACTTGACCTACAACTTATAGTAGGTCAAGTGTAATTCTTTATATCTAAAACTACCGATCGGGTTGCGTGCGAAGCGCGAGGGAGGAGGGTTAAAATAAAAAAAGAAGAATTTAAATCATTTATTTATTTAGAGAATAAAATAAACAATGTAAACGGTTCAGTCATTTAACATTTGAGACGGATTCATGTAGCAACAAAAATCAATACTAATCACAATTGATATAAAAATTTGTAAAAAAATACCTTTTACATATATAGATATAATAAATAATATAAAGTTATAATAATTCAATGTCTAAATGGATCACGTCAATTTGTAGCAACGGAAATCGAAAACGATTACAATAAATATAATAAATAGAAATAATTATAACAAAGCTATAGAAATAGTGTATAGATATGCAATAATTTATTTTCCACGGTAGACGCAAACATTTCTATTCCTGGATCGTAATACGAAGTCTTTAGGTACAGGCTTGTAGGTAGGGTGACCATTCGTCCCGCATTTTAACATTTTGTCCCGCATTTTGGATTTGGGAGGTGAGGACCTTTTTTTTGCTCTTCTCTTGGATTTGGGAGATGAAGACCTTTTTTTTTGCTCTTCACTTGGATTTTGGGAGATGAGGACCTTTTTTTTGCTCTTCACTTGGATTTGGGAGGTGAAGACCTTTTTTTTTGCTCTTCACTTGGATTTTGGGAGATGAGGACCTTTTTTTTTGCACTTCACTTGGATTTTGGGAGATGAGGACCATTTTTTTTTTACTCTTCACTTGGATTTTGGGAGATGAGGACCTTTTTTTTTGCACTTCACTTGGATTTTGGGAGATGAGGACCTTTTTTTTTGCTTTTCACTTGGATTTGGGAGGTGAAGACCTTTTTTTTTTACTCTTCACTTGGATTTTGGGAGATGAGGACCTTTTTTTTTTGCACTTCACTTGGATTTTGGGAGATGAGGACCTTTTTTTTTGCTCTTCACTTGGATTTGGGAGG
This sequence comes from Liopterus haemorrhoidalis, assembly GCA_963971575.1. Classification (NCBI taxonomy): domain Eukaryota; kingdom Metazoa; phylum Arthropoda; class Insecta; order Coleoptera; family Dytiscidae; genus Liopterus; species Liopterus haemorrhoidalis. The sequence goes on along the minus strand of OZ020622.1, from coordinate 6,023,208 downwards.
TGAAGACCTTTTTTTTGCTCTTCACTTGGATTTTGGGAGATGAGGACCTTTTTTTTGCTCCGTCCCGCATTGCCTTCTTAAGAAAATGGTCACCCTAGGCTTCGGAACAGTGGCGAATTAAGTTGCTTGGGGGCCCTGGGCGGTAAAATTAAAATGGGCCCTCTAATATTTTAAATAGAATGGAATTATTTGTATATAGACTTCGTTAGGCCCCCGGCTTCGTGGGCCCCGGGCGGCCGCCCAGTCCGCCCACCGCTTAATTCGCCTCTGGGCTAGAATCAGAAATCACTTAGACATACATACAACTTGGCCAATTTTCTTTTAGAATGTCATTTCTAGTTTTATTATTTCTAATACTTTTGATTTTATTCAATTTTCATTTATTCTATTTCCTGGAACGGCTGCGGAGTCCCTGAGAAGTGCACGCGGAGCAGTAAGGGCTCTGCGGAGCACATGTTGGGAACCGCTGATATAGATGATAGATAAGACGTAAGTATTAGTTTATAGATTAAAAAAAGGGGCAGGCTAACATTTCATCGGTTCTGAGTCTTTTTGCGGACTGTCTTTTTTTTACTTTTTTGCCGAAAATGTCAAAATTTTAGACCATAACTCAAAACTGATCATATATTTGTGATCTAATGCAAAAATATATAAGTATACCAATTTTCGAACAAAAATAAAAAAAAAATCTTCCAAAATTTTGATTTTGAAAATCAAAATTTTTTTGCCTCCGACTTGAGCCAAAATATAGTTTTATGCTAATTTAGGGGTGAGGATTATGAAAAAAATATTTAAAAAATTCATGCTTTCCTAGTTTTTGACTTAGAGCTGATTTAGGTCAGTTTTTTGCCCATAATTCCGAAGCTTTTGCCCAAACTTCAAAATGGACCAAATATTCTTGATCTCTGACCAAAAATACATATTTGTACCAATTTTCAATAAAATTGGAGACAAAAATTTTTTACTTCAAAATCACGATTTTTTTAAGGTCTACCCCTTACGATTTTTTCGATTTTTGGCCATTTTCAAGGATTTTGGATTACTGCCCCTACAAAACTTAATAATATGTTTATTTAATCCCAATTTTTTTCTTAGACTTAACAGTGTAGTAGAATTTTTAAATTTCAAGCCGCATATTTATATCCCTAACCATTTTTTAGTTAGCAATTTTCAAAACTTTCAAAAAAATTTTAAAAAAATGAAAAAACTTCAAAAAAAAAATTCTTTCAAAATCTGGTTATAAGTAAATTAGTACCTCAAGATTTCAAAAATTTCAACCGCAGGTCTTTATTGCATTTCGTTTTTGAGATATATACATGCGAAGATGAATATTTCTATAAATCACGCCATATTAAAATTTGTCATAATTTTAAAATACGCAAAACGAGTAAGGCCACTAATTTTTTCTAGACTTAATAAACTACAAGGAATCCAAAAATTCTAGCGTCATGTTGTTTTCTCTAACCGTTTTCGAGTTGTGATTTTTTTAAACTCACAATTTTCACAGATTATGTAAATTATGCCATAAAAAAAATTGTCCCAATCTCAAAACGCATTAAACGATTAAAGCCCCAATTTTTTTCTAGACTAAATAAACTACAAGGACTCCAAAAATTTCAACCGCTGGTCTCTATCTCTAACCATTTTTGAGTTACGATTTTTTTTATTTTACAATTTTCACAAATAAAAATGGGCCCTCTATTATTTTAAATAGAATTCGCTTAAACTTAATTCGCCTCTGCTTCGGAATTATCTTCAGTGAGTAATTTGGTGTATGGATTTATAATATACTAGCTGCGATGCCCGTTGTCGCACCCAAACTTCATTTCTCCCGTTATGTCTCTACGTACCGTGGCAATCACACACTGTTTAGGTAAATATGTGAATCTCAGGCAGAGCATCTAAATGTTTGTTCATAAAAATTATGGAGTTTTCAGGCATAAAAAAGAGGCTTCAGCCTGCGGAAAGATTTTCTGAACACAATAGTTACAGAGTTTTAAGCATTTATGTTTTAGGGAATTATTACCATACGATTTTACACATTTTGTTTGATTTTAAATATTTAAAAAAATTCAGGGACCCTGAGGATCATAAAAATAGGCTTATCGTACCGATGCTATGAACACGCACTTTTTTGTAGCCATTCTTTAGTTTTGAAGGAACAGACATACATACGTACATGCATGCAGACACTCAAAAGTTGTTGAACTCATTTGTTGACCTTATTTCTTTGTAAATTATTGAAAAAAATAACAATTAAAAATCCGATTAGTTCTAGCTGTTGAATTTTTTATTAAACGATTAAATATGTATTGTTAATTTGAAAATAAAATCGAAAGTAGATCTATTAATAAGAAAAGAAAGATTGAATGTACTTGCAATGTATGCAACCCTCTCGACATTATGTAATACGGGTTGCAGACATGCGAAACTTAAAAAATTAATTTTGCATCATTAAATATGGAAATTTTCATGTTCCAAGATACTTTTATGTTGAAATATAGGGTCACACAAACAACTGAAATGTCTTGTAATACGTTTGAGCAATAATATGTAGGTATACAAAATTACAAATGGGCATAGGAACTAAAGAAGCATATACCCTCTTTGAAATGCAGAAATAGTAATAAAATCACGTGAAAGTCGCTACACTATTGGCTGTTGCATAAAATTAACGGCTCAACAACCAACAAACGACGAGAGTTCGACAAAATTATCACGTGAACATTGCATGATTACTATTTCTTGATTCCGAACAGGGTATATGTCCAATTCTGGAAAACAGGCATAAAATAGACCTATGTAAAGACTTGGCATTAACAGAAGAAAATGGTTTACTTGTGTGAGAACAAAAGAAGAAAGAAAACTAAATTTGTCGGCATATTTCAAAAGAATATTCAGTTGTTTGAATAACAAAACATGTACTTCTATAAAATTTATTGATTGTATTTTTCATCAATATTTTATTCTAGTTATAATAACAAAATTTACAATAAATATTAGTCCGATCATTTAAACTTTGAAAAATTTGTTTAAGCTGTTATTTAAGTTCAAATTATCATCTTGCAGAGTTTACATACTAGTAATTATGTTATTTTTCAATATAAATATTCAGGGCTGATATCAAAATATTTAACAAAATGGTACGCTGAAAAAATTAAAACGTTCAAAAACCTGACGATCGAAACAAAATAAAACTTATTACATGGTAGTTGTGACGAAAATTATTCTAATAATCCATATTATTTGTTATTGTTAGAACTTTTTGGTGTGGCCTTTTGCCCAAAGTAACGACTAATTACAATTTTTTCACCGTTTATCCTTATTATTCATTTTAATATCTGATACGTAGGTAAGTATATCAATATTTTAACAACCGGTAAGTGCGTGCAAAGAGAATATCGGCTCTATATCTACTTTTAAATTGTTTTTAAATATATAAATACTTACTAATTTTAATATTCTGCATAGTTTGGGCCGATCCATACCTATTAGATTGTGTAAAAATGATAAGCCACGTTAATATAGCACGCGCTATCATTTTGACACCTCTTAATGAGAGCCAACAACTTCGGCGGAAAAGAAGCTACTGGAATTCGATCGAATCAGAATGTCCTTCATTAACTGTTTACCCTCATTGTTACCCCGGTGATTTTACGATATAAACATAACAAGTTCAATGTTGTATGAAGCCTGAATAATTAAATGTCAATAAAGATATACTGCTTTGTTTACGAATAGACAATGATAAATTATTCGATTGAAAATTACTTGTTTTTAAAACACTCATTTACATAATATAAGAAATTTATTAATTTAATGATATAATTTGTTATTTTTTATGCAAAAGACCTCCCCTAAATTACTTTTTCATCAAGGCAAGACAAATTTACGTCATTCCCGCATGTATTTGAAAGTTGCCATCATTACCCGATCTTAAAAACGAAACATATGTCAAAATCTGTCAATTTTTAAACACATTAAAAATGCCAGAATCAACTAGAAAAGAATCTGCAGATGTTTTAAAACTAATAAGTGATATTAGACATGAGTATGTGTATTAAATTTCAAATAAAAATATATTTCATCATATTTTTGTTGCAGAAAAATTAGATCTTCTTATGAAATAGCCCAAAGGACTGAAGATTTGGTGGAAGGAACAATAACTGATGGAGAATGGAGTACTGCAAGGTAATTGTTTTATATCTGCATTGTTTTTAAGAGAATGTTTCAATTTTGTTGGTTATGTTTTTCGAATTAGAGAACTCATGGACTTGTTACGAGCAAAGGGACGAAAACTACATAACGCATTACCTCAAGAAGCTGTTCCTACGAATGTTATAAGACATTTATTGAAACAAATTAGAGAAGAATATGTTGCAAAAGTAACAGTACGTATAACAACATTAGATAAATTGCTCGGTTTTAACAATTTTTATAAATTTAGAGTTCGAAAGTCGAAGGAGAACAATCTTTACATCATTTAATAACAGCAGATCCCGATGAATTTGTAGATTTCTGTAAAGCAATTCCTAGTTTAAAATCTTCTTTACTCGATCAGTTAGCGGAATATAAAACGGAATTAGAAACAAGGTAATATAACTTGAAAAATTTACTTAGGGAAATTGAAATTGTTTATTTTTAGTATGGAAAATATTGCAAATCAAGCTTCGGAACATATTCATTCTAATGAAATAATAATGACACTTGGCAAATCAACAGCTGTTGAACGTTTTCTTCAATCCGCAGCTAAGACTAGAAAGTTTCAAGTTATTGTAGTAGAGGGTGCTCCGAAATGTAGTGGACATGCTATGGCGGTGAGTCTTGGTAAAAGTGGAATAAATACAACTCTTATCCCGGATTCAGCAGTATTTGCAATGATGGCCCGTATCAATAAAGTAATCGTTGGTAAGTTATCTTCACCTCAATTGTTTTTTTGATTATATTAAAAAAACTAGCTACTGCTTTTCGCCAGTGCATGAACACATCTTTTAAATCAATTCCTGGTAAATAGTGGACACTCTTTCTCCACCATTATCCTGTAAAATCATGAATTTAAGTACTCTGGGATTTTATAGAGCTTAGAAATCCTATGGATGAAAATACCTTTTATTTCAAATTATAAAAATGTTTTAATAGGTACCCACACAGTGATGGCAAATGGGGGCCTTAGAGCAGCTTGCGGAGCCCACACTTTAGCACTCGCAGCTCGACATTATTCCGTACCAGTCATGGTACTCGCTCCGATGTATAAATTAGCTCCAACGTATCTATGTTCATATGAACAAGATACTTTTAACACTTGTGCTTCGCCAGCAACTGTTCTACCATATTCAACTGGAGAATTAGCAGGGAGAGTCCATATTTATAACCCTGTCTTCGATTACGTTCCTCCAGAATTAGTAACATTATTCATATCGCATCAAGGAGGAAATGCTCCTTCTTATGTTTATAGATTGTTACAAGAGTTGTATCATCCTGATGATTATGAGTTATAAATAAATTTTTTATCGTAATAAACTGTGATTTATTAAAACCTCAAAGCGTTTAAGGGTTTTGAAAAGATGTAGCAACTCATAATGGGAAGAAAGGTCCAGCGAGGGGAAAAATATGAATCAACTTAACAACGATCTCAGCCTTTTTTTTATAATTTTGACACGCGGACGCTACTGTATAAACCAAGAAGAGTACGGAACCAAAATAACTCGGGATGGCGGAACAGATTGCACTACTTAATCTATGACCGATGATAATCGTTTAAAACTTTATAAAACCATACGAGAGTTAAGTATTTTGTTTAATCTCTTGCAAAAAACAAATTAATCTGCTATTTAAACATAATCTAGCTTTAACTATTTGACAATAGTCTGTTAAATTGCACTATGTTTATCTAAGATGAAATTAGAATGTTTATTATTCTAAAATTAAATAAACAAAACTAATTTTGTAATAAAATTCGCATAATTTTGTTGACGCCATTAATTGGCATAAAATGACTTTGGAATTTATCTTATCTTTTAGACAATTACCTGGCCTTATCTGTTCACGTTCAATGTTTGTTGATAATGCCCCTACGGACATAGTTAATATTATAAATTTACACCATTATCAAGTAAAACTGTACGTTCAAAATCAAAACCAGATCAAGAAAATCTTATACAAGTGATTTAAATTTAGTAAAAATAGTTGATATTTAAAAATATTTAGCAAAGAACTTTTAGTAATGTGTTGAAACAGATAAAATTAAAAATTTGAAACGGAGTTGTTATAAGTGCATTTGCAGTTTTGTTACTAATATTACATAAATTTAGATTAGCATAATATTTTAATCATTTATAAAAATATTGATTGATGCATAATCTAGTACAAGATAAGCAGTAAAAATTTTATGAGTCAGAGTGAACTGGATAAAGTGAATTACCTAAATAAGATAATTTCCTGTGTACTTAAAATGGAGTTGGACCTCTCGAGTAAAAGAAGTAGTGAAGAACGGCCTAGTCTTACACAAAAACTAACAGAACTCGTTTGTCCAGTTTGTTATGAATACATGCAACCACCTATAATGCTGTGCGAACAAGGCCACAGTATTTGTTCTTTCTGTCATGAATTAATGTCTGAATGTCCATTATGTCAAGGAAAATTAACATTCCGAAGAAGCAGTGCGTTAGAAGCTTTAACAGCGGTAATGGTGTTTCCGTGCAAACATTGTAACAAAAGATTCAGACTAGATGAATTGGATGGACATAAATGTTTTGATAATTCAGAGGATCAATCTCCGATAGCAACGTGTATAGTTGGACAAGTATATGGAGATTGTTTTTGGAATGGACCATCCAACGAAATGCCAGCGCATTGTTCTAGAAATCATCCTGAACAATATTGGACCGAAGAAGAAAATATAGCAACGTGGACATGTTCGGATATATTTAATCTTGGAGTACAAAATTTATATATCGTTGAATTAAAAACAGCTATGTTTGTTATTGTTCAAAAATTTGATACTAACAAAAAAACTTTAAGTTGGAGTTTAAGTTGTGAGTGTTTGGAAAATCAGTTTTATGATTATGAAATACGTATTATTGAAAATGGTTGTGACATATTATTACAAAGAACTCAAATTGAAAATGCATTTAATATAATGACATTTTTTCCTAGCTCTAATGTTATTTCTATTAGTTTTGATAAGATATGCCAGTATTTAAAAGATAACATTCTTGAATATAAAATTGTGATTGTTAAACGTAATGAGATTAGTGATGAAATTATTAATTTAGGATCTAGTCAATCGGAAGGTGAAACAAATGAAAAATTGGAAATTAACTGCATGCGAAAAGCATGGAGTTCAATAAGTAATTTCTTTAATTCTGTTAAAACATTATTACATATATCCAAATAATTATGTAAATGTTTTCTTTATTAATATGTAATTTTTATCATTAAAATTTAATATATACTGTTATTCCTATACTTGTAATTATTACACCCAATAAGTATTCAAAGATGATTGCGCTGACATCCAAAACGAATAAAAATTTTAAAAAGAAGTGATTCACGTAACTCATCATATAATAAATAAATTTTATTAATTTTCTAAATGTACATTTTGACATACTAAGCACTCGTCTTCAGTAAAACAGTAGCTGTACGTACCCGATATGCTTGAAAAAATCCATTAAAAAAATTACAAATATCCATATTAATTAATAAAAATGTGCACCCCCACTAAATATTTCCTAGTATCCGGTGGCTCCTCAAATTTAGAAAGCTAATGCCGCCACTGCTGTCCTGAAGATGTTGGCAGGTGTAATCATGCGTAACTTCTCTATTTTGAATTTTTAATAATACGCAGACCTGTACAACTACCCTTAATTCACATTCACCCTGACTGACCCAATATGAAAATTTATTTGACCCGAAACGTTGAATAAAAAATAATTTTTCAGGTTTACATACAAAACATTTAATCAAGTACTTATTATAAATACAATTCATTATAATCTTACATTTTATATAGGTTTGATCTTAAAATGAAGACCGATGAGTGAAAACACTAAACATTTAAGATCTTGCACTAGGTAATAAAAACATCGTAATCCTTCCGGATCCTTCGATTGATTTACATCCACTAACGATCCAGTTTTCGAGGTAGTAAACGAGATATGTTCATCATCAATAACAATCTCAAGTTCTTGTCTTCCAATACGATCAGGCTGCGGCCACAAAGAATCATCTTCTTGCATTATTTCAGAATCCAAAATAATACGTTTCAATTCTTCCATCACACAACCATGTACATACACTTCTTTTCTGATCATTGTATCGTTTTTATAATTTGAATTATTAGCATAACGAAGTTTACCATCCGGCCTAAACTCAAACTCGAGAAACTCATGACCAAATTTACCTTTATGGCCAACGTAGTAACGCAGGTAGAATTCAGTGGGGTTTGAAGACATTTTTATGTCTTCTTTAAGTTAATTTTAGTTGAATTTTAATATATTTCACCGTCTAAATTGACATGTATAAATTAAAATGGCAGACCACGCGATTTGTAAACGCCTGAATCAAGAACCGACATGACCTAATTAATAAAAAATAAAAACTAATTTAATATCAAATTTACTTTAATAATTTTGTCAAGCTTCAAAAGCAAATGCTTTTACCTGTTTTATATTTATTAAATGATTTTTCCTGTGAAAAAAATTAGTACCTCTATCGGAGAATATAATCAACTAATAAATTCACAGCTGATTATTTTGCTGTCAAATATATTCAAAAAACTGTCAAAAAATCAAAAACTATGGCGATTTCAATCTCTAATGACATCCCAATTTATTTGTGTCAAAATTTAATATGTCGGTTATGTGGATGTACAGATAACAACAATTCTTTTCTACAGTTAGATGAAAATCATTTTCTTGTTAAAGTTATTAAAAAGGAAACAAAGGTCCAGGTAAAAACCTATTAAAATTATACGATAACATTTTAATAATAACGTAATTTTAGATAAAAAATGATGATCTACTGCCAAAAACTGTCTGTCGAATCTGTGTTGATAAAGTTCAAATGTTCCAACACTTCCAAGCCCACTGTACGAAAACGCAAGAAGTATTAAATAAAATGTTTCACAATCAAAAGGAAATAAACACTGAATTTTTAAACAACGAACAAAATGAAATGTTTGAAGAATGGTTAGACGATGAATATGATGATTTTAAAAAACGGAAAGTGGACCCAAATGTTGAAACAACGACTGATAAGACCTACGGAGTATTATACACTGATCTAAACACCTTCACGAACGTTCGAGTATCAGTAAATCAAAATACTGTACCCGAAAACAATAAAATTATACCAAATAAAATATTAGGACGAACTAAACGTGAACGGGTAAAAGTTGTAAATAAAATCGAAACTCAAAAAATACCTGTCTCTAATAATATAAGTGTAGAAAATTGGGACCGTAATCAAGTAATTCAACCTGTATTTCCTGATACAATGTTTTTACAGATAAACGAAAATAAAGTAATGCCGAGACTGTATAGAATTATTACAAATCCAAATGAGACGATTACGTTGGATAAAAATAGTGAAATTATTATTAACGGCACATTAGAGGAATCTATTGTAGAAGTAGATAAAAGTTAATAATATAAATAATATTTAAATAAAGTTCCTAATATATTCTCAAATTTATGTATATGTTAAATTATTCAAAATATACATGCATGATGTAGAACAGTTTCTTAAACTAAGTTACGACCCCTTAAAGGGTCGAGTAAAATTTTTTGGGACATGTAAGAATGTTTGATATTGCATTTAACCCAGTGGTTCCCGGCGCCCTTAATGTATCTAAAATCTTTTTTAAAAAAATATAAAATTTTGGTCTAAAATTTGACTCAATTTTAGCCAAAATATTGTTTTAAGCTAATTTTGGGGTGAGGATTATGAAAAAAATATTAAATAAATTCATGCTTTCCTAGTTTTTGAGTTAGAGCCGATTTGGGTCAGTTTTTAGCAGGTAATTCCAAAAATTCTAACCTCAGGTCATTTTCCCTAACTGTTATTTGAGTTGTAATTTGTTTAATTCACAAATAATGTAAATTATTTGTGAAAATCATTTAAAAAATTGTAATCTCAAAACGCAGTAAACGATTAAAGCCCCAATTTTTTTCTAGATTAAATAAACTATGGAGAATCCAAAAATTTTAACCGGAGGTCGCTGTCTCAAACCGTTTCTGAGTTGTGCTTTTTTTAAATGGACTAGAGGTCAAAACCAAAACGCGTTCTTCACGCAGTCACATGGGGTATTTTCTTATATTGCGTCACCTCTAGTACCTGCTTTACAACCAAGGGGTCGTAAATGAAAAAGTTTAAGAAGTACTGATGTAGATTTTTTTTATTATAGATTTGTTTGTATATAAATAATATTTAAAATAAAATATATTATATCTTTATAATTACCTTTGTTTTCTCCCACTGAAGATATTTATATGCTTTAGTCCGTTCAAACGTTAGAATGCAGTACAAGGTAAACGGAGTAACACTGTTGGGCTCAACAATGACTGATGACCGCGCTGCGATCGCTGTAAATCAGCTGATCGAAACCAAGATTATTAAAGTAAAGTAAAGGTTGTCTCGTAACTTGTAGTGGTGGGGGTAAATAGCGAAGCTACACGTCATCTGTCTGCTAACGGGACGTCAGCCTTTGTTTAACGTATATATTATATACACGTGAAGTTGGAATTTTGTCTATAAATATAAAAATATCGTTTAATTTTTTGATTTTCTACTGGTTTTAATTTATTTTTAGTGTTATAATGTTTTAAGTTATGTATTATTAGTGTTTATTTATTAGTGCTAAAATGACTGGAACAATATGTAGTGTTGCTGCAAGTCTAACTAAAAACTACATTAAACAGAAAAGAATCATTCCTTCATTCAAAACCACTTTTCTTATTAAGTAAATAATAAGTGAGATATTTACCCCCCCCCCCCCCATTATCCATCTTATTGAACATAAAAGGAATGTTTCTTCGTTCTAAATAAATTTTGTTACATTCATTTTTGATGTGAAGAGAATAATAAGTGAAATATTTCAATAATAGCAGACCCAGTTGCCAACAACGTTGGCAAACTGATATCAAATAAAAATCAATATAAGCAGGAATTAATTATTAAAATTTGCATGATTCTGCGTATATTAACAAAACAAAAACGTTTCTTGATTATACCTAGGAAATCCTAAAAACCGCTTAATGCGTGTCGTTTAAAAATTAGTATCGGGCTGGATACGGCCCGCGGCCCATATACTGGACATCAATGGTATATCTGTTTCTGATTATACCTAGGAAATCCTAAAAAGCCGCTCAATGCATGTCGTTTAAAGTTTAAAAATTAGTATCGGGCTGGATACGGCCCGCGGGCTTGATATACCCCCCCCCCGTAACTACCCTGATATACATCAAATTAAAAAAATGCATAGACCAAATAAGATTTGTTTTCTTATAAATAATTTTGATTGTATAGTTTTTTCTGTTACGATAGTTTTGTTTATAAATGAAATATTTTAAGTTTTTTAGTACCAGTTTTAACCCAGAAACACTCCCTATTAAAGAAAATTTTAAGATATTCCTACATTTGATCCTGGTTCTACACTATTGCAACAAATTTCGTTAAAATACGTCCAGCCATTTTTAAAAACTGATATAACCTCCAATTTTATTTATTACTATATTATTACAGCAATTTATTTTTCTATTTTTAAATATTCCTAAAATTATGTTTGTATTCGATTTTATTGTTATTTATTAACTATAATACAAATACCCATCACCTTAAATTTTATATAAATCAGTATAAAATTTCCTTAGGGATTTATTTATTCAGTAGAACTGTCTTGAAATAAATATCTATTATGAATATAGTCAACAAAAATATTTAAAAACATGCAAGATCTATATTAATTTTGTATGCTAGTTTGAACTACGCATACATGTGACGTATTCCGTCTCACGCTTTGATTGGTCAGAAGTTACGAGACAACCTTTACTTTAATAATCTTGGTTAACCACGTTGTCAGGTAAACATAGTCAAACATTTGACTATGCCATGATGAAAAACGATTGTGTACTTAGTAGTGCTGGGAACCGAAACCGGTTTTTCGGGTACCCGGTTCCGGTTTTCAGGTAAAACCGGGTTTGTAATTTTCGCGTTACCCGGTTCCAAATATCCAGTTCCGAAAACCCGGTTCCGGATACCCGGTTCCAAATACCCGGTTTCGGATACCCGGTTTCGAATAGCTGGTTCCTGATACGCGATTCCGAGTTCCTAGATTAGATACCCGGTTCTAGGGTTGAGAAAACACCAGAGGAATTCGAATGAATAAAAATCCCGATGTTGATGTAGGTAAACTGTAAACATAAATATATTAAAATTAATGCTGGGAACCGAAACTATAAAATAAAGTCAGACAGAAAATAGTGCGAACTTCCTAAATTCCTAGCCATAGCCATAGGCGAGAAAATTTTAGTGCTGGGAACCGAACCCGGTTTTCGGGTAAAACCGGGTTTGTAATTTTCGCGTTACCCGGTTCCGATTACCCGGTTCCGAAAACCCGGTTTCGGATACCCGGTTTCGAATAGCTGGTTCCTGATACGCGATTCCGAGTTCCTAGATTAGATACCTGGTTCTAGGGTTGAGAAAACACCAGAGGAATTCGAATGAATAAAAATCCCGATGTTGATGTAGGTAAACTGTAAACATAAATATATTAAAATTAGTGCTGGGAACCGAAACTATAAAATAAAGTCAGACAGAAAATAGTGCGAACTTCCTAAATTCCTAGCCATAGCCATAGGCGAGAAAATTTTAGTGCTGGGAACCGAACCCGGTTTGTCGGGTAAAACCGGGTTTGTAATTTTCGCGTTACCCGGATACACGGTTTCGGATACCGGGTCCTATTACTCGGCTCAGATACCCAGCACTAGTACTTAGCAATGCTTTCAGCAACACACATGATGACTTGACGCATAATTAACTACATTGTCAGACTTAACAATGCTTTATGCAACTATGCCTATATAATGTTGATAAAAAAATAATACATAAATGTTTGTAGTATATAGGAAAGAGTTATTATTAAACCTAAATATACATGGCTATTTTATAAATGATAAAATCACAGATACTTTCTCTTTAACAACACAAAACTTCATTATAGAACAAAAACAATCAGCTCACTTTTTTTACCATTACCTAAATTAGACTAACCTTTCATGGTTAACATCTAAATTAGACGTTAAAATTTCTGTTCGTACAGATATGTATGAACAAAATAAGTCGCAGCGCTTGAAAAATTAATATCTGAACACATTAGGATACAACATCAATTTCTCTTGGGGAAGCAAGAGCGGGTGGCACAGCCATTGAGGTATGAGCTGGCGTTGAACCTGGTGTAATTGCAGGTGTTGAACCTGGCGTAAATGTAGGTGCTACTGTCTGCACAGCCGCAGTTGGACCAATGACAGGGGATGGAGGCGATTCAATACGTGCTTCAGAAGTCGCCTGCTTTATAGCCTCTTTATACGGACCTCGCTTCTTTTTATTATAACGAATCTGCAACAGAATAGGGGATACGCATAAAATTTGTATTTCCTTAAAACTACATTATTTTGATATGTTAATGTTAGTTATGTCACCTAACAAAACAAAAATCACATTTTAATTAACATTATAGCCAAATTTTTTAATTAAAATATTGTAAATTTGAAATATTCCGAGCACGGGGCGAAGGTTGCCGAGTAGAAACGACTGAGTATGACGTCAAACGATAGGGTTTTCACATCACAGATACAGACAGCTACAACATAATCTTCACACGTGTGTGTATTGTATTGTTCGAGAGTTTTGTATTTGTTTTTAAACAATTTTTCACGTATTTACTATTAAAATGGCAGATAAAGATTTTGTTAGGGCTCAGAGTGATAATTTACCCAACATTGATGCATTTATGCACACAACATAAAGTTTACTTTTTTCTGAAATATCGGTTTTATTTCGCCTCATAGTTTTCAGCCACAAATTTCGCCTTTTCTGTTGTTTTTCGCCATTAGGTAATGATATAAATAGTTTTTTTGGATTTCTAGTTGAACTAATTGTGCACATCGGTACTGAACAATATTTTCGATAATGTTTCGAAGTACTGGGGCCTGGATATTCCATATTTTAATATAAAATTTAATTCGGTAAACATGTATAAATTGTTTTTATAGAATTAAACTTTATTTTAATTAAAATCACTCTCCTTTACATAACCTATAAAAGTTACACAAACAAATAATTCACAACAGACTATGTTCGCTGCATAAACAACCGTTCGCTGGATTGGCTAGTAGTCTCATGCGTCAGTTAGAAAGGATTATGACGTCACACGTCGTTTTCGCGCGCTACATACATTTTTGATTTTTTAAAGCCTTCAAATTAAAAAAAAAAAATTAAAAACTGTTTTTTATGTTTATATACAACAAGAGGAATATAATAAAAAAATAAAAAAAAATCATGCCTATCCCCTATTACACTTATTGACATCTGACACTACCGATAGAGGCGCTACTGCATTTTACATCATGGCTGACTTTGGTAGGATATTTTTGACAGGTTCAATGGTATCTTCATGCCTCATTTTCATGGTAGTGTCAAAGGCGTGACAGGGGTGAAAGGCGTGGTGTTATATTTACATGTTCGAATTTCATGGTGGGGTTGGAGACGTGATAAGGGCGCGTTTTCGGTTTTGACATTTGTATATAACCCAAATTTAACCTAAAAGTTTATACAATTGTTTGGAGTAAACGGTTATTCAATTTCATTAAATATGTTGTCAAATCGAAGGAGACGTCTAGCTCTTTTTACCGACCGCCAACATATATAAGGAAGGTATTGTGATCATACCAATTTTGACGTTTCGAGATTTCGATGGATCTCCACGAATTGAGGTCCCTACATAACGTTTAGACTATTTTTAGCATGATGTCTGTCGGTCTGTCTGTCGTCTGTCTGTCTGTCTGTCCGTCCATCTGTCTGTGTACACGTGCAGAGCAAATTCGGCTGAAAAGATTTTTATGAAACTTCATATTTAAGCTTCTGCCATCAATGGCACGAGTTGATCAACTTATGATAAAAATCGGTTGACTAAAAATGGGAGTTTACTCGTGTCGATTTTAAGATTTTTGCGAATATTTCACAACAGAAAAATATCTCGAAAAAAATTATTAAACAAAAGTTGCTATAAAAGCAATAACTAATAACTTTTATTTGAGATGTTTTTTGATAAAACGAAAAATTTCGAATAATTTATGTAAAACTTTTTCCAAGTCTCAATTTTTTCATATTTATATGTAACGTTTCCATGGTCATGATAAATAATATATCTGTTAGAAAATATTAGGTCAAGTTATTTCTACTCTGCTGCTAGAATGTAATTTATATAAGTACTTTATGATGGCGGTCGGTCCTGTGGTGGCCACAGCTGATTTTTTTTTTATGAAATTAATATAAGTGTCTCGCTAAAGATCTCACCATTCCGAAAAAATATATCTGTTTCTATGGTTTCGACGGTGCGGCTGGCGCTAGAGTTGAAATTTCTGAACTTGCGACACCGCGCTTGTAACACCGCGCCTACGATACCATGGTACGGGTTTTTTCAAAATAAAGCGATCCTATTGGTTGAATTTTTTGTTCCACACTTCCAACACCCGCATGAAAATGAGGCATCATGTGATATTTATTGAAACACACGGGAACACACTCTAAAATGGTCTTTAACTGTCTTTCCACTTCTAAGAACATATTCCCATGCTTGTCTTCTATCCATAACTACACGTGCACCACCACGTAAATTCAGAAACACGTTTTTTTTGCCACGTTTCGGAACACGATGAAAACTTAGGTCTCTATCACGACCTATTTTTGCATTGCAAAGATAAACACTACAATTCACGTTGCATTTAATTTTTTCTTGCAATTTTAAAGACATTTTTTTAAAAACTTGCTATGAAAACAACAGTAAACAAACTCGACTATCCTACAACCGTCAGTTTCTCAAAATCTCACTAGAGGCGCTTCAGTTATTGTCAGTTGACAATAGAAACTTAGAGGAAAAACTAGCCCACTACGGCCTAAGAAGTAATGAACTATAACTATTAATGAGCTATCTTAAAGATCGCAAACAAATAGTATTATTTAACAATATTAAATCTCATAGCATTGATATTAATTCGGGCATACCCCAAGGTTCTATTTTGCGGCCAATCTTATTTCTATTTTATATAAATGACTTGCCTTTGCATATTATTAGGTATACAAATGAGTAATCCAATTTTTTCAGCTACATTTAAGGTTTATTTTAAAAGAAAGTAAATTAAATTGTTCAAAGTATTCGCCCCTGCTTTTTATAACTTTAAGGCCCGGTCTTTCCACCTTCAGATATACTTCCAGGTAACTATCTGACAGATAAGGTTATTTGTAACTTCATCTGCTGAATAAATGTCATTACCAATCAGTGAATTCAATACGTCTCATTATCCGTTAGATAACTGTCCGATAGATACATTTGTATTGAAAGACGGAATGACATTTATTCAGCAGATGAAGTTACAAATAACCTTATCTGTCAGATAGTTACCTGGAAGTTTATCTGAAGGTGGAAAGACCGGACCTAAGCCATCTTTCAGACAGCTGATGAATTCCATCTCGGAAAAATAGTCTTTGGACACAATAAAGTCGTCAAGTCATTTTCGGATCTCATCCACTGATTTAAAGTGCATATCGGACAAGGCGTGTTGCAGCGACCGGAACAAGTGGTAATCGGATGGAGCAATGTCTGGTGAATACGCTGGGTGCTGCAAGACGTCCCAGCCAAGACTCATTATGGTGTCTTTTGTATTGGAAGCAATGTGCGGGTTGGCGTTGTCATGCAACGATTTCACTGGACGTTCTCCTTTGCCAGTATACGGGCGTTTTCGTTCTAATTCTTGACTCAAGCAGATTAATTGACGTTGGTAGCAGTCCGCAGTAAAATTTTCACCCGGTTCTAACAACTCATAATAAAGCACACCCTTGATATCCCACCAAATGAAGCGGAAGAACCTTCTTTCCGAAGCGATTGGGTTTTGCGACCGATTTTAATTGCGACATTAAGATTGTTTCGATTGCAGATCTATTTGAATCTTAAGCAAAAGTACTACTTAGTAAAGGTACTTAAGTGGAGTACCTCGTGCTGGGAGCTTTTCATACATCATGAGATATTGACACTCCCATCGCTCTATATTTTAAATATACTGACACACATTGAAGAAAACATCACAAGTTTTTATACTTATAGTGACACTCATGGATACAATACTAGAAATAAACATAATATCAAGGTGCCTTTTACGAAATATAACTCTTAGGCCCGGTCTTTCCACCTTCAGATAAAGTCCCAGGTAACTATCTGACAGATAAGGTTATTTGTAACTTCATCTGCTGAGTAACAATGTCATCCCTTCTTTCTATACAAATGTATCTATCAGATAGTTATCTAACGGATAATGAGACTGACGTATTGGATTCACTGACTGGTATTGACATTTATTCAGCAGATGAAGTTACAAATAACCTTATCTGTCAGATAGTTACCTGGGACTTTAACTGAAGGTGGAAAGACCGGGCCTTAGAAAACTAATAAACATAATTGGAATAAAATTATTTAATAAGTTGCCTGAGGAAATTAAATGCCTAACCAGTGCAAAATTTAAATCTACGTTAAAAAATATCCTAATACAAAGGCATACTATAATATTGATGAATTTGAGAAGAATTTAAATATAAATATATGCATATAATAGCCCAAAATGTAAAATTAAAAGTATATTCAATAGATTTTTCGCCCAGTTCCCAAATAGGGATAATATGTTTTGTGTTAATATCTTTGTTTCATTTATCTTACGATTAAGTAAATTTATGCGACGCTTTGATGAATGTACATTTCACAAATAAAGATTTATTATTATTATATCTGGGAGAAAATAAGTATAGGCAGAGTCGTAGCAACGCTTGGACAGAAGTTCTAACAAAATTATAACAGTACCCAAGAAAGGTTTTATTATTATAAAGTGCTTACCTTGAAATTTTCTAGAAAAGGACTAAGCTGATCACACGGCATAAGTGATGACGTTGATGATCCATACCATGCAACATGCGCCTGCTGTGTAGCTCCAGGACTACCAACATCACTAGTGATACTTAGTACTTTCCCCGGCCACCAGGGGAACCCATGGATTTTTCCCCAAACCACATCCCCAATACCCAATCTCCTTCCATCTGCTCCAAGACCACTAGCAACCGCTTGGGCTGTTATATGCATCATCAAAGGTTGAGATGGTGGTGGAAAATCCGGTGCAGATTCACCATGTTCATCACTTGATTCTGGTGAATATTCACATCTGGTATATGCACTTGCGTTTAATCGTTTTAAATTAATAGATAGTTTTTGTTTAAGACATCTTTCTTTTATTTCTTTTATATATGTATCTGTTGATGGAGTTGTACCTTGTTCTTCTGTTGGGGATGCTGGTTTGTTTTCTGTGGTTTCTTCACGTTGGCGTCTTTCTTCACGATGCTTTTTTTTATGCTTCACCTTAAAAAACATTAATATTCTTTGAAAATGTTTTGCTATGATCCAATATTTATGCAATAACTTTATTTTAGACTGTAGCCGTTACTAATAGTACTACAGTTCATTTCAATTAAAAACGCAGTGTGTTATAGGAACTATTTGACCTTGCTTTTGAGTGGTTTAACATGTAAGTTTAGTTGCGGCAGGTTCACGAAGGCGGCAACGATAGACTACTACAGTAATTATAAGTAGTTTTCATAATAGAACAAAATAGCTAGAAACATATTTGTAGAATGAATCTTTAGCTACATTTTGCCGCGTCGTATACAAATAAACTTCAATTTATTTACAAGATGGCGTCTATAATGCAATTTGTTTGTTTAAATAGGTTCCTTTTTACAATTAAAAATATATTAAAAATTTTCTCGTTCAAAAAAATATTCAAAATATTTAATACCGGTTTTAACCGGTTTAACACAACGTTCTTGAGTTTACAGTCTGATTAATATATGAATACAATAGGGCAGGGGTTCTTAAACTTATGTAGTCCGAGGACCCCCTCTTGAACAACATTCTTTTTTCCGGACCCCATCCCAACCCTAGGCATTTTACGTCGTTCTTGAGACTTAATTTCTGGCTCAATAATCTCATAGGCACAACGTTATAATAAATATTGGTAAAAATGTATCGCTGGTTATTTTAATAAATGGTCTTGCGCATTTATAGAGATGAACATTTTTATTAGCATATATAATAAAAAAACATAAAATGAATAAAAATAGTAGTTACAAGAATTAAAAAAGTTACAAATTATAATACATTAAACTGATACAAACATTTCTTGGCAAATATTGGCCAAAATAGATCTTATTATAAT
The DNA here is from genome assembly GCA_963971575.1 of Liopterus haemorrhoidalis. NCBI lineage: Eukaryota > Metazoa > Arthropoda > Insecta > Coleoptera > Dytiscidae > Liopterus > Liopterus haemorrhoidalis. Next base: position 6,003,676 of record OZ020622.1, on the reverse strand, counting down.
ATGTTTTCTGTAAATAATTTGAAGTTGAATAAAAATAATTAAATTTTTACTAATTATTGTTTAGTTATGTCAATAACTAGTTAGGTAAAAACCAATACAAAGTTTTGACCATGTTGGATTTTTATTAAATGAGTTATTTGAATAAAAGCGAAAAGTTGGGGGATGTAAAGTTAATGTCAAAATTGTTTCGCGGACCCCAAAATGTTATTTATTATTTTGTAAATAAATGGTCGCCATTTTGAAATGATTAAAATTAAAGTATGATATTTTGATATCCTTGTAAAGCTGATTTAAGGTACATTCAAGAAAAAAAAAATTCATGTATACCGATTCCCTATGCTAGATAAAAAGTTGAAACAATTTCCTCTGAAACCGGAAGTGATGCAGAATTCTTATTATAGTCCCTAAGTGAGCCCTTTTGTCTAGTTTTACTTTTCTACTGAAGAATTTTTTGTATCTCTTAAAACAAAGAAGTTATTCGAGATGCGGCGTTTCAAACAAACGCCCTGTATATGTTGGCGGTCGGTAAAGAATGATTTTGCAGTTTTTTACGCCACAAAGTTTGTCATTGAAATTATGACGTAATATGGCGAGCTGCATTGTTCAAGTGGTCCAGTTATACCAGAAACCCTAAAAAGGAGAGAAAAAGAAACAAACCTTATGCTTATGTCTTCTAGGTACCAAATTTTCATATCCAGCAGTACTCGATGTTAGAGTATATCTCGGCGAAGCTCCTCCAATCCGTGGAGATCCATTCCCTGCCAAAGCTGCATATCTTGGAGAATTTGCTCCTAAGGTATAACATGGAGACCCTCCACTACCCAACAAAATCTTTCTTCTAGCTTCTTTTTTAGCTTTTTTCAAAGCTCTTCTCGCTGCCTTACTAGTTTTGTCTTTATCCTTTTCAGATTCCATTAAATCGTCGATTTTTGCCGGAATTTTAAGTATAGTACCTTCACCCTCACGACCAAAAGAGATTTTAATAGTTCTTGTGTTTTGTAGTTCTCCTAAATTTGATTCTTCAAACACACTTTCATCCCATAGATCTTCCATTGAACCAACACTGTGTTTTTTTCTTAATACCATACTTTTATTTTTTGAGAGTTTTTGAGGTAATTGAGGTGGTGGAGGAGGACTAATTGGTTTTTCTTCATCGTCATCATCATCATCCTCCTCCTCCTCAGTACTATGTCCATTTTGTTCTGGTAAAGGTTGAGGAATTCTTAAAGATATACATGATCGAACCTGTTCGTTATTTTGACTATCATTAATTAATGGTTTACTATTTCTTGTTGTAACTCCAGATAAAACTCTTTTAGGTTGTTGTCTAATATTAGTATCTTCTACTTTTCTTTTCTTTGAATTATCTACATTTTCAGAGTTTTCATTACAAATTCCACGACATTTTGAACACAGCACTTGACGTGGTCTCAGTCTAACAGTCATTTTTGCATTTTTATATCTAGCTGGTAATCGTACTTGTCTTTTTTGGTTAGGGGCCTCTTTACTAGGTGATTCTTGATACCCGTATCTTTGTGTTACTGAATATAATTTGTCATCACCGTCCGCTTTATCGTTAGAAAATGCGGGATGCAAACTTTGAACACCGCACGGTAGATTTCTAAACATTAAATCAACAATTACTTCCGATTATTTCATTATTACCCAATATAAATAGTAATAAGCGGTAGAATTTAGAAATTTTTCTGTTAAAACTAACATATTCAGCACGCATCAAGCCGACGGTTTAACGCCCGCAATAGCTCGGAACGTTTATCCGTAATCGACGGGTCGGTAGCCGTCAACGGTTATCGTACACACCCGAACGTATTCTGATCAAGATATACACTTGAACATCTTTGCTAAGACTTTTTCTTAATGTAATTTAATTTTCACTTACGTTTTTCTAAATTATGACACAAAAACAACACATGAGTTCAGTCTAAAATAATCATCACGTATTTTTCTAAAGTATTATAATATTCACAGTAACAAGTAAAATAAACACAAATTCGAGTTAAAATTGTTTTATTAAATTAGGATACATTACAAAACAAATATAAAACGATATTTAAATAAATAAAAGCATTGAAACATGAAAAAATCTTGAAAACATCTTAACATTGAAATGACATAGGCGAGAAAATGAAACCAAAAGTATAATAATTAAATCCCGTCTCTTTTGAGCAACTAGGGCATATTATATATCAAATACTGCGTAAAATTATTACGAATCTAATGGTGCTATTATTTTAGCTCTACGACTAAAATTAAGGCAAATATAAGCGACAACAGATAGAACATTTATGGTTGCAACGTAGACAATTACTACCTCACTGCTTTGTTCATGATTTTTTTACGACTTACCTTTTAGCTGAATCCAGCAAAACTCCTTTGAATATTTTGCTCCCATATTCATACGTTACAACTATGATATCAGGAAGGGCCTCATCAACGTGAACCACAATTTTAGAATTTTTTTCTATTCCTATGCAACTCGTATTTTCTGAGTCGGCCATATTGGCTGAAAAATTATAGGCGAACTTGTGTCGGGTTCATGTACGGTGCTTCGCTTCGCCCCACAACATCCAACTCCGAAAGGCATGCGCAGATGATTCACAAATTTTAAATTAAATTTTTAAAACCCTTTTAACTCCCCATAAAAACCATAGTAATTTTTAAAATAAACATTTTGTCACTTTTAAAAAATTATTACATCCAAAATTATTCTATGTTTTCAACAAATTGATTTAATATTTTTTAATTAAATACTTAATTATGGAACGTATTATAGCTAATTTTTATTTAAACTTAAACTGGCAAAGTATGGTATTTTATATTTACTTCAATGACGTACCAAAGTCGTAATTTAATTCCTAAACCAGCGACTTGGTTATGTGTTCAGTCAAGTGGTTGAGGTTGAGTGCACTTTATTTTGTGATTCAGTCTTCAATTTTGTATGTTTAGTTATGTTTTAAGTAATTGAGTAAGCTCTTTATTGCACATTCACACAATTTACAAAGATTTTTATCTCTATTAACTTCACCTGTTAAATTTTGTTACCGAATCTCACAAATATGGAAAGGACGTCTAAAAGACTGAATATAGACGAACCATTATGGGACCAGAGTACATTTATAGGTAGATTTAAACATTTTATGTGGGTGACAGATCCTAGAACATGTTTGGTAAACGATCAGAAATTAGACAAAGCAAAGGAATTGGTTGAATTATACCGAGAAAAACGAGAACCTAAAAATGTTAATATAGAAGAAGTAATTTACGCAAAAAAACTGTATGAATCTGCCTTCCATCCAGACTCCGGCGATAAGCAAAATATTTTTGGTAGAATGTCATTTCAGGTACCTGGGGGTATGGCTATTACGGGTGCTATGTTACAATGGTACAGGTATGTAAATTAGGGTGATCTTATTTAAAATATAGATCACCCTAAATTCATTTTATTCTACAATTAACTATTTAAACCTTTGTAGTTTTCTTTTTGTTACAGAACCGTACCAGCAGTTGTTTTTTGGCAATGGTTAAATCAGTCATTCAATGCTTTCGTAAACTATACAAATAGAAATGCAAATTCTCCAATTTCAACTACGCAATTAGGCGTAGCTTATGTAACAGCAACAACATCTGCGTTAGTAACAGCTATAGGTTGCAAGGCATGGTTGGCAAAAAGAGCAAACCCATTTTGGCAACGATATGTACCCTTTGTGGCAGTTGCTGCTGCTAATTGCGTCAATATACCTTTCATGAGACAAACAGAATTCTTATATGGCATTGATGTGCAAGATGAAAATGGTATGTTTAAACAAATACTTTCTTGAACCCTTGATTAGTTCTGTCATATCAAGTTATATGAAAATATGTATAAATTATTAGGGGGTCTATTCAGTAACTCGTCAACAGTCTCTTACATACTGTACTGTCGGAACTTTCGACAGGATACTCTAAAAAGAAAATAAACAGGGGGTTTTCAATGTATGTTATAATTATTTAATATAAAATTGTTGCAGGAAACATAATTGGAAAATCTAGACTTGCACCTGTTAAAGGAATAACAGAAGTGGTTATATCAAGAATTGTTATGTGTGCACCAGGAATGTTAATATTGCCTGTCATCATGGAAAAATTAGAAAAGTTTAAATGGTTTAGAAATATTGGCAAATTACATGGACCTATTCAGATTGCTCTGGTTGGAAGCTTGTGAGTATTTTTGTACCTAACCATTAATAAAGTTAGGTTTTTAAATGAATTCCTTGGTAAAGTTTCGCAAAAATATTCATTCGTCATTCATCAGTTAAAATATGTTTGTAGTTTTTTTTCAAACAAAACATAGTACTTTATTACTACGCCTAGAAAATTTACTGACCCTGGATTAGTAAACTCAGAATGCTTTAAAGTAATAAATATTTTATTTGTTTTGTCAATATTTGACAAAAGCATAGTTTGTTCGATGAAAACCAAATATGCGAATCATGAATTAACTCATCATTTTTTAAAAAAAGATCGTTTTGAAATTTTAATCTGATCAGCAACGTGGTATCATCAGCGTACATAAAATGGGAGCAGTCTTTAATACACGAAGGAAAGTCATTGACAGAATTAAAAATAAAAGAGGTCCTAAAAAAGATACTTGTGGAACTCCACAGGTAAAAGTTAAGGGGGTTGAATCTATGTATTTAAACTTCTTTAAAAAAATTTTGATATTATTGATAATAGAGAAATTGGACGAAAATTGTTGGGATGTTCTACTTGGTCAACAGTTAAAAACAGAAGTAAAATGTAAAATATGTATTAATCACTTCATTAACTCACATCTACAGAACATTTACCAAATTAGATTTTTTCTTTTCAGAAATAGGCAAGAGTTCTTTCTATAAATTTGTTAATTTTGTAGGTATATTATTATTTAAATGTCTACCTGTTAAATTTTTAAAGGTCTAAATTTTTCCTATTATAGAAGTGGCAATTTGCATTGACCTGCTCAAAAAATCTCCAAATCGTAAAATTTGGATTTGGTCACTTGGGAGTAAAGCCAAGAAATATTCAATACAACTACTTCAGAGAAAGTAACTGCAAACCGAAATGCCAAGATATTTTATTTCAATTACCAGAAATTAACTAAAATTCTTTTTCAAGAACTTTATTTGAAATATTCCAAGCTTTGTTAGCCATGCTAGCAGCAGTTTCGTTGTAAATCATTTTGAAAACCACATACGTACTTTGTTTATTAACTTTTTACCTATAATCGAGTTTCACCAAGTAAAACTATTAACTACTAAATACTATAATAAAATTGATTTAATAACACATTAACATTGAACAAACAATAAAGCTTACCTTGTACATTAACAATATCTTTATGTGAAAAATAATGTTTGTTTGTATTACAGTTTAATTGTAATGGTTCCTGCTGGTTGCGGTCTTTTCCCGCAAAGATGGTAAGTAAACGGTGTCTTTAATATGCGTTGATTAATTAGCGCTTACGTCATTTGAACGCGAAATTATATGTGAGGAGGTAATATTGAAAACGTGTTTGTCACAGTTATTGCAATTTTAAGATAAATGCAAAAATAATTTTATAATTATTTTTAACAAGAAATAATATTTAACAAGATTATTCTTGTAATATCAATGTTAACTCTTGTCTATTTTCTTCAAATCTTCTTCATTGAGTAAAAGATTAGTGTCCGAATACATTGTTTCTTTATATGTTGTGTTTGAGGAACCAGGATTGAATTCAGCCGGTAATGCTTCCATACCGCTTGTTAAAATGAGTAGTAAGATTAACGGTAAAAAAATATTAGTTCAGTAATTTCTAAAAATCGGCAAATGATCAACCTCGCTACTACCATTTAGTAAGTTAATTAGATTTTTCAGCGCTTTAATTTTTTTAGTGCACCGGTTATTAAATATTTTAAATATCAGCACTGGTTAGAACATAACCATAACTTATATCGAAGATTTCGTTATACTATATTCCAAAAATGAATGTCTGTATTGAAAATTGAAACTTATCCTTTTACAGTTCGCTAAAATTATCAACAATGAAATTGGTAGAACCAGATTATTATGAAGAAATAAAATCAGCCTATAAACATAAAGAACTTCCTGCTAAGGTTTATTTCAACAAGGGCCTTTAAAGAATGTTGCTCTTAATAGTAATCCGTAGGTATATGTAATTAACTTAATTTTGATTGTATTTCGTCAAGTTTTAATGTTTTTAATTTAGACTTAATTTAAAGTACAGGCATACTCTACTTTATAATACACCAGTTATAAAGTCGCGAATTTCTTAGTTTTTAACCACATTTTTACGCTATACGTTTCTGATTGTATGAACTAATCTCTCAGGGTTTTGTAGGTGTGACCTCCAAAAAACCCTTATAACGTTACTCATGTACGGTAGAAATTGTAGCCAAAAGGCTGAATATAAAAAGTTGTAGTCTGGCATGCTTATTTAGCTTTATTATAACTCTGTCACCCACATATAAGAAAAATTCTGAAAGTTCAGAATACACATTATGAGATAAATATAAACAAATATAGGCTATTCCAAACGTTTAGGCGGAACTAGATTTTGCAATCTAGTTACTTTCATCGTTTGAATCGTGTTTTTTGCAGTTTTGTTTAAGCTTTGTAAATCATACTTACAATAAAAAAATTTTGATTAAGGTTTGTATCGTTTTAAAATGTCATTTTCTTTATATTTTGATTTTTTGTGTCATTCTTAATACAAATTTCCCGTTTATTTATATTTTTGTCATTAAATTATGTGAAAAAGTATTTTATTTTTGACATATGTTATTCGTTTCCACGGTTTCACTGTTGGAATTTTAAATTTTCACATCCCGAAGTGTTGCGGAATGAATATATCATATAAAATGTCACATGAATATGCTTAGATCCGTCCTATCCCACTGCCGATGTTATCTAAGGTACCTAGAGAGTAGGGATATATTTATTATGCGGCAAAAGACGTAGATCGTTACTTCAGTAGTTTTTCCCATATTTACATAAACACATTTTGCGGTCGTCCATGAATCGATGAGTAAAATAAAGTCCATTTACGATAAGAATGAGATGACGTCACAGTTGAAAAATTTGCTATGTTGCCACTTCGCTAATTGTCAAAAAAATCCAACTACGTATAGGGGATACTTTTTAAGATCGCAGCACCATATGCAGCAAAGCTGGAACACTCGAAAGTGACATTAAACTTTTACTCGTGTATTTGTTTACATGGTGAAAATGAACACGAGTTGTATTTTTCCTGTTTTCCGAGCTTTTTTTTATATAAAGGTAATCTACGATTTACAAGATATGTAATAATATACTATTCTAAAGAAATTTCAAGGAAATTTTTAGTTTTTCATTGTATTTTTAATTCTTTTTGACTGTCTGTCAATATAATAGCAACAAAAATATGGTAAATATATTAGTAAAAATTAATATCTCTGCCTGAAAAAGTAGAAGAGCCTTTTAATATATCAACTGATGATTTAGGCAAATTTTGGGTGGGATAAATGCTTTTTTCAGTCTTTTCTTTGACGTAAAAAATCACTTTCCATAAAATACAACGAACAAACGTGCATGCATGGGTTTGGATTTTTGCCCATTTTTAGTTTTTGGGTCCATAAAAATCTACGATCCACTTTCTCTCTGCCTCCAAACGTCGTTTCAATTGATATTTATTTCGATTTAGGTAAATTATGGAATGTTTAAGAAGGATTCTTCCTTATTCACGATTTACATTGCGGCACACAACAGAATTGATTGTTTTTTTTCCCAGGATTCACAAAAATAAAACACAAACAACAAAAAAACATGTATTTCTCTATTGAACAAAACAAAACAATGTCACTTTCGTATCTTCCGCAAATTGCCACCAGATGTCAGAGCGCTTAGGAAGTTTCCCCTATATAAGTTTAACCTCACTCGTTCATATGTCAAACAGAAATACGACTGAATAATGCTATTTAAACGTGGCTACGTGGAAAAGTGGTACCAACATTCCAACTTTCAAGTTGGTTAATGTACATTATGATATTGGTAATAAAATTAACCAAGTGTGACGTCATTTCATATTTATCGTGAATGGAGTTTACTAGGCCTTTATTTTGGATAATATAAAATTTTGTTTACAACAACTTTCTGTAACTAAGTTTGTGGTGTATGCCTGTATTTCTTAGCAATAGAAGAGAAGCATTTAAATATTTTAATAAGTTTATTTTAGCAATATTAACTTGTTATGCATTTACAATTTGTTATCATGTAATATTTTTAGGAATTTGGAATAAGCACAATCATTTTAATAAATAAGATTTTATTTTATACAGTTTATATAAAATTATATTAATGTTATGAATTGTTTTGGAATCACTGGCTTATTGAAAAACTGGCATTAAGTCACAAGGTAACTATTTATTGTACAAAATAGTAAAAAAAAACAAATTATCAACCACAATATTAACAGTAAATATATATTTCGCACCAAAATTGTTAAGATATTATTATCCTTAGCTAACACCATTAGATTCTAACAGTAATGCAGCTTCACACATCATCTTAGCTGAACTTCTAACAAGGAATAATAGATGGCATTCTTCAAGCACCGATAATTGTACTCTCGTTCCTACAAGACCATGTAGAACTGTAGCTCTTTCTAAATCTAACCATCTTTGTAGAGCTAATTCTCTGTCTCTCAATGGAACTCCTAAAGCCACATCGGATGGGCCCCATAAACTAAATTCTAGCACAGATTTTACTTGACTGAGAGACATTGCACTTTCTTTTCGAAGTAATACTCGGATTAAAGCAGCCAATCTGTGGGCAGGCAGTAGTTCATCTAAACAGGTCATTGCACACTGGCAAAGTGAACCCATTTTCTCGTTATTTCCTCGAATATCATCACTCAACCTAAAATATAAAAATAAGTTATATAATTATCCGAAATATTACAGTGAAATGCAATAAATAAAATAAAAGAAATCAGTTTTATTCGATTTAGACATTTATAACTCACACCTAGTCGTGTGGGAGAGGCAAAGGGGGCCTGTGCCCCCCCCCCCTTACAGTCCAGTGAAATGATAATTTAATAAATTTTAAATAATCTTGTCGAAAAATCATTTCTGCATTGTACAACATTTACTTTTTTAACCTATACAGTGAGCAGATATTTCAACAAATTAAAGATATAGGAAGAATAAAAATTGGAGGAAAAATTTACAATAATTTAAGATACGCTGACGATACAATGATTATGGCAGAAACAAGAGAAGACTTAAGCCGCATTCAGACCTCTTTAAATTAGTTATAAGTTAAAGTTATAGACTCTGCGTTGTGTCGCTCTGAGTTATGCTTTAATGCATTCTTTTAACATTCCATGTACCGTTCACATCTGTTATAAATTAGTACGTTACGAATAGCCCTCCATCTGTGAATTATGAAACCAACTATTTAGCTTCGTAAAATATTTTATACGTACTATCGTTCTTATAATTCTGTTGTCTAAGATTTTAACTACCTAATTACCTAAATTGATCATATTTACTGTCCGTCTTTGTAATTTTGAGCAAGATTTGTTAATGATGACATTATGTTAGGTTATGTAAAGGCATTCGATAACTACGGTGTCACTGATAGACTGCGATAGCCAATGTGTTTATATGTCTGTCTCATTAAAACATCGCACTAGCTGTAAGTTTAGAAAATTATGCACAATCCACAACAAACAGCGTATTAAATTTGGAGGTCTGAACGGTTTCACGTCTTGACATATGACAAACTTCCTGGTGACAATGGAATGCGGCTTTAATAAAACTAGTAAATAAAGTAAAAGTAATTAGTGAGGAATGGGGTTTAAAAATTAATATGGCAAAAACGGTAGTCATGATAATTTCAAAACGAAGCAAAGTCGATTGAAGGAACTTAATAATAGAGAATAATATCAAAATTAAAAAGGTAAATAACTACAAATACTTGGGTAGTATTATTAATGCAGATGGAATGGTGAATATGGACATAAAGAAAAGAATAGCTCTAGCTAAAGTAGCATTTAATAAATTAAGACAATTTTTGGTGAATAATAATATAAATTGTGGGATAAAAAATAGGGTAATTAGTTGCGATTTGTGGAGTGTACTACATCAACCTACCCTTGCAGTAGACATAATCTATGATGGATTTCTCTATCTGCATCTCGGCAAAGAACTAGATTATTCAGCAACAATGGGACTTCTTCTGTTCCATGGGCTTGTAAACTCTTAAGTCCATTTATTAACTGTAGTAGGATGAATGAGACTTCTCTTTGAACTTCTTCAGTCTGTCCTTGAGAAGATCTGGACTTTAGCGTGTTTCCAAAGTTCTGGATAGTCTCCACATGCATCCATGGAAAAACTGATATTGATGCTATAATGAAAAAAATAAATAAATAAATAAACAATAATAATAGGTTCCCAATGCTTAGGTAGCGCGTAAGAGAAGGTAAGTTCTGTCATCTTATAACAATTAAATTTCTTAGTGGTTCTTAACCAATGTTCTACGGTTTAGCGTTACTCGAAATTATGACTAAAATCGCCTTGTATATACACGGTGTTGAACGAAATTTGGAAAATAGACGTTTAGAATGTAACAATAATTGGAAATATTGACTATTAGAGCAAAACAAATGTTTTCCTCTTAAATTAAATGCTCAAATAAATACCCTACTACGACCAGAGCCGTAGAAACGGGTTGGCATCGGGGCGCGAGGTTTGACGAAGGGCGCCATTATGTATATTTGGTCATTAAAAAGCACTGGCAACACTGCAAAACATTGGATTTGGGGACTCCTAACCCCCACTGACTACCACTTTCCGCAATTTGGACAACTTTTTATTAGGAAAACAGTTTTCCGACAATGCTGTAAAACTGGCCTACCAGGAATTCATTGACTCTCGTCCGACAGTTTTATACCACCGGCCTGAACAACCTGCCGCTTGAATGGCAAAAGTGTATAGATAATATGGGTGCATACTTTGATGAATAAAATAATTCGTTATTGTCAACTGACAATAACTGAAGCGCCTCTAGTGAGATTTTGAGACACTGACAGATGGAGGATAGTCGAGTTTGTTTACTATTGTTTTCATTGCAAGTTTTTAAAAAATATCTTTAAAATTGCAAGAAAAAATTAAATGCAACGTGAATTGTTGTGTTTATCTTTGCAATGCAAAAGTAGGTCGTGATAGAGACTTAAGTTTTCATCGTGTTCCGAAACGTGACAAAAAAGCCTTATTACCTTCAATTATAACCCTAGAGGTTACTTGGGCACTGAGAAAACGGAAAATTTCATTTAACGCAACCCTCATATTGAATAATAAATTAATTTTAATAAATATCACATGAAGATACCGTTGAACCTGTCAAAAATATCCTATCTGCGTCAGCCATGCTGTACAATGCAGTGGCGCCTCTATCGGTAGTGTCACTTAACAATATTTGTAAGTTATCAACCAACTTTGCCTTTTTTTCTACAAATTTCATCCATGACGACCTAATAATTCTAAAAAAATAATGTACAGTTTTGCTCGTGTTTCGCCCATGTTGGAATGGCTTTATGTTTCAGAAAAGTTTGACCCCTGTTATAGTCTGTATTAAATATCGTATAAAAACAGAATTGAGTATATTAGAATTTAACAACAGGATATAATTTATTAGTGATAATTCTTTAATAGCACTCCTTGACATTACTAGTTCCTGTTTACCAATTTTGTACCAAAGAATGTACAATTCTAGCAAAGTTAAATCGCTATTAACCCTCCAGCTGGCGCAATACTAAAATGAACGAGTTCGGGCGCAATATATCTGGCAGATATAATCTTAATTTGGCAAGATATATTTTAATAATCTTATAAAACTCTAACAAAACACGAAACGAGGCTTTGTACCAAACTTGAGTAGTGTATCTCACAGATCAATTGCAGCAATGAAGGTTTAAAAAAACATTATGGTCCTTTTATCCAGAGTTATCCATATTTAGGTATTTATAAAAATGACCCAGTTTAGCACAACACTATTTAATCTGGGATTCTTTACCTTGAATTAAATTTCCATTTTCTTGTTCGTCCTTTATAAGTTCCGCAGGAACCAAATCATTGAACTCTGTCACAGGACAAAGGCTAAAACTTCCTAGGGTTGGTTTATGCATGCTATCTTGTTCTCTTGATACAGCTAAGGTAACATGATGTGGTCCCCATAGACCATGGTAAAAAGATCTTCTACCAACAGAAATACCAGAAGATCCATCAACCACAGAAAAATCAGTCCAACGAAGTACTGAAGCAGTTTGAAGTCCACGAAGTGCTGGCTGTATTGGAGCTGTTTGGTGTAGCTAAAACAATATTACAAATTATTTAGCTGTGTAGGTTGTGTTACAGATGCATTAACATAAACTGTATAGGAAGGTGAAAGGCATCGGGAAATGTCACGCATTCTTCTGAGTATTTAACTACAAAACCAACATTATAACCAATAATTATCGCATTGTCTCGGTGAACTGCAGGTTTTATTTTAAATATATTTCTCAACAGATTTGCTTTAGGCCGCAATTATTATGTCTAAAACTTTCAAATATAAAGTTTAAACTATGTTAATCTGGGTAACATATGTCAGGCATGCACACAGATAAATGGTATGGATTAGGTCCATTTTAAAAAATTGATGTGAAGTGTGAATATTCACACATTTCAGGGTTTAGCAGGTATATAATAAGTGAAGGCGGTATGCTGAGTGTGTAGTACAAATTTTACTTTGTAGTAATCACGGCAAAATGAACGATATTTTTAAAATTATTTATCGTCTGATAATCTAAGAGCTTTAACAAATTTTAAAAAATTGATGTGAAGTGTGAATATTCACACATTTCAGGGTTTCGCAGGTATATAATAAGTGAAGGCGGTATGCTGAGTGTGTAGGACAAATTTTACTTTGTAGTAATCACGGCAAAATGAACGATATATTTAAAATAATTTATCGTCTGTTAATCATATAATAAGACTGGTTATTAAATTTACGCTCATAAAAATTAAATACAACATTTGTCAAAATATAACTAGAATTTTGACAAAATAATTTCAACATAATAAAAATGCAAAAAAAAAAAAACTGAAAAAATAAAATTCACTCCGTACTCGAACTCGAAACCCTTCGTTTTCCAGCCAGTTTAAGAGTGCCCTAACGCATGTAGCCATCGCACGCCATGCATGTGAGTGTCTTACATTGGTATAACTTTTGTACTTTGTGAACCAAAAACCACAAAAAATGCGTTACTTTCCAAAAACATAATCTGATCAAAAATTCCTGTTGTACTATTTCGGTTCACACCAATATACATTACTTAGAATTTTTACTTTTTATTCTACAGGGTGTGGGACAAATTTTTTTTTGCACATTTTTGGCAAAAATCGCCTCAAAATAATTTATTTTGCAAAAATAAAAATTTGATCGTTAATCCACGTACTAAGGGCTTTCATTTGATACCCTACTCAGAATTTAAAAAAATTATTTTTGTTTTCGATGAGCACATATTTGTTTATATTTTTAGGGCGGTATGTTTTTTAGATGTTTTAGTATTTTTCCTATGTGCGGGTCAAAGAGTTGTATAAACATGCCAAATTTCAACTCTCTAGGTTTAGCCGTTTGGCTACAATTTTTACCGAACAGACAGACAGACGACAAAATGACGGTATAAGGGTTTTTTGGTCATACCTACAAAACCCTAAAAAGAACAAATTTTATGTTGAAATATTTTTTTGTTAATTTTAATTCGAATACTTAATACCATTATTTAGGTTTCTAAATATGTGCAGTATTTTTTTTTATATAGCAAGGTTCATTAAGATTTTGAAAATTGCGCCTATGGCTTCCATTGGTTATTTTAAGTCATATGCCCCGACACATACAATGAAAATATAATTCCAACTGGTTATTAAATTTACGCTCATTAAGGGTTGGCTTAAGTAAATTTAAGTGTTCTTTTGAATAAATAAATAAAAAATGTTAAAATAAATAATAAAAATAATAAATATTTATTTAAATAAATAAATATTTCATTTTAGAAGTAAATATACACTTCACATCAATTTTTTAATAAGATGAATTAAATATTAAAAATCAAGTCTTAATAACTCTTATTATTTTTTGTTTATTTAATTTTTTTTTTAAATATTTTTTGGACTGGAATGGCCGAAATACGAATAGATTAACATTAAACTTATATTTATAGTATAACTATGAAACTAACCGAGTGTGTTATTTATTTATTAATATTATATTAACTATATTTCACCGAGAAAACACGGACTCATCTATCAATTAAAATACTATTAAAACTATTTTTATTTTCACATGATTTTTGTCATAAAATATCAGTTCACTTATTAAATACTTGCGAAAGCCTGAAATTTTAAAATTGGGTATGTGTTTAACAGCATTTATTTAATCCGTCCAATCTCAGATATCGGCTTGCGACGTACCACTTTCGGCTTAAGCTGTATCGGTAGACTTTCTATCGCGTTACCATATTTGTCCGATAAAACTGAACTGTATCGGGAAACGGCGTGTTGCTCACGGTCAAACTCTTTAACTCCGAAGTATTGACATTTAAATATAACATAAAATCACTTTTAACAAATTCCATTAAACAATCGATTAAAACTTTAATATTTTTACCTAAAACCGGTAATTAAAACCAGTTTTTGACCGGATACGGATGTAAATGCAATGTCACTAGTATACTTTAATCAAGAAATCTCTAAAACCTACATTTTTCTTTCAACAAAAATGTTTTTCAATGTTAAATATTAATAATTCATAAAATAGCCTTTATTTTTTTGATTTACTGATATAAGAAAGAATATTTAAGATATTTTACTGGGAAAGTTGCTGGCCTTGATCTTATATTGACACAAAGGTAAAATTTAATCACCTATAGAGAACAGGTGCTTGATTATTCTCTCCTCTAATATGGTCCATTGTTTTAGTGCTCCTACTACTTTCTAATAAGTTCAATTCTCAATGGCAATATGATCTCACAAATAATTCATATTATAAAAAGGATGAATGGGGTATACTTTCTTTTTTATTAATTTCTATATTTTAATTGGGAGTAATCATTGAGATTCATAACAATAGAAAATTTAGATTTTCTCTGTATCTACCAGCATTGACACCCGCAGATTTTTTTTAGGAGGAGCAGAATATAAATGCATATTTTTGAAAATTATTAAATAAACTTTCAAAAATACAGAACACTATTTAAATAGAAATTAAAGGCGTCTACGACCATACGGTTAGCATCAACGTGTTAAAGCCTCTTTTTTATGCCTTAAAACTTAATTTTTATAAACATATTGAAAAAACTCGAGCGCTTTGAAACACAAATCGTCCAACATGAGCGTTCAAAAAAATCGGAATTTCGTCCCAATCTACTCCAAAAGGGATGAATTATAGTACCCGAAGTTTTTTCTATGTTTGTTGAGTTATAACATTCATTTCTGACATATACGTGCCTTTTACAAAAACTTTTCAAAACAAGTATTTTGACATTTTAAGTTTCATCCCTAAAGGGGTAAACTGGTATTTTCTATTCGATAGAACATCCAATGGACATTAAGACATGAAATTCGAGGATTACATTTCCTTCATGACGTAAGCAACCACTAATAAGAAATATTTCTTAATTCAACCCCTAAGGGGTGAAATATGATTTAAGGATGCCTCAATATCTCTTAGGCTCAATGAGATATCGACTTGCTTACAAATGTTACCCAAACAAATGTTTAAAACAGAAATTCATGATTTTTTCAAATTCAAAATCAGTAAAGCTGCGTTCAGAGTTCTTTAAATTAGTTGACTGTGAGTTATGGATATGTTTAGTAGGTTGTTTTAAAGTTCGAGGTAGCGTTTACAGCTTAGGAAATTAGTGAGTTATGAATAGTGCGACATCTATTTGTCTTTAAACCAACTACGGTGGCTTCGTAAAATGTTTATTATCTATTAGCTTTTTCCTAATTCTGGTGTCCTAGATTTTTACTAACTTAACTTAACTTAATTACCTAAATTGATCATATTTACTGTTCGTCTTTGTAATTTTGGGCGAGATTTGTTGAAATCGGCGTGATGACATTTTGTTAGGTTATGTAAAGGCATAGAAAAGGTGCGTTCGGCATAACTGTGCAGTGTTAACTCTGAGTCGTGCAAGTTTTGTCACGTGACCACTGTGCAAGAAAATCAAAGACGAACGCTTCGTTCAAAAAAATGCAGGTATTCTTGTTATTCTAACCTTTTTTTTTGTAAACAAATAAATTATGAGTGTTTGAATACATGAAGTCTGTTTCCTGCTACTTGCTTTGTACGATAATATAAAAATGACGCATGAAGGTTTTGGGATGCTTTTAAGTAATATAAAAGAAATTTTATTTGATGAAGACAATTCAGAAGAATTTTCCAAACCAGAAAATATTTTGGAAAAAGCATTTGTATATGCAGAGAGTACTGTTCGAAACATGACTACAAATCAATTTAAAGTATATTTTCGCTTGTATCCAGAGTCTTTTTAAGTGTGTTTTACATATTCCATCATGAGGTTCATGTCTGTACTATTTATTTTGCAAATGCTGCAGGCATAAACAATGATATCTTGATTGTTTTCACTCATATTGTTTTGTAGAAATAATAACTTATATTTTTACCGCGAGAAACACTATTGCACAGATTGCCGCACGATCTGAACTTGTGACAATTGTGCAACACAAACTGCACTGCACGATATTTGCCGAACGATCTTTGTGCAGCACAGAGCGGTTGAGAAACCCTGCTAAGGGTATAAAGGTTTCTTGGTTATACCCAGTGATGGCATTCTAAATTTTCAGGAAGCGGTTCTATAAAATCATGTGATATCTAGGAACCTATTCTGTATTTTTAAGAGTGAAAACAAATCACTTACTTCCATTTATTAAATATAGGGAACAAAAATTAAGAGCGTATTATTAATAACCTATAAAATAGATATTACATTTGCAACACTGCAGGGCACGGCGCACGATTCAAAACTGAAGTCAGAGTAATTCATTTATTTTTAATAATTCTAACAACCGGTTCCCTAAGGTTTCAATAATTTTAAGAAACGGTTCGCGCGAACCTGTCCGAACTGGTAGGATGCCATCACTGGTTACACCTCCGAAATTGTCAGGTATGGTGAGTCATTTGAATAAAAACGTTAGATAATATTTATGATTCACCTTGAAATAGTATTGTCTCTATTTTAAATGTACGCCACTGCGTTGATATGTAAAACAATATGACAAAAAATTAGCTCACATAGACATTTGTAACTGTACATATTCTAAGAATAAAAATGTATTACTACTTGGAAAGGCCTAAAAAACAAAGTTTTTTGTTACAAAATTTATGACTACAGCGGTACATCTTTGTAAAAAGACAGCTGTGTTTTTTTGCATTCTTAATTGAGATTTCATAATTCAACCCACTCGAATATAAATTTGTGGGTGAAAAGTAAAACTATTTTCACAGTCTAAAAACGAATGTTTATATGAATATGAGTTTTTTATAAATATAAACTTTCTCAAGTTTACAGTTTCGTGTGAATATTGTATATTTTATGTCAACAAATTTAGTTATCACTTCATTAAAACTGTTAACAACCAGAGATTGAAATTTAATTTTTTTAAGTTTTATTTCATCTCTCTTTATATACAGAGTGTTCGCTAGAAATATTTATGAATTGCTAATGCTGCGTTCAGAGCTCTTAAATTAGTTGACTATAGACTATATCTTATACACTGTTGATTGTCACTACAAGTTTGTCATATGGGAACGCGAGCAATGGTTCAGAACTCCAAATTTAATAAATTAAACGTTGTCGATTGTGCATAGTTTTCCAAACTTATAGTTAGTGAGGTGTTTTAATGAGACAGACATTGGCTATCTCAGTCTACATTAGAGAGAACGTTTCCATTAGGTGCGTTCGGCCTAAGCTAATAATCTACACATTCTGCATAATTTACATAAGAAACGTTCGGCATAAAGTTTCTGTGTGCTCTGTGCTGCACGAAGATCGTTCGGCAAATATTGTGCAGAGCAGTTTGTGTTGCACAGTCGTCACAAGTTCAGATCGTGCGGCAATCTGTGCAATAGTGTTTTACGCGGTAAAAATATGAGTTATTGTTTTTACTTGCCCGACCTTAATATATAAGGGGCAAGTATTGTAATCGCGAAAATTTTCGATGTCGAGATTTTGACGGATGACCACGTTTCATGGTCCAGGGAATCCAAAAAACCTATTTTCGAAGTGCCGTCCGTATGTGTGTGTCTGTGTGTGTGTGTGTCTGTGTGTGTGTGTCTGTGTGTATACACGATAACTCAAAAACGGTTTAACTTAAAGAGTTCGTTCTGGTACTAAAAAATTCTCCTAATAATTGGGAAGAACCCTATTGTTTTTTATTAAAATCCGAAACCGGAAACGGAAGTTATTAAACTTTAAAAAAATTCGTAACTAGTAAACCAAGCCTTGGACAAAAAATTGTATAGGACATAATTTGATGTATTTTTGAAGATTTACCTAAATATTTTTTTAAATTAAAAAAAAAGGTATTTTTTTTATTATTTTTTTTTTATGGGAGGGCAAGTCTAGCGGAGGTCTCCCTTCGCCACTGGTTTTCTATAAAACAATATGAGTGAAAACAATCAAGATATCATTGTTTATGCCTGCAGCATTTGCAAAATAAATAGTACAGACATGAACCTCACGATGGAACGTTTAAATACACTCAAAAAGACTCGAAATTTTCTGGATATAAGCGGAAATGTAATTGAAATTGATTTGTAGTCATATTTAGAACAGTACTCTCTGCATATTCATACACTTTTTCCAAAATATTTTAAGGTTTGGAAAATTCTTCTGAATTGTCTTCCTCATCAAATAAAATTTCTTTTATAATACTTAAAAACATCCCAAAACCTTCATGTGTCATTTTTATATTATCGTACTATACAAATTAAGTATTCAAATAAAAATTTTAAGTTCAAAGTATAACATTTTATTTTCTCTTTGAGTATAACCCGTACCAACATTATAACCTCTGAAAATTTTCATTTACAAATAGCAAATTTTATCATAAAATGGATTCACATATATTTATACACTTTTTAGGGTTTTGTAGGTATGACCAAAAAACCCTTATACCGTCATTTTGTCGTCTGTATGTCTGTCTGTCTGTCTGTCTGTCTGTCTGTCTGTCTGTCTGCCTGCCTGTCTGTCTGTCTGTCTGTCTGTTCGGTAAAAATTGTAGCCAAACGGCTAAACCTAGAGAGTTGAAATTTGGCATGCTTGTACAACTTTTTGACCCGCACATAGGAAAAATACTAAAACATCTAAAAAACATATCCCCCTAAAAATATAAACAAATATGTGCTCATCGAAAAAAAAAATATTTTTTTAAAATTCTGAGTAGTGTATCAAATGAAAGCCCTTAGTAGGTGGATTAACGATACAAATTTTATTTCTTCAAAATAAATTATTGTGACACGATTTTTGCCAAAATGGTGCAAAAAAATTTTTGTCTCACACCCTGTAGCCCAGATGGTTTTGAACTAAAAATCTGAAAAAAATCGAAGTAATGTACATTGGTGTGAACCGGAATAGTACAACAGGAATTTTTGATCAGATTATGTTTTTGGAAAATAATGCATTTTTTGTGTTTTTAACCAAAATATGTTAAATATTTAATTCGCTATGTAACCCAGTAGATAAGCCAGTGCTCATAGCGATGTGCGTTTAGTCATTGGTTTTCTAATGTGCTAAACAGATAACTTTCGAACCAGAGTTCGAATCCTGTCAGTTTTAAATTTTTTGTTTTTTTTTTGTAGTGATCTTTTGTTTAAATTATTTTGTCAAAATTCTAGTTATATTTTAGTAAATGTTGCATTTAATTTTTAAAAGCGTAAATTTAATAACCAGTGGGAAGTCTTGAAATTATAATTTAATGCTATGTTTGATGTATACGAAATCAGAGGGCGAGGCTAATGATTTAATCAACCAATAGAAGCCATAGGCGCAATTTCCAAAATCTTAATGAACCTTGCTATGTAAAAAAAAATACTGCACATATTTAGAAACCTAAATAATAGTATTAGGCATTCGAATTAAAATTCATAAAAAAATATTTTGACATAAAATTTGTTTTGGCATCCCAAATAATCATCATTCAGTTACTAAATACCTGCAAAACCCTGAAATGTGTGAAAATTCACACTTCACATCAATTTTTTAATACTGGTTATAATTCAAATATACTGTATACAGCAAGAAAAGGTAAATTCGACCAAAAAATGTTTATAAACCAGTACTGTTTACATACGTTGACAGATGACTATCCTTTTTCGTATCAAAAGTCGATAGTGGCGCCGTTTCGGTAATTATAGTCGCGAATATATGATGGTTGGTAAAAAGAAAAAATATAGTACTTACATTTTCGAGGACTTGTGCTAATGCTTCTCTATTAGCAACAACAACAGCACCATAGTTATCTTCCAAATTCTTATGTACAATACTTCTTCCTTTCCTACATCTTAATTTACAAGGTCTATTACATCCAGTCCATTCCCCATCTTCACTTTCACTGTAGTAACTACATGGGGTGTAAATATGTTCACTATCTGTTTCACTCCCGTTATAACTCGGCAGAGAAGTGGATTTGAATCTATGTCTCTCAGAGGAAGATTCTTCAGGACGTCTTGGTTGGACTCTTTCGTAAACATGCTCTTCTTTCCGACGACGTTGTTCCAGGGCTTCACGTTCACGCATCGAGGCCGTACGTTGTGGTTTACAAGGAGTTAAACCAGATCTAACTTCACCAAGATTAGCGTAGACGTTATCCGTTGAAGATCGGGTCTAATAAAAAAAATAAAGATTAGTTAATGTTAAAGCTAGTAAAATATAAGGGAAGCCGGGACATAACAGGCTCCCGGGGTATAACGGGCTCCCCTCTTTTTGGCTGTTAAAGCATGCCGCCATGTTTGGGTGCATTCAAATCACGTTCAGTACTTCGCTAGTGTCTTCCGAAAGTGGTTGTATGACTCAGAGCTGACGTTTACATTTTGCAAATTGATGAAACGTGTTTTTTGCTGTGATGATATATTTTTCACACATATCCAGACGTTGATTGCTCCAGTGCAGAGCATGTGGCAAGTGGGCACATTGTTCTTGCGCTGGAGAAGATGATAACGAAGAGGAAGAGTTTATAAATGGATTAGAGACCTGTTTACGTTATTCTGAAGTCACTACCGTACTGCTACTGAATTCGGCACGGTCTTATTCACTCCATAGAAATGAGTTTTTAAAGCTACAATTTTCACATTAACCGTATCGGGTTCAGAATTGTAATAAATAACTTTAAGACCTTTTTACATAGTTGTCTCATCACTACCGTAGTGCTACTGAATAGGACAGTGTTTCTCAAACCTTCGACAGTTGCGGCCCACTTTCAGAATTCCACACTAACCGCGGACCACCAAGAAAAACTTTTTTTGCGTAAAGGTCCATTATTAATACTAATGAAATTTTGTGTGCGCGGACCACCTGTTGAGAAACACTGGAATAGGGCACGGCCCTATTAATTCCGAAGTAGTGAAGGTCCAGGTCTAAAATACATAGTAACCCAATTCGGTCTGGAACATAATTTCGCTTGATTTCGTTGTTTTAGTAATGAAGGTGATACGAATATAAATATTCCTGCTCTGATCGGGATTCGAACCCAGGACCTTTGACACGCAACGCTACAGACTATTGAATAATAGTTTTATTATTTAACAT
The DNA here is from genome assembly GCA_963971575.1 of Liopterus haemorrhoidalis. Lineage (NCBI taxonomy): Eukaryota > Metazoa > Arthropoda > Insecta > Coleoptera > Dytiscidae > Liopterus > Liopterus haemorrhoidalis. The sequence goes on along the minus strand of OZ020622.1, from coordinate 5,981,787 downwards.
GATAATTGAACAATTTATAGATTGTTACATGAATGGCTTCTTTATTCTTTTATCTCCGAAAGGAAGTCTTTAGAAAGATATTAAATTACATTTTGCAAGTTAGCAATATCATTTGAAGGACGGAACACCGTAGGATATTAGCGTTAATTTGTTCCTCAATGAAAGTTAATATAAAATAAAAAATTTAATAACAGATATTATCATAGTTTTCCGGTAAAATTGAAGTAATATCTCGGAAACATTTGCAATACTTAAAAGAAGATTCTACAACCGGAAATAGATATATTTTTTTTAATTAGTAGAAATTTCGAAACTTAATTAATTAATTCTAGAAATCGTAAACAAGGTCATATTAATATTATTTAAGGGTAAAATGGAGAAATTTATTAATTAAAATTTTATATTAGAATGCTAATTCAAATTTAATTGGCACAAAATCTTATTGTTTTGTATTTAAAACAAAAAATAAACTATATAATTCTTGTTTTAAAGACGATATAAACAACATTGGTGTGCCCATTTGGAACTAATGAATTCCAAAGCAAAAAAAACGCGTGCATTAGTGCAATTGGCGTGGTTTGTCGTGCGAATAGTCACACATAGTACGCGGAGAGTAAAAATAATACACATACGCGGGTTACTTTTTATGTTTTTACAAACGACCACTAGATGGCAATATTGAAACGTGTCATTATTCGTAAAATTTGACATTTGTTATTGTGAAATCAGTGGCAGCTTATAAATTAACCGAGTAGTTTGTTGACAGTTAGCGTTATAAACTGCAAGTCTGTGTTAATAAATGTTTAAGAAGGATAATGGGAATCCATTGGCCTGATACCCTTTTCACACTAGATCTTTAAGACGAGTGAACTTAAAGTTCACTGATGTTTAAGATCGGTATGCTTTCACACTTGATGTTTAAATCTCTGGTGCTGTCATCAGCTACAGTAATTTTGTCCTTAAGTTACCGTCATGAAATTACCAGTTTTGAACTGTCTGCGCAGACCAGTTTGAATTATTATAAACAAATAAGGATATTTCATTTCATTCTACAATAAAGACACTACAATAAAGAATATATTACACCTGTATTAACATGTAAGTCGATACATTTTATCTCAATTATTGTAACTCTGTATTTTATTAAACACATTATTAAAATAAATAATTTGATTATAACAATAAGTATAAACTACTTATAACGTCAATATAATACAGTATTCTTGTTTATGATAATATAAAATGGTGACAGCACAAATTCAAGGAGTATTTTTTTATAATAGAAATTAAGTTGGCAATGCGGACGAAGTTTAAGACGCAGATCTCTGTCTTAAACATCGGTCGTGTTTAGACGAGGCCGTACGGTTTCACATTAGCGTTTAAAGATACATTCACTTTAACATCCGATCTTAAAGATCTAGTGTGAAAAGGTTATTACACCATAAGCAACGAAGAACTATGGCGAATAACAAAACAGTCAGAGATCGGAAATGAGATACGCTTGCGCAAATGGAGATGGTTGGGTTACTTAGGCGATACTCAGACAACATAACCAGACAGGCCCTTCACTGAAACCCGCAAGGAAAAAGGAGGATCGGACGACCGAAGAACACATGGAGGCGCACAGTGGAGAAAAAATTGCGAGAAATGGGAAAGTCGTGGGGCGAAATCAAGATCTTAGCCCAGAACCGCACCAGATGGAGATGCTTTATTGAGGCCCTTTGCTCCTCTTGAGGAACTGTAGGAACTAATATATATAGCGTTAAACAAAAACAAGTTTGTGAAAAAATTGATATTACTTTTGAAAGTTTTCGGATGATTTTAATAAAGGCCTAACTCAACAACAAGGCATAGATTCGCTTCGTTCAACTTTTGGTAATGAAGCACCATCAAAAAAGACTGTTTACAATTGATTTGCACAATTTCGTCGTGGTCGTACGTCCGTCAGTGATGAATATCGTGAAGGTCGACCAAAATATTAACTTGCGAACATTTTACTGGGCTCGTCCTGTTTATGTTCCAAAGAATAAATAAATAAATAAATAAAAAAATCCGTTGTGATTCAAAAAAACATCGATGCTGTGCGCAAAATGATTGAAGAAGATCGGCATGTGCCTTACCGTGAGATACAGGCATCCTTTGGCATATCGCAGACTGCAATACATTCGATTTTGCATGAACGTTTTAAAAAGATCTGTTCCCGATGGATTTCGCATAATTTGACCGAAGTTCAAAAAAAGGCTCGTGTTGATTGGTGTAAGGGAATGCTAAAAAAAAATTAACCTAGGCACTGCAAAATCCGTATACAACATCGTTACAGGTGACATCAGTTTAAAAAAGAATTTTAAATAAAATATACAGCGGGTGGCCAAATTGTTAGGGACAGTGCAGATTTTCTGTAATTTTCAAATGAATTTAATGAGGAAATAAGTGGCTTTGGGTCTCGTATTTATTTTTATTCATTAGAGTGCTTTATTTAGAATATAAAACGACATAATTGCTTATTCATAATAATTTATTTTTGTATAAAAAGTGTTTTAACAAATTAAGTAAAATCTTAATATTTTGTAATGCCACCCTTTGCTGCGATTGCGGCTTCCAGGCGTTTGGGCATGCTTTCTATGCAGACTTTTGCGTTGTGTCGGAGATTGGGATTGTGATGCCACTCTCTGATCAGGGTTTATGTAAATAGCCGCTTGGTGGTGATGATTTCTTTGGCGATCTCCCGCTTTTCAAAATAATAATGATACCAGCAACAAGAATATAGAAGAAAAATGATTTAAAAACAATTTATTTTCTCACAAAATGCATTTAAACTTGAAAATTACAGGGATTGTGTGCTGTCCCTAATAATTTGGCCACCTAATGAATTTTATATTTTGGTTCAATCCCATAAACATTATCTGAACCGAAATAAACCGATATTTTTTTCGGTTCAGTTCCGGTTTTCGTTCCGACAAAAATAACGGTTTTTTTCGGTTTTCGGTTCAGTTCCGGTTCGAAGCCCTGGTTTTTAATTCTGAAAAAAATTTTTTTTGAAGAGATATCGTTAAATAAAAATTTTAATATTGTATATCTTAAAAGAAAAAGTAAACACCTGGTATATAAAGCGGTTATGGTTGTTTTAAATCCATAATAATATAAAATACTTACAGGTAAAGTAGGTTGAGGTGTCTGGATAGTTTTTCTAAGCAATTCTTCACTTTTAGGAGGTGGTGGAATAGGTCTACTATCCGTAAAAACCCTCTCTGTAGTTATATTTCTTGGAGGAGGAGCAGGAGGACCATCTCTAACTTCATCCTGTCTAACAACTTCAACAGTTGACCCATTTAGTTCCAAAGGATGCACAATAACCAATCTAGGCTTCACCTGTGGTACTTTCTCTTTAATTTCAACTTCAACTTTTTTAGATTCAGTTTTACCAACACGTAAAAATTTTTTAAGTGAAAATTTACCACGTTTTCTTTTATCTTCTACTTTTTCAGTTTCAATAAGATTTTCTTGTGATACTGATAATGTTCGTCTTGGGGCTGGTTCGGGGATAGGTTCGGTTGGTGGAATATTTTCTGGAAGGGAAGCACTACGAACCATTAAAGGTTCTATAGGGCTAGGGGGTGGATTAGGAGCCCTTCTTTTATTAGGAGTTTTAGGGTCATAAGCTAAAGATGGCAATGGGGGTAGATCAGTTACTTTTTTAAATAATTGTAAAACTTTTTCCGGTTTCGATGGAATTTTTGGTTTGTCATTTTTAGGGGAACCATGTAAAAATGATTGTCTTGGATTTAGTAGTGGTGGAGGAGTTAAAGGCAAAGCTGGAGGTTCAGAGACTACATCAGGATCCGCCCTACCATCTGGTTCACCAGCTTGTTCACGACTTTCTTTTGGAATAACTGACAACGATTCGCACTCATCAGATTCGGATTCTTTAAAAGTTATATCGTCCGTTAAAACAGGTGATAATTGAATAGTTAGTTCTGTTCTACTTTTTACTAATTCACAGTTGACTGTGCTTGCTATGGATTCTTTCTCTGGTAATACTAACTGTGCCTCTAAAGGAATTTCTTCAGGTTGTGTTTCTACTAGATCGTCAGGGTTTATTTTCTCTGTCTCAACGTTTTTACTGTCTGGAATCTCGTCTAGTTTCTCTTCAACTACAGTTATTTCCGGTTCTTTTTCTTGTACTATCTCCTCAATTTTCTCACAAATAATCTCTTGTTTCTCAATATTCGTTTCATTTTTCTCATTAACCAATTTTGCACCAACGTTGTTTTCTTTATTATTTTTCGTGTAAGCGGTAAGAACTACATTAGGTTTCTTCTCAACTAAAATTTCTTTATTCTTTGCTATTGGAATATGAGATTTTAATTTCTTTTCTTTTTGTTCATCTTGCCCGAAAGGTGTAACAGATACTAGTAAAGTTTGTTTGTTTCCTTCTGAATCCGTTTGAGGTTTTCCTAACATTAATTGAGTAAAAGTCCGTCTTTTCTCACTTGAGTTCTGTGTTAACAAAGTCGTATTATGGTCAGTATTAGTTTTTGTTATTTTTTCCATTTCTTTTTCTTCATCATTCATTGGTTCATCTTCTGATGATGTTGATGAATTGTCTTCTATTACTCCTTCATCATCTGACCATTCTTCTCCTCCATGTCCTATTACCTGGACAGGATCTGGACTAAAAGAAACTGTCCTTTTTTTTGTTTTTGATTTATTGGGAGATCGTATTATTCCTTTTATTGGTCCTGATGTTGGAAGGGTTTTTTTAATTATTTTTTCTGTTGGTGTGTGCTCCATTTTGGAACGAAAACAATTGGAACACATGTCCTTTTTCCAAGCATTTTGGACAAATCTTGTACAAACTGGAGCCATTGGGCAGTGATACACTGTGAAGGAAAATTTGATTGTTAAAGATTTTAACCAAAAGTACAGCGACTATTTGAGCTAAGTGAGGGACATAATACAAATATACATTTTTTAAATGTAAAATACAATTAATTTGTTTTTTTTTTTCTAGGGTTTGTAGATATAACTCAAAAACCCATATTCTATCACTTATCTGTCTGTCTGTCTGTGTTTGTACGGTAAAAACTAAGGCCAAATGGCTAGACCAAATGTGCGCAATTTTGAAATACGGTAATTATAATTCTAGTTCTTTCTAGAATTTTCGGCAGAGGATTTATTACCGTAACCCGCCCCCCACGCCCCCCTTGCGTACGCCACTGAAGAGAAAGAGAGGATAATAATGATATTATTGAAGGCGTATGTAGGTAGTATTGCACCAGGAATCAAACCTTATTTGCATATATAAATTATAATATAAATTGTGATTTTCTTGTTTTTCTTTGAAAAGTTTTATTTTATTTAAATAAAAATGTTTAAATGTAATATATTAGTTTCAACAATTAGAGAGACTAAATCAGAAACTGAAGGAAAAACATCTAATTTTATTTAACCGAAAAGGAATAATTTTTCACCATGACAAAGCACGTTTTCACTCAGCAAAAATAATTCGCAAAAAAAATTCAGGACTTAAACTGGAATATTCTTCCGCGTACACCGTATTTACCCGATCTCGTGTCTTCCGATTTTGCTTGCTTATACAACTTTTTGACCCGCACATAGGAAAAATACTAAAACATCTAAAAAACATATCCCCCTAAATATATAAACAAATATGTGCTCATCGAAAAAAAAAATATTTTTTTATAATTCAGAGTAGGGTATCAAATGAAAGCCCTTGGTACGTGGATTAACGATCAAATTTTTATTTTTGCAAAATAAATTATTTTGAAGCGATTTATGCCAAAATTGTGCAAAAAAATTTTTGTCCCACACCCTGTAGCCCAAATGGTTTAAACTAAAAATCTGAAAAAATTCTAAGTAATGTACATTGGTGTGAACCGGAATAGTACAACAGGAATTTTTGATCAGATTATGTTTTTGGAAAAAAAACGCATTTTTTGTGATTTTTGGCTAATAATGTACACAAGTTATAGCTTTGTAACACGCTACACTGGAACGTGTATGCTGGTGTAGTGGTTTTGCTGCTGGCATTTCACCCAAGTAATTCGATCCGAAAGGGATCGAACCCTGCGAGAAGAGACAATATTATTATTATTTTTTTTTTAATTTTTATGTTTAAATTATTTTTTCAAAATTCTAGTTATATTTTGGCAAATGTTGCATTTAATTTTTAAAAGCGTAAATTTAATAACCAGGAAATTGTTTAAATTATAATTTAATTCTGTTTCAATGTACACGAAATCAGAGGGGCGGAACTTATAACAACCAATGGAAGCCATAGGCGCAATTTTTAAAATTCTTAATGAACCTTGCTATATAAAAAAAAAATACTGCACATATTTAGAAACCTAAATAATGGTATTAGGCGTTCGAATTAAAATTAACAAAAAAAATATTTTAATATAAAATTTGTTTTGGCAACCCAAATAATCATCATTCATTTACTAAATACCTGCAAAACCCTGAAATGTGTGAAAATTCACACTTCACATCAATTTTTTTATATATATATAGCAAGTTTCATTAAGATTTTGAAAATTGCGCCTATAGCTTCCATTGGTTGTTTTAAGTCATAACTCCACCCCTCTGATTTCGTGACTCAAACAACCAAAATTGTCCTTCTCTGAACCTTCTTCACTTGATAAATATCTTCAAGCCCCTAAAATCACATTTTACATTAAATTTTGAACGTTAAGTACTTAATTAGTTAAATAATTCCTTGTGTATCTTCGGCCTTCATTAAATAGTTTTCGGTTATAATTACCTCGAAAGTATTGAGACACTGCAAGTGATTGCAATGCGAGGAAGTGGCGTTCAACAGTGCATGAAGAGTTTTGTAATCGTAAAGGTGTGTACGTACGTATGTATGTATGTATGTTAGAACCGCTTTCATCAACTACGGTACTCCGAGAACGTCTTGAATAGGTCACGGAGACTTAAACCCCGCTAATAACCAGCAAAACAAAACAAAATGACTAAGACAGGTTTATTTTTGGTTGTAGGGTGTAGAGGAAGTGAAACCCGTTTCAAATAAATTTAGAATAAACTTAAAACATCTTTGGTTTAACCAGTGGAGGAATTGTCACAAGGCTTAGTAGGTTTAAGCTTAGGGTTCAAATTTATGAAACGGAAAATCCATTTTTAGGGTTTTGTAGGTATGACCAAAAAACCCTTATAAAGTAAAGGAGAATTTACTTGACAGATTGATCGATTGAGAACCGATAAAGAAATGTATATCTATTTCACACAGTTTTATGTAAGATGTCAAGAACGTATTTCGGCTTCTTATTGTAACGTACGTTCATAGTTTTTTTCTAAAGAGGAGCTCAATTTTTAGTGCAATTTTACTGCTTTTATTAAAAAACCTGGCAAATGAATCGGCGGACTTGGGTAACTCAGCCTTACATACTCTAATAAAAGCAGATAATATAGAAGAAATTTTCTGGAATGTGGAAGTTGCTACAAGGATATTGCTTAATAGTCACGAATTGTAGTGGAGAGCGCTCATTTTCCCGGATAAAAAGAATAAACCAGTGGCGAAGGAAGACCTCCGCTAGACTTGCCCTCCCATAAAAAATAATAATAAAAAAAAAAAACTTTTATTTAAAAAAAAATTAGGTAAATCTTCAAAAATAAATCAAATTATGTTCTATACAATTTTTTGTCCAAGGCTTGGTTTTCTAGTTACGAATTTTTTAAAATTTTAATGTTTAATAACTTCCGTTTCCGGTTTCGGATTTTAATAAAAAACAATAGGGTTCTTCCCAATTATTAGGAGAATTTTTTAGTACCAGAACGAACTCTTTAAGTTAAACCGTTTTTGAGTTATCGTGTATACACACAGACACACACCCATACGGACGGCACTTCGAAAATAGGTTTTTTGGATTCCCTGGACCATGAAACGTGGTCATCAGTCAAAATCTCGACATCGAAAATTTTCGCGATTACATACTTGTCCCTTATATGTATATTAAGGTCGGGCAAGTAAAAATGAATTACGAACGACTATGTTACAAGAACGACTTACTAATTTGTCAATCATGTGCATAGAAAGTGATATCCTTCAAAAATTAGACTTTGAGGACATAATAGAAGATTTTGCATAACAGAAATCCCGGAAGAAACCATCTTCATTCGTCCAATTCCAATTCTCAAAATAGTAATCACTTCACTTATATTTAATTTGTATAAAGCTAACCATAATAACCAATAAAGTCACTAAATAAAAGTACATATTAATGTTTTCATTCACATTTTTTTGGCTTTCTAAAAGAGCACCAAACTCTGTGCCCAAAGGCCCCTGCATTGCCTAAGACGGCCCTAAACATATGTAAAGACTATATTGATATTGATTTTTCAATTGATTGATCATTGATTCTGCTTGATTATTATTTGTTTTTAATTCGTTACGTTATAAATTATTTACAAATATAATAATTTCCCATTGTAAATAGTGTAGGATCTTTTAAATTTTTATATTTCTTCCTTCTTTGAATGTTTATGCCTAAAAATTATCCCAAGCTATAGATTGTTTTTTCAATGTTATATTTCTCAGAGCATCCTACAGTCATTAAAAAACGGATCTCGTACAAATCATACGGGTATTTAAGTGATCGCCGCCGGCATATTCCAGGAAAGTCTACTACATCCTACCCTTTTCCCTTCGCCCCTTACTCAGACTATACCGACAGGTTATTTTTAACGAGGGCGTGAACTCTTAAGGCATTCCGCTCTCAGTATTCTCAGTGACCCCGAATCGTCTTGAAAACTCCGAGAACAGACGGACATATCGGGTCAGACTAACGGACCACCAAGTACATTCCGATGAGTATCTTTAAAAGTAAATATTGAATGATTTCATTGACGAATCATCAGTGTTTATGACTTAGGTTAGCAGAACATGACACAGAATTATTATTAAGTTGATACATCAGACAAAAAAGGAATTAAACAAGCAAAAACAACTCTTATTTAATCTATAATATTGACAGTTAATTTATCTAATTGTTGGTCAAATAATGAAACATTTTTTGCATTGTTGCATTTTTTACATTTTTACCAGTAAAATTATGATTGCCCTATGCACTTCCTGTCAATATTAAGGCATGTTTCGTACATCTAATGGGCTTACTAATATAAAAGAGTGTTCAAATAAGGTGTCGGGTTAAAAAAAAAAACAGTAGAAAAGTACCTAATTATTGTCAAAAAGATCTACAACGATAAAAAACAATTTTACTGGGAATATTTTGTTTGGCTTCTGCAACTGTGGCATATTTCGAAGTGTAAGGATATAATAGTAAAAGCAATGTTCAAAGAAAGTGTAAAGGTAAAGTAGAGAAGAGGAAGACACTAGACAAGTTGATAATTGTTGTCAAAAAGACCCACAAAAACAATTTTATTAAGAAATTTTTTCTTTGGCTTGAGCATTTGCGGCATATTTCGATTTTCTAAGGACATAACAAAAAAAAGCAATGTTCAAAGAAGGTGTAGAGATAAAGTAGAGAAGAGGAAGATACTAAAATTGTTGATAATTGTTGTCAAAAAGTTCCACAAGAATAAGAAAGAATTTTATTGGGAAAATTTTCTTTTGCTTGTGCATTTCCGACATAATTCGAATGCCTAAGAACATAATAATAAAAGCTATGTTCAAATAAGGTGTAGAGGTAAAGTAGAGAAGAGGTAGACACTAGAAAAATTTATAATTGTTGTCAAAAAGACCCACAAGATAAAGAAACAATTTTTTCTTTGGCTTGGGCATTTGTGGCATTTTTCGAATGCCTAATAACATAATAATAAAAGCAATTTTCAAAGATAGTGTAGAGGTAAAGTAGAGAAGAGGAAGACACTACAAAAGTTTATAATTGTTATCAAAAAGAATCACAAAAAAAAATTATTGGGAAATTTTTTCTTTGGCTTGGGCATTTGCGGCATATTTAGAATGCCTAAGAACATAATAATAAAAGCAATGTTCAAAGAAGGTGTAGAGATAAAGTAGAGAAGAGGAAGATAAAAGAATTGTTGTCAAAAAGACCCACAGAACTCAAAAATCACACAGATTTTAGTAAGAACATTTTGAGTTGTGTACAAATATTTCCGCATATTTTAAATGTTTAAAGACATAGTAAAAGCAATGTTCAAAGAAGGTGTAGAGATAAATAATAAAATAGAGACTCTAGAAAAGTGTCAAAAAAGGCAAAAAAGAACACGGAAACAATTTAGAAAGAAAGGCACTGAACGAAAATTATGAAAAATGGATTTTCAAGGTCTGAAAACGATTTAATAACAAAAATATTGATAACAATATTAAATTTAGCTGATATATTTAAAATGTTTGTTATTTGTTTACTTATTTACTTTTAAGTTGAGTGTTCAGAGCTCTTTATGATGTAGTTTTGACCTAGATTAATAAATAATTGTAAAAATTGCAACAATACTATTACCATTTTGTTATTTACATGTCCATTTATGTCAAACAATGATTAATTTACATGTGTTATATGTATAATTGCAAAATACCTTTCAATGAAAACTTAAAACATATTTGTCACTTGTTAATCTGAACACTTATACACACACTAACACTTTATTTTCTCTAAATGATTAGCACATGTTAAGTTTTTCCACTAATCTTTCACTTGTAAGATAGACACTGTGCATATCACCGCCCTCAAAATCCACTTTGAAGTCTAGCTACCAGTGTCAAACTCTCAGCTCTCAACAGCTCCCACCATCAACATTGCAGTCGAGTTAAAAACTCTCTCCAGCTGCCCGCCATCAATTTTAAACTAGCGACAATGTGGCGCTGCGGTGAACATGTGAACTAAGCAGTGTCGCACGTCAAAATTGGGAAGTGGCACGTTCGAATACGCTAACTGGTGGTTATTGTACTGAATACTGCAGTACAGTTTGAACTTATATTTTAGTGTTGAATTGTTATTACAATGTCGATAGAAGTTGTGAAAAACTATAAAATCTAAACGAATTGTAATGTTTTTTGCTATCAGTTGAGAAATGACCAAGATAAGCATCTTAGTTTTTTACTGTTCCTAAGAAAAATGGAGAGAAAGTTAATATTAAGTACAAATTTTCGCGAGATGATTCTGTTGTTGAACAATTAGAGGTAGAAACATACGGTTTGCATTTTTTAAATCAAGACTGTTATTTACTTGAATAAAAATTGTAGCTCTCCTTGGTTAATGCCTTTTTGATCTGTGTAGTTTTGGAAAATTGTAATTTATTTTTAATATTTTTATTTTAAATATTTCTTATATTTAATTTTATTTTCGAAAAACAGTATCTCAAAAACTATATGAGATAGGGACCTGTGGTTGGAATTTATAAAATCCTGAGGTCCTAAAGGGCCTCAGGACATGTTATAAAAAAAAACCAAACAAAAATATGTTTTGTGAAAATTTTAATTTTCCAACTTTTTTTTTTGAAATTTAAAAAAATTCTAACTTAAGAACAATAAAATATATAGATTTGCGGTTTGATTTTTTTAAATCTACAGACATTTTTCTACCTAAATAAAAAATAGGGCCTTCCTTTGTTAACGTCTTTTTGATCCATGCAGTTTTGAAAATACTTCATTTTTGAAACTTCGTAAAACAAAAACTAGATTAGATATGGACCTGTGGTTGAAATTTTTGAAATCCTGAGGTCCTAAAGGGCCTTAGGATTCATTTTGAAGCAACCCCCAAACAAAAATTTTTTTTGCGAAATTTTTAGTTTATCATTTTTTTTTTGAATTTTCAAAAAATTCTAACTTAAGAACAAATAAATATAAAGAACTGCGGTTTGAATTTTTAAAATCTTCGTATATTGTTTAGTCTAGAAAAAAATTGGGGCCTTAATAACCCAACTTTTACAATAAATACGAATCGTCAAACAAAACCTTTGAAAATGGCCAAAAATCGAAAAAATCGTAAGGGGTACCCCTTATGATTTTTTCGATTTCTGAGCAAAAAATTTTTCTCTCTGATTTACTTCAAAATGTGTATACTTATGTATTTTGAGTCGTAGATCTCAAAAATAATCTCCATTACAAGCTACGGTTTACCGTTTTTAAATAAATTTAAAAAAACTGACAGAAAATGACTATATTTCAAAAAATATATACGAGAGGGTGCTTTAAATATATTTTTTAAACTTTCCACGCTAAAATTGATCTATACAAAAATTAAAAAATGGTAAAATTTGCGCGAGAAAATAACGTAGAACGATGATAGTCACTCACTAGGTGGCCATGATCACGTGATTTTCATATATATATATTTCTCTAACCAATCAGAATGCTCGAAATTCAATTGAACCAATAGGAAAAGAGCAATCCTGTAACCAATAAGAATACTTTAAATTCAAATGAACCAATAGAGACAGAGTAATCCCAGAACCAATCAGAATGCACTAAATTTGAATGAACCAATAGAAATAGAATAATCTTTTAACCAATCGAAAGGTTCTAAATTCAAATAAAACCACTGTAGACTTCAATTAAGCAGTTAAAACAGTCAACGAAGCTGTTTAAAATTGTCGTTTTAAGCTGCATAGGTTTCGCAAAGTGGGATCTGTAAAGAAAAGGATCAGCAAAGAATTTTTAAACATTTTTTATTGCATTAGGGTTTTTTATTTTATTTTGATCAATGTGATGGATAACAAGCTGCATTTTTTTAATAAATATGACAGATGAACAATCCTGTGTTTCTTTAAAAATAGCTACGTACTTAAGACTAGACCATTGCAGGTATAAAATATTAATTTTATAATAATTTATGAACTGGCTATTTATAATAATTCACAGGCCAAAATTAACAATAATTTTTTCTAAAAACCCTTCTTGTTTCTTTGTGGTAAAATTGAGTCCTTTGCATAATTGAAAAAGGATAGTAGTCCATATTTCTTTCCCTTTTTGGAAAAATAGTTCGTCACCACATCGTCTGAACCTAAAATAATAAAAATATATATAACATACAACTGTTAACAAATTAATTAATTAAGTCACCACGTCTTTTATCGGCAAACGAATTGTTAAATAAACACAAAATCACAACTAAATTTTTATATTTTATTGTTACCAGGTAACAATACATTTAATCCCAGTATTACTCCCAGAGCAGTGTTATACCACCAAAATATAATGATTGTTTTCCGCATATAAAGATCGGATCACCGAAAAAAATATTTTAAAGTTAAACGTAACGTTTTTTAACTTACCTAATGCATCTCTCTTCTCAGCGATCATGGGAAGAACATTTTCATTCGCTGATAGAGAAACAAAGAGAGCAAATGGCACTAACCACTGGCATAACGTAAAATATGCCATAACTTCCGTGAATGGATAATATGTCCCTCCAAAATGTTGGAATGCTAAATAATGGTTAACTAATATCATGAGAACTCCAACGATGAATGAAGGCGATGTTAAAGAAACAAAGGGAAAATTTTGTAATATTATAAAATGGGATATTTGAGCTATTAATCCACATGATATTAATAAAAATGGAAATGATTCAAATATCCATAAACCTAGATAAAGTATTGCTGTTGCCTGAAAAAAAAAACGTATTCATCATCAATATTAACAAAAATCCACGTTAGTAATTAAATAAAATGACTTTATCGTAGATGAAAATTTTATAAAATACTTACTGTATTCAACCACCATATACATTTTTTAGCTGTTACAGTATATTCTTCAACTAATTCTGCTAAATAATAAAGTCCGGCAGCTAGAAAAATTATTACATGTCAAATTTCAAAAATTAAAAATTAAAATTTTACTCACCTATTGCTATTGTCGCAAAACACATTTGGACCAAAAAGGCCAAATATGTTACTAAAGTAAAAAATAACATTTTTAAATTATATTTAATATAAATTATTATTTTTAAATAAACATTATGAAGTATTTAAGTTAGGTTACTATTTTGACATCTATAAAGCTTAATGTACACTGCAACACTAAAAATTTTAATATATTTTTTTAATATTTTTGTTTAAAAAGCTAATAAAATAGTTAATTCACTTTATAATTTAGAAAATATGTTGCTATTAAATAGTAGAAACCAAGCAATATTTGAAATAATGAGTAATTGTTTGAACAAAACATTTATAATAAATTTGGCGTTTGTGTAAATCTACCGTTATGTTTGTTGTCAACTTGGTTTTTATCGTGTATTTTAAATACAATTTAAACTGGAAATAATTAACAAAAAGTATTATTAACAACTTATAAATGTGTAAATAATCACTGTAAAATAAGTTTTCATTCATAAAACAATTTAAAAACTAAAATGTCCGATATAACCTTCAACAGCCTTACTACTAGTTTGTTTATTTTTAATATATTTTATAAACACTATATTAAGAATATTGTAAATAAATATATTGCTTGAATAATGTTTATTGTATGCGGGTATAAATATGGGTTTAGTAAAATGGTTACTTTTAGTAACATTCTTAACAAGTGTGATCTCTGAAGAAGATCAGTGTCCCAAAATATGTGTTTGTGAAAAAACGGGTTCTAGATGGTTAAAAGTTAAGTGTGGAAGTAATTTAAACATCTTAAATTCAACAACAGATGTTGATTTTAGTAGCATAAAACCTAATGTTTTACAACTGTAAGTTTGTACTATAATATTTAATACTTAATATTTATAAATTGTTTTTTGCAGTAATGTATCATCAAATCATCTTGTTAACATATCGGGACTTGAGTTGCCAAGTCTTCGTAAACTGTAAGTTGATCTAAACATGTTTTTGAATATAATTTAACGTTATTTATATTTTAGGGACGTGAGCCATAATAGGATAAATATAATTACGAGTGATACTTTCAGCCATTTGCCAGAACTAAAACAGCTGGATTTATCTGATAATTTAATTACGAACATTCTAAAAGACACTTTTCAGAACCTGAACTCTCTAAAACAAATGTAAGTTTTATTACAATTATATCAGTAAAAATTCAGTTTAAGATTTTGCTATAGTACACGGGGTGTTTTTGGAAATCGTTTAAGAATTGTTAACTTTGTTGTAAATGTTTTTAGTAACATTTTTTTTTAAATGGAACAACGTTTATTTTTTAGTCTGTCGCAGAGAAAATATATGTTTCTTTAATAAATCAGCAGGGCATTATGGGCGCGTCTAAATCAAATATTAAAAAAAGTTATTAAGGCTTGATTAAACAAGTATATTCCAAATAAAAGAAGTATAATCTCTATGTTTCATTGATACCTAATTTGTTAAGATGAAATAAATGTTAAAAATCAATAATATTAATTAAATCCGTTGTATTCGTTAAAATACAGCAATTTCAAGTGAATAGGAAATAATAAAATCAATAACCGAGGGTTTTTATTATTTTCTGTTAAAAATCAAGTCATAAAAACTTATTATAAATAACTAAAAAAGAGAAATATTTCAAATACTTCTAAAAAATGTTCTCGGTATTTGGATTTGCAAATATTTCCTGTGGTATTTGTATTTGATATTTGTTGTCTGAAAACGTCAGTATTTGAAATATTTTAGAAGTTTTTCAAATGTTTCCTAGTATTTATTTATGTTATTGGTTTTTAATTTTCAAACCGAGATCTTAAATAGAATTTTAGCATCCCGGTTCCTGATTCCCAGATCCCAGTACTTCAAATTATTAATATATATTTTTGTTAACAGAGACATATCAAATAATCCTCTTATCTGCAACTGCGCCTTATTGGAAACATCAGAATGGCTCCAAAATCGTTCCATAAAATTACTTTCCAATCCCAAGTGTACTTTTCCGAAAGCCACAAAAAGTCAATTTATAAAAAAAATAAAAATCGGTGTACATATCGAATGTGGCTTAGGTGAAGTTGAAGAGAAGGTGTCGGTAAAAATACGTCCTGCCGAAGATCAAATCGTATTTGAAGGAGATCCTTTACGATTAAACTGCTTAGCTACTGGTATGTAACTATTTAAAATATATTTACGTTTTGATTTTTTGACTATTCTATCTCTAAAGGCTGTTTTACATTAACTTTTGACGTAATTCAAACTTTTAAAACTACCTTTTAAAATAAAAAGCGACAGAAATAGCTATTCACACCTTCTGTCTTTTGTTACTATCACGGCCAACTTAACAATTTGAAGTGACAGATAAAAGTTTGGTTATAATAACCAATTTGAGTTGCCATAGAGAAAAAATATTTTAATTGTAGTTCAATAATAGAATATCAAAGTACGTGTTTTTTTTTTCTATGGCAACTACACAACTTCTGGATTAATATGAAAAATAAAAAAGAGTCAGTAGTTTTCAAAATTTGGGGCATCTTTTTGTTTGTTTATTTTTGGACGAAATTCACATTTTAGAGAAAATTGGCAAAGGAAAAATCGATTACATTCTACGTTACCATGCTGTGTTTTAAATTGTGCTGGACATACCTAACACCCTGTATATACATTCACAATCTAAAATTATGTCTTTCTAGGATTGGTCGAAACGTCACACTAACCACGTAGCTTTTTTTCTATTGCCGGCAGTCTAGAAACGAACTTACTTTCTCTGCCCATTATACGCCTATCTAGGTGTTGGGATTCTGTTGTTGTTGTTGTTTTTGTTTAGTTTTCTTTGTCTCATGTTTTTATTTTTCCAAATAACATAATTGTTATTCTAGCCTTAAAACTAGTTTTAATTATAGGTGTACATGGTTTAGCAGATAAAACCAGCCATGACATAACCACACGAGAAACTAGAGTATCTTGGACATGGTTAGACAAAAACGTAGAACACGAATTCACCGAAATAGAAAATATATACTCATCAAATGGAGTCATCGATAGTTCGCTCTACATATCAAAACTTAACCGAAATCACACCGGCCAATGGAAATGCCAATTACTATTTCAAAATCAAACATCACAACCAGCTAGAACTATTTTAGTAGTTGTAATATCAAATATAACAAAATACTGTGAAATAGAGATAACAAGTAATAATAAAGGAGTTTATACTTGGCCAAAAACTATTGCTGGTTATACGGTTGATTTACCGTGCCAAGTTAACGAAAACATGAAAGCGTATCACATTTGTAGTAAAAAGGGACAATGGATTAACGCTAATACCTCACAATGTGCTTATGTATCAGAAATAACAAGAATACTAGAACAATTTTCAAAAGTCGACTTAACCTTAACAAAAGTCAACGCTTTTGATAGTGCGAACCATTTAAAAAACTACACATCCGATCTGAGTTTATTACGAGATAAAATGGATGTTATATTCGTTGCGAAAACTATAAGAAACTACTTAGATTTTTTAAGTAAAGAAAAAGAGGTTGCACTTATATTAGCTGAAATAACAAATAACGTACAACAAATGCCAAGAGTGTTTTTAGAAGAAGCAAATAAACAAGATGGTTCTTGTGTCAAACTTATAGAAGCCATGGAAGTTGTTACGGAACATACACCTATTTCACAATCCTGTTTTGCAGCGCAAGAATATAAAATTACTCGAGATGTTTTTATGGGTATGTATTGCCTAACTTCAAATACAGTGAATTTCTTTTATCTTGCAATATAGGTATTATCGTTACTATCGTAACTGAAATCTGACAGCAATGTAAAATTGCGTTATTTTTAATTTACAACATAGGCGATTTAACATTGCTGTCAAAATAATTTGTCGTTACTAGGGAAACCATGCATAATAATTATTTCAATGTTGCAGGATAAAAGAAATTCATTGTATAATCTATACTAGTGGTTCTTAACCTTTTTAAGCCGTGACCCAAATTTGAGAAATATGTTCGTACATCCCAAAAAAAAAAAAACAATTAATTTCATTACCTTTTTTTAAATAATATTTTAAAAAAATTCTTTAGTTTTACAATGATTTTTTTTTTAACTCACGTGATTTTTTTTTAAATTTATTTATTTTTATGGTTTTGTAGGTATGACCAAAAAACCCTTATACCGTAATTTTGTAGTCTGTCTGTTCGGTAAAAATTGTAGCCAAACGGCTAATCCAAGAGAGTTGAAATTTGGCATGCTTATACAACTCAAAAACCCATATTCTATCACTTATCTGTCTGTCTGTCTGTGTTTGTACGGTAAAAACTAAGGCCAAATGGCTAGACCAAATGTGCGCAATTTTGAAATACGGTAATTATAATTCTAGTTCTTTCTAGAATTTTCGGCAGAGGATTTATTACCGTAACCCGCCCCCCACGCCCCCCTTGCGTACGCCACTGAAGAGAAAGAGAGGATAATAATGATATTATTGAAGGCGTATGTAGGTAGTATTGCACCAGGAATCAAACCTTATTTGCATATATAAATTATAATATAAATTGTGATTTTCTTGTTTTTCTTTGAAAAGTTTTATTTTATTTAAATAAAAATGTTTAAATGTAATATATTAGTTTCAACAATTAGAGAGACTAAATCAGAAACTGAAGGAAAAACATCTAATTTTATTTAACCGAAAAGGAATAATTTTTCACCATGACAAAGCACGTTTTCACTCAGCAAAAATAATTCGCAAAAAAAATTCAGGACTTAAACTGGAATATTCTTCCGCGTACACCGTATTTACCCGATCTCGTGTCTTCCGATTTTGCTTGCTTATACAACTTTTTGACCCGCACATAGGAAAAATACTAAAACATCTAAAAAACATACCCCCCTAAATATATAAACAAATATGTGCTTATTGAAAAAAATAAAAATAAATAAATTCTGAGTAGGGTATCAAATGAAAGCCCATAGTACGTGGATTAACGATCAAAATTTTATTTTTGCAAAATAAATTATTTTGATGCGATTTTTGCCAAAATTGTGCAAAAAAAAATTATCCCACACCCTGTAGCCCAGATGGTTTTACCTAAAAATCTGAAAAAATTCTAAGTAATGTACATTGGTGTGAACCGGAATAGTACAACAGGAATTTGATCAGATTATGTTTTCGGAAAATAATGCATTTTTTGCGTTCTTTGGTTGACGATGTACAAAAGTTATAGTTATGTAACACACTATACTAGAAGGCGTATCCTGATCTAATGGTTAGCTTGCTGCGCAGGGAATTAGGATTCGCTCCCGCGCAGAGGAGACAATTTTATTTTTTGTTTTTTTTTTTCATTTTTATTTTGTTTAAATTATTTTGTCAAAATTCTAGTTATATTTTGGCAAATGTTGCATTTAATTTTTAAGAGCGTAAATTTAATAACCAGTTGGAATTATATTTTCATTCTATGTGTCATGTATACGAAACCAGAGGGGCGGAGCATAGGACTTAAAACAACCAATGGAAGCCATAGGCGCAATTTTCAAAATCTTAATGAACCTTGCCATATAGAAAAATACTGCACATATTTAGAAACCTAAATAATGGTATTAGATATTCGAATTAAAATTAACAAAAAATATTTTAACATAAAATTTGTTTTTAAAGCTCTTAGATTAACAGACGATAAATTACTTTTAAAATATCGTTCATTTTGCCGTGATTACTACAAAGCAAAATTTGTCCTACACACTCAGCATGCCGCCTTCACTTATTATATACCTGCGAAACCTTGAAATGTGTGAAAATTCACACTTCACATCAATTTTTTATGCTTAAAACTTTTTTTATAAAGAACGCCAGTAATGGCGTTCGTAATTCATACGTTGAATACATTTTTTTTTAATAAAAAGTGTTCTGTGATTTCGAATAGGTTAAAAACCACTGGGCTAGTATATTGATTTGATATCAGAATATATCGACGTCTTATAACACTTTATAACTAAAAATTATACTCTTTTTCACAGGTATAACATGCACTTGGTATGTGGATCAAGTATCCCCAACCCAAAGAAAAAATCCCGAGCTCCATTGTTCATCTACAAGAGATGCATGGCAGCCAGTATTAGGAGAAAAAATAATGGAAGCTGGTGTACAAATACATACTTCATCATTTAATGAAATACTTCCGCAAGACAGAATCGTAACATCACAAAGAATGTTTATCGGACTATACACAAGTGGAAAACTGTTTCCGGTTAAGATGAATAAAACGATTGATATATACAGCAGCGTAGTTGGAATAAAGTTGATTAATTTACAAGTACAGAATCTGTCGAGTCCTGTTTATGTCATGATGAGGATTGCAGATGGACCCGGTGTGCCTGCTGTTTGGAATTCGAAGCTAAATAACGGAACAGGTATGTTACAGAATATTAAAAAATTAATATTATCCGGTTAGATCATATTCCTCATCTTCTTACACAAATTATATATTACAAATTGTGTACATAAACAAACTACATTAATTATAAAGTACCCCATTACAATAATTTATTTAGTTTGTTAAATGTTAAGAAAAATATATCTAATTGGAAAAATACTAAAACATCTAAAAAACATATCCCCCTAAAAATATAAACAAATATATGCTCATCGAAAATAAAACATTTTTTTTAAATTCTGAGTAGGGTATCAAATGAAAGTCCTTAGTACGTGGATTAACGATCAAAATTTTATTTTTGCAAAATAAACTATTTTGATGCGATTTTTGAAAAAGTTGTGCAAAAAATTTGTTGTCCACACCCTGTAGCCCAGATGGTTTAAACTATAAATCTGAAAAAATTGTAAGTAATGTACATTGATGTGAACCGGAATATTACAATAGGAATTTTTGATCAAATTATGTTTTCGGAAAATAACGCATTTTTTGTGTTTTTTTGTTGACGGCGTAAATATTTAATATTTTATGTAAAACAGTAAACCAGTATGCTTTCATGGTATAGTGGTTAGACATCTCGCTTCCTAAGTTGCAAACTACGGTTCGCTTCCTGTCTCAATTTTATTTTTTCTGTTTTTTTTTGCATTTTTATTTTGTTTGAATTATTTTGTCAAAATTTTAGTTATATTTTGGCAAATGTTGCATTTAATTATTAAAAGCGTAAATTTAATAACCAGTGGGAAGTGTTGAAATTATAATTTAATTCTATGTATACGAAATCAGAGGGGCGGAACTTATGACTTAAAACAACCAATGGAAGCCATAGGTGCAATTTTCAAAATCTTAATAAACCTTGCTATATAAAAAAAACTGCACATATTAAGAAACCTAAATAATGGTATTAAGCATTCGAATTAAAATTAACAAAAAAATATTTTAACATGACATTTTTGGCATCCCAAATAATCATCATTCACTTACTAAATACCTGCGAAACCCTGAAATGTGTGAAAATTCACACTTCACATCAATTTTTTAAAACAACTAAATATTTAGTTGATATAAATATTAAATAAGATTGGACCTAAATGGAAGCCTTGAGGTACTCCTGAAGTTACTTCAATCAGACGAGATGTATAACCGTTACATATTGGGATCTATTTTTGATATAGGATTCAATTCAACGCAATAAGAATCCATGAATTTCAGGCTTAAATAGTGTTTCGAGTAAGATATTGTGAATGACCCAAACGCCTTACTGAAATCTATTTAATTTACGAAATTTAATTTGTATAGGGAAAACGTGCTATGCGATATAACATCTGGTGGGATTTTAGGAACTACAGAAATAGACATTCTATCGCGCTTTTTTTTTCTAAAAAATGTTTGCATATAAATATAATTGCATAAAAACAAGTATTAATATTGTAGCAAAATTACAAAAACCACCAGTAAACATTAAAATTCTTGTTTATATGTAACGAATTTCTATTTTGAAGGTTCCAAGTATGCCGAAATAGCGCTGCGATCTTAAAATACTTCCCCTATTGTCATAGTTACGTAATATATTTTCTTTTGTTTCTGTGTACATTTCCCTTTTTTCTTTATTATTTCAAGTTTATGGCCTTCGCTACTAAGGCAACTACAACTCAATTTTTTGTTTCAGGCGGTTGGGATACAAAAGCTTGTCAATTAAGCCATTATCGACCTGAGAATATAATAGTATTTTCTTGCACCCAACTCGGCTATTATGCCGTGTTGCAAGATGTACAATACCTCGAAGATAGGATACTTGTTAGCACTATAACAGGGGCTAGATTCAAACTATCTCATCCAGCAGCATACATAGGCGGTTTTGTTATGTTTTTATGTATGCTACTTGCTATCGTCACGTACTTAATGTGTTACTCTTCAATTCAAATGGCGAAAAAAGCGAAACATTCTTTGATAAATATGTGGATTGCTATGTTATGGTTATGTTTCATTTATACCTTCGGTATATACCAAACAGAGGATGTGCAAGTCTGTCGTGCAGTTGGTATAATAATTCACTATCTTAGCTTATCAGTATTATTATGGATGTGCGTAGCAGTTAGTAATATGTACAAAAGATTAAACAAAACAGAACAGTCCGCCATTTTAACAGATGACAGTTTACAAGCTGAACCACCAGTCCAAAAACCGATACTAGGTTTATATTTAGTTGGGTGGGGGGTAGCCTTAATAGTTTGCGGGATATCAGGGGCGGTAAATATGAAAGATTATGCCTCATATTCTTATTGTTTCTTAAATTCCCCCCCTGCTTTAAGCGCTGTGTTTATACCAGCATTTATTTTATTAACCACCATCGCTGTATTTTTATTAATGATTCGTTGCACAATAAGAAATTCCGATACACAAATGACACAACTATCAGAAGGAACGCAAGGTACTGAAAATTTAGATCTAGATTTGTTAGAACCTAATTTACCAGGCGCTGGAAATGAAAGTGTTAAAAGTGCATCTACAAGTTCGAGTATGATTGAGGATTGTGAACATGCACCTATGACCCAATTAAGAGCGCATTTAATTGTTGTTGTAATGTATATTTTAATGTGGATATGCGCTGCTATTTCAACTACGAAACCCTTCAACTATCTTGCTTACGAAGAAGACTTGTTTAATATATTATATGCAGTAATGGCTTCAGCGTTAGGGATGTTTATATTATTTTTTTATTGTATAGCCCGTAGTGATGTTCGTACAGAATGGACTAACGTAAGAAACTGGTTAAAAAATAGACAACTCTGTTGTAGAAGTCGATCTGTTTCGGATACACGTCCTAATCCAGCTGTTACGGTTACTACAGCTGAAGTACAAGTTACTTCACGATCTAGTAGTCGTAATTCAAGTCAACCGAAAAGTCTTTCGCATCAAAGTAATAATTTAAAAGGTGCAGCAGGTTTAAATGAAGAAGCAAAAGGAAATGTAGATCTCGTTGTTTTACATCGTCAACAATATCGTACTAATAATACAATTCCAATTTACGAACTTTCTTCAATGAACGGTGCTGAAATTTTTTATAATCCACATCAGATAGGTGTTGCGAAAAAATTTTTTAGAAAACAAAAAAGACATATGATGAAACACAATAATTTAGGAACTAGACATCGTGATACTCGTTCAGTTAAATCACATAATTCAGATATGAGTTCGAGTTTATTCGGACCGGGTGTAAAAGTCAATAATACAAACATTCATGTCGAGAATGTTAAAGATATTAACCAAACTAAACGTAACCCTAATATTTTATTAGAAAATTTTACTACCGATGAATATAATGAAAGGTTAAGTAGCACAGCCGTTCAACAATTGTTAGGAGCGAGGAAGATTAAATCGAATAAAAAACCGAAGAATGTTTACGTACCACCTCCCGCTGATATGAGAACTGTTTCGCAACAATGTAGTTTAGAGTATAGTTCGGAAACTACTGAAGAAGCAGGACCTCCGGAAGAACCCGAACCTAAAATATACGTAAACCCAATGGATAGTCTTCCATATGGAAATGAATGGAGTAAAGGGAGCTTACGAAGTTCTCTATCGACTAGTGATGTTGATGAATTATATAGTCAAATTAGACACGGAAAAAATTCTAAACAATCACGTAGACATACGTTGGATGAAAGACGATTGGCTGATATGGAAGCCGAGAGATTTAAAGCTGGACCTTCAGGTACAAGTAGTCCTACTCATAGATCGGAGACTAGACTTTAAATTTGTATATTTGAATTATTGTAATGTGTGCAAATAGAATCTCAAGATTGTATCCAAAAATACAAGAAGTGATCAAAAATAATGGTATATTTCTGAATAACAGAATATTTATTAAAGTAAAATACATAAATTGCTTCTGAATTACGTTATGCTATTTAGAAGACAATTTTCTCTACATCGTTTTTAGGATTTTGTAGGTATGACCAAAAAACCCTTATACTGTCATTTTGTCTGTCTGTCCTAGAGATGGGAATTTCGGCTCAGTTTGCGGAACCGGATCAGTGGAGGTCGTTCAGTTTGTTGAGCCGGTTCATTGATCCGGCTCAGTGATCCGGTTAAGTAAACATGTTTCCGAGACACAGATCGGTCGTTAGTTCGTAGGTAGAACGTCGCTTAGAGCCGGATCTTGCTTAGATCCGGTTCTTGCAATATATGAACTGTAAACATGATCCCGAGACACAGGTCGGTCGGTAGGTAGAACGTCGCTTAGAGCCGGCTCTTGCTTAGAGCCGGCTCTTGCTTAGAGCCTGTTCTTGCAATATATGAACTGTAAACATGATCCCGAGACACAGGTCATTCAGTTGTCGGTCGTTCGCTCGTAGGTAGAACGTCGCTTAGCCCCGGCTCTTATCTAACATTTTTGAAACAAACAATTCACTTTATATAGCTACTGTATTTTAAACCAGATGTGTTAAGTTTATGGCGATGTTTATTGCCCTTATAAATCGGACATCTGGGATTTGGGCGATATTTTTAATATTTTTATATAGTATGGTTGTAAGAAAATACAGACTAAGCCTATTAGTTTCAAATACACTGCCCTACAAATTGATGACAAAATACACTTTATGATAATACATTACAAGCCGAGTTCTCGCGAAGTTCAACATGACATCGATCCAGATCCGGATCACTCCGGTCACTGCTCACAATCGCGCGACTAATCGTATCCTTGAAACTATACAGTGAGCCGTGAGCCGGCTCATTTCAATTTGGTGAAACGTGTCACTTCGGTCAGTGTATTGAGCCGGTTCGTTCATGAACGACCCATCTCTATTTTTGATCACTCCTTGTATATTTAATCGTAAAAGTTGATGGACTTAATACTGTATCCGTCAACTTTTGTGACAGTATATGTATGATATGTATAAAATTCACTCTGACAAAAAAAATTACGCTTTACGATAGGGTGAAGCATTTTATTGATGTGCTAAGTAATGGCCATTTTAAGCGTTGTTTGCAATAAACAGTATTTAAATGAGATCTCAAACATCGAACTTATAATTGCTTAAAGCTTAATGCTTTCAGTGTAATTAAGTGTTATTATGACAGCGAAACCCTGATGTTCCATTATGAAATACTCATATTTTAAGACTGTTCAACACAAATTAGTATATTTATTTAATTTATGAATTAATTAAGTTGTCAATAAATAGCGTTTTTACGATATATCTGCATTTTTATTTAACCTTATTCCTCTCTGGTATTCAGAACCATAGCAACGGGTTAGCGTCGGGGCATTTGCCAGGGGCGCGGGAGGGGCGTCATTTCAGGTGAAAAACTTTTTTGTTTTGCCCTTCACTTGTATTTGAGAGGTGAGGACCTTTTTTTTGCTCTTCACTTGTATTTGGAGGTGAGGACCTTATTTTTGCTCTTCACTTGTATTTGGAGGTGAGGACCTTTTTTTTGCTCTTTACTAGGGTGACCATTCGTCCCGCATTTTAACATTTTGTCCCGCATTTTAACATTTTGTCCCGCATTTTAGACTGACTTGCGATATATCCTCCCCCGGACTTTTTTGTAGCAATATTAAATCTTAAAAGTGTGTCATATATATTTTCGATATATCTCTAACAGTTTAGCCGTCGTAACGATTTTAATGTTCCGCACGCAAGATTTTTTCCGACTTATTTCGGTCCGTAGGCCCTAAAAACATGTACATCATTTAAAAACCAATTATTTTTTTGCACCATTAGCTCTGTAGGGTCATAAAGAGTAATTGTGCAAAATTTGGTCTAAGCCAATCAAATAATCAATAACCGATAAATGCCAATAATACAAACAAATATGTAAATTTTTTATTTATCATTCTGTAAACGTATTTCTGATAGCGCAATAAAGAATTTTAAATCTATTTATTTTATAGTATGCTGTCAAATGTCAACATTCTTATCTTCATGATATCATGTAGCAAACAGGTCAAAATTATTAAATTTACACATACAAATACTGCCAAAAAAGTGCCATGGAAGTTGAAACAGCAGGTAAGTTAATCAATAATTAAAAATTGAAATACGAGAAAACAATTTGTCATTTGTTTATAACATTTGCAAAGTAGAGTCAAAGCAAGTTTGAGGTTATGATATTATTTTTATTTAATTTTTGCTATAATTTTGTTAATTTGATTTGATAAATAAATAGTAGTGAATAAAACGTAATATTTGATATATACATTTTATTTTAATTATAAGTTAGAGTTAAATTTGTTTAAGCGCGTATTTTGAAATTGTTTTTTGTTTTCAGAAATTCGTTTTAAAGGCCGTAGTCCATTTATATTAGCCATTTCCACAGTATCAATCATCGTAATAATTATTTGTGGCTTCTGTGTATATCTTTTTGTTGATAAAGAGAGTTCTAAAATAGTTTTACTGACATTTTTAATATGTGTGATAATATTAGGTATAATTATGACTGTATTTATTGAAACACAAAGGCGAAAAGCGCAAACAAGAAAAGACCAAGGTGCAAATAGATGGATCGAAGAAGCTTATGAAGCACAGCATAATCAAGCCCGGCCTCAACCGACAGCTCCTCCGTTATCAGAGAGAAGTTCTTGGGCATTACTACCAAGAAAATGGAGTACGGGCACTGCTTTGCCAGCGTATACGTCAAATTAAGATAAATACAACTTGCCTTTTACATTCCAATCCTCAGGATAGCTGTTACCATTATATTTAATATAGGATTAAATAAACAACTATTTTTTATACATTAAAAACTTAGAATGTTTTATTTAGCAGCTTATAATAATGTACTTTATATTTTTTATAAAATAAATCTTAAATCACTAACTTTCTTCTTTTGGTTTTTTATATTTTATCCGTATAATATCATTAAATCCCTCTTTGTTTCTCGCTAGTTCGACAGCTAAAAATTGTACTCTTGGCACTAAAATAGAATTTTCTTGACTGTATTCATCATTACAGTTTGCTCGTAACAATGTTCCATAATTATAATCTTCAATTACTTCTTTGAACCGTTCACAAAATAATCTCCACTTCAATTTTCCGTTAGGACTTTTCATATCATCTTCGTTTATATTTTTAACATCAAGTTTAGGAAATTCTTCTCGAAATACTGTGTATATTGTTTCATCCATTGGTGTTAGACGTAAAAGTTTAGCATCCACTGAACATAAGAGCTAAAAAAAGTATATTACAACAAAGTTTATGATTTTGTTGTTGATATACTTACATTAAAATATATTTCTGCATGTTCGAAAGCTTTTGCAGCCCACATTTCTTCGAGAGATTCATCATTTCCAAATTCCTCAGCTGGTTTTGAAAGTAATTCGTTTATATCCTAAATAATAAAGAAATTAGATTGTAACTGATGAAAATATTTTGAATATTACCATTTTAATTCTTCAAAACACGTGTATTTAGTTGACAGATGGAGGACGAAGTAAATTACGACATACGTCAAATCAAAAATTTGTTTATTTTGTGATTAATAAATTATAAAAACCACATTTTTAGTAAATTTATTATTTATTTATAACAAGGTACATATATTTGTAGTTTTTATGTGATTTTTATGTATATTAAATAATGTTTATTTTAGTTTAATCTAGGGACTTTTGACTTCCACTAGACATCTCTGGTGATTTTTAAATTTATAACCTGGCAACACTGGATCTGCCTTTCAACCAACTGTAGATTTCAAATTTAAACAGTTGACTACTTTCAACCGTCAACTTTGGTGAGCAAATGTGTTTTTATCTTTATATATTTACAAGATTTATACATTTTTTATCAATGTGTGTTTAATATACAGTTAGTAGTGTAACAAGCAATATTTTTAGGACATTATTTAGTTTTACAAGGTATTTATTTGAATAATTTAATTTGAAACTTGTTCTGACAGGATTTTTTTAGTTTTTAGACATTTTATAACAACGTTTGCTAAAAAATGGCTCAATTTAAATACGTAAATGAAATGAATAGTATTTTAAGTGGCATGGATGGGCCAATTACTAAAGGACCTCCACCTAGGTGGCAAAAGAAAGCACTTGAAAATTCAAATAACAGTATTAATATTAGTTTGAATTCTTCCAAACAAAAATCATTTGTGTCATGCAATTCTAATGCTAGTACTTCGAAAGCGATGAATAATAGTAAAGGTAGTGAGGGAAGAACAAAGAAAACTCCTTCGAAGACACCGTCGAAAAACAAATCACCTAGTCGTTCAACAACGCCGACTCCGAACAAGGGATCGAAGACTCCGAATAAAGGAGTGAAGACGCCAAATGGTGGAGATAGATTTATTCCTGTCAGAAGTGCTAGTAAATTTGAATTAGGACACTTTAAGGTAAAAAATCGATAGCGTTAAAATTATTAAATTACTTTAATATATTAAATAATGTTACAGCTTAAATCAGATGACCAAAGTGAAGAAATGACTGATCCACAGAAGGCATTATCAGAAAATCTGCATGGAAATGATATTTCAAAGCAACGTATTTTAGCTTATCAACAAAAAGCACCTGCAGCTCCGGAAGGTTACCAGAACCCAATGCGAGTGATTTATACACAAACTAAGACTCCAGCATCCGTTAAAAATACCACACGTTACATTCCGCAATGCCCCGATAGGATTTTAGATGCTCCTGATATTATTGATGATTACTGTAAGTAAATTTTACAAATAAAGATTCATCCAGTTGTACATACATATCCCAGTCGGGACATATATGTCCCATGCAATTTTTCTACCGGGAGATATATATTCTTAACTTATTTCTACTGGCACGTATATTTTCAATTTTATTTATGATATTTCCTCATCGGGACTTACGTATCCCAGTTATTTCAGTTGGGACATATATGTCCCATGCAATTTTTCTGCCGGGAGATATATAATCTTAGCTTACTTTTCTATTCCGGTGTCGAGACTAACGTATCCCCGTTATTTAAGCTGGGACATATATGTCCCATGCATTATTTCTACTGGGGCGTGTATATTTCAATTTTATTTATGATGTTTCTGCATTGGGACTTACGTAGTCCAGTTATTTCAGCTGGGACATATATGTCCCATGCTTTATTTCTTCTGGGACCAAGCCTCGAATTGGAAAAATCAGTGACATCCCAAACTATCCATTCCGTATATTATAATTTGGGACAGAGTTAGTATTTTGTAATAATTTTTCTATTTTTTAACAGATTTAAATCTTATGGACTGGAGTGGGAACAATTTATTGGCATGCGCTTTGGGAAACCGTGTATATTTATGGAATGCTGGTGCGGGAACTATTGAAAAACTTCTAGATTTGGAAGGCAATGACTACGTCTGTTCCCTTAACTGGATTCAGGAAGGAGATTACTTAGCTGTTGGAACAACTACTGGAGCAGTTGAACTCTGGGATTGCGCAAAAATGAAAAGATTAAGAGTTATGGAAGGACATTCTGCTAGGGTAAATGCGTAATACCAAATATAATACTTCTTATATTCTTTTTACAGGAACGAGTCTTAGGATTACTGCCTTAAAATGTGCACATTTTCGCATTCCACGTCAACGTCCACATTTTCGCACTCCAAATCACCTTACACAGATTCACTATTTCCACAGAAATTAGGAATTTCTTCAAAATTAAATGGTCGCCAAAGAGCCATTTTGTTAATGTATGCACGCTATGAACGTTGAAAATTAACTAACAAACAAGTATAACAACCCCTAAAATTTAGAAAAAATAGGATTATAAATTTGGAAAATATCCTTAATGGATTTTAAGAAACTTCAATTGAACTAGTGTTACATCTATTCTATTTAAATTTAAAATTCCCTTAATATCTTTTATATTCTTTTTACGAGTCTCAGGATTACTGCCATAAACCCATTGCCGCAATGTTAAGTTTCTTAACTAGAGTGGTCATTTAATTTTGGAAATACTATACCTGCGTAATTCTGAAATGTAAATTCACAGTACACATAAAATTTTTTCTTTAGGTGGCATCATTGTCTTGGAATTCTTATGTTCTGTCTTCTGGCTGTCGAGCAGGGCAAATTATCCATCACGATGTACGAGAAAGAGATCATGTTGTATCCAGAATAAATGCCCACAGTCTAGAAATTTGCGGGCTAAAATGGTCTACGGATGGCAAATATTTAGCAAGTGGTGGCAATGATAATGTACTTAACATATGGTCCGTTGCCAGCAATGGGCATCAGTCACAAAATTCAGCTTTGTACTCTTTTACAAGTCATCAAGCTGCCGTAAAAGCTTTAGCCTGGTGTCCATGGAAGCCCAGTGTTTTAGCAAGTGGTGGAGGTACTGCAGATCGGTAAGTTAAATGCTGTGGTGGCCGACTGGCGTAGCGTAGTGGTAACACATGTGCTTACTTTGCTAAGGTCTCGGGTTCTAATCCCATTCAGGCATGGAATTTTTCATAAATAAAAATTGTCTTGGCTAATTGTCAAGGTAGCAAATGCCATTAAATTAAAAAAAAAAAAAAACATGCTGTTATAACCTGGAAATACGTAGTTTTTTAAAGTTTTGGAAAATGGTGCGATTAATAGGTTAGTTAGTTAAAAATTTTGGCGCACAGCAACGATGGCTATTTGCGCCCAATTAATAGATCTTTAGATGCTGTTTCCGAGGTCATATTTTGCGACTAAAATTTTTTACCGGAACAAAAGAACAAAAATTTTTTTTTGCAAATATCTCCGTTTATTTCCGAATTAAAAAAAATTGTATGTTGAATTAAAGAAGAATAAATTTTCTTCAGGACCACTATAGAATTTACCAATTCTAAAACCAATTTTGACTACAGAAAGTTAATATTCTAACACAAGAGTTGGAATGTTATTCTAAAGCACTTATCTTATGCATTTTGCGTGTATTTCATTCCTTCACTAGTGAAGGAATGTTGATAATTATAGTCCATTCAAAGGTGAGTATGCAGTTCAAGATATATAGAGTACTTCTTTTTCATACTCTCTAATGGGTTTACACAATGACGCTATCCTTTTCTTGTTTGTCGACGTTGCCAGCTCTAAAACGCGCTGATCTGTGAAGACGCAGTATTCTACAAATGGCCATTTGTTTTGTTGAGTGTTATTTTGAGTTTTATAAGAGTTGATTTTTGTAAATCATACGAGTTTTTCATATTATTATAATTGACACTTTTACAACATTTGGCAACACCGCTCCCATAAGAGCAATACTGCATTCTCACCTTTGAACGGCCTATAGTTCATTTTAAGGTATGTATTCCTCCGCGCTGAAAAGTATTGCGTACTAGAGATGGGAATTTCGGATCAGTTTGCGGAACCGGATCAGTGGAGGTCGTTCAGTTTTCTAAGCCGGCTAAGTAAACATATCCCTGAGAAACAGGTCGATCAGTTGTCAGTTTTCTCACCGTTCGACACGGTTGTTGGTTTGCAATATGAAGATAGAACGTCGCTCAGCCGGCACTTGCATTATATGAACAGACAGCGGAATTGTTTAGTCGAAAAACGGTCACGTGATCTTGTAATAAAAAAAATATGATTTTCCGCCTTTTCATGCAGCATGCCGATGAAAAGAATTTTTTTTTTGCTCCCTCGTTTGCCCAAGAGTGGAAAATTTCGGAAAAGTTTTGTGAAATTATTGAATATATTATAAACTGTCATGAGCTCCCAGTCTAATTATATTTATAATCTTTGATGTTAGATAGTCAGACCAATTCTGTAACTCAGTTACTATGATCATAGTAACTAAATTTGTCACTATGAGCAAGGTCAGTTACTATCATGAATGAAAGTCATTATACTTTTTATAATATTTTATCTTGTAGTAACGTTACTACACAGTAACTTTTTACAGAATTGATCTGAATGACATTTTTTTAGGTGTATCAAATTCTGGAATTGTAGTACTGGAGAAATGATGAACAGTGTAGACACAAAATCTCAAGTATGTGCCCTTCTTTGGTCTACAACATTTACAGAACTGATTTCTGGCCATGGTTTTGCCAATAACCAACTTATAATCTGGAAATACCCTATGATGAACAAGGTTGCTGAATTAACTGGACATACTGCTAGAGTCCTACACCTTGCAATGTCACCAGATGGAACTACAGTCCTCTCCGGAGGTGCTGATGAAACTTTACGATTATGGAAATGTTTCGTTCCTGATCCAGCCAAGAAAAAAGATCCCGCATCAAAAGCTAAGAGCAGCATTTTGACTAGAAGTATTCGTTAGAACTTTTATTTATATTTATTTTAATATGTAAACTGTATTTTTCTAATAAACGTTTTTTTTAAATATTTTTATTTATTTCTACATTCATACAAAATATCACAGTAATATTAATTTATTTTTCGTGTCAATGTGACGATACTAGGGTTTTTAGAGTTTGTAGTTTTTGTTTGCGTTGTTCCTTATGTTGGATTCGCCATTGGATCCATCGGTCTACATCAGGGTTACTTCGATCTCCGCGTACTTCTAGTTGTTGATAGTAGGCTTCTCGTAAAATTTTAAAAGCTTGAAGGTTATGATATGGAAGCTGAGTCACTGGATCTATATATTTCGCCGGTAATCTGTAAAAATTGTGTTAAAAATTAGGTAAAACCCAAAATTGAAGTATTTAGACAGGAGAACAAAAACAAATAAAGCGCTAGTTAGTTGAAGCCGAACAAAAAAAAAAAAAAAAAATAGACGTGAAGTGTGAACTTTCACACATTTTTTATACGTATTTAGTCAGTGAATGATGATTATCAGAAGACCAAACGATGAATGCCTGTCACTACAAGTACAGAGGGGTCATAATTTCTTGTCAGTTATGCAATAGTTGACAGAAACATTTTGTTATCAAATTTATTTCCAAGGACATGCACACATAGACGTAGATTCGATTTTTATATTGGGGTATGTATGTTCAATATTTCACTTACCTCTAAGAGCTAACCTCGATCAACAATCGTCTTCCAATTACAATCTTAATAGCAATAATATCAACAACAATAATAACGAAAAAAACAATAATATATCTTAACAAAAACCACTACTTTTTCTCTACACGCCATTGAGTTAACGAACAACATGAAGTTATCAATACAATATCATTACTGATTGGTTCTTTGTTAAATTGGACTTTTTAGATTGGTGACTCAACTTAACGCGTATCCCTCTAGCGGCAAAAAAGCGAACACTTCGAAAAAGGTTACTGTCATTGTTTACGTATAATTCACCCTGTGTTTCATTGTTTCTGTCCATTCTCACTCCATTTTTACACCGAATAAAGTGATAAATTTAAGAAAAAAAGATTAAATACTCCTTGTTGTGTGTATGGTAGTCAATCACAGGAAGAACATCTTCGAATATTAGATTGAAAGATTATCAGTGATTCTAAAATTTTGTTTCTATTGAAGGGAATTTATACTGTTCAAATGATTTTAAACAAGTTTTTAACGTTGAATTTTTCATTTTACCTGTCTCACATGTGCAAGAAAATCGTTTAATGTTGTATAAATTATTGTTAATATAATTAAAACCCCTTGTTATTTCATGGGAGTGTTCCATAACTGTGTTAGTTTGCAAATATTTGACAGTTTTCTTGTGTAGAATAAATTACAAGTTCTCTTTCTATAAAATTTCTTGAGATATGTGTAGATATTAAGTATTCAAATGAATGGTTTAAGTTCAAAGTATAACATTTTATTTTCTCTGTGAGTATAAGCCGTCACCAACATTATAACCTCTGAAAATATTCATTTACAAGCAGCAAATTTTATCATAAAATGGATTCACATATATTTATACACTTTTTTAATACTCAGTTATAATTTAAATATACTGTAGACAGCAAGAAAACGTAAATTAGACCAAAAATTGATTATAAACCAATACTGTTTACATACGTTGACAGATGACTATCCTTTTTCGTGTCAAAAGTTCACAAGGCGATTGTGGCGCCGTTTCGGTAATTATAGTCGCGAATAAGAGATAGAATACAGTTTTGATATTTTTAAGCTCATTGTTTACTGTTATGTAACTGACAAGAAATTATGATCACACGGTACAAATGTACTTTATTCTTATTAATGGTATTGTACGTATATTTGGACAATAATTTTACAGTAAAAACGACGCTAGTTTTTCTTTTAAGATTTCGTGGCACACTTGTAAAATTTTGCAGCACAATGTACCGCGGCATAACTTTTGGGAAACACTGCGCTATTTAGTTAAAGCTGAACAAAAAAAAGGCAATGCAATTCGACAAGGCAGGCGCAGAAGAGAGAGTAACTAAGGTAGCGCTGACAGCAAGCAAGCAGAAACCTGCTTTCACTGTTCGCGTACCCTAAGAATTATTTATAAAACTTACCCAGTAATAGCACAAACAGAATTCTTGTTTCTTGGTTGTGGTTTATGAGTTGAAAAGGTCTTATTAAAAAGTTCATCATTAGGATCATTTAAAAAGGTAATAAATGTTCTTTCGCAATACTCAGTTTTTGTTGTTTCAGTAATCTCTGGTTGTTTTTCAGGTTCTTCTTTCTTCTCTTCTGGTTCTTCTTTAATTTCCTGTGGAGGTTTCTCCGTATTTTCCTTATTAGAACTTTCATCCACAGATATTTCCATTGGTCTCGCTTGTTTTTGTTCAATTATCGGCATTCTTGTGGAATGATAACGTATCATCGGACCAGAAAAAACTTTTTTAACCGATCTTCTACTTTTCTTTTCATTCTCTAATCTTTGATACTTTTCTAGTGATTGTAGATTTTCTTCCTCGGTTATTTTAGCTTCTTCAAGTAGTTCTTCTTGGGTTGGTATCCATGCATCATCTTTATTTTTACGAACTCGTTTCTTTTGTTCGAGATTTCGCACTTTAATTCGTTGAGCAGTCGCGGCTGATTTAGCAGCAGTTGAACGACGGATTGATTTTCTTTCATAAGAATCATTTGATGGAATTGATTCACGACGTGAACGGGGTTCTTTAGGTTTGGGTTTAGTGGGTCGAGTTTTTTGTTTTTGTTGTGCGGGTACTGGTTCCTAGAAATAAATATATGTATATACAAGATAGACCAGAGAACAAAGTTAAGTTAGAACAGGACTTTTTAGGTCTAGTTTAATTCCCTGACTTAATTTAATCTTAAAACCTAGTTTTTAGGAATTTTTTTTGTTTTCAAATACCTTATAAGCCTTCGTTACAAGTCTTCTTTTCGTTCCAGTCTTCGCTCCTTCTTCCTCGTGATCGGAGACTGGTTCGTCATTTTCATCAATACTAAAATCTGAATCTACCTCATCTTCGGCTTCGTCTTCCTCCCTAAAAACCATCAAAATTAAATCTACTTTTTAAGATTAAAAGCTGTAACTTACACAAAATCATTATCGTCTTCCTCTTCTTGAAATCCACCATAGCTTGTTTTATAAAAATCATCTTTACACTCTTCCTCTTCATCCAAAAGTTTGGACATACGATTTCCAGCATTTGCACGTCTATCGCGCTTTTCCATTTTAATAAAATTATGAGAAAATAATTTCAAACAAACTTCACAAACACAGGTTATGTGATAGCGTCAATATTTGTCAAATTTTAGTTGGGAACACTTATTAATACCAACTCAAATGCTATTTAAGAAGATTTTTAATAACTTTTGAGTCAATAATATAAATAAAAAACTGTTTTCTTTAGAATTTATTAATAATAGGATGAGATTAATCTAATAAACTTGTACTTTTGAGAGGAGATTTATAT
Source organism: Liopterus haemorrhoidalis (assembly GCA_963971575.1). NCBI lineage: Eukaryota > Metazoa > Arthropoda > Insecta > Coleoptera > Dytiscidae > Liopterus > Liopterus haemorrhoidalis. The sequence continues at coordinate 5,945,851 of OZ020622.1, read as the reverse complement.
TTTTTTGTATAAAATAATTGTTTGGGGAGTACCAAAACAAACCAAAATTTTGTGTATTTCGTCTGTCACATTAATGTGATGGATGCAAAATCAAATAATTTAGTTTTAAAAATGGAAAATGGTGTCTACTAGGGGTGTTAAATTGAAATTCTTTGACGGAGAAAGAGTTCTGTGCTACGAACCAGATCCTACGAAAGCAAAAGTATTATATGATTCTAAGGTAAACAGTGTCGCATCGTCTTCAATTCACTTTGTTTTTTATAAATTTCGTTTGTTTTTAATAGGTTTTAGAAGTTATTGTTAATAAAGATCAAAGAGGCCGTAAATCTGTTGAATATTTGATACATTTTCAAGTAAGTGTTGAGTCATTATTTTTTGATTGTGGTTAATTAAATTTTTATCTTTTAGGGTTGGAATTCGTCCTGGGATCGTTGTGTTAGTGAGGATTTTGTCCTTAAGGATACTCCTGAAAATAGACAACTACAAAAGGATCTTGCACAGAAAGCACAACTGCAACTGTAAGTTATTTTATTCAATATTTTGCAATAACTGACAATTATAATTTGTATTCAATTGTTCTCAATGTTTTTATTACATTTTTATTAAGTATCATAAAATATTTCTTTCGATAAAAACTTTAAATATACTATATTAATATAAATTTAAACGCAATTTTTACTTAGTAAATATGTGTAACAGAAGAAATTTAAGTTTAAAATATTATCCTTTTTCAAAATTAATTCGTCTATCAAATATCTGTTTAAATAAAATTGGAAGCTGTTTATCTATAATTTATTTGTGCTTATACTTCGTTTCTATACATATCAGGTGATGAAAAGATAACATATTTATAAAACAAATCTATCTGTCTGTCCGAGGTTCGCCTAAAAAAGGCCATATTTTCATGCAACTTGGTGTGATGACAGAACAAAATCGGGATCTAAACATAGGCTATATAGCGTCTGACCATTATTTCGGGGGGACGCTAACTAAAATACTTGAAATATTTCACTTATTTATTGACGCTTATGATTGCAAAAACGTATATAACAAATAATTTTAAAAATAAGAAAACCATTTTTTTTGTTTTATTATTTTTTTTGAATTGGATAAATATTTGGGGTGCTATGGGGGACGTCAACTAAAAAAATTGAAACATCACTTATTATTGCATCCCTGCAAGAACGCTCATAACAAAAAAAATTAATAAAATCCATCTTTTTTTATTGAGCAAATTTTTTCATTGAATATTTGAGAGTTACAAGGAGACAACTAAAATTTGAAATATCTAACTTATTATTGTCTTAACAGCAAAATTGTACAGTGCTTTGCTCATGAGAACAGACCAATGACGTCACATGTGCAGAAGCTAGAATTTTTATAATCGCCGCGTTGCTAAGCAACGGTCGTAGAACCGCCTGCAAACTGTGTTGCTATTGGTTTGACATTTGCTGCGTATACAGTCTAAATGAAAAAAATCAGCTGTGGCTACCACAGGACCGACCGCCATCACAAAGTACTTGTTTAATGTATGCTGCTTTATCAAAAAATGTCTCAAATAAAAGTTGTTAGATATTGCTTTTATAGCAATTTTTGTTAAATAAATTTTTTCGAAATATTTCTCTGTTGTGAAATATTCGCATAAATCTTAAAACCGACACGAGTAAACTACCATTTCTAGTCAACCGATTTTTACCAAAAGTTGATCAATTCATGCCATTGATGTCAAAAGATTAAATATGAAGTTTCATAAAAATCCTTGTAGCCGAATTTGCTCTGCACATGTACACAGACAGACAGACAGACAAACAGACAGACGGACGGACGGACAGATACACAGACCGACAGACATCATGCTAACGTAATAGTCAAAACGTTATGTAGGGACCTCAATTCGTGGAGATCCACCGAAATCTCGTAATGTCAAAATCGGTATGATCACAATACCTCCCTTACATATGTTGGCGGTCAGTAAAAATTTAGTTTTCTTTTTTTTTGCAAGAACCCGTCGATATGTATAACAAAACTTGTTTATAATAAACATTCAAAATAAATATTTTCTGTTTAAGATTTTTTTTTTTTTAATAAAATATTTGGGGTGCTGTTAGTGACCTTTTTTTGATAGATTTCTTTTAATCCCGAACGAAGTAAGGAATCTTGACTATTTAGTAACATTTTCAATTTTCTTTATAGTGGAGCATATTTATATCGTCGCGAAAGAAAGAAACGTAAAGAACGAAAACTGAGTGAGCGACTTGCTCCTTCTTCAGAAGATGGCAGTTCTGGAAGTCCAGCTCTTATGGATACAGACGATGCCAATACTGGGGTTACCTCCAGTTCAGATTCAGCTTCTTCAGGTGACGAAGATATGATGCCTCTAGAATTAACACCATTCTTACGTACTGCTCTAGAGCATGACAACTTTCTGATTAACACTAAAAATAAATTACATAGATTACCGGCTGAACCCCATGTTGTTGGAATTTTGGAGAAATATTGGAGAAGATATGCCAGTACAGAACTTTGTAAAATTAGTGATAAGCCTAGTACTAGAAATAGGCAATCAGCGTATGGGAGTGGTGTTAAAGTCAAACCAGAACACGTCCATAGAAAGTAAGTGGTATCGGTCAGTCGTTCAATCAACGCAGTTGGTCATTTTGCGTCATAACTTCAATGATAGGGTGACCATTTTCTTAAGAAGGCAATGCGGGACAAAGCAAAATAAAAGGTCCTGACCTCCCAAATCCAAGTGAAGAGAAAAATAAGGTCCTCACTTCCTAAATCCAAGTTAAGACAAAAAAAAGGTCCTCATTTACTCAAATACAAGTTAAGAAATCAAAAGTTAGAATGCGGGACGTGCCTTAATGCGAAACACCCAATCAAAACGCGAGACAGTCCCGCATAAAGCGGGACGAATGGTCACCCTATTCAATGACAAACTTAGTGGCGAAAAAATAACTAAATCATTTTTTTTTTTTTTTTTTGCATATGAATTATAGACTAATATTGCTCTTTACTCTTTTATTTTACTAAAACATACCTTTTGAAATCATATTTAGTATGTGTTCGATAGTCATTTCGAAGATTTACAAATTTTAAAAGTGTTTATTTAATATAGGGACATTTGTATTGGTATCGCCAAATAAAACGATGCTTACATTTGATATTTTATAATACGTTCTGATGTGTTTTGATACTTGTGTTCACATATCTAACTTATAGTAATGTTTAAAAACCTTTTTTATTTAGTTTGTTGTTAATTTAGCAGTTTTGTGTTTAGTTATATATTTTTTACAGATATCTTATAGATTTCTATTTGATATTGTGTATGGTGCATAGCTTTTTAGGTTAAATTCAACGTATTTCTATTTTCTTTTTTTTTATCATATTTTTGGATCACTTCTGCTGTTTTTAGGACTATTTAGCCTATTAGAATAATTTATTTGTTTCTATTATGTTCTTATTCTTATATTTTCATTTCATTTCGATACAAGTGACAGCGTACGAATATTACATTCGTTAAATGGATGAATGTAAACATACTGAGTATGACGTCACAAAAACATTTCGAATGACGCAACTGCACTGATTCGCCGACTACCTTATATAATAATTTATTTTAAAACAGTTAACTACACATAAGTATAAATAACAGCAACTTCCACAAACTGTTTATTAGGCATACTGAATACGTGCAGCCTTATCATCTGCGGGCCCTAGGTTTCAATGATTTCAGAGGTAATAAAATGCAATTTCCTTTCAGTTTGAACACTTGCAAAGAACTTGTGGATGGCCTAAGAGTGTATTTTGATTTTACACTCGCCGATTTACTTCTTTACGGCCGAGAAAGAGATCAAGTAATTATGGCGCAAGCTACCGTTTTATCCTGTTTTTCACCAATTAAACTGGAGAACAAGTAAGAATATTTTGTTATAGATATAATCAAAGCACTCACAATCAGTTTCTGTCTGGTAAGTTGTTGCCTTTACTTAGCCGCATTGAACACATTGGGGATATATACAATGGGTATACGCGGACTTATTATGCTGTGAATTTTTGGTGAGATTATTTTATCAGAAGATGAAATTTTATGAATTATAAAAAAATTAAGGTGTTAAAGAAGTTTTTATTATGAAGATGTAAAATGATTTTCTAAAGATAATTGATTTTGATGTGATTATTGCAAAAATTCTCTTAGTAAATACCTACGACAACCTGAAATTTATGGAAATTCATACTTCACTTAAATATTTCTTTACTTATAGTTCGGAAGATGGAATGAAAGAATGTGATGATCAAGAATACTCACATTTACCATCATTTGATGGAGGAGAAGTAGATGGAAGAAGTAAAAGATGGATGAGGTCTCATGGAGAAGTGGATAATGAATGTAATGGAAACCAACCCGAAACAATGCCAGTTTTGAAAACGGAAAACATCAAAATTCCAAGGTACAATTTATTTAAATTACACCAACCTTTAGTAAAAAAACTACGTTGGTTAGCCTTTTATAAAATTTTATTCTGAATTTAAATTATTTACGTTCAATTATTTCATAATTTTTCTAAAAATATACAAAAAAATATTTAAAATAAATTCAAATTTGATTATTCGGGCGCCTTTTTATTTATTTATTTATATAACGTGTGGCATCAACTAGTATTGATTAAATTTTTGATAATCAACTACGTTTTACTATTTTATGTATTTATGAGTAAAATAGTATGAGTGTTTAGTACTTTATATTAGGGCGTGGTGTTGAATAGTCGTTTTAAATAATATTAATTGCAAACGTAATCAAATAAATTAAAGATAAGTGTTTGGTGAATAATTCGCGCCAAAATTAACCCTTTTTCATAAATTCCTAGAGTGTTTTGTGTTAATTAACTAACATATGTGTTAATAAACATTAAAACTACCGTACAGTGTTTTATAAACTTATAAGTGTTAATAAAAATAGTTAATAATAGTGAAAACAGAAGAAGAACATAACCTCTAACTTGAAGTGTAATAAATTGGCGGTTTTTTGTGATTTCTGACTAAAACATCAGTGAAAATGTATGTGAAAATACGTAAAATTACAACATTTACCACAGATAATGATTTAATAATCAATATATCTAAAACTGCAACAGTAAACGTTCTACGAGAACAAATACAACAAAAATGGGGATATGAACCTTTCAAACAAAAGTTATTTTACAAAGGAAAGCAACTAAATGAAGAAAATCGATTGATGGATTATGATATTCAATTAAATGATGTTATACAGTTGATGATTCAAGCTAAAGTTAAAACCGAAGCGACTACTAGTGAAGAAGTAACAAAAAAGAAAAAAGAAGAGTTCGAAAATGAATTAATCGATGTTGAAAGTGCGTATTACAAAGTTGGGGATCGTATAGATCTACACGATGAAGAGTTTGGGGGCTGGTTTGAGTACTATATCGTTTCAATTAAAGCTAAACGTTGTCTAAGTGAAAAAATCAGTGAACAAGACATCCGTTTCTTTGCGAAATCAGAATTTGAAAGAGAACAAGCTCCTTACGAAGTTGGTTTTGATGAAATTCGTCCCCGTTCAAGATATACATACCAATTTTCTGAACTTAAAGTCGGTGAGACTGTCTTAGTTAATCATAACATCGAAGAACCTACAGAACGAGGTTATTGGTATGATTTTACGATTACAAAACTGGATAAGAAAGATGTTGTTGGTACTTTAAAACTTGGGCAAAATAAAGTTCCCGTTGATAATTGTACGATTAAGTTTGTGAATGAAATAATGAAAATAGAAACGGCTCAATTGTTTTCGGAAAGAACTGAAGATTTAAGTGAAGCTGTTCCTATAAGGAAATCTCAGTTTTATTGTCAAAAGTGCAAGGATAATAAAGCGAGAAAATGTAAAGATTGTGGTTGTCATGTTTGCGGTGGAAAAAACGAACCTTCTACAATTATAATTTGTGATGAATGCAATATGGGTTTCCATATTTCGTGTATTAATTTAACAAAAATACCAGACACAGACGAATGGTACTGTCCTGGCTGTAAAAATGATGAAAATGAAATTGTGAAAGCGGGTGAAAAATTAAAATTAACTAAACGAAAAGAGAAGATGGTCAGTTCAAATAAAGAAGTTACGGGTCGTGATTGGGGAAAAGGAATGGCTTGTGTCGGAAGAACTAAAGAGTGTACAATTGTTCCAAAGGATCATTCCGGACCTGTTCCAGGCGTTGAAGTTGGAACTTGTTGGAAGTTTCGTTTGCAAGTCTCGGAAGCTGGAATACATCGACCACATGTTGCTGGGATACACGGGAGAGAAACAGATGGCGCTTACAGTTTGGTCCTTAGCGGGGGATATGAAGATGATATTGACAACGGAAACGAATTTTACTATACTGGCTCAGGTAAATTTTACAAAATTAACTAAAAAATGGTAGAGATAGTGACCTGTGGTTTGAATTTTCCATATCTTTTTTACTTCAGAAAAAAAATACGAAAGTTTAAATTTTATAGCCAGTTTTCCTTGTGTGAAATGTTTTTTACTGACTTAAGTGAATTTAAAAAAATCACATCTAAAAAATGGATTGAGATAACGATTTACGGTTTGAATTTTTGAATTTCTCATACTTTGTTAACTTTAGAAAAAGGTTAGAGCCTAAATTATGCCGCAGATTTTGATTTTATAGTCAATTTTCCAAATGTTCGATTATTAAAAATTTATTTTCCGATGACCCTAACTCAAAAACGAAATGAGATTGGCTCCTATGGTTCGAATTTTTGAATTGCTAATAACTGATTTGACATTAACATATTTTGAAACGTTTTTTCGAAAAAAAAAATTAATTTAATTAAATTTATAACTAAAAAGCGAGCGAAGATGGCATCCTACGATTTGAACTTTTGAAATTCTAGCATCTGAATAGTTTGGAAAAAAATAATTGCAGTGATAACATTATTATAAACATTATACCTGATATTGTGTGAGTGTTATATAACACCAGTGAAGTCATATAACATGGGGACTGAACGAGGTGGGGTTGCCTATTTGAGTAGTTCGGTTTGCATACTTCAATATATTAACGAAAAGAATTGCAAGTATAGTATTTCCAAAATGAAATGGCCACCTCCCTTTCTGATTTCAATAATGACTGATAGTATCACCATTATACCTGCTGAGGTTATGGTTCTGTTAAAGATAGTTACCAGGACCGTAATAATTATTTAAAATAAACGTGTTTTCTTATATGCTATTTAGAATGAACTGTATATACTCACATGACATTCATTCACATTTTTATCAGGCTTAGGCTGGCTATATTTGAATTATAAATACAGGAATGTTTAAAAATGGTTTTGTTTTAAAGTCTTTATAGTCTATATTAACTACTTCAAATTTGCACAAACAAAAATCATTCTTTTTTTGCAACAAAAATAAATCCTAGTAACTTCAAATAATTATACATATGGCTAACTTTGTATGGAAATTCTATTCCGTCTTCTTCTAACTTTTTTATTAAAAGATGCACAATCGGCACTATATTTTTTGAATAAAAGTCGTATATTTTATTTATTATTGTTTTATACATAAAACTATCTATTTTCTTGAAAACTTGTAAATCAGGTCGTTTTCGCTGCTGCTTTTTGCCACGAACATTGATACATTGAATTGTTCTGTATGGAATACTAGTTAATTCCGCAGTTCTAAGCATAGGTTTGTCATTACCTTCCGAAACTAACTTTTTATAATCGTTCCTAATTAGCATAGACATTAATTATTACTTCATTCGGAAACAAATAAAAAAATTGAATCCGGTAAAATTTTATTTATCGATAATTTCCGTAACAAAAATTTGATTCATCATAACAATTCATTAAACTCAAAAATTACTTTTCAGGGGGGCGTGATTTATCTGGAAATAAACGCGTCAATGACCAAAGTTGTGACCAAAAATTAACTAGAATGAATAAAGCATTAGCAATAAACTGTAAAGCTAAATTTAATAGTGAAAATGGCGCTGATGCTGGTGAAGACTGGAAAAAAGGCAAACCAGTACGCGTTGTCAGAAATTACAAACTTGGAAAACACTCAAAATACGCCCCAAAAGACGGTAACCGTTACGACGGGATATATAAAGTTGTTAAATATTATCCTGAAAAAGGAAAATCGGGTTATATTGTTTGGCGTTACCTATTAAGAAGAGATGATGAAAAACCAGCACCTTGGGAAAAAGACGGGCATGAATTTGATATGATATATCCTCCTGGTTATCTGGAAGCACAGAGTGAGAAAGAAGAAGAACAAACTAAGAAACGAAAAAGTGTACTAAAAGAAACAAATGAAAAGGAGACACCATCTAAAAAACGAAAATTAGAATTTAAACTTGATGATAAAGTTAAAGAACTCATTAAAAGTGACACACCAAATGAAAAATTATGGGAAGAATGTAATGAAGTTCTTCCTTCTGGAAAATTGGAGTACCTCAAGAAAGTTCAGGACCTTTTTATTTGTATTTGTTGTCAAGAAGTTGTTTACAAACCTATAACCACTGAATGCAAACACAATGTTTGCTATTCGTGTTTGAAAAGGTCTTTTACGTCACTTATTTATACCTGTCCGTACTGTAGATTTGATTTAGGTGCTGATTACAAAATGGAGGTCAATAAAAATTTGTCAGAAGTTTTATTACAACTTTTACCTGGATATGATGCTGGACGATAATTATTATTTTATTTAAATTAAGTTTTATTTAATTGTAGAATTAAGTTGGGGATTAAGTAAAATTAAATAAGTGGTGATTGGATTTTAATAATACTTTTTAAGGTTACGTATCCAGAATTTTATCTTCAAGTTTAGCAAAAAAATTAAGTTAGTATAATTGTCAACATCAGAGTGTTCCATGTCGCTCAATAGGTCTCCGGACTAACTAAAAAAAATTTTTTTTTTAGAAATTCGACTTTATTCATCAACATACTCTCGTTCAAGAGTGATACATTCATTCCAACGCTCCTAAAATTTAAAAAAAAATAAAATTAATTAATTTTAATTCAACATACCAATCAGTAATAGTTGATTTGCCTGGTGCAGAGTCTCTATAACGCTTATCAAGGCACTGTTTGGCTTCAACAGTATTTTTTCCCATCAAAAATCAATGTTTAATCAACACAGGAAATTCTTTATATCCATTCTTTTGAAAATTACAAAACTGGAGGCACTAAAACCACTGTAATCTCTAAACTAATTGTCAAAATGTCATGAAATTTTCACACGTATCGTTTGAAGTTTGGTACTATCCAGAAAATATATGGGTCTGTCAACAATGTTGCCATATATATGTCAGACCGGAGACTTATTGAGTGAAGTGTTATGTGTTTTATATTTTATTTACTCTGTAACCGAATTATCTGTAATAAAAATATTTTAATATAATTCCCGTTTTTTTCATCCTGCCTAGGCATTTTGAGAAGGAAAATACTTGATTGAAGATGTTTCACGCAACGGAAGGCCTTCATCTTCAAGAACCGATGAAAATGACGACAGAATCCGGGATCTTGTGCGTTCAGATCGTCGGTTGACAGTCAGAATGATCGGGAAAGAATTGAATTTGACTCACACTACCGTTCATCAAATTTTGACCGATGAATGACAATGCGCCTTGTCACACAGCAATTTCAATAAACAAGTTTTTGGCCAGTAAAAACATTCCTTTGGCTCCTCAGCCTCCTTATTCGTCTGACTTGAGTCCTTGTGACTTTTTCCTCTTCCCAAGATTGAAAAATCACCTCAAGGGACGTCATTTTGGGACACTCGAATACATTCAAACGTCCGTAACCGACCAGCTGAATGCTATTCCAGTATCCGAGTTCCAGCACTGCTATGAGAATTGGAAGAACCGTCTCCAGCGCTGTGTGGCTTCCCAACGAAGTTATTTTGAGGGAGACAATATTGAATTGTAATTCTATTCGAATGAAAAAATCAGTCCGGTTACTTATTTTACACACATCTTTTAAAGGCTAACCAATGTAGCAAAACTTATTATATTTTTGCTAATCGTAATGTTTTCTTATAGTTCGGAAGCAATTAATAAGTTTGCGATGAACTGGCATTTATTACCGGAGTATGTATATAATCAGGATCCACCACCTCCCAGCTTAATTTATGGGGCTACACACCTTGCTAGGCTATTAGGTAAGTGTATTGTAGCCTTGGAATAAAGGTGTTAACTCCTTGAATACGTTAAGCTTACGAAACATTTTTTTTAGTGAAACTCCCTGAATTTTTACTCTCGACAAATATACAGGAAGCAAAATTAAAACTTCTTCTACGTCATCTAGATAGTTTCGTAGAATTTCTGTCCGAACATAAAGAATGGTTTGGTGAAAAACATTACGAAGATTCCCAGATATTACACTAGTACGGTTTTAATATTTATTTATACATTTTTTTTTCGTACACTGGTTTTATAAGTAAGTATATATACAATTATAGACATAGTTTGGTAACAAATAAATATAAAAATAAAAAACAATTAGTAAGGACGGTTTTAAGACTTCTAAGTACTTAGTTTAAGTATAAATTTTTACAGATATTACCCCTTTATTGTGAAGATTCGTTTTCCGACGCTTTGCTTGTACGAAAATTTTAAATTGTGATTATCACAATAAGCTGTTTCGCTAATAAGACGGTTTTATCGACTCTGGAGATAGCGTAAGCGCGATTTTAATTGATCTGTAGGTTTCGATTTAAAAAACAGGTTGAGACACGAGTGTTATTTTCGTGAAAAAATATCTTATATGATTTGAAAAATCATATCACAAAAATTGTTAGAGATAACGGGTCGCGGATTGAATTTTAGAATTTCCCGTAACTTTTTTACTCGAAACAAATTAGGGCCGAAATGGAACCCCAGTTTTTGATTCTATATGCATTTTTCGAAGGAATATTAAAAAAAGAAAACTTCAAATTATTTTTATTTATCTTCATATGATCATAACTTCAAAACTAAAACTGATACAGACAAGCTGTTTGAATTTTTGAATTCCCAACGCGGGAATTAACTATTTAAAAAAAATAATTTCAAAATTTTGTAACAAAAATTAGAAAAGCTAGCACCCTGCATAAATTTTTAGAATCCCTATACTCCAATTAATCTAAAAAAATTGGGGCCATAATAACACAATTATAATAAACAAATTAAAAAAAAAAAAATGTTATAGGGGGGTATTGTGTTCCATAATTTGTAATTGTTTGTAATGTATTCGAATAAATATTTTAAAAAGACTTGTTTATTTCTAAGTACTTTTATTTATTAAACTTTAAAATCTACTTAACATAATGTTAAAATATTTAAAAAATAACAAATTAATTGACTATATTTCGTCTGGTTGACAATTAAATAATTAGTAGATTATATTAAAAAAGGGCAATATGTCCTTAAATATTTGGTGTCATATTGTCAAACATTTGTGGCAGTAAATGCAAAACTTAAATGCAGTATATAATGTTATTCTGAACATATCTTGTTAACTTTAACCTCGCTGTAAATTTCGAAGGTCAAAGGATGTTATAAAAAATTTCTTAACCGTCGCTGTAGGTTAAGAATGTCGCTGTTACCTTAACCATCGGTGTTAACAGTGCGACATTATATACATCGATGTTAAATTAGTTGCTTAACCCTTGCCGTCTCAAAACGGGGATAGACCCTAAAGTACGATTTTTTAAAATTGTCCGTGATAAATATAAACAAATATGTATTTAATAAAAAAATAAATATTTTTTTAAAATTTTGGCACACCAAATGAAATATCTTAATGCGTGGATCAACAAACAAATTTTTATTTTTGAAAAATCATTTTTTTTAAATTGAATTTTTGCCAAAAATGTGTCAAAAAACTTTTGTCCCCCACCCTATTTCCCAAAGGGATTGATCTAAAAATTTAAAAAATTCTCCGTAATGAACATTGATGGGAACCGGAATCAAAAGTAATTTTTGATCAGATAAATTTTTCGAAAAATGTCGATTTTTTGTGTCGTTGATAAAAAAGAAATATATCTTTTTAAAATTTATTGTGTGGTATCAAAAGAAAGCTCTGAAGACGTAGATTACGGAACGATAGATAGTTTTTTGAAATTCGTTTCTTTACACACGAATTTAGCCAAAAATGTACAAAAGTTTTTATCCCGCACCCTTTTACCAAAAAGGGTTAAACAAAAAATCTGAAAAAAATATAGGTAATGTATATTGCTCTGAGCCGAAACGTACGAGAGGAATTTTTGATCAGATTGTGTTTTTGAAAAATATGGCAGTTTTTGTGTTTTTGAAAAAATGAATTATTTTTTTAATTCATGGTTAAATTATGGCTAATAATGTTATGGATTTTTTTATTTATAGCTAATATAGTGCGGGTATTTTTTTGGAATTAAAAATATTAAAAAAATAATATATACTTCTAAAATATATTTTTTTCCAAGCAATTCCACCACTGGTTTAAAATAACAAAAGTAAATTTAAAGTTTGAAATATGAACAAACAAATTTTGAAAAAGGGTTACATATGACCCAGTTTTGGATATCAAGGTTTTAAAATTATTTTAGGCCGGCAACAGTTAACCCAAACAACCCTCGATGGTAACAGTGCAACATTACTTACATCAATGTTAAATTAACATTTGTTCTGAATATGAGTTCATTTCAGAATAACATTATTGCTTAAGGAGCAGAAATTTATTTAAGTGTAGTATTTCTGTACTGTAGCAATCTTCCACTTGGAGTAATAGTTGGTGTATGTGTTTTCGTTGTACTGGAAGTTGTAGGTTTCATAAATGCTGGACCAGAACTCTTTAACGGCGGTCTATGATTTGATAAGTTACCAGAAGGTACTCTTTTGATAGTAACTGGTTTAGGTTGTTGCAGGAGTAAAGAAGAAGGTTTACGTACATTAGTACTACTAGGTACTGTCCTAGGTATTGTTTTTGTTCCTAAATTCTTTAAAGGCATTTTCTTAACAGTATTAGTAGAAGTAGCACTATTTAAAGAACTCCTTGAACTGACTAAACTTGTACGTGAATTAGATCTTTCAACCTGATTCCGTTTTGTGACACTAATCTGTGAGTCTGTTTTACGTAAACTAGTTGATCTACGCGGTATAACACTCTTGGCTTCTGGTTGTCTGACGGAATTACTTCGGTCTATCGTGTTTCTATATCGTTGGAGAAGTGTTTGCATCTTTTCGCTTTTGTCTCGATTGTTTGTTGGTTTTTCTACAGAGACGACTCGTTTTGGTTTTGGTGGTGGTGGTGGATCAGCTCCAGTACTGCTAGCACTTGTTGAATCAACTGTACATTTGCTTTCTAATGATGAAGTTCGGACTGGACGATTGTTCTTAGTTGCAAATTCACCACTGTCTATCAAATCTGATGAAGTTCCTGAAAAATTATGTTTAAATCAACCTTTATTGCTATAAGCTGTTCACTTTTGTAAGAACAAACTAAGAGGGAATTTTGTTTTCAATAGTTTGCACCTTTGAAGCTGTATGTCATGTTGGTAATGAAAAATGTCACTTTTTTAAAATGTCGATGCATTTGACATATGTCATAATGAAAAATTATATCTTAATTATAATGACCATAACCTTATCAACCTAAAGTCGGTTTTACAGCGTAAGGAATATTTTTAATTGACATTTTAAGTCAGTAACACACAATAAAAGTAACCAAAATAACCAGATCTAGTGTGTTCTTACATAAGTGAACTGCTTATAATGAATGTATAACAAATCGGTAAGTCCGCCAGAATAACAAAGACAAAATTTCACAAACCACCGAGAATTTCTTTGAAAAGCATTTTTTGGGATTTTTTAAACGGTACACATTTTTAAGAATTCGGATAATAAAATTAAAAACCTTAAGTTACAGCACGTATCTTTAGAAATATATATTTTTAAATGTTTTATTGTTCAAGGAAACATTTGTTCGGAGTTATTACTTAATAACTTTGAACACCAGCATCTCCTTAAACAATGCTTAAAACCTTTTTCCTAGAAATGACTTATAAAAACACAAGTTTCTCTGAAAAGCAGATCAGACAGTATTCGGTCCGGTTAGCGAAAAGATCTAATTTGTTGAATTCTTAGAGGCACTGTGTCGGCATTTTGGTGGTCTATCCGATTATATTTGTTTTAAACTTTTAATTATCTTAATACCTATATTTTAATCTTTTAAACTAATTTTAAATATTACTTTTAATACATCAAATTCATTAATTATAAACCGTCTTACTTAACGTGTGTAAACCTTCACATTTAAGAAGTTAATAATAATAATAATTCTTTACTGAAGCTAATTGTAATAAGATACAGAAACTTAAGTCAAGTTACATTTACAAAAATTTTACAAACTCCATTATATTATAAAAGGCTCCCTCTATCAAAACGTTTTTTAGTTTTTTTCTAAATTGATATATATTTAAAATTTTGAACGCTACAGGCAGATTATTATAGAGATCTATACCCTTAATCAGGGGCAGATTTCCTGTCTAGCTATATTTATACCTCGGTATAGAGAATAAATCCTTCCCTTTCGTGTTGTGAATATGTACTTCACAATGTTTTAGGATGCTATTTTCGTTCTCCTTAATGAATATTAGGATACTCAATATTTATGTATATAGAGACGGGACTGTCAGAATTTTTCATTGATTAAAAATTGGCTTGCATGACGTAATAAATGTTAAAAATAAAAATAAGTGAATAGCTAAGATCCAGACTATTAACAAGATTGTTCAGTCAGTTGGTAAGTACACTAATACATATCATTTAATTCACATATCGTAATGATGAACCCTGGATAACACTCACGCCTACTACCCGAACTCCTTTAGTCGGAAATCTCATTTCAGTATGAGATTAGACTTTATATAATATCACAGGCTCGCTGCTTAGTGGACAATAAATGGCACGTTGTAAAGTAACGTACCGGGCTCGTTACAAATGCATATATTACCTTGGCTTGGAGATTCGGACATCAGACTTTGCGTTTCTTCAAATCCTTCATCATTGTCATGCTCTTTGGTTTTGCTATTTCTCTGATTCATCTGCGTTGATTCCTCTTGTCTGGCCAATCTTAGGGCAGCTCTTACTTCATCCTGGTCTATTCCAGTTTGGTTACGTGTCCTTGGTGTTTTCACTGGTGAAGTTTCTCCTGAAGTACGTTGCAATCTATCCTGCCATTGTTTCAGTCTATTCTCTTTATCCTCAGGAGTTTCAACTCCAGTCTGTACAGGATATGAAGTTTGTATATGTAATTTTGTTGGGCGGATAATCTGAAAATATTAAAAAACTACAATAAAACTTCCTTAAGCAGTATTACCGTATAGTATTTCCAAAATTAAATGGTCACGTCCACATTTTCGCATTCCACGTCAACGTCCACATTTTCGCACTCCAAATCACCTTGCACAGATTCACTATTTTCACTACAGAAATTAGGAATTTATTCAAAATCAAATGGTCGCCAAAGAGCCATGTTGTTAATATATGCACGATATGAACGTTGAAAATTAACAAACAAACAAGTATAACAACCCCTAAAATTTACAAACAATAGGATTATAAATTTGGAAAATATTGTCATGTGGGTGGTTTGGTGCTGGAATACGTGCAGCGGAGTTGGCTATATTCCACTGCCTCTATATTCTGTTGCATCCAGTCTTTTTGTATCGAATGTTTAACCCAGTTGCAATATTTATTCGTCATGACAAATATTTCCTCGTTACGAAAATGCGGCGTATGCATTTCGTAATCAGGTCACATACGTCAGACGCTGACAAATAGTTTTTTAATCAGACAACTGACCGTCACAATGTCCAGATGTTGTAATCCTGACCTAGGATTACCTATGTGACAATATCCTTAATGGTTTTTAAGTAACTTCAATTGAACTAGTGTTACATTTATTCGATTTAAATTTAAAATTCCCTTAATACCTCATATATTCGTTTTACAGCAATAAGTCTTAAGATTACTGCCATAAACCCATTGTTAAGCTTTTTAACAAGAGTGGTCATTTCATTTTGGATACACATATTATTTTTTTTATTAATTACATACTTGTGTTTCCGCTGGCACCGCTTCTGGTGAACTTAATTCAACCCCACTTCCTGTGCTGATGGAGTCTGGGTTTCTTTTATACCTTCTTGTTCTTCTAGCAGAACTGAAACGATCGAATTGACCGTCTCCTAGGACAGTGGAAGGTTCTAGTTCTTCGGGACTTGGCGGTAATTCCCGAACAGGTCGAGGTAACATTCGTTTGCACTGAGTTGGTGGTGTAGGTTCTCTTCTATCCACAGCTGTTGGGAATATTTTTCTCGTAGCTGGTGGAGTTTCTATATTATCTGAATCTATTTCTATTTTGTTGCTAATTCGGCCGTTTTGAGCACTAAAACAATAAATATAAATTAAAATTCAATAGTCCCAAATTTGTCCACTATTACTATTCCGAGAACTATAAGAGCTACAAGTTTGATTAAATGAGATAATTGCCATTTTATAATAGAATACCAGTGACCTATTTTTTTTTTTTCGACCAGAAGGTCTTAAGATACGTTCTGCAACTTTCTTATTTTAAATGAGAAACACTAGTGTTCCGCATAACAGCAGAAAAAAACCCTATTCAACATACGTAGCTGACCTGGAGGAAACAATGAGGAAGGGGCAAGACGGAGGAGTGGTGGTGGGAAGGAAGAAGTATTGGATAATGGGGTACGCTGATGAAGTGACTCTCATGGCAGAGAATGAGCTAGGATTGAAGAGGATGATGGTTAGAGCGGACAAGTACTTTAAAAGGAAAAAATTGGAGGTAAACAGAGATAAGACGAAAGTGAAGGTGTTTGGAAAGGGGGGAGGAAAGAGAAAGAAAATAAGATGGGAATGGTCAGGGACAGAAATTGAAGAAATGAAAAGTATGAATTACCTCGGATACGTTCTAACGAGGAACAACAGGGCAGAGCAGCACGTTAGGGAAAGAGTGAAGAAAGCAAGAATAGTTACGGGGAAGCTATGGAGCATAGGAGAGAGGAGGTTTAACGACGATATTAAGTGGAGGATGAAATTATTTGACGTGATAGTGAAGAGTATCCTCATGTACGGAGTAGAGATCTGGAGATGGAAGGAATGGGAGATAGTAGAAAGGGTACAAGAAGGATACATGAGATGGTTTATGGGTTAGACAGAACGACACCAGGATATATAGCGAGGGAGTAAATGAAGAGGGAAAAGTTGAGTGGGAGCCGGGGCGAGGGCGGCGAATTATGAGGAGGAAATCAGAAGAGACGAAAGAAGGAAGATATTAAGAGAATGCTGGGAAGAAAGAATAAATGAAGAACAAAAGGGTTAAATGTCGAAATGGGGAGAAACAAGGAAAGAGTACTATTGGAGATGTGTGATGGATATAAGGGAAGCTGAGCGAAAGAGAAACGGAGGAAGAAACACAGTAGAAGAATTGAGGAGGAGAGACAAGGAGGTACAGTAGCAGGAAAGAACGGTAAAAATAGACAATTCAAGGAATGTGAAAAGGTATAGAGGGATAAGGACGGAATACTTAAATATTTGAAAGGGAGGAGAGGAAAGGCAGGGGGCAGACTTAGGAGGATTGCCAGATTAAGATGTGGAAATGAAGAACGGAGCAACCGGTATTAGGCAAAACCAGAGGATAGGCTATGTAGAATGTGTAGGGAGTAGGAAAAATCCTTGGAATCTAACAAAAAAATGTAGAAAGATAATAAAATGGGAGGAAGAGATAAAGGAGCTGTTGAATGAAGAAGGAAAGGGAGAAAGATGGGCAAGAGTACTCGAGGAAAGAAGGTAGGAATGCGGAGAGGTAAGGCAGAACCAAAAATTGAGAGAGATATATGAAAATTTAAAAATTACCCATTGTTGCTTTCTGTAGATCTACTTCTCATGTACAAAGTCAATCTATCGGAAGCCGCCTTATCTCCCAACTGTGAGATAAGTTCTTTTCTATTCCCATCATCTACTGCTGTTCTTGGGGAGGTAGCAAATCTTTGTCTTGCTGCTTCGACACGGGTTTCTTCAGTGCTGTTTGGAACGTTTAGCGTTGATTTTCTCCAGGCAGATTTGTCTTTTATTGGAGGCTGTGCATCTAGAAAAACAGTTTATGAAATAACTATGAAATGAAAGAACTATTTCAAAGAATTACCTTCGATAGCCTCTATCGCCCCAACGACATCTGTGCCTTCTATAGTTGGTTTCCAATCTGATGGTACTCTACGATGAGGTGCTTGACCACTATGAACTTGTCTACCTTCTGGTAGGGTATCCAAGGTGTTACTTCTTTCACTCTCTACAAAATAGAAAAAAAGTGAATTTTCACGTATTTCAAGGATTCATACGTTTTAGTAACTAAAGGTAAATGATACAGCGCGAATTTTTCATTTTTACGGATGTTTTATTTAAATAAATATCGTTGAATCAATCGAGATTATACCTGAATCCATTTCGAGTGATCTCCTATTCGTTCTTCTAACTGCCACTGAGTCGCCACCTTCGCTATCCCTTAGCCAGCTTTCTATTTTTTGTCTCCATTCTCTTGGTCTTGGTTTTTCTTCTTCAATATCAGGAGTTTGTTGTTGCGATTTGGTACCTGGAGTTTCTTGGATAGAGAGAGGTGATGGAGAACTTGGTCTTTCACGGTCGCTAGAGCAAAGAAGTTCAGCTCCAAGCAAAGCAGGCCGTTTACGTGGACCACTACCTCGGGCACGTCGTGCCCAAGACCGATCTAGACTTCCTAGAAACAGAAATACAATCAATCCTCAATTTACCAGACTGTTGATCGATTGTTAAAACTCAACTGCGAGACTATTCTGTTATTTTTGTACTGTCTCAGTGTACAGTCGGAACTTTTGACAGAATACTGTAAAAAGGAATGTCGAAAAGCTTACAGAATAGACCCCCTAATCATAATTCTATAAATTTCTGCCGCTCTTCGCCACTAAATGAACAAATCTTTAAAACGGTTCTTCCCCGGTTCATTAAAATCTTTGAATCTGTTCTTTTCTGATAAATAAGTACTCTAGAAGAATTACCATAACAATGTAAGCAGAACCAAAAGTCGTAGAATTGTCATTCTTTACTGTATAGAAGAGCAATCGTTACAAAGATGTTTCGAAAAACCTGACGAGCAAAAAAAAAAAAGTTATAACGAGAAACCTGATAAGTAAAAAAAGAGCTATTTCGGGTAAATGGGCCAGTAAGAAAAAGAATAATTTCTGCACATATCAAAAGGGCCATATTTGGATACTCAAAAAGCCAAATCTGGATCAAGTACCATATGTTGCCACCTTAGCAAAATGCTACGTTCAGAACTGCTCATATCGAATTACCCTTTCAGTTATATCACGTAATTTAAAGGTCGCCGCAGGCGCAATAGCAAATTTTAACTAACTACCTAAAGGTCACCAATTGTCAACAAATAAGGGTAATGTATCTATTTTGAACAAGATATGTTAATATTTATATACTCCCTCTGTCCCATAATAATAGTAGCATGTGAATATTTAAACGGAAATTCTTGGCGAATGCAGCTGTAAGTTATGTTGTAGCGCAAAATTGAAAAGCCTTCAATCAAAATAAATGTTCCATGACATCTGTCATTTGCTTTGACACATCTGTCAATTGTCCGTAATTATTACGAATTATGACTATTTTTCATCCGCTAATCGAAATCAATTACTTTATTTCAACCCATTGTAGAAGTAAGTAAGATGAATAATTGTTAGTTTAAACTATTTTGATAAGTAATGTTGTGGTTTTATATTTATTTTCTTTTGCTACTATTATTATGGGACAGAGGGAGTATCATTTTAATTAATATTTACCCCATCCTCCACCTTTTCCTCTTTCTCTTGTGGCACTATCATGCCCGCTGGCTCTCAAAAATTCCATCAAATTCCCTTCATCTTCTTCGCTTAATACTCTACTGCTTCTTCGTCTTCTTAAACTACCATTAGGGGTAATATCTGGTGATCTTTCAACTGAAGGGTTCCCTTCTCCGTTCTGACCGTTAAATGAACCTATCCTACGGCGGGTGACGTACGGCGAACCCATTAAACTTAACTCGTCTTCAGATGTGGTTCCATTGGTACCGAGGGATCTCTGTTTTCGACGGTCTGCGAATGTTATATCGGGGAATGTTCCTTCTGGGTCAGATACTGGTGTTCCAGCCAAACTATTATTCACTGCAAAATTATAAAGATTAATTTATAATATTTATTTTTTTATTTATTTATTGATTTGTTGTGTTGTATAACAGGACGAATCCAAAAAAAATACAACTACCTAATACCATTGGAGCCCAGGGGAGGGGCCCGGGCCCCCCTTAAAAAGGAAGGAAATAAAAATAAAAACACACAAACACACTAAAATATTTTAAAAAAGACATGAGGACCTTTTTTTTTTTTATCTAAAACCGGTCAAAAAAGAACATACTTTGTCTCCTTTTAGCCGCTAATAATTCTTCTCTCTGCCTTCTTCTAGCGTTTGCTTGTTCTTCTTGTATTTTTCTTCTTGCATTTTCAACTACAGCTTGTTTAAATTTGGTACAGAAACTATGGAACACTCTGAAGCATTCTTCAAGTTTAAATGAATTGGCATCTTCGCAGAAAAAATCTGAAAGCCTTTTTCTAACTTGTTCAAGGTCGGACATTGCATGTTGTAGTCCTGCAACTTCTCTTTCGGCCATCTAAAAGCATTAAAATATTTAAATAAAGGGGAGGGTAACAACCTGGCGTAAGAATATTTGGGTAAGGGCTACGAAAAAAGCCAACGGAGTGGCCGAACTCGTTAAGTGCCTATTTTGACCAATTTTGACATTTCGAGATTTCGATGGATCTCCACGAATTGAGGTCCCTACATAACGTTTTGACTATTTTTAGCATGATGTCTGTCGGTCTGTCTGTCCGTCCGTCCGTCCGTCTGTCTGTCTGTCTGTCCGTCCGTCTGTCTGTGTACACGTGCAGAGCAAATTCGGCTACAAGGATTTTTATGAAACTTCATATTTAAGCTTTTGAGATCAATGGCACGAGTTGATCAACTTTTGGTAAAAATGGGAGTTTACTCGTGTCGATTTTAAGATTTTTGTGAATATTTCATAACAGAAAAATATTTCGAAAAAAAATATTTAACAAAAGTTGCTATAAAAGCAATAACTAACAACTTATTTCAGACATTTTTTGATAAAACGAAAAAATATAATATAACATTTATTTAATTTTTTGAAATAGGGCCCCCGTTAGGCTTTTTTTGTATAGATATATAAACTTTGTCTCTCATATAAGGAGCAGAAACTAATTCTATCTCCATGTATAAAATTTTATCAAAATTGGTCCATAAACATTAAAAATATTGTAATTTAAAAAAAAATGGACCCCCATTTAGGCCTTTTTTGTACAGATACATGAATTTTGAACACCTACATACTAGGAGACACTAATTTTAATATTCTGTGTCAAATCCCATCGAAATCGGTCCATAAATAAGCGAGTTATGGCCGTGCTCTATTTTTGGTTAAAACTGGAGCAATTTTTTTTACCAACTTGTGAATTTGATGTTTTTGACTATACAGTCAAAAGCCTCATGCACTCCTAATTCTAAAACTGTAAGTATTTTCAAAATCCGTTCATAAATAAGCGAGCTACAGTCATTTGAACTAGTTTCCATTAATCTGCTCTAATTATTTGGTCTAATTCAGTAATTAGTTCAGATATTTGGTTTAGTTTAGGTGTATTCCCGGGCTAGCAGCACTTGCCATACATTTCTGAATCAAATCAAAATATAAATATACGTCATTAGGATTACAATGTAATTTACTGGAAAAACGTATGTTTTAATTGTAATTTATGCAGATAAAATTTGATCAAGGACTTTTTAATTAGGCCTTTTGATTGGCCCTAGGGACGTGTCGTCAACAGACGCTAAGTATCGCAAGATGGTTACCTATTTTTGTCTAATGATGACATTTGATATTTTTTAAGGAAATTAAATTGAAAATTTGTGCTGAAAAGTTGTAAAAAGGTAAGAAATATTTTAAAATTTAATTAGAATTTATTATTTATATTTCACAACAGAAAAATATTTAGAAAAAAATTATTTAACAAAAGTTATTATAAAAGCAATAGCTTATAACTTTTATTCAAGACATTTTTTGATAAAACGAAAAAAAAATTGAAAAAAGTATTTATTTTTTCATACTTATATGTACAAGTACTTTATGATGGCGTTCGGTCCTGTGGTGGCCACAGCTGATTTTTTTTGTTTTGATCTTTTCTCTTATAAGCTGTGCTTGGTATAGAATATAATAGGTATATGTCCGAGAGGTTGGGGGCCCCTTGCGGACCGGGGGCCCAGGGCTTAAGCCCTATTAGCCTGTATATAGATCCGCCACTGAGTCTTGCACCTTATTTTAATGAGTTCTATTTATAGACTGTGATATTCTATGGTAATTGGCCTCTTTACAGCCCCTTACCATCACCCTGAGTCTGTTAATTTTTTCGAACAGACTTTTTATTTTATTTATTTGTATTTTTCCGTGCAAGATTTCTTTTATTAAATATGCGTATTTTTAATGATTTTATTTATATATTTCTTGTCTAATTTATTGTTTTTATTATGTAATTTTTATAGTGTAGTCATTTAGATTGGCTGCGTTAGGCGCAAATAGCTTTTGTTGCTGTGTGCCAAAAATCTTAACTAACTAACTAACTTTAAAATAAAAGCATGTGTCCTAGATTCCTAATACCCTTTTCACACTAGAACTTTAAGATCGGATGTTAAAGTGAATGTGTCTTTAAACGCTAATGTGAAACCGTCAGGCCTCGTCTAAATACAAGCGATGTTTAAGACAGAGATCTGCGTCTTAAACATCGTCCGTCTTGCCAACATAATTTCTATTATAAAAAAATACTCTTTGAATTTGTGCTGTGAGCATTTTATATTATCATAAACAAGAATATTGTATTATATCGACGTTAGAAGAAGTTTATACTTATTTTTATAATAAAATTATTTATTTTAATAATGTGTTTAATAAAATACAGAGCTACATTAATTGATATAAAATGTATCGACTTACATGTTAATACAGGTGTAATATATTCTTTATTGTAGTGTCTTTATTGTAGAATGAAATGAAATATCCATATTTGTTTATAATAATTCAAAATGTGCGTCTGCGCAGACAGTTCAAAACTTAATGTAATTTTATGACGGTAACTTAAGGACAAAATTACTGTAGCTGATGACAGCACTGGAGATTTAAACATCAAGTGTGAAAGCATACCGATGTTAAACATCGGTGAACTTTAAGTTCACTCGTCTTAAAGTTCTAGTGTGGAAAGGGTATAAGACCACGAAAATCAAATGTATTACTTACAAGCAAAAAATCGGCCATCTGTGTTTTAATTTCTTTTTCAGTAGTTGGTAAGTCAATTACTTTTTTAATTTTCTTAATTCTAGTATCTAATGTATTTATTTCATTCTGTAATTGTTCTACCGTAGTTTTTGCTGCGTCTTCTAACGTGCTTAGATTATCTGGGAATGTTAATAAATTCCTATTTCTTTTTTCTGCTTGTAAAGCAACATAGTGTATAAGATTCATGTTGGGTTTATTAGCTCTTATGTCTGTAATTTTTTGGAGGGAGGATAATTTTACTCCTGCAGCATCACCCGCATATCCTCCACTGTTGAGGAAGTTACCAGTTACTAAGACCATGTACAGTACTTCTTGAAGAGCTTTGTTAGTCATAAGTTCATCTGCAGCAGTCATCATAGCACCTATACTAGGTTCTAGGTAACCCATATTAGAAGCAAATTCTTCTTTAAGTAACATTCCTTCTATCCGTAATTTATAACTAAAAATAACACAGTTAGTACTTAATTATTTAGAATATTTATAAGTTATTACTTTGGTAGTTGTGTGAGTTGTAGTAAAAATTTTTCAGCATTTCCTAATTTGTCAAATTCTCCAGTATAACTTTTCAGCATATCTAATTCATCTACTTCAGGTAATATTTTCAGGAGTCCTCGAAGTTTTTCAGCACCTACATCATCGTGTTCTCCATCACGGATTAGTTGAATTATGTCTTCATTACAACTTCGGAATTGTTTCAAAAATATATTTACGTTCAAACTTCTTTTGCCGTCTAGTAGGGTGACTTCTGGGTTATCTTTTCGACGAGTTGTTGTTTCTGTGGAAGGGGTTCGGCCTCCTAAACGGGGTGAACCGGTTCCAGGAACGTTTTGTTGACAAAATAAACTAAAAAAAAAAAAAAAATGCTTGAAATTTAAATTTAATGCACATATAGTAGCAGTAAACATACATCCTAAGCTAAGAAGACTAATTAAAATAACCATGAAGAAAACTAGAATCACGGTAAAAACATCAAAAGTAGAAACGGAAGAATTTGTGACTAACAAAGGAGTAAGGCAAGGCGACGCATTGTCTGCAACTTTATTCAATTTGGGTCTCGAATATATTAGCAGAAATGTCAATAAAAGAAATATAAGGACTGGAGGAAGTCAACTTATTGCATATGCAGATGACGTAGTATTAATTGCAAAAAATAGGAAAATATTGGAAAATATGGTGCAGGAAATAGTTAAAGAAGGAATAAAGATGATAATAAATGAAAATAAAACGAAAATGATGAGCACAGGAAAAAAATATAATTAGAAGTAAAAATAGGAAAATTTAATTTTGAAATGATAGATAATTTTAAGTATCTAGGAGTGTGGATATCAAACACAGCAGAAAGAAAGGGAGAACTAAGAGATAAAATATTAGTAACAAATAGAGCTTACTATGCGAATAAAAAGCTCCTAAATAGTACCATACTGACAAAAACAACTAAACTGAACATATACAAAACAATAATAAAACCAAAACTACTATATGCAAGTGAGACACTCATTGAGACACGTCAAAGAAAGAGGAAGACTACTCTAGCGCACTAAGGAAAAGGGCGCCGATGAGCTTGACTAAGGGGCGCCACTTTGCGAAAGCGAGGCCCTTTATTTTTGCTCTTCACTTGGATTTTGGGAGGTGAGGACCTTTTTTTTTGCTCATCATCTACATTTTGGGCGGTGAGAATCTTGTTTTTGCTTATCACTTACATTTATTTGCCAAGGAGGCGCCAAAACGCAGTTTTGCCCCTAGCGCAAGTTTTCCTTACTGCGGCTCTGCATTTGACTGTCAGATACTCGGGAGGCAGTTTCTACACGGTCTGTAGAAAACTTCCTCGTGTAATTATTGAAAAAAAAAAGTTTGCTTCGCCTCTAATAGTGCTTACAACTGCTTGCCGTATAAAAAACGGTTGAAAGCGGAAATTCTTACAGAGAATTTTAAATATTGTACTTACCCTTCCATTTCTGACCAATCCAAATCAGCCATTGGCGAATGCTGATGATTATTTGCTACCAAACTCCAAATATTATTCTTCCCTACAACTTTATTACTCGGTATCTTATTCCAGTTAATCGTCTTCATTTTAATTTTCGGTACTGGTGTTTCTTGTTGGGGTAATTTTTCTACAACCATCCTACTTTCGTTGTTAGAGTTGTTAATTTGTACTTTGCCTCTATGGCCATGAGCTGGAGGTGTTGGTTTCATAATAGGTGGTGGTGGTACAGGTGCTGGAGGCGGTGGTGCCATCTTCGGGGGCGGTGGAGGTGGTGGAGGCGGCGGAGGAGCAGGGACAAGAGAGGCTTTTCGACTTGGAGGACTTTGAAGTTCAGATGATGCTGCGTGTGATGAAGCCGATGATCCACGATGTTGCATACAGTTCCCTTGATGCTAAAAATTGATGAAAAGTTATTTTTTATATTTTTAATTATAATTTTAGGATTTCGTAGGTATCTAGGAAGTGACGATAATCCTTGGGAACAATGTTGAGATTAAAAGGTTCTAGTACCTACTAGAATCAGATTTTACCATTGGAAACGTTTCTGCTAAGGCAAAAAAATGGCAAAAAGTAGTTTTTCATTTTTTTAAAAATTTTAATACGAATTTTCCAAAAATGGAAAAAAAATCATTGTCCCACACCCTTTAACCCAAAAAGGTTAAACTAAAAATATGAAAACATTCTAAGCAATGTATAAGCCAGCGGTTCTTAAACTGGGGTCCGCGAAACAATTTTGACATTAACTTTACATCCCCCAACTTTTTGCTTTTATTCAAATAACTCATTTAATAAAAATCTTACATGGTCAAGACTTTTTGTATTTGATGTTACCTAACTAGTTATTGACAATGAAAATTCAAGCGAGTTCTAATTTTTGTCTTAGTCAGGCCTGCAATTGAAAAACGCGCTCTGTTGCAGTAGATGTTTTATTGTAAGAAGTGCAATAAATAATATATTTAAATTATTTGTCCTTGTTTTTGTGGTTGTTAAAATTATGAAATCTTTTTTCAACAATGTAGTAATAACGTTGCTCTGCTCTTCAACATGGGTAACTGAAGAAATTGCCGCTTCCAGTTGTTGCTGTAGAGAAATTGCAACGTTTTGACTTTTGTAAATTGAAAAAATTGTTGAAAAAAATTTTTTTGTTTATTCAAAAAATATCCGGATTATCGGATATTCAATGAAAATTATCCGGATTATCGAATAGTCCAAAATGGTCGGATAATCTGGATATTCGGATATCCGGATTGGAAACCTTACATCTAGCATTATGTTGGCTTCTTGCATTTATTAAAAACCTACAAATCTCTGAAATGTGTGAAAATTTACACTTACATATTTTGTTTATACCTACGAAACCCAAATAGATTAATACTTAGACAACTTACCAATCCACGAGAACTTGGTGCCCTGAGTAATCTTGCTGCTTCTTCTCTATCTTCCACAAGAGTAGCTCTATGAACCAATCTTTCAGCAGTATCCCATACAATGTCACTGATCGGATCTTTTGGATCAGCAACTCTAAGCAAATGCTGCAATATATTCAAGAACGGAATCTCCTGAGGTGTATCTGCAACTTGTCTTAATATCGCATAAAATACATCCTGATGAGAACTCAAGTCTAAACCTGCAGTTTGCCCAGTCATCGTTGCAGAGTCGTCGCTTTCACGTTGTTCATCGAAAACATCAAGTTGAACCGCCAATTCTGGTTCGTTTTCTGCGCTAACTCGTAGTCGGTTTAGGACTGGAACTATATGGACACCTACGAATTCATTACGTAGTCGAACTCTGTCAGTTAATCGTGGTGTGGAAATTATAAGACAGTTTATAAAAGCTACTAAAGCTGTTTGGTAGTCAACAGATGAAGCATTTTCTAATTCCGAAACTATAACCGATAAACGATAACGTTCACCTGTAAAATAAATCAATTATTAGTATCATTTTAAATCATTCTAAAATTCTAAGCAATGTATATTGCTATGTACCGGAAACGTACCAGAGGAATTTTTTATTCGATTTCGTTTTTGGAAAATATTACAGTTTTTGTGTTATTGAATTTTTTCTTTTTAATTCAGATTTTATTGTGGGGATATTAAATGGAAGCTCTTTAAGTGCAGATTAAGGAACGGTAATTGATTTTTGAAATACATTTCATTTTGACTAAATTTTGCCAAGTATTAAGTTTTTCTTGTATAAATAGATTCTTTGACCGTATTAAATGGTTTGGTTAAGTATTAATTTTTTGGGTATCGGTCTAATAAAACTAAGATCTTTTCTTGTCAAATAGTTAAAACATATTTTATTTTCTGACTAGTTTCGATTCTCTCTTAATCATTTTCAAAGCTTGCAAATATAAAAAATATATAAAAAATGTTAATAAAATGTTAAAAAAAATAAATAGATAAATAGTTAAATAATAATTAAATCAATAGTTAAAATACACATTGAATATATTTCAATTTAACGGACATTTTTTAAAATCTTCTTACTTGTTTGGACAGTTAAGTGTGCATGTCGCCTCTCAGAATTTCGTTTAATATCGTAGTTAAAATTAAACAAATATATTTGGATATACATGGATGCATTTTGTTATGGGTAGAGAAGAGGTACGTAAATTTATTTTGCAAATATCGACAAGAAAATAAATGAATAACTGGCCGGTTGCTGGGATTCCATTTCTAGTAGAGAATCTGTTAGTTTTTCATATAGTCGCAATATAAACAATGTCTCTGTAGGCGTTATGCTCTTGCGTGATCGCCCGCAGTGTTGCCAGGTCTGGATTTGATGGATATTTTTGCAATTATATATAAATATATACAAAAATATATAAAAAAATGCGTTAAAATATATATTATGGTATTATCGAAAGTATATTCTTGACGAAAAATGTATGGTTATTTAAAAAAAAATTCTTGTGTAATACTCGTCATAAAATTTATTATCAAATGGTTAGAGACGTTTCGATTGAGTATCTAATCATCTTCAGTCTAAAATTAAGGTCACAATATTAAATATAACAAAAAACGAAATAATTAATCTTGTAAAAAAGAATACTTGTATTATAGAAAATGAAATAGACGAAGTTACTAGAAAACTCAAACAAAATCAAATATTGAAAATCAAATAACCAAAATGGCGCGAACTCCTTACTTTTAGACTGAAGATGATTGGATACCCAATCGAAACGTGTCTAATCATTTGATAATAAATTTTATGACGAGTATTACACAAGAATTTTTATTTAAATATTATTGTATTATTAGAGATTTATGATACACGGTAGAAAAAATCTAACTGCAACTTTCTTGTCGTGCCTATTGATTTAAAGGATTTAAAACCAACACTTGTATTTGTGTTATGTAGTGACAGGCATTCATCGTTTGGTCTTCTAATAATCATCATTCACTGACTAAATACCTACAAAACCCTGAAATGTGTGACAATTCACACTTCACGTCAATTTTTATTTTATGCGGATCATCCGGGGATATGGATACGGATAACCGACCTGTTTTTTGTCATTACTTGAATGTGTGTTGTTTGAACACAATACTCCAGCCTATTTCTCGAACCTAGTTAATTATTAAATGAATTTCCTCTTTTTTTACCTTTAAGTTTCTTGTATCTGTCCAATGTTTCCATGGCTCTTGCATATCCCTGTTCATTGTATACACAAAGTGCGGACAGTAGTTCTATGACCTGTTTTTTGACTTGAGTGCTGGGGGTGTCCAAGGCCGCAGCGAGTTTTCCCATGTATTCCGGGTTCTCCACAATGAAGTCGAGACCCACTCGGGATTCGGATTCGTTTCCACCGTTTCCAACCATATTACTATGCATTTTGGAACGGTAATCTGAAACCAACAATACTTATAAGTTATGCGGGTCAACTAACACACAGGCGCTGTTTATCAATAATATTTTAAATGTCATATTGAAAATGTGTAATGCTTTCAACTGTTGATGAGAAGAATATAGTGGTTAGCGGAGATATATTAAACAATGAGTATTCTCTATCTCTTGATCTTGTGTAACAGAATAAGTATAAAAAATTCGATATTTGAAAAAAATAATCTGATCAAAAATTCCTGTTGAACTATTTCTTTTCACATCAGTATGTATTACCCCGCGTTTTTGCGGATGTTTAAACCTACCCCTCTGGAAAATGAGTGGGGAAACAAATTATTATTTATACATTTTAAGCAAAAATTGCAACATTGGTTTGGCTTAGGAAGATCGTTTTGCAATGTAATAATTTAATTTTCACCTAATACAGTGCGCTCATCAAATGACTGTTATATAATGGTAAACAATGGGTTTTTAAAATATCAAAATGTATTCTAATTCACAGCTGAAAATACCAGTTTAACAAAGAACCAGTCAGATTACTTCGTTGGTCCGAACTCACCCGAGGAATGTGTTTCTAACTTAATATTTGTTATCAACTCATTGACCTGTATAGAAAAATAGTGTTCATTTAATAATCAATTCGTATAAGGTAACAAAAATAGAATGTACGCCTATGTGTATATGTCCTTGGAAATAAGTTTGATAACTAAATGTTTCTGTCAAGTAGTGCATAACGTTCAAGAAATAATGATCGCACTGTATTTTCTCCATGTGAAAAATTCCAACGATATATATTTTGCGATATTCTTTTGTATTTTGTATCTAAATCGACATTAAACACTCAGAAAAAGTATTACAAATATCAAATACCGATCAAATTATTTGAAATATCAAATTATTTTAAAAAGAATTTAAAATAATTTATTTCAAATAATAATTTGAATGTAATTGTAATACTAGGAAATATTTGAAATAATAGGGAATTATTTAAAATACTAGGAAATATTTTAAATATTAGGAAATAATTGAAATATATACTCAAGAAATATTTGAAATATTAGAAAATATTTGAAATATTAGGAAAATATTTTAAATATTAGGATATATTTAAAATATTTACTAAGGAAATATTTGAAATAACAGGATAACAGAGGGTTCAGTGCGGATTTTTCGAAAATAGCTTTTGAAGCATATCTTAGACCAGTGGTTTTCAACCTTTTTCAGGTGATGGCATCCTTATATAAAATATTAATATCTGAAATACTAGAAAATATTTGAAATACTAGGAAATATTTGTAATATATACGCGAGAAATATTTAAATTACTAGGAAAATATTTGAAATACTAGGATATATTTGAAATATTTGCTAAGGATATATTTGAAATATATAGTGCAAGCCTGTAGCTGCAAACGTTAAATCGTCTGTATCTGCTATTTGACCGCTGAGCAAGGGCACGGACGTGAGTTCAATTCCTGCTTATGTCAAATAATTTGTGTAAAAAATATTTATAAAATTACAGGTTCTTCTTAGCCGTTCGCAGCCGGCTATAAACTGTAGGTGCCTTTCTGTGTACGCTAAAAAAGGACGTAATACTGACCATATTACTCCTGAATGTACATAGATTGAAAACATGGTCATGAAACCTGGAAACAAGAGGCCAAAGCTCAACTCGGGCTGTCGCGCCAATGATGATGATGATGATATTTGAAATATCAGGGCAATAAAGGGTTAAGTGCAAATTAGACGAAAATAGTTTTTGAAGCATATCTTAGACCAGTGGTTTTCAACCTTTTTCAGGTGATGGCGTCCTTATATTAAATATGACAAATTCAAAGTACCTCACCCTCATTTCTCTGTATTAATTCAACGAAGTTTGTGACAACCCTATCAAATACTGACGACATCCTTTGGTGTCGCGACACTATGGTTGAGAACCACAGTCTTTGACTATAGCTTTTGTTTACAAAATGTACTTTTTTATAAGTATTTTTTTATTGCCATTCTTGAGAGTTGACTAAAATTTAACCCTGTACCTGTTCTCCTACCATTTTAAACGTCATATCGTCACCATCAGCTGGCCGTCTTGGCCGCCTTAGCCATATATGGGGCTCAATGACGTACTATCGACCAAACCAACTCTTCAAGTACGACTGTAATACCAACTTTTTTAATACAACTTTGACAGAACACGGAATCAATTCCAGTCAATATTATTAGACATTTTCAAGGAATTGATGTTTACTAATATTTATTCCTTATTTGTAACTACGCTTAATAAAAACAAATTAGGATGCATAAAAAATAATTAAAAAAAAAAAAACTAGGAAAACAGGATACTTAACAGAACAAAAATATGTTAGTACACATCCTAGGGAAGTAGCATTGTCCCACTTGCAGGAATATGAATTAAAAGTGAAGAGTCCACGTGAAAAACCGTCATAGCCCAATATTGGTCAACTGAACTACTTGCGGTCTACGGCCTATGAGCTGTTACAGGGCAGTCGGCGAATCAGTGCAGTTGCGTCACTGGAAACGTCACATGTTTATGTGACGTCATGTTTAGTACGTCTACATAGCATCCATTTAATGAATGTAACATTCGTACGCTGTCACTTGTATCGTAATGAAATGAAAATATAAGAATAAGAACAGAATAGAAACAAATAAACTATTGTAATAGGTTACGTAGTCCTAAAAAGGGCTGATGTGATCCAAAAATATGATCAAAGAAAAGAAAATAGAAATACGTTGAATTTAACCTAAAAAGCTATGCACTACACACAATATTAAATGGAAATCTATAAGGTTTTTAGAAATTAATATGTTAGATATGTGAACACAAGTATCAAAACACATCAGAGCATATTATAAAATGTCAAATGTAAATATCGTTTTATTTAGCGATACCAATACAAATGTCTCTATATTAAATAAACTCTACAAATTTGTAAATCTTCAAAATGACTATCGAACACAAACTAAATATGACTTCAAAAGGTATGTTTTAGTAAAATAAAAGAGTGAAGAGCAATATTAGTCTATAACTCACATGCAAAAAAATCGATTTAGTTATTTTCTCGCCACTAAGTTTGTCATTGAAGTTATGACGCAAAATGACTGCGTTGATTAAACGACTGACCTATACTGAGTAGCGACATACCAAAGTTTTGCGACACATCTGTTGAAAAGGACTGGTCTAAAGTGATGAGCACTCTAAAAATGTATATTAAACAGATGATTTAGCGCTGTGATATTCCGTCATCCGATTTAGTATTTCTTCTTATTTACGTAATACCAACTTGATAACCAATAATTATATTGTAGTGAGATTTGTAGACTATTGCCTCGAAGGATTAAATGTTTGCCCATGCATGCTCTTTTGATAAACGTTCCACTATTAGAATTGTATTCATTCTCACCGAAGAGTTTTCATCTCGTTTTCATTGTATAAGATCTCGTGGGGATATAAAAAGCACAAACAGATTGGTTATCCTTAGATGCGAACCAAAAAATAGAAGGAGAGCTTTGGATTAGAATACACAGACAAAAGAAGTGTTGGAAGACCAAGACAGACATGTCGCGTTGTAGAAAAAGAATAGATACAAGCAGGCGCGCAGATTTTTTCCTTGGGGATGGCTGAGAGTTCAGCATTTGGGGGGGGGGGGTAGTCTCACGAATATAATCGTTCAATTACACCAAAAATGTGCCCCATAAAAATAAAAACGTGTTTTTTAAATGATAAAATTTGATGTCTTATTGGGAAATTTTTGTTGTTTCCTATATACATACCAGCGTATTTGAGCGTAATTTTAGTAATACTTGAGAAAAATCGTCTTAAAATAAAAAAAAAAGCTCTAAAAAACTATTTTCCGTTCCTTAATCAAGGCCTTCATACATAGCTTTCTCTTGATACCACAAAACATATTTTTTTTTTAATTTTCAGCGACATTTATATTCAAAATATTTCTTGTATTAGTATTTCTTGAAATACTAATCTGATGAAAAATTTCTGTTAAACTATTGCGGTTCCTATCAATGTACATTACTGAGTTTTTTTTAGAACCTTAGATCAACCCTTCTGGAAAATAGGGTGTGGGACGAAAGTTTTTTGGCAAAAATTCGATAAAAAAAATTGATTATTCAAAAATAACAAATTGTTTATATTGTGCATTATACTCTGTTCGGAATCAAGAAGTAGTAATCATGCAATGTTGACGTGATAATTTTGTCTCGTCGTTCGTTGGCTGTTGAGTACTTACATTTATGTGACAGTCAATAGGGTAACGACTTCAATCTTTCACGTGATTTTATTACTATTTCTGTATTTCGAACAGGGTATAAGAGATTTCATTTGATATCCCATTCAAAATTTAAAAAAATATTTATTTTTCCATTAAATACATATTTGTTTATATTTATCCCGCGCCTTATTTTTTGGAACTCTTTGTAAAATAATAATAAATGACTTTGTAACCTAGTGAATGACCTCAGCAGTCAAAACCAAACAAAATTAAATAAAAAAAAATAAAAAATTGACCAATATATACACAATGACGCCCCTCATCAAGCCACGCGCCCCTCGTTAAACCTCGCGCCCCTGGCAAGTGCCCGGACACAAGAAGTCTGTCCGGGGAGCTAAATTATCTTAATGCGGATCTGTCTGTGCTACAGCAAATACATATTTGTATTAATTTTATTGGTAATATATATTACTAATATTTTATGCATTAATACCAGGGCTTCGAACCGTTATTTTTTTCGTTTCGGTTTTCGTTCCGGCAAAAATAACGGCTTTTTTCAGTTTTCGGTTCAGTTTCGAGTGATGAATTTTTAAATGCTTTTATTTGTTTTAGAAATTTATTTTCTACTATAATTTAGAAGAACCTTTTATTCCTTATTTTGTAATTATCATACCAAGACCCTTGCCAGGGGGGGGGGTTCTGGGCGTTCAACCCCCCCCCAATATATTTTTTCTGCTCATCAGTTTAAAAAATAATTTTAAATAAAATGTATTTTATATTCACTCCCATAAGCATTATATGAACCGAAATAAACCGATATTTTTTTTCGGTTCAGCTCCGGTTTTCGTTCCGACAAAAATAACGGTTTTTTTTGGTTTTCGGTTTTCGGTTCAGTTCCGGTTTGAAGCTCTGATTAATAGTATGATAACTGTATGAAATTACAGAAAATTGTAAGGAACTATAATCTGTCTCAATTTGTAATACGAAACTAGATCTGGTTACTTTGGTGACTGTTGTGGTGTAAACAGACTTTGGCGTATCCGTGTGAACCAATACTATGATAATATTATAAATGTATTGTTAATATACAACATAAAAAATGAACTATTCCTGTTAGTTCCGTATTACAAAATGAGACAGATAATATCTTTTTCTATTCAAAATAAAATAGCCTTTTTCCAGCTTAGTGCCTCATGAGGCTCTGGAGCAGGGGTGGGCAAATCTTTTGGCTGTGGGGCCACATTGCGGATGAAAATTTGACCGTGGGCCAAAAAAAAAATTGTTTTCGTAATTTTTAATATTGTTTTTGTTACGAAAGTTATTTTATAAATTTTAAAAGCAATATTTTTAAACCAAAACGTGTATTTATTATGCAATTTAAAGAAAAAAAAAATTTAAAAGAAAATTGGAAAAAATGAAAATTTGAAAGAATATTGAACAGACAGTAGTGTTTTTGCAGGACACAATAATTTATAAAATGCTTCGCGGGCCGGATAGAATTTCAGGTCGGGCCCGATAGAATTTCAGATCGGGCCTGATCAGGCCCGCGGGCCGCCATTTACCCAGGTCTGCTCTAGAGTCACCGGTTCCCGACCCCTATTCTAAAATAATAATAGCGAGAAGCAACAAAAGCCGTTATAAGTACTGTCTATTTAATATTACCAAACCGGAATTACAATCAAAAACTGACCTTGTTTAGTATAGAACCCCTGACCTTAGTTGAATTGTCCAATTGGCGCCTTAATACCCCAAAATCACCAAATAAATTAATGAAATACAGCCTAGAGGTAAATAAGTATTCGACCTAGGCTCAGAGATGTGCTAGACGGCAGATTGAGCATATGGTGAGATTACCTTGAACTATTTAATCCTAATTTGGTGTTGTTCGGCACCTGTTGTCCATGCCAGTTCGCCGGCAAACGTTACACAACTTGGGGAGAGATAAATCCGTGGGGCGCCCTAAGAAGGACGTTAAGGCGCCAGGCTCAACTACTTTAATTACTGGAATTTTTTATTAATTAATACTACCAAGGACGTGGAATCTAAAAATCGCAACAGATATTTTACACAACAACTTGAAATAAAAATGAAAAATATCTGGTAATAGAAGGGACAAAACTTGGCCAAATACAAGTCCTGGAAAGTACGCAGTGGCGTAACTCACATTAGATGTCACTGAAAGTTCACGGTCTTTTAAATACTGTATTATTCTTTTTAAAATTACTTTTATTTTTTAATATTATCT
Source organism: Liopterus haemorrhoidalis (assembly GCA_963971575.1). Lineage (NCBI taxonomy): Eukaryota > Metazoa > Arthropoda > Insecta > Coleoptera > Dytiscidae > Liopterus > Liopterus haemorrhoidalis. The sequence goes on along the minus strand of OZ020622.1, from coordinate 5,910,054 downwards.
TCCAGATTTTAACTATATTTATTCAGCATTGTTCTAGTGCCCCAAGTTTTTGGAATCGCGAACCCCTCCAACAGTGACGGACTAAGGAAAATCGGGGCCGTACGCAAGGTTCTCATTGAGGGCCCTACTAGTCAAACAAATAATAAAATATTGGAAAAATATATATAATAAAACCGTCTTACGGTCCCCAAAAAAATACGGGTTCTAGGCAGTTGCGTAATCTGCATAAGTCAAACTAATCAGATTAGTTTTTCATTTTGTGTCATTTTTACTTTTTTTAATTCATTGTGTGGTACCAAAAGAAAACTCTTATGGCGTAGATCAGAGTTTCCCAAACTTTTGGAGCCGCGGAGCACTTTTCACGAAAAGAATTCGTCGCGGAGCACTATCGTTGCTTTATATATATATATATATATAGCAACACTAGTAGATCGCGGGGCACTAGTAGATGCTCGCGAAGCACAGTTTGGGAAACTCTGGCGTAGAATAAGGAATGGAAAGTAGTTTTTTAGAATTTTTGTATTTTAAGACGATTTTTTCCAAAAATGTTCTAAAAAATATAGTAATAAAAAATACGTTTCTAGCATTGAATCAATTAGTCATTTATCAATATATATCTTATTAATTTAATGCAAATGCAGTAAAAATCTCTGCGATTTTTACTGCATTTAAGAGGATTTTTTCCAAAAATGTTCTAAAAAATTTACTGTCTGGTACTTTTTAACGCAAAGGGGTTAAAATGAATAACTGAAAAAAATCGAAGTGATGTACATTGATCTAAACCGGAAACGTACGAGAGGAATTTTTGATCAGATTTCGGTTTTGGAAAATATTGCAATTTCTTTGTTTTTGACAAAATTTACTATTTTTTTAATTCATGGCTAAATTAAGGTAGTTTCTTTTTTTCGACAATTTTTTTTTTTTTAATTTCCACCTGAGAATCGAGTTCATGTGTGTAAGCTCCACTTGCTGTTATACATCTTGTTTTTAAGGTATCAGAGAGGAATAAATAATTTACCTATAGTAGTGATTTTACTCACTAGCGCATTGCTAATAGTAAGAAATACGTTTCTGAAATTGAAAAAATATTGAGTCATTTATCAATATATATCTTATTAATTTAATGCAGTAAAAATCGCTGAGATTTTTTAATTTAAATTATATTGTGACGAAATTTTCGCACATTATTCAAATTTAATTTATAAAAATTAAATGGAAGCTCATAGCACTTATAAATCGAATAGCACATTGTTAATAGGGAGAAATACTTTTTTGAAATTGAAAAAATTAATCCATTTATCAATATATTTCTTATTAATTTAATGAAGAAATTTTCGCAATTTATTTATATTTAGTTCAAAATAATTAAATTTAAGATCTTAGCAGTCAAATAACGAATAAAAATGATTATCAAAAACTGTTAGTTTTGATATGATTATAAAAAAAATGTTCTAGACCTAGACATTCTGTTCAGACTTCTTACACATTAAATACCTACAAAACCCTGAAATGTGTGACATTTCCCACTTCAATTTTTTTTTATTTTATCGTTAAAAAAATATAGGTATCTACGCAAATTGCGCCAAATATATTCGTGAAACACCGGTTAGAATAATTCTGAATAAAATATGTAAACTGGGGAATAATTCTGTAAGACCCCATCATATACAGGCGTGCACCAGGGAGAGAGGGTTAGCTTACGCCTAAATAAGACCCTGCTTTTTGCCAATTTTTCAATACTCAAATAATAGAACAATGAAAGTGCTGATTATTTCTATTCATTACTGTTTTTGTTCCTGCAAAGTAACCGTATTTTTTCAAGTTTACCAATTATTTCATTTAAAACGGTGGAACCGAGAACCGAATTAGTATATTGTCGGTTTAGGAATGCCAATGTGCATTTATTTACATATGTAACTATATATTCATCCGTTTGGTGTGGAGAAGTGTCGCCGTGTCGCGCGTTTCGAATGCCTGACTTATTTCTAGATTGTATGCGTGTGCATGCGTTCAACACACACTGCCACACTGCTCACTGCTCATCTGACACTTGTTTTTTTCATCAGCATAACTAAGCTTAATTTGTGTAGATTAGAGTTTTTGTCAGGATTAAAACTAAAGGAATTTGTACAGTATAGACCGACGTACGAGGGACTTCCAATAAGTAAACAGACAAATGACTATAAGTTTTCTACATGTGTATTTAAAAAAAAAAAAAAAATGATGTGAAGTGTGAATATTCACACATTTCAGGGTTTCGCAGGTATATAATAAGTGAAGGCGGTATGCTGAGTGTGTAGGACAAATTTTACTTTGTAATAATCACGGCAAAATGAACGATATTTTTAAAATAATTTATCGTCTGTTAATCATATAATAAGACTGGTTATTAAATTTACGCTCTTAAAAATTAAATACAACATTTGTCAAAATATAACTAGAATTTTGACAAAATAATTTCAACATAATAAAAATGCAAAAAAAAAAACAGAAATATAAAATTCACTCCGTACTCGAACTCGAAAACCCTTCGTTTTCCAGCCAGTTTAAGAGTGCCTTAACGCATGTCGCCATCGCACGCCATGCATGTGAGTGTCTTACTGTGGTATAACTTTTATACTTTGTGAACCAAAAACCACAAAAAATGCGTTATTTTCCAAAACCATAATCTGATCAAAAATTCCTGTTGTACTATTTCGGTTCACACCAATATACATTACTTAGAATTTTTTTAGATTTTTAGTTTAAACCATCTGGGCTACAGGGTGTGGGACAAATTTTTTTTTGCACATTTTTCGCAAAAATCGCTTCAAAATAATTTATTTTGCCAAAATAAAAATTTGATCGTTAATCCACGTACTAAGGGCTTTCATTTGATACCCTACTCAGAATTTAAAAAAAATATTTTTGTTTTCGATGAGCACATATTTGTTTATATTTTTAGGGGGGTATGTTTTTTAGATGTTTTAGTATTTTTCCTATGTGCGAGTCAAAGAGTTGTATAAGCATGCCAAATTTCAACTCTCTAGGTTTAGCCGTTTGGCTACAATTTTTACCGAACAGACAGACAGACAGACAGACGACAAAATGACGGTATAAGGGTTTTTTGGTCATACCTACAAAACCCTAAAAATGGTGTAAATTTTCACACATTTCAGAGATTAGTAGGTATTTAATAAATGTAAGAAGCCAACATAATACTGGATGTATAGGAATCTTTGTCTATAATCACATCAAAATCAACAGATTTTTGATAATTACTTTTATTCGTTATTTAAATACTAAGAGCATCCATTTATTTTTTTCAAAAAAAAAATTAAATAATATGCCAAAAATCGTTTTTTCTGCATTTGCTTCCTATTCAAATCTTAATTAAATTAATAAGAAATATATTGATAAATGGCTTTATTTTTTTCAATTTCAGAAACGTATTTCTCACTATTAACAGTGTGTTATTGTTACAATGATTTATAAGTATTTCATAAGGCGTTCATAGAGTTTATGAACCAGATTATCAGCTGCTTAGCTGTTTAAAAAAATTATTATGGCTCATCATAATTTTTCCTTTTAGTTTTTGGCCCGCTCCTAAAAAAGTTTGCCCATCACTGTCTTAGATGCACTACCACCAACCGAACCAAGAAAGAGCTCTCAATCTGCCAATCCGTTCAGTGTCCTGCATAAAATGGCAAAAAATGGCCTGCATAATGTATTTACAGAAGTCAAAATGAAGCAATATTTCAGAAATAATTTAAAGGTAAAATAATTTTTATTAATAAAGTTTTATGAACAGTCCGAGAAGTATTTCATCATACTTCACATAACCTACCCGGGCCATATTCTGTCTGACAAAAACAGTTGCCAGCCAAAGGAATAAAAAATAAATAAATAAATAAGAAAAATAATACAGTTAAGTGAAACGACAGATATATTTATTATGAATCAATAATAATTTCCCAGCTTAACTATGATTGGCTATGTGATTAAGCGAGAATAATTAGCTTGATCGCGTTTAGAACATGTGCTGTTGTTAAGTATGCCTACGCGGGCCACGAAAATAAACAGCAGGAGCTGGATCTAGCCTGCAAGTGTTTGGTTGCTCCTATTATATATGATACATATAAAACCAAAAAACTCCATTTGCTTCACCCTTTACACAACATATACACAAAAAACATAGATGCCTTTATCAAAAAAAAATTATATGTGGGCAAAGAATGTCCGCAGAACTTGTTTGTCGAATCATTGATGACGTAAAATGATGTGTCATCTTCTAACCGTCAGAGTACTGACGCTAATTATTTGTATGCAGCTAACGTTCAATTCGTCTTCAACGGCGTTTAACTCAACAGATAAATATTTACTTTGTAACAAGAGAAATTACAGTGCGATGATTACAGTGGATAGCTTTTGTACGGCTGTGAAACTTGGTAAATCACTTCCTTTTCTTCTTCTTCTTCTTAAGAATTCATATTTGTCCAATGCTGGACGTAGTTCTCCCCTTTTTCCTTCCAATTTACACGGTTCTTTGCTTCAACTAGCGAGCAATATTTGTTGCACCTGAGGGTTTATTCTTTAAGATATTCGACAATCGTTTCTACGGTATCCTGTTGGAAGTTCCGATTTTCAACACTTCGTGTTGGTATTGAGAACTGACAATAAATGAAGCTTCAACCTAGCGGAATATTTTGGAACTTAACGGAATAGGATTTTGTTGGATGTGGCTCATTTAATTGCATTGTTTGTATGTGTTAAAGTGAAGAAAACTTTAATAAAATGTCTTTAAAATCGCAACAGAAAATTAACTGCAATGTGAATTGTTGTGTATCAAATGGCAAATGTCAAAAATATCCTATTCCAATCGCCATTTTGTAAGTGACAACAGCGTCTCTCAAAAGTGGCGGCGCTGTGCTCCAAGGCAATATGGCTGTCTGTCTGTCTGTCCGTCCGTCCGTCTGTGTACACGTGCAGAGCAAATTCGGCTAAAAGGATTTTTATGAAACTTCATATTTAAGCTTTTGAGATCAATGGCACGAGTTGATCAACTTTTGGTAAAAATCGGTGGACTAGAAATGGGAGTTTACTCGTGTCGATTTTAAGATTTTTGCGAATATTTCATAACAGAAAAATATTTCGAAAAAAATTATTTAACATAAGTTGCTATAAAAGCAATAACTAACAAATTATTTCAAACATTTTTTGATAAAACGAATATAATATAACATTTATTTAATATTTTGAAATAAGGCACCCGTTAGGCTTTTTTTGTATAGATATATAAACTTTGCCTCTCATATAAGGAGCAGAAACTAATTCTATCTACATGTATAAAATTTTATCAAAATTGATCCATAAATATTAAAAATATTGTAATTTTAAATAAATGGACCCCCATTTAGGCCTTTTTTGTACAGATACATGAATTTTGAACACCTACATACCAGGACACACTAATTCTAATATTCTGTGTCAAATCCCATCGAAATCGGTACATAAATAAGCGAGTTATGGCCGTGCTCTATTTTTGGTCAAAACTGGAGCAATTTTTTTTATCAACTTGCGAATTTGATGTTTTTGACTATACAGTCAAAAGCCTCATGCACTCCTAATTCTAAAACTGTAAGTATTTTCAAAATCCGTTCATAAATAAGCGAGCTACAGTCATTTGAACTAGTTTCAATTAATCCGCTCTAATTATTTGGTCTAATTCAGTAATTAGTTCAGATATTTGGTTTAGTTTAGGTGTATTCCCGGGTTAGCAGCACTTGCCATACATTTCTGAATCAAATCAAAATATAAATATACGTCATTAGGATTACAATGTAATTTACTGGAAAAACGTATGTTTTAATTGTAATTTATGCAGATAAAATTTGATCAAGGACTTTTTAATTAGGCCTTTTGATTGGCCCTAGGGACGTGTCGTCAACAGACGCTAAGTATCGCAAGATGGTTACCTATTTTTGTCTAATGATGACATTTGATATTTTTTAAGGAAATTAAATTGAAATTTTGTGCTGAAAAGTTGTAAAAAGGTAAGAAATATTTTAAAATTTAATTAGAATTTATTATTTATATTTCACAACAGAAAAATATTTCGAAAAAAATTATTTAACAAAAGTTGCTATAAAAGCAATAGCTAATAACTTTTATTCAAGACATTTTTTGCTAAACGAAAAAAAAAAATGAAAAAAGTATTTATTTTTTCATACTTATATGCAACGTTTTCATAGTCATGATAAATAATATCTCTTTTAGAAAATGTTAGGCCAAATATTTCTACTCTGATGCTAGAATGTATTTTATACAAGTACTTTATGATGGCGGTCGGTCCTGTGGAGGCCACAGCTGATTTTTTTTGTTTTGATCTTTTCTCTTATAAGCCGTGCTTGGTATAGAATATAATAGGTATATGTCCGAGAGGTTGGGGGCCCCTTGCGGACCGGGGGCCCAGGGCTTAAGCCCTATTAGCCTGTATGTAGATCCGCCACTGTACAGTAGGTGGCCAAATTATTAGGGACAGCACGCCTCCCCTGTAATTTTCAAGTTTAAATGCATTTTGTGACAAAATGTATTGTTTTTAAATCATTTTTCTTGTATATTCTTGTTGCTGGTATCAATATTATTTTAAAAAGCGGGAGATCGCCAAAGAAATCATCACCACCAAGCGGCAATTTATAGAAACCCTTATCAGAGAGTGGCATCACAACCCCAATCTCCGACATAACGCAAAAGTCTGCATAGAAAGCATGCCCAAACGCCTGGAAGCCGCAATCGCAGCAAAGGGTAGCATTACAAAATATTAAGATTTTACTTAATTTGTTAAATTAACACTTTTTATACAAAAATAAATGATTATGAAAAAGCAATTATGTCGTTTTATATTCTAAATAAAGCACTCTAATGAATAAAAATAAACACGAGACCCGAATTAAATTCATTTGAAAATTACAGAAAATCTGCACTGTCCCTAATAATTTGGCCACCCACTGTATATACATATACAGGGGATAACATAGACTGTTCGCAAGTACAAGTAACTTAATTGTAAATTAACCTTGCTTCTAACCGAATTTTATCTATGAAATAAAATCAGTAATTTGATGGTCACTATTTTAGCCATAAAAGTAAAAATTTTCACTGTATTTGGTATACGAGGTTAAAACTGAGGTAACATTTAAAATGCAGGAACGTATTACAGGAAAATGTCTTCGCTCCAGGGCTGAATGCTATCAAGATGATAACTATAATTATTTTAATATTAACAATATTTAAATAATATTAGACATGAAACTGTTGGGATCTTATGTAACATTGTAGTTTAATGCAAGTACTTATACAATTAAATGCATTTTTTTCATATAATTATTAAGCAAGATATGTAAAAAGAAATAATAAATCAAGTATATTTTTAAAAATCATAACTCAAAATTGGGAAAAGATAGGAGACTTTTTTCGGTTTGAATTTTCGGTATTTTACATAACTTAAAAAAAAATAAGGCTTTCCTGTTGTTAGCAATTTTTCATAGAGACCATTTTGAAAATGGCCACAAAATTTCATAACGTCATAGTTAGGGTGACCATTTGTCCCGCATTTTAACATTTTGTCCCGCATTAAGATGCGTTCCGCATTTTAACATTTTGTCCCGCATTGTCCCACATTTTGGATTTGGGAGGTGAGGACCTTTTTTTTGCTCTTCACTTGGATTTGGGAGGTGAGGACCGTTTATTTTTGCTCTTCACTTGGATTTGGGAGATGAGGACCTTTTTTTTTGCTCCGTCCCGCATTGCCTTTTTAAGAAAATAGCACAAAAACTAAAAAATTTATGTGAAGTGTGAATTTTCACACATTTCAGGGTTTCGCAAGTATTTAGTAAGTAAATGATGATTATTTGGGATGCCAAAACAAATTTTATGTTAAAATATTTTTTTAATGTATTTTAATTCCAATGCCTAATACCATTATTTAGATTTCTAAATATGTGTAGTATTTTTTTTTTTTATAGCATGGTTCATTAAGATTTTGAAAATTGCGCCTATGGCTTCCATTGGTTGTTTTAACTCCGCCCCTCTGATTTCGTGTATTCAATTTTAACAATTTCCACTGGTTATTAAATTTACGCTTTTAAAATATAACTAGGATTTTGAAAAAATAATTTAAACAAAATAAAAATGAAAAAAAAACGCAAATAAAATTGAACCGGTAGCGAACCCTAGTTTGCAAATTAGAATGCGAAAATGCTAACCATTACACCATGAAAGCATGCTGATTTACTATGTTACATAAGTTATTAAATATTTTACATGGTCAAGCAAAAAAATAAAAATGGGAAAAAAAAACAAAAAATAAAATTGTCACCTCTGCCCGGGAGCGAACTCTAGTTTGCTGCGTAGCAAGCGAGCAAGTTAACCAATAGACCAGGATACGCCTTCTAGTATATTGTGTTACATAACTATAGATTTTGTACATTGTCAAAAAAAAAACACAAAAAATGCGTTGTTTTCCGAAAACATAATCTAATCAAAAATTCCTGTTGTGCTATTCCGGTTCACACAAATGTACATTACTTAGAATTTTATCAGACTTTTAGTTTAAACCATCTGGGCTACAAGGTGTGGGACAAAAAATTTTTTGCACAATTTTGCCAAAATACGCTTTAAAATAATTAATTTTGCAAAAATAAAATTTTAATCGTTAATCCACGTACTAAGGGCTTTCATTTGATACCCTACTCGAAATTATTATTTTTTTTTTTTTCGATGAGCACATATTTTTAGGGGTATATGTTTTTTAGATGTGTTAGTATTTTTCCTATGTGCGGGTCAAAGAGTTGTATAAGCATGCCAAATTTCAACTCTCTAGGTTTAGCCGTTTGGCTACAATTTTTACCGAACAGACAGACAGACTGACGACAAAATGACGGTATAAGGGTTTTTGGCCATACCTACAAAACCCTAAAAATAAGGTCTAATTTGTATTGCAGATTTAAGCATACTAAACATTTTGGAAAGGTCTGATTTAAAATGTTCCAAAAATATTTTTTAGACTAGGATAAAAATTAAAACATTTTTTATATTTAGATTGTGCGTAAGGAAAATCGAAATTTAAATATTGATTTTTAAATTATCAGCAAAATATTGACGGGAAAAATCAATGATACCCGCGAACGACATGGCGTTAGCCGTTAGAACAATACCCAACCGAACAACTTCAGTATTTGAATCATAAAAGTACAATTTAAACTTTTCAATCTAATTTAAAATCAGAAGACGTTTAACCAGCCAAACCTAAACAGTTAAAAAAAAAATAACCATTCGCATAGATTTACCAATGCCCTGTTGTTTGACACTTGTACACGAAGGATACCAAGTTTTGTAGGCAGTTAACTTGCCAATGAGTCACAGTCTAAGCGCGGGGAGGGAGTCATATATACCAGAGCACCTGTGCACAGAACCCGGTACCCAACCCGTCACCTAACCCCTACAGTAAAGTACCCAACATAACCCAAATCTACACTTCAAAACACACAATTTTGTCCCCAACTCTTTTAATTTTCGTAAGAATTTCATGCTTTGTGTGACATTAATAAATACGTACGCGGGGAATTAAAACAGCTGAGATGTATTAAGTCATCGAAGATTTTATTGTTTTTAATTGTGTCTTTATTTATGTACAACGCTGTACACGTGTAATCTGGTAATTGGAAAAAAATGGAAAATTCATTTTATGGACATAATTAAGTGTTTTATTATTAAATTGGAGCATTTAATGGTAAAACCTTTTAAGGAATATATATCTAGTTGTAATTTTTGTTAATATAACCAAATCGGGAAATATAGAAAAAACAAAATTCCCTAATAAGTCATGATTATGATAAAAACTCTAGAAAAATTTAAAAGTTATACAGTCTATTCTAAACGATTAGGCGGAATTAACCGGAATTTTCATTTTTGTAAGTTGTCATTAGCTATTTTTTTATATATTGAAGTTTTTCCTGAACAAAATGATCAAAAGCTTCAATCAATCGGTAAAAGTAACTAGAATTGAAAATATAGTTTCGCCTAAACCAGGCCTGGGCAAATGGCGGTCCCCAAAATCTATGGTTTATTTCAAATTAGAAAAAAGTAGATAGCGCTGCGAACCGAGTACGATTTAAACTGGACAAATACAGTATAGCGGGAAATTTAAAATAAGTTACTACTAGGGCATGGACGTAGTAACTGGATTAGCAAGTGATTTTTTTTTTTTATATATAAAAAAGGTTAATAATATATTGAAATAAACAAGGCAGATATAAACTGTTCACTTTTGTAAGAACAAACTAGATCTGGTTATTTTGGTTACTTTTATGTGTGTTACTGACTTAAAATGTCAATTAAAAATATTCCTTACGCTGTAAAACTGACTTTAGGTTGATAAGGTTATGATCTTTATAATTAAGATATTATCTGTCTCATTTTGTAATACGGAACTAACAGGAAAAGTTCATTTTTTATGTTGTATATTGACAATACATTTATAATATTATCATAGTATTGGTTCACACGGATAAGCCAAAGTCTGTTTACACCACAACAGTCACCAAACTAACCAGATCTAGTTTCGTATTACAAATTGAGACAGATTACAGTCTGTTCCAAACGGTTAAGCGGAACTAGATTTTGCAATCTAGTAACTTTCATCGTTTAAATCTTGCCTTTCGGCCGTATTGTTTAAGCTTTGTAAATCATACTTACAATAAACATTTTTTGATTAAGGTTAATATCATTTTAAAATGTCATTTTCTTTATATTTTGATTTTTTGTGTCATTCTTAATACAAATTTCCCATTTATTTATTTTTTTGTCATTAAAATATGTAAAAAAATAATTTAATTTTGACATATGTCATTCGTTTCCATGGTTTCATTGTTGGAATTTAAAATTTTGACATTCCAACGTGAAAAATGAAATAATCCAATCCAGGTCTCTTCTCGTGACAACCTAAAAGAACGAAATTCCCATTTAGTTCCGCCTAACCGTTTGGAACAGACTGTATATATGAAGGTCTAAAAATTATATCACTAACTTCTTCTTTGGGAACTATCAGCTGGGCTGTCTTTTGGCCTCACATTAGTCCTCTATCTTGATCTGTTAATTGTCAAGTGTCAAAAAATATTTATATGTCAGATAACCTAAAAAATATATAACTGCGTAAAATCAAATTACATGGAGATTTTTCTCCATAAAATCGACGCCAAGAATATAAAATATACGCCTGAATTGAGTCTAAATATGTAAATAATAACAAAATATACGAAAAAATAAAATAATATATATTTCCAGTGTACGACACTGAACATCTGTCAACTTGGACTAAAAACAATATTTTAACAGTGTAATAGGGATGACGTTCTAAACCAATCCGAAGCAAGGGCAAACATCTCCTATCTTCTTACACACATTTTTCTAAGCTGACATATAGCATAGTTCCGCCTAAACGTTTGGAATAACCTATAGTTTGTTATCGAACAGGGGAACTAGTGTTCCCAACCAAACACTGGAAAATTTTATAATAATAGTGCGTGCTACTTTCTTTTTCTAGGGACTTTAATGCTATTTAAATATTATGGCACCATTGAGAATAAGAGGTCAAACTAACGGTTTTTACAACTTTTGGAACAAAATAACTATTTATTAAAAATAATTGCTTTGCCAAAAAAGTACGGCCTACCATCTAAAATATAATTAGCATACATATAGGGATTTAATAATTTATTATAATATTTACATTTTTTTACTTCCATTTTTTATTCTGATAATCCCACTGAGAACAAAGTCCAGTAATGGGATTCATTTCCAAAATAAGAATTCTCTTAAGTTGCGCTTTTTGGCATTCTTCGTTAAAACTCTCTGGAAGTTCCATAGCAAACATCCATTGTAGTAACATATGAGCCCAAATACCAACAGAAATCAAAATTAAACCTTTTCCAATTATAGTTTTCCATGTTCCAGTAGGAGCTAACATCTCAGCATAAGTTTGGCAATAAGATGTTCTATATAAACACTTCTTTTCTTCAATACTTAAGCTTCTCCAATCTCCTTTTTCTCGTTCACGTAGGGCTAGGATTTCTGGACTAGGTTCCATCCATCTTATTGCTGGATATGGAAAACCAGGAGAATCTACATAAGAACAATCGGAGTTTTGCCCATGACCAACTATTTCTCTACAACCAATTGCGTGTAGTCGCCAAGCATCACCACCTGCTGATGGATGAGAATTTCTCAATGGAATATAAATTGGATTAAATACTTTTCTTATTAAACCATTAAGGGCGAAACTTTTGGAACACATTTTAGACGCCATAACCAATATGTCAATATTTTTGTTTCAAGACAATGGTGATTTGTTGATATGGAAACGACAAAAGAAGGATAATTTTTTGAAAATACTTTTAGGGTGCATTCGATTTGACGCTCCGAGCGTTCCGAGCACGTTCTGTATACTCAAACGTGTTCGATTTGACGCTCGGAGTACACTCAACTGCATTCGTTTTGCGATCGAGCGAGCATTTAGAGTGCGCTCTATGTGTTCGGGGTTTTAAGACCGAGCATATGGAGTATGACTTAAAAAAGTGGGGGAACGGCGGGAAAGAAATAAAAGTTTAAAATTAAATTATAAATAAAATAAAAATAATAGCCTCAGACAAATAACAATAGACAAATAATATTGTTATTTGTTTATAGCTACAGAGTACGGCCATTTTATGTATTTGTGACGTTCTGTAAACAGCAAAAAAATTATTAAAATACACCGTGCATAAAATTAAAATGGAAAAAATTCATGAAATTAATTCATTAATTATTATTTAATTTTATTTCTTCATCATTGAAAAAAAATCAAGGAAAAACCGAGGTATATAATTTTGACTGACGTGAACTAATCTGACAGTAAAAACGCCGCCTAAAATTGTAGGGTTAGATTTTATAAACATTACGTCACAAGAACGCTCGCTCCGTTAGTGCTCTATTCATGACGTCACCATCAACTGTTCGCTCAGCGCTCGCTCTACTCTGTACAACTCGAATGCACCCCTAGAGAGCATTACTACATTAGTACTATTCCGGTTCACACCAATGTACATTACTACTTAATCCACGTACTAAGGTCTTTCATTTGATACCCTACTCAGAATTTTAAAAGTTATATACATATATATATATTTTTTTTTCGATGAGCACATATTTGTTTATATTTTTAGGGGGATATGTTTTTTAGATGTTCTAGTATTTTTCCTATGTGCGGGTCAAAGAGTTGTATAAGCATGCCAAATTTCAACCCTCTAGATTTAACCGTTTGGCTACAATTTTTACCGAACAGACAGACAGTCGACAAAATGACGGTATAAGGCTTTTTTGGTCATACCTACAAAACCCTAAAAATGCAAGGATAATCTAATTTACATTTTACTTGGTAGATAATGGCAGCAAATAAGTTTAATAGGACCGAGAAACAAAAATAATCCTAACATTTATAACGATAAGCATATGATGAGTTATGAGATGAATTTATAAACTTTAATAATCAATTTTAAAAAATTTGTAATATTTTTTTGAACTCTTGAAAGTTAAACCATTTTGTAAGTTGAAATTTGTTAAACTACGACCAGAATTTTAATATAAAAATACACCATTTGCTTTTTGCATCATACATTTTTTTTTTTTTTTTTTTCTATATTTAACTGGAAATTTCGTTATTTTATTTGTTAAATTCTGTACAAAGACTTTCCAAAGTATTAGAACACATTAGTTCATGGTCAATTCCAATTTGCATATTGACGTAGATAAACAAATATTGATACGAATTACTTTTAAAAAATATCTAAAACTCTCTTCTTGGGTACTTTCGTCAATTTTGGCTTTACTTTCATTCTTACTAAAAATATCGTTCATTTTGCCGTGATTACTACAAAGCAAAATTTGTCCTACACACTCAGCATGCCGCCTTCACTTATAGGGGAAAAATTTTAAGATCGTAACGCCACGCGGATTTTTTTGAAACCATTCTAAATCAGATACCACTTGACATTTACTAGTAAATAATAGCGAAAAGTGTATCAAAAAACGACAAAAAATAAATAATCGTTTGGGATTTTCTGATTTTGTGAAGTGACATTACTTGTAAACATCTAAAATACTACATTTTGTGATCTGGTTTTAAGTTATGGCGGTTTTCCATTGTCGATTATTTTAACTATATTGGGGGAAATAATAATTCCCGTGTTGTTTACCAAGGGGTAGAAATCTACAATGCTGGGCATATAATATTGTGTGGAGTCACTGAAAAAAACAGAGAGTTCATAAAGATTTATGCATTATGCCTACAAACTTGTGCATTACAAACCCACACACAATAACAGGAATTTTCAAGATATGCGATAATAAATACAAAATTGAAAATTTTTTTTGTAGTCACTATCATTAAAATGTAATGAGCAAACTTTGATATAAGGGCTCACTTTTTTTCCAATTTTAAAATTGTTTATCTAAACATCGCGTCGATTCCTAACCTCTTGCTTTCCCAATTTTGTTTCGAACCGTACGGTGTCTGATATTAGTGGAAACAAATGAAACGATATTTCCGGGTTTCTTCTTTTCAATGAATTGCACATAGGCACACAACAATATGTATTATACATTTTTCAATGATTATAATAAAACTTTAAAAACAAACTTCATACAAAACCAATACACAAAACGAAATGTTATCTGATGTACACAAGTTCATGAAACGCTCACCAGATGGTAGGGTGCTTAGCTGCAAATCCCTATTATATACCTACGAAAGCCTGCAATGTGTGAAAATTCACACGTCACATCAATTTTTCATAAACCAGTCTAAGTTCAAGGCCCTTTGTATGTATTTCTAAAATATTTAGATTTGGAATCCGCTAGAAACTTGTTTTCGACACCTGCGTCTTATTTGTTTTTCGCAACACGTTTTCGGTATAAAACAGCAGGAAAAACTATAAAATACTACAAATAAATAAGTCAGCGATACTTCTGGAATATTTTTACATTTAAATAAAAACTAAATAATATTATTTTACCCTTTTATGGGCTGGCACCAGTCTCTTAACACGAGACTATCCATTACACCGATATGTCTATAATATTTATTAAAAAAACACTTATTAAAAACTATTTAAATATAGTTTTATTAATAATTAATCATACTCGTTAATTAAATAATAATAAATATTGCCAATTGACATTTGTTTTGATTGAATTTATTTAATAAAAAATTGTTTATTGCATGTTTGAATGAAATAAGAATTCAAATATAACGTACTCGTAGATCGATAAGTGCACAGCATGGTACCGATCATAATTCCGAGCACGATTTTTTTTAAACATTATCTTACTTAATAATTGTTGCAATAATCTGATACAAAAAAGGCACGTGGTTGTAGAACAGGATTCAGATTTTAGAAAAGATAGACCAATACTTATGGACAAACAGAAATAAGATATTGAGAAATGACATTATTGGTGACACTGTGATCGAATGAAATATTAATGACGACGTAGTACTTAGCCATCAAATTTTGCATGCCGAATAGGTTAATGTAAGTACAATACGTTTTTACGAGGGCTACCTATTAAATGTTTACAAAAACTGAGAAAGAAAAAATTTTTTTTTTGGAACAAACTGTTTTATTGCTTTTCAAAATATTCGCCTTTAAGATTTATACAGTTTTGCATGCGTTCAAACCAATTCTCGAAACATTTTTGCCAATTTGAAGTTGGAATCTCAAAAACATGGTTTTCGAAGGCTTCAACAGCTTCTGGATGAAAATCACTGTCCACGCATTTTTTGTTTGACATAGGGCAGGGGTCGGCAGACCAAGGCTCGTGAGCCGCATGCGGCTCTTTGAGGATTCGTGTGGCTCTTCTAATTAAGTTAAGCTATACATCTAACATACTAAAACATTCTAAGGAAATGCAAGCTCATTGCTATCAATAATTTAAATCCATACGTATTACATGTTGTGATTTATTTTTGTATATTTATGCACTACGCGTTAAATGATGTTAAAAAAGTCAGGTATTAAAATAAAATTATGGCTCTTTAACACGTTTCCAGATTCCTTATAGAGTGAATTTGGCTCTTTAGTCTCTAAAGTTTGCCGACCCCTGACATAGGGGAACAAAAAAAAAGTCGTTAGGGGATAAATCAGGTGTAAACAATCAGGTTTTTCTCCTCCAAATAATTGTCATGATGAAGAATGATGCGACGTTTTTGGTTCGTTTTCCTGATTTTGTCGATGACTTCAGGCAAACAAATTATTGTTTATCATTCAGTATTAACTATTTTCCGATCCACTAAAGGAATGGTTTCGAAATGTCCAGTACAACAAGAAACAAGTGATCATTTTCTTAGAAATGCTTCGTGAACAAACAATTTTTGTGGGTTTCGGTGTATCTTGGAAGACCCAAACAGTGGATTGTTGCTTAGTTTCCGATTCATATGAATAAATCCAAGTTTCGTCACCTGTAACGATGTTGTATACGCATTTTTCAGTGCCTAGGTTGAATTTTTTTAGCATTCCCTTACACCAATCAACACGAGCCTTTTTTTGAGCTTCGGGAACAGATCTTTTTCACAGCTAAATGTTCATGCAAAATCGAATGTATTGCAGTCTGCGATATGCCAAAGGATGCCTCTATCTCGCGGTAAGTCACATGCCGATCTTCTTCAGTCATTTTACACACAGCATCGATGTTTTTTTGAATCACAACCGATTTTGGTCGACCTTCATGAGATTAATCACTGACGGACGCACGACCACGACGAAATTTTGCAAAACATTATTTTCTGATGGTGCTTCATTACCAAAACTTGAACGAAGCGAATCTATGTATTGTTGTTGAGTTAGGCCTTTACTAAAATCGGAAAAAACCATCCAACGAAAACCTTCACGAGTAATATCCATTTATTCACAAACTTGTTTTTTTTTAACGCTCACTGTCGACAAACTACTCGGTCAATTTATAAGCTGCCATCGATTTTACAATAACAAATGTCAAATTTTACGAATATAGTAATGACACATTTCAATATTGCCATCTAGTGGTCGTTTGTAAAAACGAGGTAACCCTCGTAGAGATGAAAATTTTGCATCCAGATTTTGAAACACGAAAAGCTCGAATATCCTGATGTTGAAATCTGTAAAGGATGAATCTACAAATTTTGAAACTTGAAAAGGTCGAATCTCTGATTTTGCAGGATAAAAAGGTATACAAGCGTCGGCGAATCAGTGCAGCTACGTCATACGACGTAACAAACAATTGCATTGTTCCAAACAATACATTCGTTTGTTTCGTATTGTGACGTAACTGCACAGATTCGCCGACGCTAGTATATAATAGCTGCGCTAATCTAAAATTACATTTTAAACAAGCATTTAAATATTTTTTGGAAACTATTTGTCAAACACTTCACATTCTGGCTATCCTGGAACAAATGAGTCATCACTGTCTTCTAATTTAATTCTATCTATTTTAGTCTTCTGGAATCTAACGTCCAGTCAAGTCCAACATGTATTTCCGATGACTATACTGTTCTTAGATGGTCAACAATAGATAACATCCCGCAAACGTGCGTGTTTCCCACTTGACATAACCTCAAACAAATGGTCAGTGAACGTGCCTTTCCGGCCATTTGCATATAAGTAGCTATTTACTTTTATGATTAACATGAAGAGATTTGGAATGGTCAGAGGTTGAATTAAGATAGGTTAGGTTTGGTAACAGTTACCTACATTATGTAATGATTTAGAAATCTGGAATATATTAATACAGGTACACGAACAGAATTTATTGTTGGATGTTAAATTATGATTTAATTTTTTATGTCTTCTACGTTTTTAGGTTTTCAGGCACGCTAACATAATAATTTTATCAATATTTTATTGATTTGTTGTTGTAAGGTAAACAAACATTGAAAAGAAAATTCTAGCTCTATCTATGTATCTTTTATTGAGAAATGACACGCTTTAGTATGCTAACTGGTGGCCAAATAATTGTTCTAAGTACTGCAGTACAGTTTGAATTTATTATATATACAGATCAATTCTGTAAAAAAGTTACTGTAATAGTTACCGCGTAGTAACGTTACTACAAGATAACTTTTTTAGTGACTTTAAAAGTAACTTTAACATTTTTCGTATTCTGTAATATCCAACTGTAGTGACGTCGCTATGAAAGTTATATCTT
Source organism: Liopterus haemorrhoidalis (assembly GCA_963971575.1). Lineage (NCBI taxonomy): Eukaryota > Metazoa > Arthropoda > Insecta > Coleoptera > Dytiscidae > Liopterus > Liopterus haemorrhoidalis. The sequence continues at coordinate 5,891,799 of OZ020622.1, read as the reverse complement.
ATACCCTTTTCACACTAGAACTTTAAGACGAGTGAACTTAAAGTTCACCGATGTTTAACATCGGTATGCTTTCACACTTGATGTTTAAATCTCCGGTGCTGTCATCAGCTACAGTAATTTTGTCCTTAAGTTACCGTCAGGAAATTACCAGTTTTGAACTGTCTGCGCAGACGTACATTTTGAATTATTATAAACAAATATGGATATTTCATTTCATTCTACAATAAAGACACTACAATGAAGAATATATTGCACCTGTATTAACATGTAAGTCGATACATTTTATCTCAATTATTGTAGCTCTGTATTTTATTAAACACATTATTAAAATTAATAATTTTATTATAACAATAAGTATCAACTTCTTATAACGTCGATGTAATACAGTATTCTTGTTTATGGTAATATAAAATGTTGACAGCACAAATTCAAAAAGTATTTTTTTATAATAGAAATTATGTTGGCAATGCGGACGATGTTTAAGACGCAGATCTCTGTCTTAAACATTGCTTGTATTTAGACGAGGCCATACGGTTTCACATTAGCGTTTAAAGACACATTCACTTTAACATCCGATCTTAAAGTTCTAGTGTGAAAAGGGTATTAGTGACAGTTACTGAGAAAAGAATCTAGTTAGTTACAGAACCGCAAAACGCATGCGCATTGGTAGTATACAGATGACAGTTGAGGTTAAAAATGTCAAAATATTGTATTGCTTACATTATTTTATTGTTATATAATATATATTATGGTATATACAGTTATAAAATAAAAAAAAAAATGAGTCAAGAAATTAAAAAAAAAAACCGAATGCAAAGACAAATTCTCGACAGTAGAACCAGTGGCGCAGGCGCGTGGGGTTTGGGGGTTAGAACCTCCCATGAATGATTTTTTATTACTTCGATGCATTTTCCTTGTTTTCTTATTACTTCCATACGTCTCATTTTATAACCCTCCCCCCTCATGAAACTATTTTTGCGTCACTGAATAGAAAATTTGTTAATTTTTTTAAAAACAAAAACTATTTTTTCGCTAGATGATTTTGTTGTTGAAGGATTAGAGATAGAAACCTACGCACTGTTTCAAAAGTACAAGTGTTTTAGTCGCCGTCTTTTCAAGTTTGAAACAAAAATTCACACACTTTTTTTTTTCTTTTGATTGTTGTCTTTAGCAACTTAATAATAATAAGTAGTACTTAGTAATAATTAAGGACTTGTAATATACGCACAGGACTTGTTAAAGCTCATTTATTAAACAATAGAAAATATTAATAACAACTAACCATGAACCTTAAGGAGTGTCTTTCTTATTTGCCATGAGAACAATAAAATTTATTACCAAATATAAATAAATATCTTGCACACCTTGACAAATAAGTAGAAAATATGACACGATCCGTTTAGTCGGAATCGAAATTTAAAATGCTAAATACTTTTATCGTAATTTATGTTAAATTTGTAATCTATTCAAGTTTAAAAAAAATGGAGCAGGTTCATAAAACGTTGATATATTTTCTTCCAATATTGGTTATAGACTTGTTTATAATTTTTGCGGCGCCACAAACTTATAATTTAATTATAAATCACTAAGAAATGTCTAAAGAAGAAATTTTTGTCATTCCAGATACAATTTAATTAAATAAAGTGTTAAAAATTAATTACCTTGTTTGGTCCTTCGAGCCGAATTTACGAACCATTTTTAGTTTGTAATTTATTATGTAATTATCAGTATTGTAGTTTCTGGGTGCATTTAACAATAGATTTACAAACATGATTGTATACCTATTTCACTGAAAATCGTCATTTTGTCGGGTACATTAATATACACTTGCGGCATTTGGGTTCGATAGGGCCACAATTTCAGTGACAGGGTACACATGGGTAGACTGATACTCTTCTTGAGGGAATCGAACTTATTGTTTTACGTATAAAATTTTGCACCTTATTTTAATTTGTTATTTATTTTGATCTGTGATATCTGATGGTAACTGGCCCCTTTACAGCCTCTTACCATCACCCCACGTCTGGTCAGTTTTTCGAACAGACTTTTACTCTAATTTATTTGCGTTTGTGCTTGCAAAATTTCTTTTATTAAATATGTTTATAAGATTTTAATAATTTATTTATTGTTTTTTTTATTACCGACCGCCAACATATATAAGTGAGGTATTTCGATGGATCTCCACGAATTGATGTCCCTATATAACGTTTTGACTATTTTTAGCATGATATCTGTCGGTATGTCGATCCGTCTGTCTGTCTGTCTGTTTGTCGGTCTGTCTGTCTGTCCGTGTACAAGTGCAGAGCAAATTCGGCTAAAAGGATTTATATGAAACTTCATATATAAGCTTTTGACATCAATGGCACGAGTTGATCAACTTTTGGTAAAAATCGGTTAACTAGAAATGGGAGTTTACTCGTGTCGGCTTTAAGATTTTTACGAATATTTCACAACAAAGAAATATTTCTGAAAATTTATTTGACAAAAGTTGCTATAAAAGCGATAACTAACAATTTGAGACATTTTTTGATAAAGCAGCATAAATTAAACAAGTACTTTGTGATGGCGGTCGGTCCTGTGGCTACAGCTGATTTTTCTTTTTATATTTTTTGTATATACTCTAGTCATTTAAATGGGCTGTATTAGGTGCAAATAGCCATCGTTGCTGTGCGCCAAATTTTTTTCCATGTATTACATTCTCTTTCGATACTTTTCAAATACATTCCCAAATACAGTAGAACCTGGATTATCCGGACCAAGATTATCCGAATTTTCGATTATCCGAATTCTTTTAAACGAGGAAATTATTTTACGAATTCGCTGTGTTGCGCCGCTGTGTACCGGTTTTCACGTCATGACGTGTCTGGACGTGAGATTTTAATATTTTCTTTTAATATTACCGATATGTCATCGAAAAGAAAACGTGTTGTACTATATTTAAAAGACAAATTAGATATCATCTGTGCACTGAAATGAGGTGACTCAGGACGTTATTGATCTGATAAATATGGCGTCGGCACTTCCACAATATCGCATATAAAAAAACAAAGTGAAAAAATTACAGTTTACTGAATATATATCAATAAAAAAAAGATTTATGCTTAATGTACGTAATATTTCTTTCCTAATTCTCCTCACTTTTTTTTCGATTATCAGGATTTTTCGTTATTCGGACTACCTTCATCCCCGACTTAGTCCGGACAATCGAGGTTCTACTGTACTTATGTTCTTTTGCTGTTTCTATTCCAATTCTTCTCCCATCTCCATTCATACCTCTTCGCTCTTCCACCCCTTTTTTTGAAACACACTTTTGATTTTCTTATATTTAATTTTAACTTTGTTTAATATAACTTTTTTTTTTCATAGTACTTGTAAAATCGTTTAATATCCGCCTTGATGATATGTGTTTTCTCATTTTTATATTCAGGACTACCACTCTACGTATCATATTTCTTTGTATTATAATAATGTATTTAAATTATCATTGCGAAAACCTTTTATTTTTTTTATCTAAAACATAAATTTTCATTCAACTTTCATATTATTAAAATGAGATTCCATTACGGTCCTGTGTTATTTGAAATTCATCGGTCGTATGAGCGCAACCTTTAGTGATCGGTAAGCAATAGACTCGACATTAGCGGACGAGGACATCTTTAACAGAAAGTGAAAACAACCTCACGATTAGTGATCCGGCGAAAATTTGCACTAATCAAACAAGGCGACATTGGAAATAAAACTTATTAATTATCTTTGTATAAGCTTTGTGAAATTTACACAAGATTGGTTCGAATCTCAAATGTAACCTCGAGAAATGGCGTTTCGCGAATACATCAATGTATTGTGAGTTGCCAAATAATGGTATTACAGTAATAAACCATGTAAATAGTACAGTGATGGTGAAGGAATGACTCACGGGTCATACAGTGACCCGTATGACGATTTCAAATGACCTGTACATCTAGTTCTGAAGAAAGAATCTAATACCCATTTCACATTAGAAATATAAGACAGGCGTAGAGTACGTTCATCTTAACTTCATCACAGGGTATCATAAATTACGCCACCAATTCTGCACGAGAAAACAGCTGATCACATTGACGTACATTAGGGTTTTAAACAATTGTTGTGGAAACCAAACACACAAAATCATGTATTTCTAATACAATTTTACTCATTTTAGAACACTGTATACCTTGAAACGTACGAGACATAAATAATAATAACGGAAATAAACAAACAACATCGCACAATACGCGTAGTTAAACACAAATCAAAGTAAGTGACGCCACTGAAATGTGTTAAGCTAGCTGTTGGTAATGTAATGGACGAAATTTGGTTTCTGCACAAGGGACTGGTAATATTCGCCTGTGATAAAGTTAACTTGAACGTACTCTACTTAATGTTTATGATCGGTTTGCATTCACATTAGATGTTTAAATCGCCCGTGCTGCCATCTGCTATGATAATTTCTTCTTAACTTGTCACGTGGATGGCTTGATTGAAAGACAACTCCTGGTTTTAACAATACAAATTTATTAATTAAAAATCCAAATTACAAAGAATGGTATGAATTTGCCCATGGAGTTATGGAAGTCTTCGGTCCACCCCGTGTTGGCCATGATCGGCTTGGACCTATCTCCGAGGCGCGGGCTACCCATCAGGGAGTCGAGGAGCCTGGAGAAGTCTTCTCCCACTCACATGGTGACTACTTCCTTGGCTCACCAGCGGTACACGTATCTGGCGTCGGTTTCTTGGTCGTCACCGTGTGGACTAGTACGTGTAGAGGAGTTGGCTACGTTCCTCTGCCTAAATACTCTGCGACATCCATCTATTTGTACTGAAGGTTAACCTAGTTCCAATATTCATTCGTCATGACAAATATTTCCTCATTACGAAAGTTAGCAGTTTTCAACTGTCGCAGATGCATATTATGAATTATTATTAAACACGTATGGATATTTAATTCCATTCCACATTAAAGATACTACAATGAACAAAGTATTACACCCAGTTCCGTCTTTTCCATAAGGGCACATGGGGCACGAGCCAAAGGCCCTCGGCTTGATGAGGGCATCAAAATGTCGAGGTCCTCGTTTACTCGAAAAAAGAGGAGCGCAAATTTTTAATGCAATTTTACTAAAATTTTATTAAAAAAGCAAATAAATCGGCGGACTTTTATCTCAGTCTTAAGTCCGGTCTACATTATACTTTTTTCAATACTATCCAACTCTGACATCATTTCAACTTTTGATACTTATAGAATATATTTGATACTTATAGAATATAGAATATAGTGAGGGAAAAATAAGAGACAGCGATACCTTCCATCTTTTATTACTTTGTGATACTGAGAACTTGTCACTAAATAAAAATACATACTAATGTTCATTCACATTTTTTTTTTTTGCCTTTCTAAAAGTGTCCCAAATTCTGTGTGCCCAATGGCCCCTGCATGGCCTAAGACAGCCCTAATTACACCTGTATTAACACATTAGTCGATACTTTACCAATCATCGTCTTAATTTTCTACCTACCTCTTCTATTTATTCTATTCTGAAAGGATAATTATCCTTTCATAGTTTAATTTTTTTATAAAAAGTTTTTATGTATTTCAATTTACTTATTATTCGTTCACAATATGTTTTTTATTTAATCCGCTTTGGGGTTCTTTAAGAACGTTTTTATATTTCCTGCGTACAACTGTGCCATGTCATAAAAATGATGAATTTGTTATTCTAGAGGGTGTTATATTTAATCCTTTATCAGCGTGAGAAATACTCTAACATTCCTACATATGTCATTACCATAATTCTGAAAAATACTACAGTATTCTTAGAAAATAAATAAATGACGAAGTTTCTAATATTATTTTTTACGATATTGTAACAAGAAAACAATGATTTGGATTAACTAAATCTTGAGGACAGGGTACCCATAGATACGGATAGGATACGCCTGAGGGAATCATCGAACTTATAGATTTTTGTTATGAAGTCTTGCACTTTACTTTAATGTATTAGACAAGATACTTATAGACAGGCTGATACTCTTGCTGAGGAAATCGATTGTCTTGCACCTTATTTTAATGTGTTATTTATTTTGATCTGTGATACAAGTGACAATCATCTTACATCTATTCAATTTTGACGCACAATTTGTCTTTGTCTGCAGTTAGTATGGGAGGTAGGTCGTCGCCGGGAAATCGAACGAAATTAGGGTAAATGCCGGTCAAAATGAGGAGCCACTGAATGGCGCGCGGCGTCAACATCGAGGCTTCCACACAAGCCTTTATACACCTACATGCTATTAAAATATTTCTTTAAATTTCGCTTGTCGGAGAGAGTATCGAGCGTGTCGTTCCCATTCCACTCAGCTTATCTGACCACTGACACGTCTCCACCCCCGCTTCATACCTCGAACGTTATGCAAAGAATGACATTGGGCTTTTATATGTGTCATGTAAAATTTTATTTGACTAGTTATTGTCCTATTTATTCTAAATTAATTTTTATTCTAGCCATATAGATGGGCTGTGCTAGGAGCAAACAGGGGCGGACTTTGGCCTAGGCAAACTAGGCAACTGCCTAGGGTCCGAATTTTTTTGGAGCCCGTATTTTTTTGGGCCCGCAAAACGGTTTTATTACACATTTTTTCTATTATTTTATGATTGTTTTAACAAGTAAGGCCCGCAATGAGAACCTTGCCTAGGGCCCCGATTTTCCTTAGTCCGTCACTGGGAACAAATAGCCATCGTTGCTGTACGCAAAAATTGTAACTAATTTGATCCTGACATCTAATATGTTACCTAACGGTTGTTAATTAAATAATTTTCCCTTTCGTCTCGTTAATTATTTATTTATATCTTTACAACCGATTATGCTCAAGCCGTAACGTCATATAGCTATAATTTATATAGTATACTTAGTAATTATTAAGTTGTTAACACTTTCTTGACAAATTTTTACTTAAAAAATACATATTTTTACAAAAAACTTCAAAACAAAATATTAACACTACAGTGTGAAAAATATTAAACAAATAAATATTATTTTTTTTTAATTCAAATATATGTATGTATCCATTCTATATAAACATATAAATGATTTCGTTTGTGTGTATGTATGTATGTTATCTCAAAACTAAAAAACGGGTGAACAAATTTAAAAAAAATAATAATAATAATACACCAGAGGAATATTCTTTGCATCGTTTATGGTAAACTAGGCATGCTTCTATGATTCTCAAAGTCCCTGAATTTTTTTAAACAATTATAACAAAGCGAAAACGTTAAAATATATATGGAAATAAATTCCTAAAAACTTAAATACTAAGAATTCGGTACCTATTATCCTACTGCAGTCTCGTTTTCATCAGCGTGTTCAGAAAATCTTTGCGCAGGCTGAAGCCGTTTTTTATGACGAAAGATTTAGTAAATATTGGTATATAAGATATCTAGAAAGATAGGGGTCCGGACCCCCCCCCACGTACTGTGAGAAGTGAGGACTTTTTTTTGCTCTTCACTTAAAATTTAAATTTTTCCCTGTGTTTATAAAAATTATGTATAATTGGACCCCCTCAGCAAAAAATCTGTGTGCGCCCCTGGTAGGGCCCACAATGAGACTCTTGCCTAGGGCCCTGATTTTCCTTACTCCGTCACTACGTCGCATCATTCTTCATCATGACAATGCAAGCTCCCACACAGCACGTCAAATAATTGATTATTTGAAGGAGAAAAACATCGAATTAATGTCTCATTGCCCACATTCACCTGATTTATCGCCTAACGATTTTTTTTTTATTCCCCAATGTTTTTTTATTCAACAAAAAATGCGTGGACAGCGATTTTCATCACCTCAAGAAGCTGTTGAAGCTTTCGAAAACCATGTTTTTGAGATACCAGAATGGAAAAAATGTTTCGAGAATTGGTTGGAACGCATGCAAAAATATATAAATCTTAAAGGCGAATATTTTGAAAAGAAATAGGGAAATAAATTTAAGATCCCAGCGCTATGGTGGTCAATTTTTAACTTGGCTAGAGGATATTCAAAATTTGGTTGTTGTGTTTACACAGCTGTCAAGCTAAAATTGTAGGAATAAATATTTTTTACAATATTTTAATGAATCTGTTTTGCCATTTTATCAACAAATAGGTGTCCAGAAATATTTAAATAGCATATTTAATTCCAAAAATACATCCTCTAGCCTAGTTGAAAATTGACCACCGTAGCGCTGAGATCTTAAATTTATTTCCCTATAAAACAGTTAGTTCCAAAAAAGATGTCTTTCTTAGTTTTTGTAAAAACTTAAAAGGTAGCCCTTGTACTTTACTTTAAACAATATAGTAATTAATAAAGGTATTGCGGTGGACGATTTCCTCATCAAATATATTAAAGGTTCAATCTGCATTTCAGATACGTGAGCATATAAATAGCAGTTTGTTATCAAAATTTAGCTCAATCAGTGAAGAAAAACGGTTCTCAGTTTTTAAATTAAAAAACTTCACTTATACCGTAATAAATGGCAATATAACATTATTAGGAAGGTAGTATTATGAACACGGAACCTTTTTATCTAAATTGGGTATATATAAAAAATCTAATTTTCCTCAAAATTATAGATAAAACCCTTTTATTTTAAGGTCGTGATATATTGAATTTTTACCCAAAGTTAGAATAGAAATAATTTATTTTAATTTTTTATTAGTGTATTTGTTTGTTAATAATTTAATTTTTAAATTAAAACTTACCAAAATTAGGTCCTTCTATTATTTTTTCCCACAATTTTCACTTGTAGCACTACGATCACACGCGAACATATTCAGTTCCTGTATTATTATACGCAAGGCGTCGAGACGCATACATGTTGAAAACGTTTAGTGGCTGGTTGTTCACTGAACGCCACCGACTGTCCGCAGCTCGTGCGCGCCATGAGTGGGAGTCTTCCAGTGGCCTTCAAACACACTTTCACTAGCACATGCGAATTGTGGAATTGTTTGGGTTGATAGGGTTGCCGAAGGGTTAGATATGACCGCTACTGCCTGGTCAATTGCCGATAGTTTACAATTTTCCCCGAGAAACATCAAATGGGAAATATTTGGAAATATTCCAAGTGCAAGAAAAGTACGGTAGAGTTGACATTGACCGCAACTGGCAGATCACTTGCCGATAACTTTAAGGTTTTCCCTGCTAGTAACAAATTTAAAATATGATCTACCCAAACTGTTTCATGCGCTGAAGATAGATTAACATAGTCTTTATTTGTGCATTGCGGCATTGAATGGATTACAATTCTTACATAAATAACTCATAATTTGATATATGTAACAAAAAAAATAAATAAATAAATAAATATTTGGCACTACTTACAAAAAGAAAAAAGAAAAAACTGATGTAATTTTTTTTTTATTCGAATAGAATTAATATTCAATATTATCTCCCTCAAAATAACTTCCTTGGGAAGCCACACAGCGCTGCTGGAGACAGTTCTTCCAATCCTCATAGCAGTGCTGGAACTCGGATACTGGAATAAATTTCAGCTGGTCGGTTAAGGACGTTTGAATGCTTTCGAATGTCCTAAAATGACGTCCCTTGAGGTGATTTTTTAATTTTGGGATGAGGAAAAAGTCAGAAGGACTCAAGTCAGGCGAATAAGGAGTCTGAGCAGTCACAGGAATGTTTTTACTGGTCCTGTGGAAGGGTTTTGTGGAACCATTTTTGCGCCGATTTTTTTCATCCCCAATTCATTAGTCAAAATCTGATGAACTTTAGTATGAGTCAAATTCAACTCTTCTCTGATCATTCTGACTGTCAATCGACGACCTGAACGCATAAGATCCCGGATTCTGTCCACATATTCATCGGTTCTTGAAGATGGAAGCCTTCCGCTTTACTTAAATGCATTAAACCACCAAAAAAACTGAGTCCTTGACAAAACACTGTCTCCGTAGGCCTTCTGAAGTTTTGCAAAAGTTTCCATTGCACTGTGCCCAAGTCTGAAGCAAAACCTGATAGCACACCGTTGCTCGAAATGAATGTCACTCATTTTTAGAACGCACTAGAAAAAACTGTTTCACGAAAAAAATCGCTATGGACATCAAAATTACTTTAACGAGTTCAAACTCGTACTGAAGGCGTATAATATGTTCATCTGCTGCCCCTCCAAGTCCCGTGTACCAAATGTTGCCAGATCAAACGCAATGTTGCCAGTCCGGTTACTTAATTTACACACCTCGTGTTTTCTTGTTTGTCCCAGTTGGATATTTATTTCTTGTTCCGTCGATGCATTTTTTTCAGATCGTACATCCAAGATTTTTTAATCTACCACACCGTTTGCAGATCTTCCTGGATTTCCAAATCATGAATTTCTCCTTCATCTGTTGATAGATACTCTGTTTTACTGGAGTTTATTACTAAACCAGCTTTTTCATATTTTTCTTTCAGATTTCGAACCATATAGTTCCAATCTTGAATTAAATATATTTTTAAAATAATTAGATATGTTCTAAAATCATTTTTTTTTTTTTTTTCTTTATTGATAATATTTACAACTAACCAAAGAGGTTAACCAGTAGATTTAATAACTACTAATAACATGTGTGGAGTTGTCACTCAATAGTGAACCTCCAGTATATAATAATTATAATACAAAACTTAATACAAATAAAATATTTATAAAAATAATAAAAAACAGTAAATATGGTATTGTCACTCGGCAAGTTCCAAGGGTTTAACGCGTTGTAGTCTACGAATGTCACTGGAATTGTCTAACAAATTTAAGACGAGTACATTTGTGTGATAATTTAGACGAATAATATGTTTAGATGCAAACTTTTTAATTTCTTCCTTAACACTTTTAATTTTTAAGTCATTATGTAATGTCATGTTACTCACATACCAAGGAGCACCTGCAATAGTACGCAAAGCTTTGTTCTGAAACCTCTGAATTTTGTTAATATTTGATGATTTAGCACAACCCCATAATTGTATTCCGTATGTCCAAACTGGTTTCAATATAATTTTATAAATTAGAAGTTTATTATATATACTTAGGCTAGATTTATGACCAAGAAGCCAATAGAGTTTTCTAATTTTCAAATCTAGATGTTTTCTTTTACTTGTCAGGTGGGCCTTCCAGGTCAATCTTTTATCTAAGTGCATTCCTAGATATTTAATTTCCTCTGTCGGCGGTAATGCTGTATTATTTAAGTAAACTTGGGGACAAATGACTTTTCTGTTGGTGAAAGTGATGTGGTGAGATTTTGATTCATTTATTTTTATGCGCCATATTTTGAGCCATACCTGTAAATCATTTAATGATTTTTGTAAAAGGTTAGATGCTGTAAAAGGTTAGACTGGGTTGTCATGAACAGCTAGAATTGCTGTGTCATCAACGTAAGTAGCCATTGCGATAGATTCATCCTTTGGAATGTCTGCTGTGAAAATTTGGTCCTAAAACACTCCCCTGGGGTACTCCGGCTTTTATTGGGTATTTTTTCGACAATTCTTCGTCATATTTTATTTGAAAATATCTATCAGATAAATAAGATTTGAATAGCAAGAAGAACTGATAAGGCAAAAAAAAATTAATTTTATATAAAAGGCCAGTATGCCATACTTTATCAAAAGCTTGACTTACATCTAGAAAAGCAGCTGAACATACTTTTCGTTCTTCCAAGGTGTTTTCTATAATGTGAACTAGACGGTGAACTTGTTCTATTGTAGAATGCTGTTGCCTAAAACCAAATTGATGATCTGGTAGTACATCTTCTTCAATAATAGGTTTAAGTCGTTTTAAAATTAGTTCTAAAATCATTAAATCAAAAACTAACCAAGTAACGAAGACCTCAATTTTTTTCTAGTGTACAGAAGCAATTGGAATTATATTAGTTTTAACCACAAGTTTCTATCTTCAACCATTTTGAAGTTACGATTAAACATTTTTTTTTGCCCTTTCTGTCTTCTGTTCGACCCTTATGTGTTTAAAGAAGTAAATCCATTAGTAAATTATTTACCTAAAAGTATTTTAAGCTTTAGTTTTAAATTTACTTTAAACATTTTGTAATGCAATACAAAAAATACAAATATTTATACATTCATACAATCTTGTTACCATGCTGGCGCCCATATTGGACTTAGATGTAAATTAGTTCAATACACAAAACATAATCTGCATATGATCTCTATACACAACTACAAATTTATCAAATACGAATAAAAAATAGCAACAAGCAAAATACTGCACTGCAATATTCTAAAATGACTGCAAAGAATCTAAAATAATATAAAACATAAGTTATTTATTACGATGTTTGTGGCTGTCTTAATAATTCTTAGAATTTCTACAGAATTTTAAGAAATGTCACTCGGTATAATAATATTTCATACATAAAATCGTATAAAATACAAAATTTTATTTATCTTCTTGAGCATTGTCTGTACCAATATTTAGAAGATCTTCTCTCTAAATCTTCTCCCGAGCGGGCTCCTTATTGGCCAACGTATGCTATTCGTATACTTCTGTTACGTGGAAACAAGCGCGCGCCCAGAAATTTTCCTTAAGTGGGAAACAGAATGCAACGAGTTCTACGGCGCGTTGACGGCGTTCGTACGACGCTATCTGTCAGAAGAAAGTTAAAACCAAGCTATCGTACGCAAGTGCACAGAATGGACAACGTTCTACAGCGTTCGAACGCCGTTGATACTGAATGTTCGTCAACTTCCAACTTTTGACGCCGTTGAACGTTGACGCAGAACACCTAACCTCAGTTTTTACTGAATGGTAAAGTGTTTGTATGTATAAATAACTTGCATACAACATAAATAACATCACACACAAGTCTTCATCATCCATTATACTTTTAATAAAAGAAAGCGCACGTATAAGTACAGATATAGGTTGTCAAGTGACACTTGACGGCGTTAAAAATTATTGCATTGTGTGCAGGCGAAAATTCTCAACGGCGCTAACGCAACGCCGCGCAATTGACGGCGTAGCGCGCTGTGCATTCTGTTCCAGGCTTTAGGGTGGCTCAGAAGCCAGAATATTTTCCTGGAGGAACGTATACGAGCCCCGTCTCAGTTCAGTTGGCCCAACTATCAAAAATAGTGTTTTTAAAGAAAATATTTCTATTAGAAGGGAAATTGCTCTCTCTCTCTCTCATTTTCTTTCTTACTTTCGATCCATTGCCGTACAGGGGGATTTAGTGGCATGTCCGCACAATTGTTATCGTTATCGGAGCTTACTCTTCTCAATCTTTGACCAAATGTGTAGTTTCTTGTAGTATGTGGTTAAATTATAGCAGGATTTGGGATATCTGCCTCGATCGACGTCTATCTACTATCCCTTGCATGATTTACCTTTCTATGTCGTCTTTTCTTCTGAATATATGATAACTCATATTTGAAAATATCGGAAAATATTTTTAATAAAGTACTGTTGTAATAAAAACCATTTATCTTAAATTACATTTACTTTATTTTAACAAAAAATCAGTTTTCATGATTTAAATAGTTGGGCCAACTTCAATGAGACGGAGCTAGTATTGGCATCTGACACTACCGATAGAGGCGCTACTGCATTCACATCATGGCTGACTTTGGTAGGATATTTTTGACAGGTTCAATGGTATCTTCATGTGATATTTATTGAAACACACGGGAACACACTCTAAAATGGTCTTTAACTGTCTTTCCACTTCTAAGAACATATTCCCATGCTTGTCACAAACTCGACTATCCTACAACCGTCAGTTTCTCAAAATCTCACTAGAGGCGCTTCAGTTATTGTCAGTTGACAATAACTGAAGGATTCGATACAGTAACCGATCAGCTCTAATTTTTACCGAAAACCGTTTTTTCAATGGAACTAATCGTTTCGAAATTCCGCATCGATTGCTACAAGAAACAGGAAGCTCCGATGCCTAAATACCGATATATAATCAGAGGCCGTAGCAAGGTTTTTGGCGCCCTTGGCGCATATGTGCATAAAATAAATTGATTAAATTTATCGCATAAGATCCGAGTGATGAGCAAAAAAGTCCTCATTTCCTAAATCCGAGTGACAAGCAAAAAAAAGTCCTGACTCCCTAAATCCAAGTGATAAGCAAAAAAAAGGCTCACTCAAATGTGTTTAAAAAAAATAATTATACAAACACAGTTTTAATACATTTAAAGAACGAGCTCTTTTATTAGGCGAATAAGATCATCCATGCGCAAATGGGTAGAAAACGGAAGAAACACGCTATTTGCCTACGCCAGTGTTATTACAAATTTACAGTATATTAATTCATGCAAGTATCAAAAAACCATATTGTATATCCAAAGAACCAGATTTGGCTCGCGAGCTATATGTTGCTAACCCCTGACATAACTTCACCCTTATAAAAACTTTTTACTTATTTTTCAAAAAGTTTTGGAACTGTTCCGTTTCACCACAAATTATCCATTCAAGTCCAAAACCGAGCATTGAACTTTAAAACTAAAAGTAATAAATAACTATAATTAGATTTAGAAACTGAATATTCTTAGAATAACAGGTTAAATGTAACAAAATAATATAATAAATTTAGTAAATGATTGATTTATTAATATAATTACAGGTAAATTAGAAAATGAAAATGATTGAACATTTCCCCTGAAAGTAGGCAACATACTAACATTTCTGTATTGCGGGATAGTATAATTTTATTGTATCGGGCATGAAATACGAATTAACAGAGATAATCAAACGTTCTTCCAACTAAGTTGCCAAAACATTTAGGCCCGGTTTTTCCACTTTCAGTTAAAGTCCCAGGTAACTATCTGACAGATAAGGTTATTTGTAACTTCATCTGCTGAGTAAATGTCATCCCTTCTTTCTATACAAATGTATCTATCGGATAGTTATCTAACGGATAATGAGACTGACGTATTGGATTCACTGACTGGTATTGACATTTATTCAGCAGATGAAGTTACAAATAACCTTATCTGTCAGATAGTTACCAGGCACATGTAGGTATACTCGAATAAATACTAAAATTGTGTCGTTCATCTGAGATAAAACCAATTTCATTTCTGGCAAACTTCAAAGTTTTTGACGGAATCATTGTTATAATGGCTAAAAGATGTGCATAAATATTTGGAGGTAAAGATTTTCCAATAAAATATACATTATCTTTTATTCATTCAAAACTTTTATACTTTAAGAGGATTTAAAGTTTTCAGACCAAAGTTAAATGTTTTATAACTAACTTAAGGATCGCTTATTCTAATTTTATTGCAGTTTCATGAACAGCAGTTTCAGACGCATTTTAGTATCAAAGCAAAATTAGCAAAAACTATTATAGCCAGTTTTTTATTTTTAGTATTTATATGGAATTTTAAGTGTTCAAAACAGGTCTGGATTAAGGAGTGTGTAATAAAATGTTCTCTCTTGTTAAAAAGACCTTATGGTTCCAGTACCATCTTCAAGGACTGCTGGCGTATCCATACAATCCGAAAAAGAATGCATTGCAAACAATTAAAGTCAATCTTAATTCCAAAAATAGCAAATTTTATTTTTGTCTTAGTGTTAGATATTTAATAATTAAACACAAAAACAATGTTCAATAAATATAACTTTATTTATCCATTCCCCTTACAGCACAAATACTAGCAGCAGATGTTCACAACCATACGGTAAAAAATTCAATGATTCTTGAAGAACTTAGATTCTTCTATCGTACGACAGCTAGCAGCTAGTTTTTATTATTTTAACACTAATCAACAAAATTAGTTAGTAAGCGATTACACTTCTCGCCTTACATAACGATATTCAATAATAATAATACTACGTTTTGACAATAATTCATTCCACACAATAATCCGGTGTGTAACACTTTTTGAAAAAATGTATGTATATATCAATTTTTATTTATTTTTTCTAATTGTATACTGTTGTATAAAATATTGTATGAAATTCATGCATAAAGCATCTTTTTTTCATGGGATTGCTGCACTAGTCTACAGCTCGTGCAATCAGGGCCGTCTTAGGCAATGCAGGGGCCCTTTTAGAAGTAAAAAAAAAAAAGTGAATGAAAACATCAGTATGTACTTCTATTTAATGACTTTATTGGTTATTATTGTTAGCTTTATACAAATTAAATATAAGTGAAGTGATTACTATTTTGAGAATTGGACTTACGTTAATGATGATGGTTTCTTCCGGGATTTCTGTTGTGCAAAATCATTTATTATATCCTTAAAGTCTAATTTTTGAAGAATGTCACTTTCTATGCACATGATTGACAAATTACTAAATCGTTCTTGTAACATAGTCGTTCGTAATTCATTTTTTATTCTTTTTAGCCGTGAAAATGACCGCTTTCAAAAATTTTATAAATAGCAATAATCACATACAAAAAATATAATATCTATTATTTCAATATTGATTATTTAAAATTGAGTTGTTTGTTTCAATTTATTGAATATTTTTTTCTAACAAAAATAGAAATTATTCATATCCCTTACTTTTACAATGTTCCGTAACTGCACACCTAACTACCGCGGTCGCGGTTACGGTAAAGTCGTGGTAAGTTGTGTTTACCCAGTGGTTACCTGAAAACGCGTTTTAGTTACGGAACAGTAGTCACACCTCACAGTTGATAAAACAGACAACTGACCTGTCATTTTATGGATGTTATAGGTTATAGATATTCTCTTACAAACTTATTAATAAAAATATTTGTTTTATTAGTACTTGTTTACAATGACACATTATATAAGAACATATATGATTTTTCCCGATATTATTTTTCACGACATCGATCAATATTACTAAAAATTAGTTACTTACACTCATTCTTAGTGTTTTAATTATAGACTATAGTAAAATAATATTATAATTTACTACTTGCACTACAAAGAAACGATTAATTCCCTCCACTTAACTCTCGCCTTGTTGTAATTGTTCTGAAATTCCCGCCTTTTGTAGTTTACATTAGATCTGAAGTTTGTAGTGGGAGGAAAGAACCACAGTAACCGCGATATTTCCACGGTTAGTTTGGTAACAAAAAAGTAACCAAAATTTTCAGTAACCGCGTTCCGAAACCTAACAATTTTCCTGAAAAGGTTAATGTCGTACACTTTTGGAACGGGAAACTTCAACCGCGGTTACTTTCGTCGAGTAATGGAACATTGTATTAGTATATTTTACTATCTATGGTATATTATATGGCAAGGGTCGGCAACACGGTGCCCTCTGTGGGATTTTTAGGCGCCCTCGCTATCGTTTTTGCTCATCACTTGGATTTTGAGAGGTGAGGATCTTTTTTTTTGCTCATAAAATCAATTAAATAATCAAATTAATTTTAAATAAAGTTAAAAAAAAAATCTTTTAAATATTTTAAAGTTATTTAAATATTTGTATACATTTTGTAGGATTAATTAAGATTTAATTTAAAAAATATTTAGAAATCTCATCTGGTTTTCGATTTACATTTAAATTTAGAAATTTTAACGGCAATTCTTAGTAAAATTGCACTAAAAATTGAGCTCTTCTTTTTTCCGTGTAAACGACGACCTCGGCATTTGAGGCCCCATCAAGCCGGGGGCCCTGGGCTCGTGCCCCATATGCCCTTATGGAAAAGACGGAACTGCGTGCAATTAAATTTCCTATTCGTGAAATAAAGTTTTATGCACCTGCTACATAAATAAATATTTTAACACAAATTTCAACATTTATTTCATATGTTTAATACCAACCTTGTTTTTAAAATATTTCTAATAAGACTCTTATTTTGTCAAGTGTTTGAAGGTCTGCTTTGTATCAAGACTTGAGTGCCATAAGATCTGTCATGTGTCGCACCCCTGCCGATAACCATTAGACTCAATACCAATATCAGTTACTTTTATTTTTAACTATTTTAAACAATCAGTTTACAGACATCCGGTACAATACAAAATTAAAATAATACAAATATATCAGAATACATTTTTTTATTCTAGTATAAGTTGATCTGGAACATTAGAACCTCCAAGGCTGGTCTCACTTCCTTCTCCAGCTTTATAAAGTTGGCTACCCTTAATCGCGACATAAAGAGAAAATAATACATGTAAAGACTGCACCCTCTTTTGATACACTGGGATATCGAATACCGCGCAGACGATGTCCACGTATTCGGATATAGGACAACGTAGTCGATGAGAAGGAAACCCATCTTGGCGAAGAAGACTTTCAACACTTGCTGGCCATTCTTGCATCAATGAGTCCAATTCTGGCATAGGATTTGTGTATCGAACCATTGGAGGAGGTTTAGCCCTATGAAGATCACTAACATCTTTAATCCATTTGTCAATGGTTTTTGAATTTTTCTCCACGTTATCTACTTTTTTTATTATCTGTAAAAAAAAATTAAAACACTTAAAAAGTCCGGTACACGATAGTGAAGTAAAGAACGTTTAGGCATAACACCCGCGAAGATCTCGGCGGCAATTCGTGCCTGAATACCTGAGTACGCGCTGCGGAGCTGCAGCTCTTACTTGAAAATAATTTTTTAAAAATCTTTTTTTAAACTCTAATTGCATTTAACATAGTAATTGTGGTGTGAAAATGCTTTTTTTTAAATATATTCTGGACATTAAATGCTATTGTTTCATAAATAGAGAGATATTGCAAAGTGAAAAAAAGCTGACTTTATTAAAAGAAACCTCTAATAAAGTATCCTGTATTAAAATTTTTCATGATGTTTTAAAGAGTGTTATTGCAACGGTGCTCTTGCTTCATACTTTATTTTGACAAATATGCCAAATTGATAGATTGAAATCGTAATGAATATAGAAGTTAACTGCAACTCTTATATGAGTTAACTGCAACAGACTATTTTTTTCCCATACGGCATACTCGCATACGGCACAACCATTCGCAAAAGGGTTTCGTGACACAATTTCTCGGAGAAGAATAACATCGTCCTCGTATTTAAATCGTCAACGTTTTTTATCTTTAGCTTGCATCATTACTCACAAGAAAAGTCACCAATTTTTTGTTCGAATTTACTCCGTTGTTAATTTTAAGGTTACATTGACAGAAGACCTGTCAAAATTAAGGTGCTTTAAATAAAAAATGCTTTGCCCTTATTTAAATTAAATATAGGTTGCCTGTATTTTAATAAAAGAAAGAAATTAAGGATATATCAACTGCGCAGGCGCACATGTCAAATAAAGGAAAACTTTATTAAAAGATCAGTAGAACAGAGGTTGCAATAATTCTCTATTATTTACAAGTTTCCTTTGAATAAGTCTACGTCGCGCTGCTTATATCCTAGCGTCAAGGGAAGTGCAAATGTAGGCTTGTAAAGGGGTAGCGGTGCGTAGGTAGTAGTGATAAACTGGTGGGGATCGGAGCTAGAATGCTGTTAGCGTCACAATAACAGTGATCACAGTACATACATATTAAGTAACCTTTTTTTTATTCTAATAGAATTACAATTCAATATTGTCTCCATCAAAATAACTTTCTTGGGAAGCCAGACAGCGCTGGAGATGGTTCTTCCAATCCTCATAGCAGTGCTGGAATTCGGATACTGGAATAGCTTTTAGCTGGTCTGTAATGGACGTTTGAATGTTTTCGAGTGTCCCAAAATGACATCCTTTGAGGTGATTTTTCAATCTTGGGAAGAGAAAAAGTCACAAGGACTCAAGTCAGGCGAATAAGGAGGCTGAGGAGCCACAGGAATGTTTTTACGTGCCAAAAACTCGTTTATTGAAATTGCTTTGTGACGAAGGCGTATCACATGATCACCTGCTGCCCCTCCAAGTCCCGCGTCTCAAATGTTGCCAGATCAAACGCTATGTTATCAATCCGGTTACATAATTCACAAACCTCGTATGTAGAATAATAAGTTGTCGTATGAAATATCGCCAAACACTAATGTATTAAGTTTCATATTGTTAATAACTAAACATTCTTTACTTTCTGGATGATTCCCATAGATAAAACTAACCATATTTTTGTTGTCTTTATTTGTGGTAACAGTGACTGCTCTTAATTGTAAGTGTAGAAGAGCAGAATCACTTTGCCCAGCAGCTGGCTCGTCCAAAACTGCAAGTCCTAGTTCTTTAAACTCGGTTGGTTCCCCAGACAAAGTCTTTTCAGGCGGTACCACTTTCAAAAAAGCATCTATATCTCCAACAGCTGGGATAAAATCAGGAATAAAAGGTCGAAATTTGTAATCCAAATTTAAATGCTGTGGTGTATATCTAAAAAATAAATTAGTGAACAAAGAACTGGTGGTCAAATTATTGTACTAAATACTGCAGTACAGTTTGAAATTATTTTAGTGTTGAATTTTTGTTACATTGTCGACAAAAGTTGTGAAAAAATTTAAATGTAGAACAAATTGTAGTGTTTTTGGTTGTCATTCAAGAAAGGACAAAGATAGGCAGTTGGTCACTTTGCGTCATAACTTCAATGACTATCTTAGTGGCGAAAAAATAACTAAATCGATTTTTTGCATATGAATTATAGACTATTGCTCTTCACTCTTTTATTTGACTAAAACATACCTTTTGAGGTCATATTTAGTTTGTGTTCGATAGTCATTTTGAAGATTTATAAATATTAAAAGTGTTTATTTAATATAGGGACATTTGTATTGGTATCGCTAAATAAAACTATATTTACATTTGACATTTTATAATACGCTCTGTTGAACTTAGAGTAATTTCTAAAAACTATTTTTATTTAGTTGGTTGTTTATTTAGCAGTTTTGTGTTTAGTTATATATTTTCTTATAGATTTGCATTTGATATAGTGTGTAGTGCATAGCTTTTTAGGTTAAATTCAACGTATTACTATTTTCTTTTCTTTGATCATATTTTTGGATCACATCAGCCCTTTTTAGGACTATTTAGCCTATTAGAATAGTTTATTAGTTTCTACTCTGTTCTTATTCTTATATTTTCATTTAATTTCGATACAAGTGACAGCGTACGAATATTACATTCGTTAAATGGATGAATGTAAACGTACTAAATATGACGTCACAAAAGCATGTGACGTTTCCAGTGACGCAACTGCACTGATACGCCGACCACCCTATACTTTATTATAAAACATTACATTCATTATATATTGTTTAATTTATTGTTTATTTTTTATTTGTTTTTTCCTACAATAGAGTATTTTTTTCTCGTTGTTGTTGTTATTGTTAAAATACTTACTTAGTTATGTATTGAAATAATTCCTTGATATCTTCACCAACTTGTAGATTGTTATACTGATCAGGATCATATTCACCAGGAATTGGTCCTCTGGAAGGTTCCATTATCATCAACCCATCATCACTATCAGTATCACTTTCACTTGAAGAAATTTTATTCTTCACCGCAGATCTAATTCCACTTTTTGGCCTATTTTCTAAAGTTCTGTTTTCTTTAGAAGGTCCTGGTTTTGAAGAAGTATTACGTTTTGGTAACGCTGGTACATAAGTATTATGTGGTTGCTAGAAAAGGAATTATAATTTTGTGAATTAAATGTTAATTAAACTTACTTCTAACATGTTGGCTACAAATCTTTCTGGTTGTTTTTGTTCGCTAAGTTCAAACTGTAGTTCTGATTCTTCAGAATCTGTTTCTTCATCATCATAATTTGTTCTTTTTCTTACGGTAATTTCACGTTTTGGTGATATATCGGGACTTGTAATATCGATATTACCGTCGACGGGAATTGCTTCATCATAGACGAATTCATTTTCCTACAGTATATTTACGTTTTAAAATAAAAACTATTTTTGAATATTATAAAACTTACATCTGTATCTGACGCGTTGTATTTTTTGCTACTTTCTTGACGTTTACGAAATATATTTGACATTTTATAATATTTTTCAGTCGTGTTCTAAATTAAATTTGTTTAAATTGAGCGTAACTTAGCAACGGGACTACTAGCGCCACTACTTCACGAGAACTTAATTTGACAGCTTCAAATAATAGAGAAGAAACTTTTATTTTTGCAATTATTAATTTAAAAACTACATTTACAATTACTACCTGTGGTGTATAAAAGTAGTTTTGTTTTATATATTATTTTTTTGAGGTAAGAAAGTTTTATTTTAATATTATAACCTAATATTATAATGATTTAAAACATATTTATTTGTAAAAATAACAATTTTAGACACATATATTATTTTTCTAAACTCTTTATTGTATTAGAAATGATTTCAATTGATTTAGACATTTCTGAATCATTGATTATTAACGGTGGTGTAAATCGTATTACATTTTCACGAGTTGGTTTTGTTAGCAGACCGTTGTCTTTTAATTTTAGACACAGATCCCAGGCGTTGATATATTCTGAAAAAATAAAAAATAAATACAATTTTTATCAACATCGTAGTAGTTGTCGGAGACTATATCACAATTTAGAGTTGTATGTGTGAAACTTCGTAAGAAAGTCATCACAAGACATATACATTCATCGTTAAAATGGTTCCCGACACCAAAGTAATAATAGCAGAGAAGTTCTGTTTTGAAAAACCTCAAATGAAGAGGCGATAGCAACTATTTAGGGTTATTTTACAGATCTTCCGGAAAGTGACTTTCGAGATGGGTAATGGCCGGTTGCTAAAGTAAGAATTATCACTAACTCGAGTTAAAATCATTTGTTTTTGTATGTTGTAGCATACAAAAACAAATGATTTTAACTTGAGTTAGAGAAAACTCTTACGTTAGCAACCCGACATTAATGGATTTGAAAATTTATAGCATCCGTGGAACAAAAGTATTGTTTTTACGGAAGATTATACCAAAAAATAAAATTTATATTAAATTAAAAAACTGAATTTTTCATTGTGAGGCCGAGAATTTTTTTTGCAAAGATTGTTTTAAATTTTACTTTTCATTATTTTATTTAACTTTTAAAATTTTTTCTGTAGTATTATCGTCAAGGAGAGGCATTCAACACCTTCTGTCTTATGTTATTTCTTACTGCCAACTTAACAATTTGATGTGAACATAGAACTTTTTGAAATGTGTCATTTTCTGTCGGTTTTTTTGAATTTATTCAAAAACGGTAACCCGTAGCTTGTAATTGAGATTATTTTTGAGATCTACGACTCAAAATACATAAGTATACACATTTTGAATTAAATCGGAGAAGAAAAAAAATTTACTCAAAATTCGAAAAAATCGTAAGGGGTACCCCTTACGATTTTTTCAATTTTTGACCATTTTCAAAGGTTTTGTTTGACGATTCGTATTTATTGTAAAAGTTGGGTTATTAAGGCCCCAATTTTTTTCTAGACTAAACAATATACGAAGATTTCAAAAATTCAAACCGCAGTTCCTTTTATTTTATTGTTGTTAAGTTATAATTTTTTGAAATTTCACAAAAAAATTTACAAATTAAAAATTTTGCAAAAAAATGTTTTGTTTCGGATTTGTTTCAAAATGTGTCCCAAGGGCCTTTAGGACCTCAGAATTTCAAAAATTTCAACCGCAGGCTTCTATCTCATCTAGATTTTGAGATACGGTCTTTCGAAAATGAAATATTTACAAATTTTCAAAATTACACGGATCAAAAAGGTGTTAACAAAGAAGGGCCCTATTTTTTATTTAGGTAGAAAAAAGTATGTAAATTTCAAAAATTCAAACCGCAGGTCCCTATATTTTATTGTTCTGAAGATACGATTTTTTTAAATCTCAAAAAAGAAAAAAAATTGAAAAATACAAAATTTCACAAAATTTTTTTTTCTTTGGGTTTGGTTTTATAATATGTCCTGAGTCCTTTTAGGTCCTCAGAAAAAAGGTTCTGAGAAAACACAAATGAATTTATGAGTAAAAATGTATTCCCAAATAGCCAAATAGTATATTGTGCAACTAGCGCGTAATGCCGCGGAATATGTGTTCTGCGCGTGTTGCTCACTATCCTTTTCCTCCGATTACCATTTTTCAATAAATAAATAATCAAGAAAATACAATATAGATATGGTTAACAGCCATTACTGCGCGCGCAGCCAGTACGGGAATGAAAATTATCGGTAACTGCACATGCGCATTGCTGCGAATTTATTCTTTCCCGCACAACGGGGCGTGCATGAGGGAAAAATGCGAAATGAAGCTAATTTCCTGTCAACTAACAGTATCGAAATGAGACAGTTCCATAGTAGACTTCGTTCAACTTAACTTCAACACAGGGTATCGTAAATTACGTCATCAATTCTGCGCAAGAAAACAGCTGACCACATAGAAGTATATAAGGGTTTTAAACAATTGTTGTGGATACCAAATAAACAAAATAATGTATTTCAAATACATTTTTACTCATTTTAGTACACGGTATACCTTGAAAGATACGAGAAATAAATAATAATAACGGAAATAAACAAACAATATCGTACAATACGCGTGGTCAAAAACAAATTAAAGTAAGTGACGCCACTGAAATGTGTTACACTAACTGTTGATAAAGTTAAGAAACGCCTGTGATGAAGTTAAGTTGAACGAAGTCTAGTTGTAGGAAAAATACCTTATTAATAAATATTTACTTTAAATACTTGGTATTTTGGTACTCAAGCGGTTTTAAGAAAAAAAAGTATTCGTACCTCCAGTTTTTGATATACATATAAAAAGGCGGCATCCTTAGGTATTTTACTTACTAGTATTTATAACGATAGCATTAAATAATCCTTTTCCTCTAACAGTTGAAATAACTTTTCCTTTCATGGCTTCTAATTCCTTCCTCATGTAAGCTCCCATTATAAAAGCATTCTCTGCTAATCTTTCTTCTTCTAATATTTTAAGTGTTTCTATAGCAATCGTACATCCCAATGGATTTCCTCCAAATGTAGAACTATGAGTTCCGTGATATGTTTGTAACATTATAGGATCATCGGCTAGTACCGCGCTAACTGGATATAATCCAGCCGATAAACTTTTTCCTAAGTTTAAAATATCGGGTTTTACATTTTCATAATCTACACAAAGTCTTTTTCCGGTTCTTCCCATGCCTGTTTGGACTTCATTTGCGATCCATAATACGTTGAATCTGGTACAGAGTTCCCTTACACATTTAAGATAACCATAATCTGGTACTATAACTCCTGCTTCACCTAAAAATAATGAATTAAATAAGTTTTTCCACACCTATTTAATTATATTGCTATCAATGGGCGCTACACCCTCCGCAGTATGAAATTCAATGACAGCTCGTTGTTTTAACCGCACATCCATGCCGGCCGCCATGTTTAGAACTGTCATGCGCAAACGCGATGTTACTGAGAATCTCCGCTAGGAGGACTTATGTACAGATACTTAAGGTAAATGGCAAACCACTTTTGACACGGTCTGGCCCGCCATTATAAAAGTTATGGCCATGGAGGCATTAGTTTTCAATATGCCCTCGTATTATTCTATTCTAAATTTAAATTTTACCTTGAATTGGTTCGACCATAAAAGCGCAAACATTTTTATCCCTAAGTGCTACTTCTAATGCCTGTGTATTATTGTAAGGGATACAGGTGAATCCTGGCATTAAAGGACCGTAATTTTCATGTCTTAGTGGGTCTGTAGAAGATGAAATTGCCGATAAAGAACGTCCCCAAAAGTTATTTTTTGCGAATATGATTTTAGCTTTGTTTGTTGGGATTTCTTTTACTTGATACCCCCATTTACGGGCTAATTTGCAAGAAGTATCACCAGCTTCAACACCTGTGTTCATTGGGAGCACCTACGAAAATATATAAAATTAGTCTAAAGCCTAGTCTTTTCACCTTGAGGTAAACTTCTAGGTAACTATCTGACAGATAAGGTTATGTGATACTTTTTGTACTGAATAAATGTCATCCTGTCTTTCAATATAAATTTATCTATCGGATAGTTATCTAACGGATAATGAGACTGACGTATTGAATTCACTGATTGGTATTGACATTCAGCAGATGAAGTTCCAGATAACCTTATCTGTCAGATAGTTACCTAGAAGTGTACCTGAAAGTGGAAACACCGGGCTTGAATATTTTTATTTTTTTGTTTCTCCCCTTTTGATATTAAAAATATAATAATAAAATTTTAAGAGCTGCGAATCAAGGGACTGCGAAATTCCGCTTAAAGTAAAGAAATTACCTATATATACGTTTCTTCTTTATGCTACAACTAAACAGATTACAATATAAAAGAATTTTTTTACCTAGAATTCCATACAAAATTGATTAAAAAAATACAACTTGATCTATTTTCAAAGTAAATTGATCAGTTTTTTTGATAAATTTTTCAAATTGATGAAATTTGAACAATTTACGCACCAATAAATTGAAGGTCATCTTTTTCAATTTATTGATCTATAAATTGAACCGTGTAAAACCGTCTTTAACGACTTTAAAAAAATAATTTTATTGTTCCTACCTTATCAAATTCAAAGAATTTTGTGATAAATTCTGAATACTCAGCAAGTGAATCTGTATAAAACGCTCTGGAAGTATGATGTAGTTTTTCTACTTGTTGTTTCATAACTTCCACTAATCTAGGATTGCTATGCCCCAGGTTAGCACCGGAGTAACCACTGAGGAAGTCAAAATATTTCTTCCCCTCCACGTCCCAATAATATACTCCTTTACCTTTAGTAAGGGCGACTGGTATGGGTTGATAATGATGGGCCCCATATTTTAGAGTTTTATCAATAATTTCTTTAGTTGTGGTGTCAGATCTTCCCATACATACAGGAGCTATTTCTGGTTGTTTAGAGACGTTTCTTGATATTTTAAGTGGGATCGACAATTTGGATTTGCCAAATAGGTATAAGAAATTCTTATGATACATTTGGAGGCTGATACGATAAATTTGGATAAGTGAAAAAATTACATCTGTCAATTTTGGCAAATTTTGATTGTTTCTGATTTAAATATAAATGTTTCTACGGTAATTAGGATCTAATAGTTTCCAAAAAAAGTTCCGGTTGTGGTTTTTTAGCCTTATTGAATAGAACACATAAAATTACATTGTAATTAAATGTATTTGTTAAAAATGGCGAAAAGGCTCTGTGACTAGGCCATAATAAAATAAAATAGAACACATGCAGTGAGTACGCCCATCGTTTTTTTTTTTTTTTTTTTTTTTCGCTGCGGCCCAAAAACCGTTTGGTCACAACATATACGGTGTACGGCTATTAGCGCTTGACAATTCATTTACTTTTATAATTACTTAAGCTAAGAAGCTTCGTTCTGAACTAGATTTTGAAATAAAGCCTGTTTCTTTGGTTTAAGCGGAACTATGGTCTATTTCAAAAAAAGTAGATAGCGCTGCGAACCGTGTACAATTTACACTGGACAAATACAGTATAGTGGGAAATTTAAAATAAGTTACAACTAGGGTATGGGCGTAGTTACTGGTTTAGCAAATGATTTTTTTAAAAATATAAATAGGTTAATAAGATATTGAAATAAACAAGGCAGATAATATTACGTTATTTATACCAGTGTTTCTCAACAGGTGGTCCCCAGAAAAATTTTAGTGGTCCGCGAAAATTAAAAGATATGTTTTTTGCAGTTTTTTTTTGTTATTTTTTATGCAAATTTTTATATAAATAATTTAAATTTTGTTTATTTTCTGTAAACTTTCTGTGATTTTCTATAAATAAAATAAATACATTTATTAGCACATTAAATATAGGGTTTCTTGCAAAAAATGAACCAACAATTATTATTAGTGGTCCGCGTTAGAAAATTATATATTATACTGGTCCGCGGTGCATTTTTGGTTGAGAAACACTGATTTATACGACATAAATTCAGTTTAATGGAAAATTTGAAAAAGTTAAAAAAATATTATTTTTTAAAAATTATGTACTATATATAAAAAGAGAGATTTGGCTAAAAGAGTTTAAATAAAGCAATAAAACAATATATCTTCAGAGCTTAAGTTTCTTATTTAAATATTTATTGTAAATAAAAATTAAAAATATATGTATATATGAAGGTCTAAAAATTATATCAATAACTTCTTCTTTGGCACTATTAGCTGGGCTGTCTTTTGACTTCACATTAGTCCTCTATCTTGATCTGTTAATTGTCAAGTGTCAAAAAATATTTATATGTCAGATAACCTAAAAAATATATAACTGCGTAAAAACAAATTACATGGAGAATTTTCTCCATAAAATCTACGCCAAGAATATAATTAAAAGTCTAAATATGTAAATAATAACAAAATATACGAAAAAAAAAATAAAAAATATAAATAATATATATTTCGAATGTACGACACTGAACAACTATCCAGTTGGACTAAAAACAATATTTTAACAGTGTAATAGGGATGACGTTCTAAACCAATCCGAAGCAAGGACAAACAGCTCCTATCTTCTTACACACATTTTTGTAAGGTGACATAGAGCATAGTATCACATATACACTATAAAATGAAAGCCTCCAAACATAAAACAAGTTTAATTCTCTCAAGGAGAGGATCAATCTGCACACAAGAATTTTTTCGAGCTAAGATTAATATTTTGGATTTTTTTAAATAAATGGATACATTATTTAAAAAGTACATATTTATTAGTTAAAATAATGTTATAATAAACATATTTATCACATTTATTCTAAACTTTTAACAGTTTTACGAATAATATCCATGGATTCATATAGTTCCGATTCGGAAATCGTTAGCGGTGGAGAAAATCTTATAATATGATCGTGAGTTGGTTTTGACAACAGGCCATTGTCTTTGAGTTTTAGACATACATCCCAGGCCACTGCGATATCTAAAAAAGCAATGAATTAATAAAATATCTACTTGTACCTCCATGGTTTCTAGTTTGTAACCAGGATTAAGTTTTTTTTAGGTATTCTGGGCTAAATTAATTTATTGGGTTGTTACATAAGTTCGTTTTTTTTTTTCACCTTTTATTCAATAAAATATACATTCTACTTTGGACAAACGCTCAGGCAATTACATAATGCCATCTCTCCAGAAGGTTCCGTCTTTGCTCTCGAAAAATCTGTCCAGGTGAATTTTGATATCGTCCAAAGATGCGAAATTTTTTCCGTTAAGGGAATTTTGTAGAAAGCGGAACAAATGGTAGTCGGATGGTGCGATGTCTGGACCATATGCTCCGACTACCCTCTACAAAATTCCCTTAACGGAAAAAATTTAATATCTTTGGACGATATCAAAATTCACCTCTACATATATTTCGAGAGCAAAGACTGAACCTTCTGGAGAGACGGCATTATGAAATTGCCTGAGCGTTTGTCCGAAAGTGATAGAAAATAATGGACAGTACATTTGATAATAAAAGTTTTTTTTAGAATGTATATTTTATTGAATAAAAGGTGAAAAAAAATCAGCTGTGGCCATCACAGGACCGACCGCCATCATAAAGTAATTGTATAAAATACATTCTAGCAGCAGAGTAGAAATAACTAATATTTTCATATTTTAAATATGAAGTTTCATAAATTAAATGTATTTGTTAATAATCCTTTCAGTCGAATTTGCTCTGCACGTGTACACAGGCAGACCGACAGACATCATGCTAAAAATAGTCAAAACGTTATGTAGGGACCTCAATTCGTGGAGATCCAACGAAATCTCGAAATGTCAAAATCGGTATGATCACAATACCTCCCTTATATATGTTGACGGTTGGTAAAAAACGAACAGACTTATGTAACAACCCAATACAATCTAAAGAGCATACTTTGATTTTCGTCCAAACAAGACGCAAAAGCAATGTATCACTGTAGTAGCAAATTAAAGTTTTGGAAAACGTCGCATAAAAGGGCATGTATATAATATCTTTTTACTTACTACTGTTAATAATTACTGCATTTAATAATCCTTTTCCTCTTACTAATGAAATCATTTTTCCCTGCATCGATTCTAATTCTTTCCTCATGATAGCACCCATTTTGAAAGAATTCTCCGCTAATTTTTCTTCTTCTAACACTTTAAGTGCTTCTATAGCAACCTTACAAGCTAGAGGATTTCCTCCAAAGGTTGAACCATGGGTTCCAGGTTGTATTTGTAACATTACAGGATCATCAGCTAGTACCGCGCTGACTGGATATAATCCAGCGGATAAAGCTTTGCCTAAGATTAAAATATCGGGTTTTACATTCTCATAGTCTACGCAAAGACGTTTGCCAGTTCTTCCTAGACCTGTTTGGACTTCATCAGCGATCCATAATACGTTGTGTTTTGTACAAAGGTCCCGTACACCTTTAAGATAACCTTCATCTGGTACTACTACTCCTGCTTCACCTAAAAATTATGTATTTAATATTTTTTTATTCATCATTATTTAAATTTACCTTGAATTGGTTCGACCATAAAAGCGCAAACATTCTTGTCCTTAATAGCTTCTTCTAAAGCATGTAGATCGTTGTAAGGGACACAGCTGAATCCTGGCATGAAAGGGCCGTAGTTTTCAAAGCTTAGAGGATCTGTTGAAGCTGAAATTGCTGCTAAAGAACGTCCCCAAAAGTTTTCACTGGCGAATATGATTTTTGCTTCGTTTGTTGGGATTCCTTTTACTTGGTAACCCCATTTACGAGCCATTTTACAAGCTGTATCACCACCTTCAACTCCTGTGTTCATTGGGAGCACCTAGGAAAATAAATTAATAAAAAATAAATATAATAATAATAGTATTTTATTTAATAAACATATAATAAAGCCGTGGGCGTGGGTTGTAATCATCCGAGTGAAATATAGCCATACAGATCAATTCTGTAAAAAGTTAATATAATAGTTACCGTGTATAGTCGGATTGCTGATAGGTGACTGTTACATGTATGTATCAAGTAGTGCATTCATATAATAATCTAGTTACCATTTTTCAGCGATTTTAAAAATGTTTTTTGTTATTTGTCTTAACTGTCAGTGTCTGATAATAAATATTAATTAAAATATGGCTTGCGGCCAATTATTAAATTCACAAACTTTAATTTTAAATCTGCTGGAATAAACAACAAATTATATTCCAAAATTTACGTATGAGTATAAATTTTTCCTTATTTATAATTATAACCTTAAAATTAATAATTTTGTTTGTTTGAGTATTGCTGTAAATTTATTTTCGTGCTCTAATTAGTAAAGATATCTACGAATCATGCCGTTTCTTTCTAATGCTTTGTTTTATATTCAAATAATTTTGAAGGTTCGTTTTCAACTTGAGTCACTATACGTTACTATGGGTATGCAAATAATTATAATGATATAGACAGAGAAAGCATATAGTATTGAATATCGATACTTGTAGCAACGAACGTCACTTATCAGCAATCCGACTATATATAATATACAGTATGATATATACATTTATAAAATATATTTAAAAAAAACAAAATGAGTGAAGAAAAAATTAAAAAAAAAAAAAAACAATGCAAAGACAATTTCTCGACAATAGAACCAGTGGCGCAGGCGGGTGGGATTTGGGGGTTAGAACCTCCCATGAAGCTGGATTTTTTTATTACTTCGATGCATTTTCCTTGTTTTGTCATTACTTCCATACGTCTCATTTTATAACCCTCCCCCCTCATGAAACTATTTTTGCGTCCTGAATAAATTTATTGTTAATTTTTTTAAAAACAAAAACTATTTTTTTTTAATAATTAAAAAAAAGACTCTAAAAATAAGGAATTGGAAAAGACTTTTTGATCTTTAATATATTTCATCTCCTGCAATATAAACATTTACCTACACTCATACATACATATTTTATATATATTTAATTTATATAATTTTCTTTGCTAAACTTCTTCATTTTCTATTATATCTAAAAATTACACTTAAAATCAAATGTCTGCCATTTTTATCTTCATAAGAACTAAGTTATTACTTATAAACACCAGCATTTGGTAGTTACTATGATAGGAACTTTTATAGTAACATTTTACTAAATATTGTAGTAACTTTTGTCTTACGGAATACGAAATACCCCAAAGTTACTATGATAGTAACTGACCTTGCTCATAGTGACAAATTTAGTTACTATGATCATAGTAACTGAGTTACAGAATTGATCTGATTATATGCGACTTAAATTTTTAGTAAATTTAATTGTAAAACACAGAAATACGCTCAGTCAATTGTAAAACTTCAGAACCTACATCATCGAGATGGGTACCGAACCATCAGCTGATTGTAATCTGTTAATGTTTCTTTGGGGTACTCCTCGCTTCGCTAGTCGTACTCCAAACAACACGTGTGACAATACATCGTCTTATAAAACTAGTATAATAATATACTATTGTTCCTACCTTATCATAGCCTAGCAAATTGGTGATGAATTCTGAATATTCACCAAGTGCATCCGTGTAGAACGCTCTGGAGGTATGGTGAAGTATTCCAGCTTGTTGTTTCATAGCTTCCACAACTCTGGGGTTGCAATGCCCCAGGTTTGCAGCGGAGTAACCGCTGAGGAAGTCGAAATATTTCTTTCCCTCCACGTCCCAGAGAAATACACCCTTTCCTTTAGTAAGGGCGACTGGAATTGGATGATAGTGATGAGCTCCATATTTTTGATCTTTTTCAATAACTTCTTTGGTACTTAGAGATCTTGATAACACCGGTGTTATTTCTGATAGTTTTGATAAGTTTTTTGATACTTTTGCTGGTAGGGACATCATTTTGGACTTGCTGAAACATGTTTATAAGAATTATAAAACAATTATAAAATGCCAGTCGTAGGTCTTCATATCTTTTAGTTTTTTAGTTGCAAGATGTAAATTAAAAAAATTCAGACCTTTCGAAAAATGGTTAGAAAATCAAAATCTGCAATACAAACGCGGCCCTAATTTTTTTCTGAAGTAAAAATAGTATGAAAAATTCACAAATTCAAACCAGAAGTCCCTATCACTAATCAATTTTGAGGTATGATTTTTTTTAAATAGCTAAAACATGCATAACAAAAAATGTAATTTTCAAATCATACCTTTCGAAAAATGGTTATAAAATCAAAATCTGTGCTAAAATTTCGGACCTGAAATTTTTTTAAGGTAAAAAAAGCATTAAAATTTCAAAAATTCAAACCGGAAGCCCCTATCTCTACGTATTTTTGAGATATATATTTTTTTAAATAGCTAAAATATATATAACCGAAAATTTAAATTTTAAATCAGACCTTTCGATACTTGGTTATAAAATCAAAATCTATGCTAAAATTACGGACCTGAAATTTTTATAAGTTAAAAAAAGCTTAAAAATTTCAAAAATTCAAACCGGAAGTCCCTATCTCTACCCTTTTTTGAGATATATTTTTTTTTAAATAGCTAAAATTACATAAAAAAATAATTTTCAAATCATACCTTTCGAAAAATTGTTATAAAATCAAAATCTGTGCTAAAATTACGGACCTAAATTTTGTCTAAGTTAAAAAAAGCTTAAAAATTTCAAAACTTCAAACCGGAAGTCCCTATTTCTACCCATTTTTGAGATATAATTTTTTAAAATAGCTAAAATATACATAACAAAAAATGTTTTTTTCAAATCAGACCTTTCGAAAAATGGATAAAAAATCAAAATCTGTGCTAAAATTACGGGCCTAAATTTTTTATAAGGTAGAAAACGCATCAAAATTTCAAAAATTTAAACCGGAAGTCCCTATCTCTGCCCATTTTTGTGATATGATTTTTTAAAATAGCTAAAATATACATAACAGAAAATGAAATTTTCAAATCACACCTTTCGAAAAATGGTTATAAAATCAAAATCTTTGCTAAAATTACGGACCTATTATTTTTTTATTAAAGTTAATAAAGGCACGAATATTTCAAAAATTCAAACCGCAAGTCTCTATCTCTAACCATTTTTAAGATAAGATTTTTAAATTATAAAATACACATCAAACAGAAAATAAAGTTTTTAAACATTTACTGATTGTATTATCAAACAAACTGTTTATATATAGACATGTCAAAAAACTTGATTGTTTATAAAATTATGAATAACTAAACAAAAGTTTTGGTTCTAGTTTAAACCAGAACCAAAACAGAGTACTTTGAAACCAATTCTAAACAATAAGATTATTTCGTACCAATAATTATGTCAGTGGTGTTAAGAGCATTAATTTTTTGTATTAGACTTGGCATTTACGTTTTTAAAAACTACCAAAAAAACTCTGAAATGTTTGGCGAATGAAGATATCCTTTGTTAAAGAATATTATTAAAATATAACTATGTTTTTACTAATTGTTTTCTTCATATTCTTTAAACAAGTTATTAAATTTAAATATATCTAATTATGCATGCGCAATTATATATTTTAAATTTAAAAGCCACAACAAATTAAATAATAGTTATCCAGTTGAAGTTTGGACTTACTCTGTTGTCACTACCTTTATAACGGGCCTCAGGATTTCAACTGGTGATTTTCAACAGTAGTTTTGGTGGGGCAACCGGTTACGGTATACCCTTAGCGGGGAAAGGGGGACAACGTATTATCATAAGTTTAATGGTGTTATCAGTTATCAATAAGTTCAATGCCATATGATCTGGTGTAGTTCAAATTAAAGAGATTTAACAATTGTCTATTCAATTATAATAAGTGTTAGGACGTACTTAGGATATGAACTAAATTTAATGTGAACCAACACAAATTTGGTATCTTTTTAATTGATTTCGCAAATAAAATTACATTCATTCACCAAAGATAATGGTTTAAATAATGATATGAAATTAATTAATCAATCTCATTAAAAAATTATCTCTGCATAGGTCCACCCAATTAGTAAAGCTTTTAACTTTGATTCATAGACACATTTCAAGACAGTTACTTGTTTGGACAATAGATCTGTACAGTGATTTTATAATTTTCTTAGAGAGTTGAAATTTGGCATGCTTATACAACTCATTCCAATTTATTGAATTTCTTTTGATTTTATCATACTTAATTCCTCAACCTTTTACTTTGTGGTGTCAATTCTGTGGCTGAGATTTTTTTTTTTTGGCGTTGTTCGCTGTATTTTTTAGGGTTCTGTAGGTATGACAAAAAAACCTTGTACCGTTATTTTGTCGTCTGTCTGTTCGGTAAAAAATGTAGCCAAACGGCTAAACCTAGAGAATTAAAATTTGGAATGCTTATACAACTCTTTGACCCGCACATAGGATAAATACTAAAACATCTAAAAAACATATCCCTCTAAAAATATAAACAAATATGTGCTCATCAATTTTTTTTTTTATTTAATTCTGAGTAGGGTATCAAATGAAAGCCCCTTAGTACGTGGATTAACGATCAAAATTTTATTTTTGCAAAATACATTATTTTGATGCGATTTTAGCCAAAATAGTGGGAAAAAAATTGTCCCACATGCTGTAGCCCAGATGGTTTAAACTAAAAATCTGAAAAAATTCTAAGTAATGTACATTGGTGTGAACCGGAATAGTACAACAGGAATTTTTAATCAGATTATGTTTTCGAAAAATAACGCATATGTTTTTTGGTTGATGATTTACAAAAGTTATAGTTATGTAACACACTAGACTAGAAGACGTATCATGGTCTAATGATTAGCATGCTCGCTAGCTACCCAGAATTCTAGGGTTCGCTCCCCGACAGAGGAGACAATTTTATTTTTTGTTTTTATTCCATTTTTATTTTCTTTAAATTATTTTGTCAAAATTCTAGTTATATTTTGGTAAATGTTGCATTTAATTTTTGAGAGCGTAAATTTAATAACCAGTTGGAATGTTGGAATTATATTTTCATTCTATGTGTCATGTATACGAAACCAAAGGAGCGGGGCATATGACTTAAAACAACCAATGGAAGCCATAGGCGCAATTTTCAAAATCTTAATGAACCTTGCTATATAAAAAAATACTGCACATATTTAGAAACCTAAATAATGATATTAGGTATTCGAATTAAAATTAACAAAAAAATATTTTAACATAAAATTTGTTTTTAAATCTCTTAGATTAACAGACGATAAATTATTTTAAAAATATCGTTCATTTTGCCGTGATTACTACAAAGCAAAATTTGTCCTACACACTCATTCCGCCTTCACTAATTATATACCTGCGAAATCCTGAAATGTGTGAAAATTTACACTTCATATGATTTTTTTTTAAATAGACAAGTGTCACCAAAAACACTCGAAGTGCCATTTTGGCCCGCGGGCCATTACTTGCGCATTACTAGCTAAAATACTACATACGTGCTTGATTATGCGACCCTGTTGAATTACCTCTATCTAATTAGAGAAGACAAACAAGAGGATTTCCAGGCAATTTTAGTTAAAACAATATTTTGTTAATTATTAGACCATTCAATAAATCAAAAATATTAAATTTTGCTATATCTGAGAGTATTCTTAAGTAATTGCAAAAAGATAAAATTCGAGATAACAAAGATTTTTCTACAAATATCTAATCGAAAGTGTACATCATCTTGTGTTTACAAAACAGGGACGAATTAGAATTTTTTTTCGGACAAGTAGGCTAACATTTTACTTATAGTGCAGCCTAAATCAGTGATGGCGAACTTTTTAAGCTCGATGTGTTAAAATTCGGAAAAAAACTAGTTTAACTCGGGTATCATGCTATGCCTAGAAATATCCATTATTTCGTAATATTGCAGCCCTAGTAAAAAAATAGTTATATTTTTGATATATTTATTTGTTAAAAACGCAAAAACAAATAATTCTTTACATTAGCGACTTTTTTGTAGCTGATTTGCATTTGCTAAATCTTCAATAGGGGATACGCATCAAATTTAGATTTCCTTAAAACTAATTTTTTTTGATTTGTTAATGTTAGTTATGTCACCTAACAAAACAAAAATCACATTTTAATTAATAGTATAGCATAATAGTATAATTTTTTAATTAAAATATTGTATATTTGAAATAAGCCGACCACGGCGCGAAGGTTGCCGAGTAAATACGACTGAGTATGACTTCAACCGACTGGGGTTTGACGTCACAGATACAGCTCCAACATAATCTTTACGTGTGTATATTGTATTGTTCGAGAGTTTGGTATTTGTTTTTAAACAATTTTTCACGCATTTATTATTAAAATGGCAGATAAAGATTTTGTTAGGGCTCAGAGTGATAATTTACCCAACATTGATGCACACAACATAAAGTTTACTTTTTTCTGAAATATCGGTTTTATTTCGCCTCATAGCTTTCAGCCACAAATTTCGCCTTTTTTGTTGTTTTTCGCCATCAGGTAATGATATAAATTGGATTTCTATTTGAACTATTTGTGCACATCGGTACTAAACAATATTTTCGACTATGTTTCGAAGTACTGGGGCCTGGATCTTCAATATTTTATATACTTTAATATAAAATTTAATTCGGTAAACATGTATAAATTGTTTTTATAGAATTAAACTTTATTTTAATTAAAATCACTCTAACTTTACAAAACCTATAAAAATTATACAAGCAAATAAGTTCACAACAGACTATGTAGGCTGCACGCTGTACACTGAGTAGGCTGTACGCAGTACACTGGGTAAGCTTGTAGTGTACTGCGTCACTTAGAAGGGGTATGACGTCACACGTCGTTTTCGCGCGCTACATACATTTATGACGTTTTTAAGCCTTCAAATTAAAAAAAAAATGCAAAACTATTTTTTATGTTTATATACAACAAGAGGAATATAATAAAACATTAAAATAAAATCATGCCTATCCCCTATTGAAGGTTGGGATTTCGTGCACTTCAAGCCCAAGCAAGCGCTACTAACTTCATCTGTCAATCAGTTTCTTTTATTGCTTTTAATATTATTTAACGCTGAGATAAGGTCTCGCAAAAGTACGTAGAGGAAAAGTCATTGCTAGATTTTTCAAAGGGATAAGTAACCCAGTAATCAGTTCTAAGCACTCCAAATATCCTGTTCGTAGTGGCACTCTTTTTCTTTCTCCAAACGATTTCTTTCCAGATTATTCTGATTTTATTCGTATATTATATTTTTGTCAGTTATAAATTGTATTCCTTAATTTTTATATTATTCTAAAAACATCCAGACTTATTGATAATTCTAATCTCTTTCATTTAGGACAGTGTTAGTTGTTTCCAAATACCAATTAAAGAAATTTTGACCTATGAACTGTTTAAAGGGTAAAAATACTGTTCTATTTTTATGGAACGAATAAGTTGTTTATTTTATAATTTATAATTCAATAAATTTAATTTTACATAAATGTCTAATAACTGTTGTAAAAAAATGTTGCTTTTTATAAAGATAATACTATTTTAAGAACCTAGTCAATTGTTTTATATAAAAATCAGTGCTGGTCAACATTTGGGGCTCCAGGTGCAAAAACAGAGCAGCACATTTTATACCCATTTTCAAGATTTTTTTTTAGAAAACTGTTAATAGTAACTTGATTGGTATAATACCTACAGTAAAGAACAACCTTTGAAGAGTATCCAAAAAAAATTTTATTGAAAAATATCGAAAATTAAGCTCGTGACATGAATTTGAAATTTTCGTTCAGGACAAAGAGTTGATTTGCGGTGAGACACATAACTAATGACTGGATCATCTAAAACAAAAAAACCAAAAATATTTCGTTAGCTTATGAGTTTCTTGAGGTAACGCTGTCGAGTTTTTTCAAATATCTAGATTATTTAATTTTTGGTATAAGTTTGAAGTCAAAAAAACGAAAAAAACGGATTTTTTTTTTCGAAATTTTTGTTTTCAGTTGTAAAAAATTCCATAAAAAAAAAGCAAGAAAAAAAAATATATCTCGACAGCGTTACCTCAAGAAACTCATAAACTAACGAAATATTTTTGGTTTTTTTGTTTTAGATGATCCAGTCATTAGTTATGTGTCTCACCGCAAATCAACTCTTTGTCCTGAACGAAAATTTCAAATTCATGTCACGAGCTTAATTTTAGATATTTTTCAATAAATTTTTTTTTGGATACTCTTCAAAGGTTGTTCTTTACTGTAGGTATTATCCCAATCAAGTTACTATTAACAGTTTTCTAAAAAAAAATCTTGAAAATGGGTATAAAATGTGCTGCTCTGACCATATCCCCCCTTAAGTGGTTCAAAAGTGAATTGGAAATTGTGTAGCTTCAAATCGCGGATCAAATATTTATCTTAAAAAAAAAATTATGTGAAGTGTGAATTTTCACACATTTCAGGATTTTGTAGGTATTTAATAAGTGTAAGTTTAAGAAGTTCATAACCATTTTTATTCGTTATTTGAGAGCTTGCATTTAATTTTTTTAAACAAAATTTAAATAATTTGCCAATAATCCCTGCGTTTTTGTCTACATTTGCTCCGTATTCAAGTCTTTATTAGATTAATAAGAAATATATTGATGAATGGCTTAATTTTTTCAATTTCAGAAACGTATTTCTCACTATTAACAGTGTGTTATTTGATTTATAAGTATTTTATTACTATAAATGATATATTCCTCTTTGATCCCTTAAAAACAAAAATCTAAAGTCATTCATTCAATGTTTTTCGAAAAAATAATTGATCAAAAATTCCGGTGCCATCACTGTACATTACTGATTTTTTTTTAAAGATTTTAGATCAATCCCTCTATAATATAAGGGGGGCAAACATTTTTTGTGTCCCCTCTTATCCCTAACTGCAGGCCATCATGTTTTATGATGAGATCATATAACATTAAAAACCTTTCGATGCACTCTTTTCTGGTCGTTGTAAAACTGCTATTTTTGTTTAGAAAAACATCTAAAACTAGGTGTAAACTTTCACCTAAACCAACTCTGTATTTATTTGCAAAGTTACCATTATCGAATGCGTGTATAAAAATAGCATTCAAGGCCATGACTACAAGATGTTTTTATTGCATAAATTTTAAATGCAATAGTCCCCATGCAACCCATCATATGTCATCTGAATTAATTTTCTAATTTAAAATTATTTGTCACAAAAAAGTTCCATTATATTTTTTAAAGTAATTGTTATAATTAAATGAAAAAAATGTCTTTTTTACTTACCTTAATCATTAAATGTAATATTAACACGTCGTCTCTCCATTAAATACCAAAATGAAGTATAAAGATGGTATAAGTAGTTAAAATACCAAATTACGATAAACACGAAAAGAAATTTTAAATATCTGTTCAACCGTTTTAAAACATCCATAGTAAACTAAATTTTTTACAGATTTTTTCAACATATAACAATATATTTCTTGCTAACACCTGTTAGGAAACTTAATTTTTGAAGGTGTCTTATTTTGGGTTTGAACTCATTCCAATTTATTGAATTTCTTTTGATTTTATCATACTTAATTCCTCAACCTTTTACGTTTGTGGCTGAGATTTTTTTTTGTTGGCGTTGTTCGCTGTATTTTATAGGCTTTTGTAGGTATGACCAAAAAACCCTTATGCCGTCAGTTTGTCTGTTCGGTAAAAATTGTAGCCAAACGGCTAAATCTATAGAGTTGAAATTAGGCATGCTTATACAACTCTTTGACCCGCACATAGGAAAAATACTAAAA
This sequence comes from Liopterus haemorrhoidalis, assembly GCA_963971575.1. NCBI lineage: Eukaryota > Metazoa > Arthropoda > Insecta > Coleoptera > Dytiscidae > Liopterus > Liopterus haemorrhoidalis. The sequence continues at coordinate 5,851,386 of OZ020622.1, read as the reverse complement.
CATCTAAAAAACATATCCCCCTAAAAATAAAAACAAATATATGCTCATCGAAAAAAAAATATTTTTTTACAATTCTTTGTAGGGTATCAAATGAAAGCCCTTGGTACGTGGATTAACGATCAAAATTTTATTTATGCAAAATAAATTATTTTGAAAAAAAATTGTCCCACACCCTGTAGCCCAGATGGTTTAAACTAAAAATCTGAAAAAATTCTAAGTATTGTACATTGGTGTGAACCGGAATAGTACAACAGGAATTTTTGATCAGATTATGTTTTCGGAAAATATCGCATTTTTTATGTTTTTAACTAAAATATGTTAAATATTTAATTCGCTATGTAACACGGTAGATAAGTAAGCTCCCATAGCGTAGTGCATTATGTAGACGCTTCGTAATTTGCAAATGAAGGAATTTGAATCGAACTCGAGTTCGATTCCTGTCAATTTTAATTTTTCAGTTTTTTTTGCGTTTTTATTTTGTTTAAATTATTTTGTCAAAATTCTAGTTATATTTTGGTAAATGTTGCATTTAATTTTTAAAAGCGTAAATTTAATAACCAGTGGGAAGTGTTGAAATTATAATTTAATTCTATATTTGAATGTATATGAAATCAGAGGGCGGGGCTTATGATTTAAGCAACCAATGGAAGCCATAGGCGCAATTTTCAATATCATAATGAACCTTGCTATATAAAAAAAAATACTGCACATATTTAGAAACTTAAATAATGGTATTAGCCATTCGAATTCGGATTCATAAAAAAAATATTTTGACATAAAATTGGTTTTGGCATCTCAAATAATCATCATTCAGTTACTAAATACTTGCGAAACCCTGAAATGTTTGAAAATTCTCACACTTCACATCAATTTTTTGTAGATACATTGATATTAGTTTGTATTTCTTTCTCGATTAAGAACGATGCTTTGATGCTATTGAATTTTTCTTATTGCGTCAACTTTTTTCATAATTTCTTCATCCATTTTTCCATCTTGCTAAAATATGCCTAGGTATTTGAATTTGTATTATTTGAATTTATTCGTCCTATTGTTTCATATATTTTTTTAATATTGTTCATTTTCTTCAGTTTTTTTGCTTTATTGGTTCAAGTTGTTTAGTAGTTTTATCTTTTTCTCGAATTCCAGATTTCTTATGGATAAGGATATAAACGATGCCTTCGAGGATATTTTCCTGATCGAAGACCGTCTTAATCAACAAGCTTACGAGGAAGGATTCTCTAAAGGGAAACTCGAAGGCAATCCTGAAGGATATCATCTTGGTTATCACCGAGGTGCTGAACTAGGGGCTGAATTAGGGTACTATTTAGGGGTTGCTAAAGGGTTAGATAAAAGTAATGAAAAAATTAGAGGACAAATTGAAAATTTAATTAAATTAATTGAAAATTTTCCGAAGTGTAACGATGAAAATTTTGATATATTAGGTCAAGCCGATGTTGTTAGAGGAGCGTATAAAAAAGTTTGTTCGTTATTAAAAATTGATGGTAAATTTCCTGAAAATACAAAACTATCTTTTTAAATCACGAAATGCAAACTGTTTCAATTGTAAATACTTTAGATAAGATTATGAGATATCTGGAGCCTTTACTCCCAATTGCAAATTGTCATATGGTTGATTTTTATACTAAAAATATCTACGAACAATATGTACCATCAGAAGTAAGGAACGAACTTCATAATTTAGATTCAACGGAAGCTCTAAATGCTTTTTGGCTTCCAAACAATAATTGTATTGAACTAAACAAGTATACTGCAGCTTGTAAAAAGCATACTCTACCAAATTTCTCTGAAGTATGTTTCGATTTAAAAGGTTTAGAACATATCCTCGTACAGGAAGGTTGTTTAGATTTGCGTGGATTTTATTTGGACTCGTTTATGTCATTTAAAAAGTCACACGAAGTTGAAATATTAAGTAAAATCTCCACCGCTGTTAACGAGTTGAAGGATATTAGTCATATAATTGATATCGGGGATGGTAAAGGTTATTTAAGCTCTGCGTTGGCTATGCATAAAAATTTACGGGTGCTCGGAATTGATTCATCAGTTATCAACACAAAAAGTGCAGCGAAAAGAGTAGAGAAAATAAATAAAATTTTAGGTCGTAAAGACACAATTTGTGACAACGAATTGTACAAACAAACTACAGAATACATTACCGAAGAGACAGATTTAAATAATTTACTTAAAGTACATTTTACGGATTATGACGATCAGAAAATTGGTTTGGTTGGCTTACATACTTGTGGAGATTTGGCACCTTCGTGTTTAAATATTTTTAATACAAACAAAGATATACAAACAATATGTAATGTTGGTTGTTGTTATCATTTAATAACAAATTTTCCTATGAGTAATTATTTAAAAAATAAAAATTTTACACTGCAGCGTAATAGTCGGATGATTGCAGCGCAATCTTTAGATCGAATAATTCATGAAAAAGAAAAACCAAGTGATATTTTATTCTATCGTTCTGTTCTACAAGTATTGTTACATAAATATTTTCCAAATTTAATTGATTTCCAAGCTGGTCGGTTTAAAAAACCTACTACTTTTCTACAATACGTTATTAAAAATTTAACTAAATCTGATTGTAAAAATATACCTTCCAACGAAGAGATTTGTGGTTTGTATGATGAATATTTGCCGAAGATGAAAGACTTGCAAGTTTTTTATTTGTTACGAGCGCATTTAGCACCAATCGTAGAGGCTGTAATACTGTTAGATAGATTGCTGTTTTTGCATGAATTGGGGTATGTTAGGTCTTATTTAGTTAGGCTTTTTGATCCTGTTATATCACCTCGATGTTATGGAATAATATCTATAAAGTAAAGACTATTTTATGTATAATTTCTTGTGTCTAGAAATATAATGTTTGGTACTACTTGTACAAACTTGTTTCCTTAATCCTTCCGTATTAAAACCCTCTTATTCCGATAGGGGCACATTTTTTTTTTTACTTTAGAAATATATGCTATAATTGAAATATTCTTAATTGTATGTAAATTATGATTAATATTACGTATAACTGTGGTCAAAATAATAGAACGGTTAAATTTTTTTTAAACATTTTGTAATGACCGAAAATAACTATGCCACTGTTTAATAAAGGACCTAAACAGATATAAATACTACTATAGGTCAGTCGTTCAATCACCGCAGTTGGTCATTTTGCGACATAACCTCAATGACAAACTTAGTGGCGAAAAAATAACTAAATCGATTTTTTTGTATTTGAATTATAGACTAATATTGCTCTCCACTCTTTTATTCTACTAAAACATACCTTTTGAAGCAGTGGTGCACCCAGGAATTTATGTTGGGGGGGGGAGACAAAATTATTTAAATTATGAATAAGGTTCACACTTCTAAATTTCAAGTGGTGATCTAAAAAAAAAAGTCTGGCTTCGGAAATACAAAGTGATGACCTAAAAAAAAGGTCCTCACTTCTAAAATACAAGTGATGACCTAAAAAAAAGCAGTTTTGTGTTTAGTTATATATTTTCTTATAGATTTCCATTTGATATTGTGTGTAGTGCATAGCTTTTTAGGTTAAATTCAACGTATTTCTATTTTCTTTTCTTTGATCATATTTTTGGATCACATCAGCCCTTTTTAGGACTACTTAGCCTACTAGAATAGTTTATTTGTTTCGATTCTGTTCTTATTCTTATATTTTCATTACATTTGCATTCTGAATAGGGTATAGTTACTAGATTAAATAAATATTGGGTTAAATAAAAACACTTTTTTAAGATCTGCATTGAAATATAATTGCATAAATAATATAACATGAGATGTTATCAAAAACAAATATAATTATAAGTACATTGTTACTAGTTTCTTTTTTTTTATAAGTATAATTTCTCTAAAAACCTATTTAATTCTATTTACAGTCCATGCGATACCCTAGTGTCGACAGGAGCGCCAACCATTCAACAGATATAGATCGTACTACTAATAACAGTAGTGCGAACCAATCAATAAAAACACTACTTAAAAATAATACGTAACATAAATAAAATAATGCACAGATCTCTTCCAGCATATGTGCACTAAAACAATCACTCGCTCACACATACACATTCGCTATGACACAATTTATATACATTTAAATTAAAATTTTGATGGGTTTTACGATCAAACCCATCAACGACTGTCTTTTCCGATCGATTTCATTTTACGTTTAGTTCCTTGCGACACTAGTTTGGAACGGTAACAGTTGGTTTTCTCTCTCTAGGTGACAGCAGCGATAATTTAGGGTGCTAGGGGTTCGAAGAGACGCTCACCGGTCTCTGCAAGCAACGGCGGCTACTAGCGCAGCCCCACGTCCACTTCCGTCTTCACTTAACATCAGATCGAACTGCAACAAAAAAAATTAGATAAAATATGAATTTTCACACATTTCAGAGTTTTGTCGGTAAGTAACCATATTTTATAATCGAGTCAAAAATCAAAAATCTTTTTTTTTAAGATAGCCTAAGATAGATTTTTAAGAAGTACTAAGAGCTTTCATGTAATGTCTCGCTAGAAAAAAATACATTTTTTTCCCCATAACATTCGATTAATTTTGTGCTAATTTGTTAAAAAATGTACTATTTTGGTTCACATTAATGTGTATCTCTGAATTTTTACAGATTTATACACGACCCATTTAATTACAAATTGTTGCAAGGTTTTTTAAAACTATGTAAAGCGTTAAAATGATTTTTTAATATTTTGTGTTTTTTAATTTTCAAGATTTTTTATATATCCCACAATAAATTTTCAAAATACTCCCATTTAATGAATCATTGATCGATTAAATTCAACTGTTCATATATTTCTTTTAAAAAAATAGAAAAAGGAAGTAAGTCATTAATATTATTGATCAATTAAATTGGCACAGCTAATATCTACGTAAAATTAAATAAATAAAAACCAGTGGTGGTTTTCAAGAGAAATCAAGAGAGGCCTTCTCAAACAAAAGAATTCAACACGCAAGTTTTATATTAAGTTGTAGTAAGTTTGAACGCCCAGAACCCCCCCCCCCCTGGCAGCGGCCTTGGTATGATTATTACAAGATAAGGAATAAAATCTTCTTCTAAATTATCGTAGAAAATAAATTTCTATTACAAATAAAAGCATTTGAAAATTTATCACTCGGAACTGAACCGAAAACCGAAAAAAAAACGTTATTTTTGCCGATACGAAAACCGGAACCGAACTGATATTTTTGTGTTTAACCGTTTAAGGACTACGCCCGAGTATACTCGGGCGGCTATTATATGCGAAAATTCCCACACCCGAGATAACTCGGGCAAGCTTTACCTGCAGAAAAGATCACTCACGAATGTACTCGGGCGAAAATAAATACGATTCATGGTATATGGAATTCTTTGCATTAATATCAATTTGCATCAAGGCATAATTTATCAATTATGATGAATAAAAATGAATATTTTTTTATGAATTTCTTTTATTTCTCAACCCACACTATGCACCATAATATCAACTTTCAATCCCATTTTGGGACCGAAATGGCTTTTATGAAGGATATATATGTTCAGTAAATAATATTCATTCATAAAAAAAATGTGTTTTTTTTCCATTTTTAAATTTTTTAATTATTACTGAAAGGGTTAATTGAACCGGTGTAAAAACCGAAACGAAAAAAATAACGGTTCGAAGCCCTGATTTAAACGGTTTAAATTCTTACCTTGATGCCAGGACTGACTAATTCACCAATCTTCTCCATCATGAGATCATGGAAATGTGGATGGAACCTGTATACCGATCCATCAATACCAACTGTTACTGATTCTTCACCCATCTTATTGATTAGAGTTGAAATACCCGCACTGACAAGATGAGCGGCACGCCGACTAACACATTCGCAAACATAACGCACATTGGCACAATCTTGATCAGTTGCAAAACCAAGATCCAATTCTTCGAGAACTTGCCTACAGTTGGTATAATCGCCTTCGCGATCACCTTCGATTTCAGATACGTATTTGGTGAAGAAGTTTCCACGTTTGTATAGGTGTTCATTTCCTTTACCACCGAAAAGGAGGCCATCTTTGGTAAATTGGACAAGTAGGAGACGTACTAATTCACCTAAAACAAAAAAATATAAATTAATCTAACTGTTAATAGTGATCAAATTTTTTGACGTTTTAAGACTTTGTTAAAGACCTACATAAAACGCTTTGCTGAGGAAATAAAATTGCGTAATAACTACAGGGTGTTTTTTTTTTTTAGAGGTATAAAAGTTTAAAATGAAATAAAACACATAAAAATCATGGTAATGGCTATGGTATTGGATTGGCTTTATTGGAAAGATAACACAACCCAACAGACATTTTGGTGCCTGCGGGTTTTTAACTGTCTCTAGGTAATTTTTGGGCACAGAATCCAAAATAGCCGTCAGATTTGGTCTATCAGACCTAGTTTTTGAGATACGCTATATTGGCCTCTTTTACAATAAAATATCTTATTTCTTAACTTTTGTATTTTTCACGTTATTACTGTTACTATTTGCTGCAACTGCCAGTTACAGACACAAAAGAGACAAAGTAAGGTATTTATTTCACAAAGTAGATAAATATAGGGGAAGTATTTTAAGATCGCAGCGCTATTTCGGCATACTTGGAACCTTCAAAATAGACATTCGTTACATATAAACAACGTGAATTTTAATGTTTACTGGTGGTTTTTGTAATTTTGCTACAATATTAATACTTGTTTTTATGCAATTATATATTTATGCAAACATTTTTTATAAAAAAAAAACGCGATATAATGTCTATATCTGTAGTTCCTAAAATCCCACCAGATGTCATATCGCTTAGCTATTTTTCCCTATACATTCATCACTTATCACTTAAAAATGTTCTTTTGTACGACTTTCTAACATGGAGTTTACAATAACAGTCTTTCTAAAGACTCCAACAGTAGTAGGCCATCATGTGGCTATCTTATCTTCCTTGATATCTATCTTCCATAGTTTTATGTCCTGATGGAATCTTTCCCCCGGTTCTTCCCTAAAATTACCTAGGTTTTCTTGTAAGTGGTCATAATACAACCGAGAATATTAAAGTTGGAAAGTATATTTTCCACTAATTCTCTGCCTTATGATTTCCAAGAAAATTTTGTACTACTTGAAAAAATAACACCAAGAATTAGATTCAATCTCGTTCATTGATGCGGTTGGATTGGATTGTGGATCTTCAGTAGGTTGCCTTATCTGAGGACCATCAAATATTCTGGCTTTCAGTTTTTCAGAGTTAATCCCAGGAAATTTACGTGTCAAGTAGCCTACACAAAGTCCATCTCGATTTAAAGCCTTCAAAAATTGCTACATAAGCCCAAACTTGATATGCAAGGGTGGAAATATAATTTTCTCTCTCGCAACCAAACGTTAACAACGTTTTGTTTTTCTTGAATTATGACATTTAATGGAAATCACCCAATTTCTATTAACCCAGTGCTGATCGTTAGCTCTGCTGTCCCAAAGACATAAAAAACAAGGATATTTTGTATATCCACTTTGTCCAAGGAGGAAGTTAATCGTTTTTAGATAAAAAACTAAAATCAATTAAACTGTATCTCAAAAACTAGAGCTGCTACGAAAAAGAGTCAGGTATTTTTGGAATCAGCACATCAAAAATATCCAAAATCAGTTCGTACTTTTCCGGCACCAAGATAAAAAAATTATTTTGTTGGGCAGCATAATTTTATGCCAGTGTTAAATATGACTTTCGGGCATATGAGCTGGCTCGAATAAAGCGCAATCAAGTCCAATTTTCGACCACTTTTTGGAGCAGCTGGGCATTATTATTATTATATTTTCAAAATCTGAATAAAAACATTGTACCTGTACAGGAAGATTGCCTTTGAAGAAGACGTTATAACTTCGAAATTTATAATCTTGTGTGAAATAATTTAACTTACCCATATACATTCCAGAGATCATTTTCTCGAAAACCTGTTTTCCTGGATTAATACTATGTGCATCAATTTCTCTATCATACTGTGATCTTATAAAATCTAATTTTCCATCTGTTCCAAACGCGCCCCATTCTGTGTTGATAAGAACATACGGCTTAGACATATCTCCATCGAAAAGTTCAGCATTTTCTACACGTTCAACGTAACAGGCATTGCTTCCAGTTCCTAAAAAAATTAAATCTCATCTTTAGCATTTGTCTATGGATACAAGATTTCTGAAAGCTAAGCAAGCTGTTAAAAGCTAAAGCCCACTAAGCTACAAATCAGTATCTATAACTACATACAAATGTTTAATACTGTTAAATTTATTATGTTTATAATAAAATGCAAATTATACATTGTATGTTAATAGATACCGATATAAACTTTTATGTAGATTCATTAAAATGCAAGAAATTTGCATTTAATAAACATCTACTTGTTATTAAAACTTGTCATATATATCTGATACAGTAACCAAAATAACCTACACCCGAAATCAAAAAAATAGTACTTAAATTATCTGATTTAGTAACCAAAATGCTACTCCCAATATCTCAAAAATAATACTTAGGCCCGCTCTTTCCACCTGCAGGTAAACTTGTAGGTAACTATCTGACAGATAAAGTTATCTGGAACTTCATCTGCTGCATAAATGTCAATACCAATCAGTAAATTCAATACGTCAGTCTCATTATCCGTTAGATAACTAAACGATAGATAAATTTGTAGTGAAAGACGGGATGACATTTATTCAGCACAGAAAGTATCATGTAACCTTATCTGTCAGATAGTTATCTAAAGGTTTACCTGAAGGTGGAAAGACTGGGCCTTAGTAACCAAAATACTACTTCCAATATCTCATTATAATACCTAAACAAATAAAACAACAAATTCTACAACAAATATCTGATTCAATAAACAAAATACTACTCCCAATATCTCAAATATAGTAATTAAACAAATAATCTACAAAATAAGCATAGAAGTAAACGTCCTAGGAATAGGTGGATTGCCAACATCACAAGCGATCTGAGAACGCTCAAAATTGTCAATTGGAAGTAGAAGACCAGGAATAAGGAGGAGTTAAGGCATATCATGGAAGATGATGGATCCATAAAAGTGTAACTTAGTCGTTATCACTATACGAATATAACAAATAATAAGAAAAGAACAATATTAGTCATAAACAAATTTTAAATATAATTTATAAAAACCCAAATATAAACAATGAAGTTGACAAAAATATGAAAAGAAATAGTTCAAATTTTTAGTTCAGATTACAAGACATTATTTATTGTAAATTTAAGCTGCACGGGGCACCGCCCCCCCCCACGCCACTGGAAAGTTGGAGTAATGTTAACATTCTCGCCCGAATAATATCACGGGGACTCGAACTAGCAACCTCACACTTCAGACTATTGTTACAGGTCAGAACTGCGATTTAACAAACTCGGCCACAATTCGCGGGACGTCCCGCATTTTGATTTGGTGTCCCCAGGGCCCAATTTTGCTCTGTACTTATATTTGGGAGGTGAAGACCTTTTTTTTGTTCTTTACTTATATTTGAGAGGTGAGGACCTTTTTTTTTTGTTTGCTCTTTACTTATATTTTTTTGCTCCGTCCCGCATTGCCTTCTCCAAGAAAATGGTCACCCTACTTTAGGGGAAAAATAAAAAACGATCAAAACGGTTTCTTAACAATTTAAAAAAACATTTATATGCCAAAAAGGAATGTTATAACACAACAAATACACTTAAAAACACCGATTGAGCAAAATTACATGTAGTTTTGCTAAAAACTATTAGTTTAGTGCAAGAGTTGTATTACGGATATTCGCTTGACTTTATATATTTAAACAATTTACAGAATTAAAGGGATTGTAATTCTTGATTAATAAATACACCAGAAAAATAAAAGAATTATTGTTCTTGTTTTAACCATATAAACCTTTTTTTTATAAACTGGGGCACTAGAGTGTTAAGAAAAAAAAAAAATGTAAATTTTCAGCCTTTTTAATGTAACGCCACTATTGCGATGTAGACTACAAAGGTTCACTGAACGAATCCGCAGACTTCACGCTGAAGGCTCGTTTAGATTGAGCAAGTTAGAGGAAAAATCAGGTGGGCAGTTGCTTGCCTTTTTTGTAAGCAAGGAACTAAACACTGCTTTAGACCAATGACGCAATTTCCATCTCAGATGGCAAATAGTATATATACAATTTGGGTTAATATTAATACAATTTTGATTACAATTAATGTTAAATAGATATAATCAAGCCACCAAAACAATGCAATTACAAATTTTAAACGTCACAACCAACAGAAATAATTACTAATCGCAACCAAATACATGGTTACTCTCTTATATTTTATGTAACTGAAAATATGTCAAATTGAATTGATTAGGCAGCTCAAGTATATTATACCATTTAAGTTAATTTTGATTACTGTTAGATAGATACACAATATATTATAGATCAAAAACTACATGGCATGCAACGGTACAGACATTCTTTTACACTTATGTCCCTCGTACAGCTGTAAAAATATACAAAAAGTCCTGAAAAACAGTTACAAATACAGTAGACCCTTTTACCATCACCAGCAAGCAGGGCAAGCGACGTTATAACCTGTATAACCTACCAATAATAACTCCTATATGAGTATAATGATTCTTCCAACCACACGCCATCAAAGTTCCAGTTGTATCGTTTAAAATAGCCATTATATCTATTTTAACATCCTATAAATAATAGAAAAATATAAATAAAAACATAAAAAAATTCCTCTTGAAAAATCCATAGTCCTGGAAAATTTTTAAACAATCTTACAACATTCATTCTCGCGAAAAACTACGTCAAACTAAAATTTTATTCGTTGTTTATTACCTACGATAATGCCAACACGGCAGTTATGATTTTTGTGCGCGCAAGACATAAGGGTTCCCGTTGAATCATTTAAAATTGCCATTACTGCTATCGCCACATCCTGAAAAACACGATCATGAAGAAACCTTATTTTTAATTTCCCAAAGCTAGAAAGAAACCTTTGAAATTATTGTTTTAATTCATTTGTTTTATTTCCCAGTTGCACGGATTTTGTTTCATAATTGTAATTATTTGCTATATAATTTGATTTTTGACATATCCGGCCTTTCTAGGTCGGTATGCATTCAGGAAATATTGCAATCAAGGTTATGAAAGTTTTGTATTATTGTTATTACAAGAGAATCAAACAAATCAAATTATTAATATGTATTTTTATAAGCGCATAAAAAAGGCACACCTTTTGGATGCAGTAAGAAAATTTGTTTGTAATGGGTGTTTTTTTTAGAGGTATAGAACTTTAAATTGCAATAAAACAACGATGGATTATTCGATTGACATGAATTTTTTTTTTATTCGAAAGATAATCTTGTGGCATTACATTTTAAATATGATTTCTGGCATATGACCGCCACGGCTGGCTCGGATGTAGTCCAATCTGGACGTCCAATTTTCGATGACTTTTTCCAACATTTGTGGCCGTATATCGGCAATAACACGTCGAATGTTGTCTTCCAAATGGTCAAGCGTTTGTGGCTTATCCGCATAGACCAATGACTTTACATAGCCCCACAGAAAGTAGTCCAGCGGTGTTAAATCACAAGATCTTGGAGGCCAATTCACAGGTCCAAAACGTGAAATTAGGCGGTCACCAAACGTGTCTTTCAATAAATCGATTGTGGCACGAGCTGTGTGACATGTTGCGCCGTCTTGTTGGTATGATTTAATTTAATGCCACAAGATTATCTTTCGAATAAAAAAAAATTCATGTCAATCGAATAATCCATCGTTGTTTTATTGCAATTTAAAGTTCTATACCTCTAAAAAAAACACCCGTTATTTAGGTAATAGACCTGCACAACCATATACCTTCATTAAATTTTGTACTGAATGATTTTTTTTTATATTCTGTAATATAGAGCCTGATTTTGGCCTATTAGGGCACTGGTTCATAAAAATGAAAGAAGTATAACCCCTAAAATTTAGAAACAATAGGATTATAAATTTGGAAAATATCCTTAATGGTTTTTAAGAAACTTCAATTGAACTAGTGTTACATCTATTCGATTTAAATTTAAAATTCCCTTAATACCTCTTATATTCTTTTTACTGCAATAATTCTTGGGATTACTGCCATTACCCATTACCGCATTGTTAAGCTTCTTATCAAGAGTGGCTATTTCATTTTGGAAATACTATACATCAGCGGTTTCCAAAGTGGGGGGCGCGACCCCCTTTGGAGTCGTAAAAGATTCACCAGGGGGTCGCGGGTCGCAGGATTTTCCACATTAGCTGTTATTAAAACAAAATATCGCGCACGGTTAATAGTGGAAGACGAAATAAGAGAGGCTCTTTCTTCATATAAACCGCGATTTAACGAATTATGTGCGAAGAAACAAGCCCATACTTCACATTAAAATTGATTTTTATTACATTTTTAATTTGAATTACATATTTAATATTAATATAATTTATTTTTATATGATTTTCGTGATTTATGTTGTGAAAATAAATATTTAGGAATTAGAGAAACTATTGGCATTACATATTTTTGCTACTTTTGTGATTTTTATTTCCAGAGCCGCAGTAAGGGGGGGGGGGCGGAAGGGGCGACGGCCCCTAGCGCACTAAGTAAAAGGGCGCCACATTGTGAAGGTGAGGACCTTTTTTTTTTTGCTCATCACTTAAATTATTTACAAATTGTTTATAAATTTCTTAAATAGGCCGGGGGGGGGGGTCGCCAGCAATGGGATTTTTTCTAAGGGGGTCGTTACTGAACAAAGTTTGGAAACCGCTGCTATACATATTTAATTCGGGTGAACTTACAGTTCCACATTTTAATTTCATTTTCGATTTAAAACTTGACCAAATATTCCAAATAAAATGTCTATTTTTTAGAATTATTATTTTATTATTTTCATTTATCTCATTATTATTACTGTTTTATACTCTCCACAAAATAAAAAAAATAAATAAAAAATTACCATGAAAAATATGTCAACTTTTGACCATTGTCACAAAAATTTTATTTTTATTTGGAAAAATAAAAACTAGATTTTATTTGGAAACTTAACTAAATTATCGTCATAATTTTGACAATTTGTCATTATAATTAACTGATAATTATGTCGCCTGTTTAACTTTTATAAAATTAAGATTTGTCAGACAACTAAAAAAAAATTTGAATTATAACCTGTCAATTTTTATGAAACAGAGCCCATTAAATCAAATAATTCCAACAAAAAATTGCGATTTGTAATTAAAAACAGTCCTAATTAAAATATGTAACATTTTATTCCAATAGTTCTCCTGGACACAACAGGGGGGCCACCAAAATTAGCAACTTTCCCAGCAAACAATGTATTAAAATTTAACTAATATATTGTTTTAAACAAACATTTTAAACTGTTTTAATAGCATACAGGTATTGGACCATTAATTTTTTGAGGTTGCCAAAAAACAACAGTTGTATTTTATTGGAATTACGCCAATTTTTTTCTTCAAGGAAATGTTTTAAATTTAGAGAGAGGTTAATATTTGATTTTTTTTTAAACCATGCGAAAATAAACAATATAAAATACTATTTCTATATTTTTGAATTTTTGATACTTACTCCACGTCTGGCAATAGCGTCTTGCAATAGTTGTACGACATCTTCACCAACAACGCCAGAACAGTTAAATCCCTTAGTCCAACATTCGAGGAGACCTTTTGTAAGTCCAACTTGTTTTAAGGGAAAACTGAAGGTGAAACCTAATGGAAGTAATTCTCGTTGAACTTTGTGCTCCTTCATGAAATTCGCCAGACATTCAGCAATATGATCGAATAGCTGAAAAAAATTTAATAAGTCTTTGAACCTGCACGTGTTTTGAAACATTTTGACTTATTTCTAAGGTCAAATGAAACATAAAATTTAAATTTTGTGTTATCTCATAAAATTGTAATTTAGTTACTGAGCTGAATAGCAAATTTTTGAATTACAGGCTGTTCATAGCAACTCGCCACTAGAACTGAGACAAATAGTCAGTAAAGGTTTTTTAAATACTAAATAGCAATTAAAGTATTTGAAATATCACATACTTTTAAGAAGTATTTGACATACTTGAGAAATGTATGAAATACTAGGACATATTTAAAATAATAGGTAAATATTTGAAATATTAGGGAAATCTTTTAAATACTAGGAAATATTTGAAATATTTACTAAGAAAATATTTGAAATATGTATTAGGGAAATATTTGAAGTACCAGGAAATATGTATTAAGGAAATATTTGAAGTACTAGGAAATAATTAAAATATATACAAGAGAAATATTTGAAATAATACGGAAATATTTGAAATACTACGGAAATATTTGCAACACTAGGGAAATATTTGAAATAAAAAGGAAACATTGAGTTAGTTAGTTAAAAATTTTGGCGCACAGCAACAAAAGCTATTTGTACCCAACGCATGGGAAACATTTAATAGAGACTTTTTTGTTCAGAATAAGTTACTATAGACCAGTGTTTCTCAACAGGTGGTCCGCGGACCACCAGTGGTCCCCAGAACATTTTTAGTGGTCCGCGAAAGTTTTTACATGTGTTTTTTGTAGTTTTTTTTTTATTTTTTATGCACATTTTTATGTAAATTTATATTTTGTTTATTTTCTGTAAACTTTCTGTGATTTTCTACAAATAAAATAAATGTATTTAGTAGCGCATTAAATATATTTTTTTCATTGCAAAATATGAACCAACAATTCTTATTAGTGGTCCGCGTTAGAAAGTTATATATTATACTATCCGCGGTGCGTTTTTGGCTGAGAAACACTGCTATAGACTATTATTAACTAAACAGCAAAAACTTATACTACAAATATTGTTAAGAATAAGAAGACAAATCTTTTATCTAAATGCATTTTTTGATTGGATAAATATTTGGAGAGTTATGGCGGGAAAACAAAAAATAAAAAAATTGAAATATCCCTCTTATTATTGACTTAACAGCAAAAACAAACAATACCAAAATTGTTAAAAATAAGAAGACAAATCTTTTACCTAAATGCATTTTTTTGACTGGATAAATATCTGGAGAGTTATGGCGGGAAAACCAAAAACTAAACATTTGAAATATCTTTCTTATTATTGACTTAACAGCAAAAACTTACAACACCAAAATTGTTAAAAATAAAAAAACAAATCTTTTATCGAAATGATTTTTTTTGATTAGATAAATATTTAGCGACTTATGTTAATTTTCTTAAGTTGTCACTAGCAAACTTTTTAATTATTTAAGTGGGGTTTTCCTAAAAAAATGTTTTTGTCAATAACTTAGTGCCCTATTATTTCAGTGCTTTCACCATCATAATCTAAAAACTACTATTTTTATTCTATTATGTATAAAATTTTATTTCAAGAAATGAATTTTGTGCGAAATGTTACTTCTGCGCAAGCGCAAATAACATGTGCTTGCGAAGTTATGCAGGTGCGGCGTACTGTACAATTCTTTTATAACCTAGGGCCGGTTTCTGAAAGCTTAGTTAACTATAACCAAATGGTTAGAAAATGGTTGCTATGGTTACTTATGGGATTGTTATATTGTAACCGAGTTTAACCAAAAGATTAACCTAGGCTAAGCTTTTAGAAACCGGCCCCTACTGTTAAAAATCTGTTTAGTTTAATATGGAGTTAATTTTGAACAGCTTGTTCTTATTTGAGGGATTCAAATGCAACAAAAGTTAACAAATCAAATTTAAAAGAGTTAAAATGTTACCAATCTTGTGGCTTACCTGTTCGCCAGATCCCAACATAATTTGAACTGGAATTGCGTAGATTTTGGATTTCATATCGAACATTGCTCCATCCAATTCAATGAGTAGAACTCTGAAATTGGTGCCTCCCAAATCTAACGCCAAGAATTTTCCCTTTTCTAAAAACAAACAAAAAAATTAAAATTAAATTTAGATTAAATTAACCTCTTCTTGCACGAATATTTTTTTCAAAATTTTAAAAATATTAAAAAAATCTTAATACACTAGTTTTTATTAAAGAAAATATAAAAAATACAAAAAATTTAAATTTAACTTATTTTTGACCAATATTTGATGTAAAAACCAAACGTACACATATATAGCCATAGAGCGAATATCAATACGAATATCTTCTATGTATGGAAATTTTCCATGCATTCTGGGCACAAAGGCTCTTTGCACTTCTTACATGCATATCTTTTTTTGAACAATTTTTTTCATGGCACCGTGGTGGTTTTTTATATACTTTTTTCTCTGGATAGTGTCCAATTCCTGCAGGCGCCACTTACTCGTGTTTCTCCTTTCCCCTATGCATTGAAACACCCCTGCAGCACCCTCAAGCGTAAGATATATGAACTAATATGCAAAATGGTATCATATGTGGCCATCGAGCAATAAATATATTAGTTAATTTTTAAATAGATCTTGGTTTTTAAAATGTACACATATGTGCCAAAATGCAAGAAGAGGTTAAAGATCTGGGAGAGAATAAATAGGATATCATAATGAATATGGCATATCAGGATAAAAGAAGGACTAAAGAAATTAATCGTAATAAAAAAGTGGTAAAAAGTGGAATTTTGTAAATGTTTATATTATAAGAAAACAAATTCGGCACGTGTTGAAATTTGTCACGTTTAAACGTGGACTTATAAACAATGTTACTATTTACATACCCTAGACATTTGGCTTTAGTCCAAGGAAGTCCAAAAATAAACACTGATATCTGAATGAAAAATATTATTTGGCTGCCAATAAATTAAACGTAAAACATTTACGTATGTGAAATACTTTTGAAAATATACTTGAAAATTTTACGTAATAAATACTTATTCGACTTTAAAGGCTATAAATTGTAGAAAAAACTGTTAAGATTAAATTAGGCAAAGTTAAAATTTGAAACGTAAATGTTGAAAGTATTTTCAAGTGTTACAATTTTATGAACATGTTCCAAAAGTCATAAATCATAGCAATATGCGCATTTTGAAACAAAATCAGAGACGAAAAGTATAAAAGCATACAATATTTAAAAAAATTTCTATACACTGCCAAAAGTCCCCTTAAGGGGAGGTGCAACAAGTTCTTACAAGTTTCTTATAAAGTGACAATCTAAAATAAACTTAGTAACAATCTATATATACTCGGCGAGAATTTAGATGACCGATGATGGTTAAAGAAACGTGTGGTTAAACGGTTAAACCTTATACCAAATATAACAAACGAAGATAAAACTATGGACGTACGTTGATACGAGTAGTTCAAATACGTTATTGATAATTTTAATAGAATTATGTGAAATATATACAGGGTGTTTGTTTGAAACGGGGCACCCCCAAAATCTCCTTTATTTGTAAAGATACAAAAAATCTTCAGAACAAAAGTTAAACTAGACAAAAAGGCCCATCTAAAGGTTACTATAAGAATTCTGAGACACTTCCGGTTTCACCGAAAATGATGTCAACTTTTGATCTAGCATAGGGAATCGATAATTTTATATTTTTTTCCTAAAAGTACATTAAATTAGCTTTACAATGACACCAAAAATCATATTTTTATGTTAACCATTTCAAAATAACGACCATTTATTTACAAAATAATAATCAACATAAGTTTTACAAAGTTGAACGTAGCAAGCTTTGAAAACAATAAAAAAGAAACAAAATATGTTTCAATGCGAGCCGTTTGAAACATATTGTTGGGCCAGATTAGGTCCGCGGGCCGTAGTCTGGACACCATTGCAAAATATGGATCAAAAAGTGTCCCCCCAAATATTTTACCCACCAGCCGCTACTGGGCGTTATACGTCCCGTTAAACAAACAAATCTGTCTATAATGCATTTTTGATAATCTGTTTTTTTGAACTGCCCACTTGACATCTATTATTATTTTTAAAGGCACTTGAGGGGGGGATATAAATTCTTTATCGGCTAGTCGCACATATATTGTTGATAATATTCGAGTACTTTATATCACTATTGATAACAGCAATCACTATCGTAAAAGCAATTATATTAATATTTACAACAAAATTTCTTGGAAATTTAAGGGTTATTTAGCAAACAAAATATTAAATTAAAACGCAAAAAATTGCAATAATAGTTATTATTTCTACAATCGTTAGTAAACAGATCTACTTATCTAACTTATTTCAATTAGATAATTGAGTTCATTTTCACACTAGTGTGGAAATTAAGTTTTTTTTAATAAATTGTTCATCGAAATACGAGTAACAATATTTAACAATGTAGTAACAATATTTATTTAAAAACTAAGTTCTTATTAATAATAACCCATTTTCCTTACGTGTTGCATACTTTTCGCGCGTTTTATCGTTAGTAGTTTTGATTTAAATTTCTTTGCCAGTCACCCCAAGTCAATGAATGTGTTAAGGGGGTCCTGAATTTATTGAAAAAATAAGAATCTATTAAATAACGTTTACATACAACGTTTATTAAACATTTCAATACAACATTTGAAAGTAGGCTAGCGAGAAGCTTGTTTTAATTTTTACTTTATATTTATAAAATGTATTTTTAAGTACATGGAAGCAAGAGAAACTAAAGATCTACTTAAAATCACGCCGGGATCGACCGGTAGATCGCGATCAACTGGTTGGGCAGCCCTGGACTATGCTTTACTGCCGATTTCATAATAATATTATTTTACTCTCATGCGATAATTTTAGTACTCGAGGTGCAACATTTTGTCTAAAATCATTAAACCAAACATTTTTTTAATTTCTTACCTTTTCCATTTGGAAGGTCCTGGACATAGGTGACAAAACATTTAACAATAGCATCTTCATGTGTTTCTTTTCCAAGTCCTTTGTTGAGGTCATTAAGAAGACGGTTCATGATCTCGCGGATTTGTGGTTCGCTGAGGACCAGCTCCGCACATTTGTCCCGTATCTGTAACAAATAAAAACAAATTAAAAATACGCCTTAAAAGTATACAACCCTCTTGCCATTCACGTAAGAAGAGATTAAAACATTCAGGGGTAAATAACTACATAAAACAGTCAGACATTTAGTAAATATTTATTAAAAATAAGTTAATTAAACAATGATAAGTACTGGAACAAAAACATCTTATTTTATTTTGCAATTAAAGAAAAACAGTTTTTCTTTAACTATAAAATTTTGTAATAGTATAGTAAAAGGAAACTGGGAATAAAACCAGCATAAGAAGTGATAGAAGAATGCCGATGAAGATGGTAAGATCATATCAAAAGAATAGATGAAGATAGATATACGAAGCCAAGTTATATAAAACAAGACGCCGAGGAAGAAATAAGAAAGAATTGTAGTGGCGAAATTAGAAACGCAGTAGAGAGAAAAGAATTCCCCTAGAATGATGCAAGAAGTAAGACATATGACAGGAATACATGGAAAAAATTGATGTGAAGTGTGAATTTTCACACATTTCAGGGTTTCGAAGGTATTTAGTAAGTGAATGATTATTTGGGATGCCAAACCAAATTTTAGGTTAATTTTTTTTTTTGTTTATGTTAATTCGAATGCCTAATACCATTATTTAGGTTTCTAAATATGTGCAGTATTTTTTTATATACTAAGGTTCATTAAGATTATGAAAATTGCGCCTATGGCTTCCATTGGTTGTTTTAAGTCATATGCTCCGCCACTCTGATTTCGTGTATTCAATTTCAACATTTTTTTTTTATAGTAAAAAAACATTCAAGAATAGTTCTAAGAAATTTTATTTAGCTATCTATCTTATCGTTTTGTGGTTCCAATATTTCCTTACTCACATCTCCAAATTACCGTGAAATATTATTTTGACAACATATTCATTCAATTTTTTACAACTTTTCAGTTGAGTGCGTATACCTCTATAAACGGTAAAAAAGTATCAAAGGTCACCTTGAATCGGACAAATCGGTCATAGATCATGTGGATTTTTATAAAACAGTGTAATTATGCATTACACAATATGATTGTATGACAATCGCGAAAAACCGGATGTGATATCTTATCTTTTTAAAGTTTAAATCTAACATGGAATATTTGAACAATTCAGTGCAGTCCTCATGACGTAAAACATATTACAATACAATTAAAAACGACCAAAAATGACGTAGACTGTAGTAGAAAACAAATTTCGAAAACATTTGGTTAAAATACATTTTTAGGGTTTTACAAAAAACCCTTATACCGCCATTTTGTCGTCTGTCTGTCCGGTAAAAATTGTAACTAATCGGCTAAACCTAGAGAGTTCAAATTTGGCATTCTTATACAACTCTTTGACCCGCACATAAGAAAAATACTAAAACATATCCCCCTAAAAATATAAACAAATATCTGACACTGTGACAGGTAAAAAATGTACTAATATAATAAAAATATGGGTAATCTTGCACAATAATAAGCTTCCACCTTTGTGCTGTTTGTATTTAACAGCAAATAGCCGCATATGCTGTGCAGGACAAAAAACCATCTCAGTTGATTTGGGAAATTATGGGACAGCTAAAATCTTGAAATATCTCACTTATTATTTATAGCAAAATAACAAATTACATAAAATTAATAAATTGTCGTTTTCTGTTCAATAAATTTTTTGTTAACTGAATATTTGGGATGTTATGGCGGATGCCACCGAAATACAGTAAAACCTGGCTAAAATGTCCACTGAAGGAAGAAGCTTAAAGTGGTCACCTTATGTAAATAATAATAATAATTTATTTATTATTAAAGTATACACATATGTAAAAATATATGGAGACCATGTTATTTATTATGTATTTAGGGACCATCAAAAAGAGGTCAACTGAAGCAGGTGATTAGTTTAAACAGGTGGTTACATTAGCAGGTTTTACTATATCTCTAAAAAAGTATTCTACACTATCCGAAAATTATAATTTAAAGAATTATTTTTTCCAATGCTGCCTCCTTAGAAACTTGCGAGTTGATTTTGTAAATATTTATAAAACAACTAATGAAAAAGCTTTATTTCTATTATTATTTATTTGAAAAATGTTATGAAACAAAATTTATAAAATTACAGCAAATTTCGAAAGTATTAGCTCTGCTAATAACAGAATTAGCAATGATGTTGAGTTAATTTTGAATAGGGTAGATCTCGTTTAAAGAGAAAATGCTCTTTTTTAAACAGTTTTTGACATTAAAGACTAAAAACCTCCACTAAAAAAATATTAGATATACAGGGTGTAACAGCGAAACCGACCACCACCAATATTAGCTTTATTATTACAGTTACAAAAAAAATACTATAGAACAAAGTTATAGGAGACCAAGTTAAACCAGTGGTTTTCAAGAGTACAAATATATTTTTTCAAATGGGATTATACATATTATTTATACCTGTTCAATAGCGTTTTCTGAATTCAACCATGTATTAGATAATATCTTTGCATAATAAAAATATTGAAAAAACTGCAATTGAAATTTAAACATTTTTTTATTTTTAATATTTATTAAATTAAATATAGAGAGTTCAAAAAAATACATCGCGGAATAAATATAAACAAATGTGTATTTAATGAAAAATACATATTTTTTTAAATATTTTGGGTGGGGTACAAGACACCTCTTAATGCGTGAATAAACAAGCAAATTTTTATTTTTGTAAAATTTTTTTGTGTGATTTTTGTCATAAATATGTCAAAAAAAATTGTCCCACATCCTATTTCCCAGAGGGGTTGATCTAAAACTTTGAAAAAAAATCTGAATAATGAATAATGGAAACCAAAATAGTTCAATAGGAATTTTTGTATAGCCTGTTTTCAGGGTTGAAGCGGACTAGATTTTGAATTCTAGTAATTGTTAACGTTTAATTGAAACTTTTAATCGTTTTAAGCAAACGCCAACTTCGAACATTAAAAAAATAGCTCATGTCAACTTAAAACTTCATTTGGTTCCGCTTAAAGGTTTGGAATACCCTATATCTGAACACTTTAAGAACAACTTGTATAAAACCACACACACACAAAAGTATATTCAATAAAAAAAAAAAAAAAAATGGTCTCGCAGTATATTATTGCCGGGGTTTGGGATGGAATGATGTGAATACACAATTTACCCCTAGAACTCTTTAAGTACGAATAATTTGTCAACACTTTAATAAAATTATTTCACTAATTTTCATAACAAACCTAACGTAACATTTTAATTTTATAACTCACCTCTTCATGAACTTCAACATCGATAAATTTTTGCATCTGTCCCATTACACACACTTTATAACACTGATAACTTCAACACGCGGTCTGAAACTACACTGAGGCGGTGTGTGGCATCGAACGTCATATATGTACGGGAAATAGCGCACTTCGACTCCGTCATTCGGCTAATCTTGGAGTACCCTCATGACTAAGGGAATTCTCAGGATTCAAGGTTTAATTTTATTTTAATATTTATAATACCTGTTCGAATCGCATTAAAAACAAATTTAATGTAACTTATATTGACCCCCCCTATTTAATATTGCTTCCAAATGGGAACTGGGAACGTACTTTTTATACCCTACAGCTAAACTAGATACACTAGTAAAGCGATAGCGAACCTTTTTCCCATACGGGTCAAAATTGAATTTGAAATTTTATAGATTCAAATCGTGGGTCAAATATATAATGCGTAAATAAAAATCTGTCGCTTTAGGGTGTATTTGTGTGGAACCCCCTGCTAATCTCGTTAACTCTACCTGAGTGAGCAATGTGTTGACCTATATAATACAGATCTACAACAGGTAATAGTTGAATTCCATCTCGTTATCATAATATTCGTCAAAAATGTCTCAAAATATTTTTGTCCCCCACCCTTCTTCCCCGAAAGGTTGGTCTAAAAATCTGAAAAAATTCTCAATAATATATATATTGATGGGAACCGGAATAGTTCAATAGGAATTTTTGATCAGATTAGTTTTTCGAGAAATATTGATTTTATTGTCGCTGAAAAAAATATTATACTTTTTTATATAAATGTATTTATTATAGGACATACTTTTAAATTATTGTGTGGTATTAAAAGAAAGCTCCTAAAAGGTAGATTGAGTGACGAAAAGTAGTTTTTTATTTTAACATGATTTTTGCCAAAAATGTGCTAAAAAACTCTTGTCCCACACCCTAGAACAACGTTTCTCAACCGAAAACGTACCACGGACCAGTAAAATATTTAATTTTCTACCGCGAACCACAAAAAATAAATGTAATATTAAACAAATTTCTACATCTATAAAATGTCTCAGTTATAAAAAATCACTAAAAGATCATAAGAAATGAACAAAAAAATCTCAGAAATAATAATTTATAATCCTTTCGCGGACCACTAATATTTTGCTAAGGACCACCAGTAGTCAGCGGAACACAGAGGAATTAATATAAAAATATGATAATTTCGAGTAACGCACATTAATGGAAACCAGTATAATATAAAAGGAATATAAAAATTCAGCGTTAAAATTACTCTTCGCTTGCATCTGACGATAATAAATTAATAGAAATGACTACGGACAAATCTTTTGTCAATGTTTTTAACTTATCTGAATCATTTCAAAACATAGACAGTTTATTGGTTAAACCTACGAACTACGAAAAATATGCCCATACAGTACGCAAAAGCCCATTTGAAATAACCAATTTAACACATGTCCTATCAATCTCACATTTTGTTACGTTAAAAAAGTCACGTTAATTTTACACCAAAATTCTCTGAATTTGAATAAGATTTTTATAAGGAAAATTTTGCAATAAGCTGTACCTAATTCTAAGAAATTATTTTTAATCAAAACTCACAGGATGTGAGATTATTGATAAAAATTAAACAATTATTTATTGATAATATTAAACCTAACCTAACATATTCTAACCAAATCTAATGATGGTTTTAAATACATGTTTGCATCATAAAATTACACAAGTCATATATTATGAAACTGATCACATAAGTTAACGTAAATGTTATAAAAAATCTAGGAAATATATTAAAAGAAACGACCTCCAAATGCATATTTCTGCATGCAAAAATGTTTTCAAGGTTTAAGGTTAGGCCAAGCCTATCATTTTCGTCCTAAGTTTCCTAGAAATCATTCATATAATAACCTTCCAATAAAATATTGGCGTAAAAAAGGACATAAGAGGGCTGCAATTAGAATTTTTTAAACCTCTAAACAGGACATAATTAAGAAACTTCAATTAGTGTTTGTTGGGCATATTATAGGGATTTGCAGCTAAGCACCCTACCATCTGGTGAGCGTTTTATGAACTTGTGTACATCAGATAACATTTCGTTTTGTGTATTGGTTTTGTATGAAGTTTGTTTTTAAAGTTTTATTATAATCATTGAAAAATGTATAATACATATTGTTGTGTGCCTATGTGCAATTCATTGAAAAGAAGAAACCCGGAAATATCGTTTCATTTGTTTCCACTAATATCAGACACCGTACGGTTCGAAACAAAATTGGGAAAGCAAGAGGTTAGGAATCGACGCGATGTTTAGATAAACAATTTAAAAATTGGAAAAAAAGTGAGCCCTTATATGAAAGTTTGTATTGTAGTGTAAATAAATAATTTGAAATGTAGTATTTAAGTTGTTTACAAGTAATGTCACTTAAAAAAAATGTCCTCACAGTACGTGTGTATACTTACTTGATTATAAAATTTTAAAACAAAATCAGAAAATCGCATACAATTATTTATTATTTGTCGTTTTTTGATACACTTTTCGCTAATATTTACTAGTAAATGTCAAGTGGTATCTGTTTAAGAATGGTTTCAAAAATATCCGCGTGGCGCTACGACCTTAAAGTTTTTTCCCTATTGAGAAGTGACATTACCGTTGGCGGCGCTGTAATTCATGGCAAAATGGCTGAATTGTCTAGTATTCAGCTGTTAATATGCTAACAGGGAACTGGTTAATTATAGCACAGTACATTTTTATTTTATGATAATGTATCTTTGGACCTTCTAACAAAAAATCAACACCAGAACATATGTAATAATTTCAAACAGTACTACAGTCGCGTAGTACAATATTTCACCACCAGACTGCGTATCCGAGCGTGTCAGTTCTCAATAGGTAATGTCACTTCTCAATAACTTATCGGTAGTCACCTGCACACTGGCAAGGTCAAGTATGTATATTGACTGTAGGAACTTTCGACAGGACAGTATAAAAATAAGTGTCGAAAAGCTTATTGAATAGACCCCAAGGCGAACAAAATATTGTGCAATAATAAATACACATTTTGCGTCATATATTTAACATTATTTCTGGTTTAGAATTTTTTAAGAATCCTAAATAAATTAATAATATTCCCAACCAGAATCTAAATTTCATTAAAACAATGAAAAAATCCAGTATACCAAGTAAAAAAACCCAGACAAGGGGGTATTCATTTCCTGCGGCTATGCATACCAAAGTCGATAAACCAACTCCAGTATTATGACGTAGTGTCGCGCCTCTTGTATCGTCCAATCAGAAACTGGAGGCTTGGCACCTTACCTCTCACCGCCCTGACCTAAATGCCATTCAACTGTTTTAAACGAGGGGCAAAGAGGTGAACTTGCCGCGAATGCTTCAAGGAAAAGCAATTCTATTTGAAGTTTACATCATATATGAATTCCATAGAATAACTCATTTGAAAATATGATTCATTCTGTTTAAAATAGCCTAACTTTTATGGTTCCTATTGTAATTTTAGGAACCTATTGCGTCATATGTTGGCTAGACTGCGGAATTGGGAGAATGGAGGAAATGGAGAATACGTGGATAGGGGAGGCAAGAAGCGAAACGGCCTATTTTAGTACAATCAATAAGTTTGAAATGGTCACGTTTGAAACAATAAAGCTTCGTTCGAGCTTTTAAATTAGTTTACTTTAAACTATGACTTGTGCACTGTTGATTGTCACTAAAGGTCAGTCGTTTAATCCAGTGTTTCTCAATCTTGTTACTCTCGTGGCACATTTTCCAAAGAAGAAAAATTTCGCGGTACACCTACTTAGTCGTAGAAGAAGTCTAATTGGTCTTTATTAAAATAGTGTTGGCTCCTTAATACGGATCCCTGTATTCAGGATATGTTAATTTTTCAATTCGTCATAAAAAGATCATTCGTGTACTTTATTCTTATTAATGGTATTGTACGTATATTCGATGTTAAAATAAAAACGACGCCAGTTTTTTTTTAAGATCTCGCGGCACACCATTTGAGAAACACTGGTTTAATCAACGCAGTTGGTCATTTTGCATCATAACTTCAATGACAAACTTAGTGGCGAAAAAATAAACTAAATCGATTTTTTTGCATGTGAAAGACTAATATTGCTCTTCTCTCTTATATTTTACTAAAACATACCTTCAGAGCCGCAGTAAGGGGGGGGGGGGGGCTAGCGCACTAAGGAAAAAGGCTTTTTTTTTGCTCATCACTTGAATTTTGGGAGGTGAGGACCTTTTTTTTTGCTCATCACTTGGATTTTGGGAGGTGATGACCACCTTTTTTTTGCCAAGGGCACCAAAACACAGTTTTGCCCCTAGCGCAAGTTTTCCTTACTGCGGCTCTGCATACCTTTTGAAATCATATTTAGTTTGTGTTCGATAGTAATTTTGAAGATTTACAAATTTTAAAAGTGTTTATTTAATATAGGGACATTTGTATTAGTATCGCTAAATAAAACAATGTTTACATTTGACATTTTATAATACGTTCTGATGTGTTTTGATACTTGTGTTCACATATCTAACTTATAGTAATTTCTAAAAATCTCTTTTATTTAATTTGTTGTTTATTTAACAGTTTTGTGTTTAGTTATATATTTTCTTATAGATATCTTATAGATTTCCATTTGATATTGTGTGTAGTACATAGCTTTTTACGTTAAATTCAACGTATTTCTATTTTCTTTTCTTTGATCATATTTTTGGATCACATCAGTCCTTTTTAGGACTATTTAGCCTATTAGAATAGTTTATTTGTTTCTATTCTGTTCTTATTCTTATATTTTTATTTCATTTCGATACAAGTGACAGCGTACGAATATTACATTTATTAAATGCTATGTAGACGTACTAAATATGACGTGACAAAAACATGTGACGTTTCCAGTGACGCAACTGCACTGATCCGCCGACTATCCAACTTTTCAAACTAAATTCAGTCAGACTTTTGTTTGACGTACCAGTACTTTGTCAGGCATACCAACTTTCCGTTTATTTTTATGCTATACTGTTTTACATTTGTATTCGTTATGTTCGTTAGATGTTTATTAAAATAGTAGTTTTAAATTATGATTTAAAAATACATTTATTTAATATCAAAAATAACTTTTATGTTTAAAAGTTGTTATATAAAAATAATTTGTTTATTTACTTAGATTTTCGTAAACAAAATGTCAAAACAATTACCATAATTTATCTATAAATAGAAATTAAATAAAATCAGAAAATTTCTGTTTGGCATTGAATACAGGAAAATTTTGTATGGTCACAACAAATACAGCAAAAATACAAAAGTACGTACTTTAGGATGTTTTAGTCAAGTCTTGTTTATAATAAATCCATAGCTCAAGTGCATGGCATAAGAATAATGAATCAATGAAGTATATTGTTTGTTTATTATAAACAGATGTTCGAGTATAAACAAAACAGTGACACATAAAACCGGCGCGAAGGTCGTTGGCGCCCCTAGGCAAGACTTAATACAGCGCCCCTAGGCAAGTCATAATTTTGCGCCCTCTAAATATAATTCCATGGAGGTAGAAGAAAAATATTAAAATAGTATATTTACTTGCTACAGATAAATACATAAATATCCTAATCTCATGGCTTTCCGGCGCCCTAGGAGGTCGTCAAGACGCGCCTAATGGTAAAACCGGCCCTGGTGACACTCCATTGATTCGTCTTTATACATATGCGATGGGTTTACGATATAGAACTATTATAAACGAGGTTAAAGACGTAATTTATATAAAAATAACAAATTTACGTCTTACAAAATAAAATAATCATTTTATACTTTTAGATTTTAAAATCGTAAGGTCATTAAAACCTTTTAAAAGTGTATCATAAAGTCTACTCCTAGAAGTTACACAACAATCGCCGGTTACCATAGTGTAATGGTCAATATAGTAACGCATTAACTGGTCCCATCTCCAAAACGAAACTTCTGTCTAAAAATACCAAGATCAGGTTATACCAAGTTATAGTAGGCCCCTGTACTTATGTATGGCTCCGAAACATGGACCTTAACAAACTTCACAAAATGAAATAAATTTTTTTGTTTATGTTCACAGAATGCTCCACTCTCGGGCTGTTCACAAGAAGATTGCAATACTTCGAGACAGGTAGATTTCAAGTGAGCATTACCTTACGCGATGCATTACAGCTAATGTGGACCCAGCTATACACCTGAATGTACATAGATTGAAAATATGGTCATGAACACTGGAAATAGGAGGTCAGGCTCACCTCGGGCTGTCGCACTAATGATGATAAACAGGTACTAAATTTGTATTCTGATAATCTAATGAGTTTATGCCTAAAACTGCGTTCAGAGCTCTTTAAATTAGTTGACTGTTCACTGTGCATTGTATATAAGTTTAGTAGATAGTTTTAACGTTCAATGCAGCGTTTATATGTCTGTCTCATTAACACAACTCACTAACTATAAGTTTTGAAAACTATCGACAATCGACAACGTATAACATACGTATTAAATTTATAGATCTGAATGGTTGCTCGCGTTACCATATGACAAACTTGCTTATAGTCGACTAATTTAAGAGCTCTGAACCCAGTTTTATGCATAAAACGTTTGTGCATATACACTCCCGTCCATAAGTTTAATCGCACCTAGCCTAATAGTATTTTTTAAAAGAAAAATAGTCAAAATATCTTTGACTTAGGGTTCCAATAAAATAAATAGATGATTTTAGGTCTGTTTAATAAAAATGAATTCAAAACATTACAATTATCTTAAAAATTACACATAAAATTAAGCAATAGTATTCAAATTAGATTTTCGTCAAAATGACCACCGCTTTTATAATCGCCTGACAAATACGCGATATGCGATCAATTAATTTGTTTAAATATTGGCCATTAATGTTGTTCCAAATATTTTTGAGTGATGTTGAAAAGTTTTTTACCCCTTGGAGGTTTTTTCGCACATCCCTGTCTAAATGATTCCATAGTAATTCTATAGGATTACAGTCCGGACTTTGTGGTGGCCAAGTCATTAACTTTAAGAGTCCTTCCTCAGATTCTATATTTAGATACTCTTTAACCACTTTGGCAGTGCGTTTGGGATTATTATCTTGCTTGAACACGAACCCTTCACCAATTAGTTCTGCTCCGAAATTCAAAACATTCTCTTCTAAAATCCGCATATACACCTCTTTCGTTAATTTTGACGATTCTTCCAACTAACCACCAACAAAACAATCCCAAACCATTATATTACCACCTCCATGTTTTACAATTTGGGTAATACACTGTTCCAGCATACTTTCCCCTGGCCGACGACAAACAAATGATCGGCGTTTATTGCCAAAAAGTTCGAAGTTTGTTTCGTCCGACCAAAGCACTTTGCTCAATTCTCTACCGTCCAATTTTTATGCTCTTTGGTCCAGGATAACCTTTTTTGTTTATGGACGGTCGTAAGACGTGGTTTTTTAACCGCAAAACGACCTCTGAGGCCTACAAGTAGACGTATTTTTATTGTGGTAGTGCTTACTTTTGTAAGGTGCGATTAAACATAAGGACGGTAGTGTATGTTTTCATTTTAAAATTTTCAATATCACGTTTTATCAATAAACATCATCTAAGTATTGTTTAGTCTATAGTAGAAGACAAACACTACCATTCAATAGACTTATTATCAATTTCTTATCGTTACGTGAAACCCAGAGGCCCCGAAGACCTTGTAAACTTCATGCAAAATAATTTAACAATATAATCTAAAAAAATGCGGTTAATGACGTAACAGTGACGTAACATTGGGAATACCTTTTTTCCTATTGGACTTTGGACATAATTTCGGTGAAGATTAAAAAAAAATAATTATTTGCATATTGTACAAAGGTTGAATTGATTTCTGACTAAAAATAAATCCGTTAATAAATTATGTTTTATAAGTTTTCAACTGGATTCCACAACTAGGTGTTTCAATTTACATATTTGTGCTTTTGTGATTAAAATAGATTTTGAATTAATTATACTTCAAATGTCAATGCATCGTGAAAGAAATACATACTTACATTTTTTTTCTCATTCATTAAACTTGTTTAAAAATCGTATATTCACCATTATTAGCATTAACAGTCCTATTTTTGTGTCCTGAGGGACACCCAGATTATAAAACTACTGAAATAACAAAATGGCTAAACGAAAATTAAAAGTATTTTGACTGGTAAAGTTTCACTTATAACCTAAATTAAAAATTTTATTTGAAGTGTGAGATTTCACACATTCCCATAGTTAGCTCAGGTTGTAAATATTCGTTGATAAAAATCTTTTTTTTAATCAACAAATCATTAAAATGTAATCAACAATAAAATCGCGAATATTAAACTTTGCTCTTATATTGAACGTTGTATTTCAAACTATCATTAGCTAAATAATAACGACAATAATTTTCATAATTCGCGGAATCATTTTGTATACATAACAAATTATGAAACAGGAAATATATATTTTTTTTTTTAAAGTAAACTATCATAACAAAATGTTGACAATTTTACCAAAACTTATATTTTACACAGATTACAATTTTGTTTATACCACATTTAAAATATTTTTGTTAAATAATTATAGATAAAATGTTTTTATTAGTTTTTAAATTTTTTAAAACAAAAAAATCAGGTGCTTATCAATTAGTGGAAATGAATTTACGTAATTTTAAAAATATTTTAAAACAAAATAAATGATAAAAAGTCTATGTTCTAGGACTGCCATATAAGACGCCACAAATAGCAACAATTATTGGTGTACAAGACAGTGGCGTAGCGATGGGGTGGGGGCAGGGGGACAAATTACCTGGACGCCGGCATTCAGGGGGCGCCAGAATATCAAAGTGAGGTGATTTTCAATTAAGGGCGCTAATTTACCTGGTGACCCCTGGCCCAGGAATATCACGCTACGCCACTGGTACAAGAACAAGATAACGGGAAAGATACACTTACAGTGGCTGGCCAAATTATTAGGGACAGTGCAGATTTTCTGTAATTTTCAAATGAATTTAATGAGGAAATAAGTGGCTTTGGGTCTCGTATTTATTTTTATTCATTAGAGTGCTTTATTTAGAATATAAAACGACATAATTGCTTATTCATAATCATTTATTTTTGTATAAAAAGTGTTGATTTAACAAATTAAGTAAAATCTTAATATTTTGTAATGCCACCCTTTGCTGCGATTGCGGCTTCCAGGCATTTGGGCATGCTTTCTATGCAGACTTTTGCGTTGTGTCGGAGATTGGGGTTGTGATGCCACTCTCTGATAAGGGTTTCTATAAATAGCCGCTTGGTGGTGATGATTTCTTTGGCGATCTCCCGCTTTTTAAAATAATAATGATACCAGCAACAAGAATATAGAAAAAAAATATTTAAAAACAATTTATTTTCTCACAAAATGCATTTAAGCTTGAAAATTACAGGGGGGGTGTGCTGTCCCTAATAATTTGGCCACCTACTGTAACTCTAACTCTACCAATGCTAAAGCAGAAAAACAACAGTTGGAATTTTTAATAAATAGAATGACATCACAAGTAATTGCCTATTATGTTTACATAGTACGTATGAAACGTACTTATTTGAAGTAAATTAAAATACAGTATAGGGCAGTCGGCGAATCAGTGCAGTTGCGTCACTGGAAACGTCATATGTTTTAGTGGCGTCATGTTTAGTACGTCTAAATAGCATCCATTTAACGAATGTAATATTCGTAAGCTGTCACTTGTATTGTAATGAAATGAAAATATAAGACTAAGAACAGAATAGAAACAAATAAACTATTCTAATAGGCTAAATAGTCCTAAAAAGGGCTGATGTGATCTAAAAATATGATCAAAGAAAAAAAAAATAGAAGTACGTTGAATTTAACCTAAAAAACTATGCAATACACACAATATCAAATGGAAATCTATAAGAAAATATATAACTAAACACAAAACTGCTAAATAAACAACAAACTAAATAAAAAAGGTTTTTAGAAATTACTAAAAGTTAGATATGTGAACACAATTATCAAAACACATCAGAGCGTATTATAAAATGTCAAATGTAAACATCGTTTTATTTAGCGATACCAATACAAATGTCCCTATATTAACTAAACACTTTTAAAATTTATAAATCTTCAAATTACTATCGAACACAAACTAAATATAATTTCAAAAGGTATTGTTTTAGTAAAATAAAAGAGCAATATTAGTCTATAATTCACAAGCAAAAAAAAATATTTTTTCGCCACTAAGTTTGTCTTTGAAGTTATAACGCAAAATGACCAGCTGCGTTGATTAAACGACTGGCTTAAAGCTTTATTTGCTACTAAATTCATTTTGAACAAACAATCTACCCATTCTCACTTCCTCATAATTTTCTAGTGAAATTTAAGATTAATCATTTGTTTAATTTGAATTTATGACCTTCAATTTGCCGATTGTTTATTAATACTTGACACAATTAAACTATTGCGTAGATGTTTCCATTAATATATTATTAAATAATTATTAATTTTGTATGACTTTATATTTCACAACACAATACACGCAAAAGTTACAGAAAATTATACAATAATCACTGGTAG
The DNA here is from genome assembly GCA_963971575.1 of Liopterus haemorrhoidalis. NCBI lineage: Eukaryota > Metazoa > Arthropoda > Insecta > Coleoptera > Dytiscidae > Liopterus > Liopterus haemorrhoidalis. The sequence goes on along the minus strand of OZ020622.1, from coordinate 5,818,566 downwards.
AGTCTGTAAACAGCCGCATTTGATTGTTTTCTATTTTATTTACTTAAAAAACTTTACTAAATCACTAAAAATATCCATAAATGCCGTCTGTATTTTGTCCGAAATCCCCAGACCAGTTTCCCAGTCTTCATATGCCCTAGTTTTATTATCGAGTCTATGAAGAGCTTCACTAGGTGCCCGTTTGTGGTTAGAGGACGCTCCGTCCTTGAACTTTACGCGGGAGATCGATTATATTTCTTGTTTTGACAGAACAATGTTCCGCAACCAGCTTAATATAAATGTAACCACTTAGCATCATAGAAGTTATCGATTATTGCTAAATCAATATACAAGCATATTTTATAATTCAAATAACGCGCCAATTTTTGGAGATAAGAAAAAGAAAAATATCAGCTGATTGCATGTTTTAAGCGCGTAATTTAAACTTTATCGAAAAATCGAAGTGGTTTCTTTATAATTTACGTACGAAATGAGGTTATGTTGAGTTAGGCGTTCGATAATGCAAAGTAGGACATAAATTAACAATTCTAAAGAGTTTTAAAAGAATATTAAAAAGGTGAGAGGTTCTTAAATTAAACACTTTATAATTATTATATTAGTATTGTTAATATCGACGGAAGTATATTAAAAAATCAGCTGTGGCCACCACAAGACCGACACCACAAAGTACTCGTTTTATGCTGTTTTATCAAAAAATTTCTCAAATAAAAGTTGTTAGTTATTGCTTTTATAGCAACTTTTGTTAAATAAATTTTTTCGAAATATTTTTCTGTTGCTAAATATTCGCAAAAATCTTAAAACCGACACGAGTAAACTCCCATTTCTAGTTAACCGATTTTTACCAAAAGTTAATCAACTCGTGCCATTGATGTCAAGAGCTTAAATATGAAGTTTCATAAAAATCCTTTTAGCCGAATTTGCTCTGCACGTGTACACGGACCGACAAACAGACCAACGGGCGGACGGACCGACATACAGACAGACAGACAGACCATGTTAAAAATAGTCAAAACGTTATGTTTGGGATCTCATTTCGTGAAGATCCATCGAAATCTCGAAATGTCAAAATCGGTATGATCACAATACCTCCCTTATATATGTTGGCGGTCGGTAAAAATTAATATGAAAAAAAAAACTATTCTGTGTTTAATGCAGTTTTTAATAAGATATATATTTGGGGAGCCATCCAGAGACCTACCTATAAATGAAGTATATTATTATTTACTTAATATTAAAAATATATACAAAAGAGTGATGTATAAAAAAGAAACGATTATTTTCTATTTTATTTGAATCTGAAATATCTCACTTATTATTTATGTTACAGCAAAAATGTACTATAAATCGTACGGGTACGGGTACTCCAGCTAGTAAGTACATAAAATTTATAATTCCATGGTTTTCCGACGCCCTCTTCCCGTGGCGCCCCTAGGCGTTTGCCTAGCTAGCCTAATGGTAAAACCGGCCTTGAAAATTAATTTTAAAAGTATTTTATAGACAGAAATAATAGTTTAAAGCGTTCACTGGTCCAGAACAAAGTTTGTTCTTAATTTTTGGGACTGTTTCCGCAAAATTCTGCCAAAAAAGTAATAAAACTAATCATAAATTCTATAAGAATTAGTTTCTAACTGTCTTCGTGAAGAGAGTGTTTTCTTTTTACAAAATGGTACACTTTTCATGGCTTTCCGGCGCCCACATCCTCGTGTCGCCCCTAGGCAGTCGCCTAGCTAGCCTAATGGGTAAAACCGGCCTTGAAAATTAATTTTTGAAGTATATTATCGACAGAAATAATAGTTTAAAGCACTCAGAGTTCCAGAAAAAGATTTGTTCTTAATTTTTGGCACTGCATCCTCAAAGTGTCAAGAAAGTAATAAAACTAATCATAAATTGTATAAGAATTAATGTTTAACTGCCTTCGTTAAGACAGTGTCCTCTTTTTTTGATAAAATGGTATACTTTTCCGATAATTTGCGTGTATTATTTGATAAATAGAATACTCACAACTTCTCTGGCGTCTTTCATTGTCACTTCTTGTCGATGGCGATGACAGCGGAAGAACAACACACACTTTAGTCGCTTGTGACGGTCGTTCTGACGGTATCGGGCAAGGTGACCCGGTCGTGTTTCAACCCCGCTTGCGCAGGGGGCTTGTGATGGCTACCCTCGGTCGATAGGCTAGTTTTAGTGACGTCAGAGACACACCACCAACGCCTACGCACAGACTACCCTACTATGGATTTTATAAACACGATATTGCGCACACTTTCACTACGGAAATGTTTTCAAACGAATTGTTTAGATTTTGTGATGCTTATTAGTTTATAAACTAGACAATTGACTTCTTAAGTAGGGTGTAATAGTCGGAAATTATTTAAAATGGGCGGTTAAGATTATAGGACAAGAGGAATGAGCTAGATCCAATTATAACGAAATTCATGGGACCATAAATAATATTTCGGTATCCAGTTAACTCTCCTTAAGTCGAATTGTCATTAGCAAAAAAGTTCAATTTAAAACGAATTCGAGTTGGAGCTCAGTAAGTTAGTTAGTTAGTTAAAATTTTTGGCGCACAGCAACAAAGGCTATTTGCGCCTAACGCAGCCCATTTAAATGACTAAACTACATATTAAAAACAATCAATAAATAGATAAAACCAATAAAATAACGCATACTCAATAAAAGAAATCTTGCACAGACAAACACAAATAAATAAGGTCTGTTCGAAAATTTGAACAGACTCAGGGTGATGGTAAGAGGCTGTAAAGAGGCCAATTACCATCGAATATCACAGTTTAAAACAGAACACGTTAAAATAAGGTGCAAGATTTCACACATAAAACAGTAAGTTCGATTCTCTCAGGAAGAATATCAGCCTGTCCATGAGTACTTTGTTGTCACCTAAGGCAAGTGACAGGTCATAGCACAGGCCTAACCTCTCCCAGACATCCTCGAACTGTACGCATTCAGTTAAAAGGTGTAACACAGACAAATCTGTGTTACACCTTTTAAGATATCTAGAATGATACAAAAAAAAAGGACATGGCTGTCTCCACAGTTTATATGGAACATAAAAATGTTGTCTGTAATCGTCTCTTACGATGAATTTTGCCTTATTAATGTACGGAACCTTATAGGAATTTCCTCCTTTTGCTAACATGGTTGCTTCTAGACAAGTTTGCATGTTAGAAAAACATTATCAAGGGTTTTTATGTTTAATGCATTAAATGCATTTTGTACGCATTATGCAAGCGTAATTTTTCCTCAGTTTTTAAGCTCTTTCTAACTTAAAAAAAGTGATTATGATGAATAGTTTGAGTTATAAAAAAAAGAAACTATTTTTTTTTTCGATCTCACCCTCCAAAACTACACCTTTAAATTAAAATTTTGATATGAAATATAGCCTATAAACTGCGCCGAATGCACCTTAAGATATGTAGAAAATCAGTCCAGTCATTTTGGCATAATGCTCTTATAAACAGACCGACAGACTTTCACATACCTTATTATACCCAGATAGCACCGAATCTTTATCAGTTCATCCAGAGCTTCCAAAAGCATTTCATCAAGTGGCTAACTCCTTTTATATCATCTTCACTCTCCAAAATTAAGATTGTAATTATTTCGGGCCGAAAAATGATCATTGTACATAAATTTTTATTTCGTTAAAACGAGATTCATTAAATATAATTTATGTACGGTTTAACAAAAAAATATTCGTTATTTCGGTATTCGTTTTTGACCTGTATTCACCTAATTCGGTTCTGCCTTTTTTTAACTCCCCCCCCCCCCTGTGCCCCTTGTTTCTAAGTGATAAGGTGTACCAGTGGTCCTTGACAAGTTTTCGCCTTCCACTCCTCATTTTTAAGGAAGTGAAAGGAAAATTTAAACTTCTTAGATTAAGTTGCATATTCGAATTTTTGAAATTTGCGAATGTTATTGCCCTCTGGTAGTTCTTGACATTCAAAAGCAAGGAAATAAAAATTATTTAATCGCAATTTAGTTTGATTCAATTTAGGTAGAGGGAAATAATACCACTTCCTGGGGATAACCGAAAATAATTAGTATATATATCCTTAATTCTATACGTAATATGCACTATAAATAACCAGCGGCATTATTATTTAATATTTATTTAATTGTCCAAGCCAGGGGGCACCGCAAAGAGTGAAACCGTTATCTTCTACTATTTTTTATGGTTTTGTATCCCATAGACAGAATTTTCCTCTAAATTATACTAATTTACTAATTAACATACTAATTTATTAATCATAAAGTTATGCATGCCAACGGAGTGGCCGAGCGCATTAAATCGTGCAGTGGGACTGGTGAAAAATAGTCTGTATTTGCGGTCGGTAGTTCGATTCTCCGTTAGTGATATTATTCGGGCGAGAATAATATGTTTACATTACTATTATTTCAGAATCATTCACCCCTCATCTAGGTGTAGGAGCTCGCTCCCTGGCATCGGCGATTAGCCTCGTTGCAGTAAAATAAATAAATAATAATAAATTTTATGCAATATTCTCTTTGCAAGTCGAACTTAAGACTTAATTTATCAGCAATTTTTCGGACCGTCACGAATATCCATAGTGGATACGATCTCAGTGCCAGCTATAGCTATCCAGTTCTACAGTCAGTCAGATAAAAATTGTTAAGTACGGAATTGCAAAAAAATTGAAAACTGTGTGATAATACAGTGAATTTCTTTGCCATGCAACATTGAAATTGCATGGTTTCCCTAGTAACGACATATTATTTTGACAGCAATGTTAAATCGCCTATGTTGCAAATTAAAGGATTCCACACACCAAAGCGGCCGCAGTGGCGGCCACGGTGGCGATAATGCAGCGGCCTAACGCAACCTATACAATACAATGAGACCACGCACATACAAGCGTTCCGCTATCTGAGAACGCCACCGACTGCAGCGTTCAGTCTAGCGATCACCAAACACTGGCGGCCAAACTCGACAAGTTGCGTTAGGCCGCGCGATATTCATTGTTTATATACCACAGAGTGAATATATTTAATAAAATAATGTCGAAAATAGATAATTTAACAGAAAAAATCATAGATCAGTAAAGGATCATTTAATTTTGTATGACTTAGCACATCCTGATTACAAGAATATTAGGAAAATAAATAAAGTGTGGGACGAAATAGGAAAAGTTTTGGAAATTGATAGTAAAGTCTGTTCCAAACGATTAGGCGGAACTAGATTTTGCAATCTAGTTACTTTCATCGTTTAAATAATGCTTTTCAGCCGTTTTGTTTAAGCTTTGTAAATCATACTTGCAACAAACATTTTTTGGTTAAGGTTAATATCATTTTAAAATGTCATTTTCTTTATATTTTGATTTTTTGTGTCATTCTTAATACAAATATCCCATTTATTTATTTTTTGTCATTAAAATATGTAAGAAAATTAATTTAAGTTTGACATATGTCATTCGTTTCCATGGTTTCATTGTTGGAATTTTAAATTTTAACATTCCAAAAGGGAAAATGAAATAACCCAAGCAAGGTCCAATATTATCATACAACTATATACCGTGATTCACTAACTGATCGCTACCGCTACCGCCACTCCCACCGCGTTAGTGTGAGGAGACCTGATCGCTACCGTGGCCGCCACCGCGGCCGCTTTGGTGTGTGGAATCCTTAAAAGAAACGCAATTTTATATTGCTGTCAGATTTCAATTACCATAGTAACTGAATAGTATCTAAATAATACCTATATTGCAGGATAAAAGAAATTCACTGTATCAAAAATGTTAGTGGTACTATTCCGGTTCACATTAATGTGCATTATACAGATTTTTGCATTCACCCCCCCCTTGGGACATAAAGTGTGGGAAAGAGTATTTACAACAAGTTTTTAGATAAAATCGTGTGAAAATAAAGAGAAAAAAATACATCCATCCCTTAATCTACGTCTTAAGAGTAAGGAAGCTCTTTTTTTGATACCACACAATTCGTTCAAAAAAAGAAAAAAAATTAAATTTATTTTCTTTCTTCTATATTAAAATATTTTTATTTTCAGGTTATATTTACCTTATTTTTATATTTAAACTGAGAATCAAAATTTTAAAGTTTTAAATATTTACTTGTAATATATCGAAATAGAAATCTAGGTTTTTCTCGGATTCTCAAAAAAAACAACAATTTACGAAATAAAATTAATTAGCCCATTTGGAAGATAAGTTTTGATAGGGAAAGAGTTAAATTATTGTTTCAGAAAGGTTATTTCTGACTCCAAACAAACTTATGTCCTTGAAACTATTAGTGTTAGCCCTTCGACACTGTCGCGCGACTGTGCTTTCTCTATGATTGCTCAACACGTGACTAAAATTTTGCTGTGTCTTTTGCAATCAATTTAAATAACAATTGAACTTTGACTTTAGAATGGATCACACTTAATTATAATAATTTATACACATTGCAAGATGCAGTGATAACAGTTATTTAACACTTATAAATAGTTTGAGAACTACTTTTTGGGTATTTTCCCATGCATTTCCGTAGAAATTTTTAAATATTAATTGTTTAAACCTAAATATATTTAATCTGGAAAATTATAATTTATATTTAGTACGTTTTCTATAATGAAAAAAGTAAACTACTCTAATTGGTAAATAAACACGTTTTGAGAAAGTTGGTTTAAATTACAAATGTATATTTGTTTTTCTAACAGGTTATTGATACATTAATACAGTTATTTTAATAAAACAAAAACGAAATTAAAATCTATAGAAAATTTCACAGCTCAATGTTTGGATTATTTAATTGATTTTCTGGAGTATTTAATTCTGTCCATTTAAAACTAGTTTATAACCAGTTTAATAAAGGTTTAACTAGAAGTACTAAGGACGAAACGGTTGGTAGAGCTGTGACCTGTAGGTCACTAGGTGAACGGAAGGTCAAATTCTAAACAGGATTGCCAACTTACTGAACTAACCTAGGCCAGTATTTAAAATATTAACAAAAAAATATTGATGTGAGGTAAATTTTCACACATTTCAGGATTTTGTAGGTATTTAGTAAGCAGTGTTGTAATAGATACATTTAGAAAAGTATCTAGATACACATACAGATACAGAATTATAAAAAATATCTAGATACAGATATATGCCAAAAATTTTTGTATCTGGATACAGCTAGATACTTTTGAAAGAACACTGAAAACTGAAAACACCATATTTTTTACCAAATAAACAGTGCATGTTAATAAGTATTATACAGCTGTTCAAAAATGACCGTGACGTCACAAAAAGCCCACTAAATTCAAGGTAAAACACTATTCTACGGAATAAATTTGTACTAAATAACATATACAGGGTGTTTGTTTGAAACGGGGCACCCCGAAAATCTCCTTTATTTGTAAAGATACAAAAAATCTTCATAACAAAAGTTAAACTAGACAAAAAGGCCCATCTAAAGGTTACTATAAGAATTCTGAGGCACTTCCGGTTTCACCGGAAATGATGTCAACTTTTGATCTAGCATAGGGAATCGATTTTATATTTTTTTCCTAAAAGTACATTAAATTAGCTTTACAATGACACCAAAAAGTCATATTTTATGTTAACCATTTCAAAATGGCGACCATTTATTTACAAAATAATAATCAATATAAGTTTTACAAAGTTGAACGTAGCAAGCTTTGAAAACAATAAAAAAAAGAAACAAAATATCTCTAAAATAAACTGTTATTATATGAAATAACATGAAATAACTTAAATTTTAATTTTTCAATTAAATGTTTTTTAAATAACAAGAGTTTTTGTAAAATAATTGTAAAAAGTAATAGTTTTTTCTAAATAGTCAAATAGTTTATTTTAGAGATATTTTGTTTCTTTTTTTATTGTTTTCAAAGCTTGCTACGTTCAACTTTGTAAAACTTATGTTGATTATTATTTTGTAAATAAATGGTCGCCATTTTGAAATGGTTAACATAAAAATATGATTTTTTGGTGTCATTGTAAAGCTAATTTAATGTACTTTTAGGAAAAAAATATAAAATTATCGATTCCCTATGCTAGATCAAAAGTTGACATCATTTTCGGTGAAACCGGAAGTGCCTCAGAATTCTTATAGTAACCTTTAGATGGGCCTTTTTATCTAGTTTAACTTTTGTTCTGAAGATTTTTTGTATCTTTACAAATAAAGGAGATTTTCGGGGTGCCCCGTTTCAAACAAACACCCTGTATATTATGTTAGCCATATGTGCTAACGTATGAGCTGCGTATTTATATGACTAATGTTAGTCTTATAGATACGCAGCTATGTTCTGTCTGTTCTGTAGTGTCAATAATTAAGTACGATTTTATTGTGTAACCAATTATTGATAATTTTATTCATTCTTATTAAAATTCCATATGTTTTATGATTTAGTTCCTGTATCAATTTTTTTGTACAATAGGAAATATTAATAAACATGTTTTTGTTTTTTGAATAATTTTTTGTGTACTAACCTTCAAAGGTAGTAAATTAAAATCATTTTGCAATTGGTTTTTAATTGTTTATAAGACATTAATTATTTTATCTTATCTTTTATTAATAGCAAAGTATTTACCCTAGATTTAAATAATACGTCTCTGGTTTTTAAAAACATTTGTGATTGAAAAGATCGGGATAATTGTTGATGTGAATCCTTGTGCATCAATTGACCTTACAACATTTGTTCTCACATCTGCCAACTTAAAAGTAATGAAATGTTCGAGATATTACCAGTAGCATAATTATGCCAATAGTTTCGTAGTATCTTTTAAACATGTCAGAATGGATACATTAAAAGTTGGAACTAGAAAAAGTGATAGAAAAAGGTCAGACTGAAATTGTATGGCCATATTCAAAGGTCGGATGAACAGATACAAATAAAAATACAAGCACTTTTAAGAAATAGTAGATGATTGTGTGGAAATTTGTTGCAAAGTGACAGGTGTTTCGGAAACGACAATATACAATTTACGGTCTTCTTATTTATTTTTTAATGGGTGATACTAAAGGTCAAAAGAAGGCGAAAAACCTTAAAACACCTTAGTAAAAGTTTTATAATAAAAAATATAATTTTTTTACGTTTTTAATTTTTGGGGTTTTTCCGCCATAACTCTTCAAATATTTATCCAATCAAAAAAATTTATTGAGATAAAAGATTTGTTTTCTTATTCTTAACAATATTTGTTACACAATTTTTGCTGTTAAGTCAATAATAAGGGAGTAATTTAAATTTAAAATTTTTGGGGTTAAAAATTAAAAATTTATATTACTCCCTTATTATTGATTTAACAGCAAAAACTTATATTACAAATATTGTTAAGAATAAGAAGAAAAATCTTTTATTTAAACTCATTTTTTTGATTGGATAAATATTTGGAGAGTTATGGCGGAAAAAACCCAAAAATTAAAAATTTAAATTACTCCCTTATTATTGATTTAACAGCAAAAACTTGTATTACAAATATTGTTAAGAATAAGAAGACAAATCTTTTATTTAAATGCATTTGTGTGATTGCATAAATATTTGGAGAGTTATGGCGGAAAAACCCCAAAAATTAAAAATTTAAATTACTCCCTTATTATTGATTTAACAGCAAAAACTTGTATTACAAATATTGTTAAGAATAAGAAGACAAATCTTTTATTTAAATGCATTTTTCTGATTGCATAAATATTTGGAGAGTTATGGCGGAAAAACCCCAAAAATTAAAAACTTAAATTACTCCCTTATTATTGATTTAGCAGCAAAAACTTGTATTACAAATATTGTTAAGAATAAGAAGACAAATCTTTTATTCCAATGCATTTTTTTGATTGGATAAATATTTGGAGAGTTATGGCGGAAAAACCCCAAAAATTAAAAACTTAAATTACTCCCTTATTATTGATTTAACAGCAAAAACTTATATTACAAATATTGTTAAGAATAAGAAGACAAATCTTTTATTTAAATGCATTTTTTTGATTGGATAAATACTTGGAGAATTATGGCGGAAAAACCCCAAAAATTAAAAACTTAAATTACTCCCTTATTATTGATTTAACAGCAAAAACTTATATTACAAATATTGTTAAGAATAAAAAGACAAATCTTTTATCTAAATGCATTTTTTTGATTGGATAAATATTTGGAGTTGTGGCGGAAACCTCATTTTCGCAATACAAGTAAGTCATCAATATCGAAAATATTTCTTTTCCTTCACTGAATGTTTATAAATTACTTCTACAGCTAATTAACTTATTTAACTGTTTATTATTGTTTCAATTCCTTCACTTATTATCATCACATGAAAATCTATGGTCGTGTTTCTGAAAGCTTAGTTAACTATACCCAAAGATAAAACCAAATGGTCAGAAAATGGTTGCAATGGTTACTTATGGGATTGTTATATAGTAACCGAGTTTAACCAAATGGTTAAACTCGGCTAAGATTTCAGCAACCGGCTCTAAATAATTTAATTTGTTAAATTTTAACTGTACACTATAGTGAATGGGTTCATTTAATCAAACTCCCACTGTAATATTCAAACAAAGACCGAAACTAAATATGATAAATTGGTAAAAGTTACGATTAAGTATTAAAAAATTTAAAATTGCTTTTAAATTCTTTCTAAAATACGATGTATTTTATTATATGAATTAATAAATGGAAATATTTGAAAGCATATAATTATACTCGTCAAAATTTCAATTATAAAAATTAATAACAAACAATTATTAATATTTTAAAGTAATGGTAAAATTTAATTTGACGTCAGTAAAATAACAAAGGTGTATATCGATTTCCTATCAATTTAAGTTGTATAAAAAATTAGTTTATAAAAATGAAATGCAAATTTACGTACGTTACAAGAAATTAATAACTATATTTTATAATTTTCAGTATTTAAAAAAAGATAAGAATTTAACGTCACCAAATTACAATTTGCATTATCTCTAGCATGAATTTTAATTTTTTAAAAACAGTAAATTATTAAACAACATTTAAAAAAAATATTATACATGTTCCAGACATGATCATCGATCATGATCGTGTATGTTGCAGATAAAAATATTTGATCTTAAAAAATTTGGAAAAAATAGTCTGGAGATAAAGGGTCATGTATATCAAATTAAAAAAAAAAAATAGTGATATAGCACAGCGTTTCCCAATCTTTTTTCACGGCGTACCGGCTAGAAAAAAATCGCGGACCTGCAAACCGACTTGTGTATCGCAAAAGTTTTATATTTTTAGGGTTTTGTAGGTATGACCAAAAAACCCTTATACCGTCATTTTGTCGTTTGTCTATCTGTCTGGAGAGTTGATATTTGGCATGCTTATATAACTCTTTGACCCGCACATAGGAAAAATACTAAAACATCTAAAAAACATATCCCCCTAAAAATATAAACAAATATGTGCTCATCGAAAAAAAAAAATGTTTTAAAATTCTGAGTAGGTTATCAAATGAAAGCCCTTAGTACGTGGTTTAACGATCATTTTTTGTTTTTTTTCAAAATAAATTATTTTGAAGCGTTTTTTTCCAAAATTATGCAAAAAAAATTTGTCCCACACCCTGTAGCCCAGATGGTTTAAACTAAAAATCTGAAAAAATTCTAAGTAATGTACATTGGTGTGAACCGGAATAGCACAACAGGAATTTTTGATCAGATTATGTTTTCGGAAAATAACGCATTTGTTGTGTATTTTGCTTAACCATGTAAAATATTTAATAACTTATGTAATCAAGTAAACCAGCATGCTTTCATGTTATAATGGTTAGCGCTTTCGCGTTCTAATTTGCAAACCAGGGTTCCGGTCTCGAGACAATTGTTTTTTCTGTTTTATTTTTGCATTTTTATTTTGTTTAAATTATTTTTTTTTTTTAATTCTAGTTATATTTGGGCAAATGTTGCATTTAATTTTTAAAAGCGTAAATTTAATAACCAGTGGAAATTGAATAAACGAAATCAGAGGGGCGGAGTTATGACTTAAAACAACCAATGGAAGCCATAGACGCAATTTTCAAAATCTTAAAGAACCTTGCTATATAAAAAAAAATACTGCACATATTTAGAAACCTAAATAATAGTATTAGGCATTCGAATTAAAATTAACAAATAAAAATATTTTAACATAAAATTTGTTTTGGCATCCCAAATAATCATCACTAAATTCCTGCGAAACCCTGAAATGTGTGAAAATTCACACTTCCCATCAATTTTTTGCTCTTTACGGGCTATTTTACGGCTACACTGAAACGTTGGGAAACCGGAGATTTGGGAGCATAGCCGGAGTCCAGAGACAGACATCAAAATCCGGAAACTCCGGACAAAAACCGGATAGATGGCATCCCTATTCCCACGACTTATGGATAAAAAATCATTGAACTAAACTGTAGAGAAGCATTGAACAAAAAACTTAGGCGAGAGTTTATCAAAATAACATTCTACAACCGGAAAATCTAAGTTAGATTCTAATTATTTCTGTTTAGAACTGTTTTAACAGATTTAAGCGACAAGCAATAACTTTTAGCTAACATATATTTTGAATACAATAACTATGTAGTTATTTTAAACATTTTTACACAACTGCAAAATTAAGAAACTGGCCAAATATAAGTGTTATAAGATAGGGTCTCAAGGCAGTGTTTCTCAACTAGGGTTCTCCAGAACCCTACGGTTCTATTTAGGGCTTAATCTAATTCCTAGGACCAGTGGGTACCAAGAAATATTTAGTGGGTACCCTCCACTTGGCTCTGCCTCGGCCATCAAATTCAGATGCGGACGAAAAAGATCCACTTTTTGGCCATGGTACACAAATAACTATTATGTAGGAGTTCCCTGAGATAAATATAATTTCAAGGGTTCCGTAAGGGTAAAAAATGAGAAACACTGAAGGCAATAACCTCGTGAAACTTATTAAGAACAGTCCGTATTAGTAAACTGAAATATTTTATAAGGATGTCTTAAACAGGGACCTTGTTCCGACCCTTGAGTGACTCTAGCGATAAAAGGTCTCAAAAATCAACCAAGATTAAATCATTGGATACTTTTGAAGAATCTAAATTTTAAATTCTTGCCTTAGGCCTTGCATCAGGGCAAGTGCCAGGGGAGCGAGGCCTGAAGGGCGCCATCATGCGTTTTTTTCTTTGTTTTTGGTTATTATTTTAATAGTGAAAACCTTTTTTTTCTCTCATGACTTACATTTTAGAAGTGAGGACCCTTTTATTTTTTGAACATCATTGTATTTTATAAGTGAATACCTTTTTTTATCATTCACCTGTCTATTAAAATAAAAATGGAGCCTTTCTTAAATAAAATTAAAAAAAGATAAAAAGGGAGCTATTTTAGGTTAAATTTAGTTATTTACCAAGGGTGCCAAAAACATTGCTACGGCTCTGATCACAAAACAAACTCAAAACAAAAAAAAAACTGTTCGCAACTGATAGGGGGAACGTTTAAACAGGGGTGTATCTAAGGGAGATCTAGAACAGGGGTCGGCAACCCACGGCTCGCGAGCCGCATGCGGCTCTTTGAGGACATTCGTGTGGCTCTTTAAATTAAGTTGATAAGGAATAAAATTTAGAAAATTTTCAAAAAGTCGTGTATTAAAACAAAATTATGGATCTTTAAAATGTTTCCAGATGCCGTAAGTGTGAATTTGGCTCTTTAGCTTCTAAAGTTTGCCGACCCCTGGTCTAGGATAGGGTGACCATTTTCTTGGAGAAGGCAATGCGGGACGAAGCAAAAAAAATGTCGTCACTTCCGAAATATAAGTGAAGAGCAAACAAAGAAAAGGTCCTCACCTCCCAAATATAAGTAAAGAGCAAAAAAAAGGTCTTCACCTCCTAAATATAAGTACAGAGCAAAATTCGGCCCTGGGGACACCAAATCAAAATGCGGGACGAATGGTCATCCTAGTCTAGGATGCAGTCCCCCCTCAACAATTTTTAAATATGTTGTTTCATTCGCAATAATTGACCAGACAGGTACAGGAATTGTATGGTATTGGGTTATAGTATAGTCGGTCAGCATAGGTCTCTTCGCGTTATTTTGCTCCTTGACACCCCCCCCCCCCTTGACAAATTTTTGGATACCTTTGAACCAAGTTTTCATATCAGGCTTCTGATTTTGTGTGTACTACTTTAGATAATATCTTATCTTTATGAATGAATTTTTTATAATATTCCCACGTGTTTAAATGTTTAATTTGTCTTACCTCGTTGGACACTTCGAGAATATCACCGACATCACACTGTAGATCTGTGGAGGCGCTGTCCAAATCAGCCTTGCCATAGTTCTTGCAGAAGCGATCGTAAGTTCCTTGCTTCTGTCTCATGGTCGCGATTTAGAGGAGAAATTATACTAGTAACAAGTACACACGGACACTGACAGTTGACTAATGTGAACGAGGGCCGTTCGACACGAGCTTATGGAGACTTGTCCCCGCTACGGGACTACCATCACCTCGAACCCCCGCTACCGTCATTGATAACCGGACTTTGGCGCCTTTAAGCACGTTTTGAACTTGGTGATTCAGTATTTTAGTTAAGATGATTTTTTTGGAAGTTGTGTTAAAATTTTATTGATGGAAATTTTGGGGGAAATTAATGGGGAAGTATTGCGTATCAGGGTTTTTGAGGGGTAAGTGATGACGCAAGAAGAAATCGATTCTGTACCATTCTAGGTACTCCCCTTTTTAAACCAAACAATCTTTTCTAGAACGTTATAAGAAATATTAAAACTCTAAACTCAAATTTTAGAATCATAGTAACACTCAGAATGAACAAAAGTAAATAATGTGAAGTGTGAATTTTTGAACATTTCAGGTTTTCGTAGGTATCTAGTAAGTGAATATTTTAGGGTACATTATAGAGTACAGGGGCTTAGCTATAGTAGAGATGAAGACCTTTCTTTTTTTTTTTCTCATCATTTGTATTTTACAGGTGAGGACCTTTTTTTTGCTCATCACTTGTATTTTACAGGTGAGGACCCCTTTTTTTTGCTCATCACTTGTATTTCAGAAACGAGGAGCTTTTTTTTATATCTTCACTTTATTTTTGTCTAACGATCAATATTAATCATAATAAAATATAGCGTATACATTGTAAAATGCACAAGTTATTTTGCTGTATGATTATTTTAAATTTATTAAATTTTCATTTCATTGTACCTTAAGAGGGGAATGTGCCCCCCCCCATAGATGCGCTACTTTGTCCAGTTGACAAAGTGACGTAAATACGTAATTTTTGGCGTGTTTCAATCTTTTTTATTTTTATTTGAAAATTATACGGGTCTCCTTAATTGAACCAACTATAATTTTGATAATTAACTGATAATAGTTTGTGGGATAAGTTCGTTTATATAGTCGCGTGCTTTGGTGACCCTTGCCCTTTAAAAGAGTACGGACAATGGCCTCTCAATTATTGAATATTCATATTTATAGGCAAAGAATCGATCAACATTGAATTTATGAATACAAAATAGATCTTTAAGTTGCGTGAGAAGTACTAAGACATATGAATGCCAAATAATAATAATAAAAACAATCTAATAACAAAGTCTAAGTAATTGGGATATATCGGAAATCTGCGTTTACATCTCTTAAATTAGTCGATTATAGACAATTTAAATTACTCCCTTATTGACTTAACAGCAAAAACTTATATTACAAATATTGTTAAGAATAAGAAGACAAAACTTTTATCTCAAGGCATTTTTTTGATTAGAGAAATATTTGGAGAGTTATGGCGGAAAAACCCCAAAAATTAAAAACTTAAAAAAATAATCTCTTTTACTAGAAAACTTTTACTAAGGTGTCTTAAGTTTTTTTCGCCTTCTTTTCACCTGCAGTACCACCCATTAAAAAAAAAAAAAAGAATAACGTGCACTAGGACCGTGAAGAATACGGCACTAGGAGATGGTACTCCAAGGAAAAGACGATGCAGATTTCTATTTTGACACTGCTAAAAATATGTTTTATTGTTAAAATCTTGTTTAATCACTGTAACTTTTTCCACACCTAATAGTTTAAATACGCAGACAAATGATTTGACATAATTGAAATTAATGACTTTCGCCCACTTTAAAAAATATTTTAAGACCAACAAGATTAAATATCGAAATGAATAACAAATTTTTGAGCCATTAAACAAGGCGCAAATAGTCTTTGTTGCTGTGCGCCAAAAATTTTAACTAACTAACTAGCTATTAAACAATTAGCGTTAAATTTATTTTGCACAAGCATCCCCAAATAAGTATGTACTGTACTTCTGAAAGTAGTACATCTGTTCACCTTACTGAAAATTGTCATACGTGCGACTGAGTGCGTTAGCTCTTCTTACAAATTAATAAAAAGGTTGATGATTGCAAAATATTTTTAAACACGTATTTGAAATTACATGAACGTCAGTTTCTAAAGGACGTTATTATGATTATAAAACGATGACATTAAATCATATAAACATTAAAAAGGTCTACAAATACGCATTCCATGTTTATTAGTTAAAAAGTCAGCTATTTTAAGTTACGGATGGTTATTGGTACGCAAAATATTGATAGTTATCATCGATAGTAGAATCCGTTTCAGTAAAGAACACCAGTGACGTTGTGTATGTGCGAAATATCAGTTTGGCGGAAATAAGTTAAAACACAACGTTACTCAAGGTCCCAAACTGAACGACGCTACTAAAGGTGCGTTCGGCATAAGCTAATAATCTACACATTCTGCATAATTTACACATTTACACAAGAATCTTGTGTAAATTATGCAGAATATGTAAATTATTAGCTTATGCCGAACGCACTTTTTAACGGCTGTCAGCTGACCATAATGCCTGTAGTACACGATCTGATTTCTCGTTTTGAATCTCGTACGATTTATAGTACACAATTTATTGTATCGTGTAGTACAAGATTTTCGTACGAGATCTTGTATGATATAGAAAACTAACCAATTTTTATTGTTTGGACCTAAAATATTGGACAGAATGAACCAATAATGACGCAGTACAAGATGCGCATATTCATGTGACCGTAGCGAACAACTGTTCATCTGTCAACATATTTCGAGGTTATTTAGTATCAACTTTAGCAATATTTTTTCTTATTTTGTTTAAAATAAATTGGATTTAGCTGTTCACACTCTTAGGACATTTTTATATACGTTTGTATTTATTCAACATCTTATTATCCAATATACTTAACTAGTGACTTATCTAAGGTGACTATTAAACATTCCAATCCAGGAAAAAATGACCGTGGGAATTATTTAAAAAAAAATTTTGGATTTGGATTTGGAAAAGTTTGTAGTATTTTTTTTAAACATTTCTTGTCCACAAACTACTCCTGATTACAATTTTTATACTTCTCATTTATTTATTTAAGTTGGGTGTTATGCATAAAACAAATTCAACGGAATCATTATTAATATAATATGTTTTTATTTTCCTTAAACTATTTTATAACGATAATAATGACAACAATAATATTTTTTGATAAACAAAAATCGTAGTTTTATAGACAAAAATAATAATAACAAAAAATAAATAAAATTATAATTCCCTTCAATTTCATATGTAATAAATTAGAACAGAAAACGGTACGGCTTTGCGAATCCAGGAGATTTACTGATTTGGGACAAAGATTAATATTATCACTCTTCAAAAATTGGTAAACTATCTGTCCACTCTAGGTTAAGTACAATTATTTGAATTCTGTCAACTTACAAAAATAGATCTAGTACAAAAATAAATTCAAAGCGATGAATATTGGATGGTACACTACATTAATTTTACATCTGATAATTCTGATCTAAATTCGCAATGCAATAATTATTTGACGACAAATCGTTCGAGATTCAAAACGAGAAATTGCGTCGTGTACTACAGGCTTTAGCAATGACAACAGTATGAATTTTTCAACATCTTTCAATACATTGAAAAGACATTTTTATTATTAGTGAAATTAAAATATAAGATAACACAAATCAAGGTATAAAAATATAATTAAATTCATTCTAGATGTCAGATTACAAAAACATCGATAGTTATCGGTTTCGCAATATTGATGTCAAAAACATCAATAGTTCGTTAAAAACATATATATCTAAAAAATAGATATTCATCTCTAGTTTTATTAGTTATCAGTTCAGCTGTTTAAATTGTGCAGAAACCTGCAAAAAATCAGATTCTTAGAACTATTTTCCATTTGTTAAATTTTTTTCCCGTCGATCTGAGAATCAATGGTTAATCCATTACCTACTCAAATATTACCATAAAAATAACACAATTCTTCGCGGTAAAAATTCTTTAAGGCCAAAGTTGCAACGTGCAATGTTCCACGTAACAAATGACGTAGGCATTTCTAGAGACGGGTGTGTCTTTCTGATGCCTGGCTATACCTCCACTTACCGCCAATCACAAACTAAGGTGTGTACATGGGTACCGTTTCGAAAGAAATTGCAAAATAGAACGCCTTATTAGATAGGCAACTAGTTATGCGGTGAAGTACTGCGGGTGGAATAACTTAGAGTTATAAGGGGCAACATTTTAGTAAATTAGTATAACTAAGAGTACCCAGGGCCGTGCTTAGCATTTTGGCGCTTGAGGCCAAATGAGGTCTTTCTGTCTGTCTGTCCGTCCGTCTGTCTGTCTGTGTACACGTGCAGAGCAAATTCGGCTAAAAGGATTTTTATGAAACTTCATATTTAAGCTTTTGACATCGAGTTGATCAACTTTTGGTAAAAATCGGTTGACTAGAAATGGGAGTTTACTCGTGTCGATTTTAAGATTTTTGTGAATATTTAGCAACAAAAAATATTTAGAAAAAATTTATTTAACAAAAGTTGCTATAAATGCAATAACTAAGAACTTTTATTAGAGACATTTTTTGATAAAACGGAAACATTTTGAAATTTTTTCTAATTTTTTTTTTTATACTTATATGTACCGGAGTGGCCGAGCGCATTAAGTCGTGCGGTTTTAGACTGTTAAGTCAGGACTGGGCGGTCGGTGGTTCGAGCCTCCTTCGTTGGTGATATTATTCGGGCGAAAATAATTTGTTTACATTACTCTCATTTCACAATCATTCACCCCTCATCCAGGTGTAGGAGCTCGCCCTCTGGCATCGGCGATTAGCCTCGTTGCACAAATAGGTCGATGTAAAATAAATAAATAAATAATAATAATAAATGTACCGTTTCCATGGTAATGATAAATAATATCTCTGTTAGAAAATATTAAGCTAAGTTATTTCTACTCAGCTGCTAGAATGTATTTTATGAATTACTTTGTGATGGCGGTCGATCCTGTGGTGGCCACAGCTGTTTTTTTTGTTATTTGCCGAATCGGGAATGAATAAGTTTGCGGTGCGTAGTTCTGGAACTGCGATTGTTATATATTATTATTTATAACTAATGAATTATAAATAATTTTACAATAAACTAATTTGTCATTATTTTTATGATACATTTCGATTTATGAGTAAAAAATGATTAGCTTTTTATTTGCAAACATAAGCGTCATCTGATAAGAAAATTTATTGCCAGTTTCTTAGAAATTTGTTTAATAAAAATTTACTTCGTTTAAAAATTATAAATTATATCATTTTAATTCTTTTTCGCAATTTAGACAGTGAATTTATAGCAAATATTTAATATTTTATGTATTTTATATTTTTTATTACCAACATTATTGTTAATATTAATGTTGTCCAAAAAAAAAAAGAACGGGGCCATAATATATTTTAAGGTTTTCGCTTGGTTTTAATTATTAAAAATCAGGGACCCTGAGATGCATAAAAATATGCCTATTTTACCATAAACGATACTATGAACACATCGGTGCATGTGTTTATTTTATTATTATTATTATTTATTTATTTTTTAATCTGTGCAGTCTTTCTTTAGTTTTGAGACATACAAACGAACCAATTTACATAATAGTAGAGATTCGTGGAAATGACATAAAATTAAAAACAAATTATTTAACATTGTGTTTTTTAAACAAGTGTACGTTTAAAGAATTATAATATATTACATGGAACTGCTCCGGAAAATTGGTATTTACTCGTAAATTTCAAAAATATTGTTATGCCACTTTTGTAATTTGTTTATGACAATTTAATTTGCAATAATACATTTTGTTAAAATGAAGTATTACACATTTTAAAAAATTGATGTCAAGTGTGATTTTTCACACATTCAGAATTTCGTTGGTATTTAATCAGGTGAAAAAAGGACGAGGACAGTCTCGGGGACATATTTGTTATGTACTGCCGGCTGCGTGGTTAGTGATAACGCTTATTTTGACTTTGCGTGTCGCCGCTTTACAATACTCTCTCCATCACCTTGCTCTCTCGGCGCCACCCATTTTGTCTCGTTTTTATATCGTTTTACATTTTTCTTTCAAATATTGCGGCATTTCTAAGTCAATTTTTTGTCATTGTTTCCATTTTTGCACTCTGTTACGGGTATTAGTGTACTGTTTTTACAACTTAGTACAATTCGTTATTACGAATTCTCCCATATAATATAAGCTCTCCTGAGTTAACGCCTTTTTGACCCGTATTTTTGAAAATTTGTAAATATTTCATTTTAGAAAAACCGCTTATCAAAAACTACATGAGATAGTGACGATTTTTTCAATTTTTGGGCAAGAATTTTTTCTCTCTGATTTACTTCAAAATGTGTATACTTATGTATTTTGAGTCGTAGATCTCAAAAATAATCTTTAATACAAGCTACGGTTTATCGTTTTTGAATAAATTCAAAAAAAAACGACCGTTTTTTTCGATTTTCAAACAATTTTTGGTTTCTCTCTGATTTACTTCAAAATATGTATACTTAAGTATTTTGAGTCGTAGATCTCAAAATTAATCTCCGTTACGAGCTACGGTATACCGTTTTTGAATAAATTCAAAAAAACGACCAATTTTTTCGATTTTCTAGCAATTTTTTTTTTCTTTCTGATTTACTTTAAAATATGTTTACTAATGTATTTTGAGTCGTAGATCTCAAAAATAATCTCCATTACGAGCTACGGTTTACCGTTTTTGAATAAATTCAAAAAAACCGACAGATTTTTTTAAATATTTTACGGTTTACGTAAAATTTAGTTTCTATATCGACTTGAAAGTAATTTTTTTTTATTTACAAGTGTTTAAAGTGATTTCATTTTGATTTAAACATTTTCTTAACCTTACTCTTGACTTATCTGGAGCAAAAATTAATTGATTCCCCTAATCTATACCAGTGTTTCCCAAACGCCGGTCCGCGATATTTTTTGTCGGTTCGCAGAATTATTTTTATGTGCAAGTTTATAAAACAAAAAATATCCACCTCGCAATAAATTTATTCACTAAAAAAATTATTTTACTATGCAGCTATTCGCCTAATAAGTTATAGCCCACTTAATTTTGAGATGAAAATCTGGGTCCTTAATCTGTTAATTGCTTAGGTAATAATTTATTTCTTTTTTCACTAATTTTATTTGATTTTTCATTTGTGTTTGTAATCAGTACAATAAAAAATATAAAACTTTTGCGATAAACATTACTTTCTAAACTTGCCGGTCCACCATGAAAAAAGGTTGGGAAACGTTGATCTATACGACAGAAATTGCAGCAAAGCGGCTGGACGTAAGTAACTGGTAAAAGAAATAATTAATAAAACTATTAAAACAGGAGTAATTTTAATTTCGCCTACAAAAAAATCTTGAGCGAAAGTTAAAAAAGCGATTAATATGTAAAAATTCAATTGAATATACTGATTCAAATATTTCGTTCTAAAAATAATCTTTTAAAAGTCAGTTATAAATAAACGTGCCAATAAACTATTCATTCTACAACGAGATGATCTTACTAAATTACGATAACCCTTTTGGAGCCGGGTTATCTCAAAAAAAATGTGTAGTCAGTTAGTACTACATTGTCTGACATTTTAATTTATATTTGGCAATGCACTTCATTATATGCAGTACATTAATTTTTGGCAGAGAATCTTTACTAAATGATATAAATTAAGATGCAACAAAATAATATATTCATTCATTAAATTAAGAATTACATTCAACAAATATGTATGTTAGTATTAATGTTAAATTAAAATAAATTAATATCTGTTATTAATTTGTTTTTGTAACTTTTTCTTACCTGAGGGGATGCTGCTTTTTCATAGTACAACATATTTAAAATTGGCGGAATTATTTAATTTGACTTAACTCTTCGGCGTTTGAACCACGAGTGCTTAAGATCGCAGATAAGTCACCTTCAAGACTAGCCTCAAATGGGGATTAAATTCATAACCCCGCTTAAACTAATCCATCATAAACATCATAAAATTATGATAAAATTATACAAAAATATTTGTATCTTTATATCAAAGATTAAAAGATATATACTCCTTTGAAATTTAAGATTAGGATTACAATATTTAGATTAAGATAAATTAAGATTAAAATTTTAATTTAAATAGTATAATTGTGATTTGGGTTAAGAGATGTCGCTGGTGTATGACAACAAAGCAAAACTGTCAATTTTTTAAGTGTTGTTTTTCTGAAATGGCATCTCAAATAGTACAGGTTATAATATCAGGACCAGCTCTCTCTTTATTAATTTACGAAAATATCAACTCTAAATTTGAACAGGTAGATTTTTTTTCCATAAAATCCATTAACATAACCTTAAATAGTTTTTATTTCTAGGAAGGATTTCTGTTAGGTACTTTTAAAGAAGTAAAAAGAACTTCCGTAACTGATTATCATGAAGAAATACAAACTATACATACTATAAATGTAACTGGTGTTTTTCCAGTTGATATACCGCATATGTTTTATAAAGGTGACGGAGAATTGATTGAAGAAAAATTAGATCAATTCCTCGGAGAGAATAAAAAGAATGTTGTTGCATGGTTTAAGTATAGAAAGTACAGACAATTTGGCTTTAGATTTAGTTTACGTGAACAAACATTACATGAAGAATTAATGAAATATTTTAATATAAAACCACTTTTATTTACATGTTGTATTTTAACTACAGCGACTCATGATAATAAAGCTACACGATCATTTTCACATGCTTTCGTAAATGTTAACGAACGTGATGAACAACGTATGGTTTCAATGCATGTTAAAAATCTAGGCGATCCTTGTCATACTTATCAAGGAAATTCAAAGCCATCTGATACTTTTATGAATTTATTTAATAAGATTAATAAAAATCAACCTGTGCTACAGTTAGGGAATGATATACATGATGCAATACAAGGTGAACTTAAAAAATCAGTACCTGAATTGTCAGATTTGGAGAAAAAATTAATACAGTTACGATCAGAAGTTCAGACGCTGACCAAACAATTTCGGAGAGTTTCTTTGGTTAAGTACGCTGATGGAGATAAAGTAGAGACTAAGGAAAAACTCATAGAAGTAAGTAAATAAATGTTATTTAAATGATAGTCGATTCCGCTTAATCAGGACTAGTATATTTTGTCCCGATTAAACAGTTGGCCCAACTACTCGAAGTTCCACAATAATTATAGGATTAGTATTAATTGGATATTTGGATATTTAAA
The DNA here is from genome assembly GCA_963971575.1 of Liopterus haemorrhoidalis. Classification (NCBI taxonomy): domain Eukaryota; kingdom Metazoa; phylum Arthropoda; class Insecta; order Coleoptera; family Dytiscidae; genus Liopterus; species Liopterus haemorrhoidalis. The sequence goes on along the minus strand of OZ020622.1, from coordinate 5,795,018 downwards.
TAAATAATACAATTACAAAATTAAATTTTGGATATTTAAATAAATAATACAATTACAAATTAAATAATACAAATTAAATTTATACTAATTAATTACAATTTTGATCAATAGAAAAAAATAAATAAAAAGTCTAAATATTCAGCAACTTTAACACCTTATTATTTGACATTGGCTTAATATTTTACCGTTGTTGTTTTTTTTGTTGGAAAGTTACACATCTCGCCTAAAGAAATCATTGTATGCACTAAAAAATATCAAAAACTTTTTTTTTAAATTAATTTTGTTGAAAATGGAACGGTCGGAAATTCGCACTATTATGAAGTATGAGTTCTTACGTGGAACTACGGCATTGCAGACCTCGTGAAATATTAATAGTGTATTTGGCTAGTGTTACTACGTAGCAGACAATATCAAATTGGTTCGCCAAATTTCATACAGGTAACTTAAAAACAAAGAAAAAACCTGGCTCATCGATCACAGCAGAAATATACTGCAACTGGACGAAATGATGCAAAAACTTAAAGAAAAACATCCTATACTCTATTTTTTATAAGAACGAAGTAGATGGCGCTGCGAGCGCGGCCGGTTTCACACTGTATCAAATTAAAGTTTATAATTTAAAATTAAATACATTTTGCGGTAAATTTGACGTTTCAAAAAATGTTTTTAAAAAAGTTATAATTTAAATGCATAAAATTGCTATTATTCTTAATTTCTAAATAAATTGTAAAATATAAATAAATGAACAGTTCAATAATTAAAATTAATTAAAAATAAGTTCAATAATTCTAATATTATTTTCAAATAATTTAAACTTTAATTGAAATATATTATTTATACAAACTTGTCACATATTAAAAATAATATAATTGAAAATTTAATTAAAAATTATTATTTAAACAAAATTAAGTTCAATTATTCTATTTTCTTATTTTCAAATAATTTAAAATTTAATTAAAATATAATATATTATTTATAAATAATATAACAATTGAAAATTTAATTAAAATTTATTGTTTATACAAAATAATTAAGAAAAATATATAAAATAATATTGGAAATCAGTCCGAATCATCAATGGATTCTTCTTCACTTCAAGTTTATATATCGACACTATAACACAGTACAAATTATTAATATGGCGTACGTTGACAGCAAAGAATATGACAGTTGACAGCAAAACAACTGTTGTGTTTGGTACCAGAGGCGTACGTACATTAATTAATTTTCAGACGACTTCATTTTAAAATATTTCTCTAAATATATATGTTCTAAATTAATTTCAAATCTATTTATTCACTTGCTTTTATATTGTAACATTATTTAAACATATACCTCCGTTTTACTTATTAGAAATAATACGTACAGTCTGTTTCAAACGGTTAGGCGGAACTAAATGGGAAATTCGTTCTTTTAGGTTGTCACAAAAAGGGACCTTGCTTGGGTTATTTCATTTTTCACGTTGGAATGTCAAAATTTAAAATTCCAACAGTTAAATCATGGAAACGAATGACATATGTCAAAATTAAATTATTTTTCTTACATATTTTAATGACAAAAAAATAAATAAATGGGATATTTGTATTAAGAATGGCACAAAAAATTTAAATATAAAGAAAATGACATTTTAAAGTGATATTAACCTTAACCAAAAAATGTTTGTTGCAAGTATGATTTACAAAGCTTAAACAAAACGGCTGAAAAGCATGATTTAAATGATGAAAGTAACTAGATTACAAAATCTAGTTCCGCCTAACCGTTTGGAACAGACTTTAGTAATATATTCACTGTAAACTTAGTTTGTACGCCTATGTTTACAAATTTGGGTTAAAATAACAGAGACAAATAGAATAAGTTGAGACAGAAATCTATTTTTCTACAGTGTAAACTTTTCCACGTTCTTACCCAATTAAAGACAAGATCGAAATAGCTCCTATCTTGCCCACAATTCGTTCTTTAAAAAAATAAAGTATAAGCATTTACGTCTTTATGGAATTAATTCCATTTAATTTTAAAAATTTGCTTGATTTTGATTATTTAAAAAAATTTAAGAACTCTGAGAGTCATAAAAACATGTCTGTTCTATCATAAACGGTATCATGAACACATTTTTTGTTGGCCAAATATGGCCCGCATAGGTAAAAGTTTGACCATTCCAGATCCACATAATAAAGAACATCGTAAAGTACAAGTGGCAAAACTGAGTTGTCTTTACATTTATTAATTTATTTTAGATTGAAGTACCGTTAAATTTTATCTCTGATCCAACTAATAAAGAAGATGGTATTGAGATAATAGAAAAGGATGAATTATCCGAAAAATATAATGAAGAAACAAACTTTGTGGATTTAACATTATCTGATGAAGACGATAAACCAGTCCGTAAACTACGTTCAACAAAAATCCGACCTAAAAATGAAACACCAAAAAAAGGACGTCTACCAACTAATTAAGCAGTATTAAGCATAATTTTATTTTGTACATATAAAATAATATATAAAATGATAACAAATATAAATAATGATTAGAATGAATGTATGGATACTGGAATAAATACTGTATTTAAAGTAAATCTATTGGATTATTTGGAGCGCCAGTAACTTCCCAAATTGTAGCGGCAAGTCTTCTGGTTTGTTCCAATACAACACTAGAGGTAGCCAGTCCAAGATGGATACAAAATAGTTCAAAGCATCTGACTTTTCCAACTGGCATTTTTGGGAAACATACTTCTGTTAGTCGTTGGTAGAAATCGCCGCATAATATCCCAGCTTGCGGTAATGTTCTTGAAGAATTCGTAGGGAAAATTCGTGGCTTAAGGGCCGCACCTGCTTTATCCTCAAACCATAAAAAATATGCGTAGTTAAATGTTGTGTCTTTCCACATTATCGATAGATGTCCTTGTTGTAAATGGCAACGTGAAAATCTTACCATTGACCATATCTGTGAAAAAACAAATTTTTGTTACAAAATACTTGAATTTTTGCTGGACCTGATGCATTTACAAGCCTCAAAAAAATGGTTCTATACCGCATGGAACCAAAAAAGGTTATGTCAATATAGTTCAACAAATTAAAATCGCTTCAAGGCCATTTATAATAATAATAATGATAATATTTTATTGAGCCTGTTAGTACAAATACAGAGGTTAAGGCAATATAATGTATACATATACGTAGATATTCTACAATTTAACATAATGCAAAATTTAACACTAGTCAGCTTTGAAATTTAAATATTCAGAGATTGAATAGAATGTATGTTCTAGTAGATATTTCTTAAAATTGTTTTTGAATATTTTCACATTGGTTATACTTTTAATGCTATCAGGAACCTTATTATACCTTGTGCAAAGTATGGTGCCTCTCAATATTCAATCTAGTTTTACTCCTTGTATTGTGATTATGATAATTACTATTTATATTAAAGTTACTATAATGATTTTTGACAAATAATACGCATTCTAATATAAAAAGTGAGGGAACTGTTAATATTTTAAGATCTTTAAATAAGTTTCTACAGGAAGTTCTATATGGATTAAATGTTAATATTCGAATAGTTTTTTTTTTTGCTGCAAGAGAATTTTAAGAACTTAGAAACGTAAGTCGTTAATTTAGTAAGCAAACTAAACTCTAGCGCAGTGAAACGGTATTGTCAATCAATCGTGACGTATTTACTTGACAAATTATTATAATGTGGATTTACTTTTCACAAATACTCAATAAAATTTTCATTGTTGTAAATGGTGTTTGACATTGTTTATTTTGTGTTTATTTTACATATCAGAATTATATTTTTAAAACAATTTATATTCTGTAAAATCATCAGGAGTGTTTGTAAAATTAATCATGTATATTTATTTCATCATGGTAAAAATATGTAACTAATATTTTTACCATATTTAGGCCAGGTATTTCCACCTTCAAGTACACCCGAAATCCTAAAAATAGTATTTAAACAAATAAAACAACAAATATCTGATTAAGTAAACAAAATACTACTCCCAATATCTCAAAAATAATACTTAGGCCCGATCTTTCCACTTTCAGGTAAACCTCTAGCTAACTATCTGACAAATGGGGTTATCTGGAACTTCATCTGCTGAATAAATGTCAATACCAATCAGTGAATTCAATACGTCAGTCTCATTATCCGTTAGATAACTATCCGATCGATAAATTTGTATTGAAAGACGGGATGACATTTATTCAGCACAGAAAGTATCACATAACCTTAACTCTCAGATAATTCCCTAGAGGTTTACATGAAGGTGGAAAGACTGGGCCTTAGTAACAATTACCTTCTTCTTCGTAAGGCTGAGTGTTTCTTCTGAATTAAAATCTAAACTTGGAGCTGTTACTCTATGGTTGGTTCTATCAACATAGAGAAAATGTACCATCCCTGGAAATTCTTCCAAATACTTGTTGATTGTTAGGGAAGATCTTGTTCAAAGGAATTAAGAATAAATATTACATAAACGGAAACAAAATTTGGTCATAAACTAATTGTGAGATTTTGTAATTTTATTCTAAAATTGTAAAGAAAGTTCCCGTTGGCAAGAATTCATATACACACCAGTTATGTAAGTGAAAGATAGGAAATCCCTTCGTAAAATGTTGATTCTCGAATGTACGAGGGATATTTCCTAAATTCTGGGAATTGTGCTATAATTAAATTACGCAGAACTTATAGGCAATGTTATTGGTGCCAGACAAGTCTTAACATGTTTATGCAACTATCTAGTGCAATATTGTTCAGTCTGATTTAGGTGTTCGACTGATATAGACGCGTTTTCATAGCACTGTTTTTGTAACCATGGAAGACGCAGCTAAATCTCAAAGAGCAATAATTTTCTTTTTGTGAAAAGGTGTGAAAACATCAGAAATTATTCAGCGTCTGCAAGGAGTATTTGGTGAGTCTGTAGAATCCAAAAGTACTGTTTATCAGTGGATCGATCGTTTTAAAACCGGTAGAACATCACTAGAAGACGATCCACGCAGTGAGCGCCCAAGTAAATGAAAGAAACATTACTGCCGTCGAAGACCTACTGAAACAGGACAGGCGAATGACTATTCGTCAAATTAGTGTGCGCCTAGGGATAGGTAGACGACAGGTTCATGACATCTTGCATGATTGTTTGGGCGTTAGCAAGGTTTCGCCGCGCTGGGTGCCAAGGCTGTTGGGACCACAACAGAAACTCAATTTCAAAGTTCTTTGAGGACAGTTTAAAAAAAATAGTTTATCGTTGGGATAAATGTATTCAGTTAAATGGAGATTATGTTGAAAAACTACATTTTAATATTGACGAAAATTAACAAAATAATAAAAATTATAGCTAAATTCCCAGAACTTGGGAAACATCCATATATTTATTAAAATGTGATTTTAGTTTTGTTAAGTGACATAACTAATAACATATCAAAAAAATGTACTTTTAGGAAAATATAAATTTTATGCGTATCCCCTATTATCGACATTTATGATCTTTACAAAGTTATATTAATTACAAAATCTCATTTTTTTATATAAAAAGGATATGATCCAAGACTCATATTCTTCATTGCTTTTGCCTTCAAAAAATCTGAATACATTGCTAATTTATCATTTATAATTCCAGCCATTTCCAACATTTTTCCACTGCTAGCATGTACCATACTTGTATCAAAACAAGTGACCGCCAATAATTCTCTCAAACATTCCAGAAGTCCTAAAGTTGAACTTTCAGCTCGTAAAATACATTCACTATCGCTAGTTTTGACAAATTCTTGATACTTCTTTTTCATAAAATCCCATTTTTGTACCAATCTCTTATGACTAGATTCGATAACTGGTTGTTTACTTAATTTCTTCAAACCATCACTTGTTTTTTTAATTGCTATGTCCAAATTTTCAAAAGCAGGTCGCAAGGTTTCAATGTCTCTTTGAACCTTAAAAATTAGAATTTAAAATTTTGATTATCGTATTTGCAAATACATTAATTTTATTTAATATAAGCTGTTCACTTTTGTAAGAACAAACTAAGAGGGAATTTTGTTTTCAATAGTTTGCACCTTTGAAGCTGTATGTCATGTTGGTATTAAAAAATGTCACTTTTTTAAAATGTCGATCCATTTGACATATGTCATAATGAAAAATGATATAATCTGTCTCAATTTGTAATACGAAACTATGGTCTATTTCAAAGTAGAAAAAAGTAGATAGCGCTGCGAACCGAGTACGATTTACACTGATCATACAGTATAGCGGGAAATTTAAAATAAGTTACAACTAGGGCATGGGCGTAGCAACTGGGTTAGCCAGTGATTTTTTTTTTTAATATAAAAAACGTTAATAAGATATTGAAATAAACAAGGCAAACAATACACTTACGTTATTTATACGACATAAATTCAGTTTAATGGGAAATTTGAAAAAGTTTCTTATTTAAATAATTATTGTAAATAAAAATTAAAAATATATGTATATATGAAGGTCTAAAAATTATATCAATAACTTCATCTTTGGGCACAATCAGCTGGGCTGTCTTTTGGCCTCACATTAGTCCTCTTTCTTGATCTGTTAATTGTCAACTGTCAAAAAATTGTTATATGTCAGATAACCTAAAAAATATATAACTGCGTAAAAACAAATTACATGGAGAATTTTCTCCATAAAATCTACGCCAAGGATATAAATAAAAATCTAATTATGTAAATAATAACAAAATATATGAGAAAAATTAAATAATATATATTTCCAATGTACGACACTGAACATCTGTCAACTTGGACTAAAAACAATATTTTTACAGTGTAATAGGGATGACGATCTAAACCAATCCGAAGCAAGGACAAACAGCTCCTATCTTCTTACACACATTTTTCTACTTTGAAATAGACCATAGATCTGGTTACTTTAGTGACTGTTGTGGTGTAAATAGGCTTTTGTAGAATCATGTGAACTTGTAAATCTGGCTTTTAAAAGTATGGTTAAGTTTCTTCATATTGAGGTTATTACTAAATTGACATGTCAAATATTTTGTATGTATATATTAATATTTATTTCATCAAACTTTCGATTATTACTCGTACAATAGTAAAAAAATATTACGATTATCAATGAAATATCATGATAAAATATAAAAAACAAAAATACATATTATATAATAATAATTTATCATTTTATTCTGCTGCCCTTAAAATCTAATTCTTGTTTTGCAAAATTTAATAACATATTTAAACAAAAATATTCATTTTTTTTCCGAAACATGAAATCTTTCCGAAACATGTAGTCTGTGGTTCTATCTGTTTTGTTATTATTACCTCTTCTCATGTTCGTCGGTCTTAAATTTTCTACACCTTCATTTAAAATTTTTCTTACTTCTCCTTCAGAAATCTAAAGAAATTGAAATAAGTAAATTATTTTATATTTCACAACAAAAAGGACACTAAAATTTACTGAAAAAATATCTGCCACAAGGTCTATAATTTCCCTTCTTTTTAATTTTGTTCCATTTTTTTCTTAAAGTTTTCCATAAGCGTTATATATGTGTTTTTTTGTATATTTATCTAATTGTTGTCTCTTATGCATATTTTCTGATGTTATGTTATTTTGGTTGTATAAAAATACTTTTCAATTAAAAAAATAAATTGACATATAATTTAATGTCAAATATGAATTGTGAAATGTTTTGAAAGGTGCCATTTCAGCAGTACCACCCTAAGATGATATTTTAAATGGACAACATAAAAAATGAATTTTCCTCTTAGTTTCGTATTACAAATTGAGACAGATAATATCTTAATTATAATGATCATAACCTTATCAACCTAAAGTCGGTTTTACAGCGTAAGGAATATTTTTAATTGACATTTAAAGTCAGTAACACACCATAACAGTAACCAAAATACCCAGATCTAGTGTGTTCTTACAAAAGTGAACGGCTTATACCTACCTGAACTGTTTGCAAAGTTGTTAAATATAAAAATGCCTCATGCAGTCCTGAACTTAGTATTGGATTCCCACTTTCAATCATTACCATAAGATTTACGTCTTCACTCAGCGGTACAATATGTACCGCATGAGGTAGACATTTTGGTGACGCATCCATACCCATTAATAACACTTGGTAACTAACAATGGAATCCTCTGACGTATCAGGTGAAGGCGATGGTGGTTCTGGACTTGTTGAAGGACTAAAGAACTCCTCACTACCATCTGTGTCTGTCTCTTCAGTGTGCGGAGGAAGTGGATGTCTTGTACTTAGACACAGCATTGATAGGAATAGTATATCAGCAGATGATAAATCGTGAGCGTTACGGCTACAAAATACTTTACATCTTAGAAACAAGGTATTTGAAGTTGCCTAATACCCTTTTCACACTAGATCTTTAAGATCGGATGTTAAAGTGAATGTATCTTTAAACGCTAATGTGAAACCGTATGGCCTCGTCTAAATACAAGCGATGTTTAAGACAGAGATCTGCGTCTTAAACTTCGTCCGCATTGCGAACTTAATTTATATTGTAAAAAAATACTCCTTGAATTTGTGCTGTCAACATTTTATATTATCATAAACAAGAATACTGTATTATATCGACGTTATAAGAAGTTTATACTTATTGTTATAATAAAATTATTTATTTTAATAATGTGTTTAATAAAATACAGAGCTACAATAATTGAGATAAAATGTATCGACTTACATGTTAATACAGGTGTAATATATTCTTTATTGTAGTGTCTTTATTGTAGAATGAAATGAAATATCCTCATTTGTTTATAATAATTCAAAATGTGCGTCTGCGCAGACAGTTCAAAACTGGTAATTTCATGACGGTAACTTAAGGACAAAATTACTGTAGCTGATGACAGCACCAGAGATTTAAACATCAAGTGTGAAAGCATTCCGATCTTAAACATCGGTGAACTTTAAGTTCACTCGTTTTAAAGATCTAGTGTGAAAAGGGTATTATAGTTTAATAGGGTTTTTCTGAACAAAACTTGTTAATAACACTGCCCAACAAAATAATTTTTTTATCTTGGTGCCGGAAAAGTAACTGATTTTGGATATTATTGATGTGCTGATTCCAAAAATACCTGACTCTTTTTCGTAGCAGCTCTAGTTTTTGAGATACAGATTAATTCATTTTAGTTTTTTATCTAAAAACGGTTAACTTCCTCCTTGGACAGCAAAGTGGATATACAAAATATCCTTGTTTTTTATGTCTTTGGGACAACAGAGCTAAGGATCAGCACTGGGTTAACAGAAATTGGGTGATTTCCATTAAGAAATGTCATAATTCAAGAAAAACAAAACGTGGTCAGATCCTTTGGTTGCGAGAAAATTATATTTCCACCCTTGCATATCAAGTTTGGGCTTATGTAACAATTTTTGAAGGCTTTAAATCGAGATGGACTTTGTGTAGGCTACTTGACACGTAAATTTTCTGGGATTAACTCTGAAAAACTGCCAGAATATTTGATGGTCCTCAGATAAGGCAACCTACTGAAGATCCACAATCCAATCCAACCGCATCAATGAACGAGATTGAATCTAATTCTTGGTGTTCATTTATTCAAGTAGTACAAAATTTTCTTGGAAATCATAAGGCAGAGAATTAGTGGAAAATATGCTTTCCAACTTTAATATTCTCGGTTGTATTATGACCACTTATCAGAAAACCTAGGTGATTTTGTGAAGAACCGGGGGAAAGATTCCATCAGTACATAAAACTATAGAAGATAGATATCAAGAAAGATAAGATAGCCACATGATGGCCTACTACTGTTAGAGTCTTTAGAAAGACTGTTCTGGTAAACTCCATGCTAGAAAGTCGTACAAAAAAACATTTTTAAGTGATAAGTGATGAATGTATATTTATCTACTTTGTGAAATAAATACCTTGTTTTGTCTCTTTTGTGTTTGTAACTGGCAGTTGGAGCAAATAGTAACAGTAATAACGTGAAAAATACAAAAGTTAAGAAATAAGATATTTTATTGTAAAAGAGGCCAATATAGCGTATCTCAAAAACTAGATCTGATAGACCAAATCTGACGACTATTTTGGATTCTGTGCCGAAAAATTACCTAGAGACAATTAAAACCCCGCAGGCACCAAAATGTCTGTTGGGCCGTGTTATCGCAGCCCAACACTTTGTATTCAGGTTTGTAAAAACATATATTTTATCCCGATAGCAACATGTCTGTCCACCAAATACCCTGCTTACAATGTGTTAGTTTTAAAAGAGAAGTAAAGAAGTATTAGTAAAAAATGTTAGTTTACTAAAACAACTATCTACTCACAACAATATTAAAATTATTTTCACCTCGAATATAAAGAAAGAAATTTATTTTGAACCAAGATCATAGAATGTATTTTAGAGTGATCTAATTGTGCCTTCAGTTTATCAGTTGCATCTTGCAACGCTCTAAGCGTAGCTGTGCTTAATTCAGGATTAACACTCAATTGCTCGACAGCTTCGATAAGAATAGATTGATCGTTATCCCTCAAATAAAGCCATGTATCTAATAAACGAGTCAAAGTTGCCGATGTAGATTTATTACTCTGCAACAAATGTACATCAGCTCCGCAAATATGACGTACAAAAGATATACATATGCCTAGTAATCTTTTCATTTCTGCAACATCTTCTTGGCTTATATTCATGAATATATAGCCCATGTACTTAAAAATAATAAACAATTAATTAATATTTTACATAAAGTTAATTATATACTACCTCTTCGAAAGCAATGTTCAAACCATTTTGACATTGACAAGACGTATATGAATTACCAAATTGTGAACTCATGATCCTCTGCGAAGTAATAATTGGTGAAAAAATCTGCATAAGTACATTTGAAGCAAGCCTGACATCTTCATGTTCCTAAATTAAAAATAATTTACTTGTAGAATATATATTTAGTACAATAATTTTAACTTACAGTATCATCAGGTAACAGCCCTTCAGATCTAGCGAATTTATTGATATGTTTAGCAAATTTTCTGTTATACTTTGAATAAATAATGTCATTTAAATAATCAAATATTAAAATACATTTCATTTTTACTGTTATTAGGTATATTGTTTTACTAAATACTACACTTTTACTGTGCTAAATACGTATTTTGACAGCTGTCAAGGTAGTTCTCTATATAGTTAATAGATGGCATAGAGAAATAATAAGTTTTTGAGTTGAAATATTCGGCGTGTGTGACAAAAAAAAAAAAATTATAAGTTGGGAAAACTGAAATTTTTGCTGTAATAAGAAGTTACTATATATAATCTTTTTACACAAATTATTTGACATAAGCAGGAATTGAACTCACGTCCATGCCCTTGCTCAGCGGTCAAGTAGCAGGTACAGACGATTTAACGTTTGGCTACCCGAATTCTTTTAAACAATTACAATTAAGTGAAAACGTTTAAAATTATATGGAAATAAATCCCTAAATGTATCAATGATATGAACTCTATACCTAATTATCATAACAGCAGTTGATATGCAAGGGGAATAGGCGGCAGAGGGAGAGGTAAATGGAGGAACAGACGCCGGGCACGACAACTAGTTATTAATTATTTCCAATCCTGTTAAGGCTCTTATGGCAACCTGTATAGATATTACTTAAGTCCCTGAATACAGATTAAAACAGCATCCGTTTTAATTAAGTCAAGGCGTTCGCTTTTATGAAAAATCTCCACTCAAATCTTTATTTATTTATCATCTTCATGTGATCAAATTTAAAATAGCCCTTATAAAAATTATCTTTGTTAATTATGTTAATTTTTTTTTATCAATTTTCTTTTAAATTAAGTGTATAAACATTGCTGGGCCTGGATATTTCAAAAATTCCAATCGCTGAAATTATGTTCTTGCGCACTACGGCAATATTTTGTTACGTCACGGCGTCATTGTGTTATGGCTCCCAACGAAGGAGCACGCATTTTTTTGCGGTGAATATTTTTCCAAAAAGTAATTGGAAAATAGTGCAAAAACAGTGAATTTTGAAATGAAGATGATAAATAAATAATTTAAAAGGGCACTGAAAAAAAATTTTAAATTATATTATTGAGAAATTCGACGAAAATGTTGGAGTCCTTGAGCATCTACTTGTTGCTTGGCTTCGGAAATAAAGAAAAATAGGTGAGTGTTCATTTATTTTAAAATATTAGGGCTTTAATATTGAAAATTTAGATTTTTCATAGAATTTTTGGCTATTTTTTATTATATCTCTTTGTTATATTTTATTAATTATTGCGTTGCATAAATCGAGGTCATTAATTGGCACATTCTTGTAGGATTATAGAGATAAGGCACTCCGGTCATTAGTGAAGTTAACATTGTAATATTCAGCTCAATACATGCAGGTGTTTATTTAATAATTTTAACTTGGAAATTTTAAAGATAAATAATGTATTGGACAAAATTATTGCAACAAATTTTATATATTTTTGTTTTTATTTAGTAAAACCGTGGATATAATATATGTGTTTTTTTAATATATAATTTATTTCCAATCTCATTTTCTGGAAGTGATTTTACCGGAGATTGTACACGATATCGGCAAGTGTCCGGCCGGTTTCCGCCAACATATCGGACGCTCGGACCCAACTTACAATGCAGTTTTCAAAAGGAAGGATAATTTTCGGTAAATTTAAGCTTTTTCAATTCAGTATTGTTATTCATTCAATTACAGTAGGAGCTCGGTTATGTGACCTAATATTATTCATGGCTACAAGGAATATTTTAATTTAATTTGATTTAAGAACAACTCCACGTTTCAAAATCCAGTACCGCCTTGTAAAATAAATTATTATTATTTTTTGAATGTATATATTTGTTTCAGGTGTAATTGGGCGCAACTTTCAGCGCCCAGTAAGGAGGCTTTTGCTGTCCCCAAAGGGCAACTGCGGAAACCATCTCCATGGTGGCATTCGGTGATAAATTAAAAATATTCTTGTCATGGGGTTGCTTTTTCTCTCGTGGAGTTTTGGGTCGCGGATGGAGTTGGTGCGGTAGACGGACAGGTTGGGGTTGCGACCCGGGGCCTCTGGGCCTGGTGACCGGTGTTGGACTCGCATGCCCTGTGTCAGATTGGAAACATAGTCACCAGCCTCTTTATATGACCAGAGGAAACGGTCGTCCTCATAACCTACCTATCAGCCCTTCCAGTTGGGCCGGAAGCATTCCTTTGTTGCAGCATTCCCCGGTTCTTCACATTACCTGTGCAGGTGACCAGGCAATCTTGTCCGGCCTGGTTCTCTGGGTTCCGGAGTGTTCGGACAGAAGCAGTACGGACAGAAGCAGATGTCCGGATTGATGGAGTTCACAGAAAAGAATTCAGCCAAAATTTCCACACGTAATGATGCTGGACAAGAATTCTATATATGTACACCAGAATAAAAGTGTATTAATTCGTAACAAATTTACAAAAGAGCAAATTGAACATCGTATCTTTAGTACCATACATGGATTTAATAATATTAATTCAATATTTCTAATACCAAGAAAAATAGAAATAAAAAATTGCATTTGAAAGATGATACCATATGCCTTTCAAAAAAAATATAATTTTATGAAAAATTATAGTTAATACACTTTTATTCTGGAGTACATACAGGTATATAAAGTAATGAAATATAATATTTTAGGGAGATTATTTCAAATTTTAACTCAAAATATTTTCAGTTTGTTTTTAAATAAGATTTATCAAACATGGATATTTTTGATTTAATCGGAAAGTAATCAATACTGTCTAATTATTTTGAATTTGTTCCGAGACCATTCGATAAAGTCCTATCTGTTTGGACATTTAATATTGGTCCAAAAAGTGAACAATAACCATTTTTTTTTTAAATTAAAGAATAGTTAGGAAAAAAATCAATTTTATTTTTTAGAAACTAAATATTAATTAATCAAACATATAGAAATTTAGGTACAATATTTATAGCAACGTTTGCTATTAGCGTTTTCTAATTAAATACTTTTTAAAAAATTTTTGAAAACTAGTTAAGTAAATTTTTAGCGTTCAGTAATAAGCTATATAGTAAATCTTCAGAAAACTAAGTTCAAGTTATGATTAGTTGACAAATTAAATTTAAATATTTTGTAAAATTTTAATTTCTTTGACAGTAAATTGGTAAATTTCTTGAAAATAATTTCAAGTTATTCTTAAAAGGCAAATTATATTTAGATATTTTGAAAATTCATAATTATATTGACAGTAAATTAGCTGGTAATTTTTTTGAAAAAAAAATTCTAGTTATGGTTAGTTGACGAATGAAATTTAAGTATTTTTAACAAATAAAATTATTTTGAGAGTAAATTAGCTGGTAAATTTTCTCATAAATAAATTCATGTTATAATATGATTAGTTGACAAATTAAATTTAAATATTTAGAAAAATTTTAATTATTTTAATTGCAAATACTTTTTGAAAAATAAATTCAACTAATGATTAGATGGTAAATTAAATTAAAATAAATTCGTTATGATTAGGTGGCAAATTAATTTTAAATATTTTGAAAAACAAATTATATGATTAGTTGATAAATTAATTTTACATATATTGTAAAATTGATATATCAATTAGTAAAATACAATATTTAAGAGGAATAATATATAAAAGAACAATAATTGAGAATGTTTTGAGTTGAAATATTTGAAATGATCTCCCTTATTATTATAAAACATTGTATTTATTTATATTTTATTGTATATTTTGTAAAAATTATTGTTTATGTAAAAAATAAAAATGTGTTTGTTGGTGTGGAGAGGCACTAAATAAAGATTGTAAAAAATATGTTTGAGAAAGAATAAATGAATAAAAGCCAACAAAATGAATGTGGAAAAATAAATGGATGAATAAATGATGAGAAAATCAAATGAAAATGAGTTAAACTGAGTTGAATGTGGAGAAGAATGGAAGTAACTGGAGAATGAAAGACTTTGATGAACGTGGATAGGAATGCATGGAAAACTATTATTTATTTTCCCATGCTTTCCTATCTAAATGAGAGAATGATTTTGGAATGAGTGCGCTAAATGTGGAAAGAAATGTATGGAAGAATTATTCTCCCATGCATTTCTATCCATATAAGAGAATGATTGTGGAATGAGAGATGCGCTAAATGTGAAAAGAAATGCATGGAAGAATTATTCTCCCATACATTCCTATTGAAATAAGAGAATGATTGTGGAATGACAGACTGCCCTGAATGTGGAAAGAAATACAAGGAAGAATTATTCTCCCATGCATTTCTATCCAAATAAGAGAATGATTGTGGAATGAGAGATGCGCTAAATGTGAAAAGAAATGCATGGAAGAATTATTCTCCCATGCATTCCTATCCAAATAAGAGAATGATTGTGCAATGAGAGACTGCGCTGAAAGTGGAAAGAATTACATGAAACCAAATAAGAAAATGTATGTGGAATGAGAGATGCGCTAAATGTGAAAAGAAATGCATGGAAGAATTATTCTCCCATGCATTCCTATCCAAATAAGAGAATGATTGTGCAATGAGAGACTGCGCTGAAAGTGGAAAGAATTACATGAAACCAAATAAGAGAATGTATGTGGAATGAGAGATACGCTAAATGTGAATAGAAATGCATTACAGGATTATTCCCCCATACATTCCTATCCAAATAAGAATGATTGTGGAATGAGAGACTGCGCTGAATGTGGAAAGAAATACATGGAAGAATTATTCTTCCATGCATTCCTATCCAATGAGACTGCTGAATGTGGGAAGAAACACGTGGATGAGAGAATGACCTTGAAATAAGAAACTGCATCCTTGTTCCTTTGTTATTAATTTCTGTATTTGCTTTATTTTTAATAAATAAATATAAAATAATCCGCATTATTATTTCAATAACTACCCACCTAATAAATCCTTTCTGGGGTTGGTTTTTTTCTTTCAGATGACGAGAAAGTAAAGAGAGTAAGTATTAATGTATATAATTAGTTAAGCAAAGGGAGTAGCCCTTGATATGGTAAGTCTGTAGGCACCCTTCGAATTCATTGTATACGATTTGGCGACAACTAGCGCCATCTATTGACCATTCTGAGCTAAATATAACGTCAATTTTTTAAAGACTGGCAGGCAAATTATGTCGGAAATATCCTAAAACAACCCTTTTGTGGCTATATTCTGTCGATGGATAACATTTTTTTATCGACAAATAAATTTTAAGGGTTAAAATTAGGGGATGATACTTATAAGGGTACGTTATGTGTTCTAGTACCCCCTTATCATCTACCTGTTATAGTGGGGAGATATTAGGTGTTTTTTATATCTCGCTACCCTTAAGAGTTAGAGGGTTGATTTTTGGCAGGTACCTATATCAAAGTATAAGATACCTACTACTGCCATGGGTGCCCTACAACCCTTATAGATTCCGAGATATTATAAAAAATAAAATTCACTATGTTTCAAAACACCCAACATTTTACACCCTTAAACCGTCGAATAACAATTTTTTTTTATCTTAAATTTTTTTTAGGGGGTTGAAATTGAGGGGTGAAATTAAGGGATGAAATTAAGGATGTGCTCTATTGGCCCTATATGCCATTGCACTATCCCCATGTGTCAGGAGTAGCCTGGTTCGGCAAACGAGCAGTTCCCATCAAAACGTTGTTTTTGCTGTAATTTTGAAAAAAATCTGGCTTGGTATTAGGAGACCAGCATTTTGAAGAGGTATTTAATGGTTTTTAGGGATTATCTCGCGAACTATAAGGGCTAGGGCTTCCAGATTTGGAGGGACCCTTCGCTAGGTTCCATTCTATGATCTATCAAAGTTTCAACCCTCTATCACGTAAGGGTGGAGAGATATTAGGTGTTTTTCATATCTCGCTACCCTTAAGAGTTAGAGGGTTGATTTTTGGCAGGTACCTATATCAAAGTATAAGGTACCTACTACTGCCATGGGTGCCCTACAATCCTTACAGATTCCGAGATATTATAAAAAATAAAATTCACTATGTCTCAAAACACCCTGAATTTTACGTCCTTAAACCGTCGATTAACAATTTTTATTTATCTTAAAAAAAATTCAGGGGGTTGAAATTAAGGGATGAAACTAAGGGATGTCATTGATGATGTGCTCTAGTGGCCCTATATGCCATTGCACTATCCCCATCTATCGGGGAACGTCTCATGTCTAAAAACATGTTTTCACGTAACTAAGAAACACGGTTTCACGTAAAAAAAATAAGAAACATAAATGTGAGTGGGGGGGGGGGGGGTTACACACCCCAAAATATGCGGAGTCCTGGATTTGACAGAGGATGGAACGGGGATAAAAAACACGTTAAAAACCCCAAATTCTGAAGCCCTGAGGCGCTAGAGTCAAAAAACTAAAATGTTTCCCTTAAGGGTAGGAAGTTATTAAGTGTTTTTTATATCTCACAACCCTTAAGAGTTAGGTGGTTGGTATTCAGTAGGTAGGCAGTTCATGACCTAGAGACCCTCTACCCTTCAAGGGTTCCCTACAACCCTTACGGTTTCTGAGATATTTAATTTTCAGTGACATCACATATTAGACCAATATCTCGACAACTAGAGGAGTTGTAGGGCTCCCATTTGGGCCGTAGGGTCCTAAGGTTCTGTAGTATGTACGTACCAAAAATCAACCACCTAACTCTTAAGGGTTGTGAGATATAAAAAACACTTAATAACTTACTACCCTTAAGAGTTAGGGGGTTGCTTTTTGGCAGGTACCTATATCAAAGTATAAGGTACCTACTACTGCCATGGGTGCCCTACAACCCTTATAGATTCCGAGATATTATAAAAAATAAAATTCACTATGTTTCAAAACACCCAACATTTTACACCCTTAAACCGTCGAATAACAATTTTTTTTTATCTTAAATTTTTTTTAGGGGGTTGAAATTGAGGGTTGAAATTAAGGGATGAAATTAAGGATGTGCTCTATTGGCCCTATATGCCATTGCACTATCCCCATGTGTCAGGAGTAGCCTGGTTCGGCAAACGGCCCGAGCAGTTCCCATCAAAACGTTGTTTTTGCTGTAATTTTGAAAAAAATCTGGCTTGGTATTAGGAGACCAGCATTTTGAAGAGGTATTTAATGGTTTTTAGGGATTATCTCGCGAACTATAAGGGCTAGGGCTTCCAGATTTGGAGGGACCCTTCGCTAGGTTCCATTCTATGATCTATCAAAGTTTCAACCCTCTATCACGTAAGGGTGGAGAGATATTAGGTGTTTTTCATATCTCGCTACCCTTAAGAGTTAGAGGGTTGATTTTTGGCAGGTACCTATATCAAAATATAAGGTACCTACTACTGCCATGGGTGCCCTACAACCCTTATAGATTCCGAGATATTATAAAAAATAAAATTCACTATGTCTCAAAACATCCTGAATTTTACGCCCTTAAACCGTCGATTAACAATTTTTATTTATCTTAAAAAAAATTCAGGGGGTTGAAATTAAGGGATGAAACTAAGGGATGGCATTGATGAAGTGCTCTAGTGGCCCTATATGCCATTGCACTATCCCCATGTATCGGGGAACGTCTCATATCTAGAAACACGTTTTCACGTAAAACTAAGAAACACGGTTTCACGTAAAAAATAACGAATCATAAATGTGAGTGGGGGGGGGTTACACACCGCAAAATATGCGGAGTCCTGGATTTGACAGAGGATGGAACGGGGATAAAAAACACGTTAAAAACCCCAAATTCTGAAGCCCTGAGGCGCTAGAGTCAAAAAACTAAAATGTTTCCCTTAAGGGTAGGAAGTTATTAAGTGTTTTTTATATCTCACAACCCTTAAGAGTTACGTGGTTGGTATTCAGTAGGTAGGCAGTTCATGACCTAGAGACCCTCTACCCTTCCAGGGTTCCCTACAACCCTTACGGTTTTTGAGATATTTAATTTTTAATTTTCAGTGACGTCACGTATTAGACCAAAATTTTAATTTTATTTTATTAATATCTCGACAACTAGAGGAGTTGTAGGGCTCCCATTTGGGCTGTAGGGTCCTAAGGTTCTGTAGTACGTACGTACCAAAAATCAACCACCTAACTCTTAAGGGTTGTGAGATATAAAAAACACTTAATAACTTCCTACCCTTAAAGGCTAGAAAGGATTTGTTAGGTGGGTAATTATTGAAATAATAATGCGGTTTATTTTATTTATATTTATTAAAAATGATGCAAATACAGAGATTGTTAACAAAGAAATAAGGGTTCAGTCTTTCATCTCGTGTAGTCTATATATATAATATACATACTCACCACCTCAAGGGCTACTCCCTTTGCTCAACTAAATATATACATTAATACTTACTCTTTACTTTCTCGTCATCTGAAAGATAAAAACCAACCCCAGAGAGGATTTATTAGGTGGGTATTTATCGAAATAATAATGCTGTTTATTTTATATTTATTTATTAAAAATAATATAAATACAGAGGTTGTTAACAAAGAAATAAGGGTTCAGTCTTTCATTTCAAGGTCATTCTATCATCCGTGCATTTCTTTCCACATTCAGCGCAGTCTCACAATTATTCTGATTCCGATAGAAATGCATGGGAAAATAACATTCCATGCACTTCGTTCCACATTCAACGGTCGCTCGTTTCACAATTATTCTGATACGGGTAGAAATGCATGGGAAAATAAATAATATTCTTCCATGCATTTCTTTCCACATTCAACGCAGTCTCCCGTTCCACAATTATTCTGGTTCGGGTAGGAATGCATGGGAAAATAAGAATATTCTTCCATGTATTTCTTTCCACATTCAACGCAGTCTCTCGTAAAACAATTATTCTGGTTCGGGTAGGAATGCATGGGAAAATAAATAATATTCTTCATGCATTTCTATCCACATTCACCGCAGTTACTCATTCTACAATCATTCTCATATTTGAATAGGAATGGATGGGAAAATTATATTCTTCCATACATATCTTTCCACGTTCATCACAGTTTCCCATTCCACAATCAATCTCAGATTTGGATAAGAATTCATGGGAAAATAAACAATATTCTTCCATTCATTCCTATCCACATTCATCAAAGTCTTTCATTTTCCAGTCACTTCCAACCATTCTTCTCCACATTCAACTCAATTCCACTTATTTTCACTCAATTTTTTTTTTTTCTTTTTATTTATTTCATCCACTTTTTTCCACATTCATTCTTTCTCAATATATTTTTTTTACAATCTTTATTTAGTGCCTATCCACACCAACAAACACAGTTTTATTTTTTACATAAACAATAATTTGTACAAAATATGATACAGAATACAAATCAATACAATAATAAGGGAGTCTTATAATAATAAGGGAGATGATTTCAAATATTCCAACTCAAAATATTCACAAATATTGTTCTTTTATATATGATTCCTTTTAAATATCGTGTTTTACAAAATTCCTATTAATTTTACAAAATAAGTAAAATTAATTTATCAGATAATCATAACTTGAATATATTTTTAAAAAAATTTACCAACTAATTTACTGTTGAAATAATTTTATTTTTTGAAAATATTTAAATTTAATTTGTCAACTAAACATAACTTGAATTTATTTTTAAAATAATTTACCAACTAATTTACTGTCAAAATTATTTTATTTTTTGAAAATATATTAACTAAATCTGTCAACTAACCATAACTTGAATTTATTTTTCATTTTATATCAAAATAATTATATATTTTCCAAATATTTTAATTTGTAACGAGTCACATGAATTTATTTTTCAAAAAATTTATCAACTAATTTACTGTCTATTTAATTTTATTTTTTGAAAATATTTGTCGATTAATCTTAATTTTTTTAAAAAATTATTAACTAATTTACTGCCAAATTAAATAATTTCATTGCTTTACGATGTTTCAAGATCATCTATTTTTTCGTACAAATATTCAACCCCAAATATTCATTATTTATTTATTTTATTTTTATAATTTCCCATGCAAGTTGTTAACATTTACCAGGCGGGCCCAAACCTGGTAAATGGGGCCCTAACGCCCTACACAGGAAATATATTCAACTACTATAGTGTTCAATATTGAAATATTAAATTAATATATTAAATTATCAATTAATTAAATAAATAATAAACAAATAATACATCCCCCAACAATCTGGCGATACTAGTGCTCCTATTATTTTTGCACACTCATTTTAATTATGAAATGAGGGCTGAGTCAACCCCTGGGCTGAGTGCACAGGGGTGTGGAATGTTAGTTCCGCAGTGGTGTCCGGGAACTGAATCCCAGTCTCAGTCTTACGGAGCCACTGTACCTCGAGTTAATTAAATAAAATTTACAAAATCAATGAAAAATGAAACATTGCAAGCCGCGAAATAATTTAAATTTAGTCAGTGCATCAGTAGGTATATTGTGCATTTATTTTTAAAAAAATGGATGGACATCGTAGATCAGTTTCTAGACAAATCGGACACAACCGAACAGTTTGGAAGCTATCGATTGGTTTTCAAAATAATTTAAAATTTAAAAAAATGTATTAGCTATTAATGATTAGTTTCCAAATTACCTTTTCATAAAAAAAAAATACTGATTAGTTTACAAATATAAAATTATTAAAAAAATTATTAGTTTACCAATTTATTTTAAATTTGTAAAAAAGCGCAAATAACTATTTTTGCTGAGCACTAAAAATTGTATCTAACTAAATTTCTAAAAAATTTGATATTATTAATTTGTTTCTAAATTGGTATTTAATTTCAAAAACCAAAATACTGATTAGTTTTCAAACTAATTTTAAATTGCTAAAATAATGCAAATAGCTATCATTACTGAACGCTAAAAATTTACTTAACTAGTTTTCAAAAAAATTTTAAAAAGTATTTAATTAAAAAACGCTAATAGCAAACGTTGCTATAAATATTGTACCTAAATTTCTATATGTTTGATTAATTAATATTTAGTTTCTAAAAAATAAAATTGTTTTTTTTCTAAACTATTCTTTAATTTAAAAAAAAAAAAAATGGTTATTGTTCACTTTTTGGACCAATATTAAATGTCCAAACAGATTGGACTTTATCGAATGGTCTCGGAACAAATTCAAAATAATTAGAGAGTATTGATTACTTTCCGATTAAATCAAAAATATCCATGTTTGATAAATCTTATTTAAAAACAAACTGAAAATATTTTGAGTTAAAATTTGAAATAATCTCCCTAAAATATTATATTTCACTACTTTAAATACCTGTATGTACCCCAGAATAAAAGTGTATTAACTATAATTTTTCATAAAATTATATTTTTTTGAAAGGCATATGGTATCATCTTTCAAATGCAATTTTTTATTTCTATTTTTCTTGGTATTAGAAATATTGAATTAATATTATTAAATCCATGTATGGTACTAAAGATACGATGTTCAATTTGCTCTTTTGTAAATTTGTTACGAGTTAATACACTTTTATTTTGGTGTACATATACAGAATTCTTATCCAGCATCATCACGTATGGAAATTTTGGCTGAATTCTTTTCTGTGAACTCCATCAATTTTCCTCCCGTTGCCATAGAGACTGCGGAAACAATCTTTGTGGTGTGCATTCAAATCCCACCGAGGGTGAATTATTATTAATTCTTGTCACGTTTAAGGTTGCTTAGCCTGGAAAATACGATCTGACACAGGGCATGCGAGTCCAACACCGGTCTCCAGACCCAGAGGCCCCGGGTCGCGACCCCAACCTGTCCGTCTACCGCACCAACTCCATCCGCGACCCAAAACTCCACGAGAGAAAAAGCAACCCCATGACAAGAATATTTTTAATTTATCACCGAATGCCACCATGGAGATGGTTTCCGCAGTTTCCACTTGGGGACAGCAAAAGCCTCTTTACTGGGCGCTGAAATTTGCGCCCAATTACCCCTGAAACAAATACCATACATTAAAAAAATAATAATAATTTATTTTACAAGGCGGTACTGGATTTTGAAACGTGGAGTTGTTCTTAAATCAAATTAAATTAAAATGTTCCTTGTAGCCATAAATAATATTAGTTCACATAACCGAGCTCCTACTGTAATTGAATGAATAACAATACTGAATTGAAAAATCTTAAAACATACCGAAAATTATCCTTCCTTTTGAAAACTGCATTGTAAGTTGGGTCCGAGCGTCCGATATGTTGGCGGAAACCGGCCAGACACTTGCCGATATCGTGTACAATCTCCGGTAAAATCACTTCCAGAAAATGAGACTGGAAATAAATTATAAATTAAAAAAACACATATATTATATCCACGGTTTTACTAAATAAAAACAAAAATATATAAAATTTGTTGCAATAATTTTGTCCAATACATTATTTATCTTTAAAATTTCCAAGTTAAAATTATTAAATAAACACCTGCATTTATTGAGCTGAATATTACAAAGTTAACTTCACTAATGACCGGAGTGCCTTATCTCTATAATCCTACAAGATTGTGCCAATTAATGATCTCGATTTATGGGACGCAAAAAATTAATAAAATATAACAAAGATATATTATAAAAAATAGACAAAAATGCTATAAAAAAATCTTTATTTTTAATATTAAGGCCCTAATATTTTAAAATAAATGAACACTCACCTATTTTTCTTTATTTCCGAAGCCAAGCAACAAGTAGACGCTCAAGGACTCCAACATTTTCCTCGAATTTCTCAATAATATAATTTAAATTTTTATTTCAGTGCCCTTTTAAATTATTTATTTATCATCTTCATTTCAAAATTCACTGTTTTTGCACTATTTTCCAATTACTTTTTGGAAAAATATTCACCGCAAAAAAATGCGTGCTCCTTCGTTGGGAGCCATAACACAATGACGCCGTGACGTAACAAAATATTGCCGTAGTGCGCAAGAACAAAATTTCAGCGATTGGAATTTTTGAAATATCCAGGCCCAGCAATGTTTATACACTTAATTAAAAAGAAAATTGATAAAAAAAATTAACATAATTAACAAAGACAATTTTTATAAGGGCTATTTTAAATTTGATCACATGAAGATGATAAATAAATAAAGATTTGAGAGGAGATTTTTCACAAAAGCGAACGCCTTGACTTAATTAAAACGGATGCTGTTTTAATCTGTATTCCGGGACTTAAGTGTTATCTATACAGGTTGCCATAAGAGCCTTAACAGGATTGGAAATAATTAATACTAGCTGTCGTGCCCGGCGTCTGTTCCTCCATTTACCTCTCCCTCTGCCCCCTATTCCCCTTGCATTTCAACTGCTGTTATGATAATTAGGTATAGAGTTCATATCATTGATACATTTAGGGATTTATTTCCATATAATTTGAAACGTTTTCACTTAATTGTAATTGTTTAAAAGAATTCGGGTAGCCAAACGTTAAATCGTCTGTACCTGCTACTTGACCGCTGAGCAAGGGCACGGACGTGAGTTCAATTCCTGCTTATGTCAAATAATTTGTGTAAAAATATTTATACAAATTACAGGCTCTACTTAACCGTTCGCAACCGGCTTTAAACTTTAGGTGCCTTTCTGTGTACGCAAAAAATGGACGTAATACTGACCATATTAGAGTACGTTCATCTTAACTTCATCACAGGGTATCATGAATTACGTCACCATTTCTGCGCGAGAAAACAGCTGATCACATTGACGTACATTAGGGTTTTAAACAATTGTTGTGGTAACCAAACACACAAAATCATGTATTTCAAATATATTCTTACTCATTTTAGTACACGGTATACCTTGAAACGTACGATAAATAAATAATAATAACGGAAATAAACAAACAACATCGCACAATACGCCTAGTTAAACACAAATCAAAGTAAGTGAGGCCACTGAAATGTGTTAAGCTAGTTGTTGAAAAATGAATTAAATTTACATGAATAAGTTAAATTAATTTACGGATTTTAGATATGTTATCCAATAAACACGGCTTCTATTTTTCACATATTTTTTTATTATTTCGAAGTTGGGAACACTTACCTTCTTACCTTTAGCACATTTGACATAGACTCGAAATAAATAAATCCACTAATAAATTTTGGGAAGTAAGAAATTTAATCCAGTTGCCAGCTTGTGCAACTATTTGATCAACAACACTGCCGACAGTCAGTGAAACTGTGGATTGTTCCACCCCAAGTTCCTCACCGATACTTCCTTGAAATCCAAGATCAGCTAGATATCTCAACAAAAAAAAAAGTTTCCTAAAAATTATTAGCTAAACACTCCATGTTCTCCTGTTCAAAACGAAACTAACTTTTATGTCAGTACGACGTGATGAAGAACGATGCCTATAATGTTTCATATTTCCTAAATGCACAATATCCGCCATGGCAATTAGTTCACTACAACACTTTTTCACAAGTGAGTATGTGAATATATAGATGCATGTTTTTCGAAGCATTTGCTTATAATTTAAAGTAAAAGGTCTCTTTTATTCATAACCATTTACTTCTGTCTTGAGCAAAAGATCAACAAAAAAGCATTTGCTTCTTACTCATAAGTAGGTTTTGCTTGCATTTTTATTCATATTGTTGGGAGGATTTGCTTCATAATTTGCAAGTAAAAGGTTATGCTTATTTTTATTCATACGGCCCAATATTTCAAACATAATATATTTTATTGGAAGATTTGTATATTTTATGTTCTTAATCTGATTATAATTGAAAGATGCGTGGATAAAAATTAATAGATTTTCAATGTTTGCAATTTTTAAAACAGTTATGTTTATAGAACTTATCATTTTTTATCCATGCGCCTACATATTCTAACGTTTGAAACGTAACATCACAATTTAACTAAATCTACTTTTTGAACGATAAACCATCTCTATACAATCTAAATATACATCTTTGGCTTCCTCTTCGCATACCTCTTGTTTGCAACACCATCTGAAGTAATCTGAAAAAAGAAATAAATTATCCATTAATTTATTTGTTGAAAGCCATGTTACACATGAAGAGTTCATGGAAAAAACAATCACTCTCAAGATAAACATTTTCTAAAATCGATTATTAAAGTTTATAAACTCAGCGCCTTCTTTTCAATATGAATTTTAGGATTGTTTTTATTTCTCTGTGATGTTAAACTTATTTTTATACTTTGCGTTCACAATAATATCATTGTTACACTGAAAACAGTTTAACAATAGAAGCTATTGTTAAACTGGTTTTGGTGACTTTTTATTTTGAGAAATTGGCAGTACTACTCGTCAACGGCGTGTCATTGATATAAGCTGTTCACTTTTGTAAGAACACACTATGGTCTATTTCAAAGTAGAAAAATGTGTGTAAGAAGATAGGAGCTGTTTGTCCTTGCTTCGGATTGGTTTAGATCGTCATCCCTATTACACTGTAAAAATATTGTTTTTAGTCCAAGTTGACAGATGTTCAGTGTCGTACTTTGGAAATATATATTATTTATATTATTTAATTTTTCTCATATATTTTGTTATTATTTACTGATTTAGACTTTTATTTATATTCATGGCGTAGATTTTATGGAGAAAATTCTCCATGTAATTTGTTTTTACGCAGTTATATATTTTTTAGGTTATCTGACATATAAATATTTTTTGACAGTTGACAATTAACAGATCAAGAAAGAGGAGTAATGTGAGGCCAAAAGACAGCCCAGCTGATTGTGCCCAAAGAAGAAGTTATTGATATAATTTTTAGACCTTCATATATATATACATATATTTTTAATTTTTATTTACAACAATTATTTAAATAAGAAACTTTAGCTCTGAAGATATATTGTTTGTTTTATTGCTTTATTTAAACTCTTTTAGCCAAATCTCTCTTTTTATATATAGTACATAATTTTTAAAATTAATATTTTTTTAACTTTTTCAAATTTCCCATTAAACTGAATTTACGTCGTATAAATAACGTAAGTGTATTATCTGCCTTGTTTATTTCAATATATTATTAACCTTTTTTATATTTAAAAAAAAAAATCACTTGCTAACCCAGTTGCTACGCCCATGCCCTAGTTGTAACTTATTTTAAATATCCCGCTATACTGTATTTGGTCAGTGTAAATCGTACTCGGTTCGCAGCGCTATCTACTTTTTTCTACTTTGAAATAGACCATAGATCTGGTTATTTTGGTTACTTTTATGGTGTGTAAATGCCAATTAAAAATATTCCTTACGCTGTAAAACCGACTTTAGGTTGATAAGGTTATGATCATTATAAATAAGATATCATTTTTCATTATGACATCTGTCAAATGCATCGACATTTTAAAAAAGTGACATTTTTTAATACCAACATGACATACAGCTTCAAAGGTGCAAACAATTGAAAACAAAATTCCTTCTTAGTATGTTCTTACAAAAGTGAAAAGCTTATAAGCAGTTCACTTTTCAAAATACACTTCTCAAATTTCAGGTAAAATAAAAATATTGTATTCAAAACTTACTCTAATCGGTTTCAATCCAAAGTCAACTCTCTGCGCTGGTTGCCTATAAGGATTGGTGACTGTAACAAGACGTACATGCGGCAAATATCCATCTTTAAAAGCCGTAACTTTATATTGTCCAGGTGTTAATAATCGATAATAATCTCCTCCATGGACAGACGTGATATCATGGGCAATATCTCTAGGTCTTCCAGGGCTAGTAATATTCTTAACATGGATAATAGCATCCGCTAAAGGTTCTTTTGTCTCGATATCATACACAAAACCTTTTATTCCAATATGTGCTTGCCACATGAAATTGAAAAGAGCCGCACTATTTCTATCCCACTCGCTTTTCAACTCGGAAGCTGATGGATATTTATCGCATCCTAGTTCTAGGGTAATGTCGAAATCGTTACTGCTTAAGTAGTTGAAATCCTGCATACCACCTCGAAGGCTGTACCACTGGGCTCCGTTGGTTATACCTAAAAAAAATACATATTTTAGCGAAACATAAAAACAAAGAGGTTCTATCCCACTTCTAATGTTAGAGATACATTTAATAAAGTGATTGTTTTTAAATGAAAAGAGAGAGATTTTTTTTATACGGCAAACCTCTTTAAGATTGCAGCGCCAAAGTTTAGAACATAATCCCTATTTCAATGTTAAAATATTGTTTTTAGTCCAAGTTGACAGATGTTCAATGTCGTACATTGTATTTCATAATATCATTGTCTTCGATTACAGATTATTACTCGAGAATATTGTATATGCATCGAAATATATATTTATAAGATATATTTTATTATTATATATTTACATATTTAGACTTTTATTTATATTCTTGGCGTAGATTTTGTGGAGAATTTATGTAATTTGTTTTTACATAAATTCACGGCATTATGTCAAGTAATTTGACATATAAATATTTTTTGACACCTAACAACTGACAGATCAAGATAGAGGACTAATGTAAGTGAGACCAAAAGACAGCGCAGCTGATTGTGCCCAAAAAAGATGTTACTGATATAATTTTTAGACCTTCATATATACATACAGGCTATTCCAAACGTTTAGGCGGAACTAAGTGGGAATTTCGTTCTTTTAGGTTATCAGTAGACGGGACTTTGCTTGGGTTATTTCTTGTTAAGCGTTTGGTATGTGAATATTTAAAATTCCAGCAATGAAACCATGGGAACGAATGACTTATGGCAAATATAAAATAATTTTTTACCTATTTTAATGACAAAAAATCCAAATAGAAAATTAAATTTTAAAATGATATTAACCTTAACCAAAAAATGTTTATTGTAAGTATGATTTACAAAGCTTAAACACAACGGCCAAAAAGAACGATTCAAACGATGAAAGTAACTAGATTGCAAAATCTAGTTCCGCCTAAACGTTTGGAATAGCCTACACAATAAATATTTACAATAAATATTTAAATAAGAATCTTTAGCTCTAAAGATACAAGCTATTCCAAACGATTAAGCGGAACTAACTGGAATTTTCATTTTTGTAAGTTGTCATTAGCTATTTTTTATACATAGTTGGCTTTTCCTGAACAAAATTATCAAAAGCTTCAATCAATCTGTAAAAATTACTAGATTTGAGAATCTAGTTCCGCCTAATCTCTTGGAATAGACTTTATATTGTTTGTGTTATTGTTTTATTTAAACTCTTTTAGCCAAATCTCTCTTTTTAAAAAATTGATACATTTTTTTTTTTTTAACTTTTTCAAATTTCCCATTATATTTCCAAATTTCCAATTTATGTCGTAAAAATAACGTAAGTGTATTATCTGTCTTGTTTATTTCAATATCTTATTAACCAATTCTTTTTTATACTAAAAGAAAAATCACTTGCTAATACCCTTTTCACACTAGATCTTTAAGACGAGTGAACTTAAAGTTCACCGATGCTTAAGATCGGTATGCTTTCACACTTGATTTAAATCTCTGGTGCTGTCATCAGCTACAGTAATTTTGTCCTTAAGTTACCGTCATGAAATTACCAGTTTTGAACTGTCTGCGCAGACGCACATTTTGAATTATTATAAACAAATATGGATATTTCATTTCATTCTACAATAAAGACACTACAATAAAGAATATATTACACCTGTATTAACATGTAAGTCGATACATTTTATCTCAATTATTGTAGCTCTGTATTTTATTAAACACATTATTAAAATTAATAATTTTATTATAACAATAAGTATAAACTTCTTATAACGTCGATATAATACAGTATTCTTGTTTATGATAATATAAAATGTTGACAGCACAAATTCAAGGAGTATTTTTTTATAATAGAAATTAAGTTGGCAATGCGGACGATGTTTAAGACGCAGATCTCTATCTTAAACATCGCTTGTATTTAGACGAGGCCATACGGTTTCACATTAGCGTTTAAAGATACATTCACTTTAACATCCGATCTTAAAGTTCTAGTGTGAAAAGGGTATAACACAGTTACTACACCCATGCCCTAGTTGTAACTTATTTTAAATTTCCCGCTATACTGTATTTGTCCTGTGTAAATCGTACTCGGTTCGCAGCGCTATCTACTCTTTTCTTATTTGACATAAAGTATAGATATACCATAATTAGATATAGATAGAAAACATAGATAGAAAATTACCTTGAAAAGAATTTTGAACAGATTTAACTTTGATATTTTTAAATTTGTAATTTTTTTCTCACCTCCAGATTTTCCAAAAGAAGAACTCTCTTTTTCTCCAGGTCCATCACATCCAAGACGAGTTGGATCTGCCATATCAGCATGATAAAGAGCATAAGATGTTGCCAAATATCGGAAAGTATCGTCATCTGGTGACTTAGAATATTCTTTTTCATTTCCCGTTCGACTTGAATCATAAGGGTAGTTTGCAACTAAATCACCTCCATGAAGATTTGCAGACAACACGAATGGTACCTAGAAAGATATGTTCCGGTTATTTTAGTTTACACAATGCGGGACAGTTCATGAACTTTAAAAATGCAGGTGACAATAGTTTTCTAAATTACTTCCTTTTCACGCTTAAAAATCATGAATAACAATTCATTTGAATATAATTATATATTAATTTATTCATGAAGATTTATGTTAATACCTGACATATTTATCTAATGTTTGCTAAAAATAAGTCTAAAAATATATATGATAATGCCACCTACACAAAAATTAATTATGATAATATATTAGAAATTCCCACTTAATTTCACATTACATCTGAAACAGTTAATTAATTCTGTCATTTAATAATGCGCAAAATAATATAGCAGGTATTAAGGCTGTTTAATATTATACTTTTCACTGCACTTTCCAACTACTGACTTGTAATTAAATAATGTAGTTAAAGTTGTCGAATTTTGCAAATACATTTTTTGATAGACTTGGTCTTGGTCGGTCAGTTAATCAGCTGACGTAAATATTGTTATTTTAACTGAATTTACATTCCGTATGACACGTAGATGTCCGTTGCTAGGCAACGTAATAAATAGGTTGAAAGCAACTGTCAAATTATTGTTAGTTTTTAAAGGGAACTGAATAAAAATTTAATAAGTAATAAAGTTATAGTCGTGGAAAAATTAATTTTGTCATTCCATGCTCGTTGCATAATATACTATTATACACTAGTGCTTAAAAGCGTTATTTTAGACACAGAAATGCGTACGTAAAGTGGATACTCACGGTGGTAGAAAAACTATTTTATAAAAGATATTTAGCCAATAGGCATTGTCCTACGTTGCTAAGGTCTCGGATTCGAATCATATAAAGGCATGGAAATTTCATCATAAAAAATTAAAACTGTCCTGGCTAATTGTCTTAGTAGCAAATACCATTAACGGGAAATAAAAAAATTAATTAAAAAATATATATATTTGTCAAAGATCTTTTATTATGTAATGCCGAGCTAAGCAATTAAAAACTATAGTTTTGAAACGGTGACTTAAAAAAATATTGTTTTATATAGAGCTATAAAAGTATTTCATTCTGCAATTAAAGAAAAATATTTTAACAAGGATTTTATGCATGTTACACTTAAAAACAATTATATACAGGTTATTAGCAGATCTACGATTACAGTTAGCGTTTCGCAAGTCAAAATTGTTATGATAACCTTTATCTTTATATGCGTCGGTAAAAATACTACTATAGCCTGTTTCTTTCGTTTAAGCGGAACTAGATTTTCAATTCTGGTAACTTTTACAGATTAAGTGAGGCTTGTGATCATTTTGTTTAGCAAAAGCCCAACTCAAACCCAAACAATAGAGCTCCTGACAACTTACAAAAATGAAAATTCCAGTTAGTTCCGCTTAAACGTTTGGAATAGCCTATTAAGAAGTGACATTACCGTTGGCGGCGCTGTATTCCAAGGCAATATGGCTGTCGTGTTTAGTATTCAGCTGTCAATATGCTAACAACGAACAGGTTAATTTAAGCACAGTACATTTTTATTTTATGAAAATGCGAGTAAATATTTGCGAAATTTTTTAATTTTTACGCGCTGCACATGTATTGAGGTGTATAACAGAAGGTGGGCATCAAATTACAGTATTTAAAGTTTAATTTCAATAGATTTATTGAAGTGTAATTTGTAGATGAGCAGGTGTAAATGCCGGCACGTAATTTTATGTGGTACATCTGAATTTACAATATATGGATTCTGTTTGCAAACAAGTGCATTATGTTCATTGCCTCATGAAATAAAATTAGTGTTGGTTGGACAGGGACAGCTAAAAGTTAAAATGCAACTTGCAAGTGCAAGCATATTAGTGTAATTTTGTTTTTCTGCGAACAAACTCGCATAGTATCAGTTATTTTTTAACTCAAAATATATTGCCATGCCTTCCTCCTGTCCATAACCAAATCTTTTCCAATCTGGACTTAATATTAACTTTCCCTCCATTTTTCTTAAGGAAAGAAAAAAACTAATATGCCTATCTTTATCCTGTCTTGAATGACAGCCAAAAACACTACAATTTGTTCTACTTTTACAGTTTTTCATAACTTCTATAGACATTCTAAGAAAAAATCAACACTAGAACATATGTAATAAGTTCAAACTGTACTACAGGCTCCTAGTAAAATATTTGACCACCAGACTGCGTATACGAGCGTGTCAGTTCTCAATAGATTGTTAATTTATTATTCATATTATTATTTTCATTCTATAGTTTTTCTAAAACTTATAGAATTTGTATACATTAACTAGTAAGTGTATACAATTACTGAACTTTATATACACACTCTAGGATGATTAAGTAAAGGATGCGCTATTCGTGTGTAAAATGTGTGTAAACCCTTACTGAGTGAGAAAGATATATATCGCGGTACTGCGTACACACGTAAGACGCTATTACTGTGCTAAATTGTTAAATATATACAAGGTGGCGAAAAGAAAAATGTTCAACAGACTTGTGATATTTCAAAACGAATAAAAATATGTGAATCTATTTGTGTTATATATTTTATTTCCATACTTTCATTTAATCAATTATCGCAACCAAATAAAAATTATCAAACCATCCCTTATAGGTAAAGATTAGAATATTTCTATGTAATGTAAAAAAATATATATCAAAATTAACCTCTCTGCGCCCCCTCCCCCATATATTTCATTTTGTACTTCCGTCTTTCAATCCTTCATTAATCGAACGATAAAAATTAAATTAATTTCTGGTTTGTGGGGGGATACTCAAAGAATGTAGCCCTTCAACGTCTTATCGGAATATTTGAAAAGAACCCATAGCTAGTCACCTCTGGTATTTTGAATCATTAAATTTAATAGAGATTCTTGCAATCGGGCTATAGTCATGTAATTTTCGCAACAAGATGTTTGGGTAGTATTTTTTGGCACTAATATTTTTCAAGCTTATTTTAGTTTATTGTAACTACCACTTTATCCTTTAACTGACTGATTAAATTCATAATACTGCCTCCTTTATTGGCAGCCTTTAATTTTTAAAATATCATTAAAGATTGTTTTAATGACAAATAATATTATTTTAAAATGATTAGATAAATTTTAAATACACATTTATACAGTTTCAGGTCTGTTTGACACGATACGCAAAAAATTAACACCGTGTTATACAAATTTCTCAAATATGTTATAAATTTTGCTATGAAATTACGAGATTTTAGAATAATTTCTAAGAAATTCCATAATTATTTTCATTTAAAAATACGCTTGTTTCAAATTCAAATTTAGCACATGCGCATTACGTAGTTGCAGTGTGCACAGTACAGACATATATTGCCTTCTTTCTCAACAGGGGTTTCCACACAATCGTCAATGTTGTTAGTATACGAATAGCGCATCCTTTACTTAATCATCCTAGCACACACTCTATATCTTAACCTATTTCTATTTCTCCCTTACCTGCATTATAAGTCTAATAACTGCCTTAGTTTCGGGTTGTAATGGTTCACTAAGCGTATCCACCAAATCCAAAAGATGGTTATTCTTATGCGTATGTCCTAAAGTCGCATCCATGGTATACATAATTCTGTCAAGGTCAGGGAAGTTGCGGTTCAGATCTACT
The DNA here is from genome assembly GCA_963971575.1 of Liopterus haemorrhoidalis. Classification (NCBI taxonomy): domain Eukaryota; kingdom Metazoa; phylum Arthropoda; class Insecta; order Coleoptera; family Dytiscidae; genus Liopterus; species Liopterus haemorrhoidalis. Next base: position 5,761,070 of record OZ020622.1, on the reverse strand, counting down.
GAGTTATTATTCGCTCTTCCAATCAAATAATCCGTCCCACCATTGTCAGTAGCGGTTTGCCAACCATCAGGGTTCATGCTTGGCATCAAGTGAATACGGGTGGAATGAAGAAGACCTCGAACGTCTTCGTCACCAGCGATGTATCCGACACAGAGTTGATCTGCAAGTGTGAGGAGGAGTTCTCGACCCAAGACTTCATTACCGTGCATATTGCCAACGTATTTGACTTCCGGTTTGACTGAAAAGAAAAACAAAATTACCAATAGTACAAAACAGTAGTTGACACCACAACTAGGGCCGGTTTCTGAAAGCTTAGCCGAGTTTAATCTTTTGGTTAAACTCGGTTACAATATATAAATCCCATAATTAACCATAACAACCATTTTCTAACCATTTGGTTATAGTTAAGTTATGTTTTGGTTAAGCTTTCAGAAACCCTTATTTGCCCGGAAAAATCCATCTGCGATCAACTATTTTAAAGAATCGAGCAGTAGTATCGCTTGTTTCTAGTGATGAAATTATGATTAGCATTGAATTTAATTTTCTCACGACCGGATGAAAACCCGACTTTATACAGGGTGTTTGTTTGAAACGGGGCACCCCGAAAATCTTCTTTATTTGTAAAGATACAAAAAAATTTCAGAACAAAAGTTAAACTAGACAAAAAGGCCCATCGAAAGGTTACTATAAGAATTCTGAGGCACTTCAGGTTTCACCGGAAATGATGTCAACTTTTGATCTAGCATAGGGAATCGATAATTTTATATTTTTTTTCCTAAAAGTACATTAAATTAGCTTTACAATGACACCAAAAAATCATATTTTTATGTTAACCATTTCAAAATAGCGACCATTTATTTACAAAATAATAATCAACATAAGTTTTACAAAGTTGAACGTAGCAAGCTTAGAAAACAATAAAAAAAGAAACAAAATATCTCTAAAATAAACTATTTGACTATTTAGAAAAAAAAAACTATTAAACTTTTGTTATTTATAAAACATTTAATTGAAAAATTAAAATTCAAGTTATTTCATGTTATTTCATATTTTGTTTCTTTTTTAAATAAATGGTTAAATAAATTGTAACTGATCGTTGTGAGAAAAGTCTTGCATGAATCTCGGGAGTGCATTAATCCCTCAAATGAAAATACACTCAACTCCCTTCGGTCGGGCATTACTTACATTCTCGGGATTAAATTGTATTTTTTTTTTTTCAGATAAAAACCATTTATGTTTCTATTATCTTTGTGAATAATTAAAAGATAACCATGACGTACTAAAATAAATTAAAACAAATTGGAGTTAGATAACTCCCACTTAACTAAAAGAATGTACTGCTATAAAAAATAATTATTTATTGTTTTACTATTAAAATTTTATGATTAATAATAATAAAATTATTATACAATTTATAAAAATAAATTTTTATTGTGTACAAAGTACGGAGGTAAATGATAAATCTTTTTAATTAATTCACTTTTAAAACAAAACAGAACATTCAGTTGCGCCTAATCTAAAAAAAAAAGATAATATATTTACTCCTTGGTTATATTAGGTTTCTGAGTTGTTTATAAATTCCTTGAGGTTTGGTTTCAAAGACAAGATTGCTTTGAAAATGAAAAGTATAACGGCATGACAATATATGTACTTTGAACGACAAATGTTGCACGACCGGCGTAGCGTAGTGGCAACATAAGATCATGCATGAAACTTACAAAAAAAAAATCAGCTGTGGCCATCACAGGGCCGATCGCCATCATAAAGTACTTGTATAAAATAAATTCTAACAGCAGAGTAGAAATAACTTGGCCTAATATTTTCTAACAGAGATATTATTTACCCAGTGACGGATTATCGCCTTAGACAAAAAAGACATTTGTCTTGGGCCCGGATTTGGGTGGTGAGGACCTTTTTTTTGCTTTTCGCTTGGATTTGGGAGGTGAAGACTTTTTTTTTTTGCTTCTCACTTGGATTTGGGATGTAAGGAGCTTTTTTTGTTTTTTTAAAAAAACATTGTTGAGTGCCCGTAAATCAAAAATGTCTTGGGCCCGGCGAAGGCTTAGTCCGCCACTGTATTTACCATGACCATGGAAACGTTACATATAAGTATGAAAAAATTGAGAAAAAATTTCGAAAAATTTTACAAAAAGGTCTCAAATAAAAGTTAATAGTTATTTCTTTTATAGCAACTTTTTTTAAATAAATTTTTTCGAAATATTTTTCTGTTGTTAAATATTCGCAAAAATCTTAAAATCGACACGAGTAAACTCCCATTTCTAGTAAACCAATTTTACCAAAAGTTGATCAACTCGTGCCATTGATGGCAGAAGCTTAAATATTAGTTAAAAATTAAGTTTCATAAAAATCCTTTTAGCCGAATTTGCTCTGCACGTGTGCACAGACAGACAGACAGACGGACGGACGGACGGACAGACGGACGGACAGACAGACAGACCGACAGACATCATGCTAAAAATAGTCAAAACGTTATGTAGGGACCTCAATTCGTGAAGATCCATCGAAATCTCGAAATGTCAAAATCGGTATGATCACAGTATATCCCTTATATATGTTGGTGGTCGGTAAAAAAATATATATGAAGGGTTCGGGAGTAAAACGTGTTAACTATCAATTTTATCTATTGTAGTAAATTCAATTTTAAGTTTTATGAATGTATTGATATTGATACATTTATATATTTTGTAAATTATTTATTTAACATTATTAAGTACGCTGGACAGAAATAAGAAAGAAGAATAATAGCGGGTTTACTTTACATGTTTTACATGCTTTTAGTTAAGAAACACCAGTTTTGTTACTTAACATATTTTACTCCCGAACCCTTCATATCTTGGCTAATTGCCTTAATAGCAAAGGACGAATAAAATACAATAAAATGTGGGTGAATAGTATTAATTTGTAATAATTGTTGATATAATTAAGGATTTATATTTATATTAAATTTGGTATATTAATAAATAAAAATAAAAAAAAAAATTAAGAAGTAAAGTCTGTTCCAAACGGTTAGGCGGAACTAGATTTTGCAATCTAGTTACTTTCATCGTTTAAATCATGCTTTTCAGCCGTTTTGTTTAAGCTTTGTAAATCATACTTGCAACAAACATTTTTTGGTTAAAGTTAATATCATAAAATGTCATTTTCTTTATACTTTGATTTTTTGTGTCATTCTTAATACAAATATCCCATTTATTTATTTTTTTGTCATTAAAATATGTAAGAAAAATAATTTAATTTTGACATATGTCATTCGTTTCCATGGTTTCATTGTTGGAATTTTAAATTTTGACATTCCAACGTGAAAAATCAAATAACCCAAGCAAGGTCCCTTTTCGTGACAACCTAAAAGAACGAAATTCCCATTTAGTTCCGCCTAACCGTTTGAAACAGACTGTAGTTAAATATATTTGAAACCAAAAAAATCATGATTACATATATCACTGTTTTGATATACAGTTTGTTTCAAACGGTTAGGCGGAACTAAATGGGAATTTCGTTCTTTTAGGTTGTCACGAAAAGGGACCTTGCTTGGGTTATTTCATTTTTTACGTTGGAATGTCAAAATTTAAAATTCCAACAATGAAACCATGGAAACGAATGACACATGTCAAAATTAAATTATTTTTCTTACGTATTTTAATGACAAAAAAATAAATACATGGGATATTTGTATTAAGAATGACACAAAAAATCAAAATATAAAGAAAATGACATTTTAAAATGATATTAACCTTAACCAAAAAATGTTTGTTGCAAGTATGATTTACAAAGCTTAAACAAAACGGCTGAAAAGCATGATTTAAACGATGAAAGTAACTAGATTGCAAAATCTAGTTCCGCTTAACCGTGTGGAACAGACTGTAATTCCGCTTTTTTTTTGCCCGCCAGAAATTTGGAAAATACTAAATTAGCTCGCCTAGGAAAAACTTTGGGAACCCCTGATATAGACAATATGGATGCATACTTTGATGAATAAAATAATTCCTTATATTTGTAAGTTAACAACCAACTTTGCCTTTTTTTCTGCAAATTTCTTGCTTGACGACCTGATACTATTTTTTTTATCTATCAATTCTTCTGAAGTTGTATTTTTAAAGTAGGTATTGTTTACTAATATACTTTTATATTAACAATAGTTAGTGTAGGTGCAAAAATATTTAAACCATATGTGATTAAAAAATCATTACTTACGTAATTCATGGTGTCCGGGTTTAGTTGAAAATTCAATCAAATACAACGGTCTTCCTTGTACACTTGTTTCACTCAAGGTATAGATTCTAGTAATATTAGGACAATTTTCGTGAATCTGTTCTAATTTCCTAATGAGTTCATCATTATCATGATGTTTAAATTCAAAGGGCAATACTGGTAAAATAAGCCCAAAGAGTAACAGCCACACAGGTAACATCGCGACAGACTGAACTGTGAAAGAGTGTTGCCTGGAGCTAATATGGATTTTCTCTGACGTTATGGCGTCGGCGTCGAACGTTATCTGTGCTTTTACGTAGGTGTGTATCATTCATAGAAAATTAATTAGACCATCAACAAAAAATTGAATAAATCGATTTTTACTTAAATAAAATAAACTAATAATTGCAACTTTATTAATAAAAATAACACAAAAAAAAGTTAAGATAAATATAAAATAAAGAAAATTAAATTAAAATAACACAAAAAAAACAAATGATGATATGACATTCGAGTTCCAACTAGATGTTGCCAAATTCCAGCTGAGTTTGTCTTAGACTGCTTGGATAGGGTAACCATTTTCTTGAGAAAGCAATGCGGGACGGAGCAAAAAAAAAGATCGTCACTTCCCAAATATAAGTGAAGAGCAAAAAAAAGGTCCTCACCTCCCAAATATAAGTAAAGAGTAAAAAAAAAAATGTATGTGAAGTGTGAATTTTCACACATTTCAGGGTTTCCCAGGTATATAATAAGTGAAGGCGGCATGCTGAGTGTGTAAGAAAAATTTTGATTTGTTGTAATCACGGATAGAATAAAGGATTCCACACACCAAAGCGGCCGCGGTGGCGGCCACGGTAGCGATACGGCAGCGGCCTTACGCAACCTATACAATACAATGAGACCACGCACATACAAGCGTTCAGCTATCTGAGAACGCCACCGAATGCAGCGTTCAGTCTAGCGATCACCAAACACTGGCGGCCGAACTCGACAAGTTACGTTAGGCCGCGCGATATTCATTGTTTATATACCACAGAGTGAATATATTTAAGAAAATAATGTCGAAAATAGATAATTTAACAGAAAAAATCATAGATCAGTAAAGGATCATTTAATTTTGTATGACTTAGCACATCCTGATTACAAGAATATTAGGAAAACAAATAAAGTGTGGAACGAAATAGGAAAAGTTTTGGAAATTGATAGTAAAGTCTGTTCGAAACGGTTAGGCGGAACTAGATTTTGCAATCTAGTTACTTTCATCGTTTAAATCATGCTTTTCAGCCGTTTTGTTTAAGCTTTGTAAATCATACTTGCAACAAACATTTTTTGGTTAAGGTTAATATTATTTTAAAATGTCATTTTCTTTATATTTTGATTTTTTTGTGTCATTCTTAATACAAATATCCCATTTATTTATTTTTTGTCATTAAAATATGTAAGAAAATTAATTTAAGTTTGACATATGTCATTCGTTTCCATGGTTTCATTGTTGGAATTTTAAATTTTGACATTCCAACGTGAAAAATGAAATAACCCAAGCAAGATCCCTTTTCCAACGTAAAAGAACGAAATTCCCATTTACTTCCGCCTAACTGTTTGAAACAGACTGTGAGTAGATTATTATTTTTCCTCTACATACAATTAATTATTCTATTGTGTTCTCGCAATCAATATTATCATACAACTATATACCGTGATTCACTAACTGATCGCTACCGCTACCGCCACTCCCACCGCGTTAGTGTGAGGAGACCTGATCGTCGTATCGCTACCGAGGCCGCCACCGCGGCCGCTTTGGTGTGTGGAATCCTTAAATCTATGAATCAATATGAACCAATAAAGCAAAAAAACTGAAGAAAATGAACATAAAAAATCACATAAAATGGAATATAATATAAAAAGAATTGATGAAACAATAGGACGAATAAATTCAAATAATACAAATTCAAATACCTAGGCATTTTTTCGCTAGATGGAAAAATGGATGAAGAAATTATGGAAAGAGTTGACGCAGTAAGAAAACTTCAATAGCATCCAAGCAACGTTCTTAATCAAGAAAAAAATACAAACTAATATCAATGTATCTACAAAAAATTTATGTGAAGTGTGAATTTTCACACATTGCAGGGTTTCGTAGGTATATAATAAGTGAAGGCGGCATGCTGAGTGTGTAAGGCAAATTTTGCTTTGTAGTAATCACAGCAAAATGAACGATATTTTTAAAATAATTTATCATCTGTTAATCTAAGAGCTTTAAAAACAAATTTTATGTTAAAATAGTTTTTTGTTAATTTTATTTCGAATACCTAATACCATTATCTAGGTTTCTAAATATGTGCAGTATTTTTTTTTTTTTTTATATAGCAAGGTTCATTAGATTTTGAAAATTGCGCCTATGGCTTCCATTGGTTGTTTTAAGCCATATGCTCCGTTCCTCTGGTTTCGTATATATGACACATAGAATGAAAATATAATTCCAAAGGGTAATTAAATTTATGCTCTTAAAAATTAAATGTAACATTTGCCAAAATATAACTAGAATTTTGACAAAATAAAAATGGAAAAAAAAATTAAATAGTCTCCTCTGCCCGGGAACGAACCCGAGTTTGCTGAGTGGTATGCGAGCAAGCTAACCATTAGATCAGGATACGCCTTCGTGTATAGTGTGTTACATAACTATAACTTTTGTACGTCGTCAACCAAAAAACACAAAATCGTTATTTTCCGAAAACATAATCTGATCAAAAATTCCTGTTGTACTATTCCGGTTCACACCAATGTACATTACTTATACATGCATGCTTATACAAATCTTTGACCTGCACATAGGAAAAATACTAAAACATCTAAAAAACTTATCGCCCTAAAAATATAAAACAAATACAGTCTGTTCCAAACAGTTAAGCGGAATTAAATGGGAATTTAGTTTTTTTAGGTTGTCACGAGAAGGGACCTTGCTTGGGTTATTTCATTTTTCACGTTGGGATGTCAAAATTTAAAATTCCAACAATGAAACCATGGAAACGAATGACATATGTCAAAATTAAATTTATTTTTTTTATATTTTAATGACAAAAAAATAAATAAATGGGAAATTTGTATTAAGAATGACACAAAAAATCAAAATATAAAGAAAATCACATTTTAAAATAATATTAACCTTAACCAAAAAATGTTTATTGTAAGTATGATTTACAAAGCTTAAACAAAACGACCGAAAAGCACGATTTAAACGATGAAAATAACTAGATTGCAAAATCTAGTTCCACCTAACCGTTTGGAACAGACTTTAGACTTATCATAATAATTTTTTCTCAAACCGGAACAATTTTGAAATTTTGCTCAAAACAGAAACAAGTACTTTCTACGCTAGTACTTATGATTGAAAAGTAGAAATAACGGAGTGGTTAACAAAAAACAATAATTACGTAGTAATAATTTTTAATTGCTCATAATTGAACATAACTTATTATTAAAAAATTATTAATATTTATCACTAGCGTGAAATATCTTTAAAAATTCGTTGTTATTTTTAATTAGTTGTCTAATCGCCATTTTTCGAATCTGCACTTTTTGTACTGCGTGTATATTCAGCACTTTTTAATTTTTACAAAATTAACCGGGACAAAATGACAACCTGGCCAGGACGCCGGGACAGTACCTTCAAACCGGGACGTATGGTAAGTCTACTTAAATCAAAAAAACAGACTATAAATTCAATATTGATATCAAGGCCCCACATTTTCTAATATCGACCATGAATTTTATTGTCTCCAATGAACATTTCTCATCTTCTCTAAATATACAAGATAGAAGGAATACATTTTTGTTTAAGTAAAAGTTGTTTCTTTTGAAAAAATTCTATAAGATACTCAAAACGAAGGTGAAGTGTCTCTAAAACTTTTTTTTTTCTTCTAAACCGCACTCCACTTGTTAGAAATTACTGCTTTAAGATCTTAATTGAATTATTAGAACAAAATAGAACATAGGAATTAGTTGAGTACTACGATAATCAAATTAACAGCTCAAGGGAATTTGTTTTATAGTAGAAGTCAAGACATGTCGATAACTGGGGGCTATCGGTATCTGGCAGGTAGGTTTTAGTCTTTAAAACACAAATAAATACTCCTAACACGATGACTGCCAATGCTTTTTGCGTAGACAAGTCTCCGACACCAATATGAGTTAGATATGTTAAATTATTTAAAACCCAAATAACATATAGTTATTCCGAAACACGATAAGCAAATTTCCCTTACAGAGTTATTAAAATTTCATTAAATTTATTATTTTACTTGGAGGTGGTACTTATGTGGGGCAATGGAGTTCTGAAGGTCGCCGGAATGGTATAGGGCACCTGATTCTTCCTGATGGCACTAGGTACGACGGTGGCTTTGACGAAGGTCTTTGCAACGGTCTAGGAGTCGTCTCCTTTCCAGATGGAGCTAAATACGAAGGAGAATTCATGCGTGGTTGGTTCCATGGCTGTGGTACTTTTTGGAGAGCAGATGGAACTAAATATGAAGGAGAATTTCGTGGTGGAAGAATTTGGGGTTTAGGTAAATTCATTTTTTAAAGTATAGAGTAATAATTTGATATACATACATTTGTTCTTACATCCGACTTTAATTACAACCAGTGCCGGATAAATCCTGTAGCATGTTTTATAAATAGAAACCGGATAAATATATGCATTGACCAATTAAAAATTTACCTATTCAATATCTACATACGTAAGAGCATATTTGTGTAAATCATAGGCATCCCGCAATACATCCAAGTTATGTGTTTTGCATACATTCTAATTTTCAGGACTAGTGACTTATAGGGATGGAAGTCATGGTTTTCCACGCAATGAAGGATATTTCCAGGACTGTCGTCTATTACGTCATAAAAAATGTCCTGATCTGGTCCAACGTGCCCAAAAAGTTGCACTTATGGCGCGAACCACCATAAATGGTAACTAGCAGCATCTGTCAACAAACTACCGAACCACTAAAAATTTATGTACGTTAAATTATATAAATAAAATGTACAATGATTATTTAAACAATAAAATGATAATTGGTGAATTATTTAAAGTTGTATGGATTTTATATTGCAAAATAATAATCGAAATCAATACGACGCATGCGTGTTTTTAAAAACTTCCTCTTTAGGGTTGTTTACGGTAGTTTTGTATTTAATTTTGATGTAAATTAAGGACTAATTGTGTAAAATAAGTAGTATTTAGTTGTTTAATAACGAATTTATGCATAATAGTATATAATTAGTTTATTTGGAAGGCATTTTTGTGTAAAAAATTACCTAAACTCGTGTGTGCCAAGGGGCCGGCGTATACGCTAGTCAACGTTTCAACTTAATTTATCAAAAATTACACCAAAATGAAACTCGTAAGGCAAGTATTTTAAATCACACTCGAATTATTGTTTTAAAATTTATATATATGGATATGCTAACAGATAAGTTAGTAACATAACCTAAAAATTTCAGATTTCTAATGAAGTTAAGTCATGAGACGGTGACGATGGAGCTTAAAAATGGTACACAAGTCCATGGTACTATAACAGGTGTTGATGTAGCGATGAACACACATTTAAAAGCAGTTAAAATGACTGTTAAAAACAGAGATCCAATCCAGCTTGATACGTTAACAATTCGTGGTAATAATATACGATATTATATCCTTCCCGACAGTCTTCCGTTAGAGACTTTATTGATTGACGATACACCGAAAGCAAAAGCAAAGAAGAAGGATGCTGCTCGTAGTGCTGCTAGGGGAAGGGGAAGAGGTCGTGGACGTGGTGGACCAAGAGGTAGAGGTCGTGGAAGGGGTAGACGTTAAAAATTGTTTGCATCGTGTGGACTGTAGAATATTTACTTTATATAAAGTAAAAACTACAATGTATGTTTCAAGATCGCTGTATTAACATTAGATACTGTATTTATAAGTTAAGAAATAAATTTTTCATCTGTGTAATTTGTTTATTTTGTAATTCATACAATAAATGCAAAGATTTCTACATTTGTATGTTTTGGACTAGGTTTATTAAATCACAATTTAGTTATAAACAGGGCTGATATTCAAAATATTTAATAACCAATACGCTAGAAAAATTAAAACACTGAAAAAATCTTCTCAAATGGTAATACTGGTGCAAATTATTTCCGTATCAATTATTGATTTTTAGAAATTGTTGATATGTCCCTTTATCAAAACTAAAAATTTAATTAATTTTTCATACCATTTATCTTATAGTCCGTTTTAAAATTAGAATGCAGTACAAAATAAATGGAGTAATTCTTTTTCATAGTCTCTAATGGGTACTCCCCAGTGTCCTTTTCTTTCTTGGCGACGTTGCCGACTTTAAAACGCGCTGATCTGTGAAGGCATGGTATTCTACAAATGGTTATTCATATTTGTACCGTGTTACATGATTTTTGTAAGTTATACTAGTCTCAGATACTTTTTCCATTTACAATGAACAAAAGTACATAAAATTAGAGACTTTTGGCAACACCGCTTCCATTTGCCATAAGAGCAACACTGCATTCTAACATTTGAACGGACTATAGGTATTAAGTAGGCTGACCAGATTTTTTTTACAAAAATAGATTATGCTTCGTAGTAAACTCTACAAAAAAAAAAGGTCTTTACTCGAGAAAAACAAGTGGTGAGCAAAAAAAAGTCCTCATTCAGTGATGAGCAAAAAAAGAGTATATTGAGAGTTATTTTCTAAAAAGTAAGAGTAAAGGAGTAAGCAAGCCTGTAGCTGCAAACGTTAAATCGTCGGTACCTGCTACTTGACCGCTGAGCAACGGCATGGATGGGAGTTCAATTCCTCCATTTACCTTTCCCTCTGCCGCCTATTCCCCTTGCATATCAACTGCTGTTATGATAATTAGGTATAGAGTTCATATCATTGATACATTTAGGGATTTATTTCCATATAATTTTAAACGTTTTCACTTAATTGTAATTGCTTAAAAGAATTCGGGTAGCCAAACGTTAAATCGTCTGTACCTGCTACTTGACCGCTGAGCAAGGGCACGGACGTGCGTTCAATTCCTGCTTATGTCCAATAATTTGTGTAAAAATATTTATACAAATTACAGGTTCCGCTCAAGCGTTCGCAACCGGCTTTAAACTGTAGGTGCCTTTCTGTGTACGCTAAAAAATGGACATAATACTGACCATATTACTCCTGAATATACATAGATTGAAAACATGGTCACGAAACCTGGAAACAGGAAGCTTTGGCTCATTTCGGGATGTCGCGCCAATGATGAAGAGTAAAGAGGATTTACTTAGAAAATGGTATAATACTCTAAAAAAGAGTACGTCTGGTCAGCTTTGTATTAACTATTCATATTAACAAGCAGTACGGAAGCATATCAATATTTTTACTACCGATACATGCGTTCCGGTTGAAAAACAGCCCTGATTATACGAATTAAAAGTTATTTTTAACTCTCAATTCTATACTAGTACACGAGACATACCCTGCTTTACGACTATTTGCTTTCCAAAACTTCGTTCGTACAATAGCTATCTCGCTAGTAGGACGATTTAAATTTCTTATTTAAAACTAGTATGGTTCAGTAACATGTGGTCTTTATTATATATATATTTACATCAATTATATACCTGTACACTCATTCATCCATACATTTATTTATTTCGCATTTCGTACATAGTCTGATTTCATTGGGTACGTAAATGTGGATTATGCTTGTATTTGACGATTAAATCATCAAGTGAATTAACTGATAAACTGATGTGAAGTGTTAATTTTTACACATTTCAGGGTTTCGTTCAATATATTTTACTAATTGATACTTCAATCAAAATTTTTAAATGCAACATCCTAATATTAGTTATTGTATCTGTAAATTTATACTAAATATTGAGCAAATTGTAAAATACCGGCCACTAAATATTACTCTAAAAAATACTACGGAGTCTTTCTTTTAACGGTAGCAAAACCTGGCATAAACCCAATTAAAACATAAGGCATTGTCGAATAAAGTACTGCATGAAAAATATAAAACAATCTCGCATCATGAGTTGGAACGGAAGCTTGTGCCATTAAAAGTGCACTACAATATATTAAAACACAAGCAGCTCCAACCAATGGACTGTGTTTTTCCGATCTCTTAAGCTTATACACAATCGGGGAAATTGATATAATACCAAAACCAATTCCTATATCTCTTACAAGAGTGAATAATGGGGTAGTGTTAACATGAACGTTTTCAGGATGTTCGCACCACTTAAAAGCCATCTTAACAGACCACTGGGGATCTATTCCGAACATTTTTTGCAACCAGTACATCGTAATAGTTATAGAAGTTGAGCTTACAACAATAATCAACATATTTAATTTATTACAATTATGCCAATACTTCGTAAGGTATGAACTTGAGTTTCCAAAATATTTTCCTATATAAAAACCTAAAACAGCACCCAATAAACATTGGTGTGGAAAATGAGTCGCTAAATACATTCTACTAACAGCAACTAAGGCTACTATAACAACATATAAACTCCAAAAAGTACTTTTCATCAACGATCTTCCTAAATCACTACTACTTCTCTTTGAATATTTATTAACAAAAGCTTTTATAATAACATATAATGCAGCGGCTACACCCATAACATGCCCGGATGGATTACCCGGTCCAGTTTCACAAGTAAGTTGGGTTTGACGTAAATGTGGATACATATCACCGTATATTTTTGTTTCCCTAACCCACCAGAATGGTCGATCTTCTCGAATAATCCATTTCATGATAGCGTTTGACCATTCTGCAATCACTGATACTATTAATACATCTGCAGCGAGTAGTGTTGAACCGATTGAGATTATCGGGAAGATAATACTGAAGGCGTAAGCTGGATCCGCAATATTAGATACGGTAAGAAGTGATTGTTCATGGCTCTCGAGACTAAAATAATAAAACTATAGTTATTATCAAATTGACTACAAAAAAATTACAATATATTACCTTCTTTGTATATTTTGTATAAGGTCAATGCCCCAAGAATTAATAGAATCCAAATAACTCATCTTGTTAAAAAATCATCTGTAGGAATGATGTAATTTATCAGTTAAGGCTTAATTAAATAAAAAAAATGGCAACACTGCCAAAGTGCGAAATTTTAAGATAACATATACAAAGGATTACATCTCTATTGTTTTATTAATATTCTAATAGGATTATTTTAAGAAAAACCAGATTCTAAAATCAAAGTTATAAGTTTTGCTAATAGATAGCAGCTGTATGATATTTATCTATAACACCTGTTTCATATAGTACCGACAGCCTGAAACCAATCTCCGTTCAACTGTCAATCAATGTCTGTATTATGTGAAATAGAGGGGTTATACCATTTGACGTCATATATTATAGACACAGCATGCTCTATGCTTTATAGGTCAGTCGTTCAATCAACTCCGTTGGTCATTTTGCGTCATAACTTCAATGACATTCATTTCATTTCAATGCAAGTGACAGCGTACGAATATTACATTCGTTAAATGGATACTATGTAGACGTACTAAACATGACGTCACAAAAACATGTGACGTTTCCAGTGACGCAACTGCACTGATTCGCCGGCAATAGCACTGTTGTTATAAAGCCAAGATGATGAAGAAGATATTTTTGTTGTTTCTCGGGTGAGTTCGGCAAACGAAGTAATCTGATTGGTTCTTTGTTAAATTGGGATTTTCAGCTGTGAATTAGAATACAGTTTTGATATTTTTAAACTCATTGTTTACTATTATGTAACTGACAAGAAATTATGATCGCACGGTATATTTAACGTTTTTGTATCAGCGAGAACAAATCAGCTGTTCATGGCGGCCATTTTTAACAGTCACTCGCACGGCTACTTGTGCCAGTAAATAGGATCGGCTTCTATGCACTTGACTGGCATGAGATACTGGTGCAAGTACTGGCGTGTACGTCTACACGATGCCAGTGACTGCTGCAAGTTCTTACTTGTGCAAGTTACTGGCATCGTGTAAACGGGCCATGCGAATAAATTTAAAAAAAATCTTACTCTTGTTTTCATGGGTGCCAACGTAATAAACCTACATTCTTGTCGCATATCTGACACACACTATTTTAACCCCTTTACAGCAGACTACAAGCCAAACATTCCTGTATCGTATTAACAGGGGGTTTATTTTATCAAAAAAATGTATTAACAAAGTACTTCTTAAAAAAATTTGCAGACTAGAAGTTTATTTTAACTATAAAGGGTAGTATTTTTGCTAAAGTTGGCGGGAAACGTATATGAATGGAAGAAATGTGTCTTTGTACTTATGCAAAGATGCATAAATTTGCATGACCAGTTTTAGAGCATCTGATCTGTCGTGCCTGAGATAAGATGTCTAGAGGTCGAATTTATCACTAAATGAACATGACCTTAGCTTTATCCAATTTATATAATAAATTTAATATCACAAATTTATTGTTTCTAATTGTTTAATGATAATATTATATTTAAAGAAAGTTTTCCTCATTATTCTCTACTTTCTACAATTAAAAATAAATTACATATATTTTCTACAAAATATGTTTATTTGTAAAATAATTTTGAATGAAACTAAAAATGAACATTGGCTGAAAATCAAATGTTGGCAAATAAAAATCAAAATAAATAAAAAACATGTTTTCCATTTTTTATTTTTTGAAATGACCCTGAATAAAATAGACTGCGAATTTAAAGAATTAAATACCTAGATTTAGAAATCTCTAAATATATAAAAAGAACGTCTGTCTGTTATCTTAAAATTGGAGAACAACTAAACCAATTTTTATTCGGTTTTCGCCAGTATACTAGAAATTTGTTTGGAAAGTTTTTTAAAAAACTCTGTTCAAAGACAAATGTTGAAATAAACAATCAACTTATTCATATATTTCTTTCTCACTCATGCTTGCAAACATTATTCGACACATATCGTATCAAAATCGCTATCGTAATCGTAAAAGCAGTAAATGAAATAAAATCTGTATTTCATTTAATATTCTTACAACATTCTTATTTTTATAAAACAAAAATTAAATTCTTATTCGTACAATGTAAAAGACTGTGTAATATTTTTTTAAAACTAATATGTTTGATTTTATTACTTAATTGTAATTTTATAATACTTAATAATGAGTATGTTAATCAATATTTTTAAAAACCGACTTGAAAAATAACCGGTTAGAGCAAATAGGCTCCAATACAACACTGCCTATACGAATGAAAATATTAAAATTTCAGTTAAAAGTGTATTTACATGTTCCATTATAAGCTTCATGTCTGTACTATTTATTTTGCAAATGCTGCAGGCATAAACAATGATATCTTGATTCATTATATTGTTTTGTAGAAATAATAACTTGTATTTTTACCGCGAAAAACACCATTGCAAAGATAGCCGCACGATCTGAACTTGTGACTACTGTGCAACACAAACCGCAATGCACGATATTTGCCGAACGATCTTCGTGCAGCGCAGAACACACAGAAACTTTATGCCGAACGTTTCTTGTGTAAATTATGCAGAATGTGTAGATTATTAGCTTATGCCGAACGCACCTAATGTAACTCATTTTATGCAAAGTTTCGTAAATAAAAATACTCCGGCATTACTGGGTTAAGATATGTTAGGTTAGGATAAACTTTCCTTATAAATCGGGTCGTTTTCGCTGCTGATTTTTACCACGAACAATTATATGTTGAATTGTTCTGTATGGAACACTAGTTAATTCCGCCGTTCTAAGTATAGGTTTGTCATTACCTTCCGAAACAAACTTTTTATAATCGTTCAGTATCAGAACTTTGCAATCTTCTGACAAATGACATTTTTCTTTAGTAGCCACGTCCACATTTTCGCATTCCACGTCAACGTTCACATTTTTGCACTCCAAATCACCTTCACAGATTTACTATTTCACTACAGAAATTAGGAATTTCTTCAAAATCAAATGGTTGCCAAAGAGCCATGTTGTTAATGTATGCACGCTATGAACGATAAAAATTAACTAACAAACAAGTATAACATCCCCTAAAATTTAGAAACAATAGGATTATAAATTTGGAAAATATCCTTAATGGTTTTTAAGAAACTTCAATCGAACTAGTCTATTTGATTTAATCTACATCTATTCGATTTAAATTTAAAACTGCAATACACTTTTTACTGCAATAAGTCTTGGGATTACTGCCATAAACCCATTACTGCATTGTTAAGTTTCTGAAAAAGAGTGGTCATTTCATTTTGGAAATGCTATAATACCGTCCAAACTAAACAAAAATCTTATACTGCATGTTCTATTACGCGGTACATTACAGGACCAGCTCGCTAATCTGGAGCTTTAGAAGACGTATCATCAAGTACAGATCTATTGTATCTAAATTTAAAAAACTAAATTTTTGAATTGTTTTCTATTCTTTTGTTCACCATCTGTTTGTAATTGATTAAAAAAGTGAAAGCTTATAATTCGCATATAATTTTACGATGCAATTTGCGAATGCGAAATTCTCACAAGTCCGGTCTATATTTTTTTTAAAGAAAGGGTGGCACCTGCAGAATTCTGTCGTCGGCTGACCAACTACCAGCTGGCACCTGGAGATCAAAACCAGCGATCGTTACGTACAGTGGCGTTCTTAAAAAGGGGAAAACAGATGGTTAAATTATCAGGTGGAAAACCGTTTAAAGTGTAATACTATTTTTAAAAAAGGAAGTTCAATTACATTTTTAAAAAGTATTAAAAGGGGAAAGTAGTTATTTACAAAGTAAAAATTTTAGTACAAATAGGTACTGTTAATAATAATCAACACAACAACGCACCGTAGAACACGAATTTGTAGTAATTCTATTAAAAATATTCTTTTTTAAAAAACATAAATATAAATTCCCTTGAACTTAATAAATCAGACGTTTTATATTTCAACAAACAGAAAAAAATACGATGACAAAAGGCTATAAAGGGTTCTATTGTTGAAGACATACTAGCATTGGTATAAAATAAAACAGGCTGTACAGAAATTCAAGACGATTTTGAACAAAAGATATCCGCTGTTTTCGTCTAGATATCTTGGGAAATTTTCTTATGATATAATCAACCACAAAAGATTAAAAAATATGTAAAGCATTTTGAAAACGATGCTTAAATATTTTAAATAGCAGTTAAACATTGTTATCTAATGATTTAAATATTTAGTTTTGGATATATTTTAACATATTGGATAAGAGAAACAAAATAATATCGTAAAGAATAAAACACTCTTCATAAATATAGCAGTACACTTCATAAAATAAATAAAACTCATTTTAACATTAAATTTTCTTTATTATTTCTGTAATATTTGGTTCCATGACCTTTTTTTTCGTATTACTTCTACACATCTTCACGGTATAGAATCAATTAGCTACCGGCATTTCTCCAAGGGAATAGATTTCCAAGCTATTTCAATTTCTTTCCATAATTCTTCTTTGTTAGCAGGTTTTGGAGAAGATATTTTAATTTTTACATCAGCCCACAAGTTCACTATAGGGTTTAAACCCGGAGATTGAGCTGGTCAACCCATAACAGTAACCCTATTTTCATTAAACCAATTTTTTGTTTTGCGGGAGGTTTGCTTTGGGTCATTATCTTGCATAAATAACCATTTTAAAGGCATTTCCTCCTCTATAAAGCCAAGCATGACATACTGCAAGATACTGACATAAACATTCGCGTCCATTATATCTTTAATCCAGAAAATAAGGCCCACTCCGTTCGAAGAAAAATATCCCCATACCATCTAATCGTTGGTTTATATACGGAACAAGAATATGGAATGGGAAATAAGAATAGTACACAAGAATAAAAAATATGAAACCGTTTATATCGGACATAACATTTCGTCGCTGCGCCTGCGTACTTGCGTTGGCCTGTGTTTAACGGTTGTCGTTTGACAGGTTGTTGTGTTTAATATAACCTTTAAAAAAATTTCGTGTTAAGTAAAATGGATTTACAAGATTTTGTAAATTTATTTGCTTGTGTTTCACACATTATTTTGTTCTTTTCAACCTTCTGATCACAGCTGGAAAACATCTGTTGAACAAATTTTATTACGGCCGACATTTTGACCATTGTGCGCATGCTTATCGTCTCTTATTCTTGGAATAGGAATAAAATGTTAAATGTTACCAACTATTCTTGAGTTTAAGTTAAATTTCATTCCTACATAAACCGATATACGGCGCAGCCATGTTTTAACATCTTGTGTACTATTCTTATTTCCTATTCCTTATTCTTGTTCCGTATATAAACCAACCATAACACTATAGCCGCCGTGTTTTGTTGTCTTTGTAGTGTGCTTAGGATTGTACTTCGTGCATGGAAGCCTGCGTACTTGCTTTTGGCAGATACCAGGATTAAATAAAACAATTTTTGTTTCATCAGACCAAAGAATATTGCGCTATTTTGACTGTGGCTAAGTTGGTGTTCTTTGGAAAATTAAATTCTATTTTCCCGTTCTCTCTTGTTTAACAGCGGAGTTTTTCTTGGTCTTTCAGATTTGCTTTTATAAGGCGTTTTCTTACAGTTGATGCAGAAATTGGCAGGTCTAATTCGTTATTTATTTGTGTAGAAGTAATAAAAGGGTTTAACTTTGCAAACCTTACAATTTTTCTATCTGTTGGCGAAGTTTTAGATGTCCGATCCCGATTTTCAGGTTCTAGAGTCCACTTTTTGGCATTAGATACCATTTTAGCGGAGCAACCTAGCACCTTCTGAATAAGTTTACCAGAATTAAACATTTGTAAAATGAACTGACGATTCTCCTGTGTGCAATGATAATATTGAAAATATCTTCACAGAAACGTACAAAATTATGAGCTATAAACAAAAATAAAAGAAATATCCTAGAAGATGGTGAAATAGAACGTTGGCGGTTCTAAGTGGAACTGGCAAATTTTAAAATTAAACACATATAGGCTATTTCAAACGTTTAAGCGGAACTAACTGGAATTTTCATTCTTCTTTTATGGTTTAAAGTAGGCTTTTGATAAACAAAATTATCAAAAGTCTCACTTAATCGGTAAAAGTTACTAAAATTGAAAATCTAGTTCCGCCTAAACCAAAAAAACAGACTGTAACCTATAAATTTCTTGCTACAATAATTAGCAGTAACTAAATAGATAAAAATATACCTAGAATTTCCTAAAATATTGATAAAAATAGAACTTGTTCTATTCTAATTTATTTATTGATGAAATTTGAACATTTTACACACATCAATAAAATGAAGGTCAACAGTTTCAATATATTGATCAATAAATTGAACTGTGTAAAACCCACTTAAAATTCCCTGTAATTTTGATCATGCGCATACATACATTCGTGGCAGTTTAAACTGAGAAGCCATTTTTTCCGTCTTACTTCGTTCCGGTACTTCAGAAGGTAGTTTTAAAAGTTTGAGTAGCGTCAAAAGTTTGA
The DNA here is from genome assembly GCA_963971575.1 of Liopterus haemorrhoidalis. Classification (NCBI taxonomy): domain Eukaryota; kingdom Metazoa; phylum Arthropoda; class Insecta; order Coleoptera; family Dytiscidae; genus Liopterus; species Liopterus haemorrhoidalis. The sequence continues at coordinate 5,741,369 of OZ020622.1, read as the reverse complement.
AAGTGTACTAAGAAGTATATTGTAAAACAGTCTTAATAATATGAAAATATAACACATATTGTATTTTTATTTATCGCATAACTATTCAATAAAACTGTGTAAAAATATCCTTATTTATTAATGAACCTTTGTATAATTTATTGTTATGTAAAATAAAAATAACGTTTAAGTTAAAAGAACGCCATTTTTATTTAAAAAAGTAAGCAAAAGAAGTCCATCTATTATAAAAAGAGAATAATAAAACAGCGTTTCACTAGACCAATTAATTATCTTGAAAGCTGGTAGATGCGAGTTCTAAGTATCCCGTTTTAGCTTGTTCTCCCCTTGTGCATTTCGCAGTGAAATCTCAACATTATTTTTGCTTTCTTTTGTCGCTTTATCTCCTGGATGGTAGGTACTGTAAAAATGAGGAACTGCTATAGAAGGGTACTGGACAATCTAAAGGGGGCTGACCCGTACCCCTTTTCGTCTCGAAGCACATCTGAATTTAACTGTACAATGCACAGGTAAACAGTGGCGCACAGAAAATTTTCAACATATCATAATCACCATACATTTACCAGTAAATGTTTTATGCCGGGTTTATATTGGTAGAGTAAAAGAGCTAGTAACTAGCGTAAGTACTACGCGCTTTACTCTACTATCTTATTTTCTGGATAGTAAGTGTCAAAACACATTTGACATCTTCACTGTGATTTTGTTGTGCAATTATCTTTTTGCAAAAAATAATTTATGAATATGAATATACACCGTCGCCGGCGTGATGCCATTAAAAAATGGTATTTTGTATTACATCATTTCTTGTGAAGGAAATAACTGATTGTCTTATTGAAGAAATAATAATATAAGCCTAAACGAAAATGGGTTAAAAAATGGATTAATAGAAGAGTTACCCATGGCGCATCAGCTCTTCTATTTCGTGAATTAGCTGTGGAAGATCAAAAAGAGTACAGACTGTGTTTAAGAATGACACCACATGATTTTAATAGGCTATTAAATTTAGTTAGTCTATTAATACAACGAACTGATACACTAATGAGGGATGCGATTCCAGCAAGAATAAAATTGGAATTAACGCTTTATTTCCTAGCCACAGGAAATAGTTAACGTAGTCTACATCTTTTTCGTGTATCAAAGGCAGCTATTTCACAGATGATTTCAGAAATCATCAATTAATAAATTCACGCAATTTATATAAATAAATTATAACGTACCTGATATGGGTTTTTTCCATTTGTTATGACAGGTAACTGCTTGCCGCCAATTGGAAATTAATCAATTTTGCGTAGTGGGGGAAAAGATAGTAGCTAGTAAATACGTCGATGAGCTAGCTGCTATCCTAGCCCAACTACTAGAAGCTAGTACTCTACTAGTCATATTGTCAACTGTTTACACTGGGATAGTAACTAGTTTCTAGTTACTTGCACTAGTTACTAGCTCTTTTACTCTACCAATGTAAACCCGGCATAAGAGACGATTACAAACAATATTATCAAACAACAAAATGCATTTAATGTATTAAACATACAAACCCTTGATAATGTTTTTCTAACATTACAAATTTGTCTAAAAACAACTATGTTAGTAAAAGGAGGGAATTCCTATAAGATTCCGCACATTAATAAGGCAAAACTTTATCTTAAGGGACGAGTACAAACAACATTATAATGTTCCATCAGGGGCGCACACAAGGGGTCCGGACCCCCCCCCCGTACTGTGAGAAGTGAGGATTTTTTTTTGCTCTTCACTTAAAATTTAGAAGTGAGGACCTTTTTTTTGCTCTTTACTTAAAATTTAGAAGTGAGGACCTTTTTTTTGCTCTTCACTTGAAAATTAAATTTTGCCGTGTTTATAAAAATTATGTATAATTGGACCCCCCCCCAAGCCAAAAATCTGTGTGCGCCCCTCTGTTCCATACAAGCTGTGGAGACAGCCACGTCCTTTTTAAATTAAAACTTTTTGTATTATTCTTTGGTTTACTAGATATTTGTGACTATTTCATGAATAAAATCATTCTAATTAATTAAAATTGTAAATTTATATAATATTTTCTGACGGAGGGAGTATTTTTTTATACATTAACTAGACTTAAGTATGTAAAATACATTTATCGTAACATAGCCTTAATTTAAACGACTTTTGCCAAAGAAAAAAAAAACAAAAAAATAGTTTTAAGGTAACTAATACATTTAGAACTAATTGACATTTGTCAATTAACAAAGCATGAGAAAATTTTGGTAAAAAATATATAAAAACTTAATCACATATTTGACCATATTTCAAAATTTACCATGAATCGAAGACGAAAAGAAGCATGGCAGCACATAAGAAAAAGTATAAACAAGAAATATCTATTAAGGTTAGATTATAAGTTCTATTTTGTGCAATAAATGTTATCCTTTCAATTAAATATATGTAAAAATTTTCAGTACGCATTTTTTGGGTCCCGTTGCCAATTGGGCTATACCATTATCAGCAATTATGGATATATATCGAGATCCTTGTTTTATCAGTGGAAAAATGACAACAGGTAATCTTTTTCAAAGTAGATCAGTTGTTTGTATTTAAATTATTTTCATGAAACATTAGTACCAACATAAAAATAAAATACACAGTGTAATAGCTTATTAAAAGCGTGTAACGCCTTCAATAAGGACGAGAAGAGATCGGTGGTATCTACAGTTACTCACAAAATTGAGCGTACAAAAGTTTTAGAAATATACCTCTTAGGTAAAGATGTCTATAAAACCGATTATTTAAACCAATTATTTTTTATTTCTAAAATACATTTTAGAGATACAAAACTATCATAAATGATATAAAATTAAATAATATTTAATAAACATTTGTTAAAGAAAACAAAAAATATATATATTTTCAAATAAACAAAATTGAGCGTACAAAAAGTAGTAATACTAATAAAATAATTAGAAAACAATCAGTTAATTTAAATTAATATTTTGTCGCGTCACCTTTTGCTTCTATTACTGCTTGCAGGCGATTTGGCATAGACAGCACTAATTTTCCACAAACTTCTGCTGGTATATTATTCCATTCTTCTTGAAGTTTCGTTTAAAAATCATTTTTATTAGAAAATGAATTTGTTTTTATCCGAACTTTTAATTCTCTCCATAAATTTTCAATTGGATTGAGATCAGGCGATTGTGGCGGTGTTTGGAGTAATTTGGTGCATTGTATAACAGCCATTCCTTTACAATAAGCGTAGTATGTTTGGGATCGTTGTCTTGTTGAAAATAATAAACTGGTGGCATATCTAATTTTTCTGTAGTAGCCGTAAGATTATTTTTCAAGATGTTTAGGTATTTCCATTTATCCATGATCCCTTCTATAAATTCTAAATTACGTGGGCCGTTTGAGCCCATGGCACCACACAACATAACTGATCCGCCTCCGTGTTTTACTGTCGGAACAGTATTAATTTTTTTAAATTTTGTATTGGGCTTCCGCCAAACAATTTGTCTGCCGTCCGACCCAAAAAAATTAATTTTTGTCTCGTCAGAAAAAAATTTTTAAAACTTTATTCCAGAAGCTAATTGGTTTGTAACATACATACATTTTTGCAAATTCTAAGCGTTTGTTTTTATTCGTTTTTGAAATCAATGGTTTCTTGTGTGCAATTCGACCATTGTAGTTATTTTTCCGGAGTACTCGGCGGACTGTTTCTACTGAAATTTGTTTATTTAATCTTTATGACAATTCTGACGTTAACTGGGGTACACTAATTTTAGGATCTTGCTTGATTTTTCGCAAAATAAATATTTCATCCACAGTTGATAACAATTTTTTTCTGTCTCTGCCCGTTTTGTTTTTGATAGTACCTTCATATTTAAATGTATTTGTTATTTTTTGAATTGTGGAATGTCTTCGGTTTACTATATCACCTTTATTCACGCATTGTATGACCCCGGACGTATAATTTAACTATTAGTTTTCGTGTAGATTCGTCCGTCTGTTTACGATTATTTTCCATTATAATAGAAACAAAATCACTGTACTTGAATGTGGTCTAATGCAGTGTTTCTCAACCTTTTCTGGCATGGGACCCTCCAAAATAACTTAAATATTGTCTGCGGCCCCCCTATATATATATAATTATTTTATTTACCAGTACAACAAATATTTTTAAGAGCAGGTTCTAACTTATAAATTGTTGTTGCTATACCAATATAATTCAATATTCATTTAGTCAATAATCGGGATTTATGAAAATTATTTAAAAAATAGTTTTGTTTCTCTAGTTATAGCCGATAGTATATGCATGTATGTGTTTCTATATTGTCCACAGAAGCACATTCTACATAACAATGACTTACATTATAAAATTAACAAAAATTTCTTCAAATACCTTTCCAGTCGCTCCAATTTTGGTCTGCATTGAGTCCAAACACTAAAGTCCACACTATAACACACTATTTCAAGTATTTCCTGCACTTTTATCACTTAAAAATAACTAAAAACGTCAGAAAAAAATGAAGACGCCAGTTGCAAAAATCACGTATCACTACATATCAAGATGGTTAATCGTGATAAAGCTCATTAAGGAATATAGTCATTAACAATTAATAAATAAGGAACAGAATTGCTTAAAATAATTCTTTATGAGAATAAACACATATATTAATATTTTATCAATAGTAAGCAGTGGGTACATACAACTTCGATTTTTTATATAGGAACGTATGGCGTGTTGAAAAAAAAACAACCTTTACATAAACATGTTTTTAATATCTGTTACGTTTACCTATAATGGCTTGCAAGTATTTTTATTTACAAGTGTTCCATTGTTCCAAGTTGCTTTCCATTTTGAACACTTTCGCATCCTTGCTCTTTAGCTAACAGTAGCTCGGAGCATAACAAAAAATATTGCAAGTTCAAGTCGTACCTACTTGAAAGTACTTGAAGTACCTCCAACGCGAACCCTTTTAATTAGTTTAAATTAGTTGTCAAAATAAGTATAATTTATTTTATTTAAGTTTAGAAGGTATATTTTAATGAATGTAAATGTCATATATTTATGAATATATCTTGCAAAATGGAGCGTTTTTCTATTATAATTTAATACTTCGATTTTATATGACTTCGCGGCCCCCCGGTTGAGAAACGCTGGTCTAATGCAAACTAAACTAATGAAAAAACCATCTGTTGCAAGATAAAACCCATGCAATATAATTTCAGTGTAAGAGAGGTCTCGTAATAATTTAATTTTTTTTTTTCAGCCCTGTTTCTATATTCTCTAATGTTTATGCGATTTGCATGGCTTGTGCAACCTAGAAACCTTCTGTTACTTGCTTGTCATGCCACAAATGCTTCAGCACAAAATATTCAATTGATTCGATTTGTAAAAGCAAATTATACACACCATGAATGCGATACATAAAAATGGAAACTAAGAAACAAGAAAGAAATATGCAACAAGACGATTTACAAAATTATATATATGTTTTAAATAAAATTGCTTGCTGCAAGACACATTTTGTATTATTTTACAATAAATCTATTTCGACTAAGGATGTTACGGGTATAGGGATTTGCAGCTAAGCACCCTACCATCTGGTGAGCGTTTCATGAACTTGTGTACATCAGATAACATTTCGTTTTGTGTATTGGTTTTGTATGAAGTTTGTTTTTAAAGTTTTATTATAATCAATGAAAAATGTATAATACATATTGTTGTGTGCCTATGTGCAATTCATTGAAAAGAAGAAACCCGGAAATATCGTTTCATTTGTTTCCACCAATATGAGACACCGTTCTAAACAAAATTGGGAAAGCAAGAGGTTAGGAATCGACGCGATGTTTAGATAAACAATTTAAAAATTGGAAAAAAAGTGAACCCTTATATCAAAGTTTGCTCTTGCTCATTATATTTTAATGATAGTGACTACAAAAAATATTTTCAATTTTGTATTTATTATCGCATATCTTGAAAATTCCTGTTGTTGTGTGTGGGTTTGTAATGTGCAAGTTTGTAGGCATAATGCATAAATCTTTATGAACTCTCTGTTTTTTTCAGTGACTCCACACAATATTATATGCCCAGCATTGTAGATTTCTACCCCTTGGTAAACAACACGGAAATTATTATTTCCCCCAATATAGTTAAAATAATCGACAATGGAAAACCGCCATAACTTAAAACCAGATCACAAAATGTAGTATTTTAGATGTTTACAAGTAATGTCACTTCACAAAATCAGAAAATCCCAAACAATTATTTATTTTTTGTCGTTTTTTGATACACTTTTCGCTATTATTTACTAGTAAATGTCAAGTGGTATCTGATTTAGAATGGTTTCAAAAAAATCCGCGTGGCGCTACGATCTTAAAATTCCCCTATAGTACAATCTGTTCCAAACGGTTAAGCGGAACTAGATTTTGCAATCTAGTTACTTTCATCGTTTAAATCGTGCCTTTCGGCCGTTTTGTTTAAACTTTGTAAATCATACTTACAATAAACATTTTTTGTTTAAGGTTAATATCATTTTAAAATGTAATTTTCTTTATATTTTGATTTTTTGTTGATTTTTTGATTCATTCTTAATACAAATTTCCCATTTATTTATTTTTTTGTCATTAAAATATCTAAAAAAATATTTAATTTTGACATATGTCATTCGTTTCCATGGTTGCATTGTTGGAATTTTAAATTTTGACATCCCAACGTGAAAAATGAAATAACCCAAACACGGTCCCTTCTCGTGACAACCTAAAAGAACTAAATTCCCATTTAGTTCCGCTTAACCGTTTGGAACAGACTGTATTTCCAAAATGAAATGGCCATCCTCACTTATTGATTCCAATAATGACTGACAGTATAACCATTATATCTGCTGAGTTTATAGAATGTACTGTATATATTCACATGACATTCCTTCACATTTTTATCAGGCTTAGGACTGGCTATATTTGAATTATAAATATAGGCATGTTTAAAAATCGTTTTATTTTATAGTCTAAATTAAATACTTCAAATTTGCACAAACAAAAATCTTTTTTGCAACAAAAAAAACTTCCGACTTCAAATAATTATACGAGGGATGTTTCCAAAGTTCTGGGAATTTAGCTATAATTTTTATTATTTTGTTAATTTTCGTCAATATTACAATGTAGTTTTTCAACATAATCTCCATTTAACTGAATACATTTATCCCAACGATAAACTTATTTTTTTAAGCCGTCTCAAAGAACTTTTTCGGTGTCTCCTCAATCCACCTATTCCAACAGCCTTGGCGTCCACCTTGCTAACGCCGAAACAATCATGCAAGATGTCATGAACTTGTCGTGTACCTATCCCTAGGCGCACACTAATTTGACGAATAGTCATTCGCCTGTCCTCTTTCAGTAGGTCTTCGGCGACAGTAATGTTTCTTTCATTTACCGACGTGCTTGGGCGCCCACTGCGTGGATCGTCTTCTAGTGATGTTCTACCAGTTTTAAAACGATCGATCCACCGATAAACAGTACTTTTGGATTCTGCAGATTTACCAAATACTCCTTGCAGACGCTGAATAATTTCTGATGTTTTCACACCTTCTTTCCACAAAAAGAAAATTATTGCTCTTTGAGATTTTGCTGCGTCTTCCATGGTTACGGTGACCATTTTCTTAAGAAGGCAATGTGGGACGGAGCAAAAAAAAGGTCCTCATCTCCCAAATCCAAGTGAAGAGCAAAAAAAAGGTCCTCACATCCCAAATTCAAGTGAAGAGCAAAAATAAAATATCCTCACCTCTCAAATCCAAGAGAAGAGCAAAAAAAAGTCCTCATTTCCTCAAATACAAGTTGCAAAATAAGGGACAATGCGGGACTTTTGCCGGACGCATCTTAATGCGGGACAAAATGTTAGAATGCGGGACGAATGGTCACCCTATCCCTGGTTACAAAAACAGTGCTATGAAAACGCGTCTATATCAGTCGAACACCTAAATCAGACTGAACAATATTGCACTAGATAGTTGCATAAACATGTCAAGACTTGTCTGGCACCAATAACATTGCCTATAAGTTCTGAGTAATTTAATTATAGCCCAAAATTTAGGAAACATCCCTCGTATTATTATTATTTTTGAACATACACGACCTTTTAAGATTTCCCCCCCGCCTAACAAATTTCTGGATACGCCCCTGATGGTTATAAAACATCGATTTAAAAGTAAGCTTGAAGATCAACAGCATTTGAAGGCCACATGCTTTTTAAATTTTTGTCTTTATGTAATAAAAACATTGATAACAGATATTTATACATTTTTCCTTGAAAATTAACGATAGTCCAATAGGAAATAATTTTTTATAATTTTATTTCAAAATAAGTCAACAGATTACGTATTTCAATTACAAAAAATTCTTTTATTGTTTTGTAATAATGCAACAATTGAGAAAATAAAATATTTTTTATGAAATGAAATTGTTAAAAAAACATTCAGTGATATTTTAGTCAGTGAGAAGACAAGTATATTGTCATATTGTTTAATTAAACAAATAATTAGAATGCAATTGTAATTTTAAAATTAAAGTTAAATAAAAAAATGCGTTAGTTTTAATTTTATGCGTATCATCCGATTCTTTAATTAATGGAACTAAACGAGAGTTTTCTTAAAGTGTCACGAAAACAGTGATTGCATATTTCTTGTTTCATAAAATAACTAGAGTAAACGAAGTCTAATCTAATCCAATCTAATCTAATTTAATCTAATCTAATCTTGTTGGCATCTATTCATATCATAAAAAATATACAAGGTGTAGCAGATCGCTCGTCCATCCCTTTTCTTCAAAAACGCGGTGTGCGAGCAGGTTGGGGAAAAAATTGTTGACCAAAGTGCACCCAAAGAATCGAATGGTGCTATTAAAATTTTCCGGAAGTACCTACAGGATATCAAAGAAAACTTTGATTTTTAAATGGTAATTAATGTAAAGTTGGGTTTCTTTAGATCTTTTGAAAAGAAACAACTTTTATTTAAACATTTTTACCGACCGCCAACATGTATAAGGGAGGTATTGTGATCATACCGATTTTGACATTTCGAGGTCTCGATGGATCTCCACCAATTGAGGTCCCTACATAACGTTTTGATTATTTTTAGCATGATGTCTGTCGGTCTGTCTGTCGGTCCGTGTACATGTGCAGAGCAAATTCGGCTAAGAGGATTTTTATGAAACTTCATATTTAAGCTTTTCTATGGTACGAGTTGATCAATTTTTGGTAAAAATCGGTTAACTAGAAATGGGAGTTTACTCATGTTGATTTTAAGATTTTTGCGAATATTTCACAACAGAAATATTTCGAAAAAATGTATTTAACAAAAGTTGCTATAAAAGCAATAACTACCAAGTTTTATTTGAGACATTTTTTGATAAAGCAGCATAAATTAATAAGTGATTACCTACAAAAAAGGTCCTCACTTCTAAAATACAAGTGACGACCTAAAAAAAAAGGTCCTAATCTCTATTTTTTAAATTTTCTAGTGTGTTTTAGCGTTTTTATTTTTATTTCCTTCCTTGTTAGGGGGGGGGGGCGGGTCGCCGGACCCCCTCCCTGTGTGCGCCACTGCTTTAGGACCTCGGGATTTCCAAAATTCCAACCGCAGATCTCTATCTCATGTAGTTTTTGAGATACGGTCTTTCGAAAATGAAATATTTACAAATTTTCAAAACTACTCGGGTCCAAAAAGCGTTAAGGAGGGCTTCAATTTTTATTTAGGTAGATAAAAGTCTAGATTTCAAAAATTGAAACCGTAGGTCAGTTCATTTTACAGCAAAATTGTATCAAATAAAAAAATACAAGTACAGAAACTCGTCTGGAATAATAAATTTCGCAATAAACAAAATAATTTTATTTTACTGTACAAATACATTGCATTTTAAATGCTTTCACGTAAGATCAATCACCCTTCTCGGACATGTGCAATGCGCTGCCACGTGTTGCTTTTTCTTTTAAACATTTTCCAAGGTAGAAAATCAACAAGTGGACGGTCTAAAATGCATTTGTACTGAAACAGAATCGTCGAAATATTATAAAAAATTTGCAGCATCATATTTATCCCAATTTTAAGTTGGCAACAGTTGTAATATTATAAACCTTGTCCCCATTTTTTAAGTAGTAGAGGGGGGATTTGTTGGTAGTTAACTAATTCAGTGCCTTAATGTATTCTGAGTAGTTTATTACGCACATTTTATTATTTTATTTTAAAATGGCAGCATTAGGAAAAAAATTATTCACTCAATTAAAAAGCAAGGAATTCAGAAGTTATCTTATGAGGTATTATTAAAAAAAGATAGTTTTAATTTATTTTTTTAATTATGTATTATTTTAGCACTCATTTTTGGGGTCCAGTTGCAAATTGGGGGATACCTTTAGCTTGTCTCGCAGACATCAAAAAAGATCCGAAGTATATTAGTGGAAAAATGACTGTTGGTAGGTTTATAACCTAAATAATTATGTTAAATGTATAATTATGATTATATTTTTAGCTTTGACAGTTTACTCGGCTATGTTTATGAGATTCGCTTGGGTCGTTCAACCAAGAAATTTATTATTATTCGCTTGCCATTTTACAAACGAAGCTGCTCAACTGACACAATTGGGACGATTTATTAATTATAATTATTTATCGAAGCAAAAAGCTTTAGCCTGAATGATATTTTAGAAAAAAAATGTTGTTATTGAAATATTTTATCCTGTTATACTATATTTTTTTATAGAATAGACAATTTTACCTATTTTTGTGTTTTTTTTAACCCAATGTTGCTGGAGCAACTATAATGTTGTTATGCCCATTTGGAAATTGATTATTATATTGTATATTCTCTTAGCTTTATTATTCTTTATGTCGTATACAATTATTCTAATTTATCTTTGGTTTAATTTATAACAAATATTTCTAAAGAATACTGACAATTTTTTATGACAAAAGACAAATTAAAATTCATCATTTGTTACTGGTAACTTGGTTACTGTTTGTGTCTATTGTTCAACTGGTTTTCTATTTCTGCAATTCCAACCAAATTCTAAAACTGAGTTCCTGAGGAAAATATTGCGTTTTTGAACGTTTTGTTGCGAAAATCTGGTTTAACATGGTCATATTCGGTAAGTAAAATATATCTTACTTTAAAAACTTTGTAATTAACAACAACTGTTTAATATTTTTACATAAATAACAACAGGCTTTCGAATTATTTTAATTTCAAGTTAATTTTGAATGTATAAGAACATATAGATAAGAAATTAAAATTACTTATAGCACTAAACCAATGTTTGTAAGTTTAAAATGAAAATGAACGTTTTAGGTAGCCCCCAACGTCACTCTTAGAGCTGTTTTGAAATTAAATGTAACCCTCCAAGAGCCCTTCTTTGCACATGCGCACTTGACCACAGTGTTACATTACAAAATGAAAAAACTACTTCATTTGATTCTTTATATTTGCTGCAAGACATATGTTTTCCGAACATAGTAGTTGCGTTCATATTCTATAGAAGTTTCTGTTACTCTTGCGAGAAAAATAAAGTCCTTGCAGTAAGTTTCTAGGGTACTTGTTGCCCTAAAGCTTTTATCTATGACCACGTCTTGCTAGTGTTTGCTTTTTTAATGGCTTTTTTTTCATGTTTTTGACTTAGTTATAAAAACTTTTCCATGTTTTTGGGGCGTTCCCTTGGTCGATTTGCAGGTTTCAATTCGCGACCATCCTATGTTAATATATCGTCACAGGATAGTTTTTATTTTAGAAATGACCCGACGTTGTAATACCTTATATTGCTAAAAATCAACGACGGCGATGCTCTTGTTACAAATATATATTTTTTCCCGTCAATTATAAACGAGCTATTGAGAACTGACACGCTACAATACGTTGTCTGGTGGTCAAATATTGTACTAGGCGATCTAGTACTGTTTGAACTTATTACGTATGTTGAATTTTTGTTAGAATGTCGACAGAAGTTGTAAAAACTAAAAAGCAGAATATATTGTAGTGTTTTTGTCTGTCATTCAAGACAGGACAAAGCATATTGACAGCTGAGTACTAGAGCCAACAGCCATATTGCCTTGAATCACAGCGCCGCCACCGATAGTCAGATCAATTTTGTAAAAAATTACTCTGTAGTAACGTTACTACAAGATAAAATATTATAAAAGTATAATGACTTTCATTCATGATAGTAACTGACCTTGCTCATAGGGACAAATTTAGTTCCTATTATCATAGTAACTGAGTTACAGAATTGGTCTGATAGTCACTTCTCAATAGTCAACTACGGTTTTCAATCCAAAGCCATTTTAGTTAAGTTATTAACAAATTTCAGAATAGGCCAATCCATTAGTTTTCTTATTTCCAGGCCAACTTCTGCTTGCTTCTCTTAAGTCTCTGATTATTTCTGGGCAGTAAATGCGAATTTAGTGTAAATAAACACCTGTAAACCTTTCTGGTTAGTTCTTTAAACACCCATGTTTCACGTGCATACAATAGTATAGATTTTATTGTCTGGTTGCCTTTCGTAGGTCTCTGTTAGTGATTAATTTTGGCCAGAAACAACGAATTTTGCGCAAACAGCGGTTAATAAACACCTGCAATCCTGTTTTGTTGGTTCTTTAGACATCCATATTTCACATCTGTAGAATAGTATCGCATGAAATTTCTACCCCTTGTTTTTTTAGAATCACCCTCCCCCTTCAAAAGATTTTCGGAATTTCTTCAATCCCCCCTGTCCTTAACTGATTTTCAGAATTTCTTCCCCAGGACAAATGATTTTCAGGATTTCGCCCACCCGTCCTTTGTGATTTTTAAATATCTGGCCCCCAATCTAACTCAATCTGGCCTGTGAAACATTTAGAATTCATATACACAATGTATTAAGGTAGAGGGAACACGAGTTTTCTCAAAAACGCGATGTGTAAGTTGGTAAAAAAAATTTAAGGCCCAAATTGACCATAATGATTAAAAATATCTCGTTTTCAAATTATACTTCCAAGTACGACTTGAAAGTGAATACTTTTTTATTATATATAGTTTTTTTATTAAGCTCCGAGCTACAGATAGCTCAATCATCAGTCGTTCAAAAAAATGTAGCTTTTGATGCCCCATTCTAAATTATTAGTATCGTTTTTTACTCTCTATTAATGTTCTATTTCCATTCTTGTTCGATTGTGAAATATTCCATTTTGGCCAATGAGGACCAATATTTTTTATTAATAATAGTTTCATAGTTAAGCACGTTAGTTTTAAAATAACGCACTGTATCCAGTTTCACGTCTGAGTAAAGTTAAATCAAACGAACGCTAAGCTAAGGCCGCCGGCCTAAATTCACCAACTCATTCACACTAACAACTCGCCGCTGTTACCATTTCCAGGTCATTTTTATTACTTGCGTAGATAAATACATTAGAAATCGCTTGTGGCAACACTGGGACACTAACGTGTAGTGTCCACAGCATTGTTTTCTAGATCTAAATTTTTAAAATATAACACTTATATAAAAAAATCTTTGAATTAGAAATAATAAAAATAAATATACGCAGATATATTTAGCTAGTTTAATGGCTCTTATACTTTAAAATTGTTAAAGTATAAGATTTTAAATTCAGTTTTCCTTATTAAATTTTTTTAGGTGGACACTGTCCCAGCGCCACCCTGTCTCAGCCGCCACTGAAGCCCATATTTCTACAACACGAGTTGACACTGGTTATAACCCTTCTTATGTCCACGCGTTTTCGCTTGTGTCAGAGTTCGATTCCAGCATCGCTGTACAATTTGAACATCTTTTTTCGTTCAGTCCTCGAAAATGTTTGTCAATAATACGGTAGATTTTCTTCTCCATCTTTGGACAATATAAGTCGGGTTGATTTTTTTATTCATTCCCACTTTTTACCAATAATAAAGGAATTGTACCATAATATATATTTCTTAAATTAATACAATATATAGAAAAATTTACAATATAAAATTCATATAAAAATCATAATAACAGTAAATGAAATTTGTTGTAAACTTATATCTAAAATGGACGGAAATGTTATGAAATAATAATTTGCTGCTGAAAAACTGCAAGAAGTCGAAGCGTTTGAAATCTTTATCATTAAAAAGTACGCTTCAAAGTCAGATAAGTTAGCTTCTAACTTCATTTTAGAATAGAGTAAACCTTCAATTTAACGGACCATTAGTAGACTTCAAATTCAACCGGCCAAAATTGTTTAAAAAATTTCGTTGCAGCTTTTCGTCGGTGCATGAACTTAAAGTCGGTTCTTCCCCGGTAATTTGGAACGTATAGTTCATTCTAAGCTGAACTGGAATCTTTGTAAATTGTTAACCAATAAACTAAGCGGGTGATTGGTGGTTAGATTAATCATAATAGAAGAATGGGCTGTTAAAATCGAAGATAAAACAAATACTTCTCCATTCCAAAATATGTGTCCAATTTTAGTTTTTTTAATGGATTATTGAAATAATGAAATTAAATGTAGTAGTTATTTATTTAAATTAGTCCTCGATTTGGGTTTCTTTAACGCCATTCAATCCCAACACAAAGAGTCCCAGTATTGATAAACTCATTGCGGCCGTGCATAAAACATGGGATGAAATAACCGCGGAAAAACTAGACAATTGTTTCATTACACTGCAGAAGTGTATGGAATTGACCATGCTTCATAGATGAAGCAATGATTACAAGCTTCCTCACATTTAGTTGTGAAAATATACGTTATATATCCCTTTGCATATTTTTTTATGAAATTGGACACTTGTTAAGAACAAATAAAATTCCTAAATCGGACACTTATTTTGGAACGGAGGGAGTAGAATATTTCGAAATCAAGATATCCAGGCTAGTTTGAAATGAATTTGTCTGAGGGGAGGATACAGTCAGCCTAAGGCGCCAACATTGTCCCTAATAATTTATGTATTTCTTACTACCGGCGCTGAATATTCCTTTTACGTATCGTTTTTTCTTTAAACAAGAGGAAATAAATGTGTATTAGCTTGTTATATTGTTTATTTTAACTACAGCTCTTATGGCATTAAATTTTTCATTTCTCGACTTATGAATGTGTTCTTGGTTGACGAAAATAGGGGCCTCGGATTTAAAGGACATCCCCTCCCTCTTATAAGTCCGTTAAATCGAGGTTTTACTGTATTTTTCTTTAATTATAAGTAGATATGTTATGACCACTTCTTTGGTAACAAAATTTACCATCTACTGTAGTCAATGGACGGTTTAACATGGCAAAAAATATATTTTTTTGTCAAATACTTTGTAATACTATAAATTGTATATGTATGTGTATAATCCTAATAATAACATGAGTATTAAGAATGGACCATTAGCTTGTAGGCCTTTTGCTCCAGCTAATCTACATTTAAACATATCATAACGGGTTTCTTTGTCTTTGACGAGATTATCAAATTCTGCTTCTACCAACTGTCCGTCGTAGTAGGTGATTAGGTCTTCGAAGGGGTACTCAAAACCTTGAAGGCATTCACATTTGTAGCCACCTAGCTCAAAACCTCGCCCAAGTATTGGAACACACTGCAAAATTAATTTGGTGTAATTTATTGGCGAATTAAAATATTTTTTATTTCTTACGTTTGAAGTCGGTTTGTCGCATTTATGAGTGCCCTTAAAAGCGTTTGGAATGTAATATTCGTCTTCACATTGGTTGATATCCAACTTCAAAAGGTCCATAGTTACTGATACAACTCCCCTGCAAATTATATAGCATAACAATAACGAAAATAGGAAGAAGTCAATCACATATTGAAAGTGTGTAATGTGGACGAGAAGAATGCGGTCAACTGGAGTATATTAAAGGTTCGTTCGGCATAACTGTGCAGTGTTAACTGTGGCGTGCAAGTTTTTTGTCATGTGACCACTGTGCAAGAAAGTCAGACGAACGCTTTATTCAGATTGTGCAGTTATTCTTGTTATTATAACCTTTGTTTTAACAAATAATTATGTGTTTTATCACATGAAGTCTTGTCTCCTGCTACTTGTTTTGTATGACAATATAAAAATGACGCATGAAGGTTTTGGGATGCTTTTATGTAATATGCTTTTTATGTAAGATGCTTTTATGTATGTGGAGACTTGTAGGAGAATATTCTCCGTTTAGTCACCCGAATAAAATAAATAAATAAATAAAAGAAATTTTATTTGGTGAGGAAGGCAATTCAGAAGAATTTTGCAAACCAGGCGGCCCTGGTAATACACATTGTCCTGAACCGGAATAGTAGTCGGAAATTTAGAGCAAACTATTTTTTTCGAAAGATATCAAATTTTTTGTACATTTGATTTTTTTTTTAATTGTTGGGACATCAAATGAAAACTCTGGAAATCAAGATAAACGGTTTAAAAATTAATTTTAAAAATCTTATTTTGACGTGATTTTAGTCAAAAAAAGTGCAAACTTTTTTTTCTCCCAGAAGGACTGGTTTAAAAATCTTAAATAAATAAGAGTAGTGCACATTGATGTAAACTGAAATAGTACAAACGAAATTTTTTATCAATTTTTTTTTCAGTTTTGAAAATTTCTAAAATTTTGTATATTTCATTATTTTTTTCAAATTATTGTTGGGGCATTAAATAAATACTCTTGAAACCGTTTCAAAATAAAAAGTTTAAAAATAAATTTTAAAAATCTTATTTTCCAAAAAAGTGCAAACTTTTATCTCCCAGAAGGACTGATTTAAAAATCTGAAAAAAATAAGAGTAGCACATTATGTTTTTTAATTTTAGTTTAAACCATCCAAAAGTTCTCAAGACTAGATAAACTGTCCTAATTCATCAATAAAATAGACATCCAAGCCCTCTATTACTAACTAAATACTTATGAAATCCTGAAAAGTGAGAATATTCACATATCAATGTTTTTCAACTTACTTGAATTCAAGTTTAGCTTTCAAGCTGTCCCATCCAAAGAAAGGACTGGCATAGGTAATAAACCACATGGGTACTTTTCCAGTGCAGTCGAAGTACGGTTGTGTCCAAAAACCATCTTCCAGTTTAGCTGCCCTGTAGAAGTTTGGATAATGTTCATATTTCTTCAAATATTCCCCTGTTTCATTGTAGCGAATTTTCATTTTCATATAAAATTTCTCAAGAGTATCAAAATTAGCTAAATATCGTTGTTTTAAAAATTGGAAGAATTTCTTATTAGTATAAATCTCATCGGACTTATTTAATCTTGCTAAATCTTCAACCCAATATTTACGAGTATTAAGTTCTGTTTTATAAGCGTACGGAGCGAAATAAGTTCGGTTTGTAAATTTATTTCTCTCCCAATAAGTACCAGCTGACCAAATTCTGCTGTTACCTAGAACTAACGCAAGTGTTTCACCGATCATCTGATCTTCGGTAAGTGGTTTATCAGCTACACGTTTGCCAGAATACACCTCTTTTGGATCGGAAACTTGTAAAAAAGCACTGATAAAGTTAGCTAAACGTACAGCCATTCTTGCTTCGTTTACAAACTGTTCTTTAGCACCATGTGATATATCACCTCTTAATACTAAATCTTTAGGATCGTATTGCTTGCACGTTTCTTTATTAACACCTAATATAAACGTCAAAGCATCGTGAGGATTCATTGTTTTAGCTAATAGAGCGTCTGGACCTTTTGTAACATTACGGAATTCATAATACTTTTCTAAATACAATTCTCTGATAAAAGTTGATGCTTTTTCCCATTGCACTGGCATTTTCTGTATCCATCCTATTTTTGCACATTCAAACCCGTTAAAATACTGTTCCGATGTTGCACGTTCAACAATTTCTCCTAAATACGGTCGACGTACTTGATACGGTAGTCTCCAACCCGGTTTACACCTACACTGATAACCACCCCGTCTAAATCCCCAACCGTCTAACGGTTCACACTCTGTAGTCTCTTTTCGACATCGTGCAGTGTCAGAAAAATGATTCGGACCACTATTTCCCTCCCCTTTCGGACACTGATTTATATCTATCCTTTCGAAATCCATTTCAACGACTGAAGCTGCAGTATACGTTGGATATTCTACATGTCGAAATCCTGTATGACGAGGGTATATATCAGCGATCGGTACAACAGCAGCAACAAGCCATTTATTGGAACGTCCACAGTCGAAATACGGTCTTGTCCACTTGACCGGACCAGGAAATTCATCAGCGCCAGGTGGACCGTGGAATGTAAATGTTTCATTAGTATTATTAGCGTATCTTATCTCAACCATGTACGTTGTTTTAGTATCGTGTCGATTATCTACGTTATCTGGTAACCATTGTTTATACCATTCGTTTATTCGATAGAAATCTGATGTATAATCGTTACTTTGGCTACCTTCATGAAATCCACCTAAATCCTGAACACTAAATGTGTTTAATGTTGAGATACGTTCCAGATGTATAGGGTCATTAAAATCATCTTCTCGAAAAGTTCTAGGTGCAAATCTAGGCATTGTTTTGTTGAAGAATCCTCGATAGGAAGGTGTATAGGACATGTTAGGGGAGAAATAAACAGCACTAGCGTTTATATGAGGGTTAGCTGAAACGTCAGCAACAGTTGAAAGGAAATAGTACATCATTCCAGGGTCATATGTATCATTGATAGCAGGTCTGATAAATCTACTCTGTAAAATATAACTCCAAAAGAACGAACGACTTAAAGCCATGTTATGAAGATGGAGTAAAGTTGTTCTGTTTGGGAAAACAGGGTTTATGTTTACATCTTTGATATCAGGGAGGTGGGAAACGGAATCTTCCGGAAGAAATAAATCAGCCAGATGTTGAATTGGACAATTTAATAAGTTTACGCGATCCATTTGGCTTCGAACTTCGTCAAATTGATCCGTTGATTGCCATTCATACTGTGCTGCTATTGGGCCAACGCCCATTAATAAACAAACACAAATTAAATAAAACATTTTCGTAGTTATCACTATAAAAGTTAAAAAAGTCACTTTTGATTAATTTATGTATAATACACCCTTACATGTTGTTTATAAATATACACAACCAAACATTAACATAACAGAACTTAACAACAAGTGTTTGGTGCGGTGTATAGGGGGCGGAAGTGGGAGCACTGAATCACACGCTTGCGTGTGTATTTAGTCATCTGCCCCTCATTAGACGGAATTTATTAAAAAACCTGGGGTCAAGTGGAACTCCCAACCAGAAATCATTAAACTCAACAGCTTATTTTCAATATATATACACAAGATTTATCTAAAGATATAAAAAAAACACACCCACACGCAAAATTCAAATTTTAATATTTTTCATTAATAATTTTCACCTTAAATATAAAAAACTTTACTAATCTACAAAAAATCTTTCAAAGATGTATTTTTATTACTTTTACAACCATAATAAAGATAAGATAAACATACAGAGACATTTTTTAATTGCTGGAGGAAGTAAATTTTTTAATTGCAGCGAGAATGATTTTAAAATTTCAGAAAATTTAAAGTTTCAGTACAGAACAGGGTCGGATCTAGGGTGTGGCGAGTGAGGCACTCGCCTCGGACGCATAGTTGCTAAGGACGCAAGAAGACAACATATATAAAGGAGGTATTGTGATCATACCGATTTTGACATTTCGATTGATCTCCACGAATTGAGGTCCCTACATAACGTTTTGACTATTTTTGGCATGATGTCTGTCAGTCTGTCTGTCTGTCTGTCGGTCCGTGTACACGTACATAGCAAATTCGGCTAAAAGGATTTTTATGAAACTTCATAAGCTTTTGACATCTATGGCACGAGTTGATCAACTTTTGGTAAAAATCGGTTTACTAGAAATGGGAGTTTAATCGTGTCGGTTTTAAGATTTTTGCGAATATTTCACAACACAGAAATATTTCGAAAAAAATTATTTAACAGAAGTTGCTATAAAAGCAATAACTAACAACTTTTATTTGAGACATTTTTGATAAAGCAGCACAAATTAAACAAATACTTTGTGACGGCGATCGGTCTTGCGGTGGCTACAGCTGATTTTTTATTTAGTTAAACATGGGGGCGTAAAACTGGTACTTTGCTTCGGGCGCAGAAATACCTTTGTCCGGCACTGATACAGAATGGGACTTCCTGAGTCCTTTTGACAAATCTGCAGCATTTATTCAGTATATGAAAAATGTATAGGTTGATCATTTTACTTGGTAAAACTTAAACATGTTTATGTCAAGTTATAGCTTTGAAAATATTAGTGTAACACGAAGTGTTTCAGTTAAGAACTTATTAGCTTGTCTTCATTTAAGAAATTAATTGCTCATCTATTTGCTAATCTGGAGTATAAATTATCTAGCCTGGTTAAGCTCTTAACGAGATGAATTGAATTTATTAACCAGGTAGTGAAAATGAAACCTCCGGAATGCCTACAAGTGCATAAAACCTTGTCTAGTCTGTCCCTACACTTGACAGACATCAGGTAAAAATGTTTAAACCTATAGAACTCATTTGCATATTTATATTTTCCATTATTTTAGTAGAGAACATCTAGTTTGCGAAACAATTTAGCTGCATGCAATTATATGCATCTACAAGATGCTATTTTAGTACAAAGGAGCTCGTTACAGAAATAACAAAAGCATTTTAAAGAGTTTAAAACAAAATTCTAATTACAATATTTTAAGAATGTGTAACTTAAATTTTTTAATAATCATCTGGTGATGATCAATCAGGGAAAAGATTTTAAAAAGTGAAGGTACATCCTCTGTGACCGTTACACATGTTGATTGTTCTTCACCCCGCGAGTATCTTAAACCTGTGTACAGTCTTGGTACAAGAGCACGGTAGCTTTGAATATTTCCATATAGCAATGGAGGAAAAAGGTAACATATACAGTGCAACGCCTTTATCCCTAACACTTTTGCGATTATATTCGGCAAGTGCCATTAGGCAAGGGGAGATTTTATACCAGCGATACCCAACAAATGGGATACTGGTTTAGGATAAAATTAACACAAATGGTGAAATATGAAAAAGTACAGGTGGTAGAACTGTTAAAAGATGCATATATGTAGAATTTTATACACAAAAAGGGGAAAAATACGCACTAGGAAGTACTTAATGTATTAAATAAGATAAGATTGCATTTGGACATGTAAATATTATACTCTGTTCGAAATCAAGAAGTAATAATTTTGTCGCAATTTCGCCGTTCGTTGGCTGTTGAGCACTTAAATTTATGCGATAGCCAATATGGTAGCGATTTTATTACTAATTTTGCATTTCGAACAGGGTATAGTTTGTACTTTTTTTTCCTATGGAAATAAATTTAATATTTGTCAGTTTTGTCTTTACTTTTCATATCAAGTATTATGAAATAAAACTCCTACGGCTTGTTTGGACAATGTATTTAGGAATACAACGTTTTTATAATAAATGTAATACTATAGTAAATACATTTCTACAATAAACACATTGTCCAAAAAGCCCTACGAGTTTTATTTCATCCTATATTCATTAGACATTACGTAGTATACATATAATTAACTATGATGTTATTTAGTGGTACTGATGCATCATTTGCAATTATTTCGCGAGTCTGGAGATTTGCTAATGCATGTTGGGAAGCTCTGTTTTAATGTGTAACGGGCAGATGGATGTGGACTGTACTTGTATGTACGACAAACCTTGCTTTGCTCTTCTCTCGTACTCAAACCAGTTTCTAAAGATTTTTAACCGCCTCCGCCCCTTTGAAAAAATCAAATGCTTTTTTATACCAAATAAATCTTGCAGGACCTGTTCCAGTATTGGCGGGAACGATATTAACGAATTTAAAGGAAATATTTAGATGATTTTAAGATTTGTACATGAACACAGTGTACAAGGACTAGTTAAATTTTATATTTTGAGTAATTTTGAACATATGTTTTGTTTCTTTATTACAAGTTTTATCGTTATTTATGTGGGCATGTTGTTGAGTTTGTAAATGTATTGCAAATTTTATAAAACTTGCGTTTGTTAAGATTCGTTTTGTTGTGATTTTATGTTGTCGGTGAAAAAATTTGCAACGGTGCAAATATTTGCATCTCTCATGTTACCCTCTTAGAGTTGCACCCCATATAGAGCAGAAATTAAAATGCAAATCGGGTCATGAGAAAACGTATGAAAATCAGACGTTACAATTCAAGCGTTGAAGAAAGGGTTGCAGAGGGGAGTGCAACGAGCGGGCAGTGTACCTCCGTAGACCGGTGTAGTTATTCGCGCATGACCGTTGGTCTCCGCCAGCCTGAATGCAAGTGACGCGACTTGCAAAACAACGGATTCTGTGGTGAGCGCGGCGAGACTGTTGCATTTCATCAAAAGCCGCGGGAGTCGGTACTACATCAAACGTAACTAAGAGTGTGTGTGCATTTTCAAACCGTTCTGTTTTAACCGTTTATATTTACTCTAGTTGATTTTAGTTTTATCATTTCGATAGTTTAATAATTTCATAGTTAATTGTTTAGTTTTATTGTTAAATATTGTGTGTTTTTTTAAAACGTAACAAAGTTATAAAAAAGTATGTTGTTAAGTGTTTTTGTTGAAGGATGCTTAAATACCTGGTGATTATTCTGCAATAGATTATTTACAGTGTGAGTGACATTAATCGCAGGTATGGCGATTGTTTAAGTTATTTAAGTTTCTTAAATGTTTATAAGTTGTGTTTGGCTTGCGACATCCGGCATCTATTATTCATGTCCGTCTATATTTATATGTTTTTGTTCTGTCTGGCGGCTGTGTCCAAGTCAGTCGTAGTGCATTTTTCAAGAAAGTTTATTTTTAGGAGTACACATAGGTGTACAAGTGTGTTGCACCGTTAAGACTGCATCTCCTTTCTTACAAGAATAAATTTGCCAAGTATCAACCAATCGCGAACAGTGAATTCGTATGTCTTTTATTTTGAATACCCATGTTAAATTGCATATTAGCGCGCGCGGGAGTTTGGTTTCGAGGCTAAATCCGTTCCTTGCGCGTCTTTGTGTGAACCCCAAACCTGTGAGTTGACGTTGTATAGTCTGCCGCCATTTTCCTCAGTCGGACTTCCTTTTACTAAAACAAGAGGTAATTTTTTCTTGTATTTCGACTGTTACATTTTAAAATAAGTGGAATTACTGTGATCCTGTGTTAGTTAGTGATAAAATGTTAACAGTTTGAAGCGGGCTGCCTCGTCTCTTCTGCGATTTCTTAAGACAAAGTAAACCTTTCACTTAGACATTTGCTTGTATCTATTGTGTGGTATGCCGGCCGGCGTGTCTGCTTACTTCACTTTTCTTTGTTTTGAGCTGCTCTCATATTTTGGTTGTTTTGCAAAATTTTTTAGCCGTGCCGTAATAATTATTTGGGTATAACGAAGTATCCCTTGTGCGAATTTTTTTTTTTTTTTATTTTGTTGGTTGATCGTTGTTGAAATGGCGGGAGGTGAAGAGGCACCATGGAGGTTCGCCTCTCCCTCTGTTATGGGCAGGAACATGACTAATTTTAGCCGTCACTAGGTGCGAACTGTCAACAGGACATTAATTAGAGTGTTTGTGTGTCACAGCTATGGCAGAAGGCAACGGAGAAATGATGATGGAAGAATCCATGAAGGTGGATCCCGACGGCGAGAGAACTGAAGACTATGCCAAGCTTATAAAATATGGCCTAGACCAAAAAGTCGCAGCCAAACTAGACGATATTTACAAGACTGGAAAATTAGCTCACGTAGACCTAGACGAGAGGGCTCTGGACGCCCTGAAGGAGTTCCCGGTGGATGGTGCTCTTAATGTTTTGGGACAGTTTTTAGATTCAAATTTGGAACATGTATCTAATAAATCTGCTTACTTGTGCGGAGTGATGAAGACATATAGACAGAAGAGTCGTGCTGGGCCCAGTCAGGGACCCAGCACACCGGCCCCCGTACCTGCCAAGGGCCCAGACGAGGAAAAGATCAAACAGATTTTGGATAGAACGGGCTACACATTGGACGTGACCACGGGGCAGCGTAAGTACGGAGGGCCACCTCCGGGCTGGGAGGGTCCCACGCCAGGCAATGGTTGTGAAGTGTTCTGTGGCAAGATTCCAAAAGACATGTACGAGGACGAGTTGATTCCTCTGTTTGAGAAGTGCGGAACGATCTGGGATCTGCGACTCATGATGGATCCTATGACGGGTACGAATAGAGGCTATGCCTTTGTCACGTTTACTTGTCGAGAGGCAGCGCAGCAAGCCGTCCGAGAGGTAAGCACCATACCACTACTCACCGCTGATATTCTTGTGTAGACTCGTAGAGACCGTCCACTCATGATCAATGCTCTCGGTCCAGTGGTCAATGCCATGACCACGGAGCCAGTATGTATGAATGTATGTTTGTTGTTATATCGATATACGGGGAGAGGCTGCACATCGGTAGCTGCTCGCCGGCTGCGACCCGAGACACTTGTGCCTGCGGAGAGGCACACCAACCCACCGAGAGGGGCCCAGGAGTCCAGTGAGGAGCGCAGGAGACACACGGCCACAGGCCAATGTGTGCATGTTTGTGTACTATCAATGTGGTGTATTGTATGTGTGCGCGGCATGAGCCGTCGAGGCCGGCAATTGAAGTGGATGACTTTTGTTGCAGCGGCTCTGACAGCATCGAACCTTCCATCCCCCTAATTTCCGGACCGTATGCCAGTTCCAGAGCTCTCCCTGTCTGACTCTCTGAACCGTACCCCATCTGTCACTCTGCCGCTCTTTCTGTCTCATTTGCAGGTGCCACTTGGACCCGCTGCTCGAGTTCTGTTTTCAGAAAAGTCTATTCATTCTGTGTTTTGTGCTAAAAGTATCTTTTTCAGGTCTCCTCTTTGCTCAAGGGGCAAAATTGAGACTAGAGTTCCAGTGTATTGTCTAAATTCCGTTTGGCTGCAGCGTTTGGTGGAATAATTGGCTTGGGTTCCAGGCATTCTTCAAATACAACACTTGAAAAATTCAAAATCTTTAGGAAGCGCCGAGATTGCCTCTGTAGTTTTGTTGCTGCAAAATTCTTTATTTGATATATTTTTTTTACACAAAATTGATATTTATTTTTTTACATTTGTATTTTTTGATCATTTACCAAATTTTGGCATCTGTCTGTTTTTCTGCATCCCACAGCTCGATAATCATGAAATCGCACCCGGCAAGAGTCTGAAAATTAACATTAGTGTTCCCAATCTGCGTCTTTTTGTGGGCAACATACCAAAGTCTAAAGGCAAAGAGGAGATACTGGAAGAATTTGGTAAATTAACAGGTAAAGTTCTAAAAATTACAAAAGCAAATGTCACTTCGAGTCTCCGCACATGGTGCTCGACAGCTGGCAATTTACTCTCAGTTGACTAGCAGTACATACAGTACTGAGTAGTGTAGGTGGCGCGCTCGATAGCGCACGGTCGATAGCCGCAGGGCCCACGCTCCTGTCCCAGTGTCCGTGAAGGAGTTCGCCCATTCCGACCCATTCCCTCGCATCCTTTTGCCTGCCGACCCATATCCCCTCCCCAAAACCAACAGACAACATGTGTTAAACTAGTCCAAAGAACTGCACGTCAGTCCGCGCAGGCTTAATTGGCTACCCTTCCGCATTGTTCTTGCAGCTGAATGATAATGAAATTCGAAAAGGCAAAAAGATTGGTGTAACCATTTCTTATAACAATCACCGCTTATTTGTGGGCTATATACCCAAGAATCGGGATCGAGATGATTTATTTGAAGAATTTTCCAAACACGCACGTAAGTTGAGAAAATTACCCTTTACAAAGTTGTCAAAATAGTCTACTATCCATTTACCCAAAGACCCCTTGACCGGCCCCAAACAGAACTGTTCAATGTTGCTCGCGTGTGTGCGTGCTATTTCGCGGTTAAAGCGCTTTCACACGACGTACCGTGAATCGCGATACGCGTATGTAATACACAACTAAATGGAGGCGTTCATACAGCGATTCATTGGATAAAAAGCCGCGATATTTTAAGTAACCTGGGCACTTCAGCCGCCCGCTTTTTTCGTATAAAGTTACCGGACGAATCATTGAAGGAAATTGCGTCATTCGTACGGAGGACTAATTGTAACAAATTGTTCTAATAATTTTTATAACGTTTGTTGATTTTTAGAATTTATTTTTGTGGCCTTCAAAGTAAAAACTAAATAAACTACTATTGTTTTTTTCTTCTTACTATTCAAGTTTAACAGCACTTACTATTCAAGTTTAACAGCACTTACTATTCAAGTTTAACAGCAGATAAATATAACCGGAATTTTTAACAGAACCGGGACATAAAATTGATCAATTTAAAAATCGGAACGAAATGTAAATGACTGTTAATTTCGGTTATTTTATTTTATTTATTTATTATTATTTTTTTTTCGTTTAATAAATTATTCTTTTCTTACGGCTAAAACTTATATTGATTGATAAAAGAATGAATCTATCAGAAGCAAATTTGAAGAACATATTAATGTGTCGACTAAAGGTGGATTTTTAACTTTATTATCATTTCAAATATTTATTTATTTATTTATTTTTTGTATGAAAAAGGTTCTTCAAACTGTTACTTATTATTTTTGTAAGAGAAAAGTTAATATTATTTATTATTATGAACGTTTTTCTTCTTCATAATTGTGGTTATATGAACTGTGTGTGATTAGGGTTGGACTAAAGTAATTCCGCGCCCCGGGCAGACTGTATATGGCGCCCCCAGATTTGCATTATCACGCAAAAATTAAGTTAAAAGTTTCTAACCAGCTGATCCCAAATTTTTAGGGGCGCTGAAAATTAAGTTGTTCATTGCTGTCTAAATTATTTGTTAAGCAAAAATAAGTCTTCAACCAAAAATTTCAGCACTCCTTGCATCTGGCGTCCTAGGCAACTGACTGTCTTGACACCCCCTTAATCCGGCCCTGTATCATATTAATTATTTTTGTTATTTCCTTCTAATTTGTTAGAATTTTATTTTATTTCCGTGCAATATGTTTTTGTATTTTCATGTTATGTTTTATTTTTATTTTATTTTCGTTTGTGATAATAAATTTTTAAATTCAGTTCTATTTATTCTGTATTTTTAATTTTATAATTGAAAAACGAGAATAAGAAGACAATTTGGTAAATAAAATTAAACCAAAATTTATACCGGTAGATATTTGATGTTAGAGTTGGTTTTAACTTTTTATCTGAACCGGAATTTTTAGACGAACCGAAACTGGAACGAAAAACATTTACTTGGAACGTAATCGTAAACCGGAACGAAATAAATTTGGGTTCGACTGTCTGATTTTAACAAACGGTCCGCGTGTAATGCGCATATTGAAAACGAAACCCGGTGTTTCCATTTCACATTTTTAGTAGCTTTTTTATGTAAGACTTAAAAGTTATTAACATAACAAGTTCATAAATTACAGCCCAATAGTGCATGATTTAAATTCGTTTCAGACAAAACAATATTCATGAATGGCGCGAATCGTACACGCGTATTGCGATTCTTAAATCGTGTGAAACCGTTGTTATTGTATAGTTTAATGCAGCACACACCCGTGCATTTGTTCTTTGTTGTCTGTATGCCGGCCTAACAGCGTCACTGCCATTTCTGCAACTAAAGCCACCGAGAACCCAGGTCCTTTACATTCACATCCGCCCACCTGCCCCATTGCCCCTGCCTAGGCCCCCGTCTACTTGAAGTAGAATATCCCACGGTGCACATATCCGCAGTTGCTGATCTTCTCTTTTCTATGTTGTTGGTACAGCGGGACTTATGGAGGTGATCATCTACAGTTCGCCGGACGATAAGAAGAAAAATCGAGGATTCTGCTTCCTAGAGTATGAATCTCATAAAGCTGCCTCTTTAGCCAAACGTCGTTTAGGAACGGGCCGTATCAAGGTATGGGGCTGCGATATTATCGTGGATTGGGCCGATCCACAAGAAGAACCTGACGAGCAGACCATGTCCAAGGTGAAGGTACTCTATGTCCGTAATTTGACCCAGGACATCAGTGAGGAGAAGCTTAAAGAGTCCTTTGAGCATTTCGGAAAGGTGGAGCGAGTGAAGAAGATCAAGGATTACGCTTTTATACATTTTGAAGACAGAGACAACGCCGTCAAGGCTATGGAAGGTTTGGATGGCAAGGAAATGGGCGGTTCCAACATCGAGGTATCCCTGGCAAAACCGCCATCCGACAAGAAGAAGAAGGAAGAGATCCTGAGAGCGCGGGAAAGACGCATGATGCAGATGATGCAAATGCGGGGAGGGTATGTGGAACATTCACTGTTGACTTTTTAAAAGATGTCTGTTCAAGGACATATGTCTGTCTCAACTTATATTGATATATGATTCAAAACAATTTCATTAAAATTGGCCAGGAAAAAATCGGGAGTCTCTGCTTGAACATTCTTCCTGCCAAATTAAACATAGTTTCAATTCTACAACATACCAAATATGTCTGTAACAAACTAAAATCTATTCCAAACGATTAGGTGGAACTAGATTTGCAAATCTATTAACTTTTACAGATTGATTGAAACTCTTAATCATTTTGTTGAGGAAAAGCCAACTTCAATATATAAAAAAATAACTAATGACAACTTTCAAAAAGGAAAATTCCAGTTAGTTCCGCCTAATCGTTTGGAATATAGTGTACAGAGTTCAAGCAGAACTAGAGTTTAAATTTTAGGAACTTTTAACGATTGAGGCTTCTACTAACTTTTAACCAATAAGGCTTTTGACCATTTTGTTTAACAAAAGTATCATTCAATCGTTAAAAACTGAACTCATGATAACTTGAACGTTTGGAATAGACTATATCTTCCTCTATCTTGGCCATATTTGACGAAAATTGTTTTGAGTAACGTGCATTTTTTCCCATTTGTCCTTACAATGTAAATAATGTAGCAGTACTAATTTTAATAGAGCAAGCTACATGTTCGCTATTTCTTTTTAAACATTTGCAACAATTATAGTAGGCAAATCGGTTAATATGAACTAAAAAAAAAAAAAAATCCAGGGGTGCTCATAACATAGTTCAAATAATCGAATGTTTAAATTTTGTTTCAGCTTTATAACACATTAAATTATTGGGTTATTTGTTTTTGCACTTTCTTGGAAAGCTATATTTTTTACTAGTACGTTTTCCCTGCATTTTCGCAATACAAGGAAAATTATTTAAATAATGGATTCGCCAATGGATTACTAGTAGGCGTGGTTAAAATCTTGTCCATATGACTAATAGCGTATTGGATTGAGTGCTCTATTATACTCTCAGGTCACTCGGCGAGCAAGTTTCGTATTCGATTGAGCGAGCAGTTGCTCTAGAGTTGATAAAATTCGTATTCAATTGGGAAAGTTAACTGCACTAAGAGTGCACTGCTTGCACTTTTTCTTGCTCTGGTTAAAGAGTCCGAGCAGCGTCGAGCAATGTTGCGCGTAGCGGTATTTCAAAGCTAGTATGTTTATTAGAACTAATTTAATCTTTATAAAGTAGTGATATATCTTTTTGTATAATAAATCAAATTAAGAAATTAAAAGACATAAAATAATTTTTTAAGGAATAAAATTCTGAGAATATAAATAGAAAACAAATAAATTATTGCAATCAC
The DNA here is from genome assembly GCA_963971575.1 of Liopterus haemorrhoidalis. Taxonomy (NCBI): domain Eukaryota; kingdom Metazoa; phylum Arthropoda; class Insecta; order Coleoptera; family Dytiscidae; genus Liopterus; species Liopterus haemorrhoidalis. The sequence goes on along the minus strand of OZ020622.1, from coordinate 5,711,828 downwards.
AAAAATAAAATAATAAAAATTATACATAAAGTATTATTCTGTACTGTTTACGCAAGAAAATCACTGCATTTTTAAATGATGAATAATAACAATAAAAACGTATTCGATTGGGAGTTGCTTTGGCGTGCTCGCTAGTAAAACTCTGATAGAGCATGACTTCATTTGCTCGCTCGCTGAGCAATTCTAGAGTGGTCCAATCGAATACGCCATAAGTTGCTACATCTTTACATTTAAAAGATTTGTATTTAAAGTATATGCTCACATGTAGTCAATTTTTCTTACGCCACTTTGGATTTGATTATCTCGTATGATCAAGACCTAGACAGACGTTCTTTAAAAATTCAACTATGGCCTGGAAGTGTTTGTAGTAATGTTTTGTTTTGTTTGGTGTTTACAGCAGCATGATACCGGGATCAATGCCGATGAGGGGACCAGGCGGCGCCCGCGGAGGCATGCGAGGTCCCATGGGACGTGGTGACTATGGTAAGTCATCTGCGGTTTCGGCCGCTAGCACTGACACCATTCTCACAAGCGCCACAGTCACTCGAGCTAATGGCATACTGTATGCCAGAAGCAGCCTTACGGTTCACAACACGCCAACATATAAACTAATGTTGTTGATTTGTACGACGTTCTATTGAATCGAGTCAAGTAACTAATTCAGAGATGTGAGATATGCGAGACACGTGATTTGGAGAGATTTTACACATACGGTTAGGATATGATGTCCACCGAGAAAACACTGCTTACTGTGTACTATTGCCGTTTTTTTTTTGCCGTGGGGCTGACTGCTTTGTACTAATATGTACTAACATCTTATACTCCTGCTCGAGTGATGTGACTAACTGCCTAATTGAATGAAAACTCACTAACATACTCCCTGCACACATACACTGGCATAAGAGACCGACCGATCATCAGTGTGTCCGTCCGTCTGTCTGTGTATTAAATGTGACAATAGATGTGAACTGTCATGATCAATGAACCATGTGTTTACAGTTTCAGGTCAGGATATTGGTATGTCTTATACTGTGGACACGTACGTTGTCCTACGTCGTATGTTGTTGCATTGCCAAGTTACCCTTCACTTAACGCAGATCCTGCATGCATGCCAGATTCCTGTCAGGGGCACCGCAGGGCAAAGGAACCCGTACGAGCGTTGCACATCCTTCTACTCGCACTTTTACCTCGTGTCGATTCTGTCTTGTCTGTAGCTAGAAACTTCCTGCTAGTTTTCATCTTAACACACCACTAAAAATGTCTTGCATGCACTAGTATCTCCTTACAGTACATCCCGTTATTGGTCTTCTTGTAGTGATAGTATATTTCCCGCTCGATGATTCTTTCTCTCTGTATGTGTAATGTTAGCAGTCTCTCACCCGTCCTCAGTAAGTCAGTCTGTTGATGCGTATGTACGTACGTTGCCGGTCTGATGTAGTAGAATAGTGTATTGGACGTGTCGAGCCATAGATATACATATATATGATAGATCCCTTAGCGAGTTGAACGAGCCGAGCTGCGTGCACCGTGGAACCAGTACGCTTTGGTAAGTACTGTACCGTGTAGTAGCCGTGAGGTGAGCGGCGCGGCGATCGTCATCATCGCATCGCTCTACCACCAACATTTGGCTGTAGATTGTAGCGTTACTCTGATAGTTTAGCGTTGTTGTCGCCGTCAACAAGGTCGTCGTCGTCGTGATGAGTTGGTTGAATTGTTACTTGACTGACGAGATCCGTGCGGCCTGCGTTATAGCATGTACACACCTCATACCGATCACCCGCATACGATAACGCACCGATAGCGATCAAACCGAGGTCTAACTGCCAGTGGGCAGTTGACCCCGAGCTGTTGATCGCTTGTATCTGATAGTTGGACTGGCGCTAAACTGGGTCTGTTTGTTGTTGTGTGTTTTATAGATTATGATTACGACTATTACGGTTATGGGGATTATCGAGGCGGCTACAGTGACCCTTATTACGATGACTATTATCGTTATGAAGATTACTATTTCGATTATCCGCCGCCTCCACCGCAGGCCAGAGGGAGAGGCAGGCAGCCGCAGCCGGTGGGTCGCCTTAGACAAATTATTTTATATAATTTTATTAAATTCATTTTGGTTTCGTGCGTGCAGTGCGTTTGATTGTGGCACAGTGTTCCGTTGGTGGATATGTGTAACACACTCTCGTTATGTATATTTTATATTTGATATTAACACATAACCGATTGTACGATGTAATAATTGGTAGAGAATACTAAACTCCGCTGTCGCTTGTGTGGTGGGCCATGTCCCGCGACGGGGCGTCGGCTCATCGTTGCTTGCTCGCTCGCTCGCCGGCGTCTGGTCGTCCTTCGGGTCGGCCGGCCGGCCGGCGCACTAACAAGAGCGGGTGGCCGCCGTCACCCTATGTGTGGTTCGCGCGGCCACTCTGCAGCCGGCTTTCTGCATGCCCTACGGACTAACGTTAAATGTTTGCAATTAATAACTCTTGTCTCTTGAGCTCTTTGATACTCAGAACTGACTACAGAAAACTGAACACGATGCCACATTCAAACTGCATATCATATCTGAGCCAGCTGGACAGGCTTTTTTGTTCAAAATTAGCGATTAAATTCTGACTGCGCCGGGAACGAAAGAGAACGTTAGAAACGTGTCTGGTGGATGCGAGTGAGAGATAGTCGCTGATGGATAAGGGGGAGCTGTGGGCCATGACGATGAATGTGTGGACGCGCGCCTGGCTCGCTGTGGCTCAGATATGATGTGTGTGTGTGAGAGAGAGAGTGCGGCGACGTGCCGATGCCGATCCGTGTGAACGTTGCGTGAGTGTGTGCGTGCCCAGTGGTGGCGGAGCTGAAGAGGCGTGGGGCAGGAGCGAGCACGCAGGAGCAGGAGGGTTATCCAATCTGCCGAGTGCGGCTCCGGATGGTGCGGCGACAGGCGAGCCCTCCGAGTGGAAGACAGTGGCGCGTGGCGCAGCCGCTCTTGTCATTGTTTGTTGAGTTGCTTCTGTTCCTTTATGATTTGCTGCATTTGTTGCGGGACTGAGTGTGCGAGGGCGGACGCGCGCTGACCTCCGGGGAGCCTACGCCCCGGGGATCCGCCCGTGCGCCCGTACCGGCGACTCGACTACCTGTGTGTCTTGTCCAGAAAATAGTGTGCTTTATAATTTGCTTTTTGTCTGCTTCTTTGCTTCATATTTATTATACTTAGTTTTTGACCGCTTGTTTACGAGCTTGTGCTTCAAGCCATAGGCTGTGTAGTGGGCGGGCGCATTTGGCGCGCCGCACAGTTGGCCGCGTGCGACCTTTTATTTTGGATAACCCTCCTCTTTTGTATGTTATGTATAATAGTACATATGTATGTTGAACATGATGTTTTTGTCACTGCCATCACAAGTTGTTTGACTCTTCGCCTTCGCCCGATGTGCTTTGTGTGCATTTGGGACGATGCGTCTGTGTTGTCTGTCAGGTGGTTCACTGTTGAATTACTTATTAAATGTTACATTCTGTTTATTGTGTATGAAGTAGTAGAGAGTTGATAATATTATGTCGTATATGATTTGTTGCCAGAGTTGTTTTGATATAATGTGTGTGTGTGCGAGCAGGCTGGTCGTGGGCGTGGAGTGGTGGCTCGTGGGCGAGCAGGTGGGCCCCCAGCCCGTGGGGCGGCGGCGGCCAACCGGGCGGGCCGGGCAGGACCGGCGGCCGGGGCCCGTGGAGCGGCACGACAGCCCGCTCGTGGGGCTACCCGCGCCAAGGGAAGTTTACAAGGTCAGTATAATGTGATGATGCGAGCGCAGCAGTGAGAGCAGCAGCATAGCCGCCGAGCAGCTCGACCGGACCGAGTCGTACCGCCACCGTCCCCGTGTTCCCGTCCCCGCTCCAGCCCAGCCATCGTCCCATCCTCATCCCTGTTCTCTCTGTTCCATGTAGCTGTACTGTTAGCGGCTGCGTGACGTTCGTCATCGCCGCCGCATTGGTTCCTGCTTGCCTCACTACAAACAATCCTCTACCCCGAAACGTCCCGTTGCCTCGTTGCCTCCGATGTCCTCCAGGTGTGGAGAGAAGAGCAACGGGCCGGGCCGGCCGGTCTGGACAAAGCGAGCGATGCGGTGCGCTGCGATGGTGTTTTGTGGAAGGCGGCGTGTTGACGATTTGGCGCTCGGCAGGTAAACGGAAGTTCGACGGGGGTCACCAGAACCAGGGGGAGTCCAAGCGCAGATACCAGAGCAACTGGGGCAGCCAGCCGCTGGCGCAGCAGCCGCTCGGTGCGGCGGGGGTCAACGGTGATCAGCAGTGGTACCAGGACTCCTACCAATCATGGAGCTAGGGCGTTAGCGTGGCGGAAGGCGGCGTCGGCAGCAGGTGTGGTCGCCGGACCCGGCGCGCACACTACCCAACCAACAACCATCTCCTGCCGATAGCGTGAGCGTGTCGACGGTACCGGGCTACCGCACGCCATGCCATGCGCTACTAGACAACAGACATGCGCGTGGTGTGCACGGACATGGACCGGCATTGTCGCAGCGAACAACAACAGCAGCAGCAACGACAGCAACAGCAACAACAACAGCACACGGAATTAAATGGTGTCCCCAAGTAAACGTATCTCTTGCATGTTAAGTCAAGGCGCGTCCCGAGGGCGCTCGTCTCGCCTCGCCTAACACTCGCGGCGAACGTTCGCTCGCTATTGTTGAAGACGCGCCATTGTGCGCGCTGCAATTCAATTTCTTTTATAACATTGAGAATCTTTTTATACTTATTTTTAAAATTTTCAATTTGTTTTCTTCTGGTTAATTTGGAATTGAAATTCTCTTTAACTTATTTATGAATAATATTTTTTAATAACCATTATTGAATTTTAGTATTTTTGTTTGTTGATTATATAAATATAATATGTTGAAGGGCTGAGTGTTGCCCCTTGTTCTGGAGACTATTACATCGCAGGGGGGACCGTGCGAGAGAGGGTCGGTGCGCGGCCGTCCCCAGGGAGGCGGCGGGCACCGACCGTCGCCGCAGCGTTTTTATTACTTAATTTTAATTGTCTGTTTATCTTGAGTGCGCGGGCCGCCGGCCACAACTGTGCGTTGGCCGGCGGCGCCGTGTCGCCGATGGTTTTTATCTTGTAATTGTTTTATTTGATTAATGATTGATTGATTGATTGATATGATTAATGATGATTGACTCATATGATTTGACCACCCCGTTCTGTTTCGCCAGTTGTGTATTATTGTTGATGTGCATGAGAAGTAGCCGCGGCGGGGGCGGCCCGAAGGACTGCCTATGGCCGAGGGCGCGCCGCCGCCGCAACGGCCACCGAAGAAGGAAACTCGTCCCGTACTCGCCAAGACCGATCGTTCTTGTAAGCGAGTCATTTTTTTAACTATATATATATAAATATAGATATAATATAAATATATATTTTATTCCTGCAAATGCATTTTGCGATGTGATGTATTTTAGCAGTAATTGTAAGGAGTTCACACACAAAGGCACACTTCTGTTTCACCTCCGTTTGTTCCGTTTTATAAAATGTCACTGCAAGCCAGTCCGCAGTAAACCGGTGTTTCGGCTTCTCGGTTCATGTTACTTGATGTGCATTCATCCCGCTCCGGGATTACCGCTAAAACTCCCATCATGATTTGCAAACATACAATGATTAACTAAACAACAATTTTATTGGATTATTATGAACAGTGTTTTGATTTCTTTTTGGAACATTTGCTTTTGCTTCGTTACGAGTCATAATACTACACTATACAATCTATCAGCTGTCCGAATTAGGTATATGATGATACATACATACATACATAACGTATATTATATATATTTTAGTGTGAATGTAGTTAATGTTTTTTTTTCCTGAAAACTTTTTGTCACAGTTGTATTTATCTATTTTTAATTATTGATACAATTAATAACAGGTTCTGATTTTTCTGTGGGCTACTCTTGTGTATGGGAGCTCTGGTTTTTTAATAATAATAATCAAATACAAAATGACTGAACTGATCACGATATGTCTGTCGATAATGATAATAAAACAGTTGTACGTGCATTTGATCTGAGCGTTTGTTTCGCATCCCATGATTCCCGTCCCCCATCTTGGTGTAGGTAACGTTCGAGTGGCGGCGCTGTTTATCGTGGTTGCGCGGGCGCCGCCCCCCCACTATGTTCGCGGCGTCTGCTCTGTGGAGCTGGTTGCCGCCGACACGGCCGCTCCCATTCCGTCGGGACGCGTAGGGACGGCTGGATGTCGGACGAGTGCACGTCGTCTACGACTGGCGATGTCTGCTGGTATAAGAACATAACGAGCTGGGGCGGGGCGGACTGTCGCGATGGACCGTCGCGTGTTCTCCTGACGTACTGCCGCCTGTGCCGTGGTGTGCCTGTGACGCCTCCGCGAGTGTTGTCCTGTAAGAAGTGGTGTCCGGCTGTCGTCATCGTCGGCCTGTGGTCATCTTGACTGTCTGGTGACGGTTTATTGTGCTTGTGTTACGGTTATTGTCGTCGACGGACGTGCTGGGTGCGACCGTCACAACTAGGCTATAGCCGACGCCCACACCTTTGACTAAACGTTACTTGACATAAGCGGGCGGGCGTCTGCTCGCCCTGTGGTTCTTCTATAACACTTTATAATTGTACGTGCGTTCGCGAGTGCTTGTGCGTGTTTGTGTGTGTGTTGTGCGTGCTGTTAAGATGGCCGCCGGAGCTTTTGACGCGGCATCAACAACAGAATTCTCAACGTCCAGGCGACTATACCCTTAACGACTTGTCAGCAACGTCTTTAAGCATCGCTGACAGGGCAACAATTAAAAACAGTAGGGTAAGTACCATATTCCTTAAACATTTATTGACTGTACAGCCGCGGTAATTTTACCAAGGACCGCAAAGGATTAATTACTAGCGCCGAATCTTGACATAAACTCTCGGATTTGTTCATTTCTTGCCTTGGACGCCAGCAGAATTTCGTTCGGCCTGACACAACAGTGACAACATTGGACAGTCGTCGAAGGGGCGTGGTTCATATTCGGTTCTTCTGTTTATATTTAAGATATTCGATAGCAGCCTTGAAGAACTCTTTCGGATCGATGGAAATTGGATTTTTTTCTACATTATTACAACTTGTTGATGGTAATCGAGTCGTTATTCTCTTATCGAATTTTTGGAAAGTCGATCCTTCGTGTTTTTTTGATTAATGTTGTGTACAAATGCGATAATATTAAATTGTTTACATTTGCTGCTGAGTGAATATTTACTTTTGCGTAGGGTGGGGTCGATAATCGACGTTTAATACGCACGTGCTTAGTATTTTTGTGACGTTCATCATATAAATGCTTAGTAATATTGTGCCACGCCCCCTCTTCGAAGAAGATCTGCAGGTGTTGGTTACACCCACTCGTGGTGCGTGTGACAGTTCAGCTCCCCTCTCCTCCTAAGTTTGGGCGCGACAGTTACAGACGCAGCGTTAACGGACGGGTGTTGGCGAAGCGCGGACGTACAAGAACAGCTGTTGACGATGTTCGGACGGTAGTTTTAGTCCGTGCGCATCTACCCCCTGTGGTGCGTTGAAAGGTGGGGAAGTGGCAAGAATCGGTGTGTTGGACGAAGGTCGGAGAGTGAGATCAATAGCCGCATGCAGTGCGGCCGCGCCCTCTAACTTTTGCGGCCTCCATCATTCTTAGCAACGCAGACAAGAGTTCGCAATGTCTCCGCTCTTGATTTATCCATTAATCCCATAACAAGGACCCATCTCATGCAAAAAATAATTCTATATATTACATTGGTTGCCGAATTTTTCTGGATTTTACCCCAAAATATATATTTGTGAACGATATTACCCTCTAAACCTATTTATTGAGCTTCATTACTCCCGACATTTTCATTTTTACCCCATTTAGGGGAGTTAACTTCGCTTGGCCGACCACTTTACCAGATCCTACGCGACAAATTTTTAAAAGAAACCATTTTTATGTAATTTAATATCATGATTGACCGTTATTTCATACTGTGTCTATTATTATTACTATTATTCCCCCATTAATACCCATCTTAATCAAAAATGGTATTTTTAAAATTCATACGATCATTATCGATCGCGATAGTTTTTTTTTAACTGTTAATTAGGTGCCAATAAATCTTAAATTATGTTTATTAAACCTCTTTCTTTGGTTTAAGCCGAACTAGATTTTGAACCCTAGTAACTTTTACCAATTTAGTGAGCTTTTGATCATTTTGTTTAGCAACAACTCACTTTCCTTAAAAAAGAGTTCATAACAAAATGAAAATTCCAGTTAGTTCTGCTTAAACGTTTGGAATAGCCTATTTTCGTAGATGCTGAGCGCCAGAAATTTCAACTCAATAATTTAAATTATGTTTTTAAACAGGTACAGACTGGTCCGAGTTCTTTTATATGTTTAAAAAGTAATAATAATAAATAAATTTGTCTGTCCATTTACCAAATAATCACAGGGCGATCATCTGTTGTGAACTCTCCCCTGTTTTTCAAGTTAACATTTTAAATAAAACACAATATTTCATTAAATATTATGGTTGCAATAATGATTGAAAGATTTAGGTCCGGTCTGTCCACCTTCAAGTAAATCTCTAGGTAACTATCAGACAGATAAGGTTATGTGATACTTTCTGTGTTGAATAAATGTCATTCCGTCTTTCAATACAAATTTATCTATCGGATAGTTGTCTAACGGACAATGAGACTGACGTGTTGAATTCACTGATCGACATTTATTCAGCAGATGAAGTTCCAGATAACCGTATCTGTCAATAGTTACCTAGAGGTATACCTGAAGTTGGAAAGACTGGACCTTAGTGTGTTTTTTAGATGATTAGTATTTAATGCAGATGATGGTTTTGCAGGCTTACGGCGCGAAGGTCTGCAGCTGTCATTCGCCACGTATACGTCACCGACACTGACGATATGGTAAGTGTTCTCTATTTGTAGAGGGCGGGTTTTGAAGTTAAAATGAGGTTAGAATATCATAAGAGATGGAGTAACCGATGATCTGAACATTTTAGTATGGGACGCCTCTGGATGAAAAGGAATTATTGATTCGCGACACGCGAAACAGCGATGTCACCGATTGCGATTATGTAGGAGTATGAGGGGTTTGGAAAGTATACCATTGGTAAACTCCTGGTTTATCGATCAGTTACTGCTGTGTAGATCACTGGTTTTACATACAGCTATGGTGATGATATCCATCTGTTAGCGTTAAATTAATCTTTTATCGATCGGTTACTGCGAGGTCGTTGTTTTTACACGTAGCTTTGGTGATGCTGTCCAAGTACTACCACCAGGGCCGGCGCAAGGCGGATTTTCTTTTGTTTCCGTATCACTCTCCAATCCGTCTTCCTTCTTTTTTTTTCTTCCAATCAATTTTTTACTCTTTACCGTTTATAGATCACTTATTTGGATTTCCTCATGAACCTGTCCCTGCAAAATTACACGCCGGCCTGTATACCAGTATTGAGCTCCTAGTTTATCGATCATTTACTGCGGTGTAGATCAGTGTTTCTCAACAAAAAACGCACCGCGGACCAGTATAATATATAATTTTCTAACGCGGACCACTAATAATAATTGTTAGTTCATTTTTTGCAAGAAAACAAATATATTTAATGTGCTACTAAATTAGGGTGACCATTTTCTTAAGAAGGCATTGCGGGACGGAGCAAAAAAAAAAGATCCTCACCTCCCAAAACCAAGTGAAGAGCAAAAAAAAAGGTCTTCACCTCCCAAATCCAAGTGAAGAGCAAAAAAAAGGTCCTCACCTCCCAAATCCACAATGGGACGCATCTTAATGCGGGACAAAATGTTAAAATGCGGGACGGATGGTCACCCTATACTAAATACATTTATTTGCAGAAAATCACAGAAAGTTTACAGAAAATAAATAAAATATAAATTATTTACATAAAAAATGTGCATAAAAAAAAACTTTCACGGACCACTAAATTTTTTCCATTTGTGAGGGGGGACCACCTGTTGAGAAACACTGGTGTAGATCACTGTTTTTACACGTAGCTACGGTGATGCTATCCAGCTGCTACAATTTGTACTGAAGTCCAGGTTTATTGATTGGGTACCGCGATGTTTTTACATGCTATGGTGATGTTTTCCATCGCCTATTGTTATATGAGTTGTGTTTATTTCTTTAGGACACAGTATGGCCCCAGCACACCGTCAAACCTCAGGGAGAAGTTTGGTTCTGTCATTACTCTGTTTGCAAATTATATACCTTCAAGTTACAAGCGGTAAGTTGAAGTCTGATGTTGTCAGTGTATTTGGGGTGGATGTGTGTGTGTAATATTTTGGAGAGGTTATTTAAAAGCAGCGTGGACGATGTGCTGTCACCGCGTGTAATGTTGCGAATTGGCGATGATGAGTCCGTGCATGAGTCAGTGGTATTCTCCGCCTCTGTAGGCGAGATGGGTTGCAGCAGCCGGTACCGCCATCAACTAATCAATATCTCTCCCCGGTCGGGCGAGCATAGCATGCTCGCTGATGGGGCGTGGCGGGACTATGATCTCTTCGTCGCTCCCGTATGCGAGTAGAGCTTGCGCGCGTGCAAGTTAGCAAGGCATCTCGACGCTCGTCGCGACTACCTCTCCCCGACTCGGGTTCAGTTCGTTGCGTTCTTTGGTAGTATCAGAGTGCTCGAGGCGCCATCATTACAGCCGCACAAATCGCCGTCAGACGGCTACAGTCTGGCAAAGAGCAGACATGGTTGCCGTCGCCATTTGCTGTATCCTCGTGCTACTTGCTGTGTTCATTGTGCTCATCATAGTGGTTGGGCAAACGATGGGTACACCAGCTCATAGATCGTGAAAAAAAGAAGCGTGATAACATGTACGTACGTACGTAGCCCGTAACAGCGTAGATAAACGTGTAGACGTTAGACAGTGGATCGCCTTAATCAACGGAGTCGTCGGATGATAACGTCGAGTATCCGTTGGTCGTCAACTGTTAACCCCTCAAGATGGGCGGTGGTTCCATAGACCGGCGCTTGATGAGCCACACTAGCGTCTCTTCTGAACTGCCCGTGACGGTCACGACCCCGACACCGTGGATGGCGGTCTGCTATTCAACCATATCCCGACCAGTAACTTTACACTGGCCGTTTGTGTCTGTAGACTTGTACAATAACCACACACCAATGTACAAAACAATTAATAATTAATTAATAATGTTAGCTCGATGTTGTGATATATTCAGTCATAGGTATATATTTTTTAATATGTTTCAAATTTGTAACGTTGTTGTAAAGAAGATATTAAAATGATGAAGGTGCGTTCTTGTTTAGTTATAAGTGCGCAAGCGCTAATAACCCAAATATCCTTCCCATCCGGGAGTAGCGTGTTAGATGGTTGTACCTCGACCGGCGTCGGACGTCTTCTGGGCGCCAATGACTCAGGAGCGGACAATCTAACTTCCTTATCATTACATCCAAGTACATTAGCGTGCCGTGCAGTTTTGTATATTGATTTCTGCAGCACGTATTATTTTATGGGTTATTTTTAGTTTGGTGCTGGATTGGGGAAACGCTATTTATGTTATCGCCGGTCACACACCCCTGAATTCAACGATAAGCCATCATTAAGCGGTCCATACACGGCAAACATGTTGTACACTACTCCCATATTTCACTCGTATACTCTGACTGCATACGTAAATATTTACTGCAGAACAACGTACTCAAGAATTACGACTGTACAGCTGTCCCAAAAATAAGTTTAAAGAATTTTTTGTATGTATAAAAAATACCGATAAATGACAACAGTCCGTGGAGGAGTTTGAGTCAATGTTTTTGTCGCCGAGCATCAACACGCTGAAGTAGTTACAAAGGAGTTGCCGTTGCAGTGTCATGAATCAAACCATGAACCAATTGCGAAGCACAATGAAAAACAAAAGTCTAGATTGTCGAAAAATATATTTTTTATTCAACATAAAGCGAGACCGTATTCAGCGCAAAAATAAAAACGCGAACTGCTAGTTTCAAATAGGCGTTTTAGCACCCTCCTTACTTTCCTGATCTCATACTGTCTGACTACCATCTCTTCCTGAACTTGAAACTGTGTTTAAGTGACACACGTCTCAAGACTGACACCGAAGTAACGATGCAACGCTGGTGTAAATTATGAAGATTTTTTCAGATTTTTAGATCAACTCCTCTGGAAGATAGGGTGGGGAAGAAAAGTTTTTTGACATATTTTTGGTGAAAATCACGTAAAAAATGATTTATTAAAAATAAAAATTTGTTTATCCACGAATTCGGAAGTTTCATTTGATACTCCACACAAAATTTAAAAATACAATTTCTACCGTACAGACACATGATTGACGTTATAAGGGTTTTTTGCTGGTCATATCTACAAAACCCTAAAAAGGGATCGAGAAAATAAAAGAGCAAAAAATACGTTTGGTGCATTACATATTCTTTTTAAAGACTTGATGAAAGATGACGAAATATTTCAAATGTATTTCCGAGTGGGTAAATTGTAATATATTAAAGATGACTTTTATCTAATAACGCGTGGGAGCACGTAACACATTGGTAACGACCAGGGTGACCAGATTTTAGTTGAGGTAATCCCAAATATTGAAAAAAAAAATGGAAATACAGTATATTTTATTCAATTTTGCTCACCTCCAAAAAATACAAGTGATGAGTAAAAAAAAGGTCTTTACCTCCAAAATGTAAGTGATGAGCAAAAAAAGGTCCTCACCTCCAAAATCCAAGTGATGAGCAAAAAAAAGGTCCTCTTGTCCAAAATACAAATGATGAGCAGAAAAAAGGTCCTTACCTCCAAACTACAGAGTGGACTGACTGATGTAAAATGCATATAACTTTTGTAATTTTAATATTTATTAAATTTTTTTATTATTACATGAAAGTGTACTTTGTTAACTTTTTGTGTGGAAAAAAACACCATTTAAATGACTTCCATTTTCTTGTTGACAAATAATTGCTCTTTCTAAAGCTTTTTGCATTACATTACGCAATGTTTCTGTCTCCAAATTTGTTATTTCTGCACGAATATTGCTCCTGATTTGTTGCTGGTTTGTTCATGTAAATTCGGCCTTTTAAGTAGTCCCACAAAAAGAATTCAGGCGCAGTCAAATCTGGTAAAAGGGGAGGCCAAGCAAACTCTGCATTTTTTTAAATTGAAATTGAAACATAATAAAATTCAATAATTTGAGCTCTTGCACTGCGTATGTAGCCATTATAAATTTTCATAAATGATTTACTATCTGCAAAAAAAAAAAAAATAAATAAATAAATAAAAATAAACCCCACCAAAGTTATAAATTTTTAAAAAGTCAGCCCAAGTTGGTCCTCCTTGTACAAACCCGGAGATTTTATAACAAAACCCGGAGCTCTGAGACCTGGTCACTCTGGTCACGACTAGTCGGTTGGAATGCTTTCTTCACTACCAACAACAAAGTCAACCGGATCGGGTGTTGTGTAGAGCGAGTCACATCGCGTCGGAATGGGATAATGGAAAATCCACATTTGATTTGAAGCAACACACGTTGTTTTTGTTGCGTTGTGTCAGGTTTCCTAAGCATGTTTCCATCTTTACACTAGTTGGAACACATACTTGATCGTGTATAAGCCATTATTATTCTCTGACAGCCATCGTCCATATTTTTAGTCCGCTGCTAGATCTGACTGATTGTGTTTTGTGTGTGCAAGCGGCGGAGGACGGGCCTTCAACGCAATCCACCACCAGCGCGCCCGGTCCAAGTATGTTACGTGCCCGTACTATCAGAATGAGTATGACTGTACTGCGGATCGCGATGATATGTTCGGAAAACCGGACTATCATCTGCAATTCGCTTTATATTAGGTGTACACATTAATTCACCGCTTATTTTTTACAAATATTATACATTTCATCACTACTACAGACGGAGTTTAGCATCCTCCATAATCAGATTCCCAATTGACCAGTTTGAGTGTTCTCGCCTGTGATATTGTCTTGTTGCAAACTAATATTTTTTGCAATTATCTCAAAACTGTATTTTTGTCACAAATCAGGATTTGAATGTTACATCCTCATATTTTTATGTCTAAAACAATGGTCAGTACTTGGCCAAAAACTTTGTGTGCTTTAATGAAGCCGAATACATTCTGTTTCGGATTCAAGATCATGCGTAGATCGTTCTCTGTCCGAATAATTTTCCCCAAAGTTTTTTACTATAGGGGAAAAATACGATTAACCACTCTTAAACATATACCACTTGACATTTACTAGCGAAAAGTGTATCAAAAAACGACAAAAAATAAATAATTGTATGCGATTTTCTGATTTTGTTTTAAAATTTTATAACCAAGTAAGTATACACACGTACTGTGAGGACATTTTTTTTAAGTGACATTACTTGTAAATATCTTAAATACTACATTTTGTAATCTGGTTTTAAGTTATGGCGGCACAGTTTTCCATTGTCGATAATTTTAATTATATTGGGAGTTTAAATAATAATTCCCGTGTTGTTTACGAAGGGGTAGAAATCTACAATGCTGGGCATATAATATTGTGTGGGGTCAATAAAAAAAAAACTGTTCATAAAGATTTATACAGACTTGTGCATTATAATCAATCCCACACACAATAACAGGAATTTTCAAGATATGCGATAATAAATACAAAATTGAAAATATTATTTGTAGTCATTATCATTAAAATGTAATGAACAATCTTTCATATAAGGGCTCGCTTTTTTCCAATTTTTAAAATGTTTATCTAAACATCGCGTCGATTCCTAACCTCTTGCTTTCCCAATTTTGTTTAGAACGGTGTCTCATATTGGTGGAAACAAATGAAACGATATTTCCGGGTTTCTTCTTTTCAATGAGTTGCACATAGGCACACAACAATATGTATTATACATTTTTCAATGATTATAATAAAACTTAAAAAAAAAACTTCATACAAAACCAATAGACAAAACGAAATGTTATCTGTCGCATACAAGTTCATGAAACGCTCATCAGATGGTAGGGTGATTAGCTGCAAATCCCTATAATTATTCCTTTCGCGGAGTATCTTAAACTTGTTTACGCGTATTAAAATATGTTTTTTTTTGTATTTAATTTGTGATAATAATTTTCTAATTATAGGTAAAAATTATTGTAATAATATTAAAATATAAATTTTTTCTTTAACAAATTTAAAATGTTTATTTTTTATGCATTAAATATGTTTAAAAATGTAAATATTTGTGGCTCGCCTACAATTTTTAAATTCTAAATTGGTTCGAGCTATGTTAAAGGTTGGGCACCACTAGTCTCAGGGCCGCCTTAGGCCAAGCAGGGGCCCTTGGGCACACAAAGTTTGGGGCCCTTTTAGAAAGTAAAAAAAATGTGTATGAAAATATTGGTTTTACTTTTATTTACTGACTTTATTGGTTATTATGGTTAGCTTTATACAAATCAGATATAAGTGAAGTGATTACCAGTGGCGAATTAAGTTGTTTGGGGGCCCTGGGCGGTAAAATTAAAATGGGCCCTCTAGTCCAGTCCGCCCACCGCTTAATTCGCCTCTGGGCTAGAGTCAGAAATCACTTGGACATATATACAACTTGGCCAATTTTCTTTCAGAATGGCATTTCCAGTTTTATTATTTTGATTCTGTTTTATATTTCTAATACTTTTGATTTTATTCAATTTTTATTTTCTGGAACGGCTGCGGAGCCCCTGAGAAGTGCACGCGGAGCAGTAAGGGCTCTATGGAGCACAGGTTGGGAACTGCTGATATAGATGATAGATAAGACGTAAGATTAAAAAAAGGGGCAGGCTAACATTTCATCGGTTCTGAGCCTTTTTGTGGACCGTCTTTTTTTTTACTTTTTTTGCCGAAAATGTCAAAATTTTAGACCGTAACTCAAAACTGACCATATATTTGTGATCTAAGGCTAAAAATATATAAGTATACCAATTTTCGAACAAATATAAAAAAAAAATTCTTCCAAAATTTTGAAAATTTTGGTCAAAATTTTTTTGGCTTCGATTTTAGCCAAAATATAGTTATAAGCTAATTTTGGGGTGAAGATTATGAAATAAATATTAAAAAAAATCATGCTTTCCTAGTTTTTGAGTTAGAGCTGATTTAGGTCAGTTTTTTGCCTATAATTCCAAAACTTTTGTCCAAACTTCAAAATGGACCAAATTTTCTTGATCTCTGACCAAAAATGCATATTTGTACCAATTTTCAATAAAATTAGAGACAAAAATTTTTGACTTCAAAATCACGATTTTTTTAAGGTCTACCCTTTACGATTTTTTCGATTTTTGGCCATTTTCAAGGATTTTGGATTACTGCCCCTACAAAACTTAATAATATGTTTATTTAAGCCCAATTTTTTTCTTACACTAAACAGTGTAGTAGAATTTTAAAATTTCAAGCCGCATATTTATATCCCTAACCATTTTTTAGTTAGCAATTTCCAAAATTTTCAAAAAAAATTTAAAAAAATTAAAAAACTTCAAAAAAATTTTTTGTTTCAAAATCTGGTTACAAGTAAATTAGGACCTCAAGATTTCAAAAATTTCAACCGCAGGTCTTTATTGCATTTCGTTTTTGAGATATATCCATGCGAAGATGAATATTTCTATAAATCACGCCATATTAAAGTTTGTCATAATTTTAATATACGCAAAACGAGTAAGGCCTCAAATTTTTTCTAGACTTAATAAACTACGAGGAATCCAAAAATTCTAGCTTCAGGTTGTTTTCTCTAACCGTTTTTAAGTTGCAATTTTTTTAATTTTCACAAATTATGTAAATTATGCCATAAAAAAAAATTATTCCTTTTCGATTTGATTTAAATTAATGTCAATTTAATATACATTTTCCTCAAAATTTTTGTGATGTAAGGGTTCTAAACTGTGTATTCGTTGAATTCAAAATAAAATACCCTTTCGAACAAAAATATAAAAATATATGTTCTCATTTAAAAAAAGAAAGTTGGGTCCTATATTTGGAGAACCAATGTCCATATAAATTTTTTGTTAATAGTTTTGTAATAAACTTGCAAAATGGTATTTCTTTGCTAATTTAACCAACCTCGTAGCTCTTATAGTTCTCGAGATAGTAATGGTGGCACACTTAGATTGAACACCCTGTATATATCGGCGCTTCACATAATAAACTTTTTCGCTTAACGACCATTGCTTGGAGTCTAGGGAGTAGCGGCGGTCGGTGAAGCATGTTTTGGGAGGGCAATCAGCATGATCGGACACGCTCGTGCTTTGTCGTTGCTATACTACTGTTGAGCGATATAGTACGAACTTGTCCGATCATACCAATTGCCCTCCCAAACATGCTTTACCGACCGCCACTGCTAGGGAGCCTTTATTAGGTTAAACGCCTTTAACTGATTCAATTTAAAGGCAGTGAATCAATGTGTACACCTAATAAGTTTGAATGACTAAGATTACGTGCGAATGGTATGCACATGAGTGCGTGATTCACTTTTGTGGTACGTTCTAGTGGTTGAGTGTTGTGTGCGTTTCTTACAGAGTGTGATCAGACGTACGTGAGCCGTGCGGGTGGTCCCCAAAACGGCACATTCCATGCGCCGTCTTTTATCAATCCACGCGGTCATTCCCGACAGTGCGTTTATACGTTCATAGCGGGACCTGGACAGCGTGTGGAGATCATCTTCACGCACTTCGCCCTTAGGGGCACACCGCCAGAGTGAGTATAATGGTACCAGTACGGTTCACCGTATATATACCGTGCGATCATTATTTCTTGTCCGTTACATAACAGTAAACAATGAGTTTAAAAATAGCAGTGCAGTATACAGCTGAAAATACCAATTTAATAAAGATCCAATCAGATTACTTCGTTTGCCCGAACTCATCCGAGGAACAACGAAAATGTGTTGCTAACTTAATATCTGTTATCAACTCATTGGTGTGTAGAGAAAAATGGCGTTCATTTAATAATCAATTCGTATAAGGTAATAAAAATAGAATGTACACCTATGTGTACATGTCCTTGGAAATATGTTTGATAATTAAATGTTTCTGTCAAGTATTACATAACGCTCAGGAATTAATGATTGCACTGTATATATATGTATACGTGTCGCCGTATATGAACGTATTTGTTATTAGTATATGAAGAGTACAAGGAAAGAAAGATCATAGTACAATATTGATTTATTTTATGATATAATTCTTAACTATTAGTTCAGGTTTTAAGTTTTCGAATTACTAAACAAATTGCTTTTAAAAAAATATATTAAAAATTTATATTTAACGGTACGTATAGGCGGTTTCTTTGCTATAAGTGGAACTAGATTTTCATATCTAGTAACTTTTACCGGTTGATTGAAGCTTTGATTGAAGAACAGGACCGACCGCCATCACAAAGTACTTGTTTAATTTATGCTGCTTTATCAAAAAAATGTCTCAAATAAAAGTTGTTAGTTATTGTTTTTATAGCAACTTTTGATAAATAAATTTTTTCGAAATATTTCTCTGTTGTGAAATCTTCGCAAAAATCTTAAAACCGACACGAGTAAACTCCCATTTCTAGTTAACCGATTTTTACTAAAAGTTGATTAACTCGTGCCATTGATGTCAAAAGCTTAAATATGAAGTTTCATAAAAATCTTTTTAGCCGAATTAGCTCTTCACGTGTACACGGACCGAGAGACAAACCGATAGACGGACAGACAGACCGACCGACATCATGCTAAAAATAGTCAGAACGTTATGTAGGGACCTCAATTCGTGAAGATCCATCGAAATCTCGAAATGTCAAAATCGGTATGATCACAATACCTCCCTTATGTATTGTATTGCTGTTGTATGTATGTATTTGGCGGTCGGTAAAAATATACAAATAAGAATAGAAGAATGTCCATTATTTTTTTTAATGTTAAATTTAATGCAATTTAAAAAAATATCATGGCTTACTTAGATGAGGAAATATCGTGAATGGATTATATCTGTCAGATACATTGCGCACGAATTCGTTATATTTACTTTGCGTCTGACAGAGGGTTAAAATAAGTTATTAATTTCAATAAAAAAATCTGAATTTACCTCAAAATATTTTCTTTCCGTACCATTTTATATACTTGTAGGGAAAAACGATCAGAGTCCACTACTTTCCAATTTGGACGCTTTTATTTCACACGTAATTTATACCGTTCTTTACTCTGTAATTTTTAGTAATAAAGTTTTTCGTCGATTGACATTAAAAGTTATCGATAATCCGGCGGTATCTAAGAACCGGAGGAGCCGGATTAACGAAATTCTTTTGTACATATTTCTTGCCATATCCATAATTTCGGGTGGTGTAAGAATAGAGTTGAGTAATACCGATCACTTTAAGGGTTTTCTATTGTAGAAATGAAACGGGGAAAAATTAATTCTTATCTTTCATGGCGAATTACCGTATTTTCCCGAATATAACGCGATATTTTTTGACGCGTTAAATTCGAGGTCTCGGTAATGAAATGTAATATAAACAACCCTTATTATTGGTACGCCTAGGCCTCCGCACCACCATAAGAAAGGTGAAAAGACGGTCTTATTGAAGTCAACTGATTACGATTAGTCCGGAATTACTGTTATGCTTGCCGTTACGGTTGATGGACAGAAGCTTCGATCTTATGATATATTGAAACGTAAAGCAATGCCCAAAGAAAAATTGCATCCAGGAATCAATTTTCGGGCCCAAGAAAAAGGATGAATTACAGAGAAATTAGTATTAGACTGGCTGAATGTGATATGGGGAAAACTGCCAGGTTCTCTGAGAAAATCTCGCGATGCATTTCGCGGCCATCTTACGTCAGGTGTTAAGAAAAAAATTCAGGCATTGAATTCCGATCTTGTAATAATACCAGGTGGTATGACATCCCAGTTGCAAGTCTTGGATGTGGTGGTCAATAAACTATTTAAAGACAACTTACGAAAATAATACAACAAATGGGTATTAGCGGGAAATCACCCATTGAAATCTTCAGAAAAAATTAAGAAATCCTCAATCTCAGTTTTAGGAGAATGGATTGCGACCACCTGGCAGTAGATCGAACCTGAATCGATAGTGAAAGGTTTTAAGAAATACAGCATTTTCAATAATTTAATCAGATGAACTTCGTCTGGCAATGCTTGCAGTTTTCCAAGAACATTTTCGAAAATTGTAGATACCCGAAAATGTGATTTGAGAATTGACGATCTGTAAAATTTGGCACCGTATTTTCTGCAAACCCCTTTCCTAAAATTACTTGTTCAGATTCATCATTGAAAAATAATTCAACGGCAAACCAAAGTACATAATTTTGATTCATCACTGACGTGAACTAATCTGACAGTAAAAACATCGCGTAAAATTGTAGGGTTAGATTTTATAAACATTACGTCACAACAACGCTCGCTCCATGTTCGACTTGCTGCGCTCCGTCAGTGTTCTATTCATGACGTCATTATCAACTGTTCGCTTAGCGTTCGCTCTATCCTGAACAACTCGAATGTACCTTTTATGTACTTACATTACGTTTAAGTGGAGGGACATTGAAAAATTCTACTGATCGGTATTACCCAACTCTCCCCTATGTTTAAATCGACAAAAATGCAGTTTAACTGCCTAATTAAACAAATATTAATACTACTGATAAATAAAATAATCCTAAAATTCATAATGACAATAAGGTGATGAGTAAATTTTATTTTTTGTGACTGTGATCGTTTTTTCTTGAACTCTACATATGTGATTGGTATATGTGTTGCGTTGGTCTGTTTGCCTGCCGCGTCCATCTTCATCAACATCATCTGTGTCTTGATGTCAACAGTGGATCAGCCGTCGGCGAACTACCACAGTGAGTATTATATGTATTGTTTTTTATCAGGCCAGTTTAGGTCATCCAGTCACTCTTTGACACCTTACACCATACACAGAGGGTCACACACAGGTCATTAATACCAAAAATCGTGCCCATGGGCTTCCTCCTGGTTTGTGCATGACCTAGTGTTTTATCATCAGAGTGAGAACTGTTAGGTGAGGCGGAATAAGTGTATTAAAAACTAAAAATTATCACATATAATTTACTGATTTTATTGCACTTATTCCACTTCACCTAGCAATATCCTCACTCTGTTTATCACCACAAAGATGCCAGATATCTTCAAAAAAAGTGTGAATTTTTACACATTTCATGGTTTCGTAGGTATGTAAAGGATGGACTAGGGTTTCATGTTGTCCACAGAACAAACTGAGACAGAATAACCGAGAGGGGATTTATATTTTTTTAAATTAATATAATAATTATATATTTTATTAATAATTTGTTGTATTGTTCCTTTTTCAACACAGAACCGTATACTACCATAACTTGGAAAGAACAATTATCATAATTCAGTGGTCTTTAAACTTTTTTGGTCATCCCTAAACCAGAAAAAGTAAATATCACGTACCATCAATATACCTATAGGTACGAGGCCTTATAAATTTCGGGATTTGAGATCAAAAACAATTATTTATCAACAAAAGTGGCTTTATTGTTTTTCAAAATATTCTCCATGAAGATCAATACACTTTTGCATTCATTTGAACCAATTTTCCACTCCGATTGAGGCCTCTTTCACTCTGATCGTCAAATTATGTGGGATCCAACGTGAATAAGTCTTTTTGACGGCCAAATGTTCATGCAATAGTGAATGTATGCTGGTCCCACTAATGCCCAAGGATACCTCAATGTCACTATAAGTCACATGACGATCTTGCAGTATCAGTTCACGCATAGCATCAATGTTTTCCGGAACAACAACTGATTTTTGACGACCTTTACGAAATTCGTCCTTAAGCGAATTACGGCCACGATTGAAGTCTGCAATCAATCGATAAACAGTAGTCCTTGATGGTGCTTTATCGCCAAGAGTCGAATTAAGTTCATCGATGCACTGTTGTTGGGTTAATCCACGTCGAAAGTTGTAAAAAAAATCGCTCAAAAATGTTCACAGTTTAATTCTATTTGTAGCCGAGATGAATTTTTTTAAGTTAATGTAAACAACACAATTAGCGCTCGTACGTATATCGTCAAAAATGGCATTTGCCAGGGGCGCGAGGTTTTACAAGGGCGCTGGGCCTGATTAAGGGAGCTATTGCAGGTGAAAGCTTTTTTTTGCTCTTCACTTGTATTTAGAGGTGAGGACCTTCTTTTTTTGCTCTTCACTTGTATTTGGAGGTAAGGACCTTCTTTTTTTTGCTCTTCACTTGTATTTGGAAGGTGAGGACCTTTTTTTCTTGCTCTTCACTTGTATTTGAGGAAGTAAATTTTATTATCAATTTACTTTATTTGCCAATGGCACCAGAAACATTGTTACGGCTCTGAATATAACTATACCTCCGAAACCCATAGTTTAGAAAATTTTATTCATGTACGGTAAAATCTGGCATCTTTGATTAAATGGTAGTATTAATAGCCTTTCCCATCCTTGTAGATATTGGTAGAATGGTATTAAAATGAGAAAAGAATCCTTGGCGCATGTTACCTTATTACTATCCGAGTAGAAAATAACAATTCACCCGCGCCCTTATGTCCTTTAATTAGCCAAAAACATAGTATTAGTAAGTTCTATAGTATTTCTACAAAACAATATGAGTGAAAACAATCAAGATATCATTGTTTATGCCTGGAGCGTTCGGCATAAGCTAATAATCTACACATACTGCATAATTTACACAAGAAACGTTCGGCATAAAGTTTCTGTGTGCTCTGTGCTGCACGAAGATCGTTCGGCAAATATCGTGCAGTGCAGTTTGTGTTGCACAGTCGTCACAAGTTCAAATCGTGTGGTAATCTGTGCAATAGTGTTTTTTGCGGTAAAAATACAAATTATTCTTTCTACAAAACAATATGAGTGAAAACAATCAAGATATCATTGTTTGTGCCTGCAGCATTTGCAAAATAAATAGTACAGACATGAACCTCATAATGGAACATGTAAATACACTCAAAAAGACTCAAAATTTTCTGGATACAAGTGAAAATGTACTTTAAATTGATTTTTAGTCATGTTTGGAACAGTACTCTTTGCATATTCAAACACTTTTTCCAAAATATTTTCTCGCTTGGAAAATTTTCTGAATTGTCTTCCTCATCAAATAAAATTTCTTTTGTATTACTTAAAAGCATCCCGAAACCTTCATGCGTCATTTTTATATTATCATACAAAACAAGTAGCAGGAGACAGACTGCATGTAATCAAACACACATAATTTGATTACAAAAAAAAGTTAGAATAACAATAATAGCTGCATAATCTGAACAAAGCGTTCGTCTTTGACTTTCTTGCACAGTGTGTACAGTGGTGACGTGACAAAAAACTTGCACGACACAGTTAACACTGCACAGTTATGCCGAACGCACCTTTTATTGAAGTTGACGTTTACTATTAAGGTGACCATATCTTTTAGTTCAAAATTCGGGAGCTCATAGACAGGGAAGAAGTTAATTATTCAACTATAATTGTGTAATTTTTTTTTTTTAATACAAATTATATACAATAAATAATTATAATACATACTAAATAAAAATTTCCAATCAAATATAATTAACTTATATTATTAAAAGGAACAATAATTAAAATCAAAGTATTTTTTTAAATGAATTCAAAATTTATTCATTGAAATTACTCAGTATAGTCGGATTGCTGATAGGTGACTGTTACATGTATGTATCAAGTAATGAATTCATATAATAATCTATTTACCATTTTTCAGCGATTTTAAAAATGTTTTTTGTTATTTGTGTTAACTGTCAGTGTCTGGTAATAAATATTAATTAAAATACGGCTTGCGGCCAATTATTAAATTCACAAACTTTAATTTTAAACCTGCTGGAATAAATAACAAATTATAATCCAAAATTTACGTATGAGTATAAATTTTTCCTTATTAATAATTATAACCTTAAAATTAATAATTTTGTTTGTTTGAGTACTGCTGTAAATTTATTTTCGCGCTCTAATTAGTAAAGACATCTACGAATCATGCTATTTCTTTCTAATGTTTTGTTTTGTATTCAAATAATTTGGAAGGTTAGTTGCAACTTGCGTCACTATACGTTACTATGGGTATGCAAATAATTATAATGATACAGACAGAGAAAGCATATAGTATTGAATATCGATACTTGTAGCAACGAACAGTCACTTATCAGCAATCCGACTTATATAAGAAAACTTTTAATATTTTTCCGAACTATGGATCTTTTTGAGAAGTCTTTTTTGCTTTGAAGCATTTTATAAAAATCCACAGTTTTCTTCATAATTTACAGTTCAAAAGCTGTTCATCAAGGAAAATACCCTTTCGGTAGATTGTTTTAGTTAATGTTTTGTAAAAAGAAGTTTTTAGTTGAAGTATATTTAAAATAAATATTTAAAATAAGTACCTTTTCTAAAATTCGGGACAAAAAAGCCGAATTCGGGACAAATATTGACTCTGAACAAAAATAGGGACGCAAGGCGGAAATTCGGGACTGTCTGGGCCAATTCGGGACTGTCCCGGCCAATTCGGGACGTATCACCTTATTAGTATCGCATAGTAAACCTCGCATATGTGCTTTTGGGGGCATTTAATGCAGTCAAAATGTTAAATTTTGCTTTGCCAACCCTCGACTTAGACGAAAAACTATGCAATTACCGCAATTCTTTTCTCATTTTAATATTAGTATAGTTGTAGATTGTGTTGATGGTATTGACATTTATTTTGTACAGGTGCACACACGAGTACATGGACGTGTACTCGGAAGTGGTATCCCCAGAACCTGCGGAGCTGATCAATTCGCCATTCGGCGGCCGGTATTGTGGTCCTATCCCACCGCGCCGCCGTATCTCACTCTATCGAGCTGTGGCGTTATCTTTCTACACCGACAAAAATCATACAAACCCTGAACTCTTCAGCGGTCGTTTCAACTTCATCAACGATACAGAATACGAAATTGGAACACCGTTACCCAATACCCCATGTAGCTTCCTAGTGCATAGCGCCAAGAAGAAGACGGGAGTCATTCTTTCGCCCACATATCCGGGGGCTTACCCCAAGGCGCTAGTCTGCACCTATCAGTTCCTAGGACAACCGGGACAGAGGGTACGATTAGAGTTCCGGGATTTCGATTTATTCTTTGGAGGTCCACAGTAAGTATTTTTACAACATACTAAACCCTCGATTTAACGGACTTATTATTTAATGCCGAACTTAAAAATATTGCCGGAAAACATTATATATACAGGGTGTTTGTTTGAAACGGGGCACCCCGAAAATCTCCTTTATTTGTAAAGATATAAAAAATATTCAGAACAAAAGTTAAACTAGACAAAAAGGCCCTTCTAAAGGTTACTATAAGAATTCTGAGGCACTTCCAGTTTCACCGGAAATGATGTCAACTTTTGATCTAGCATAGGGAATCGATAATTTTATATTTTTTTCCTAAAAGTACATTAAATTAGCTTTACAATGACACCAAAAAGTCATATTTTTATGTTAACCATTTTAAAATGGTGACCATTTATTTACAAAATAATAATAATAATAATAATAACTTTATTTACCAAAATAGGCAGGGCCTAATATACATAAACTTTTTCTTTCTTTTTTTACAAAAAAAAATAATAATGTTTCCATACATTGTACATCTTAAATACTAACAATCGCAAAAAATATTTTTTCTTAAATAATACTTCTCAAAAAATCCTAACTCTTATTAATTAAATAATTAAATAATTCACGCTTGAACTTATCTAAAGTTAAACATTCATATTTTAAATGATCAGGTAGACCATTATATTCTTTAAATCCTTTACAGAAAGTTTGATTAGCGGTTTTAGATAATTTAGTTTTTATGATTCTGAGATCTTTGGCACCTCGGGTATTATAATTATGCACATCTTTATTATAAACAATATTTTTCTGAAAATATCCCGGTAAACGACCTAGTAAAAGTTTATAAATAAAGACCATAGCGCCATATTTTAAACGATTTTAAAATCGTTAAAATCGTTTAATTTTAATCAACATAAGTTTTACAAAGTTGAACGTAACAAGCTTTGAAAACAATAAAAAAAAGAAACAAAATCACGCCATTGGATTTTTTCGTTTGGGGGTATTTAAAAGATAGAGTGTATCGGACAACACCAACGACGATAGAAGATTTAGAAGAAAGGGTTAGAATTGCAGTCCGGGATATCCAAGAGTGTACTCTTATAAGGGCGATGAAAGAGTTTTTATTAAGAATGAGAAAATGTGTGGACAATAATGGTGGTTTGATCGAACATTTGTATTTTTTTTTTTTTGTAAAATAATTTTAAATTTAATAGTTTTTTTTTTTCTAAATAGTCAAATAGTTTATTTTAGAGATATTTTTATAATTAATTAAAATTACAATTGTTCGATCAAACCACCATTATTGTCCACACATTTTCTCATTCTTAATAAAAACTCTTCCATCGCCCTTATAAGAGTACACTCTTGGATATCCCGGATTGCACTTCTAACCCTTTCTTCTAAATCTTCTATCGTCGTTGGTGTTGTCCGATACACTCACACTTTAAATACCCCCAAAGGAAAAAATCCAATGGCGTGATTTTGTTTCTTTTTTAATTGTTTTCAAAGCTTGCTACGATCAACTTTGTAAAACTTATGTTGATTATTATTTTGTAAATAAATGGTCGCCATTTTGAAATGGTTAACATAAAAATATGATTTTTTGGTGTCATTGTAAAGCTAATTTAATGTACTTTTAGGAAAAAAATATAAAATTATCGATTCCCTATGCTAGATCAAAAGTTGACATCATTTCCGGTGAAACCTGAAGTGCCTCAGAATTCTTATAGTAACCTTTAGATGGGTCTTTTTGTCTAGTTTAACTTTTGTTCTGAAGATTTTTTGTATCTTTACAAATAAAGGAGATTTTCGGGGTGCCCCGTTTCAAACAAACGCCCTATCTAACGAACCTTTGATTTAACGGACTTCTTATTTAATGGACTTCGGATTTAACTGACTTGGGATTTAACGGGCCTTCCATTTAATGGACCTTTGATTTAATAGACCTCGATTTAACGGACTTCGGATTTAACTGATTTGGGATTTAACGGGCCTTCCATTTAATGGACCTTTGATTTAATAGACCTCGATTTAACGGACTTCGGATTTAACTGACTTGGGATTTAACGGGCCTTCCATTTAATGGACCTTTGATTTAATAGACCTCGATTTAACGGACTTCGGATTTAACTGACTTGGGATTTAACGAGCCTTCCATTTAACGGACCTTTGATTTAATAGACCTCGATTTAACGGACTTCGGATTTAACTGACTTGGGATTTAACGGGCCTTCCATTTAATGGACCTTTGATTTAATAGACCTCGATTTAACGGACTTCGGATTTAACTGACTTGGGATTTAACGAGCCTTCCATTTAACGGACCTTTGATTTAATAGACCTCGATTTAACGGACTTCGGATTTAACTGACTTGGGATTTAACGGACTTTCGATTTAACGGACCTTTGATTTAATGGATCTCGATTTAATGGACTTCAAATTTAACGGACTTCCGATTTAACAGACGAAACCACTTTTTTACTATATAAAATGTTGTGTCTTTATAAAAATCGTTTTATTTTCCAGCTGCCCTTTTGACTTCGTTAAAATACATGACGGCTCCGATAATACGTCTGCAGTTATAGGGATCTATTGCGGTCAACAGCGTAACTTAGTTCTATACTCAAGCGATTCCTCGTTATACGTTACATTTTCCACATTACAGCGAACAGCGAATACGCAAAACAGGGGTTTTAAAGGCATCTTTGAATTTTCAGAAAGCTTCGTTAAGCTAGGTAAATTTCAAAACTTTTAGGTGTACAAACTAATTCAGTGCCTTTAAATATAAATAAATAAAAAATTGATGTGAAGTGTGAATTTTCACACATTTCAGGGTTTTGCAGGTATCTAGTAAGTGAATGATGATTATTTGGGGTGCCAAAACAAATTTTGTGACAAAATATTTTTTTATGAATTTTAATTCGAATGCCTATTACCATTATTTAAGTTTTTAAAGATGTGCAGTATTTTTTTTTTTTATATATCAAGGTTCATTAAGATTTTGAAAATTGCGCCTATGGCTTCCATTGGTTGTTTTTAGTCATAGCTCCTCCCCTTTGATTTCGTGTACATTCAAATATATAATTAAATTATAATTTCAACAATTTCCACTGGTTATTAAATTTACGCTATTAAAAATTAAATGCAACAATTGCCAAAATATAATTAAAATTTTGAAAAAATAATTTAAACAATATAAAAATGCAAAAAATAAATAAAAAATAATATTGTCTCCTCACGTAGGACTCGAACATGAGTCCGATTACGAATTCTTGGACAGAACGCAAGTATCTTAGCCACAGCACCAAGAAACACGTTACTGTTTAGCGTATTATATAACTATAAGTTGTCAACATTATTAGCAAAAAAACAGAAAAAATGCTTTTTTTTCCAAAAACATAATCTGATCAAAAATTCCTGTTGAACTATTCCGGTTCACACCAATGTACATTACTTAGAATTTTTTCAGATTTTTAGTTTAAACCATCTGGGCTACAGGGTGTGGGACAAAATTTTTTTTGCACAATATTGGCAAAAATCGCTTCAAAATAATTTTTTTTGGAAAAATAAAAATTTGATCGTTAATCCACGTACCAAGGGCTTTCATTTGATACCCTACTCAGAATTAAAAAAAAATATTTTTTTTTTCGATGAGCACATATTTGTTTATATTTTTAGGGGGATATGTTTTTTAGATGTTTTGGTATTTTTCCTATGTGCGGGTCAACGAGTTGTATAAGCATGCCAAATTTCAACTTTCTAGGTTTAGCCGGTCGGCTACAATTTTTACCGAACAGACAGACAGACAGACAGACAGACAGACAGACAGACAGACAGACAGACAGACGACAAAATGACGGTATAAGGGTTTTTTGGTCATACCTACAAAACCCTAAAAACCATTTATATACAGAAAAAAATCAGCTGTGGCTACCACAGGACGGACCGCCATCACAAAATACATTCTAGCAGCAGAGTAGAAATAACTTTTTTTTAAATTTAATTATTTTACATCGGCCTATTTCTGCAACGAGGCTAATTGTCGATGCCAGTCTAGCCGTTACACGATAGAATTACGAAGGGTTGGTACAGAAAACCCGTTCGCTGCCTTCATCAGGGAGTGCCTCAGAGTAGCGTTTTAAGACATCTCTTCTTGCAAGCTATGTACTGAAGCATGGACCAAAATATTTAAACTTAAAATTGAGTTATAATTGATTGATAGAAGTAAAGGTACCGAATTAGTTTGTACATCTAATAAAATGGTGTATTTAATATTAAATAAATGTATTTTCAGATTTTATCAGCAAAAACGACGGGGAACATATAAAAGGGTCTGAATGCGACCAGAAAATACTCAGTAAGAAAGAGTCTTCTGGCTACGTGTTCAGCCCGAATTATCCGTTCCCATATATCCCAAAAATTGTATGTCGTTATTTTATCTACGGCATGCAGGATTCTCAACATCTGGAGCGGGTCCGTCTCGAATTCGTAAAATTCGACATCCCAAAAGGCGAAAGGGGGGGCGACAGTTGTACAGACGGTTACCTCAAAGTATATTTAAAGGGTCAAGAAGCAACAGATTCATACGATAAATTCGATCATGAACTTTGTGGGGAAGAAAGTCGACCAACTATCGTAGTATCAGATGGTCCTAGACTTGTTATGGTATTCAGTAGCGGTGAATTACAGGGTCGTGGTTTCAAGGCGCGTTATACCTTCGAAACTGAGTATCGTATACCAGGAACACCAGCTCCAGACGGTACTTGTTCATTTACATACCGTAGTGCAAGTCGTAAACGTGGTGAATTTAATTCACCACGTTATCCTTCCAACTATCCTAGTGACACCAACTGTACTTATTTATTCCTAGCAACACCAAACGAACAAGTCACTATCGTTTTCGATAATTTTAAAGTTCGTGCGGATTCAGCAAATACAACAACGGGTTCTTACGGTATGACATACTGCCAAGAAGATTGGTTAGAGGTTTATAATGTATATAGGGACGGTACGGATAAGTTAATAGGACGATATTGTGGTATGACTGCTCCAGGTCCAGTAGAATCAAATCGTGGCGCTCTAGGGTTACGGGTGGTGCTTCACGCAGACTCAGAAGGTGTTTATAGCGGTTTTAAAGCGCGATACGTCTTCGAAACAGCGAAGTCTATCTTTGGAGATTGCGGAACGAATATTAGTAGTGTCGAGTACGGGATAATTTCATCACCTAATTTCCCAGAGAATTACGACGGACCTGGTCGTGGGTTAGCATCGAAGACGTGTAATTGGTACGTAATGGCACGACCACGGTATCGGATACTATTAAATTTTGAGAGATTCGCGGTTGAAGGTGACCCAGGTGGACGTGGTTGTCCTGCTGCGGTATTAAGATTATGGCATACGACGGATAGTGCTCCACTTGAAATGTGTGGAGAAAAAGGTGCGGCAGATCGGTGGCAATATGTCTCTGAAACCAATGTCTTGCGGCTGTCTTTTATAACGGCTGATAAGGCTGTAGGTGCTCAAGGATTTCGAGCTGTTTGGACCGAGGTTTCGGAACCAAGAGCTGCTGCTGCTGGTGCTGGAGGTGGTGAAGACGCGGATGATTGCGATCAGTTCCTTTGTCGGCGTAGTGGATACTGCATCTCGGATAAACTACGGTGCAACCTTGTGGATAATTGCGGTGCTGATGATGATTCAGATGAAGCGCATTGTAAGTAAATTATATATATCTAAAAACTCTATAACGCGAGCACGATATAAGAGATGGAATATAAAAGAGAGAACATATAATTCTATCCTTTATCGGACACACTGCGCATGAGTTACGCATTGGCGGGAATTTAAATTTGACAGTTTTATTCTAGTTCAGCATTGCGTACCCTGTTGTTTTGGTACGGCGTACCATGTTGCTTGCCCAACAAAGGATAGAAATGGCTATATCTTTGATTACCAAACTATTTTCTGATCGCTAATCATATAGAGTTGATAGGTATAGTTGCATTATTCAAAGTTGTCTGTTCAAGAACATATGTCCGACTCAGCATTCATCATATTGATATATTTTTTCCTCGCTTATAATTGCAACAATGTAATAAATGTATAACGCGTAGCAGTATTATATTCTACTAACTATTGGGTTGTTAAGCCTAGAACAGAATGCACAGCGCGCTACGCCGTCAGCGCGCCGTCATTTGCGACGGCGTTGCGTTAGCGCCGTTGAGAATTTTCGCCTGCACACAATGCAATAATTTTTAACGCCGTCAAAGTGTCACGTGACAACCTATATCTGTGTTTATACGTGCGCTTTTATTAAAAGTATAATGGATGATGAAGACTTGTGTGTGATGTTATTTATGTTGTATGCAAGTTATTTATACATACAAACACTTTACCATTCAGTAAAAACTGAGGTTAGGTGTTCTGCGTCAACGTTCAACGGCGTCAAAAGTTGGAAGTTGACGAACATTCAGTATCATCGGCGTTCGAACGCTAGGACGTTACACATTCTGTGCACTTGCGTACGACAGCTTGGTTTTAACTTTCTTCTGACAGATAGCGCCGTCACGACGCCGTCAACGCGCCGTACAACTCGTTGCATTCTGTTCCCCACTTTACATTCGGTTCGTTTCGTTCAAGTCCGTTCGTTTTTTTTTCACCTTTTATTCAATAAAATATACATTCTAAAAAAAACTTTTATTATCAAATGTACTGTCCATTATTTTCTATTACTTTGGACAAACGCTCAGGCAATTTTATAATGCCATCTCTCCAGAAGGTTCCGTCTTTGCTCTCGAAAAATTTGTAGAGGTTAATTTTGATATCGTTCAAAGATGCGAAATTTTTTCCGTTAAGGGAATTTTGTAGAGAGCGGAACAAATGGTAGTCGGAGCATATGGTCCAGATATTGCACCATCCGACTACCATTTGTTCCGCTTTTCTTGTTTATTATGTTCTGGTAATTTTGATTTATTGTGTCATTTTTAATACAAATGTCTTAAATTCTTACAAATTTCATCCAAAAATTTTAAAATGTATTATTTATTTTATTTTTCTAATACCACTTCGCTCAATAAGACCGGACTAACTAAGAAAAACTTTTTTTTTTTAGAAATTCGACTTTATTCATCAACATACTCTCCTTCAAGAGTGATACATACATTCCAACGCTCCTAAAATTAATTAATTAATTTAAATTCAGCACACGAATCAGTAATAGTTGATTTGCCTGGTGCAGAGTCTCTATAATGCTTATAAAGCCACTGTTTTTGTATTTTTTCCATCAAAAAACAATGTTTAATCAACACACGAAATTCTTTTTTATCCATTCTTTTGAAAATTACAAAACTGGAGTCACTAAAACCACTGTAATCTCTAAACTAATTGTCAGAATGTCATGAAATTTTCACACGTATCGTTTGAAGGTTGGTACTATCCAGAAATCATATGGGTCTGTCAACAGTTTTGCCATATATATGTCAGACCGGAGACTTATTGAGTGAAGTGTTATATGTCACTTAATAATAAATCCCAACATGAAAAATTAAATAACCAAGTCAAGTTCTGTTTTCGTGACAACTTAAAAATACGAAACCCCCATTTAGTTCCGCATAGGCTAAAACAATAACCTATATTAGCATTTTTTAGCTAAATAAATATTTATTTAAATATTTATTTATTTATTTATTTATTTATTTATTTATTTATTTATTGAAATAAAGGACACTCCAGACCAAAGGTCCCAACTGTGCCCGTAGTCCCATACAAGTTTTACTACATTAAGTTATATCTTATACTATAATATAATAAAATAACGTTATGTTCAGCTCATTTGGTTTTTGAATACATATATAAATCAAATATACAATTACATTACATATTCAGTGCAGTAGTATGATGTATTATGAAAAGGTTTCACATAGTATACAAAGTCTTTTTGATATATATTATTATATTATATATAAATATATTATTATTATTATTATTAACAGGAACGTGCGTGCCGGTTGAATATCCCTGCTTACGCCAATGGTCCTATTGTTAGTAGGCGTGGTTAACATTTTGTCCTTGAACAGACAACAGTAAATGGTTGTAGTGTGCTTGTAGTTGTGAGTGTGCATGCGCGGTGTTATCGTGGTGCCGCCGCTGCTGTTTGCCGCCATCCCCCTCGCCCCTCGCTCCGCCCCGCCCCAACTTATGTTCGGTGACTATGTGCGTGTGTGTGGTCATGTGTCCAGGTGGCGCGGCCAGCAGCGGTGATGCTACGTGCCGGAGCGGAAGGACAATACTATTGGTCTGGCTGTTGGCGTGCTTGATGTATCCGGCCGTGCCCGTACCCATGCCAACACGACCAGACTTCTTATCGTAACGGCATGATCCCACTTCATTCCTTCTCTTCATTTACACACATTAAACCACCCCGCACGCACAAAACGTGAGTCTTCTCTATCTATCTCTCTCTTTTTGGTGTCTCTGTACTATATAGACTGTAGAATACATATATATGCATGTCCTTTTCTTGCTTCCTGTCGTTATTTGTACGTGTAGGTATGCAATCAATGTCTTAGTAAAAACAGCGAAGAGACAGTCTTTATCAGTGGCGTAACTAAAAGTCCCTTAAGCAAAATTTGTACCCTACTCCCCTCCAAACAACAGAAAAAGGTAACCCCGATTCACCAAACTACACCCAAAGGAGCCAAATATTCCCTTCAACTGGCTTTGAGTCCGGATTTCTCTTGAACCCTTAAGCACTTCTTAACCGTGTATAATACCACTTAAGGCCTTATCACATTAGAGTTATATTAAGACCCTCCGGTTCTTAACCGGAGGGTCCCGAAACGATCTTAAGGGGTCCCGAAATTCAGAGTTTCGAACCGTTATTTTTTTCGTTTTGGTTTTTGTTCCGGTTCAATTAAAAAAATAAATATCGGTTCAGTTCCGGTTTTCTTTTCGGCAAAAATAACGGTTTTCGGTTCAGTTCCGAGTGATAAATTTTTAAATGCTTTTATTTGTATTAGAAATTTATTTTCTACTATAATTTAGAAGAACATTTTATTCCTTATTTTGTAATAATCATACCAAGGCCGCTTCCAGCCCCCCCCCCTGGGTTCTGGGCGTTCACCCCCTCGAATTAATAGAAGCGCAATTTTTTTACTTATCAATAAAAAAAATTACGATTTTTATCAGTTTAAAAAATAATCTTAAATAACATGTATTTTATATTCACTCCCATAAACATTATCTGAACCGAAATAAACCGATATTTTTTTTTTCGGTTCAGCTTCGGTTTTCGTTCCGACAAAAATAACGGTTTTTTTCGGTTTTCCGTTCAGTTCCGGTTCGAAGCCCTGCCGAAATTTAAAAAATTAAGAACATTTAAAATATTATTTCAAACATTTTCTTGGGGGGCTCAGTAAATATGCTAGTTGGGGGGGGGTCCCGAGTATAAAACGTTAAATACCGCTGCTCTAGGGCACATCCCTGTTTTAAATACTGTTATGCTGTATTTAAAATACTAAATACAAATACTTATTAGTATTATTTATTTTATTATTATTTATTTATTATTATTTTTTTTTTTTTTTGAAGCGGAGAAAAATGTACAATAATTGCTTGTTAGCATTTAAAATACACGTATGTTATTTTAAATATTTTTAGTATTTGAAATACAACTATAAATACACAATACACTCTTCAAAATACACATATTGGATTTAGGCCCATAGTTTCCTGGCGATTTATTAAAAAGAAACTTTCTATGCCATAGACTAAAAAATCAGCTGTGTCAACAACAGGACCGACCGCCATCACAAAGTACTTGTTTAATGTATGCTGCTTTATCAAAAAATATCTCAAATAAAAGATGTTAGTTATTGCTTTTATAGCAATTTTTGTTTTTCAAATTTTTTCGAAATATTTCTCTGTTGTGAAATATTCGCAAAAATCTTAAAATCGACACGAGTAGACTCCCATTTTTAGTCAACCGATTTTTACCAAAAGTTGATCAACTCGTGCCATTGATGTCAAAAGCTTAAATATGAAGTTTCATAAAAATCGTTTTACCCGAATTTGCTCTGCACGAGTACACAGACAGACGGACGGACAGACTGACAGACATCATGCTAAAAATAGTCAAAACGTTATGTAAGGACTTCAATTCGTGGAGATCCATCGAAATCTCGAAATGTCAAAATCGGTATGATCACAATACAGTAATACCCCGTTACTCGACTGCCTCTTAGCTCGACGTTTTCGACACTCGACGTAAATGTCGAGAGTGAGAGTCGACGGAAGCATTGCTATCCGACGCGTGATCGAGTACCGATTACGTGATACATATTTTGGTAAACAAAGCAAAATGAACGCATGGCCAGCAGTTCGCGCCTAGATATCTTGACGACAACAACTCAGATTTAGTGCAGCTATGAACTTTTTGTTTTTTGCTAAAATAAGTGATTTATATTTATAATTATGGGTCCAAAGGATAGAAATGCAAGCATAGCTAAAAGGAAAACATATACATATGTGTATTTTCTTATATGTATATGTATATGTACATATGATTCCCTTTATTTCTTATGGAGAAATTCGACTCGTTACTCGACTTAATCGCTACTTGACGCTTTTTCAGAACGAATTAACGTCGAGTGGCGGGGTATTACTGTACCTCCCTTATATATGTTGCCGGTCGGTAAAAAATACGGAGGAATCCAGTTAAAAAATGTATTTTTTTTAAATAACACGTTTTTTTAATTCAATATTCGTATTTGTAAAGTAAAATATTTCATCTTTCCTTATTTAATCTCCTTCCTATCTCTTGTAATTAAAAAGTTAATACTTAAACAGTTCCCGCTAACACCCTGTGTAAAAAAAGAAACACAGATAAAGTGTGTAATTTTATTAATATATAAAATATTGTTTAGGTACTGTGGACGCACCCCCAGAGGATTACACAGTGTTAGTCGCTAGCATCGGAGCAGCCGTCGTAACGACGTTATTAGCACTGTGCATCCTATGTCACAGGAAGCGTCGGCGACGCAGACGAGGTCTCCATAGGCCATTGCCACCCCCAACCGTACCAGTATCATCTGGAACGATTGCCGGCAGTTCACGTGGTCCTAGACCACCTCAACACGTTTGCGATGAACTCGGCGAGAGGTTTGCATCGGTTGATAGCGTGTGACGGCCGGTTTATAATGCCCCCGGATCGTTAATCACCCGTCAGCCAACTCGTCGATTAGACAACGGCCGTCCAACGAAAGGGACGTGCCGTCGTCGGCGATGACGTCACGAATGAATTGCTCAACATTTCTACTACCGAGGGCCCTAAAGTGTTGGACACTGGAATCAACACCGACGTCAGGTGTTTGATTCTTAAACCATTATTCCCCCAAAACCGCCCCAAACGAGACAATCTCTACACAATACACACACAAACACAAACACATATAATGACGGGTTTATATACAACGAACAATACTAAACCAACACAAAAATATGCGTGGATATTCACTTGTTCCTCTTCGGAATTCGTGAACAAAAATTTTAGTTGTTGCCGCATTGCAAACTGATTTGTTCTGACAGCGAACGAACGCGAATACGCGCAAATGTTCACTTGTTCCAATTCGGAATCCTAACTATAGACCAGTGTTGCTAATAGCCTGTGAAGAAAATTCCCACAGCAAAGTACAAAATTTCCCACAAACGGACAAAAATTCCCACAATGTAAAATTATACAATTTTAAGTATAGCGTAACAAAGTGAATAGCAAAAAAAAGTTGTCACAACTATTTTGAAAGTGAAGACGCAAAAAAAATACGGTACCGAAAAAAATGAGTACAAAACATTACTGGTATAAAGTGTCTTGTGAAGGTCTAGGAGTCGGTGTGTCACACGAAATTTTGTGCAGTTAAGGGGGGGGTATGGTTAATTTTGCATTTTTTAAGCATATTTTTAAGAACGATTCGTGGAAATCTGGTAAAGGTAAGCTAAATGGGTGAAAGTCTATTTTAAAGAACAACACTTGAAGAGTATTGCGTTAAATTTTTATTGAAAAATATTGAAAAATGAGCCATTGGCGTCATTTTTTAGTAAACACTCCAAAAAAAAAGTTGATTTGCGGTGTACACGATATCTAGTGACACAATCATCTGAAACATATATATCAAAAAGTTTTGGTTAGTTTAAAAGTTTCTTCAGGTAATGACGTCGAGTTTTTTTTTATTAAATTGAGTTTTAAATTGTTGGTACGACTTTAAAGTCAAAAAATCGAAAAAAAACGTAAAAAATCGTGTTTGGTAATCGGAAAAATGGTTATAAAAAAAAAATATTCAAAATAAAAGCAAAAACTCAACGTCACTACCTAGTAAAATGATTTATAAAGAAGTGTGCAAAATTTCAGAAAGATCCATTCATTAGTTTTTGAGTTATGATGTACACCGCATCAAAAAAAGCTATTTTTCAGAAAACGCGTTTGAAAATAAAGAATGTTTTTTTATTAAATAAATATTAAAATTTTTTCCTCTACAAAGATATTCGTCACGAGTCCCCTCTCTAAGAGTATAAAGCAGCTGATATCGATATTAAAGCCACATGCGCATAAAAGCGATACAACGCCACATACATACGATAGGCGCGAAAAAACAAATAATAGGTACTAGTATTAAAATGAGTATATCTCAGTCAATTTTGCTCCGATTAACTTGAAATTTTAATGGGATACTCTTGAAGATATATACAATCGAATAAGCCAATAAAAAAAATTGAAACAAAATCATCAAAAATACCATACCTCCCCATGTTAGCGGTACCCATGCGCAGAAACCAAATTTCGTTCATCACGTTATCAACAGTTTTTTCAGTGGCGTCACTTACTTTGATTTGTTTTTGACAACTTGATAACTCATATTGTGCGATGTTTGTTTATTTCCGTTGTTATCAGGGCCGGCGTGAGGGTCTTTGGCGCTCGTAGGCAAGATTTAATCGGATAAAAATATACCTAGAATTCCCTAAAAAAATTTATGAAAAATAGAATTTGTTCTATTTTCAAAATAAATTGATCAATTTTTTCATTAAAAATTGTTCAATTTATTGTTAAAATTTGTTAAAGTTCAACTTTTTCAATAAATTGAATTGTGTAAAAACCACTTAAGTCAACTGCGTTTAGTCATATAAATCTTCGTCCGTATCCATATGCGTAATAGTTTCTACCATTTTCACCCTCTTAGCCAAGCCAAGGTATCGAAAATTTGCCCCAGCAACTTCAAACGAGCTGACAAGTGATACTATTCTGTGCTATTACGTTGCTCTTAATTTCATATTACCGTATCTTTATTTTCAATTCTTAAAATCGGCAAAGTTTTAAATTTTTAACTAGATTACAATACTACAGCAAGAGTCATATCTGTTACTCATCGGATCAGAAACGCACAAAGAAAATTGGTCTGGGAAGGGTCAATTTCGAAAAAATTTACAAATAATACAAACTTATTATTTTTTACGGAGAGGTGTAGGCTTATATATTAATATTTATTCATAAAAAAGGTGATTTTTATTTTTAATTACATAGTTTTTATTAAATAAGTATATGATTTTTTCATTGCGGGGGGGGGGTCTGGATCCGAGTATCATCTTATGTGCGCGCCAGCATCGGATGTTTCAGTTTTCTTCTGCGCTTTCGTCACGATTCAATCTACGTAACGCGTGTTGATTTTGAACAACTCAAACAACAAAATCAGTTTGCGCATGCCCGTCAGAGTT
This sequence comes from Liopterus haemorrhoidalis, assembly GCA_963971575.1. NCBI lineage: Eukaryota > Metazoa > Arthropoda > Insecta > Coleoptera > Dytiscidae > Liopterus > Liopterus haemorrhoidalis. The sequence goes on along the minus strand of OZ020622.1, from coordinate 5,672,926 downwards.
TGCCGCTCAAACGCGTTCTAAAATCTATGTGCGCATGCTCTGATATATTTCTGACAGTCAACACTTGAATTACGTTTCTTCGTTGTTCGTTGTATATAAACCCGTCATAAAACGCGCATGCGCCGCGAACACCGTTATTGGGAGATGCACTTATCTTAATCCTGTAGTATATGTGATGTATATGGTATACACTAACACAAAAAAAAAAAAAACAGGACACGAATACACTTATATTTATTATATAATGAGATATTAGTTACGGCCGTATCGAGGCGTTGTTGAAAAATATGCTGTATAGTTGATATTTAAACAATACCAATACACATAAAAACACACACAAACACACAGAAACACATACATACATATTCGAACACGTCTATAGGTGTGACCGAAAAAAAAGGCACTATCGTTATGTCGTAGACGCATATAGAGGAGGTGACAGAGTGTGGACTTAGTGAACTTACACCTCCGGACTCGTATATTAATTGTTATCCTAGTTCACGAACGTACATATTGTTTACTAAAAATGGTGACACCCATGGCGCCTGATATAAACGCTGATATTTATATATACATAACATAAAATACATTCTTTTAATAACATCATATTGCACCTATACAGAACAATAAAAAATGAAGGAAGATATTTTAGAATTTTAAATATAGTGACGAATACCAGTAACGTATCCTAACATCAAACATATAATAAATACTTTCAATTTGTTTATAAGAAAAAGAGTATTTTTATTTAGAGTGTTTCAAGTTTAGTATCACAGGCCAATAACGAAGATGGACAGCGCATGCCACATGTAATCCACAACAGTGTTGTGTCGCCAACATTAGTCTACGAGTGACAAGGGGATAACGAAGGAAAACAAACAATAACCCCAATAAAATTACATTTTAATTTATCTATAAAATGATATAACAATTTTATTCTTATAACTAGCAGACCCAACAACGTCAATATCAATATAAAAATCAATATAAGCATGAATCAATTATTAAAATTTGCATGATTTTGCGTATATTAACAAAACAAAAACGTTTCTTGATTATACCTAAGAAATCCTAAAAAGCTGCTTAATGCGTGTCGTTTAAAAATAAATATCGGGCCAGGAACGACACGCTGGACATCAATGGTATATCTGTTTCTGATTATACCTAGGAAATCCTAAAAAGCCGCTCAATGCGTGTTTAAAAATTAGTATCGGACCGGATACGACCAGCGGACCATATGCTGGACATCAATGGTATATCTGTTTCTGATTATACCTAGGAAATCCTAAAAAGCCGCTCAATGCGTGTTTAAAAATTAGTATCGGACCGGATACGACCAGCGGACCATATGCTGGACATCAATGGTATATCTGTTTCTGATTATACCTAGGAAATCCTAAAAAGCCGCTCAATGCGTGTTTAAAAATTAGTATCGGACCGGATACGACCAGCGGACCATATGCTGGACATCAATGGTATAGCTATTTCTGATTATACTTAGGAAATCCTAAAAAGCCGTTCAATGCGTGTCGTTTAAAAATTAGTATCGGAACGGATATGGCCCGCGGGCCATATGCTGGACATCAATGGTATAGCTGTTTCTGATTATACCTAGGAAATCCTAAAAAAACGATCAATGCGTGTCGTTTAAAAATTAGTATCGGACCGGATACGACCCGCGGGCCATATGCTGGACATCAATGGTATAGCTGTTTCTGATTATACCTAGGAAATCCTAAAAAGCCGCTCAATGCGTGTCTTCTTTGGAGCATAATAGGGTTGGTATTTTTTCGAAAATATTAAAGCAAAAGTCCATTCGTACTGCCGCATCTCTTAAAAGTTCTTGATGATTTTGAAATTTGTAAGAACGGTACATTTCACTTTTAAGAGCTCTATATACAGATGACTTACTCACAGATACGGTTTGAGCGATTAATTTAACAGATGTACAGTTATTACTTTCAACTTCTAAAGTAATTTCTAATTTCTTTTCTTCAGTCAGTATAGTTGATGTTCGTTTTCTTCTTGTATGATTCAAACTGAGGCATCCATGGCGTTTAAATTTTGTAACAAGCCTCGATATTGTAGAGGGATTTGGTATAGGACGATTCGGATAAGTAGCACTGAACATAGAAGAAACTTCTCTCAAACTCATCTGAGAATTGTACCAAGTTACAAGCATGATTTTTTCTTCAATTGTGTAAATTTTTTTGAATGAAAAATATACACTTAAATCGCCTATGTTGCAAATTAAAAGAAACTCAATTTTACATTGCTGTTAGATTTTAATTACCATAGTAACGATAATTCCTATATTGCAGGATAAAAGAAATACACTATATAAACACGTAAACAAGGTAACTTCGGTAAATACTAACACAGGGTCTTCGTGTATCTTCGTAAATATTCGGGAGACAACGATTTATTCTAGGAAATAGTAAACAATGTTGGAGACACAATATAATATAAACAACGGTGTCCATATTGGTTATTGAGTTTAGTAAACTAATTTAAAATATAAAATTTTGACCCAGGAGTGCCGAGAGTAGAGATGGGCTTGGGCTGTCAATTTTTACCGGTTTTAAATATTTTAACAATCTTAAAAATTGTTTGTTGAGTGTTATTTGAAAGAAAAAAGTTTTTCTACAAATATATTGCTCGAAAAAATGCATTTTTCGTAACCAATTTTTTTTTAAATTCAACAGGTTGGGTTCGGAATAAATTTTGAATACAATTTTGAACGATTTTCGGTTTTTCGCACCATAGTATGTGTTCACTCGTGCCACTATTATAAAACTGTCTAAAATACAATTTCTTAAAATTCCTTCAGTTTTTATTGAGCCCTGTATATTTACAATGTATAAAAAAGTTGTTTTTTAATTCCTAAATTAGTTATTTTTTATTTGTTAAGATAATGTCTTTTTTAACAAAATTATCCGTTATTGTAAAAATGAATGTTGTAGGAATTTCAAATTTTAAAGTTCGCGGTGTTAGAAGTAGGATTAATTTTTGTTAAAAAAGACTAATTGTATCTTTTCAAATAATAAGTCCTAATTTATTAAAAAAAACATCTTATATTGTTGTGAGTTCGGAGATCTCAGTTGTACAATCGGCCGGCGTAAGCCTCGTTTATAATAGACGCATAACATAAGTCCATAGCATAACCGCATAAACGATATGTTGTAGCGTTGATGATAGCGGCGTACTAGACCAACAAACCTATATTTAGTAGCTAAGACAACGATAAAAGCATCGAGAAGGAAATATTCGTAATACTACACTTTTATCGATTAGAAATCATGGGAATTAAAAAGTTATTCAGCGAAATACTTGTGTGAATATTTGCATATAATCAAAAAAGTTCTGGATTCTTCCTAAAGTCATTGCATAAGTGATGAATTTAATTTATATCATTATTAATACGATGTGTAGAATATTTCCGCAAATATTTTCCAACTTTTTTTTAGAATTTGAGAGTAAATAATTTCAAAATAACCATTTTTTTTTAAACCTTCGTTAACTGCTAGAACTATACTACCATTATAGCTTCATTATCAACACAAAAAAGCTAGGTTTGATTATCTTTTATCACTACTATTACAGCTTTTATTACTGCTCATAAAATAATTCCTATGATACCACAACACAACAGTAATTTGACAGATACAGAACAACAACCTTCTTATTGAATTTTCTTAATAATAATATTATAAAATAATTATCTGACATGGAAATACTTACAAATTGTATTAAATAAACATTTTAAAATATTTGAGGTTATCAATGTCACGCCGAAGACGAGTAGTACTGCCAACTGCCAATCTCTCAAAATAAAAAGTCACCAAAAACAGTTTAACAATAGCTTTTATTGATAAACTGTTTTCAGTGGAACAATAATATTATTGTGAATGCAAAGTATAAAAACTTGATTTATTGTTTATCTTGATTTGTCTCAGTAAAAATGAATAAACATAGTATTGCTGCCGAAAAATTATTTACATTATCTTAAATAATGTTAAATTATAACCTCAAAAGTCATTCTGACGGCGCATGCTCGCAATATCTTGTGATTGGCCACAAATCAGAAAGATAAACTTGATAAATTTGTTTGCTATCCATAATCATGTGCTTATATAATTCGTTCATATAAACAGATCAACGGTTGTCCCATGATGTTATGCGAATATGTTATGTTGTTATGTTATGCGTTTGTTATAAACGAGGTGTAACGGCTGATGGCGGCGGTAATACAGCGCGTGGTCCGTCCTCGCCGTTAAATAATCATGTCATTCCACAATCATTGTCATCATTTTGATCATCGGCAACGGGTTTTGCCGCCGCCCAAGGCTAAAAATTAACGCCGTTCGTATTGTCATCTGTTCCGCGCGCACACCAGCAACTATGTGCACCGCCATCATTCATTCACAATCATTCAAAATCATCAATCATTAGACTAAAATATTACACGGAATACGAACTTTATCCCACATTATCTGTAGTGGCGTAGAGATTTTTACAGCATGGGGAAAGTATAAAATTCCTAGCTGTCAATCAGCGAATTACGTAATTGAAGGAAATAATTTTTATTAATATTTTTTTACTGTTACCTTCGCACGGTTTGAGTACCGCTGTTAAAAAATAAAAGGAGAAGGTGTATTAAAAAGAATCGGTATAGTATTTCTAAAATGAAATGGCCACCCTTACTTATTAATTCCAATAATGGCTGACAGCATAACCATTATACCTGCTGAGTTTATAGTTTTGTTAATAACAGTTTCCAGGACCGTAATAATTATTTAAAATAAACGTCTTTTCCTATATGCTATTTAGAATGAACTGTATATACTCACATGACATTCCTCCACATTTTTATCAGACTTAGAACTGACTATATTTGAATTATGAATATAGGCATGTTTAAAAATCGTTTTGTTTTAAAGTCTTTATAGTCAAATACTTCAAATTTGCACAAACAAAAATCATTCTTTTTTTTGTAATAAAAATAAATCCTAGCAACTTCAATTAATTATACATACGGCTTTGTATGGAAATTCTATTCCGTCTTCTTCCAACTTTTTTATTAAAAGATGCACAGTCGGCACAATATTTTTCGAATAAAAGTCGTATATTTTATTTATTATAGATTTAGACATAAAACTATCTATTTTCTTTTTTTGCAAACAAATGACATTTTTCTTTAAGAGCCACGTCCACATTTTCGCATTCCACGTCAACGTCCATATTTTCGCACTCCAAATCACCTTGTAGAGATTCACTATTTTCACTACAGAAATTAGGAATTTCTTCAAAATCAAATGGTCACCAAAGAGCCATGTCGTTAATGTATGGAAGCTATGAACGTTGAAAATTAACTAACAAACAAGTATAACAACCCCTAAAATTTAGAAACAATAGGATTATAAATTTGGAAAATATCCTTAATGGTTTTTAACTTCAATTGAACTAGTGTTACATCTAGTGTTTCTTCTCGAGAAAAAGTTTTCTCATTTTTAATTTCTCGAGAAATGTAAAACTCTTTTCTCGAGAAAATAAGTATAATTTTTCATATCTCGAGAAATGAAAAATGTCGAGAAATAAGAAACACTAGTTATATTTATTCGATTTAAATTTAAAATTCCCTTAATACCTCTCATATTCTTTTTACTGCAATAAGATTTGGGATTACTGCCATAAACCCATTACCGCATTGTTAAGCTTCTTAACAAGAGTGATTATTTCATTTTGGAAATACTACACGATTCTGTTCTAGACACGGAAAATTTTAAAACTGCCTAATAAAAGTTAAAAATACATTTTTTCGCAACATACTTTTCCAATTGAATAAATAAACTATTAAAATAAAGTTCGTGTATTTTCGTGGAAAACTATTTTAGTCTCAAGTCTACTGTTGTCATATTAAACTGTACATGGGCTTCCTAAATAAACAAACGTCACGCACATAGAGTATCCAGAAATTTATGCAATACAGAACAACATGGATGAATAATTGGTTGCATAAGACCAGGAGAGTTATTTTTTTGAAACTAAATAGTTCTGAGTATAATTTTCGGATACTATCACATTTTAAAGAGAGACATCTAGCTGTTTACCATCGGTAACACGCTGCAACCGCCGTCGGTTAACTGAGCATCTTTGAATATTGTTAATTCGCGAAATAACCCGGCGGTGGCTACTTTGTCGCCGCGGGAAAACGGCTCCTATTGGTGGGCAATGTAAATAAATACACATGAAACTCCAAATTAGGCCAGATTTTTAAAAAAAGAAACGAATACCTTATCTGTTATTGTTTTTTTATAAGTTCTTTTTTATACATTTCCTAAAGCACTTGATATGTGCGCGTACGAACGCACTTTGTGAACGGCTAAATTGCTAAAACATCAACATTTCTCGCAAAATATTTTATGTAGGATCAGTATTGCTGAGAATTGGAACACAAAGATTGCTCGTGAATAAAAAATGAATTGGGACCCAATGATTATCACGAAGGGACATGATCTGGACTATAAAAAATCGAATCTAACCTAAAAAAAAACCTTCTGAAAACAATCTGAAGTTGCAGTACTGATCTTGCATTATGAGTAGTATTTCTAGAAGGTTCTGAACCAAGTGATGTTATAGAAGTTAATACTAGAAGATGTAATACATGAAGGAGAATTATGCATTAATTACTCGGTTTAAGTAAATTTCTGACAGGTTAGATAACAACGCGCGTGCGTAATATTCTTTTTAACATTCGCGAATGAAATAGAAGTTTTTTGTTATTCGCGTTAACTGGATAATTACAAGTATAGATTAAATTTAAGATAACATCTAACAGAAATGGTCAATAATATTCTTAAAACAATTGTTAAGGTAGGAAAGGATATATTATTAGACAATAAACTGTATAACATTAAATTGGGTTTGAATTTTTAATTTATGCCGGGTTTACACGGGTTTTAGTACTTGATTTAGTAGCATATTAAATTAAATGAATAGGGGAAACTTTCTAAGCGCTCTGACATCTTGTGGCAATTGGCGGAAGATACAAAAGTGACATTGTTTTGTTTTGTTCAAAGGAGAAATACATGTTTTTTTGTTGTTTGTGTTTTATATTTGTGAATCATGGAAAAAAATAATCAATTTTGTTGTGTGCCACAAAGTAAAACGTGAATACGGAAGAATTATTCTTACACATTCCATAATTTACCTAAATCGAAAAAAATATCAATTGAAACAACGTTTGGATGCAGAGAGAAAGTGAATTGTAGGTTTTTATGGACCCAAAAACTAAAAATGGGCAAAAATCCAAGCCAATGCATGCACGTTTGTTCGTTGCATTTTATGGAAAGTGATTTTTTACGTCCAAGAAAATACTGAAAAAAGCACTTAGCCCATCCAAAATTTGCCTACATTATGAGTTGATATATTAAAAGGCCCTTCTACTTTTTCAGGCAGAGATATTAATTTTTACCAATATATTTACCATATTTTTGTTGCTATTATATTAGACAGTCAAAAAGAATTAAAAATACAATGAAAAACTAAAAATTTCCTTGAAATTTCTTTAGAATAGTATATTATTACATATCTTGTAAATCATAGATTACCTTTAAATAAGAAAAGCTCGGGAATCAGGAAAAATATAACTCGTGTTCATTTTCACCATGTAAACAAATACACGAGTAACAGTTTAATGTCACTTTCGAGTGTTCCAGCTTTGCCGCATATGGCGCTCTTAAAAAGTTTCCCCTATTGAGAAATAATACTCTGCAATACGCCAACTGTTGGTCAAATTATTGTACTAAGTACAGCAGTACTTTTTGTAATTATTATTTTTGTGTTGAATTTTTGTTACAATGGGTACATTCTATTTGACGCTCCGAATCATTTTACACTTCACAATAGGAATAATTTCATAAGTTTACACGGACAGAAGTTTATACTGACATGACATATATTCTGTATGACGAGATCTTACGGTATAAGTAATAAACAAGGTTGAACCTCCTCTGATTACATTATTTGATCCAGAACCATCGCAGATATACTACTATTTTTTCTCGAGTTATGTAGATGAATTGGTTAGCGCGCACCTTGTTATCCAGTTGTTAATTGTGGATGGCAAATGACCGGATTGCCTTCCCCAATTAAGTACCTGTACCTCCCCCCCCCCAAGTCCTTCACGCATTTCGCCGCTGACAACAGACCCACCGTTAATTGCGGCCGCCATTACACATATGTTAATGTAATTCAAACTTTCATCTCCATCATGTTATTTGTTAACCTAAAGAGCTGTTAAGTACTGTTTAAGTAAGGTAAAAGATAAGAGTCGCAAAAAAAAAACTGTATTATATACTGTATCACAATGCTGATCTGGCGACTAGAGACGAAAAAAAAAAAATAAAAGTGTATTCCACTATATGTGTTGTCTTTTATTACATATCCTGTCTTCACAGTGAAATCTTTGACAAGTTGGAACATGCGCATTATTGCTTTTGTGATTGTGTTACTGATTGGATGTTTATAGGAAGAAATTATGCGCATGCGCGTCCAATCTGTCAGAGATTTTATCCTTTAATGTAGCTATTATTGACCTATAATTATTCAACAACAGTCTCACCGAGTCGTTGTGCTGATCTTTGGAATATAAGGTAAGTTTCATCACCACGAAATAGTGAAGTCTTGTGTATCACCCAATATTTTGAAAATTATCTATTTTTCATTCGTTCATCCCCACCTGTCTTGCAATACTGGTGTGGGGGTCACGCTCCTCAAGCGAACAGACTATATGCTCTGAAAGGTAGAACTCTATTTCATCATCTCAATAAGTTGTTGAAGCCTTCGAAAAACATATTTTTGAGATACCAACTTCAGAGTGGAAAAAATGTTTCGAGAATTGGTTTGAACGCATGCAAAAGTATATAAATCTTTCGGACACCGTTATTTTGGACGTTTGCCATTGCTGATAGTACTAGGCTACAATAGTACAATATAATGAGTATTAATATCAAAAAGATATAATACTTCATGAGTATATAAAATATATTCGGACGTTTCGGAAACTGCTCAACAATCTGTTTCAGTCTTCAGCGATCACGAGAAGTGATGACTATTTTATATACTCATGAAGTATTATATCTTTTTGATACTAATACTCATTATATTGTATTACTCTTGCCTAGTACTATCAGCAATAGCAAACGTCCAAAATAACGGTGCCGCATTAATATTGGACCATTGCAAAATAATTTCAAAGATATTATATAAATCTTAAAAAGGAATATTTTGAAAAGCAATAAAACAGTTTGTTTCAAAAAAAAAGTCTTTCTTAGTTTTTGTAAAAACTTAAAAGGTAGCTTTCGTATTAATACAAATTGGAAGAAATTACAGAAATAAGTAAAAAAAATTACATTTTTCTATTCAAAATAAAAGAGCACCTTTTCCAACTAAGAGTCTCGCGCGTTTTGATCCGCCGGTTCTCGACTCCTGAGTTAAAGAATGTAAGCTAGTTTTTCTTTACTTCTTGTGAATTAATTTAAAAAAATCTGGTTTCTATAGATATTTCTCATTCCTAGTATTTTGCTATTTCTACCATTAAGAATGCTTAGCAACATTTCGGACCCAACTATATACTGAAAAATCTTCAAGGGCGTGTGAAAATAAAATCCTCACATCACACCTTTGTGATTAATATTTCCGTATCACATATTTTACCGATGTTGAAGTATGCTTTGGAAAAAAACAATATCAGTACGTGAAAATCAACAATCTATTGTTAATAAAATTGACGTTCCCGAGAAAGTTTGGGACAAAACGGATGAGTGAAGAAAATAACATTGAAGTAGCAGTTAGCTATGTCCGAGATATCAATGAAGCTCAGGTAACTGGTAAGTCCAAAACACCATACGTGATTTAATATTTTTTAAAAGGTTACAGATTTCGGAACCAGGGTGATAATGGTACCATCAACAGTTCAAAATAAAGTAAATGATAAATTTAAAAATGAAAGAAGTCCAGAATTAGGTGATACTACATCCGATAAAGAAAATTTGGAACAATCTTGTGAAACAGAAATATTAATAGAAGGTCCAATAGACTTATCAGCTTCTAATACATTTAAAACCGATATTAAAACTGAATTTGATATTGATGAAAGAAAAATACGTCTTCAACGAAAGCAAAAGAAAAGAAAATCTGCTTTATTCGTTGAAGAAGAATGGACTGAAAAAATTGATCGTACATCAAAACCACCAGTGAGTAAAAAAGAAGAGGTTCTCAAAGCAGCAAGATCATTATTTTCAAAAAGAACACGAACCTTATACCATTGGATGTACCCAGAAACTTCCAAAGGTAAATTAAAAGCTATTGTTTCAGCAGCATGGGACACTTTATCAAATACCGAAAAAGAATTTTATGTTTCACAAGTTTTGGGACGATTTGGTGTACCTGCTGGTAGTTTAATGGTTAATCCTCAACTTGGTGGTTTCCAAAATCGTGATCCAACACTTTTGCCAATTGCTGGATCGTCACATGTTGGTTTACAATGCAATGGACACTTATTAGAAATCGGAGCTAGTGTTCCACAGGTGCAAGAGGAATATGTACCTTGGGTTAGAAAACGTTGGAGGAGACGATCTAATACTGAAGAACACGGTATGAGACCACAAAATGCAGAAACTGTTGAAGTTACTTATGATGAAGATGAATTTGCTGATGATCCAGAATTAACGACAGAATTAATTCAATTTCGAAAAGCCATGGATAATAACACAAAATAAGTTTATATTATATGTACGTACATTATTTAAATAAATGGTACTAAAGCAGATAACAGTTTCCATCTTTCTCAGGTGAATAATATTACACCCTCTGACTCTAAATAGTTTGTACAATTAAACAAATAGTGTAGTTACTAAATGTGACAATTATTTTGGGACAAAGGGAGTATAGTCTGTTTCTTTGGTTTAAGCGGAACTATATGGGAGTTTCATATTTTTTAGGTTGTCATGAGAAGGGAACTTGCATAATAGAAAATCATTAAATTTATACATCTAATGTTATGACACAATGACATAATCATAAGGGAGGGAGAAATAACATCTATTTTGCTTATTAATATTAAAAAACAGCTGTGGCCAGTACAGGACCGACCGCCATCACAAAGTACTTGTATAAAATACATTCTAGCAGCAGAATAGAAATCACTTGGCCTAATATTTTCTAACAGAGATATTATTTATCATGACCATGGAAACGTTATATAAGTACAGTCTGTTCCATACGGTTAGGTGGAACTAAATGGGAATTTCGTTCTTTTAGGTTGTCACAAGAAGAGACCTTGCTTGGGTTATTTCATTTTTTACGTTGGAATGTCAAAATTTAAAATTCCAACAATGAAACCATGGAAACTAATGACATATGTCAAAATTAAATTATTTTTTTTACATATATTAATGACAAAAAAAAATAAATAAATGGGGAATTTGTATTAAGAATGACATAAAAAATCAAAATATAAAGAAGACATTTTAAAATGATACTAACCTTAACCAAAAATTGTTTATTGTAAGTATGATTTACAAAGCTTAAACAAAACTGCCAAAAAGCACGATTTAAACGATGAAAGTAACTAGATTGCAAAATCTAGTTCCGCCTAACCGTTTGGAACAGACTGTAAGTATGAAAAAATAAAAACTTAGAAAAAATTTCGAAAAATTTCAAATTTTTTTCGTTTTATCAAAAAATGTCTCAAATAAAAGTTGTTAGTTATTGATTTTATAGCAATTATTGTTAAATACATTTTTTCGAAATATTTGTGGTTAAATATTCGCAAAAATCAAGACGAGTAAACTCCCATTTCTAGTCAACCGATTTTTACCAAAAGTTGATCAACTCGTACCATTGATGTCAAAAGCTTAAATATGAAGTTTCATAAAAATCCTTTCAGCCGAATTTGCTCTGCACGTGTACACAGACAGACAGACGGACGGACGGACGGACAGACGGACAGACAGACCGACAGACATCATGCTAAAAATAGTCAAAACGTTATATAGGGACCTCAATTCGTGGAGATCCATCAAAATCTCGAAATGTCAAAATCGGTATGATCACAATACCTCCCTTATAGTTATAAGTATGAAAAAATAGACACTTAGAAAAAAATTCGAAAATTTTTTTAAATTTTTTCGTTTTATCAAAAAATGTCTCAAATAAAAGTTTTTAGTTATTGATTTTATAGCAATTATTGTTAAATACATTTTTTCGAAATATTTGTGGTTAAATATTCGCAAAAATCGACACAAGTAAACTCCCATTTCTAGTCAACCGATTTTTACCAAAAGTTGATCAACTCGTGCCATTGATGTCAAAAGCTTAAATATGAAGTTTCATAAAAATCCTTTCAGCCGAATTTGCTCTGCACGTGTACACAGACAGACAGACAGACGGACGGACGGACAGACGGACAGACAGACAGACAGACATCACGCTAAAAATAGTCAAAACGTTATATAGGGACCTCAATTCGTGGAGATCCATCGAAATCTCGAAATGTCAAAATCGGTATGATCACAATACCTCCCTTATATATGTTGGCGGTCGGTAAAAGTAGGAGTGGTCCAATGACAAAGGCTATATTCAAAAGTAACAAAAAAGAAACAGATTTCTTAGCTCCTTGGATAGAACGTTTAAAACACTTGTAAGTCCTGTTACAAACCATTTAAAATTAAGATAAAAAAGTTGTACAAATTGTAAAAAGCAGTTGCAACTGTAGTTATATCTATCAGTTATATTTACAGGTGCAAAATAAGTTAAATCGTCTAATCAAAACGGCTTTTCAAATTTAAGTTTAAAAAATAACAAGAACATTTTCCGCATTATAATCAGGGAACTTTTATTAATTTTATACATTTTTTGCTTACCGATTATGCGGATTTTTTTCCAAACGAAATTGCTTTTTTGAAAATCATAAAAATTCAGTTTAATTAAGTGTAAAGAAAATAAAAATATGGACCTTACAGTTCCAAAATCAGTTAAAAACTTTTGTCTAACTGCAAATTAGTTAAGAACATTATATTTTAATTAATATACATTTTCTAATGCCATATTATATAGGTTATTCCAAACGTTTAAGCGGAACTAACTGGAATTTTCATTGTTGTAAGCTGTTATGAGCCCTCCTTTTAAGATTTGAAAATTTTTGGTAAACAAAATGATTAAAACTTTAACTTAAACGGTTGGTTTTTATTAGAAATTCATTTTGTTTTCTTTTTCAAAAATTAATGACGCATTTTATAGAAATATAAATTAAAATAAATTACATTGGCTATTCCAATAAAGAAATTACCTACAGATACTTAAGAAATCTCATATGGTACTAACATTACAAAAAAATCAGCTGTTGCCACCAAAGGACCGACCACCATCACAAAGTACTTGTTTAATTTATGCTACTTTATCAAAAAATGTCTCAAATAAAAGTTGTTAGTTATTGCTTTTATAGCAACTTAAACTTATTCAACTATCGTTAAATAATTTGTTTCGAAATATTTCTCTGTTGTGAAATATTCGCAAAAATCTTAAAACCTACACGAGTAAACTCGCATTTATAGTACACCGATTTTTACCAAAAGTTGATCAACTCGTGCCATTGATGTCAGAAGCTTAAATATGAAGTTTCATAAAAATCCTTTTAGCCGAATTTGCTCTGTACGTGTACACAGACCGACAGACAGACAGACGGACGGACGGACAGACCGACAGACATCATGCTAAAATTAGTCAAAACATTATGTAGGGACCTCAATTCAAGGAGATCCATCGAAGTCTCGAAATGTCAAAATCAGTATGATCACAATACCTCCCTTGATATGTTGGCGGTCGGTAAAAAGAAAATACTGTTATGTAAATTTTAGTAGGGGGAGGTTATATTTTAAAATTAATAGTTTACCGGTTTAGTCTCCTTAAAGACTTAGTTGCTCGACAAGCTTATTTTTAAAAATGAAATAAACAATTCAATTTCTAACAAAAGACAAAAAAAAAATTGTTCGTATTTCTGAAATAAAATTTTGTAATTTATGGTTTATCTTATTTTGACCCCGAAACATTTTTCCAAAACAGCTAAAAAATTATCTAATTTACCCTTACTATGAAAAAAGTTGTATTTATTTTGTAAACTATCATTTTAAAACAAATTTTATTACTAAAGGTTAATATAGAACATTTTTATTCATAATACATTATTATTAATAAAAATATCCGTATATCTGAAACAAAATCCCTGGATACGTTCTTTTTGCGGATATCCGTGGTTACAGATATGGATATCTGGCTCATCTCTATAAAGAAATCTTTAGCTAATTTTGGTTAGTTATTTTTGTAAGCTTTTGATAATGACATACCGGTTAAAATACGTATTGAGTAAATTAATTTAATAGTCATGCCAACATAGTGTCTTAATTGTATAAGGTACTAAAGCGTTGACCTGTCACCTTTACATAGACCCATTTCTTTTGACATTTGAAAATTTTGCAATCGAATCTTTTTGCATCATACAAGTACATGATAAAACGTTTAAATGTATGAAAAAATTTACGTAATAGAACAGGTTTTATTTAAAAAAATTTTAACACTTTTATTTATATACATGTTTACAAAATACTGTCAAAAAAATGATTACACTATTAATTAAATTAAAAGCTATATTAAGGATGGGGTGGGAAGCAAAAAGGGAAAAGGATTTTGTGACTTAATTTCTAGGACGTTTTCCTGGGTTTGCAGGAACGGGTATAGCACCTGGTGGTAGATTGGGAAAACCACCTGGGGCATCTTCTTCTTCTAATTGTGGAGCTGGTGTTGTAGGGATATCACAATCTTCTGTAGGTGGAACCACACATCTCAAAGATCTTCTATCAAAAACTAACATAGCTGGACAACGCTGAAGACGTGGATAACCACCTTGGCACTGCCAATATCTGTTGCAAGATTTTCCCAGGGGTACATTGCCGTTTGGATCGTCATTGCACAAAGCTACACAAAGGAATTCATTAATTAAGTTTATTTCGTAATGTCATTGTTTACTCACGATGTTTCTGGCAGCCATCCACGTTTTCAGGCCAGTCACACGAGTGGGAACGTTCATTGTAGAGCAAGCCACCTATACACAACTGTTCTGTAGCGGTTCCATTCCAGCAAGTCCAATATCTAGTGCAGGAGGTCTCATGTCCGAAAATACCATACAGCCAATCGCAATGCTCGGTTCCTATTGGTGCATTGGCTTGTGTTTTACCCTCGCAGTAATTACTTCTCCAAGGATAATCGCATCCTTCGGTAACCCCGCGATGTTTTCCGGCATAAACTAACCCATTAGGGCAGTCGTATAGTTCAGGTTGACCATTTACGCACTCCCAGTATCTGTCACAATATGCAGCATCTCCAACGACCCTTGCTTTGGTTTTACATGGATCCTCTTGGTCCGCCCTGTTTTTTTGTTGAGCACATGCACCTAAGGACCATATTAATAGTGAAAGTTATGTGTTGTCAGTGTCGTTTAATGCCTGAGGCTTTTACTACTGAACACTTTCGCTTAAAATGTAAGCAACACGCATTACACGGTGGATCCGGGAAATTTTTCACCGCGATGCACGAGGGATTTATATGAATGGTCTAATGTTGAACTTTCTCCGCCAGAGGCTTACTTTCTAGATTGATAAATACGTGTACAAGTAGAGAATGGACACCACACCCCTTGTGATTTATTGATAATTAAGAATTATACTGACCCGATAAGAAGGTGACGCCCAAAACGAGCGTCACGTAGTTGATACACCTTGTTGATAACATGACTCCACGTAGGGAGTGGTTCCTGAAGAAGTTCTGTAGCTCTTGAATATGTGTTCGTGTCAAGAGATCTTATACTCTCGAAGTCTATACGCTACCGTATATGGATCTTAACTGTTTATTAACGGTTTAAGTTTGATGGTACTACTGCAATGTCGCGATGTGCACTAGGACCGATCGCCGGCAGACCGTCCTGTTTGTACTCTGCCGGAGAGAGAGCTTTCTCTGTCTACTAGTAACGCCATTGGTTCCCGTCCTCGGCCTTCGTTCTATAACATCTCCACCGATACGCTATTTGCCTGAGAGTGCCTTCAAAACACATCTAGAATCAAACAAGGCCACGGGAAACATACATTTTGCATTCACCGCATCGCTATATCAAAACGTTTAATAATTCATAGAATGCTACTGCGGGTTCGTCGCCTATACGGCCTTGGAGCTATTCCCGCGGTTCAGTTCCCAAACTCTCAGAGAAATCACAACAAACAATAGATGAATTGCCTGCATCAGCATCCAACTTATATGACTTATGAAACACGTTTGTATTTTAAATTGTATAATCATTAGGAGTAAATAGTTCACAGATTTGCACACAGAGTCCACTTCAAAAATCGTATTTAAATTAATTTTAAGATTAGATAATTATAAATGTACTTTTAACAACAATTATAATTATTTTAGATAATATTTAATCAAACAAATGTATTCATATATTGCATATACATATAAGTTTAATCGTTACGTAATTCTGTTTTGACTTCAGTAGTACACAAGTTTTCTTTTAGCTTTTTGCACTAGAAAAATTCTCTCACTTTTTAACAGTAATTTTTACCTAAGTTCGTAACAATACTCTTAGCAAAATGAAGAAGATGCAAGGAATGACATTTAGCAGCTTGAAAAAACATCCATCCGTAAGTAAAAATGTTTAAAAATCTATTTATTGTCATATATCAAATATTGCGTTTTAGATCGTAGGTCACGTACACATTTGGTATTTGAAAACTTAACCTTTTTCTTACATCATTATTATTATTACTAATATGTATTTATATATTGAATAGCTGATTCCACTATATGTTTGTGTCGGAGCTGGATGTCTTGGGGCACTTTTCTACACAGTCCGTTTGGCTGTTCGAAACCCTGATGTCTCTTGGAACAAGAAGACTAACCCAGAACCGTGGCAGGAGTACAAGGACAAACAATACAAGGTAAGGTCTTTCGAAGAAAGTTTCCGAAGCTGTAAAATTAGTATTACGCTAATCTTGTTTTTTTATTTTGCAGTTCTATTCGCCAACTATAGATTACTCAAAGACGCAGTCTCCAGCTCCTAAATATTAAATATCGTGTGATGTAATAGTATATAATGTACTGAGGTATAGCCCAACATCATTAAATATTGTTTTACTTGAAATATAATTGTATAATAATTGTATATAATTTAAAATTGTTTTTATTTTTTCCCTTTTTGATAAATGTGAGAAAATGGAAAATTATAAAACTTTTTTTTTATTTTTATGATAGTGATTAAGTACAAGGTCATAAAAAACTAATTGTAAGATGAAAAAACGTTTAGCAATAAATTAATATAAAGAAGTGAATA
This sequence comes from Liopterus haemorrhoidalis, assembly GCA_963971575.1. Lineage (NCBI taxonomy): Eukaryota > Metazoa > Arthropoda > Insecta > Coleoptera > Dytiscidae > Liopterus > Liopterus haemorrhoidalis. The sequence continues at coordinate 5,655,483 of OZ020622.1, read as the reverse complement.
GGTTTTTCTGCTCATGACAGTTCTTGGAATTAACTTTTGTAATTCTAACCAAAATGGCAACTCATTGGGAGGAATTTTATGCTTCACACCTTCCTCCAGCTGATTTTGAAGACAACAGATCATTATTAAAAGAGTTTTGTGACAGACATAACGAACTATGTCACAATATAGTACTTGTGACGGTAAATAATTGCAGTTTGATGTTTACATGTGTGTTAAAATTATGTGAGGTTAAGTTTGAAATTAATGTATTTTGTTTTTAAATTTGACAGAGTGGAGGTACAACGGTTCCTCTGGAGCATAATACAGTAAGATTTGTGGATAACTTCAGTGCTGGTACCAGAGGAGCTGCTTCCGCTGAATATTTTTTGGAACATAACTATGCCGTTATATTTATGCATCGACAAAAAAGTCTTGAACCTTTTACTCGACATTTTAATGGACAAAAATTCTTAGATATGCTTGAATTACATGAAAGAGGTCCAAATACAACCATCACTGGTACGTACAGTATCCCAATTTCCAAAATATAACTCAAAACATGTTTTACCTAAATCAAAGTAGTCCAAGGTCTTTAAAAACATTGTTTTACATATTTTATTAAAAACAAATGAATTTTTTGTTCCTATATTAAACTGGTTCACTTATGTTTTGAAAAATCTTTAATAAATTTTAATTTTATATTTCTTGCAGTGAAACCGGATAGCGTAGATGTTCTTGCTCCTGTTTTAGACAGTTACAAAGCTGCGCAGGATGCAGGAAAATTATTATACGTAACTTTTACAACTGTATCTGATTATTTCTGGTTATTGAGAGCGACATGTGAATGTTTAGCATCAAGTGGCAAACGAGCTTTGCTTTATCTTGCTGCCGCTGTCTCTGACTTTTATGTACCTTCTAATCAAATGGTAAGTTATTACTATCGGTTGCACTATTGGGCAAAGGGTTGCGGTGTCCAATCTGTCCCTTCGGCAAAGCTGCACTCTTCTATATAAATACGTTCTTTAAATAATCAAATACTGTCCAGGCGTACCTGCTAATAATACCCCTTATAGTCATTATTAAAAATTAAGTTATATAAAATTACAACTAAGTATTAAAATCAAACATATTAATTATTTTAATAAAAATTCTTATGCAATTTTTACATTGAGACTACCGGTATGGAGTCGCCTCGCGCAAGGCTGTTTAATTTTCGTGAATTTTTCAAACCAATTCAATATTACCGAGCTGGTTGATACTCATTTTTAAAAATTACATAATACAACAAAGTATAAAAATCAAACAAAGAAAATTTATTACACAGTATTTTACATTAATCTGTAATAATATATGAAATACAGTTTATATTTAATTTATTACTTTTGCGATAACGATAGCGCTTTTGATGAAAAAAGAAAAAGTTATTAGCATAAATAAAGCTCTTTTTTGATGTTTTTGGGAAGATATATTTTAATAATCTTCTAAAAATAATACAAAACATCGAACACCTAACAAAAAACCTGTGTAAAATTAGTCAAAATAGAAATTATTGTATGAAGTGCAATATACAAAAAAAAAAAAAATTACTTTTTATGGTACTATTATTCAGATTAATTCTCATCAGCTTCAAAACGATACATTTTAAGATCAAATAAATATTTGCAAACCATAAATACGTGTTTTAAATGAAAATATACGTCACAAAGTTGGCAACAATATTTGGACAGTGTTTTGACTGCACGCGAGCAAATTGTGGAGTGACAGGGGTTGCCCCTTTGAATAGTGCGGGTTGCTTACTTCAATGATAGATAGATATTATTATTCAATATTATTTACTAAATTTTATCTTACCCTAATTAACTTTTACTTAATAATAATTATAATTTTCGCTTTTCGGCTTAAAATCTACTTTCCTTCTCCTTTAATTAATATTTTCGTTGACTCCTTAATTTCCTCCCTTCTGTTTTTCACTTCTTTCATCCATTCATACCCCCTTACTGTTTGATCCAAAATTTCTTTTCGCGTTTTCGTTCTGTGTTGTATTTTTTCACTTTCTTCCAACAAATGTTCCATTGCCTCCTTACCTTCCCTGCACATTCTACATGTTTTTTCTTCCTCTTTCATCCAAAAATTATTGTCCCTCTCCTCATTTCCACATCTAAATCACTTTTTTCTTTTCTCTACTGCCTTTTTCTGTCAAATATTGTGGTTTTCTCAGCGTCCAGGTCTTTTCATATTTGCTTTTATATCTTGATTCTCTTATTTTTGTATTTTTCTCCGTTTGTTGTATGTCGATCATTCGCTCCGTTACTTCATGTCCTATTTCTTCTCCATTCATTCTTTGTAGTCTTACCGCTGTTGTTGAGTAGCCATAATATTCATACATTTCCTTCCTTTCCTTTTCCCATCGTGATAGTGACTTTCCTTGTTGATCCTGTTTTTACATTTCCTACCAGCATTCATAAAGAATTTCTTTTTCCGGGTATTTAATTATATTCTCTTCTACTTTATGACTTTTCTGACTGCCTCTATTTTTATTTTCTTCATTTTCGTTTCTTCCAGTATAATGTATGTTGGTGTGTTTGAGTCTAATCCCAACATCCATTTTAAGTATTTTATTTGTATTTTTTGTTCTTTTTCCGCCCATCCCCGTACTTGCTCCATACATTATTATATTTTTTAGCAACGCCTCGTACATGACCGTACGATTTCTATAATCCCCTTTGAATTTCCGTTCCCCTATTGAGAAGTGACATTACCTATAGAGGCGCTGTTGTCGCTTACAAAATGGCGATTGGAATAAGATTTTTTGACATTTGCCATTTGATACACAAGAATTCACATTGCAGTTAATTTTCTGTTGCGATTTTAAAGACATTTTATTAAAGTTTTCTTCACTTTAACACATACAACCAATGCAATTAAATGAGCCACATCCAACAAAACCCTAATCCGTTAAGTTCCAAAATATTCCGCTAGGCGTTACTTCAGTATTATTGTCAGTTCTCAATACTCCATACTTGCGGTAGGGTTAGCATGGCTTTCTTATTTAATAGTCTCGTATGTGCCTTTGTTCCTCCGTTGCTTCTAAATTAGTAGTGGCCTGACGGAGAGTTAATAAATTATATTTTTTACAGCCAACTCATAAAATACAATCAGGGGCTGGTGCTCCAACTATTTCTCTACAACTAGTGCCAAAAATGCTCGCACCTTTGGTCAGTTTATGGGTTCCACATGCATTTGTGGTTTCTTTCAAACTGGAAACTGATGAAACGCTACTCATAACCAAAGCTAGGGACTCATTAAACAAATATAAACATAAGGTAACAAATACTGGGTGGTCAAAAAATAATCTTACAACTTACATATATCGATCGCCATTTTGGTTTGATTCAATTTTATCAGTTCTGTGGGAAAAAGTGTATGGGCACCAATGTGTTAATGACAGCCAAACATAGAGTACGTTCATCTTAACTTCATACCAGGGTATCATAAATTACGTCATTCTGCGCGAGAAAACATCTGATCACATTGACGTACATTAGGGTTTTAAACAATTGTTGTGGAAACCAAACACACAAAATCATGTATTTTAAATACATTTTTACTCATGTTAGTACACGGTATACCTTGAAACGTACGAGAAATAAGTAATAATAATGGAAATAAACAAACATCGCACAATACGCGTAGTTAAACACAAATCAAAGTAAGTGACGCCACTGAAATGTGTCAAGCTAACTGTTGGTAACGTAATGGACGAAATTTGGTTTCTGCGCAGCTGAGTCGGTAACATAGGCCTGGAGATAACTAGAACGTACTCTAGTACAATTTGTTCTGGTTTTATAGTTTTTCACAACTTCTGTCGATATTGTAACAAAAATTCAACACTAAAATTTACGTAATAAGTTCAAACTGTACTGCAATATTTAGTACAATAATTTGGTCACCAGTTAGTGTGTTCGAGCGTGTCACTTCTGAATACCTAGTGAGTGACTATCAATGTTATACGTTATTTTCTTGCGCAAATTTTCCTATTTTTTTTTTTTTGTTATTTTAATTTGTACCTAGATTAATTTTAGGGTGGAGAGTTTAAAAAATATATTTAAAGCGGCCTCTCACATTTTTATTAAATTTTATTTTTTTAAATATGTCATAGAGACTTTTTGAAATGTCATTTTCTGTCGGTTTTTTTAAATTTACTCAAAAACGGTAAACCCTAGCTTGTAATAGAGGTTATTTTTGAGATCTACGGCTCAAAATACATAAGTATACACATTTTGAAGTGAATCAGAGAGAAAAAAATTTTGCTCGAAAATCGAAAAAAACCTAAGGGATACCCCTTACGATTTTTTTGATTTTTGGCCATTTTCAAAGGTTTTGTTTGACGATTCGTATATATTGTAAAAGTAGGGATATTAAGGCCCCAATTTTTTTCTAGACTAAACAATATACGAAGATTTCAAAAATTCAAACCGCAGTTCTCTATATTTTATTGTTCTTAAGTTAGAATTTTTTGAAATTTCAAAAAAAAAAAAATGATAAATTGAAATTTTCACACAATTTTTTTTTGTTTGGGATTGCTTCAAAATCATTCCTAAGGCCCTTTAGGACCTCAGGATTTTAAAAATTCCAACCGCAGGTCCCTATCTCATGTAGATTTTGAGATACGGTCTTTTGAAAATGAAATATTTACAAATTTTCAAAACTACACAATTCAAAAACGCGTTGGTAAATGAGGGTCCTATTTTTTATCTAGGTAGAAAAAAGTCTGTAAATTTCAAAAATTCAAACCGCAGGTCTTTAAAATTTGTTGTTCTTAAATGAGAAATTTAAAAAAAAATTAAAAATAAATTGAAAAATTAAAAATTTCACAAAAATGTAAATTTTTTTAATATAAACAATTTTTCTTATACAGGCTATTACAAACGTTTAGGCGGACCTAAATGGGTATTTCGTTCTTTTAGGTTTTCACGAGAAAGGACCTTACTTGGGTTATATCATGTTTGACGTTGGTATGTGAAAATTTAAAATTCCAACAGTGAAACCATGGAAACGAATTACATTTATCAAAAATATGACAAAATGTTACTTATTTTAAAAACAAATAAAATATATAAATAGGAAATATTGTCAAATTAAAATGCAAAGAAAATGATATTTTATAATGACAATCAATTTAATTTAGAGTTTGCAATGTGAGTATGATTTACAAAGCTTAAACAAAATGACCAAATGTCCGAATTAATAAATAAAAATTACTAGAAAAATTAATTAAAAAATCTAGTTCCGCCTAAACGTTTGGAATAGCCTATATATGACTGCTGTTAAATCAATAATAAGAGAGATACAGTGGCGCACCCAGGGGTGAGTGCCCGGGGGATCGCCCCCACCCTAAGTAGGAAGAAAATAAAATAAAAACACAAACACACCAGAAAATTTTAAAAATAGAGATGAGGACCTTTTTTTAGGTCATCAGTTTTTATTTCCGAAGCGAGGACCTTTTTTTTTAGATCATCATACTTAAATAATTTTTTCTATACCCCCCCCCAACAAATTTCCGGGGTGCGCCACTGGGGAGATATATCTAGATCTTAGTATTAGTGTGACCCTCCGTAACTCCCCAAATATTAATCTAATTTAAAATATGCATTAAATAAAAAATATTTGTTTTATTATTATAAACAATTTTTGTTCCATATATTTTTCTGTTAAGTCAATAATAAGGAAGAGTTTTTAAGTTTTTTAATAAACAGTTTTAACCCCGAAACATTCCCGTAGAATAAAAATTTTGAAATGCCTTATAACCTATGTTCAAATCTTGGTTTTACTGTATCATTATACCAAATTACGTGAAAATATGTCCAGCCGTTTTTGCGTGAATCTCGGACAGACAGACAAAAATAGATTTTTTTGCAGATTTCGTTTTATAATCATCTGAAACATGTAGAAACCAAATATGAGGTCGAAAAATAAAAAAACAGATAAAATATAACAGCCTTCAGGTTTATTAATGCAGATTATTTATTGTTTTGTATTTATAACAAATTATTTGAGATAAAGTTGTAAGATTAGTTTTTGGCCGCCATTTAATTATAAACAAATGTATACTAATGCATTTTATTAGCTTGTGATAGCGAATATCCTTCAGACCCGTCGCCAAAGGGTTGTATTCGTGACTCCATCCTCTAGTTTCGAGCTGGTTTTAACTAGAGAACAAATGCACAATGGAATGGAAATAGAAGACTTGATAGTTTCCAATGTTGTTGCAAGTCACATGGATTACGTAATGAAGAGCAAACGTTGACGTCTTTCTTCTTGTAATGTTTAATTTTGTAAATAATATGGTTGTTGGATTACTATAGTCTTTTAAGAAAACACATCTAAGAAAGAAAGTTATTTTAAACGATTCTAAGAACTATTTAGTTTTTATGTTGTAAAATTTAAATGTTTTCATAAATTCTTTTATAGTCATTAAAATGTAATTTAGTAATATCTTATTAATTTCTATGTGTTTTCTTAAATATACCATTTTCTCCGAAGACGGAACCAAATATTGGGGAACAAAAAAAAACGTCTACATAATGTTATAAATGTGAAATTTATTGGATGTTATGAAGTAAGCGCTTCCTTTATCTGGTCCTGCTATTAAAATGGCACAGTAGTACACCTAGCGGCAATTTTTAGACTAATGGTCCTATTCTGAACAGGTTGTTAACAGCTGTTAATTTAAAATCAATGTAAAGAACATCACTCTGTTAGGGTAACAGCGATTCTGGTAATATACAATAGATGTTAACAGGTAGGCTACAGAACAAAGCCACCAGGATGTCTATAGTCGACTAATTTAAGAGCTCTGAACGCAGCTTTATGAAAAAATTGTTCAAGCTTGACATTTTACAGCGCTGTTAAAGTTAGCAAATTGTGTTCAGAATAACACCATAAACACTAGTTAGGATAAAATATGGCAGTGGTCTTCAAACTTTAGTTTAAAATGAACCCTTTCCCCTTATATATTTGTTTTAATTATATTAGTAGTAATATTTATATTTGGTCGTCAAGGATGAAATTCTAGAAAAAAAGGCATAGTTGGTTGATAACTTAAAAATATAAGGAATTATTTTATTCATCAAAATATGCACCCATATTGTCTATACACTTTTGCCATTTAAGCGGCAGGTTGTTCAGGCCGGTGGTATAAAACTCTAGCGGACGAGGGTCAATGAATTCCTGGAAGGCCAGTTTTACAGCATTGTCGGAATTAAACTGTTTTCCTATTAAAAAGTTGTCCAAATTGCGGAAGAAGTGGTAGTCAGTGGGGGCTAGGTCTGGTGAGTATGGAGGATGATGAAGAAGTTCCAAATCCAATTCTTGTAGTTTTGCCACAATCATTTGTGAAGTGTGTGGTCTAGCGTTATCATGCAATAAGATAGGAGTCGATCTGTTGACCAATCTTGGCTGTTTTTCTTTAAGTTTTTGTATCATTTCGTCCAGTTGGTTGCAGTATATTTCTCCTGTGATCGATGAGCCAGTTTTTTTTTTGTTTGGTTTTTAAGTGACCTGTACGAAATTTGGCGAACCAATTTGATATTGCCTGCTGCGTAGTAATACTAGAGCCAAATACACTATTAATGTTTCGCGCGGTCTGCGATGCCGTAGTTCCGCGTAAGAACTCATACTTCATAATAGTGCGAATTTCCCATCGTTCCATTTTCAACAAAATTAATTTAAAAAATAAGTTTTTGATATTTTTTAGAGCATACAATGATTTCTTCAAACAGGTGAGATGACTAACTTTCCAACAAAAAAAAAAAAAAAAACAACGGTAAAATATTAAGCCAATGTCAAATAATAAGTTGTTAAAGTTGGCAATATTATTAACTACAAATTGCATCCTTAACGACCTTATATTAATACAAATTGCAAGAAATTACAGAATATTGAAAAAAAAAAATCTACCATTTTCTATTCAAAAAGATCATTTTTCGGGCTACCGATTTCGGACCCCTAGAATTCACTTTAAGGAACAAAAATACTCCCTGGAACCCCTAGGGCACAGTTTGAATACCACTGGGATATGGTATATATCTACGATTATTACTGTGACAATTTAATCTTGGCAGGTATCTCTTATCCAAGTACATCCTATAGCTAAGTTCAAGCGGCACAGTAACACACCTAGCAGGTAATTTATAAATCATTAGATAGAACAGAGGTTCCCAAACTCGAGCCCTAAAAATGTAAAACCTATTATCTAGGCCAGTGGTCTACTAATTTTTTTGATAACGTACACTAAACGTGATGTCATTTTATAATAATGACTAGTAAGTTTTAGACCCATCATAATTCCTTTACGATCCAGAGTTTTGGAACCAAGGAGTTAGAAGAAGATAAGGAACTAATTTAGCAGCACTGAATTGACTGGGTTTGTTACTATGGCATGTTGAATATTGGCTTGTGTATTGTGAACTGTACTGAATGTGTTTAAATGCCTCAAGTGCCCTGTGTGATTCTAAAACAAGCGTGTATAAGGTGGTCAAATTTTTTAAAAGATATTTTTCGTTGTTTGTAATTTTTAAGGATTTTATTTAGAGATTCATATCAAATGGAAAAATTGGGTTATTAAGGTCCCAATTTTTTTCTAGACTAAACAGGGTACGAGAATTCTAAAAATTCTAACCACAAGTCTCTATCTTTTACCGTTTTTTAGATAGAATTTTTTGAAATTTTGAAAAAAAAAATGAATTAATTTTTTTTTTTAAAATTTTGTTCCAAATGTGACCTAAGGCTATTTAAGACCCTGGGATTCTGAAAATTTCAACCGCAAATCTCTGTCTCTTTTAGTTTTTGAGATATAGTTATATGAAAATTAAAATTTAGTTAATTTTCAAATTGATTGTATTGTAAAAGACTTAAATAATAGAGTCCGATTTTTCTTAGACTAATTCAGATATGAGAATTTAAAAAAATCAAACTGTAGGTCTCTGTCTTTTTCGAGATACCAACATTTGGAAATTTTCAAAAATCGGTATTTCATAGAATAATTATTTTTGGTTAGTTGGACTGTTTTTTTCACGAGAACTTGCCAGTGATGTCATAGTATATGTGTAATGTAACAACGTCAAGCCAATAGACCATATTAGTGTGTCGTCACATACATGTGCTGCCATCTGAGAGCTGAGTCCTTTTGAAGTTTAAAATACATGGGACATTACTTTTGTTACCTTAATTTTATAAATATTTTCAATTTTGGAGCAAAAAATATGTATTTTTGATAAATATATACTAATATATACAGTCCAGATACTTTATATTATAGAATAATGATTTTATAAATATATAAATAACGATTCGAAGATATATTTATAGGTTACGTTTTTAAATAATATGAAAATCGGAATATCTTTAGTATTTATTTAATTAACACTAAGTAATCATTAATACTTTGTTTTAGAATGCATATTGGTGTATTGTTTTGCTCCGAATTGTAACAATTACATCTACATTATTAATTGCAAATTTTTTCGTTTTTTGACAGATGAAAATGAATAACAATAATGGAAAATTAAAAACAACATATTATTCCTTTAAACCATTTAGATAGGGTACACACACTTATTGCTATGTTACTTGCCATAATAACGATTATTAACGTAAATTTTTCAAAATTAACCTGCAAAATAATATTGTTCTGCAAAAATAATGACATATTAAATTATAATCTATAAAATAAGAATTTTAATAAATAAATATTGACTTGTAGTTTTGATGTGAAGCACTCTCTTACTTTGAAAACTTAATTTATATTTCCAAAATACAATTTAACAAAAAAACAACATGCTAAATTCAAATAAAAGGAATCCAACCGCGAGACGGCAGCACTGAATCTCATTTTGTGACGTAGTTACTAATATGGTCTATTGGACTCAACAATAGCCGATGGCGGCGCTGTGATCGCTGTAAAACAGCTGATCAAACAAAACGAGTAATGTGAAAGTTGTCCTAATTCGTTTATATGTTAAATCTTCGATTTACAATGAATAATTAACAGTTATCCTTACTAAATCATTTAATTTTTTTGCAACACCTTCTTTTAAGTTGAAGGAGCGGAGTTGTTAAACGCAGGTCGTGTTATATTGTACGGAATTTCGGGAAAAAATGATAAGCATGTCGACATATGTAGGTTATGTTTACAAACAAACAGTCTAAAATCACCACCTCACAAAATTACTGGAAAATTAACTGCAAGATAACCTGCACCTGTAAACTGTAACCTATGTTAGAAACTCGCTGCCTAAAAAAATTAATCAAAAACGAAAGCAAACACTTTACAATATTTGAGACTGTATTAAATCCTGTATTAAAGTTACACGGTTAGATATTTATTTATGCTCGAGAAGGATTTTTATAATTGAGTATTTCTTATTTGTTGAACATTTTTAATAGATACTAGTATGTTAAATATTAATAAGTTAATAATATTGATGTAATCTGTAGCTTTTAAATGCTTTTAGCATACTCTCACTATTTTTCCCGTATTTATAGCATTTCTCATGCTTTTCTACCTATTTATCTCTTCCACAACACCAAATATATTTATTATTTTCACAAATTGTTTTACATTACGAAAAAATGGAAGTGAATGTTTCTCTCACTTCGTTTCCTAGAGTGACAACCAAATACACAGCACTTTCTGTTATGACAACTCATTATAACACAAAATAATATAAAAATAATAATAGTTGCTATCAAAAGTTAATGTTACAAACAAACTGCAACATTATTTTAAACGCGATACAAACAACACGAGGTAGCAACTAGTAAACAATAAACAATTACTCGTTCCACTGGTTCAAATTCTGTCCGCTTGGTATCACTTCATAGCGCTGTTGAGCCCAATAGAAATACGACTTGTAGTCGACTCTACGTCCGTTGTTTAGCAGCGAAGCGACTGTACAAATTCTGGTTTCTGCGCATGTGACGACACCGGAAGAGCACTCTACAAAATGTAACCTTAGAAAATTTTGTGTCTCCAGTTTCCAAATATTTTCTGCAGGTCTGTCTATCTCTTTAATATTTGAATACGGTCATATTAAATTTTTTATAGTTTTAAAAAAATTTAAATTGGTCTCAATCGTAAAGAGCTTAAATAATTAAGAACTTAAATTTTTTAAAGCCCTTCTAGAGGTTAAATTTTATCAGAACCGTAACTATCCCGGTTTTAGGATGTATGACCACCTTATGCATGCCCTTATGACCTAAAATGGGTCTTATACAAATGACATATCACATTGTGTTGGGCGGCCAGTATCATTATGACCAATTGTAATAAATGTTGTATTATATACATATGATGTATTAAAATTTATTTGGGAAATAGACTTTTACTCCTTAATATTATGCTACCCAAAACACACACTTGTAAATATACAGTCCCCCCCTCGTTTCTACGTGAGAAGAAATAAAGAACTATTGAGATCATCACCTAAACCAAATCATTACGAAGAGAATAGCCTATTCTCACAAAGTCAAAAGGTAAGTACTTTTGTACATTATTATATTTGTGTACTGTGCAGTACATAATTTTATGGTTATACCAGCGATTTCAAAACTGTGCCCCGCGACGCCCTTGGGCATGAACATTTGGCCGTCAAAAAGATTTGCACGCGTTGGATTCCAATTTGACAATCGGAGTGGAAAAAGTGCTTCCAAAATTAGTTCAAATGTATGCAAAAGTGTATTGATCTTCAATGAGAATATTTTGAAAAACAATAAAGCAATTTTTGTTGATAAATAATTGTTTTTGATCTCATATCCCGAAATATAAAGGGCAACTCTCGTACATAAAAATATGGAAGCGGGCCACGAATAAACCCTTTAGCTCAAAAGAAACCTAGTGACGCACATTAAGTTCCGCTAGCCTGAGATTGTGTTATATACTAGCTGGAGTACTCGCAGAGCCGCAGTAAGGGGGGGCGACGGCCCCTAGCGCACTAAGGAAAAGGGCGCCGACGAGCTTGACTACGGGGCGCCACATTGCGAAGGTGAGAACCTTTTTTTTTTGCTCATCACTTGGATTTTGGGAGGTGAGGACCTTTTTTTTTGCTCATCACTTGGATTTTGGGAAGTGAGGACCACCTTTTTTTTGCCAAGGGCGCCAAAACACAGTTTTGCCCCTAGCGCAAGTTTTCCTTACTGCGGCTCTGAGTACTCGTACTAGTATGGTTTTGTGATGTACATTTTTGCTGTTACGTAACACTTTTGTATGAATTAAGTTAAGTTAATATTAAGTGAGATACTTCCTTTATAGGTGGCTGTCCCCATAGCTCCGCAAATATATCTCCTATTAAACTGAATTGAAGAGAAGAAAAAGTGTTTCCTCATACACATTTTTGATATAAAGTAAATAATAGTGAGATATTTTAAGATTGTAGTTTTCAGGGCTTCGAACCGGAACTGAACCGAAAACCGAAAAAAACCGTTATTTTTGTCGGAACGAAAACCGGAGCTGAACCGAAAAAAATATCGGTTTATTTCGGTTCAGATAGGATGGGAGTGAACCAAAATAAAAAATACATTTTATTTAAGATTATTATTTAAATTGTTGAGCAGAAAAACAGTATTTTTTTTACACTGATAAGCAAAAAAAAAATCCGCTTCTATTATTTTGGGGAAGGGGGTGAATGCCCAGAACCCTCCCCCCTGGCAGTTGCCTTGCTAGGATTATTGCAAAATAAGGAATAAAATGTTCTTCTAAATTATTGTAGTAAATAAATTTCTAATACAAATAAGAGCATTTAAAAATTTATCACTTGGAACTGAACCGAATACCGAAAACAACCTTTATTTTTGCCGGAACGAAACCCGGCACCGAACTGATATATATATTTTTTTCAACTGAACCGAAACGAAAAAAATAGCGGTTCGAAGCCCTGGTAGTTTTCGATTCCGTTTTTTTTTTTTTTTTTAATTTGTTAGTACCTTTCGTTTTCTTTCCGTTCTCAATCTCTGGTAATAATTGAAGAAATGTTTCGATAAGAATATTTCCTTAGGTAGTAAGGGAAGGCAGATTATTATAATAGATAGGACACATAATGAAGATGAAAGAGAACAGAATGTTAAAGATAAGAAGAGAAACTGAACACTCATTGACAAGTGGGATCTTACAAAAAATTGTGAAGGAGACAATTATTTTTTTATATCTAAGCAACAAAATAATCTGACAGAATTTGTCAGAAATTTTAACATTTTAGGTAACATAAATTCTACATTTTAATATGAATTATACTGATTTTCAAAACTTTAACGATTTTAAACAAAATGAAAAATATTTAACCAAAGAAACTGAAACGCAAACCAGTAAAACCGTTTTAGAATTAGTTGCTTTTGAGCTACAAAAACTAAGTTTAAAATCGCCAAAATTACAGAATTCACCAAAGAAGTCCCCAATAAATAACGAAGAAAATATTAAACTAGAAAAAGAAAAAACTGAATTAGAAGAAAATAAATGCGAAGAAATTTATAACAGAAAAGAATTTTTAACAAAAACTCCAACGAAGTATATCAAGCAAAGTCCAAATACAGTGGGTAAAAGTCCTAAAAATTCATTAACATTGCCCCCTGTAGAAGATGAAAGAAATAAAATACTTTCTCTTCCAAACTTAGGTAGATATACAATCAAAAAAATTCGAGTAAGAACAGTAAGAATGGACAGCGATCGAGAAGAAAATTCAGAAGACGAAGAACTATATAAAAATTTAAAATTTGTTCCAAAATCCCCAAAAACACCTCCAAAACCTGAAAAAGTATTAAGTAAAAGCTCATCTGAAACTGAGTATTCTGTAAAAGACGATATTAATCACCTAATAACAAGAATAAAGTGTGACGATTGGAATACTGCATTAAGTGCTTTAGAAGAAATCACCCATTTGACAGAAACCTGCCCCGTTGAAACAATATTCCCTTTCATGCCAGAAATAAATCAGAGATTAATTCATTTATTGCAAAGTCCTCGTTCTCATGTAACAAGAACAAGTTGTCAATTAGCAGGGACACTTTTTCGAACAGTTTCCGATGTAAGACGACCAGAATTTGATGATATTGTTGATTTATTGTTTGCAAGAACAGCTGATCTAAATAGATTCATAAAAAATGATGCTAATATTGCCTTAGATCAGATGGTTAGTAGCGTTTCGCCTTTCCATGCAGTCAGATCAATTTGTAATAAAGGAACTAGGCATAAAAATGATTCTGTCCGAATTGCAGCAGCTAGATTGTTTGTTAATCTTATTACAACCTGTGAATCTAACCTAATTCTTGGACATGGTGGAAATGAATTTACTAGGAAAAGAGTTTTAACAAATATGGTGAGTTTTCTCAATGATAAAAACGCTCAAGTTCGACATTATGGTGAAGAACTAAGGAAAATATTGAAACAACATGAAAATTATCAGTTTTACTTCAAGAAAACAATAGGGGGTAAAAGTGTTAAAAATGAGAATAGAAATACCGTTTAAATATTTGTATTTACACATTAAAAATAAGTATATCTGTTATGATAAAACAGTGGCGTAACAATGAGTTAGTTAATTGGTAGTTCAGGTATAGTTTAACAGGTGACTATAGGTGGTTTGTTGATTAATTGCGCCACTGTCGTCGAATGTGTTAACTAAATACTGGCAACGCTAGTCGAGCTAGTGGATTGTAAGGTATCAGTCGAATGTTTAAGAAAGAGGTTATTAGTTGTGACGTTCATTACGGTTTTAACGTAATGTATATGTGTGATGTGTTGTATTTTTGTTTATAAATATATTAATTAGCATGAATCTTTAATATAAAATATTACAGATTAAATGTTTACATAATAATCTTAAATAGTGCAACGTTAATAATGAAAATGACCGAATGTGTCTAAATTTAGACCAAATCATCTGTATAGAATGTGACAGGGGTTGTGTTATGTGTCGAAAATGTGAATGTTTACAATGTTGAGTTGAAGTTAAGAATGGGTTTTTCGTCTTGTGTACAAGGGCGTGCTGCCCACGAAGCTTTCTTACTTCGGCAGGATGCTGAGATTCGTCTCCTGGAGACTATGAAACGGTGTTTAGCCACTAAGGTAAAGTGTGATAGGGAGTACGCATTAGCCTTGACTACGGTGGCGAGTCAAGGTATGAAGATGGATCGTGCCGAAGAACTCTCTGGTAGTTTAATATCCGCAGCATGGAGGTGTATGATAGAAGAATTAGATAACAGTGCTAAACTAATCAAGCAAAACGTTGATACTCTCGAATCTAAAGCTCTTGAAAGGCTAAACGTTCTTCACGCGGAGAAAAGAAAAGCAAGAAAACAATACCAAGAAGAACACAACAGGATATTGCAAAAATATACTCATGTAAGTAAAATATTTAAATACACGTATACGATTTATCGCGTTGAATTACTGTAAAATTCTATTGTCAAGCGGAAGTTTTAAAAGTGCAACAAATCGCAAGTGTGACATTTTGTGTGTCCCATCGTCACATAGCGGTACCGTGGCCGCAGGTGTGTCCAGTAATCGTTGTCCCTCCGTTGTCCGTCCGTATTATCGAGGTCAACCGAACAAACACGGGATCAATTGAAGTCAAGTACGCGGGCGATGCGCCTCATGGGTCAATTAGTACCAATATATATATTTTTTACAGCTAACAGAGGATGTATCTCGTAAAAGATCTGAATATCAAAAATACTTGGAATTATATAAACTAATGAGATCAAGATTTGAAGAACACTACGTTAAATCCGGTAGGGGTGGTCGAAAATTAGATGACACGCGTGATAAATATCAAAAAGCGTGTCGTAAATTACACTTAACACATAACGAATATGTTCTTTTATTATGCGAGGCGAATGAATACGAAAAAGATTACAGAACCGTATTACTCCCTGGGTTGTTAGAAAACCAAAAATCTATACAAGAAGCAGCTGTTGCTGAATGGAAAAGACTTCTTCAAGAAGTAGCGCATCTTGGAGATTTAACTTCTGAAGGTTTTCGGGATTCCCAACGTCGTGTTGATGCGCGTTTGGAAGCAGTACGTCCACAAGATGAATATCAGTGCCTTAATACTCAACAACAAACAACTCCGACCAATCCACCTTTTACTTTTGACGACAGTTTAGTTGAAGATACCTCAGGGCGACTCCTCGCTAATAGACTAACGGTTGACAATCTTACTGTAGAATGGTTGCGTCAAAGACAAAGTGAACTTGAAGTTGCTGTGAGACAATCTCAGGAAGGGCAACAAGATGGTTCGAATGGTAACGCAACGAATAAAAAAGATAATGAATTAAAGTGCCAAGAAAGAAATATGACGAAACAGTTAGAGTTGATTAAAGGTGCTCTTAATGAGTTAGGCTGTGAAGAAGTTCCACCAGGTTGTGATTTGGCAGCCATTGAACAACAACAACAACAGGTTGATATGAATGAACAGGTGTGTAATAGGGTTGTTCTCTTCCCCTAAATCTGAACCTGTTCCCCTATTACAATACAGCAACTAACAGATGCGCTTTTATTCATCCATGGTGTTTTTACTAACAAGTGGGTCTATGTTAGGGTGACCAGAAGGATCTTTTAGAGAACATATTATATTTTTTTGTTACTATCTTTTCTTTTTTTATATCGAAATGTTTTCTTTTTTAAATTGTGAATTTTTGATTTGAACTCACGAGGAAAGATATGTGTCAATAGTTAAATCTGTATTAACTGCGGTAAAATTATAAAAAGAATACATGACTTCATTTTTATGATGAAATTAAAAATAACAAAAAAATCTATCTGATGTCCGAACACCAAATAATATGAAAATTCTGAAACTGATGATTGATCATCTAACACAGGGCAGAGGGGCGTTTATATATAGACACGGGCCTATGGCCCCCGATTTTTATGGGCCCCAAATTTATATAAATATATTTCTGCATTTTTTAAATACATTAATTTGTTTTAACAGTTGAATGTATACTTTTAGGTAGCGGGGCTCGTATTTATATATTTATAATAAAATATAATTAAAAATAATGTAATTATTAATATTACGAAATTTTACTCTTCAACAATAAATGAAATTGAGAAAAAAATATTGTAAAATATTAATAAATAAATTAATAATAATTATTTGATGTACAGCTTTTTATTATTTGTACTCCTCTTTAGGAATTACTTAATAAATTAATTAAAATTTTTACATACAGTCTGTTCCAAACGGTTAAGCGGAACTAGATTTTGCAATCTAGTTACTTTCATCGTTTAAATCGTGCCTTTCGGCCGTTTTGTTTAAGCTTTGTATATCATACTTACAATAAACATTTTTTGGTTAAGGTTAATATCATTTTAAAATGTCATTTTCTTTATATTTTGATTTTTTGTGTCATTCTTAATACAAATTTCCCATTTATTTATTTTTTTGTTTGGGAGTTGTTTTAAAATAGGACATCAGGACTTCAAAAATTTCAACCGGAGGTCTCTATCTCATGTGAATTTTGAGTTACGATCTTTGGAAAATGAAATATTTACAAATTTTCATAACTACACGGATCAAAAAGGCATTAACTAAGGAGGGTCCTAATTTTTATCTAGGTTGAAAAAAGTCTGTAGATTTCAAAAATTCAAACCGCAGGTCCCTATATTTTATTGTTCTTAAGTTAATTTGAATTATTTATGTATGCCTCATAACTGTTATAAAACACAAATTATTAAGTCTTTTTAAATGTTCTCTTTTTATTTAAATTTAAAGAGTTCTCTTTGAATTTCTGGTGACCCTATATTTTGGTGATGGTGGTGGTGTGGTGGTGGTGCTTGGTTGTAGAAGGGTGTGGTTTTTAGGAAGGTGGCGGTTCAGAAATGAGTCTAGTTGGGCCTGGTGTAGGTCAACGCATTGCTGATATGTTCCGAAAACCATTCAGGCGAAAATCAGTCCCGTCTTCGCCTATAGTAGGGGTTCGACGGACGGATCGAGCTGGCTCTGCAGGACCGCGCGGAATGGTACGTTCCCGGTCTATGGTCTTCCTCTTCTCTATCCACTATTTATAACATATGATGCTCTCTTATGTCACGTGCTAACAACTCACTAATTATAATTAGAATCGACTTTGTGTCTGACCATAAGAATGATAAATATATACATATAGTTCAACTTGAAATTGTTGTAAAGTTCTTTCATGATAACTATGAAATGACGTAGTGGTTGATACATTTGCTGTGTTGCCAGTTATTTGTTTACAAATGTCAAAAAACTTAGGTTATATTCAACCACTTCTAAATAGGGGTTGAAAATCTGCATTTCTTAGAAAGTAAAGATGCTAATGTGAATTATGTTGTAGAGTTATGAGAAAAAAATAAAACAAATATTTTATTATTCGAATAAAAAATTATGAATATTTTAATTTCAAATGTTTGAATTTGTTTTCACTTTTATAAAAACAAACTAAGAGGAAAATTTAATTTCAATAGTTTGCACATTTGAAATTATATGCCATGTTAGTATTAAAACATGATAAAAATGTTAATTTCTTAATATGTTATTCCAGTGTTTCTCAAACATTCGACAGTTGCGGACCACTTTTTGAATTCCACGCTAACCGCGGACCACCAAAAACAAGAAAAAATGTTTTTTTTCGAAAAAAACCTCTTATTAATACTAATCACATTTTGTGTTCGCGGACCACAGTTTGAGTAACACTGTGTTATTCCATTTGACATAATCATAATGAAAAGTGTATCTTTATTATAATGATCATAACCAAAACAGTTTGTTATTTCGTAAAAAAAAATTTAAATACTTTTAAAGTTAGAAATACACAGTGGCGGCGCTAGCTCTCAAAATCTAGGGGAGGGGAAATTTTTTAGTGTAATTTGGGGGGGGGGGCAAATACAAGTGACGACCTAAAAAAAGGTCCGTACTTCTAAAATACATTTTTCTCTAATCAATTATGGGGGGGGCAGAGTAATTTTTGAGGGGTGCCGGACCCCCCCGCTAGCGCCGGCACTGGTAATACACTATAAAAGTAACCAAAATAACCAGATCTGGTTTGGCTTTATATTGAATTTGAAATTGTATGTCATGTTGGTATTTAAAAATGATAAGAAATGTCACTTTCTTAATACGTCATTCCATTTGACATGTCATAATGAAAAATTATATCTTAATTATAATGATCATAACCAAAAAATCTGAAGTCTGATTTACAACGTATGGAATTTTTCTAAATCATATTTAAAGTCGGTAATACACTATAAAAGTTTCATAATAACCAGATGTGATTTGTCCTTACAAAAGTGAACACAATACTATATATGTATATATTATAATTATATAATACGTTTAATTGCTGTTTTAGATATTGCAAAGTAGTAAAGGGTTACCAACCTTTGGGATCCAAATGTAGCGACTGAGTAATGCTTGCATGTTAGTTACATTACATTCTAATATTGGCAACTAAATTAACCAAGCGTGACGTAATTTCATAGTTATCGTGAATGAATTTTAATACGTATGTATTAAGTATGAATATGTTTTGTGGTGGGGGTACTGTGTTCTCAGTCTTTTCATTCAGCATTGGTTTTATGTGTTGTTACTGTTATTATTCATTTTTTAGCTTCATGAGAACTAGATTTTGAAATCTAGTGACTTTTAATGTTTGAATGAGACTTTTAAACCGACTGTTTTAGCATAGTAAATCTGACTTTATAAGACAATTTAGGTTAAAAATAGGCTATTCTAAACGTTTAAGCGGAACTAAATGGAATTTTATATTTTTGCAAGTTATTTTGAGCTGTCTTTTTCACGACTGAAGTGGGCCTTTGCTAAACAAAATTATCAAAAGCCTTATTTAAACGTTAGAAGTTACTAGTTTTCAAAATTTAGTTCCGCTTAAATCAAAGACTATATTTTCAAAAAAAAAATTTGAGGCCATTTTTGTCAGAGGGGGTTGACAAATCTGAAAAAATCAGAGTAATACACATTCATATGACCCGGAAATGCTCGTAATTTTCGATATTATTTTTTCGAAAACAATCACAGTTTTTATTTTCACAAAATCTTTTTAATTTAATATGTAACAATAAATAAAAACACAGATTTAAATATCTCTAAAAAGTAATGTATAGGCCAGCGATTCCCAAATTGTGCGCCGCGGCGCCCTGGGGCGTCTCGGCTGGGCTATAGGGGCGCTGCGAAATTATTCCAATATTCCTGTAACTGTGTTAATTAGACCAATATTTTGACTTGGGGCGCCGCAGAAAAATTTTGATACATTAAGGGCGCCGGGAACCGAAAAAGTTTTGGGAACCACTGGTATAGGCTATTCCAAACGTTTAAGCGGAACTAAATGGAATTTTTATCGTTGTTGTCCCGAGTTTACATTTTAACGATTGAAGAGGGCTTTTGCGAAACAAAATTATCAAACGCTTCTTAACTCGGAATTTTTTATATAATTTTCAATAAAATATTTCATTTTTTTTTTAAAATTTACTATAGGGTATTAAATGAAAGTTCTTAGTATTATTTTTAAAAAAATATGTTGATTTTGATGTGATTATAGCAAAAATATTGTCCCAAACATTCAGCATTCTGTTCACTTTCACTTATACCTACGAAACCTTTAAGTATGTACAAACACTTAATATTTTCAAATATTTGACTTGCGTAGGTTCAACAGCAACAACAAACTGTGCAGCCAAGTCAACAAAACAACACTGCAGTTGGTTCTTTAGCTGAAGAAGAATGGTTCCATGGTGTCCTACCACGAGAAGAAGTTGTTAGATTACTAACAAATCGCGGTGATTTTCTGGTTCGTGAAACAACTAGAAATGATGAGTGCCAAATTGTTTTATCAGTATGTTGGGCAAACGCCCATAAACATTTTATTGTCCAAACTACTGTTGAAGGCCAATATAGATTCGAAGGACCAGCTTTTCCTAGTGTACGCGAATTAATACTCCATCAACATCGAAGTGGATTGCCAGTAACTGGTCGTTCTGGAGCTGTATTGGTCAGACCAATTATTCGGGAGAGATGGGAATTAAATAATGATGATGTAACACTTTTAGATAAAATTGGTCGTGGAAATTTCGGGGATGTTTACAAAGCTAGATTACGCAGTGGTGAAATTGTAGCTGCAAAAACATGTCGAGTAACATTAGCAGACGAGCATAAAAGAAAATTTTTACAAGAAGGGAGAATATTAAAACAATACGACCATCCAAATATTGTTAAATTGATTGGTATATGCGTCCAAAAACAACCTATAATGATTGTAATGGAATTAGTATCCGGTGGTTCTTTATTAGTATTTTTACGGTCGCGTTCTTCGCCCGGGCAACTTTCCCGCGGACAATTATTAAAAATGTGTGCGGATGCTGGGGCAGGAATGCGTTATCTCGAATCAAAAAACTGTATTCATCGAGATTTAGCCGCTCGAAATTGTTTAGTTGGTAGGGAAAATTGTGTTAAAATCTCAGATTTTGGTATGTCTCGTGAAGAGGAGGAATATATAGTCTCAGACGGTTTAAAACAGATCCCTATTAAGTGGACTGCACCAGAAGCGCTTAATTTCGGGAAATATACTTCCCTTTGTGATGTATGGAGTTTTGGGGTACTTACGTGGGAAATATTTTCGCGCGGAAGTACACCTTATCCTGGAATGAATAATTCTCAAGCGCGTGATCAGATAGATAATGGGTATAGGATGCCAGCTCCTGAAGGTACGCCACAGGAAATTCATCAGTTGATGTTAAGGTGTTGGCAATATAAACCAGAGGATAGACCACATTTTGATCAGATTTGTGCAGCTATTGACGCAGCTTTGCAAGCTATAAATGACTGACGTCCATTTTTTGGCATAGCCACTTTGTACAGAAATATTGTATTGAAAATGTTATGTATTAAAAATCTTTATATTATAAATGTGTCCTTTTATTTATCATAATAAAATTCAGGTTTTTTTTTTGTTGGTAACAGGTTTATTTTTTTTGTTAACACGTGGATTTTTGTCTGACATTAATTAATAAATAAGCAGGACCGGATCTTAAATAATTTAATACTCAACATCAACAGTTTCGTAAGTATAAACAAGAAACCCTTCCACTGTCACTTATATCTGGTAGAAATTGTGGCTAAATGGCTGAACCTAGAGTTGTAATTTGGTATACATATCTTTGATCCGCTTATAGGCAAAATATCGAGATTTCAAATAAATTTTCACACATTTCAGGTTTTTGTAGGTATTTAATTAGTGAATGATGATTATTAGAAGGCCAAACGATGAATGCCTGTCACTACATAACACCATTAAAAGTGTTGGTTTTAAATCCTTTAAATCAATAGGCACGACAAGAAGGTTGCAGTTAGATTTTTTCTACCGTGTATCATATCTCTAATAATACCATAATATATATTTTAACGCATTTTTTTTTTTTTTAATTGCAAAAATATCGTTCAAATCCAGACCTAGCAACACTGTGGGCGATCTTTTGTCACGCAAGAGCATAACGCCTACAGAGACATTGTTTATGTTGCGACTATAAGAAAAACTAACAGATTCTCTACTAGAAATGGAATCCCAGCACAGGCCAGTTATTTATTTCTTTCCTAGTCGATATTTGCAAAATAAATTTACGTACCTCTTACCATAACAAAATGTATCCATGTATATACAAATATATTTTTTTAATATTAGCTAAGATATTAAACGAAAATCTTAATACTTGGCAAAATTTAGTCAAAATGAAATGTATTTCAAAAATAAATTACTGTTCCTTACTCTACAGTTAAAGAGCTTCCATTTAATAACCCCCTCAATAAAATTTATTTATTTATTTTTTTTTCAATAACAAAAGCTAATATTTTCCAAAAATGAAATCGGAATAAAAATTCCTCTCGTACGTTTCCGGTTCATAGCAATATACATACATTGTTTAGAATGTTTTCAGATGATAAAAAGAAAAATTTTACAAAATTTTTCTTTTTATCAAAAAACATCTCAAATAAAAGTTATTAGTTATTGCATTTATAGCAACTTTTGTTCAATAATTTTTTTCCAAATATTTTTCTGTTGTGAAATATTCGCAAAAATCTTAAAATCGACACGAGTAAACTCCCATTTTTAGTCGACCGATTTTTACCACAAGTTGATCAACTCGTGCCATTGATGTTATAAGCTTAAATATGATGTTTCATAAAAATCCTTTCAGCCGAATTTGCTCTGCACGTGTACAAAGACAGACAGACGGACGGATGGACAGACATCATGCTAAAAATAGTCAAAACGTTATGTAGGGACCTCAATTCGTGGAGATCCATCGAAATGTCAAAATCGGTATGATCACAATACCTCCCTTATATATGTTGGCGGTCGGTAAAAACAGAAATTCAAAAATTTCAAATTAAAAGCGAAATTAGTTTTGTGGATACAATTTTTGCAATATCAAAAATTCATGTAGTTAACAAATACTTTATTAATTCTTATAAAACAGACAGGGTCATTCTGAACATACTTATTCACTTTAACATAGCTGTAAAATTTTTAATTAAATTATCTATTGAATATGAAATTTGTGTTAAAAAATACATATTTTGACCTTGAAGGATTTACAGTATCTTAAAATTGACCACTTCTGTTCAGAATAATCCTATTAATATACACAAAAACAATCACAAATACAGTTTTATAAGCTCATCACTAACAGCTGATGGTGTTAAAATACCTAAATCTGTAAATAACAGTGTTAAATAAGCAGGTGGTGTGTAATCTACAAGTGGATGTTCTTTAATAAGATCTCTTTCTCGCATAACTGCGGTATATTTAAAATCATCAGGTAAGTCAGCTTGGCTTAATGGAAATAATCGAGCGAATTTAAAACTTTCCGTTAGTACATAGAATGGCACTTTTGTTTCCTTAGCGCATAACGCAATAGTATAGGTTCCAACTTTATTAATAATTCCACCACTTTCAACTATACCTTCAGCTCCGACCATCACAAAATCAACTTGTTCCATTATATAACCTACCGCAGAGTCTAAAATTAACGTACATGGTATATGGGCGTCTCTAAGTTCTTGACACATTTGTTCTCCGCTGTTATCTGGTGCTGATATTGTAATGTATACGTGAAATCTTTTGTTTAATTTAGCGGCTTCTTTTAACGTTTGTAAAACTACTCTTGAACGGGAGTGAGTTAAAATTCTTGAACCATCGTTAATAAATGGTGTTGCTAATTTAACTATTTTTCCTCTTGCATCATCCAATTTTTTAAGAAATATAAGGCCACGTTCCAACATTATTTGTTTGCATTCATCAAATGTCTAAAAAAAGTTTTGTTATTTTCTAGAACTTTGTATTAGTCAGTTTACTTACTGAAGTGTCTAATTGTGCTAATGTAATGAATCTACGAAAGAGTTCACAACCTGATACGATTGCTGTTATTGGGTAATCTGTGTTTCGCATCACCTCAATTGCAAATTGAAGATTTGAGTCCAGTTCCTGAACAGTTTCGGCTGAAATTTAACATATTGTGAAGCTTGAAAATATATTTATTAGTGTTACGTACATTTGTAATGTTCAAGTACTTTAAATAGGGTTCTAATAGCAGCAACTCCAGCTGAGACATCTTCATCTTTTTTTAAAATACTGCTGAAAAAGTCTTGTATTTCTAAAAATGATGAAATTTAATATAAGGTTATAAAACAAAATTTGTTATTGTATTTAACCTTTCTTGTCCATGTTTTCTTTTGTTATTTTCCTATACACTGAAGTTATTAAAATTCAAGATTTCATCAACGATTATTTAAAAGAGAATACTTTTACTTAAAATATTCATTTCAAAATACCTTAAGTGTAGTTGAATTTATCACCACTTCGGGCAGAGCGCTGAACACGGTACGTGTCCAAAAAAGAAATCTGCTTTTCTTTTCATTCTCCACCAATGGTGAACTCCTGTCAAGTCATGTGACTTTAGTTGGCCCAAATCATTTTATTTGTGTGGTTCGTGTTGAATTGCTCCGTAATTTTTACGTGTTTTTCATATACGGCTGGTGGATATTTGTTAAATTGTAAGTATTAATCGTTTCTATATGTGATGGGAAATAGAATAAGGTAACTTTTAAGTGTTTCTGATCGATTTTATGCAACATAGCCGTACATATGTGTAGATTGCTCAATAGTCATTGAAAGAGGTCGCCATTTTGTACTGGCGAAGAGAGCTAGTTTATTTCTTATATTAGAATATTTCGTATGCCTACGTGAGTATTTATAATTTTACATAATTTTTCGGGTAACTGTTTTCTGCATAATGATAAATTAATGTCAGTGCGGAGCCTTGTGTGAACGGTCAAATATACGCAATGCGATTCGTCAGTCATTGTTGACAAAAACCCGTCTGATTCACGTCATTTCATTAGGGAAATTCGAATAAGCAAGTGAGTAGGTACCGTCTGAGAAGGCCTTCCTTTGTCGTATTGTGCGTCACACGGTCAAATGACTAGGAAATAGTATTACGTACGTCGCAGTCATTTGTAAGGTTCTAAATCAGTAGTATCTAGACTGTCGCCGTTGAGTAATTAGTGAATGGTTATACAGTGGAGTTTTGTGTTGTGTTGTTCTAGTATTGGGCCGAAGAAACTCACGCACACGAACTAGAAGCCCTGATGCACGTGTAATGCAGTCTGACCGTTGTTTCGTTGTCACCGGAGTCGCTGTTCCTTTGCGTTTGCCTCCGATCATAGATCATCTCTAATCGTTCGTCGCCTGTCTCGCCAGCCATTGTATGTAAGACCCTGCTTTATCTTGTGTAAATGTCGAGAGTAGAATAGATGTAGCGTATGAACCTGTGTGTCATTGTTATGATGTGATGTCATGTTGGAGAGAGCGTGAAGCGACGCCGCCCCTCGTTCTCGCTGTCAGGAGACGAATGCGTGCAGATGATGCACGTGTCAGCGGCGGCGGGTGGTGTCCAGTGCGCAGGAGCGCGATCGATAAGAGGCGGCGGCGGCGGCAGAGACAACAACACCGCCGCCACGTTCCTCTGGCCCGTCTCTCCGCTGTCTGTCCGTGCGTCCGCGACCTTCGCTCAGCTGTTCGTCCGTCCGTCGACCGCTGTACCTTGTCCGCTCGCCCCGCGCGTCTCTTTGCTCGTGCACTCCACGCTCGACACATGCCACACGCCATCAGCCGTCAGCCGCTTGCCGCACACCACAATCAACACTACCTCACCGCCTCACCTTCATCGCTTCGCACTTATTTATAATTATCGCGCGCGACGCTCATTGTCCGTGAGTCCCTTTGTTTCTTCTTTGTGCGTCTTTTGTATTTTGTATTTGGTCGCGGGCCAAAAAGACTGGCCCGCGATACTAATACGTAGAACAGTGACAGTCAGAAAGTGTTCGCCGAACTTTATTCTTCACGCACGCACGTACCGACAACCCGCGCTCTCGGACAACGACTTTTGTTCGCGGATGTGTTCGAAGCTTATGCATTTTGTGTTACCCGCGCGTCAAAATGACTGGCCGATACTAATACGGCGACAAGGACAGTGATAATCAGAAAGTGTTCGCCAAATTCTTCACGCACGCACAGATATTTCGTGCTATCCGACAACAACTTTTATTCGTGGATGTGTTTGTAGCTCGTTGTGCAGTTTGTGTTCAGCCGCCGGACATAATGACTGGCCGATACTAATAGTAGAACAGTGACAGTCACATAGTGTTCACCGATTTCTTCACACACGCATTCGGACGACTTTTGTTTGCGGATTTTTACGTAGCTTGTGCGTTTTGTATGTGTTTGCATGCGGGCTAAAATGACCGTTGATACTAATACGTAGAAAGAAAACAATGACAAAGTTTTCGCCAAGTACGCGAATTCAGACAACGTCTTTGTTCGCGGGTGTTTTTGTAGCTCGTTGTTTATTTAGTGTTTGGTCGCGGGCCAAAATGACTGGCCGATAATAATACGTAAAACAGTGATAGTCATAGTGTTCGCTGAAAATTCTTGACGCCCGCACGTACTGACGACCCGCGTATTCGGACAATGACTTTTATTTGCGGATGTTTTTGTTTGGTGGCATTGACATAGTGACGTTCCGGTGTTATAGGTGATGCAGCTGCGTTCTTGACAGTGTCTGCCGTCTGGTCAGCACCACCCGCAGCAGCAAACAAATTATACGGAGCAACTTCGCAACCACACAGCCAAAAATCATAGCGTCTCACCAACTAAGCGAGAAGCGTCGAGAAAGTATGGAACGCGAATCCAACCCTATGCAGGCCCTGTGCCGTTCAGGATGCGGATTTTACGGCAATCCAGCCACTGATGGATTATGCTCGCTTTGTTTCAAAGAAGCACTTAAAAAGAAACAACAACCACCTCAGTCCGTACCGGCACCAAGTTCCGGGAATGTATCCGCAGCTTCGGTCGTCCAATCAGCTTCCAACGCCCAACAGCAGGCCTCTTTAATAGATACGGCCACAGCGCAACCTACAGTCCAATGCATAGTAGCCGCAGCCGAGCAAGCCAAAGAGGTGAGTCGGTTACGTCTGTTGAATTGCCGCATTCGGAGTTGTATTAATGAATGGTTTTATACGTTTTTTTCCAGGCCGACGACTCGACAAGTGGAGAATGTGCGAGCGGCAGTGTATCCGGTTCCTCCGACCAACAGGACGACGATGGTAAAGACGACGGCCGAGACGGGAAAAAGAAGAAGAACAGGTGTGCCACGTGTCGCAAGAAGGTCGGGTTGACGGGGTTCCAGTGCCGATGTGGTGGTCTTTACTGCGCGGTGCATAGGTACAGCGACAAACACGAATGCTCCTTCGACTACAGAGAGATGGGAGCGCAAGAAATTCGCCGGAATAATCCGGTTGTCGTGGGGGAGAAGATTCAGAAGATATGAGGCGCGTCGCCAGCGTCTCTCGGCCGTGCCTCCGTGACCCGCGTATCCGCGCCCATGAACTGTTAACAGTGTGCCATCGCAAAGCAGTGCCGCGCGGCGTACCTCTCCTTCGCCCTCCATCAGTGTCTCGCCGACCATCGTAGCCAGACCCAAAGACAGTCGCAGACCCCCCCCAATTACCCTCATTACCCAAGCAGTGGCTTTTAGTTTAGAATTTTATTTTGAATATTATTAAACGAGTAATTAAAATTTAAATAAATGTTTTTTGTCGTATCGTGGGTGTATCGCCTGTGTCGCCGCGTTGGTATGGACAGAATTTGTTGCTTCACACGACAATTCATGAATCGCGATACGCGTATGAGATTCACATAGCAATACAAACATGAGATACAGTATCCTATCCGCCTGTTGTGTACAGTGGCAATCATTCAAGAATATTAATGAAATACAAAATCCAGCTCTATTTGGGAGAAAAAAAAACTTGAAGTGTTAATTTGGCTCTTGCATTAAAGAACAACATATACAGGGTCACATGGAAGCAATTCTTCTGGGCCCGCAATAAGGGCCTCTAGAGACGGGCCCGTAACTTTTTAAACTTTTGCCGCCCGGTCCCCACTTGAATTTATTCCCCTCCGTCTCTACATAGAGGGCCCTACAAATGTTTTGCTTCCTAGACCAAAAAAAGCCTCTGTAAAAGAGCTTATTTTTTAAGTTTTTTATTCCACAACGCGGAAAAATTCAACAATGATAATAAATTTATCATTGTCGCTTTCCATGGTTTCAACCTCTGGAGACAAACAAAGCCTGGAACAGAATGCACAGCACGCTAAGCCGTCAGCACGGCGTTGAATTTTCGCCTGCATACAATGCAATAATTTTTAACGCCGTCAAAGTGACAAGTGACAACCTATATCTGTGTTTATACGTGCGCTTTTTTTTATTAAAATTATAATGGATGATGAAGACTTGTGTGTGATGTTATTTATGTTGTATGCAAGTTATTTATACATACAAACACTTTACCATTCAGTAAAAAGGTTAGGTGTTTTACGTTTAACGGCATCAAAAGTACAAAGTTGACGAACATTCATTATCAACGCCGTTCAGACGTTGCTCATTCTGTGCACTTGCGTACTAAAGCTTGATTTTAACTTTACGCTGACAGATAACGCCGTCAACGCGTCGTCGAACTCGTTGTATTCTGTTCCGCACTTAATTGTGAACCTAACGATACTGTAGTGTCTTTGTGAATGACGCAATTTACTTCAATGTTTCGTCCGCCTTTATAGGAAAAGGCGGATGACGTTCTCAGGTTATTTAATTCTGTATCCCACGAATATGAACGCTTTCATTTGGATTAATGTGTTTTTCATACGCGTGTCGTGATTCAGGAATCGTCGTGTGAGACAACTTAAAGGTGCTGATAACATACGTCGCGGCAAATATGTGCGCGCGGGGAGTCGTTTTGCCTTCTTCTGTTGTATGTCGTCTGCTAAGCATGATGTTGGGCTCGTTGGGTGGTTGATTTGTATGAATGTGAAAGATCAGAATGTTTTGTTACCGTCTCCTCGCCCTTAAAGAAAAACCGTACCGACCCACGATTTACTACTGTTTGTTTGTTTTCTCTTTTTCATATTATATATTGTGTAAGTTAACTATTGTGTATTGGTGTGAAGTGTAGTGCGTGTGTGTATGTATGTGTGTCCGCTTTCAGTGGCAGGCCCGCGTGTCTTCGTAATGACACGGGGGCCAGCTACTGCGGGTCGTACGGACACACATCCTGTTCTCACTTGTAATCGGTGCCGGAAAAAGCTAGTGCGGGCCTGTAGCATATAAAAAAAGGACCCTAAATTAAAACAATTTATAACAATTATTTATTTACTTAGTTAAATATTTAAAAGTTACGTTTTTAGCATAAGCAAATACTGGAAAATTCACAATTAAATTAAAGATTATTCAATTTTAACCCATTATACGTTCATTTTTAATTATTGTTTTGAAAAACACCTACCTCCTTTACCATTGGTAATTATGAAATAGCTGTATATTTGGAAAATTCCAAAGAATTAATTATCAAAACTTAACACAAGGTTTTTTTGGGGCCAATATGAGAAGCAATATTCAGCAGTTCAATAAAATGGAAAGTTTCTGCACTCTTCCAGATTTTTTGTGTATATAATATCTTTGCAGTGTCTTCAGAAAATTGTAGTTGAAGGTATCCAAAAAACGCCTTTATATACGGACGCCGCAAAGTCTTTGACTCTGTGCGCAACTCATAAAAATATTCATACTTTGTTAGCATGATTTTGTAATTACAGACTGTATAGTTCGGGGCCCGGTAGCATATGCTACAGTTTGCTACTAGGTTTGTTCGGCACTGTTTGTAAAATATGTAATTTCGTAGCAATTTGACGAGAGGCAACGTATGCGCCTTGATAATATTGTCGCTCGTACGCCGCTCATCACATAGCTATTCATCTTTATTATTATATTATATTATTATTATATTATATCAACTGATTATCTTTAAGTCAGCCTGTGTGGCGCAAGTATCTATTAAAAATATTAGAACTAAATAATCTTGTTTTATTTTTTTAACATTATTTATTAAACTCTTAATCATACAACCCTTATATAATAAACACGTACTTGTATTTGTTTTTTTATAAATACACACACGCGCATAATATCTTGAGACATAATTAATACAGCCAAGTCACAGAAATAATGCAATTCGTTTTATTACGTCATAATGGGTGCGTTAAGCGAGTGCAACTGTTGAGTATGTTGACTTAAAGTTCGCAGTATTTCACTTATTTGTTTAACAAGTTTGTAACAGTTGTTATCTCAAAGTAAACAGGTGTAGTGCTGATTCTCAGAAGTTGTGTTCGCTAAACGTCCCATTGACTTAATTTAAATGGGAGATAAAATACGCAACTGATAAGCCTGAACAGTCTCCTCACAAATGATTCAAGATATAGTATTTCCAAAATGAAATGTCCACTTTTGTTAAGAAGTCCTTAAACTTATTGCTGTAAAAAGAATAGAAGAGGTATTAAGGGGATTTAAAATTTAAATCGAATAGATGTTCTAGTTCAATTGAAGTTTCTTAAAAACCATTAAGAATATTTTCCAAATTTATAATACTATTGTTTCTAAATTTTAGGGGTTGTTATACTTGTTTGTTAGTTAATTTTCAACGTTCATAGCGTGCATACATTAACAACATGGCTCTTTGACGACCATTTGATTTTGAAGAAATTCCTAATTTCTGTAATGAAAATAGCAGGGCTTCGAACCGTTATTTATTTTCGTTTCGGTTTTTGTTCCGGCAAAAATAACGGTTTTTTTCGGTTCAGTTCCGAGTGATAAATTTTTAAATGCTTGTATTTGTATTAGAAATTTATCTTCTACTATAATTTAGAAAAAAAAATTATTCCTTATTCCCCCCGAAAAAATAGAAGTGGATTCTTTTTTACTTTAAATCAGTTTAAAAATACGATTTTTTTCTGCTCATTAGCTAAAAAAAAACTTACATAAAATGTATTTTATATTTGGTTCACTCCCATAAATATTATCTGAACCGAAATAAACCGATTTTCTTTTTCGGTTCAGTTCCGGTTTTCGCTCCGACAAAAATAACGTTTTTTTTTCGGTTCAATTCCAGTTTGAAGCCCTGGAAAATAGTAAATCTGTGCAAGGTGATTTGGAGTGCGAAAATGTGGACGTTGACGTGGAATGCGAAAATATGGACGTGGCTACTAAAGAAAAATGTCATTTGTCAGAAGATGGTAAAGTTCTGATACTGAACGTTTATAAAAAGTTAGTTTCGGAAGGTAATGACAAACCTATACTTAGAACTGCGGAATTAACTAGTGTTCCATACAGAACAATTCAATGTATCATTGTTCGTGGCAAAAATCAGCAGAGAAAACGACACGATTTACAAGTTATTAAGAAAATAGTTTTATGTCTAAAACAATAATAAATAAAATATACGACTTTTATTCGAAAAATATAGTGCCGACTCTGCATCTTTTGATAAAAAAGTTGGAAGAAGACGGAATACAATTTCCGTACAAAGTTAGCCTTATGTATAATTATTTGAAGTTGCTAGGATTTATTTTTGTTGCAAAGAATGATTATTGTTGTGTAAATTTGAAGTAATTAATATTGACTATAAAGACTAAAACAACACAATTTTTAAACATGCCTATATTTATAATTCAAATATAGTCAGTCCTAAGCTTGATAAAAATGTGAAGGAATGTCATGTGAGTATATACAGTTCATTCTAAATAGCATATAAGAAAACATGTTTATTTTAATTAATTATTATGGTCCTGGCAACTCTTTTTAACAACCATAAACTCAGCAGGTATAATGGTTATACTGTCAGTCATTATTGGAATCTATAAGTGAGGGTGGTCATTTTATTTTGGAAATACTATATGCAGGTTCAGACCTGAAACTTCTTTGACAAAAAAATAGATAATTATTTTTTATTTTGAAATATAGACTTACTGCTTTTTACTTTTTGTATTTTAATAAAACACCTACTAGCATCGTTTACTTTGCATTTGATAACAATTTTGAAGTTACACAACTTTAAGATAAAGTTGTGACGCATGAAATGACGTAGTTATGACGTTTTAAATGACGTAACTGCAATGTTTCAGTGGTCCTGCTATTATACCAGTGGTGCGCAACCTTTTTCATTGGCCAACTCAAACTTAGTAGACGCAAACCTTAATTTTGGGTACAAAATATTGTAAAATGAGGTAGAATTAAAATTTTTGATTGATTTATTTCGATTTTTATTATGTCAATAAATTTAATCACAATAAATGGTTTCAAGTGTTAAAGAGTAACATATTTTTTCTCTAACATTAATACCATTATACTATGAGTTCAAAAAGTAATTACATAAGGGTTGGCTGTGGAAAAATAAAATAATGTCTACTGCAAGTTTTATATAACAATAAATAACTTATGACTACAACAATAGTTATGACAGTTAATTAATTCTAAAGTTAGCAGTAGACATTATTTTATTTTTCCAGAGCCAACCCTTATGTAATTTCTTTTTGAACTCATGGTATAAATCTTTATACACTCAAAAAAATTAAATTGTCAGAGAAAATACATACCATTTAAAAAAAATAATTAAATAAATGAAGTTAGTTAATTAAAATTTCTGGCTCACAGCAATAGCTATTTTCGCCTAACAGTTTATCTTTATGACTTAATAAAGAAAAAAAAACAATGTTGACAGCACATTTTGAAATAATAATAGCAATTACTCAACCACATAAATCGAGAAATTACTGTAACCAGGGTCGTACCGATAAAATTTGGCGCCTGAGGCAATTACAACCAAAAAAAGACAAAAAAAATCAATGGTTATTCATTTTGGCGCCCTTCCATTCGGCACGACCCTGATTGTATCGGAACAGAACTATTGATAAAGGACAACTCCTTTCTCAATAAATTTATAGAGTTATAGTTGAAGTGCAAATTCCGCTTGATATCCTCAAATATATTGCAGCCCATTACTTGAGATACTGCAGAATCCATTGCTGTGTATGTGGCATATATGAACATTCATGAAGTAACGTTCTGATTCAGTTTTAAAAGTAGAATAAAAATCGGAATGTGCCATATATGGCACACTATGCGGTAAAGGGTTAAATTTTTAAGTAAAACGTTTTATAGAAGGTCGTTGCAACATAAAGGCTATTCCAAACGCTTAGGCCGAACTAGATTTTCAAATCTAGTAACTTTTACAGATTGATTGAAGTTTTTAAGCATTTTGTTCAGGAAAAGCCAACTTCAATATATAAAAAATTGAAGTGAAGTGTGAATATTCACACATTTCAGGGTTTCGCAGGTATATAATAAGTGAAGGCGGTATGCTAAGTGTGTAGGACAAATTTTACTTTGTAGTAATTACGGCAAAATGAACGATATTTTTAAAATAATTTATCGTCTGTTAATCATATAATAAGATAATTATTAAATTTACGCTCTTAAAAATTAAATACAACATTTGTCAAAATATAACTAGAATTTTAACAAAATAATTTCAACATAATAATAATGCAAAAAAAAAAAAAAAAAATTCACTCCGTACTCGAACTCGAAACCCTTCGTTTACCAGCGAGTTTTAGCTTAGGACACCAGTGCTCTAACCAATAACGCTATCGTACGCCTTGCATGTGAGTGTCTTACATTGGTATAACTTTTGTACTTTGTGAACCAAAAACCGCAAAAAATGCGTTATTTTCCGAAAACATAATCTGATCAAAAATTCCTGTTGTACTATTTCGGTTCACACCAATATACATTACTTAGAATTTTTTTAGATTTTTAGTTTAAACCATCTGGGCTAGAGGGTGTGGGACAAAATTCTTTTTGCACAATTTTGGCAAAAATCGCATCAAAATAATTTATTTTGCAAAAATAAAAATTTGATCGTTAATCCACGTATTAAGGGCTTTCATTTGATACCCTACTCATAATTTAAAAAATATATTTTTGTTTTCGATGAGCACATATTTGTTTATATTTTTAGGGGGGTATGTTTTTTAGATGTTTTAGTATTTTTCCTATGAGCGGGTCAAAGAGTTGTATAAGCATGCCAAATTTCAACTCTCTAGGTTTAGCCGTTTGGCTACAATTTTTACCGAACAGACAGACAGACAGACGACAAAATGACGGTATAAGGGTTTTTTGGTCATACCTACAAAACCCTAAAAAATAGCTAATGACAACTTACAAAAATGAAAATTCCATTTAGTTCCGCCTTATCGTTTGGAATAACCTGTCCACATTTTGACAATAACCGCATTACCCAACCGCGCAATAAGAAACCAGGCAAATCAGGGAATTAAAACCGTAAATAGAACCAGAAAAATTTTTAATTTGAATTTTTAATAAAAACTAATACAAAATAATAAACAGGTTTTATAGAGCCGTTACACTGTATTTTGAAAACATCAGTGGGCAGGATTAAGGACTTTCGAGGTTAAGTTGGCCCTCGTGCCATTGGTTGCACATCCCTAGTTTATATAAATATACAGACGCGTATAAAATCTTGACATAAATAATACACGTGTAATGCCACACCTTGGCGTCTAAAATATTTACAAGTTAATAAATGAACATTGGCAAATTGCATCACCGGTGACTCAACTTATCATCTTGTGGCACTGCCATTATAGACGGTGGCGTTGGATACGGCACAAAATACGGTTGCTGATAAATTTGTTGTGGACTTGGTGAAATCGGTCCTCGTCCAAGAGTTGCAAGATGTGCTCCTGGATAAGCATAGACAGGTCCTTTAACACTACTACAAGCACAAATACTAGGTGGTCCACCACCCATTGTCATTGGATGACGATTTGATTGATTATTACTACTCCTCAAACGAACAATACAAATACCAATAATTAAAATAGCAATAAATGATACAACACCCCCAACAATTCCAATAATAAGTGTATCATCATTATTTGGAGTTGTTGATGGTTGGGCAGCAGTTGATTGGGTTCCAACTCTGGATCTAGCAGGGGCTCGAGGTTCTACAGACCAAATAATATCAGGTTCCGACGATGTAATCGTAGGTGTAGCTGCGTTCATCTTAGTTGCTGTTTGGGGCGTTGTTCGTGTTCCACGTACAGGCCCTGGTGTTTGAGGTCCACAAGCTAACTGTTCTTCAGGGGTGTCCATTAACAACGACCCAGATAATCTCTCAGGGGTTGCACAACGTAAACCAAAAGTAATTCCACTGTTAGATTGAGTATTTAAAAGATATTGTCTTAAAGATCTTGCACTACAATCACAAACCAAAGGTATAGTATCCAAACCAAGGACTGTAAGTCTACCTCTTCTGTCATCAATAGCTGCAAGTAGTTGGGTTGAAACGGTATTTAGTTTACTTCCAGTAACATCTAAGGTGATTTCTGTGGATCTTGGCACTGGGAAAAATAGTGTTGGTGGTAGTTGTGTAAGAGAAGTGTCCACAAGTCTAACTAAAAGATTTGGAGCGCGTAAACTTGATAATGCACCAGGCGCTATTGCGCTTACTCGCCCACCATGAACCCCTAATTCGCGTAATCGAACCGGATGTAGTTCTGATGTAATACTATCACCCCCTCCGCCAAAAACAGGATCCATATATTCTATGTTTAGTTGTTCAACTGTAGGCAGGTGTTTGAGTAATCCACGTACGTCCAGGTAACCAAGACGCGGGTACCCGTAGGCCTGTAACATGGTCAGTCTACGTAATGGAGCGAATGCATCTTTTTCTAGTCGTGTACATAATGGTAAACTTGACAGGTGTAAACGGCGCAATGAACTAAAGTTTGATAAATCTCCAACACTTACACGTTCTATTGGATTGTGTGAAATAAATAAGTTATGTAAAACTGGTGGTGGTTTTCCAGTCATACCAACACTTTTTATAGAGTTATTTGATAAATCTAAAGTCTCTAGTAATGAAGTTCTTTCAAATGCCGCGTTATCTATATCCGTTATGTTGTTGTTTGAAAGATTTAAGTATCTTAAGAACGGTGTTTCTAATCTTCCGGTTACATGTTTAACGCCCGTACTCGCTAAGTTTAAAACACGCACTGTTTTAGGTTCACTAAGCACTGAATTCACAGCTTCTTCAGAGAGTGGATTATAAGATAAATCCAGATGTTCAACATTAACAAGTACACTATCATCAGCTGGGACGGTTGTTAGTTTATTATGTGATAAATTCACTTCAGTTAAAGCGAAATGTTGACGTCTCAACGCGCGTAGTGGTGCTCCAATAAAATCATTGTTTGACAGATCAACACTATCCAATGCTTGTATACGTGAACGATCAAATAAAGTTTCAGGTAATTCATTGAGTTTGTTATTGTTTAGTTTTAAAATTCTCAACCGGATTAAGCCTTCAAGCGCTCTTTCATTTAGTCGTGATAATTTATTTGAACTCAAATCTAGTATTTGTAACTGGCTTGAGTTGTGGAAAGCTAAATCACCTATAGCTTCAAGGACATTACCAGCAAATGACAATTCACGTAAATGAGGTAATCTGGAAAAATCTAATTCTTCAACTGTTGTTAATTTATTCTCTGCTAAACTAAGATATTCTAAGTATTGTAATCCAGCTATTAATTCAGCAGCGGGGAAATAATTTAAACGATTATCAGAAAGTGATAAATGTTTTAATCTTGGGTGTATACGAAATGAAGTCGGCGACATATAAGCAAGGCGATTGGACGATAAATCTAGTTCTTCAAGGCCTGTTCCTGTGTTGAAAGTTTCGCCTCCATAAGACACTAACTTGTTTCTCGACAACAAGAGTCTTCTTATAGACATTGCGTTTATAAAAGCGTGGGGTCTGATAGCCGTTAGTCGATTGTTTGACAAGTCCACAAGTGTCAAATTGCGTAGATCAACAAATGAGCGTTCATTCAACTCTGTGATGACATTACCTGCTAAATATAGTTTTTTAAGACCAGGTGTGGATGTTAATAATTGTACTGGTAAGGAACGTAGTCCTGTTCGTCCTAGATCTAAACTTTCAAGACCTGGACGAGGTCTGGAACCTAAAACATCACCGGATAAAGCTGGTCCTAGCCTTGTGTTGCTACTCAAGTTCAAGTATCGTAGCTCTGGCATTTTTCCAAATGTATTTGATGACAATCCAGTCAATCTGTTATTACTAAGGTCAAGAGTATGTAGAATAGTGAAGGTCACTTCTTCTGAGAATCCTGTAAGTCTATTGTATGGTAGTAGCAATTCCTGGAGAGTCTCTTCCGTGCCGGTGAACATAGCTGCAGTAGGAGACCCGCTTAATAAATTCCCTCCAAGGTCAAGTCTTCTTAAACGTCGACAACGACGGAACGTTCCATCCGGAAGTTCTCTAATAACATTACGCGCTAGTGATAATTGTTCAGCTCTTTCAGCAACTGAACCAACAATATCACCAGATACCGCTGCGATTCTATTAAAATCAATTTGCAAGGAAATTAAACGAGATAATCGTCCAAGTGCTGATGCAGGTACTAAAAGTATATTATTATCTATCAATGTTAATGTTTCTAATGAATGAAGACCTTCAAATGCGTCATCTTCAATAGCACGTAATGAATTAACACCAAGATCTAAATGTTTAAGACGACGTAAACCAAGAAATGTACCAGGTGATAAGTTAGAAATTTCATTACGACTTAAATTCAGGCTTTGTAATGTTATAAGTTTCCCAAGATCATTGTTGTCTAATAATTTAATACGATTAGCGGATAAATCCAAGTAGGTAAGCGTGGAAACGTGCCGTGAGAGTGCTACACCGGGAAATTCTGTCAGATAATTATCTCCAAGATCTAAAACACGTAAAGCTTCAGTACCTTCAAAAGCATCACTATCCAAACGACTTAAACGATTATGTGCAAGCCTAAGTTGTGAAAGTCTTGGAGTTCCAAAAAATGCAGCACTTCCAATTGTTGTCAAACCATTTCCACTTAAATCAAGTAACTCAAGATGAGATAGTTGTCCATCTGCAAAAATCCTACTAGGTAATTCATCAATTTGATTGTCTCTTAACCGGAGAACACGCAAAGCTAACGGGCCACCTAATTCCGTAGCTGGGACTGTCGTCAAACGATTTCCATCCAGTACCAATTCACGCAATTGCTCACATCCTCGTAAAATTCCAGCTTCTACCGCTCGTATTCCATTGCGACTAATATCTAAATGTCGCAATAGACTTAACCCTCTAAACTCCCCAGTAGAGAGTATTGGATTAAGAGTATCCCCCAGGAGATTATCCCCTAGATGAACCTCCAACAACGTATCCCTCAAGGCATACAACTGTCTTCCAGATAATCTCCTAATAGCATTCCCAGATAAATCAATTGTTCTAAGAGGTGCTAGCGGTGTTCCAGAACTAAATATCTGAGGTGGTAAAGCCCTTAAACCAGCATTAAGATGTTTGTAACTATAAACAGGAGCACCTCTTGGTAGTTGGGGCATTTCTGCGGCAAATAACGCCCCATCACAGGTCATAGAAACAACAGTTGGGGGTTCTCCATCTTCACTTTCAGCTGGATATTCTTCTCCGTAAGGTGGTGAAACATGGAGATTACAATCGCAGGAGAAGTGTCGAAGTTCTGGACTTAGTTCTGAACAGGGTTTCGCGGATGAAGTGACAAAACACAACACTAAAAATAACCAAAAAGCCATGGTAAAGTTTTAACACTAACTAAACGTCACAAAACAATACAGTAATTTTGATTTAGACGAGTTTCAACACGTTAACACTACCACTAACACTTTATTTGTTTATGTTTTGTACATGTGTCTCGACTGCGTGCGAGTCCCAGAACGGCCCTCGCACGTCTGTGGTGGCGATGAACGCCCAGTTACTATCACAGCATCAATAAACAGCCCGCTGGCGAAGTATGGCAGTCATTGCTGTTTATCCCTCACCGCTTCGCCGTTCACCGTTACACAGGTGTGTCAGAGCGCTGACCGCATACCTAACTTGAACCAACCACCGTGGTCCGACGAGAAAGTTCCATCTTTCTCAGCCACAATGGGACACTAAACAACTTCGACCGACATTTACCGTACTTATAAATTTTTTTTTGTCGTGTACGTGAACTTGAGATCCCCACTAGATTTGGTAACGTGTGCTTAAAATTCCAAACTTATTATAAATCAAAAGATCAGGTGGAAAAAGATTTACAGGTTTAACATATAAAGAAAATAGTTTTAATAATTTAGTACTAAAAAAATTATCATTTATTATTCTAGGAAAGATATATAGTATATAAGTCCTAAAATCATCCCCGATTTCTAATGGTTGGTTTATATACGGAACAAGAATAAGGAATAGGAAATAAGAATAGTACACAAGAATAAAAAATATTAAACCGTTTATATAGGACATAACATTTCGTCGCTGCGCCTGCGTACTTGCGTTGGCCTGTGTTTAACGTTTGTCACTTAACAGGTTCTGATTCATAAAACCTTTTAAAAAATTTCGTTTATTACCGTTAAAAACATTTTATTGTTGTTTACAACCCTCTGATCACAACTGAAAAACATCTGTTGACCAAACTTTATTACGGCAGACATTTTAATTGCTGTGCGCAGGCTTATCGTGTCTTATTCTTGATATAAGAATAAAAATGTTGAATGTTACCAACTATTCTTATGTTTAAGTTAAATTTCATTCCTACATAAACCGATATACGGCGCAGCCATGTTTTAACATCTTGTGTACTATTCTTATTTCCTATTCCTTATTCTTGTTCCGTATATAAACCAAGCATTACATAGTTGTTTTTGAAATTTAACTTTAGGAATAAGGAAAAGGTGACCAAATTTTGAAACAAAATATTTTTATTCCAAAAATAATGTTGGTTAATGCATATCCACAGCTTTCATTTAATACCGTACTCAGGGCCGGATTCCCTATAGGCTAAGTAGGCTTAAGCCTAGGGCCTCCTAAGTTCAGAGGGCCTCAATATTCAAAAAGATGTATATGTACTAAAAAAATAA
Organism: Liopterus haemorrhoidalis; assembly: GCA_963971575.1. NCBI lineage: Eukaryota > Metazoa > Arthropoda > Insecta > Coleoptera > Dytiscidae > Liopterus > Liopterus haemorrhoidalis. The sequence continues at coordinate 5,615,024 of OZ020622.1, read as the reverse complement.
AATAATATGCTATAACTCAAGAAACACAGACCATACGAAGGGTTTTATAATTCACTTTAAATCTAGTTTTTAGATGAATTTTTTCAAGTTACTGTAAACACAAATAGCGCTCGTACGTCAAAACGTTCTGCGTACATATACCGTCAAAAATGTTAGACTTTACGATAGAAGTGTCAGTTGCCAGATGGCAGCACAGTTTAGCGCAATCCCGAAATGTAAAAGGCATCCCTTTTACCAGGATCCTAAAGCAGAACCCGAACAAAAAACCCGAAATAATTATATTTTTAGTGATACAAGTATTGATACACCGGGCACATGGCAAGACCTGACAATAAACAGATCAAGATGGCCAAAAATTAACCTGACTGATAATGCCCAAAGTAGACACGATATAATGGTTTCTTGGGACCTACAATAAAGGTGACTAAAACAAAGTTAAAAATGAACAATTAGTACTAACATATAAATATTTCCGCAGGCTGAAGCCTCTTTTTTATGCCTCATAATTTTTATAAAAAAACTAAACTCACAGGCGCTGTGACAGTACGTTAATACGCACGGAAAGTAGAGCGGCAGAGGGAAAGATGAAGGAAAGGAAAGACAACGGGCACGCCGGCTAGTGTAGAAAAAAACTACATCAAAAAGTTATATATTTTATATAAATTAATTATTTTTAGTTTATTAACGAAATATTTTAATAAAAATTACAAAGTTCAAACAAATATTTATTCGTTTTTACTTAATAATAATAATAATAAGTTTGTTTTTAAAAAGTCCGTATTCTAGAGTGTGGATTTGTCATCCGGATTTTTGGACTTAATGTATACATACTCTAAAAATTAAAAAATATTAAATAAATAAATCATTTTTGTGTTATTTTTTCCATTAGTTTTTAGGTGGAATCTGCGCTAATTGTCTTAATTGTTTAAGTACAGTTTCCAATAATTTTTTCTTATCTCTCTCGCTCTTCTTCAAGTTGGAAAATATTGTTTTCTTGTCACTTTCCCTCAACCTAAATCATAGAAACATTCCAATAAGACATCCAATAAGCAAACAATTTCTAATTCATAATATTTACAAACAATAAAAGTCTATGGATTAAAATATGGTGAAATTTTTCATTTTAAAATATATTTGTAGATGCAAATGTAACCTATTTTATTTATGTACTATTGAATATTTCGAAATGATTGCACAAAACACATACTGCAAATAGTTCTACTAGTTTATCTCCTTTTTCAATTTCCTAACAATTTTGCAAGATAAATCTTGCAAAAAATTACATCGCAGCAAATTTATAATACATAAAAGGTGCTTTCGGGAACTGTTTAAGAGGATTCTACCAGAGCCGCAGTAAGGAAAACTTGCGCTAGGGGCAGAGCCGTGTTTTGGCGCCCTTAGTAAATAAAAACAAGGTTCTTACCTCTCAAAATTTAAGTGATGAGCAAAAAAAAAGGTCCTTAGTAAGCCCGTCAGCGGCTCCTCATAAAGAGCAAAAGAGCCATCCATGGCTCTACCATTGCAAAATTATGGCAACACCATCACAAATTAATCATTCTAAAGCTTTTATTTTCATTAAAAATGCCGATAAATACAAATAACATATACGCGTTTAGGCAGTGGCGGCGCTAGCGGGGAGTCCGTGGGGGGGGGAATTGCTTTGGCCCCCAGGACTTGCTTGGAGAAATGTATTTTAGAAGTGAGGACATTTTTTTTAGGTCATCACTTGTATTTTCATATGTAAAGGATAAAAAAAATAATTCAAATGTTTCCTGGCACCCCCAAATTTTACTCAAAAATGTCCTCCCCCCCCTATTTTAAGAGCTAGCGTCGCCACTGCCTTTAGGTACGGAACGCTGCTATCGCCTTGCATTTAATGCGACGCTTTGTATTTATTTAAGTAAGCGAGCCAAATCGAAACTGGCTCTGTTTCCAGACAGTTTGATGGCCTCCACGGAGAGTTAGTAAGAAGAGCGGCTGGTCATACCATGCGCTAGAATTACATTAAAACGGAGCCAGTTGTATCTTGGCTCGTTAGTTTGAGTTACGCTTGCATATAAAAAGCGTCGCGTTTTATAGTTTTTTTTTTTTACTGTGTCCTGTTATGTGTGTGAGTTGTTTTGTGTTACTATTAGAAATGAACAGTATCAATAACCTTTTGAAAAAAATATTTTCGTCATATTACCTCGAGTATAGTAATTAAAATAAAACAAATGGGAATACCGCTACCGGATTAGGACATTTCAAAAACTCAGAATGTTTCTGCGTCTAAAACACGGATAAAAAAATTTAATAGAAACATTTACTTAAAGAACAACTAGATTTGCGGATGCAACGAAAAGCAAACTGTTTTTTGTTTTCCTATCGTTTTATTTGAAGGAGTATTAACATGGACGAAGAACGGTATTACTGATTTAGTGCACATCTGAGATTTTGGTAAGTCACTTTCATTTAATTAAGAAAACTCGACGCGTGCGGCAACATAAAAATTTATAAAATAATCAAAGTCATAAAACTTGTGTTTTAAAATATTATTGAAACACTTACTTTTCTAATAATACGATAGCGTTATCAGGAACAACTTCTTTATATTTGCTATTTTCTTGTCCGTAGTCATGGAAATAAGTTGGCCAATCCCATGAAATAAAGAGATCAAGCATTTGTCTTAGCGATGCAAAATACCGCAATAAATCATCTTGTTGCAAACCTATCACTGGTTCAGACGCAGCAAATACTAAAAACAGCCTTATGAAAAGAAAATACTAACACAAACAAGAGCTGCACAATAAATTCTCGGCCTCACAATGAAAATTTTATTTTTTAATTTATAATATAATTTTTCAATATAATCTCCCTTAATATCAATACATTTATTCATTTTTGTGAATCAATCAAATCATTTTCACCGTCGATTTACAAGTTTGCAGAAGCGTATCTGCAATCATCAAGGTATGAGCGAGGCAACTTATTGGACAGCTCTCATATATTTAAATGCTTACGTTCACACTGTAGTAAATCAAGATTTATTTGATGTAAAGCTCCCATTGAGATTTGTTTGACATCTTCGCATAGAATGAGTGCTTGGATAGATGTCGCAATGTATTCACAAGCTGATTTGCACGCAATTTGCGCGACTTCGGGCTTTAAAAAAGAACAAAACTGTGTGTATTATAACCAGGGCCGGCCCGAGGCACGGGCGAACCGGAAACATGGAGCGCAAAATTAAGAATATTGAATTTTATATTATGTATATACAGTCAGCGCTCGCTGAACGTATATCCGCTTAACGTACGTTCGATGATACGTACATGATTAATTACGGATTCTATATTCGTACGAACGTACACGTTGTTCGTACGAACGTACATCGCGTAACATGAAAATGTCACTTTTGTACGAACGTACATTGTCCGCGCGAATCGGATTCACGAAAAATGTCCGATTATTAAATGACGGGACCGCATTTAATTTTGAAAGAGTAAACTTACAGAAAGACCGACAGACATCATGCTAAAAATAGTCAAAACGTTATGTTGGAACCTCAATTCGTGGAGATCCATCGAAATCTCGAAATGTCAAAATCGGTATGATCACAATACCTCCCTTATATATGTTGGCGGTCGATAAAAACTAAGATGGCTATCTTGTCCTGTCTTGAATGACAGCCAAAAACACTACAATTTGTTCTACTTTTATAATTTTTCACAACTTCGACATTCTAACAAAAATTCAACACTAGAGCATATGTAATAAGTTCAAACAGTACTAGAGCGCCTAGTACAATATTTGACCACCAGACTGCGTATTTGAGCCTGTCAGTTCTCAATACCTCCAAATGTCATTTCAAATGATATTGTTCCCGATTTAGGAAAATTATGGAATTCTTCTTTATTCATGATTTACATTGCGGCACACAACAAAATGAATTGTTTTTTGCCATGGTTCACAAAAATAAAACACAAATAACAAAAAAACACGTACAGTCTGTTCCAAACGGTTAAGCGGGACTAGATTTTGCAATCTAGTTACTTTCATCGTTTAAATCGTGCCTTTCGGCCGTTTTGTTTAAGCTTTGTAAATCATACTTACAATAAAAATTTTTTGGTTAAGGTAAATATCATTTTAAAATGTCATTTTCTTTATATTTTGATTTTTTGTGTCATTCTTAATACAAATTTCCCATTTATTTATTTTTTTGTCATTAAAATATCTAAAAAAAATATTTAATTTTGACATGTCATTCGTTTCCATGGTTTCATTGTTGGAATTTTAAATTTTGACATCCCAACGTGAAAAATGAAATAACCCAAGCAAGGTCCCTTCTCGTGACAACCTAAAAGAACTAAATTCCCATTTAGTTCCGCTTAACCGTTTGGAACAGACTGTATTTCTCAATTGAACAAAACAAAACAATGTGTCGTATCTTCCGAAAATCGCCACCAGATGTCTGGAGGTAAGTGGTTTTTTGAAATAAATGATTCAATTAATAAAATATCGATGTTTTAAGTCTATATTCTATTGATATTTGTTTAACTACGTCATGGTTTTATGTTAAATCTTGAAATCTTTGCGTAATATTAAACTCGTTTTAGCCGGATATTTCGAAAGAGAAATTAAAATTTCTTTTCATCTGCATTTTGATTTACTTTAAAAACATTTTTAACATATGAAAGTACAGGAAAAATATAAAAACGATAGTTCACACGACTTTTAGTTAAAGTAGAAAATATTTTCCTGTATTACTTATTCGCCAATTTATACCGCATCAAGCATATATTTCCGGTGAATATTAAACTAGTGAAAGTGTTAAATATATTTCTAACCACAATTACCGCGAAAAACGAAAATTAGGATTAATTAATTAAATTATATACTTTTACTACTTACCGGTAAGTTCGTGAAAGACTGAAAAGTGCTCTGAAGAAATGCAATAAGATCTGAAATAAAACTAGATGCAAGCCCTTGTGGTTCTATTAATTCCCAATCGTAATTTTGTAGTTCTAAAAATTCATTTAATTTGTGACGCAGTTTCTCACAAATTTGCCTTACGGCGTCTTCTCGAGCAACTTTAAACATGGCCGATTGGCCTTGACCACCAACTCGGGATTCCCCCCTTAAAAAAATATAATTATATTCTATCTCAGAAAGACTGATAGTAATAAAATTTATTATTTGTAAAAAGTTATTGTTTTTTCACACAGAACCGGCCAAACAAAAGCGACAAAATATGAATATGATTGTTAAAAACAACCGAGTGTGCCGCACATATTATATGGGAATAAATGGGTTAAACACAATAGACCATAAAAATTTGACCCTAAAATTTTGAGGAAAAATATGGTCACAGGGGTTTGTTTAATAAAATGATAAATAGTAATATAGAAATACACAAAACCAATCATTTTTAGGGTTTTGTAGGTATGACCAAAAAACCCTTATACCGTCATTTTGTCGTCTGTGTGTCTGTTTGGTAAAAATTGTAGCCAAACGGCTAAACCTAGATAGTTGAAATTTGGCATGCTTATAAAACTCTTTGACCCGCACATAGGAAAATATACTAAAACATCTAAAAAACATACCCCCCTAAAAATATAAACAAATATGTGCTCATCGAAAAAAAAATTTTTAATTCTGAGTAAGGTATCAAATGAAAGCCCTTAGTACGTGGATTAACGATCAAAATTTTATTTTTGCAAAATAAATTATTTTGTCGCGATTTTTGCCAAAATTGTGCAAAAAAATTTTTTTCTCACACCCTGTAGCCCAGATGGTTTAAACTAAAAATCTGAAAAAATTCTAAGTAATGTACATTGGTGTGAACTGAATTAGTACAACAGGAATTTTTGATAAGATTATGTTTTCGGAAAATAACGCATTTTTTTGTGTTTTTTGCTTGACCATGTAAAATATTTAATAACTTATGTAACAAAGTAAACCAGCGTACTTTCATGGTGTAATGGTTAACAATCTCGCGTTCTAATTTGCAAACTAGGGTTCCGGTCTCGAGACAATTTAATTTTGTTTTTTTTTGTATTTTTATTTTGTTTAAATTATTTTTTCAAAATTTTAGTTATATTTGGGAAAATTTTGCATTTAATTTTTAAAAGCGTAAATTTAATAACCAATGGAAATTATTGATATTGAATACACGAAATCAGAGGGGCGGAGTTATGACTTAAAACAACCAATGGAAGCCATAGGCGCAATTTTCAAAATCTTAATGAACCTTGCTATATAAAAAAATACTGCACATATTTAGAAACCTAAATAATGGTATTAGGCATTTGAATTAAAATTAACAAAAAAAAAATTAACATAAAATTTGTTTTGGCATCCCAAATAATCATCATTCACTAACTAAATACCTGCGAAACCCTGAAATGTGTGAAAATTCACACTTCACATCAATTTTTTAACTCTCAATAGATTTCCTATAGTGGGTCAAAGAGCTGTACAAGCATGCCAAATTTTAACTTTCTAGGTCCAGACGTTTAACCACAATTTCTACCGAACAGACAGACGCATCAGTAATGGTATAAGGGTTTCTTAATCATAACTACAAAACACTAAAAAGTAAATGAATGATCGAAAAAGAAACATATTCTCTTTAAATAAGAACTTCCGGCTACCCAAGCTATAGTAAACCTCTTATGGCCGGTTGCTAAAGTAAGAATTATCCCTAACTCAAGTTAAAATCATTTGTTTTTGTATGTTGTAAAAAACAAATGATTTTAACTCGAGTTAGAGAAAACTATTACGTTAGCAACCCGCCATTATACAATCTACAAGAGAGGCAGAATACCGAATCCGTTGGAAAGATATAAGAAACAATAAAGTCATAGGTCACAGTTAGAATAAATCCTTTTTGATTAAATCCTGTGATAAGGATAAAACGGGACAAAATTTTGGAACGCATTGTTAATAAATTAAGTTAATTTATGTATAAGACCCATTATTAATGACCCAAAAAGGAGACAGGATTACATTTTTGTAAATTTTTTTGCGTAAACTAGTTCATTTTTTGAAGTGACATAATTTATATCGCAAAAATTATCTTCTAACGGAATCTGTCTCGTCGCTCGCCGTTACTTTACAAGACGACCGGACTTTGTAAAAAGTTATATAAAAAAACACATAGCGGTTTAATGTTTAAATTACTAACTTTTAAAAATATTTGTTTAATAATTATATGTACATTAAATAAATTTCCCCCAAGGTTGTCAACATTCCAAATATATTTACTAATAATTTCTTATTACTTAAGATACCTGTATGGACTGATGTCATTCGTAAAGGTTAAGTAATGATGAAAAATCCCCATATAAATATTTTTATTTGTTTACTGAGACATTGAATGTTCAAATGGGCGTTTTAAAATCTTTTTACGTGGGTTATTATGCATAATTTTTGTTTTGCACATTTATTTTTGGATATGTTCAAGGATTTTTGCAAAGGGAGGGGTCATTGACGTAGTTTGTCTTTTTAACAGTAGGAAATCACTAAAATTAACAATTTTAAAGGTATAAGACGCAAATTAAAACATAAATTATTAAAATAAATAATAGATAGTGATAAAAATCTAGCTATAGTGACAGAAAAACACAATTATTTAATAGTAATGACCTGTCATGATATTTTTCAAAAATTTTAATTTTTTTTCCAAATTAAAAAATTCGTATCTCAAAAACTATTAGAGATAGAGATGTGAGATTGGTATTTTTGGGATTCTAATGTCCTAAATGGCCTTAGGATATACAGACGATTCCGCTTAATTGGACCGCTTTGAGATTTGGGCCAAATCTCAAAGAACAGAAACCAAACCAAGGAACCAACAGTAAATTTACATGTTTAATTAGGACAACATTCCGCTTAATTGGGACAGTAAATTTAAGATCACAGTACATATTATGTTACACATATTCTCAAGAAAAAATATGTACAAAGAATTTAATATTACAGCGTTATTTTATGCAGGAAGGAAATGAAGGGAGCCCTACATCCGCACTGAATACCTGTGATGATTTTGTAGAAGTGAAATGTTACAAAAACAAAAGACAGACTACACTTGACGCATTTTTGAATTGAATTAAATTGTATGTACCTATTTATTATTTTATTTTGGAATTTATTATTATTTTTTCTTAAAAGTTTATATTTTTTGGTTATATGTAATTTATAGTTTTGTTCAAGAGTTTATAAAATAAAATTATTGAAAGAAAAATATGCATTGTTTAATTTTATGTGAAATTCGCTTAATTGGGGCAGCCGCTTAATTTGGCCAAAATGCCTAAGTCCCGATGTGTCCCAATTAAGCAGAATCGACTGTATTTTGAAAAAATCCAAAAGAAAATTTTTTTTGTAAAATTTGAATTTTTCAAATTGGCATCCGGCCCTCGTAGGCCAAGGGTGGAAAATAAACTATTTGACTATTTAGAAAAAAAAAAACTATTACTTTTTACAATTATTTTACAAAAAAAAAAAAAAAAAATGACAAATGTTCGATCAAACCACCATTATTGTCCACACATTTTCTCATTCTTAATAAAAAAATTAAGATATTTTGTTTCTTTTTTTATTGTTTTCAAAGCTTGCTACGTTCAACTTTGTAAAACTTATGTTGATTATTATTTTGTAAATAAATGGTCACCATTTTGAAATGGTTAACATAAAAATATGACTTTTTGGTGTCATTGTAAAGCTAATTTAATATACTTTTAGGAAAAAATATAAAATTATCGATTCCCTATGCTAGATCAAAAGTTGACATCATTTCCGGTGAAACCGGAAGTGCCTCAGAATTCTTATAGTAACCTTTAGATGGGCCTTTTTGTCTAGTTTAACTTTTGTTCTGAAGATTTTTTATATCTTTACAAATAAAGGAGATTTTCGGGGTGCCCCGTTTCAAACAAACACCCTGTATATAAAAAATGTGATGTGAAGTGTGAATTTTCACACATTTCAGGGTTTTGTAGGTATTTAATAAATGTAAGAAGCCAACATAATACTGGATGTCTATGAAGTTCAAAACTTGGTCCTCAGCTGTTAATTTTTTTATTATATTTTTAATTTCATAAAAAAACACACTATCTTTGCCAGAAATACAAAAAATCCGTAACATTATTATCCATAATTTAGCCATGAATTAAACAAATTATTAATCTTGTCGAAAACACAAAAACTGCAATTTTTTCAAAAACGCAATCGGATCAAAAATTCCTCTCGTACGTTTCCGACTCAGATCAATGTATTTTCATTTTTTTTTATCGAAAATGTCCACATACTGATCCAGTCTACAGAATCCTGCCAAAAATTACTCAGTCGTTTTTACGTGATTTTCGAATGTCGAACAAAATTTTAATTTCCGTTTAATTTTTATGTATATAGATAAATATTTATTAAACTCACCCAGTAATATTTGAAACAAATTGCTCTAAATAAATAGTAGCTTCCTCCAAGTATCCAGTGTCAACGATAATTTGAATAATTTGCAAAAGTCCCAACGAAGGGCTACGTAAAATAGATGATAAACAACCACTAAAACTTCTAGTTAGCAATAAACTTATAGATTTTCTTATCATTTCGTCAACTTCGACTTGGCTAGAAGAAAATACAATCAAAATTTGACGAATCATTTTCAAAAAAAAAACGCACCTTAAATTAAGATCCTCAGAAAATTTAAGACAAGCATAAATAAATTCTTTTACTTGCTGGTACACTTTAGGTACCATATGAGAAAATGGAAAACGATATGGAAAAGATAAATCATCCGGAATATCATCTTCAAATGGAAATGAATGAAGAATGCCATCATATTCTTCTTGTGTTGTTACCTAAGAAAAAATATTTAAAGAAAACTGAAAATACAAAAAGGCAGAGGTTCTCAATATGCGTTGCAGTTCTTCTTAAAAAGTACTTCATGTGAAATTTAGACTTGAGAAGATAGAATTTTAAAATTGGTTTTGCAAGCATTTTATTTAAACTACGATTATTATAATTATAAACTTCATAAATATCTTTTTTGTTCAAATGAAGAGCAAATATATTTTTTGATAGAGTTATTCTTATTTTAACTGAATTTACATTCCGTATGACACGTACATGACCGTCGCTAGGTAACTTAATAAATAGGTTGAAAGCATAAAGTCTGTTCCAAACGGTTCCAATCTAGTTACTTTCATCGTTTAAATCATGCTTTTCGGCCGTTTTGTTTAAGCTTTGTAAATCATACTTGCAACAAATATTTTTTGGTTAAGGTTAATATAATTTTAAAATGTCATTTTCTTTATATTTTGATTTTTTGTGTCATTCTTAATAAAAATATCCCATTTATTTATTTTTTTGTCATTAAAATATGTAATAAAATTAATTTAAGTTTGACATATGTCATTCGTTTCCATGGTTACATTGTTGGAATTTGAAATTTCGACATTCCAACGTGAAAAATGAAATAACCCAAGCAAGGTCCCTTTTCGTGACAACCTAAAAGAACGAAATTCCCATTTAGTTCCGCCTAACAGACTGTATGTCAAATTATTTCTACTTTGTAAAGGAAACCGGATTAAAATTAAATAATACAATTAAAGTTGTCGAATTTTGCAAATATATTTTTTGATCGAGTTGGTCTTGGTCAGTAATCCGCTGACGCAAGTATTCTTATTTTAACTGAATTTACATTCCGTATGACACGTACATGACCGTTTCTATGCAACGTAATAAATAGGTTGAAAGCAACTGTCATATTATTGTTAGTTTTTAAAGAAAACCAAATTAAAATTAAATAATACAGTTAAAGTTATCGAATTTAGCAAATATATTTTTTGCTAGAGGTATTCTTGGTCAGTCAATCAGCTGACGCAAGTATTGTTATTTTAACTGAATTTACATTCCGTATGACACGTACATGACCGTTGCTAGGCAACGTAATAAACAGGTTGAAAGCAACTGTCATATTATTGTTAGTGTTTAAAGAAAACCGGATTAAAATTAAATATTATAGTTAAAGTTATCGAATTTAGCAAATATATTTTTTGCTAGAGTTATTCTTGGTCAGTCAATCAGCTGACGCAAGTATTGTTATTTTAACTGAATTTACATTCCGTATGACACGTACATGGCCGTTGCTGGGGAACGTAATAGATTGAAAGCAACTGTCAAATTATTGTTAGTTTTTAAACGGAACTGAATAAAAATTAAATAAGTAATAAAGTTATAGTTGTGGAAAAAGCATAGTATGAAACTTGCATAGAATAGTCATTTCATACTTGTGTATAAAGACCATCATTCCATGCTCGTTGTATAATATGCTATTGGGATCATTGATATATTTGACACAAAATTTTGCACAAAATTCCACTCTTATTTCCCATAAGAGCTATACTGCATTCTAACAGTTGAACGGACTATAGTTTACACTACGTATATTGAGAACTCTGTACATGTTTTCGAATTTCCTACCTGTATTTGTAAAAAGCTTTCTTGATCTAATATTTCGCGAAAAACTTGTACCCATCGTTGCATAAGGACTTCATTATAATGTTCCCGTATTTCTAAAAGTAATTCCCACAATGGTTTTACAACATAGCCATAATTTCGAAGTGTTGTACTAAATAACATTATTAAATCTTTGATTTTCAACATTAGCGTTGCATCGGTACAGTAAGCCTAAAAAAATTATTTTATAAAATTTGAAAATTTTGGGATTCATATATTTGACTTACAGAATGAGTTTGAAGTGCAGTTACTATCTTTGATAAAGCCATTGTCCACATTTCATCAAGATAAGATCGGGTTATAAGACCATTTCCAGTGTTCAAAACATGGTCTTCGACGATAAAAAATCCAACAATTGCATGTATATAAGAACGATAACTTTCTAGAGTTTCGTGCTAAAAAATATATATGATAACACCCAGACCCTACTTTAATTCGTTTTAATTATTAAATATTTTCTTTAAATACGTTAATACGTGTTAATAAATGTTAACAAACACTTAAGAAATAAGTAAACTCTATTCACAATAAATATGAGATGACGTCACACTTGGTTAATTTAAGTACCAATTTCATGGTTCCATGACAACTGGGGCTGTAAGACAAATCGGGCCGTTCACAATTGGGGCTTTTCACAACTGAGGCCATTAACAACTGGGGCGATGGAAAATTCGGGCCGTACACAATAGACCATATTAGTGTGTCGTCACATACATGTGCTGCCATCTGAGAACTGAGTCCTTTTGAAGTTTAAAATACATGGGACATTACTTTTGTTACCTTAATTTTATAAATATTTTCAATTTTGGAGCAAAAAATATGTATTTTTGATAAATATATACTAATATATACAGTCCAGACACTTTATATTATAGAATAATGATTTTATAAATATATAAATAAGGATTCGAAGATATATTTATAGGTTACGTTTTTAAATAATATGAAAATCGGAATATCTTTAGTATTTATTTAATTAACACTAAGTAATCATTAATATTTTGTTTTAGAATGCATATTGGTGTATTGTTTTGCTCCGAATTGTAACAATTACATCTACATTATTAATTGCAAATTTTTTCGTTTTTTGACAGATGAAAATGGAAAATTAAAAACAACATATTATTCCTTTAAACCATTTAGATATGGTACACACACTTATTGCTATGTTACTTGCCATAATAACGATTATTAACGTAAATTTTTCAAAATTAACCTACAAAATAATATTGTTCTGCAAAAATAATGACATATTAAATTATAATGTATAAAATAAGAATTTTAATAAATAAATATTGACTTGTAGTTTTGATGTGAAGCACTCTCTTACTTTGAAAACTTAATTTATATTTCCAAAATACAATTTAACAAAAAAACAACATGCTAAATTCAAATAAAAGGAATCCAACCGCGAGACGGCAGCACTGAATCTCATTTTGTGACGTAGTTACTAATATGGTCTATTGGGGCTTTTCAAAACTGGGGCCATTAACAACTGGGGCGATGGACAATTCGGGCCGTTCACAATTGGGGCTTGTGACAACTGGGGCCATAACTATAAGAGCAACAGTTTTCTTTTGTTTAAAATAAAAAATAATTATTTTACAAGTTGGCATAAATTAAATTGCGTGTTCTTTAAAAAAAATAAAAAATTAATGGTTTAATTAAGTACATTTTGGTGGGAATTAGAATAAGTAAAAAAATTGTATTTTAGGGGTTGGCTTAAGTAAGTTTTCGTGTTCATTTGATTAAAAAGAAATTGTATTTTAAGGGTTAGATTAAGTAAAATTTAGTGCTCTTTTGACTACATAAATAAAAAATTTATTTTAAGGGTTGGCTTAAGTATATTTAAGTGTTCTTTTGAATAAATAAGTAAAAAAATTATTTAATTTTAGAAGTAAATATTTTGTAACTAAATTTAATTAAGATGCATCAACTACGAGAAAATCAGTTATTTTTTGTTTGACTATTTGATGTTCCTAGTTTTTTTTTTTTTTATGTTTGATAGTATTAGTATTATGTTATGATAGTTGTTACATTTATTTACTAAATGTTGGTAACCTTTTTACACGTCGCCACGTTTAGATTATACTGCTCAGTCGTTTTAAGTCAGTTTCTTTATCTTTCCTAATTTAATCCCCTTCATTTCTTATTAAGAATTTAGCAAGATTTAAACAATTCCCAAAACTACGCTCTTAATACCAACATACCATATTTGTTGGTGGTTGTAGAACTAATCGTGCTTGTTTTGTACGCTGTGATCGATAATAAGTTTCGAATGTTGCTCTTGAACCAAGTACGGTTGAAATATGTAAACAGCGATAAACAGGAGAAAAATCTATCATTTCTTGTGCGCTTAAATCTTCTTCGACAAATTGGTTAGAACTTGTCTCATCAATTCCTAAAAAGAGTTGTTAAATACTTTTTTTAAACTTGTACGGACGAACTTACTTGCAACGGGTGGCTGTGGTGCAGCCCGTTTCTTTTTTCTACCAATAATAGTAGGATCACTAGCAAGTTGTTCGTTAGTCTAAAAAAATTTAACGTTAGTTTTTGTTACGCATTTTATTATTTATAACGTACATGTCTCATGGCTACTTCTCCTATTTTTGGTGAAAATTTTCTTATATTTTCCAAAAAATCTCTCAAATCTGACATAGAAGCACTCTCAATACTTTCTCGTAGTCTTAAAAACAAATTAATAAATAAAGTTAAATAAATTCAAACATGTTAAAGCTACAGGTTAAATCTCATTGTATCCCATTTTTTATTTCATTGTATCTCATTGCATCCGCAGGCCGTACCCTGCCCGATACTAATTTTAATACGACACGCATTAATCGGCTTTTTAGGATTTCCTAGGTATAATCAAGAGACGTTTTTGTTTTGTTAATATACGCAGAATCATGCAAATTTAATTTATTTTTATTCGATATCAGTTTGCCAACATCGTTGGTAAGGGATCTGCTAGTACTATAATACATTTAGTAAGTTTAAACAATACTACAGTATTTAGTAAAATAAATTGGCCACCAGCGTATTAGAGCATGTCATTTCTCAATATACTATAATAGTCCCACAGATTTCGTTATAATGAGATTTAACCTGTACTACATACTTCGGAATACTTTCTCGCATCTGGAGAGAAAAACGATAATTTGCAACATGGGGAATATGTTGGTGTTCCAATTCTTCTAAAGTTTTAAGAGCAGGATAATATCTAAGAATTAAATTTATTAATATAAAATATTAATTCTTTAAAACTTATTCATTTACCGTTTATCAGTAATTTGTCTTTTTAACTTTGCGTACGTTGTCAGAACAGGTAGGCATAAATTAAGTTGTGCTATAACAACAGCGATATTACTTTGAACACGTCTTGCTTGAAGAAGTTCTTCACTTTTTTCCGTTACAGACTTTGCAGCCGTATCAAGTTTGCCATCAAGATCATCGACTTCATTCTAAAAATTGTTTTAGTTAAAATTTTAGATTATCAAAATGAAATAATGTGAAATATTATTATTATTATTATTGATTAATTAAATAAGTTTAAAATACATACATTCAATTTTTTAGCTTGCGATCGCACTTCCAACAACTCTCTAACAGAGTCGATAAATCCTTGATAATAAATATTACATAGTCTCTCGATATCTTTATCATGAGACCTAATTCTACCCTCTAATTTTTCCTTAAACCCTTTGTGTTCATCAGCATCATAAATAGCCCTGAAATTATCGTTATTTAGAAATAAAAATAAATTTACGCAAATATACTAACCTAAAAGTCGGGCCCCAATAATCGTCTATGCCTTCTATTTCTTGCAAATATAAATCATATTGCGTACTTTGTTGCACTGAAGACATATTTATTATTTATGTAATTTTACAATGTGTACATTTTTACGTAACCAACAAATGTCAAAATGACAGCTCAAAATTTATTTTTTGTCAGTTGGTGACAATTTATTGTTTTTGTTGAGGGAATTATGAATTTAAAACTGTTGGCAACACTGTGTAAAATATGCAACCTATGCAACTCGATTTTAATGTTTTACAAATGACTAGTCTGAGAAAACAACAATAAATAAATCCGTGATAAACAAATACAAAGAAAAAATGGACGTAGATGTTGAAGAATATATGAAATCTATTAAAGTAGAATCAGTATGTCGAACTTGTCTTTCGGATTGTGATGAAATGACATCATTATTTAGTGAGGTTGTACTGAAAGAACTAGAAAATGAAGTGGAAAACTATGTCTTTCTTTATGAAATAATGACAAACGTTTGTACAATACAGGTAATGCCAAAAAAGTTTTATAATACCGTTCAGTCCTATCAAATTTCAGTTAAATTTGTTATTTAGGTTTCAACAGATGATGGCCTGCCAACATTAATTTGCAAAAAATGTGTCGAATATGCAACAAATGCTTACCGTTTTAAAATAAATTGTGAACGTACAGAAAGACTTCTTCAAACTTATATTTCTAAAAACATAATAAAGCAAGAAGGTGAAAACGAAACTTTAGAACTACCTGATCAAATTATCGAGTTAAATAATGCTGAAATCAAACTAGAAAATGTAATTGCGGACGAAACAGACGAAGTCTCGATTGCTGAAGATTTACCCGATCTTGATAACGCAGATACCATATGTATACAGGAGGTTGATGTGAAACAAGAAATAAAGGATGAATACTGTGAAGAATCTGTTTGTGAGGAAATTGAAGATTCTAAAACTTTCGTAGCTGCATTTGTAGCTAGTAGTGAAGAGAATGTTAGGTTACGAGATATACAGGAGGTTGAAGTGAAACCAGAAATGGAGGACGAATATTGTGAAGAATCTGTTTCTGAGGAAATTGAAAATTTCAAAACTTCCGTAGCTGCATTTGTAGCTAGTAGTGAAGAGAATGTTAGGCTACGGGATAGAATAGTTTTGAAAAAAGTTAAATCAATTGAAAATGAAGAACAAAATGCATTTTTTAAAAAGATATATAGATATCCTTATAAAATTACACGAGAAGGTATTTTTTTTTATATATTTTTCAGTTTAAAATTATAAAATTTTATGTAATACAGGTGACAAAATTTATTCCTGTCCCGTCTGTAAGAAAAAATTTAAATATCCATCAACTTTGACCATTCATGTTCGTTCACATTCGCAAGAGAGGCATCATTGCAAAGTTTGCGGAAAAGGATTCAAAAAATTTACAAGTATGTATTATATTTTGCATTTTGACTGCACTGTCGATCATGGATAGTAATTAAATCAAAGTTAGATAGGGCTCTACTATTGCAGGAGAATGTTAAAAAATATGATTTATGAACATTTAGAGTTAATTTGTTTAAATTCAACCAGTATTTAATTTTTTGTAAATCTTGGATAGCCAAATCTTTTACCACATCCCATGAGTCACCCTCTGTAAACGTCGCTTTATCGTTTGCATACTAACCTAAGTAAACTGTACATACAATATAAAAAATAACGGTCCTTGGACCGTTCCTTGTGGTACACCAATTTTCATTAGTAGTGCAATTTTACATATAATCCGTCTCAATTTGTAATATGAAACTAGATCTGGTTACTTTGGTGACTGTTGTGGTGTAAACAGACTTTGGCGTATCCGTGTGAACCAATACTATGATAATATTATAAATGTATTGTCAATATACAACATAAAAAATGAACTTTTACTGTTAGGTACGTATTAAAAAATGAGACAGATAATATACAGTCTGTTCCAGACGGTTAAGCGGAACTAAATTTTGCAATCTAGTTACTTTCATCGTTTAAATCGTGCTTTTCGACCGTTTTGTTTAAGCTTTGTAAATCATACTTACAATACACATTTTTTGTTAAGGTTAATATCATTTTAAATTGTCATTTTCTTTATATTTTGATTTTTTGTGTCATTCTTAATACAAATTTCCCATTTATTAATTTTTTTGTCATTAAAATACATTAAAAAAATAATTTAATTTTGACATAGGTCATTCGTTTCCATGGTTTCATTGTTGTAATTTTAAATTTTGACATTGCAACGTGAAAAATGAAATAACCCAAGCAAGGTCCCTTGTCGTGACAACCTAAAAGAACGAAATTCCCATTTAGTTCCGCCTAAGCGTTTGAAACAGACTGTATATTTTTTTTTTTAGGTCTCAGTTATCACATGTGTTCCCACACTGGTGAACAACCGTACCAATGTAAACTATGTGAAAAAAAATACCGTAAATCAACTTCCTTAACAGCTCATATGAGAATACATACAGGCGAGCGTCCATTTCTCTGTTCAGTCTGCGGTAAAGGATTCCGACAAAATTCTGATCTAGGGTACCATATGCGTATACACACAAAAGAAAAACCTTACATGTGCTCAGTCTGCGGTAAGTAACAACTTAAAAACTCCTTTAATCTTTAGCGTAGCCACTACGATAGATAAAAAAATATAGATTTATTTTTTAATGCCCATATTTTTTCTCTGTTTCAGGTAAAAGAATGACGATGCAGTGCCATCTAGTGCAACACATGAAAAGCCACACGGGAGAAAAACCATTTTCTTGTGAAGAGTGCGGTAAAGCCTTTGCTTCAACCGATCTATTGAAGAGACATGCATTTATACACACCGGTTTAAAACCTTATGTTTGTAATACATGTGGGAACTCTTTTAATAGAGCAAGTACGCTTAGAGTTCACAACATGATACATTCGGAAGTAAAACCACTTTACTGCAAATTGTGCGGAAAAGGTTTTATTCAAGCACATTGTTTACAAAGTCATATGAATACACACATATAATAAAGAAATTTCAAAAAAAATTTTTAGTTTTTCATTGTATTTTTAATTCTTTTTGACTGTCTGTCAATATAATAACAATAAAAATATGGTAAATATATTAGTAAAAATTAATATCTCTGCCTGAAAAAGTTGAAGGGCCTTTTAATATATCAACTGATGATTTAGGCAAATTTTGGGTGCGATAAATGTCTTTTTTTGGACGTAAAAAATCACTTTCCATAAAATGCAACGAGCAAACATGCATGGGCTTGATTTTTTGCCCATTTTTAGTTTTTGAGTCCATAAAAACCTACGATCCACTTTCTCTCTGCCTCCAAACGTCGTTTCAATTGATCTTTTTTTCAATTTAGGTAAATTATGGAATGTTTAAGGATTCTTCCTTATTCACGATTTACATTGCGGCACACAACAAAATTGATTGCTTTTTCCATGATTCACAAAAATAAAACACAAACAACAAAAAAACACGTATTTCTGTATTGAACAAAACAAAACAATGTCACTTTCGTATCTTCCGCGAATTGCCACCAGATGTCAGGGCGCTTAGGAAGTTTCCCCTATTTCTCTGCCAGTTACAGATGCATGAATGATTACTATTGGCATCTGACACTACCGATAGAGGCGCTACTGCATTCACATCATGGCTGACTTTGGTAGGATATTTTTGACAGGTTCAATGGTAAATTCATGTGATATTTATTGAAACATACGGGAACACACTCTAAAATGGTCTTTAACTGTCTTTCCACTTCTAAGAACATATTCCCATGCTTGTCACAAACTCGACTATCCTACAACCGTCAGTTTCTCAAAATCTCACTAGAGGCGCTTCAGTTATTGTCAGTTGACAATTGGCTCCCCACTCTTGCAACCATGCCTTCTCGTTTCTAACGTTATAATATAATTCATTCTAAGCATACAGCCTAGTTGTGATGGACTAATATGGAACATTAACCAAAATATTTTCTCGTAAAGAATTCTCAAAAAGATTGCGTTCTGTTATTTTATGGAAAATATATTTAAGGATGTTTTAGAAACAATATCCATGTTTTTGTTTTCTACTTGGGTAGTTTGCAAAGGATTTTTTCCAGAGCATTCCCCTAAATTAGTTTTGTTATTAATTCATTTATTAGTCAAAATACAAATATATTA
Source organism: Liopterus haemorrhoidalis (assembly GCA_963971575.1). Classification (NCBI taxonomy): domain Eukaryota; kingdom Metazoa; phylum Arthropoda; class Insecta; order Coleoptera; family Dytiscidae; genus Liopterus; species Liopterus haemorrhoidalis. The sequence continues at coordinate 5,595,585 of OZ020622.1, read as the reverse complement.
ACATTTTGTACTTATAATCTAAAGTTTTACAAATGCAAAAGCAAAATTGTGGGTTTTACAAAAATATGTCCTATTAGCTTTGCTAAAACTTCAATGACTAGAAATAAATGCTTTCTTGCAAATAAAATGACTAGAATTAGTTAAAATAATACTTAAATGCAAATGCTGACTAGTTATTAGTTCATTTCAGTTATATTAAAATTTCTACTTTTCGTCCTATAGAAAGTATAAAATTAATTAAACTCAAACTACTAAAAATAAATGCATATTTTATGAATAACAAATTAAATAGTTAATATGATGAATAATTCTGATAAAAAGTAAACAAAGCTAAAATTGCAAACACAATTTCACCAGCATAAAGGCCGAGTTGTATACTGCAAAGTATCCATTCAAGTCTTAAAACGTAAGTTTGCCAGAGTAGTAGATAAATAACCCCAACAGTAGATGGAACAGTCAGTAAAATCGAAATTATAACTGGTATAACTGTAAAAAAATTAATAAATACATTTCTCAGTTAATAAACTTTAATTAAAAACTTACTGCGTTCAGTTAGATTGCCTTTTCGACCGAATAATATACGTACAGCTTCAATAATCATTAAACTTAAAAGTATACCTAATTCCCAAAGTATAATGTTATCAGGAAAACCTAGATGTATACCTTTTATAATGAACATAACTATTTCACATAGTGCAAACATTCCGAAATAAAATGAATTTAAATATAATAAGATTTCGTAAAATAAACTTGTGTTCATTTTGGAGGAAAAATTGAAACGTCATTGATCTGTCAAGATTTGTTTACATTTGTTTGACATTAATAAGTGTTGCCAAATATTAAAAATATAATTATTTTTTAATTAAAATATATTTAATAATAATTAAAAACGTCCGAAATATGTTAAACTTCATTCTTTATGTTAAAGAATACAGAAATATGAGTCTGGTTTTCATAATTATATAATTTATAGGTTCTGAATATTTTTTTTTTATGTTGGTGATTATGAAATATGCAACTTGATCTTAATGTATGTAGTGTTGCCAACTACAGAGGCTTTTCCCTGTTTTTGTGCAGAACTAAATTTTGAAATCTGTAGTCCAGCTGTTACAGTCTGTTCCAAACGGTTAAGCGGAACTAAATGGGAATTTCGTTCTTTTAGGTTGTCACGAGAAGGGTCCTTGCTAGGGATATTTCATTTTTCACGTTGGAATGTCAAAATTTAAAATTCCAACAATGAAACCATGGAAACGAAGTATATATGTCAAAATTAAATTATTTTTTTATATATTTTAATGACAAAAATATAAATAATTGGGAAACTTGTAATAAGAATGACACAAAAAATTAACATATAAAGAAAATGACATTTTAAAATGATGAAAAAAATCACCAAAAAATGTTTATTGTAAGTATGATTTACAAAGTTTAAACAACACGGCCAAAAAGCACGATTTAAACGATGAAAGTAACTAGATTGCAAAATCTAGTTCCGCTTAACCGTTTGGAACAGACTGTATGTCTCGTTTATAATAGGGTGACCATTTTCTTAAGAAGGCAATGCAGGACGGAGCAAAAAAAAATAAAAGTCCTCATCTCCCAAATCCAAGTGAAGAGCAAAAAAAAAGGTCCTCACCTCCCAAATCCAAGTGAAGAGCAAAAAAAAGGTCCTCACCTCCCAAATCTAAGTGAAGAGCAAAAAAAAAGGTCCTCATTTCCTCAAATATAATCCGTTTCAATTTGTAATACGAAACAAGATCTGGTTACTTTGGTGATTGTTGTGGTGTAAACAGACTTTGCGTCTCCGTGTGAATGAATACTATGACAATATTATAAATATATTGTCAATATACAACATAAAAAATAAACTTTCACTGTTAGTTCTGTATTACAAAATGAGACAGATAATAACATTAAAAAATAAATTACCGTCAAGTTCCGCATGATGCTAAGAAATGAACTATATAAGTTTATGCCAGTGATGGGCGCGTAAGTTACATGATGTAAGTTACCTCATTGTTGACGCGTAAACAATGATGTAAAGTAAACACAAAAACTCTTGTAAACAATGTAAACATTGTAAACAATGATTTAGACATGCGCACTTGTTTTGAATTACAGAACCTGATTTTCAATACATTTTTATAAATAATAAAATTTTAATGAAACGATTTTAAATGAAAAAGTAAGTACATAAAATTAGGACAAGCCAATATACATATTAATAAAAATCGAATTTGCATCATTATACAGGTGTTACATACAAATTAGTAAATATGAATATGAAAAATAAAAAACTTGTTTCTTTAAAAAATTCAATCTATTTTTTTTAATAACAAAATACATTAAATTTCCCCTTTAAGAAATTCAGCCTATATTTTTTAATAACGAAAAGATTCATTGCAAATTTTGCATAACGCCCTATATTTTCTTTCATTTTCTTTAATTAAAACAAAACCTAGTTCTTCAGAACTATTCCTTCGGTTTCTTCCCACCATTTTTTAAATAAATTTATTGTTTTGAACTGAATATACTTGTTCATTAACCCTATATTATTCGTATTAAATAACTAAAACTAACCTCATTATTTGACAGTTTAAAAAGTTTACATTGTTTACATTGTTGACAAGTTTACCAATTGTTTACATAAGTTTACACGTAAACGTAAACAATTAAAGTTTACGTGTAAACGCCCATCACTGGTTTATGCTATTCCAAACGTTTAAGCGGAACTAAATATAATTTGTTTAAGTTGTCACGAGCTGAATTTGTAACGAAGTGGGCTTCTATAAAAAAAAAAAAGATTAAAAGCCTCATTAAAAGTCACTACCTAACACCTCACCTTAAAAGTTACTAGTTTTCAAAGTCTAGAACCGTTAAATCGGAAAAACAGACTATAAAAGGATATTTTACGGTCGAAAAGAGAATTTATTGTTTTTGTTGAGGGAATTATGAATTTAAAACGGTTGGCAACACTGAGTAAAATATGCAACCTATGCAACTCGATTTTAATGTTGTCCAAATGATTAGTCTGAGAAAACAACCATAAATAAATCCGTGATAAACAAATACAAAGTAAAAAATGGACGTAGATGTTGAAGAATATATGAAATCTATAAATGTAGAATCAGTATGTCGAACTTGTCTTTCGGATTGTGATGAAATGACATCATTATTTAGTGAGGTTGTACTGGAAGAACTAGAAGATGAAGTGGAAAACTATGTCTTTCTTTATGAAATAATGACAAACGTTTGTACAATACAGGTAATGCCAAAAAAGTTTTATAATACTGTTCAGTCCTATCAAATTTTAGTTAAATTTGTAATTTAGGTTTCAACAGATGATGGCCTGCCAACATTAATTTGCAAAAAATGTGTCGAATACGCAACAAATGCTTACCGTTTTAAAATAAACTGTGAACGTACAGAAACACTTCTTCAAACTTATGTTTCTAAAAACATAATAAAGCAAGAAGGTGAAAAAGAAACTTTAGAACTACCTGATCAAATTATCGAGTTAAATAATGCTGAAATCGATCTAGAAAATGCAATTGCGGACGAAACAGACGAAGTTTCGATTGCTGAAGATTTACCCGATCTTGATAACGCAGAAACCATATGTATACAGGAGGTTGAAGTGAAACCAGAAATGGAGGACGAATATTGTGAAGAATCTGTTTATGAGGAAATTGAAGATTCTAAAACTTCCGTAGCTGCATTTGTAGCTAGTAGTGAAGAGAATGTTAGGCTACGGGATAGAATAGTTTTGAAAAAAGTTAAATCAATTGAAAATGAAGAACAAAATGCATTTTTTAAAAAGAAATCATATAGATATCCATATAAAATGTCACCAGAAGGTAAGGATTTTTTATATTTTTCAGTTTAAAATTATAAAATTTTATGTGATACAGGTGACAAAATTTATTCCTGTCCCGTCTGTCAGAAAGAATATAAACATTCAACGAGTTTGACCGTTCATATTCGTTCACATTCGCAAGAGAGGCCGTATCTTTGCAATGTTTGCGGAAAAGGATTCAAACAATTTACAAGTATGTATTATATTTTGCATTTTACACCGTCTCTCATGAATAGTAATTACATCAAAGTTAGATAGGGTTGTACTATTGCAAGAGAATGTTAAAAAATATGATTTATGAACATTAAGAGTTAATTTGTTTAAATCCAACCAGAATTTAATTTTTTGTAAATGTTGCATAGCCAAATCTTTTACCACATCCCATCAGTTACCCTCTGTAAACATCGCTGTATCGTTTGCATACTAACTTAAGTAAACTGTTTACATTCAGTATAAAAATAACGGCCCAAGGACCGTTTCTTGTGGTACTCCAATTTTCAAGTTCATTCAGTACTAGTGCAATTTTATATAGATATTTTTGTTTAGGTCTCAGTTATCATATGCGTTCCCACACTGGTGAACAACCGTACCAATGTACACTATGTGAAAAAAAATACCGTCAATCAGCTTCGTTAACAGCTCATATGAGAATACATACAGGCCAGCGTCCATTTCTCTGTTCAGTATGCGGTAAAGGATTCCGACAAGCTCCTGATCTAGGCTATCACATGCGTACGCACACAAAAGAAAAACCTTACATGTGCTCAGTCTGCGGTAAGTAACAACTTAAAAACTCCTTTAATCTTTAGCGTAACCGCTACAATAATAAAAAAATATAGATTTGTTTTTTAATGCCCGTTTTCTTTTTGTTTCAGGTAAAAGAATGACAATGCAGTGCCATCTAGTGCAACACATGAGAAGTCACACGGGAGAGAAACCATTTTCTTGTGAAGAGTGCGGTAAAGCTTTTGCTTCAACCACACGATTGAAGAGACACGCAATTATACACACCGGATTAAAACCTTATGTTTGTAATACATGTGGAAAAGCTTTTAATAGAGCAAGTACGCTTAGAGTTCACAGCATGATACATTCGGAAGAAAAACCACATGTCTGCACATTGTGCGGAAAAGGTTTTATACAAGCACATTGTTTACGAAGTCATATGAATACACATGTTAAATAAACACGAGGAAAATAAGTACAGTAGGCACTCGGATATGTGAATTAATAAAAATAAAAGATTCGTAAAATCAAACTGTTTAAATAATTGAAAATTATCTTAATGTATTTAAAGTTATTTTTGTTTATACTGAGAACGACTGTAGTGCAGTTAGTTAATGTATAGCTGTGCAATAAGGTAACACGTTTAACAACCGAACATGCTAAAAAAAAATGTCCAGTCATGCAGCCGTACAGAAGTACTGATGTCCCGCATGCTGTGAAAAAGGTAGTTTCGTAGGGGTCCTGTAGATTACAGAATCCAACATATTGACTTCAGTATAATGGATGGTTTATTTAACGGATTATTCACATAACCGAGCGTCTACTGTATTACCGATTTTTTCATTGTATGCGGCAAACGAGAATTACGTCATTTCCTAATATTTATTCTGGAGTTGGTATTTACCAGTCATTTAAAAAGTTCGCGAAATGATAATGAGATATTTTTTTGTTAAGCACAAGTACTTGTGCCAGTACTTGCACAAGTTACTGGCATCGTGTAACCGGGCCATTACGGGCATATCTCATAGCGTTACGAAGACAGAATTAAACTTTTTTTACTATATTTTTGTAGCTAAAACAAAATTATTTTGATTTCTAATATCGTAGTAAGTTTATTTTTCCATTTGTTTACTAATATATCATTTTAAAAGCATTTTAGATTTTTATTTTTTCGCTAAATTTTCTTGCATAGGGCCCTCTTTTACTAGAAGCCTGAAGTGCCGCCCAGTAAAAGAGTAGTTTTTTTTTTCCAAATTTCCTTTTTGGCACCTCCCTTTTACTAGAAGCCTGAAGTGCCGCCCAGTAAAAGAGTAGTTTTTTTTTCCAAATTTCCTTTTTGGCACCCCCCTTTTACTAGAAGCCTGAAGTGCCGCCCAGTAAAAAAGTTTTTTTTTTCAAAATTTTTTTTTGGCGCCCCCCTTTTACTGTAAGTCTCAAATGCCGCCCAGTAAAAAAAGTAGTATTTTTCCAAATTTCCTTTTTGGCAACCCCCTTTTACTAGAAGCCTGAAGTGCCCAGTAAAAAAGTTTTTTTTTTTTCTAAATTTCTTTTTTGGCACCCCCTCTTATCCTGGAAGTCTGAAGTGCCGCCCAGTAAAAAAAAGTAATTTTTTTCTCTATCCTTAATCTGTTAATTTCTTAAGTAATAATTTGTTTTTTTTTTTCACTAATTATATGTGATTTTTTATTTGTTTTTTTTTGTGTTTGTAATCAGTGCAATAAAAAATATAAAACTTTTGCGATGCACATTACTTTCTAAACTTGCTGGTCCGCGAATTTTTTCTAGGTCGTTTGCCGGTTCTCTATGAAAAAAGGTTGGGAAACTTTGTAGTGAACCCAGATTATTCATCTCGTTAAATGTTTCCTGCATACAATGTACTAAATTATTAACTAAGATATTTTAATTTATATTTGGAACTATTGACAAATATTCAATTTTATTAGTTTTTTAATGGATCTATTATTATTTAAATTAATTTTGGTATATTATCAAGAGCACGAATTGATATCGAATTCCTAAGTGTATATAGAATTCATTTGTGATTAATTAAATATAGTTAAGTGTGCTTTTCTTGTAAATGTAAATAATTTATTGCAAATAAAATTATAAATACAAAAAATATCGTTTGTTTTATATAAATAAATAAACTTCCACAACGATTTAGATCACCGTGAGGATTGTAGATTGTACCTTAACTATCTCGGTGTAGAGGCCGTGTTGTATATTGTAGTGATCAGCACTACAGCTCATTGAGACTATTGTGGGACGTTTATGGACTAATTATAGTGTAGCACTACGATTCGGTCATACTATAGCAGGTCGTTTACAAGAGTAATCAAATAATTCCGCCTAGCCTTATTCACCTCAAGGTGCGTTCGGCATAACTGTGCAGTGTTAACTCTGTGTTGTGTAAGTTTTTTTGTCACGTGACCACTGTGCAAGAAAGTCAAAGACGAACGCTTTGTTCAGATTGTGCAGTTATTCAAACTAATATTCTAACCTATTTTTTTTTGTAAACAAATGAATTATATGTGTGTGATTACATCAAGTCTGTCTCCTGCTAATTGTTTTCTACGATAATATACCGTGTGATCATAATTTCTTGTCAGTTACGTAACAGTAAACAATGAGCTTAAAAATATCAAAACTGTATTCTATCTCATATCTCAAAATTCTAATTTAACAAAGAACCAATCAGATTTCTTTGTTTGTTGATAACTTCATGCTGTTCGTTAACTCATTGGCGTGTAGAGAAAAAGTAGTATTCATTTCGTAATTAATTGGTAAAGATATATTATTGTTTTTTTTTTTTTTCGTTATTATTGTTGTTGATATTATTGTTATTAATATTGTAATTGGAAGACGATTGTTCATCGAGGTTAGCTCTTAGAGGTAAGTGAAATATTGAACATACATAATCTAATATAAAAATCGAATCTACGTCTATGTGTGCATGTCCTTGGAAATAAATTTGATAACAAAATGTTTCTGTCAACTATTGCATAACTGACAAGAAATTATGACCGCTCTGTATAAATGGCGCGTGAAGGTTTTGCGATGCTTTTAAGTAATATAAAAGAAATTTTATTTGATGAGGAAGACAATTCAGAAGAATTTTCCAAACCAGAAAATATTTTGGAAAAAGTGTTTGAATATGCAGAGAGTGCTGTTCCAAACATGACTACAAATTTTAAGTCTTTTTGAGTCCATTTACATGTTCCATCATGAGGTTTATGTCTATACTATTTATTTTGCAAATCTTGTTGGCATAAACAATGATATCTTGATTGTTTTCACTCATATTGTTTTGCAGAAATAATAACTTTTACACACATCTGTGTATTTTTACCGCGAAAAACACTATTGCACAGACTGCCGTACGATCTGAACTTGTGACGATTGTGCAACATTTCAAGTTATATGTGATTTTTTTAAATTCAACTATTTCGTTGCTATTTTATGTCAATTATATTATAATTCTTCGTCGGAGACCAAAATAACTGCATCATACTTCTAAAACATGTCTGTTTACACAATTTTCACGATTTTTTAAAAAAAATTTTCGGGCCGAATTGATGAGTTTGGCGTTACAATTTCATTTCTACCATCCACGTTCCTCTAACTAGTAACATTTTTAAGTTATACGTGATTTTTGAAAATTCAACTATTTCATTGCTATTTTATGTCAATTATATTATAATTCTTCGTCGGAGACCAAAATAACTGCATCATAATTCTAAAACATGTCTGTTTACACAATTTTCACGAAAAAAATTATTTTATTTATTTTATTTTTTTTTGATTTTTCGGGCCGAATTGATGAATTTGGCGTTACAATTTCATTTATAACATCCACGTTCCTCTAACTAGTAAAGTTTTCAAGTTATAGGTGATTTTTTAAAATTAAACTATTTCGTTAAAAGTTGTCTATGGATATATATTGTACTCACATGTAATACTGTAGTCTTTGTTGAATAAATTTAATCCTACCTGCAAAAGAAAACATTTATTAATAAAAAATCATACAAATATTTAAAAATATGAAAAAAAAATATATATTATTTTTTTTATATTGCAATTTGATTCTAAGAGATAGCAATTATAGGTGATGTTGCGCGTATAATTTAGTCGTAAGCCAATAAATAGCATTTTTTTAAATGTCTGGTGTCTTTAGCGGAAATTGCCACGTTAGTTGCCGATAAATCGCATTATCCTCGGACTACTGACCGACCAACTTTCACAAAAAAATCTGTTTCTCCAAAATATGTTTTTTATCTAAATGTGGAAAGGTTGTACGGGTATCGGACGTAAATAAAAACAACTATCTACAGCTGACCAGTTTCAGAATAGTTTATTCCTTCATCAGAGCTGCTACATAAAAGAAAATAATGATGAAAAAATAAACTATTCCGAAACTGGTCAGCTGTAGATAGTTAATAGGGAGTCCAAAATGTGAAGTCATGCATCTGAAAGACCTACTTTCGAGAAATATTGAAGTGAAATTTGAATTTTTGAAAATTATCGTAAAATTCAAAATGGTGCTGTAGCAAAAAGAGCATTAGAAATTAATGAATAAAATTTGTTGCACACCAAATAAGTGATGATTCCAAAAATTCTATCTACAATTCTCTAACATTTACCGTTTTCGATTTACGATTTTTTGAAATTTGTTTATTTGTCAAACAAACGTAGCTACTTTCTTAAAAACGCACCTATATTTTGACAACTAATACGGGTGGTGGCTGTCTTCCTTTCAGATAAGATAAAAGTGTTTCTCTTTTAGTTAATATTTATATAAAATTAATTTTAAAAAGTAAGTACAAACAAAATTGGCTTTATTTTAACAACCTAATTTCTGTATTTAAGTAAATATAATTTTACAGAATAACCTCGAAATGTGGAAAGCTGCTGTGGGTAACCAAGTAAATTTAAAAGACAATGCGGCTGACGACGACTGGGACACAGATCCAGATTTTATTAATGATGTTACAGAACAAGAGCAACGATGGGGCTCAAAAACAGTCGAGGGATCAGGTCGAAATGCCGGAGCAATTGAGTACGTATTATCTTTAATGACTCATAAATGACATCATTGAAAAAATGATAAGAATGTTGTTAAAAGTTATTGTTACTACCTTGTAACTATCTCGTAAGGGTTTTGTAGGTATGACCAAAAAAACCCTTATACTGTCGCTCATGTGTCTGTACGGTAGAAATTGTGGCATAATGGCAAGACTTAGAGAGTTGAAATTTGGCATGCATATACATCGAAAAATTGGTCAAAATTTCGTTACAATATAAATCTCTAAATCTTAGTACAAGATTAGGTTAGAATAATTTAAATCAGAAATCTTTTTAGGTATCTCCGAATTTGAATAAAAATAGTTTTCATATGTAATTATTGATTTCAGGGTTTTTAATTGGCGTTATAGGATTAAATACTGTTTTTATGAAATCATTTCTTCTGGAATTTTCTTATTGATTTATTTTGTGTTTAATTTCTTATGTTTATTCTTTATAATTAAAAAAATCTGTTTATCGTAATAATGCTGGTTTTAATTTTTCTGTATTTATCCTAGTATGGCGAAGCTGAGAAAAGAGACTGAAGAATCCGATGCTATACGTAAAAAAAAAGAGTTAGATGAAGGTCCACAAGCCTCTTATGGTTACGGTGGTAAATTTGGTGTTCAAGCTGATCGTATGGATAAATCAGCTATGGGACATGACTATATTGCCAAAGTAGAAAAACATGTTTCACAAAAAGACTACAGTTCAGGTTTTGGTGGGAAATATGGTGTTCAAACTGACAGAGTCGATAAAGTAAGTTATTGACAATAATTTAAAAATTTGAGCTAATAAAAACATTTCAGAGTGCTGTAACATGGGATCATAAAGAAAAGGTAGAGAAACATTCTTCACAAAAAGATTACAGTACAGGTTTTGGTGGTAAATTTGGAGTGCAAGCAGATCGGCAGGACCAGTCTGCTGTCGGTTGGGATCACGTTGAACAAATGAATAAGCATGAATCTCAAAAAGGTACGTCACCAACATAATCTCGCCGATAAAAATCTTACAATTGTTCTGTAAATGCTGATAAAAATAATTTAACTGTTTTAATAGGAAATTTTAAGTATCTGCAGGTAATAACAATGTTTGTATAACAATAAACAATTATTATATGGCAAGTCTGCATAAACAAAAAAATTTTATTGCTAAACAGGCTATAAGAATAAATAATACCTGATTGAACGAAGACTATATAATAACGCATATTAAGTAAACGTATTTTAACAGAAATAACTCATTAATTGGGTATTAGTTACCCATATTACTGTTTTTACTCCCCTTGTTTTTTGTGTAATAAAGTTTTAACGCGACCCAAAGACGTTGTACGAGACTGCGTCATTGCATGAAGATGGCCGCAGTATTCGAATATCACTGGCGTTTTAAGCCACATTTAAATGGTTTAAATTAGATTTATACTATACATATTTTGAAGAATATTAACATTATTAAAAGAGAGGATCCTCAAAAATATCAATATATTCCGACATACCAGTTTTATGTCTGAAATAGAACATTCCGTGTTTCGTCGCATTCATAGGTGCTAAATTATGTAAATGTATTAAAACTGTATAAAGCATTTATATATCTTCACTATATGCAAACAATCAATGATAAAACTAATTAGGTTAGGTTTAGTTAGCAAAAATTTTAGACAGAAAAAACTTAAACTTGCTAGACGTATATAAACAGTTACTCATAAGGAATTTGTACCTGTTTCCAATGAGATTTATAGGATACGTATTTTGAAAAACATTAACTTCATAAAGAGTTCCAAAATTATCAGTTACATATATTCGAACGTTCCTTGTGTTAAAAACCGTATTTTTCTGCCAACAACAGATGCATAAATGATTACTATTGGCTCCCCACTCTTACGACCATGCCTTCTCGTTTCTAACGTTATAATATACCTCATTCTAGGCATACAAGCCTAGTTGCGGTGGACTAATACGGAACATTAACCAAATGAGTTATCACTCATCTGGGATATAACTTTTCTTTGAGACATACATGACTATATATTTGAATGAAGATGATTTATTGAAGAATGTCATCAGAACAAAATTCAATTATACGATCTATTCACTTTTATGGACTACTAATAATTCCATTTCTACAAATATTTTTTTTTTTTCAGATTACAGTGTTGGTTTTGGTGGAAAATTTGGGGTTCAGTCCGATCGTCAGGATAAATGCGCTGTAGGTTGGGACCATCATGAAGCGCCCCAGAAACACGAAAGTCAAACGGATCACAAAATTGGATTCGGTGGAAAATTTGGTCTACAAACAGACCGAATGGATAAATCAGCTTCTTCCTTCAACGAAGAACCAGATAAAGTTGGCACAGCATACACAAAAGTAAAACCCGAAATAGGAAATGCAAAACCAAGTTCATTAAGAGCGAAATTCGAAAAAATGGTAATATATATTTTAATACAGCTATACTCCATACACATATGGCTAAAGTTGCATTACTTAATAAACAAATTTTTTATTATTTAAGATTGGGTATAATATTAAATTTGAAAGTTGCTTAATACTATTAAGAAGTGACACGCTCGAATACGCTAATTAGTGGCCAAATGATTGTACTAAAAACTTATGACTAAGAATTTTTGAAATCCCGAGTTCCTAAAGGGCCCCAGGACATATTATAAAACAACTCCCAAACAAAAAATTCTTTTGTTAAATTTTTAATCAAGTATTAATTTTTTTTTTTTTGCAAATTTTTAAAAAATCGTAACTTAAAAACAATAAAATATAGGAACCTGCGGTTTAAATTTTTGAAATCTACAGACTTTTTTCTACCTAGATAAAAAATAGGGCCCTCCTTAGTTAACGCCTTTTTGATCCGTGTAGTTTTGAAAATTTGTAAAAATTTCATTTTCGAAAGACCATATCTCAAAATCTACATGAGATTGAATCCTGCGGTTGGAATTTTTGAAATCCTGAGGTCCTAAAAGCCTTAAGATCATTTAAAAGCAAATAAAAAAAAAAAAATTTTTTTGCGAAATTTTTAATGTCATTTTTTTTTTTGATATTTCAAAAAATTCTAACTTAAGAACAATAAAATATAAAGAACTGCGGTTTGAATTTAACCTTCGTAATCTTCGTATATTGTTTAGTCTAAAAAAAAATTGGGGCCTTAAGAACCCAACTTTTACAATAAATACAAATCATCAAACAAAACTTTGGAAAATGGCCAAAAATCGAAAAAATCGTAAGGGGTACCCCTTACGATATTTTCGATTTTCGAGCAAAAATTTTTTCTCTCTGATTTGCTTCATAATGTGTATACTTATGTATTTTGAGTCGTAGATCTCAAAAATAATCTCCATTACAAGCTATGGTTTACCGTTTTTGAATAAATTCAAAAAAACTTATAGAAAATGACCATATTTAAAAAAATACATATGAGAGGGCGCTTTAAATATATTTTTTAGATTCCCCAACCTAAAATTGGTCTATATACAAATTAAAACAAAAAAATAAAGTAAATAAATAAAATAAATTGGTAAAATTTGTGCGAGAAAATAACATAGAACGATGATAGAAACGCTCGAATAGGCTAACTGGTGGCCATTCAAATGTTATATTGATACAGTGAATTTCTTTTATCCTGCAATATAGGTATTATCGTTACTATGGTAATTGAAATCTGACAGCAATGTAAAATTGTGTTTCTTTTAATTTGCAACATAGGCGATTTAACATTGCTGTCAAAATAATTTGTCGTTTCTAGGGAAACCATACATAATAATAATTTCAATGTTGCAGGATGAAAGAAATTCACTGTATAAAATATAGCGTAGAATAATAAATAAATAAATGCTTTAAGTAGGCTACTAATTTTAAAAAATAGATAATTAAACCTGCTTTTGCCAATGGGCTACGCAATTACTAATAACTAACTGCGTTCTCATAATTTTTTTATTTTTTATTAGTCTGAAGAAACGCACATTCCACAAACTGAGGCCCCGAAACCTGTTCCGAAACAAAACATTCAAGCAAAATCCGTTGCGTTTACACAACCGAAACAAGAAGAATACAAACGCGCAGTAGAAACCGTAAAACAATTAGATCAAACTAAAACAGAATTCTTTACGAGACAACAATCACAACCAAATGCTGAATCAACACCAGAAAATGTACCGAAACCTTTAGATCATAGTAAGATGCAAGCATTTACGGAGAGGAGAGACGCACAAGAAACAATAAATCAAAGTAGTGGTCCGAAACAATTGGATATGAGTAAGATGGCTATGTTTAGTAATAAGACAGAGCCAACAGTTGTTTCGACTTCTAGTAAACAGGTAAATAGTTTATTTTGAAAGTATTTTAAGTTGTTTTAATGATTTTAATTAGTTACAGCAAGAATTAGAAGAAATTAAAGAACAACAAAGGAGGTTTGAGGAACAACAGCAAGTTATACAAGAAGAAGTAAGTTTAAAAAATTGGGTCATGTTCATAATCTTTTACTAGAGGCTTTATTGACTGACATTAAAATAGTGATGTGTCCATAATACTGACTGATTTTAATTATATATATAAGAGATTTGTGGGATGTTCGTGAAATGCGTGAATTACGAAATCTATTACTAAGAAAATTTTATAATAAAAGAAAAAAATTGTTAAAATCATTCAAAGTGAAGAATTAAATTTACAAAAGAGTTAAAATATTAATTAAAATTTCGAATGTCGATATAAAACCGGTATCTTCAAAAGGAGGAAATATTTCAAATATGTATTGATTTACGTTATTTTGCTAAAGGTTCATATCTACAAGATATAGGTAACTAGTTAATAACATGAATAATTAGTTAGGTACCATTACATTTTTACTTATTATTCTTTTTAAATATTCATATTTTTACCGAGATAATAGTACAAGCTAGCAACGTATCTTCCATCTCTTTTAACATGTTCTACAGTACATATGTCTATCTCTTTCTATCGATAGCAGATAACGTTGCCAAACGCACTTCTCTATTAGTTTAAAGATCGTAGTATAGAGATTATGAACACTACCAATGTTAGCATCACACTTTCTTAATTTAACAAGTCGTTACTTGTTAATGTTTAACGATGTTAAACGTTTTTAATTGCAATATGACATATATAATTAGCAAGTGTCTGTGTGTAGTGTCGGTAACATTGTGAAGTAAAATTTTCCTAAGGTTCTCGTGATTGGCTAACTGGGGACACCCTGTCTCTTGATTGACTGACAGGTGACACCCTCTCCCGTGATTAGCTAACTGGTGATATCCTGTCTCGTGATTCGCTGACCGGCGACGAAATTAAGATACGTTAAAAACTAAAACCAAATACTCATACAAACAATTGAAATTTTTATATTATAGATCCGTCATTGTTGACGGGTAATAACCTAATATTTAATAAAAGTTTATGAACATGGCCACCTATTTTTTTCGGAAATTAGTTTGATCCCTCTCTTATCATTTTTAGGGTTTTGTAGGCATGACCAAAAAACCCTTATACCGTCATTTTGTCGTCTGTCTGTCTGTCAGTCTGTCTCTCTGTCTGTCTGTCTGTCTGTCTGTCTGTCTGTCTATCTGTCTGTCTGTCTGTCTGTCTGTCTGTCTGTTCGGTAAAAATTGTAGCCAAACGGATAAACCTAGAGAGTTGAAATTTGGCATGCTTATACAACTCTTTGATCCGCACATAGGAAAAATACTAAAACATCTAAAAAACATACCCCCCTAAAAAATAAACAAATATGTGCTCATCGAAAACAAAAATATTTTTTTTAAATTATGAGTAGGGTATCAAAGGAAAGCCCTTAGTACGTGGATTAACGATCAAATTTTTATTTTTGCAAAATAAATTATTTTGATGCGATTTTTGCCAAAATTGTGCAAAAAAAAATTTGTCCCACACCCTGTAGCCCAGACGGTTTAAACTAAAAATCTAAAAAAATTCTAAGTAATGTATATTGGTGTGAACCGAAATAGTACAATAGGAATTTTTGATCAGATTATGTATTCGGAAAATAACGCATTTTTTGTGGTTTTTGGTTCACAAAGTACAAAAGTTATACCAATGTAAGACGCTCACATGCAAGGCGTAGGATGGCGTTATTGGTTAAAGCACTGGTGTCGTAAGCTAAAACTCGCTGGTAAACGAAGGGTTTCGAGTTCGAGTACGGAGTGAATTTTATTTTTTCTATTTTTTTTTTTTGCATTTTTATTATGTTGAAATTATTTTGTCAAAATTCTAGTTATATTTTGACAAATGTTGTATTTAATTTTTAAGAGCGTAAATTTAATAATTATCTTATTATATGATTAACAGACGATAAATTATTTTAAAAATATCGTTCATTTTGCCGTGATTACTGCAAAGTAAAATTTGTCCTACACACTCAGCATTCACTTACCGCCTTCACTTATTATATACCTGCGAAACCCTGAAATGTGTGAATATTCACACTTCACATCAATTTTTTAATATATATTTTTTTTTTACATTTACTTATTTCGTCTCAGGTTAAACCATCTGTTAGCCATGTACAAGCACCTCCAGCACCTATAATTGAACAAGCATCTTCTTCAACGGTTCAAGTACAACCATCATCTTCAGCGGTTCAAGTATTACCATCTTCTTCAGCCGTTCAAGTACTACCATCTTCTTCAGCTGTTCAAGTACTGCCATCTTCTTCAGCTGTTCAAGTACAAGCTGCAGCAATTCAAGAACAAGCATCATCTTCAGCAGTTCAAGAACACGCTGCAGCGGTTCACGAACAAGCAGCAGCAGTTCCTGATGAATATTTGGAAGAGGAAACGGAAATTACTCTCGAAGATACTGGTCTTACAGCTGTGGCTTTATATGATTATCAAGCCGCAGCAGAGGATGAAATATCATTTGATCCAGATGACGTTATCACACACGTTGAAATGGTAAGAGAATAAATAAATATAGATGGACACTCAATTTATGTCTGGTTGTCTTTCTTTATGCTTTATGTCAGCCGTTTTTTCGTAGTTTAAGATAAAAGGTATTGCTTTGTACGAAATTTAGACCTTAAATATTTTTCTTGTTTAAGAAGTATTGTCACAACTTATGGCACTGTTACGTGGGTTACAACGCACTTCAGAGGTAAATTGTATTAAGTCACAAATGATAAATGGCTCAGAAAAGACGATTTAAGATTGTTTACTTCCTTGCGTTGATCGACTTAATACAATTTTAAAGCAACGTATAGTTTTCGATTTGTAGATAGGAGGTATTGCCAGGTCATCAGCGATATGTTATATTTATATTATGTTAGGAACTATGTAATTTTCGCCTTTCGGCTTAAAATCTGCTTTCCTTCTCTTTTTATTGCTTTTCTGACTCCTTTCCTTAATTTCCTCTCTTCTGTTTTTCACTTCTTTCATCCATTCATACCCTCTTCCTGTTTTCCCCAAAATTTCCTTTCTCGTTTCCGGTCTACTTATTTATCCACTTTCTTCTAACAAATGTTCGATTGTCTCTTTGCCTCCCCTACACATTCTACAAGTTCCTTCTTCCTCTTTCATCCAAAAATTGTTGTCTCTTTTTTCATAGGGAAAAATTGCTAAGCGATATGACATCTGGTGGGATTTTAGCAACTACAGAAATAGACATTCTATCGCGCTTTTTTTATAAAAAATGTTTGCATAAAAATATAATTGCATAAAAACAAGTATTAATATTGTAGCAAAATTACAAAAACCACCAGAAAACATTAAAATTCACGTTGTTTATATGTAACGAATGTCTATTTTGAAGGTTCCAAGTATGCCGAAATAGCGCTGCGATCTTAAAATACTTCCCCTATTTCCACATCTAAATCTTGCTATCACTTTTTTCTTCTCTCTACTTCCCTTATCTGTCAAATATTGTGGTTTGTTTAGCGTCCAGGTCTTTTCATATTTGTTGTACCCTTACTCTTTTATTTTTGTTTCCTGTTACGTTTGTTGAATGTCGATCATGCGTTCTATTATTTCGTGCCCCAGTTCTTGTTCATTCATTCTTTGTAACCTTACCGCTGTTGTTGAGTAACCACAATAATCATACATTTACTTTCCTTTTCCCATCTCGATAGTGGCTTTCATTGTTGATCCCTTTTCTCCATTTGCCTCCAGCATTTATACAGAATTTCTTTTACCGGATGTTTGGTTATGTTCTCCTCGAATTTTATTGCTTTCCTGACTTAGGGTGACCATTTTCTTAAGAAGGCAATGCGGGACTGAAAAAAAAGGTCCTCATCTCCCAAATCCAAGTGAAGAGCAAAAAGAAAGGTCTTCACCTCCCAAATCCAAGTGAAGAGCAAAAAAAAGGTCCTCACCTCCCAAATCCAAAATGCGGGACGAATGGTCACCCTATCCTGACTGCCTCTATTTTTATATTCTTCGTTTTTGTTTCCTCCAACGCAATATATGTTGGTGTATTCATGTTTGAACCCAACATCCATTTTAAGCGTGTTCTACATTATACTTTATTCATCAATTTTCTAAACTTTTTTCTTTGAACTAGAAGTTGTCAAAGTTTTAATACAATTTATTTTTCAATTTTTTGGTAGAGAATGAAATTCTTACACGTGTTTCAGTTCATTTAAAGTACCAACATAAAAATATAATTCATATCTTGTCAAATGTTTATAACCTAGCTATTAGATTTGTAAAATTACTGATTTACGTACAAAGCACAATTTATATATTCGCTTATTCAAACCAATGATCAACAAAACACTATTAAACACGTGGTAATACAAAATATTTACAAGCGTAATTTTAATGTTGGTACTATTGTCAAAACTGTCTACTGCGCATGCACCGAGTTCCAAGTTGGATGTGTTTTCAAGAATAGTTGGATCAAATCTAGTTTTGAATAAAGTTGACCTTGACTACATACCGTGTTCTACACTGTACAATTTCACTGATTTATTTCTAGTACAAGTTCTAGTCAAAGAAATAAGTATGAAAATTTGATGAGAATTGTATAATGTAGAACACGCTTTAGGCATTTTATTTGTACCTTTTCTACTTGTTCTCTTTCCGCCCGTCCCTATACTTCTGCTCCATACATTATTATGTTTTTAATCAATACCTCGTACATGACAAAAAAAAGGTAATGCTTTCTCTTCATATGTATTTTGTTTTTTTCAGATTGACGAAGGCTGGTGGCGAGGTTTATGCCGAAATCAGTACGGACTATTTCCAGCAAATTATGTGCAATTGCAACAGTGATCATAAAATATCATTTTATATTAAATATCGACCTATATTATTACATCGATTTTAACTATTTTTTATCTTTAAAAATTAATTTTATTCTATTCTGAACTTTAAAATTATTTTAATTTTAAAGAAATCCCAGATTATTTTAAACTGTACGGAATGTATAACATTATGTACTTAATTTTTTTTTAATTTGTAATTGACCTAAGTGTTATAATAAATTTTTATATTATAATAATCCTTTTATATCTCCCATCCACTGTACTCGTCTGTCTTATGTGCTGTATATTACAAAGTACAAATTTTGAGTACGAAGCCCTGATATCGCTATGATATTAATGCATCATTGATGTCTTCTGCATTTGTCGTGATAATTTCCGACAAATAATTTTATCAAAGTAAAAAAAATGATACTTCGGGAGAAATTTAAAATAAATTGTATAAAAAATTGATGTGAAGTGTGAATTTTCACACATTTCAGGGTTTCGCAGGTGTTTAGTAACTGAATGATGATTATTTGGGATGCCAAAACAAATTTTATGTCAAAATATTTTTTTATGAATTTTAATTCGAATGCCTGATACCATTATTTAAGTTTCTAAATATGTGCAGTATTTTTTTATATAGCAAGGTTCATTAAGATATTGAAAAGTGCGCCTATGGCTTCCATTGGTTGCTTAAATCATAAGCCCAGCCCTCTGATTTCGTATACATTCAAACATAGAATTAAATTATAATTTCAACACTTACCACAGGTTATTAAATTTACGGTTTTAAAAATTAAATGCAATATTTACCAAAATATAACTAGAATTTTGATAAAATAATTTAAACAAAATAAAAATGCAAAGAAAAATTAAAATTGACAGGAATCGAACTGTAGTTTGCAAATTACGAAGCGAGGACACAACGCACTACGCTACGGGAGCTTACTTATCTACTGTGTTACATAGCGAATTAAATATTTAACATATAATTTAGTTAATAACAAAAAATGCGTTTTTTTCCAAAAATTCCTGTTGTACCATTCCGGTTCACAGCAATGTACATTACTTAGAATTTTTTCAGATTTTTAGTTTAAACCATCTGTGCTACAGTATGTGGGACAATATTTTTTTTGCACAATTTTGGCAAAAATCGCTTCAAAATAATTTATTTTGCAAAAATAAAAATTTGATCGTTAATCCACGTACTAAGGGCTTTCATTTGATACCCTACTCAGAATTTTAAAAAAATATATTTTTTTTGATGAGCACATATTTGTTTATATTTTTAGGGGTATATGTTTTTTAGATGTTTTAGTATTTTTCCTATGTGCGGGTCAAAGAGTTGTATAAGCATGCCAAATTTCAACTCTCTAGGTTTAGCCGTTTGGCTATAATTTTTTTGCTCTTCAGTTGGATTTTGGGAGGTTAGGACCTTTTTTTTTGCTCTTCAGATGGATTTTGGGAAGTGAGGACCTTTTTTTTTGCTTTTCACTTGGATTTTGGGAGGTGAGGACCTTTTTTTTGCTCTTCACTTGGATTTTGGGAGGTGAGGACCTTTTTTTTTACTCTTCACTTGGATTAGGGAGGTGAGGACCTTTTTTTTTGCTCCGTCCCGCATTGCCTTCGTAAGAAAATGGTCACCCTACTAATTCGTTGATTTTTAGGAAATCAAAATATCTAAAGAAATGCTTTTATTAATAGAAAGGCTTTTTAAAGTGAGTTGTAAACTTTTACTATAAAAGTATATGAAATTTAATTTTGTATGATTATGTTTGAAATTTTCTCCAATAGTTTTGGTGGCTAACAGATGGCAGCAGAACCGCATAATTCTTCAGTCTTATTTAGCCTTTCTGCGCGTGAACATCGTAGAGTCAATCGGTTAGTTAATCGTATACAGCCATGTTGTGTAGTGTACAAATAATGTATTTTACATCACAAAGTCAAAATCCATGTGTTTTTTAAAGTTTAGGTGATAGTGGGTGTATGTGTAAATAAAAATTACATTTATAAAAGTGCTTATATGTGTTTACAATGAGTTGGGGAACGGAACTATGGGTAAGAATCATCTTAAAAACCAGATTATTTCAGCCCAACCTTACTATTTCACATATTTCTTAATTGTTTAGTCTTTGTTTTGTTAAAACTGATTTTAAAACATTATAATGAGTAGATACAATGACGAGGTTATCTATTTACTGATATAAATGTATAAAAGATATGTTATCTTTAAGTTTATAGATGTTATGTAGGATTTAAACCTAAAATTCTCTACAGATTCTCTTTAATATTTCTTATTTAACCTACACAAGTATTTTTTAGGATTTTTATAAAGTTTTAAAGCGAGAAAAACTGGTTTATCCAGACTCAGGTTCAAAACATGTACCTGTGTACCCAAAATGGACATTTGACGTCGACACCTGCGAACTTTTATGTGTCATTTGTATTATTCTATAATTTTTGTTTATAAAATACACAGGAAAGTAGTAATTATAAGTATAAATAATGAGATTGTTTACGAAAGATATAAAAACAATTGGAACTACAACAAAAAATTAAGATGAAAAACACGTATACAGTTTTGCAAGTGTTTTATTTTTAATATTTGTTTAAATCAACTGCCAAGATTTGTTTTAAGAGGAATAGTGTTAAATAAGACGTTATGCAGATATAAAAAGCAGGTTTTACAATTTTAACGGACAAATCAAAGAATTTGAAAATGTCGATAAAACAAATAATTCAAATATTTTATTAAGTTGTAAGATTTGAAATTTAAAGAATTTACATTTCGTAATGATTACTGGAAAACGTGACTGTCTTTTCATAAAATTAATTCTGCGTACGAAATACATTTTTGAAGTTTTTATTTTACTTAAAAATGATGAAACTTAATTTTACATTCCAGCATTAAAATACAATCTTATTTTCTGAATTTTTAAGGGCGTAGGGGTGTAACTTAAATGATGAAGAAAATCCTTCTACCTGACCCATGCAGGTATATTCTGAGAGGTATAAGCTATTTAGAGTTTCGTAGGTATAATTAACCAACCCTTATACCTGTACGATAGAAATTTAAATAGAGTTGAAATTTAGCATGCAAAAACAGATATTTGACCTGCTGAGACGAAAAAACTCGAAAAATATATATTTTTATTTGATTCTTAGATTGTGAATAGGATAAAATATGTACACAAATCCTTTATTTTATCTATTAAGTGTCAGATTTTTCAAAGGAGCTTGTATACCAATACTTGAAAGATCTATCAAGTGATTTCGTAATCATTTTCTGCTTTCCCATTGGCTGATTTATCCTCATCTTGAGTTCTGTTCACTGTAATCGTCTGCCTCTCTTTTCCTGTGTGATGATATCTTTATTCTTCGACTTCTCCATTTTATAATAGGAACAATAATCTTATTGGAATTCCAGTAACAAAATTTAAAAAATGTATTTTCTAATATATTGTTTCAGTTTCAAGTGATTCATATTTTAATGTTTATACAGAGATAGGACCGGTCCAGACGTCACGCCGGCCACGTGGTTTCTATATAGTATCAAAGGTTAAGAAACATTATTTTCATTTTCAGTTATATGAGTCATAGGTTTTAGGAACTTATTATTATTTTATTATCCAAAAAAATAAATACTTTTTCGATGAATAATCAATATATTTCAAGATCTAGCAAAATTAGAATATATAAATCTATTATAAGACCTGTGGTAATATATGTTAATGAAACTTGGACAATAACTGCAGAGGCTATAACACTGACAGATGCTGAATCAAACAAATCAGCTGTGGCTACCACAGGACCGACCGCCATCACAAAATACTTGTATAAAATACATTCTAGCAGCAGAATAGTTATTATTGTAAAAGACAAGAACGTATTATATTACGTCGACAATTTTATAATGTGTATTTATAATTTACGATAACCATGCATAATACAAAAAAAAAAATGTCTCAAAAGTTGTTAGTTATTGCTTTTATAGCAATTTTTGTTAGAAATATTTCGAAATATTTCTCTGTTGTGAAATATTTGCAAAAATCTTAAATCCGACACGAGTAATCTCCCATTTCTAGTTAACCGATTTTTACCAAAAGTTGATCAACTCGTGCCATTGATGTCAAAAGCTTAAATATGAAGTTTCATAAAAATCCTTTTAGCCGAATTTGCTTTGCACGTGTACACAGACCGACAGACAGACATCATGCTAAAAATAGTCAAAACGTTATGTAGGGACCTCAATTCGTGGAGATCCATCGAAATCTCGAAATTTCAAAATCTGTATGATCACAATAAAGTGAAACCTCTATATAACGGACCTCGATACAACGGACTTCGGATATAACGGACAGCATGTAAGCGATTGTAAACTGCACGTGACTGCACACTCGGTGAATCACCCGAGTTGCGGGCGGGAATTCGCATTTTTAGAGAGTTAATAATTAAGAAACAACAAACTTCAAAAATCCAAACAAAATTTGATGCATTTTTCAAACCAGTGTCACCGAAACCAGAAAGTTCAAAAACAAACATTGACGATTCTCCTCAACGGGCGTATAGTGACATATCATCTGAAGACGAATAAAGTGCAATTTTAAAGTGTAATTAGAATATAAACTTTCGTTTATAATATATTTCTATCAGATAGCCAACAAATAGTTTATTCAGAAAATGTATTTTTATATAACGGACATTCGGCTATATCGGACACCACCTCGTCCGTTATATCGAGGTTCCACTGTACCTCCCTTATATATGTTGGCGGTCGGTAAAAAACTAGCGTTATAAATTTCTTCTTCTAAGACTACGTAGGATTGCCGCGAAATTTTTCTTCTTTGGAAAATGTCCCACGAGAGTAAAAAAATTGGGAAACACTGGTTTATATATTTATAATATGACATTTTTTCGAAGGCCCAAAACATGTTGAAGGCCTACTTAACCTAATGGATGAAACGAAGTTATATTAATAATATTAATTTTTCTTCTACCAGGTGTTGTATTTCTGAATCTATATTAGTTTGTACGTTCTGTTCCACCCTAAGGGTGGAATATGGCAAACAGGGAAACAGGGCGATAAAACTATTTAACTGACGATGAGTCACGGATGATTCAAATTGGAAAATACTGAAATATAAAGGAATTTTATATTTCGGCATGATTCAAAGAAAACCACAATCTGTAAACCCAATTCAAATTTTGAAATCCTTGACAATATTTATAAAAATAACTGATTTCCTTAAAAATAGGAAGTAACATCCGATTTTATTTCCTCTTTTATAAATGTTTCATTATTTTAAGATATTGATCAAACAAAATTAATCAAGGATCAAGGAAAAACAAAACCATAAAATTCAGTATCTTTTGGGGTGCATTCGAGTTGTACAGAGTAGAGCGAGCGCTGAGCGAACAGTTGATGGTGACGTCATGAATAGAGCACTAACGGAGCGAGCGTTCTTGTGACGTAATGTTTATAAAATCTAACCCTACAATTTTAGGCGGTGTTTTTACTGTCAGATTAGTTCACGTCAGTCAAAATTATATACCTCGATTTTTCCTTGATTTTTTTTCAATGATGAAGAAATAAAATTAATTAAAAATTAAATAATAATTAATGAATTAATTTAATGAATTTTTTCCATTTTAATTTTATACACGGTGTATTTTAATAATTTTTTTGCTGTTTACAGTACGTCACAAATACATAAAATGGCCGTACTCTGTAGCTATAAACAAATAACAATATTATTTGTCTATTGTTATTTGTCTAAGGCTATTATTTTTATTTTATTTATAATTTAATTTTAAACTTTTATTTCTTTCCCGCCGTTCCCCCAATTTTTTAAGTCATACTCCATATGCTCGGTCTTAAAACCCCGAACACATAGAGCGCACTCTAAATGCTCGCTCGATCGCAAAACGAATGCAATTGAGTGTACTCCGAGCGTCAAATCGAACACGTTTGAGTGTACAGAACGTGCTCGGAACGCTCGGAGCGTCAAATCGAATGTATAAGTGAAAAATTAATCAGATTGAAAATTCCGTTGCCTGCCTCCATCGAACGATTTACAAGCGTACCCAGCAAACATTCAACCATCGGCCGACTGCCGGCAAACTGATTTTTCTGTTGGTATATTGCTGGCACTAAAAGTTTGTGCAACGCCAGTTTTAATAATATACTTCAAATTTGTATTTCACACTCCTCCTATACGAAGTACTTTATCAGCATTTTATGAGCACTCCTTATTTTTGTTAATATGTTACATTTTACTTTTGTTTCACCATCGTTGAATAAATTTATTCAACGAATAAAGTTGACAATATCGCATCATTCTATTGACAGCAACGTTAATTTCTTCATTAATAGTTTAAAACCGATGCGATATTGTCAACTTTATTTGTTAAATAAATTTATTCAACGATGGTGAAATGGCCAAATGAGTATTTATTTTGCACCTAACCATTAATTTATTTTAATACTGGGTAAGTATAAGGTAAATATACACATGTTACATTTGAAATACTAGAGAGTGGGTATAATATAAGCACTGGTCCGTCAGAAATAAATCTTGCAACTATTGCGCTTATTTTGCACTTTACCGCGGCAATTGATACATCAATGGGCCAGCTAACGGCCACGGGGACACCGGGGTACTGGTCCATTACTTTCAATGCCGGGGAGTATGTGCTTCAACAGTACTGGCCCATATAAAAATGTTTGCTGGGTACTTACCGTCTTTTTTCGGACAAAAAACGGTAACTAGAAGATTCGTTCTCATCAAGTTACTTCATGATGATCGTTTAGCAAATGTTTAAAAGATTTAACACAGAAATAACGTTTTGGATCATTTCTTAAAGGACTAAAGATACCTACGAAGCCTTAAAATGTGTGAAAATTCACATTTCACATACATTTTCTAGGACTATTCTCACGAAAAATTCTTACAGATCTAAATTTAGAACAATTATGGTACGCTTCTAATAATTAAGTAGTAGAATTTATGTTACAAGTACAATAACCTTTTTAAGACGCATGCGTTAAGCAATAGGCCCCATAAGAATTAGCACTTAAATATGAATAAAAATTCTGAAAATAAACATGCATGCTAGACAAAATATTAAAACGTGAGAACTTAAAAATAAGATTTTTGAATAGGCAGTTAAGGTATATTTTTATTAAAAGATTTGATCTTGAGTCATGAAAATTAACTTTAAATTTGTACTGGTTTTCTACTGATTATTTTATAAAATAATAACACACTAGTTAAATATGAAGAAACTCATTCATACTTGGAAAGAATGATTCAGGTTTTGTGAATATTGTTTTTGGAAATATGTTTCTTGTTATGAAAGCATTTTTAAGAGAAAGTTTGCAAATGTTTGATAACAAACCGTAACATTGTGTAATAAATGCAATATATGCTAGGTTACTGACCTTTCTTAAGGCTGGATAACATAAGATTTATGACAGATAAGTCAAAAAAATGATGTGAAGTGTAAATTTTCACACATTGCAGGGTTTCGCAGGTATATAATAAATTAAGGCGGCATGCTGAGTGTGTAGGACAAATTTTGCTTTGTAGTAATCACGGCAAAATGAACGATATTTTTAAAATAATTTATCATCTGTTAAGAGCTTTAAAAACAAATTTTATGTTAAAATATTTTTTTATTAATTAAAATACCTAATTTTAATAAATAATTCGAATGCCTAATACCATTATTTAGATTTCTAAATATGTGCAGTATTTTTTTTATATAGCAAGGTTCAATAAGATTTTGAAAATTGGCCTATGGCTTCCATTGGTTGTTTTAAGTCATGTGGTCTACCCCTCTGATTTTGTGTACATTGAAACAGAATTAAATTATAATTTTAACTATCCCACTGGTTATTAAATTTTCGCTTTTAAAAATTAAATGCAATATTTGCGAAAATATAACTAGAATTTTGACAAAATAATTTAAACAAAATAAAAAAATGCAAAAAAAAAACAAAAAATTGTCTCCAGCCCGGTAGCGAACCCTAGTTTGCAGCTTAGGAAACGAGAAGGCTAACCTTTAGACTATGAACGCTTATTGGTTTACTGTGTTATATAACGTATTACATATTTTACATCGTGAACCAAAAAATACAAAAAATGCGTTATTTTCCGAAAGCATAATCTGATCAAAAATTTCTGTTGTACTATTCCGGTTCACACTAATGTTCATTACTTAGAATTTTTCAGATTTTTAGATTACCCCCTCTGGCTTTTCTTAATTTTTGCACTATTTTGTCAAAAATAGCATCAAAATAATTTATTTTGCAAAAATAAAATTTTGATCGTTAATGCACGTACTAAGGGCTTTCACTTGATGCCATACTCAGATTTTTTTTTTCAATGAGCATATATTGTTTATATTTTTATGGGGATATGTTTTTTAGATGTTTTCGTATTTTTCCTATGAACGGGTCAAAGAGTTGTATAAGCATGCCAAATTTCAACTCTCTAGGTTCAGACGTTTGGTTACAATTTTGACCGGACAGACAGACAGACAGACGACAAAATGACGGTATAAGGGTTTTTTGGTCATACCTACAATACCCTAAAAATGAAAATTCCTGTTAGTTCCGTTTAAACGTTTGGATTAACCTATATTTTGGCTTATTAGAGCAACCTTCATTCTGAAATTATTATTATTATTATTATTTTCATGGAATATTAATAATTGTCGTCCAATTGGCGCGGTGTTTATCCGTTTATCTTATTTGAATTATTCAACTATCTATCATTTCCCAGAACTAATTAAAATAATTCTTTGCTTTTCTAAGGTTTATAAACTAGCGCAAAAAAATATTCAAGGTTGATGCAGCAAAGTATAAAATGTATATACGACTGGTCGGAGCATTTCCGTGTTTAATTTCTTACGTCAGTTTCAACATTTTTAATATGAATTAATTGCTAGTAATACCTTATGCAAAACTAGACTTGTTTTCACTTTTACTGTAGTAAAATACTACCAACGCAAGATGTATATTAAATAATTATATTTATAATTTATGGTGAAGAATAAAAATAGTTCGGAATAGTTTTTAAAGCCGCATGTACACTTGTAGAACGAACAAAAAATTGTTTGAATGAATACAAATATCAAAGAAGTTTAAAAATTTTCAAATCATCAACCGATCTCAAACTGGAGGCTCGCGAGTAGTTAACAAACTTTGACGAACACACCAACGAATAAAAACAAATGTAGACGAACAACATATAAGTATGACGTAGAATAAAAGTTGTATAAGCTGTTCACTTTTGTAAGAACACACTATGGTCTATTTCAAAGTAGAAAAATGTGTGTAAGAAGATAGGAGCTGTTTGTCCTTGCTTCGGATTGGTTTAGATCGTCATCCCTATTACACTGTAAAAATATTGTTTTTAGTTCAAGTTGACAGATGTTCAGTGTCGTACATTGGAAATATATATTATTTATATTATTTAATTTTTCTCATATATTTTGTTATTATTTACATATTTAGACTTTTATTTATATTCTTGGCGTAGATTTTATGGAGAAAATTCTCCATGTAATATGTTTTTACGCAGTTATATATTTTTTAGGTTATCTGACATATAAATATTTTTTGACAGTTGACTATTAACAGATCAAGAAAGAGGACTAATATGAGGCCAAAAGACAGCCCAGCTGATTGTGCCCAAAGAAGAAGTTATTGATATAATTTTTAGACCTGCATATATACATATATTTTTAATTTTTATTTACAATAATTATTTAAATAAAAACTTTAGCTCTGAAGATATATTGTTTGTTTTATTGCTTTGTTTAAACTCTTTTAGCCAAATCTCTATTTTTATATATAGTACATAATTTTTAAAATGAATATTTTTTTAACTATTTCAAATTTCCCATTAAACTGAATTTATGCCGTATAAATAACGTAAGTGTATTATCTGCCTTGTTTATTTCAATATCTTATTAACCTTTTTTATATTAAAAAAAAAAAAAATGCTAACCCAGTTGCTACGCCCATGCCCTAGTTGTAACTTATTTTAAATTTCCCGCTATACTGTATTTGATCAGTGTAAATCGTACTCGGTTCGCAACGCTATCTACTTTTTTCTACTTTGAAATGGACCATAGATCTGGATATTTTGGTTACTTTTATGGTGTGTTACTGACTTTAAATGTCAATTAAAATATTCCTTACGCTGTAAAACCGACTTTAGGTTGATTAGGTTATGATCATTGTAATTAAGATATCATTTTTCATTATGACATATGTCAAATGGATCGACATTTTAAAAAAGTGACATTTTTTAATACCAACTTGACATACAGCTTCAAAGGTGCAAACTATTGAAAACAAAATTCCCTCTTAGTTTGTTCTTACAAAAGTGAACAGCTTATATAAGCTGTTCACTTATTCTCTTATTACTTATTCTATTATCTCTCATTCAGAAAGTCATGCCACTTATTCCGTGATTTGTAACTTGAAAACAATAAAGTCAAATGCTATACAGTCTGTTCCAAACGGTTAAGCGGAACTAAATTTTGCAATCTAGTTACTTTCATCGTTTAAATCGTGCTTTTCGACCGTTTTGTTTAAGCTTTGTAAATCATACTTACAATACACATTTTTTGTTAAGGTTAATATCATTTTAAATTGTCATTTTCTTTATATTTTAATTTTTTGTGTCATTCTTAATACAAATTTCCCATTTATTATTTTTTTTCTCATTAAAATATATTAAAAAAATAATTTAATTTTGACATAGGTCATTCGTTTCCATGGTTTCATTGTTGTTATTTTAAATTTTGACATTGCAACGTGAAAAATGAAATAACCCAAGCAAGGTCCCTTATCGTGACAACCTAAAAGAACGAAATTCCCATTTAGTTCCGCCTAAGCGTTTGAAACAGACTGTATTCCAAATGATTTATTCCAATTGCGTATTTTTATTGATAATTATGCCTCATGCCGCAAAATCAAAGATTATTTGCAATTTTATGTTCTGTACTATAAATAAACATATAAAGCCATCTTTGTAAGAGATTCTTTTAAAACTAATGGAATTAAATAAGAAAAATTCTTGTTTTATTTTTAAATCTTAAAATAATTATCATAATTTTAGTAGATTTACATTTGATTCTGTGTGAAAAAAGATTTTTAGACTGGCTAGGTAGCGTGTGAACGTTGAAGGTAGGAAATGCATTTCCTGTGTAGTAGGTATGTTAGGGAAACACCCTCATAGGTAGGGCATAGATTAATTGTAGGTAATAAGACAACTTGTAACAAAATATTCTTAATTTGCCCATTGTTTTATTTGAATATTGAATATTGTCGATATTTTGGTCATATTTTATTTGTCCTTGTATTTTTTGTTTTTGAGTAATCTAATTTAGTATTCAAGACCATATTATGAATACTCTCACTTGTTTTATACAGTTGGTAGGCATTCCTCGTCCATAGTATGTGATGTGGCATACCGATCTTAATGATTAATTTCACTATAGTTGCATTTTACGAAGATTTGAAAGTGTGTTTTTATGTGGTAGCACCATTATATACGGCAGTGAAATGTTAAAATTGTTAGTGAAAATTTTTGGCGCATAGCAATAATGTCCATTGGCGCCTAACGCAGCCCGGTAATTAGTCAGTATTTTTGGCACACAACAACAATGGCTATTTGCGTCTATCATAGCCCATCTAAATGACTAGACCAGAGTTTCCCAAACTGTGCTTCGCGATGTACTAGTGTTGCTATATATATAGCTAAAATATTTGTCTTCTTATGCAAAAAAAAAAAAAATTGCCTGACAGGAAGCGAACCGTAGTTTGCAACTTAGGAATTGAGAATGCTAACCATTAGACTACGGACGTTTACTGTGTTACATAACGAATTAAATATTTTACATTTTAGTTAAAAACACAAAAAATGCGTTATTTTCCGAAAACATAATCTGATCAAAAATTCCTGTTGTACTATTCCGGTTCACACCAATGTTCATTACTTAGAATTTTAGTTTAAACCATTTGGGCTACAGGGTGAGACAATTTTTTTTTTCAAAAATCGCATCAAAATAATTTATTTTGCAAAAATAAAATTTTGATCGTTAATCCACGTATTAAGGGATTTCATTTGATACCCTATTCAGAATTTAAAAAAAAATATTTTTTTTTTCGATGAGCACATATTTGTTTATATTTTTAGGGAAATATTTTTTAGATGTTTTAGTATTTTTCCTGCGGGTTTTATGTGCGGGTCAAAGAGTTGTATAAGCATGCCAAATTTCAACTCTATAAGTTTAGCCGTTTGGATACAATTTTTACCGAACAGACAGACGACAAAATGACGGTATAAGAGTTTTTTTTGTCATACCTACCAAACCCTAAAAATTAGGGTCTGCCTACTTCAGATATTATTTCACAAATTGTAAATTTATCGAAAAATGTTGCCAAGGAAAACTAGAAGAATGGATTTCATTTTTAACAGTTTTTATAAATTTACTGGTATTGACTTCTTAGCAATGGACTCCTACCATTGAAAACGATAGTACTTTTCTGTGTATTTTATTAAAAATTCGTAATTTTAGTACGTTTGGCTTAAGGTGTGTGCGAATTTCCTATAGTAAAGTACAAGCTAATCCACGTTAGTCTACTGGTGTGTAAAACCAGGAGGTCAACTTGACGGTATTCAGGTTAAACGGAGTATTTCGCATGAGTGAAGCCTTGTTACAAGCGGACATAACAGACTACCACCGTCCAGTACTTCCGGTCAGGAAGAAAATAATTCACAAAATTACATTTACATATTTTCGTACAATCTTAGTAGATCCTTGCGCGTCAATATTCAAGGTTTTTTTTAACCATTACAATTTTATATATTATTATGCGCTCAATTATGCTTGTTCTATTTATATGGCACGCTCCGCTCGAGTGTAATACTGAGGCGGAAATAGAGGAAGCGTGGGTGCCACTCACAAGTTAACCGGAACAAAGATGCCCTGCCATGGGGTTATCATGGACCAACTCGACACCAGGGGAATATGATTTATTATATTGAAACCACGCGTCAATTCTGTCACTATTGAAACAGAGCGCCAACGTTGGCACCTGGCTTTAACGATGTAGATATTTTAAAATTAATAATTTATACAATTTAAAACATATTTCTTCTTTCGTTGTCCGGTGTCATATATATACAGTACCTAGACAAAATATTATAACCACTTACAAAAACAACTGTTTATTAAAAATTCCAACATATAATCATATGCTACTTTATTTATTTCTTTAACATATCGTGTATTTATTAAAAGATAAGCTATTTTAAACATATTCAACTGTATTTTTATTCTGAGATTGATTTGCAAGAACAAAAAGTACCGATTTTGTCCTGGCCAGGTAACTCGCCGGATGTCAATCCTATCGAAAATGTTTGGAACCTCCTGAAAAGACTTGTTTATGATTTAAATAATACTAATAAACAAGTTAATAGATAATATTAAAAAAGTATGGCATGGCTCTCCAGAAATTCGAAAATTGTATCAGGGCATGTATTGAGAGTATGCCTCCAAGAATTGCGGCAATAATAAAAGCAAAGGGGGGCAACACAAAATGTTAAAAAACATTTATAAATGTACTAAAATAATTTGAAATAATAAAATACAAAATAAAAATAAAATTGGTGTATTACTATTTTGTTGATTTTTAGTAAAACAATGATTTTTTTAAAACATCATAAGTGGTTATAATATTTTGTCTAGGTACTGTACACACGAATTTTCAAATTGGGTGTTTGAAAGTAGATCATTCAGATAGAATATTCCAGAAAAAAAAAAAATGCGGGTTTTCGCGATTTTCTTGAGTTATAAAGGTAAAAGTTTCGTTAATGCCTTGTTGCAATAGGGGATAGGCATGATTTTATTTTAATTTTTTATTATATTCCTGTTGTTGCATATAAACATAAAAAACAGTTTTTAATTTTTTTTTTTTTAATTTGAAGGCTTAAAAAAATCATAAATGTATGCAGCGCGCGAAAACGACGTGTGACGTCATACCCCTGCTAAGTGACGCAGTACACTACTAGCCTACCCAGTGTACTGCGTACAGTGTACAGCGTGCAGCCTACATAGTCTGTTGTGAACTTATTTGCTTGTATAACTTTTATAGGTTATGTAAAGTTAGAGTGATTTTAATTAAAATAAAGTTTAATTCTATAAAAAATAAAAACAATTCATGTTTTCCGAATTAAATTTTATATTAAGGTATATAAAATATGGAAGATCCAGGCTCCAATACTTCGAAATATAGTCAAAAATATTGTTTAGTACCGATGTGCACAAATAGTTCAAATAGAAATCCAAAAAAACAATTTATATCATTACCTGATGGCGAAAAACAACAGAAAAGGCGAAATTTGTGGCAGAAAGCTATGTGGCGAAATAAAACCGATATTTCAGAAAAAAGTAAACTTTATGTTGTGTGCATAAATGCATCAATATTGGGTAAATTATCACTCTGAGCCCTAACAAAATCTTTATCTGTCATTTAAATAATAAATGCGTGAAAAATTGTTTAAAAACAAATACAAAACTCTCGAACAATACAATATACACACGTAAAGATTATGTTGTAGCTGTATCTGTGACGTCAAACCCCAGTCGTTTGACGTCATACTCAGTTGTATTTACTCGGCAACCTTCGCGCCGTAGTCGGCTTATTTCAAATATACAATATTTTAATTAAAAAATTTGGCTATAATATTAATTAAAATGTAATTTTTGTTTTGTTAGGTGACATAACTAACATTAACATATCAAAAAAATGTAGTTTTAAGGAAATATAAATTTTATGCGTATCCCCTATTACATTATTTGTCAATATATGGCAGCATATAACGTCCTACACCAGCGGGTCTTAAACTGGGGTCCGCGTAGCCATTACCGGGGGCCCGCGAAACAATTTTGACATTAAATCTACGTCTTACAATTACTGATTTGTGTAGTATACTTAAAGTCTGTTCCTTTGGTTCAGGCGGAACTAGATTTTCAATTCTAGTTACTTTTACCGATTGTTTGAAGCTTTTGATCATTTTGTTCAGGAAAAGCCAACTTCAGTATATAAAGAAATAACTAATGACAACTTACAAAAATTAAAATTCCGGTTAGTTCCGTCTAATCGTTTGGAATAGACAGTAAAAATATTCTAAAAAAATTATTCTATATTATCCAAAGTATATTTATTGTATTTGTTTCCAAAAACACATTAAATAAATATAAATAAATTCATATTTAGGTGACAAGTATACGTTATCCAAGTCTCCTTTATTAAAAAAAAAATTATAAATACCTTTAATTCCACTGAAAATCTCTTGGCAGCAACCCGTAAAATCTTGTAATCCATATTAGCACCCTTCACTTGTTTTCACAACTCACACACACATACACACCACCACCTTTAATTGTACCTGTTACCACCAATCACCTATGTCGCCACCATCAAACATGGCTAGTTTCTCAACTATTTCATCCCAAAAAAATTAACTTTTCTTTTACGATTATATTACAAATTTAACACTCCCGGTTAAAAAAACACTCTAAAACGAAACCCCGGGCCTTAATTTAGATACTGATATACTTTTTGAGTTGAAAAACTAGGATTTTACTAATTTTTTTTTGTAAAATTTGGAAGCGTCACTAAACGTATTAAGCATTACGGAAGCATTAGTGTAACTGATTTAGACAAAGATGGCTAATTAGATATACTGAGAAAATATTTAATATGACATGAAAATGTCATTTTAAGTATTTTGGTGTGTTATATGTGTTTTTTATGTGGAAAATTCCGTGGAAATTAGGAAATTTGTTAGAAAACACACAGGAGACCTCCAAAGTATATTGTAAGTAATTTTTTTATTAAGGTTTTTAATCAAGGGATGCCATGTTGACAAACTCAGCTAAAAATTAAGTTTATTTGTTTATTTTTTTTGTTTTTCCTATATCGAGATACTTTTTAACATTAACAGGATATGTCTATCATATCTGCTAATAGTGTATACATTAAATCTGTGTTTAAAACGATTAGCATAAAATATTTATCGTTCTTTTTTACCAAAAATAAACAAATTAAGTATTTTTATTTTTAATTTACTATAGGATGTTTTGTGTGCAAGATATTGCTATGTACTTAAAATGCATTTAACTTAAAGGGCTTAGGTGATATAGGTTTTACTGTGAATTTTTTTTGGATTTCGTTGGTATAATTAATGAACCCTTGTGTCTCTTTACTCATGTCTCTATACGTTAGAAATTGTGGCAAAGCGGCTGAATATAGAGAGTTGAAATTTGGAGTGTATATATGTCCTTCGACCCGCATTTAGAAAAAATATTGCGACTTCGATAAAACATTTCTCTCGAAAAATATATGCATACAGTAAAAGTTCATTTTTTATGTTGTATATTGACAATACATTTATAATATTGTCATAGTATTGGTTCACACGGATACGCCAAAGTCTGTTTACACCACAACAGTCACCAAAGTCACCAGATCTAGTTTCGTATTACAAATTGAGACGGATTATATTATCTGTTTCAATTTGTAATACGAAACTAGATCTGGTTACTTTGGTGACTCTTGTGGTGTAAACAGACTTTGACGTATCCGTGTGAACTAATACTATGATAATATTATAAATGTATTGTCAATATACAAAATAAAAAATTTATGTGAAGTGTGAATATTCACACATTTCAGGGTTTCGCAGGTATATAATAAGTGAAGGCGGTATGCTGAGTGTGTAGGACAAATTTTACTTTATAGTAATCACGGCAAAATGAACGATATTTTTAAAATAATTTATCGTCTGTTAATCATATAATAAGACTGGTTATTAAATTTACGCTCTTAAAAATTAAATATAACTAGAATTTTGACAAAATAATTTCAACATAATAAAAATGCAAAAAAAAAAAACAGAAAAAATAAAACTCACTCCGTCCGTATTCGAACTCGAAACCCTTCGTTTTCCAGAGAATTTTAGCATCCGACACCAGCGCGCTAACCCGTTGCGCCATCGGACGCTTTGTGAATGAGTGTCTTACATTGGTATAACTTTTGTACTTTGTGAACCAAAAACCACAAAAAATGCGTTATTTGCCGAAAACATAATCTGATCAAAAATTCCTGTTGTACTATTTCGGTTCACGCCAATATACATTACTTGGAATTTTTTTAGATTTTTAGTTTAAACCATCTGGGCTACAGGGTGTGGGACAAAAATTTTTTTGCACAATTTTGGCAAAAATCGCATCAAAATAATTTATTTTGCAAAAATAAAAATTTGATCGTTAATCCACGTACTAAGGGCTTTCATTTGATACCCTACTCAGAATTAAAAAAAAATATTTTTGTTTTCGATGAGCACATATTTGTTTATATTTTTAGGGGGGTATGTTTTTTAGATGTTTTAGTATTTTTCCTATGTGCGGGTCAAAGAGTTGTATAAGCATGCCAAATTTCAACTCTCTAGGTTTAGCCGTTTGGCTACAATTTTAACCGAACAGACAGACAGACAGACAGACAGACAGACAGACAGACAGACAGACAGACAGACAGACAGACGACAAAATGACGGTATAAGGGTTTTTTGGTCATACCTACAAAACCCTAAAAATGAACTTTCCCTGTTAGTTACGTATTACAAAATGAGACAGATATTATTAATTTTATTTATAAAAGCATGCAATTCGCCGCACCGACCATCTATCTTCCGTTTTAGCAATTATGTTAGTGCCGACCGGCGTAGTTTAGTGGTAACATATGTGCTCTGCGTTGCGAAGGTCCCGGGTTCGAATCCCGTTCAGGAATGGAAAATTTTCTCAAATAAAAATTATCCTGGCTAATTGCCACAGCAGCAAAGGCCATTAAAAATTAAAAATAAAAAAAAAATATGTTAGCCTTAACAAAATTGTTACAGTCTGTTCCAAACGGTTAGGCGGAACTAAATGGGAATTTGGTTCTTTTAGGTTGTCACCAAAAGGGACCTTGCTTGGGTTATTTAATTTTTCACGTTGGAATGTCAAAATTTAAAATTGCAACAATGAAACCATGGAAACGAAAGACATATGTCAAAATTAAATTACATATTTTAATGACAAAAAAATAAATAAATGGGAAATTTGTATTAAGAATGACACAAAAAATCAAAATATAAAGAAAATGACATTTTAAAATGATATTAACCTTATCCAAAAAATGTTTATTGTAAGTATGATTTACAAAGCTTAAACAAAACGGCCGAAAAGCACGATTTAAACGATGAAAGTAACTAGATTGCAAAATCTAGTTCCGCTTAACCGTTTAGAACAGACTGTAAGAGATGTCATAATTAGAAACCTGATTTAAACAAATAAATTTTAGAAAAAATATACACTCTAGATTAAAAAGGTGTCCTATTTTTTATGTCCTTAACTGTACATGTCTTGGAAAAGGTCGTGATGAGTCAAAAACTAAAAATGGGGCTTTAATAGCGATGTGACTACTCATAGTAATTATATATGTATGCTAGGCCTCTTCTAACGTGTTAAAAATTAAATTCTTTATGACATACGTGAAGGTATGGTTAGAAA
This sequence comes from Liopterus haemorrhoidalis, assembly GCA_963971575.1. Lineage (NCBI taxonomy): Eukaryota > Metazoa > Arthropoda > Insecta > Coleoptera > Dytiscidae > Liopterus > Liopterus haemorrhoidalis. Next base: position 5,558,095 of record OZ020622.1, on the reverse strand, counting down.
TTATTTTTTATAGTTTCACTTTGTTGACTTCTTTGCAAGTTGTGTTATATATTAAGGTTGTAATACCAAGTTGATGTAATTAAAATTCCACATAGTACATTTACACAATTTTATTATTTATATATCGCGTGGGCTTGTTTTGTGGGTGTGTCACAGGCTTTACTGAGGCATTGTCACTTTTAAATGGAATCTAAACCCACACTCAATTATTCGAATTTACATACATGAACTAGAGAAAGTGGTAAGCACCCATCAGGGTAGACTTGATGGTTGGGAAATTTCGATAAATTAAAAATTTATTCCAAAACAATAGGTCTAATTTTTATAAAATTAGGCATGTATATGTAATTTTCCATTATGGTCAGTGGTGTGAAAGTGTTTTTTAGGGTTTTGTAGGTATGGCCACCAAAAAAACCCTTATAACGTCACTCATGTGTCTGTCTGTACAGTAAAAATTGTAGCCAAACGGCTTAACATAGAAAGTTGAAATTTGGCATGCTTGTACAACTCTTTGACCCACATATAGAAAAACTATAGAGAGTTCAAAAAAATACAGCGCGGGATAAATATAAACAAATATGTATTTAACGGAAAAATAAATATTGTTTTAAAATTTTGAGTGGGATATCAAATGAAGCTTTTTAATACGTGGATTAACAGACAAATATTTATTTTTGAAAACTCATTTTTTTATGGGGTTTTTGTCAATATAATGGCAAAAAAACTTGTCCTCCACCCAGAAGGGTTGAACTAAAAATTTGAAAAAAAAATTGAATATTGTACATTGATGGGAACCGGAATATTGATCAGGAAATTTTGATCAAATTGGTTTTTCGCAAAATATTGATTTTTTTGTGTCGACGAAAAAACATTTTTTTAAAATTTATTGTGTGGTATCAAAAGAAAGCTCTTAAGACGTAGATAAAAGAACGGGAAGTAGTTTTTTATTTATTTATTTTTTTATTTTAATACGATTTTTTCCAAAAAGTACTAAAAAATCAATGTTCCGCACCCTTTAACCCTAAGGGGTTAAATTAAAAATCTGAAAAAATTCTAAGCAATGTATATTGCTATGGACCGGAAATGTACGAGAGAAATTTTTTATCCGATTTCGTTTTTGGAAAATATTACAGTTTTTGTGTTATTGATTTTTTTTTTTAATTTAAATTTTATTGTAGGGAAATTAAATGGAAGCTCTTTATGTGCAGATTAAGGAACGGTAATTGATTTTTGAAATACATTTCATTTTGACTAAATTTTGCAAAGTATTAAAGCTAAAATTAAAAAATATATTTGTATATATATGGATACATTTTATTATAGGTAGAGAAGAGGTACGTAAAATATTTTGCAAATATCGACTAGGAAAATAAATAAATAACTGACCGGTAGCTGAGATTCCATTTCTAGTAGAGAATTTGTTAGTTTTTCATATAGTCGCAATATAAATAATGTCTCTGTAGGCGTTATGCTCTTGCTTGACAAAAGATCGCCCGCAGTGTTACCAGGTCTAGATTTGAATGATATTTTTGATGTTTTGAAAAATATTGATTTTATTGTGTCAAATATTGTAGTATCAAAATAAAGCTCTTAAGATATAGATTAAGGAACAGAAAGTAGTGTTTAAAATTTCTTTATTTTTATTTTTATTTCGAAACAAAAAACATTTTTATTCCAAAAATGTACTAAAAAAATTATTGTGGCGCACCTTTTACTCCACACAGGTTAAACTAAAAATCTGAAAAAATTCTAAGTAATATAAATTGATCTGAATCGTAAACATACGAAAGGAATTTTTGATCAGATTTGCGTTTTAGGAAAATATTGTAGTTTTTGTGTTTTTAACAAAATTAATTTTTTTTTTTTTTTTAATTCAGGATTAATTTATAAGTTAGGTATCTCAATAATCACACAGTTTTTTTTATTGAATTCAGTAGCGCAGTAATAGGGTTTACTCATGTGTAAAATTTAATAAAACTTTTGTGAAATTCATAACTTTTACAAAGATTGGTGTAATAAAGAGTAATTATTGTTATTAAAAGACTATCTCCATTGAATAATTAATTAATTACGCACTTTTACTCTATTTACTTTCAATAATACCGACAGTTTGATTTCTTTAAGAAAGTATTATTAAAAAATTAATCTAACCCCTGGAAAAATTCTGAATTTAAACGTGACAATTTCCAGCTCATAGTGCTATTGTGTCACTTGTACGTTAAGCACAGGTAAATTGCTCTTGAAGTGCTCTACTCTCAAGGATGTTTTTCACTTGTTAAGTTATTGACTTTATGTGAGAACTGATGATGTGAAAGACTGTATATGATGACAAAAACACGCACACATCTAAGGAAATGAACCAGTCGAAGATATTGATGACTTGTTGAACGCTATTTCATTTTATGCTTTTGTTACAACGCGCTTTTGCTAACCACCAGCTTCGTTAACAAAAGTATCACAACAATGAAAGGAAGAACTAGATTAAAATTATAATAATTAAAGAGAATGTCATTTTAAAAATGCGAGGCGGAAATTCGCATCCACGTAAGAGCGTAGGTTCATTCATATGTGGTTTTAGAATTGACCCTTTGATCTACTTGAGACTGTGTCAATTTAACTCATTCAGTCAATCAACCATTCACAACTCAGCGCCGGACATTACAATCGAGAGATTTATATGTGAAATGTTCTGATTTCACTCGCAAATATATGGATATATTTCAAAAATTTCATTTTTTTCGCGGATGTAGATGGAGAGGCTATACTTATCTATATTTGAGGAGCAGGCGCTCATCAAGGGAGCTCATGGGCTTGCGACCCCCCCCCGAGTTTCAAAATCACGTTTTTTTTTGTCAAGATACAAGGGATGACATTTTTTTAGGTCATCATATTTGTATTTTAGAAGTGTGGACCTTTTTTAGGGTTTTGTAGGTATGACCAAAAAACCCTTATACCGTCATTTTACCGTCTGTCTGTCATGCATATACAACTCTTTGACCCGCACATAGGAAAAATACTAAAACATCTAAAAAACATACCCCCCCCAAACTATAAACAAATATGTGCTCATCGAAAAAAAAAAAATAAATTAAAGTAAGTAAATAAAATAGAGTAGAGTATAGAAAGCCCTTAGTACGTGGATTAACGATAAAAATTTTATTTTTGCAAAAAAAATTATTTTGATGCGTGTTTTGTCAAAATTGTGCAAAACAAATTTTGTCCCACACCCTGTAGCCCAGATGGTTTAAACTAAAAATCTGAAAAAATGTTGAGTAATGTACATGGGTGTGAACCGGAATAGTACAACAGGCATTATTGATCAAATTATGTTTTCGGAAAATAACGCATTTTTTGTGTTTTTTTGGTTGACGACGTAAATATTTAATATGTTATGTAAGACTATGAAACAGTATGCCTTCATGATGTAGTGGTTAGGTATCTCGGTTCATAAGTTGCAAACTACAGTTCGCTTCCTGTCACAAAATTATTTTTTCTGTTTTTTTCTGCATTTTTATTTTGTTTAAATTATTTTGTCAAAATTCTAGTTATATTTCGACAAATTATGCATTTAATTATTAAAAGCGTAAATTTACTAAACAGTGGGAAGTGCTGAAATTATAATTTAATTCTATGTTTCAATGTATAGGAAATCAGAGGGGCGGAACTTATGATTTAAAACAACCAATGGAAGCCATAGGCGCAAGTTTCAAAATCTTAATGAACCTTGCTATATATATAAAAAAAAAAAACACATATTTAGAAACCTAAATAATGGTATTAGGCCTTCGAATTAAAGTTAACAAAAAAATAATTTAACATAAAATTTGTTTTGGCATCCCAAATAATCATCATTCACTTACTAAATATCTGCGAAACCCTGAAATGTGTGAAAATTCACACTTCACATCAATTTTTTTTTAGGTAGTCATTTGTATGTTGGAAGTGAAGATCTTTTTTTTAGGTCATTACTCGTATTTTGGAAGTGAGGACTTTGTTTTTAAGATCAACACTTGCATTTTGAAAGATAAAGTGCGTTTGACTAGTTCTTGTTTCCAATTAATTTCCCGATTCCTAGCCTTTAAAACAATTTCGTCTTTTTAGCCCCCTCTACAAGAAAAGTTTTTTTTTCTATTCATAATTTGATATAAGTATGTATTAAATACCGCTAAGAATCCGCGAGACAAGTGTCCCATAGCCTTAAGCAATCGCATACTTTGAGACTTTCTTCGTCTGGCTGAGCTGTTGGTTATCTCAGGACAGACTACAGTTAGTTCGTCCGGCTCTCTTACTAAATCGACCTTAATTTCGTAACACGGAACTTGTCCCCTTGTTTTGAATCTACAAGTAGGTATTAGCAAATTAGCAACTTTAGATAACCACCATCTTTTTTAAACGCTAAAATTACCAACTAAAAATATAGTTCAGATAAGATAATTCGTTACCATGAGAAGTCCACTAGGGGCCCTTTATTATAAAAATAATGGAACACCACTAAAAAAAAAAAAAAATTTAACTATTTTCGTTTTTTATTATTTCTAAACAAAATAGATCGATAAATATAGTTTTCTTGCGTTACTTTAATAAAAAAAAATCGGATTATTTCTTTGGTGCGGGTAACTCTTGCAGCCCAAAAAGACCGTTGGGCCCCAGGGACGTCGAGATCTAAAGCCTGGTCCAGAAAATTCTTACTGGAACTCCAGAAAAAAATATACGATTGCCCAATTCGTTACTGTTACATCAAACTTTGTTAAAAACGTTATGCACTCATTCAGTACAATAAGGAAAAAAATATATTTGTTATGTATTCATAGTTACTATTAACACAGTTATCTATATACGAGAAATATAATAATTTATTCAGCTTAGTTTTTGTAAATCATTTCCTCTTTCATTATTATATCCGTTAATTCTAATAATTTTAAAGAGTTTATTTAGAAAATTTACTTACAAATCAATCGCAGGCGTATCTTTTTTAAAATATGCTTTTTAGGGTTTTGTAGGTATGACCAAAAAACCCTTATACCGTCATTTTGTCGTCTGTCTGTCTGTCTGTCTGTCTGTTCGGTATAAATTGTAGCCAAACGGCTAAACCTAGAGAGTTGAAATTTGGCATGCTTATACAACTCTTTGACCCGCACATAGGAAAAATACGAAAACATCTAAAAAACATATCCCCCTAAAAATATAAACAAATATGTGCTCATCGAAAAAAAAAATATTTTTTTATATTTCTGAGTAGGGTATCAAATGAAAGCCCTTGGTACATGGATTAACGATCAAATTTTTATTTTTGCAAAATAAATTATTTTGAAGCGATTTTTGCCAAAATTGTGCAAACAAATTTTTGACCCACACCCTGTAGCCCAGATGGTTTAAACTAAAAATCTGAAAAAATTCTAGGTAATGTACATTGGTGTGAACTGGAATAGTACAACAGGAATTTTTGATCAGATTATGTTTTTGGAAAAAAAAGCATTTTTTGTGATTTTTGGCTAATAATGTACACAAGTTATAGCTTTGTAACACGCTACACAGGAACGTGTATGCTGGTGTAGTGGTTTTTGACGCTGGTTTTTATCCCAAGTAACTCGATCCGAAAAGGATCGAACCCTGCGAGAAGAGACAATATTATTATTTTTTTTTAAAATTTTTATATTGTTTAAATTATTTTTTCAAAATTCTAGTTATATTTTGGCAAATGGTGCATTTAATTTTTAAAAGCGTAAATTTAATAACCAGTGGAAATTGTTTAAATTATAATTTAATTCTGATTCAATGTACACGAAATCAGAGAGGCGGAACTTATAACAACCAATGGAAGCCATAGGCGCAATTTTAAAATTCTTAATGAACCTTGCTATATAAAAAAAAATACTGCACATATTTAGAAACCTAAATAATGGTATTAGGCGTTCGAATTAAAATTAACAAAAATAAATATTTTAATATAAAATTTGTTTCAGCATCCAAAATAATCATCATTCACTTACTAAATACCTGCAAAACCCTGAAATGTGTGAAAATTCACACTTCACATCAATTTTTTATATATACCATTGATATTAATTTAGAGACACTGTTAAGAGGATCCTATACTGTACACGCAAGGAAATCTCTATATTTGTAAATAATTCATAAAGAGTTACGAATTTAGAAAAAAATATTACAACAAAATCAATAAATAATATTTGATTTAATTTTTTTTAATGATTTAACAAAAGGTAAACAGGTGGAGTCAGAAAGGTAGTTCGAAAGATCTAAAAAAAACATACGATGCACGGGGTACCTCAACAAATATAATAATTGCAGACGCAGCTAGACACAAAAACTTGTTCGACATTGACACAAAAAAATGTTTATTTTACTAATTTAACAGCAAATTTACTCAGAATTTTGTTAAAAATATTTATGGGATAAGGTCATTGGCTGTCTGTCTGGGTGAGACATTTTTTAACATTCATATTGAACAGAATAGTTTACATTATTATAATATTAAAAATGTCTCATTTCAACCAGACATTTTTAAGTAGCCAAATAAATTATTTTTCCTCCATTGTATCTGTCAGTGCAAGTCGAATTTCCCCAGTGGTGAAATTAATAGTCGGTATTTAATTTTAACCAATACTATATATTTTTTTTAGAAAGCATCTTTACATCTTAAGACATGTTACATCTTAAAATGACGTTAACAACAAAAGGAAGTAATAGTCAGGTGTCTATTTACAGAAATGCATTATGCACTGTCCCAGGAATGCCATGGTCGTGATTCTTGCGTGACAATTCTATTTGAAACATTCGCATGCTCAAAATTGGATATTGTTTCGTACATAGGGTTAATTTTACCTATTTTCATTTATATTTAGAATTTGATTGATTGATTAGACAATATTGCATGTTTCAAATTTAAAAATAGATGATTTCATTTCATAAATTAAGAAATATTGGCAGATTGTAGGTGTATAATTTGACCAAAATTAAATGAAATGACTTGTTGACTCGTGCACATAATCATTGGGAATAATGAAAATTAAGACCTTTCTGTACAATCTCATTAAGGGTGCAGGTAGATCAGTTACGTTAAAAAACTCAGATAAATTTAGTTTAGATAAATTTAGTTTAATTTTAGCAGTTGATGTTTTCGTGTGTTTACGTGATACTTACCTGGTGAATTATTACTTTTTTTGTTTCAAGTGAATAGGAAGTACTCCCCATAGCCGCCCAAATATCCATCTTATTTAAAAACTTTTTTTTTTTTAATTTTATGGCCTTTGCTGCTGTCGCAATTAGCCAGGACAATTTTTATTTGAGAAAATTTCCATGCCTGAATGGGATTCGAACCCGAGACCTTCGCAACGCAGAGCACATGTGTTACCACTACGCTACGCCGGTCGGCATATTCATCTTATTAAAAATGTATTATATTCAACAAAAAATAGTCTAAACCTCTTTTCTAATATATGTATCTATATTTTTGCTGTAAATAATAAGACAGATATTTCAAGGATATACGTTGAGCCTCCCTCCATATTTATCTTACAGAAAATAAAAGAAATGTTGCTTCGTTCTAAACAAATTTTGTTATTTGCATTTTTGATGAAAATTAAATAATAAGTGAAATAATTTAAGATTTTAGTTTTGGGGTGTCCCTCCATAATTGCCCAAATATTCATCCAGTTGAAAAAAATGAACAGAAAAGATGTTTTCTTTCTTTCTTAATATAAATAATTTTTGTCATATTCTTTTTACCGACCGCCAACTTATGTATATAAGGGAGGTATTGTGATCATACCGATTTTGACATTTCGAGATTTCGATGGATCTCCACGAATTGAGGTCCCTACATAACGATTTGACTATTTTTAGCATGATGTCTGTCTGTCTGTCTGTCCATCAGTACACGTGTAGAGCAAATTCGGCTGAAAGGATTTTTATGAAACTTCATATTTAGGCTTTTGACATCAATGGCACGAGTTGATCAACTTTTGGTAAATATCGGTTAACTAGAAATGGAAGTTTACTCGCGTCGGTTTTAAGATTTTTGCGAATATTTCGCAATAGCGAAATATTTAGAAATATTTCGTAGAATAAATAAGTTTTGTTGGACAATGTTTACAATATCCCCCTTCAAACTCTATACAGATGGCAGCACATAACGACTACACGAAATAATTCAAGAATTGTCAGTGGCTTTAAAACAATAGTTTCTGGAAGCGAGCTAACCATCTTCTAGTTTAATGACAAAACACTATCTTAGGTTAGTAAGTGTTTGGTTAGAAGAAGCCGAGCGAAGCGAGCTACCCATCTTCTAGTTTAATGACATAAATAAAAGTTCTGCACAGTCCCACCTGTTTAGAATCTCTGTATATTGAACAAATGACGTGTGTGTGACGCATGTACAGTGTGCAGTGGGATGTTGTAAATCTACACCGTTTTGTTTTCTTATTGTGAACAAATTTCAATAATTAAGTCAATAATAAGGGTAATAAATATTTTAGTAAACAGTTTTAACCTTGAAACACCCCCTTTTTTGAGATACCATATAGCCTATGTTTGAATCCTGGTTCTACTCTAGCATTATACCAAATTTTGTTAAAATATGTTCAGCCTTTTTTTCGCGGATATCGTCTTATAATCATCAGAAACGTTTAGAAATCAAATATCAGGAATAAATAATAATTAAAAAAAAAACAGATACAGTCTGTAATTTTATTAATATAGATACAATTTTTTTAAGGAACTACAGAACACACAATGTAATTAAAATATTTAAGAAATTAACAAATTGAATGTTAACCCTATACTTTCTCTAGCTTTACCTAAAAGTTGCTGTAAGGGGGTTAAATCCTCCCCCAAGTGCTTATTTAAATAAGTCGTCTAATTTAATTCTACTTGAACTATACTAGAAAAATTCTCAAGTAGTTTGGCTACTGTTTTTATAAAACAAACAGACACATGACAATTTTTCTTCAGTCTGTGAATCAGGTAGTCTCGGCAGGTGTATCAAGAAGCTCTCGAGGTCAATGTTTGCCAAGACCAGCTGCACCTGACCTACCCAATTTATTTTTGAACAATACTTAGTACGTGCCACTGCAATTGCCTAAGCGATTAACTTGGAGTGATAGAATGCAACGTGCCAAACTACAGATTCAGTCCGGGTAACAACACTATTAACAACCACTGTACAAAACAACAATACAGGTATCGCCCGACTTACGACCAAATTCGACTTACGACCAAATTCGACTTACGACCAAATTCGACTTACGACCAACCCTTCGGAACGGAACTTAATCGTAAGTCGGGATACCTGTATTTGGAAAACATTGAACAAAGATTTTTTAAAATTAACCAGTTGGTGAAGACTTGTTTTCTAAAACAGTGCTACCCAGTGGCGGCGCTAGCTCTTAAAATCTGGGGGGGGGGGGGTAATTATTGAGTAAAATTTGGGGGCCAGGAATTATATGAAATAATTTTTTTAGCGTTTACACATGAAAATACAAGTGATGACCTAAAAAAAAGGGCAGAGCAATTTTTGGGGGGACCCGGACCCCCCGGTAGCGCCGCCACTGGTGCTACCCAATCATCAATCCGCGAACCGGTTCCGGTCTATCACATGTTCTTGCCAGTCCACACAAAAGTGACATATTTTATTTATTTATTTTACATCTGCCTATTTCTGCAACGAGGCTAATCGCCGATGCCAGGGACTGATCTCCTACAACTGGATGAGGGGTCAATGATTGTGAAATGGGAGTAATGTAAACATATTATTCTCGCCATAAGTGACATAAAGAGGTAACATTAAAAACGTGATTTGTGCAGTTTTCAGATAATTGCGAAAAACTTAATTCTTAGGTAATTCTTAAATTATACGTGATGTTTTTAGTGCTTGTAGGGGTCAAGTCCCTGAGACACCGCCCCCCCCCCCCTCCCCCGGTGCGTCCCTGTTCTGATGCCAACGTCTAGTTACGCTAGTGTCGAGTACACTTGTTATTAACAATAGCTTTAAAAAGATTGTTTTATATTAATAGCATATACAATTATGATTATTAAATATTTTGGTGTATGACCTAGAAATGATAAAATGCGGCCAACAGTTAGACTTACCCATTTTATTCCTCTCAGTATGATAACCTACTTGCAAACATTGCAGTTTAAGATTATGCAACTGAAGATGAACTGAAGATCTTTTATTTTAAGATAATCAGATTATATAAGAGAATTGCACCAAATTATGTTTATAGACTAATTTTGGAAGAGTCTAAAAAACGCATTTAAAAAATCCTTCTTGACCAATTTCTTGAGTTGTGACTCAAGTCCGTTTTTTTGAGTTTTAATAAAAATGGTAGCCCGTAGCTAATAATGGATGTTATTTTTGAGATCTATGGCACAAAATACATAAGTATACACATTTTGAGCTAAATCTGAGACAAAAAAATATGATTTTTTTAAGGTATAACCCTTACGATTTTTCCAATTTTTGGTAATTTTCAGGGGTTTTATTCGTCCTTTGATATTAATTGTAAAAATAAGTTTTAATAAGGCCGCAATTTTTTTCCAAACTAAATGAGATACAAGGATGTTAAAAATTTAAACAGCAGGTCTTTATCTTTTACCATTTTTGATATAGGATTTATTGAAATTTTGAGAATATTTTCGAAAAAGTCTGAATTTCACAAAAAAAAATTTTTTCGGAATTTACCTTTAAATATATCCTAAGAAACTCAGGACGCCAAAAAAACCAACCTCAGTTCTTTATTTTTTTTTTAGATTTTGAGATATCGTCATACAAAAATTAAAATCTTTATGTATTTAACAATTTTTGAAATTGGCTCAAATGTCAGGGCCCCTAATAATAGAGACCCTCATTTTTTTGGCTAGATGTACTGTTTTTATTCATCTCTTAGCTTCATGCGGAAGTAGATTTTGAAATCTAGTAACTTTTAATGATTGAATGGGGCTTTCAGACTCATTGTTTTAACATAGTAAATTAGGCCACTTACTATCTAGTTCCGCACGAAGCTATGAAATGGACAATATAAGGCAATTACACTTCTATAAAATGTAATATGTCTTGTTTAGCATAACCCTATTCAACTATGTATTTTAATGTATACTTATGAGTACAATAATTTTTTTTTCTAAGGTGTAAAAAATTATAACCGGAATTATTTAGTTCCGCTAAGTTTTTACCATACAAGTGCGTAAATCGGTGCGTAACGCATTATTAGACACCATTCATAAACCAAAGTAGGTCGTAACATAGTTATATAAGGCTTCGGTATTCGGTTCAATACAACATTCATATTTGTAAAAATAACGGTACTTAATAACATATAATTATATTTTTTTGTTAATATTGTTTACTGTAAGTTAGTTAGTCAAAAATTTTGGCGTACAGCCCGTCTAAATGACTAAAGTATATATATTAACTTGTATAAATAAAACAATAAATAATTTCCTTTACAACAATAAAAGAAACCTTGCACGGAGAAACAGACAAGACAAATGGACAAAAAGAATAAATACAAGGTGTCTCAAAAGAAATTTTATATTTAGTGGATCGATTAAAAAAAAAGTAAGCCGTATATAGAAAAAATGTTTATTAATTATTAAAATACACTTTTTGGGGATTTATTTCTTAAAAATAATATCGTCTAAATGTAGACCGTCGCGTTCTCGGCACTCATTTAATCGAACAGTAAAATTACTTATGACGTCTCGGCAGGTGGACTCAGGGATGGCTGCCATTTCGTGACGGATATTTTCTTTCAAATGCGCCAGTGAAGTCGGTTTATTGGCGTAAACTTTAGATTTAAGATAACCCCATAGGAAAAAGTCCATAGGGGTTAAATCTGGACTGCGTGGAGGCCAATTTATGTCACCTCTCCGGGAGATCAATTTGCCTGAGAAAATTTCATGAACACGTGGCAGAGACATATTGGACGTGTGTGAAGTTGCTCCGTCCTGTTGGAACCATGTTCTTTGGTTATAGTCAGGAAAGTTTTGCAGTTCAGGTACCAAGAAGTTGTCTAACATCTCCACATAACGCTCTGAATTCACTGTAACTGCACGCCCCTTTCGTCTTCAAAAAAGTAAGGGCCGATAATTCCTCGCGCCGACATCGCAGCCCATACGGTCACTTTAGGCGAATGTAGGGGTTTCTGATGTTTGCGTTTCGGATTCGTTGCACTCCAGTAGCGGCAGTTCTGCTTATTTACGTGGCCATTAAGATGAAAATGAGCTTCATCCGAAAAGAAAATGTTGGTAAACGTTGAAAATCGCTCAATCACCTGATTTACGAAATTAAGCCTCTGACTGGCATCTTGGGGCTTTAATTCTTGCACCAATTGAATTTTGTAGGGGTGCAGCTTTAGGTCTTTGTCATAATGCGATGTAATGATGATCTATGCACATTTAAAGGACTTGCGCGCTTCCGAATTGAAAGGTTCGGGTCGTCACGAACAGACTGATTAACATTCTCCACGTTTTCTACCGTTCTTGATGACCTAGGTCGCCCGGATTTTGATTTATCCAGCGTTGTACCAGTCTCTTCAAACTTTTTAACCCAATGTCGAATGAGAGGAATGCTTGGCGCATCATTTAAGTGGCGAAAACCTCGAATACTGCAGAATTTTCTACGCGCTACAGTCGGCGAATCACCGTTTTTGTAAAACTCTCGCACGCATAACGCGCGGTCTGCTCCCGAGAAACGCTCCATAGCGACTGAATTCCCAAGAGCCAGGCTACCGATTGACATAACCCCCGCGCCCCTCGGATACGTTGCATTCACGCAGTAAGCTAAATAAATATAAAATTTCTTTTGAGACACCTTGTATCTATTCGAATATTTGGACATAGCCGGGCAAAGTAACATGCTACAAAGGGACCAGTTACCATAGCACATCACAGATTAAAATAAATAACACGTTACAATAAGGTGCAAGGACATGCTCGATTCCCTTAGGAAGAATATTATCCTATCCATGAGTGCCTTGTCGTCACCTAAGGCATTTGAGAGATCATAGCAGAAGCTTAACCTCTTCCTGATATATTCGAACTGACTGAGAATGTTTACAGTAACATCTATAATATAATATGTCTTTTATCAATTGTTTTTTTATAATTTGTCACTAATCAAATGCATTTATACACTGATATAAACCAAATTTAGAGTTGTTTCATGAGTTTACTTCAAGGAACTATGCTCTTAATGCTTGTAAAGCAAATTAAATATTTATTGTGAAATTAAAAATGTTATAAGGTGAGTTCTATCGTTAGACTGTATTTTGGAATACTCAAAAGTGAACTGTCAAAAGTATTAGCCAATACAATTAGCTATGTGTGTACTAGAGCTGTAGTAGAAGGTAAACTGCGTATACCTTCTGTTTGTTTCGAATGATTAACGTATACTCTATGCATATGTGAGGTTGTGTATTGGACTCCCCTCCATGTTAAAAATTACACAAATCTCCTTGCCGACCGGCATAGCGTTGTGGTATCACACGTGCCCTGCGTTGCTAAGGTCTCGAGTTCAAATACTGTTCAGACATGGCATTTCCAACACAAAAATTACAATTGTCCTGCCGAATTACCTTGGTAGCAAATGCCATAAACGTGAGAAAAAGGATTAGTTTTAGGATTACTTTGTAGTACGAGTGTTACCTTTTATGTTTTTGCAAACGACCACTAGATGGCAATATTGAAATGTGTCATTACTATATTCGTAAAATTTTACATTTGTTATTGTGAAATCAGTGGCAGCTTATAAATGAATTTCGTGAAGGTCGACCAAAATTGGTTGTGATTAAAAAAAAAAAAAAAACATGTGCCCAAAATGATTGAATAAGATCGGCATGTGACTTACCATGAGATAGAGGCATCCTTTGGCATATCGCAGACTGCAATACATTAGATTTTGCATGAACATGTAGCTGTGAAAAAGATCTGTTCCCGATGGATTCCGCATAATTTGACCGAAGCTCAAAAAAGGCTCGTGTTGATTGGTGTAAGGGAACGCTAAAAAAATTCAACCTAGGCACTGCAAAATCCGTATACAACAATGTTACAGGTGATGAATTCATTCCTTTAGAGGATCGGCGAACAGTTAATGCTGAATGGTATACAACAATTTGTTTGCCGGAAGTCATCGACAAAATCTAGAAAAACAACCAAAAACGTTGCATCATTCTTCATCATGACAATGCAAGCTCCCACACAGTACGTCAAACAATTGATTATTTGAAGGAGAAAAACATCGAATTAATGTCTCATTGCCCCTATTCACCAGGTTTATCCCCTAACGACTTTTTTTTGTTCCCCAAAGTCAAACAGAAAATGCGTGGACAGCGATTTTCATCACCTCAAGAAGCTGTTGAAGCCTTCGAAAACCATGTTTTTGAGATAACAACTTCATAGGGGCAAAATTGTTTCGAGAATTGGTTTCAACGCATGCAAAAGTGTAAAATCTTAATGGCGAATATTTTAAAAAGCAATAAAACTGTTCAAAAAAAAATATATATCTTTCTTGGTTTTTTGTAAAAACTTTACAGGTAGCCCTCGTATCAATACAAATGTATCATATTTAGAAATTGGTTCTCATATCTGTCCGCAAAGGGTTTATTGATCACTATAATTTTTTCCAGATATAACAATGAAAACTGAAGAAACCATCTGTCCATAATTAAAAATGTGTATTTTTTCACACATAATACAAATTCCTCTAACAATATTTCAGTTTCTATTAACCATGCTTTTCTATGTTCTGGCCCACACAATTCACCTAATGAAGGCCTGTATAGACATAGCAATTCTTCCTCTACGATTAATGATGTTCCCATTTCAATTTCCAAAAAATCCTTTCCGATCTCACAAAAATGACTGCATCTGCCGATTGTGTTACAGCTCGTCAGTTAACACAGTTTTGAATAAGAAGCTTGAAGAATCAGTTTTATGACTATCATCTGGGATATTTAAAAGAATATGCACATTTTATAGATATATTGCACATTATATGTATTTTACACCTCATATTAATGAGTATTAATTAAATAAAATTTTAATTAACACTATGAATCTCTCCTTTATTTTAATAACGTAATTTTTAACTTGTTTATTTTCTGATCCAGGTTTTTTAGGGTTTTGTAGGTATGACCAAAAAACCCTTATACCGTCATTTTGTCGTTTGTCTCTCTGTTTCTTTTTATGGTTTGTAGGCATGACCAAAAAACCCTTATACCGTCATTTTGTCGTCTGTCTGTCTGTCTGTTCGGTAAAAATTGTAGCCAAACGGCTAAACCTAGAGAGTTGAAATTTGGCATGCTTATACAACTCTTTGACCCGCACATAGGAAAAATACTAAAACATCTAAAAAACATAACCCCCTAAAAAAATAAAGGAATATGTGTTCGAAAAAAAAAAAAAATCTGAGTAGGGTATCAAATGAAAGCGCTGGTACGTGTATTAACGATCAAAATTTTATTTTTGTAAAATAAATTATTTTGACGCGATTTTGCCTAAATTGTGCAAAAAAAATTGTCCCACATCCTGTAGCTCAGTTGGTTTAAACTAAAAATCTAAAATATTCTAAGTTATGTCCATTGGTGTGAACCTGAATAGTACAACAGGGATTTTTGATCAGATTATGTTTTCGGAAAATGATGCATTTTTTGTTTTTTGGTTGATGATGTAAAATATTTAATACGTTATGTAACACAGCAAACCAGTAAGCTTTCATAGTCTAATGGTTAGCCTTTTCGCTTCCTAAGTTGCCAACTAGGGTTCGCTTCTGGTCTGGAAACAATTTTATTTTTTCTGTTTTTTTTTGCATTTATATTTTGTTTAAATTATTTTATCAAAATTCTAGTTATATTTTGGTAAATGTTGCATTTAATTTTTAAAAGCGTAAATTTAATAACCAGTGGGAAGTGTTGAAATTATAATTTAATTCTATGTTTGAATGTATACGAATCAGAGAGCGGGGCTTATGATTTAAGCAACCAATGGAAGCCGTAGGCGCAATTTTCAAAATCTTAATGATTCTTGCTATATAAAAGAAAAATACTGCACATATTTAGAAACCTAAATAATGGTATTAGGCATTCGAATTAAAATTAACAAAAAAATATTTTATCATAAAATTTGTTTTTGCATCCCAAATAATCATCATTCACTTACTAAATACCTGCAAAACCCTAAAATGTGTGAAAATTCACACTTCACATCAATTTTTTTAAGTGTCTTCATAAAAAGTTTAAAATAAATTTTAGAAAAACGTCTTTTTAGACTCATTTTTGACCCGACACAAAATTTACACCACAAACATTTATTTTTTAATTCACCCGGTGTTAGGGTGTAGTATTTTTTCAATTTTACAAAGAATTTACGTTCTATTTGTAACATGGCCACGCCTAGTTTTTAATATCATTTGTCTTTATATAAAAACTGTAATTTACATAACCTGTGTCAGGGCAAACCAGTAACAGGGACGGAATTACTGAATTTCTGCCTGAGATTTCAACTTAATACAGCCATATATATTCAGAGAGTTTAGTAAAAAGCCACCATATAATTCGCTACTTGCTTTAAACCATACCATATAATTCGATACACCAAAATAATCGATAATATTTAACACCATATAATTCGCTTTAACGAGAAGTGATGCTCATCACTTCATCACTTCTAGTGATCGCTGAAGATGGAAACAGATTGTTGAGCAGTTTCCGAAACGTCCGAATATATTTTATATACTCATGAAGTATTACATATTTTTGATACTAATACTCATTATATTGTACTATTCTAGCCTAGTGCTATCAGCAATGGCAAACGTCCAAAATAACGGTGTCCGCATTAATACAAGGTGTCTCAAAAGAAATTTTATATTTATTTAGCTTACTGCGTGAACGCAACGTATCCGAGGGGCGCGGGGGTTATGTCAATCGGTAGCCTGGCTCTTGGGAATTCAGTCGCTATGGAGCGTTTCTCGGGAGCAGACCGCGCGTTATGCGTGCGAGAGTTTTACAAAAACGGTGATTCGGCGACTGTAGCGCGTAGAAAATTCTGCAGTATTCGAGGTTTTCGCCACTTAAATGATGCGCCAAGCATTCCTCTCATTCGACATTGGGTTAAAAAGTTTGAAGAGACTGGTACAACGCTGGATAAATCAAAATCCGGGCGACCTAGGTCATCAAGAACGGTAGAAAACGTGGAGAATGTTAATCAGTCTGTTCGTGACGACCCGAACCTTTCAATTCGGAAGCGCGCAAGTGATTTAAATGTGCATAGATCATCATTACATCGCATTATGCACAAAGACCTAAAGCTGCACCCCTACAAAATTCAATTGGTGCAAGAATTAAAGCCCCAAGATGCCAGTCAGAGGCTTAATTCTCAGGCAAAGTGATCTCCCGGAGAGGTGACATAAATTGGCCTCCACGCAGTCCAGATTTAACCCCTATGGACTTTTTCCTATGGGGTTATCTTAAATCTAAAGTTTACGCCAATAAACCGACTTCACTGGCGCATTTGAAAGAAAATATCCGTCACGAAATGGCAGCCATCCCTGAGTCCACCTGCCGAGACGTCATAAGTAATTTTACTGTTCGATTAAATGAGTGCCTAGAACGCGAGGGTCTACATTTAGACGACATTATTTTTAAGAAATAAATCCCCAAAAAGTGTATTTTAATAATTAATAAACATTTTTTCTATATACGGCTTACTTTTTTTTTAATCGATCCACTAAATATAAAATTTCTTTTGAGACACCTTATATTGGACCATTGCAAAATAATTTCAAAGATATTCTTAAATAAAATGTATTTTATATTCACTCCCATAAACATTATCTGAACCGTAATAAACCGAATTTTTTTCCGGTTTTCGTTCCGACAAAAATAAGGTTTTTTTTCGGTTTTCGGTTCAGTTCCGGTTCGAAGCCCTGTTTAATATTACTGTATAATTATTTTCGCTAAACACACCATCGTGTGGGATTAAGAGATGAAGTTGCATATTAGCGTCATCTTTTAAATATAATCAGAACTACATATATTATGATAAAAAAATGCTTTGTTTATAAAAAGATCATGTTTCATACTGTTAATAGGCGAGTGTGATTCATGGTTTTATCTTATAGTAGCGGAAGCTGTAGTCTTGAACAATGCTACGTGGGTTTTCGGTTGATTGTCCTTTTTTCGAGATATTCAATGAAACTAATATTACTTATTCATATTGTTTTCATAAATAAATATGTGAATTCAAGATTTACAAGTAAATTATAAGGCTTGTCCTATAATTTTTACCAAGGACTGTAATCTTGTATTATTTTCTTGATTTTTAGACTTGAAATTTTCTCATGATTGTACTGGACCACACTGAAGAAAGTTAGTATCATTAAAAAAAAATTACTTTATTTTATATTCAGTCAACTCTAAGCTTGCCTCTCCCTTGCTTGAACCTGCTTCTAAAGGCGTCCATAGACGGTGTGCCAGCGTTCGCCAACGCTGGGTCTGACGCTGACCGTAACATATAGCAGTGGCAGACATTTGTACATGCGTACCATACAGACGATGTGTCGATGAAGCTGAGCCAAAAGCCATAAAACTCTAAATGCGCAGTGGGTTAATAGGCTCCGCCCTTGCTATTAAATCTACACCTACAGAATAAAAGAACAACTCTTGTTAGCAAAAAATATTGTAAGAGACTACTGTAAGCATTTTACAAGTTGCAAAATTGTGCACATTGCCCACTGCCCTAGTAAAGTTTGCTAACTCAAAGGAATTTTCCATTTCAGAATATAAACATACAAAATATGTCTTAAGCATACAAATAGCGTCATAATCACCCAAAATAGAGCAGTGTACAAGTAAACAGAGTCGGCGAGACTGGGGTTCAAAGTATTCCTCGGAACCCAGCATCACGATTTTAACGACCCCACAGTAGTTTATATCTTTATTGTTGTTATCGCTTTGATTGCGTCTTTCTTTTTTAAGATTTTATTGGTATGACCACTGAAAAAACCTTTAGAACGTCCTCTCATGTGTTTGTCCGTCTGTCTGTCTGTCTTTCCGTCTGTCTGTACGGTAGAAATTGTAGCCAAACGGCTGAACATAGGAAATTGAAATTTACCATTCTTTTACAACTCTTTGACATATTATTATGGGATTTTCGCCAAAAATATGTCAAAAAACTTATCTTCCCCATTCTATTTAACGTTTAATTTTTCGAACAGACTTTTTAACCCTTTACCGCATAGTGTGCCATATATGGCACATTCCTATTTTTATTTTTTATTTTACTTTTAAAACTGAATCAGAACGTTATTTCATGAATGTTCATATACATATGCCACATACACAGTAATGGATACTGCAGTATCTCAAGTAATGGACTGCAATAGATTTGAGGATATCAAACGGAATTTGCACTTCAACGATAACTCAGAATTTATTGAGGATAACTAGATACGACCTTTTCTTTCAAAAATTCGAGGGCGACTGCTTTTAATCCCTAATGAAGAACACCTACCAATTGACGAGCAAATAATACGGAATCATTTTCTTTTGTAATATAATGTAGAATCATAATGTTCCATGTATAGCACAAACCCTAAATTATTATTTTAATTATTATTTTTTCATAAAAATAATAATTAATATTTTAAATATATTTTTTTAATTAATTTTTCTATCAATAAGAACCAATTCCTAATGCTCATAAATTATTTCAGCAAAAAATAAAAATTCATGCAGTAAGTTAACTTATTAACGGAGCCGCAGTAAGAGGGGGCGGAGGGGGCGACGGCCCTGGGCGCATTAAGGAAAAGGGCGCTGATGGGCTTGACTAAGGGGCGCCATTGCGAAGGCGAGTCCCTTTTTTTGCTCATCACTTAGATTTTAGGAGGTGAGGACCTTTTTTTTGCTCAGCACTTGAATTTTGAGAGGCGAGAACCTTTGTTTTTATTTACTAAGGGCGTCAAAAACACGGTTTTGCCCCTAGCGCAAGTTTTCCTTACTGCGGCTCTGCTTATAAATTTGTATTTGTCAGTGCAAGATTTCTTTTATTGAGTGTGCGTATTTTTATTGATTTTATGTATTTATTTATTGTTTAATTTATTGTTTTTAATATGTAGTGAAGTCAGTTAGATGGGCTGCGTTAGGTGCAAATAGCCTCTGTTGATGTGCACCAAAATTTTTATCCAACTCGCCAGCCCAACTGGTAAATTAACCACAATTGTTAAATCTTTTTAATAATAAACTTAGTTATAATCTTAGAGGACAACAATTCCTTTATTCTTTGTGAATGTCGTTAGGTAATTTATTTGTAATTACGTAAGAAGTCATACAGAAGTTTTATATATACTTACATGTGTTAGCTGCGCACATAAAATAGTACAGGTAACGCTTTCATTGGAGAAAACCATGTGCGCTGAAGAAAGTTACGACTGCCAGAGACACATGTACTTAAAGTACTTTATGCACTTAAATTTAACTATAACAAATTTAAGTAAAGTGTAAACAATTCAGGGTTTCGTAGGTGTATTGCAGTAGTGGCGCAAGAGGGGTTTCGGAGGTGGGGGGGGGGCATCTTACAATATATTTGACACGTTAATCACAATTTTGACATCTCAATTTGGAATCTGACATATGTAGTTTTTGATTGAATATAACCTCAGTACATATAATGAAATTTAACCAAAAATTTAAAAGCCAGATTTACAAGTTCACATGGTTCTATAAAAGTCTATTTACACAACAACAGTCACCGAAGTAACCAGATCTAGTTACGTATTACAATATAAGACAGATATAGGCTATTCCAAACATTTAGGTGGAATTAGATTTTGCAATCTAGTTACTTCCATTGTTTGAATCTTGCTTTTTGGCCGATTTTTTTTAAGCTTTGTAAATCATACTTACAATTATAGGCTATTCAAAACGATTAGGCACAACTAGATTTTGCAATCTAGTTACTTTCATCGTTTGAATCGTGCTTTTTGGCCGTTTTGTTTAAGCTTTGTAAATCATACTTACAATAAAAAAAATTTGGTTAAGGTTAATATCATTTTAAAATGTCATTTTCTTTATATTGTCACGATTTGATTTTCTGTGTCATTCTTAATACAAATTTCCCATTTATTTATTTTTTTGTCATTAAAATATGTTAAAAAAAGTATTTTATTTTTGACATATGTCATTCGTTTCCATGGTTTCATTGTTGGAATTTTATTTTTTGACATTCCAACGTGAAAATTTAAATAACCTAAGCAAGGTCCCTTCTCGTGGCAACCTAAAAGAACGAAAATCTCATTTAGTTCCGCCTAAACGATTGGAATAGCCTGTAACATTTTTTGGTTAAGGTTAATATCATTTTAAAATATCATTTTCTTTATATTTTAATTTTTTGGTGTCATTCTTAATACAAATTTCCCATTTATTTATTTTTTTATCATTAAAATATGTAAAAAAGTATTTTATTTTTACATATGTCATTCGTTTCCATGGTTTCACTTTTTTTTTTTTAATTTAATGCCCTTTGCTGCGGTGGCAATTAGTCAGGACAATTTTTATTTGTGAAAAATTCCGTGCCTGAACGGCATTCGAACTCGAGACCTTAGCAACGTAGAGCACATGTGTTACCACTACGCTACGCCGGTCGGCTGGTTTCATTGTTGGAATTTAAAAATTTCACTTGCCAACGTGAAAAATTAAATGACCCAAGCAACGTCCATTTTCGTGACAACCTAAAAGAACGAAATTCCCATTTAGTTCCGCCTAAACGTTTGGAATAGCCTGTAATCAGTGGCGGCGCTATCTCTTAAAATCTGGAGGCAGGATATTTTTGAGTAAAATTCGGGGGGGGGAGGGTTGGAAATATTAGAAATAATTTTTTTACCGGTTACACTTGAAAGTACAAGTGATGGCCTAAAAAAAAGTCCTCACTTCTAAAATATATTTTTCTCCAAGCAATTCTGGGGGGGGGGGCAACTGGGGTCCAGAGTAATTTAAGGGGGCGGGACCCCTTGCTAGCCCCACCACTGCATATAATAGCTACTAATATATTAAGTTTCTGGATTTCCTTTCGGCGTAATATTTTTTACCGCGGTAATTCTAAGAATGATTGGTGGTTTCCTGGCTTTCTTAACTGTGTTCGGTTTTTACTGAACCGGTGCAGTAAAAATGCGTGTTATATAAGGACGTAGAATGCGAGGAAAAAGATAAGTATAAATTACGAAGAATCACATTAAAACTGCGTACAAAACGAACGAGTATGAACGAAGAAATATGCTCAATACTTACATATGTATTAACACAAACTTATTTTATTTTTAGTATTGTTCTGCTTTTTGATTATTGTTTACAATAATAAAACACGCTTGAGTAAGCACTTTTTATTAAATTTTATAAACTGTAAGCTGGTTAGAACTAACCAATTTAGTAGGTGAAATAATGAAAATATAATGAAAACAACGCAAATTATTAATATTACACACAGTTGACTTCAAACAGCCATTACTTCCGTATCATGAATAAATTTACTTACTTTTAGATTACTTAATTATTATCTATCGTGGTTATGTATATCCAGGGCTGTACTGGCCCGATAGGATACCGAAATTTCCAAGTTAAAAAAAAATAATAATAAACCAATTGAAATTAGAAAAACTTTTTTTTTCTTCTTCAGCTGCGTTCACAGCAGGGTCGGCTCAAGGGTACCTGGCGCCCCAAAATTAGGTTAGCCCCCCCCACATATATTTTTTTAAATAATTTTTTTGCTAACTATCGTAAATAGAGAAAATTTAATTTTTGTAAATATGCGTGATATTCAAAATAAAGTGTGGTGGTAATTTTTAAATTAATAAAACTTTTAATGCAATGACATTGGCATGATTGGTAAGCTATAACATTTAAATATTTTTCTAATTTTGGATTTTTTTGTTCGTGTGTTTCTCATATAAGATATGTATGATGCAAATTATTAACTAAAAGTCTTAAGGTCAATGAATTTTATTTAAATATCAACACATAAAAATGGAATTTTTTTCAAAATGTGATTTAACAGCTTAAAAGGTTTTAATTCTCCTCTTTTAACCCAGCAACGTGCATACGCGCAAACCCAGACAGAATGAAACTTTTTTTTACTATAGTTTTGTTGCTAAAACAAAGAGGTATTATCGACTTATTTTGATTTATAACATCATAGTAAGTTTAATTTTCCATTTATTTACTAATATCTCATTTTCGAAACATTTTAGATTTTTATTTTTTTGCTAAATTTCCTTGCATGAGGCCTCCTTTTACTAGAAGCCTGAAATGCCGCCCAGGAAAAAAAGTAGTTTCTTTTTCAAATTTCCTTTTTGGGACCTCCTTTTTACTATAGTCCGTTCAAAGGTGAGTATGCAGTACAGTACATATGGAGTAGTTCTTTTTCATACTCTCTAATGGGTTTACACAATGACGCTATCCTTTTCTTGCTTGTCGACGTAGCCAGCTCTAAAACGCGCTGATTTGTGAAGACGCAGTATTCTACAAATGGTCATTTGTTTTTGTTGAGTGTTATTTTTGGGTTTTATAAGAGTTGATTTTTGTAAATCATATGAGTTTTTCATATTATAATTGACACATTTGACACTTTTACAACATTTGGCAACACCGCTCCCATTTACCATAAGAGCAATACTGCATTCTCACCTTTGAATGGACTATAGAAGCCTGAAGTGCCGTCCAGTAAGTAAGTTCTAAATTTCCTTTTTGGTAAGTGTTTAAGTGTAGATTTTTTTAAGTTTTGGCAAGTGATGGACACGCAGACAGAATGTGCATAATGCAGTGGCGCACCCAGGAATTTTTTAAGGGGGGGGGGCGATAGATAAAAAAAAAAGTGAAGATATAAAAGAAAGCTCCTCGCTTCTGAAATACAAGTAATGACAAAAAAAGGTCTTCACTTGTAAAATACAAGTGATGAGCAAAAAAAAGGTCCTCTCTTGTAAAATACAAGTGAAGAGCAAAAAAAAAAATTTCCTCATCTCTACTTTTAAATCCATATCTATATATTTACTTAAGATCATAATGCTAAAGGATTTAAAAATTTGGTATTTCTATCCCTCACTGAGGGGGACCGGCCCCCCCTCCTGGGTTCGGATCTACAGAGTGTGAACTCCGGCATTTGGAATATATGGGCACTGTACGCCAAAGAATTTATCACACCATTTATTATTATTATCTCTAGTCTTATAGTCTCAGATTGATTAAAGATTATTGCAGTTTTTCCTTGCATGACGCTGATCATCAGAACTGATCATCAGTTAAGTTAGCAGGAAATTATAACAGTTTATATCATTGCGGTATTTCTAAGAACAGACCGGATATAGTTGGGTTTTAGCGGTCTCTTAGATTAATCTTTGGATAATGGTCCACTTTTACACTAGTCTGATGTCATTTTAGAACTGTGGGTTTTATTAAAGTACCATTAAAATAAAAACTACAATTTTTGTAATTTAAGAAATGTAAAGCTGAATCCACAGCTCTAAAATTAATAGAATAGTGGTTCCCAAACTTTTCGGTTCCCGACGCCCTTAATGTACCAGAATTTTTCTGCGGCGCCGAAAGTCAAAACATTGGCCTAGCTTACTGAAGTTTACAACTCGTTGATCCTTGTCAAGACCTGACAAACTCCAAATAATAATAATTTATTGTTCCTTTATTATTTATTGTGATCCAATAAGGATTATTTTTATGGGGGGGGGCTCACAATCTTCGCCTTCGTCACGTGACCAAGATGTGAAAACCAAAGAAAAATTTGACTTCTGAATGCATTTCTAAATGGAATTGTGTAATTTAAAATTTTTTTTTTTATAGATTTATTACATGTTGAATCTAATGTTTTTCAAATTTCTGTCACTCATTTTTTTTGCACCACATGTGCACCAAAATATCGAACATTGATACTTATCCTTAATCTGGAATCTTGATATATAAAATTAAATAACCTCTACCATCAGTTTTTCTGTCATGCATATATTAATGAACATCCTGTTCTCCCTTTTTTATATTTCTTGTTATTAATATGTTTGTTTTTTTTTTCAGGACCAGTATGATAACCTGTCTACGCATACACAGAAAGGAATTGACTTTCTGGAGCGTTATGGCCACTTCATTAGGGATCGATGTGCTATTGAAATTGAATATGCCACAAAACTCAGGTAAGAAGAAATTTGGTACGATCATGTTTCACTTTGACGGCGAACGATGTGTCATTGACGGGTATTCGCAAAATTTCCCCGGAAAGAGTTGATAAACTTATGATTAATTTATCTAAATGTATTTTTAGGGTAATTTTTAGCTGGGGAATTTGAATATAATGATATTAAATCTTTTCTCTTGTCAGTTAGGTTTTTTAAGCATGTGGTCACAAGCTGTAAAGCATTTGTGCTTGTGGTTGACCGCTAACAAAGGTACGGACGTGGGTTCAAATCCGGACTACGTCAAATAATTTATGTAAAAAATATTTATACAAAATATGGGCTTTAACTGGACTGAAACTGAAGGTACCTTTTTGTGTATGCAAACAAAAGAACGTAGAGTTTGTATCATTAGTGAGTACATTCGAGTTGTACAGGGTAGAGCGAACGCTGAGCAAACAGTTGATGGTGACGTCATGAATAGAACACTGACGAAGCGCAACAACTCGAACACGGAGCGAGCATGGTTTGTGACGTAATGTTTATAAAATGTAACCCTACAATTTTAGGCGGTGTTTTTACTGTCAGATTAGTTCACGTCAGCCATAAATCAAAATTATGTACTTCTATTTGCCTTTGAATTATTTTTCAATGATGAAGTTAATGTATCTGAACAATTATTTTTAGAAAAAGTATGGGGATTTTCGGAAAACACGGTGCTAAGATTTTCAAAACACATTTTCGGGTATCTCCTACAGTTTTCGAAAATATTCTTGGAAAACTGCAATTCATTGCCAGATGAAATTCATCTGGCAAATATTCTTTTGTCTCTCATGAAGACGTTCACAAATATAACATGTAATAAATCAAATATTTATCGTAATTTTACACGAATAAATAAATCAAGATATAGTATTATTCTATAAAGTTTATGAATTTGTTACCAGTTTCCACCAAAGAATTAAGTTCAGTACAATTTAAAAAAACAATTAAAAACTTATTGACTGAAAACCCAATGTATAGTTTTAAGGAATTATTTGAACTTAATTTATAACGGGTATCAATTATCATTTTGTAATTAATTCATGTTATTGTAATTTATCTGATTGACTGTCCATTAATGATTATGTATTGTATGTGGACAATAAATAAATATTATTATTATTATTATTATGCCCGGTCTTAAAACTCCGAACACATAGAGCGCACTCTAAATACACTCTCGACAGTAAAATGAATGCAATTGGGTGTACTCCGAGCGTCAAATCGAACAAGTTTGAGTGTATAGAACTTGCTCGGAGCGTCAAATCGAATGTACCCAGTGTAGAACACTCTAATAAAAATGCGCAGAAGTCAAAATTGGTAACTGTTGCACATTGATTTACTTGGATTAATATGTGTTCTTGGGTACTGTGGCAGCCTCACACAATTCAACCTGATTTGTTAAGTGTCAGGTATTTCTAATGATATCGTGTACCATATCCTACAAATTGTCTTAAAAGTGTTACCATTAACTGTGGAAAATTCTATCTTCTACATATTTTTCTTGTGAATAGTGTATTTTTTCACAAGGAAGTATAAGAAGTGCGTTGTTGCATAACTTGAATTGTTTTGTGCTCTATGACTTACTTTCCATTTTACTTTCTTCATAATTATTTCACAGTTCTTCTTTAATTTATTTAAAATTTAAATCAAGTGCTTTCCAAAAATATTTCATAATTAGAATCCGAAATATTTAAATTAAGAAAAAAACTAAAAACTAAATTGAGATATTTTCGTTTTTAGGGTTTTGTAGGTATAACCACCAAAAAACCCTTATAACGTCACTCATGTGCCTGTCTCGTCGGTAGAAATTGCCAAACGACTTAACATAGAAAGTTGAAATTTGGCATGCTAGGCTAGCGCCCGGTTCGTCCGTGCCTCGGGCCGGCCCTGTGCGGAATCTTATATGAATTCCCTTCTTTTTGCTAACATGGTTGCTTTTAGACAAGTTTGCAATGTTAGGAAAACATTATCAAGGGTTTGTATGTAAATGCATTAAATGCATTTTGTATGCATTCAATCAGTTCGTCGATTGTATTCGGTGAAACTGTATGTTGTAAGGATTGTATAGAATTCACTATTTGGCGGTTGTGATTTAAGTTAATTTGAAACTTCTTGCAATTCAACATAATTTTGATCAAAACTTGCCATTTTGTTTATGCTTTTTTTTTCTGTGTATTACTTTTAGGGTAACCAACTTTTTTAAGAACCAACCAGGAACAAAAAAAACATATTTTTTTTACATATTACTGAAATTATATATCATAAATGAATGATCGTTTATCGTCTTTTCCAGTAATATTTTTTCCGAATTACTTGCCGCTTTTAATAAATATTTTTTTTTTCTTTTATAAAATTGTAAAACTCAATGCAATTCATTTTAAAATTAACTTTTACTTGCAGTTCGGGCTTTATTAAATCAGTATAGCAATGGTTTCAGTCCAATAAAAAGATATCAAACTGAAGATCCTCTCAACAAATGCGTTTGAGCATGGGATACTGAAATTTTTGCCAACTAGTACCAAAAGTTTCTTACAACTGTAGGAATTAGCTTCCAACTCTTCAAAAATTAATTTGAATTGGAAAAATCAAAATTTGATTCTAAATAGTTATAAGTTTTGGTTAAAAAATTAATAAAATCTTGTGAAATTTTTCTACTGGCAGCATTTTGTTGAGTTCTGTGTTATTGCTGAAACCGGGACTTTTCGCGTCCCGGGCACCTATTTCGGGACTTTCAGTGCTCAAACCGGGACTGTCCCGAGAAAACCGGGACAGTTGGTCACCCTAATTACTTTTGACATGTGCAAAACTATTTGCTATATGTTTATTAGTTGCCTAGCAACCATTTATTTAGAAATAAAGACAAAAAAAGATCAAGATAATATTACATTCGTTAATCCTGGTACTTTGTACCGGTTTACCCCATCTCTCGATGGTCCTGCGCATGTCCGAAATCTTTAACTTCGAAGATTGTGGTATTATATTTTCTACGTATAGAGGTCTTTGATATAAATCGCACCGATATACGTTGTTTAATTAAAATACATACACAAAATTCGATAAACATCGCATATATTCATTTGAATAGAAAATTTATTTTTCTCTTCAATCTTATTTCTCTTATACGTTGTTGATATTATATACGTCGTTTCGTTATTAGTTGTAGTCATTAAAAATTCTAGAACGTATATTAAGAACCTATATTTTATTGTTCAACGCCTGTTGTATCGGCAACCCGCCTATCAATAATGTCTTGCAAATTGCCTATGACATTACGAACATATCTAAATTTATGGACTGTTACAACTATTAGTTAATTATTCTTAATTGACAGCTCGATATATTTATTGGATATGTGTTCAATTGTTGCTTTCTCTTCTTATTATTCATATATCACGGTGAGAAAATAATATACGTTATAGAGAGTTAAGTTTATTACCACTTATTGAGGATTATAGTCTTACTGATATTGAACTTAGTCTACATTCAATACTGATATGTATATTTTAAGCCATGAGAACTAGCTTTATAAATCTGCATCAGTAAATAATTGATGTGAAGTGTGAATTTTCATACATTTAAGTGTTTTGTACTTATTTAGTAAGTGTTGACAAATGGGTACATACTAAAAATCATAAATATAGGCAAATGGTCATAAGAGAGACTCTATCTGGCGGAATTTTGTTGAACTAACCAAATAGACAAGTTTGTTATTGTTCTGACACACGTGTTACATTTGTTTGAATTTTCAGAATTTGTATCTGTTTGGCATAAGTGTGATATTTATTAAGAAAACACAAATCAAGACAAAAATATTAATAAATTCTTTCTAAATGTCAGATTACATCGTATTGTCCATATGTCAAAAAGTTTTTACTATCTATTTGGTTAGTTTCGACTTTGCAACTTTGGCGCTGTAATCTTAAAAGGGGTTACCTATCAATAACTTTTGAATGAATAATTCATTTCTTCCGTCTAGAGATTTCTCTAGTCAGTCAAATAAATATTGTGAGGTCTGTGTTACAAAAAATTTGATAACTTACAAAATAGCAATCAAATTAAAAATTCCTGTTGTTAGTTAGTTAATTAAAATTTTTGGCGCACAGTAACGATGGTTATTTGCTAAAAATACCTGTTTTACTCTTCTGACTCACATTAAAGTGCATTACATGGATTTTTAGATTTTTTTTATGTAACCCCCCTGGGTTATAAGGTTTGAGAGAAGAGTTTTTTTAGCACATTACTGGAAAAAATTGTTAAAATAAAAAAAAAAAAAATTAAAAATCTAGTTTTGTTTTCTTAATCTACGTCTTAAGCCGCTTTCTCCTGATACCATGCAATACATTTTAAAAATATATATTTTTTTTTAACAAAATGAAAATTAATCTGATCAAAAATTCCGGTTAAGCTATTCCGATTCCTATCAATTTACATTATTAATTTTTTTATGATTTTAGATCAATCCCTCTGGGAGAAAGGGTGCGTCAAAAGTTTTTTGTCACATTTATTTATTTTTTATTTTATTTAACACAGTTCCATCTTTATGTTAAAAAATATATATAAATTTGTTTTATTAATTTTTAAAAATCGTTAAAAAGATATTGAAAACAACAACTGTGGCCAGAACAGAACCGGCTATCACAAAGTAGTTAAACAAAATACTTTGTAACAGTGAAATTATTATTGAAAAATAAGCTTTTAAGAGCAGTTCTCAAAAGTGAGTACAATGAGTGCTACCAGACCTGCAAAATGCGTTGGTAGCGGTGTATTGGTCTTGCAGGGGATTATTTCTAAGGAGACAACTTTAATTTAATATTTTTTTATAGAGTTTTATGAAGCCAGAACAAATATTTTTTGTGTTTGTAACCATTTGAAAATGTTTGTAGTTTATACAAACACACTGTTGTCTGTCTTTAAAGAAATAAAGGCAACATTGTATATAATGTGAAAATACGACTATTTAAAGTTAAGATTAAAAGTGAGATAATACTTCCCACACATGCTGAACGGATTAAAAGTAATACCTAGTGAAAACCACTTGAGTTATCCCAGATATTAAGTCAAGTCATTGGCTCGGCATTCTCCACTTGTGTGTGATTTAAATCATACTCATCTTGCAGAAATAATGACATCATCATATCCATATATGGATATGAGTTACATATTTAAATATTGCCAAACTGTGACGAATCCCCCCCCCCCCCACAAGTGAGTGGTGAAAATTTGAGTGGTGAAAAATTCTTTATAGGTAAGCTCAGATCGTAATA
The DNA here is from genome assembly GCA_963971575.1 of Liopterus haemorrhoidalis. Classification (NCBI taxonomy): domain Eukaryota; kingdom Metazoa; phylum Arthropoda; class Insecta; order Coleoptera; family Dytiscidae; genus Liopterus; species Liopterus haemorrhoidalis. The sequence continues at coordinate 5,527,606 of OZ020622.1, read as the reverse complement.
ATGCCAAAATGGGACAAATATATCCCATTCTTCTGAGAGTGTCCAAAATTGACCCTCTTTTATTAAGGTCCCACCACTGCGGAAATTTAATTTTACCTGTGTAATATTGTGCAGTCAGCTCTGGGGTCGACTCAGCCAGGGTCAACAAGTATATAATACTTGTTACTAAATACTAAATTAATTGTTTATTCAAGAATAATGAACTAATAGAAACGTCACGCTGGCCATGTGATTTTAATTTCAATGGCCAGAAGTCTTGAAACGGGGAACTTACCTTCTCTGCCTTTATGCTCCACCTAGACGTTGAAAACCTATTATATACGTAAAACCAGATTTTGTTAATGCTAAACTGGAATGACCCTTGAATATTTTAGCAAATTTCAGAATTGTCTCAACTGTAAAAAACTTTTGTCTAAAATTGACGCAAACTAATTTATCATTGTGTCAAAAGAGAAGCATTGCCGTCGTTGATTTTTTTAACCATCTAAATATTTAAAAAGAAAAATCTAGGCCTGGAAAAATATGAAGTAGCTTCTCTTCATATTTTTCCAATTTAAAAAATCACTGTTATAAAATAATTATGTACATAATTTAATATTATTAATAAATTTAATTTTAAATAATATGCGTTACTATTTAACCTCAGTGAAATTTTTTATTGGACGACTATGAGTAACTACCGAGAGGATTATATCTCGGATTATATAGAGCAGTGTAAAAATACATATATTATCTATATCAGTGTTTCCCAACCGCTGGTCCGCTAGATTTTTTTGCCGGTGTGCAAAACATTTTTTTTTATAATGCAAATTTTCACCTAATAAATTATAACCCACTTAATTATGAGATGAAAATCTCGGTCCTTAATTTATTAATTACTTAAGTAATAGTTTGTTTCTTTTTTCACTAATTATATGTGATTTTTTATTTGTTGTTTTTTTGTGTTTGTAATCAGTGCAATAAAAAATATAAAACTTTTGCGATACACATTACTTTCTAAACTTGCCGGTCCGCGAATTTTTTCTAGGTCGCTTGCCGGTCCGCCATGAAAAAATGTTGGAAAACGTTGATATAGATGTTTCATTGTTAAAAGCAGGTATACTGAAATTGCCCAGTCAAATGCACTTCGTCATTTTACGTCATAACTTCAATGACAAACTTAATGTCTGAAAAATAACTAAATCGTTTTTTTTTTTTTTTTTATTTGAATTATAGACTAATATTGAAATATATATAATTTTACTCTTCACTCTTTTATTTTAATAAAACATACGTATTATATCATATTTAGTTTGTGTTCGATAGTCATTTTGAAGATTTACAAATTTTAAAAGTTTTTATTTAATGTAGAGACATTTGTATTGGTATCTCTAATTTTTTTTTTTCTTTACATTTGCCAATATATTACGTTCTGATTTGTTTTGACACTTGTGTTCACATATCTATCTTATAGTAAGTTTGTCTATCTTTTTTTATTTAGTTTGTTGGTTATTTAGCAGTTTTGTGTTTAGTTACATATTTTCTTAAAGATTGCTATTTTAGACAGTGTATACTTTTTTAGGTTAAATTCAACTTATTTCTCTTTTGGATGCCATGTAAACGCATCTAATATGACGTCATAAAAAATGTCTATAGCTTTAAACTCTTTCTGCCACTATTACAAAAAGGCTACGACACTTATTATTCAGAGTAAATATGTACTTAAATATTTAAATGATATTTGCAAATCGCTTCTATGCAAATTGACGATTGCTATTTTAAAAAATATGGTTGCCGACCGGCGTAGCATAGTGGTAACACATGTGCTCTGCGTTGCTAAGGTCTCGGGTTCGAATCCCAATCAGGCATTGAATTTTTCACAAATAAAAAATTGTCCTGGCTAATTTCCACAGCATAAAGGCCATAAAACTAAAAAAAAAATATATATGGTTTTACAACTTATGGTTAATTCTAAATGGACTATAATTAAGATGTGAGAAAATCAAAAATGCAAACGGCCGGTCTATATCGCTAATTTTTTTTAAGACACAAATTTTTTATTTTGAAAAGAAAAGTTTTTTGTAAATGACCGGTATTTTACCTTTTTAAACGCAACCGATGCCTCACTTGCCGATATATCGAATATTTCCCCATTATTTATTTTTTTCTATACTAATTAAGACGTGAAAACTTCAAATCTTCCAACCACAAGTCTTTATCTTTTACCGTTTTTGGAATAGGATTTTTTAAATTTTGGTAAAAGTTATATTTTGATGCCAACTTTCTCGATATTTTAACGTACTTGACCCGTGAATCTTCATTATTCCTCAGAGTCTAATCTTATTGTATGCAAATATGCAGTATTGTTAAGCAATTTATAATTGACATTTTTGCTTTTAAGCTATTAATCAACAGTTTGTTTACGATTTTTGATGGAAAACTTTAGATAAAACAATAGACCGTTTGAAAATGAAAAGACGTTAGACTGACCTTGAAGTTCAAATTTAAACGGTTTTTAAAACGTGATAAAATTAAATTATAAACAATATAAATATAGAATTTGTTTTATATACGTTTTAAAACTAGACACACCTAGTAACCTTTCGTGAAATATTTTTCCTCTTATGTGATATGTAATTTTGTTGAATAACTATTACATAATTTATAGTATTCTTGATTTCGTATTACATAAAAAAAATAATAATAATAAATAAGAATAGTTTTTGACAAGACTCTGATGTCTTGCTAAATGCTACGTAGACTATTGAGAACTGACACGTGGTCAAATATTGTACTAGGCGCTCTAGTACTGTTTGAACTTATTATATATGTTCTAGTGTTGAATTTTTGTTAGAATGTTGGTAGAAGTTGTGAAAAACTATAAAAGTAGAACAAATTGTAGTATTTTTGGCTGTCATTCAAGACAGGACAAAGATAGGCATCTTAGTTTTTTTTTTTTCTTAAGAAAAATGGAGGGAAAATTAATATTAAGTCCTGATTGGGAAAAGATTTGGTTATGGACAGGAGGAAGGCATGGGAAAATATTTTGAGTTAAAAAGTAACTGATACCATGCGAGTTTATTACATTTGTCGCATAAAAACAAAACTGCACTAATATGCTTGCACCTTCAAGTTGAATATTTAACTTTTAGCTGCTCCTGTCCAACTAAAACTCGACACTCAGATGTACCACATAAAATTACGTGCCCGGCATTTAACACCTGCTCAACTACAAATTACACTTGAATAGGGTGATCATTCGTCCCGCATTTTAACATTTTGTCCCGCATTAAGATGCGTCCCGCAAAAGTCCCGCATTTGGATTTGGGAGGTGAGGACCTTTTTTTTTTGCTCTTCACTTGGATTTTGGGAGATGAGGACCTTTTTTTTTTTCGCTCTTCACTTGGATTTGGGAGATGAGGACCTTTTTTTTGCTCCGTCCCGCATTGCCTTCTTAAGAAAATGGTCACCCTACACTTGAATAAATCTACTGAAATTAAACTTTAAATACTGTAATTTGATGCCCACCTTCTGTTATACACCTCGATACATGTGTAGCGCTTAAAAATTAAAAAATTTCGCAAATATTTACTCGCATTTTCATAAAATAAAAATCTACTGTGCTTAAATTAACCTGTTCGCTATTAGCATATTGACAGCTGAGTACTAGGCACAACAGCCATATTGCCTTGGAGAACAGCGCCGCCACCGGTAATGTCACTTCTCAATACCGTTGTGTACCCTCCACTACAGCCCTGGTTAAGACCTAAATTAGATGTCACTTCCCTTTGTCTCCACAACAGAAGAAACGTAAAACTGTGTTCATTTACTACCCCTAATTGTGACGTGACCATCAATACAAGTCTGTAATGGTGGTTGCCTACCTATCAACATTGTATTGAAGTAATAAATTATATATTGAGCAATTGGGATAATTATCGTATGTTATATGACTCTCTCTAGCCTTGGGTTTAAATACTAAATACAGTACAATTATAAGAAAATAATAATAATAAATATCCAGTAGATTATTCTGGAAAATTAATTCAAAAATGTTTTAAATAAATTTAAATTTATGTTAAAAAACAAGATTTTACCAATCGAGAAGAGATCATCAAAGAGAATTTCAAGCTAGTGTTGAAGATAAGATATCTGGACATATATAAATTCCTGCACTTAGAATGAGTTTGGGCAGTGTTTCTCAACTGCAGGTATGGTCGGATCTAACTCTTCCGCCGTTCTAGGCAAAAAAGATTTTTGCCGCCCTTTTTATTTAATTATAAAAAGTGATAATGGTATATAAGTATCAGGGAGAGATTTATTAAATTACTAGCTCGAGTATTTCGGTTCTTAATGTATATTTTAGCTGTAACGTAAATGATAAGAGAGATATTTTCAAATAGAACACAAAATAATAATTTCTTTGTTTTAAACCTCTTTTGTATATATTATTGAGAAGTGACATTACCGTTGGCGGCGCTGTAATTCATGGCAAAATGGCTGAATTGTCTAGTATTCAGCTGTCAATATGCTAACAGGGAACAGGTCAATTTAAGCACAGTACATTTTTTTTTTATGAAAATGTATCTTTCGATGTTCTAACAAAAAATCAACACCAGAACATATGTAATAATTTCAAACAGTACTACAGTCGCGTAGTACAATATTTGACCACCAGATTGCGTATCCGAGCATGTCAGTTCTCAATAAACTATTTTTGTAATATATAATTTTGCTGTTAACTCAATAATAAAGGAGATATATGTAGATTTTAGTTTTAGGGTGTCCCACCGTAACTCCCCAAATATTTATCTAATTGCATTTATCTCATTGAATAAAAAAGATTTGTTTTCTTGCTGTAAACAATTTTTGTTATATATTTTTTTTGTTAAGTAAATAAGGGATATATTTTAAGTTTTTAATAAACTAGGGTGACCATTTTCTTAAGAAGGCAATGCGGGACGGAGCAAAAAAAAGGTCCTCATCTCCCAAATCCAAGTGAAGAGCAAAAAAAAAAGTCCTCACCTCCCAAATCCAAGTGAAGAGCAAAAAAAAGGTCCTCACCTCCCAAATCCAAAAGGTGGGACAAAATGTTAAAATGCGGGACTTTTGCGTGACGCATCTCAATGCGGGACGAATGGTCACCCTATAATAAACAGTTTTCACTTCAAAACACCCCCCTAGAAAATTTTTTTTGAAATGTCTCGTCATTTTAAATGGCCCTAAAATAAACAGAGATAATTCACAAAACATTTCAAAAGATACACAATTTATAAAAAAAAAGTCCTATCTAATCATAGAGCTAATATTTTTTGTTTACCAATTCTTATCAGGATAAACTAGATAACTCTTCAAATTTATTTGTGCCCCTTACATAATAAATTAAAAATAGCTAAATCAAATATTGAAATTTTGGACAGATAACAATTTGTTGACAAAGAACCAAAATATTTTAACTTTTTTTTTGTTGACCTACGCCACGATATATTTTTCACATAGTTGATTGTTGCATCATTTTCAAAATATGCACCTCGGCAAAATTGGTCCAATGGAAAATTTTTAAACAACCTTGTAAATATTTATTTACTGTTTTATCTGAAATATGTCGATCATTAAAAACTTATCATATTTGTTTAGCAATTGAAAATTACTTTGTATCAATTGTAAATAGAATTGGTAAATATAAATGGTAAATAAGGCTTTTTTCATCTTTATTTTTCGTCTTTAATTAATTTATTAATTACCAGTAAATAAAGTTTATTTCAAATATAATAAATTGACAACGCAGTAGCCGAGCTTGTTAAATCACACAGTTCTGACTGAAAAAACAGTCTGAATTGTGAGGTTGCTAGTTCAAGTCTCCGTTGGTGATATTATTTGGCCGAGAATAATATGTTAACATCACTCCCATTTTCACAATCATTCACCCCTCATCTAACTCGCCCCCTGGCATCGGCGATTAGCCTCGTCGTAGAAATAGACCGATGTAAAATAAATAAAATAAAAAAAAAGTTAATAAATAAGTTTTCAGGAACACTTTAGTTTAACCTGTAAGATAATGCCTAACATTACCCATATTGTCAATTGACAATAACTGAAGCGCCTCTAGTGAGATTTTGAGAAACTGACAGGTGGAGGATAGTCGAGTTTGTATACTGGGGTACGTTCCAAAACCTATGGAGTTTACTCTAAACTTAACTCTAAGTTTAGTAAGATCGTTCCAAAACATTCGAGTTTCCGGTTTAAGTTAACTCTTTTAACTCTGCTTGCAAGGTGGGTAATATTTACTCCCATGCGCAGAATGCGTACGCATGTAATGTAAGTTTTGACATATCGAAATTAACAGATATTAATTATGGAAAACAGGAATTATGGAAAGAAAATTAACAGAAATTCATGATTCTGAAATAAAAAGGAAATATTTTACTTAATTATAGATAGGTATTTATTATACAATAGTTTGTAAATATTTTTTAAAATTACCGTTAATAGATATACGTTGTTGAACAGTTGTTGACTCAAATCAGCAGCAATAATATATACTTCCCTCATCTTTTTATCCATCACTATTTAAAGATATTAATAATTATTTAAAATAATATGTCGTGTTGACAATATTTTAGCGGGAATTTTCATATAAGCACTCCTAATCTTAAAATCGCCGTTCCAAAACCTGATCACATGACCACATTATCTTTGAGTAAACTCGAACTCTTAAGTTTTGGAACGTACCCTGTTGTTTTCATAGCGAGTTTTTAAAAAATGTCTTTAAAATTGCAAGAAAAAAATAAATGCAACGTGAATTGTTGTGTTTATCTTTGCAATGCAAAAGTAGGTCGTGATAGAGACCTAAGTTTTCATCGTGTTCCGAAACGTGGCAAAAAAACCTTATTACCTTCAATTATAACCCTAGAGGTTACTTGGGCACTGAGAAAACGGAAAATTTCATTTAACGCAACCCTCATATTGAATAATAAATTAATTTTAATAAATATCACATGAAGATACCATTGAACCTGTCAAAAATATCCTATCTGCGTCAGCCATGATGTACAATGCAGTGACGCCTGTATGGGTAATCGGTAGTGTCAGATGACAATGTGTTTCTGGCTGTTTATTTTTCGATGCTTCGTCAAAATTACGATGCTTCGACAAAATCATGTGAACATTGCATGATTACTACTTCTTGATTTTGAATAGAGTATAGTAGAAATATGTACTAGTATCGAGAGAAATAAATAAAATTAGTGAAACTTTTGTTCAACATATTCTGAAAAGCCAATGGCCCACTTTACGATAAAATTCGTTGTACGATAATCGTCTGAATGTGTTGTAATAGTGGAATATGTGTGTATTTTCTTTGTTTACAAGAACAAAATGTGAACAGGTGATTCAGAAACAGGATATGTGTTATATCGTCCTTATCTGCTTAGTTTGTATGTTGTTTGACCATGATAACAACTTTATACAATGAATTTCATTGTTAGTTGTGTTCTACCAGTTTCACACAAGAATTTGAATACAAGTTTTGCACTTCAAACATACCAGGGTCAGTGGAAAAAACAAGCTATTGGTATGAAAGATACCTGAAAAGATCTGACAATAGAGCACGGTGGAGAATGAGAAAAGTTAAAATCAACCTGATAAATTTCAACAAATATTTTTATCTACGACCATCAAATAATAAATGCATTATGTGTCCAATTGTAAATACACAAAGCTGCTTATATTGCACGCCGTGTATAATCAATCAATCAGCTGATAGCTCGGTAGCCATCTTGATTTCGTCCTTTCTGAAATTTTAAAATTGACGCTCAGAATATCTGTTTTTAAATTAAATTAACTATAGGGAAAAATTGCTAAGCGATATGACGTCTGGTGGGATTTTAAGCAACTACAGAAATAGACATTCTATCGCGCTTTTTACGTTGAGTTATATGGGATCAAAATATATTTTTGCACTTTACTATAGTTTTGTTGTTTTTATATTGTTATGTTGTTACGTTTTGTTAAGTTTTATGTTATTTTATATTATTTTAAAATCAGTTTTAATTTGTTTTTACTGGTATCAAGTGATACTAAGTGAAAATAACCTTAAATTAAAGTGGAAGACAAGATAAAAATCATGTTGAAATCGAACTATTATTGCTATGTACCTGAGTGTAATTCGTGTATTTAAAGAAATCCATTTCAATTTAAAAAAAACCTAACCTAAATAACCTAAAAGGTCCATTTCAACCTAAAAAAATAATAAAAACATGCGTAAAATTATTCTTATTTATTAATATTTGATGTTATAATATTTCACTGATTACCTTGCATAAAAACACATATTAATATTGTAGCAAAATTACAAAAACCACCAGTAAACATTAAAATTTACGTTGTTGCCCATATGTATGTAATGAATGTCTATTTTGGAAGTTCCAAGTATGCCGCAACAGCGCTGCGATCTTAAAATATTTCCCCTATTTTTTATTACTATTAATTTATTGATTTAATAAGGTAGAAACCTTTCTATGAAAATCAGTCTTTAGAACTGCATCCCAAATATTAAACTATCAATCGCCGACCGGCGTAGCGTAGTGGTAACACATGTGCTCTGCGTTGTTAAGGTCTCAGGTTCGAATCCCGTTCAGGCATGAAATTTTTCAAAAATAAGAATTGTCCTGGCTAATTACCGAAGCAGCAAAAGCCATAAAAATAAAAAAAAAAGTTATTTAACTAGTTGTTGTTGTTATCTTTCTTCCATTCATTCGCAGGATGTTTTGATTGTAAAAATGCTTAGCTATGTTTGCTGACATGAATACTAATACAATTTCTTACAACCTTGAAAGCAAAATTTCTCGCTGATCGAACAAAAAGGTGTAAACATATCTTGTTTAGAAACACGTGGAAATATTTCGAAATAATTACAATGGAAAATAAGGAAACAAATCGTTCATTTCTATGCATTTTTTCATTTAGATGATTATTTGGGGAGTTAGGGGGGGGGGGCACCCTAAAGCTTAACTTTTTAAATATCTCCCATATTATTGACTTAAAAGCAAACACGTATACAACGAAAATTGTTTAAAATAAGATAAAAAATCTTTGTTCTATATACTTTTTTTAATTACATAAAAACAGAAAACAGTGCAGGATCCTCTTAATTTTATACTATTTAAATTAAGTTTAACTTAATTACTTAATTTTAGTACCATTTCGAAATAAGTTAACGAACTCTTTTCAAAAGGTTTAAAACATATTTATACTTCTCTATTAATAAACTGTCTCCATGGCTTGTAGTTATTTTCTTTTATTTTGTTATCGTCTGATAGAGCGACCTTAATATTTTAAAGATATCTAATATATTTTTTTATTTTTTTTTCAGGAGGCTAGTCAAAAATTATCAGCCCAAAAAGAAAGAAGAAGAAGAATATCAGTAAGTATAAAAAATAAAAATAGAAAAAATTGGGTCATTTTAGAAATTGAAATACTGAATTCTAGTTTTGCTACTATTGATTATAAATTAGAGAATTTTTATAGTGTAATATATAGTGTTTTTATCAGAGCTTCAAACCGGAACTGAACCGAAAACCGAAAAAAAAAACTTTATTTTTGTCGGAACGAAAACCGTAGCTGAACCGAAAAAAAAATATCGGTTTATTTCGGTTTAGATAATGTTTATGGGAGTTAATATAAAATACATTTTATTTAAGATTATTTTTCAAACTGATGAGCAGAAAAAAATCGTATTTTTTTAACTGATAAGTAAAATAAAAATCCGCTTCTATTACTTCAGGGGGGAGGGCTCGCCCAGACTCCCCCCCCCCTGGCAGCGGTCTTGATTATTACAAAATAAGGAATAAAATGTTCTCCTAAATTATAGTAGAAAATAAATTTCTAATGGCGGGTTGCTAACGTAAGAGTTTTCTCTAACTCAAGTTAAAATCATTTGTTTTTGTATGCTACAATATACAAAAACAAATGATTTTAACTTGAGTTAGTGATAATTCTTACTTTAGCAACTGGCCATAAACAAATAAAAGCATTTAATCAATTTGAATTGAACCGAAAACCGAAAAAAACCGTTATTTTTGTTTAATTGAACTGGTATAAAAACCGAAACGAAAAAAATAACGGTTTCGAAGCCCTGGTTTGTATATTTATCAAGAAAGGCTTTTGCTTTTAATCCTTATTCCTTTACGTATTTTTCTTCCCTACGTGAATTTGTTCATATTAACGGGAAGTAGTTTTTTATTTTTTTAAAATTTTAATAAGATTTTTTCCTAAAAAGTACTAAAAAATTACCTTTTAACCCTAAGTGGTTAAATAAAAAATCTGAAAAAATTCTAAGTAATGTATATTGCTATGAACCGGAAACGTACGAGAGGAATTTTTTATCTGATTTCGTTTTTGGAAAATATTAGTTTGTGTTTACTGAAAAAATAAAATAATAATAATTTTATTGTGGGGATATTAAATGGAAGCTCTTTAAATGCAGATTAAGAAACGGTAATTGATTTTTGAAATACATTTCATTTTGACTAAATTTTAAGTATCAAGATATTCGATTAATATCGGCTAAAATTAAAAAAAAATATTTGTATATACATGGATACATTTTGTTATGGGAAGAGAAGAGGTGCGTAAATTTATTTTGCAAATATCGACTAGGAAAGTAAATAAATAACTGATCGGTTGCTGGGATTCCATTTCTAGTAGATAATCTGTTAGTTTTTCATATAGTCGCAATATAAACAATGTCTCTGTAGGCGTTATGCTCTTGATCGCCCGCAGTGTTGCCAGGTCTGGATTTGAATATTTTTAAAATTATACAAAGAAAAAAAAAAATATATATATAATAAAGATAAAAACTACGGACGTTCGTTGATTATTAGAAGCTCAGACATTGAATTTTACATAGAACTTTGTGAAATAATGTATTTGTTTAATTTTGTTGATTAATCGGCATATAAAATCTTGTGAATTATACTTTTAGGGACATATAATTGAACCACAACCTCAAAAGAAATAAAAAATGCTCAAAAATTAAAGCAAACCATGTTGAGAGTAGTGTATTGTTGTCAAAATAAAATATTTATAGACAGAATCGGACTGAATTGTTTAATTTTAAAGACTTCATGGCCGTATCTTGGATCAATATAGCTGTGTGAAATATTTTATTCCGACCCTGGACGATGTTTAGGTAACATATTTGACCTTCAATCTCTTTCTGTACCATATTGCTGAAAAAGTCAAGGATTTCTAAATAAATAAAACAAAGAAAATATTAGGAACATTTTTTATTCATAAATATGTAAACATAACATTATAAAACCATTAAAAAAAATAGTTTTATTTAAATAAAGACTTATTTCTTATACAAGTGCAAATTTATGAGATGACAAAATATTTAGTAAAACTTATACGTGGCACTTGATTTTAAAATGCATTCACAAAATCATAAATCCTCTTCTTTAGCAAAACGTCTTATTTTATTAAACAAAATTTAATATCAATATCACTTATTGTTTTTTCACTTCAGTCTTCTTATTAGTTTCAGTATTCATCAGCTTGGTAACGATTTTTCTAGAATGTCCACTTGGATCATTTCTATTTGTATGATCACTGCATTCTTTTTTTGATCTTTGTTTTCCACTGTGTCCACAATGAATAAACTTATCATGTTCAAAATTGTAATGTTCGTATTCATCAAAATGATTTTCAGACATTTTTCGTTGTTTATAATAAACACAACTGTATACTTTCAATGTTTCTAGCACAATAACAACAGTCTTCGTTAAACCAGCTACTTTATAAAATGGCGCATGCGTGTCGTTTGCTATATTTATGCTAGTATAAGCAGTTGGTAGCTCAAGATTAAACCAAGGTTATCTGCCGGTGAACAACACGTTTACTAACAAGTGTTTTTTTATAACATCGCGACAAATGTTTATATATTGCGAAATATTTTATGTTTATCGAGTAGGCCATTCACTGGACTATTTATCTAGTAGGCCATGGATGTTTGATTGAGTTGTCATGGAAATCTAAAGCTACCTTTACACTAAAAGAAAAATGGGCGCTGTTTCTTATTAAAATTTTCAAAACAAATGACAAATCGGCCAGAAAAACATCCACAGTTCACAAAATGATGATATTTAGAAGTATTTTAGCCTAATCTAAATACTAGTTTCTAGGATAACCAGTTTTTATTTACATAAAAACGTGGTGAACGGATACGTCAGTCAGCAATATAACATGTAAAAAAAAATATATTAATTAAAAATATACAAAAATGATGCTGTAGTAAAATCCTGTGTTTGTTATAGGTCATTTAACTGTTAAGCCTAGTACAGATCTACAAACAATGTTCAAATACAAATGTTTTAAACACTTGCCCGATGCAAAAACCAAAAAACATTTGTCCGTAAACAAAATTTTAAAAGTATATGTTTTTTGCTTGCCCCTAATAAAAGTTTAGGGCAAAAGAAGTTTCGCCACATCAAAAAATATTCATACTGTTTCAGTATTTCAATGAATAATGTTCCATAGTGACTTCGGAATGAATATGAATTTGTCCGTGTTATATAAATTTAATATAAATTTATTGATCATATTACAATACAAATTTGTTTCTGAACAAATGTGTTTGTGAACGAACGTGTCCAGACCTGTCGTTTACGGGCTAATGTTTGTGTTTAAAACTTTTGTAAAGTCCATTTACCATAACAATGAGATGATGTCACAGTTGAAAAATTTCCCTTGTTACCACTTCGCTAATTGTCAAAAAAGTTAGGTTATATCGAACTACTAAAGAGATTGAAAACCTATTTTTCCTATGGAGGAAAGGAATTAATGTGAATTGTGATGCAGAGCAGTTTTTTCCAACCAATTTGTCGCGAAATTTATTGTTTAAATTTAAGTGTGTAATGTACTAAATAAGTTAAAATTAAAATTTCAGTGTATAAGAATAATCAGAAATAATTGTTTTTAGAGATGTGTCGTGTTCTTTTCATCCTTTTTATACAATTTACTTAATTTTTCGCCTGGTGTCACATAGACACAGTGGGTTCGGAAAGCATACTTGGAGTGTTACGAGTCACTCTGTTTAACTCCAGACCGCTCGAGGAAACGCGTTTATACTTTTTCTAGAACGCTCAGAGCTTGCTTCCTGAACCCACCTAAAGAGATCGGAAAGCAATGAGTAAAATTTTTTATTATTCGAATAGAAATTTTTAAATATTTGAATTTCAGATGTTCGATACAATTTTACTTCGTATAATGAATATTCAAATATATTTGCCAGTTCGAACAGTTTATTTGATAGCTGCAAGTGTATCTGATGCATCTGATGATAATAAACCATTATGACTCTACGTAACAGACCTATAGGTTAAAATTAGAAAAAATAATGAACGTAACAAATGTAAATAGAACATATTTTATTAATATAATATAATATTTATTTATCGACAAAGATACAAAATTAAATATTTTTGGTCAGTCACATTACAAATTACAAAACCTTTTAAAATATACAAACAGTACTTAAATATACAATATACAAAAATAATATAGTATAATCTGTCTCAATTTGTAATACGAAACTAAATCTGGTTACTTTGGTGACTGTTGTGGTGTAAATAGACTTTTTTGAAACCATGTAAACTTGTAAATCTGGCTTTTACATTTTTTGTGAAGTTTCATTATACTGAGGTTATATTCACTCAAAAACTACATGTCAGATACGAAATTGACATGTCAAAATTGTGATTGACATGTCTAATATTTTGAATTATATACAAATATTTATTTCATCTTATTTCGCTTATTCATATTTTCTGTTCTGGTTGCATAAAATATATTTCAAATACTTGTCAATTAGTGTTTTATACAATTTTTGTTAGTAATTTGACATATAATTCAATGTCAATTATGAATTGTCAAATATTTTGAAAGGTGTTACTTCAGAATTACCACCCTAAGATGATATTTTAAATATACAACATAAAAAATGAAGTTTCCCTGTTAGTTTCGTATTACAAATTGAGACAGATAATATACATATTAAAAATAATTGTTTTATTTACATAACCTAACTTTATTATATATGTCAATGTTTAAAGATGATATTTATTGGTACCTGTATTATATTATATAATTACAAAAATATTCTCTTAATTAATATAACAATATAATAATAAAGTAAATTTATTATTAGTAATAATTTAATTTACTTTATTTTATTTAATTTTAATTTAAATTCAATTCAACGATACAAACATCGTCAAACGTCACTATCAAAATTCGAGTTAAACTCGAAGGTTAAATATTAAACCGTTCATATTGGAGAGTTAAATCTTTTGTTTATTTTAATTCTACTTAGAACTAACTTGCACGTTAGCAACGCATTTTTTGTCATTTTTACTCGGGTTAGTGATAAAATTTAACCTCACTTAAATGTCAAACGACTGAACAGTAAAATCTAAACCTGGCAACGTATAAAACGTTACCAACATTACGTAAAAAAACGTACCAACTGTGTAACGGTTTGATGTAGGTACTTAAATTAACCAAGTGTGACGTCATATCATTGTTATGGTAAATGGACTCTATATATTTGTCACTGTTTGGCAAAATATAAATCTGTAACCCTTATCTATATTTGGATATGATGACAATTAATTCTGCAAGATGAATACGATTTAAATCACACACAAGTGGAAAATGCCGACCCTATCCTAGTATATACTATATTCGCGGTGAATGTGCAGTCAAAGTAAACAGAACGACGTCACTTGGGCTGTGATTGGACGAAAAGACATTAAGAATGATTAAATCATCTTTTCGACCAATCAGAAGAGAGTTAGAGTGACGTAGTGCAAATATTTACATGATCTCCGCGAATAGAGTCTAGTTTCCACAAGTTAACTTGATTTTACAATTTTCTGCTTTAATTTAGCGATTACTCTATTAATATTCTTTGGATGTATGTTAAAAATACCTTGTTTGCCTTGTTCTTAAGGTTCAGAATATTTTATGAGTAACCAAGAATTAGTTCAAGTTCATAAGAATTACTTTTGTATGCAGTATCCGTTTCGGACGTGACACCTCTTCAACGAAGCTTAACAATTCTTCACACATGAAGAAACTTTTAATTAAGAAATAGTATTTTTCCATAATTGAAAGTTTATCATGTTCAAAGTCGTATTGACAATGCGTTTTTCGTCAGACACGTCATCCCTTGTTTTTATTAAACAATTAGCTTATCATACATTGATATTAACTAGTTATATATGGTCTGTTATTATGATAAAACACGGAATTAAAGATAACGGTCCAAAACAATAATAAATATCTGTTTTTAACACGACATTAGATAATTATTTTGAACAAAGGTTTCTAAAAAGTCCATTGTTAAAAAACTGAACCTTGAATATTGATAGTTACTCATAATCTATAGTTTTAAAATTATTTTTTGCACTAATAATTTTTTTTTTAACTTTAGGTACAGCTCATGTCGGGCGTTCAAACAAGTTATGAATGAAGTAAATGACCTAGCTGGCCAACATGAACTCGTTGCAGAAAATTTACAGGCGAACGTCATTAGAGAACTGAGTGCTTTAGTCAAGGACATGCGAGATGAACGAAAGGTCAGTTAGCCCTAGGTTAGGGTCAAAGGGATATCTCTCAGGGGAAGGGTTTAAACCAAATTAATAATTCATAACGGGATTGTGTTGAAATTAAACTAAAAATCTCCAATGCGAGAACTTGGTAGCCATATTGAATTTGTGAATAGATCTTAGACATACGTCCATTAAGTGATGTACAGCGGTACTCAAAATGTGTTCCATGGAACCATTGGAAATCGTGGAATAATTTTTTGCTTCTAATTTAGACGGTTTCAAAATTGTAGAATTTTCTGCAAAATATGTTAACACCACTTTTTCTGCCGCAGTATAGGGAAATAAATTTAAGATCGTAACGCCGCGGTGGTCAATTTTGAAACGTAGGTAGAGAGTACTTAATGTTATTGTTACATAGCTGTGAAAGTAAAATTATAGGAATAAATATATTTTATAATTTGTGAACCTGTTTTACTATTTTATCAACAAGCAAGTATACAGGGTGTTTGTTTGAAACGGGGCACCCCGAAAATCTCCTTTATTTGTAAAGATACAAAAAATCTTCAGAACAAAAGTTAAACTAGACAAAAAGGCCCATCTAAAGGTTACTATAAGAATTCTGAGGCACTTCCGGTTTCACCGGAAATGATGTCAACTTTTGATCTAGCATAGGGAATCGATAATTTTATATTTTTTCCTACAGTCCAAAAGTACATTAAATTAGCTTTACAATGACACCAAAAAGTCATATTTTTATGTTAACCATTTCAAAATGGCGACCATTTATTTACAAAATAATAATCAACATAAGTTTTACCAAGTTGAACTTAGCAAGCTTTGAAAACAATAAAAAAAAGAAACAAAATATCTCTAAAATAAACTGTTATAACTAGTTATTATATGAAATAACATGAAATAACAAATTTTTAAATTAAAAATTAATTTATTAATTAATACCTTCATTTTAATTAAGGTATTCAAATTTTTTACAAAATGAAGTGGAGGATTTGTTGGATGATTTACCACTTGCTGATAGGATAGGAATGTGGTTCCAACAAGATGGAACACCAGCTCATAACGCTTGAAACGTGTTTGCCTATTTAAATGGCCAATACCCAGATAAATGGATTGGAACACATTTACTTAATCCCTGGCCTGCACGATCGCCGGATCTCACGCCATTGGATTTTTTCGTTTGGGAGTATTTAAAAGATAGAGTGTATCGGACAACACCAACGACGATAGAAGATTTAGAAGAAAGGGTTAGAAGTGCAATCCGGGATACCCAAGGGTGTATTCATATAAGGGCGATGGAAGAGTTTTTATTAAGAATGAGAAAATGTGTGGACAATAATGGTGGTTTGAACGAACATTTGTATTTTTTTTTTTTTTTTGTAAAATAATTGTAAAAAGTAATAGTTTTTTTTTTCTAAATAGTCAAATAGTTTATTTTAGAGATATTTTGTTTCTTTTTTTATTGTTTTCAAAGCTTGCTACGTTCAGCTTTGTAAAACTTATGTTGATTATTATTTTGTAAATAAATGGTCGCCATTTTGAAATGGTTAACATAAAAATATGATTTTTTGGTGTCATTGTAAAGCTAATTTAATGTACTTTTAGGAAATAAATATAAAATTATCGATTCCCTATGCTAGATCTAAAGTTGACATCATTTCCGGTGAAACCGGAAGTGCCTCAGAATTCTTATAGTAACCTTTAGATGGGCCATTTTGTCTAGTTTAACTTTTGTTCTGAAGATTTTTTGTATCTTTACAAATAAAGGAGATTTTCGGGGTGCCCCGTTTCAAACAAACACCCTGTATACAAATGTTTATAAAGCCAGTTTTTGCATAATACGTCTCTAAAAAAAAATATTTCGTCTCAAATGTGGTAAAATAACAATTATCACTCACACAAATAATCAAACATTATTAAAACACATTTATGACATAAAACAAAGTTCATAATTAAAACAGATATTATAACAGACACGTAGCAATCCCAATGATCCAGACCGATCGCTCAGCTATAACACACTCATACCACACACACTGTTCTATTATCGCCCAGTTTCTGCTGATCGGCTGATATTGGTTCTGCTAGTACCAAGGCTGCTGCCTTTGCACTTACGTATTCTGATAAAATTATGATATTCTCCGACAAATATATATTTTGTTATGTAGGTTACGATGATAATGACGATCTTAAATTGATTTCCCTAAAGCCCTTAAAAATGGCAAAAATACGAAAAAAATCGGTTTTATTTAGTTAAAAATGTATTTTGAGCCATAGATCTCAAAGATAACAATTGCCAATTACGGTTTACTGTTTTTTTTGTACAGACTTGGTATTTTTGTAAACTTACCTTTTTGTACCTTAATATGATTTATTTTTGTGTTTTTCCAGAAACATTTAACAGAAGGAACAAAATTAATGCAAAATCTTGCCAACCAGATAGCAACTTTAGAACGCTCAAGAAAATCCTACGAAAAAGCTTTTAAAGAATCAGAAAAAGCTCTAGAAAACTTTCAAAAAGCTGATGCTGATTTCAATTTATCCAGAGCAGAAGTAGAAAAACAACGTCTTAACATGTCGATGAAAAGCCAAATTTGTGAAACGGCGAAAAACGAATATGCTGATCAATTGCAAAGAACGAATGACATGCAGAGAATGCATTATAGGACAGGACTACCAGAAGTATTTAGACAGTTACAAGAATTAGATGAAAAAAGAATAAAAAATATTAAAAATTTTATACATAGTTCTGTTGATATTGAAAGAAATGTATTTCCTATTATTTCACAATGTTTAGACGGAATATTAAAAGCTGGTGATAGTATTAATGAAAAAGAGGTAAGCAAATTAACCATAAAATAATTATTTTAAATACAGGGTTTCGTATGTATAACCAAACTTTATATTGTCTTTCATGCCAGTCTGTGTATGGTAGAAGAAACTGTTTTACATTAAAAATTTTTTTTTTTGTTTATGGACTTTGCTATACTAGCGTCGGCGAATCAATGCAGTTACGTCACACGACGTAACAAGCGACTGTATAGTCTGGAACAATGCAATTGTTTGTCACATCGTGTGAACTAAGTGCACTGATTCGCCGACGCTAGTATACTAAGGCAATTAGCCAGGATAATTGTAATTGTTCATAATGTAAATTTCATACCTGAACAGGATTCGAACCCGAGACCCTAACAACACAGGGCACGTGTGTTGCCACTACGCTACGCCAGTTGGCCTGTTGTACCTTGGAACACTATACATTTTCTAAATTTTTATACAGTAGATATTAATTTCTTAAAATTAATACTAGTGTAAAATAAACTTGGATATTTCCTCTATCAACTGGTGCACTTTTTATATTATTCTTTTTTAGGGTTTTGTAGGTATGACCAAAAACCCTTATACCGTCATTTTGTCGTCTGTCTGTCTGTTCGGTAAAAATTGTAGCCAAACGGCTAAACCTAGAGAGTTGAAATTTGGCATGCTTATACAACTCTTTGACTCGCACTTAGGAAAAATACTAAAACATCTAAAAAACATATCCCCCTAGAAATATAAACAAATATGTGCTCACTGAAAAAAAATATATTTTTTTAAAATTCTGAGTTGGGTATCAAATGAAAGCCCGTAGACGTGGATTAACGATCAAAATTTTATTTTTGCAAAATAAATTATTTTGATGATATTTTTGCCAAAATTATGCAAAAAAAAAATTGTCCCATACCCTGTAGCCCAGATGGTTTAAACTAAAAATCTGAAAAAATTCTAAGTAATGTACATTGGTGTGAACCGGAATAGTACAACAGAAATTTTTGATCAGATTATGTTTTCGGAAAATAACGCATTTTTTGTGTTTTTTTGTTGACGATGTACAAAAGTTATAGTTATGTCACACACTATACTAGAAGGCGTATCCTGGTCTAATGGGTAGCTTGCTACCCAGCATGCTAGGGTGCTAGAGGAGACAATTTTATTTTTTGTTTTTTTTTCCATTTTTATTTTGTTTAAATTATTTTGTCAAAATTCTTATATTTTTATATGTTGCATTTAATTTTTAAAAGCGTATATTTAATAACCAGTTGGAATTGTTGGAATTATATTTTCATTCTATGTGTCATGTATACGAAACCAGAGGGGCGGAGCATATGACTTAAAACAACCAATGGAAGCTATAGGCGCAATTTTCAAAATCTTAATGAATCTTGCTATATAAAAAAAAAAAAACTGCACATATTTAGAAACCTAAATAATGGTATTAGGTATTCGAATTAAAATCAACAAAAATTAATTTAACATAAAATTTGTTTTTAAAGCTCTTAGATTAACAGACGATAAATTATTTTAAAAATATCGTTCATTTTGCCCTGATTACTATAAAGCAAAATTTGTCCTACACACTCAGCATGCTCAGCATTATATACCTGCAAAACCCTGCAATGTGTGAAAATTCACACTTCACATCAATTTTTTAGGTTATGTAAAGTGAGTTTTAGGGCTGTGAACATAGCTTAACTACATAGAATTATTTATTCTAGTAAAAAATATGCCCAAAAGATAACTATGACATCTTCAAATGTATACAAATTCTTATTTTACATATATTTTTTTTACAGGATTCATTGCTAGTGATAGAGCGGTATAAGAGTGGATTCCAACCTCCTGAAGACTTCCCCTTTGAAGATCTTTCCCGTCCTAACTCCCTCGAGAACGGCTCAACTACTCAAATGAATACACTTCCTGTTCAAAAAGTAGAACCTGGTTTCACGGTCAAAGGAACAATTTCAGCTGGAAAAATCAAAAAAAGAGTTGGAATATTCAATATTTTTGGAAGCAATAAGGTACTAGTTAAACCAAAAAAATGTTTATAATATTATAAAACAGTGTTTCTCAAACTGTGGTACGCGAGCCATCGGCTACCGATAGGCTATGAGGCTCAGGAAAAGGAAACAAAAGTATAATGTATAATATAAATATTATAGTACTGGTTGTGGCACATTGGAAATAAAACCTACCAATACGCTATATCAGATAGTTTGAGCAGCACTGGTCTAAAACATTGGTTCCCAACCAAGGCGGACTCAGAACGAATTTAAGGATAAGGTAGACCCCCACAGATTATATATTTCTCTTACAAAACTCACAATCTGAAACAAAATTAGTAACAATCTATTTCTTTTCAACGATTAAAGTGGGCTTTTGCTAAATAAAATGATTAAAAGCCTCATTAAAACGTTAAAAGTTACTAGTTTTCAAAATCTAGTTCCGCATAAATCAATAAAACATACTATACTTTTTTCTACAACAATTTTTTCTACAGTATTTTGCAATGATCTAGTATCTGGACACCATTCTTTTGGACTTTTGCCATTGCTGATAGTACTAGGCTAGAATAGTACAATATAATGAGTACTAGTAACAACGAGATATAATACTTCGTAAAATAAAAATTCGGGCTTTCTGGAAACTGCTCAACTGGAATCTGTTTCCGTCTTCAGCGATTACAAAAGTGATAAACGTTTGCATTTATATCTTTTTATACTGGGTGTTGCAAGGATGGGATGTCGTGGTAAGTGTGTTACCATTGGTCAGTTGATTAGCCATGATAAGGCCATGGTACTAAGGTCATGTACCTGTTCTGGGCCCATAGTTCGCATTAAGATTGTTTGTCACATGTATATATGATAATGAGATGTTCGTTAACGGATTACCGACTTGAGGATTAGGAAGTTTATTTTCAAAGATAGGTAGCCAAAGGTGGGGAAACTCTACTTCAATTAATTTTTTCTACAATTTAAAATATCCTATTAGATAAACAAACAAATATTATGTATGTATTGTTACTAATTTTATTTCTGTTTATTAGTTAAATATTTAACCTGTTAGTCCCTAATTTTTATATTCCATGACTTTTATCAATAGGAAATGGTTGGAGAACTCTTGTTTTAAAAAAAATTAAATAAATGATTACAGTATTTAGTATTTGAATATTGCATTTATTATTATTTTTATAGTTTCGAATGTATTTTAGCTCTTTTCATGTTATTTTCTTTCTTTTTTGCTTTGGTGACTGGTTCTATCGTCTGGTTCAATTATATTTATTAGTAAGTAAACTATTTATGAAGCCTAGGGCATGATTGCATGAATAGATTCGTCCCTAACTAATAAAAAATGTTTATTTTTTATGTAGATTTTAGGAATAACTAACAAGTGTAGGTTTTAGAAGTAAGCATGTGCTGATTGTTTTTGCTTTTGTGTTTTCATGCTGAACAGAAAATTGCTGAAATGTGTATGACACTGAAGGTATGTTGCTTAAGCCCTTGCAATTTTATTTTTAACTATTAGATCCTTAGCACAACACAATCACAATAACAAAAAGTCAATCTGTAAATCAATTGATGCTTTCGTATTACTACTGCTTCGGAAAAGGTCCTAGGCCTTTTATTTCCAGGTTTCATGACCATATTTTCAATCTGTGTACATTCAGGAGTAATATGGTCAGTATTACGTCCATTTTTTGGCGTACAGAGAAAGGCACCTATAGTTTATAGCCGGTTGCGAACGCCTAAGCAGAACCTGTAATTTGTATAAATATTTTTTACTCAAATTATTTGACATAAGCAGGATTGAACTCAAGTCCATGCTCTTGCTTGCTGGTCAGACAAGAGGTACAAACGTTTTAACGCTTGCAGACACAGGCTTGCTCTGTTAAAAATACGGTTAGATTTTTTTTAAAGACGATGAAAGACATACTCATATATTGGGTTACATAAGACCGTTCGTTTTTTTTTTCACCTTTTATTCAATAAAATATACATTCTAAAAGAGACTGTTATTATCAAATGTACTGTCCATTATTTTCTATCACTTTGGACAAACGCTCAGGCAATTTCATAATGACTTCTCTCCAGAAGGTTCCGTCTTTGCTCTCGAAAAATCTGTAGAGGTGAATTTTGATATCGTCCAAAGATGCGAAATTTTTTCCGTTAAGGGAATTTTGTAGAGAGCGGAATAAATGGTAGTCAGAGCATATGGTCCAGACATCGCACCATCCGACTATCATTTGTTCTGATTTCTATAAAATTCCTTTAACGGAAATTTTATTTAATTCCTTTAACGAACCGACTTATGTAACAACCCAATATGTACATAGTATTCATTCAAATGGTTGGATGTTGTGTGGGTACCTAAGTATACCGTACGTCGCACTACAATCTATACATTGAAATTTGTTTGAATATTACGCTTTTATAAGCATGTTAGTTTACATAACCTCACAAATTTTAAAACGCTGTATAGAAATATTATAAAAGTTAGTTAGTTAAAATTTTTGGCGCACAAGAACGATGGCTACTTGGGCACAAATATTATAAAATGAGTCTCGGTTAGCTAAGAACGATAAAGGATGTTTTTTAGTGCCTTATTAGTATACATTCGGAAAAGAAGTCTCATTTTACCGTATTATACAGAGCGATCATTAATTCCTGAACGTTATTTAAATTGGTTATTGCAACCTATCTCGTGCTTTTTCATTTATAATTCAGTGGTCGATTGCGCTTGAACTTAATGTGTTAGGGGTCTAAATGAATAACGTAGATTAACACTTTAAAACCATTTTGGGGATACACAAGCTTCTAGGTAACAACAGTGAATAAATTTTTCAAATCCATATGCACTATCACCCCTTCTAATTGGGGTGTTAATTTAAATATTAGATCAACACGCTTATTGCTTTGGTTACAAAGTAATAGTGTTAATAACTCGCATGAAGACGAAACATCAAACAATAAATCATTGTGAAATCACTGGCGAATAAAAAAACTTAAGTCAGAAAAGTGTGATTTTTCACACATTTTAGGGTTTTGTAGGTTTAATAATTGTAAGAAATCAACATAATACTGGATGTCTAGGAATAGGTATTGGTCTACGAGCCCTGTCCACTTTCAGTTGGCCCAGCTATGAAATTTTCAGTTTATTTAGAAATTATTAAATAATAAGTAAAAGTAAATGCTGCTTTGTACATTTTTTGACAATATTATCATATTAGAAGCAAAGGGGTCAAAATTTATTCCGTAATATTTAATTTGTGATTATAAAAATAATATTCGTAAAACAAACGTATTTTTTGAGTTCATATATTCTTGTACTGTATATAAAATTACTGGGTTTTTGCGGTAGCTATGCGTAGTAGGCGTTGGAAAACAAAGTTTGTTTATTGACTTAAATGTATTAAAAGTGTTAAGTCTAAATAATTTTAAAACATGGGCAGAGGCAAAGCTATTGATGAAAAAATTTGGTTAATCATTGTGAACTTAGCAAAAACAGGAAAAACCAATTCCGAAATCGGAAAATTAGTAGGTTTGTCAAGATACAGTATTAGAAATATTGTAAAATTGTACAAAACTAGTGGTTCAGTTGCCCCAAAGCCCCAGTACGTGAAGAAAACTACACTGACGGACAATGACAAACGTGCATTGAAAAGAATTATTAAGGATAACAAACGTGCTAACTACAGTCAATTGAGTGTACTGTAGAGCCAACTGATAGTGGACAGGGCTCGTATATTCACCTCAAAATCAAAAGTTTTTTGATAATAACTTTTATTCGTTATTTGAGAACTAATAGATTCCATTATACAAAATTTAAATAATTTGCAAAAAATCCCAGCGTGTAGAGCAACTTTTGTTAAATACATTTTTTCAAAA
The DNA here is from genome assembly GCA_963971575.1 of Liopterus haemorrhoidalis. Classification (NCBI taxonomy): domain Eukaryota; kingdom Metazoa; phylum Arthropoda; class Insecta; order Coleoptera; family Dytiscidae; genus Liopterus; species Liopterus haemorrhoidalis. Next base: position 5,503,296 of record OZ020622.1, on the reverse strand, counting down.
TATTTCTTTGTTGTGAAATATTCGCAAAAATCTTAAAAAAGTATAATGTAGAACGAACTTCATACTTTTTTGCGAAGCACTACAGATTTTTTGCGTAGTACTACGTAAAAAGTATAATGTGAAACTCAATACTTCCTTTCAACTTTCGATGCTACACTACAAACTACACTATTTTTAAAACTACCTCCGGTCAAACTTTTGGATGACAGTTGTATATTTCTAAGTCGTACCAACTACTATCTTTTTAGTTTTTGTTTACAACTTAACTTTTAGAAGTTTATTAAGTTGATAAGAAGTTTATTTAGAACATATAATTAAATATAAACTTAGCACAATTAAACAATATTTATAAATCGGTTACTAGAATTGGTTCTATAACCAAACTGTTTGTCACCAAACTGTCTGTCACCTGAACCTAGAATTTTTTAAGTTGGCAGTGAAGAGTATCACAAAGTAATAAAAGATGGAAGGTATCGCTGTCTCTTATTTTTTCCCCCACTATTTGCGACTCAAACTAACGTTGGCGGCGCTGCGTACTACAGTTTACGGCCGACAAGAAGCGTATATGTCAGAAGTTTTTTCTTAATATTTATCTGTTCAAACAATATTTCGGCAAAAAAGCACTGTATTTAAGTCACTATATTTAAAAATACGTCTTAATTCACATAAACTGCAGCACAACACACTACAAATATTATAGGGGAAAAATTTTAAGATCGTAGCGCCACGCATATTTTTTTGAAACCATTCTAAATCAGATACCACTTGACATTTACTAGTAAATAATAGCGAAAAGTGTATCAAAAAACGACAAAAAATAAATAATTGTTTGGGATTTTCTGATTTTGTGAAGTGACATTACTTGTAAACATCTAAAATACTACATTTTGTGATCTGGTTTTAAGTTATGGCGGTTTTCCATTGTCGATTATTTTAACTATATTGGGGGAAATAATAATTTCCGTGTTGTTTACCAAGGGGTAGAAATCTACAATGCTGGGCATATAATATTGTGTGGAGTCACTGAAAAAAACAGAGAGTTCATAAAGATTTATGCATTATGTCTAAAAACTTGTGCATTACAAACCCACACACAACAACAGGAATTTTCAAGATATGCGATAATAAATACAAAATTGAAAATATTTTTTGTAGTCACTATCATTAAAATGTAATGAGCAAACTTTGATATAAGAGCTCACTTTTTTTCCAATTTTTAAATTGTTTATCTAAACATCGCGTCGATTCCTAACCTCTTGCTTTCCCAATTTTGTTTCAAACCGTACGGTGTCTGATATTAGTGGAAACAAATGAAACGATATTTCCGGGTTTCTTCTTTTCAATGAATTGCACATAGGCACACAACAATATGTATTATACATTTTTCAATGATTATAATAAAACTTTAAAAACAAACTTCATACAAAACCAGTACACAAAACGAAATGTTATCTGATGTACACAAGTTCATGAAACGCTCACCAGATGGAAGGGTGCTTAGCTGCAAATCCCTATACAAATATACGCTTCTGTTTAATTTACCAAGCCGCTACCAGATGTCTCACTGTTATTTGGAGTCGCGAATATTCTGTAGTATTAAAAGTTGAAATGACGTCAGAGTTGGATAGTATTGAAAAAAGTATAATGTAGAAGGGACTTAATGACTTATGTGATAATATTCGCTAGTCTGTGATATGATCTTGTTTGATGTTGATATCTTTCCATCATGTACTAAATTCTATATTCTTCCTAGAATGCTACTTCTTTGGATGGTAAGGAGGATTTTAGCGACCTACCACCCAACCAAAGGCGGAAACGTTTAGTGGCAAAAATAGACGAATTACAAACACGAATAGGTCAAGAACAAGCGGCAAGAGATGGTCTCATGAAAATGAAAGGAGTTTACGAAGCAAACTCAGCATTAGGAGACCCAATGAGCATTGAAGGTAAGTCGTTTTAACATTTTTCGATGCGAGTTTTAAAGAATTTATTTATTAGGTCAACTAAACGAATGCGCACATAAATTAGAAAAACTCAGAGTAGAGTTAAAGAGGTACCAGGGTTATTTAGAGGAAGCTACTCGAGGTCCTACTACACAAAATAGTTCTCCAGGAGGTCCTCGTGGATTGTTAAATGGTGCCGTAAACGCTCGCAATCACCGTAACTCCTCAGGAAGCGCTGCTGATGAAGAAAGCCTCTCTCGATCTGCAAGTGATAGTAGTGTTACTAATCCAACCCTAAACCACAATAAACAAAGTGCACCTGGTACCCCACATCTAAATCATGGGTGAGTACGGTTTTTTATTATTTTTATTTTATTTTAATTTTTTTTTTTATCATAAATTTCTTTATATTCTGACTCGACAGTAGTTCTAATAGTCCGGAGAGTGGATTGGGAACCTCGCATACGTCACTACCTGGTATCGATAGTGATCATGACCAATACGATGGGACAGCACATCCTGTCGAACTAATAGATGCAGACGCTGAAGGATTGGAAGGGGAATATTACGAAGCTGATATGCTGCCAGCGTTAGGAACTTGTAAAGCGCTTTATCCTTTCGAAGGTAAATCATTTTATTTTAATTTGTTGAACAATATCTGAAACCGGACAGAACAACTCATTTTGTAATGATTTGCTTTCCGAGACATTGTTAAATATGGTCTTATATTCATTTGGTCTGTCTCTCGTTATGACACACAACGTAAAAACTATACAAACCTGAATCAAAAAGTGCTCAGTCATTTGAATAGACTATATTAGTGTGACGTCACATGCATGTGCTGTCATCTGACTGCGGTTTATTTTGGAAGTTTTAGGCTAGTTTAAAATACATATGTCATTACTTTTGTCACGTTAATTTTATGAATATTTTAAATTTTGGTGCAAAAAATATGTATTTTTGTTAAGTATATACTAACATATACAGTCCAGATGCTTTATATTATAGAATAATATTTTTATAAACATATAAATAAGGATTCAAAGATAAATTTATACAGTCTGTTTCAAACGGCTAGGCGGAACTAAATGGGAATTTCGTTCTTTTAGGTTGTCACGAGAAGGGATCTTGCTTGGGTTATTTCATTTTTCACGTTGGAATGTCACAATTTAAAATTCCAACAATGAAACCATGGAAACGAATGACATGTCAAAATTAAATTATTATTTTTTATATATTTTAATGACAAAAAAATAAATAAATGGGAAATTTGTATTAAGAATGATATAAAAAATCAAAATATAAAGAAAATGACAATTTAAAATGATATTAACCTTAACCAAAAAATGTTTATTGTAAGTATGATTTACAAAGCTTAAACAAAACGGTCGAAAAGCACGATTTAAACGATGAAAGTAACTAGATTGCAAAATCTAGTTCCGCCTAACCGTTTGGAACAGACTGTAGGTTATATTTTTAAATAATATGAAAATATCTTCAATATTTATTTAATTAAAACTAAGTATTCATCAATATTTTGTTTTAGAATGCATAATGGTGTATTGTTTTACTCCAAATTATAACCATCGCGATTGTCGCAATTTTTTTCGTTTTGACAGATGAAAATGAAAAACAATAATGGATAAAATAAGAACAACGTATTGTTCCTACAAACCATTTAGTTATGGCACACACACTTATTGTTATGTTACTTGCCATAAAAACGATTATTAACGTAAATTTTTCAAAATTAACCTGCAAAATAATATTGTTTTGCAAAAATAATGACTTATTAAATTACAATGTATAAAATAAGAATTTTAATAAATAAATATTGACTTGTAGTTTTGATGTGAAGCATTTTCTTACGTTGAAAACTTAATTTATACTATAATAATAATTTATTTGCCATTAAGTATACATAGTTTTTTTTTTTTTTTTTTTGCAAAGATTTGTTAATAATTCCATTTCAATACAATACATTACATTTCTATGACTAAATGCAACAAATAGATAAATATATATGCGGCAAATATTTGTGATTGCACTTAAGCTCTGATGAGCTTGCAAAATACAATTAAAAAAAACACCATGCTAAATTCAATTAAAAGGAAACCAACCGCGAGGCGGCAGCACTGAATCCCATTTTATGACGTTACTAATATGGTCTATTATGTTAAAAATTACCGAACACTTGCGCAGTTAAGTCGTCACGTATAGCGCACAACGTTAAAATATTTGCAAAAACTCTAATACTATTAATCACTATACTTATGTATATCACAACTCTTCTAGGTATATCGTCGTGTAGTCAAGACTAGTCCAAGTATTCATTCAACTAAATCACTATTGACCCATGTTATAACGGGTGTTTTTTTAGAGGTATAGAACTTTAAATTGCAATAAAACAACGATGGATTATTCGATTGACATGAATTTTTTTTTATTCGAAAGATAATCTTGTGGCATTACATTAAATCATACCAACAAGACGGCGCAACATGTCCCACAGCTCGTGCCACAATCGATTTATTGAAAGACACGTTTGGTGACCGCCTAATTTCACGTTTTGGACCTGTGAATTGGCCTCCAAGATCTTGTGATTTAACACCGCTGGACTACTTTCTGTGGGGCTATGTAAAGTCATTGGTCTATGCGGATAAGCCACAAACGCTTGACCATTTGGAAGACAACATTCGCCGTGTTATTGCCGATATACGGCCACAAATGTTGGAAAAAGTCATCGAAAATTGGACGTGCAGATTGGACTACATCCGAGCCAGCCGTGGCGGTCATATGCCAGAAATCATATTTAAAATGTAATGCCACAAGATTATCTTTCGAATAAAAAAAAATTCATGTCAATCGAATAATCCATCGTTGTTTTATTGCAATTTAAAGTTCTATACCTCTAAAAAAAACACCCATTATATTTAAAATATAGTAATAGCTGACAACCCACTTGATTACTACACTGAATTCAGTTAACTCAGTAACTGTACTGAATTCACTTGTCTAACCCAACTCTGAATTCTACTGCATGGAACTGATTAATTCTCGGCCATGTTACTTGTCCTATAAAATTGTTTGATTCTTTCGAAACCCATCTCGCAGTCATTACTTGTCTTTAGAAAGTTCCACAGTCATTGCCCTGTCCCAAACGGTTTGCACCGTACCATACAGAGCTAATTCATAACGATATTGTTTTTTTACAGCTACGAGTGAAGGCAGTATACCAATGTCGGAGAACGAAGAACTATATATAATCGAATTAGATCAAGGTGATGGTTGGACAAGAGTTAGACGAATGACAGGCGAATACGAAGAAGGTTTTGTTCCGACTTCATATATAGAAATGTCAATGTATAATTCCTAGAATCATTTTATGCCGCGTGCTAAATCAAAAGTAAGAAGATTCTGTTCTTTTCTCTGATTGGATCAAGTAAAAAAAATTTTTATACGATCCAAGTATGTATGTATTTATTTGTATATATACAAAGTATCCTGCTTCGTATATACAGTCTCTGGCCATATTATTAGACTCATATTGATGTTTTAACAGAATTTAGATTGGGAAGAGAAAAAAGCTACAAATTAAAAGGGATTACGTAATAACTTGATGAATATCACACAAATTTGGTAATTATGCATTTATTTATTTTTGTCAGTATTAACCTTTTCGATTCGAGAAGCATATCGTCTTCAATATTATGCTACAGATTATCGAAAAACTTTAATATTTAAAAACCCAGAATTTTTCTGGCGGAGTCAGTACGTATGCAATAGGTAACTAATAGTTGTAAAAATAATCATTATAAATGTAATTGATGAAAGAAATTTTTGAATTTTTACTTAGTATATAAATTAGTTTGTTTAATATGTATGTATGTATGTTCCATCAACACTAACGAACAGCAATACTGATTTAAAAAAAAATACACCAGCGTGTTCCTAGCATCGTTAGGTAAAATAGGCCTATTTTTATCATTCTCAGGGTTCCCGAATTTTTTAAAATACTAAAAATCAAGCAAAATGTTTAAAATCATATAGCAATAATTCTTTAAAAACATAAATGCTTCAAACTCTGTAACTATTGATCCTACGAAAGTCTGGTTTGCACCAACGTGTTGAGAAAAATTTTCCGCAGACTTAAGTCTCTTTTTTATGCCTTAAAACTTCATAATTTTTATAAACTAAAAACACTGAAGCGCTCATTGGACTGTGCATGTACATTCTCTGGTCTATAATACTAGGTTGGTAGGCGGGGAGGGAGAGAAGGTAGAGAGATACAATTCATTTGTAGTTGGAATAACATGGGTTGTTGATTTATCGTTTATAATAAAATAGGCCTGTTTGTGACTCAGGGTTTCTGATTTTTTTTTAAATAATTAAAATCAAGAATTTTTGAAATTATATGGTAATAAATCCCTAAAAACATAGTTGCGTAGAACTCTATCCTACAAAAGTCTAATTTTCACCAATGTGTTCAGAAAATCTTTCCGCAGGCTGTAGTCGCTTTTTTATGCCTTAAAACTCCATGATTTTTATGAACTAAAAAACATTGAGAATCACATGTTTAGTGATTTTCTCACGAAGCGCAGACAGTGTGTGATAGTCATGGGACGTAGAGACGCAAAGGGAGAAATTAAGCTTGGGTGAGACAACGGGCATTTCAGCTAGTAATATAATAAATATATTGAATAATCTGTTGCTGGAAGAATGCATATGAAATCTCCATTTAGACTAGTTAGGTCATTTTATTAATAAAATCCCAACAGAAGAAAGAAAGCATGTTGTTGTAAGAAGATGTGTGGTATGTTAAAGAAATAACTAATAATATAGCTGTAGAATGCTTTTCTCAGGAGTTGAGGCCAGTGTGTCACCTGCGCAGAAACCAGAACTCGTACAGTCGCTTGGTTGCTTAGCAACGGACTTCAAACCGGCTGCAAATAGCATTGCGATTGGTTTTACGACATTTTTACGGGGTACATTCGAGTTGTACAGCGAGCGCTGAGCAAACAGTTGATGGTGACGTCATGAATAGAACACTGACGAAGCGCAACAACTCGAACACGGAGCGAGCAGGGATTGTGACGTAATGTTTATAGAATGTAACCCTACAATTTTAGGCGGTGTTTTTACTGTCAGATTAGTTCATGTCAGTTATGAATCAAAATTATGTTTTTCGATTTGCCGTTGAATTATTTTTCAATGATGAAGTTAAAGAATCTGAACAATTAATTTTAGAAAAAGTATGAGGATTTGCGGAAAATACTGTGCTAAGATTTTCAAAGCAAATTTTCGGGTATCTCCTAGAGTTTTCGAAAATATTCTTGATAAACTGCAAACAGTGCCAGATGAAATTCAACTGAGATCAGGGGGAAATCCTGAAACAGACTCCAACCTTGCCAACATTGAAATCTCCTATAAATTTGCAAATAGAACATAACCCTGTTTCTTCCATGTTAATTTTATGCACGGTGTATTTAATTATTTTTATACTGTGTTTACAAACACAATACAGCTTTCGAAGTTAATAAAAACTTCACAAATACGAAAAATGGTAGTACTTTTCTCGCCGTTCCCTCACTTTTTGCCGTCATACCCCATATGCCCGGTCTTAAAACCCCGAACACATAGAGCGCACTCTAAATACACCCTCTACCGCAAAACGAATGCAATTGGGTGTACTCCGAGGGTCAAATCGAACAAGTTTGAGTATGCAGAACGTGCTCGGAGTACTCGGAGCGTCAAAACGAATGTACCCATTATAACGCCCATGGTATTAACTCCTCAGAAATGCATTCTACTACGTATGAGAAGCGTGCGTATAAGCTAATCGTGCGTATACGCACACAATAATTCTAGTGCAATGGTAAAATATTACGATTAGTCTAATAATATCGCTAGAGACTTCAAATAAATCCATATATAGATTTATTTTAAAATTAATTTATAGGAAAAAAATACTGTGTTGTGTCTGTAATGTGAGGAGAATAATTTAATCTTTTAAAATGTTTTTATTGAATATATGTAGATATATTATAATCTATTTCTTTACCTAAATATTAAAATTGTCACCGTAGTTTAGTAAACCACATTTGATTTTTATATTAAAAGAGCAGTTGCCAAACTAGGATCAGTATTAGAATTTTAAAATCCGTGATAATATTTGAAAAATAGAAACGAAAATGCTCATTTCATAAATTTAGTGTTTTAACATCTCATAAAAATAGATTTGTAGCTTTTGTTTATAAGAAAATTTTAATTGAGTAGTTATTGGTCTGTTTAGGGTGACCAGAATTTGAAAATGCTAAATCGATTGAAAAGAAAGTATCAACTTGAATATGTACACGTACCTCTTCCCCCGTTCATACCTATCGAGTGACAAAAATCATCGAGTTATAGTAATTTATTCCGATTCAATTTCAACAAAAAAAATATATTTTTAATTTGTACTAAATTATGTTCATAAACTAATTTTAAAGAAGGGAATCTTGAAAAAATATTTTTAAAAAATTCCCCTTCGACGTAAAGGCCTAAAGTTGGTTTTACACAGTTCAATTAATTGATCAATATATTGATCAAGTTTTTTGTCAATTAATTGAAAAATTTATTGGTAACCTTGGGAAAAAAAGCATCACTTTACAAACATCAATTTATTTATCAATTTTTTGGAAAACTTTTACATTACCAACTGTAAAACATGTTGACATGTTTATCAGAATGAAAATATTGAAAAAATCTTCACAAAGTTACGAGCTGTGAACAAAAACAAAAGAAATAACCTAGATGATAGTAAATTAGAACGTTCGAGGTTCTGTGACATTTGAAAACGAAACACAAAATATAAATTTGGAGGTTATGCTACAACTAAACAGTTGGCAATATCTTAACAGATAAAAATATACCTAGAATTCCCTAAAAAATTGATGAAAAATAGAACTTGTTCTATTTTCAAAATAAATTTATCAATTTTTTTGTCAATTGACGAAATTTTTACACTTTACACACTTCAATTAATTGAATGTCATCTTTTTCAATTAATTGATCAATAAATTGAATCGTGTAAAACCCACTTAAGAAATTAAAAAATTCAAACTCCAGGTCTTTTCTCTTTCACGATCATTCGAATATTAAAATTTAACCAAGGATAAATTTTCAAATTCGGGATTCTTTCGTCCATTTTAAGAATGCGTTCGGCATAAGCTAATAATCTACACATTCTGCATAATTTACACAAGAAACGTTCGGCATAAAGTTTCTGTGTGCTCTGTGCCGCACGAAGATCGTTCGGCAAATATCGTGGAGTGCAGTTTGTGTTGCACAGTCGTCACAAGTTCAGATCGTGTGGCACTCTGTGCAATAGTGTTTTTCTCGATAAAAAGTTATTATTTCTACAAAACAATATGAGTGAAAACAATCAAGATATCATTGTTTATGCCTGCAGCATTTGCTAAATAAATAGTACAGACATGAACCTCATGATGGAACATGTAAATACACTCAAAAAGACTCAAAATTTTGTGGATATAAGTGGAAATGTACTTTAAATTGATTTGTAGTCAGTGATGGGCGTTTACACGTAAACTTTAATTGTTTACGTTTACGTGTAAACTTATGTAAACAATTGGTAAACTTGTCAACAATGTAAACAATGTAAACTTTTTAAGCTGTCAAATAATGAGGTTAGTTTTAGTTATTTAATACGAATAATATAGGGTTAATGAACAAGTATATTCAGTTCAAAACAATAAATTTATTTAAAAAATGGTGGGAAAAAACCGAAGGAATAGTTCTGAAGAACTAGGTTTTGTTTTAATTAAAGAAAATAAAAGAAAATATAAGGCGTTATGCAAAATTTGCAATGAATCTTTTCGTTATTAAAAAATATAGGCTGATTTTCTTAAAGGGGAAATTTAATGTATTTTGTTATTAAAAAAAATAGACTGAATTTTTTAAAGAAACAAGTTTTTTATTTTTCATATTCATATTTACTAATTTGTATGTAACACCTGTATAATGATGCAAATTCGATTTTTATTAATATGTATATTGGCTTGTCCTAATTTGATGTACTTACTTTTTCATTTAAAATCGTTTCATTAAAATTTTATTATTTATAAAAATGTATTGAAAATGAGGTTCTGTAATTCAAAACAAGTGCGCATGTCTAAATCATTGTTTACAATGTTTACATTGTTTACAAGAGTTTTTGTGTTTACTTTACATCATTGTTTACGCGTCAACAATGAGGTAACTTACATCATGTAACTTACGCGCCCATCACTGTTTGTAGTCATGTTTGGAACAGTACTCTCTGCATATTCAAACACTTTTTATAAAATATTTTCTGGTTTGGAAAATTCTTCTGAATTGTTTTCCTCATTAAATAAAATTTCTTTTATATTACTTAACTCTTACGGAGCGGTCCTATTTAAAATGTACTCCACAAAATTTGAATAAAATAATCGTTCTTGAGTTATATACCATAAATACTTTATTTTCCTACTTGTGAAACAATGTAGGTAAATATTTTTTTCATTTTTTGTTTTAAACACTTAATATTAATTAATTTATTTTTCATGAATTTTATTGGTTATTTTTAAGTAAAGGGCGGAGTCAATTCGGGTGAATTCCCTGATATTTGCAAAAGCAGCTACACCTAAACACCCGATTCATTATGAATCTGTACGTCGGACAGGACGGACGTAGCAGGTTGGGCGTATACTATGCTTTGCTAGAAATTTAGTTGGTTAGTATTAAACAGGATTTTATGAATGTTGGACGTATGAAAAAATTGCAATTGAAAATATTGTAACTTCAGCTAAAAAACATTTTTAATATATTCCATAGTAAACCTGAATACAAATTATTGATAAATTATTTATTTACGATAAAATAAAAATGGGGTACATTTGTACCCCACACCGCAGCTAAAGGACACCGTAACGTAAGGGTTAAAAGCATCCCAAAATCTTCATGCATCATTATCGTACAAAACAAGTAGCAGGAGACAGACTTCATGTATTCAAACACACATAATTTATTTATTTACTAAAAAAAAGTTAGAATAACAAGAATAACTGCACGATCTGAACAAAGCGTTCGTCTTTGACTTTCTTGCGGTGTGCACAGTGGTCACGTGACAAATCATTTGCACGACACCGAGTTAAAACTGCACAGTTATGCCGAACGCACCTATAGAACATCTGGTTACCTTATCTATAATTTCCCCAATAACAGTAGAATTTAGTTAATTCATTAGTAATACTAATTCAATAGTTTTAGTAACTAGTTTTTGGAATAAATAATCAAAAATATGTTTAAACTTAAGAATATATTTTCTCAATCTAATGGCACATAGCAGTCAATTATTAAGTCTGAAGGATTAGGTGATATCTGATAAAAAGTTGGAGTAACGCTCAAAAAGTGAGGTTATGTGGTTTACTTTACAATATAGTGATTAGTTAATACACAATAATGCTATAGCTATACTGTAAGTTTAACATTTTTACTACTACGATCATATAGTTGTAATAATGTTGAATTAAGCGAGCCTTGTCCAATATTAATAGGCTGTATACGTAATGCTATGCAGTTAAACGGTAAATATAGTTTCAGTTTTATCTGCGATCAAAATAATTTAAGTGAATTTTGTACATATATCGCTCATAATATGATATTACTAATATTAGATGATAGGTTAGCTTCAATTAAATATTTTATCAAAATAATTTTACTAAATAATGTATTTAATGCTACCCGACAAATTTTTACATGAAAATTTTAACAAGAAAATAAAGAAAAGTATTATTTTATAGCATTCCTACACTTTTTTACACATAATATAAGCGAATCTCTACTTATAAAAATTTTAAGTAAAGAACAATACTTATATTTTTACAAAAACACGTATAAATCACGTCTTTTTGGAGCTCTTTGGGGGGCTTAAGCTCTGAGCCTCTTAACATTAAAATATTTACCCAAATACAACCCTTACTAGTAACAAGAGATGGGAATTTCGGCTCAGTTTGCGGAACCGGATCAGTGGAGTTCGTTCAGTTTGTTGAGCCGGTTCATTGATCCGGCTCAGTGATCCGGTTAAGTAAACATGTTTCCGAGACACAGGTCGGTTGTTAGTTCGTAGGTAGAACGTCGCTTAGAGCCGGTTCTTGCAATATATGAACTGTAAACATGATCCCGAGACACGGGTCGGTCGGTCGTTCGATCATAGGTAGAACGTCGCTTAAAGCCGGCTCTTGCTTAGAGCCGGTTCTTGCAATATATGAACTGTAAACATGATCCCGAGACACAGTTGTCGGTCGTTCGCTCGTAGGTAGAACGTCGCTTAGCCCCGGCTCTTATCTAACATTTTTGAAACAAACAATTCACTTTATGTAGCTACTGTATTTTAAACCAGATGTGTTAAGTTTATGGCGATGTTTATTGCCCTTATAAATCGGACATCTGGAAATTGGGCAATATTTTAAATATTTTTATATAGTATGGTTATAAGAAAATACAGACTAAGCCTATTAGTTTCAAATAAACTGCCCTAAAAATTGATGACCAAATACACTTTATGATAATACATTACAAGCCGAGTTCTCGCGAAGTTCAACATGGCATCGATCCAGATCCGGATCACTCCGGTCACTGCTCACAATCGCCCGACCAATCGTATCCTTGAAACTATACAGTGAGCCGGTTCATTTCAATTTGGTGAACCGTGTCACTTCGGTCAGTGTCCTGAGCCGGCTCAGTGAGCCGGTTCGTTCATGAACGACCCATCTCTACTAGTAACTAATAGAACTATCTGTTGTGAAACGTCTACCTATTAAAAAGTAAAGTGAATTCACTATATCTCTGGACACTTTATACATAAGTTTCGATTCGCCTGTATTCGTTACTGTTTAAAATTGTCAGGTAGGATTTAATATATATCTAAATATTATTAAAACTGAGTTATCAGCAGCATTGTGCTTCATGTTATAGTATTGCTGAGAACATAGCTGAGCTCAACGGCTTGGAAACATAAATTTAATATTCTGTAAAAATTGTATATTTTATTGTACATTTATTTAAAAAAAAAAATCTATTTAGATTTTATAGAATCGACCATATCGTTTACAAAACATATTTTTGATACTTATTTATTAAAAACTAATATTTCAGATAGTGTTAAAATTAAATAATTTAATGCTGTCAGAGATTTTAACCATTTTGCTACGAAGAAACTGGTCACAAAACGAGTCCGGTTTTTGAAACTGGTCTCAAACAAGATGTATAGCATACAAAGTTGGATATTGTTTACTGTTTTGTTTCATAGATAGTGCAATGCTGAAAATATATCATATCTTTGAAACATACATCTTCGAGTATGTTGGCTTACAGATTGCAGTATTTCGATTTCAGTTCGTTTAGCGAACTGGTAGTTGACTGTAATAACAAAGTTAACAGGTTGAGTGCAGATTCTCAGCAGTTGCGTTTGCTAAACGTGCCCATTCATTTAACAAATATACCCACTATTTTTTTTACACTTATAGGCTATTCCAAACGTTTAAAGTCTGTTCCTTTGGTTTAGGCGGAACTAGATTTTCAATTCTAGTTACTTTTACAGATTAAGTGAGGCTTTTGATAATTTTGTTCATCAAAAGCCTACTTTAAACCATAAAAGAAGAGCACAACTTACAAAAATGAAAATTCAAGTTAGTTCCGTCTAAAAGGAATAGCCTATAACTAGAGCCCTGCAAATCCGCGGGTATCCGCGGATTATCCGCGGATATCCGCAACTTTTCTGCGGATGCGGATAAATTATCATTTAAACTATGCGGATGCGGATCGGATGCGGATTAAATGTCATATCCGCTTATCCGCAATATCCGCGTGAACATTAAATCTTCGGTTACTTTCGGAGAAACATGCAATTGTGTTCTGACTACGCAGTCCTCGGTTATTTTCGGTTGTCTGTATATACATGATATTTTGTAGCATTCAATCTCACTTTATGTTATTTTTATTAAGACAATTGTCCATGATCAAGACTGAGTTGGGACAATCAACTTAATCTTTTTATTATTGAATATATTATAGAAAATAATATTTTGGACAAAAGTTTCCTGGTACACTTTCGACGTAATTCTTCCTACCTCTGCTCTAATTCTGGCTTTTAAATCTGATAAAGGTTTTTTTTTACATAAAACTGATTAGTAAGTTTTATTTAAATACCAAAATTTACCTACATAATTTTTTCTCGAAAATTTTATTATGAAACCTGCCAATTTTTTTATACTACCCGAAGTAAAAAGTCTTGCAGATCCCAAAAATTTGAAAAATGACACATGTTGCTATTTGAAAAAGTTGCAACGCCTAACTCATGCGCGAAATGGCGTAAGAGAATTACTTGATCCTAAAAATATGAAGCACCTTCTATCAAGTAACTTTTCTGATTTTTTTTTTTAAATTCAATATTAAAAAAAGCAGCACGCCACTTATTCCCTACGAAAAAGAACGCTTAGGCCCCCCAAAATTGTTATCTCTCTATAGATTTAAATAAGTTATTAGCGCATTTAGGCCTTAAAACTTTTGGGGTCCCTTAGGTTAGGTTAGTAATAAATAAGCTGGTAAATCCAAAAATTTTCAGTAGCGTTTTAGAGCAGAGATTACCTAAACAGGCGAAATATGTTAGTTCTTTCCAAACTGACAGCAAAACCTGTAGTGCGGATATTTTTGCGGATGCGGATCGGATGCGGATTTGTTATTTACAAAAGCTGCGGATGCGGATCATGGATGTGCGAATGCGGATCGGATGCGGATACAGAAAAGCTTATCCGCGCAGGGCTCTATCTATAACTGAAATATTCATTTTTCTAATTTTCATTCGTAGCAAAAGGGTTAAGTATTGGTTTAAAATAAAAATATTCTTTTTGTCCAATGGCAAATAGAATATTTTTATTGTTCACACATTTTTCGTTGAATGTGTTATTTATTTCTTGCATTTTTATTTTAAATTTTAAGTTGGTATTACTACCAAGTGTATTATTTTTATTTTATAAAACTTTTTTTTTTGTTTTTGATTTATACATTTTTCTAATTGTAATTTAAGGAATGTGTATGGGTTATGAAAAGCATATCATGGGTGCAATGAGTGTTTATATTAAATTTATGTATTTCCAAGTATCAATGTATATGTGACTTATTTTACTGATGAATCTGGTATATTGTCTGTGTATATGACTGATCATTTGTGTATTATAATAAATATATCTCTATACTTTGTCCATAACTCAGTTTTTTACACACAAAATGTTCCTTTCCAATTCCAGTGTTACAGTTTTTATTGCGGTTCTTTTCAAATTAAAATCTCCCGTCTCCCCTCCTCCTCTTTCGATCAGCCCTACACGCAATTCAAGTGAATATGAACACTTGCCGTACATTGGCAACTTCTTGTTACGTCACGGCGTCATTAGCGACATTAAATAGATTTGGAACTGTACGCATCTTCTTTCGTGAATAATTTTCCAAAATAAATTGGAAAATAGTGTTAAAAAAAAGTGAAATTTGTAGAGAAGATGATAAATAAATAGTTTAAAAGGGCAGTAAAATAAAATTTTAAACAATTTAAATAATAATTATTGGGAAATTCGAGAAAACAGATGTTGGAGATCTTGAATACCTCAAATACTTTGGAAATAAAGAAAAATAGGTAAGTGTTCATTTATTTCAAAATGTTAGGGCCTTAATACTTAAAATTTTGGGTTTTTGTAGTATTTTTGTCTATTTTTTATAATATTTCTTTGTTATATTTTATTAATTTTTTACGTCGCAAAAATCGAGGTCATTAATTAGTACATTCTTGTGGGATTATAAAGATAAGGAATTCAAGTCATTAGTGAGATTTACATTGAAATATACAGTTTAATAAATGCATGTGTTTATTCAATAAATTTAACTTGGACATATTAAAGATAATTTAAAATAATATATCACAAAAATTTATTGCCAAATATTTTGTCTTTCTGTTTTTATTTATCATAACCATGGAATACATTTTTTCCTCTTATAATTTGTTATATATTTCCCGTCTCAAATTATGTAAAAGTGATTTTACATAATTTTTTCTGTAAGTTTTTTCAATTCGTTGTTATTCAACAATTACAGTAGGCGCTCGGTTATGTGAATTAATAGAAAGTAGGGGGGCGTAGAATTAATTTCATGTTATAGTACATTAAAATATTTTTGGCAGCTAAGCATTTTACTAATGCATTTTCTGTGCATTTTGCAAAACCAGTAAGTCATCAATATCGAAAATATATCTTTGGTTCCAATGAATATTCTTATTAAATACTACTACAGTCTCCGATGAACTTATTTAACTTTTCATGATTATTTTCATAGTCTTCAGTTATTATCATCACATAGAACTCTATTTTTAGAACCTAAAGTGTTAAATTTTGACTGTTCAATTTAGTAGATGGTTCATTTGAGTATTCACATAACCGAGTGTACTGGTATTAATTATAAAAGTTTATAATTGTTATATTTCTATTTTCTAATTGTTAACGGAATTTGTAGGTCTCTCATATTTGTGGCATCTTGATATTTGAGCCCCAAATCTTTCGTATATTTGGATAAACCAATGTTCCATCGTGGTTGAGGTCGTGCCAGCATTCTTAGAGAAGAATTTTCTAACAGTGTGCAGATATGGAGACTTAAAAAGCCATCGGATGAAGGAAGCCGAGGACAGGGGCGAAATTATGTTGGATGGGAGTTAGAAGTGGACAAGCAGAGGGATTTCTAGGAGACTCTGCGACAAAGGTAAAAAAGCTTTTTATTATTTTTAATTTGGAACTTTCTTGGCCTTGCAGTTATAAGGTTGCCTGTAGAATACTTGGGTTCTCTGATCCAAATCTCTAATTCAAATTTGGATTAACTCAAAAACGGTCTTAGGATCAAAGTTCCGAGAAACATTTGAGTTCTCATTTTGGAGACTGACTTTGCTAGAAATTCCGAGATAGATGCTAGGTTTAAAATTCAGACACGGATGCGGATTTTAATTCAATAATAAGATTTTTTCATATGTATGACCAAGGCAACCTTACAATTAAATTTTCAAAAAATTCAGAGTAATGTACATTAATGTGAACTTGAATAATGCGCTTGGAAATTTTTATTGGATTATTTTTTTTGAAAGATATTGAAGATTAAGAATTTTTGAAGAAATATATTTTCAAAAAATTATCAAGTAAATTTAAAAAGTTACATTTTTACCTTATTGAAGGAGAAACCCACATATTTAAAAAAATCAATACTGTCTATTTAAATCAATTACTATTATTTTTTTTTATTTTAATGTAAGATATTTGTTTTAGGAGTAATTGGATGCTGCAAACTTCAGCATCTTCATGGGGGGATTTATTGTTGTCTCCAAGTGGAGACTGCGGAAACCATCTCAGTGGTGGCATTTGGTGATAAATTAAAAATATCCTTGTCATGGGGTTGCGTTTTCTCTCGTGGAGTTTTGGGTCGAGATTGTTTCTGCAGTCTCTAGGACAACAGGGACCAGTATCTTCCAGTATGGACCGAAGCGAAGGTCCAGATTGATGAAGTATGGAGTACGCAGTTCTTCCGGGAGTTGCAGTCGCTAAGCTGCCTCAACGCTTGACACAGGGATTATTATATAGTTACACCAGAATAAAAGTGTATTAACTCACATTATAACAAATTTACAGAAAAGCAAATTGAATATCAAATCCTAGTACCATGGATTTAATTTTATTAATGCAATATTTCTAATACGATTAAAAATAAAAAATAGCATTTGAAAGAGGACTTACTGTACTGTAAGTCTTTCAATGAAAATGTAATTTTATGAAAAAATGGAGTTAATATACTTTTATTCTGGGGTACCTACACATATTTAAGGCATTGAAACGTAATATTTTCAGGGAGATTATTTCTGATTTCAACTCAAAAGATTTTCAATTTGTTTTTAAATACGATTTATCCAATACGGATATTTTTTTGATTTATTCTGAAAGTAACCGATGTTGTCTAATCTTTTTGAATTTGTTCTCAAACCAATAAAGTCCAATCTGATTATATAATTAATATTAGTCCGAATACTGACCAAAAATTTTTAAATTTAAAATTAGTTTGGAAACTAATATTCTTCATATATCATATATATAATCAATATTTTTTTTTTTTAGAAATTTAATGTTAATTTGGAAACTCATTAATAAAATTCATTTGCTGGACTGACAATAATTGAAATTATTTCACGACTTATAATGTTTCTTTTTTGAATGATTTTGTAAATTTATTTAATGAACTAGAGGTACCGTAGCTCTGTAAGGCGGTTATCTATGGAGCATAGACTCGGGTTCAATCCCCGGACACCGCTACCGAATTAACATTTCACACTCCTGTGAACTCAGCTCAGGGGCTGACTCAGCTCTCATTTCTTTATTAAAATGAGTGTTTATACAGAGATAATAGGATCAGAAACGTCACTTAGGCGTTAGGTATTATTTGTTTATTATTTATTTAATTAATTGTGAATTTAATATTTTTATTTAACATTTTAATATTTATATTATAATATGGTAGTTGAATATATTTCTTGTGTAGGGTGTAAGGGCCCCATTTACCAGGTTTGGGCCCACCTGGTAAATGTTTACACCTTACGTGAGATTTTTTTTGATAAGTTAAATTTTTCTAATTGAAATATTACAGAATATTTTCAAATAAATAAATAAATAATAAATATTTAGAGTTGGATATCTGTACGAAAAAAAAATCTCAATCTTGAAACATTATAAGGTAGTGAAAAAGAAGTATTATGTCGGTAAATTAGTTAGGATTTTTTTAAAATATAAATACAAATTATGATTAGTTGACAAATTTAAATATTTTGAAAAAATTACATTATTTTGACAGTTAATTGGTTGATAGATTTTTAAATATTTAAAAAAAATAAAGTTATTTATATGATTAGTTGACATATTAAATCAAATATTAAAAAAAAAAGATTTTGATAATAAATTAGAGGTAAATTTTTTAAATTAAATTTAAATATTTTGAAAAAATATACCTATTTTGACAGTAAATTAGATAGTAAATTTTTTGAAAAATAAATTCAAATTATGATTAATTCGATAAATATATTTTACTCATTTAGTAAAATTAATATTATTAATTTGTAAAATACAATATTTAAAAGAAATGTTATATAAAAAACAATATTTGAAAATATTTTGAGTTGTAATATTTGAAATGTTCTCCCTCATTATTATAAAGCATTACATTTATTTATATTTTGGTGGATATTTTGTAAAAATTATTGTTCATGTAAAAATAAAAAATGAAAATGTATATGAATGTGGATAGAAATGCATGGGGGAGTTATTCTTCCATGCATTCCTATTCAAAAGACAGACTGGATCCTCGTTTCTTTGTTCCTGTGTATTTGAATTATTTTTAATAGCCCAAATTCTTCCATTTTTAAAAATTATTTTTGCAATTTTTTATCTTTGCAAGTTTTTGAGAAATGGTAGTCTTTGTAAAACTTGCTACAACTCTTACTCGCATGCACCAAAAAAATTGCAAAAATTACCAATAATAGACTAAAGTCTGCTCTTTTTAAATATTTAATTTTCAATTTTCTATATTTTCCAGTTTTGAAAATCTTTAGTTTAAATGGACATGTGTTCAAAAAAATAGCTGTAACCCTTTTTCTGGTACCCAAAAAAACCGAAAAAATCAGTTAATAGAAAAAAGTATGATCTTTCCAGATATTTTTACAAATATGATTTAGCTTTCTTTATTTCTGAGATGTGGGATCATTTGTAAAAGAGTCTCTAACTCTGAGAATGGTACCCCAAAATAATTAAGATAATTCACACTTATAGATTAGAGAATGGTCTTTTCCAAAACTATAAGGAGATTTCTGTCATCTTTTTTATTTTTTGGAAAAAATCAATTTTAAAATAGCATTAAGTGGGGTAGTCGAAAAACAACTGTAGCTGTTGTACCCGTAACTCAAAAAAATTGAAAAAATTACCAATGATAGAGTGAAGTCTGTTCTTTCCAAATATTTGATACATATTTTTTTATATTTTTTAGTTAAAATTTTTTTTTTTGTTTATATGAACACGTTTGAAAATATGGCCGTAACTCTTTTATTGGTACCCCAAAAAACCTAAAAAAATATTAATAATAGAAAAAGTTTAGGGCTTTTCAAATATTTTTACAAATTTAATTTATAGTTTTGAAATTTTGAGATATGGGGTAATTTGTAAAAAGGTCTCTAGCTCTAAGAATGGTACCCCAAAAAAATTATAGAAATGCACCCTTATAGACATGGTCTTTTCAGAAACATAAAGAGATTTTAGTTATTTCTTTTAGTTTTCGGGAAAATTTATTTTTAAGATATACATAAAGGGGGTAGTTGAAAAATGTTTATAGTTTTTGTTCAACTTCCCCAAAGCAATTAAAATATAGTTGTTAGTTTTAAGTAATTGTTTTTAAAATTATTGTCATATCATTTTATATATTTGTATGCAAATTGTACCCCATTTTATAACATGTATTTTACACTTTATTTATTAATAAAAATATGAAAATAATATTGTTTTCATCCTCAAGCCTACACCCATTCATATTTCAGGATAGCCTAGCAAAAAGTGTTGAAATTGTGTTTTCTTCCAGCAACCTGCAACCCCCTTAATGTCTCAGGACACAAAAATAAAGTAAGTATGAATGAGATATTTAAATAAAATATTTACAAAAATCTGTGACACAAAGGGATTGAAATTTGATCAACCCTTACGAATTTAAGGGTTGGTTTTCGATACGTAGCTACAGGAGGGTATAAGAACCCTGCAACCGCTAAGGGAACCCTGTAACCCTTATAGTTTTCGAGATATTAATAAAATAAAATTCACTATTCCCCAAAACAACCCCTATTGTGTGGCCATATACCGTCGATGGGCAAAATTTCTGTATCGGCAAATAAATGTTAAGGGTTGAAATTAGGGGATGAAACTTTTAAGCATATGTTTTAAGTATTCTATTACACTTTCGTACCCCAATTTCATCCACCTAGTTTGGTCGGATAGCTGGTAAATTTTTGTCTGTGAGAAACACGATTTTTTACATATTTCAAGGTATTTCAAAATTTGAATCTTAAATATGAGTGGGGGGGGCTTAAACACCGCAAAATATGCGGAGTCTTGGATTTGAGACCGTTATAAAAAGGGGGGTAAAAAACACGTTAAAAACCCCAAATTCTGAAGCCCTAGGGCGCTACAGGGCATTTTCTAATTTCTTTCAACCCTTAAGAGTTATAGGGTTGGTTTCGGATACATAGGCACAGAAGGGTATAAGTACCCTACATCCACTATGGGAACCCTGTAACCCTTCTAGTTTTCGAGATATTAAATAAATAAAATTCACTATTCCCCAAAACAACCCCTATTGTGTGGCCATATACCGTCGATGGGCAAAATTTCTCTATCGGCAAATAAATGTTAAGGGTTGAAATTAGGGGATGAAACATATAAGGATATGTTTTGTTCGTTCTACTACCCCCTTACACACCAATATCTCCACCTATTTCATTTCGTGTAGCTGGAATTTTTAGTCTGTTAAAAACACGGTTTTGTACACATTTCAAAATATTTTCGATTTGTATCAGGATCACAGAACTGTTGAAGAGGTATTTAGAAGTTTTTAGGGATTATCTCAAGAACTACAAGGGCTGGAGCCTCCAGATTTGGCAGGTCCCTTCACTAAGGCCTTTAGTATATTCTATTAAAATTTCATCCCTCTAACTCTTAAGGGACACGTGTAATAAAGTGTTTTTTATATCTCGCAACCCTTCAGAGTTAAAGGGTTGGTTTTCGGTATGTACTTACTACAATACCTTAAGACCCTACAGCCATAGTAGGAGCCCTACAACCCTTACAGTTTTTGAGATATTAATTAAACTAAATATATTTTTTTCTGTAATATATGACGTCACTGAATATTAATAATTTAATATCTCAAAAACTGTAAGGGTTGTAGGGCTCCCACTGTGGCTGTAGGGTCTTAAGGTATTGTAGTAAGTACATACCGAAAACCAACCCTTTAACTCTGAAGGGTTGCGAGATATAAAAAACACTTTATTACACGCGTCCCTTAAGAGTTAGAGGGATGAAATTTTAATAGAATATACTAAAGGCCTTAGTGAAGGGACCTGCCAAATCTGGAGGCTCCAGCCCTTATAGTTCTTGAGATAATCCCTAAAAACTCCTAAATACCTCTTCAACAGTTCTGTGATCCTGATACAAATCGAAAATATTTTGAAATGTATACAAAACCGTGTTTTTAACAGACTAAAAATTCCAGCTACACGAAATGAAACAGGTGATAGATATTGGTGTGTAAGGGGGTAGTAGAACGAACAAAACATATCCTTATATGTTTCATCCCCTAATTTCAACCCTTAACATTTATTTGCTGATAGAGAAATTTTGCCCATCGACGGTATATGGCCACACAATAGGGGTTGTTTTGGGGAATAGTGAATTTTATTTTATTAATATCTCGAAAACTATAAGGGTTACAGGGTTCCCTTAGCGGTTGCAGGGTTCTTATACCCTCCTGTAACTAGGTACCGAAAAGCAACTCTTAAGGGTTGAAAAAAAATTAAAAATGCCCTGTAGCGCCTCAGGGGTTCAGAATTTGGGGTTTTTAACGTGTTTTTTACCCCCCTTTGTATAACCCCGCTCAAATCCAAGACTCCGCATATTTTGCGGTGTTTAAGCCCCCCCCCCCACTCATATTTAAGATTCAAATTTTGAAATACCTTGAAATATGTATAACATCGTGTTTTTCACAGACAAAAATTTACCAGCTATCCGACCAAACTAGGTGGATGAAATTGGGGTACGAAAGTGTAGTAGAACACTTAAAACATATGCTTAAAAGTTTCATCCCCTAATTTCAACCCTTAAAATTTATTTACTGATAACAAATTTTTGTCCATCGACGGTATATGGCCACACAATAGGGGTTGTTTTGGGGAATAGTGAATTTTATTTTATTAATATCTCGAAAACTATAAGGGTTACAGGGTTCCCTTAGCGGTTGTAGGGTTTGTATACCCTCCTGTAACTACGTACCGAAAAGCAACCCTTAAATTCGTAAGGGTTGATCAAATTTCAATCCCTTTGTGTCACAGATTTTTGTAAATATTTTATTTAAATATCTCATTCATACTTACTTTATTTTTGTGTCCTGAGACATTAAGGGGGTTGCAGGTTGCTGGAAGAAAACACAATTTCAACACTTTTTGCTAGGCTATCCTGAAATATTAATGGGTGTAGGCTTGAGGATGAAAACACAATATTATTTTCATATTTTTATTAATAAATAAAGTGTAAAATACATGTTATAAAATGGGGTACAATTTGCATACAAATATATAAAATGATATGACAATAATTTTAAAAACAATTACTTAAAACTAACAACGGTATTTTAATTGCTTTGGGGAAGTTGAACAAAAACTATAAACATTTTTCAACTACCCCCTTTATGTATATCTTAAAAATAAATTTTCCCGAAAACTAAAAGAAATAACTAAAATCTCTTTATGTTTCTGAAAAGACCATGTCTATAAGGGTGCATTTCTATAATTTTTTTGGGGTACCATTCTTATAGCTAGAGACCTTTTTACAAATTACCCCATATCTCAAAATTTCAAAACTATAAATTAAATTTGTAAAAATATTTGAAAAGCACTAAACTTTTTCTATTATTAATATTTTTTTAGGTTTTTTGGGGTACCAATAAAAGAGTTACGGCCATATTTTCAAACGTGTTCATATAAACAAAAAAAAATTTAAACTAAAAAATATAAAAAAATATGTATCAAATATTTGAAAAGAACAGACTTCACTCTATCATTGGTAATTTTTTCAATTTTTGTAGGGTACGGGTGCAAAACTTACAGACAATTTCACAAAGACCCTTATTTATAAAAACTAACAAAACTAAAAATTTGGAATTTAAAAATTTCAAAAGAACAGATCTTGTTCTATTATTTATAATTTTTTCAATTTTTTTGAGTTACGGGTACAACAGCTACAGTCGTTTTTCGACTACCCCACTTAATGCTATTTTAAAATTGATTTTTTCCAAAAAATAAAAAAGATGACAGAAATCTCCTTATAGTTTTGGAAAAGACCATTCTCTAATCTATAAGTGTGAATTATCTTAATTATTTTGGGGTACCATTCTCAGAGTTAGAGACTCTTTTACAAATGATCCCATATCTCAGAAATAAAGAAAGCTAAATCAAATTTGTAAAAATATCTGGAAAGATCATACCTTTTTCTATTAACTATGATTTTTTCAGATGTTTTGGGGTACCAGAAAAAGGGTTACAGCTATTTTTTTGAACACATGTCCATTTAAACTAAAGATTTTCAAAACTGGAAAATATAGAAAATTGAAAATTAAATATTTAAAAAGAGCAGACTTTAGTCTATTATTGGTAATTTTTTCAATTTTTTTGGTGCATGGGAGTAAGAGCTGTAGCAAGTTTTACAAAGACTATCATTTCTCAAAATCTTGCAAAGATAAAAAATTGCAAAAATAATTTTTGAAAATGGAAAACTTTGGGCTATTAAAAATAATTCAAATACACAGGAACAAAGAAACGAGGATCCAGTCTGTCTTTTGAATAGGAATGCATGGAAGAATAACTCCCCCATGCATTTCTATCCACATTCATATACATTTTAATTTTTTATTTTTACATAAACAATAATTTTTACAAAATATCCACCAAAATATAAATAAATGTAATGCTTTATAATAATGAGGGAGAACATTTCAAATATTTCAACTCAAAATATTTTCAAATATTGTTTTTTATATAACATTTCTTTTAAATATTGTATTTTACAAATTATTAATATTAATTTTACTAAATGAGTAAAATATATTTATCGAATTAATCATAATTTGAATTTATTTTTCAAAAAATTTACTAACTAATTTACTGTCAAAATAGGTTTATTTTTTCAAAATATTTAAATTTAATTTGTCAACTAATTTAATGTCAAAACAATTTTATTTTTTCAAAATATTTAAATTTAATTTGTCACCTAATCGTAACTTGAATTTATGTTTTAAAAATTGTACCAACTAATTTACTGTCGAAATAATATTATTTTTTCAAAATATTTAAATTTGTCAACTAATCATAATTTGTATTTATTTTAAAAAAAAATCCTAACTAATTTACCGACATAATACTCCTTTTTCACTACCTTATAGTGTTTCAAGATTGAGATTTTTTTTTCGTACAGATATCCAACTCCAAATATTTATTATTTATTTATTTATTTGAAAATATTCTGTAATATTTCAATTAGAAAAATTTAACTTATCAAAAAAAATCTCACGTAAGGTGTAAACATTTACCAGGTGGGCCCAAACCTGGTAAATGGGGCCCTTACACCTTACACAAGAAATATATTCAACTACTATATTGTTAAATATTAAAATGTTAAATAAAAATATTAAATTCACAATTAATTAAATAAATAATAAACAAATAATACCTAACGCCTAAGTGACGTTTCTGATCCTATTATCTCTGTATAAACACTCATTTTAATAAAGAAATGAGAGCTGAGTCAGCCCCTGAGCTGAGTTCACAGGAGTGTGAAATGTTAATTCGGTAGCGGTGTCCGGGGATTGAACCCGAGTCTATGCTCCATAGATAACCGCCTTACAGAGCTACGGTACCTCTAGTTCATTAAATAAATTTACAAAATCATTCAAAAAAGAAACATTATAAGTCGTGAAATAATTTCAATTATTGTCAGTCCAGCAAATGAATTTTATTAATGAGTTTCCAAATTAACATTAAATTTCTAAAAAAAAAAAATATTGATTATATATATGATATATGAAGAATATTAGTTTCCAAACTAATTTTAAATTTAAAAATTTTTGGTCAGTATTCTGACTAATATTAATTATATAATCAGATTGGACTTTATTGGTTTGAGAACAAATTCAAAAAGATTAGACAACATCGGTTACTTTCAGAATAAATCAAAAAAATATCCGTATTGGATAAATCGTATTTAAATACAAATTGAAAATCTTTTGAGTTGAAATCAGAAATAATCTCCCTAAAATATTACGTTTCAATGCCTTAAATATGTGTAGGTACCCCAGAATAAAAGTATATTAACTCCATTTTTTCATAAAATTACATTTTCATTGAAAGACTTAGAGTACAGTAAGTCCTCTTTCAAATGCTATTTTTTATTTTTAATCGTATTAGAAATATTGCATTAATAAAATTAAATCCATGGTACTAGGATTTGATATTCAATTTGCTTTTCTGTAAATTTGTTTAAAGGGAGTTAATACACTTTTATTCTGGTGTACCTATATAAAATCCCTGTGTCAAGCGTTGAGGCAGCTTAGCGACTGCAACTCCCGGAAGAACTGCGTACTCCATACTTCATCAATCTGGACCTTCGCTTCGGTCCATACTGGAAGATACTGGTCCCTGTTGTCCTAGAGACTGCAGAAACAATCTCGACCCAAAACTCCACGAGAGAAAACGCAACCCCATGACAAGGATATTTTTAATTTATCACCAAATGCCACCACTGAGATGGTTTCCGCAGTCTCCACTTGGAGACAACAATAAATCCCCCCATGAAGATGCTGAAGTTTGCAGCATCCAATTACTCCTAAAACAAATATCTTACATTAAAATAAAAAAAAATAATAATAATTGATTTAAATAGACAGTATTGATTTTTTTAAATATGTGGGTTTCTCCTTCAATAAGGTAAAAATGTAACTTTTTAAATTTACTTGATAATTTTTTGAAAATATATTTCTTCAAAAATTCTTATTCTTCAATATCTTTCAAAAAAATAATCCAATAAAAATTTCCAAGCGCATTATTCAAGTTTACATTAATGTACATTACTCTGAATTTTTGAAAATTTAATTGTAAGGTTGCCTTGTTCATACATATGAAAAAATCTTATTATTGAATTAAAATCCGCATCCGTGTCTGAATTTTAAACCTAGCATCTATCTCGGAATTTCTAGCAAAGTCAGTCTCCAAAATGAGAACTCAAATGTTTCTCGGAACTTTGATCCTAAGACCGTTTTTGAGTTAATCCAAATTTGAATTAGAGATTTGGATCAGAGAACCCAAGTATTCTACAGGCAACCTTATAACTGCAAGGCCAAGGAAGTTCCAAATTAAAAATAATAAAAAGCTTTTTTACCTCTGTCGCAGAGTCTCCTAGAAATCCCTCTGCTTGTCCACTTCTAACTCCCATCCAACATAATTTCGCCCCTGTCCTCGGCTTCCTTCATCCGATGGCTTTTTAAGTCTCCATATCTGCACACTGTTAGAAAATTCTTCTCTAAGAATGCTGGCACGACCTCAACCACGATGGAACATTGGTTTATCCAAATATACGAAAGATTTGGGGCTCAAATATCAAGATGCCACAAATATGAGAGACCTACAAATTCCGTTAACAATTAGAAAATAGAAATATAACAATTATAAACTTTTATAATTAATACCAGTACACTCGGTTATGTGAATACTCAAATGAACCATCTACTAAATTGAACAGTCAAAATTTAAGACTTTAGGTTCTAAAAATAGAGTTCTATGTGATGATAATAGCCGAAGACTATGAAAATAATCATGAAAAGTTAAATAAGTTCATCGGAGACTGTAGTAGTATTTAATAAGAATATTCATTGGAACCAAAGATGTATTTTCGATATTGATGACTTACTGATATTGCGAAAATGCACAGAAAATGCATTAGTAAAATGCTTAGCTGTCATAAATATTTTAATGTACTATAAACTGAAATTAATTCTATGCCCCTAGTTTCTATTAATTCACATAACCGAGCGCCTACTGTAATTGTTGAATAACAACAATGAGTTGAAAAAACTTACCAATCATCAAAAAAATTATGTAAAATCACTTTTAGATAATTTGAGATTGGAAATATATAACAAATTATAAGAGGAAAAAATGTATTCCATGGTTATGATAAATAAAAACAGAAAGACAAAATATTTGGCAATAAATGTGATGTATTGTATTAAATTATCTTTAAAATTTTCAAGTTAAATTTATTGAATAAACACTTGCATTAATTAAACTGTATATTTCACTAATGACTTTAATTCCTTATCTTTATAATCCCACAAGAATGTACTAATCAATGACCTCGATATGTACGACGCAAAAAATTAATTAAATATAACAAAGAAATAATATAAAAAATTGCCAAAAATACTACAAAAACCCAATATTTTAAATATTAAGGCCCTAACATTATGAAATAAATTAACACTTACCTATTTCTCTTTATATCCAAAGTATTTGAGGTATTCAAGATCTCCAACATTTTTTTTTCTCGAATTTCTCAATAATTATTATTTAAATTGTTTAAATTTTTATTTCACTGCCCTTTTAAACTATTTATTTATTATCTTCTCTACAAATTTCACTTTTTTTTGCACTATTTTCCAATTTATTTTGGAAAATTATCCACGAAAGACGATGCGTGCAGTTCCAAATCTACTTCATGTCGCAACTGACGCTGTGACGTAACAAGAAGTTGCCAATGTACGGCAAGTGTTCATATTCACTTGAATTTTGTATAGGTCCCCCCACCTTTTTCGGTCAGCCCTATACGCAATTCATCTGAATATGAAGGCGTGTCGATTGAGGATATTTTTTAATAAATAAAACTAAAAGTAAAGCTACCACAAATGTATTTTTATTCTTTTAAATATATAACAGTACTTTTTAAACAATGTAGATAAAAATTTTGATGATCTAAGTACAATAGAACATAT
This sequence comes from Liopterus haemorrhoidalis, assembly GCA_963971575.1. Lineage (NCBI taxonomy): Eukaryota > Metazoa > Arthropoda > Insecta > Coleoptera > Dytiscidae > Liopterus > Liopterus haemorrhoidalis. Next base: position 5,474,416 of record OZ020622.1, on the reverse strand, counting down.
ACATATACATAATATCTACTTAAGTAAAACATATTCGGTAATATACTTTTTTTTTATATGAATATGTACAATCTCTGTAATATAATTGCACATTACATACCCTGATGCTTTACCACATCAAGCATATAAGTATTCCTAACACAAATTAATGCAAAAAAAATAGAAATTCAAAATTCATTTTCGGTGCCAATATATGAATGCTATGGCACATAATCCAGACTAAATCTACTATTTCGAATTATTTCACAATTAAAATTTCATGATTTCGAAACAAATTAAGAAATTACATATTCGAGAATCGAGGCAACCATTTTGAATTGCCTAACATAGCTACGTCATACGTTTACATTCGTACAAATCTGTGCAGTTTGCCTTTACAGTTATTGTCATCTGACACTACCGATAGAGGCGCCACTGCATTGTACTCATGGCTGACGCAGATAAGATATTTTTGACAGGTTCAATGGTATCTTCATGTGATATTTATTGAAATTAATTTATTATTCAATATGATGGTTGCGTTAAATGAAATTTTCCGTTTTCTCAGTGCCCAAGTAACCTCTAGGGTTATAATTGAAGGTAATAAGGCTTTTTTGCCGCGTTTCGGAACACGATGAAAACTTCTCTATCACGACCTACTTTTGCATTGCAAAGAGAAACACAACAATTCACGTTGCATTTAATTTTTTCTTGCAATTTTAAAGACATTTTTAAAAAACAACAGTAAACAAACTCGACTATCCTCCACCTGTCAGTTCCTCAAAATCTCACTAGAGGCGCTTCAGTTATTGTCAGTTGACAATACCGGATTCGCTAATGTATACACACAGATTTTCTTCACAATTTTCTTAGTTAGTTAAAAACAACTGAAATGTAAATTTTCACATATTTCGGATTTTAGCCAACAAAGGGACAATACGTTTTTTTTTTTATGTAATCACGCCAAAATGAATATTTTGAAAATCATTTATCGTCTATTAATCTAGCTTTCATTTAATACCTTACATAAATTTGCAAAAATGTATTTTTTTAAAAATTAATTTAACAAAAATTTTTGTTGAACTATTTTGATTACTATAAACAGTGGCACACCCAGGGGATGGACCCGGTCCCCCCCTAAGAAGGAAGAAAATAAAAATAAAAACACACACTAGAAAATAGAGCTGAGGATCTTTTTTTTTTAGGTCGTCACTTGTATTTTAGAAGTGAGGACCTTTTTTTTCGGTCATCACTTTGTATTTCCGGAGCGAGGACCTTTTTTTTAGGTCGTCACTTGTATTTTAGAAGTCAGGACCTTTTTTGTTTTAGGTCATCACTTTGTATTCCCGAAACGAGGACTTTTTTTTAGATCATCAATTGAAATTTAGAAATGTGAACCTTATTCATAATTTAAATAATTTTGTCTTACATATCTTAATGTTTAATTTAAATAAATATACTATTTTGAATTTTGTGAAAATTTTGTGTTTTTAAACAAATACCCCTGCGAACCGGTTGTTGATCTAATTGAATCCCATCACTGCATGTAAGTATATTGAAAACTGACAATAACTGAAGTGACGCCTAGCGGAATATTTTGGAACTTAACGGATTAGGATTTTGTTGTATGTGTCTCATTTAATTGCATTGTTTGTATGTGTTAAAGTGAAGAAAATTTTACTAAAATGTTTTTAAAATCGCAACAGAAAATTAACTGCAATGTGAATTGTTGTGTATCAAATGGCAAATGTCAAAAATATCGTATTCCAATCGCCATTTTGTAAGCGACAACAGCGCCTCTATAGGTAATGTTTATTATAGTAAAAAATAAAAGACGTATGTCGTAGCTATGTTCAAAAACTTAATATGGCTGCCTTAATTTTCAAATATATAACTATCTAAACGTACATTTAGTTCTGCTTAAATAGATTCATGATTTTAAGTTTTGCATTGTGCACCAAAATTCACTCAAATTAAGCGAAAGAAAGAATGAAAATCTATACAACCTAATTCTAAATTATAAAATGTATTTAAGTAAGATCTATTTAAAAAATATTTGCACATATATTTGTAAAATAATATCGATAAAAATACACACAAAATTGTGTATATTAAAATAAATATAATATATCTTCGATCAGATCTGTTACTTTTTAAATCTATTCTCAATTATTTGTACAAATAATAACTGTAATAAAAAGCATGCCGCTAATATAATAACTAAAATACGATTCAACACTGGAGCACAAATTCTCTTGGCACCATGCGGCCTTAAATGGCACATTTGTGCATTAACAAACACAATAATATCAAACTAAATATAAATCAAATTAAATAAAAAAAAAAACAATGATACTTCCAAATATTGCTTTCGTTTTTTTGAGAATACTGCAACTTTGTGTCTGTATGTCAACTGTATTGTTTAAGGCAGTGATTCTTAACCAATGTTGCACGAAACACTAGTATTTTACCTTCTTTACCGTGAAATTATGAGTCGATTTGTATTTCTTGGGCTTACTGTGAAAAGCGATCAAGTCAAATATTAGCAAAGTTGAGAAAATCGCTTTAAAAGTTCAGGTACTTCCCAAAAATTTTAAAATAATGTCAAAGTAACTTTTTATTGTGCTCTTTATTACTGTCGTTACTATATAAAAATAAAAATATGCCTTTTTTACCATAAAATAGTAATTTGTTACTTTTTTCTGTCGAATAATACATGTTAAACCAGTGTTTCCCAACCTCCGGTCCGTGAGAACAGTAAAACCATGGAAACGAATGACATTTATTAAAAATATTGACATTTTTATGTATTTTAAAGACGAATAAAATAAATAAATGGGAAATTTTTATTAAGAATGACAAAAAATTAAAATGCAATGAAAAGAACAATCTAGTTCCGCATAATCGTTTGTAATAGCCTATACATATTACAGCTGGACAGACCTCTCGTGACCGGGCGTGGCTTATGGTGCGCATAGAGAGAGCACTATGAAAGACGGTATCAGATACAGAGAACAGTCAAAGAAACAAGTTCACATTCTTACACGTGTACATTATATTTATCAGTTAGGTACGTCTACAAACACAAGTTCCTCCCATTACAGTCGAACAATAAAACTATAGAAACGTAGCTGTTTGATTTAAGTGATTACTGCATTTGACGTTCACTTTGTCGACTTGTTTATTGGCCAGAGCACCCCCGTCCCGCGTCTTTTTCCAAACTCCAGCAATTTCAAGTAGATTGTAAATAATATAGGCTTACAAAAATCAAGAACATTGCTAATTATTTCTTTACTTTGACTATTAATAGCACGTCCACCTAGTTTGCTTTTTGTCTCCATGTTTTTAATATTTAATATATTTTGAATGTTAGTCAAGTGACTTAGGCCCGGTCTTTCCACCGTCAGATAAAGTTCAATAATAAATGTGAATACCAGTCAGTGAATCCAATACGTCAGTCTCATTATCTGTTAGATAACTATCCGATAGATACATTTGTATAGAAAGAAGAGATGACATTTACTCAGGAGATGAAGTTACAAATAACCTTATCTGTCAGATAGTTACCTGGAACTTTATCTGATGGTGGAAAAACCGGGCTTTAGTCAATTTTCGCAATAAGCCCAGGATATATATGTTATTGATTTTGGTGTTTCTTAATTTTTTTATAATCAAAAGTGTTCCTTCTTCGAATTGGTTAAGAACCACTGGTCTAAGGTGACCAGATTATCGCAGTATTATCGGGACCAAGCTCAACAAACTGCCGGGTAAACTTAAAACTAAATCCAAGAGCCCAAAAAGCTAATTAAAAACAACTGTCAAGGTTGTACTTCAAAATTAAAAAAAATCGATAATAGTTGAATTTTATCTCGCTATTATTATCATATTTGTTGATTTCCCTACCATGTTTTGTAAATGCGATCGCTTAGACCCAACCTTAGGCTGCGGTTACAGTGGAAGCGTATGCGTTCGAAGTACACTTCGGGCATAATCGCACGTATTCGAGCGAGTAGATAGGTAGTGTTTAGTTCTAACAGTTTCACCCGATTGGTAAGCTTCTACTGTAACCACACATGCTTCCACTGTAACCGTAGTCTGAGATATCAACAACTCTAGAGCGACAGCTCGGCCATTCAAAAACGATACTTGCTCGCCGAGTGACCTGAGTGCATAGTAAAACACCCAACCGAATACGCTATTAGAATCTCTCTGCAGAATATTCAGAACTACAAATATCTTCTTTTGTACGGGTCATTTCAAATCGTCATACGGATCACTGTGTGACCAGTGGGTCATACGTTCGCCATCAATGACCTAGATACATCAGTTTTTAAAGGTGGCATTATTTATCCAGGTTTGATATTCTAAATCTGGTGTTTCTTCTATGGACGGATGCTACAGAGATCATATTAAGTCCGTTCTACATTATACTTTTTTCAATATCCAACTCTGACGTCATTTCAACTTTTGATACTACAGAATGGGGGAAAAAATATGAGACAGCCGATACCTTCCATATTTTATTACTTTGTGATACGCTTCACTGCCATCTTAAAAAATTCTAGGTTCAGGTGATAACAGTTTGGTTATAAAACCAATTCTAGTAACCAATTTATAAATATTGTTTAATTGTGCTTATATTTAATTATATGTTCTAAATAAACTTCTTATCAACTTAATAAACTTCTAAAAGTTAAGTTGTAAACAAAAACTAAAAAGTTGGTAGTTGGTACGACTGAGAAATATACAATTGTCACTCAAAAATTTGACCGGAGGTAGTTTTGAAAATAGTGTAGTTTGTAGTGTAGCATCGAAAGTTGGAAGGAAGTATTGTGTTTCACGTTATACTTTTTACGTCAGTACTACGCAAAAAAGTATAATGTAAAACGGACTTTATCTACGAATATTTCATTAAAACTTTGAATGGGGGTATTTTAGTTACTTAGCAGGGTATTTTATTGGTTTGATATATTCAAAATCTGGTCACCTTGTGTATATTTAGAGGCTAGAACTCCTCATCTTGTGAATGTGCAAATTAAATTGTACTTACCAATTGTGCTAAAATACTAACCAAACAAAATGTTAGTTTTTAGTTGGTTAATCACCAATTACTTTGATTAGAATAACGAAAAATTAATAATTTTAAACTACTTGTTAATGTGTGAAGGGCTGATATACAAACAGTAAAAAGCTTACATTTAAAACTGGGTTTAATTTAATTTATCTTTATGAAAAAGACGATATTAAATATATATTTGTATATCAGCCCTTTGAGTTGACACAATATGTTGAATACCTCAAAGTGTCTTAAAAGTTAACATCAATAAATTTAACAAGTGACAAACGATAAATCGTTTGTATACAGTCAAAGGAATAAAAGAAGTGGGTATACAATAATGTATAAAAAGTTAAGCAACGTTAAAAAAATACCATAAACTTTATTATTATAAAATAACTTAATTTTTTAACGTCTGGCGCAAAAATAATTTTTATAACATAACCTCTGCTACTAAAAACTTAGTAGTTGCTGAGTTCGCAGATTTAATTCTTGACAAGTTAGAACAGAACGCGCAGGCGCATGCCTTCCGATTCATCTTACGATTGCCTTGGAGCTGTACTATCACAATTTTGAGTACCAAGGAGTCCGTCTGATTGTAAATACATAACATAAAAAATTAACTTTCCCGGTTAGTTACGTATTAAAAATAGAAACATAATAAGAAATTTGAATAAAAAATATATTTATATATTTATAACGAATAATAACAAAATATAAATAATATATACTTCGATAAACAATGTTAACTTTTTCACGAGAAAATGATGGACATTAAATAACAGTTAAAGTAAACTCAAAGCATATTTTATTTGTAAACATGGCTTCACGATAAACCAATCAGAAGCCAGGTCAAATCTACTTACAAACCAAGATTATTATTATAAAGGTTGTCTCGTAACTGACCAATCAGAGCGCGAGAGGGAATAACGTCACATGTCTGCTAGTTCAAACTAGCATACAAAATTAATATAGATGTTGCATGATTTTAAATATTTTTACTGACTATATTCATAATAGATATTTATTTCAAGATAGTTCTACTGAATAAATTATAAATAAATCCCGGAAATTTTATACTGATTTATATAAAATTTAAGGTGATGGGTATTTGTATTATAGTTAAAATAACAATAAAATCGAATACAAATATAATTTTAGGTATATTTAAATAAAAATGAATAAACAAATTGCTATAATATAGTAATTAATAAGGAGGTTATATCTGTTTTTAAAAACGGTTGGACGTATTTTAACGAAATTTGGTACAATAGATTAGAACCAGGATTCAGATATAGGCATGGTATCTCAAAATTTTCTTTCTTAGGGGGTGTTTCTAGGTTAAAACTGGTACTAAAAAATTTAAAATGTTTCCTTTATAAACAGAACTGTCTTAACAGAAAAAACTATACAATAAATGTTTATAAGAAAACAAATCTTATTTGTTCTCTGCATTTTTTCAATTTGATGAATATTTTGTTACAGGGGGACACCCTCACCTTTTCCAGCCAGGATGATTCTTATTTTTGAAAATTCCATGCCTGAACAGGATTCGAACCCGAAACCTTAGTAACGCAGAGCACATGTGTTACCACTACGCTACGTCAGTCGGCAGAGAACTCCACGCACGCACTTTTTGAATGACCTGATTGGAAAGACTGAGGAATTGAATTATGTTCCATTTGCCTGGTCGTTGAAACCTAGTTTTTTTTTTTCATGAACAGGATTCGAACCCGAGACCTTAGCAACGCAGAGAACATGTGTTACCACTATGCTACGCCAGTCGGCAGAGAACACCAGCTGACGCACGCGCTTTCTGAAAGACCTGGATAGAAAGACTGAGGAATTTAATTGAAATAAGTAATGAAAATGAAACTCCTGAAAATGTTTTGCCTAGTCTTTGAAACGTTTTTTTTTTTCACACTATCCACACAAATGGCTTTGATTCTAATGCAAAAACTTTAATTTTTAAGTCTAAAGTGTGATAAAGCCTTTATACACGATGTTCTTACGTGAAATGAACTGTAGAGTGGATAGGAGCAACTATAAACTTAACCCTCTTACCTATTCCATACAGCAGCTCGTCTTTAGTTGTTGTATGTAGTACTTGATCACTCTAAAGTACTAAGGAACTGTTGTACTTTCTAAAGTGGTAAGAAGTAAAAGATGTTTTTACATATTTGTTACATTAAGCGAATGTTATATTGTTCACGCAACTTTGCTACCGAATACTTCCTTGTTGTGCGCATGCGTTGGTCGCCATATTGTATGAATATTTTGAGGTTATGTGTATGTTTAAAAGGTTACGGTATTAGTTTAGCGTGTTGCCTAACGGTCTAACAAATAATTCTACAATAATAATGATTGAGTTAGTTAATAGTCGATGGATATAGTTTTATGATGATGTTAAACACGTACCGAATACCCGATTTCTTGAATCCTTTGTGAGATGTGCGCGAAGAGTTAGTGATGCTAGCTGGTTCCGCAGCGGGGCACGTGAGTTGTTAACACGGGGATGACACGCAGGTGACGTATGTTAGCACTCCAAGCCTACAGGCCATTGGCATTGGACAACCAGGGTTAACAAGAAAAGAAAAGAAAAAAACAGATTGTTAGTATTTATAATAGTATCATCTATATACCAGTTTGCTAGCAAAACATTATCAACTAAAGATTTTTTTTTTATTATTACCCCACGTGTCAGTATTATTGTTAATTTTATTATTTTATTACAACAATTAATCACTATTAAATTAAACACAAAAATATTAACTCTCTTAATTTTAAATAATTACAAATAAAAAATTAGGAATGTCAGAAGGTTTATATGGTTTTTTTACACCTATTTCCAACGATGTGTTATTATATAGGCCAGTGTTTCTCAAATGGTGGTCCGCAGACTACTGGTGGCAAATATTTTATGGTCCGCGAAATACTTTTCTAATATAGTTTATTTTAGAGATATTTTGTTTCTTTTTTTATTGTTTTCAAAGCTTGCTACGTTCAACTTTGTAAAACTTATGTTGATTATTATTTTGTAAATAAATGGTCGCCATTTTGAAATGGTTAACATAAAAATATGACTTTTTAGTGTCATTGTAAAGCTAATTTAATGTACTTTTAGGAAAAAAATATAAAATTATCTATTCCCTATGCTAGATCAAAAGTTGACATAATTTCCGGTGAAACCGGAAGTGCCTCAGAATTCTTATAGTAACCTTTAGATGGGCCTTTTTGTCTAGTTTAACTTTTGTTCTGAAGATTTTTTGTATCTTTACAAATAAAGGAGATTTTCGGGGTGCCTCTGTATATGTAGAGTACATATGCAATAAATTTGTTTAATAGTACATTTATTTTTTGTGATTCGCGGTATTTTTTGGGTTGAGAAACGCTGATATAGACTATTCCAAACGTTTAAGAGGAACTAAATTGATTTTTAATTAAGTTGTCACGAGCACATTATTATTTTATTATTGAAGAGGTCTTTTGCTAAACAAAATTATCAAAAACCTTATTTAACCGATACAAATTACAAATTTTCAAAATCTAGTTCCGCGTAAAAAAAAAACAGGCTATACTTGGGCCGCGTAAGTCGTTATATTACGTCATAATTTCAGTGCCAAACTTAGTGGCGAAAAATTATCTAAATCGATTTTTTTTATTCATTTGAATTATTATTCATTTCTTGGTAACTTTTAATCATTGAATGGGAACTTGTAATTTAAATTTTCTTAAGTTGTCACTAGCTAACTTTTTATATATTGAAATGGGCTTTTGCTGAACAAAATTATCAAAATCAATCGGGAAAAGTTTCTAGATTTGAAAATCTAATTCCGCTTAAAGCAAAAGACATGTAAAGGTGAGTAAACATCGTGTATAACGTTCACCGGTTTTAACATACTCCTAATTTAATGTGCATGTAAACAAGGCAAATGTAGTAAAATAGCTGTGCGCTAAATAGAAGTTTTGAAATCCAAAATATGTATACAATAAATCTAATTGAAAACAGGTAAAAATTCTTAATTAGTTTTATCATTGATTATTTGCATATAGTGAAGATATATAAATGCTTTATACAGTTTTAATACATTTACATAATGTAGCATCTATGAATGCAACGAAAAATGGAATGTTCTATTTCAGACATAAAATTGGTAGGTCGGAATATATTGATATTTTTGAGGATTCTCTCTTTTAAGAAAGTTGTTTTTCAAAATATGTATATTATAAATCTCATTTAAACCATTTAAGCGTGACTTTAAGCGTATAAATACTGAAATTTCATTATTCAAGTTTTTCTCTAAAAACTTTAATACGAGTTAAATGTTAAAAAACACTTATTAAATAATTGCTTGGATTTCAGAACGGAAAACTATCAAGTATTTATTTAGATTTCATGAATAAAAATATTGGAAATGATAAAGTGAAACGTAAATGTTATGTTTTGAAAGAAAGGGGCGGTGCTTCGCCAGGGCCAAATCTCATTCTAACTAGCATACGCGTTTTTTTTGACAAGTTGTGTGTGGTGGATTCATACGGAACCTTAACCCGAGAACGCGACAGTAAATTGTCAATTTGTGCAGATATGCGCGGTGAGTTGTTATTTAGCACAGTTCTGCGCAGCACTGTGCGTTTGGTTGGGACGCGTCTTAATAATCCTAATTAAATTGGAATGGAACAGTTTCCATTTGGGAATAAAAATTATCTGCTTGTCTTTAACCATACTTCCATTTTTTCTGATCCTAATTAATATAAATGATGTCTTGCATCTTTTAAGAGTGTTAATATTTTTTGTATTTTTTTGTGTATTAAATTCAAAGGTACCAAAATGCACCAAGTACCTGCGTACATGCACTCCAGTACATGCACAAGGTGGTCTTGTATCAGCAAAACATCCACCAATAATATGACCAACAGATACTGACTAGTGTTGTAATTAGTAAAGCAAAATTATACATATGCCATTCAATCGATAGTATCGAGTGCCTTCGTAACCATCTGTGATTTGTGCAAGAGAATTATCCAAGATATTTACAGAGGGCACCATATATCACCGGCAGCCATCTTGTAAATTAGAAACAAGATGGCTGCCAACAGTATAACCTCAGAGAAACCAATAATAGAGTATTGCGCGTTCATATTCATGTAAAACATCGTAGCCAGAGAGATTGACAAAGAAAGATTTTGTTAATCTCTTAGTCTACGCAAAATTCGCGTTATGTCGTCTCTATTAGTGGTTCCTCTGAGAGCATAACACACTATACGCGAGTTTGAGCCAGGGAAACGAAAATTATATTTCTTGGCCATTAGATAACAGGCCCATTTGTCTAAAACAATTCGTTTGAGACCAATGCAATTGTAAGCAAAAGGAATAATTTAGTTAACACGTTCGCGGACAGTTTTGTACAATGAGGTGTACCCAAAATGTTACTTTTTTAGATTTTTGTTTATAATAGGACATTTTCTGTGTTTGGTATGTTCCTGATAGGACAGTTTATACTAGTTTTCATATACTTAATGGAATTAAAACCTGCCCCAGCCGTCATTTGTATATTTGAATAAAAAAGTAGGACGGTTTAGACCGTCATGACCTAAGCTAGGAAAAATATTCGACGGCTATAGCCGTACTATCCGTGAACGTGTTAATGATAAAACTGATTTTTTTTTACTAATAATTCACTGCCAGTGAATTGTGGTTAATTAGAATGTTCCAGGACAGTATTGTATATATATATATAATTTTTTTATTTTGGAAACTTCGTGAAAATTAAGGATCCAGCAGGCCAAAAGTGTATCAAGGAACACGTTTTAAACACCCTTTCTCTAAAAGGAGTTCTAAAGGAGCCGTTTTAGGCCCTTGCCACTATTTAAAGCACTAAAAAGGTCTTACTTTATAAACTGAGGAAAATCTTACTACTTAAGAGTGGTAAGAAGTATCATTGACGATAAGAATGAGATGACATACTTGGTTAATTTAATTGCCAATGTCAAAATGTAATATAACCAAATTGCAAGCATTACTCAGTTGTTACATTTGGTATCTATAGATTGGTATTCCTTTTAAACGTTGCCACATCTTAAACATATTTTTTTCATATTTATTTGACATTAGAATGAGTGAGCTTATGCTTACGTTTTATTTCGAATTGTATCAAATATTATTATAATAAAAATGCCGAAAGCTCTTAGTAGCCGCGCACAAAGAAAAAATAAATAAAAAAATTCTATTCAAATTTGACACTTTGGGTACATTCGATTTGACGCTCCGAGCGTTCCGAGCACGTTCTGTACACTCAAACGTGTTCGATTTGACGCTCGGAGTACACTCAATTGCATTCGTTTTGCGATCGAGCGAGCATTTAGAGTGAGCTCTATGTGTTCGGGGTTTTAAGACCGAGCATATGGAGTATGACGTAAAAAAGTGGGGGAACGGCGGGAAAGATATAACAGTTTAAAATTAAATTATAAATAAAATAAAAATAATAGCTTTAGACAAATAACAATAAACAAATAATATTGTTATTTGTCTATGGCTACAGAGTACGGCCATTTTATATATTTGTGACGTTCTGTAAACAGCAAAAAAAATATTAAAATACACCGTGCATAAAATTAAAATGGACAAAATTCATTAAATTAATTCATTAATTATTATTTAATTTTTAATTAATTTTATTTCTTCATCATTGAAAAAAAAAAATCAAGGAAAAACCGAGATATAAGGTGTGTTCGATTTGCACATTTGCAGTTACTGTTTACTGCCGCGTTAAAGCGTTAACAGCCGTAACAAATAATCCGCAAGAGAAACAGCTGTAACTTTTTCGCAGTAGCGTCATAAACTGGCAGTAAATTACGACAAATTAAACAGATTTGCAGTTACTGCGACCAAACGAAGATTTTTTTAACGCGGCAGTAAACAGTAACTGCAAATGTGCAAATCGAACACACCTAATATCTGTCTCAATTTGTAATACGAAACTAAATCTGGTTACTTTGGTGACAGTTGTGGTGTAAATAGACTTTTTTGAAACCATGTAAATTTGTAAATCTGGCTTTTACATTTTTTGTGAAGTTTCATTATACTGAGGTTATATTCACTCAAAAACTACATGTCAGATACCAAATTGACATGTCAAAATTGTGATTGACGTGTCTAATATTTTGAATTATATACAAATATTTATTTCATCTTATTTCGCTTATTCATATTTTCTGTTCTGGATGCATAAAATATATTTCAAATACTTGTCAATTAGTGTTTTGTACAATTTTTGTTAGTAAGTTGACATATAATTTAATGTCAATTATGAATTGTCAAATATTTTGAAAGGTGTTACTTCAGAATTACCACCCTAAGATAATATTTTAAATATACAACATACAAAATGAAGTTTCCCTGTTAGTTTCGTATTACAAATTGAGACAGATAATATATAATTTTGATTCATGACTGACGTGAACTAATCTGACAGTAAAAACGCCGCCTAAAATTGTAGGGTTAGATTTTATAAACATTACGTCACAAGAACGCTCGCTCCGTTAGTGCTCTATTCATGACGTCACCATCAACTGTTCGCTCAGCGCTCGCTCTACTCTGTACAACTCGAATGCACCCTATGACATCATCGCATTCTTATCGTGAATGGACTTTACCTAAAGGGGAAAAATAAATAAATTAAATTGAGCTCCGCATTTGGTATAATTTTAGTTGTTATGTTTTAGGGGAGTGCCAAGGAACTATTATATTACTCTCAAAGAGAGTGTTATACTTTTTAGAGCGAGGAAAATCAATATTATGGGTTGGGAGTTACTAATTAAAATCCCAATAATGCTTTTGGGGGTAGCATGAAGGCTCAACAAAAACTCCAGCATACAGTGTGTTAATATTTGTCATTCACTCACAACAATCATACTGCAATGTAAATATAAGTTAGTGAACTTGGCCATGTGGAGTATCAGTTAGTTACGATATTACTTTTATGACTTTGTTAATTAGTTAAGAGTTTTTCTATTGATGAATAAGCAAAGATGTAAATAAAAACAGTTGAAGTATTTCTATAACTGTACACTTATATTTAAATTCATTAGTTTTTATTAATATAGGTCTGGAAATTTAAAAAATTCAAATTTGTTTTCAATTGATATAAATATATTTCTTCCACATTGGCGCAAGTCAACAACATACAAAAAATAAAATATACTAAGTGATACAAAACTACTTAATATCTAACACGTATAAAGTAAATTTATGTTCGCTTCGAAGCAAACAAATTCCACAGACATTTTTCAATACTAATTAAACAAGGAAAGAAGGTATAAATAATATCACTACTATATGAGGTAGGTGCCAAAAATTTCCAACCTATATATGTTCCAGAGTTGATAGAAATAAATCGACAATAGTGTCAAGTAACACCATCTATGATAGGACGATCATAAGTTTCTTCCAACTTACGTCGCTTTAAGACATTTTAGTACTAGAACATTAAATGTACCAATTATTTCAACAATAATTGTAATACTTATTACACCATTAATAAAAATATATGGTTATATAAAACTCAACAAAAATATAATTTAAATTTTTCCAACCTAAAGTAATAAAATTTGCTGTCAATACGGGAAACAGTGTAGCCAATCAAACACTGGGGCACGATGGCGTCGGCTTCAACAAAAGTTACTCTACCTTCTTTATATAGGGACTTTAGGTTTAAGAACTTTGACCACCCTATTCGCGACTCCAAATAACAGTGAGACATCTGGTGGTGGCTTGGTAAATTAAACAGAAGCGTATATTTGTATAATATTTGTAATGTGCTGCAGTTTATGTGAATTAAGACGTATTTCTAAATATAGTGACTTAAATAATGTGCTTTTTTGCCGTATTGTTTGAACAGATAAATATTAAGAAAAAGCTTCTGACATATACGGTTCTAGTCGGCCATTAACTGTCCTACACAGCGACGCCAACGTTAGTTTGAGTCGCGAATAGCTCTGACTTTCAGACCTCAAGAAAGACCATCAAAGTAAAAAATTAAACAGTGATCGAGATTTTTGGAGGCAGTTTTTGAGCATTTTGAGGACAAAACTGACAATTTAATGAGATGTAAGAAGTACAATAAAATAGTATATTGTGTAACTAGCGCGCAATATGTGTTCTGCATGTGTTGCTCAATATGCTTTTCCTCCGATTACCAATTTTCAATAAATAAATAATCAAGAAAATACAATATAAATATGGTTAACAGTCATTAATGCGCGCGCAGCCAGTACGGGAATGAAAATTCTCGGAAACTGCACATGCGCATTGCTGCGATTTTATTCTTTACCACAACGCACATGCGCATTATGGCGCATTTATCATTCACGCATGGCCTGCGCGCGCATGATTGTAACATGCGAAATTAAACTAATTTCCTGTCGTATCGAAATGAAACAGTTCCATGTAGTCGTAGGAAAATATTATTTCTATCAACTTTGAATCATAAGCCAGAAACTTTGGATTTCTACCTCAGACTGGAATTGCGACAAAAAAAATATAAAAATATATAGAAATAATAAGCACCAGTATAAAAAATATATTTTCGACTAGTTGTGACACAAAATTATAAATGCGTGGAAAAATAAAAGGTAACAAAAAAAAAAAAAAAAAAAAACACTCCTTCTTTCCTTAAATAAGAGAGCTCAACTGTTTACGATTTAATTGACTAAGTATGAACTCAAATAACACTTATGAACTCAATACTGTTCAAGACTGTGGAAATAACACTATAATTGGTCCTGTACTCTGATCAATAGTACCATCCATCGCTACAACATCTTCAACACGAATATATCCCCCTTTTTGTTCAAATAAAACTTCTAAATCGGGCCAGTACATTTTAAGTCGTGTCTATACCAGAAAAAAGTTGTCACACAACAATATCGTGTGCCTAAATAAATAATCAACTACTGCTAATGCTCAGGAATTAATTATTTCACTGTATAATTGTAGGTATTTTAAAGTGTTTACCTTTGGGAGTACTAACGAGCTGTTATACCTTATTACTTTGAAAAGAGAGTCCTAAGAAGCTGTTGTCTCTTATAACTCACAAAGAAATTGCTAAAAATCTGTATCACTCAAGAAGGTATTGCAAAGTGTTCATCACTTTTCTAAAGAAGTGTACCTTGTTATTTTTGAAAGAGAGTGTTAAGAAGCTTTTGATTTTCTAAAAGGAGTAGTACGGAGTTGCTATAGTACATTAATACTAGCGATGGGTCGTTCATGAACGAACCGGTTCACTGAACAGGCTCAGTACACTGACCGAAGTGACACGGTTCACCAAATTGAAATGAGCCGGCTCACGGCTCACTGTATAGTTTCAAGGATACGATTGGTCGGGCGATTGTGAGCTGTGACCGGAGTGATCCGGATCTGGATCGATGTCATGTTGAACTTCGCGAGTCTCGGCTTGTAATGTATTATCATAAGGTGTATTTTGTCATCAATTTGTAGGGCAGTTTATTTGAAACTAATAGGCTTAGTCTGTATTTTCTTAAAACCATACTATATAAAAATATTAAAAATATTGCCCAAATCCCAGATGTCCGATTAATAAGGGCAATAAACATCGCCATAAACTTAACACATCTGGTTTAAAATACAGTAGCTACATAAAGTGAATTGTTTGTTTCAAAAATGTTAGATAAGAACCGGGGCTAAGCGCCGTTCTACCTACGAACGAACGACCGACCGACCTGTGTCTCGGAAACATGTTTCCAGTTCATATAATGCAAGAGACGGCTCTAAGCGACGTTCTACCTACAAACGAACGATCGACCTGTGTCTCGGAAACATGTTTACTTAACCGGATCACTGAGTCGGATCAATGAACCGGCTCATCAAACTGAACGACCTCCACTGATCCGGTTCCGCAAACTGAGCCGAAATTCCCATCTCTAATTAAAACTTTGCTGAGAAGTTGTTGAACCTCAACATATTCTAAAAGTTGTTTTAATTTCTAAAGGGGGGGGGGTGTACCTTATAACTAAAGAGCTGTTGTATATCATCACTTTCTAGAGCGGTAAAGAGTTAGATGTTTCTATTGATCAGAATGTAGACATATTTGGAGATATATTATATACTTATATAGATCTCTGATAAAACAGTACAGATAAATAAATTATATTTTACTAAACACCAAGTAATAATTGTGAACAAGTCCAAGAGAGCACCTTTCTTCATTTAGGTGTACCTGTCGGACAAGCTAAGTCTTCGACATTCGGAAAACATATAATAATAACTAAATATATATATCAATATATACTCTATATATATATATATAAAGGTAATATAAATAATATAGAGACAGTTGGAACTAACCTTGCCAAATGGCAGTCAAGCTCTTCACGATAGAGCCCCCGCCCTTTGATAGGGGTGTTCCCGTAACTGCCCCAAGTGTCTACGCTGCTTAGCAGCAGCAGCTGCTGCACCTGTGTGCAAAAGTGGTCGCATTTAAAGCACATGTACCATTCAAAGCAACTCTGCCTGACCTGTCATAAATACCAAACACAAACACTAAATTTCTCTTATTTACGTACAATCCAAATTAAGACATTACGTAAAAAATTACTGCTAAGAATACGAGTTACTAAATCGTAACAATTTTTTTTTATAATAGCTTCATACACCCGAGTGCGTAGAGCAAAACAGGTTTTCCATATATTGATACTAAAAGCAACATATATTACATATTTATTAGTACTAAGAATATTACCAAATCGTAATGAGAAATAGATTTTTTATATCTTCGTACACTTGAGTACGTTGGGCAGAAAAAGTTTTTATGTTGATCGATACTAAAAGCAACGTACAAGCTGAAATAAAACATTACGTATTCGTTAAGGCCTTATCACACTAGAGTTATTATTCAAGTCTAAACTTGGAAAATTAAAGTCTTTGCATTCAAATCGAAGTCTTGTGTGTGTGATAGCATGACAAAAAAACCTAGGTCTTTAAGGCAAATACATCGAGATATATTTCCCCTGTCTCTAGAAGAGACGAAATCCAAGTCCTCAAATGCGCGTGCGCGGCATCGCCCACTCAGTCAGATCAAGTGAGATGGGTCTATTGTTAACGTTATCTACGCAGAAGCAAGTTACTTTTCCCTGTTTCGCGTGTGATAGCTGAAGACGTGAAGACTTGGATCCTCGAAAAAGACTTACAAAATAAAACTTAGATAGCACTCTAGTGTGATACGCCCTTAAGACTAAATTACTAAGTCAAAAAATTGATTTTCTTATAATATCTTCAAACATCCAAGTATACTTAGGGTAGAGAACGTTTTCCGTCTATTGATTGATATTAAAAACCACGTTATCGGCTGTTTTCAACCAGCCCTATTATCTAAAAGAAGCCACGGATGTATCAAATTTGAAAAATCACTAAATTTGAAAACTACTTAGCTCTAGAGCACCGGTTCTTAACCGGGGGGTCCCAAAAAGAACTTAGGGGGTCCAAAAATTAAAAGAAAAATTTAATTTTTATCAGTTTTTGCTTTTAAAATTACAATAAACTTAGTTATTAAACAATAAATTATTAAGAACATTTAAAATATTATTTCAAAAATTTTCTTGGGGGTCCCGAAAATATTTTAGGCTAGTTGGGGGGTCCCAAGTATAAAAAGGTTAAGAATTCTATAATCCTTTAGAGTATTAAGGAGTTGTTATACTGCCTTATAAGTTTCTAGAGTGGTAAGGTGCTTTTTTAATATCACTAGAGTAGTAAATAGATGTTTCTAATAATCAATTTTACCGTCTCATCATTAAGACAGCTAATCTATTGTCCACAGACAATAACTGAAGCGCCTCTAGTGAGATTTTGAGAAACTAACAGGTGGAGGATAGTCGAGTTTGTTTACTGTTGTTTTCATAGCGAGTTTTTAAAAAATGTCTTTAAAATTGCAAGAAAAAATTAAATGCAACGTGAATTGTGTTTATCTTTGCAATGCAAAAGTAGGTCGTGATAGAGAAGTTTTCATCGTGTTCCGAAACGTGGCAAAAAAGCCTTCAATTATAACCCTAGAGGTTACTTGGGCACTGAGAAAACGGAAAATTTCATTTAACGCAACCCTCATATTGAATAATAAATTAATTTCAATAAATATCACATGAAGGTACCATTGAACCTGTCAAAAATATCCTATCTGCGTCAGCCATGATATACAACGCAGTGGCGCCTCTATCGGTAGTGTCAGTTGACAATAGAGTGGTAAGAAGCTATTGTAGTACCTTATCGCTCTCTAGAATTGGGGAATAAAAGAGATAATTTTCTAAACCGTCTTACAACTGATGTTTGCGAATTCTAGAGTGCTAAAGAAGTTGTTCTAGTATCACTAGAGTAGTAAGTGAGTTACCACACTATAGTTATAGTACTTAATCACTCTCTAGAGTGGTAAGGAGCTAAATATCTTACCGCGTATGCAAGGCAGCTTATAGAATTTTTTATAATACTGAGATTATATTGTAAATTTGAAAACTTAAGAAATATTTAGTGTTTGCATTTTGGTATTATTAAAAAATATATTACTAAAAATACAATATTTTATATACAATAAAAATAAAATACCTGACTAAAATATATATATAGTACGTAAAAGAAAACTATATTTAAAATTTGTGATGATTAAAAATTATGGCCACTGACAAAATTTAACATAATTGTTAATAAATAAAAATGTATCATCTGGTAACATGACATGAATAAATGCAATTCTTAAATTATGAAAAAAAAAAAAAAATACTAATTAAGATCGAACGCCATGTTCCGTCAGACTAAAAGATTTAAGTAACTGGTAACACGACTTTGTTCAAAGACTCAAGAGTTAATAAAATTTTAAGAGTAGGTACTATTAAATGTATCAACAAATATTGATACTGAAAAATAAAACTATCAAAAAAAAATGACTTAACGCGAGCATATATGAGAGATCAATAAATAAGGTTCACCACATTAATACAAAACAATTAATTATTCCCTGATGCAATGACATGCGCAGTTGTTTAACTACCTCCAGTTTAAATACCGACTCTAATCTCTAAAAGTTCCTGAGATGCGTTGTTGACTACCTCCAGTTAAAATGACGACGCACTTAAATCGTGGTCATGTATAGAAATCATTCGTTTTGAGCAAGACATGTTTCCCTGCCATATACAATTCGCTGATGGGGGCGAAAAAGGAGATAAGTCTTTTAAGACTTAACATATTTTTCATGCCCTCAGCGATCAAAATAAGTATTTATCATGCGAAGAGTTGAGAGGAAGAACGATCTTAGTCCAATATTGGTCATTTTGGAGAGATTACTCTTAACTATTAGTTCCTATTTAAAGTTTTGCTAAAAAATGGGCTATTCCAAACGATTAGGCGGAACTAAACGGAAATTTAGTTCTTTTAGGTTATCACGAAAAGGGACCTTGCTTGGGTTATTTCATGTTTAAGTATTGGTATGTGAAAATTTAAAATTCTAACAGTGAAACCATGGAAACGAATGACATATGTCAAAAATTTTAATACATTTTTCCATATTTAAGACAAAAAAATAAATAAATGATTTTTTTTTTATTTAGATTGACAAAATGCAATGAAAAGGACATTTTATAATGACAATCAATTTAATCTAGAATTTGCAATGTGAGTATGATTTACAAAGCTTAAACAAAATGACCAAAAGTCCGAATTAATAGATAAAAATTACTAGATTTCAAAATCTAGTTCCGCCAAAACGTTTGGAATAGCAGAATAGTTAAGTCTCAATAATGAGAAATTTATAAATTTATGTACAACAGAAACATGATCAGAGTTCAAGCAAGAATTCAATTTTGTAAAATCTTGTTTTATTTTTGTATACTGTGATAAGCGCTAATAACCACATATGCTATGTGTCATTTTATCTAACTGCTTTACTTCTTTGCCGGTCGCTATGGCGTAGTGGTCAGCTCATTTGACTACCAACCATGGGGGCTCGGGTTCAAATCCCGGTTATGGCATGGAAATTTTCCCAAAAACAAAAATTGTCCTGGCTAATTGCCACAGCAGCGGAATATGTTCTATTTTTACTAAATTTTTATCGAACAGTTTTTAATTTCAGTAAATAGTTCTATTTTACATTTTTTTGTAGGGGACAATCAAAATCCACTATTTTTTCAGTTTGAACTCTTTTCTTTCACCACTTGTCATCTAAAATTGCTTCTCTCTTTGTAGATAATTACAACAAATAAGTTTAATAACACCAAGATATAATGTTATCCTAAATTTCATAACAAAAAGCAAGCAATGATTTAATAATATATTCAATTTTAGAAGATTTTGTGGTTGATCGTTTTCTTCTTTAACTCTTCATATGTGAAAAAAATTCAAGATGTAAAGGGTTAAACATGTTCAGTACTACAGAATACTTTAAGTGGTTAACAAAGAGTCGGATTTCTACCATTTTTAACCTTAAACTCGGTTTACAATAGTGAACTGATCCTGTAAGGTATCGCATAAAGTAATACTCGCTTGAAATCTACGTGTCGTGAATGTATTACAATCTGTGAACCGTCCGAGTGGAACATGCTACGAACATAAACAAAATTCCAGTTAATGGGTATTCTAAATACACATTGTAACTAATTTTGTGTGAAGTTATTTTTTTTTTCTAAAAAAATCCAGCATTACTGGGTTAAAATATGTTACGTTAGAACAGAGTTTCCCAAACTGTGCTCCGCGAGCGTTTACTAGTGCTCTACGATCTACTAGTGTTGCTGTATATATAGCGACTCGACGAGTTTTCTAAATTTAAGACTCGGACTCGCAGAGTCCTAAAAACTCGAGTTTCCAGGAACCCTAATAGTAATGATAGTGCTCCGCGACGAATTCTTCTCGTGAAAAGTGCTCCGCGGCTCAAAAAATTTGGGAAACTCTGCATTACAGGATAGGTTCGCTAATGTAGACCACGATGGGAAAAATACATTTCTCAGGGAGATTTTATTGATCATCAATAAGTTTTGGAACCTTATTTATTGATTCATCTAATTAAGCTCGCTTATAAAAATTATTTAGCCCTTAAATATCTTACAGTACCGTACTGTAGTGGTCTATACAGTACTGTATTAGATATAGGCCTCTTCACATAACTAGTGAAGGTTAAAAAATATTCAACATTAAATAAAAAAAATTTTTGTTCAAATTTGTTACGTCATTATGCCATATACATTTAAAAACTATAAAAAACAACATATCCTGCATCTGAAAGAGTATCACAGTTTTCTTGTAAAAAGAATAAAAAAATCCTACTTTAACATATTTTGACTACGCGACACACACGATATATATGTGTTAGGTTTCGTAATCAAATCTGGAGGTAGATCTTAGGATTTAAATATACAGTGTTCAATGAATTATAAACTTTTATAAATTTAATATAAAACACCGTATTTGCCAGCGTATAAAACGCACATTTTGTCTCATAATCAATGTACGTATATTAGTTAAATAATTTTACCAAAATTTAAATAACCGGTGAGTGTTATACGTCGACAAATACGGTACTTGAAATTCTACTAACACTCACTTAAGTACGCGTAGTAGTAACTCGATCGGTCATCACAGGC
The DNA here is from genome assembly GCA_963971575.1 of Liopterus haemorrhoidalis. Classification (NCBI taxonomy): domain Eukaryota; kingdom Metazoa; phylum Arthropoda; class Insecta; order Coleoptera; family Dytiscidae; genus Liopterus; species Liopterus haemorrhoidalis. Next base: position 5,452,752 of record OZ020622.1, on the reverse strand, counting down.
GGCTCGCTCATAAGGGCCGCAGGACTGCAGGCCTTTTAAAATTAAATTTAGACATTAAAAACATTTCTGTTTCATTTTATCTACTTCATTTTAAACTAAAAAAACCGTTAACTATCACTGGGTATAGAGCTATGTAACGCAAAATAGTGTATTATAAGTGGTATATACCGTAAAACTGGACATAGGGCTTCAATAATCGCAGCCCAGTTCGTTAACGATTTACAAATTTTGTTAAACATATAGTTTAAAACAGGGCTTCGAACCGGAACTGAACCGAAAACCGAAAAAAACTGTTATTTTTGTCGGAACGAATACCGGAGCTGAACCGAAAAAATATCGGTTTATTTCGGTTCAGATAATGTTTATGGGAATGAATCAAAATATAAAATTTATTTAATTTAAGATTATTTTTTAAACTGATGAGCAGAAAAAAATCGTAATTTTTTTAACTGATAAGTAAAAAAAATCCGCTCCTATTATTTTGCCAAGGGGTGGGGGTGAACGCCCAGAACCCCCTGGCAGAGGCCTTGGTATGATCATTACAAAATAAAGAATAAAATGTTCTAAATTATAGTAGAATATAAATTTCTAATACAAATAAAATCTTTTAAAAATTTATCGCTCGGAACTGAACCGAAAACCGAAAAAAAATCGTTATTTTTGCCGGAACGAAAACTGGTACCGAACTAATATATATTTTTTTTACTTGAACCGAAACAAAAACCGAAACGAAAAAAATAACGGTTCGAAGCCTTGGTTTAAAATGGAGTCATGTAATAATAAAAAATAATAATAACCGATAAACAAAAAACATTAGGTAATATTATAGTGATCATAGACTTATGAAATGAAGGGATATTGTAAGTGTTTCTCGTTTCCAGTAAGTGTCAGAGATCATAGTCGTATGACATGAGTATAACGACAAATGTGTACAGTCAACACCAAGTCGTTCGACTTTATTTGAAATGACAGATCTTGCGACAATGTGGAATCGTCTCAACCATTGTAAAGGCAAGTGTACAATGCAGTGACGGTGCTAGCCCCCCCCCCCCCCCAATTGCTCTGGTCCCCTCAGAATTTCGAAAAATTGGAGAAAAATGTATTTTAGATGTGAGGACCTTTTTTTTAGGTCATCAATGATTTCAAATATTTCTTTCCCCCAATTTTATTCAAAATTTTTCTGCCCCCCATATTTTAAGAGCTAGCACCACCACTGGTACAATATCATTGTCTCGTGAAACAGTCGCCTGACAAAGTCGTACGACTATAATCCAAACCTGTTACATTGGTTTAAGCGGAACTAGATTTTGAATTTTAGACTTTTAACGATTAAGTGAAGCTTTTTATCATTTTGTTTAAAAAAGCCCACTTAAGAGAACTCATGACATCTTAGGAAAATGAAAATTCCAGTTAGTTCCGCTTAACTGTTTGGAATAAAATTTAATTTAAAAATTTGCAAAATATTCTTTGTAGCAATGGTATTCAAATTTCAAAAAAATTCTCAAAAACAGATAGACTGAGCTACGGTTTGCATTTTTGTAACATTCATAGTTGGATTAGCCTAGAAATAAATTACGGCCTTAATTACCCAACTGTAAATTTTTAAGTGTAACAATACTAAAAATTTTGATTGATTTTTCAACAAATTTCATATCTAAAAAACAGTCAAAGATAGAGCCTTGCGGCTTGAATTTTTAGAATCTTCATACTTTAATTAGTCTAGAATAAAATTATGGCCTTAATATCTCAACAGAATTTTTTTAATAATTTAATGCAAACTTTACGAGAAATTTTACAAAGTACAATTTCAAAAAATCATATCTGAAAAACCGTAAAAGATAAAGCCCTGTGGTTTCAATTTTTAGAATTTTCATACTTTAATTAGTCTAGAATAAAATTACGACCTTAATAACTCAATTGCAAATTTAAAAAAATTTAATGCAAACATTACTAGAAATTTTACAAAGTACAATTTCAAAAAATCAGATCTAAAAAACCGTAAAAGATAAAGCCCTGTGGTTTGAATTTTTAGAATTGTCATACTTAAATTAGTATAAAAAAAATATTATGGTCTTAATAACTCAACTAAAAAATTTTATAATTCATGCTTTACTGAACAATTATCAAAATTTTACTAGGAACGCTAACACAATTTCAAAAATCTATCTCAAAAACAGTAAAAGAGCCCTTCGGTTGGAACTTAAAATTCTCCTTCGTTTAGTCTAGAAAAACTAACTGGGAAATTTTCTATGCATCCAAAAAAAATGGGTTGTGATTAATTTGTGTTGGGAGTGAAAAAAATTGTCTATAATTATATCTAATAATGTTAACATAACGTTGATAATAACTTGCAATCACAGAAAATAATGATTTAATAGTCAGTGAATGGCAATATAATGTACTACCGAATTAAAATAAGGAATTTAACCAAAAGTTTATAATCCGTTGACCACTGTACACTGTTTATATACACCGTAAGAGTTGGTTTTTGTATGGATGCCAACCGAGATGCATAACATGTCATATTTGCTCAAGTGATTCTCAAAATTTATACTTTTAATCCACACGAATTGGTTATCGTAATAAATCCAAAACGTAGTATATGTATAAAAGTGATCGAACCCAACACATATGTACCGTAATTGCCAGCGAAACATCTAATAAGACTGAGAGTCATGCTGCATAGCAAAAGGTACTAGAAGTATATGTCAACGAGCAAATAACCCACCAGAATGATCCGCTGTGGCGTATTCGGTAAGCAGCGGTGATGCTGCAAGTGCTGCGTAGTTGGTGTAGTCCGGGTACGGTGTATAGATGAGTCCATGTGGATCTCCTGGAGAGAGAAGTGAGCCCGGCGGGGCTGAACCGTTCAGGATTGAAGCGGCTGTCGTTGGAACAGACATACGTGGAGAGAGTATTAATGGAGCGCCCAATGGTGTGGCAGGTGTACGTAATGGTGTTGCCAGACCAGGAATCGCTGGTGATAGAAGTCGTTGTGTCTCAGCCGCTGCTGCAGCAACGCGTCTCCATTCTTCATCGCATGCTACAATATCTGCGTATCAATGAAAACATTCCACATACATACACCAATAACACCAAAATACATATTAATAATAATTAAAAAAACATATCGTTGACTAAGTAACAACGATATGCAGTAATACCTTGCTCTTACATCCAGTTACGGATTAGAAATCACACGTTTAGTCAAAAATTGATTAAAGTTAAAGCATAATTTTTATTGCACATGCATTAAGGTCGCGGAAAAACCTAAATAATATATTGAATTTATCATATGGATAGTTTATTAAATGAGACCATTTTGTTACGTTACACTGAATTGTTTATGACTTCAATAAAAAATTGATGCTGTGCGTGAACTGATACTGCAAGATCTTTATGTGACTTATCGTGAGATTGAGGTATCCTTGGCCATAAGTGGGACCAGCATACATTCATTATTGCATGAACATTTGGCCGTCAAAAAGAATTCGCATTGGATCCCACATAATTTGACAATCGGAGTGGAAAATGCTTCAATCGGAGTAAAAAACAGTGCTTCGAAAATTGATTCAAACGCATGCAAAAATGTATTGATCTTCACGGAGAATATTTTGAAAAACAATAGAGCCAGTTTTGTTGATAAATAACTGTTTTTGATATCAAATCTCGAAATATAAAAGGCAACCCTCGTATGGGTTCAAATTGAAATCGGCCGTAAGAGCAAATGGCCAAGTCAATTGAACGTAAGTCAAGGTATTACTTTAATTAAAAATAGAATTATATATTACAGTTGAAATCTTTAATTCGGAATAGAAGATTATAAACTGGAAGGAAAAGGACAGAAACAAGGAGCAATGAAGAAAATTAGAAGCCAGGTTGCATAATTAAATTTATAAAAAATTATCCAACTGAATCAACAATTCTCAAAAAAAATTGGTTGGTATAAGTTGTTTCATTTTGTAATACGGAACTAACAGGAAAAGTTCATTTTTTATGTTGTATATTGACAATAATTATAATATTATCATAGTATTGGTTCACACGGATACGCCAAAGTCTGTTTACACCACAACAGTCACCAAAGTAACCAGATCTAGTTTCGTATTACAAATTGAGACAGATTATACGTAACTAGATCTGATGATTTTGGTGACTTTTGCAGTGTAAAAGGACTTTGAGTTATCCGTGTGAACCAATATTATAATATTATAAATGTATTGCAAATATTCAACATGAAAAATGAACTTTCCCAGTTAGTTACGCATTCAAAAATGAAACAGATAATACATAAAATTAAAAAAAAAAAATCATAACTCAATAAAGATTAAAGTTAGAAACTTGGGATTAGAATTTTTGAAATGCTCGTACTTTCCTTAAATTTTAAATACATATTTTACTTTTTTTATAATCCCTGACAAAATTTCAAAACATATTTCAGAAAAAGATTTAGATATAGACCTGTATTATGCTTTGTAAAATCTTCATACTTTGGTTAATTAAGAAACAACACTAATTTTGTTAATGTAATACTCCTTCCTTTACAGTAGGTGGCCAAATTATTAGGGACAGCACCCCCCCCTGTAATTTTCAAGTTTAAATGCATTTTGTGAGAAAATAAATTGTTTTTAAATCATTTTTCTTCTATATTCTTGTTGCTGGTATCATTATTATTTTAAAAAGCGGGAGATCGCCAAATAAATCATCACCACCAAGCGGCAATTTAATAGAAACCCTTATCAGAGAGTGGCATCAAAACCCCAATCTCCGACACAACGCAAAAGTCTGCGTAGAAAGCATGCCCAAACGCCTGGAAGCCGCAATCGCAGCAAAGGGTGGCATTACAAAATATTAAGATTTTACTTAATTTGTTAAATTAACACTTTTTATACAAAAATAAATGATTATGAATAAGCAATTATGTCGTTTTATATTCAAAATAAAGCACTCTAATGAATAAAAATAAATACGAAACCCAAAGCCACTTATTTACTCATTAAATTCATTTGAAAATTACAGAAAATCTGCACTGTCACTAATAATTTGGCCATCCACTGTAGTCTCTTTATTCAATGGTTAGGCATTAATTTTCATAGCTATGAACGCCTTTATTAAATGTTAAAATTGTCTATTATATTTATCCACAACTCAAAGCGTACAGTGTATTAATTTTGAAGCTGCGAATGCAGTTTAACACAATTTTAAAAATTCGTATCTCAAAAATGAAAAAAAAATAGAGCCTCGCGGTTTAAATTAGAATCTTCCTACTTCAATTAGTCTAGAAATTGGAATCTTATTAGTATAATTCTGAAATATTGTAAGCGCCCACACAGAGTTATGATAAATTTTTATTCTAATGAAAATTTGTATCCAACCATTATAAACTGATAAATATTATTGATATGGCTGATATCACATTCTATCAAATATAACGCCTACATTTAATTCAATTGAACTTTAAAGTAACGCCCACTGCTACTTTCTATAAACTGTTAAGTTAAATAGTATTGATAGCGTAGAAATATACCTGCGGCTGCTGCGGCCTTAGCACTAGAATCTCTGTAAGTGCCATTGATGATAGCTAGCTCCATTAACTGTCTCTTCTTCAGTTCATCTTCACCATCAGCTTGCTGTAATACAAATAACAAAACACTTTAGAAAAAAGAAATACGCGTTGCAAGACAAACAACTGTAAGAAAATACTGTAAAAAAAATAACACACCGTTAACTGCATGTGTGGTCCACTATGAAGTCTTATTTCTAAAGAATAAATAAATCTGTTTTGAATTTTGGAAAAATATATCATTATTTTGTTATTTATTATGGAAAAAAATTCTTTTAATCATTAAATAAAGTCTCAAAGCGTAAAATTAGGATTTTTGCCAAAATTATTTCTAACAAAAATTGTTCCACGCCCTATTACTGTGAGAGATGGTTTAAAAATCTGAAAAAAAAAATACATACCGGGTGAATTACACAGGTCAAAAAAAAATATATTTTTTTTTGAGTCTTTATTTTAATGACTATTTTCTGATTCTTTATATCGAAAAACAACTAAAACCTTCGTTTATTTTTGAAAAACTTTGCTTTTGTACATTTTAAAACGGTCAATATATATTTATTTATTTTTATGACCATATAAGGAGAAACGCGTTGTATTAAGTAAGGGTGGGTACGAGCGGGTGGAAAGCAAGTGGCATTTCACTTACGTGGTTCGTAGTTGGTATGCACATGCGCAGTGCAGCGATACAATGCAATTTGTGTGGCGGCAGATCCAAAAATGTCGTCAAAAAGTTGTAAACACGAGGTAGACTCATCCTGTTATATTTGCGGCGAATTTATCAAAACAAACGAATGGTTGGATTTCTGAGAGGAACGCATCTCATCAGAAATCCAACCAATCTTAAAATCCCCTATCACTGGCCAGGTATACTCATCATACTTTAAACTCTCAAGCACCATTTTCACACTTTCGTAATTTTATTTGAGCATTACGGAATGAGCCAAAGGAAGAGATGGAAATTTATTTCCATTGTGAAGAAGGACAGCTTTTAAACTTTTTGTAGAACTGTCTATTAAAAGACGCCAGTCAGAAGGAATGCATGAGATTCCGACCGCCTTGCATAGGCGGCTATACTATATATCCTTGTTACCTTTATTTTTGTTGGACCACAAATAAAGGAAATAATGGCCAGTGACGAATTTTCACAGATATTCAATACTCATGAAAGGAAAGCCTGAAAGCAGTGGTTCATGGTTTTCTCGGAAACAACAGAGCAGACAATTACAAAGAGCTTATTGCAACTATGCTTGATAACTTTAAACTCATGGGTTGCAGAATGTCCCTTAAAGTGCATATGTTACATGCGTACTTGGACCAATTTAAAGATAACATGGGCCTATCCGGAGGAACAAGGTGAACGTTTTCATCAAGACGTGATGGACTTTGAACGTCGTAATCAGGGATAATACAATAAGAGTATGCTGGAGGACTATATTTGGGGGCTAATACGAGAAAGTCCATACAATCACAGAAGAAATACGAAAAATAATCATTTATAAACTTTTTTATATATCTCTAACAGTAGTTGTTTGTTTCGAATGGTTTTCTTGTAAATAAAACTGATTCAAATTCATAACAAAAGTTTGTTTGTTATGAATTAACTAAATTAAATTATTTTTACATACAATAAAGGTCTGAAAAAAGGGAAATTTTCTTAAAATCCGTAATTTCATTCTGATAGTTACAAAATCAAACTTTTTCGTGTAAAACTATTTTTCTTCTTCAATTACAATACGCCCACGAAATCCTGAAATGTGTGAAAATTTTAGCAAAAGATAGAGCCTAGGGATTTTTTAAATATATATTTATGTAAAATCTTCTGGTATTTCTTTTCGACCTTGGAGTAAGTTAGATTATGTAGTCAATTCTTGGGATATTAGGTCAATAAGTAAAACACTTAGATATTCATATATTTGAATAGACCGGTTTCGACAATTTTATTGTCTTCTTCAGTATCTCTGAGGAAAAATTGAGAAGAAAAATATTTAATATTACAATAATGTTCACAAAAATTAGTATGAAAAAAGTTTATTTATTTGTTAATTTTCATACTAATTTTTGTGAACATTATTGTAATATTAAATATTTTTCTTCTCAATTTTTCCTCAGAGATACTGAAGAAGACAATAAAATTGTCGAAACCGGTCTATTCAAATATATGAATATCTAAGTGTTTTACTTATTGACCTAATATCCCAAGAATTGACTACATAATCTAATATATATTTATGGTGTTTATATACTTACAGGAACAAGCAGTTTCTTGACTTCTTCAACGGCGCGTGCTAACTTGACCTGTGCCCTATTCTCGCTATCCTCTACTGTGAGTAGCACGTGAAGTTCATCTGTCAGATGCTCCCAGTTTGGTTTGCCTCGGTTCTGATCTTCCTGAAGTGTCAACAAAACATCAGTAACAACTCTCAAGTGATACTTGTTTCATGTTACTAAATGACATACCAAACACTTAAAAACTTACATGTGTTGACCATTTTCTAAGTCTGCATGTAATTAACAATAATAATTAATGATTTTAACACATTTGGTATTAATATTATGAGTGGTATAGTGCTTTTATGGGACTAAGGACATGTGTACAGATTTTTTAATTAACAAGGCAGAGATTTAAATGAGGCTAAAAATTCTCAGTAAAAAAATATTTAAAAAAAATCCGTATCTTAAAAATGGTAAAACTTAGCATCTTGCGATTTCAATTTTTGGAATTAACATCTATCGTTTAATCTGGGTTAAAATTAGTGTTGAATTTGTGCGAAGTATTTTGTTATTATAACCGTTTTTCAAAATTTGTTTACACAAAAATGTAAAATACTATTAAACAAAAAAAAAGAAAATATATGTTTTTTATTTTAAAACTACGAGACCTTAGCAACGCAGAGCAGATGTGTTACCAATACCCTACACCGGTCGGCTGATTAAAAATTATAAGACTTGGAGACCTACGATTTAAATTTTTGGATTATACATGTATTTTTAAGTCTAGAAAAAAATTATTGCAATGTCCAATGGATTTTGATTTTGAACCTATTTTTAAAAATTTGCCTACAAAGAAATAAACTATTATAAGCAAAAAAATTATAAAAAAAAACATATTGATTATGATTTCGCGACCTGTGTTTTTAATTTTTGGAATCTACATACATAGTTTGCTCTAGAAAATATCTAGTGCCCTATTTGGTGAAAAGATTTCGTTCTCATGCCCAGAAGCGGACTGGCAATATTTTCTGGCCCTGGTAAATTGGAATAAATTGGCCCCCTAGAGTCAAGAGTCCTATGTGGACCGACTTACCGGGTATCTGTTTGCCCGATGGACCGGTCCGCCACTGTATATGTCTAATTTTTAAGCCGATTTTTTACAAAAAAAAAAAAAACAGGATCATAAATCAAAAACTAAAACAGACCGAGAACTACTATTGGAATTTTTTGAAATCCCGAAGTTCTTAAGATCCATTTTTAGGCATATCCCAATTTTTTTTTTTATAAAAATTTAATTTTTTTGATTATTTTTTAATTTAATTTTTTTTTTATTTTTTCTCAAAAACGGTAAGATATAGGGGGTTGAGGTTTGAATTTTTAATATCCTCATATCTTATTTACTCCAGAAAAAAATTTGGGGTCTTAAAACCCCAACAGTTTTTTTTTTTAGGTTGCCAAATAAAATCTTTGAAAATGACCAAAATCGCAAAAATCGTAAGAGGAAATGTCCTCTAAATAAATGTATTTGAGCGGGATTTGGCTGAAACAAATGTATTTTGGGCCGTAAATCACAAAAATGGATTCCATTACGGGCTACCACCCCTAGTTTTTGAGTTATATTATATTATTAGTTATTTGAATATTATTATATCTCTGTTATATCTCTCTGTTATCTCTGTTAAAACCAATTTTATAAAAACAATGTTCTATAATTTAAAAACTGTAATAGCAAGAATATTGTAAATTTTTTTCTCATATTCTCCACCCCAAATTTGTCGAATAAATATTTTGAATAGAATTTATAAAAAAAAAGAACATTTTTTTCTAAAAAAAAAAAATATATATTCAGGGGAAAATTTTCCAATATGGGCAAGTGACGCATTAGTTGCCGTCATAGAAACATTCAGTCGGACTATTATAACAATCATATTTAATTAGTATATTTATAATCTATAGGTGCCTCTGAGCGGAAGAGAATGCATTTATTACAAATGAGTGGCATAGAAATAAAAAAAAAACTTGCCTTTTTCTTGTCTCTCATCGATCCTTTTCCGCGTACCATTATTTTGCATCCTGTCTCCTGTTCTAACTGTTTAGCTGTCATCCCTCTTGGACCAAGAATTCTTCCAACAAAATTGAACTAAAAATAAAAAAATAAATCAAATAAACAAAATTATTAGTTAGTGTATTAAAATTATTATTTTATTAAAATTCTACTAAATTATTTTCATTAAAAAATTTAGTAACAAAATGTAAACCATATAACTTGAGTAAGAAGAATAATTTCTAACTCAAATTGCACCAGTACTTGGCTAATATAAAGCCTATTTTAGTTTCAATTAGAAAAAAACATATTTAATAATTATTAATTATTTTATTTTATGATTTCATTAGATAGTTATGGGACGTATTAAAACTAAGTACATTAGGACCTCGACATACGCAACCATCTTCCTAAAGATCTCATACAACGAAACTACGTAAATAGAACATCATTTTCACAGGGTGAAGATTCAAAGGACGTAAGTGCGAATATACTCGATATACGGGAATTGATCAATAAATAATTTTCCTATTTTTTATGAATTAAAATAAAAGGATAATACCGAAACGAACTGTTTTATCTCTAACAAAATCTCCCTGAGAATTTTTAGTCCAGGAAATACGTAGTTTTCGTAAGAAAATTTTGCAGGAGTTTTCAAAATTGATGGGATAAATTTGTCTTGAGGGAGGTCACATTTTGCGCATAAATTTTTTCTTCAAAACCTCGAAATCGTGCAAAAAATGTTTTTTGCAAATATCTCCATTCCATTGCAAAATTCAAAAAAAGTATATCTATACTAAATTAAAGATGAATAAATTCTCTATAATTTAGCTTTCATAAGTTTTTTTGTAGGATGAAAAGTTTGGCCGCTAGAGCACTGCAAGTTGGTAAATTTTTCGAATTCATGAAAAATGTATTTTGCTTCAATTTAAATAATCGTATATGTTAAAAATAATGCCAATTTTTTTAACTAACTTATCATTTCTCGTCTCGTATATCGAGTTAACATAATTAGGATGATCTGATACGACGTATATCGAGGACCTGCTGTAATTTAGTTAATTAAAATTACAGCCAGTGGCATAATTGCTAAAAATCAACCTACCAGCTAAAATTTAACTACCCTAGAACTTCGATGTCACTTGTTTAGATAACTGATTTAAAATAATCATATTTCGAAAACGTAAAGACATAGCGACCTGCGGTTTCAATTTTTTTAAACTAAATATTTTGAATATTCTTTAAAAAAATAGCGTTGAAAAGATTTTGATTTTGTAACAGATTTTTTTAAGTTGTTACAATTTTTTTTATTAACAGAAAAAGTACAATTTAAAAAAATATATATACCTTGGAAACGGCAAGAGATTTTTTTAAATCTATATATTTTGATTACTCTAGAAAAAAAAAATTAATTTGTCTTTCTGCTGTTTGATTTTCTAACCGTTTTTACCGACCGCCAACATATATAAGAGAGGTATTATGATCATACCAATTTTGACGTTTCGAGATTTCGATAGATCTCCACGAATTGAGGTTCCTACATAACGTTTTGACTATTTTTAGCATGATATCTGTCGGTCTGTTTGTCCGTCCGTCTGTCTGTCAGTCTGTCTGTCCGTCTGTCTGTGTACACGTGCAGAGCCAATTCGGCTGAAAGGATTTTTATGAAACTTCATATTTAAGCTTCTGCCATCAATGGCACGAGTTGATCAACTTTTGATTAAAATCTGTTGACTAAAAATGGGAGTTTACTCGTGTCGATTTTAAGATTTTTGCGTATTCCACAACAAAGAAATATTTCGAAAAAATATTTTACAAAAGTTGCTACAAAAGCAATAACAAACTAATTTCTTAAATGGCATAAAACATTATCGAATTTATTTCAAAAACTAAAAATAATAGAGACCTGTGGTTGGAATTTTTGAAATCCTAAGGCCCTAACAGACTAAAAGTATATAAGACGAATGGTGAACTTCGATATTGCGAAATATTTTTCAAAAAAGAAAAAATCTTTGGATTAATATATTTCAAAAACTGCGTGAGACTTTCAGAGACCTGCGTTGGAAATTTTGAAATTCCCAAAATTGATAAACATGTGATTTTTACGGAAATATGAACATAAAGTTTATTAAAAAGATTTGAAATTTTTCAATATTTTTGAAATTCGCGGGTGTTCATGCAATTAGTGATTACATTATTAATAAAACTTACATCAGGGTGTTCTTTAACAGGTACATACACTTTCTCTGTAAGAGTCACAACTGGACCATCGGCTTCTGGAAGAACTAGGGGCTCTTTCTTGACTCCATTGATCTGGAACAGGCTGGCCCGCACCTTCGCAATCTCTGTAACAAAAAAAAAACCAATCAGCAAAAACGAAAACAACACAAAATAATATCTAAACACCAAAAGTTCAATCAAAACATAACGATATAAACGTATCTGAACTCTAAGGGCTGGTTTCTGAGAGTAGCCGAGATTAACCATCTGGTTAACCACGGTTACAATATAACAATCCCATAAGTAACCAAAGCAACCATTTTCTGACCATTTGTCACAGGTTTTTTTAGTGGTTTAAGGCACTTTGAGAAGGAAGAGAGTTGATTGAAGATGAATCACTCAGCAGAAGGTCTTCATCTTCAAGAACCGATGAAAATGTCGACAGAATTCGGGATCTTGTGCGTTCAGATCGTCGGTTGACAGTCAGAATGATCGGGGAAGAATTGAATTTGACACTACCGTTCATCAGATTTAGACCAATTGTGGATGAGAAAAAGATGCGCCTTGCCACACAGCAATTTCAATAAACGAGTTTTTGGCCACTAAGAACATTCCTGTGGCTCCTCAGCCTCCTTATTCGCCTGACTTGATTCCTTGTGAGTTTTTCCTTTTCCTAAAATTGAAAAATCACCTCAAGGGACGTCATTTTGGGACACTCGAAAACATTCAAACGTCTGTAACCGACCAGCTGAAAGCCATTCCAGTATCCGAGTTCCAGCACTACTGTGAGGATTGGAAGAACCGTCTCCAGCGCTGTGTGGCTTCCCAAGGAAGTTATTTTGAGGGAGACAATATTGCGTTGTAATTCTATACGAATATATATATATATATATATTAATTTTTTTTAATCAGTCCTGTTACTTAATTTACACACGTGTATCGTTACATAGTAGATAAGTAGTAAACTTTTGAATTGATCGTAATTATATCTGAACAGCAAGTTGTTACATTTCAATTGTAGTGTGTAGTTTTAGAAAACGCGGTTACTGTCAAGTGTGAGACAAAGGAGCCCATTAAATGCCACTGCAATGTGTTCTTCTATATATAACCGCGTTACTAAGATAAGCCGTAGTTCTATGGCCATGTTGTTTATGTACAGACACGAATGGTTTTAAAGCTCAAGACCACAAAAAAGTAAAACACCATGCTATTTATAAAATATTGTTTTTCATTTCAAAAGAAAATAATAGACAAATGTCAGACAAAAATAAAAGTAAAACAAACTTAATTATGTAGAAAACTATTTTGTACTTATAACATGGGATTATCTCTAAATATATAAAAATATATACGTCTAGTTGGTGTTATGTTGCCTTAAAACTCGACAACAACTGAACCAATTTTGACGCGTTTTCCACCAGCGTATTATAATTTATGTATTACTAGCAAACATACCATTGCTTGGAAGAAAAATAATAATTTATCAAAAATATTTTAATTCGGAAAAATAAATGATTACTGCACAATTAAAAAATTATTTGAATGATAGGTTAAATGCCAACATACGTTACCTCCAATTTTAGTTATTTAATTTAAGAGCGTTTAATTTATCAAAATAGTTTTATGTAGAGTTTTAACAATGGACTTACGCTGCCTAATCACTCATCAATTCCGGCTTCCCCCGTGTCTCGTTTATCCAGCTGTCAATCGTTGCTATGGTTTCTATATATATAAAACAGAAAATTTGTGTGTATGTCCGGAAATTCTAACCCACTTCCAGATATGCTACCGGGTTGAAATTTTACATAAAGTTAGGAAATGCCTTCAACATAACTAGAAAAATCGAAAATCTCAAAAAGTTCCATCAGAAACGATAAATTAATAATTTTGTTTTTAATTATATTGGACCATTGAAACATTTATGAGACTGTCAGCGAGAACGCGGGAATTTCTCTTCAATACTTGACTGTATGATAGGGTGACCATTTTCTTAAGAAGGCAATGCGGGACGGAACAAAAAAAAAAGGTCCTCACCTCCAAAATCCAAGTGAAGAGCAAAAAAAAAAGGTCCTCACCTCGCAAATCCAAGTGAAGAGCAAAAAAAAGGTCCTCACCTCGCAAATCCAAGTGAAGAGCAAAACAAAAAAAAGGTTCTCATCTCCTAAATCCAAGTGAAGAGCAAAAAAAAAGGTCCTCACCTTCCAAATCCAAGTGAAGAGCAAACAAAAACAAAAGTCCTCATTTCCTCAAATTCAAGTTACAAAATGCGGGACAATGCGGGACAAAATGTTAAAATGCGGGACTTTTGCGGGACGCATCTTAATGCGGGACAAAATGCTAGAATGCGGGACGAATGGTCACCCTACTGTATGACTATACTGACTTTGTCGAGTCAATATCGGAAATGGCGCGTTAGCGAGAACGCGGGAATTTCTCTTCAATACTTGACTGTATGATAGGGTGACCATTTTCTTAAGAAGGCAATGCGGGACGGAACAAAAAAAAAAGGTCCTCACCTTCTAAATCCAAGTGAAGAGCAAAAAAAAAAAGGTCCTCACCTTCCAAATCCAAGTGAAGAGCAAACAAAAAAAGTCCTCATTTCCTCAAATTCAAGTTACAAAATGCGGGACAATGCGGGACAAAATGTTAAAATGCGGGACTTTTGCGGGACGCATCTTAATGCGGGACAAAATGCTAGAATGCGGAACGAATGGTCACCCTACTGTATGACTATACTGACTTTGTCGAGTCAATATCGGAAATGGCGCGTTAGTGATGAAAGAGGAAAACCAGAATTCAAACATAGGCTATATGGAATCTTAAAATTTTTATTCTAAGAGAGTGTTTCGAGGTTAAAACTATTTACTAAAAAATTGCCTGATGGGAGCATCCCCATCATTTTGCACGTATTTTTTTGCGAGCGAGAAGAAAGTGTACTTACGAAGAATCAATGATTCCCTCTGATCTACCATTCAATTTTAAGAAAATTCTATTTCCTATAAATTTTTGTTTTCAATGACAATTAAGAAACACAAAAAAATGTTTCACGTGGCCGGTGTTGGCTTCAGCGATGAGTGCTTCTCACATGGGCAACTGTATGTGGTATTTTTCTGAATTAATAAAGCCGAACATTTATTTGCATTGTCATCAAGTGACTATACTACCAAATAGGTCCTTACTTAAATTATTTGTGTACAAGCACATATTTATAAAATGGTACGAATAAAACATAAAATATATAATTTGACCATACTAAAATGATTCGCACCAAACTAAATTGAACCCATTGCGACATGAACCCAGTCTAAACTGGCTACGGTTGCTTTTTTCCGGTAGCGAAGCATCGGGTAAACTGCTAGTAATAACATAAATTTTACCAAGAAAGATTTCCATGAGAAAAAAAAAAATACCCCATGCGTAGCACGAAAATATTTACACCCACACGAGGTTTCTCAGTAAAGCCACGTTTACACCTGTGACCGTTAAAACTA
The DNA here is from genome assembly GCA_963971575.1 of Liopterus haemorrhoidalis. NCBI lineage: Eukaryota > Metazoa > Arthropoda > Insecta > Coleoptera > Dytiscidae > Liopterus > Liopterus haemorrhoidalis. Next base: position 5,437,223 of record OZ020622.1, on the reverse strand, counting down.
CCTGATTTAAAATTTAACAGGTTGAGCGCCATTACGAAATTTTTGAAAATTTGCCCATGGACCAACCTCAGATCTGCATGCAATAGGTATTATTATTTGTAAAAAAGTATGTTACTTTGAAAGAAAAAACATTCTTTTAACGTTTTCTTGAAAAATAATAATTCTGGCAATGTTTGCACTCGGTTGCTTAGGAATCACATAATGAGAAAAAAAGAAGGAAAAGCCAAAGAAACACGGAGATATTGTCGTGAGTGTTATAGAAAAAAGCAGAAGAATGAAATCACAAAAAATATGGTGAAGAAAGTAACTACATACTGTGCGGATTGTGTTGGCTATCCGCATATGTGCTTCGATTGTTTCAACCACAAGCATCATAAATAAACAATTTGTTTAGTTATTTTTTAAGTTTTTATGTTTATTCATTCCCATAGAATTGTACTTTTAGTTCAATAAATTTTCTAAAATTATACGAATCTCATTGATGACAATGTTGTCATCCATGCTAATTCGTCGTTCAAGCAAAATACATTTTTGTAGCCTAATGTAAAATATACAATCTGTAGAACCATAGCGGTCATGCAGCAACACAAAATGCAAAGAAAGAGCGGTCACCATGGAAAGATCGCTTCCTAAAACGTAAGTATACTGGCGGACATTATGACCGCCAAGACCTGTGGAGCTTGTCTCTCGATCGGGCATAATGACCGCCATGGCGCTTAACCTGTTAATAATAAAATCTAATGAAATTATCCATCAAGTTTTTCAGACGAGAACTTTTGTGACTTTGTAGTTTCAAAATCATCTTATTTTTTACAGCTGCAATTATTAAGTAATTACTTTAATTAAGTTACAAATTTTTACTTTATTGCACTTGACAGAGCTTAATTACTTTAGTAACATCACGGTTTTTAACTGCTTGTTAACTTGTTAAAACTAATTACAAATTTTTATTGAAACCGTTTATAATTCACTTATTCACTATAAAACAATTTATGATATTAAATTTTCTTTGTTTCAAAAACATATAAAAATAAATAGTTCAAGTGACGCCTAGCGAAATATTTTGGAACTTAACGGAATAGGATTTTGTTGGATGTGGCTCTTTAATTGCATTGTTTGTATGTGTTAAAGTGAAGAAAACTTTAATAAAATGTCTTTAAAATCGCAACAGAAAATTAACTGCAATGTGAATTGTTGTGTATCAAATGGCAAATGTCAAAAATATCCTATTCCAATCGCCATTTTGTAAGCGACAACACCGCCTCTATAGGTAATGTTTATTCTCAATAGCTTTTTTAGGGTTTTGTAGGTATGACCAAAAAACCCTTATACCGTCATTTTGTCGTCTGTCTGTCTGTCCGGTAAAAATTGTAGCCAAACGGCTAAACCTAGAGAGTTGAAAATTGGCATGCTTGTACAACTTTTTGAGCCGCACATAGGAAAAATACTAAAACATCTAAAAAACATATCCCCCTAAAAATATAAACAAATATGTGCTCATCGAAAAAAAAAAATATTTTTTTTAAATTCTGAGTAGGGTATCAAATGAAGCCCTTAGTACGTGGATTAACGATCAAAATTTAATTTTTGCAAAATAAATTATTTTGAGGCGATTTTTGCCAAAATTGTGCAAAAAAATTTTTTGTCCCACACCCTGTAGCCCAGATGGTTTAAACTAAAAATGTGAAAAAATTCTAAGTAATGTATAATGGTGTGAACCGGAATAGTACAACAGGAATTTTTGATCAGATTATGTTTTCGGAAAATAACGCATTTTTTGTGTTTTTTGGTTGACGATGCATACATGTTATACTCTTATAACACACTAAGTTGAAAAGCGTTTGGTGGTCTAGTGGCTCAGTTGCTCGACAACCACACAGGATCGTTATTCACTACACAGGTTCGTTCCTGGCTTGTGGAGTCAATTTTTTTTTTCATTTTTTTTTTTTCATATTTATTATGTTTAAATTAATTTGTTAAAATTCTAGTTATATTTTAGCACATTTTGAATTTAATTTTCAAGAGCGTAAATTTAATAACCAATTGGAATTATATTTTCATTCTGTGTCATTTATACGAAGCCAGAGGGGCGGAGCGTATGATTTAAGACAACCAATGAAAGCCATAGGCCCAATTTTCAAAATCTTAATGAACCTTGTTATATAAAAAAAATACTGCACTTATTTAGAAACCTAAATAATGATATTAGGTATTCGAATTAAAATTAACAAAAAAATATTTTAACATAAAATTTGTTTTTAAAGCTCTGAGATTAACAGAGGATAAATTATTTTAAAAAGATCGTTCTTTTTGCCGTAGTTACTACAAAGCAAAATTTGTCCTACACACTCAGCATGCCGCCTTCACTTATTATATACCTGCGAAACCCTGCAATGTGTGAAAATTCACACTTCACATCAATTTTTTATTCATTTTGGTCAGTACAATACGCTCTTAAAATTTTTAACATCCTGTAGATACGAACCATGAAATATGTGATAATTCACAGTTTAACATCTTTTTTTATCAGTCACCATCAACGTCTTTTACCTATCTAACGAATGTGCTAATTACCGCTAAGTACTTTTCCAAACCTCCCTCCCTTTTTCAATTGTAATTTTATCTTAGTTATTCTTGCATTGTATTATCTATCATTGTTTATTGTTTCTCACCGAATGTTCCGTGTTATAAGCGCGTAGAAACGTCACGTTGTATTGTGCGGTGTTCGGTGGTTTGACATCAAATGCTTGCGGAACTAATGTCTTTTAATGCATTCCTGACTCTCTAAACAAGCCTTTTGATTATTTAAAAATTGCTTTGAAAAATATTGTTAAAACAATAGCATATAATGCATCATTAATTTAACAATCTTGTTAAAAAGAAATTACTTTCGCCATCAAAATAATACTTGGACACAAGAAAAAGAACTTTGCTTTATAAAAACAAGAAAAAATTGGACTTTTTGCAATACAATCTTATGCAATGACGGCGAACTAATCCGCGGTCACACAGTGACCAGTATGACGATTTCACTGACCCGTAAAAAGATCATTGTAGCTCTGAAGATTCTAAAATAACTACGGTTGAGTCTAAAACCTGGTTTATAATAGATATGCTAAAAGTTTATTATATATATAATATAAAAGCTATAAAATATAATAAAAGTTTATTTAGTCTAGAAAAAAATTGGGGCTTTAATCTTTGAATGCGTTTTGATATTATGACAATTATTTTAATGGCAAAATTTACATTATTTGTAAAAATTGTGAATTAAAAAAATATTATAAGTCAAAAACGGTTAGAGAAAATGAACTGAGGTTAGAATTTTTGGATTCCTCATAGTTTATTTAGTGTAGAAAAAAGTTGAGGCCTTATTCGTTTAGCGTATTTAAAAATAATGACAAATTTTAAAATGGCGTGATTTATAGAAATTTTCATCTTCTCATAGTCGTATCTCAAAAATGAAATGCGATAAAGACCTGCGGTTGACATTTTTGAAATCTTGAGGCCGTAATTAACTTGTAACCATATTTTGAAACAAAAAAATGTTTTGAAAATTTTTCAATTTTTATACTTATGTATCCATATACATTAGCATAAAAATTACACTACTCTCTTTGTTTTGTTTATTACAAACAGATGTTTTAAAGGGCCAAATCCATTGTTCGATACTCATGCGTTATGTTATGGTTTATTACAAACCAGGCTTAAGCGAGCTCACGAAACAGGTTAAATCGACCATATGATAATATAGCGAGATGGAATTCAAGTATTACCTGTTATAATTATTGTATTATACAAGTTAAATATAAGGCCGCTAGCTCAGGTAGAGTTAACGAGATTAGCAGGAGGTTCCACACACATACTAAATTGGCAGATTTTTATTTACGCATTATATATTTGACCCGCGATTTAAATCTGTAAAATACAATTTTGACCCATCTGGGAAAAAAAATTTCACCCTCGCTGGTCTTATTTAAAGCGCTAAACGGGGTTATAACATTACATAAGTTTACAAACATACAAGTATTATGTTGGGGGGGGGTCAAAATCTGACGTTACGCCTCTGTGAGGATATTAACAATTTGTCTTTCAATGATGCTCTGATAACGCGTTTTGCTAAATATAAATATAGAAATTTGTTTATTGTTTTTCACTATAGTTGAAAACACACGTTTGAATTTCTAATCGTGGAAGAATGCCAGATGAAAAATAAATAAACGCCATTTTGAAATTTTATACGCGTTTTTATTTGACTTGAGTACTTTTATACAAATAATGTATGTTTAAAATTCTATTTCTGAATAAACAAATATTACCAATAATACCATATGGTATGTGAAAATTTACTCATTATTACAAAATTGATAGAGATTAAGACTTGAGAACGAAATTTTTGAAATCCTGATGTCCCAATTAAATTATTGCCATTTCCATGTCAATCGCACATGGAAAAAATAATTCGCTTCCAAAATTTCAGGGTTTTGTAGGTATTTAATAAGTGTAAGAAGACAACATAATACTGGATATCTAGGAATATTTGTTCTATAATCACATCAAAATAAACAGATTTTTGATAATCATTTTTATTCGTTATTTGAGTACTAAGAGTTTAAAAAACAGTTTGAGTACAAAATTTAAATAATTTGCCAAAAATCCTAGCGTTTTTCTACATATGCTTCGTATTCAAGTCTTCATTAGATTAATATGAAATATATTGATAAATGTCTTAATTTTTTTCAATAAAACGTATTGCTCACTATTAACAATATGTTATTTGTTTTATAAGTATTTCATTACTATAAGTGATTTACTCTTCTTTGATCCTTTAAAAACAAAAATCTAAAGTAATTCAAACAATAGGTTGAATTGCAACGTTGAATACTACTATGAGTTCAAAAAGAAATTACATAAGAGTTGGCTGTGGAAAAATAAAATAATGTCTATTGCAGCTTTATATAACAATTGACTAACTAATTTTCAATAGAAACTTATGTCAGCAACAGTGATGACAGTTAATTAATTGACAGTTTAATTGCTTTTATAGCAGCTTTTGTTAAATACATTTTTTCGAAATATTTTTCTGATTAAATATTCGCAAAAATCTTAAAATCGACACGTGTAAACTCCCATTTCTAGTCAACCGATTTTTACCAAAGTTGATCAACTCATGTTGTCAATTGATGTCAAAAGCTTAAATATGAAGTTTCATAAAAATCGTTTTAGCCGAATTTGCTCTGCACGTGTACACAGACAGACAGACAGACAGACAGACAGACAGACAGACAGACAGACACACAGACAGACGGACAGACAGACAGACAGACCAACAGACATCATGCTAATAATATTCAAAACGTTATGTAGGGACCTCAATTCGTGGAGATCCATCGAAATCTCGAAATGTCAAAATCGGTATGATCACAATACCTCCCTTATATATGTTGGCGGTCGGTAAAAAACTTTGGTTCAATTTTAAAATTTTGTAAAATTCAAAAACCTCTAACTCAAAAACGATGAGTAATATAATCTGTCTCAATTTGTAATACGAAACTAAATCTGGTTACTTTGGTGACTGTTGTGGTGTAAATAGACTTTTTTGAAACCATGTAAACTTGTAAATCTGGCTTTTACATTTTTAGTGAAGTTGCATTATACTGAGGTTATATTCACTCAAAAACTACATGTCAGATACCAAATTGACCTGTCAAATTTGTGATTGACATGTCAAATATTTTGAATTGTATACAAATATTTATTTCATCTTAATTCGCTTATTCATATTTTCTGTTCTGATTGCTTAAAATATATTTCAAATGCTTGTCAATTTATGTTTTATACAATTTGTGTTAGTAAGTTGACATATACGTAATTTAATGTCAATTATGAATTGTCAAATATTTTGAAAGGTGTTACCACCCTAAGGTGATATTTTAAATATACAACATAAAAAATTAAGTTTCCCTGTTAGTTTCGTATTACAAAATGAGACAGATAATAGAAACTTACAGAATGAATTTTTGGAATTCCAAGGTCCAAATTAACACAGATGTAATCAATTGTATACAAAATAAACACGTTTTAAGTTAAATTCGAAATTTTGTAAAAATACAATAAATCAAAAATGTTAGAAACTAGCGGTTAGAATATTTTGAAACTAAACTATTTATATAATCTATAAACAATTTAGATTTATTGTAACTTAACTATTAAAAACGTCAAAGTAAATTAAAATATGTTAAAAGATTCTAATTCTTTCAAATGAAACACACAAAACTAAGATACAACCGGTTGGTATATCGTCAAATAAATAACTCAAATAATCGTGATAACATGTATAAAACAGTTTTAATAAAACAGGAAAACGTGAATAGGTAACCTCGATGTGGTATGGTCACTTGGACATTGGTTTCTCTGAACTCCCCACTTCCACGTCCGCATCTGCTACTAACACTCCATTTATCTCCTCTCTCCAAACACCTACATTCGCGAACACAATCTTACATGTTAGTTTTAGCGATAAACAATGTTTAGAATATAATTTTGTTAGATTTTAGCGTGTGGACTGTTTATTTTGGGTGTGTATGTAGCAGTGTGGTTACTAGCACACCTAGTTTCCCTGTGTAGGTCGAACAGCATCCGTCTCATCTGTAACTTTAAAGATATTGTTTTGCTCGAGTCGAGGTCGGCCGCGCCTTCTTTTTTGTTTTATTAATGTGATAACTCAGGTTTATTATCGAATACTAAATACATTCTCACACATTTACAGACTGAGAATATTTTATTGTAAACCTAGTATTACATTCACATAATATAAATTCTTACGTAAAAATGCAGTTAGAGTAACTAAATCTCAGAGACAGTGGCGGTTCTAGAACTTAGCAACTGGAGGGGCAATCAAAATTTAAATAAAAAATTGATGTAAAGTGTGAATTTTGACACATTTCAGGGTTTCGCAGGTATTTATTAACTGTGTGATGATTATTTGGGATGCCAAAACAAATTTTATGTCAAAATATTTTTTTATGAATTTTAATTCGAATGCCTAATACCATTATTTAAGTTTCTAAATATGTGCAGTATTTTTTTTATATAGCAAGGTACATTAAGATATTGAAAATTGCGCCTATGGCTTCCATTGGTTGCTTAAATCATAAGCCTCGCCCTCTGATACCTTCAAATATAGAATTAAATTATAATTTCAACACTTCCCACTGGTTATTAAATTTACGCTTTTAAAAATTAAATGCAACATTTACCTAAATATAACTAGAGTTTTGACAAAATAATTTAAACAAAATAAAAATGAAAAAAAAAACTGAAAATATAAAAATTGACGGGATTCGAACACAGTTTCTTACAGTAGTTTCAACTCACTAAGCAACAACGCTACCACTGTGCTATACAGGATCACTCGTTTACTATGTTAAATAGCGGATTAAATATATTACATATTCCGGTTCAAACCAATGTACATTACTTAGAATTTTTTCAGATTTTTAGTTTAAACCATCTGGGCTACAGGGTGTGGAACAAAATTTTTTTTTGCACAATTTTGGCCAAAATCGCGTCTAAATAATTTATTTTGCAAAAATAAAATTTTGTTCGTTAATCCACGTACTAAGGGCTTTCATTTTATACATATATTTATATATATATTTTTTTTTCGATGAGCAGATATTTGTTTATATTTTTTGTGGGATATGTTTTTTAGATGTTTTAGTATTTTTCCTATGTGCGGGTCAAAAAGTTGTATAAGCATGCCAAATTTCAACTCTCTATGTTTAGCCGTTTGGCTACAATTTTTACCGAACAGACAGACAGACAGACAGACGGACAGACGGACGACAAAATGACGGTAGAAGGGTTTTTTTGTCATACCTACAAAACCCTAAAAAACAGTGCATATATTTAATAACATAAGTACATAGTTGTTCAGTATGACTGAATCGCAATGCGATAATATATATATAATGTAGAAATTAAATATCAAAATACTGCCTCACCGGGAATCGAACCCATCAATCAAAGAATTTCGCGTTCTCATTATAGAGCCACTAGACTACGAAGATATTACCTTCACTACGAAAACATGCAGTGCGATAATAAACGTATTTCGAATACTAATAAGCAGAACATCCATAAGTGTCACGTCACAATGACGTAGATTTTAAAATGTAAAAGTATTTATAACTATTATTTTTTTTTTTTTTTTTGCCAAAATCACTAAATTTACAAAATTAAATAGGCCAATGTGTATAAATACTGCTTCATATTAATTTATTAAAAATAAAAAACAACTCTACAGGTTCATTAAAGCGATAATTGTCCATTTTGTGAAAATTATTAACAGTTACCTTATTGCTAAAATAACTTTTAATACCTGACAATTGTGAAATACCAATAATAGTTAGCAATAACTATATTTTTAAACTTTACATTCCAATTTCCGTGCTTCTTAATATTACTCCCGATCCAAACCTATAAAATCTAAAAATTGTGTTTTATAATACATAAAACTTATATTTAGCACAAAACAAAGTATCAGATGTCTTATTTCCTGACAGAATTGCATAATATTAAATCTTTTTTACTCCATAACTTTCTCCAAAGAAAGAAGCATTGTTTGGGAGGCTGTGCCCTAATTTTTATGTTTTGCAATTGTCATTAATGGAAAGTGTACTCATTTCTTCAAAACAAAACGGAATTCACACGAATAAATTAAAAAACAACTTAAATACAACAAATAACAGTCTAGAATACTTAATATATAATACAACTGGTGAGTTTTGAGCTGTTTCTTTGATATTAATTCAAATTTCCCGCCAACTTTTAATCTTTATTACGTTCCGGGACTTCCCCATTTATAGATTATTCAAAAATGCCGCCAATGTCTTCGAATATCTAGTACAGGACCTTAAAATTACACTTTCTGATAATTTGTGAGTTGTTTCTATGAAATAAATTCAAATTTCGCGGCTTATTCTACTCCTAATTCCACTGCGGGACTTCCCCGTTGTCTGATAATTAAAAACTACCGCCAATTGCCATGTATACTTTACATAACGCACTTAAACCAAAGTTTCTGGCATATCGTAAGTCCTTTCTTTGCTATTAATTCAAATTTCCCGCCGATATTTAATCTTTATTACGTTCCGGGATTTCCCCGTTTACGGATTATTCAAAAATGCCGCCAGTCCCCTCGAGTATCTAACATAGGACAATAATATTACACTTTCTAACAATTTATTTCGTTAGTTTCTTTAATATAAATTCAAATTTCGCGCCTTATTCTACCCCTCATTCGGCTACAGGGCTTTCCCATTGTTTAATAATTCAAAACTGCCGCCAATTGCCATATACCTTACATAAGGTATTTAAACAACAGTTTATGGCATTTTTTAAGTTTTTTCTTTGATATAAATTTAAATTTCGCGCCTTATTTTACTCCTCATTCCGCTGCGGGACTCCCCCGTTGTCTGATAATTTAAAACTGCCGCCAATTGTCAAGTACATCTTACATAAGACACTTAAAACTTAGTTTCTGGCTTTTTATAAATTGTTTTTTCGGTATAAATTCAAATTTCGCGCCTAATTCTACTCCGCATTCCATAGCGGGACTTCTTGTTCTACTAATAATATAAAATTGCCGTCATTTGCCATGGATATCTTGTATAAAATACTAGAACCACAGTTTTGGTAATTTATTAATTATTTTTTTATATAAATTCAAATATCCCGCCTATATTTCCTTATCACTTCGCTCTGGGACTTCCCCCTGTACTGCAAATTCAAAACTGCCTCTTTTTACCGCTGATATCTTACAAATCGCATTTTTCGTATTTATTACGTTATTTCTTCGATATAAGTTAGAATTTCCCGTCTAATTCTGCTGATTACTTCGTTGTAAGTTTCCCCCTTTATTGGTAATTCAAAATTGCCGCTCTTTACCTTTATTATCTTGCACAGAATATTCTAAAAACCATTTCTGGTCAATTCTATGGCCTTCCTTTGATATTAATTCAAATTAGCCGCTTAATTTAAATTTAGATTTCGGTGCGGTACTTCCCCGTAATAATAATTCAAATTTCCCACTACTAACACCGGATATCCGTTGCATTTCCTTCTCAATTACTCAGTTTTTACCGTTTGATGTCCTTTAACATGTAAAATACATTAGGTCTGTTGTTTCTTCACGATTCGTTGGTTTTAACACTTAACTTTGATTGCAATAAAATTAACTTAAGTAAAAAAAAATCTTCTCATGATACGTAACTCATATCTGACCTTATGCAGTACTAATGAAACACCGAATGCATGTGAATCGCAAGAGGCGTGTTCCTCGTACATATCAAGGTACAAAGCTAAAACATTCTTGCTACAAAGACTCTCTTGAGTATTATAAAATGTAGTATAAGCCAAAAATTAACTTTGATAGTTCATATTTGATAGTAAAGCAGTGTTGACGTAGTAGATTTGTTATGAAACGTTTTACGATTCAACAATGAGTTGTTATTTAAAATGACCTGAATTTTTATGAAAAAATCTTAATGAGCAACAAGAGACAAAGCTTAGTTTGATCCCAGCGGTTATGTTAACAAAATGCCGCTATTGAGGCGCTGAAAATATACAATTGGTTCATCAGTGAACATTACACCTGCGCAGTGACAGTGTAGTGTGAAATTTTGTCAGGAGGAGTAATTGGACCTTGTTTCTTCGAAGACGCTGCGAGTAATACAGTAACTGTGATCAGCGACCGCTACCATGACATCATCTGGTTTATATCACACCAATTAGATGAGTTTTGATACATGTGGTTTCAGCAAGATGACGGTATATGTTATACAGCATTTAAATTGTCATACATTTTAAAGAGAATGTTTCCAGATAAATTAATATCCAAAAGCGACATCAAATTCATCAATATCTCCAGATTTAACCACTTCAGACTTAGGGTTAAGTTGTTTGCTAACCAGCCAACGTCGACTGAACAACTAAAAAACAATATTCGAGCAGCAATAATTGTGAAATCGCATGAAATTTGTGTAAATGTTATGAAAAATGCTCTTGAAAGAGCTTGAATTTGTGTGAAGCCAAGGATTTAACGAACGACCCTGTGCTAACGAATACCTCGACTAACGATGTCTCTGCCAAAGAAAAATTCGACGAATATTGTTTACAGAAAGTTTTTGCCGCGGCTAACTGATTGGGATTCGGCTAACGAATCATATGCCGACGAACGACCGTTAAGTTGTCAAAATTGATAATGCGAAGTATGTAATTTTAATGATATTCAAAAACACTTCACTACTCCGAACATAAGTGACAAAACCCTTTTAAAGGAATCTTAAAGAAGATGTAACTCCAAAACGTTGAAGAAATTCTTCACATCTCTCCAGTCCAAAACCAAGAACTGATAGAAAAGAAACTCCAAGAGATTCCTGCACCACAAACTTGTTGTCTGGCACTTTGTAAGTCGTTTCTTTGCTATTGATTCAAATTTCCCGCCGATATTTAATCTTTATTACGTTCCGGGACTTCCCCGTTTACGGATTATTAAAAAATGCCACCAGTCCCCTCCAATATCTAACATAGGACAATAAAATTACACTTTCTAACAATTTGTGAGTTGTTTCTTTGATATAAATTCAAATTTCGCGCCTTATTCTACTTCTCATTCGGCTACAGGGCTTTCCCATTGTCTAATAATTCAAAACTACCGCAAACATACTGAAAGTGATTCTCCCATGAACTGAAAACAGATGGATTGTGACCTATATTATGTGTAACTAGTGGTTAATCAACTCTTCAGTCCTCCTCAAGAGCGGTAAGATCGCCGTGGTAATTTAAAATTTTTACTGGCCCTATTCCATCAGACTCCATAAAAATCATATCTAAGTGATAAGCGCAGAAATAGAGTCAAATCGAAGTGATGACAAAAAAAGGAAATCAAATCGAAGTGATGAATGAAAAAGTAGAATCGAACCATTATGCGAAAAGGCCCTTAACCCGTCCCGTCCGGACAATATACGGCCAGTGCGTCCCTGGTTCTCCTTTTAGGAACGTTATTGAATGGATTAAAAATTTTGCATTAAAACTCATGGAAAAATCGTGTTTTGGTTAACGAATAATTCGTACTACGATTTACCTCTTGGAACGAATTTAATTCGTTAGCAAAGCGTTAGTAAAAGATTTGGAATGAAAGTTGGAAAGTTTTGACCACTTTAAGCATATACATCCTCTAAATAAGTGTCAACAGTACATTGAAAATTCATTTAAACTTTATCACTGATGCAAAAAAATATCAAAGATTGAAACAAGTTAAATGTTTTTCATATGTTGGTTCCGCATGACGTAAGTTCGTCCTACTTATGGTTTGAAACCGGCGCCACTAGCTATGAGATTAACTAATAATCTCCATTAATACATCGCTTGATTTGAATTAAAATGCAGTTGGAATTTAAGACTAAGAGACTCTCATATGTTCAGATAAAATGTGTTCAAATATTTACTTCGAGGCAAGAGGAATACGTAAACAAAACAAGGAAAAAATTCTTACGAGAATTAGTCTTTAAGATTTAGTAAGTATTGGTATCCAAGATATCTGGAATGAAAGAAAGACCACTGTTTATCAACCTCCGGTCCGCGTAAAAATCTAACCGCTCTGCGAAAACTTTAACAAATTACAGCTTCACTCTTCACTTTATACCTCTTTGTTTTCAAATAATGGAACATCGCACAAAATATTTATGATTGTGTATATCTAGTGCTAGGGTACAATAACAATAACTCTATTCGTAGAGCCATTTTTAATGGTTTATTATAGTCAGACGCAAGTACAAAGTTATTTTAATACACTCCTACGAACTCTGCACTTGTGTCTACAATAATAGACTGTTATACCCTTTTCACACTAGATCTTTAAGATCGGATGTTTAAGTGAATGGATCTTTAAACGCTAATGTGAAACCGTACGGCCTCGTCTAAACACGACCGATGTTTAAGACAGAGATCTGCGTCTTAAACTTCGCCCGCATTGCCAACTTAATTCCCATTATAAAAAAATACTCCTTGAATTTGTGCTTCTCTTCTTTTATCTATGTTCAGCTGTTATCATTTTATATATCGAGGTTATGAGAAGATTATTTGCGTTATTATTTAAATAAAAATAAAAATAAAAAATAAAAAATAAAATAAAATAAATATAAAAAATAAACTTCTCCTAACCTCGATATACAAAATAATGACAGAATAAATTCAAACGATATGAAATTATGTTGGCAATACATACTAGCTTTACATGGAGATTTCTTCTTCAAATTAAACATCAAGTGTGAAAGCAAACCGATATTAAACATCGATGAAGTTTAAGTTCAATCGTCTTAAAGATCTAGTGTGAAAAGGGTATTAGAAACGATTCTACGAACTTTTTATGTAAAAACTCTTCTTAATAGGTCTTAAGAAGAGTTTTTACTTAAAAAGAGCGAAGATAAGGAAGCAATAAACCAAAGCGGGCACCCATGATGAGGATGAAATATATGAACTTAATAGAAATGCATCGACAGACTTACAGAAAGGAACATACAAAGTATGAGTCTGTAATTTAAATGTACAGTATACGCCGTTCATTGTGATCATAACTGTCTAGTAGAATATTGGTTCTATTAAGCGGCAGAATTCTGGGGCCCCTATAAAGCTCGGGGGCCCGGTTACTATGCAGCCGTTGTACTGCTCATATTCTTGGATACTACTTGTTAAAATAAATAAGATTTTTTTTGTAAAATAAAAATAAGTAGGTATACTTATTGCATGTCATAAAATTATTTAAATACATGAAATTTTGGGAGGGCCTCTAAGTCGGGGGCCCGGGTTTACTGCCCCCCCCCCACTTTGCCGGCCCTGCTTCGTTAGCTTTAAGAAAAAATATCGTTTTTTTTTTGGACTTAGCTACTAAAGCCATTATCCAGTAGATGCATTTTATTTTTGAAAAATCCATGCCATAACCAGGGTTCGACCCCGAGTCCTCATGGTCTAGATCAGTGTTTCTCAACCAAAAACGCACCGCGGACCAGCATAATATATAATTTTCTAGCGCGGACCACTAATAACAATTGTTGGTTAATTTTTTGCAAGAAAACAAATATATTTAATGTGCTTCTAAATACAATTATTTTATTTGTAGAAAACCACAGAAAGTTTACAGAAAATAAACTAAATATAAATTATTTACATAAAAAATGTGCATAAAAAATAAAAAAAACTTCAAAAAACACATATAAAAACTTTCGCGGACCACTAAAATTTTTCTGGGGACCACCTGTTGAGAAACACTGGTCTAGAAGTCGCTACACATCGCTACACTAACCACTACGCAATATCGTTTGTTCTTCTCACACAAAAAACAAAACGTGAAACCTTACTTTTTTGACAGTTTAACAAGCATAAAATGGAGGCTATATTGCACGAGGATGAAGTTGTAATCATCCGAGTGTAATATAGCCATCATTTGTGAGTCAAATGCAATATTTTACCTAAAACTATAATAGTTTTGTCATTAGAAAAATAGTAAATTTTATTTAAAAACAAAAATTCTGAGCATCAATTGTAAAACTTCCGAACCTACGTCATCAAGATGGCTACCAAACCATATTATAATGTTTACAATACTTTATGACGAGAAACGATTGAATTATGTGAAAATTGAGTTCATCAACTAACAATGTTCAAGGAAAAGAGAGTGACAAAACTTAAAAATTTAAGAGTTATTTATTTTATATGTCCGTTTCCGGTTAAATCTCACCTCATCTTAAAAATATGTCCTTTCAAATATTTAGCTTTTCTAAACATTTAACTGTCCCAAATATCCGATATTCGCCAGGTGTAGAATTAGTAATAAATTGATTTTTTAAAATATATTTCCTTGATTTACGATTCTGTGCGTGTTTAATTTTATTAATACGACACCTATATTTTTCCTTCATTTAAATTGCTAGAAAAATATTTATAATTACCAAGGTATTTTACTGATTTCCTGCAAGATATTTTTAACACTAAAGAGGCAGCAAAAATGGTAAATGGTACAAATCTATTTAGAAATACCTTTTTCTTACGTCCGGTTATTTCATATTTTCAGAATTTAAAATCATATTTTTATTAATATTTATAACCAGGGCTTCGAACCGGAACTGAACCGAAAACCGAAAAAAAAACGTAATTTTTGTCGGAATGGAAACCGGAGCTGAACCGAAAAAAAATCGGTTTATTGCAGTTCAGATAATGTTTATGGGAGTGAACCAAAATATAATAAATTTATTTAAGATTATTTTTTAAACTGATGAGCAGAAAAAAATCTTAATTTCTTAACTGGTACGTAAAAAAATAAATCCGCTTCTATTACTTCAGGGGGGGGGGGCACGCCCAGACAGCCCCTGGCAACGGTCTTGGTATGATTATTACAAAATAAGGAATAAAATGTTCTCGTAAATTATAGTAGAAAATAAATTTCTAATACAAATAAAAGCATTTAAAAATTTATCACTCGGAACTGAACCGAAAACCGAAAAAAAAACGTTATTTTTGCCGGAACGGATATATATTTTTTTAATTGAACCGGAACAAAAACCGAAACGAAAAAAATAACGGTTCGAAACTATGTTTATAACGATAAAAAAAATGGTACCACTCAAATATTTCCTGGACCCCTAGATTTAAAAAGCCAGCGCCGCCACTGGGGAGGGCTCAGAAGCCAAAAAATTTCTTAGCGAGCTCAGTAAGTTACAGTACTCAGAAGTTAAATTTTTTTCTTGGGGTGGACTCACAGTCAATAACAAGACAAATGTGTCCTATTAAAACATGTTTTTTTGATGCTTGGGGGGGGGCAAGCCTGTGAGCCCTCCTGGTTGCGTGACAGATAGCGAAACTCCTTTTTCTGTCCACCATTATTATTTTTTTCCTTTCTTTCTTTAATTCTTCTTATTTTATATTTGAAATGTAAAAATATAATACGTAACAGTTCATATGAGATCTACTTTAAAAACAATGTATTAATATTATTTTCCAAGTGTGTAATTTATATTATTTTAATATCGTTAATGACATCCTTGACAGTTATAAAAATTACAGAAATCTGGCAGATGTTCTACCGTGCGAATCTTTTTATAAGGGCAAGTATAGACTTGTTTCCGCAGTAGGTAGGTCATCTAGAAGTCTTCAAGCAGTGACCAGTGACCAACATATCAAAAGAGTCATCGACCTGCCCGCTATCGACAGACTCGACCGGTAGGAATGTCACAAGAACGGCATGGCTCTGCATCTCATTCAACAACGATTTAAATTCAATACTATATATTTCTAAACTGTTATATTTGAAAATACTCAACTTCTTCTACATCCTGGATTATTTTACAAGTTTTATTAAAATTTAGGGTAAGTATTACACCACAGATTGCAGTAGGGGATACGCATAAAATTTATATTTCCTTAAAACTACATTTTTTTGATATGTTAATGTTAGTTATGTACCTAACAAAACAAAAATCACATTTTAATTAATATTACAGCCAAATTTTTTAATTAAAATATTGTAAATTTGAAATAAGCCGACCACAGCGCGAAGGTTGCCGAGTAAATACGAATGAGCATGACGTCAAACCCCAGACAGCCCAGACTACAACATACAGTGGGTGGCCAAATTATTAGGGACAGTGCAGATTTTCTGTAATTTTCAAATGAATTTAATGAGGAAATAAGTGGCTTTGGGTCTCGTATTTATTTTTATTCATTAGAGTGCTTTATTTAGAATATAAAACGACATAATTGCTTATTCATAACCATTTATTTATGTATAAAAAGTGTTAATTTAACAAATTAAGTAAAATTTTAATATTTTGTAATGCCACCCTTTGCTTCGATTGCGGCTTCCAGGCGTTTGGGCATGCTTTCCATGCAGACTGTTGCGTTGTGTCGGAGATTGGGGTTGTGATGCCACTCTCTGATAAGGGTTTCTATAAATTGCCGCTTGGTGGTGATGATTTTTTTGGCGATCTTCCGCTTTTTAAAATAATAATGATACCAGCAACAAGAATATAGAAGAAAAATGATTTAAAAACAATTTATTTTCTCACAAAATGCATTTAAACTTGAAAATTACAGGGGGGTGTGCTGTCCCTAATAATTTGGCCACCTACTGTAATCTTTACGTGTGTATATTGTATTGTTCGAGAGTTTTGTATTTGTTTTTAAACAATTTTTCACGCATTTATTATTAAAATGGCAGATAAAGATTTTGTTTGGGCTCAGAGTGATAATTTACCCAACATTAATGTTTTTATGCTCATGGAATATATGAAAAATAATGAATGCTACAGTGCTGAAGAAATACGTGGTGTCAAAACAGACTTCTAAGTAAACCATTTATGTATTCTATAACTTTATGTAAACAATAAACGCTGCAACTCTGTAAAATGTAAATATTTATAAATTACTCAATAAAAGAAATCTTGCAAAGACAAACACAAATAAATAAGATAAAAAAGTTTGTTGAAAATTTGAACAGACTCAGTGTGATGGTAAGAGGCTGTAAAGGGACCAATTACTATCAAATATCACAGTTTAAAAATAAAACACATTAAAATAAGGTGCAAGACTTCACACATAAAACAGTAAGTTCAATTCTTTCAGGAAGAGTATCAGCCTGTCCATGAGTACTCTGTCGTCACCTAAAGCAACTGACAGGTCATAGCACTGTCAACGATAACTCTGAATTTATTGAGAAAGGACAACTAGAAGATACGACCTTTTCTTTCAAAAATTCGAGGGCGACTGCTTTTAACCCCTAATGAAGAACACCTAGCAATTGACGAGCAAATAATACGGAATCATTTTCTTTTGTAACATAATGTAGAATCATAATGTTCCATGTATGGCACAAACTCTAAATTATTATTTTAATTATTATTTTTTCATAAAAATAATAATTAATATTTTAAATATATTTTTTAAATTAATTTTTCTATCAATAAGAACCAATTCCTAATGCTACCTACGTTTCAAAATTGACCACTGCGGTGCTACGATCTTAAATTTATTTCCCTATTGGTATCCAAGATATTTAGAAACATACAGTTAAAAGAACAAAAGAGAGAAGTACACAGTACCCAAGATAGGTTCTAAGGTTTTCTAAGGTTGATCAACTCAAGTAGGAACAGTCTTAGCGGATGCTTTGTACGTGCTAAACAAACAAAACGTTTCCTGAGACATGTGGGATTCAGAAATATAATTATTGTGAAATATAGACATACGAATTTAAATCAAGATGATGTAGGAGACAGTTAAGACAAAATTTAAAGCTGTAATTTAACTAAAGTGTACTAAATAAACTCCTTAAATTTATCCTGAAACATTTCAGCAATATATTTATGTATTTATTTTGAAATAAATATTTTACTGCAGTTTAATCTTACTTATTTCACTGAAATTATAGTGTGTCGTTTTAATTTTCAAAATGTTTATTCTGAATTAATATTTTAGTACCAGATAGTAATTGTGAATGAATGTGTTTTTCTTTTTGTAAAATTATTAAAGGTCAATGTACCAATAAAGTAATAATACAGTTTTTTTGTATTTCATTCATGAAACTTTCTAGTCTAGCAAACGATGTAGGTATAATTTCAGAAATCCTAAACTGAGAAGAACAGTGATAATTCTGTTTTTATGTACTGGGGTTGTCTTTTATATTTCGGGATTTGAGATCAAAAACGATTATTTAACAACAAAGTGGCTTTATTGTTTTTCAAAATATTCTCCATGAAGATTAATACACTTTTGCATGCGTTTGAACCAATTTTCGATACACTTTTTCCAGTCCGATTGAAAAAAATCTTAATAACGACACGAGTAAACTTCCATTTCTAGTTAACCGATATTTACCAAAAGTAGATCAACTCGTGCCATTGATGACAAAAGTTTAAATATGAAGTTTCATAACAGTTCTTTTAGCCAAATTTGCTCTGCACGTGTACACGGACCGACAGACAGACCGACAAACCGACCGACAGACAGACAGACAGGCAGACATCATGCTAAAAATAGTCAAAACGTTATGTAGAGACCTCAATTCGTGGAGATCCATCGAAATCTCGTAATGTCAAAATCGGTATGATCACAATTAGAGATGGGTCGTTCATGAACGAACCGGCTCACTGAACCAGCTCAGTACACTGACCGAAGTGACACGGTTCACCAAATTTAAATGAGCCAGCTCACGGCTCACTGTATAGTTTCAAGGATACGATTGGTCGGGCGATTGTGAGCAGTGACCGGAGTGATCCGGATCTGGATCGATGTCATGTTGAACTTCGCGAGAACTCGGCTTGTAATGTATTATCATAAAGTGTATTTTGTCATCAATTTGTAGGGCAGTTTATTTGAAACTAATAGGCTTAGTCTGTATTTTCTTACAACCATACTATATAAAAATATTAAAAAATATTGCTCAAATCCCAGATGTCCGATTTATAAGGGCAATAAACATCGCCATATACTTAACACATCTGGTTTAAAATACAGTAGCTACATAAAGTGAATTGTTTGTTTCAAAAATGTTAGATAAGAGCCGAGGCTAATACCCTTTTCACACTAGATCTTTAAGACGATTGAACTTAAACTTCATCGATGTTTAATATCGGTTTGCTTTCACACTTGATGTTTAATTTGAAGAAGAAATCTCCATGTAAAGCTAGTATGTATTGCGAACATAATTTCATATCGTTTGAATTTATTCTGTCATTATTTTGTATATCGAGGTTAGGAGAAGTTTATTTTTTATATTTATTTAAATAATAACGCAAATAATCTTCTCATAACCTCGATATATAAAATGATAACAGCTGAACATAGATAAAAGAAGAGAAGCACAAATTCAAGGAGTATTTTTTTATAATGGGAATTAAGTTGGCAATGCGGGCGAAGTTTAAGACGCAGATCTCTGTCTTAAACATCGGTCGTGTTTAGACGAGGCCGTACGGTTTCACATTAGCGTTTAAAGATCCATTCACTTAAACATCCGATCTTAAAGATCTAGTGTGAAAAGGGTATAAGCGACGTTCTACCTACGAGCGAACGACCGACAACTGACTGACCTGTGTCTCGGGATCATGTTTACAGTTCATATATTGCAAGAACCAGCTCTAAGCAAGAGCCGGCTCTAAGCGACGTTCTACCTACGAACTAACGACCGACCTGTGTCTCGGAAACATGTTTACTTAACCGGATCACTGAGCCGGATCAATGAACCGGCTCAACAAACTGAACGACCTCCACTGATCCGGTTCTGCAAACTGAGCCGAAATTCCCATCTCTAATCACAATACCTCCCTTATATATGTTGGCGGTCGATAATAATGATGGAAATTATATTTTGTAATTATACATAATAAAAATTTCCGAAAAAAATAAATATTTTCTTTCTAAAATCTTACCAAACGCCATTTTTTAGCCAAGAACTCACCTGTAAAAAACAAAACAAAAATTAGTACAATCTAAAAAATTCTTATCATAATATACAACATGTAATAAAATCAACGTAATCTCTAAAGTAGCATTAAAATTTTCTCAAGCGTCTGTTTTTCATTTTTCAGTCTATAACCAGCTTTAGATAAAAAGCGCAAAGTACTTGAGAACTATTTTTAAATTAAGTATGTTGAAGTGGTTGGGTGCTTGTTTTACATCACTTTAAACATGCCCCTGTTTTTTTGACTTATTTTTAGTTAAAATTAAATATTTATATTAGACGATAGAGTTTATATTTGCACATCAGCGAAATTAGAACAATGGTTTGACGTTGATAAGTGTACTTAACATCTTACTTAAGTACACCAGGTGACAGAATTTCTAAATTTGTTGATTTTTTATTAAGTTTGTTACATAACAAAGTTTGAACCAGACATCAGAGATGATTTACTACGGAGATTCATCCACAAAGTTAAGAATGTTTGAGCATAGCGCCCGTGAAGATCAACCCTCGGCGTCATTTCGTGTCTAGTAGGCTTCCGTGCTGCCCATCAGAGTGAGTTTCACAGAGCGTTCGGTACGTTTACTGAATTTTTATTGTGAACAACCTCGTTGAAAATTTCGTCGCATAAATAGTGCTTTCAGTAATTCGTTTAACCGCACAAAATGGTCTATTGAAATTCATCGTCAAACTGTAGCTGACTGTCTCGCGAAATAGTTTTGATGCACGACAACGCCAGCCTGAATCTTCCTGAACAATAAAAAATTGATGTGAAGTGTGAATTTTCACACATTTCAGGGTTTTGCAGGTATTTAGTAAGATGATGATTATTTGGGATGCCAAAACAAATTTTATATTATTTTTTTTTTTTGTTAATTTTAATTCGAACGCTAATACCATTATTTAGGTTTCTAAATATGTGCAGTATTTTTTTTTTATAAAGCAAGGTTCATTAAGAATTTTAAAATTTGCGCCTATGGCTTCCATTGGTTGTTATAAGTTCCGCCCCTTTGATTTCGTGTACAATGAAACAGAATTAAATTATAATTTAAACAATTTCCACTGGTTATTAAATTTACGCTTTTAAAAATTAAATGCAACATTTGCTAAAATATAACTAGAATTTTGAAAAAATAATTTAAACAATATAAAAATTAAAAAAAAAAAAAACAAATAATAATATTGTCTCTTCTCGCAGGGTTCGATCCCTTTCGGATCGAGTTACTTGGGTGAAAAGCCAGCGCAAAACCACTACACCAGCATACACGTTCCATTGCAGCGTGTTACAAAGCTATAACTTGTGTACATTATTAGCCAAAAATCACAAAAATGCGTTTTTTTCCAAAAACGTAATCTGACCAAAAATTCCTGTTGTACTATTTCGGTTCACACCAATGTACATGACTTAGAATTTTTTCAGATTTTTAGTTTAAACCATCTGGGCTACAGGGTGTGGGACAAAAATTTTTTTGCACAATTTTGGAAAAAATCGCTTCAAAATAATTTATTTGGCAAAAATAAAAATTTGATCGTTAATCCACGTACCACGGGCTTTCATTTGATACCCTACTCAGAATTATAAAAAAATATTTTTTTTTTTTTTCGATGAGCACATATTTGTTTATATTTTTAGGGGGATATGTTTTTTAGATGTTTTAGTATTTTTCCTATGTGCGGGTCAAAGAGTTGTATAAGCATGCCAAATTTCAACTCTCTAGGTTTTTACCGAACAGACAGACAGACATACGACAAAATGACGGTATAAGGGTTTTGTGGTCATACCTACAAAACCCTAAAAAAGAACAATTTTTGAAAATTTATTTATACCTACATAATGCGGCGGTTGAAAAGTAATCGGCCTAGGCAAGAGATGACGCCACCAGTATCAAATCAATGTTGTTTTTTGTAAATCCTAACCTCCAAATAACAACTGTATAATTTTCAACCACCTGCATCATTTTGATTGTGTTTGGCAGTCACTGAAAGCGAACAACTTTTGCCTTTTTACAAAAATGAATAAATCGAATATGGTGATACTTGTTTAATAACTTTTACTTGTTAAATAAAATGAGTTTTGCCGAAAAAGTTGTGTATATAAACCGCCCCTCGTATATAAACACCGATGTGTCACGAAACGATTTTTAAAGCACTGATTTAAATGATGATAAATAAAACAGAAATAAGGCACCGAATAATTTTCTCTTACACATTGCCTCAGAATGCTTTCAAAATGTCTGCCAAATGGCAAAAACATGACAAATAAAACATCTAAACGTATCTGGCATATTTTTAAAACATATGCCTATGACCACATTTATCCAAGCAGACTTCTGACAAATCTTTAATAATATAAACATCCTTCTGGACGCTGTTAAAACAGACGTATTTTCACAGCTTAGAATGACAAAAAAAGTTAAGATCATTTAAAAAAATTCTGTTGTTTTTCGTAGATTAACTGAAGCATAAGGATTTCAAAAATCCAATCCGCGTGGGCCTTACTCTTACTATTTTTGAGTTACAAATTTTCATTTTTTTTTTTTAATACAGATGATTCCGCTTAATTTGGGCAGCCGCTTATTTGGGCCAAATCTCAAAGAACAGAAACCAAACCAAAGAACCAACAGTAAATTTACATGCTTAATTGGGACAACATTCCGCTTAATTGGGATAGTTAAGATCACAGTACATATTATGTTACACATATTCTCAAGAAAATGTACAAAGAATTTAATATTACAGCGTTATTTTATGCAGGAAGGAAATGAAGGGAGCCCTATATCCGCACTGAATACCTGTGCTGATTTTGTAGAAGTGAAATGTTACAAAAACAAAAGACAGACTACATTTGACGCATTTTTGCATTGAATTAAATTGTATGTACCTAAGTCTGTTCCAAACGGTTAGGCGGAACTAGATTTTGGAATCTAGTTACTTTCATCGTTTAAATAGTGCTTTTCGGCCGTTTTGTTTAAGCTTTGTAAATCCTACTTACAATAAACATTTTTTGGTTAAGGTTAATATAATTTTAAAATATCATTTTCTTTATATTTAGATTTTTTGTGTCATTCTTAATACAAATTTCCCATTTATTTATTTTTTTGTCATTAAAATATGTAAATAAAATAATTTAATTTTGACATATGTCGTTCGTTTCCATGGTATCTTTGTTGGAATTTTAAATTTTGACATTCCAACGTGAAAAATGAAATAACCCAAGCAAGGTCCCTTCTCGTGACAACCTAAAAGAACGAAATTCCCATTTAGTTCCGCCTAACCGTTTGGAACAGACTGTATTTATTATTTTATTTTGGAATTTATTATTATTTTTTCTTAAAAGTTTATATTTTTTGGTTATATGTAATTTATAGTTTTGTCCAAGAGTTTATAAAATAAAATTATTGAAAGAAAAATATGCATAGTTTAATTTTATGTGAAATTGGCTTAATTGGGGCAGCCTCTTAATTGGGCCAAAATGCCTAAGTCCCGATGTGTCCCAATTAAGCGGAATCGACTGTATAATAATCCTTGTCTTGCCAACAAAGTATTCATTGTGCAGGTCATAAAATCTATATCTACTTAAAACCAGTGCCAATATAATTTAAATTTAGATTTCATAATTTAAACAATAGATATACAAAACTTAATTACTAGTTTATAAGAAAACATCAAAGATGCTACCGTGTAATTTTACTTTCAAACTTAAATACATTAGACACACCTTAAATTACTGCATCGAGAATTTTCCACAAAAATAATGACAAAAACAACATTTCCTTTAACTATAAATAACATTTCAAAAGGAAACAAAAAAAATGACAGCGCTGTTAAATTAATAAATTGAAAACTAATTATGTAATACAGTTGGTTAAC
The DNA here is from genome assembly GCA_963971575.1 of Liopterus haemorrhoidalis. Classification (NCBI taxonomy): domain Eukaryota; kingdom Metazoa; phylum Arthropoda; class Insecta; order Coleoptera; family Dytiscidae; genus Liopterus; species Liopterus haemorrhoidalis. Next base: position 5,412,844 of record OZ020622.1, on the reverse strand, counting down.
TCATTAGCATATTAAGAAAAACAGAAAAATTAATCAATGTTGTTAATTAAAATATTATGTTGTACCACCCACAATTTTTTTGTAGCTTTGTTCATCTCATCTTTGTACTCAGATATATTCAAAGAACAGACGTATCAAAAAATAAAAAGAAACGCGTACCATGAAAGCTACTCATCTGTAGAGTGCTCTTGCCACGAAAACTATCCAGTGACGTCTCTTGCGCAGAAGCCTGAATTCGTACAGTTGCTTCGTTGCTAAGCAACGGATGTAGAACTAGAGATGCCAACGATTATGTATCATTTTCATACTGGTGTTGGAAGCGTAAAACAAGAAATACAACCAATAGGATCGTTCTATTTTGAAAAAAACCCGTACCATGGTGTCGTAGGCGCGGTGTTACAAGTGCGGTATCGCAAGTTCAAAAATTTCAACTCTAGCGCTGGCCGCACCGTCGAAACCATAGAAACAGATATATTTTTTCGGAATGGTGAGATCTTTAGCGAGACACTTATATTAATTTCCTAAAAAAAATTAAAAAAACGTAAATTGATGTAGCGAAATAGCGACTTTTACAATGTTGTCGGCAGTCATAAAGTTTATTATTATGGATTCGGTTTCAAATATCTGGTCTGCAGAAATGTCATGCAGTGGGTATACTAATAATACACCCCCAAGCAGAGGCCTACAGAATCTTCATTCTAAACTGTGATGTCAAGTAAATAAGATTGCTTATTAAATTCTTTTCTTGTAATTGAAGTAACTGTCTGTGTTTTTTGTGTCTCATTTTTTTGAAACAAGTTAAAATAATCTCCCTTTTGCCTTCTGTTTCTATGTATATATGGGACGTACCCACCATCGCTTTTCTTCATATTGCAATAAGTCTAAATATGCATAAAAAAGAGCTAGACGTCTCCTTCGATTTGAAGACATATTTAATGAAATTGAATAACCGTTTACTCCAAATCCTTGTATAAACTTTTAGGTTAGATTTGTGTTAGATACAAATGTTGTCAAAACCGAAAACGCGCACCTATCACGCGTCCAACCCCACCATGAAATTCGAACTTGTAAATATAACACCACGCCTCTCACCCCTGTCGCGCCTTTGACACTACCATGAAAATGATGCATTAATTTCTGGTGGTCCGAGTAGTAAGTGAAATTAAATAAATATGAAACTGGCAACTAGTTTCGCTTTAATAAAAATTTTTAGGCCTACAAGGGAATACACAAGTTGCACATGCCTGATCTAGAGCAGAGTTTACCAAACTGTGCTCCGTAGAGCACTTGGTGCTCAGCGAGCGTCTACTAGTACTCCGCGATCTACTAGTGTTAATATATATAGCAATGATAGTGCTCCCCGACGAATTCTTCTCGTAAAAAGTGCTCCATGACTCAAAAAGTTTGTGAAACTCTGATCTAGAGCATTGGTATCCAATATCTTGTTTCACCACGTGTCTCTAAACCAGAAAAATAGAAAAAAACATGCGTTTCTGTATTTTATAGATAAGAATTTTATAAAGTAGTCGCAATAGTTTAATATCAGTATTTAAACCAATGATTCAGTAGTTATTCTTACGTATGATCTGGGGTAATATTATTTCGTCTATTACTTCACCGATATATTAAACTTTAACATTTAAAGTATAAGTTAAATTAAACGTAATCAGAAAATGATCGCACCTTAATAATACGTTAGAATGATGCAGATGCCGAACCCACTTGCCAAGCCCTGTCTCTAAAGATGCTTTTAGATATGCTACCTATTCTTGTGACAGTTTATCTCTGACTCCTTTGTGTTAGCCAACATTTTTAAATGATGACAAAATGTAATATGACTTGTTGCTTATTGTTTAGATAGGTAGGTACATACTACGTTGCATGCAACGTATGGAATAAATAAAATAATCTATTGGATTCCATTTGACAAAAATAGATTAAATCAAATGAAGACGGGGGGAGTACGAAATCACTTGATAACCATGGTCCCGAACAACAATAGACAGGAAGAAATTAATGGATTTGAAGGAAGCTTTTGTCCAAAACGGCACTTAACCCAAAACATCGAAAAACGTAATTATGATGTCCGTAGGGATTTTTTTCGTGAAACAGTTTTTTCTAGTGCGTTCTAGAAATGAGTGACATTCATTTCGAGCAACGGTGTGCTATCAGGTTTTATTTCAGACTTGGGCACAGTGCAACGAAAACTTTTGCAAAACTTCAGCAGACCTACGGAGACAGTGTTTTGTCAAGAACCCAGGTTTTTTTGGTGGTTTAAGGCATTTTCAGAAGACAGTTGATTGAAGATGAATCACACAGCGGAAGGCTTTCATCTTCAAGAACCAATGAAAATGTCAACAGAATCTTGTGCGTTCAGATCGTCGGTTGACATTCAGAATGATCGGGGAAGAGTTGAATTTGACTCACACTACCGTTCATCAGATTTTGACCAATGAATTGGGGATGGAAAAATGCGCTTTGTCACACAGCAATTTTAATAAACGAGTTTTTAGTCAGTAAAAACATTCCTGTGGCTCCTCAGCCTCCTTATTCGCCTGACTTGAGTCCTTGTGACTTTTTCCTCTTCCCAAAAAAAAAAATATATATATATTATTTTCTATCTTCTATTTGGAATTCGTGTAAGTTCATTATATCTAGATCTCTGGTACTAAATCAATACTGCATAACCTTATTGCTAGTTGATTCTATACTACGCCAATGTTTTTAAATTTTGTGTATTTCAAAAAGTTTCTGGGGGGTCTGTAAATTACAATATTTAGTAAAAAACTAAATGATTTCTCAACATAATTCCATGTTTACAATTTATGAATAATTAATTACACACGACACTAATATAAAATCGTGACTTTATATATTGCTACTGGAAATTTTCCCAGTTAAAATGTCGATTTTATGATTTATTGACCACATTTAAGGGGCTCGTCTATAAGCTGAAGGTACCCAAAAAAACATAAGACCTACACTATAGATGACAAACCAATGACTGTGATTGCAGGAGAAAATGGTTGGTAAGCACTTGATTTGAAATCGAAATTATTTTTGAGTTTATTTAATATTGGCACAAAAATAATTGCAGAATAGTATTAATTTAAATATTAAAAAAATTGTAAGAATGACAATCATTTTGTAAAGTCCAAGCTTTTAAAATATGGATCTACAGACGTATACTCAAAATCTTCTGGGTCGACCGAGTCAACAACGTTCAAGTCATTGGGAGAATGTTGCCTCAAAGTAAAGATGAAAGTAAAGGCAGCTAGAATAACTTGAACAAGTGTTGAGCAACGAGCACAAATACCGTATCCAGCATTTTTAAAGTGAATAAAATCGCTGCACAACAATCGAGAGATGAAGCTGTTCAATAGCCCGAAAAAGAAAGAAACACAATTATTTCAGATTATTCTTATACAATGACATTTTCATTTTATTTTATTTAGTACTACATTACACAATTAATATAATTTAAACCATAAATTTCGCGACAAATCGGTTGGAAAGAACTGCTCTGAAACATAATTCACATTAAAACCTTTCCTCCATAGGAAATTAAATAAAAAATAGGGTTTTCAATATCTTTTTAGAAGTAGTTCGATATAACCTAACTTTTTTGACAATTAGCGAAGTGGCAACGAGAGGTTTTTCAACTGTGACGTCATCCCATTGTTATGGTAAATGGAATTTGTTTATCGGTTGTATTTATATCGTTCGTATATTTGGAATGTGAGTACTAAGAGCTTCACCACCCCAGGACTGTTTTTTTTAATAGTGACGTCATAGATCAGCTGTTTATCTGCTTCGACTACATTGTAATTACATGGTAATTAGTAACATTTTACGCCAAATTTCCATGCCAAATAGTGACGTCATATACCAGATGATAATATTTTTTAATTGTTTACATTGGAGAACAATTTAAGACATCACATTTCTATTTCTTTCTATTGTCTAAATTAAAAACACCTTTACGTAAGAAGAACAAAGATAGATACAATTTGGAACAGGTCCAAATTGGCTCTTTTTTGTTCTATATTTTCAAGTATTTTTTGTAAATTGTTGAAATATACCTGCAAGAGTATTTTTAAATTATTTTTTTGTTGGTGACACAGTATTTATTTTTGAATTTTAAATGTGACTAATTTATTTATTTTTATTTATCATTTTTAGCTAAATTTAACTGGAATATAAACAAAAAGTTAGGTTAGGTAACTAAAAAAAGTTAAAGGGGACTAAATTTTAACAGATTCTTTCGATTATTTGAACAGCATGATAATAGTTCACATAACCTAGCGTATTAATTTTTTATTTATTTTTTAATATTAGTTTCGACAGTTTTTATCAATTCCAAAGTGCAGTGTTAATGTTTAATTTGAATAATTAATAACAATTATCACTAATTTTTATTTATTATTAAATAAATATTCTCATTTAACGGTCAATTAAAATGATTGATTAATTCATCTTCAACAACATATTCTAAGGTGAGATGACTTGGTATTTCACAATAAAGTTCATTGATTCAAATTTATTTATTCTTAGAATGTGACTAGCTATGTGGTCACAAAAATGTGACTTCAGAAAATTTTTCTAATGAAAACATGACAAATTCTTTACAATTGTGTTAATTATTATGCACCATTTAGACCAGAGGTCGAAAACCGGCGGTTTCGACACACGAAGCCCTTAGTTAACATTTTACGAAGTCACCGTGGTTGGTTTAAAGACACACAGATGTCGTACTATTCATAACGCACTAATTTCCTTAGCTGTAAACGCTGCCTTGAACGTTAAAACAAGTCGACAATCTGAAGCTGTCTCGTTTCAAGTTTGAATTCTCTTTCTCTTCGCTTTGGTAAAATTTTGTTTGTATATGCAGTCACTACTGTTTTTTTAAAACAGTATTTCTTTTATTAGCTGTTGCTTCATCATCTCTCAAGTCTGGTGTTAGCAAGTTGTTAAAATGTTTGTCCATATGTAACATTCGGTTTGGTAATTAGTAACTGTTACATACAGTGAAAACATCTGGAAATTTTAACTTCCTCGTGTTACACTCGTCATTTGTGGTTGATCTAAACCACAACTTATGAAATATGATTCATATTATACACTGTCACTTCATGAATTAAATTTAAAATTACTTATAACAAATCAACTTCCTTTACATATAATGAAATGTTTAGATTTTTCTTTAATAGTTATTAAGTTAACAAGAGATAATAAAAAAATTTACTCCCGATGATTTTAGTGCATGAGACGATACCCAGGACGATATCATCGCGATTATGTAATGTCCTACTTTATTCACAAGTTCCAAATAGTATTTAAAGTCCATTCAAACATCCAAATTAAAATCTACCCGGTTTTAAATTATTTAACCCTTTGAGGTCATAGTTAAGAATCAATTTCTGTATAAATTTTTATTGATAAAAATTATTTACTATTATTAGCTACGTAAATATTATAATTACAAACGTGGTATAGCAAATGCGGAGTGCGTATTGAAAGCAAAGACAGAGAAGACGAGGATTCCCCGCCGGGATATGTGCGAAGGAAACAGAAGAGGCGTGCGAAGAATCCCCGATAAACCGTTAAATGTTTACTGAAGACCGGCTTGTATTCAGCATTATCTTTGTTGTAACTCGGCGAATATTAGAAACCACCGAAATTTGAGACTAATATTTACATTAAACAACTTTGTATACTATAAATATGAATTTAAAATAAAATAGAGTCTATTTTATACCGTACAGATTAATCTATTGCTTTATTTCTGTAAACGATGTCATGAAAGTTAAACACGGTTCATATAAAAAAAAATTAAAAAATACACTCTATCTTTCCAATTATTTTGAATACGTTTAGACTTCCTGATTAATATTAATCATGTATACAATAACTACCATATACAGTGGAACCCCGCCATTCGTACACAATTCGTTCCAGAAGGTAGTTCATGGCGATTTGTACGAATAACGAATCATTTTTTCACATAAGATATAATGTAAATTGTATTAATCAGTTCTAGATCCATAGATGATCGTTTATTTAAACCTATAAAAATAATAAATATACAGGACTGTACATGAAATACATAAATAAAAATTTAACTGCTCTTTTTTACTTAGGTGAGCTGTTAGCGTAAGTAGAATATGGAGAGGAGGAAGAGGGATGTTGATGTTACTGTTTGGAATTGGAGTCACTTTCCATAAAAACATCAGGTAACATCCCTTCAGGTGTTTTCTCTTTTTCTAGTGTTCTTTCTTTTTTCAGTCTCTTTGCACTAGAAGAATCTTGGGATTCTTTCTCTAAAAACCTGTCCAATGTTGTCTGCCTTTCACGATTTTTCAGAATTTTTCTAAAATAGTCAATAACATTGTCGCGTGGTGCCGACCGCACGCTGTCCGAATAGCGGGCAAGCGTACGAATAACGAGTTGAATTTTACTTGAATAAGTTGAACGAATATCGAGTTGTACGAGTAGAGAGGCGGACGAATGGTAGGGTTCCACTGCAGTAGAACATGGTAAGCTCTGGCTATATGTGCTGTTGTAGGCTAATAGGGACAGCCCTGCCCCCCAATTTCCTTTTACGTACCCCACTGACAGGAATTCATTCCCAGCAACCCCTGATATATAGGTGACCCATATAACATCCGTACTATTGTGTATGCCTATATTTCTACTTTTATAATAGGAGTTGGCAATCAGCGACTATGGAGCCTCATAAGGCGCTTAGCTGGGAAAAGTGCAGCTCTTATTTAAAAAAAATATATAATTTCTTACAATTTTGTCTAATTTCTTACAGGTTGCATTAATACAAATATTACTATAGTCAGTTTTTTAATTCCGAGGAGTAAGAAAGGTTTTTACATTAGAACATTTTAAGAAACATTTTTTCTTTTTAATATAAATTTTGGTAATTTTGATGGCAACACTGTTGAGTTTCTATTTTTGTTTATTTATTTATTTATTATTATTTTTTTTTTTTTCTATCTTAAATCGTAAATTGCGACTTAAGCCATAGCATTTATTCAATCTGTATTTTCTTACGATAAAGAAATGCGCAAAATAAACAAATAAAAATTCCTGTTAGTCATACAAATTAGGCCACACCTTTATTTATTATTCTGGCTTCTGAGAGCGTTAGATCTCCCTTTTCAAAGGAATATGGCGTCGCACAGTGGTTCCCAACCCTATTCCCGCAACATGGCGCCTGGCGAACCTTTTGCATATGCTTACCAATGCGTGACACAAAAATACCATGAGTTCAAAAAGAAATTACATAACGGTTGGCTGTGGGAAAATAAAATAATGTCTATTGCAAGCTTTATATAACAATTAACAAACGTTTAGGCACAGCTATTGAATTTTCAATAGAAACTTATGACAACAACAGTGATGACAGTTAATTAATTGACAGTAAAAGCTTGCAGTACACATTATTTTATTTTTCCACAGCGAACCGTAGTTTCTTTTTAATCACATGGTACAGTCTGTTCCAAACGGTTAAGCGGAACTAGATTTTGCAATCTAGTTACTTTCATCGCTTAAATCGTGCTTTTCGGTTGTTTTGTTTAAGCTTTGTAAATCATACTTAGAATAAACATTTTTTGGTTAAGGTTAATATCATTTTAAATTGTCATTTTCTTTATATTTTGATATTTTGTGCATTCTTAATACAAATTTCCCATTTATTTATTTTTTTGTCATTAAAATTTGTAAAAAAAAATTATTTAATTTTGACATGTCATTCGTTTCTATGGTTTCATTGTTGGAATTTTAAATTTTGACATTACAACGTGAAAAATGAAATAACCCCAGCAAGGTCCCTTCTCGTGACAACCTAAAAGAACGAAAATCCCATTTAGTTCCGCTTAACCGTTTGGAACAGATTGTATAAGTATGTTTGAGAATAAATTTAAATTTAAACTAAGTTTAACCTTTATCTTACGTAATTTAGTTCGCATAGTATTACCTCCCGACCGGAATTAATTTTGCAAGCGTTACATAAAAATAACAAGCCTCGGACACTAAACTGTACGCTCGGCTAACAACGAATACTATTAGCGTACAGTATACTGTACGCTCGGTAGATAAAGGTTAATACTAATGTGTCCATTCTAGGGCCCGCGGGCCTGCTGCAGCCTGACTTTTAATATCAACTGGCCCACACGAAATTTCTATCCCTTCGTCCTCAAGAGATTTTTGTAATTATTAACCCACATTCTCAAGTGATTTTCGGGAATTTCTACCCTCAATTGATTTTCAGGATTTCTTCCCACCGTCCTCATTAAATTTTGCATTTAAGCCTCATTTTAATTGCCTCAATTAAGTTTGTAACACATACGCAGTATCTCTACTTGAGCTCAATCACTTTTCTAACTATACTCTGAAGTTGAAGGCTTGGAACTGATTTATTGACGACCTTGACTGTTCCGCTGAACTGACTCAACCGTTTCAATAAGACTGACTCGACTCACGTGTTTCATATAATTAGTATCTTCCATAAATTTCTTGAATATTCAGATTAACTATTGAACGGTGATCGTTTTCCAGTTCCACGATCCACCCATGCCCTCTTACCTCACTATGCAAACCGGTTATTCATAAATTAGGGTGACACCACTGTGCTCTTAAGTAGAAAATGATTGAGTACCACTGGCCTAGATCTACAAAACAATTTACACATTATTCGCCATTTTCTTAGCTTCGACGATCGAATTCTAAGTACTAATTAATAATCACACTTTCTATGTCCTTTTAGATGACGTCATGAATAAATAACAAACATTGCGCACTCATTTATTTAAATATGAATATAAAATTTGTTTACAGTAAAGAAAATTTCAGTAGTGCGTATTTTTTTGTGAAAACGATATAATCCCACGTAATGGTTATTAAATATATATGTTTATCTTGTACCATAAGAATTTTGCAGTTAAAATTTTATACTGAATACTTTTGCATGTCATTATTATTATTTATATACAACCATAAAGATATGTAAGATTTTTCCGCGTAAAGCGGCGTTTAGACGGTCTTTGTATGTCGCTCTGGGCACAATACTATTGTCACCTGACACTACCGATAGAGGCGCCACTGCATTGTACATCATGGCTGACGCAGATAGGATATTTTTGACAGATTCAATGGTATTTTCATGTGATATTTATTGAAATTAATTTATTATTCAATATGAGGGTTGCGTTAAATGAAACATTCCGTTTTTTCAGTGCCCAAGTAACCTCTAGGGTTACAATTGAAGGTAATAAGGTTTTTTTGCCACGTTTCGGAACACGATGAAAACTTAGATCTCTATCACGACCTACTTTTGCATTGCAAAGACAAACACAACAATTCACGTTGCATTTAATTTTTCTTGCAATTTTAAAGACATTTTTAAAAACTCGCTATGAAAACAACAGTAAACAAACTCGACTATCCTCCACCTGTCAGTTTCTCAAAATCTCACTAGAGGCGCTTCTGTTATTGTCAGTTGACAATACGGAAATACGAATCATCTAATGCCGTATTTAGAAGTTCACTTTGGGTGCATTCGAGTTGTACAGAGTAGAGCGAGCGCTGAGCGAACAGTTGATGGTGACGTCATGAATAGAGCACTAACGGAGAGAGCGTTCTTGTGACGTAATGTTTATAAAATCTAACCCTACAATTTTAGGCGGCGTTTTTACTGTCAGATTAGTTCACGTCAGTCATGAATCAAAATTATATACCTCGGTTTTTTCTTGATTTCTTTCAATGATGAAGAAATAAAATTAATTAAAAATTAAATAATAATTAAAGAATTAATTTAATGAATTTTTTCTATTTAAATTTTATGCACGGTGTATTTTAATAATTTTTTTGCTTACAGAACGTCACAAATACATAAAATGGCCGTACTCTGTAACCATAGACAAATAACAATATTATTTGTCTATTGTTATTTGTCTAAGGCTATTATTTTTATTTTATTTATAATTTAATTTTAAACTTTCATTTCTTTCCCGCCGTTCCCCCACTTTTTTACGTCATACTCCATATGCTCGGTCATAAAACCCCGAACACATAGAGCGCACTCTAAATGCTCGCTCGATCGCAAAACGAATGCAATTGAGTGTACTCCGAGCGTCAAATCGAACACGTTTGAGTGTACAGAACGTGCTCGGAACGCACGGAGCGTCAAATCGAATGTACCCTTTGTAGGATTTCGTGATTATAATCTACATCAGCGTTTCCCAACCTTTTTTCTGGGCGGACCAGCAAGCGACCTATATAAAATCAGCTGTGACCACCACAGTCATTTTTTAACAACAAAACCGACATAATTTAATAAAAAATTCCTGTTGAACTGTTCTGGTTCCCAACATTGTTCATTATTGAGATTTTTTTCAACGCAATATTTAAAATACGGGATAAAATAACTACAAGAAATCCAACTAAAGATTTAGTTCTTACTGTTTTATTTATTTTTTTATTGCATTTACCTTCTCAAGGCTGTTTCCACTGCATTTCTTTCATGAAACCAAACACTTGGAAAATTAATGCATAAAACGAATTAGTTGTAATGTTATATTCATGAAAATCACTGATAATGATCAAAATAACACTAATTTTATTCTACATATGATAACTGAGTTATTATCATACAAAACATGACATACATTTTATACAACACTTTACGATTAACTTTGAAAGTGAAAAAAATGTAAAAATGTGAGAATAGTGTTTAAAAAATAGTCCTTATTAAATACCTACGAAAGCCTGAAATGTGTAAAAATTAACTTTTTAGGGTTTTGTAGGTATGACAAAAAAACCTTATACCGTCATTTTGTCGTCTGTCTGTCTGGTAAAAATTGTAGCCAAACGGCTAAACCTAGAGAGTTGAAATTTGGCATGCTTATACAACTCTTTGACCCGCACATAGGAAAAATACTAAAACATCTAAAAAACATATCCCCCTAAAAATATAAACAAATATATGCTCATCGAAAAAAAAAATATTTTTTTATAACTCTGAGTAGGGTATCAAATGAAAGCCCTTAGTACGTCGATTAACGATCAAATTTTTATTTTTGCAAAATAAATTATTTTGAAGCGATTTTTGCCAAAATTGTGCATAAATTTTTTTGTCCCACACCCTGTAGCCCAGATGGTTTAAACTAAAAATCTGAAAAAAATCTAAGTAATGTACATTGGTGTGAACCGGAATAGTTCAACAGGAATTTTTGATCAGATTACGTTTTTGGAAAAAAACGCATTTTTTCTGATTTTTTGCTAATAATGTACACAAGTTATAGCTTTGTAATCCGCGACACTGGAACGTGTATGCTGGTGCAGTGGTTTTGACGCTGGCTTTTCACCCAAGTAACTCGATCCGAAAGGGATCGAACCCTGCGAGAAGAGACAATTTTTTTTTTTTTGTTTTTAGTTTTTATATTGTTTAAATTATTTTTTCAAAATTCTAGTTATATTTTGGCAAATGTTGCATTTAATTTTTAAAAGCGTAAATTTAATAACCAGTGGAAATTGTTTAAATTATAATTTAATTCTGTTTCAATGTACACGAAATCAGAGGGGCGGAACTTATAACAACCAATGGAAGCCATAGGCGCAATTTTTAAAATTCTTAATGAAGCTTGCTATATAAAATACTGCATATATTTAGAAACCTAAATAATGGTATTAGGTGTTCGAATTAAAATTAACAAAAAAAATATTTTAACATAAAATTTGTTTTGGCATCCCAAATAATCATTATTCACTTACTAAATACCTGCGAAACCCTGAAATGTGTGAATATTCACACTTCACATCAATTTTTTTATTTTGTTAAAATTTGCCTGGGAAAATTTGTGATTATCGTCGATTATTAGGTACCTTAACTAAATAAAACTTGTTAAAATATACATAAATTAATATACTGGCATTTTAAATGGTATCAGATGTTATAATGCACTTATATAACAAAGTACCCGCGTAACTGATAGCGACGCGTGGCTTGAAGGGTCGAAACTGTGGTAGAAATGGGGCAATAGGACACGCGTGCCAACAGTTGGGTATATGCTGGTCTTAAGGGGTAGTAAATGATATTAACCCGCATATTAGATTCTAATTTTGATAAAGGGTAATATTTAGAAATATATTTAAGTGAACAGAATTTAATAGACGATAAAATTTACAGATCATTTGAATTTTAATAAGTTTTTAAATTAAACAAACATATTCAAAAACATTGAAATACTCTTAAGAATCATAAAATACCACACTCAATGTTTGTCGCAAACATCCGCGTAAGATTTATTTGAATAACAGTTTGCAAAGATATTTTATACCAGTATTTTTCAACCATTTGCAACAAACGCCCCTATCAACTATCGCTACAATGCTATTTTAATCTGTCTTATATACACACACCGGCAAATTTAAAGGAACAGATTGAAAATTATGATTTTTTTCAATTTGATTATTTTGTAGCCTATATCTAGTAGCTTTGAATGCTCTACTAAACAGTAGGGAAAGATTGTATCGACGCCAAGGAGAACAAAATGCACCATTTAATTTTGCTACTATTGTATCTTTTGGTGGAGAAAACTACAGAGAAAATAATAAGATTTTATATGTCTGTTCTTTTAAATTTGCCGGTGTGTGTATATAAAAAAATCTGACTGACTCGTCATCGATCAATCCAAACCACTGGACCTAGTATCATGAAATTCGGTGAGTATATTCCCTCCATGACGTAAGTACCCCTTTCACTCTGAAGTATCCAGCTCACGATGACCCAATTTTGATTGGAAGATTAGATTCAAATCTATTTAACAGTGTATCACATCTTTACTAATTACTACCAAATAATTTATTGAGATGTGAAAAGTGAAAAGGAATTCTAATAATGTTGTAATTAAAATCATTTGACTATAAATCTATTGGACAAATATGTAGAACTAATCAGTTGGTTGCGAAAATACTTTGTAATCTACCGCCGATGCAAACATTTACTACAAAAGGAATTTAATAATTTAGGTTAAAAAATATATAAATAATTGCCCACTGGATTATTTATTTCATTTGACAAATAGAGATTGTAAGATTCAAACAAGAATCAATAGAAGCGCTCCATATACAAAAACACACACACGTTTAACTGAATATATTCAAATATAAGAAACGAAGATAGAAACTATGGACGTACCGTTGGGTATGAGAAACTCACAGGCGACATTGAATTTTACATAGAACTGTGTGAAATACGGATTTTTTTATATACTAGAATTTTTTTAGATACTGGAATAGCTTTCAGCTGGTCGGATACAGACGTTTGAATGTTTTCGAGTGTCCCAAAATGACGTTGAGGTGATTTTTCAATCTTGGCAAGAGGAAAAACTCACAAGGATTTAAGTCAGGCAAATAAGGAGGCTGAGGGGCCACAGGAATGTTTTTACTGGCCAAAAACTCTTTTATTGAAATTGCTGTGTGACAAGGAGCATTTTTCTCATCACCAATTCATTGGTCAAAATCTAATGAACGGTAGTGTGAGTCAATTCAACTCTTTCCCGATCATTCTGACTGTCAACAGACGATCTGAACGCACAAGATCCCGGATTTTGTCGACATTTTCATCGGTTTTTGACGATGAAACCCTTCCGCTGCGTGATTCATCTTCAATCAACTCTCTTCCTTCTGAAAATGCCTTAAACCACCAAAAAAACCTGGGTCCTTGACAAAACACTGTCTCCGCAGGCCTGCGAAAGTTTTGCAAAAGTTTCCGCTGCCTGTTCCCCAGTCTGAAACAACACCTGATAGCACACCGTTGCTCGAAATGAATGTCATTCATTTTTAGAACGCACTAGAAAACACTGTTTCACAAAAAAAAAAAAATGATTTTAGTCTATACGCGTCTTTAGAAGAAGTAGGATTAGTGGAGGATTTTTTCTAATATTTTCACCACACACATGTCAACTTTCTTAATAAAGTTATATAACTTAAATTTAAAATTATAATCCCATTTTTTTTAAATACCAAATATAAATCAATTCACATTAAATTTCCAATATTTCACTCAATATATATCATTAAATACATATTTTATACCCAAAAAGGTTGGAGAAATTTAAAAATTCCTATTTCTTCACATTTTTTTAAATATTTTAACTTGTTTAGTTTGACAGTAATGTTTTATAAATGTAAATAACAAATTTTTAAATCATTTGACATTTGTGTTGAGACGTAGAAATTACGTCATTTTTCATCCGAGATTCGTCATTATTTTCTTAGATCTAGTTTACATACCGACCTTTAAGTTTGGTTGGGCAAAACATGTGGCTATAATGTGGGTGTATATATGTATAGGACTTCCAAATGATGCTAAAGAGCAAGAAAAAGCAACGTACGTCGGGCATTGATTTCTTTTTTATCCCTTGCCTTCTCGGGATCCAAATTGATCCGAATTTATGCAGTAACCTTTATTTTTTAATTTAATTTAATATTATTCTGCATATTTTACCAATTTATTATAAGAAATAATTTTATAGTGACAAACTTCTTTATTAATAAGCAGTTTTCTAATTTCTGCTGTTTATTGACGCTATCTTATATCACCAAACTAAAAACTGTATGTAGTTTTACTATCATCTATGCATCATAAACATAAATATCTGTGGAAGATAAAAAATATAAACTAGATATCATTCTCGCCTACAATACAAAGAGTAGAGTTCATTGTTTAAATTTGTATGTAAACACATGCAAAAGAGGAACAAGAAGATGGTTATTATGTTTTCTTTTTTAGGGTTTTGTAGGTACGACCAACATAAGTATTATGCTTATGCCAACATGCCCCGTTCTTCTCATCTGTCATAATAACTTTTGAAGTTATAATTAATCAGATTTTTATTATTATTCAAGATAATATAAATAAAACAGACAACTATGGAGAGAGATTACAAAGAAGATTTAATGTGAGATATAGGAATTGATCCATCCTAAAAAAGAATTTAAAAAGCCCAAAGGGCGGCGTAACCCCGTAAGAGTGTAACCATTTTATTATTAATATAAATAATATTGCGGCAACAATTAGTAGCATCTTTTTCAATTTTATTCTAGTTTTAAGTTCCAGTCGGGATTCAGAAGTAAACATTCATGTTAAACTGCGTTGCAGCATGTTATAAATGAATATAAAGCCTCTTTAGATAAGCAAAAACATGTAGGACTAGTTTTCTTAAGCCTGTAATACATGATGCGATTTCTCGTTTTGAATCTCGTACGAGTTATCGTACGATAAATATTCCTAACGGTATCGGTCACGTGACTATGCGCAATAATCTACTGCGTCGATATCTGTTCATTTCTATACAATATTTTAGGTCTGGAGCATAAATATTGGATGGTTTTCAATATCGTACAAGATCTCGTACGAAAATCCTGTAGTACACGATACAATAATTCTTGTACGATAAATCGTACGAGATTCAAAACGAGAAATCGCATCATGTATTACAGGCTTTAGATCTAAAAAGAGCTTTCGAAACTATTAATAGATCAATACTGCTGCAGAAACTTTACTGCTATGGTATAAGGGGCAAAGTATTGAAATGGTTCAACAGTTACATGCTGAACAGAGAACAAAAGGTGAAATGGAATGGTGTGCTTGGTGAGAAATTAGAAAACTGTATAGGAGTGCCACAGGGAAGTGTGTTGGGACCACTGCTATTTATTTTATACATTAATGACATCACAAAAATATTAAAAAAGTGTAAAATAAATATGTTCGCGGATGATACTTTAATATATGTTGAAGGAGATAGTTATAAAGAGGTAGTTAGTGGATTAAAAGATGAACTAAAAATAATGAATGAGAATTTTGAAATGAACAGACTGAAACTTAACTTAGATAAATGTAAATATATGATATTATGTAAAAATAGTGAGTACGATTTAGATATAAAAGACAATAGGGTAGAAAGAGTAGAAATTAATAATTGTGTGTTAGAATTGGTTGATAAATATAAATACTTGTGATAAGTATGCAAGTATTTTGTCTATGTTAAAGGCGATGAACTGGCTAGATATCAGTAGTTATGTTGAATTTAAAGTATTAACATTTATTTATAAAATACTAAAAAATATGGTACCTGATTATCTAAGAATTAGAATTTATTGCAACAAAACGTCAAATTTTCTGACGTTTGGTTGTTGGTCAACATACCCATATATGTTCTTAAGCTATTTCATTATAAACACAGTAGTTATGCTTTATGCAGCTATGTGACCACGCCATGTG
Source organism: Liopterus haemorrhoidalis (assembly GCA_963971575.1). Taxonomy (NCBI): domain Eukaryota; kingdom Metazoa; phylum Arthropoda; class Insecta; order Coleoptera; family Dytiscidae; genus Liopterus; species Liopterus haemorrhoidalis. Next base: position 5,396,550 of record OZ020622.1, on the reverse strand, counting down.
CTTATGATATGCATCTATTATAAACCAGGCTTAAACCAGACGTTCTAAACATATTAGTTTGTTCACTATACGCCGCAAAAGTTTTATACAAAGTTACTCGTTAAATTCTCTGTAAAATGTATATCCTGAATAAATTCGTATATCTTAAAGAATTTCATTTCTTATTTCGAATGCTTGAGATATGTGTCTATTTCTGTACCCCGTTATTAGAAATGGGGGAACTATATCTATATTTTTAGCCTTGCCCGAAGCAAATCCTACGCGTGTTGAAATTATTCAGATTTTTAGTTTTGAATAACAAATAATGTATCTAACGTATTTAGTAAAAAAAATATATGTTCTTTTCCACGTGTTTCCAACAAATTACTGTATAATATAATTACAAGATAAGACAATGTTTTTCTTTGTTTTATAACTTTATAATAAAGTTATTAAGAGGATCCTGCACTGGTGACGCAGGAAGTCACTGTATTTGTAAATAATTCATAAAGTGCCGAATTAAAAATAATAATAATACAATTGAAACAAAAGACAGTCTATGGTCTTTACATATATTGTTGTTATACCGGATGATCAATATTAATTGACAGTAAAATGTACGCCGTCCGAAAATATGGTTGTTGGTTATTACCTCCAAAACCTAAGTAAGGAGCAAAAAAAAAGGTCTTCACCTCCAAAATCTAAGTGACGAGCAAAAAAAAAAGGCTTAACCTCCAAAATCTAAGTGATGAGCAAAAAAAGGTCCTCACCTCCCAAATTACAAGTTAAGAGAAAAAAAAAGGTCTTCACCTCTAAAATACGAGGGATGTTTCCAAAGTTCTGGGAATTTAGCTATAATTTTTATTATTTTGTTAATTTTCGTCAATATTACAATGTAGTTTTTCAACATAATCTCCATTTAACTGAATACATTTATCCCAACGATAAACTAATTTTCTTGAAGTTGACGACAAGTATCAGACCTATTGAGTTTCTGTTCTGGGCCCAACAGCCTTGGCACCCAGCGCGGCGAAACCTTGCTAACGCCCAAACAATCATGCAAGATGTCATGAACTTGTCCTGTACCTATCCCTAGGCGCACACTAATTTGACGAATAGTCATTCGCCTGTCCTCTTTCAGTAGTTCTTCGACGGCAGTAATGTTTCTTTCATTTACCGACGTGCTTGGGCGCCCACTGTGTGGATTGTCTTCTAGTGATGTTCTACCGATTTTAAAACGATCGATCCACCGATAAACAGTACTTTTGGATTCTGCAGACTCACCAAATACTCCTTGCAGACGCTGAATAATTTCTGATGTTTTCACACCTTTCCACAAAAAGAAAATTATTGCTCTTTGAGATTTTGCTGCGTCTTCCATGGTTACAAGAACAGTGCTATGAAAACGCGTCTATATCAATCGAACACCTAAATCAGACTGAACAATATTGCACTAGATAGTTGCATAAACATGTCAAGACTTGTCTGGCACCAATAACATTATCTATAAGTTCTGCGTAATTTAATTATAGCACAATTCCCAGAATTTAGGAAACATCCCTCGTACAAGTAATGGCAAAAAACCAAAGAACCTCACCTCCTTCTGGGGGGGGGGGGGATTGCTCCCCACTTGGCTGCGTCACTGTAAATATCTAATAAAACAAAGAATAATAAAGAAAGTTTTAATTTAAAAAGGACGTGGCTGTCTGTTTGTAATCGTCCCTTACGATAAAGTTTTGCCTTATTAATGTGCGGAATCTTATAAGAATTCTATTCTTTTGTTAACATGGTTGCTTCTAGACAAGTTTCTATGTTAGAAAAAAATTATTAAGGGTTTATTTAATGCATTAAATGCATTTTGTACGCATTTAATCAGTTCGTCGATTGTATTCGGTGAAGTTGTATATTGTAAGGATTGTATAGAATTGAAAAAGCCAAGATGCAATACATTAAAATCTGGACTATTTGGCAGTTGTTATTTAAGTCGATTTGGAACTTATTCCTTGCAATTCAATACAATTTTTAATACCAACATGACATACAATTTCCAAGTTGCAGCAATTCTATTAGAAGTATCCACGAATCGCAGTATTGGTCACAGTATTGGAAAAAGAAAATTCCATAGTTTTCGTGATTTAAACCCGTGTCCCTTTGATCCGTAGTCAACTGATTTACCACATAGTCACAATTCTAACATTTATACCTGTATTTAAATTCTAAAAATGACCCTGGCACATTTTATGTACTTATATATCTCGCAAAAAATAGGTTAGAATAAACTGTTTTCTTGAATATTTTATAAGTGAAAGGTGTTGTATAAATATACTTTAAAATATCTCAGTCTTCTTGAAAAAATGTTGAGAAATTTATCGTGGTAAAAAATCAACTTGAATCACGACTTTACGCAAGGAATAAAGTGAGGTTATAGTATAAATTAGTTATTTCCCGGCTGTAAAGATGGAATACTGTATATATACTCCCACAAGTACTATTAACTCCTACGGTAATAGACCAAAGAATCAACGAGAGTTATCGTAAAACAAATTATAAGAATTAATACAAGGAAAATTTAGTTCAAATAGTTATCAACAGAGGGCTAACGAGAATAAAAAATAGGTTGGAGGTAAAACAATCTACAAAAGTATTTGCGACTGAAACTAACGTGCGGCGCTGCGTACAACAGCTGATGACGGATGAGAAGCGTATATGTCAGAAGTTTTTTCTTAATATTTATCTGTTCAAACAATATTTCGGCAAAAAAGCACTGTATTTAAGTCACTATATTTTAAAATACTTCTTAATTCACATAAACTGCAGCACAACACGCTACAAATATTATCCAAATATACGCTTCTGTTTAATTTAGCCAGTCACCACCAGATGTCTCACTGTTATTTGCAGTCGCGAATAGCATGGTTTATAATATATCCATAACCAGGGGCGGAAAACCGGGCGGGTTGCCGGGCAAAAGTCCGGTAAAAAAAAAAAAAAACAAAACATATGGAAGTTAAAGAGTTAAAAATTATCAAATAATATCTCTCATAATACTGAGTAACAATTGTTCATAATACGCCAATTCAATAATGAACAATGAACACTATTGATTTGATGTAGAAAAAATAAATATTAAGGTAATATAAAAATGATGACCAGGGAACCGACATAACAATGTCGGCTTGTGGTGAAGTGGAAATATTACAATAAAGGCCTTTGATTAGATGACGCAAGTATCTAATAATGTGCTGCTTGCCGCTCTTATTAAATAATTCGGTTTCGTATAATATTGTAAATAATATATTCTTTTTCACTAAATTCACTCAGTTTAATATTGACATTTGGTTTGTGAGTATCTTACACATACATTTATTACATGTAGTGGCGGATCTACATACGGGCTAATAGAGCTTAAGCTCTGGGCCCCAGATCCACAAGGGGCCCCCAATCTCTTGGACAGATATCTATTATATTCTATTACTTTTTTTTTGCTCTTCACTTGGATTTGGGAGGTGAAGACCTTTTTTTTGCTCTTCACTTGGATTTGGAAGATATGGACCTTTTTTTTGCTCTTCACTTGGGTTTGGAAGATAAGGACCTTTTTTTTTTGCTCCGTCCCGCATTGCCTTCTTAAGAAAATGGTCACCCTATCGTTGGACCCACGTTGGGAAACACCGGTTTAGACCCATCGGTTGAGAATTGTTTATATTTAACTTACATAAGAAAGAAAATTTGTAAACAGTTAAAAAATAAAACGTGTAATTCATTTTCAAAAACAATACATAATTTGCAATAAAACAATACTATTTGTTCCTTAGAAATTTTATCTTACTATTTAAAAATTCATTCATACACCATTTTGGTATGATGTATTTAACATAAAAAGAACAATATTTAATACAAAAGACGATTGTATGAACAAATTGTCAATTTTAATTCAAATGCAAGTTTTGACAAGTTAATATCTTTGACATTACGTTGTGTAACAGACAATAGATTTATACTGCCAGTCAACTGTCGATATTTGACATTTTTATTACCAGTTTCATTTGAGTAATATGAGAAATTATTAGTCATACACCCATATATGGAGAGGAAAAATATCATAATTAGAAGATAAAACGTAAATCGAAACATCTGGTTACAGAAAAACTCACCTCCCAAATCCAAAATGCGGGACAAAATGTTAAAACGCGGGACTTTTGCGGGACGCATCTTAATGCGGGACAAAATGTTAAAATGACGAATGGGCACCCTATCCCACGACCCACGTGGGGGCAATTTGATTGTTGAGGGGGGCAATTCGACCTAAGTATTGTGTCCTGAACAAGTTGTAATTAGGCTTCATTTAGGGAATAATTTAATTTTTAGGATTTTGTAGGTATGACCAAACAACCCTTATACAGTCATTTTGTCGTCTGTCTATCTGTTCGGTAAAAATTGTAGCCAAACGGCTAAACCTAGAGAGTTGAAATTTGGCAAGCTTATACAACTTTTTGACCCACATATAGAAAAAATACTAAAACATCTAAAAAACATATCCCCTTAAAAATATAAACAAATATGTGCTCATCGAACATAAAAATATTTTTTTTTAAATTCCGAGTAAGGTATCAAATGAAAGCCCTTATTACGTGGATTAACGATCAAAATTTTATTTTTGTAAAATAAATTATTTTGAAGCGAATTTTGCAAAAATTGTGCAAAAAAAATTTGTCCCACACCCTGTAGCCCAGATGGTTTTAACTAAAAATCTGAAAAAATTCTAAGTAATGTACATTGGTATGAACCGGAATAGTACAACAGGAATTTTTGATCAGATTATGTTTTCGGAAAATAACGTATTTTTTTGTATTTTTTGGTTGACGATGTACAAAAGTTATAGTAATGTAACTATACTAGAAGACCCTGTTCGCTTGCTACGCAGCAAACTATGGTTCGTTCCCGGGGCAGGGGAAACAATTTTATTTTTTGTTTTTTTTTTTTAATTTTTATTTTGTTTAAATTATTTTGTCAAAATTCTAGTTATATTTTGGCAAATGTTGCATTTAATTTTTAAGAGCGTAAATTGTTGAATTGTTGGAATTATATTTTCATTCTATGTGTCATGTATACGAAACCAGAGGAGCGGAGCATATGACTTAAAACAGCCAATGGCAGCCATAGGCGCAATTTTCAAAATCTTAATGAACCTTGCTATATAAAAAAAATAATGCACATATTTAGAAACCTAAATAATGGTATTAGGTATTCAAATTAAAATTAACAAAAAAATATTTTAACATACATTTTTTTTAAAGCTTCTAGATTAACAGACGATAAATTATTTTAAAATTATCGTTCATTTTGCCGTGATTACTACAAAGCAAAATTCGTTCTATAAACTCAGCATGTTAGTTAGTTAAAATTGTTGGCGCACAGCAACAAAGGCTATTTGCGCAACACACTCAGCATGCCGCCTTCATTTATTATATACCTGCGAAACCCTGCAATGTGCAAAGCAAACTATTGTTAAACTTCGATGAACTTTAAGTTCACTCGTCTTAAAGTTCTAGTGTGAAAAGCGTATTACAAACCAATCAAATCATAGACTTTTCAGATTCTTTCAACCCTTTTGCTTGAAATTATAAATATTTTAATACAATCCTGGACAGTTTGAGGCAAAGCACGATCCGGTATTTCATTGTGAAAGGATAAATAACAATCTTAAATAATAGATACATTTAATCTTTAACATCTATGGAATTTCAAAATGTCGTTATAGTATAACTATAGTTAACTATTAAACATTATATAACAATCTAACAATTTCTAAAACAAAGCATTAGTTAAATTTATATTAAACGTTATTCTGATATAAGAAATATGTCAAAAATTGTTTAATTTCTCTTAAACCAACTAAATACCATCTGTAAGGTCAAATATCCTGATAAGAAATGACACCAACATATAAAGATCTATTCAATAAATATAAAAAAACTATTTCTGATTACTAAATTATTTTTAAACCATCAAATCTAATGATGAATTTATGTAGTAATATATTTACTTTGAGTCATCTGCAAATATGAATTATTAATTCTGAAATAAAAAAATTATGACACAATCTCTATTTGTGCGTGTTATGACGTATCTAAACCGTTTCGATTTAATCATACGATGAGACCATTTCACGCTACAATGTCGTTCGACAAACTGCACAGGGTGATTATACCAGGTCTACAAGTATGAAATGCGGATTTTTTTTTAAAATAAATCACATTAAACTCAAAAGAACAGTAAATGTTTATTTATTCAAAGTATGCTTCATTAGAAGTTATACATTTTTCCCATCTTTCAGGCAATTTGTGAATCCTCGCCAGTAGAACTCATCCCCTTTCCCCGCAAACCATTCATCTAGCCATTCTTTCACATATTCATATGAACAAGTGCTGCTCGGCAAGTGCGTGACCCATCGATGCGAACAAGTGGTAATCTGAAGGGGCCAAGTCTGGTGAGTAAGCGGCATGGGGTAGCACTTCCCACTTGAGTGCCTTCAATATGTTGCAAACTGCTTTTGCCTTATGTGATGGAGCGTTATCGTGAAGAAAGATTACCTTGTGCTGTCTTCTTTCGTATTCTGGTCGTTTTATGAGCAGCGAATGGTTCAATTCAGTTGTTGTTGGTAGCGTTGGGTATTAACTGTTTCACTATGTTTTAACAATTCATAATAGACCACACCCTTTTGATCCCACCAAGTACAGAGCATTGTCTTTTTGCCAAAGCGATTCGGTCTTGCAGTTGATGTGGATGGTGAGCCTGGGTTCATCCATGATTTTTTGCGTTTGGGATTTTCAAAATAAATCCATTTTTCATCGCCAGTAATGATACGATGCAAAAAAGACTTTCTTTTGTATCGTGCAAGCAAAATTTCACAAGTGTTTTTGCGTTTTTCCATCTGCCTCTCATTCAATGCATGTGGAACCCATCTGCCGACTTTCTGGATCTTACCCATCTCTCGTAGGCGATTGGAAACAGCTTGTTGACTAACGCCTAACTGCTCTGCTAGTTGTTTTTTTGATTGACTATCGTCTTCCTGTAGCAATGTTTCCAATTTTGTATCTTATTTTTTTGGAGGTTTTCCATGTTCTTTGTCTGTAAGATCAAAGTCACCACTTTTGAAACGCCGAAACTATCGTTCACACGTATCTTGCGATGGAGCATATTCACCATAAGCTTCTCGAAGCAGTCGGTATGATTCAGCAGCAGTTTTTTTCAAATGAAAACAAAACAGTAGTACTGTCCGCGAATGCTCTTTATTTGGCACAAAATTTGACATTTTTAACACAGTAAAACAAAACTATATGATCACTTTTCAAATTATAACCTATACGCATTTGACACTTAATGATAAATTAACCAAACGCCATATGTGTTGAAACTTTGAACTATACACTCTGTTTGCGGGGCAAGTTTTAAAAAAATCCGCATTTCATACTTGTAGACCTGGTATATCTGCCAGTGTACTATACCTTTCATTATTCTACACCGGAGGTTTTACCCAATATGTGTGAAACGCCTAGCTTAATGGGTCTTTCAGTAAAACCACAGAATTCTTTTCCCGATAAATTCTCACTCTGTAAAATTTGTTCAAAAAAACCATTTACCCGCATACGAACTAACGGGAACCGTTAGTTAAATTCATCAACCCCTCTAAAACGCAATCTCAACTCACGATATTTTCCACGGATATGACACACACGGTAACCCAAAATAACTTGCTGAACAGTTTCCAAGAATAATTCTGTTTATACAGATCTTAAAACGCATGCTTGTTTACGATTGAAAATGTTTTCCGAAAAGTTAATATAAATCCATGAACATACAACTCGACGGATATTAGAAACATCTATATAGTTCTAAACAACTAACAGAGCAAAATGGAGGATTTATGTTAGTATAATCAAAAATTAACCGTTACACTGACCGAATAAAAGTAGCATAGATGTGAAAAAAATCAGCTGTGGTCACCACAGGAACGACCGCCATCACAAAGTACTTGTATAAAATACATTCTAGCAGCAGAGTAGAAATAACTTGGCCTAATATTTTCTAACAGAGATATTATTTATCATTACCATGGAAACGTTACATTTAAGCAGGGCTTCGAACCGTTATTTTTTTCGTTTCGGTTTTCGTTCCGGTTCAATTAAAAAAAAATATATCAGTTCGGTTCCGGTTTTCGTTCCGGCAAAAATAACGTTTTTTTTCGGTTTTCGGTTCAGTTCCGAGTGATACATTTTTAAATGCTTTTATTTGTATTAGAAATTTATTTTCTACTATAATTTAAAGAAAATTTTATTCCTTATTTTGTGATAATTATACCAAGGCCGCTGCCAGAGGGGGGGTTATGGATGCCCCCCCCCCGAAATAATAGTAGCGCATTTTTTTTTACTTTTCAATTAAAAAAATTACGATTTTTTTCTGCTCATCAGTTTAAAAAATAATCTTAAATAAAATGTATTTTATATTCACTCACATAAACATTATCTGAACCGAAATAAACCGATATTTTCTTTCGGTTCAGTTCCGGTTTTCGTTCCGACAAAAATAACGGTTTTTTTCGGTTTTCGGTTCAGTTCCGGTTCAAAGCCTTGCATATAAGTATGAAAAAATATATACTTAGAAAAAATTTCCAAACATTTTTCAAAAATGTTTCGTTTTATCAAAAAATGTCTCAAATAAAAGTTGTTAGTTATTACTTTTATAACAACTTTTGTTAAATACATTTATTCGAAATATTTTTCTGTTGTTAAATATTAGCAAAAATTTTAAAATCGACACGAGTAAACTCCCATTTCTAGTCAACCGATTTTTACCAAAAGTTGATCTACTCGTGCCATTGATGTCAAAAGCTTAAATATGAAGTTTCATAAAAATCCTTTTAGCCGAATTTGCTCTGCACGTGTACTCAGACGGACGGACAGATAGATAGACAGACAGACAGACAGACAGACAGACAGACAGACAGACAGACAGACCGACAGACATCATGCTAAAAATAGTCAAAACGTCATGTAGGGACCTCAATTCGTGGAGATCCATCGAAATCTGAAATGTCAAAGTCGAAATGAACACAAAACCTCCCTCATATATTTTGGCGGTCGGTAAAAATATTTTCTTCTATAAACAGATGCCCCCTTGGTCTCCTACAACTTTGTTATTTAGTATATTTGTATCTCTAATAATAAAGAAAATAATGGCACTATTTCGCTGTAGTACTCAAAATACGAGCGTGTGAGTAGATTTTTCGAAGATTAATAACTGTTGCAGCTATTTAATCTGCATATATAATTGTGAAACCAACTTTGCAGAAAAGCGGTTTCTGTTTGAACGATCCGATTCGTATTTTAAAATGGCAACATTGCCTGTACGTGAGTAAGCGATAGAAAACGATCACGTTACATTTATGAGCGTGAGTTAATTGATATGCATTCCTGTTAGCCGCGGCCATTTTAACAAAAGCAATATTTGCTAATCCGTTACACCTACAAACACAGTAAAAATTTCAAGAGAATCAGTTAAATCTTAATAAAATATAGGGTGAATTACTCTCCGGTATTAAATTATACCATTGTAAGTAATATTTTAAATTAGGACTGTCCTTTAGTTAACCCTCAAAGACAAAGGTACGCTTGGTCATTTCTGTACACAACTCGAAAGTAAATAAAATATTTTTTGAAATATTTCTAATGTGTTGATATATAAATTTGTTTGCCAAAGATGTATACAACTTAGTAAAAACATTCTATTTTTACCTTGTCTTTCAAAATGAGTAACACCATATGCTGAAATTTTGCTCAAAAGACAAAGAACTTAAAATGTAATCTATAAACAGAAAGTTGTGCCAATTTAGAAATTGTGTGCTTATGACTTAGAAACAGAATGAATGACGTTAAGGAGGGACAGATATGTTGCCAACTGCAAGACAAAAAAAATATTTTAGTTAATAGAAATAACTGAATTTTTTATTTATTTATTACTAGCAGACATACCCGGCATTGTTCGAGAGAAAAATAAAAATTTGTCAACAATATTTTAATTCGTAAAAATAAATCAATGCTTCACAATCGAAAAATTCAAATTATTTCAATGATAGGCTAAATACCAACATACAACCTTCGGTTTTAGATATTTAATTGAAGAACGTTTAATTTATCAAAATAATTTTATGTAGGGTTTAAACAATATACGATCTCTCATCAATTGGTACGTGTAACGTGTAAACAGCACTCATTAGGCACTAATAATATTTTTACTTTTAACGGTTTCATTGTTGCTTAGGCGGTAATTCTACTGCGCATGTCAAAAACAAATATGACAAATGATTAGCAAAAGATCTAGTGTAATAAAATACAATACTGAAGGAAAGTTTCGATGTTAGTATTTAATATAATCAATACAATAATATACAAATAACAAATAATCAAAATTTAAAATTTACTTCAACTAACACAACTTGAATTTTTGAACTAGCAGTATTGTTAACCCGCCGACACCACGCGCTACCGCTCTATCTGACCAGCGTAGCGTCTACCAATACACGCATCACATTAATTTATTTACTATGATGTTCTATCTGTGATTACTTCTGATAAACGATATGTACATGGGTTTAGCGGACCGCTAAAAAGTCAAATAAATGCCTGACAATATACGCATTCTATTTATAAATTTTATACATTTGTATAATTTAACTTATTAAATAAATAGTAATCAGGGAAATGGAAATTTTCGGAAACCGGAACGGTACTTCAAAATTATTCTACGACTAAACAATACAACATCTGAATATGTTCAATAATATCACGACCCGGACACAGTTCCGGTTTCTGGTACATTTCAAGATATGAAAATAATTAATTTAATTGAGTTAAATTATTTACATGGATCAGTTAAATTTCTCCACAGACCACCAGTTAAAAAAACACTGAAAAAATCAATGCTGACAATAATTTCAATGAAAACACAGTTTCATACAGTAATAATAACAGAGCGTTTCTGTATTTCAATCCTGGTTTAATTAAAAATGTTTCTTCAAGTATATTTTCTCACTGTATACTGCATAATTCAAGATATTTAAATAGTAAAATTACTCATTAAATATTAATAGACCGCCAGAAAAATTAAAAATAGATTAAAGTTATTTTTAGTAAGAATTACTTGAATCCAACTCTGTACGGACCTGATACTGTACCTCCCTTAGACATTTTTTTATACGTCTCTGGTTGTATAGTAAATTATAATGTATTTTATGAGTATCTGTATTTTTAGAGCAATTTTGAAACGACAAGGGGTAAATTTTTTATTAATATTTTGAGAGCAGTCCTCTTTGAAGTATAACACCTACCGAACGAAGAATATGGGTGCATAACTGCTCAGAAGCTTGAAAATAGAATCAATTCCTTATTGCAATTATGTTAATTAATGCCAACCGTAGACGAGAAGTCAATTTGATCCACAGTTGGTCAACGAGGGTAGATTAAACAAGAAAACGTATTTAGATGAATACACTATTTTTATATATATATATATATATTTCTTGTACTTCGTAAACGCTCATAAATTGGCGCCGTAAACAATATTTTTACGTGTACCCTTATGTAGCATTATTGTCAAGATAGATTTTATCTCTGCTGTGACTGTACCAATTTTAGAGGTACCGGTTAATAGGTTTTTACAAGTTATTTTATTGCTTTTGCAATTCTATACCCAAACGCCTTTAGGACTATACCCCACAGAGAATTTTAGAAAAGTCCAAACCATCTGGTTCGCATGTGTAAATAAGTTTTTACATCTGTCACCAAACAGAAAGTTGTCTAATTTTTTAAACTCATCAAATATATCAAAATACAAAATTGTATATATTTCAACTCATTTCTTTTAGTCATATTCCCAGCCTACGAATGTGTAAAAATAATTAGAAAAAATTTCTATATTTGTTTTCACCTACACTATTGACATAAAATATTATTATGTTCTTGACGTACTGTCTACCGTTAAATAATACATTTTAGAAAATAGAAACTACAAACTTTAAACATGAAGAGATTTCAAATTTGGTTTTACGACGATATGCGGACTATCTATAATCTGTTCGGAATCAAGAAGTAGTAAGGAACTCTCGTGAAACTGCGGATAAAATAACATATAGAAATGTCTAAGGTTTCGTAGATATAAACAAGAAACTCTAGACACTCCTATATGGTTTGACCGATATGAACAATATTTTGCAGATTTATTCTCTAAGAAATTGCGGATAAAATAACATATAGAAATATCTAAGGTTTCGTAGAGACAAACAAGAAACTCTAGACACTCATATGCTTTGACCGATATGAACAATATTTTGCAGATTTATTTTCTAAGAATCTGCGGATAAAATAACATAGATATGTCTAGGATTTCGTAGGCATAAACAAGAAACTCTAGACACTCCTATATGCTTTGACCAATATGAACAATATTTTGCAGATTTATTTTCTAAGACTCTGCGGATAAAATAACATATATACAGGGTGTTTGTTTGAAACGGGGCACCTCGAATAACTTCTTTATATTAAGAGATACAAAAAATTCTTCAGAATAAAAGTTAAACTAGACAAAAAAGGCCCATCTAAAGATTACTATAAGAATTCTGAGGCACTTCCGGTTTCACCGGAAATGATGTCAACTTTTGATCTAGCATAGGGAATCGATAATTTTATATTTTTTTCCTAAAAGTACATTAAATTATCTTTACAATTACACCAAAAAATCATATTTTTATGTTAACCATTTCAAAATGGCGACCATTTATTTACAAAATAATAATCAACACAAGTTTTCCAAAGTTTTTATTGTTTTCAAAACTTGCTACGTTCAACTTGTAAAACTTATGTTGATAATTATTTTGTAAATAAATGGTTGCCATTTTGAAATGGTTAACATAAAAATATGATTTTTTGATGTCATTGTAAATCTAATTTAATGTACTTTTAGGAAAAAAATATAAAATTATCGATTCCCTATACTAGATCAAAAGTTGACATCATTTCCGGTGAAACCGGAAGTGCCTCAGAATTCTTATAGTAATCTTTAGATGGGCCTTTTTGTCTAGTTTAACTTTTATTCTGAAGAATTTTTTGTATCTCTTAAAATAAAGGAGTTATTCGAGGTGCCCCGTTTCAAACAAACACCCTATATATGTCTAGGGTTTCGCAGCCATAAATAAGAAACTCTAGACACTCCTATATCTTTTGGTAGCTATGAACAATATTTTGCGAACCCCTGATTTAAGGCCACAGACAAATCTAGCAGAGGTTAAAGTTACCGAAATAAGGTGGTAGTATGCCTGGAACAAATATTGCCGTTTTTGATGGACCGATTTTAACCGAGAAATAAGAATTTCTTTTTTGTGCTATTTATTCTCTTTATCCCCTTAAAGACACAGACATTTAATTTCCCCACGTGGTTACTTGTTTAAAGAGCTATTGCATTTCTTTTTCCTAGAAATATATTTCGCAGAATTACAAAAAAAGTTTCTAATAACATGAAAGCTGATTGTAGAAAACTGTAATACAGCCCTGGATATTGTTAAAATAAATGCCATACAACCCTGCACAAAGTATTATTAGAAAATCTACACTATATTAGTAGGTTCCGTACACTACATAATCATTTATATAATATTTATAAATATGACAGTCTGTCTGTCTGTACGGCATCACACCAAAATGGGTGGTGGCACAATTTCTCAAGCCCCCCACCATGGGTGCGCCCCGGAGATACATATAAGATTTGACTAAAGCAGGACCAGCGCGAGGGTTGTTGGCGCCCCTAGGCAAGATTTAATTCAGCGCCCCTACACAGGACTATAACTATATTTTTTCGGGCTTTGGGCAAGATTTTATAATTGGCCCTCTAAACACATAGTACGAGGTTTGTAAATTAAGTAACCGGACTGGAATCAGCGTTTGACCTGGCAATATTTGGGACGCGGGACTTGTAGGGGCAGCAGGTGAACATATGATACGCTTCAGTACGAGTTTGACCTCGCTAGAGTAATTTTGTTATCCGCAGCGATTTTTTTCGTGAAACAGTTTTTTCTAATGCGTCCTAAAAATGAGTGACATTCGAGCAACGGTGTGCTATCAGGTCTTACTTCAGACTTGGGCACAATGCAACGGAAACTTTTGCAAAACTTCAGCAGGCTTACGAAGACCGTGTTTTATCAAGGACCCAGGTTTTTTTGTGGTTTAAGGCATTTCCAGAAGGAAAAGAGTTGATTGAAGATGAATCACGCAGCGGAAGACCTTCATCTTCAAGAACCGATGAAAATGTCGACAGAATCCGGGATCTTGTGCGTTCAGATCGTCGGTTGACAGTCAGAATGATCGGGAAAGAGTTGAATTTGACTCACACTACCGTTCATCAGATTTTGACCAATGAATTAGGGATAAGAAAAATCTGCGTAAAAATGGTTCCAAAAAACTTTTCACAGGACCAGTAAAAACACTCCTGTGGCTCCTCAGCCTCCTTATTCGCCTGACTTGAGTCCTTGTGACTTTTTCCTCTTCCCAAGATTGAAAAATCACCTCAAGGGACATCATTTTGGGACACTCGAAAACATTCAAACGTCCGTAACCGACCAGCTGAAACCAATTCCAGAATGCGAGTTTCAGCACTGCTATGAGGATTGGAAGAACCATCTCCAGCGCTGTGTGGCTTCCCAAGGAAGTTATTTTGAGGGATACAATTTTGAATTGTAATTTTATTCGAATAAAAAAAAAATTAAAAATCAGCCCGGTTACTTAATTTACATACCTCGTATGTGCATTTAAGAAATATCCCTAGATAATCTTCCGCGTGTAGGTTCGCACCACCTAAGAGCGCATAATAGCATAGACCAGTGTTTCTCAACAGGTGGTCCGAGGACCAGCAGTGGTCCCCAGAAAAATGTTAGTGGTCCGCGAAAATTTATTAGTTAAAAAAAAATATATATGCACATTTTCTATGTAAATAATTTATATTTTGTTTATTTTCTGTAAACTTTCTGTGACTTTTTACAAATAAAATAAATGTATTTAGTAGCACATTAAATATATTTGTTTTCTTGCAAAAAATGAACCAACAATTATTATTAGTGATCCGCGTTAGAAAATTAAATATTATACTGGTCCGCGGTGCGTTTTTGGTTGAGAAACACTGGCATAGAAGGTACTTTCTCTGTTTATAGATACTAAATAAAGAAAGCCACGAGTTCAGCGTGACGTTTCAATAGATCATATTATTTCAACATAACCACTCAATTATTAAACATTTAAAAAAATTATATTGATTAACATTTACAAATTCATGGAATTTCCATTTTGTCATCATTTAAATATGTTAGAAACGTTTAATATTTCCTTTATAAATCTTAATTGTATCAATATGTTTATAATAATTCTAGTTATTGACAAATTTAATAGTTTTAAAATTACGCAACTATTTATCAAAGGGTCAAAGGACTGAAAAAAACTTTAACAAAGCCGGTCCTGTAGTCACAGACTTCAAAACAAGAGTCAAGATGGCTGGGCAAGCGCAAAGGGGGTCCGGTCTCACAGGTTCTAAGGAATGTAGCTGTCTACTCAACAGTGGCGTACCCCAAACACAACAAAGGTTTAAAAAAAAATATTCAAAACGTATTAAAATAAAATTAAACATACAGTCAGATATTTTATTAATCCTTTGATTTAAGATGGCTTCATAGGCCGAAAAACGTATCAAATAAACTTGTTTTATTCTTTGAAACTAACCGAGTGTTTTATTATCTTTTCCTGTTAAAATAAAAGCATAACCTTTATGTTGCTTGCTAATACCTTTTTTAATGGGACGATTGCTCCTGTATAGTGTTCTATAAGACTTCAATATTTGGTGAATATTCAGTAATCTTTAACTTAAGGCAGCACTCTAGTTTCAGGTCAATAAGATTACTTCTTAACTGACTCTTTATTAATTTCATATGTGAAAAGATTTGCTTACAGTAATATGTGGATCCGAAAATTGTCAGTAGCCCAAAAGCATAATTTTTTAAAAGATTGAACGATTCTGGAAGACAGTTCCAAGCTTCGAAAAGAACTTTATCTACATTTTGAAGATTGCGAATTTCGATCCACTTATGCTGGGAAGATAAAATTCACTTTTTTCTTTCTAAATTTTCCAGTTCAGAATTAAGTTTTAAGAATACATAATTCCATAAACCTTTGGATTTCAAATCCACTAATTGAAGGTGATAAATGTAATTGCTACATATCTACTTCAATTGATTTTGTCAAAAAATCTAGTGTAGCTTTATATTTTCTAAACTCTTTAAATCTATCTCGAAAAGCTTCTTTCATGTTAACAATAGTTTGTGCAAAAAAAAATGCATTAATAACATATGTTTTTGTAAATTAATAAAATGTAAAAATGTTTTTGCACGTAAATCATTCACAAATACAGATAACTTTTTTTTCGAAGCAAATAACTTCTTCTAAAAGGGAATATGCAGTAACTCGGGGAATTACCAGGCGCGAATTGCACCGTAAAACATTCTGAAAAATATAAAACCTGTATAGTACAGGCAGAAAGTTGAAAATTAAAAAATAGATTATATTAAAATAAAAACGAGCCAATTTTCAAAGAGCCACAAAATTTTCTAAAAAAGCCGCAGGTTGCCGACCCCTGTTCTAGGTCTTTTGTAGTATATTAAATAATAAAAGTCCGGTAAATTTATAAATTTTCTTCACCACCGGTGAAGAAAACTTCTAACAACCTAAATTATATTTTATATAAGGTAAACTAAATAATTTAAACTATCCTGGGGGGGCAAATGCCCCCTATGCCCCCCCCGGCTACGTCCCTGAAAAAGATTATGCCGCGTATTGTTAAAACCATTTCTCACGAGTAGTCACTGTTTGGTGCGAGAGAGCTCTCCCTCTTGCGTCTCAAGACAGTAACACTACGGGGAGGTGCTATGGGGACACAATCTGACATTTGTATCATCAATTTTCAAGACATGCGTTTATATAACGCAAATTCATTAGATACATTTGTACAACTAAGGTGTAAATTACATGATAATACCACAACTATGACTAAATTCGCTGATTTTTGTCTAAAATTATGAAGGTCATATCTGTTTACACGGTTGTGATAATTGAGATATTATACACACACACATACGGAAAGAATTTAAAAAACTTTTGTAGATCAAGAGTTTCAAATGATAATTAAATATTTTTACACTACATAACGGGGCTAAAGATTTTTAAATAAATATAACGCTTCCAAACAACCGTTGAAATCTTACAATTGAAAGTTTTAAAATATAATTAGAAACAATTACCTTAAAATATTCATTCCATTATTTTGCAGGGGTGTTAAACAAGCATTTAAAACACTTTTACAACACTGTTTGGCATTTTTTATTAATAAAAACAATAGATAACAAATAAATCAACCACCACAAAACCACCATTGCTTATTAACTGTCAATCTTATTAATTACCAACTTAAAAACACTAAATTTACTATCGCTTACATAAAGAGTTAATTTAAATTAAATATATTTTAAAAACAGTTCTACTATACTTTGAAACTATGCAGTGAGTCATTTTCGGTTACATTCATTCATATAATTATTCCTTATTCGGCAAACTTTTGATTTAAGATATTACAATAACTACATATATGGAAGTTAACTGACCTAACACACATAAATAATATTGAACATTAAAACTATTCTAAGAAATTTAGAAATTTGTAGATGCATTTTGATAAAAACTACATATTGGGGACAAATTTTATTTTAAAATTATTCATTCTCAAAATTTATATTTCAATATATTAAAATTATGCATCCGGATAGAAATTTTGACACAAATTTAGTGAAATAGTCGTGCCAAAATAAACAAAAAATCAAAACATAATGTGCAAAACATATTTAGGTTCTAAAACAAAACACAACTGTCATAAATATGCATACTGTCTCAAATTAAAATATGAACTGTCGTACGAAACAGTGAGTTGTTTTAAAACAAAAATCATTGCAGAAGTGTTTGCAAAACCAATCCGGCCAACGAATCAAAAAGTGACACATGACCAACACGTACTAAACAGTTAGGAATAACGGAATTCAAAACACGCAAAAATCAGTAATAAAAATGTATTTCAAGAGTGAATTGTCACACATTTCTGGGTTTTGTAGGTATTAAGTGTAAGAAATGTTGGCTTCTTACACAATGCTGGATGTCTAGGAATATTTCTATAAACACATCAAAATCAACAGTTTTTTGATCATTTTTAGGGTTTTGTAGGTATGACCAAAAAACCCTTATACCGTCATTTTGTCGTCTGTCTGTCTGTTCGGTAAAAATTGTAGCCAAACGGCTAAACCTAGAGAGTTGAAATTTGGCATGCTTATACAACTCTTTGACCCGCACATAGGAAAAATACTAAAACATCTAAAAAACACATCCCCCTAAAAATATAAACAAATATGTGCTCATCGAAAAAAATTTTTTTTTATAATTCTGAGTACGGTATCAAATGAAAGCCCTTGATACGTGGATTAACTTCAAAATAAAATAAATTATTTTGAAGCGATTTTTGCCAAAATTGTGCAAAATTTTTGTCCCACACCCTGTAGCCCAGATGGTTTAAACTAAAAATCTGAAAAAATTCTAAGTAATGTACATTGGTGTGAACCGGAATAGTACAACAGGAATTTTTGATCAGATTACGTTTTTGGAAAAAAACGCATTTTTTGTGATTTTTTGCTAATAATGTACACAAGTTATCGCTTTGTAACACGCTACAATGGAACGTGTATCTGGTGTAGTGATTTTGATGCTGGCGTTTCACCCAAGTAACTCGATCCGAAAGGGATCGAACCCTGCGAGAAGAGACAATATTATTATTTTTTTTAAAATTTTTATATTGTTTAAATTATTTTTTTATAATTCTAGTTATATTTTGGCAAATATTGCATTTAATTTTTAAAAGCGTAAATTTAATAACCAGTGTAAATTGTTTAAATTATAATTTAATTCTGTTTCAATGTACACGAAATCAGAGGGGCGGAACGTATAACAACCAATGGAAGACATAGGCGCAATTTTTAAAATTCTTAATGAACCTTGCTATATAAAACAAAATACTGCACATATTAAGAAACCTAAATAATGGTATTAGGCGTTAGAATTAAAATTAACAAAAAAATATTTTAATATAAAATTTGTTTTGGCATCCCAAATAATCATTGTATTACATTGTCCATTGTACTCTGTGTCCGAATATTTTGATTTAAATTTTTAGTATTATCATTAGTTTTTGTATCTGAGTAATAATTGTATCTATGTGTAACTCTTTTTGTGTAAATCTACACTATTTGCTTGACTGACTGTAAACAATTTAATTATATTGTATTGTGGTCAATAAATAAATAAATAAATAAATAAATAAATAATCATCATTCACTTACTAAATACCTGCAAAACCCTGAAATGTGTGAAAATTCACACTTCACATAAATTTTTATTCGTTATTTGAGTACTAAGAGCTTACATTTAATTTTTTTTTAACCAAGATTCTTTCAGATTTTAGGATTAAAGTGGAGAAGAAATGTTTTTTGACATATATTTGGCAAAAATCCCATAAAAAAATTTTAAATTGGTATTATAAGTTGATTTTTTGTTAAATCTTTAGCTATAAAAGCCACATATTTATATACAGGTGTAAAAATCAGTTTCCCATACGTAACAGGTATTAGTCTATACTTGCAGGTAGATTTACCTTTGTACCATGAAAAGGGGGAGAGTAAACCTGACCCTCCTTATATACCTGAGTCAACTAAGCGTATCAAATACAATTTGTATACAGTTTTAAATTATTTTATACAGAAGTCATTTACAATATTATACGAATATAAGGGGATCTTTTACTGTTTACATAATGAAATCACTTTATTAGAAATCATTAAGTAATACCCTTTTCACACTAGAACTTTAAGACGAGTGAACTTAAAATTCACCGATGTTTAACATCGATATGCTATCACATTTGATGTTTAAATCTCTGGTGCTGTCATCAGCTACAGTAAGTTTGTCCTTAAGTTACCGTCATGAAATTACCAGTTTTGAACTGTCTGCGCAGACGCACATTTTGAATTATTATAAACAAATATGGATATTTCATTTCATTCTACAATAAAGACAATACAATAAAGAATATATTACACCTGTATTAACATGTAAGTCGATACATTTTATCTCAATTATTGTAGCTCTGTATTTTATTAAACACATTATTAAAATAAATCATTTTATTATAACAATAAGTATAAACTTCTTATAACGTCGATATAATACAGTATTCTTGTTTATAATAATATAAAATGTTGACAGCACAAATTCAAAGAGTATTTTTTTATAATAGAAATTAAGTTGGCAATGCGGACGAAGTTTAAGACGCAGATCTCTGTCTTAAACATCGCTTGTATTTAGACGAGGCCATACGGTTTCACATTAGCGTTTAAAGATAAATTCACTTTAACATCCGATCTTAAAGTTCTAGTGTGAAAAGGGTATAACAACAGTACAATAGAGACCTGTATTTTAACTCTTTCTAAACGTTTTAAGTATGCCTATACCATCCTAGTAAAGTTAGGCGGTTACTGCAATTTGCTTACTAGTAAAATTGCGTAAATTTTGTTTATTAAAACAAATAAATACAAGCAAAATATTTATAAAATTTCGCATTGTTATAATGTTATATAATTATAAACAGGTTAATATTGTTCTATATAATAATAATAACAATTCAAAACGTCAAAAATTAATACTTGGTTATAAAATTCGCTCGTAGTCTCAATAATTGGTGTTTTGGATGACCTGAAAGCAGAGCCGCCGTGTAATTAATAACTACTCATGTGCATTCATAAGATCGCCCTGTAATGGAATCGAAACAAATACCGCCTGAGTGCAAACTTAAATATCACCCCGTAGGACTTTGATGAGCCGCCCGTGTGCATCGCAAAGCTGAATACAAGCACGAGGCGGGGATACCTGAAAGCCTCGTTTAACGCTACATATAACCCTCAGAGATTTAAAGTTTCTTATATAAAACTATACTCTAACTCTAAAAGGCTGATGGTAATAAAATTTATTATTTGTAAAAAGTTATTGTTTTATCACACAGAAGCGGCAAAACAAAAGCGACAAAATATGAATAGTTCGAAACGAAATATTGTTAAAAACAACCGAGTGTGCCGCACATATTATATGGGAATACGAACTAGGGTTAAACACAATAGACCATAAAAATTTGACCCTAAAATTTTGAAGAAAAATATGGTCACAGGGGTGTGTTTAATGATATGATAAATATGGTCACAGGCGTGCGTTTAATAAAATGAGAAATAGTAATATAGAAATACACAAAACCAATTTAAACGTGTTTAAAATGTGCACGCCACTGGTAACTGCCTGACAAAATGATTTATTACTATCAGCCTTTCTGAGATAGAGTATAAATATGATTTTTATATAAACCAGTGGCGAAGGGAGACATCCGCTAGACTTGCCCTCCCATAAAAAAAAAAAAATAATAATAAAAATACATATATTTTTTTTTAATTTAAAAAAGTATTTAGGTAAATCTTCAAAAATACATCAAATTATGTCCTATACAATTTTTTGTTCAAGGCTTGATTTACTAGTTAAGAATTTTTAAAAATTTTAAAGTTTAATAACTTCCGTTTCCGGTTTCGGATTTTAATAAAAAACAATAGGGTTCTTCCCAATTATTAGGAGAATTTTTTAGTACCAGAACGAACTCTTTAAGTTAAACCGTTTTTGAGTTATCGTGTATACACACAGACACACACACATACGGACGGCACTTCGAAAATTTTTTTGGATTCCCTGGACCATGAAACGTGGTCATCCGTCAAAATCTCGACATCGAAAATTTTCGCGATTACAATACTTGCCCCTTATATATTAAGGTCGGGCAAGTAAAAACATTTAAAAAATATTGCCCTGTATAAATAATTGTATCAGTAAATAAGTTGACCTAATATGAACTGTATACAGTAGACCGAATTAAATTTATATTTAACAGTCTTATCTGTTCCACAAATTATAACATTATTCCACACTTATGTATTTTCATAGAAATTCCAATTATTTTAATCACATGTTATGTAAAAAAAGAAAAATGCAGGAGTGGTACACAAGAATGCAAAAGAAAATATGGACATCAGATATTTTCTGTTTTTATTTAGTAAGTTTATACACATATTGGTTAAATGCTACTTATATATGCTTCAAGAATCACTTTGTTGCTGCCGGCAGAATATTTAGCGCAAATAAAATGTGTACACTATGATAGAATAAAACCGGGATTCGAAAATAGGTTATATGGCATTTCAAAAAGAGATTAAGGGGGGCGAGACCTAAAAATTTTCCGACGCCTCGGTTTTAGGGTTTTGTAGGTATGACCAAAAAACCCTTATACCGTCATTTTGTCGTCTGTCTGTCTGTTCGGTAAAAATTTTAGTCAAACGGCTAAACCTAGACAGTTGATATTTGGCATGCTTATACAACTCTTTGACCCACACATAGGAAAAATACTAAAACATCTAAAAAACACATCCCCCTAACAATATAAACAAAAATGTGCTCATCGAAAACAAAAATATTTTTTTTAAATTCTGAGTAGGGTATCAAATGAAAGCCCTTAGTACGTGGATTAACGATCAAAATTTTGTTTTTGCAAAATAAATTATTTTGATGCGTTTTTTGCCAAAATTGTGCAAAAAAATTTTTGTCCCACACCCTGTAGCCCAGATGGTTTAAACTAAAAATCTAAAAAAATTCTAAGTAATGTATATTGGTGTGAACCGAAATAGTACAACAGGAATTTTTGATCAGATTATGTTTTTGGAAAATAACGCATTTTTTGTGGTTTTTGGTACAAAAGTTATACCAATGTAAGACACTCACATGCATGGCGTGCGATGGCTACATGTGTTAGAGCACTCTTAAACTGGCTGGAAAACGAAGAGTTTCGAGTTCGAGTACGGAGTGAATTTTATTTTTTCTGTTTTTTTTTTTGCATTTTTATTATGTTGAAATTATTTTGTCAAAATTCTAGTTATATTTTGACAAATGTTGTATTTAATTTTTAAGAGCGTAAATTTAATAACCAGTCTTATTATATGATTAACAGACGATAAATTATTTTAAAAATATCGTTCATTTTGCCGTGATTACTACAAAGTAAAATTTGTCCTACACACAGCATACCGCCTTCACTTATTATATACCTGCGAAACCCTGAAATGTGTGAATATTCACACTTCACATCAATTTTTATTATTTAACTATTCAGTATTCGACAACTGCTTCGGTATTACGACGGTTTTATAGGCTTTAAGACAGTGTATTGCAATCTAAAATTTACTAAAATTTAAAATTTATTGCAATCTATTTTAATTAATTTTATGTTATTTATTCTAAATGGTAATAAAAATGTTCATCTCTAAATATGCGCAAGACCATCTATTAGAATAACCAGCGATACATTTTTAACAATATTTATTATAACGTAGTGCCTTTGAGATTATTGAGCCAGAAATTAAGTCCCAAGAACGACGTAAAATGCCTAGGGTTGGGATGGGGTCCGCAAAAAAAGTTGTTCAAGAGGGGGTCCTCTTACTACATAAGTTTAAAAACCCCTGGTCTAACCTAATGCCCTTCTAATGTGGAACTACAAGCCCAATTTTTGAACAGACATGTTTTTTAAGTAAATAATAAGTGAGATATTTTAGGTAGTGTTCCACGTTGCCCCCAAATATTAAATTAAAAACTGCAATGAACAGTGAAAAATAGTTTCTTGTTTCTAGACCAATTTTACAATATATATTTTTGTTGTTAAATAAATAATAAAGAAAATATTTCCAGATTTTAGTAACTGAAAAAATATTCGCCCAAATTAAAAAATTCATTAAATAAAAAGAATTATTTCCTTATTTTAAAGAAATGTTATCTATGGTTAATGGCTATTGTCGCCAAGACCAAAAAAAGGAGAGAAAAAAAATGTTACCTAACATTTTTGTTGTTAAAATATCACGTGAGATTTATATACCAATAAAACTAAAAAATATTGATTCAAATGAAAAAAAAAAAATACAAAAAAGATTTGTTTACTTATTTTAAACAATTTTTGACACATACGTTTTTGTTGTTAAGTCAATAAACGAGATATTTTAAATTCTAGGCCCTCCCAATTTAATTTTGAATGAAATTTTTAAAATATCTATAGCTTATATTCAAATTCCGGCGTAAATAGCCATGGTTGCTGTACGCCAAAAATTTTAACTAAATAGATTTGTTCTATTATCATACCAAATTTCGTGAAGAACCGTTTTGGCGTGAATCTCGGAAAAAAGAGTTTTGTACTGCATATCTAATCACTTGAAACATGTAAAAACAAAGTACGACAACAAAAAATAAAAACAAATATTGCTAATTATGCATATAAGAAAATTATTGTAGTAAGATTTCCCAATTCTTTGAAAAATTGACCGTCAGAAATGAGTCTGCACTTATCGCAGCCTGTTATGACTCATTGACTGGGCTGCAATCACCAGAAGGCCCTTAATTTTCAAACTAGAGGCCTTGTTACAGGTTCTCGCTATTGTTTAGACACAAAAAACGTAATAACTGGTTAAAATTTCGATAAAATAATTGTATTGTTTTTTGTTTGTACTATTTAGATAGACCTTAATTGTATTCTTAATTTATTTATTGTTTTTAAGATAGCATTTTATAGTTTTTTTTGTAATAATTTGATAGAAATGACCTTAAAAAATATAAAATTGCATAACACGTGCTATTTGTTACTAACTATTGTTAAGTATAAAAATACTTGCGTATTTGTGGGAGTGGAAACACCAGCTTGTCTCAAGAAATAAAATGCTACAGGTAACGCAAGAATCGGTCAAAAACCCGCCCAAGTACAAAAAAATTTAGTCCGCCTGCGTATTCATCACATGTTTGATAAGATATTGTAACAAAATAGTAAAAGAATTGTTGTTTAAAATCTTACCTTCGTCTAAAAGTCGTTCTACATGTATAAAAACATTGGGAAACGCAGCAAGTTGCTTTCTATCCTTTAGCAACTGTGCTAAATAATCAGCTATACTCTGAGTTGAATTTACGTTATTATCACACATCATTATTAGTTTTAAAACTAAAGTGATGGACACTTTATCAGGTTACTTAAAATTATCGTTATTTCACTCCCTTAATCATTCACTGTCACTAATCACGGACACAACTCGACTAAATACATTCAGCTTGTAGAACTAACTATTCGTTCGGATATTTACGAATGATACAGTACGCATGCGTTGTAGTTAAGTCGCCTTTGCGCAGTATAAACATGCTTTATAAGGAGCGCGGAACAGAATCTTTTACAAGTTTATATTTTGTTGTAATTATTTCCATATAAACTTCCCTTTTCTGTTTTCATTAAACATATGTTATAATTCTATTGTTTTGATGTTATATTCACATAAATTTTACTCAGAAAATTATTAAATAGGTTACAATTTTATTTAATACAGTCAAGGACGGGATTTTACGTGTGTTTAAATATATTTAACATGTTTTTCTTATAACAGTTTTAATAAATTAAAGTCGGACATTAACATAAAAAGTGTTAAATATAAATAAAATATCAGTTTCAGTTATAATATAATATTTTTTTCTATAAATGGTACTAAAACTTGATTATACACATGGGCGTCCGCAAGGGATGCAAACGGGACACCTCCCAGCTTGAAAAAATAATATTTTATTTAACAAATACAAAATGGAGGCTATATTATACGAGGATGAAGTTTACAAGCCGTAAGTGAGGATTGTAATCAATATTTTATCAACTCTATTACATCATATTAGTAGTTTTAGCAAAAATAATAAAATTAATTTAAAAACACAGAAATTCTGAGTGGTAGTTGTCAAACTTCAGAAATGACGTCATCAAGATGGCTACCGAACGATCAGCTGATTGTACACCTACAACAATGTTTAAAATATGTTTATTTATTATTTTTTTAATCTTTGTGAGTTCCAAATAGCCATCGTTGCTGAGTGCCAGGCATTTTAACTAACTAATTAACTTACTAAAAAAACTTGCAGTGTATTTATTATTTG
Source organism: Liopterus haemorrhoidalis (assembly GCA_963971575.1). Taxonomy (NCBI): domain Eukaryota; kingdom Metazoa; phylum Arthropoda; class Insecta; order Coleoptera; family Dytiscidae; genus Liopterus; species Liopterus haemorrhoidalis. Next base: position 5,370,310 of record OZ020622.1, on the reverse strand, counting down.
ACGGTCGTAGATAATAGTATTTGATTTAACAAGCATATAATAGAGGTTATATTGCACGAGGATGAACTTAACACCACATGCCGCAAGCGAGCACAAAAAATTTTTTTTTATTGAAAATATTTTTTTTTAAATTTATTATGGGATATTAAGGCCCGGTCTTTCCACCTTAAGATAAAGTTCCAGGTAACTATCTGACAGATAAGGTTATTTGTAACTTCATCTGCTGAATAAATGTCAATACCAGTCAGTGAATCCAATACGTCAGTCTCATTATATGTTAGATAACTATCCGATAGATACATTTGTATAGAAAGAAGGGATGACATTTACTCAGCAGATGAAGTTACAAATAACCTTATCTGTCAGATAGTTACTTGGAACTTTATCTGAAGGTGGAAAAACCGGGCCTAAATAAAAGCTTTTAAGATTCAAATTAATACCGTCTTCTTCTACTTTGGGCACTATCAGTCAGGTTGATTTTGGCCTCACTCACATAAGTCCTCCATCTTGATCTGTTTATTGATTACAATCAAAAATATTATCACTTACATATATATATATATATATATATATATATATATATATATATATATATATATATACATACCTACGAAACTCTGTAGTTGCAAAGCTGGAATGTGTATATGTAAATTTTATCTGTATTTCTATTTGATAAATATACAACCAGTAGTAAATCTTCTCTTATCTACAACCAATAACGGAATCTCGATAGCTAATTTAAATATTTGTAATTTTGTCTGATAACGGAAAAATAAATAACTTCTGATTTCATAAGTAGGATACTGAGATATGACTAAATTTCTCGGTATGGCCGGGAAACAGTGAAGTAAAATAAAGACCTGTAAGAGCAAAAGCGCGAGCGGGCCCCGCATCTGAAAGGGGCCCCACCAAGCCGCGTAATACTGGCAAAAATTTGATGATTTTTTTGCAGTAAGTAGGTATTAGCTATATCCTTAATAACATCCGAAGCTTATACAGTTCAAATTAGAGCCGCAGTAAGGGGCGGAGGGGGGGGGGCACTAAGGACAGGGGCACTGACGCCTTGTAGGGGGCGCAAATTATAGACGCGGACCTTTTTTTTGCTAATCACTTGGAATTTGAGAGGTGAAGACCTTTTTTTTGCTCATCACTTGGATTTTGAGAGGTGAGGACCTTTTTTTTGCTCATCACTTGGATTTTGAGAGGTGAGGACCTTTTTTTTGCTCATCACTTGGAATTTGAGAGGTGAGGACCTTTTTTTTTTGCTCATCACTTGGATTTTGATAGGTGAGGACTTTTTATTGCTCATCACTTAGATTTTGAGAGGTGAGGACCTTTTTTTTTATTTGCCAAGGGCGCCAAAAACATTGCTACGGCTCTGCCCCTAGCGCAAGTTTTCCTTACTGTGGCTCTGATTCAAATTATTGGAAAATTCATCGAACACATTTTCAATTTTTCGATTGCATCGAAAATCTATCATACCGTTCCTTAATTCACCGATTTTTAGCGTTTTGTAGGTATGACCACCAAAAAACCCTTATAACGTCACTCATGTGTCTGTCTGTACGGTAGAAATTGTAGCCAAACGGCTGAACATAGAAAGTTGCAATTTGGTATACTTGTACAACTTTTTGACCCACATATAGGAAAACGTTTTCCATGACCAGTTAAACTATTGAGATTCGAGTGTCTTTATTAACATTTATTGGGGGCAATAAAATATTATTGTTATATTTGTTATCTTCAGTAGCGTATCATTTCTGAGTGAAACGTTTGTTTTGGAAAAACCAACACTATTTTCACATCTGATCATATTTATTTTATTTACTTTTCTGTCTAATCTGCTCGCGGAGCACTAGTAGACGCACTGCGGAGCACCAAGTGCTTCGCGGAGCACAATTTGGGAAACCCTGATAGGTATTGACAAGTGACATTACCTATAGAGGCTCTGTTGTCTCTTACAAAATGGCAATTGGAATAGGATATTTTGACATTTGCCATTTGATACACAAGAATTCACATTGCAGTTAGTTTTCTGTTGCGATTTTAAAGACATTTTATTAAAGTTTTCTTCAATTTAACACATACAAACAATGCAATTAAATTAGGGTGACCATTCGTCCCGCATTTTAACATTTTGTCCCGCATTAAGATGCGTCCCGCAAAAGTCCCACATTTTGGATTTGGGAGGTGAGGACCTTTTTTTTGCTCTTCACTTGGATTTGGAAGGTGAAGTGAAGACTTTTTTGCTCTTCACTTGGATTTTGGGAGATGAGGACCTTTTTTTTTGCTCCGTCCCGCGTTGCCTTCTTAAGAAAATGGTCACCCTAAATTAAATGAGCCACACCCAACAAAATCCTATTTCGTTAAGTTCCAAAATATCTGCTAGGCGTCAGTTCAAACATGAAACAAATAGCTCGTGACAACTTAAGAAAATTAAAATTTCATTTGGTTCCGCTTAAATGTTTGGAATAGCCTATAAGCCTATCCGTTTTTTATTAAAAATAATAAAAATAACAAATCATTAAAATTAATTTCGGTTGTCAGATTGACGTATAGGATTCGATTAAAACAATGAATTATGATATTTTGCAAAAAAAAGTTATGTTATTTTTAATAATTATGTTGAAGTTATTTAATAAGTGATTAAAATTATACATTCTTGTTTCTTCTAAATAAATATAGAAATAATACCATGCGTAGCCAGTATTTGCTAGTGCAAATTCCTTTTCTGGTAATACTTCTATTTAATATATTCCACATTTAGGAATGACCATAAATATGAGATTGACGTGAACTTTATAAATAGATTTACACGTACACACTTCAACAATTGTATTACCAAGTACTTATACATTTCAAGTAATTATTAAGATGTGGAAGTTTTTGTTACTAACAGTTGGTAACAGAAAAATCAGGTAAAATGACTAATTGATGAACAGTCGTCAAAAAATGTGGAATTGTTATTAATTTTAACTTGTAGAACCCTAATAAACAGTAGGTTATGAAAAGAAAACTAGCAGTGTCAGAAATATCCATAGAGATATAAAGAGGATGTAAACAGAGTTTGTAGACGAGGTAAATGTAGCAGACTGCGGAGGGGGAAACAGGCAGCCGCCATATTTGAATTGGTCAAAACATTAGCTTACATCCACACATGTATCGAGGTGTATAACAGAATCATCTCGCTAAAATTTTGACTTAATATTAACTTTCCCTCCATTTAATGAAAATTAGACTTTTTAAAATCATTTTATAGACGTTTCTAACATTTTTGGTCATAAAAATAATAGGGGATAGACATGATTTTTTAAATTTTTTTTATTATGTTCCTCTTGTTGCATATAAACATAAAAAATCAGTTTTGCATTTTTTTTTAATTGCTTAAAAAAATCATAAATGTATGTAGCGCGCGAAAACGAAGTGTGACGTCATACCCCATTTAAGTGTACTGCGTACAGCCTACCCAGTGTACAGCGTACAGCCTACACTGTCTGTCGTGAACTTATTTGCTTGTATAACTTTTATAGATTTTGTAAAGAGTGATTTTAATTAAAATAAAGTTTAATTCTACAAAAACAATTTATAAATGTTTACCGAATTAAATTTTATATTAAAATATATAACCTATATTGCAGTATTTTAATGCCTCTAACGTTTTGTAACTTCATGTAAACAATGTAGTAAAATTCTGACATCTAAATTACATAAATATTTACATTTTACAGAGTTGCAGCGTTTGTTTACATAAAGTTATAGGATATATAAATGGATTACTTACAAGTCTGTTTTGACACCACGTATTTCTTCAGCACTGTAGCATTCATTATTTTTCATATATTCCATGAGCATAAAAGCATCAATGTTGGGTAAATTATCACTCTGAGCCCTAGCAAAATCTTTATCTGCCATTTTAATAATAAATTCGTGAAAAATTGTTTTAAAAACAAATACAAAACTCTCGAACAATACAATATACACACGTAAAGATTATGTTGTAGTCTGGGCTGTCTGGGGTTTGACGTCATACTCAGGCTTATGTCAAATTTACAATATTTTAATTAAAAAAATTGGCTGTAATATTAATTAAAATGTGATTTTTGTTTTGTTAGGTGACATAACTAAGATTAACATATCAAAAAAATTTAGTTTTAAGGAAATATAAATTTTATGCGTATCCCGTATTATGCATTTTATTTAGGAATAAAAATTTAAAACAATAGTTAAGTGTATAATTTATTGCAAGCATAATTTAGTATGACATATTGATAATTGTCATAAATGTGATATAAAATTTATTTTAAGCTTCATTGCAACCACGAGGCTTTTAATTCACTACCAAGTAAATTTCTTATTAATTGTTTAATAATAAAAATTTTATTATATGGTCATATAATTTTGAAATTTAATAAAAAAAATTAAAATGTGTGTGTGGGAGAGCAGTTTTAATTTATAATCCGTTTTTATCCGTTTTACAGATCAATTATTTATAATATCTCATTTACTGTATGGTATCGCTTTTACTAGGTTAACTGCGAAACTAGCAGTTACTGCGAAACAAAACGAACAGATTTTTTTAACGCGGCAGTAAACATTAACTGCAAATGTGCAAATCGAACACACCTAATATGTTTATACATTGGTAACTTCAAATTAGACCCTCCGATTTTAATAAAATTTTGTGTGTATGACAAATAGGTGTAGATCTATAGTTTTACCAATTTTTATTAAAATCAGTAGCGTAGAAACTGGGTTTTCGTATTTTCAAGAATTTTAAATACCCCGTATATATTTCAACCTACAAGCGCTTGTGTTTTTTGGGTTGCGTGGGTTCAGGCGTTGTTTAAAATTTTTAAAATGGACATTAAATTAATTTTTAATAACTATTTAAGTGATAAATTGAAGGGTGTGTCTTAATTACAGTATGGGAAAATATTAATGGAATGAAATATCATTTGTAGTAATTAAATATTTTTTTTTCAAAATTTATAAGTGTTTTTCATCAACCTTTTTCAACTCCAGCCTACTGAACAATTTTTAAGAAAAATTCAGTGCCGCGGTTGACACTTACTGCTCTAGAAAGTTATTGAAATATATATTTATTGTTGAAATTGAAATTTGTAATGTATAGTATATTTCAAAATATTGTAACATGATTTGGTGAGCTACTGCTATATTTTCAAAAATCCTATAACTAATTTATCCTATTGAGAATAAACATTACCTATAGAGCGCTGTTGTCGCTTACAAAATGGCGATTGGAATAGGATATTTTTGACATTTGCCATTTGATACACTACAATTCACATTGCAGTTAATTTTCTGTTGCGATTTTAAAGACATTTTATTAGAAAGTAATTTAACGTCCAAATTTTGAATATAGGTAGAAGTAGGAAATAATTTCACTCAGCTTTTTGGACAAGAAGCGTTTATTTTAACAAAACACAACGTTTCGCCAACAACATTGTTGGCTTCTTCAGGTGCTATAACAATAACATCATGATAGAAAACAATATTGTTAAGACATTTTATTAAAGTTTTCTTCACTTTAACACATACAAACAATGCAATTAAATGAGCCACATCCAACAAAATCCTATTCCGTTAAGTTCCAAAATATTCCGCTAGGCGTCACTTCAGTTATTGTCAGTTCTCAATAAGTGAGTCAGAATAACAAGATCTAAAAAGTATTTGTTAAATTTGTTTTTCGAAAAATTGTTTACAAAACCCTAATTAAAATTATTGTTGTTATTTATGTTCATCTGTTTTATTATTTTATTTTTGCCCACGTTATTTGTTATGATTCATTCTTCAATGTGTAAAGTTAAAATGGGAGGTTACCTATAAACTTATTTACCATACAATGAGATAGAAAATATGGTTTCTACATTTCAAATAGTCGGTTACTGAACCCTGTTAGCCAAGCATAGTACCCCAGAAAATCGTCTTTAGTAACTTAAATATTTAATGATACATATTTTGGTAAACAAAGCAAAATGAACGCATGGCCATCAGTTCGCGCCTAGATATCTTGACGACAACAACTCAGATTTAGTGCAGCTATGAACTTTTTGTTTTTTGTTAAAATAAGTGATTGATATTTATAATTATGGGTCCAAAGGATAGAAATGCAAGCATAGCTAAAAGGAAAACATATACATATATGTATTTCTTTATATGTATATGTATATATGTACATATGATTCCCTTTATTTCTTATGGAGAAATTCGACTCGCCACTCGACGTAATCGCTACTCGACGCTTTTTCAGAACGAATTAACGTCGAATAACGGGGTATTACTGTAGTAAGCAATAAAAATCCTTATAGAAAAATTATTTTATTGAGGCCCGGTCTTTCCACCTTCAGATAAAGTTCCAGGTAACTATCTGACAGATAAGGTTTTTTGTAACTTCATCTGCTGAGTAAATGTCATCCCTTCTTTCTATACAAATGTATCTATCGGATAGTTATCTAACAGATAATGAGACTGACGTATTGGATTCACTGACTGGTATTGCCATTTATTCAGCAGATGAAGTTACAAAAAACCTTATCTGTCAGATAGTTACCTGGAACTTTATCTGAAGGTGGAAAGACCGGGCCTGAATAAAACACGTTGAGCAAAAACTAAAAATTACTTGGGAACGGGGGAGGTAAATTTTAAATTTAGAAAATAAACCGCCACGGGGGTTACTTATGCAAAAATTATAAAAATAACTTGAGGACGAGGTGGATAAAAAATCAGCTTATTAGGGGGGCACATTTATAAAAATCATTTGACAAGAGGAAGAATTACTTGAGGGCGGGCGGCGGAGGTAAAAATTTAGAAAATAAACCGGGGGCAGGAGGCCAAAAACTCTCAAAATCACACTAAGGGAGAGGAGAAGTACGAAAAAAAAAAAATCACGTGAAGATTGGGGAGGTGAAAGTTTAGAAAATAAGTTGGCGATTTGGAGGACAAAATTTGAAAAATTACTTAAAGTAACTCTGCTTACGGGCTCAAGCCGATATCGATATTTTGACATTTGAATAATGTGCGGCGAGTTGTTCAAATCGACACATCGAAGAAAATCGATAAATGTCGATTCTTATAAAATTAATAAAGTTTGAATTGAATACATACTTCGAGGATTATGTTTGTATTATAATTTTTCGGGACGGCGCGTACGCAGTCCCGACTACCAAAAATTGTGCGCCCGAGTTATCCACATTAGGGATAATCGCAGGGGTCAGCCCAATCTAAGTGCAATGAAAGAGCCTCACCCTGGGGAAACCGCCTTGTTGATCACGGTAATCCCTACGCCAGGTAAGTATGCTTTCTTATCTAAACCATCAAGATAGTCTATCAGAACAGCACCCGTTAGCGTGTTGAGACATAACTAAGGGAAGACAGAGACATCTGTGGACAGTTTTTTAAATTTCAACTATGCGTGTTTATCAGATCAGATTATTCCATGTCTTCACTTTATTTATAGTGTTAATTTTAATCTGATTGCTACAGATTCATTCACGATCGTTTCATGAATCAGAAAGTGAATGATAACAACGATTTTCTATAGATTCATGGCCATTCTAAGATCCAAATCGAAATCCTACACAAGTGTTGGTATAATTATATAAAAAGTATTTCTACGGCCTACGTTAGAACACAGAAATGGTTTAAGGAGGCATATTTTGAATAACAGAACCGTATTTAGTACAACTATAATAAAATTTTAACTTCAAATGTATTCGTGAACTTGGTCTATCATGAATTAAGTAGCTTACGTATGTAAGAACGAATTCGAGTATATTTTGCATCTGATTCTGTACAACATTTTTCCATTTTCAGCCCATTCATTTTTCCTGAACTACAATCATATGTTGCACATCTTTATTGCACTTGAGCGATGCCAACGCCTCCAAAATAGCAAATGCGGAGCGCATTGGTACTACTTAGTTCCTCGTTATTTCTCTCCAGTATTATGTGACCCTGTTACTTTTCCTATATCTCGTATTCACCAAGACTGGTCCAATAGTTATGGAACCTATAAGTTATGGGTTCCATAATACAAATTGGTATTATTTACCATTTATTTTTCAGGACATAACCACAGTACCGTATTTTTCGGACCATAAGACGCACCATTTTATGCAGAAAAATCGTCTTAAAATTGGGGTGCGTCTTATGGTTCGAATGTATAGGTACGTTTAAAAAGTGTGTGATGTTAGTGTGGAATCAATTCAGAGCGCATAAAACAGAATCAACCAAGAAAATATAGTATAAATGAATACAGAATTAGCTGTCATTTCCGGAGGCCTTACAAGTCAACCAAGCCTTTGATGTGTCGATTAATAAACCATTTAATAATTTTATGCGGGAAGAGTAAAACAAACGGATGATAAAGCCAAATCACGATGTTAGCAACAGGCGTATGAAACAGACAATTTCAGAAGTATCTGGGTAAAAAATTCATTGGAAGCTGTAAAAGAAAAGACGATTATAAAGTCTTTTAAGAAATGCGGTATAAGCAACGCATTGGATGGTATCGAAGATGACTTGGTTTTTGAAGAGATTGACAATAGTTCAGACGAAAATAATACGAACAGTAACATTAACGAGACGAGTGATGGTACAGAGAGTGAAAATGAACAGAATGTTTCTGGTACAAGTTAGAGTAATAATAAATATTTTTTCTAAAAATTGTCTCATCAATTTGGGGTGCGTCTTATGGTCCGAAAAATACGATATATACTGTGACATAACTGTACTCTGTTCGGAATCAAGAAGTAGTGCGATAGCCAATAGGGTAGCGACTTCAATACTTTCACGTGGTTTTATTACTATTTCTGCATTTAGAACCGGGTATATTGAGAAGTAACAAGCTCTAATACGCTAACTGGTGGCCAAATAATTGTAATAAATACTGCAGTACAATTTGAACTTATTACATATATTTTAGTGTTGAATTTTTGTTACAATGTCAACAGAAGTTGTGAAAAACTATAAAAGCAGACATATTGTAGTGTTTTTGGTTATTATTTCAGAAAGGACAAAGCTAGGCATCTTAGTTTTTTTTACCTTTCTTAAGAAAAATAGAGGTAAAATTAATAGTAAGTCCAAATTTTCGTAAGATGATTCTGTTGTGGAAGGATTAGAGATAGAAACCTACGGTTTGAAAAAACTATATGAGTTAGAGACTTGCGGTTGTAATTTTTGAAATCCCGAGGACATAAAGGGTCTCAGGATACATTATAAAACAACCCCTAAACAAAAAAAAATTTTGTAAAATTTTTGATTTTATAATTTTTTTATGTAATTTAAAAAAATCCTAACTAAAAACAATAAAAGATAGGGACGTGCGGTTTGAATTTTTGAAATCTACAGACTTTTCTCTACCTAGATAAAAAATAGGGCCCTTCTTAGTGAATGCTTTTTTGATCTGTGTAGTTTTGAAAATTTGTAAATATTTTATTTTCGAAAGACCGTATCTCAAAATCTAAATAAGATAGAGACCTGCGGTTGAAATTTTTGAAATCCTGGGATTCTAAAGGGCATTAGAACTCATTTTGAAGCAACTTTCAAATAATTTTTTTTTTTAGAAATTTTTAATTTAGCAATTTTTCTTTGAAATTTCAAAAAATTCTAACTCAAGAACAATAAAATATAGAGAACTGCGGTTTGAATTTTTGAAATCTTCGTATATTGTTTAGTCTAGGAAAAAATTGGGGCCGTAATAACCCAACTTTTACAATAAATACGAATCGTCAAACAAAACCTTTGAAAATGGTTTAAAATCGAAAATATCGTACCCCTCCCTTACCCCTTAAGATTTTTGAGCAAAAATCCGGGCAATTTTCAGTTCTATAAAGAGAGATTTATGGAAGCAATAGCGCTATTGAGGGTTGGTGAATATAAATTTACCCTATTGGTTCATTTATGGGTTCCATTACTCTTATTGGCTCTTGGCGAATACGGGCATTAGTCTATTGTAGTGTTTGTTTGGATATGTAAAGGGTAAAATCTATCATAGTCCGTCTCTGTATAAACACATACGTCCTCTAAATGGCCTATCGTGGGTTCCATCGGCTAGTTAGTTTTAGGCGGGTTAAGTTTCCCATTTGGGACGGAGGAAATCTTTATTCGGGATGATTATTCATATATTTTGTACTGTGTAGGTTTCCCGATTGCTAAGAAGGCGTCGTTTTTGGAAAAGCTGTTTCTTGCTTTGTTGAATTACATCATTTTACCTGGTTTCATTACCACCATATGTTTGAATATACGCCTCCTTGAACAGAGCGTAGGATACACTACGTCAGTTGTTTTTCACTCTCAATACTAATTTTTTTGCACAAAAAATTTACTTTCAAGTCATGTGGAGTTGTTGATCAGATAACTTATTTTCATTTGCAACTTTATACTGCAAACGTTTGTTTTGTTTCTACTTATTAACAGCTTAATTTAGATCTTAGGATTTCTATAAACGAAATTTTTACAAAAACATTCTTTTCAAAAAGCGACCATAAATTTAAAATGTGTTAAAATCAGAGCCGGAAAAACCGTAAAAAAATTCTAATTAATAGGTGTGTTCGATTTGCACATTTGCAGTTACTGTTTACTGCCGCGTTAAAAAAATCTGTTCGTTTTGTTTCGCAGTAACTGCAAATCTGTTCGATTTGTTGTAATTTACTGCCAGTTTATGACGCTACTGCGAAAAAGTTACAGCTGCTTCTCTTGCGGATTATTTGTTACGGCTGTGTTTGTTTACCTTTTTGAGTTGGTACCATAGATAAAGAATAAATGGTTGGTACTTTGTTTTTGACTTTTTGACAGGAATATGGCTAGCATATTTGTTTTGATATTTATACTATATTCTTTGATGGCTAATGTCTTACAAATTCTTTTTTCTTAATATCCTGGGACAATAGTTTCTACAAAATTTTTCAGTTTTTCTATCCTGGGGCATTTTGTAAACCTCGCAAATACAGTTCATAACTTCATCATCCGAACTCGAAAAATCTAAATCTGAATCAGATGATTCTGGATTTGATAATATTTCAAGATTCATTAAATATATCTAATATTTTTCACCCTTTCGACACTAGGCTGACCAGATTTTTTTCACAGAACAAGAGTATACTAAAAAAAAGGTTACACTCCAAAAATTCAAATAATGAGCAAAAAACAGAGGTCCTCATTCAAAAATACTAGGGACGAGCAAAAAAAAAGGTCTTCACTCCCAAAATAGAAGTGATGAGCAAAAAAAAAGGTCCTCACTTCTAAACTAGAAGTAATAAAAACAAGTGACCATCAAAAAAGAGTATATTCAGGTTTTTTTTATAAAAAGTAAGAGTATAGAAAATATTACTCAAAAAAAGAGTATAAAACTCTTAAAAAGAGTACGTCTGGTCACCCTATTCGACACACAAGATAATCTCCGAACCAAATCGTAAAAAGATTCTTAACCTGGAAAGTTATCTGACATCTGTCTGACATTTAACATTTACATCGGACGTACTTCTTATTCTTTACGTATAAACAAATCGAATAGAAAATTAAACTCGCTGTATATTACCAGTTTTTAGTAGTAAACTGCTAACTGCAGCGTTTTAGTATAACGCGAAGGTGCAAATCCAACATACCTATTGTATTTATATTTAAAAAATTTAAACAGTAATTATCTATCTTTGAGCGTTTTTGATTAACAATTAACTAAAAAATTCTAAACAAAAAAAAATTAATAATCAAAAATATTTTAAGTCCCGAATTCCCAATTTTGTTTCTGTGCTAATTAATGTATAAAAAATCCAAAAATCAAACCGCAGATCTTTATTTTTAACCATTTTCGTGATAAAACCATTTATAAATTGTAATTTCCCCTTCTGAATCATATCTGCAAATAAAGGAGACAAAGTGAAACAAAATATTTTATTAATTCTTATAAATAACATATTTGTTGACAGTAAAAATCCTGTAATGACATAACAGTTCATACATAAGTATATTTAGTACCATATTTCATCATTATATTTATGAATGATGCTTAGAATATTCTTAACTTATAACACATGTCGCAAGACAACGTTCGGGGTGTGTTTAAGATACACGTTCAAATCATAGGAGTGTCAGTGCATACTGTCATGGTACATTTAAAGGTTTAAACAGGGTTCCCCTCAGTGGCGAATTAAGTTGCTTGGGGCCCTGGGCGGTAAAATTAAAATGGGCCCTCTATTATTTTAAATAGAATGGAAATATGTATTTGTATATAGACTTCGGTAGGCCCGGTATCGCGGGCCCCGGGCGGCCGCCCAGTCCGCCCACCGCTTAATTCGCCTCTGGGCTAGAGTCAGAAATCACTTTTTACCCTTTTCACACTAGATTTTTAAGATCGGATGTTAAAGTGAATGTATCTTTAAACGCTAATGTGAAACCGTATGGCCTCGTCTAAATACATGCGATGTTTAAGACAGAGATCTTCGTCTTAAACTTCGTACGCATTGCCAACTTAATTTCTATTATAAAAAAATACTCCTTGAATTTGTGCTGTCAACATTTTATATTATCATAAACAAGAATACTGTATTATATCGACGTTATAAGAAGTTTATACTTATTGTTATAATAAAATTATTTATTTTAATAATGTGTTTAATAAAATACAGAGCTACAATAATTGAGATAAAATGTATCGACTTACATGTTAATACAGATGTAATATATTCTGTATTGTAGTGTCTTTATTGTAGAATGAAATGAAATATCCATATTTGTTTATAATAATTCAAAATGTGCGTCTGAGCAGACAGTTCAAAACTGGTAATTTCATGACGGTAACTTAAGGACAAAATTACTGTAGCTGATGACAGCACCAGAGATTTAAACATCAAGTGTGAAAGCATACCGATCTTAAACATCGGTGAACTTTAAGTTCACTCGTCTTAAAGATCTAGTGTGAAAAGGGTATAAGGAACGTTCTATATAACAAATCAAGAACTTGTGTGAAATTATTCTGTTTTAAAGCGCAAAATCTTCAAATTATCCAGAAATATATTACATCAAATAAATCAGAGTGATTCATAAAATTACTCATACAACCAATTTTCTGTTTTGCAAACGTTCTCTTTATAATTGCAAGGGTTTGGCAACGCGTTTGTACGGAAATGATTCTATTTTAGTTACCTGAGGCACCTATGCAGGTGTGCAAACAAATTTAGGACACCGAATAAATTAATTAAGAAATTTAGATGTGTTTAATTCAATCTAATCACATTAAAATTCCATTAAAATGTTTACTTAAACATTAAATTTAAAAAACGTTACGCCACTGCTTGTTTACTGCTTAACGCGCAGGCGCATCATCAAGACTGATTCATCACGCATGAATCGTTAAAACTGAACATAAGTTATTCATTTTCGTTGCAAATGGTTTATAAATGGCGAGAAAACCATACACCAATGGTTTTAACGTTATTAGAACTTCATCCAGTTCTCTGGAATACCAAAATACCAGACTACAAAAATAAAAGAATCCGTGCAGAAGCATTAAACTCCATTGTAGCTGCTTTAAATTTACCTGGCGTTACCGTTGCAGACATTAGATTGAAAATTAAAACTATACGTACTAGTTACGCGGCGGAAAGGGCTAAAATACAGAAATCAAGGGAGAATTTAGATGGTGAAATTTATACACCGACAGTTTTTTGGTATTCACAAGCTGATTCTTTTCTTAGAGATGTTTGTAATCCAAGACGAAGTATGAATGCATCCACAACTGAGGTAAGTGCAATAAGAACTTTTTTGAGCTACAAACAGACTGGTTGCATAGAACACGAGAGTGTTCGGGCAGTTGAAATTCATTTTTCTTTGATTAGTACACTCGCCGAGAATTCAGATGGCCGATGATCAAGGGCGTTGAGAGATGGGAGAAGCCGGGATAAATTAGCGGGCAAATTGCTGGGCCCGGAACTGGATTCTTTTTTACCGACCGCCAACATATACCGGGTGAATTATTTAACACGTTCGCAGACAGTTTCGTACAATGAGATATACCCAAAATGTCACTTTTTTAGATTTTTGTTTATAATAGGACATTTACTGTGTTTGGTATGTTCCTGATAGGACAGTTTATACTAGTTTTCATATACTTAAATGGTATTAAAACCTGCCCCAGCCGTCATTTGTATATTTGAATAAAAAATTAGGACGGTTTAGACCGTCATGACCTGAGCTAGGAAAAATATTCGACGGCTATAGCCGTACTGTCCGCGAACGTGTTAAGGAGCAACATAGTAAATTATGAAAGCAAGCTCATATTCATGGCAACAGATATGCAGTGTTGATTATATATAATAGTTATTTGACAAGTTCCAAGACGGCTAAAAAATAGTAAATTAGAAACAATAAATCAATTTTTATTAGTTTGTTTATATTTACATACAAACAAAAATAATAATGTCCTTAGTAGCTAAGTCCAAAAAATATTTAAAAAAATAATATTTTGTCTTTTCTATTGATACGATAAGCATTTGTTTAATGACTACGTTGCTTTTGAAATAACTCACTTCATTAACATTATATGTGAAACATGTATGTTGCTCCTTAAATAATTCACCCGGTATAAGGAAGGTATTGTGATCATACCGATTTTGACATTTCGAGATTTCGATGGATCTCCACGAATTGAGGTCCCACATAACGTTTTGACTATTTTTAGCATGATGTCTGTCCGCCTGTCTGTCTATGTACGCGTGCAGAGCAAATTCGGCTAAAAGGATTTTTATGAAACTTCATATTTAAGCTTTTTTTTAGCATGATGTCTGTCCGCCTGTCTGTCTATGTACGCGTGCAGAGGAAATTCGGCTAAAAGGATTTTTATGAAACTTCATATTTAAGCTTTTGACATCAATGGCGCGAGTTGATCAACTTTTGGTAAAAATCGATTGACTAGAAATGGGAGTTTACTCGTGTCGATTTTAAGATTTTTGCGAAAATTTAACAAAAGTTGCTATAAAAGCAATAACTAACAACTTTTATTTGAGACATTTTTATTTTAGCGTCATTACAGTTTGAGCTTTTTTCAGAACATGTACGTAAAAGATGAAATACAAATCGAAGATGACTTATTACAAATTGAAGATGATTATGAAGGAGAAGAAATTGAATTTGAAGATAATACAAAAACATCTTTTCAATCGGATACACCTCCTCTACCTAAAAAAATGAAGAACCAATCTTCTTCTTCAATTCGTTCTGTGTCTTCTGAAGAAAATGATACTGTAGTCAAGAGCTGGATGTTTAAATTAAAAAGAATGACATCCGACCAAAGATTATTTTCTGAAAAATTTATTAATGATATTTTATTTGAAGGGGAATTAGGTACTTTAAGAAGAGACTCTGTGGTTATAAACCAAAATATGAATTTGCCATCTTCTTCTTGTCAGCAAAGTAGATTTAATTTTACTTCATAGGCTTCATCAAAACCTCGCGAGAATATGATTCTCTTTTGCCGTCTAGTTCATTCAAACCAGACATTTGTCAGGCGGTCAACGCTTTGGATATTTCAAAGATATAAGTCGATCGACAAGTGCTATTCGTTTCGAGTGACTGGTCAAGATCAAATGTTTGTCACTGAATTCACGTTGTATGATGTGAGACATTAAGTATAAATTATGAAGATTGTAATATAAACTTAAGAAATATATAAATAAGTATTACTTTATTTTAAAAACAAATATAATATGTAATATAATAAAAAATATATAATAACAAATGAAACAATCAATGCTTTTACTCACCCTTGAACAGACAACATAAAGCTGGGTAAAGTAGTATTTGTTAGAAATAATAAATTCGGAGAATAGGGGATACGCATAAAATTTGTATTTCCTTAAAACTACATTATTTTGATATGTTAATGTTAGTTATGTCACCTAACAAAACAAAAATCGCATTTTAATTAATATTATAGCCAAATTTTTTAATTAAAATATTGTAAATTTGAAATAAGCCGACAACGCCGCGAAGGTTGCCGAGTAAAAACGACTGAGTATAACGTCAAACGATAGGGGTTTCACGTCACAGATACAGCTACAACATAATCTTTACACGTGTGTATATTGTATTGTTCGAGAGTTTTGTATTTGTTTTTAAACAATTTTTCACGCATTTACTATTAAAATGGCAGATAAAGATTTTGTTAGGGCTCAGAGTGATAATTTACCCAACATTGATGCATTTATGCACACAACATAAAGTTTACTTTTTTCTGAAATATCGGTTTTATTTCGCCTCATAGCTTTCAGCCACAAATTTCGCCTTTTCTGTTGTTTTTCGCCATCAGGTAATGATATAAATTGTTTTTTTGGATTTCTAGTTGAACTAATTGTGCACATCGGTACTGAACAATATTTTCGATAATGTTTCGAAGTACTGGGGCCCGGATCTTCCATATTTTATATATTTTAATATAAAATTTAATTCGGTAAACATGTATAAATTGTTTTTATAGAATTAAACTTTATTTTAATTAAAATCACTCTAACTTTACATAACCTATAAAAGTTATATAAACAAATAAGTTCACAACAGACTATGTACACTGGGTAATGTTCTGTGGCTGGGTAGGCTAGTAGTGTCATGCGTCAGTTAGAAGGGGTATGACGTCACACGTCGTTTTCGCGCGCTACATACATTTATGATTTTTTTAAGCCTTCAAATTAAAAAAAAAAATTAAAAACTGTTTTTTATGTTTATATGCAACAAGAGGAATATAATAAAAAAATTTAAAAAAATCATGCCTATCCCCTATTAAATTTTATATTAAAATATATAACTTATATTGCAGTATTTCAATTAAGTCTCTAACGTTTTTTAACTTCATGTAAACAATGTAGTAAAATTCTGACATCTAAATTACATAAATAATTACATTTTACAGAGTTGCAGCGTTTGTTTACATAAAGTTATAGAATATAAAATAAAAATTACTTACAGGTCTGCTTTGACACCACGTATTTCTTCAGCACTGTAGCATTCATTATTTTTCATATATTCCATGAGCATAAATGCATCAATGTTGGGTAAATTATCACTCTGAGCCCTAACAAAATCTTTATCTGCCATTTTAATAATAAATGCGTGAAAAATTGTTTAAAAACAAATACAAAACTCTCGAACAATACAATATACACACGTGTAAAGATTATGTGGTAGCTGTATCTGTGACGTGAAACCCCTATCGTTTGACGTCATACTCAGTCGTTTTCACTCGGCAACCTTCGCGCCGTGGTCGGCTTATTTCAAATTTACAATATTTTAATTAAAAAATTTGGCTATAATATTAATTAAAATGTGATTTTTGTTTTGTTAGGTGACATAACTAACATTAACCTATCAAACTAATGTAGTTTTAAGGAAATATAAATTTTATGCGTATCCCCTATTCCTCAGTATGACGTAAGAACCCATGTGTGGAAAAGGAGTAAAATGTTTTTTCACGGATTCCTGAATAGTTCTTAGGACAGATGAGATATCGACTAGGTTTTCGCTTACAAAGGTTACCCATACACATGTTTAAAAACTGAGGATTTTACCCTAATGAGACCATCAATATACCGTACCGAAGCACGGGTTCTCAGCTAGTATTGCATAAAAACAAAACTTTAAAAATTAAAAGTGTTAAACTAATAGGGGATAGGCACGATTTTTTTAAATTTTTTTATTATATTCCTCTTGTTGCATATAAACATAAAAAACAGTTTTTAATTTTTTTTTTTTAATTTGAATGCTTAAAAAAATCATAAATGTATGTAGCGCGCGAAAACGACGTGTGACGTCATACCCCTTCTAACTGACGCATGACACTACTAGCTTACCGGCGTACATAGGGTTACATGACGAAATTTCACTGGACAAAATTACACGGGACAAAATTACACAGAAGAAATTACACATAGACAGAATTACACAGGGAAGAAATTACACAAGGACGAAATTACACATAAGAAAATTACACTAAGACAAAATTACACATTTAATTTACTTTAATTTACACATACGAAAATTTTCTTCTGTGTAATTTTGTCCCGTGTAATTTTGTCCAGTGTAATTCTGTCCTGACACCCGTACATAGTCTGTTGTGAACTTATTTGTTTGTATAACTTTTATAGGTTATGTAAAGTTAGAGTGATTTTAATTAAAATAAAGTTTAATTCTATAAAAACAATTTATGTTTACCGAATTAAATTTTATATTGAAATATATAAAATATGGAAGATCCAGGCCCCAGTACTTCGAAACATAGTCGAAAATATTGTTTAGTACCAATGTGCACAAATAGTTCAATTAGAAAATCCAAAAAAATAATTTATATCATTACCTGATGACGAAAAACAACAGAAAAGCTATAAGGCGAAATAAAACCGATATTTCAGAAAAAAGTAAACTTTATGTTTGTGAAGACCATTTTAATGTGAGTACATTTATTTTATAAATTATTTTAATAATAAATGCGTGAAAAATTGTTTAAAAACAAATACAAAACTCTCAAACAATACAATATAAACACGTAAACATTATGTTTTGTCTGTATCTGTGACGTCAAACCCTTACAGTCTCAGTCGTATCTACTCGGCAACCTTCGCGGCGTGGTCGGCTTATTTCAAATTTACAATATTTTAATTAAAAAATTTGGCTATAATATTAATTAAAATGTGATTTTTGTTGTGTTAGGTGACATAACTAACATTAAAATATCAAAAAAATGTAGTTTTAAGGAAATATAAATTTTATGCGTATCCCCTATTAAACTGTTCTTCAATTCTGAGCGTATTAAATTATTAAGTTTTTAGCTCTGTACAGTTTTTAAAGAAACTCTTTTGCGTATTTAAAGATTTAAGTAAAACATACTAAATAACTAAAACGTTGTTTTAGCCGTTGTTTTCTTTGTCAGTACTAACAACTTCAAGTTACAAAAATACCTATTCTCGTTGCATTCTCCGGTTCAAAACATTTATAACATGTCCTAAGTCACTAACGCTTTTAACCGAGTCCTGTTGCCAAAATTAAAACATTCTTGTTAACACTAAAATTCTTTAAGAATGTTAAAATTCATGTAAAAATAGTACTCCTGCATAAAAATATACTATTGTTTTGTAAAATTGAAAACATTATTTTAAAAGGTTATTTGTCATAAAATCTAATTACTTTAGGTTTATGTATTGTAATATATAGTGATTTTTGCGTTGTATATGTGGCAACGCGTGGGTGGAATTGTGCAATTTCTTCGTTATTTGTAATATGTTATGCACATGTTACCTTAGTCAGTACTTTTCAGAATGGTCGTAACTAGATAAGGTCATCTACACAATTTAATGATAGAGTTTATTATAGAAAGACTGCATTTGCTATAAATCAAGTTAATTGTTGTTTTTACACGCTTTACGTTTGAAGAAATATTAATGTGGTGTGAATTTTGACACATTTCATGGTTTTGTAGGTATATAGAAAGTGATAACAAATTGTGGGCAGTTGGTACATTTATTTACTGAATGTTGGTAACATTTTTACACGTTGCCAGCTTTAGATTGTACTGTTCAGTCGTTTTTAAGTCAGGTTTTACATTTAAGTGAGGTTAAACTTTATTTTTCATTAAATCAAATATTATTGTAATAAAAATGCCATAAGCTCTTAATAACCGCGCTCAAAGGATGGTTTTGTCTCTTATTAATTATTTTGAAAGAGAGCGAGATAATGGTGGACCTTTAATGGATTTGAAATGTGTGAAAGATGTAAGTAAATATTAAATTTTGTTTATATCTATGATATTTTCACTTGAACATTTTTCTACAAATATTTTTTAATGGATAAAAATATTTGACCTATGAAAAAAATATATGATCTACAGAATAGTACCTATGAAAATAATAGTTTACCTATGTATTAAATAATTGATCTATGATTTTAATTTTTGACCTATGGAATTAATTATTGAGCCATAGAAATATTTATCGACCTATGAAAATAATTATCAACCTATGTAAATATTTAATAGATCTATGGCAATAATCATATACCTACTGATATAATTATTGATCTATAAAATTAATACTTGACCTATAAGTACTCTTGCTAGTTAGTAAGGGTTTGGTTAGAAGAAGCCGAGCGAAGCGAGCTACCCAACTTCTAGTTTAATGACAAAACACTATCTTAGATTAGGTTAGGTTAGTAAGGGTTTGGTTAGAAGAAGCCGAGCGAAGCGAGCTACCCATCTTCTAGTTTAATGACAAAACACTATCTTAGATTAGGTTAGGTTAGTAAGGGTTTGGTTAGAAGAAGCCGAGCGAAGCGAGCTATCCATCTTCTAGTTTAATGACAAAACAAACTCTAATTATATGAATCATTCAAATAATTTTGGAACCTGTTAGTTTACAACTGATTTTAAAACAATATTTCATTTTGTATCTTGGTATATATAAATAAATATTATATTATATTAATAAAATATGTTCTATTTATATTTGTTACGTTCATTCTATTTTATAATTTTAACCTATAGATATGTTACGTAGATTCATAACGGTTTATTATCATCAGATGCAAGCAAAAAGTAATTTTAGCGTATTCGTGAAATTTACACTTGCAGCTAGTTGTAATAGACTATTCAAACTGGCAATAATATTTGAATATTCATTATTCGAAGTAAAATTGTATCGAACTTCTGAAATTCAAATATTAAAAAAATTTTTAACTCCTGTGGCATGAGGGAAAAAAAATTCTAAACTAAAATTAATCAAAAAATTCCTTGAGGTCGTCGATGTTGTATTATTGTTAAAAGAAATAGATATATGCGAGAAATTAGAATTGTCAAAAAAATTATTTTACTTTCAATATGTTTAATACTAAAAGTTATCTTTGTTATGTATTTTGCATGACAATAAAACAAATTTATGAGTTTACATACGTATTAAAAGGATTCATTTGATACCCCACTCAAAATTTTTAAAAAATATTTATTTTTCATTGAATACATTGTTTATATTTTGCCTACGATGTGTTTTTTCGAACTCTCAATAGTTTTTCTATATGTGGGTCAAGAAGTTGTACAAGCATGCCAAATTTTATCTTTGTAGGTCCAGTAGTTTGACCACAATTTCAACCATACAGAGACGACACACGTGAGTGCTGATTTAAGTGTATTTGGTCATACTTACAAAATCCTGATGAACAACATGAACACTTTTGAATCTTTTTATCTTTAATGTAGGTCTATAATTAATCATTTGGAGCACATTGCAAAGTATACATTTACGCAGAACTAGTGTTTGAACACAGCCCTTTGTCTTGTAAAATTTATTGCATGGTTTATACACATCTTCATTTATATGTATGTCCGCCATATTTGGTTTAAACGTCAGTGGCCATTTTAGGGTGAAAATTACAATTCAATCTGCCATATCAATCAAAATAGTATTTTTAATACCCATATTAAGTTAACACTGTCATTAAATCATATTTATTACCACCCAAATATGTTATAATCAAGTCGTAAAGAATTAAAATGCAAATTGTGTATTTGAACGTGGGCCTACTGTGATGACGTCACGACAGGTTTTTGTGACAAACCACGTTCGCTCCATAGAGGTAGCCTACACGTGAGTAGACATGGCGCAATTGCACCCACGGAATCACCTGGAATGTCACAAGGACTATAGTTTTCGCACATGACAGATTTGGACATTGGAAGAGCTAAAACTTACAAGTAAGAGGTCCATGAACTACTTAAAGATTTAGTGTCTTTTCAAAACAACCATAAACACAACGTGCATTTTTCATTCAATATTTAAGTACTACGAAAGCTTAAAATTCTAACCTCAAATTTAAGGAACATAACGTCTAATTAATAACTTTAAAGTATGTTAAAGAATCGAAGCATGTTTTATATTTTACTAAAACACTTCCCGCGTTGAATGCATGAACGACCTTGTTGTATACATAATAATAATGCAAATCACATTCTAACTTTCTTCATTGACAAATCTTCTAACGCTGTGGGTTTTACATACGTGGGATAATTAACAATGGACCATCTGTCGTTAAAATTACTCAAAAACATCGTTCCAGATGGGTTAGAAATATTTTTAAGATCAAAAAGATTATCAGTATACCGGAAGTTAAGTTTATAGTTTACTAGATTTGAGGAAACGGAAGAAATCGCGTATTTTTAATATATTTCGTCATGGTCATATATTGTTTTGATTCTATTTCAACAATAGTAGGCGTGTTTATAGAATTTAAATTCAAGTTGGTCTTATTTATATATTTAAAAAATTGATGTGAAGTATGAATTTTCACACATTTCAATAGGCTGACCAGATTTTTTTTAGTATGCTGCGCGAGCCAGACTAATGATGAGCAACAAAAAGGTCCTCACTCTAGAAAGACAAGTGACGAGTAAGAGTGAAGTGAATATTACTTAGAAAAGAGTATAATACTCTAAAAAAGAGTACGTCTGGTCAGCCTGCATTTCAGAGTTTTGCAAAAAGCCAACAGCCAACAGAATTCTGGATGTCTAAGACAATATTTTTCTAAATCACATCAATATTTCTTTGATACTAATTTTATTCGTTATATGAGTACTAAGATTGTTCATTTAATAGACCGGGAGCTCATGACAGTTTTTGATCTCCGATTTCATACAGCATGCCTTTTGGAGGAGAGAATATTTACCCTGTGACAACAAAAAAGGGATGGTACTAAACCCCTGCACGCTTTCCGGTCATAGGGAAAATTGCATTTCCACTTAAACACAAAATTTTTGTGCTTTTCTCTGATTTAATATTGCTTGCCCTTTTGTCAAAAGAAAGTTATAACAAATTTAAAGTCTTTTAAATATATGCATGCGATTCGGAGGGTCCCAAAGGACTCAAACGGTCATGAGATCTTGTAATAAAAAAATATGATTTTCCGCGTTTTCATACAGCATGCCTATAATTAAAAGACTTTAAATTTGTTATAACTTTCTTTTGACAAAAGGGCAAGCAATATTAAATCAGAGAAAAACACAAAAATTTTGTGCAAGTGGAAATGCAATTTTGCCTATGACCGGAAAGCGTGCAGGGGTTTAGTACCATCCCTTTTTTGTTGTCACAGGGTAAATATTCTCACCTCCAAAAGGCATGCTGTATGAAATCGGAGACAAAAAATGTCATGAGCTCCCGGTCTATAATTTTTTAAACTGATTTTAAATAATTTCATTGCAATAAAATTTTAATTAAAATTTCACAGCAATTTTTTCTGCATTTGTTTCGTATCAAAGTTTTCATTAAATTAAATATATTGATAAATGGATTCTTTGTTTAATTTCAGAAACATATTTCTCACTATTAATGTGTTATTTGATTTGTAAGTATTTCACTACTAAAAATGATTTATTTCTCTTTGATACTTTAAAAACAAATAAATAATTCAAACAATTTGTTGAATCATGACGTTTAATAGTAGCCGGCTTATACCCTTTTCACACTAGAACTTTAAGATCGGATGTTAAAGTGAATGAGTCTTTAAACGCTAATGTGAAACCGTATGGCCTCGTCTAAATACAAGCGATGTTTAAGACAGAGATCTGCGTCTTAAACATCGTCCGCATTACCAACATAATTTCTATTATAAAAAAATACTCTTTGAATTTGTGCTGTCAACATTTTATATTATCATAAACAAGAATACTGTATTATATCGACGTTATAAGAAGTTTATACTTATTTTTATAATAAAATTATTTATTTTAATAATGTGTTTAATAAAATACAGAGCTA
Organism: Liopterus haemorrhoidalis; assembly: GCA_963971575.1. Classification (NCBI taxonomy): domain Eukaryota; kingdom Metazoa; phylum Arthropoda; class Insecta; order Coleoptera; family Dytiscidae; genus Liopterus; species Liopterus haemorrhoidalis. Next base: position 5,346,515 of record OZ020622.1, on the reverse strand, counting down.
CAATAATTGAGATAAAATGTATCGACTTACATGTTAATACAGGTGTAATATATTCTTTATTGTAGAATGAAATGAAATATCCATATTTGTTTATAATAATTCAAAATGTGCGTCTGCGCAGACAGTTCAAAACTGGTAATTTCATGACGGTAACTTAAGGACAAAATTACTGTAGCTGATGATAGCACCGGAGATTTAAACATCAAGTGTGAAAGCAAACCGATGTTAAACATCGGTGAACTTTAAGTTCACTCGTCTTAAAGTTCTAGTGTGAAAAGGGTATAAATCTATGCAATAAAAACTTTCTTTTGATAACCCACAATAAATTTTTATATTTTTCGAAAAACTAATCTGATCAAAAATTCGGGGGTTGGAAAAGGAATTTTTTTCTTACGTAGGGGGTCGATCGATAAAAAAGGTTGGAAAACCTTGATTTAGAGTATTGTAGGCCAGTTTTTACATTTCATTGCCCTGTTTTAATCTTACGTAGTTGCATAAGCAGATGAGTCATATTCTTGTCACTTGGATGCACTTCAAAGACCTGCACTTATGTCAGATGTCGCTCCTAGCGATGAATGACTCTTTTGATGAAAACATTTGCAAAAGGAAGTAACACTAAGTGCTTGCTTATGATAATATTGTTTCCGTAAACATACATTATTGTTTTTATTAATAAAGGGAAATTTTCCATGAAAAATTAATAAAAACACCGTTAAGATTAATTTTATAACACTAATCTGCGAATTTTTTCGATTCTTGTATTTGAAATTTTATTCAAATCTAGGTTATTGATATCTGACACTACCGATAGAGGCGCTACTGCATTTTACATCATGGCTGACTTTGGTAGGATATTTTTGACAGGTTCAATGGTATCTTCATGTGATATTTATTGAAACACACGGGAACACACTCTAAAATGGTCTTTAACTGTCTTTCCACTTCTAAGAACATATTCCCATGCTTGTCTTCTATCCATAACTACACGTGCACCACCACGTAAATTCAGAAACACCTTTTTTTGCCACGTTTCGGAACACGATGAAAACTTAGGTCTCTATCACGACCTACTTTTGCATTGCAAAGATAAACACAACAATTCACGTTGCGTTTAATTTTTTCTTGCAATTTTAAAGACATTTTTTTAAAAACTTGCTATGAAAACAACAGTAAACAAACTCGACTATCCTACAACCGTCATTTTCTCAAAATCTCACTAGAGGCGCTTCAGTTATTGTCAGTTGACAATATTCTACGAGATGTGCAAATAAAGTAACTGGACTAGTAACATAGCGTTTGATCTGACAACATTTGGGACCCGGGACTTGGAGCGGCGGCAGGTGAACAAGTCATACCCCTTCAGTCAGGGGCAGATCGAGGGATTGAATCGGACCGGGCGATTTGAATGATTCAGCCCGGGCTTACGGGATTTGTTGACCATTTATAGGGAATGTTTTAAGAGGCCCGAGTTCCCGAGAATAAAAACGACCGAAGTATATTTAAAAAATCAGCTGTTGCCACCACAGGACCGACCGCCATCATAAAGTACTTGTATAAAATACATTATAGCAGCAGAGTAGAAATATTTGGCCTAATATTTTCTAACAGAGATATTATTTATCATGACTATGGAAACGTTACATATAAGTATAAAAAATTAATACTTTTTTTTTCGTTTTATCAAAAAATGACAATTAAAAGTTATTAGTTATTGCTTTGATAGCAACTTTTGTTAAATAATTTTTTTCGAAATATTTTTCTGTTGTGACATAAATAATAAATTCTAATTAAATTTTAAAATATTTCTTACCTTTTTACAACTTTTCAACACAAATTTTCTATTTAATTTCCTTAAAAAATATCAAATGTCATCATTAGACAAAAATAGGTAGCCATCTTTGGATTCTTAGCGTCAGTTTACGGCAAGTCCCTAGGGCCAATCAAAAGGCCTAATTAAAAAGTCCTTGATCAAATTTTATCTGCATAAATCACAATTAAAACATACGTTATTCCAGTAAATTACATTGTAATCCTAATGACGTATATTTATATTTTGATTTGATTCAGAAATTAATGGCAAGTGCTGCTAACCCGGGAATACACCTAAACTAAACCAAATATCTGAACTAATTACTGAATTAGACCAAATAATTAGAGCGGATTAATGGAAACTAGTTCAAATGACTGTAGCTCGCTTATTTATGAACGGATTTTGAAAATACTTACAGTTTTAGAATTAGGAATGCATGAGGCTTTTGACTGTATAGTCAAAAACATCAAATTAGCAAGTTGGTAAAAAAATTTGCTCCAGTTTTGACCAAAAATAGAGCACGGCCATAACTCGCTTATTTATGGACCGATTTCGATGGGATTTGACACAGAATATTAGAATTAGTGTCTCCTGGTATGTAGGTGTTCAAAATTCATGTATCTGTACAAAAAAGGCCTAAATAGGTATCCAATTTTTTTAAAATTACAATATTTTTAATGTTTATGGGCCAATTTTGATAAAATTTTATACATGGAGATAGAATTAGTTTCTGCTCCTTATATGAGAGACAAAGTTTATATATCTATACAAAAAAAGCCTAACGGGGGCCCTATTTCAAAAAATTAAATAAATGTTATATTATAATTTTTCGTTTTATCAAAAAATGTCTGAAATAAGTTGTTAGTTATTGCTTTTATAGCAACTTTTGTTAAATATTTTTTTTCGAAATATTTTTCTGTTATGAAATATTCGCAAAAATCTTAAAATCGACACGAGTAAACTCCCATTTCTAGTCAACCGATTTTTACCAAAAGTTGATCAACTCGTGCCATTGATCTCAAAAGCTTAAATATGAAGTTTCATAAAAATCCTGACAGACAGACCAACAGACATCATGCTATAAATAGTCAAAACGTTATGTAGGGACCTCAATTTGTGGAGATCCATCGAAATCTCGAAATGTCAAAATTGGTATGATCACAATACCTCCCTTATATATGTTGGCGGTCGGTAAAAAACCTATTTAATTTATAATTTATATTATAGTCCTTGTGACTTTTTCCTCTTCCCCAGATTGAAAAATCACCTCGAGGGAATTTTGGGACACTCGAAAACATTCAAACGTCCGTAACCGACCAGCTGAAAGCTATTCCAGTATCCGAGTTCCAGCACTACTATGAGGATTGGAAGAACCGTCTCCAGCGCTGTGTGACTTCCCAAGGAAGTTATTTTGAGGGAGACAATATTGAATTGTTATTCATTTCGAATAAAAAAAATAATAATAAAATAAAAAATCAATCCGGTTACTTAATTTACACACTTCGTATGTTTCAAATATCTCAAAATGAAATTTGTTTATAAGGTCTAAAATATGTAATTTAGTTGACGCAAGTAATGAGGCAAAACTGGCAATTTGAAATTTTCAGAAATTTATTTTCTTTGAACATCTTCCAATAATGCAATAAGATTATTTTTTTGTTTGTGAACCGTAGATAACTTCTCCACAAAATTACAGAAATAACGAAACTCAAGCCCATTTTTTATGCGTTCTTAAAATAGTAATTTATTTTTGGTGGAGAAAAATATACTAAAGGTGTACAATACTGTCGTCAACACTAATTTAAACTTAGTGAAATAAAACAAGGTCTAAATTAATTAGTGACGAAAAATGTTAAATAAAAATGTCAATTTTTAATACATCTATTTTTTTCAACACTATTTTTTGTTGATTAGTTTTGATTTTATCAGTCAAAATTAGGTGAATTGGTACCATGTGGGTGTATTCGCCATTTGTCTTAATTAATTAGGACTATTTAATTTTATATGTTGGCAAACGTTACTCCGCGATTTAATTCTAGTTTTATTTTGCTTTTATAAACTAATCTATATACAAATTCTAACCGATTATCTAAGGCAGTGGTTCTCAACCTTTTTTAGGTGAAGGCACCCCTATGCAAAATGTGAGATCTTCGCGGCACCCTACTATTAAATATGTCACTATTTAGTCAATTTAGGCCCGGTCTTTCCACCTTCAGATAAAGTTCCAGGTAACTATCTGACAGATAAGGTTATTTGTAACTTCATCTGCTGAATAAATGTCAATACCAATCAGTGAATCCAATACGTCAGTCTCATTATCTGTTAGATAACTATCCGATAGATACATTTGTATAGAAAGAAGGGATGACATTTACTCAGCAGATGAAGTTAAAAATAATCTTATCTGTCAGATAGTTACCTGGAACTTTATCTGAAGGTGGAAAAACCGGGCCTTAAAGTATAATTAATCAAAAGTATAATTGTGATGTTGGAAAAAAAAAAATTACAACTACATAACAGGTATTTAAAGATCATTCGAAAATTTCTTCGATTCCGAGAATAGCGGCGAATTTATTTTGAAAAGCTCGCGGCACCCTGGTTGAGAACCACTGATCTAAGGTAATGTTTTTAGTTTTTTATTGTATTTTTAATTCTTTTTGACGGTCTGTCAATATAATAACAACAAAAAAATGGTAAATATATTACTAAAAATTAATATCTCTGCCTGAAAAAGTAGAAGGGCCTTTTAATATATCAACTGATGATTTAAGTAAATTTTAGGTGGGATAAATGCTTTTTTTCAGTCTTTACTTGGACGTAAAAAATCACTCCATAAAATGCAACGACCAAACATGCATGCATGGGCTTGGATTTTTGCCCATTTTTAGTTTTTGGGTCCATAAAAACCTACGATCCACTTTCTGCCTCGTCGTTACAATTGATATTTTTTTCGATTTAGGTAAATTATGGAATGTTTAAGAAGGATTCTTCATTATTCACATTGCGGCACGCAACAAAATTGGTTGTTTTTTCCATGATTCACAAAAATGAAATACAAACAACAAAAAAACACGTATTTATCCATTAAACAAAACAAAAAAATGTCACTTTCGTATCTTCTGCAAATTACCACCAGATGGCAGGGCGCTTAGGAAGTTTCCCCTATACGGACAGCTATAGAGGAAACTTTTTAATATCGCAGCGCCATCTGCGGCAAAAGCTGGAACATTCAAGAGTGACATTAAACTGGGCAGGTCTTTGTGTTCCAGAAAGATAATGACCCAAACATTCTTCCAAGCTGTGTAGAGATTAGTTGGACAGAGTTCCTTGTTCTGAACTCCATTCAATTGGACAGAATGGTGAGAAAAGTGTGTCTCATTTCTAAAGAACATATGTGGAAGATTTTGCAAGAAGAGTTGCGTAAAATTTCGAAGAACACTTGAAAAAAAGAACAAGTTCTCTTTAAGAGACATTCTGGCCATCCTACTCTCATGTCCTCCATTTTGATTGTCATCCTATCAGTCAGGTTTAGGAATATGGATAATAAAACACATTGTTTAATAATAAATTTATATTTTTGTCAAATAAAATATTCAAAAATAATTAATCTATCGAGCAAATTGTCTTCTATCTCCTCCTCTATGGCCACCTCCCCCTCTGCCTCTATGTCCACCTCCTCCTCTACCTCTATGGCCACCACCTCCTCTTCCAAAACTTGGTTTAGGTTGCCTATAAACCCTAGTTTTATCATTTCTTCTTCCATCACTTGGTGCGTTCATTTTATTGAAATATCCAAATCCACCACCTCCTGTTCTTTTAGATGGTCTGCTTGACTTTGAAGTTGAAACTGTTAGTTAGTTAAGAAATAAACAGACAAAAGGTGTTGAAAAATATTAGTATGTTTCAAACGTGCAAAATTGGCACGCGTAACAATACAATAGCTTATTACAAAAAACGTGAGAGCATTTTCGCTATTAGAATTTCTAAATTGATAATTAAATCAAAATTTTGCGTCACGTATTTTTTAAAATGCTACAAGGGTTGTTATTAACTCATTTCTTGGTAAAGTTGTTAAATTCTATTGTTGTTTTTTTGCGTGTTTGAATAATAAGATATGGCAACAAGAAAACACAGATTCTCTGTAGTTCAAGGCGTTCATACTATGGTCAAATTTAACCCCTCCTTCCTAGAAAGCTTTGATTTTCTTCTCACCAAAGCAGGTCTTTTATATGCACTTTTATCCGGCTTATATTTATTCACACTTTCTCTCTATATCATCTGTATAGAATTAATATGGTAACTCTTTTCTGTCCGTGTAATAATTTGAATTACTCGATTCGAACCACTTATTATTTAAATGCCCAATTAATTCATTTTCCCAATCGTAATATATTCATACAAAATTCAGCAATCCAAAAAATTTATGTGAATTGTGAATTTTCACACATTTCAGGGTTTCGCAGTTATTTAGTAAGTGAATGATGATTATTTGGGATGCCAAAACAAATTTTATGTTAAAATATTTTTTTATTAATTTTAATTCGAATGCCTAATACCATTATTTGGGTTTCTAAATATTTGCAGTATTTTTTTTTTATATAGCAAGGTTCATTAATATTTTGAAAATTGCGCCTACGGCTTCCATTGGTTGTTTAAGTCATAAACTCCGCCCCTCTGATTTCGTATATATTCCGACATAGAATTAAATTATAATTTCAACACTTCCCACTGGTTATTAAATTTACGCTTTTAAAACATTTGCCAAAATATAACTAGAATTTTGACAAAATAATTTAAACAAAATAAAAATACAAAAAAAACAGAAAAAATAAAAATTGACGGGAATCGAACAGTAGTTTGCAACTTACGACGCGAGAACGTTACCACTGGACTACGGATGTTCACTCATTTACTGTGTTAAATAGCGGATTAAATATTTTACATATTTTAGTAAAAAACACAAAAAATGATTAGAACACAAAGCATAGCTAAAAGGAAAACAGTAAGAAACACTATGGAACAGAAAAAATCAGCTGTGGCCACCACAGGACCGACCGCCATCATAAAGTACTTAAAAATCGACACGAGTAAACTTTTATTTTTAGTCAACCGATTTTTACCAAAAGTTGATCAACTCGGGCCATTGATAGCAGAAGCTTAAATATGAAGTTTCATAAAAATCCTTTCAGCCGAATTTGCTCTGCACGTGTACACAGACAGACAGACAGACAGACAGACGGACAGACAGACCGACAGACATCATGCTAAAAATAGTCAAAACGTTATGTAAGGACCTCAATTCGTGGAGATCCATCGAAATCTCGAAACGTCAAAATTGGTATGATCACAATACCTCCCTTATATATGTTGGCGGTCGGTAAAAAGGAATAATAGCCAAATATGAAAGTGGTATTCGTGTGACTGAGTTGTCTACAAGGTATGGCATTCCTAGATCGACGATCAGTACTTTCGTACAGCATAAGTAAACAATTATAAGTGCCGATGTAGCGAAGGGAGTTTTTTTCAATAATCAAACTTTGTCCACCTATTATTGACGAAATTGAAAAATTAATGTTAATTTGAATCAAAGAAAAAGAGTTAGCTGGTGATAGTATTTCTGAAGCTATAATTTGTGCGAAAGCCAGGTCATTGCATAGTGATTTGTTGAAAGACAGGTCTTGCACCACTAGTGATATGTATGTACATATGATTCCCTATGGGGATTTATTTCTTATGGGGAAATTCGACTCGCCACTCGACGAAATCGTTATTCAACGCTTTTTCAGAACGAATTAACGTCGAGTTGCGGGGTGTTACTGTAAATAAAAATAAATCTCTCTACCTAAACTACACATTCACTAATTTCTAACATCCATCCAACAGTCATGCGACGTATTTAACGCATAAAAGACCTACGGCCGTAGCTTCCAAACAGCCCCCGCCCTCTAGTTTTAAAGAATTTTTACCTATATACACAGCGGTTGAAATTACATTATCTAAGACACACCTTTTTTATTATTGAAGATAGGGTGTAATCTGCGGTGTTTATCTTGTCCTTAATGACTAAATTAAAACAAAAAAGGATACGTAAGTCCACAGCTGGAGGAACTCTAAATCCAAAAGACAGCGCCACCTTTTCCAAATCTAAAGTATTAATATCAAAGATGGTTTTTAAACTATGACTGTCATAGGCCCTCACATAGGATTTGTATGCTTCTTTTGCTGATGTGTTGAGGAAGTAATTTGTACCAATCAGTTTCTCCAACTGTAAAAATAAAAAAACACCAAAATATATAAATAGAAGTAGATAAATTCAAAGCGTAGAGTTTTTGAAAGAATTATATGTATTAATATATTATATTAAGGCATAAAATTGTCAGCTAACGAATATATAATGACAGAAATAGATATGTTATGCTGCTATATTTTATTTTAGGATAGGAAACTATTTATACGGAAGGAAAGGAAACGAAAAATATACACAGAATGGAAAATTTACAACAAAACATTATAAAACAAGTAAAGTTCCCCGTTCAACGCTAATTCCATTATAACGAACCTCTGTCATTGATTTTCTGAATAGCATTGATTGTTGAAAAATTGATTGAATATAATAAATCACTGCTACAGATATTCGTCGATTTCGAAAAAGATTTTATTTTTCACTTCGCTGTTATTTGGTCATTATGCCTAGGATACGAGATATTTAAACATATGCATAACAATTGGAGCATTATGAATCCATAACGCAATTCCACAAATATTTATCCAATCGAAAAAATACATAGAACAAAAAAGATTTGTTTTATTATAAACAATTTTTGCCAATACGATTTTGCTGTTCATTCAATAATAAGAGAGATATTTGTTTTTCAGTAAATAGTTTTAACCCCGAAACAAAGGGGGTGTTTCGGGAATGAATTTTTAAAGATGCCTATGTTTGAAACCTGGTTTTACTCTATCATACCAAATTTCGTTAAAATATATAGAGCTGTTTTTCCGTGAATCTCGGACAAACAGACAGACAGGATATCATCTAAAGCAGTGTTCCTCAGCCCGTGGGTCCGCGAAATATTTCGAAAGACCAAAAACAACCTGGAGAAGAAGCGAGGAATTATGGAAAATCGGGGCTGGAGATTAAACATCTTGCGGTCAATAGAATACTATGGAAGAGTTTTGTAGAAGCCCTATGCTCCTCATAGGATCCAGAGGAACATATATAAACAAAAGACAAAGACGTGTTGAGCGTATTAAAAAACCTAGATAGAAAGTCAGAGGAATTGAATCATGTTCCATTGGCCTAGGCCAGCGGTTCCCAAACTTATTCGACCGCGACCCGGTACGAGGTTTTTAAAATTTTTCGCGACCCAGCTTATGAAAACAAAAACATTTATTTACAAAACAAATTTTATTTTAAAGCAGTAGCTTTATAGTAATAAAGAGTAATAAATAGTAATAAAGAGTATAGTATAGTAATAAAGAATATAGTATAGTAATAAAGAGTACAAATACACACTACTCTAGTGATTAACTGACATTAAAAAAATAATATGTACAAAAAAAATCTATTTTGTGTTTTTACAATTTTTTTCGAGACCCGGCAAAAATTTTCTGCGACCCGGTGCCGGGTCGCGACCCACACTTTGGGAAACGCTGGCCTAGTCTTTAGATCTAGATTTTTTTTTAAATATTAGGTCAAGGATGAAATTTGTAGAAAAAAAGGCAAAGTGCCATTTAAGCGGAAGGTTGTTCAGAAGGTTGTCATTTTTTCTTTTTTTATTGTTTTCAAAACTTACTACGTTCAACTTTGTAAAACTTATGTTGATTATTATATTGTAAATAAATGGTCGCCATTTTGAAATGGTTAACATAAAAATATGATTTTTTGGTGTCATTATAAAGCTAATTTAATATACTTTTAGGAAAAAAAATATAAAATTATCGATTCCCTATGCTAGATCAAAAGTTGACATCATTTCAGGTGAAACCGGAATAGCCTCAGAATTTTTATAGTAACCTTTTGATGGGCCTTTTTGTCTAGTTTAACTTTTGTTCTAAAGATTTTTTGTATCTTTACAAATAAAGGAGATTTTCGGGGTGCCCCGTTTCAAACAAACACGATGTATACGGAATTCTAAAATAAATAATAAATGTATTACGGAATTACATTTTTTATTAATTTACTATTTATTTATATACTGATATTTGTTATAGGGGTCCGTTTTTATATTTTTTGTTTCCTTTATTTCCGAATGTGTAGCTAGTTGTCACATGACACGACTTATAAAACACCATTCCGGTCGCCCACGCGTTACCAAACTTTCTGTTCGGCTGGCGCCTCTCTGGACACCGTAGGACGGTGATTCAGCGGTTACTGACTTCTATTCTTCACCATATGGTCCATCTGTTACCAATACGTCTGCAATTTCACAACTAAAACTCCCATACGAACAAATATTGCTAATTTAGATAAGGATAATTGAAAGTAATTCATTAAAATTATGGTTAGTAAATTAAATAGAAGTAGAAATTATATATCATAGCACCGTATGCAATAATATCCACATATGAAAAAAAAGGTACTTCCTATTAGATCAGGGATTCTCAAAATATGGTTTTTAAAATTTATATTTTTTTAACTTTTTCAAATTTCCCATTAAACTGAATTTATGTCGTATAAATAACGTATGAGTATTATCTGCCTTGTTTATTTCATAATCTTATTAAACTTTTTTAAATTAAAAAAAAAAATCACTTGCTAACCCATGCCCTAGTTGTAACTTATTTTAAATTTTCCGTAATACTGTATTTATCCAGTGTAAATCGTACTCGGTTCGCAGCGCTATCTACTTTTTTTTAATTTAAAATAGACCATAGAAACAAAAAAAATTAAAGCCATGAAGTATTGTAACCATACCAATTTTGACTTTTCGAAATTTTTAGAGACAAGTACGTATAGGTAATTTCTTTTAGGCCCGGTCTTTCCACATTCAGGTAAACCTCTAGGTAACTATCTGACAGATAAGGTTATCTGGAACTTCATCTGCTGAATAAATGTCAATACCAATTAGTGAATTCAATACGTCAGTCTCATTATCCGTTAGATAACTATCCGATAAATAAATTTGTATTGAAAGACGGGATGACATTGATTCAGCACAGAAAGTATCACATAACCTTATCTGTCAAATAGTTACCTAGAAGTTTACCTAAAGGTGGAAAGACTGTGCTTTAGTCTAGATACGTTTATACTGCACTTGATGATAATGGAATGCCATTTGGCACATGGGTTCTTTAAAAAAATTAAATAACTGACCCGCAGCACCTATTTGTGAATGAAGGCAGATTGAAGGTGACGGCGAGAATAGTGTGCCAAGTACGATAACGATAACTAATTTTTACGATAGAACAAAATACCTAAATACATATTTGTAGAATTGACCTTTAGCTACAATTAGCCGTATCGAACGCGAATATCTTTCACTTGGTTTACAAGATATCGTCCATAATTCATTCTGTGACCCAAAAAAGAGATTCCGAAATGTGTAACGAATTTCGTATAAAATGGGTCATGTTCTATTAATTTATGTCTTAGATTACGAATTTGTTGTCAAAATGAGAAAAATTGCAATTTTGATAAATGTTTTTTCCCAATTTCGAGACATGATGATATACTCAATGACAGGAAATCTGCGTTAGTCTTACTAACATTAGTCTTATAGATACGCAGCTTATACGTCAGCACATATGGCTAACATAATACATACGTTATTTAGTACAAATTTATTCCGTAGAGTAGCGTTTTACCTTGAATTTAGTTGGCTTTTTGTGACGTCACGGTCGTTTTTGGACAGCCTGTATAATACTGATTAACATGCACTGTTTGTTTGGTAAAAAATATGGCATTTTCACTTTTAGTGTTTTTTCAAAAGTATCTAGCTGTATCTAGATACAAACATTTTTGGCATGTATCTGCATCTAGATATTTTTTATAATTCTGTATCTGTATCTCCATCTAGATACCATTTTTCTTAAGTATCTGTATGTGTATCTAGATATTTTTTTAAATGTATCTATGATATCTGCAACCGCTAATGCGACGTTATGAAAAATAATTTGTTGCCGCATTAATAATATCATAAAAAAATTGTAAACTTCATTTACCATTACATTACTCATTAACACGTTTAACTTTTTATTTAATTTTGGTTCGATATCTGTTTCAAATCATAGACGTAAAATCAAAATAATCTTTTAAGAACACGGGCTATATTTAAGTGTAATCATTGAATATAGGACGAAAATTCTAAATTCCATGGTGTAGTATAATCTTCGATTGTTAAAAATGTTTCTCGCTATGATTCGTTCAAAGCATGAAGTAGGATTATATTCGTTGGCTTGCACGCACCTGCAGATCTATTTCGGTCGTTGAAAATTTAGAAAACCGACTCGAATTGTTTCAATAATCATAAAATTTTACCTCTTCCGTCTCTAACCCTCTTCTACGGTTTGTTTATGTTGACCTATATATAGAATAGGAAACGATTGCTGCAGGCCGCCTTCTTTACCAATTAAAATTGTAATAACTATAGCATATGTCGAGATGAAATTTCTATCCACCATTATTAGTATGCGGAAAAAAGATTAACTTCATCCTCTCTCAACTTAAAAAAAAGTATTTTACTTATGCAACCCATACGTCACGGCTAGTATATAGATTACGAATGCTTTAAAAGCAAATAGTGATTATTTATAATGACAAAAAAGTTTAGAAACGCCTGTATGTCGCATTATTTAAACGATCCAGAATAGTCATTTATATTTTCAGGGTTCGGGAACCAGTGGCTCCAGAACCACATAGGTTCTTAATCTGAAAAAATGCAGCTCTGCAACTTTGTATACATAGAGAAAAAAATTCTTATAATTTTCTGTAATATCTTACAACTTGTATTCGGCCAAGCCGACCGGCGCTCCAGAATAAAGCCGGGGGCTTGGCCCTTGTCCTGTTATAATGAGTAAAATCACAATAGATACATACAATTTTTTTAGAGAACAAATAATACTGCGATGCGTAGATTTTTGAGTTCAGTCGTAACAGTTTTTTATTGCAAATCAGTCATAAAAGTGGCTTTATCGAAAAAATATTCTAAAGCAAAATTACACATTTTCACCCCGAAAAAGAAAATTCAAATGAAAAATGTTTGACATATTGACGTTTGTGACAGTGATCTTGAGACATTATGGCCACTTACAATGAATAACATGGATCCAGATTGTTTAAAAATAATTTTAATGTTGTAAAATCGGTTCATTTTGGGTCATTTACATCATTTTACACAGAGCCGCAGTAAGGTAAACTTGCGCTAGGGGCAGAACCGTGTTTTGGCGCCCTTGGTAAATAAAAATAAAGTTCCTACCACTCAAAATTTAAGTGATGAGCAAAAAAAAGGTCTTCACCTCTCAAAATTAAAAAAAAAAAAAAAGGTCCTCATCCTTCGCCATGGCGAAGGATGACCTTTAACAAGCCCGTCAGCGCCCTTTTCCTTAATGCGCTAGGGGCCGTCCCCCCCCCCCCCCACCTTACTGCGGCTCTGATTTTACACGCTGATTTTTTGTTTTTATCGACCGCCAATATATATTAGGGAGGTATTGTGATCATACCGATTTTGACATTTCGATGGATCTCCACGAATTGAGGTCCCTACATAACGTTTTGACTATTTTTAGCATGATGTCTATCGCTCTGTCGGTCTGTGTACACGTGCAGAGCAAATTCGGCTAAAATGATTTTTATGAAACTTCATAGTTAAGCTTTTGACATCAATGGCACGAATTGATCAACATTTGGTAAAAATCGGTTAACTAGAAATGGGAGTTTACTCGTGTCGATTTTTAAATTTTTACGAATATTAAATTTAATTTTAATTTTTTCGAAAAATATTTCGAAAAAATGTATTAAACAAAAGTTGTATAAAAGTATAAAAGTTGCTATAAAAGCAATAACTAACAACTGTTATTTGAGATATTTTATGATAAAACGAAAAAAATTTGAATTTTTTTTTGAAATATGTTCTAAGTATCTGGTTTTTCATACTTATATGTAACGATTCCATGGTTATGATAAATAATATCTGTTAGAAAACATTAGGCCAAGTTATTTCTAATCTGCTGCTAGAATGTATTTTATACAAGTACTTTGTGATGGCGGTCGGTCCTGTGGTAGCCACAGCTGTGTGTGTTTTTTTTTTAATATATAGATTTTCTTATAAACATTAATTAACTTTAAACTTTAAGGCCCGGTCTTACATATAGGTAATTTCTTTTAGGCCCGGTCTTCCACCTTCAGTTAAACCTCTAGGTAACTATGTGACAGATAAGGTTATCAGAAACTTCATCTGCTGAATAAATGTCAATACCAATCAGTGAATTCAATACGTCAGTCTCATTATCCGTTAGATAACTATCCGATAGGTAAATTTGTATTGAAAGACGGGATGACATTTATTCTGCACAGAAAGTATCACATAACCTTATCTAAATATTATAATTTATATGAATTATATTGATCTGCCATCTGTGTGACCAAGAAAAGAGATAAGTCTTGCTCCACCTTTGCATTTAATAAATTTGTATATCCAGTTTGTGTTACCACATGTAATCAGTTTTTTTTTTTTTTAATTACACTTACACTATTTGGTTTTGACCCCTTTAAATAACAGCTGCATCATATCAACTTATTAAGCGTTTATATAAATCATAATTTTTTAAATCTGCAGAAAATTATTTTAAAATACCTTTTTTTAAATGATTTATTAACAAGTTATTTGTTTCATGCTTAAAGTGATCAATTGTTAATTTTTTTAACGCCAAAATATGCTAAACACCTGGTAGACGTCTTGTTGTGTCCTGTACAACAATTTATAATATATAATTATTAACGACAGCTTCTACTTTGGCCCAGATTCGTTGCCAAATGTGTTGGTTCACGCGGTTTTGCCAAATGTTAAACGCATTTAAAACGATATATTATTTCGCAGAATAATTCTTTAATGAAATTTCTACTGCCAAGGAACAAAGTAATTTAAAATATTTAATTCGTAAATAAAGATTTTTATTTCTATATTAAGAAACAACATAATAATACTCGTTAGTTACCCGCTATTTATTCGCTACCCGTTAGTAATCTGATACCCGTTAATTACCCGCTACCAGCTAGATACATGAAACCCATTAACTAACTGGTAATGGGTAGATAACGGGTAGCAGGTATTCAAATTCGGAACCGGGTACAACCTTAACGGGTCGGATAGAGGGTACCCGTCGTCATTCCTAGTTTTAACTATTAAGTTTGTAAAAGAAGTTCTGATTAAATTATCACGTAATGTGATTGAACAGCGTTGATTAGGCGACCCGGTTATATCTAAGAATATACATCTTATATCGTTGATTCACAATGCGTAATTCCAGAATACTTATTTTTCCAATATCCAACAGTCACATTGTTCTTCGGTAATAAAATTCTAAAAACATCTTTTAAATTGCTTCTAAACCTATGGTAGCCAAGGGGTGTCGGTAAAAATATCTAGTACAGTATGTTGAAATACACACGCGCAATGATGAATCATAAATATACGACTAATTTTACGATGTTCTTAAATAAGTACAAAAGTTTTCTAATGTCATTTGTTTCTTTAAATTACCGCAAAATTATTAAAGTCATGCGTCAAATATTGCATTTTCTATTATTTTAATTGCAAATTTAAATGTGACAAAAATGTCTAAGTACTTGCACAAATAACACAAGAAAAAATAGTAGAGAAACAAAAATTAAGACTAGTACTGCCATCTTTTATCAAACGCCAGAAACTACACTCGTTAGTAACACAACTATCAACATCTATTTTTAAAACTAGAAACTTCAAGGAAGGATTACAAGTATCAATGGCGACTTTCTACCTTTATAGTCCTGATATTTCATTATAGATGTCTCTGCTCTTACACAGGAAAAGCGATGTAGAAAAAATTGATGTGAAGTGTGAATATTCACGCATTTCAGGGTTTCGCAGGTATATAATAAGTGAAGGCGGTATGCTGAGTGTGTAGGACAAATTTTACTTTGTAGTAATCACGGCAAAATGAACGATATTTTTAAAATAATTTATCGTCTGTTAATCATATAATAAGACTGGTTATTAAATTTACGCTCTTAAAAATTAAATACAACATTTGTCAAAATATAACTAGAATTTTGACAAAATAATTTCAACATAATAAAAATGCAAAAATGAAAAAATAAAATTCACTCCGTACTCGAAACCCTTCGTTTTCCAGCTCATTTTAGCAGTGCTCTAACCCTTTACGCTACGCACGCTTTGCATGTGAGTGTCTTACATTGGTATAACTTTTGTACTTTGTGAACCAAAAACCACAAAATATTAGTTATTTTCCGAAAACATAATCTGATCCAAAATTCTTGTTGTACTATTTCGGTTCACACCAATATACATTACTTAGAATTTTTTTAGATTTTTAGTTTAAACCATCTGGGCTACAGGGTGTGGGACAAAATTTTTTTTGCACTATTTTGGCAAAAATCGTATCAAAATAATTTATTTTGCAAAAATAAAAATTTGATCGTTAATCCACGTACTAAGGGCTTTCATTTGATACCCTACTCAGAATTTAAAAAAAATATTTTTGTTTTCGATGAGCACATATTTGTTTATATTTTTAGGGGGGTATGTTTTTTAGATGTTTTAGTATTTTTCCTATGTGCGGGTCAAAGAGTTGTATAAGCATGCCAAATTTCAACTCTCTAGGTTTAGCCGTTTGGCTACAATTTTTACCGAACAGACAGACAGACAGACAGACGACAAAATGACGGTATAAGGGTTTTTTGGTCATACCTACAAAACCCTAAAAAATTTATGTGAAGTGTGAATTTTCACACATTTCAGGATTTCGCAGGTATTTAGTAAGTGACTGATGATTATTTGGGATGCCAAAACAAATTTTATGTTATTTATTTATTTTTTTTTTGTTAATTTTAATTCGAATGCCTAATATCATTATTTAGGTCTCTAAATATGTGCAGTATTTTTTTTTATATAGCACGGTACATTAAGATTTTGAAAATTGCGCCTATGGCTTTTAGAAAATTACTTACTTTTGTGCTTAAGTTTTCATGGTCTGACAATGTATATATTCATTTCATATTTTTTTTCATTAGAACTGGTGTCTCAGGATAAAATATTGGTAAGGAACAAGGAACAATATAATAAAGATATAAAAATCCTACCTGTAACTGAATATCTGAAATTTTCGACCATGAAAACTCAAATTCGTTCAATGGAACACGGGCCTGTTTCAAATACCGCAAAAATCCTAACTCCTCCGGCCTTAGAATCAATAATGCATGTCCAGAGCTGCCTTCACCTCTTGCAGTACGACCAACACGATGGATATATTCCTGTAAAAGAAAATTATAACAATGAAATCCCATTTAGTTTTTATACGAGGGTTGCCACTTATATTTCGGGATTGCGCTAAACTAGTGCTGCCATCTGGTAACTGACACATCAATCGTAAAGTTTGACATTTTTGACGGTATACGTACTCAGAACGTTTTGACGTACAAGCGCTATTTGTTTGATTACAGTAACTTGAAAAAAAAAATCATCTCGGCTACAAATGGAATTAAAGGATTCCACACACCAAAGCGGCCGCGGTGGCGGCCACGGTGGCGATAATGCAGCGGCCTAACGCAACCTATACAATACAATGAGACCACGCACATACAAGCGTTCCGCTATCTGAGAACGTCACCGACTGCAGCGTTCAGTCTAGCGATCACCAAACACTGGCGGCCAAACTCGACAAGTTGCGTTAGGCCGCGCGATATTCATTGTTTATATACCACAGAGTGAATATATTTAAGAAAATAATGTCGAAAATAGATAATTTAACAGAAAAAATCATAGATCAGTAAAGGATCATTTAATTTTGTATGACTTAGCACATCCTGATTACAAGAATATTAGGAAAATAAATAAAGTGTGGGACGAAATAATAAAAGTTTTGGAAATTGATAGTAAAGTCTGTTCCAAACGATTAGGCGGA
The DNA here is from genome assembly GCA_963971575.1 of Liopterus haemorrhoidalis. Classification (NCBI taxonomy): domain Eukaryota; kingdom Metazoa; phylum Arthropoda; class Insecta; order Coleoptera; family Dytiscidae; genus Liopterus; species Liopterus haemorrhoidalis. Next base: position 5,328,586 of record OZ020622.1, on the reverse strand, counting down.
ACTAGATTTTGCAATCTAGTTACTTTCATCGTTTAAATAATGCTTTTCAGCCGTTTTGTTTAAGCTTTGTAAATCATACTTGCAACAAACATTTTTTGGTAAAGGTTAATATCATTTTAAAATGTCATTTTCTTTATATTTTGATTTTTTGTGTCATTCTTAATAAAAATATCCCATTTATTTATTTTTTGTCATTAAAATATGTAAGAAAATTAATTTAAGTTTGACATATGTCATTCGTTTCCATGGTTTCATTGTTGGAATTTTAAATTTTGACATTCCAACGTGAAAAATGAAATAACCCAAGCAAGGTCCCTTTTCGTGACAACCTAAAAGAACGAAATTCCCATTTAGTTCCGCCTAACCGTTTGAAACAGACTGTAAGTAGATTAATATTTTTCCTCTACATACAATTAATTATGCTATTGTATTCTCGCAATCAATATTATCACACAACTATATACCGTGATTCACTAACTGATCGCTACCGCTACCGCCTCTCCCACCGCGTTAGTGTGAGGAGACCTGATCGCTAGTATCGCTAACGCTACCGCTACCGCGGCCGCGTTGGTGTGTGGAATCCTTAAAGCCACTTATGTTGATAAATAATTGTTTTTGATCTGAAATTCCGAAATATAAAAAGCAACCCTCGTTCACACTTCTTTTTATATGATTTTGATTTAATAAGTTCTAGAACAGTGGTTTTCAACCTTTTTTTAAACACCTTTTTCATTTTTACAAACAACAACACAGAAAGAAAAACTAGATTACATCACAGAGCATTATTAGGGAATTTCCTTAAATTATATGTATTTTCCCTATACAGTATCTATCAGGTAGAAACAGAAGACTGTACATTGGTGGCAAATTTACCTTTGGATCATCTGGTGGATCGTACTGAACAATCCAATCAACGGCTGGAATATCGAGACCACGAGCTGCTACATCGGTACAGAGTAGAATTCCAGACTCTGCGTTACAGAACTGGAAGAACGTTGTTGTACGTTTGGTTTGTTTTTGTTTACCCTGTAACATTATTAATTTAGTATATTATATTAAATAATTTTATATTTAACTTACATGAATACACATCACTGGTAAATCGATATAATTAAACAATTCATGATGATATTTCACAGACATACAAGAACTGAAGAACACCATAACTTTCTTCTTTCTGTTTTTCTTTAGGAATGTGAAGAGAACAAGTAATCTTTTTTCGGATGGACATACTACGTAACCTTGCTCCAAACCTTCTACGGTAGCCATTTCTTTACTATCATCCACTCCGACATATACTGGTTCTTTTTTCAAAGCCAATGATGTTAGGGCTTTTGTTTTTTCTGTTGTTGTAGCACTGAACAACATAGTTTGTCTGCGTTCTGTTAAAAAATAATAATTATTAGTAATTTTATACTACTATTTAAATACATGTAACACAGTTAAATATTTTGTATCTTTATTAATAAAATTGGTAGCTATATCTGTTGTTTTTTAATTTTTTTATCAAAATATCATACTTTAATTTTAACCATTTTAAATGGCGACCATTTATTTACAAAATATTAATAACATAAAAATCATAGAAACTAAATAATAAAAAGATATAACATTATGTAAATAGGAAAAACAATAAAACAAAATATGACTAAAGTTAATAATAAATTTTAAAAAAATTACAAATATTCAATATGACCGCCGTTGTTATCCACACATTTTCTTATTCGTAATACCCTTTTCACACTAGAACTTTAAGACGAGTGAACTTAAAGTTCACAGATGTTCAACATCGGTATGCTTTCACACTTGATGTTTAAATCTCTGGTGCTGTCATCAGCTACAGTAATTTTGTCCTTAAGTTACCGTCATGAAATTACCAGTTTTGAACTGTCTGCGCAGACGCACATTTTGAATTATTATAAACAAATATGGATATTTCATTTCATTCTACAATAAAGAATATATTACACCTGTATTAACATGTAAGTCGATACATTTTATCTCAATTATTGTAGCTCTGTATTTTATTAAACACATTATTAAAATAAATAATTTTACTATAACAACAAGTATAAACTTCTTATAACGTCGATATAATACAGTATTCTTGTTTATGATAATATAAAATGTTGACAGCACAAATTCAAGGAGTATTTTTTTATAATAGAAATTAAGTTGGCAATGCGGACGAAGTTTAAGACGCAGATCTCTGTCTTAAACATCGCTTGTATTTAGACGAGGCCATACGGTTTCACGTTAGCGTTTAAAGATACATTCACTTTAACATTCGATCTTAAAGTTCTAGTGTGAAAATGGTATCATAAAAACTCTTCCATTATATTTAGAAGGGTATACTCTTTAATTTTCCTGATGGCTGTTCTTACCCTATGTTCTAAGTCTTCTAACCTTTACCTACAGGATACCTTTCTTAGTAGAGTTGCTGGGCCCTAACAGAATTTATTTGACATTCCCCGAATGTCAGAACCATATCTGTCATTTCTTCATTTGAATAACGTACATAAGCCATAATTACAAACGATTTGATATCACCTTTAATATCAAACTCGTACTAACAAGCAAGAAAATTTGCAGGTTTTATTTGGTTTTTTTTTATGTAACAAAATCATTTTCAAAGCTTGCTGTTTAACTTTGTACGATTTATGTTATTTATTATTTTGTAAATAGTCGCCATTTTGCAATGGTTAAAATTAAAGTATGATATTTTGACATCCTTGTAAAGCTCATTTAATGTACGAGGGGGACCCTTTTAGGAGACTTATCATTTACGTTATAGCAAAAATGTACATTACAAACATCTTACGGAGTTCGGGTACTCCAGCTAGTAATTAATAAGATTAAAACTTACTTGGTAATAAATTAATAATCTGCTTTAATTCTTCTTCAAAACCAATATCCAAAATACGGTCTGCTTCATCAATGACGAGACATTGAAGATTTTTGTACAAAAAGTCTGGAGTATTTTGTAAATGATCCAATAATCGTCCAGGAGTAGCGACTAAAATATTGATACCTTTCCCAAGTTTTTGAGCTTCAACCTGTCTGCTTGCACCACCCATTATTAAACCATAAGTATGATGATGATATTTCATTAATTCTTTTAAAACTCCAAAAGTTTGCATTGATAATTCGCGAGTAGGTGAAATAATGATGATTCCAGTTCCTAGAAAAAAAAAAAAACAAAAAAATAATATTATGTTCAGGAAACCTCAAAAGGTGGATTACAGAAACTTTTTCCACACTGCTACCAGACCTGGGAATATTTAAAATAAATTATTTGAAAAAATATTTCAATTATTCTCTGGTATTTCAAATATTGTATTTCTAATACTTCAAAAAAATACTCTTGGTATTTGGATTTGCAAATACTTTCTCCGTGGTATTTGTATTTGATATTTGTTGTCTGGGAATGTCAGTATTTCAAATATTTTCTAGTATTTCACATATTTTCCTAGTATTTCAAATATTTCCTTAGCATTTCAAATATTTCCTTAGTAAATATTTCAAATAATTACGTATTATTTCAAATATTTCCCTAGTACATATTTTAAATATTTCCTAGTATTTCATATTTTTCCTGAGTAAATGTTTAAAATATTTTCCTAACATTTCAAATATTTACCTAGTATTTCAAATATTTCCCTATAACTTCAAATACTTCCCTATTATATATTTTAAATATTTCATAGTATTTCAAATAATTTCCTATAGTGCGTTCGAAGGTGAGTTTGCAGTACAGGGCATATGGAGTAGTTCTTTTTCATACTCTCTAATGGGTTTACACAATGACGCTATCCCTTTCTTGCTTGTCGACGTTGCCAGCTCTAAAACGCGCTGATCTGTGAAGACCCAGTATTCTACAAATGGCCGTTTGTTTTTGTTGAGTGTTATTTTGAGTTTTATAAGAGTTCATTATTGTAAATCATACGAGTTTTTCATATTATTATAATTGACACATTTGCCACTTTTACAACATTTGGCAACACCGCTCCCATTTGCCATAAGAGCTATACTGCAAACTCACCTTTGAACGCGCTATAGTATTTCAAATATTTTCCTAGTATTTCATATTTTTCCTTAGTAAATGTTTAAAATATTTTCCTAGCATTTAAAATATTTCCTAGTATTTCAAATATTTACTATGTAAATATTTAAAATATTTTCTAATATATCAAATATATCCTTAGTATTGCAAATTTTTCGTAGCATTTCGAATATTTCCCTAGTAAATATTTCAAATATTTCCCTATTCTTTGAAATATTTCTTAGTATATCAATGTAAAACTACAGAAACTACGTCATCAAAATGGCTACGGAACCATCAGCTAATTGTAACGTACAACAATATTTAAGATACTATTATTTATTGTTTTATTCTTATAAATAATATTCTAGTTATAAAGATGTGCTGTGTGAGGCGCAAATAGACAAGGTTTCGGAGCGAAAAATTATAATTAAGCATGCATGGGCCTAACATTACACACGGTGTGCAATATGAACAACCTTATGTATTCACAGTTGAAAATATGTATAATGCGTCTATTATTTGATGATCGTAGAGAAACATATTTATCAACCATTATGTTAAAATCTAATATTTTTAGTTTTGAGCACTTTATTTTTGTTTAACTTAATTAAGCGACAGGTAAAGATACTAAGTAAATATTATTTAAACACAATTGCAAATTTAAAACTACCAAAACATTTGATCTGCGTCGTTTAAAAACTATTTAGAACACAAACAAATAGACACCTAAATAAATTTATAAGTAATATTAACAAAGAAGTACAAAAATAGTTTTTAAATAAATAATGTCTACAACCAAGGTCAAGAAATTCAAACAACTATCAATTAAATGACGAAAAGTAAAGGTCAAAAAATTCAAACTATCAGTTAAATGACGAAAAGTAAACATAAAAAATTATTTCCAAGTGCATACACAAATTGGACAAATTATATGTGGGCGAATGGTATCTTATTAGACCGGGAGCTCATGACAGTTTATGATATCCGATTTCATACAACATGCCTTTTGGAGGAGAGAATATTTACCCTGTGACAACAAAGAAAGGATGATAATAAATTCCTGCACGCTTTCCGGTCATAGGGAAAATTGCATTTCCACTTGCACAAAAATTTTGTGTTTTTCTGTTTTAATAATGCTTGCCCTTTTATCAAAAAAAGTTAAAACAAATTTAAAGTGAAAAATTATAGGCATGCGATTCGCAGGGTCCCAAAGGGCTCAAACGGTCACGTGATCTTGTAATAAAAAAATATGATTTTCCGCGTTTTTATGCAGCATGCCGATGAAAAGAATTAAAGTTTGTTTCATAAAACCCCTATAAAAAAAAAGGCATGCGGCCCTCCTTGACCCAAGGGTGGAAAATTTCGGAAAAGCTTTGTGAAAATTTTAAAAGCATTTTACGTGATTAAAATTTTCTCAAAACTTTTCATTTGTCATATATATTTTCAGTATATCTCTTACAGTTTAGCCATCGTAACAATTTTAATGATTCGCACGCAATATTTTTTCCGTCTGTACGTGTACATTGGTGTGAACCGGAATAGTACAACAGGAATTTTTGATCAGATTAAGTTTTCGGAAAATAAAGCATTTTTTGTGTTTTTTTGGTTAACGATGCACAAGAGTTATAGTTATATAACACGCTATCTTGGAAGGCGTATCCTGGTCTAATGGTTAGCTTGCTCGCTTGGAACCCAGATTTCTAGGGTTCGCTCCCGGGCAGAGGAGACAATTTTATTTATTTTTTTTTTTCATTTTGATTTTGTTTAAATTAAATTGTCAAAATACTAGTTATATTTTGGCAAATGTTGCATTTAATTTTTAAGAGCGTAAATTTAATAACCAATTGGAATTGTTGGAATTATATTTTCATTCTGTGTCATGTATATGCAATCAGAGAGGTGGAACGTATGACTTAAAACAACCAATGGAAGCCAATAGTACAACAGTAATTTTTGATCAGATTATGTTTTCGGAAAATAACGCATTTTTTGTATTTTTAACTAAAATATGTTAAATATTTAATTCGCTATGTAACACAGTAGATAAGTAAGCGCTCGTAGCGTAGTGCGTTTCGTCGTTGCTTTATAATTTGCAAACTAGAGTTCGATTCCTGTCAATTTTAATTTATCTGCTTTTTTTTGCATTTTTATTTTGTTTAAATTATTTTGTCAAAATTCTAGTTATATTTTGGTAAATGTTGCGTTTAATTTTTAAAAGCGTAAATTTAATAAGCAGTGGGAATGTTGAAATTATAATTTAATTCTATGTTTGAATGTATACGAAATCAGAGGGCGGGGCTCAGGGGCGGATCGAGGAATTGAATCGGCCCGGGCGATTTAAATGATTCGGCCCGGGCGATAATGAACCTTGCTATATAAAAAAAATACTGCACATATTTAGAAACCTAAATAATGGTATTAGGTATTCGAATTAAAGTTAACAAAAAAATATTTTAACATAAAATTTGTTTTTAAAGCTTTTATGGCCGGTTGCTAAAGTAAGAATTATCCCTAACTCAAGTTAAAATCATTTGTTTTTGTATGTTGTAACATAAAACTCTTACTTTAGCAACCCGACATTAGACTAACAGACGATACATTATTTTAAAAAGATCGTTCATTTTGCCGTGATTACTACAAAGCAAAATTTGTCCTACACACTCAGCATGCCTTTACTTATTATATACCTGTGAAACCCTGCAATGTGTGAAAATTCACAATTCACATGAATTTCAATAATCAAATGTGTTTTGTGATGTCAAAAAGGTTAATAAACAATAGTGTAGACATACTCAAAACAGGAAAATCCATTCTAAAAAAAAACTTGTACTAATTTTTTAAATAAAATAAATTGTAATCAGGAAATATTAACACAAATCTGAACGGAATTCCATGAACTCTTCTATTTTAAGATTTCAAGGAAGGTTGAAATACTTTAAACATTAAATTTCTTTATATCAATCTAAATATATATTTCCACCGTAGTTTGGCTTCAGGAAAAAAGTGTGTTAGCCAAAATAGATTATAAAAAAATACAAATTTAGAATAGTTTTATAAAACTGTTGCTAACCAAATTATTTTTCATTTTAAATTTAAATAAACAATGGAAGCCTTATCTTATCGCGAAACTTGAGTTAATAGACTTTTGTTAATAAATATGTACTTTGTATTTTGTTCATAACATTGTATTTAAAAGTATTCAAATGGAATTTAAAAATAAACAATAATAAATAAATAATGCATTTCCATTGTCTATGTCAGTACTTCTGCAGTAAAAATATTATTTAATAAGTTTTATTTCATTGTAAAATAAATTGATGTGTAGTGTGAATTCCACACATTTCACGGTTTTGTAGGTACAACAAATTGTGGGTACATATTAAATATCATAAAATCCAATAACGTTTAAAAAAATAAACCACGTGTTTACATTTACGGACTTACAAGTGTACTTAATTACGAGATGCACGCGCATACGGTACCCAGATCTACAGTTACTCAGTTGAATGTTATAGTACGGTGTTACGATAACTTTCGAAAAAATAACACAGGGAAAATAACACAAGTCAAAACATGTTACGATCGTTCCAAATACTAAATATTTACTTAAATTTGAAAATTAATTACACCTCTAATGGCCGGTTGCTAAAGTAAGAATTATCCCTAATAATATCCCGTTAATAAAATTACCATATATTCTTAAAAGCGGTAAACCTCACAGCTGTGTGTAATCAGATCAAAAATTCCCATTTTACTTTTCCGGTACAAATCAATGTACATTACTAAGAACTTTTCCAGATTTTCAGATCAACCCCTCTGGGTTATAGGGTATGGGACAATAATTTTTTTAGCACAATTGTAATTTTTGATCAGATTATTTTTTTTGATTATATTTTCTCTCGAGGGTTAAAAATAAACAAATTTTCAATTTTATAGGGAAAAATTGCTAAGCGATATGGCATCTGGTGGGATTTTAGGAACTACAGAAATAGACATTCCTTCACGCTATTTTTATAAAAAATGTTTGCATAAAAATATAATTGCATAAAAACAAGTATTAATATTGTAGCAAAATTACAAAAACCACCAGTAAACATTAAAATTCACGTTGTTTATATGTAACGAATGTCTATTTTGAAGGTTCCAAGTATGCCACAATAGCGCTGCGATCTTAAAATAATTCCCCTATAACTACAAAATTATTTATCACTTACCGTTTCGTGGCATGAAGCGTAACTTGTAAATCAGTTCAGCCGCTGGAATAAGAAAGGCTAAAGTCTTTCCCGAACCAGTTTTAGCCGAACCAACTAAATCTCTTCCTTCTAACAACGGTGGAATGGACCTAGCTTGGATTTCAGTGAGAGTTGAAAATCCCATATCTTCAATAGCTCTTAGCGTAAGTTCACAAACTTTGTCTTTTAAGGACTCAAATGTGCAATTACTTAATATTTCTAAGGCCACTCCAGACCCTGGTACTGTAAAAAAAATACAAATTTACAGAAAAAATAAAAAAAAAAAATTTTAATAATAATAAATAAATAATAATAATAATAAATAAATAAAAGAAGGATAGTTTTGATTTGTAAAATAATCAGAAAAGAATTCATTTCATTTTAAAAACTCGACTCAAGAAATTAAGTACAATACTAAATTTCGAGGAGTAAATAATAAAATTCGCCTTTTTTCATCATGAAATTTGTTGTCGAAATTACGCAACCTTTCCAAGTATTAGGTATTCGAATTAAAATGAAAATATTTTAATATAAAATTTGTTTTTAAGCTCTTTGATTAACAGACGATAAATTATTTTATAAATATTTAGTTCAATTTCCGTGATTACTATAAAGCAAAATTTGTCCTACACACTCAGCATGCCGCCTTCACTTATTATATACCAGCGAAACCCTACAATATGTGAAAATTCACACTTCACGTCAATTCTTTTAATTGGATTAATATTTGGAAAGTTATGGCGGTCAACCTAAAACTAAAATCTTGAAATATCTTACTTATTATTAACTTAAAGTAAGACAACACATATTTTTTGTATTACGTATATTTTTCAATTAGTTATTTAGGTTACGGGGGCGGAAGTTGTGTAAATTTTGTACACAACTTAATTTTCACCGTCATAATGTCCAAGAAATTGCGTTTGTCTATACATTGCCCAGAGAAAATACGCTCTAGAAACCAATTTTTCACAGGTGTGGAAAGTAAATAGAAATATTTACAAGTATTTAACCCTTTGCACTCCAGCCTAGTGACTCATATAGTTATTAGCCAACAACTCTAGCACTATATTAGTTAGTTTCGTACATTAGTAAGTTTTTGCTGTTAAGTCATTAGTAAGGGAAGGTTTTAAATATTTTAATTTTTGGAGTTTTCCCGCCATAAGTCTCCAAATATTTATCCAATCAAAAAAATGCATTTAGATAAAAGATTTTTTTATTCTAAACAATTTTTGTAATTCAATTTTTTGCTGAAATTACACAGATTTTTCCTTAAAGAGGCAATAGCACCAACAGTGGATTTTAAGTTCATATTTTAAAAGTCGCATTATCGGCGACAACGGAGTGCAAAGGTTTAATATATCTTTCAGACAAAGGGCATTTTAAAGCAACAAATTTAAAAGCTGGGCTAAAAAGTAAGTAAACTAGGCCAATACGACGTGGTCGGGGATATTTACCAAAAACAGAAATAATAAATTCAGATTATATAAAATATTGCACAATGATACAAAATTTTAATTGGGGAAATGTTTGGGGAAAATAAAGTAGTGTGCACCTAAAAACTAGGTAGTTAAGTTAGTAAAAGTTTAGGACAGAAGAAGTAATGGTCTACTTTACTACATTTTTCACGAGAGCATTATAGTTATTACTCAATATAAAATTTTTAACAAAAAAAGTCACCATTTTGCCCTCTATTCTCAAGAATTTACGCCATTGCTAATATTTTGCGCTTAAATCGTAATTAGAAGACAAATTTATGTTCCATTCCATGCTAATGTGTCTATAAATATGCTCAAAACAACGTTTTTAAAATCAGGTGATTTTAATATTGCATCATATTTGTTAACAAAATAATGCGAAATTATCAACATGACTCATAATGACAACTTGTTCAAAATAATGTTTTCTAGAAAACTATTTATATCTAGAATTTCCAATGATTTCCTTAACTATTCTTATAACGAGTATATTATCATGTTCGGAATTAAAATAATGTAATTTTTTGCGTCGTAAAAAATTCGTAATAGGACAATGTGCAAATTGATAACAATCAAGGTTAAAAAATAAATTGGAGCAAAATATGGGTCAGTTTATTTTTGAGTGTATGTCATTTTTTATGATCTTATTTACTTGTACTTAAAATAAGCTGATTTGAATAAACAAGAGGAAGAAAGGCATTAGTTAGACAAATAAAACACAGAAAACTACTTGTTGATTAAATTTAAGTTAATTTAGGAAGAAATGTTTAAAAAATTTCTTTTTTAGCTATATTTTGTACTTACATTTCTTGCCCAAGTCTTCAGTTGCAGGATTTTCTTCAACATCTTCAGATTCTTCAACTCCATTTTGTTCTTCATCCTTTTCCTCTTCATCAGAATCATCTGTTAATTCTTCTTTCTTCTTGTTTTTCTTTTTCTCTGTAAAGACATACGTTTTAATAAGTTTTATACATGAGTGTATATAACATACTTTTTTTAACTGGGACATCGGTCATTTCTTTTGATCTTTTCTTCCCAGCCTTAAATTCTTCCATGGTAATAAGTGATGTTCCTTTGTGTTTTTCTTCATTTTCAACCTTTTCTTTAACTAAAAATGTGTATTAAGAAACATAACCTATAATATAAACAATGTGGTATTTACCATTTACGGTAGCCTTTTCTGCTTCTTTTATCTTCAGAAGTTTAAGCTTTTTCTTCTCACGATTCTTAATTTTACGTAGTAAAACTTTGTCTGGAATAGACATATTTTTTAATTAAAGAATATTTGAATTTAAACACACGTGCACGGAACTTGACAAGAAGTCACTTGTAAAAGAACGCATGCGCAGAGAATTGAAGAAATGAAGAAATTTGTAATTAAAAATTAATATTTGTTTATTATTATATATTTAAGAAACCATTTTACAAATGACTTATTAATTATAGGGTTGTTTTTAACATTTAAAAATAGATCTACCTTATAGATCGGATGTATTTGCCATTGTTTCTATGTACATAATCTAATTTTGATTTTAATTCCTAAGTTTAAATGCGATTCTATGTATTATAAATATAGATTTTGGATAATAACTATTATTTTATAGGATTTCTTATATTGTTGACGTAAACATTCTAGAATAACATTTACTGCGCCGTCATGTTGATCATGTGATTTGGGTGTTTCTTTGTTCTTACGTGGCAGCGGTGGCAGCCATATAAATACGGAAACAGTTATAGATCGCGCCATAGAAAAAAGAACTTTTTTCTATGGCGTCATTCCTCAAATAGCAGTGAAATAGAGCAGAAGTGTAAAGAATTTTTATAGTTAAAGAAAAATATTATTGATTTTTGCATTTAATGTGAGTAATATTGTATATTTTAAACAGTTTTAAGGCTTTTTCGAGTAAATATTTGGTTTAGAATCACGTAATTTGTGATATTTAGTAATTTTTGAAACAAAGGAGAAAATCGATTTCATCCATTTTGTAATATTGCATCATGTCAGCCTTGGGGCTGCTTGATGCCCTTTTGTTCATAACAATGATAGAAAAATTATTTAGTTTCTAATATTTACAAATTTCTTCATTTTTTTACAGAAGCAATAACAAAATGCAGATCTTTGTGAAGACATTGACGGGTAAGACTATTACATTGGAAGTTGAACCTTCTGATACGATCGAAAACGTCAAGGCCAAGATCCAGGACAAAGAAGGTATCCCACCAGACCAGCAAAGATTAATTTTTGCCGGAAAACAACTTGAAGACGGCCGCACCTTGTCAGATTACAACATTCAGAAAGAATCAACTCTTCACTTGGTACTCCGTCTACGTGGTGGTATGCAGATATTCGTAAAAACCCTGACAGGTAAAACAATTACCCTCGAAGTTGAACCGTCTGACACAATCGAGAATGTCAAGGCCAAAATTCAAGATAAGGAAGGCATCCCTCCAGACCAGCAGAGATTGATCTTCGCTGGTAAACAATTGGAAGATGGCCGCACCTTGTCAGATTACAACATCCAGAAAGAGTCTACCCTTCACTTGGTACTTCGTCTGCGTGGTGGTATGCAGATCTTCGTTAAAACCCTCACCGGTAAAACAATTACGCTAGAAGTTGAACCATCTGACACAATCGAGAATGTTAAGGCTAAAATCCAGGATAAGGAAGGTATCCCACCAGACCAGCAGAGATTGATCTTCGCTGGTAAACAACTAGAAGATGGACGCACCCTGTCAGATTACAACATTCAGAAAGAGTCAACCCTTCACTTGGTACTTCGTCTGCGTGGTGGTATGCAGATCTTCGTAAAAACTCTCACCGGTAAAACAATTACGCTAGAAGTTGAACCATCTGACACAATCGAGAATGTTAAAGCCAAGATCCAGGATAAGGAAGGCATCCCACCAGACCAGCAGAGATTGATCTTCGCTGGTAAACAACTAGAAGATGGACGTACCCTGTCAGATTACAACATTCAGAAAGAATCCACCCTTCACTTGGTACTCCGTCTGCGTGGTGGTATGCAGATCTTCGTTAAAACCCTCACCGGTAAAACGATTACTCTAGAAGTTGAACCGTCAGACACAATCGAGAATGTTAAAGCCAAGATCCAGGATAAGGAAGGTATCCCTCCAGATCAGCAGAGATTGATCTTCGCTGGTAAACAATTAGAAGATGGACGCACCCTGTCAGATTACAACATTCAGAAAGAATCCACCCTTCACTTGGTACTCCGTCTGCGTGGTGGTATGCAGATCTTCGTTAAAACCCTCACCGGTAAAACGATTACTCTAGAAGTTGAACCGTCAGACACAATCGAGAATGTTAAAGCCAAGATCCAGGATAAGGAAGGTATCCCTCCAGATCAGCAGAGATTGATCTTCGCTGGTAAACAATTAGAAGATGGACGCACCCTGTCAGATTACAACATTCAGAAAGAATCCACCCTTCACTTGGTACTCCGTCTGCGTGGTGGTATGCAGATCTTCGTTAAAACCCTCACCGGTAAAACGATTACTCTAGAAGTTGAACCGTCAGACACAATCGAGAATGTTAAAGCCAAGATCCAGGATAAGGAAGGTATCCCTCCAGATCAGCAGAGATTGATCTTCGCTGGTAAACAATTAGAAGATGGACGCACCCTGTCAGATTACAACATTCAGAAAGAATCCACCCTTCACTTGGTACTCCGTCTGCGTGGTGGTATGCAGATCTTCGTTAAAACCCTCACCGGTAAAACGATTACTCTAGAAGTTGAACCGTCAGACACAATCGAGAATGTTAAAGCCAAGATCCAGGATAAGGAAGGTATCCCTCCAGATCAGCAGAGATTGATCTTCGCTGGTAAACAATTAGAAGATGGACGCACCTTGTCAGATTACAACATTCAGAAAGAATCCACCCTTCACTTGGTACTTCGTCTGCGTGGTGGTATGCAGATCTTCGTAAAAACCCTCACCGGTAAAACAATTACTCTAGAAGTCGAACCGTCAGACACAATTGAAAATGTCAAAGCTAAAATTCAAGATAAAGAAGGAATTCCTCCAGATCAGCAACGTCTTATCTTCGCTGGTAAACAATTGGAAGATGGACGCACCTTGTCAGATTACAACATTCAGAAAGAATCCACCCTTCACTTGGTACTCCGTCTGCGTGGTGGTATGCAGATCTTCGTAAAAACCCTCACCGGTAAAACAATTACGCTAGAAGTTGAACCATCAGACACAATCGAAAATGTCAAAGCTAAAATTCAAGATAAAGAAGGAATTCCTCCAGATCAGCAACGTCTTATCTTCGCTGGTAAACAATTAGAAGATGGACGCACCTTGTCAGATTACAACATCCAGAAAGAATCCACCCTTCACTTGGTACTTCGTCTGCGTGGTGGTATGCAGATCTTCGTAAAAACCCTCACCGGTAAAACAATTACTCTAGAAGTTGAACCATCAGACACAATCGAGAATGTTAAGGCCAAAATTCAGGATAAGGAAGGTATCCCTCCAGATCAGCAACGTCTTATCTTCGCTGGTAAACAATTGGAAGATGGACGCACCTTGTCAGATTACAACATCCAGAAAGAATCCACCCTTCACTTGGTACTCCGTCTGCGTGGTGGTATGCAGATCTTCGTTAAAACCCTCACCGGTAAAACAATTACGCTAGAAGTCGAACCATCAGACACAATCGAGAATGTTAAGGCCAAGATCCAGGATAAGGAAGGTATCCCACCAGACCAGCAGAGATTGATCTTCGCTGGTAAACAATTAGAAGATGGCCGCACCCTGTCAGATTACAACATCCAGAAAGAATCCACCCTTCATTTGGTACTCCGTCTGCGTGGTGGTATGCAGATCTTCGTAAAGACCCTCACCGGTAAAACAATTACGCTAGAAGTTGAACCATCTGACACAATCGAGAATGTTAAAGCCAAGATCCAGGATAAGGAAGGTATCCCACCAGACCAGCAGAGATTAATCTTCGCTGGTAAACAATTGGAAGATGGCCGCACCTTGTCAGATTACAACATCCAGAAAGAATCCACCCTTCACTTGGTACTTCGTCTGCGTGGTGGTATGCAGATCTTCGTAAAAACTCTCACCGGTAAAACAATTACGCTAGAAGTTGAACCATCTGACACAATCGAGAATGTTAAGGCTAAAATCCAGGATAAAGAAGGTATCCCACCAGACCAGCAGAGATTGATCTTCGCTGGTAAACAATTAGAAGATGGCCGCACCCTGTCAGATTACAACATCCAGAAAGAATCCACCCTTCACTTGGTACTCCGTCTGCGTGGTGGTATGCAGATCTTCGTTAAAACCCTCACCGGTAAAACAATTACACTAGAAGTTGAACCATCAGACACGATCGAAAATGTCAAAGCTAAAATTCAAGATAAAGAAGGAATTCCTCCAGATCAGCAACGTCTTATCTTCGCTGGTAAACAATTGGAAGATGGCCGCACCCTGTCAGATTACAACATCCAGAAAGAATCCACCCTTCACTTGGTACTCCGTCTGCGTGGTGGTATGCAGATCTTCGTTAAAACCCTCACCGGTAAAACAATTACACTAGAAGTTGAACCATCAGACACGATCGAAAATGTCAAAGCTAAAATTCAAGATAAAGAAGGAATTCCTCCAGATCAGCAACGTCTTATCTTCGCTGGTAAACAATTGGAAGATGGCCGCACCCTGTCAGATTACAACATCCAGAAAGAATCCACCCTTCACTTGGTACTTCGTCTGCGTGGTGGTATGCAGATCTTCGTAAAGACCCTCACCGGTAAAACAATTACTCTAGAAGTTGAACCATCAGACACAATCGAAAATGTCAAAGCTAAAATTCAAGATAAAGAAGGAATTCCTCCAGATCAGCAACGTCTTATCTTCGCCGGTAAACAATTGGAAGATGGACGTACCCTTTCCGACTACAATATCCAGAAAGAATCTACACTTCATTTAGTCTTACGTCTCCGTGGAGGCTGCATTTAATTTATACCTGTTGTATTTTTTTATACACTAAATAAACTTATTTACGCTTTATTGTTGTTTCATTTCTTTTTCAAATTACAGGACAATGTTAGAGTTATTCTGAACAAAATATATTACTTACTACAAATCCTTCAAGGAGAAAATAAAACAATTAAATATCTGGTGCGCTTTAAAATTTAATATGGTGTATCAAATGACATTTATTGAACCATAAATTAACAATTTTCTGCATATCGTATGTAATTGTGTGCCTACTTTTAAAATCTACATATGTTAAAAAAATACAAGTTTTTCTTTAATTAAAAATAATCTCTTACGCCCAAAATGATAAGAATGACCCCAAGTAATAAGGCAAACCCTTCTGGATCAGATGTCATTGAACTATCCGCTCCTCGTCTTGCCGGAAGAAAGCCTTTAGCCAAAGAATGAACAACACATACATCGCTCTTTTAACATATAAATTTTCTTTAAAAACATTAATTAACTTTAAGGCCCGTTCTTTCCACCTTCAAGTAAACCTCTAGGTAACTATCTGACAGATAAGCTTATCTGGAACTTCATCTGCTGAATAAATGTCATTACCAATCAGTGACTTCAATACGTCGGTCTCATTAGCTGTTAGATAACTATCCGATAGGTAAATTTGTATTGAAAGACAGGATGACAATTATTCAGCACAGAAAGTATCACCTAACCTTATCTGTCAGATAGTTACCTAGAGGTTGAAAGACTGGGTTTTAGTAGGTAGTGAAACAAGTGAGTGTCAATATATGATAAATGTCAAAAAATCAAGTGATAGAAATTATCTGATTTTATGTACAATTTAAATGTATTCGTGTCCAAATTGTGTCTAAATTATATCTAATATTCACCGTTTGTTTAAATTAATATTTTATTGTGACATTTTGTTGTTTTATTCAAGTTGGTTGAGTATATCAAACTTGTGTAAAAAAAAAACAATATCCAAAAACAACAATATTTGTTACACACATAATTTTAGAAACCGTTCTCTTGGTTGCCTTCACTTACCAGATACCTACAAAATCCTGAAATTTGTGAAAATTCATACTTCACATAATATTTTCATCTCGGTCTTCGGAATAAAATAGATAAAAGAAACATTTTTATAGAAACTTATCAATTTTATTTGATAGAATACAAAATTTTTGTTGTACAAAATTGATGGAAAAAAGACAATATAAAATGGGATAATACTGCATTAGATGCAGAAATTGGAAGGCATCCCTAGTCTTTTCGTTACAATAGTTACGGGCAATCATGTATTCGTATGCACATTTATAAAAAAAAAAACATAAATAAAAAAAATCATAAATAAATGATCACTGGATAAATTAAGTTGTGCATACAACTATACAACAAACACTGTATTAGTTCCTCCATTTTGACTGCAACAGTATCTCAACATTTAAAGAATAAATGCTACTTTGCAGTAAGCAGTGAAATTAAGATCAATTTATCTATATTAAACACTTAAATACTATGCACAAAACATAACATCTTTAACACTACAGCTTTTCATCGTTTTACGCGGTTTTACATAACACGAAAACACATTATTTGAACGATCACAGTCCAATATAGGTTAATTTAGAGAGAGCAGTTCATATTTCAAAATTTTCGATTGTAAAAAATCCGAAAATACTAATCATAGTCTAAACTAGGGGTCGGCAAAACGTGAGCCTTATATGGCTCTTTGAGGACATTCGTGTGGCTCTTCAAATTAAGTTGAAAAGGAATAAAATTTAGAAAATATTCAAAAAGTCATGTATTAAAACAAAATTATGGCTCTTTAAAATGTTTCCAGATGCCGTAAAGAGTGAATTTGGTTCTTTAGCCTCTAAAGTTTGCCGACCCCTGGTCTAAACTAATGGTTTTCAACCAGTGTTCCGCTGAAAACTAGTGTTTTGTGAAATTATGGGTGAGTTGCCTTGTATATAAAGTTTAGTTTTTGCAAGAAATCTGTTCAATGAGAAATGAACGAATCAACAATCAACTTATTTTTATATTTCTTTCTCACTCATTCGTACAATGCGAGACAGAAATATATAAAGAAGTTCGCTGTTGCTTCATTCGTATGCAATTGAACAGACTTTTTTAAAAAACTGTCTTGTATGTATATATTTAAGCTTGTTATTTAACAAGGAGTGGGTTCGGGAAGCAAACTCGGAGTATTCCGAGTCACTTTGTTTAACTCCAGACCGCTCGAGGAAACGCGTTTAGCCTTTTCTCGAACGCTCTGGGATTAAACAGAGTGACTCGGAGCACTCCGAGATTGCTTTCCGAACCCATCTAACATGTACGGGACTGTCAGGTATTTTGCGTCGAATTTTGTCCCACATTGTACTTGTGGGAACAGTCTTAAGTATTTTAATGAAATTATAAAAAAATTAATAGATTTAGTTGTAGGCTCTCGTTGAAACATATTGAAAGAACTCAAAATAAAACACTCGGTAATGTTTCAAAATATTTTAATTTATTAATACGTATTTCGGCTTATGAAGCCATCATCAGAATTTACACCAGCCCTAGTATAAACACCCTAATTATGGCTTGTGCGTTGTGTTGTGGAGACATGCTATGTTATATGCCATGCGTTATTTTATGTAGCTATTATAAACCAGGCTTAATAAGTCACAAAACGACTCTGATATAATCTCCATAGTGCGTGTATCCCAAATACTGTCCACGTCTTTTTTTTTTAAATGATCTTGTATTGCGTAAAACGAATAGCTGTAAATGTCTAACTAGCCACACAAAAAATTTGAATATACAACAATTTATTAATAAAACACTTTATAAAAAGCTTTTATATCTCAACATTTCACTGCTTTTAATAATATTTTATTGTCCTCAAAGACTAAAATTGTAACAAAAATAGTTACAAAGCATAAAAATGGCAGTATTATTAAAATACTTAATTAATATGGAATGTAAAATTACAACAGTCATATAATTGTTGTAAATTAATTTAACGTAAGAATTAAAATACAGTGTTTGACATGTTTTTTTAGCCCAAATATTCTGTATCACATACAGATCGTTGAGCATAATATAATATCTAAAATATATTGCAAAATAACATTCGTCAGGGAGAAAAAAAAATATATTTATATATATAAAATAAAAAATATCAAAAACTGTACATATTTTGATCAAAAGTAATTTGATCGTAAACCTAGTGTCCAGCACATATCATTCAGCTAAGTACGTTAAAACTTAAAGCTACGCTCAAAAACTAAAATAAAAACGAAATCACAAACTTGATACCGATATTATTTTAGTTATAATAGAAAAAATAGAAGCAAATACTGCCGAGTCTCACTCTCACACGCAAAATACTCAAAAACACAAAAATGAAATTAAAAAAAAAAAGATACCTCCACCTTTTAAAAGCTATGGGGTGGTTCCTTGGAAATTGTGTTAAAAAAGGCACTGTCTGGAACCATTATTAGGGGGGCATTTTGAGCTCAAAATTCAGCAGCTAATGATCTCCACGAAGTAATTCCATTAAAAGATTAAAACTAGGGCCTTCGCCTTCTTTTGATTTTATCGTCAGCATCTCTTTTCCTACCTGTAAATAACAATAATAAATAATTAAAATAAAACACAATTACAAAACGCAAAGAAATTGTTTAAAAATTTTGAGTAATTCAATTTATCATTTTATTATTATTTTATTATCATTAGTATACAGTCACTTCTCGACTTACGACGGTTGGGTTGCGCAACTTCGGTCATAAGTCGAATTATACAAAAATAAATAATATAATTATAATAGACATATGTACTAGAGATGGGAATTTCGGCTCAGTTTGCGGAACCAGATCAGTGGAGGTCGTTCAGTTTGTTGAGCCGGTACATTGATCCGGCTCAGTGATCCAGTTAAGTAAACATGTTTTCGAGACACAGGTCGGTCGTTAGTTCGTAGGTAGAACGTCGCTTAGAGCCGGTTCTTGCAATATATGAACTGTAAACATGATCCCCGAGACACAGGTCGGTCAGTCGTTCGTTCGTAAAAAAAAATTTGTTTTGGAGTTGCTTCAAAATGAGTCCAAAGGAACTTTAAGGCCTCAGGATTTCAAAAATTTCAATCGCAGGTCTATATCTCATGTAGATTTTGAGATACAGTCTATCGAAAATGAAATATTTACAAATGTTCAAAACTACAGGGATCAATTAGGCGTTAACTAAGGAGGGCCCTATTTTTTATATAGGGAAAAATATGTCTGTAGATTTCAAAAATTCAAACCGCAGGATCCTATATTTTATTGTTCTTAAGTTAGAATTTTTTAAAATTTTAAAAATAAAATTGAAAAATTAAAAATTTAAAAAAGGATTTTTTGTTTGGGATTATTTTATAACGTGTCCTGAGGCCCTTTAGGACCTCAGTATTACCTCTTTTTTTTGTACGCACACAAAAAGGCACCTACAATTTATATAGCCAGTTGTGACAAGCTAAGCAGAGCCCGTAATATGTAAAAATATGTTTTTCACAAGTTATTTGACAGTCAAGATTTGAACCTACGGCCATACTCTTGTTAGTGGTCAACAGCAAGAACAAACACTTTAACACTTGCAACCACATATTTGTTTTTAATTACATTATTTAGATTAAATAATAGTACATACCTGACAAGTACGTTGTAATTCGGGTATCCGTAAAAGTAATTCTCCAAATTTCGCTGGAATATCCGGATAATGCGTTAATGTATAACCCTGTAAAGCTTGTAACGCTTTTTCTTGTGAAGCTCTTACTTTTTCAGCTTCTCTTAGCTCAGATGTGTCTGTAATAATATCTATTAAAAAAGATGTTCATTAAAAAAAATAGTTTTAACTAACCTGAAGTGAGAAGAACGATAACTTTCATAGCTACGTATTCATATCGATCAACTCGTAACCTTCTCAAATGATCGGTGAAATTAAGCATACGTTCTATACATGCCGAAAGTCCCATATCACGTGCTTGGACTAAATTAATACTTTTACCTAACGATACCTAAAACATATCATAAATTAATCATAAAAATATTAATAGATTAATTTGTACATAGACCAATTTTAGGGTGGGAAGTCTAAAAAATATATTTAAAGCACCCTCACTTATGTATTTATTTAAATATGGTCATTTTCTGTTGGTTTTTTTTAAATTTATTCAAAAACGGTAAACCATAGCTTGTAATGAGTATTATTTTTGAGATGTACAACTAAAAATACATAAGTACACACATTTTGAAGTAAATCAGAGATAAAAAAATTTTGCTCGAAAATCGAAAAAATCGTAAGGGGTACCCCTTACGATTTTTTCGATTTTTGACCATTTTCAACGGTTTTGTTTGACGATTCGTATTTATTATAAAAGTTGGGATATTAAGGCCCCAATTTTTTTCTAGACTAAACAATATACGAAGATTTCAAAAATTCAAACCGCAGATCTATATCTTTTACCGTTTTCAAGATAGAATTTTTTTAAATTTTGAAAAAAAAATTGAAAAAATTTAAATTTTTCAAAAAATTTTTTTTCCTGAAAATGTAATCTAAGGCTCTTTAGGATATCAGGATTATAAAAATTCCAACCGCAGGCCTTTATCTATTATAGTTTTTTAGATACGGTCACGCGAATATAAAATTTTTGACCATTTTCAAAGGTTTTGTTTGACGATTCGTATTGGTTGTAAAAGTTAGATTCTTAAGGCCCCAATTTTTTTTTAGACTAAACAATATACGTAGATTTCAAAAATTCAAACTGCAGTTCTTTATATTTTATTGTTCTCAAGATAGGATTTCGCAAAAAAAAATTACAAATTAAAAATTTCGCAAAAAAATTATTTTTTGGGAGTTGCTTCAAAATGGGTCCTAAGGCCCTTAAGAACCTCAGGGTTTCAAAAATTTCAACGGCAGATCTCTATCTCATGTAGATTTTGAGATACGGTCTTTCGAAAATTAAATATTTACAAATTTTCAAAACTACAAGGATCAAAAAGGCACAAAGGAGGGCCCTATTTTTTATCTACGTAGAAAAAAGTCTGTTGATTTGAAAAATTCAAACCATAGGTCCCTATGTTTTATTGTTCGTTAAAATTTATTAAAATTTCAAAAAAATAGCATGACCAAATCTGGATTATTAAAAGTGCCAGAAAAAACAATACAGCATAAAAATAAACTTATAGTTGGTATGCCTGACAAAGTATTTGTACGTCAAATAAAAGTCTGACTGAATTTAGTTTGAAAAGTTGGGTAGTATAGAACAGTGTTTCTCAACCAATAACGCACCGCGGACCAGTATAATATATAATTTTCTAATGCGGACCACTAATAATAATTGTTGGTTAATTTTTAGCAAAAAAACAAATATATTTAATGTGCTACTAAATACATTTATTTTATTTGTAGAAAATCACAGAAAGTTTACAGAAAATAAACAAAATAAAAATTATTTACATAAAAAATGTGCATAAAAAAAATTAAAAAACTGCAAAAAACTTTCGCGGACCACTAAAATTTTTCAGGGGACCACTGGTGGTCCGCGGAACACCTGTTGAGAAACACTGGTATAGAACATACCATATTAGTTTTGAAGATCGGCATAAAACAATTATCCCGTATAACTATAATCACATTGTTAAACTACAAAAGAACTAGGGTTCATGTTTACAACCACATTGTAAATAGTCAACGATCAGTGGCGCATATATACGTTTAAGTACTAACTATAAATAAGTATACTTGTTTTTGTTAATCCTTTAAGTAAGATGCGTAATGTGAAAAACTAATCCCTACGGCTATGGGTTGACACGCCTAGTTATATCACTTCTATTGTAATTTTATGAGTTCCCTAACTTTTATTATTTTATTGCGATCTTCAAAACTAATTTAGTACAGACTATATGTCGGATAGCATTGAAAGTTGTGTCGCATTATACTTTTTACTTCATTACTACAAAAATCCGGAGTGCTATGCAGTCAAAGTGTAATGTAAATAAACTAGTGCTGAATTATTATTATTATTAATAGATAAAAAGAAACTTACCCTGATTTCTCCTGGAGTGGACATAGATCTAAAACAACAGGAAAACAATAACAACTCACACCAAGAGTTGATAAGAAGGCATATTTGATCATCGATCTGTAAAACAACAATTATAAGTCATCGTAAAAAGTTAATGTTTAATTTTAACATACCGATATATTTTTAAACAGCGGAAGACTTTTACACCATTTAACGATCTTGTATAATCGATGATCTGCGATATTACATAGATTTGCTACAAAGTCAGGGTTGGAATCAGCTGAATTTTGCAGACCTGTACCCGCTAAAAGTGGATGCGTTGATAGATTAAGTGTTGTACTACTAGATGATTTTCCGAGACTAACACCATGGCTCAGCTTCGTTAATTCTGATTCGTTATAATGCCAAAGATGTTCTACATCCATTATTTCCTGCAATAATAACATGAGTAAAATTTTTAGCCCATTCTACCATATAAAGGGCAACCAGAAAGTAAAGAGCACTTTAGCAACTTGAAGGCTATCAATAAAAATCAGCTATGGCTACCACAGAACCGATCGCCATCACAAAGTACTTAAAAAAACAGTTTCTAACAGGAAATATTATTGAAAAAGATAATAAAGTGATATATTATCTTGACAATAGGGGATAGGCATGATTTTTTTTTATTTTTTATTATATTCCTCTTGTTGCATATAAAACTAAAAAACACAATTTCATTTTTTTTTTTTTAGTTTGAAGGCTTAATAAAATCATAAATGTATGTAGCGCGCGAAAACCACGTGTGACGTCATACCCTACTTAAGTGTACTGCGTACAGCCTACCCAGTCTACAGCGTACAGCCTACACAGTCTGTCGTGAACTTATTTGCTTGTATAACTTTTATAGGTTGTGTAAAGTTAGAGTGATTTTAATTAAAATAAAGTTTAATTCTATAAAAACAATTTATACATGTTTACCGAATTAAATTTTATATTAAAATATATAACCTATATTGCAGTATTTCAATTATGCTTCTAACGTTTTGTAACTTCATGTAAACAATGTAGTAAAATTCTGACATCTAAATTACATAAATATTTACATTTTACAGAGTTGCAGCGTTTGTTTACATAAAGTTATAGAATACAAAAATGGTTTACTTACAAGACTGTTTTGACACCACGTATTTTTTCAGCACTGTAGCATTCATTATTTTTCATGTATTCCATGAGCATAAATGCATCAATTTTGGGTAAATTATCACTGAGCCTTAACAAAATCTTTATCTGCCATTTTAATAATATATGCGTGAAAAATTGTTTAAAACCAAATACAAAACTCTCGAACAATGGAATATACACACGTATAGATTATGTTGTAGTCTGGGCTGTCTGGGGTTTGACGTCATGCTCAGTCGTATTTACTCGGCAACCTTCGCGCTGTGGTCGGCTTATTTCATATTTACAATATTTTAATAAAAAAATTTGCCTGTAATATTAATTAAAATGTGATTTTTGTTTTGTTAGGTGACATAACTAACATTAACATATCAAAAAAATGTAGTTTTAAGGAAATATAAATTTTATGCGTATCCCCTTTTGTGTATTTATAATTTTACGTAATTTTGAATACGTGAAGAATAATAATTAAGTTCTTTTTTACCTGTAGAAGTGGTGGTATTGTATGTCTAGGAGGTGTATTAGTTCTTTTACTTCCTCCTTGGGAGTGTGAACCCCCAGGTTGATCTTGTGGTTCCAGTTTAACCATAAACTGATGTTGATCTGCACCTGGGCCACCGGATCGAAGATCTGTATTGCTCGCTCTTAAATCAGGATGTGCTAAAAGTGACGCTGGTAAAGTATACGAACACTGGTATGTTGAACGACCACCTCTTGTTCGATCTTCTCGAATAGCTAACAATTAAAAATTAACACATCAAATTTCATGTAACAATAGTTACATTTGAAGTAATGTCTGACAAGTTGAAGCACAATACGCATGCGTAATATTCTTTTTCATGAGTGGGTTCGGGAAGCAAACTCAGAGTGTTCCAAACCCCTCTGTTGAACTTCAGACCGCTCTTGAGCTTAGACCTAGTCCCGAATGCTTTGGAGTTAAACAGAATGACTCGAAGCACTTCGAGCTTGCTTCCTGAACTCACCTAATGTTAGCTAAGGCCAAGATTATTAAAGTAAAGGTTGTCTCGTAACTATTGACCAATCAGAGCTAAAGCCTGGAACAGAATGCACAGCGCGCTACGCCGTCAGCGCGCCGTCATTTGCGACGGCGATGCGTTAGCGCCGTTGAGAACGCCGTTGAATTTTCGCCTGCACACAATGCAATCATTTTTAACGCCGTAAAAGTGTCACGTGACAACCTATATCTGTGTTTATACGTGCGCTTTCTTTTATTAAAATTATAATGGATGATGAAGACTTGTGTGTGATGTTATTTATGTTGTATGCAAGTTATTTATACATACAAGCACTTTACCATCCAGTAAAAACTGAGGTTAGGTGTTCTGCGTCAACGTTCAACGGCGTCAAAAGATGGAAGTTGACGAACATTAAGTATCAACGGCGTTCGAACGCCGCTAGGACGTTACACATTCTGTGCACTTGCGTACGACAGCTTGGTTTTAACTTTCCTCTGACAGATAGCGCCGTCCAAACGCCGTCAACGCGCCGTAGAACTGGTTGCATTCTGTTTCCCACTTTATACTTTAATAATCTTGGGCTAAGGCAAATCTTTTTACTCCCACTCTAGATTTTGATTGGTTTGTTTTTTGGAAATAATGCAAACGTACGTAGTGCTCCAACTTGTCAGGGATTGTTCCGATAACAAAACTGATATTATCTTACCTTCTAGTTTCATTCCACATTGCAAACATTTATCAAATCTGCAAGCTGGACATTTTTTTCTTGTAGCAACCGTTACAGGACAAACTGCACCACGTAAACAAACATAATTCTTCCTATTTTGTACCGTTCTTTTAAAGAAACCTTTACAACTTTCACAGCTAAATATTCCATAATGGAAGCCTGAAATTTTATCCCCACATATTGGACATGGTGAATTAATAAGCTGCTGCCTTGAGATACCAGGTCCTGCAGGTAATGCATGTGTTATTCCAGTCTTATCTTCAGTATCATCTAAACTTGTTGAATCATGATCGTTGAGAAGTTCTTCGGATATCTGAGTGGGGTTACGTGTGTATATGGCACTATGCTCCACCTCTGGGATATTCCGATATAGTACATTGTGATGTAATGGGCTGCCGTGAATTTGAGCTAAATGACGACCCTAGAAAAACACAAAAAAAACTCTAATACCCTTTTCACACTAGAACTTTAAGATCGGATATTAAAGTGAATGTGTCTTTAAACGCTAATGTGAAACCGTATGGCCTCGTCTAAATACAAGCGATGTTTAAGATAGAGATCTGCGTCTTAAACATCGTCCACTTTGCCAACATAATTTCTATTATAAAAAAATACTCTTTGAATTTGTGCTGTCAACATTTTATATTATCATAAACAAGAATACTGTATTATATCGACGTTATAAGTTTATACTTATTGTTATAATAAAATTATTTATTTTAATAATGTGTTTAATAAAATACAGAGCTACAATAATTGAGATAAAATGTATCGACTTACATGTTAATACAGGTGTAATATATTCTTTATTGTAGTGTCTTTATTGTAGAATGAAATAAAATATCCATATTTGTTTATAATAATTCAAAATGTGCGTCTGCGCAGACAGTTCAAAACTGGTAATTTCATGACAGTAACTTAAGGACAAAATTACTGTAGCTGATGACAGCACCGGAGATTTAAACATCAAGTGTGAAAGCATACCGATGTTAAACATCGGTGAACTTTAAGTTCACTAGTCTTAAAGTTCTAGTGTGAAAAGGGTATTAGTCCCGGCTCTTATCTAACATTTTTGAAACAAACAATTCACTTTATGTAGCTACTGTATTTTAAACCAGATGTGTTAAGTTTATGGCGATGTTTATTGCCCTTATAAATCGGACATCTGGGATTTGGGCAATATTTTTAATATTTTTATATAGTATGGTTGTAAGAAAATACAGACTAAGCCTATTAGTTTCAAATAAACTGCCCTACAAATTGATGACAAAATACACTTTATGATAATACATTACAAGCCGAGTTCTCGCGAAGTTCAACATGACATCGATCCAGATCCGGATCACTCCGGTCACTGCTCACAATCGCCCGACTAATCGTATCCTTGAAACTTGAAACTATACAGTGAGCCGGCTCATTTCAATCTGGTGAACCGTGTACTGAGCCGGTTCGTTCATGAACGACCTATCTCTAGACTTAACGCTTGCAGCTAGAGGCTGTACGTTAGAACAGGCCAAAGGCCTATAAGGAATAGGAAGAAGTTTTAATAAAATAGGGGAACGAAGCCTATATTTACAGGTTGAGACATAAATATTATACTTACTTGAATGGGTGAATGTGTGGGTGAAAATTGCTGCGTAGGACTAACCGATACTGAAACACTGGAATAACTACAACAACTTGAATGACTCGCATCACTATTATTTCTACTTAGCGATGGGGTTAAGTTAACATGTCTTTGTGTAAGGGGTGATTGGCTCGGTGAACTGAAAACACTGTATGCACTATGTATGGCGCTGTCTGGGCTCGGTGTTGGGGGAACGTTTAATGCTTTATGTCCCATGATGTGAACAGGTCCAGGGTTTGAACTTAACTGTCGCTGACCCATCAACGGAGAATTGTTCGGGGTGCTATGGAGAGAATAATTCCCTACCGATGTCTGTTTCAGTCTTAGGATTGGGCTGTCTTTCAGCTCCGGCACAGAATTAACAACCTAGAACAAAAAAAAATACATATATTATCTATATCAGTGTTTCTCAACCACAAGTCCGCGAGATTTTTTTTTACTATGCAACTATTCGCCTAATAAGTTATAACACACTTAATTTTGAGATGAAAATCTCGGTCCTTAATCTGTTAATTGCTTAAGTAATAATTTGTTTCTTTTTTCACTATGGGCAAAAAGATAGGGGGAACTTCCTAAGCGCCCTGACATCTGGTGGCAATTTGCGGAAGATACGAAAGTGACATTGTTTTGTTTTGTTCAATGGAGAAATACGTGTTTTTTTGTTGTTTGTGTTTTATTTTTGTGAATCATGGAAAAAGAACAATCAATTTTATTGTGTGCCGCAATGTAAATCGTGAATAAGGAAAAATCCTTCTTAAACGTTCCATAATTTACCTAAATCGAAAAAAATATCAATTGGAACGACGGAGGCAGAGAGAAAGTGGATCGTAGGTTTTTATGGACCCAAAAACTAAAAATGAGCAAAAATCCAAGCCCATGCATGCATGTTTGCTCGTTGCATTTTATGGAAAGTGATTTTTTACATCCAAGAAAAGACTGAAAAAAAGCATTTATCCCACCCAAAATTTACCTAAATCATCAGTTGATATATTAAAAGGCCCTTCTACTTTTTCAGGTAGAGATATTAATTTTTACTAATATATTTACCATATTTTTGTTGTTATTATATTGATAGACAATCAAAAAGAATTAAAAATACAATAAAAAACTAAAAATTTCCTTGAAATTTCTTTAGAATAGTATATTATTACATATCTTGTAAATCGTAGATTACTTTTAAATAAAATAATCAGCTGTAGCCACCACAGGACCGACCGCCATCGTAAAGTACTTATATAAAATACATTCTAGCAGCAGAGTAGAAATAACTTGGCCTAATATTTTCTAACAGAGATATTATTTATCATGACCATGGAAACGTTACATATAAGTATGAAAAAATTGAGACTTTGAAAAAATTTCGAAAAATTTTACAGAAATTATTCGAAATTTTTCGTTTTATCAAAAAACGTCTCAAATAAAAGTTATTAGTTATTGCTTTTATAGCAATTTTTGTTCAATAATTTTTTTCGAAATATTTTTCTGTTGTGAAATATTCATAAAAATCTTAAAATCGACACGAGTAAACTCCCATTTTTAGTCAACCGATTTTTACCAAAAATTGATCAACTCGGGCCATTAATGGCAGAAGCTTAAATAGGAAGTTCCATAAAAATCCTTTCAGTCGAATTTGCTCTTAACGTGTACACAGACAGACGGACAGACAGACGGACGGACAGACAGACGGACGGACAGACAGACCGACAGACATCATGCTAAAAATAGTCAAAACGTTATGTAGGGACCTCAATTCGTGGAGATCCATCAAAATCTCGAAATGTCAAAATCGGTATGATCACAATACCTCCCTTATATATGTTGACGGTCGGTAAAAAAGGTCGGAAAACAGGAAAAATTCAACTCGTGTTCATTTTCACCATATAAACAAATACACGAGTAACAGTTTAATGTCACTTTCGAGTATTCCAGCTTTGCCGCATATGGCGCTGGGATCTTAAAAAGTTTCCCTTATTTCCTTATGTTGGACAATTTATACTTCTGTTCCCCTATTATGTATTGTTACGTACCAAAGGTTTTTGTGAGACACTTAAATTCTCTGGTCCATGACTTAAGCTTTCATCATCGACACACATTTCATTAGCTCCATCTGAGAGTTCACCTTCCCAACTCATGGGTCTAGGTAACTCCTCCTTCTTCTTAGTTCTCATATTGACGCTATGGAAGTCAATCTGCGCGACCTCCGCATCTACATCTGGAGGCTCACGGGTTTCAGATGATGGAGCAGACATTCCGTTAGTGGAAACTGCAGGATAATAATCCGCCTGCTCCACATTAATTGGAGTTACTGATACATTTGGTGAACGCATCTCCGCGGCCATTATGGATCAGCTAATAGCCTCTTGAAGGACTCGTTCTGCCATCATCCTTTGTACCATCAAACTGCAACAAAAGAAATAATTATAACTATAAAACGCATTAAAATAAAATCAATATGTATCAATAAAAAAGACTTAATAGTAAAAAAAAAGTAAATGTATTCACAACAGACACAATTACATATATACAGGCTACTCCAAACGTTTAAGCGGAACTAACTGGAATATTCATTTTCCTAAGTTGTCATGAGCTCTTTTTTAAAGGTTTGGAGTGGGCTTTTGCTAAATAAAATGATTAAAAGCCCCACTTAATCGGTAAACGTTAGTAAAATTTAAAAAAATTATGTGAAGTGTGAATTTTCACACATTTTAGGTTTTCGCGGTTTTATTAATAAGTGAATGAATTATTTGGGATGCTCTTTGGAAAATAAATTAATAATATCTCATTTGCATCTCAAAAATTGATGTGAAGTGTGAATTTTCACACATTTCAGGGTTTCGCAGGTATTTATTAATTGAATGATGATTATTTGGGATGCCAAAACAAATTTTATGTTAAAATATTTTTTTATTAAATTTAATTCGAATGCCTAATACCATTATTTAAGTTTC
The DNA here is from genome assembly GCA_963971575.1 of Liopterus haemorrhoidalis. Taxonomy (NCBI): domain Eukaryota; kingdom Metazoa; phylum Arthropoda; class Insecta; order Coleoptera; family Dytiscidae; genus Liopterus; species Liopterus haemorrhoidalis. The sequence continues at coordinate 5,298,373 of OZ020622.1, read as the reverse complement.
TAAATATGTGCAGTATTTTTTTTTATATAGTAAGGTTCATTAAGATTTTGAAAATTGCGCCTATGGCTTCCATTGGTTGCTTATATAAGCCCCGCCCTCTGATTTCGTATACATTCAAACATAGAATTAAATTATAATTTCAACACTTCCCACTGGTTATTAAATTTACGCTTTTAAAAATTAAATGCAACATTTACCAAAATATAACTAGAATTTAGACAAAATAAAAATGCAAAAAAAAACAGAAAAATTAAAATTGACAGTAATTGAATTCTAGTTTGCAAATTACGAAGCTTCTACACAATGCACTACGCTACGAGAGCTTACATAGCTACATAGCGAATTAAATATTTAACATATTTTAGTTAAAAGCACAAAAAATGTGTTATTTTCCGAAAACATAATCTGATCAAATATTCCTGTTGTACTATTCCGGTTCACACAAATGTACATTACTTAGAATTTTTTCAGATTTTTATTTTAAACCATCTGGGCTACAGGGTGTGAGACAATTTTTTTTTTGCACAATTTTGGCAAAAATCGCGTCAAAATAATCTATTTTGCAAAAATAAAATTTTTATCGTTAATCTACGTACTAAGGGCTTTCATTTGACAACCCTACTCAGAATTTTTTTTTTTTTTTTTCGATGAGCACATATTTGTTTATATTTTTAGGGGGATATGTTTTTTAGATGTTTTAGTATTTTTCCTATGTGCGGGTCAAAGAGTTGTATAAGCATGCCAAATTTGGCATCTGTATGCCTGTGTGTGTGTGTGTATACACGATAACTCAAGAACGGTTTAACTTAGAGAGTTCGTTCTGGTTCTAAAAAATTCTCCTAATAATTGGGAAGAACCCTATTGTTTTGTATAAAGATCCGAAACCGGAAACAGAAGTTAGGAGGAGGCCTCTCTTCGCCACTGGTTTAGATATCTTCAACCAACTAAATTTTCTTGAAGTATATTTGATTCTAACAGGTTTCTTATACTGACAGTCTTCTCAAGCAAACAGGTCAACCTTCAAAGGCCTTTCTTTTTCAAAAAAAGCTAAGGTAGGTCATAACCCATCTAATTTTATAATGTCATACCCAGGATGTGTTAAAATATATTTTTAAAAATGTGTTACTATTAATTTTGACTCTTAAAAAATTTAACAAATTTAAACATTGTCCAATCTTATCCGGGTAAAAATGTTATCAAGGCCTAAAAAATTTGCAATCACTTAATTAAAATCTATTTTTTTATATACGTAAAATTAATCATATGTGAGATCAAATATTAAAATCAAGGACTAAATTTTTTTCATATTTTAAGCATGACATAATAGTTATTGTAATGTTAATTTTTGGATCATACATAAAGTATGCGTAGGTTTCTTTGTGGGTTTGGATTTCTTACTAAAAAGTGCATTGCTAATTACAGGAGTGTTCCTTGCAAGAATTTAGGACACGCGTACAGGCAGGAATTATAGGCCTCAAAATGATGAATATATAATTCAAATAAATTTTGGAGCACTGAAAAATAACTATCAATGAATATCTGAACGAATTAAAGCAAATATTGGGGCAGGAGTTAAATTAAAACAGAGTCATTTTTAGGGTTTTGTAGGTATGACCAAAAAATTATGTGAAGTGTGAATTTTCACACATTTCAGGGTTTCGCAGGTATTTAGTAAGTGAATAATGATTATTTGGAATGCCAAAACAAAATTTATGTTAAAATATTTTTTTATTAATTTTAATTCGAATACCTAATACCATTATTTGGGTTTCTAAATATTGGCAGTATTTTTTTTATATAGCAAGGTTCATTAATATTTTGAAAATTGCGCCTACGACTTCCATTGGTTGTTTAAGTCATAAACTCCGCACCTATGATTTCGTATACATTCAAACATAGAATTAAATTATAATTTCAACACTTCCCACTGGTTATTAAATTTACGCTTTTAAAAATTAAATGCAAAATTTGCCAAAATATAACTAGAATTTTAACAAAATAATTTAAACAAATTAAAAATGCAAAAAAAAAACAGAAAAAATAAAAATTGACGGGATTCGAACAGTAGTCTCTTACAGTAGTTTCAACTCACGAAGCGACAACCTTACCACTGTAATAGTCCGTTCAATAGCGGATTAAATATTTTACATATTTTAGTTAAAAACACAAATAATGCGTTATTTTCCGAAAACATAATCTGATCCAAAATTCCTGTTGTACTATTCCGGTTCACACCAATGTACATTACTTAGAATTTTTTCAGATTTTTAGTTTAAACCATCTGGGCTACAGGGTGTGGGATAAAAAATTTTTTGCACAATTTTGGCAAAAATCGCCTCAAAATAATTTATTTTGCAAAAATAAAATTTTGATCGTTAATCCACGTACCAAGGGCTTTCATTTGATTCCACACTAGAACTTTAAGATCGGATGTTAAAGTGAATGTATCTTTAAACGCTAAAGTGAAACCGTATGGCCTTGCCTAAATACAAGCGATGTTTAAGACAGAGATCTGCGTCTTAAACATCGTCCGCATTGCCAACTTAATTTCTAATATAAAAAAATACACTTTGAATTTGTGCTGTCAACATTTTATATTATCATAAACAAGAATACTGTATTATATCGACGTTATAAGAAGTTTATACTTATTGTTATAATAAAATTATTTATTTTAATAATGTGTTTAATAAAATACAGAGCTACAATAATTGAGATAAAATGTATCGACTTACATGTTAATACAGGTGTAATATATTCTTTATTGTAGTGTCTTTATTGTAGAATGAAATGAAATATCCTTATTTGTTTATAATAATTCAAAATGTGCGTCTGCGTAGACAGTTCAAAACTGGTAATTTCATGACGGTAACTTAAGGACAAAATTACTGTAGCTGATGACAGCACCAGAGATTTAAACATCAAGTGTGAAAGCATACCGATCTTAAACATCGATAAACTTTAAGTTCACTCGTCTTAAAGATCTAGTGTGAAAAGGGTAACACCCACGTGACGGCCCTGCTTTTAAACGATCTTCGTAGTTTAACAGTTGTTTGAATGTGAATTATGTTTAAATCCAGCCCTGTTAATTCTACCTTGGTTGTCGCTTAGTACATTCCCTGTAACAATTCGATTGAGGCCGCATTCTGAGTGCATTTCTTCACGTTTTACTTTCAAATTTGTTGTGTACCCGAGCTGTCGATATGCCCTACCCTATTCGCCGGTATTCGACCGAGGAATGCAAGCAATGTCCGAGAGTTCCTTCTCAATCGCGGACATTTGTAGAAAGGTGCCCAGACCAGACCAGACGCTTATCTTGAATTGACATTGCAGATATTTCAGATTATATTATTACTCATATGGCTGACTCATATATGGGAACGGTGGAATCTTTTGTAATATTAGATAAAATTTATGATTATATATTGTGCAATTCACCAAAATAGAACTCTACACTGGTAAAATTAATTTAAATTATTAATTCTTATGTCTAGTTAGAGACCAGAACTCGAAAGTGAGTAAAAAATTGATGTGAAGTGTGAATTTTCACACATTTCAGGGTTTCGCAGGTATTTAGTAACTGAATGATTATTTGGGATACCAAAACAAATTTTATGTCAAAATATTTTTTTATAAATTTTAATTCGAATGCCTAATACCATTATTTAAGTTTCTAAATATGTGCAGTATTTTTTTATATAGCAAGGTTCATTAAGATTTTGAAAATTGCGCCAATGGCTTCTATTGGTTGCTTAAATCATAAGCCCCGCCCTCTGATTTCGTATACATTCAAACATAGAATTAAATTATAATTTCAACACTTCCCACTGGTTATTCAATTTACGCTTTTAAGAATTAAATGCAACATTTACAAAAAAACTAGAATTTTGACAAAATAATTTAAACAAAATAAAAATGCAAAAAAAAAATAGAAAATGTAAAATTGATATGAATCGAACTATAATTAGCAAATTACAAAGCAACGACGAAACGCACTACGCTACGAGCGCTTACTTATCTACTGTGTTACATACCGAATTAAATATTTAACATATTTTAGTTAAAAACACAAAAAATGCGTTATTTTCCGAAAATATAATCTGATCAAAAATTCCTGTTGTACTATTCCGGTTCACACCATTGTACATTACTTAAAATTTTTTCAGATTTTTAATTTAAACCATCTGGGCTACAGGGTGTGGGACAAAATTTGTTTTGCACAATTTTGCCAAAAATCGCTTCAAAATAATTTATTTTGCAAAAATAAATATATTTGATCGTTAATCCACGTGTCAAGGGCTTTTATTTGATACCCTACTCAGAATTATAAAAAAATATTTTTTTTTTCGATGAGCACATATTTGTTTATATTTTTAGGGGGATATGTTTTTTAGATGTTTTAGTATTTTTCCTATGCACAGGTCAAAGAGTTGTATAAGCATGCCAAATTTCAACTCTCTAGGTTAATTATAGCCGTTTGGCTATAATTTTTACCGAACAGACAGACAGACGACAAAATGACGGTATAAGGGTTTTTTGGTCATACCTACAAAACCCTAAAAATTAACTTTCCCTGTTAGTTCCGTATTACAAAATGAGACAGATAATACTTAAATTAAGCAAGTGTGACGTCATCTCATATTTATTGTGAATGGAGTTTAGTATAACAACAAAATTAAAGAATTACGCCAATGTGTGCAAAAATATTAAGTACGCTACTGAATGGACGCCTCTTGGCCATTTTATTACTATTGTTTTCTGTTATTATTATTATTTTAAACATTTTCCAGGTGTTAGAGCGTAAATAAAATAATATATTTGGTTGATTTAAATTACGGGAGCGATATAAAAATGTTATATTTGATGATGCGCGATTTAGCGATGTGCGGTGCGGTTGCAGTGCGGTGTGGTGTAGATGGCGGATGGGTAGAGGTCGTTGTTAATTAGCATGTTTGGTGACGTAGTGGTCTGGGACGACCTTCCTAGGCCGGCAGTGTTGTGCCTTGCCTCGGACCATCTCATGCCCGAACCATTTCCTATATAGCGGGAACGCCTAGTTGTTTTGCTTCTACTCCTCCAACCCGCCAACACGTCTCATCCTCAAACAACTCAGCACCGGATTCCACACTAAAATTACTGTTGAAAATATTGACTCGTTGTAAATAAGTTCCGTTTTTGTGTATTTTATATTTATTTTATTTTACAATAGGGGATACGCATAAAATTTATATTTCCTTAAAACTACATTTTTTGATATGTTAATGTTAGTTATGTCACCTAACAAAACAAAAATCACATTTTAGTTAATAGTATAGCCAATTTTTTTAATTAAAATATTGAAAATTTGAAATAAGCCGACCACGGCGCAAAGGTTTCCGAGTAAATACGACTGAGTATGACGTCAAACAACTGGGGTATGACGTCACAGATACAGCTACAACATAATCTTTACGTGTGTATATTGTATTGTTCGAGAGTTTTGTATTTGTTTTTAAACAATTTTTCACGCATTTATTATTAAAATGGCAGATAAAGATTTTGTTAGGGCTCAGAGTGATAATTTACCCAACATTGATGCATTTATGCACACAACATAAAGTTTACTTTTTTCTGAAATATCGGTTTTATTTCGCTTCATAGCTTTCAGCCACAAATTTCGCATTTTCTGTTGTTTTTCGCCATCAGGTAATGATATAAATTGTTTTTTTGGATTTCTAATTGAACTATTTGTGCACATCGGTACTAAACAATATTTTCGACTATGTTTCGAAGTACTGGGGCCTGGATCTTCCATATTTTATATAATTTAATATAAAATTTAATTCGGTAAACATGTATAAATTGTTTTTATTTTTTATAGAATTAAACTTTATTTTAATTAAAATCACTCTAACTTTACATAACCTATAAAAGTTATACAAGCAAATAAGTTCACAACAGACTATGTAGGCTGCATGCTGTACACTGGATAGGCTAGTTTAAACTAAAAATCTGAAAAAATTCTAAGTAATGTACATTGGTGTGAACCGGAATAGTACAATAGGAATTTTTGATCAGATTACGTTTTTGGAAAAAAACGCATTTTTTGTGATTTTTGGCTAATAATGTACACAAGTTATAGCTTTGTAACACGCTACAATGGAACGTGTATGCTGGTGTAGTGGTTTTGACGCTGGAATTTCACCCAAGTAACACGATCCGAAAGGGATCGAACCCTGCGAGAAGAGACAATATTATTTTTTGTTTTTTATTTTTATATTGTTTAAATTATTTTTTCAAAATTCTAGTTATATTTTGGCAAATGTTGCATTTAATTTTTAAAAGCGTAAATTTAATAACCAGTGGAAATTGTTTAAATTATAATTTAATTCTGTTTCAATGTACACGAAATCAGAGGGGCGGTACTTATAACAACCAATGGAAGCCCTAGGCGCAATTTTTAAAATTCTTAATGAACCTTGCTATATAAAACAAAATACTGCACATATTTAGAAACCTAAATAATGGTATTAGGCGTTCGAATTAAAATTAACAAAAAAAATATTTTAATATAAAATTTGTTTTGGCATCCCAAATAATCATCATTCACTTACTAAATACCTGCAAAACCCTGATATGTGTGAAAATTCACACTTCACATCAATTTTTAGGGTTTTGTAGGTATGACCAAAAAACCCTTATACCGTCATTTTGTCGTCTGTCTGTCTGTCTGTCTGTCTGTCTGTCTGTCTGTCTGTCTGTCTGTCTGTCTGTCTGTCTGTCTGTTCGGTAAAAATTGTAGCCAAACGGCTAAACCTAGAGAGTTGAAATTTGGCATGCTTATACAACTCTTTGACCCGCACATAGGAAAAATACTAAAACATCTAAAAAACATACCCCCCTAAAAATATAAACAAATATGTGCTCATCGAAAACAAAAATATTTTTTTTTAATTCTGAGTAGGGTATCAAATGAAAGCCCTTAGTACGTGGATTAACGATCAAATTTTTATTTTTGCAAAATAAATTATTTTGATGCGATTTTTGCCAAAAATGTGCAAAAAAAATTTTGTCCCACACCCTGTAGCCCAGATGGTTTAAACTAAAAATCTAAAAAAATTCTAAGTAATGTATATTGGTGTGAACCGAAATAGTACAACAGGAATTTTTGATCAGATTATGTTTTTGGAAAATAACGCATTTTTTGTGGTATTTGGTTCACAAAGTACAAAAGTTATACCAATGTAAGACACTCACATCCATAGCGTGCGATAGCTACATGCGTTAAAGCGCTCTTAAACTGACTGGAAAACGAAGGGTTTCGAGTTCGAGTACGGAGTGAATTTTATTTTTTCTGTTTTTTTTGCATTTTTATTATGTTGAAATTATTTTGTCAAAATTCTAGTTATATTTTGACAAATGTTGTATTTAATTTTTATGAGCGTAAATTTAATAACCAGTCTTATTATATGATTAACAGACGATAAATTATTTTAAAAATATCGTTCATTTTGCCGTGATTACTACAAAGTAAAATTTGTCCTACACACTCAGCATACCGCATTCACTTATTATATACCTGCGAAACCCTGAAATGTGTGAATATTTACACTTCACATCAATTTTTTATGTTGTATATTGACAATACATTTATAATATTATCATAGTATTGGTTCACATATTGATTCACTTATTGTGATCATACCAATTTTGACGTTTCGAGATTTCGATGGATCTCCACGAATTGAGGTCCCTACATAACGTTTTGACTATTTTTAGCATGATGTCTGTCGGTCTGTCTGTCCGTCTGTCTGTGTACACGTGCAGAGCAAATTCGGCTGAAAGGATTTTTATGAAACTTTATATTTAAGCTTATGCCATCAATGGCACGAGTTTATCAACTTTTGGTAAAAATCGGTTGACTAAAAATGGGAGTTTACTCGTGTCGATTTTAAGATTTTTGTGAATATTTCACAACAGAAAAATATTTCGAAAAAATTTATTGAACAAAAGTTACTATAAAAGCAATAAGTAATAACTTTTATTTGAGACGTTTTTTGATAAAACGAAAAATTTTGAATAATTTCTGTAAAATTTTTCTCAATTTTTTCATACTTATATGTAACGTTTCCATGGTCATGATAAATAATATCTCTGTTAGAAAATATTAGGCCAAGTTATTTCTACTCTGCTGCTAGAATGTATTTTATACAAGTACTTTACGATGGCGGTCGGTCCTGTGGTGGCCACAGCTAATTTTTTTTTTTTCAAATTAAATAATTATTCCTAAAATTGAAATATTTGTGTGAAATTTATAAAAACCTTTTTTTGGTTAATATTTTTTACTCCCAGCATCAAAGGCTATTTGCGCCTAACAGCCTACAGAACTAGGATATTAGTTTTGAAATAAATAATATAATAACTAAAATTCTATACACATAAAAATAAAAGAAATCTTATAATAATGACGAAAACAAATCAGTTAGAATAAAAGTCTATTCGAAAAATTGAACAGACGCAGGCAATAATAAGAGGCTGTAAAGGGAGTCAGTTACCATCGGATATTACAGACAAGAATAACAACACATTAAAATAAGGTGCAAGACTTCATACATAAACCATTTTTTTATGTCTGGCCTAAATTTATTATCTAATTTTTCACCTTTGAATAGCGAGATTATATCTTGAGATTAATTGGAATTTTTTAATCGCTAATTTCAAAACAAAATATAAATATAACACCCGTTTTTGTTATATACATGCATTTAGTAAATATGTCGTCTACATTTTTTCATTTTCATTGTTGCTCTTTGTTCTACATAACACATCTACAAAATGTAACAAAGAAATACATCTGGTAAAATTTTTAGTTACCAGCAAAGATCTGAATGTTGTCGACTACAGCATCTCTTATTAAAATTATGTAAAGGAATTCCGAAAATGCTTTTTGCTTACGGTTCATACCGGTGACCGTAGATGTATGGTGCGGGACGCTGGTGGTATGAAGGGGGAAACTAAGGTCAAGGCCCTGAAGTCACGTGTTCCGACTCAAGGTCACGCACATACGCACAGCGAACCCCAAGGTACGTCTGTATAAACAGTGTTCTTTCCTCTTTGGTAATATTACGCACCCGGTACAGTGGAATGTTTTATCTTCTCCCGGAAACAAGAACACAGTCTCCAAACAGGTGCAATTGTCACAGTGTTATCATAGAGATTAGTCATCGCACGCACTTTGGAAGAATACGGAAACTGCGCGGAAACTAACCGGGCCTACACATCGTACCGCACAACACTATTTCACGTGCAACGTCGCAGATGCAATGGCAACGTACCCACAAGATCTTGTTATCGATCTTAGTTCCGTTGCAGTTCTACGCCTGATAACGTAATCACTAAGATCGAATTTGTTAAAAAGGAGAATGTTTGACAGAACGAACGAATGCTTTTGTCTGTACGTTAACCGTAGAGAAAGAAAGCGGCATATGTACTCTCTCGCTTCAATCAACTACTACCTGTTTCGCAGATATCAGATTGTTGCACAGGTTTGCCGTATCGCGCCAGATATTGAAACTTTGTTATCAGACTGTACGTTAGTTCTCTTTGTCGGTGGACTTTTTCAACAGAGTCAAATCTTGTTTTGACATCAATCTATTTCACTCACTCACACGTCAGTTTGTAAAGCGGCGAGTATGGGTGCGTACGGGCTGCCTACATGTGTTGACTAGTGTCACGTGACCCGACCAGTAAACGACCTTCAAGTCATGTACTGTACACTCAGCGCATAAGTACCTGTCACTTGGGTAGACGTATGTGGGACTGTACTGAGGTGGTTATAACCCTGACTGTACATTTATGCTTACCTTGGGCCAAAATCTAAATACCTTTTTAATTTTTAACAACAACCCCTTTCACAACTCTATCCGTGATACAAAAAAAAACATAATTAAATACATACCAAACCTTATCTCTTTCCATTCATATTCATCACAGGAATTTGCAAAATTTAACACAAGTTTAGAAAACGATTAGGAAATTCTACGCCACTATTAGGTAATAACAATTTTCACTTTCACGGCACGACTCGATGCATGGCACACCTTCTAGTAAAGTTTATTGACACCAATGCACAGGTAACTAGACATATTCCGGTTCAGAATAACTCGCGTATTTTTTATTACTGAATTGCATCAACATTACATTTAACAAAAGAACAACACGTAAACAAAACACTAACGTTTAAACATCATTATTTAACCTGAAAACACGTGAAAGCACACTCATATTACTTGACACTAAACAAAAAACTAAAACGTCAGATAAGCAACAGCACCTAAAAACAATAGAAATAGACATTTTTAATAATTACAAACACACTGCCATCTAGTGCACGAACCAGGAACTGAAATGTCGCGCACCTTTTGAATCTGACCTCTAACTTCAGATCTATCTACGATTTACTATTATCTCACATCCTTTTCTACTATGTTATCTACTATTATGTATTTTCAGCACGTAAATACTGTGGATTAAATTAAAAATAACCCTTAAACTGTCAAATTATTTGTCAAATGATGAATCATCTTTGACCGCGAGTCCTAAAATATTCATGTTATTAATTTTATTGTAAAATAAATGTGATTTTAAATATAAAGTGGTAAACTGTAGTTTTCTGATAAAAACTGTGATGTGACCCACCCATAATAAGTGCTGTCAATAAAATCTTTTATTAAAAACATGATTTAAAATCAATTTTACATCTGTAAATAATTAAAATGTCTGGAAAAGTAATATCAAGATCGCAAAATAAAAACACTTTATTAAAAGTTGTTATATTAGGTGATGGCGGGGTGGGGAAAAGCTGTCTAATGAATAGATTTGTATCAAATCATTTTGATGAACATTCATTTCATACAATAGGAGTTGAATTTTTAAATAAAGACGTTGAAATCGACGGCGAAACTTATACTTTACAGGTAAATTAAAATTTGAATACAGTATTCAATAAAGTGACAGTAAATGTATGTTTTAGATCTGGGATACAGCGGGTCAAGAACGATTTAAAACATTACGTACTCCTTTTTACAGAGGAAGTGATATTTGCTTACTAACTTATTCCGTAGATGATAGAATAAGCTTTCGAAACTTAGCAATGTGGCAGAATGAATTTCTTTACTACGCTGACATCAAAGAAGGTGTTAAATTCCCTTTTCTCGTAGTAGGAAACAAGGTAATATACTAAAATTTAACATTATTAAAAAGTTTAATGTAACAATTTTTAGTCTGACATTCCTGCAACGGAAAGAGAAGTTTCACAACTCGAACTTGAAACATGGTGTAATGAAAATTCAATAGCATGCTGCATTGAAACCAGTGCTCGTAACGCTAGTAATGTTACCGAGGCATTTCATATGGCTGTTCAACATTGGTTACGTATGGAAAAGTCAGCTGAACGGGAAGCTTGTCTTTGTGACGATACAGTTGATCTGCGACGAACAAGACCTCCAGAGAATAGAAGTTCATGCTGTTTAGGTGCTGCTGATGAGTAATTCTGTGATTTATACTTAATTGAATTTAGCGGTTTTTAGACTTTTTTTTAAACAGCGGTGCATAGATAGTATTATGTACGTATTAGTAATTTTACGTATTAATTTAGCACGATATATTACGTAAGAACAAAACAGAGTGATTTTTAAACATTTTTTACCATGTGTGTATTTTTATATGTCTATAATACTGCATGAAACGGAAACAAATTGTGGTAGTAAAAAAAAAGGACACTAAGCACAGCTGGATACCTTATTTAAGCCCCTAGGCAGAAAATATAACCCTCCTCCCCACCGTAGCAAAATTTTTTTTATCAAAAACAAATCTTTTTATATATATTTCTGAAACTAAAATTATTTTAATTTGTTATAGGCTTGCTCTGTTTTTATTGGTTTATTTAAAATTAAAGTATTCTGAGTGGTTAAAAAATTAGTCTACTCCCATTGGTTCATTTGAATTTAAGGGATTTTGATTGGTTACAGGTTTACTCTATTCCTATTAGTGCATATTAATTTATAATATTCTTATTGGATGAAACAGTGCTCTCATATTGTTTGTTATAGATAATAAGTTTTTTTTTTTTTTTCTTGGACGAATTGCGCCGCGGGACCCCTAGCATCAGGGACGAAGCCAGGATTTCAGCTGGGGGGGGGCAAAAATAACAAAACATTCTAAATTGGTCGATACGATCCTAATTACATCGCTTGGGTAGAAAATAAGAGCATTCTAGGTCTTTTGTAGTATATTAAATAATAAAAATCCGGTAAAGTTATAAATTTTCTTCCGGAGGTGAAGAAAACTTCCAACTACCTAAATTATATTTTATATAGGGTAAACTAAAGTCACTAGATTATACAAAGTAGCGCAACGGCGGCCATACTGGGGCTAAAAATGTCGCCAACACAAATGATTTTCAGTGATTCCAACAGTAAAAAAATAAGAAACTAGTACTACCAAAATTTTTATTTTAAACATTGTAATCACGATTTTTTTAATCAAAGATGCATTATAACAAAATTGTGGTACAATTTCAATTATTTTTTAATTTTTATTAAATAAAATGGATATAATATATAAATTTAAATGAAACTTAACCTTAAATATTCAAACCGCTGACAAAGGAGGTTATTAAATTAGAGCGAGAAAGAGAGATGTGACAGCGCAGACGCAAACTTAAGAACGTAAAAATTGCTGATTTAGTTTGCTTAATAGAGGAAGTAATGTTGCCAATCAAACCCTGGGGTTTGTCGGCTTCTTCAAAGGCTTGCTCTACTTTGTATAATCCAGTGACTTTAGGGTAAACTATATATGGCGCTGTAGTCTTAAAAAGGTTACCTATTGGTTTATTTGAAAATAAAACATTTTGATTGGGTACAGTATTACTCTATTCCTATTGGTTCACTTAAATTTAAAGTATTTTTATTGGTTAATATATAGTTAATTTGAATTTAGTATTCTCTTTAGCGATTATTTATAAACTTATTTGCTTCATTCAAGTCTAAATACCCTTCCACCAAACAAAAAATAATTTCAAGCGCCCTATTTTACTTGACATCATAGAAATCTGCCTAGTTTTGCTTGTGGGTATATTCGGCTTTGCCTCTAGCTTATAATGTAAGGCATAGTATTAATTTTTAAACCCTTCAAAGGGTTGAATAAGGGTCGTGTCGAAACATTTTATTCGGGACAATAACAGTGCCCTCAAAACAAAAACGAACAAATTTTTTTTTAGCGGTCTTTTTACTTTTAAAGCTGCGTTTAAAGCTAAGGAAATGAGTGCGTTACGAATAGTGCAACATCGGTTTACAGCTAAGGATATTAGTGCGACATCTATATGTCTTTAAACCAACTACGGTGGCTCCGCAAAATGTTTATTATTTATTATTGTTTTACTAATTCTGTCCTAGATTTATTATTATTCAAATATCAAATATAATTGTTAAATTAATTTTTTTTTTTTAAACAAATTATATACTATAAATAATTATAATTTATAGTTTATAGGTAATGGGATTCGGACCAGTCAGAAAATAAAACAAAATTTATTAACTTCGCTAACGTTTCGATTTAATTTAAATCTTCATCAGAGCTACAAAAATGTATGGAATTAATAACACAGTAAAGTGGGGAACAGAATGCAACGAGTTCTACGGCGCGTTAACGGCGTTCGGACGGCGCTATCTGTCAGAAGAAAGTTAAAACCAAGCTGTCGTACGCAAGTGCACAGAATGGACAACGTCCTACGGCGTTCGAACGCCGTTGATACTGAATGTTCGTCAACTTCCAACTTTTGACGCCGTTGAACGTTGACGCAGAACACCTAACCTCAGTTTTTACTGAATGGTAAAGTGTTTGTATGTATAAATAACTTGCATACAACATAAATAACATCACACACTTCTTCTTCATCATCCATTATACTTTTAATAAAAGAAAGCGCACGTATAAACACAGATATAGGTTGTCACGTGACACTTGACGGCGTTAAAAATTATTGCATTGTGTGCAGGCGAAAATTCTCAACGGCGCTAACGTAACGCCGTCACAAATGACGGCGCGCTGTGCATTCTGTTCCAGGCTTAAGATCTTACTGTTACATAAAGAGCATAGATATCGCTGCCACTGCCTACGCATTTGTTGGGCTAGGTTTCCATCTCCACTCGCCACTTGTCACTGCGCAATTTGTCAAAAGCTCGCACAAGTCATAGCCCATAGTCGACTAATTTAAGAGCTCTAAACGCAGCTTTAACTCGAGGCAAAAGTCTCAATCAACTCGACACGGCTGTGTTAAATTATAATTAAAATTAATTTTTTAAGGAATCCATCCAGTATTTGTTATATCGGCATATCAAAATTAGATAAGTCTTTTGCTACTGGCTTTCACGCTTAAGTGTTTAAAATTGTAGATAATGATGTATTTGTTGTAAATTTTTATTATTATGTATGAGAATAACGCATTGTTTGTGGGATTCGAAAATAACCGTTTACGGTGGAGTGATAATGAGGAAAATAATTCGATTACCACGCTACATGGATAAGATTTTAGTCAAACCCGCATAAAATGTGTTTAAAACCAAAGTACCAGTTACTTATCAAGGTTATTACTGATCAATTTGTAATTAATTTATAAACAATATATTTAAAAATTATTATTTATGCTAAGGTGTAAGATCTTTTCAGTGGCCTTTGTAAAAGCAATTTTTTTAGCTTTCTAGCCTGTTTGAAAGTATTAATGAAACATATTTTGAATACATTATACAAAATGTAAATTTATTTATATGTGGCAAATAAATGTGGAATAAAACGATATAGAGAAAAAAATGTTTTATTTACTTAACACTTTATTTTAAAAATCCTAACTAATTCGAACAATAAAATATCAGGAGTTGCGGTTTGAATTTATGAAATTTAGACTTTTTTCTACCTAAATAAAAAATAGGGCCATCCTTTGTTAATGCCTTTTTGATCTGTGTAATTTTGAAAATCTGTAAATATTTCATTTTCGAAAGACCGTATCGCAAAAACTACATGATATAGAGAACTGTGGTCGAAATTTTTGAAATCCTGAGGTCCTAAAGGGCCTTAGGACCCATTTTGAAGCAACTCACAAATAATTTTTTTTTTTTTCAAAAATTTTAATTTTTCATTTTTTTTTTTTGATATTTTAATAAATCTAACTTAAAAACAATAAAATATAGAGAACTCCGGTTTGAAGTTTTGAAATCTTTGTATATTTTTTAGTCTAGAAAAAAATTGGGGCCTTAATAACCAAATTTTTACAATAAATACGAATTGTTAAACAAAACCTTTGAAAATGGTCAAAATTCGAAAAAATCGTAAGGGGTACCCCTTACGATTTTTTTGATTTTCGAGCAAAAATTTTTTCTTTCTGATTAACTTCAAAATGTGTATTCTTATGTATTTTGAGTCGTAGATCTCAAAAATAATCTCCATTATAAGCTACGGTTAATCGTTTTTGAATAAATTTAAAAAAACCGACAAAAATGGCAAGAGTTCATTTTCACATGAATTGCGTATTTTATATTTAGTATTTTATGATTTTATAAATATGGTAATTTATTTAAAAATAAAATTTATATTTTCTAATCTAAATTTTTACATACCTATATATATTTTATATATTGCGGTTCTTTTCAAAATAAAATCACTTTTGGTCAGCCCTATACGCAATTCATGTGAATATGAACTCTTGTCACCACCATAGACAAGAGTCACCACTATTGTATTCGCGCAGTCTCAGTGTGCGCGATTTGTGGCTTTGTTCCCGCTTCTGTCACAAAACAAAAGTATGGACTTTTGTTTTTATACTTAAAATATGAAAACAAAGGACATGAAAAATACTTCACAACCAATAAACAATTCGGAGTGTTCAAATTTAACTGAAGAATCTGGGGATGATGCTGTAAGTACACTTATTTTTTAATTAAAACATATTTTATGGTTAAAATTTAAAACAGGATGAAACTTCAAGTGTTGGAAGCACATCTACAACTGATAATACTTCAAGAAGTGCTACTCCAACAATAAAAGGACGTCGGGGTAAACGTGGAAGAAAAAAAATACCGCAAAAAGTTGTAAAACCAATGTACAAATACATGTAAGGTTATGTGTTTTTAACAGAAATCAACAACTTAAAGTACTTTAGTTGCAGCATAAAGGAAGATCATGCACAACCACTCTTCGGAGCACAGTTTAATCACTATCTTAAAGATAAGCAACCGATGATATTTGCTGCCGTTGGTAGTAATAGGGTTACAATTTATGAATGTCCGGAAAGTGGTGGGATTAAGCTTTTACAATGCTACGCTGATCCAGATTTAGATGAAAATTACTACACCTGTGCGTGGTCTTATGAGGAGGATAGCGGGAAACCTATTTTAGCTGTCGCTGGTTCGAGGGGGATTGTTCGAATATTTAGTCCAGCGACTATGACTTGTATTAAACATTACATTGGACATGGGCATGCAGTTAATGAACTTAAATTTCATCCTCGTGATCCTAACCTACTTTTATCCGTTTCAAAAGATCATGCATTACGTTTATGGAATATTAAGACTGATGTTTGTATTGCTATATTTGGTGGTGTTGAAGGTCATAGAGATGAAGTTTTAAGTGCCGTAAGTAATTTAATTTTTATATTTTTATGTTGTTTTAAATCTTAATATTTTAGGATTTTGATTTGAAAGGTGAACGTATAATGTCATGTGGAATGGATCATTCTTTAAAACTTTGGCGTATTGATAAGGACAGTATGCATGAAGCGGTTAGACAATCTTATCAGTGGAACCCTTCTCGCAGTACTAGACCTTTTCCGTCACTTAAAGAACATTTTCCAGATTTTTCAACGAGGGATATTCATCGAAATTATGTTGACTGTGTTAGATGGCTAGGGGATTTTGTATTATCAAAGGTGAGTTGTCAATATATATAGACCACATTTACAAAATATTTTGGGAGTGTATAAAGTGCTGCTGAAGTAACTGTGGTAAACTCACTGTAGAAACATCTAACATGGAAAGGGAAACTAGAATTGTTTTTGTGAATAACTCTCTTGTTTCGCTGTTTTCACTATCACCATCTGCGTAAAAAATACAACTAATTTATCCAAGTAATTACAATCGTAGCTCTGCTAATAACGGAATTAGCAAGGGTGTTGACTTAACTTTAAAAAACCTGTATAAATGTTTTTTACTCTATTTAATAGGTCTGTTTTTTTCGCTACTTGGCGTCTACGGTCAAAATTTTCTGTTCGTTTGAATAGACCATATTAGTAACTACGTCACAAAATGGGATTCAATGCTGTCGCCTCGCGATTGAATTCCTTTTATTTGAATTTAGCATGTTGTTTTTTTGTTAAATTGTATTTTGGAAATATAAATTAAGTTTTCAAAGTATGAGAAGGCTTAAGATCAAAACTACAAGTCAATATTTATTTATTATAATTCTTATTTTATACATTATAATTTAATATGTCATTATTTTTGCAGAACAATATTATTTTGCAGGTTAATTTTGAAAATTTTACGTTAATAATCGTTATTATGGCAAGTAACATAGCAATAAGTGTGTATGCCATATCTAAATGGTTTGAAGGAACAATATGTTTTTATTTTATCCATTATTGTTTTTTATTATCATGTCAAAAAACGAAAAAATTTGCAATTAAGAATATAGCTGTAATGGTTACAATTTGTAGTAAAACAATACACCATTATGCATTCTAAAACAAAATATTAATGATTACTTAGTATTAATTAAATAAATACTAAAGATATTTCGATTTTCATATTATTTAAAAACGTAACCTGTAAATATATGTTCGAATCCTTATTTATATATTTATAAAATCATTATTCTATAATATAAAGTATCAGGACTGTATATATTAGTTTATATTTATCAAAAATACATTTTTTTGCTCCAAAATTGAAGATATTCATAAAATTAAGGTAACAAAAGTAATATCACATGTATTTTAAACCAGTCAAAAACTTCCAGAGGACTCAGTTCTCAGATGGCAGCACATGTATGTGACGACACACTAATATGGTCTATTACCTACGAAGTCCATGTCACTGAAAATATGTAGTCGCCTATCAGCATCTGTATAAACATTTGCCCATGTTATTTGAGATAAACAATAACACTCTTTTAAAGAAATCATATAATATACGACCGTAATTCTCTACCCTTGTCTTTCAACACTTAACTAGAAAAATATATAATAGCTCAACTAATCTTTGAGGATGTTTATGTTAAAATAGATTAGGGTTAATGTTCCGTATAAGTCCACCACACATAACTCGTCAGACAGAACGTGTATGCTAGTTGGAATGAGAGAACGTTAAAACTATTTATTAAACTTATCCACAGTGAACAGTATACTAATTTATAGTGAACGCAGCTTTTGTATCAATTATTTGAGAACTTTCCCAAAAAAATTAACAAGCTTATTTTTAGTCATGTGAAAATTGTATTGTATGCTGGAAATCTGGAAGATTAGAAGACAATGAACTACGTCAAGGAGAAACTAATGTCACAGTTATCCATAGATTTGAATATAGAGAATGCGAGATTTGGTTCGTTAGATTCGCAATGGACTTCTGGCAAAAGGTAATTGTACTCCATCTTTTATCGTTTTTATATGATTGACCTCTTTTTTTAGACTTTGGCGTTAGGTAATCAAATAGGAAAGACCTACGTTTGGGATTTAGATGTAGCAGATCCTACTCAGGCAAGATGTAACACTCTTCAACATCCCAGATGCACATCTGCTATTCGTCAGACTAGTTTAAGTCGAGATGCAAATGTTTTACTTTGTGTTTGTGATGATGGATCCATCTGGCGGTGGGATCGACAAGCTGATACTTGTCCAACTCCTGTAGCACCAGATCAAAAAAGAAAAAGTGCTCCAATATAATTAAAAACCGTGAATAAACCTATTCTGAACAAAATATGTTAGTAACGGTGGTGTAATTCTCGAAGACTGTTTATAACACACTCCTGACCAGTTGTTTAACATTACAGCGGTGTTAAAATGTTCAAGATAGTGTTTCTTGATCGCCGGTCTGCCAAATTATTTAACTAGCTCCTCAGCAGTGGCGCACCCAGGGGGGGGCGTTCCCCCTCCAAGAAGGAGGGAAATACCAAATTTTTAAATTTTTTATCACTATTTCTTAGGTAAATATATGGATGAGGACCCTTTTTTTAGGTCATCACTTGTATTTCAAAAGCGAGGAACTTTTATTTATCTTCCAGCCCCCCCCCCCCATAAAAAATTTCTGGTTGCGCCACTGCTCCTCAGGACATATAAAACAACTCGCAAACAAAAAATTTTTCTGTGAAATTTTTAATTTTTTTTGTTGAAATTTTAAAAAATTCTAACTTAAGAACAATAAAATATAGGGGCCTGCGGTTTGAATTTTTGAACTATACACATTTTTTTCTACATAAATAAAAAATAGGGCCCTCCTTTGTTAACGCCTTTTTGATTTGTGTAGTTTTAAAAATTTGTAAATATTTAATTTTTGAAAGACCATATCTCAAAATCTACATGAGATAAAAACCTGCTGTTGAAATTTTTGAAATCCTGAGGTCCTAAAGCACCTTAGGACTAAGGGGTACCCCTTACGATTTTTTCGATTTTCGAGCAAACATTTTTTCTCTCTGATTTACTTAAAAATGTGTATATATATGTATTTTGAGTCGTAGATTTCAAAAATAATCTCCATTTAAAGCTACAGATTACTGTTTTTGAATAAATTTAAAAAAATTCCGACAGAAAATTCCGATCAAAAAGTGGCACACTCGAATACGCTAACTGGTGGCCAAATTATTGTACTAAATATTGCAGTACAGTTTAATAACAGTACAGTAAAATAAAAAATAAAATCGGAATGTGCCATATATGGCACACTATGCGGTAAAGGGTTAAACAATTTAAAGAATTTTCAAAATGGTCTTAATTGTAAAGGTACCAAATTTTTTCTATATTAGTTAATATGTGCCAAATATAAAATCAAACTAAACTCTATCTCTAACTGTTTTTTAGATAAGATCTTTTTTAATAAAAAAGTTTTGTTAATAGTTCGGGGTTTCACCCTTTTGACGGCAACCAACACGTCACTCGCCGGTATATCGAATATTTCCCCACAAAATTACATAAAAAAATATTGTTCGAAATTTGCTTCAAAATGTGACTTAAGGCTACTTAGGACCTGAAGATTCCAAAAATTCCAACCGTAAGGTTGTATTTTTTATAGTTTTTGATATTGTTGTATGAAAATTAATTTTTTTATATTTAAAATCACAACTGTAGAGGGCTTTCGATTAGCTGAGCGATTGCAATTCCTGACAAGTTGGACCGTTAATATGAGTATGCATAGTTAAATTTGTGATTCTAATTGGAAGTTTGGAAGGAATAATTTGCATGTGCATAATTTTCTAACTAAGGGACTTCATCTGCGCACACAGCTAATATAAGGAATAAAAAAACATTTATATAAGATGTTAAAACATTTTTCTAATAAAGAATAAAAATAAATACAATCTATTTTTTACTATTTTACAATTGTTATATTATCTATCATTGGACTCAATTTGTTTAGATTTCGGTATAGTTGGTGCTCCATATATAACTTTGTTTTCTTTATCAGGTATGTATACATGATACACTCTAAAATATTGAATAATATTATCTAAAAAAAAGTAAAAATAATTAATATGTTATAAATACTGTATCGTAATTATTTACTTAGTGTTTCTTCTGGTATATTACTCTTCAGAGCTTCTCGTTTAGTGTCCCAATTATCAGGATCGGATTGATACGTCGAAAGAAATTTAAGAACTTGTCGTAATGTACAACGACCAGGTGGTACTAGATTAGGCTCATCAAAACCAAACTCCGATACTTTTATTGTTTTCCGGTTTGTTGGTAAAGGTCTATTAGGATCTTCTTTAATTTCTATGTTCGGGGCATCCGGATCAAAAGATTTAACGTAAACATTTTTCAAGTGCGTGTCAAGCACTGAATCTTTTTTTAATAGATTTGTAAATGTTTCAGGATGCTCTGTAATGAAATTGATAGAAATTAAGTGGTATTATAATTAAATAATCGAACCTTTTAATAGCTTTTCTGCTTCTTGTAAATTTGCTTCATAAGTTGGGGCTGGAGTTGGTTTGCTCTTGGATATAACTTTATGAGCTCTACTTTCGATGTTATAATTTTTTAAGGGACGTGTTATAACAGATAATACTTTACCCATTGTTTTATTAATTCATTTTCTTTTTTAAGTTTGTAGGTTAGAATTTTAGTTATAAAAATTAATTCGTAACTAAACGAAATTCCCTACAAACAATTTAGTTGGCAGCATTTCAATGTGGCACTCGAGACGTATTTCTGTGTATTGGTTTTAATTCAGTTATCCTTTGTTTTATTCTTAGTTTTTCGACGTGTTAAACTATTTAAAATAATTTTAAGTATTAATTTTGTGTTTAGTGTTGTGTTAAAAAATGTAATAAAGCGTGTACGTGTGTTAGAAGAGCATCGTTACTAGTGAAGTGTCATTTCATTGCAATGTTGTATGTTGTGGAATGCGGTACAGATGAGCAATCCCTATTGCCACTACGCTGAATAATGTGTCACTTCTTAAATTTTTCATGCATGTTAATTAAGAAAAAGGTACGAATATTGTCATTATAAATTATATATCAACCCTGTTTATTTTCATAAGAGTTAATTCGCGATCATGAAATGTCATTTAAAAATACCTAGTAAAGCTATATGAGCACAAGTATGGAATGCATCTGTAGTAATTTGGCACATAGAAATACCTTCAGCTACGCCTAGGGCTATTGTAAGTATTGCATACTTTGGCACATATATCATATTCGAAGGTATTTTGTAAATATTTATATAAATTTTCGAAACATTACTTCATTTAATTCGCGTTGGTCATTTCTTGTTTTGGTACAATCGACTGCGTTGAATCAAATTAAAAAATAAAACACACATAACGCTTATTAACAAACATACCTACAACAAAATTCTGTAGAGAAATGTTTTTAAAAAACTCTAATTTACCAAAAAAGTACATATGTGCGTTAAAATATTTGGCTTATCAAAAGGCGCGCAATATGACATTTAAGATAAGTGTCGTGTAACTTGATATCAAGCTACAAACTATTTGGCGAATATTTATAATACCATATTTTCACGAATTATAAACACGGCTTTATGAACAAAACACGATTTACGAAAAGATGATTTGCTTGAATGACCATCAAATGTCCAGACATATCAAATAATTTCTGTAGAATGTGGGTTGTAGAGTACTTATGTATGCGTGATTGTCATAACTATCTGCATATTAATGCAGCATCTTTTATGTTGCACCATATACTTGCGCGATCAAAACTAAATGGTGCCTATTAGAAAAAAATTCTATGTTTGAATCTTGTCAATCCAGTTTCATAAAGATTCTAATTTATAATGTATTCATAAAATAATTATCTGTATATCCATAGACAGTCATACAGGCTCTGATATCTAAGAAAATACTGACAATCAAATTGACAGTGATTGTTTATATAGCGTTTCTTTGGTTTAAGCAAATCTTGATTTTAAAAACTAGAAATTTTATTGGTTAAATTACACTTTTTATCATTTTGTTTAGCAAAAGCCCTCTTCAAGCATTAAAAAGAGAACTTGTGACAGCTTACAAAAATAAAAATTCCATTTAGTCTACAGCAGTGTTTCTCAAAGTGGCTTCCGCGGAATCTAAAATACCTAGAATCTTTGGAAAATCTTATAAAGGCTCCGCGATAATTTAAGTTTTGTTCACAATTTAGTTTGTGAACACATGGTTTATAGCAGAGATTCTTAAACTGGTGTTCGGGACCCTTCTGTGTCCGCGAAACAATTTTGACATTAACTTTACATCCCCCAACTTTTCGCTTTTATTCAAATAACTCATTTAATAAAAATCCTACATGGTCAAGATTTTTTGTATTTGTTGTTATCTAACTAGTTATTGACATAACTAAACAATAATTAGTAAAAAATTAATTATTTTTATTCAACTGCAAATTATTTACAGAAAACATATTATAATAAGATCTATTTTGACCAATATTTGACCAAGAAATGTTTGTATGAGTTTAATGTATTGTAATTTGTAACTTTTTTAATTCTTTTTACTACTATTTTTATTCATTTTGTTTTTTATTCTATATGCTAATAAAAATGTTCATCTCTATAAATGCGCAAGACCTTTTATTAAAATCACCAGCGATATATTTTTACCAATATTTATTGTAACGTAGTGCCTATGAGATTATTGAACCAGAAATTAAGTTTCAAGAACGACGTAAAATGTCTAGGGTTGGGATGGGGTCCGCAAAAAAAATTTTGTTCAAGAGGGGGTCCTTGGACTACATAAGTTTAAGAACCCCTGGTTTAG
The DNA here is from genome assembly GCA_963971575.1 of Liopterus haemorrhoidalis. NCBI lineage: Eukaryota > Metazoa > Arthropoda > Insecta > Coleoptera > Dytiscidae > Liopterus > Liopterus haemorrhoidalis. The sequence goes on along the minus strand of OZ020622.1, from coordinate 5,274,866 downwards.
AACGTCATCCCTATTACACTGTTAAAATATTGTTTTTAGTCCAAGTTTACAGATGTTCAGTGTCGTACATTGGAAATATATATTATTTATATTATTTTATTTTTTTCGTATATTTTGTTAATATTTACATATTTAGACTTTTATTTATATTCTTGGCGTAGATTTTATGGAGAAAATTCTCCATGTAATTTGTTTTTACGCAGATATATATGTTTTAGGTTATCTGACATATAAATATTTTTTGACACTTGACAATTAACAGATCAATATAGAGGACTAATGTGAGACCAAAAGACAGCCCAGTTGATAGTTCCCAAAGAAGAAGTTATTGATATAATTTTTAGACCTTCATATATACATATATTTTTAATTTTTATTTACAATATTTATTTAAATAAGAAACTTTAGTTCTGAAGATATATTGTTTGTATTATTGCTTTATTTAAACTCTTTTAGCTAAATCTCTCTTGTTATAATATATGGTACATAATTTTTAAAAATTAATATTTTTTTAACTTTTTCAAATTTCCCATTAAACTGAATTTATGTCGTATAAATAACGTAAGTGTATTATCTGCCTTGTTTATTTCAATATCTTATTAACATTTTTTATATATAAAAAAAATCACTTGCTAACCCAGTTACTACGCCCATGCCCTAGTTGTAACTTATTTTAAATTTCCCGCTATACTGTATTTGTCCTGTGTAAATCGTACTCGGTTCGCAGCGCTATCTACTCTTTTCTAATTTGAAATAGACCATAGTTACTTTCATTCGTGCTTTTTGGTCGTTTTGTTTAAGCTTTGGAAAACATACTTACAATAAACATTTTTTTGGTTAAGATTAATATAATTTTAAAATGTCATTATTTAATTTAAAAATTTAAAATTAAATTAAAAAATAAATAAGTAAAATATAGTCTGTTCCAAACGGTTAAGCGGAACTAAATGGGAATTTAGTTCTTTTAGGTTGTCACGAGAAGGGACCTTGCTTGGGTTATTTAATTTTTCAAGTTGGGATGTCAAAATTTAAAATTCCAACAATGAAATCATGGAAACGAATGACATATGTCAAAATTAAATATTTTTTTTAGATATTTTAATGACAAAAAAATAAATAAACGGTAAATTTGTATTAAGAATGACACAAAAAATCAAAATATAAAGAAAATGACATTTTAAAATGATATTAACCTTAACCAAAAAATGTTTATTGTAAGTATGATTGTAAGATTGATACAAAGCTTAAACAAAACGGCCGAAAGGCACGATTTAAACGATGAAAGTAACTAGATTGCAAAATCTAGTTCCGCTTAACCGTTTGGAACAGACTGTAATATAATTTTAAAATGTCATTATTTAATTTAAAAATTAAATTAAAAAATAAATAAATAAAATATATGAAAAATTAAATAGTAATAAATAAATAAATAATAATGAATATTATTTATAATTTATTTATATTCATTACTATTTATTTTTTCATATTTTATATTTTTTATTTTTTAATTTTATATATCAAATTGTAATTTTTATATTTTATATAATAACTTCTTATATTCTTATTTTAAATTTCCCGCTATACTGTATTTGTCCAGTGTAAATCGTATTCGGTTCGCAGCGCTATCTACTTTTTTCTAATTTGAAATAGACCATAGTTACTTTCATTCGTGCTTTTCAGTCGTTTTGTTTAAGCTTTGGAAAACATACTTACAATAAACATTTTTTTGGTTAAGATTAATATAATTTTAAAATTTCATTATTTAATTTAAAAATTAAAAAATAAATGAATAAAATATATGTAAAATTAAATAGTAATGAATAAATAAATAAATAATAATAATGAATATTATTTATTATTTATTTTTTCATATCTTTTATTTTTTAATTTTATATATCAAATTGCAATTTTTATATTTTATATTCTTACTTATTATATTCTATCATTTGTGTAGCTCTGATGAAGAAATAAAATGTTTCGAAACTGGTCAGCTAGATCTAGTATCATTTATGTCCGCAACCCGTACAACCTTCCCAAGAAACAATTATGAGTTCGCGCTTGATAAAGTGCCTATGTAAACATAGCATAACAGGTGCGCACACAATTGAAAAGTAAACCTTGTTAATTATAAGAATAAATTTTGCGCATACAGAATGACGTCAGTGGATCTTTCTCTATTAAAACGGATTCTAATCTTGTTTGTTTGTTACAGAATAGTCGCGTGGAGTTATACAGTAGCTGTGAGGGATTGCATTTGCATGCTGGGTTTGGTGGATAATTCATCTAGCGTCCGAGATACTGATGTGACAATACGTTGTTAAAAACAAAGCGGCGGGCGTCTCGTATGCGGGCGCTGGGCCCGTAGGGGGCCTAGCATGGGCCAGCAGCCTCGCGCCGACATAATGAACCCAGCCGGCGCCTCAGCAAAGGCAAATGCCCGAGCTTCGGGCTATCACCAGAAGGCGATGGCAGAGATCCATAATTCTCTGTTGCCGTTCGCCAAAAGTGGCGGTACGACAACCGAGACTATTGGATCTAGCGCCGCCAGCACAATATCAACACTTTCGACGACGAGTGGTGTTAGTTCTGCGTCTGGTTTAAGTACCGGTAGCAATGGACTTGTTGATAAGGACCTGCATGTGAGACAGGCGCTCGCCCAACTCGGAGCCATGGGGTATACAGAGGTGAGTAAAGAAACGCGTCCATCTGTTATGTCAGGCGGAATGCGGTGCGTTCCATTCCTTGGCAAAACACCAACTCATCTTGTATACGTTCCAAATAAATTCATTATCAATACGCCGCACCGCATACGTCCTTTACTCTTTCAACGTCTTGCTTCTTGCGGTTGTTCACGCATCATCAAAACAGTACCTTTGTTTCAACAGAAAGTCTGTAATACCCTTTTCACACTAGATCTTTAAGACGAGTGAACTTAAAGTTCACCGATGTTTAAGATCTGTATGCTTTCACACTTGATGTTTAAATCTCCGGTGCTTTCATCAGCTACAGTAATTTTATCCTTAAGTTACCGTCATGAAATTACCAGTTTTGAACTGTCTGCGCAGACGCACATTTTGAATTATTATAAACAAATATGGATATTTCATTTCATTCTACAATAAAGACACTATAATAAAGAATATATAATACCTGTATTAACATGTAAGTCGATACATTTTATCTCAATTATTGTAGCTCTGTATTTTATTAAACACATTATTAAAATAAATAATTTTATTATAGCAATAAGTATAAACTTCTTATAATGTCGATATAATACAGTATTCTTGTTTATGAAATGTTGACAGCACAAATTCAAGGAGTATTTTTTTATAATAGAAATTAAGTTGGCAATGCGGGCGAAGTTTAAGACGCAGATCTCTGTCTTAAACATCGCTTGTGTTTAAACGAGGCCGTACGGTTTCACATTAGCGTTTAAAGATACATTCACTTTAACATCCGATCTTAAAGATCTAGTGTGAAAAGGGTATAAGTGAGTTTCACAAAGTTAAATTGACAACAATTCAATATACAGTAATACCTCGTTACTCGACTGCCTCTTAGCTCGACGTTTTCCCCACTCGACGTAAATGTCGAGAGTGAGAGTCGGATAGCGATGCATCCGACGCGTGATCGAGTACCGATCACGTGATACATATTTTGGTAAACAATGCAAAATGAACGCATGGCCAGCAGTTCGCGCCTATATATCTTGACGACAACAACTCAGATTTAGTGCAGCTATGAACTTTTTGTTTTTTGCTAAAATAAGTGATTTATATTTATAATTATGGGTCCAAAGGATAGAAATGCAAGCATAGCTAAAAGGAAAACATATACATATATGTACTTCCTTATATGTATATATGTACATATGATTCCCTTTATTTCTTATGGAGAAATTCGACTCGCCACTCGACGTAATTAACGTCGAGTGGCGGGGTATTACTGTAGCATAGTCCATAACTTTTTATTTATTTATTAATTAGGGTTTTGTAGGTATGACCTGTCTATCTGTACGGTAGAAATTGTAGCCAAACAGCTGAACATATAAAGTTGAAATTTGGCATACTTGTACAACTTTTTGACCCACATATAGGAAAACTATAGAGAGTTGAAATAAATATAGCGCGGGATAAATATAAACAAATATGTATTTAATGGATTTTTTTTTTTTTTTAAATTTTGAGTGGGGTATCAAATGAAACATCTTAGTGCGTGGATGCACAAATTTTTATTTTTGAAAACTATTTATTTTTATTTTTTTTAATATGATTTTTTCTAAAAAGTACTAAAAAATCAGTGTCCCGCACCCATTAATCCTGAGAGGTTAATTTAAAAATTTGAAAAAATTCTAAGCAATGTATATTGTTATGAACCGGAAACGTACGAGAGATATTTTTTATCCGATTTCGTTTTTAGAAAATATTACAGTTTTTCCGTTATTGAAAATATATTTTTTTAATTTAAATTTTATTGTGGGGATATTAAATGGAAGCTCTTTATGTACAGATTAAGGAACGGTAATTGATTATGGAAATACATTTCATTTTGACTAAATTTTGCAAAGTATTAAGATTTTCGTTTAATATCTTAGCTAAAATTAAAAAAAATATATTTGTATATACATGGATACATTTTGTTATGGGTAGAGAAGAGGAACGTAAATTAATTTGCAAATATCGACTAGGGAAATAAATAAATAACTGCCCGGTAGCTGGTATTCCATTTCTAGTAGAGAATCTGTTAGTTTTTCATATAGTCGTAATATAAACAATGTCTCTGTAGGCGTTATGCTCTTGCGTGACAAAAGATCGCCCGCAGTGTTGCCAAGTCTAGATTTGAATGATATTTTTAAAATTATTTAAAAAAAAAAATGCGTTAAAATATATATTATGGTATTATTAGAGATATATGACCACCAAATTAGAGGAGTTCTAGTGTAATTAATTCACGGTAGAAAAAAATCTAACTGCAATCTTCTTGTCGTGCCTATTGTGTTATGTAGTAACAGGCATTCATCGTTTGGCCTTCTAATAATCATAATTCACTGACTAAACACCTACAAAACCCTGAAATGTGTGAAAATTCACACTTCACATCAATTATTTATTCGCCCAAAATAGTGAAAATTCAGATTTGTTTTATTTAACTAGTTACTAAATATTAAACATTATCAATACTAATATTGTTTCTTTGATGTGTAGGATATCGCTCTACGCGCCCTTCAAATCACCGGTGGCCGAGTGGATCCTGCAATTGACTTTCTGGTGAAGCAGTCTCCACAGGATTTAAAAAATTCCTGCATCTCAAACTATAGTTCCAAGTTGATACGTAAACCAAGTTTAGAACGTGAATTAAGTTTACATCGTGGCAGTCCTGCATTAGACAGTGGTGCGGGTAGTTCTAGATCAGATAGTCCTCGAATGTCCGAACTGGTGACGCATCCTCAAGTCAGTCGCCAGTATTCCCCTAGTGAATTTAGCGAACCACCTCCTCCCCCACCACCGAGATGTAGTTCAACACCTCCTCCTCCACTTCATGTACAGTATCCACCAGTTCCGAGTAACGTGCAGCAGATGTTTAAAAGAATGTCTCCAGCTCCAATCATCCCATCCCGACCTTCGCCGGTGCTTCCAGGTCACAACCCAGGCTCTCTAACGCAAGGAGCACCTTCAAATCAAAGAGGGACCAGTCCTGTAGCTTCCTGTGCGACTGGTACCGCAACAGCATCATCCAGTCGTCAACCAATGGTTGTCCAGAATGGTCCTCAAGTGCAACAACAACTAACGCAACAAATGCAAGCGCTTAGTTTGTACCCAAGCGGTGGTACAAACACAGAACCACCACCTCCGTACCCTTTAATACCGACATCACCGTCCGTAGCACCACCTCCTCCTTCCTATTCAGCTTCAATACAAAGCAGACAAAGTCCAACACAAGACTATCGTAAAAGTCCATCTTCTGGAATTTATTCAGGACCAACTTCCGCGGGATCTCCCAGTCCTATTCCAGTATCAACTGCTACACCACCAGCAATGGCTAGACCAACACCTTTACAAGCCTGGGGTGCTAGACAAGCCAAAACACAACCCCCAATCATAATGCAATCTGTAAAAAGTACGCAGGTCCAAAAACCAGTACTTCAAACAGCGATCGCTCCGACTTCTCCTCAGATTCCATCGACTACTTCTCCTGCATCACCTTCACAATTACCACCTCCTTCATATGCGTCTTCTATACAACAGAAAGCTAATCAACATTATGCGAGTTCGAAACCAGCGGCTGTTTTGCCACAACAATCACCAACGCCTGTATCGACAAGTGCCATAAGTGTTCCTACAACAGAGCCCCCTAGTTATGCCAGTACTATGCAAGCCCTGGCGGTTCAAAGAGGCATCACACATCATCCAGTTCCTCCACCACCCTACGCGAATGTAGATGATAATGTAGCGACTGTAGAAAGTTCAATATCACCAAGAATATCCCACCATCATCAACCACTACAGAGGAAGTATTCTCCTGTTGTTTCTGAAAATATGAATCCACGTTCAGAGAGTCCTCATTCTGCTTCTTCATGTGAGGGAAGAAATTCTGATACGCAAACAATGCCACCACCTTTACCACCAGTTGCTTCATCATCCGTTACCAAAAATAGTAATTACTTAGCGATGAATGGAAATGTTCAAGAAAGAAAAATAACACAAGTGCCTCCATCTTTACCGCCTTATAAAAAAATTAAACATCAATCTCCAATACCTGAAAGAAAACATATGAGTAAAGAAAAAGAAGAAGAACGACGTGATTGTAAAGTTAGAAATTATTCACCGCAAGCTTTTAAATTTTTTATGGAACAACATATAGAGAATGTGATAAAAAGCCATAAACAACGTGTGTTCAGAAGATTACAATTAGAAACTGAAATGGCAAAGATTGGATTGAGTAGCGAAGCACAATGCCAGATGAGAAAAATGTTATCGCAGAAAGAATCTAATTATATTCGACTTAAAAGAGCGAAAATGGATAAAAGTATGTTTACTAAAATTAAACCAATCGGTGTTGGAGCTTTTGGTGAAGTAACACTTGTTCGGAAGATAGATACAAGTCATTTGTATGCCATGAAAACATTAAGAAAAGCTGATGTGTTGAAACGAAATCAAGTTGCTCATGTTAAAGCTGAAAGAGATATTTTAGCCGAAGCTGATAACGAGTGGGTTGTTAAATTATATTATTCATTTCAAGATAAGGATAATTTGTATTTTGTTATGGATTATATACCAGGGGGAGATCTGATGTCTTTACTCATCAAATTAGGAATTTTTGAAGAATCTTTAGCGAGGTACGGTTCTAATTTTAATTAAAATATTAAATCTATAAACAATGGCTTTTTGTGCACTAAGTGTAATGTCATGTACGAGACTTCGATTTGCAGTCTACCTTGAATAGTGACGTAACTAGGCATTGGCATCAGGGCAATTGCTAAGGGCGACGGCATTCTAAGGGCTGCAAATGCCTTATCTTTCTTATATATTTACCGAGGGCGCCAAAAGATTAATTATGTCTCTGTCTGTTTTTAGGGTTTTGTAGGTATGACCAAAAAACCCTTATACCGTCATTTTGTCGTCTGTCTGTCTGTCGGTTTGTCTGTCTGTTCGGTAAAAATTGTAGCCAAACGGCTAAACCTAGAGAGTTGATATTTGGCATGCTTATACAACTCTTTGACCCTCACATAGGAAAAATACTAAAACATCTAAAAAACATATCCCCCTAAAAATATAAACAAATATGTGCTCACCAAAAAAAAAAATGTTTTTTTTTAATTCTGAGTAGGGTATCAAATGAAAGCCCTTAGTACGTGGATTAACGATCAAAATTTTATTTTTGCAAAATAAATAATTTTTACGCGATTTTTGTCAAAATTGTGCAAAAAAAAATTGTCCCACACCCTGTAGCCCAGATGGTTTAAACTAAAAATCTGAAAAAATTCTGAGTAATGTACATTGGTGTGAACCGGAATAGTACAACAGGAATTTTTGATCAGATTATGTTTTCGGAAAATATTGCATTTTTTGTGTTTTTTTGTTGACGATGTAAATATTTAATATATTATGTAGCACAATAAATCAGTATGCTTTCATGGTGTAGTGGTTAGACATCTCACTTTCTAAATTGCCAACTAGTGTTCGCTTCCAGTCTGGAGACAATTTTATTTTTTCTGTTTTTTTTTTGCATTTTTATTTTGTTTGTACCTTGCTATATAAAAAAATAAATAAATACTGACAAATGAAATTACGCTTCTGTATATAATGCACATATTTTGTGCAGAATAGGACTATTTTTTGTGTTTGTGTTTTTTCAAAACAGACGCTTCACTCAGAAATGATACGCTACTGAAGATAACAAAAGCCAGTACAATAATATTTTATTGCCCCCAATAAATGTAAATAAAGGCGCTCGAATCTCAATGGTTCAACTGGTCATTGAAAAAGTTTTAACCTAAATGAAATACAAATATACAGCTGAGTGACAGTAAATATACAGCTTATATTAGAGGGCTGATATATTATAGTAACGGCATATATAAATGGAGTACAAATTCCTTAAAATTTGACAAATAATAGATAATGGATGTTGTGACGTTTCATGCAATAGGCATATGAATTATATTCTATAGTTCTCTTATAACAGACAGAAACTCAGTAAGTCATAGTAGTACAGTGTTATTTATTTGTTTTTGCTGCGATTATTTTTCGATGGATCGCTGGTTAAAGTACGGATCGTTAAAAAAAGCTGCCACAGTCTCCGTCTCAGAACGTCCAGTAGACGACAAGTATGTTTTTCTGTGTTTGAGTGTTCTTAAGTACTTTGAGATGGCGGTCAGTCTTGTGGTGGCCACAGCTCAGTTATAGTACGTACCAGATAATTTTCAAGATCGGCATAAAACGATTAACTTATATCGATCAACTGATAAATTTATTTCTACAACATATCACACGTCAAGGTTCAACTAAGATATATATAAATATATATTATTTTATAACGATAGTGCTTCGCGACGAATTCTTCACGTGAAAAGTGCTTCGCGGCTCCTTAAGTTTGGAAAACTCTGGTCTATGATATTACACTTCATGCATAGAAGGCCTAAGCTTACGTAAACCGTACATGAATCTCGTACGCATCTATAACGAGACTCTTTGTGGATAGAAGAACTAATAAATCTCTTTTTCTAGATTTTACATAGCTGAATTAACGTGTGCTGTGGAAAGTGTCCATAAAATGGGTTTCATCCATCGCGACATTAAACCTGATAACATCTTAATTGATCGTGATGGACACATCAAATTAACAGACTTCGGTCTTTGTACTGGTTTCCGATGGACTCATAATTCAAAATACTACCAGAGGAACGGTCAGTTATTTTTCTCTCATGTAACTTTCTTGTTAGTGAATTTTTGTTTGATTCAGGAGAACATGATCGGCAAGACTCTTTAGACGCAGTTGATGATTGGAATAATGAATGCAGATGTAAACCGTTGGAACGAAGAAGAAAATTGGAACACCAAAGATGTTTAGCGCACTCTTTAGTTGGTACACCGAATTATATAGCACCAGAAGTACTACAGAGGACTGGATATACACAGCTTTGTGATTGGTGGAGTGTTGGTGTTATATTATATGAAATGTTAGTTGGAAGTCCACCATTTTTAGCTAGCACACCTGCCGAAACACAGTATAAGGTAATATTCATTTACTGTAATAGGGCTTCGTAGGTATAAACAATAGGTTCTTAATCTGCTGTCAAGCGCAGTATTATAATACACGTTCCGGTTATTGAGTTCTAGCGCAATATATCCAGTAAATATTACGAGTGGTGGCACTGTGATCGAAGAAAATATGACTGACGATAGTAGTTCTTAGTCGTAGCACATAATAAACAGGTTAATTTAAGCCCAATACGTTTTTATTTTATTAAAATGGGAGTAAATATTTGTAAAATTTTTTAAATTTTAAACGCTACACATGTATCTAGTTGTGTAACACAATCATCTCGCGAAAATTTGGACTAAATATTAACTCTACCGCCATTTTTCTTAGGAAAAGTTAAAAACTAAGATTCCAATTTTTGTCCTTTCTTTAATGACAGCCAAAAAATGTGCAGTAAGCTTATGGATGAAAATAAGAGTGATAAATTAAAGTTAAAATTAATAATTGTTAAATACTCCTTACAAATAATGTTTCAATTAATTCGACTTAAAACAGGAGAGTAAAAATAAAAAATTATTTAAAAAATACGCTATTGAATAGGTATAAAAAATATATATAATCCCATTTGAAAAAATATAACTTAGTATAATACGTCTCAATTTGTAATGTGAAACTAGATCTGGTTACTTTGGTGACTGTTGTGGTGTAAACAGACTTTGGCGTATCCGTGTGAACCAATACTATCATAATATTATAAATGTATTGTCAATATACAACATAAAAAATGAACTTTCCCTGTTAGTTACGTATTACAAAATCAGACAGATATTACTCTAACGATCTTTATTACGAGAACGATCTTTGATTAACAATCAAAATTTTATTATTGCAAAATAAATTATTTTGACGCGATTTTTACCAAAAATGTGCAAAAAATTTTTTGTCCCACCCCATGTAAGCCAGAGGGGGTAATCTAAAATTCTGGTAAAATTGTAAATAATGAACATTAGTGTGAACCGAAATAGTACAACAGGAATTTTTAATCCGATTGTGTTTGCGGAAAAAACGTATTTTTTGTATTTTTTTGTTGACGATGTAAAATATTTATTACGTTATGTAACAAAGTAAACCAGTAAGCGTTAGTAATCTAATGGTTAGCCTGCTCGATTCCTAAGCTGCAAACTAGGGTTCGCTTCCGGGTTGGAGACAATTTTTTTTACATTTTTTTTTTATTTTGTTTAAATTATTTTGTCAAAATTCTAGTTATATTTTGGCAAATGTTGTATTTAATTTTTAAAAGCGTAAATTTAAAGTCGTATCCTGGTCTAATGGTTAGCTTGCTCGGTTGCCTCGCAGCAAAATAAGGTTCGCTCCCGGGCAGAGGAGACAATTTTATTATTATTTTTTTTCCATTTTTATTTTGCCAAAATTCTAGTTATATTTTGGCAAATGTTGCATTCAATTTTTAAAAGCGTAAATTTAATAACCAATTGGAATTGTTGGAATTATATTTTCATTCTATGTGTCATGTATACGAAACCAGAGGGGCGGAGCATATGACTTGAAACAACCAATGGAAGCCATAGGCGCAATTATCAAAATCTTAATGAACCTTGCTATATAAAAAAAATCTTGCACATATTTAGAAACGTAAATAATGGTATTAGACATTAGAATTAAAATTAACAAAAAAATATTTTAACAAAATTTGTTTTTAAAGCTCTTAGATTAACAGATGATAAATTATTTTTAAAATATCGTTCATTTTGCCGCTGTCACTTATTATATACCTGCGAAACCCTGCGATGTGTGAAATTTCAAACTTCACATCAATTTTTTAATGTTAATAAAATTATTTTGTTTAAGGTCATTCATTGGGAGACGACGTTGCAGATTCCGCCTCAAGCAAATTTGTCCCGCGAAGGAAAAGATTTGATTTTAAAATTATGTGTTAGTGCCGATAAGAGACTGGGAAAGAACGCTAGTGAAGTAAAATCTCATCCGTTCTTTAAATCGATAGATTTTGATAAAGGATTAAGAAGACAAGTAGCTCCTCATATACCAAGAATAGAATATCCTACAGACACATCAAATTTCGATCCTGTTGATCCTGATAAACTTAGAAATTCTGGTTCATCAGATTCGAATAAATCAGATGAATTATTAGATAATGGTAAACCATTTCATGGATTTTTCGAATTTACATTCAGGAGGTTTTTTGATGATGGGGGTCCTGCGTCGTTTAATAAAATTAATTTGGATGATAATGACAACCAGGGCCCTGTTTATGTGTGAGAATTTTACCCCCCCCCCCCCCCCCCGCTTGCCGGATTTTTTTTTGTGTAGTGAAAGAACAAGTGTGTGCTGTCATTTATACGTAGCATAATCAACTTGGAACTAAGTGCCTTTTATGACTCTTGTGAATTTTTTTTTTATTACGTAAATACATTTGATGTGATTTAAAAAGATCTTCCGATGTAAAAAAGAACTGTTGTCTGTGTCTTGTCTTTGTTCTATACTGTTCTTGCATTTTGTTTGGATCAATTGAAACTATACAATGCTTGTTGAGAGCGAGCGACGATCGACGTTATATGTTCGACATTTGCAGTTATTTGATCTACGTTTGTTCTTTGATGTTAAGGTACGTTTATATTATCATGCATCAAACGTTTCAAGCACGTAGCGTTTCCTACACGGATATTTGAGATGTGTTCATACGTTACGTTATCAGTCTTTTTAATCTAGGGTCAATGTGTTAACAATAAATCGTACTTTATTCAACCTCATATTTTCTAAAAAATACAGAAGCACATATAACTTTGTCTAAAGCGTGTTCTACATTATACAATTCTCATCAAATTTTCATACTTATTTCTTTGACTAGAACTTGTACTAGAAATAAATCAGTGAAATTGTACAGTGTAGAACACGGTATGTAGTCAAGGTCAACTTTATTCAAAACTAGATTTGATCCAACTATTCTTGAAAACACATCCAACTTGGAACTCGGTGCATGCGCAGTAGACAGTTTTAACAATAGTACCAACATTAAAATTACGCATGTAAATATTTTGTATTACCACGTGTTTAATAGTGTTTTGTTGATCATTGGTTTGAATAAGCGAATATATAAATTGTGTTTTGTACGTAAATCAGTAATTTTACAAATCTAATAGCTAGGTTATAAACATTTGACAAGATATGAATTATATTTTTATGTTGGTACTTTAAATGAACTGAAACACATGTAAGAATTTCATTCTCTACCAAAAAATTTAAAAATAAATTGTATTAAAACTTTGACAACTTCTAGTTCAAAGAAAAAAGTTTAGAAAATTGATGAATAAAGTATAATGTAGAACACGCTTTAGGCTTTTTACCGACCGCCAACATATATAGAGGAGGTATTGTGATCATACCGATTTTGACGTTTCGAGATTTCGATGGATCTCCGCGAAAGTTACTATATTTGAAAATCTAGTTCCGCCTAAACTAAAGAAACAAGCTATAGTTATTTAAAGAGGAAAATATGCAAAATAATAAACGTAAGCGTTTTTCTGCCCATACATTTTTTTTTAAAGGAAGAAAAGTGATTTTCTATAAAAATTTAAATAATAATAATGAAATAAAATACATAGTTCTCTTGAATAACAATACAAAAATGTAACACTCTGAAAATTTTGCACATCAGTGTCTGAATAGTACATGTTTATTAGTTCCAGCACCAGGGACAGACTGGCCATCTGGAGTTTGTAGAATTTACTATAAATTAGCTGGCCAGGTCGGTAATTTACTGGTAAAAAATTAGGGCCCAGCCGTTCTAGGTGCCGTCACGGACCGTTCTGACAAATAATCTCGGCGAAAATGTTGGATGGTGTCGGAGAATGCTGGAACGCATCACTACGTTAGGAAACGATTGATGCATAATTATATTGAACGTACTTTATCTGGTTGACGTTTTAAGTTTGTCTCGTCGTTCGATGTTAGCCGTTATGCCGGGTTTATAACGCGAGTGAACGCAATAAAATACATACTGAATCCGAGTGATCCGAAGTTTCTTTTGAACTTCTGTTCGAATTTTAATAAAGGCAAGCAATTTTGTCTGGTCGTTTACTTTGTGTAAACTCGGCCTTAGTCTTTCACCGATCGGCGTACGTCGCTCGTCGTTACCCGTTTTATGTTCGGATTTGCGTGAGCCGTTCGACGTTTTACTTTCATTTCGACGTTTGCTATGTAACCACGTTTAACTCTTCGGCATTCGAAGGTATCCTTTCATTATACGATATTATACATTCGTTATGTTTTATGCGATATTAACCGTTCTACGTTTATCTCGAGGTTCGCCGTTAGTTGTTCGACATTAAACGTTTGTCGTTCGACGTTATCCGTTCTACGTTCGTCTCGTTCGGAGTTTGCCATTAATCTTTAGTTCCACCTTCCTCTCGATATTTATCGGTAATCGTTCAACGTTTACTGTTCGACGTTAACCGTTCTACGTTTGTTTTGTCGTTCGGAGTTTGCCATTAGTCTTTCGTCGTTAGTTCTACTTTCCTCGGCAAATAGCAATCGGTACTGTGCGCCAAAAATTTTAACTATACTGTTCTGTCTGCCTGTCGACGTAAGTCGTTCAAAATTTGCAGTTAGTAGTTCTACGTTCACCCCTACGTTAATAATCCGAAGTTAATCGTTCGTCGTTAAGTTTGTTACGACGCTAGCCGTTCGTCGTTCGATGTTGTACATTGGTCCAACGTTCGCCGTTAATAGTTCGACGTTAGCCGTTTTACGTTTGTCTTGTCGTTCGGAATTTGCCATTAGTCTTTCGTCGTTAGTTGTTCTACCTGCCTCGGCGCAAATAGCTATCGTTACTGTACGCCAACATTTTTTATTAACTGTTCTACCTATCTTTCGACGCTCTTTCGAAACTTGCCATTGTCGTTCTACGTTCGCCATTCGACGTTAATAAATTGAAGTTAATCGTTCGTCGTTTTAAGTTTGTTTAGACTTTAGCCGTTCGTCGTTCGATGTTGTACATTGGTTCGACGTTCACCGTTAATAGTTCGACGTTAGCCGTTCTACGTTCGTCTCGTCGTTTCACATTAACCATACGTCGTTCGCCGCTCGCTTTTTATAGCCTGTACGTTCTATTCAGCAATGTTCATTACTTTTTGTGTGTGATATTAATATTATACAAGGTATTGAGGCCTTATTTATTTATTTGATAGTAAAATTATTTCTAGTGACGAAGATGTATATTTTGTCATTTAATGATATTTGTAATAGATATGTCTGTTTGGTTGGTGTTATAGCAAATCCTCTAATTCATGCAGTTTCTGATTGTTTGTTACTGTATATGTCGTGCCTAAATATCGAAAAAAAAAACAGAAATAATGGTGCTAAACTGTTGTATAAATATGTATGTGATACAAATTGTAATTTTTTAAGACGATACAGAACTTGCATTGTTGAATTTGTTATATACATTGTATCTATATAATATATAGTCTTTTGCAACGTGCCTAGCGAACTGCAATCATTTTTTAAATGAAGAACATATCTGGAGCTGTGGCATAATCAACTTTCAACAGGGGTGCTCAACATTTTTGGAAGAAAATCCGATATACATCGCAGACTATATATAAGGTTTTTAGGCTCGAATTCAGAACATTTAAGGAAAAATTTGTCCAAATAAAACCAATTCCAATGTTGCAATAACTTTACTTTAAAGCAGTCTTTCTCAAACATTCGACGATTACGGACCACTTTCAGAATTCCACATTAACCGTGGACCACCATCAAGAAAAACTTTTTTTTTGCGTAAAGGCCCATTATTAATACTAATGAAATTTTGTGTGCGCGGACACCTGTTGAGAAACACTGCTTTAAATTACATTCTTACAACTAATTGATTGTTTGTTTTGAAAAAGCTGTAGTTTAAATTCAGCAGCTAAGTGTGTTACAAAAAAAACCTATTCAGTATAAACACAAATCTAATTGCAGTGATTTATTGTGATCAGAAATATCGTGTTAAAAATCGGGACTTTCAAGCGATTTTTTCTTTTTCTTATGATTTGAAAATTACCTAAAAAAAATTCAAAAAAATACGTAACGTAAAATTTATTAATTAATCCTATAAAATGTATACAAATATTTAAATATCTTTAAAATATTCAAACATTTTTTAGGGTTTTGTAGGTATGACCAAAAAACCCTTATACGGTCATTTTGTCGTCTGTCTGTTCGGTAAAAATTGTACCCAAACGGCTAAACCTAGAGAGTTGAAATTTGGAATGCTTATACAACTCTTTGACCCGCACATAGGAAAAATACTAAAACATCTAAAAAACATATCCCCCAAAAATATAAATAAATATATGCTAATCGAAAAAAAAAATGTTTTTTTAATTCTGAGTAAGGTATCAAATGAAATCCCTTAGTACGTGGATTAACGATCAAAATTTTATGTTTGCAAAATAAATTATTTTGATGATTTTTGCCAAAATTGTGCAAAAAAAAAATTGTCCCACAACCTGTAGCCCAGATGATTTAAACTAAAAATCTGAAAAAATTCGGAGTAATGTACATTGGTGTGAACCGGAATAGTACAACAGGAATTTTTTATCAGATTATGTTTTCGGAAAATAACGCATTTTTTGTGTTTTTTTGTTGACGATGTACAAAATTTATTGTTATGTAACACTATACTAGAAGGCGTATCCTGGTTTAATGGTTAGCTTGCTCGCTTGCTATGCAGCAAACTAGGGTTCGCTTCCGGACAGTGGAGAAAAGTTTATTATTTGTTTTTTTTTTCATTTTTATTTATTTGGTTTAAATTATTTTGTCAAAATTCTAGTTATTTTTTGGCAAATGTTGCATTTAATTTTTAAAAGCGTAAATTTAATAACCAGTTGGAATTATATTTTCATTCTGTGTCATGTATATGAAACCAGAAGGACGGAGCATATGACTTAAAACAACCAATGGAAGCCATAGGCGCAATTTTCAAAATTTTAATGAACCTTGTTATATAAAAAAATACTGCACATATTTAGAAACCTAAATAATGGTATTAGGTATTCGAATTAAAATTTAAAAAAATATATTTTAACATAAAATTTGTTTTTAAATCCCTTTAATTAACAGACGATAAATTATTTTTAAAATATTGTTCATTTTGCCGTGATTACTGCAAAGCAAAATTTGTCCTACACACTCAGCATGCCGCCTTCACTTATTATATACCTGCGAAACCCTGCAATGTGTGAAAATTCACACTTCACATAAATTTTTTAGGGATTGAGTACAGGTAGAATTAATTAAAAATCTACTTACAAATATTACTTTTTATTACAAATAACAATAGTAAACATAAACAAAATGGTAAATAATATAAATCTTTGGTTGTAATATACAATTACATCTTAAAAAAATAACAAATACAATGATCATACCCTGTTCGAAATGAAGAAATAGTCAAAATCACGTGAAAGACTGAAGTCGCTACCCTATTGGCTGCCGTATAAAATTATCGGTTCAACAGCCAATGAACGACGAGAATTCGACAAAATTATCACGTGAACATTGCATGATTACTACTTGTTGATTCCGAACAGAGAATATGTGAATTAATACTTGCTCCGTTCCAAAATAAGTGTCCGATTTTAGTTTTTTTAATGGATTCTTGAAATGAAATTAAATGTATCAGTAGTTATTTATTTAAATTAGTCCTCGATTTGGGTTTCTTTAACGCCATTCAATTACAACACAAAGAGTCCCCGTCCAGTATTGATGAACTCATTGCGGCCGTGCATAAAACATGGGATGAAATAACCGCGGAAAAACTAGACAATTGTTTCATTACACTGCAGGAGTGTATGGAATTGACCATGCTTTATAGATAGGGTGACCATTCGTCCCGCATTTTAACATTTTGTCCCGCATTAAGATGCGTCCCGCAAAAGTCCCGCATTTTAACATTTTGTCCCGCAATTTGGATTTGGGAGGTGAGGACCTTTTTTTTGCTCTTCATTTGGATTTGGGAGGTGAGGACCTTTTTTTTGCTCTTCACTTGGATTTGGGAGGTGAAGACCTTTTTTTTTTGCTCTTCACTTGGATTTTGGGAGATGAGGACCTTTTTTTTTTGCTCCGTCCCGCATTGCCTTCTTAAGAAAATGGTCACCCTATTTATAGAGGAGGCAACGATTACAAGCTTCCTCACATTTAGTTTAGTTTAGGGTGACCATTCGTCCCGTATTTCGCGGGACAGTCCCGCATTTTGATTGGGTTTCCCGCTTCATGACATGTCCCGCATTCTAACTTTTGTGAACTTGACTTGATTTGAGGAGATGAGGACCTTTTTTGCTCTTCACTTGGATTTGAGAGGTGAAGACCTTTTTTTTTGCTCTTCACTTGGATTTGGGAGGTGAGGACCTTTTTATTTTGCTCATAACTTAGATTTGGAAGGTGAGGAACTTTTTTTGTTTTGCTCTTCACTTTTATTTGGGAAGTAACGACCTTTTTTTTTGCTACGTCCCGCATTGCCTTCTCAAGAAAATGGTCACCCTATTTTTGTTGTGAAAATATACGTTATATATCGGGGCTTCAAACCGTTATTATTTTCGTTCCGGTTCAATAAAAAAAATATATATCTGTTCGGTTCCGGTTTTCGTTCTGGCAAAAATAACGGTTTTTTTCGGTTTTTGGTTCAGTTCCGAGTGATAAGTTTTTTTATATATATTAGAAATTTATTTTGTACTATAATTTAGAAGAACATTTTATTCCTTATTCTGTGATAATATCACCAAGGTCGCTGCCAGGAGGGAGTTCTGGGCGTTCAACCCCCCTCCCCCGAAATAATAGAAGCGCATTTTTTAAATTATCAGTTAAAAAATTACGAATTACGATTTTTTTCAGCTCATCAGTTTAAAAAATAATCTTAAATAAAATGTATTTTATATTCACTCACATAAACGTTATCTGAACCGAAATAAACCGATATTTTTTTTCGGTTCAGTTCCGGTTTTCGTTCCGACAAAAATAACGGTTTTTTTCGGTTTTCGGTTCAGTTCCGGTTCGAAGCTCTGTTATTTTACTTATTTACTTATTTTGCTTATTTTGGAACAAATAAAATTACTAAATCGGACACTCATTTTGGAACGGAGGGAGTATATAATAATTAATTTTAAATAGTTTTTGCGGACCGGATAAATTTTATCACGGGTCTGCCGTTAATAAACACTGCTTTAGATTACTGTCCTAATTTTTACTTGAGTACTTCCATCTGGAATAATTTCACGTAAGTCCTTTTAAAGAGAGAGATTCTTGACTCATACATTCTTATACTGACAAATTTTTCCTTTTCTTACGCACTATATACATTTTTAAAGTGTTTTGGAAAACCCGGCGAGCCAAAAGTGTTTGGCGGGAAATGGATTGAGCACCCCTGTCTTATACCCTAAAACCGCTGCTCCTGATTGTGACAGTAGACAATAATAATTTATTCATCGACATATTTGCCAAATTATTATTGAAATTGGATAATTTTTATTTACTGAGCAGAGTCTCGGACTTGAATTTAGTGTAATATATGTATCGTCTGGCTTTCAACTCATGTGTTAGATCATTCGGTTGTATAATTATTATTTTAAATTATTTTAGTTAGTACATCATATCTAGTTTTAGGATTCATAATTTGAAAATAGTTTACAAGTTTTCTAGTCTGCTGGAAATATATTTTAAACTCGAAAGTATCAAAAAATCGCTGTGACAATTTATTGTTCCTTCTTTCAATAAAACATTCAATATGAATCCCATAGGAAATGAAAACAAAACTACATTTTCATAGCTGTGTTTCATTATCTCTGTTCTGTTATTTGCCTTATCTATGCTATTATTGTTTCCTCTTTACTTTTCAACTTATTTATTTTAAAGGGATTTTATTTTATATTAAAAAGACTTGCTCAAAATACAGTGTTCACAAGAATCTGTTGCTTTAATTTGTTTACTTCATTGTTTAATTTAAAGAATTTTCTAATGATCTCTGTTAAAAAATATATGATAAAGATATTGCTGTTATGTACATTTAGCTAATTGATGATATAAATACATTACAGGATTGAACTGTGCGATATAATTATTCCGGGCATGCGTACAACGAGTGGGGCGTCCTGTCCTAGTCATACGGGCAATATTACAACAGCCATTTTGTGTACATTTTACTAAAATACTCAATTTGAGAATATCGTTCGATATCCGTGACATCCTGACATTTAATTCTTGTACGAATATAATAATGAGTTCGTGATATTAGCTTTTAGAGCGAGATACATTTATTTATTTTTTTCTGTAAATGCAGTAATTGTTTTGGTGATAGTTTAGTCTCCTGTTTGGGGAGGGTTGAACTAAGAACATCTGAAAGATGGGTACCCGTGATGATGAGTACGATTATTTATTTAAGGGTGAGTAAATATTTAAACATTGATAATTTCACAATCGAATTGCACTTATATTATTATTTTTTCATTTACCTCACAAGAATACAGAAAAATAGCAACTTGTCACATAGCCTTTGACGTTTGTTCACAAATGACGTTGGCTGTCATTTTGATGTTAATGTTTTTGTATGTTTTACATCTTTGTGTTTGATGTTTTCTTTAATGCGTAATCAGAAATCACGTAACACCCGAACAAAGGTTAAAATGTCATTAATTGATTTCATAAAAATTTTATGACTTGAAATTTAATCTAAAGGGACACTGACCTTAATTGTTCTTGTACGTCAAATAAATGAAATTCTTTTATTGTCTGTTATAGTTGTATTAATTGGAGATTCTGGAGTAGGAAAAAGTAATCTATTGTCTAGATTTACTAGAAATGAATTTAATTTAGAGTCAAAGTCCACTATAGGTGTAGAATTTGCCACACGTAGCATACAAGTCGATGGCAAAACAATAAAAGCCCAGATATGGGACACTGCTGGTCAGGAAAGATACAGAGCAATAACTTCTGCTTATTATCGTGGTGCTGTTGGTGCACTACTCGTTTACGACATAGCAAAACATCTAACTTATGAGAATGTAGAGAGATGGTTACGTGAACTCAGAGACCATGCAGATCAGAACATTGTTATCATGTTGGTGGGAAATAAATCAGACTTAAGACATTTAAGAGCCGTTCCTACAGATGAAGCTAAGACATTTGCAGAACGTAATGGTCTTTCATTTATCGAAACTTCTGCACTCGATTCAACCAACGTGGATTCTGCCTTCCAGAATATACTGACAGGTAAAATCAACCTAGCATACACGCTGTAATACGTCTTATTTATGTGTAATTCTTGCAGAAATCTACCGAATTGTGTCTCAGAAACAGATTAGAGACCCCCCTGAAGGTGACACAATCCGACCTCAGAATGTAGAGCCTATTGATGTTAAACCAACCATGAACTCGGACAGCGTTCGTAAACAGTGTTGTCAGTAATCGCACGTTAGTACTAGTTGAAGCAACACCTCACATCTGAAGCAGGTCCGTTGTTAAAGACACCGCTGTTTTATCGTTTGATTACTAATGTATTATGTTTCAGAAGTCAACAGTGGCACTAAGATATTTTCCATTTTGCAATTGCTGGCTCTGTAAACATACATACTAAATATAATTTTGTCCTCAACATGGGTGTGCTATACATATTTATTAATGTACTTTACCGGACAAGGCAAAGTATGAAAAAACATATGTATATTTAACTAAGCAAATTTCTTAGCCGATTTAAATATATATAGATATATTATTTTTATTATTATTTTTTTTAATGTATTTCATGTCCAGTGTTAAAAGTTAAATCAGTTGTTAAATTTTGCTTGCTACAAAAAATACATTTGCATTTATTAGTTGATTTTTATAAAAAAAAAAAAACCTTTATCCAGAATTATCGAGTAGATTTATCAACTCGTTCTTAAGTTTATTTGGATGTAAGTAATTATGTTTAAAATAGTTTATGCTGCATAAATCAAAGATTTTTGATGTGATTTCTTGTAGAGAATGGATCTGTTTTAGAAAGTGGCTGCCAGGCATCTTTAGTAAGAACTACGCTTGGTTCTTTGTATAAAATACAACTTGTATGACATTGTACGCTATAAATAATTTCTTTATTGCACTGTTACTAAGCTTATCATACATTGACTATGTATTCTATTTATAAAAAAATGAATTTTCAAGTAAATATTTTGTTAGACTTAACATTAAAAATTCAAATCTGGTAGATATGCTTTTGCGTTAATTTTTTAACTAGAGAAAATAAATGTAAGATGATCTGTACATTTTTATTGTAATAATAATCTGGGCGTGATATAATAATAATTTATCATATAATTATTGGATTTTAAAGATGTTTTTTTATGAATAATTTTTACCGGTTACCTCCATTACATATTCACATGTCGTCAGTCATGTGCAGTGCTAACAGTTAACCTTTCGTGAGAGAATTTAAAAAGAATGGATAAGTACCTAGAAAAATTACGTTATTATTCAAAGAGAAGATCAATTAGATATGCAGTACCATTTCTATTATGCATTGTAGGTGGATCTTTTGCTTTAAAAGAATTTACAAGTCTAAGGTATTTTTTAGGTTAGAATTTACGTTATTTTGAAAATTAATTTAAAATTTTTCTTAAAGATATCAATTTACGAGAACTAAAACAGTATCAAGAGAAGAAGCTGAAAAATTTGGCTTTAAAATGAAGAAACGGGGTGAAGTTACTTTAGAAACTGAATACGAAAAATTAAAGGAAATTGATATTGATAATTGGACTCAAAAAAGGGGACCTAGACCTTGGGAAGAGAATTAGGTATTTCAAATTAGTGAAATATGTCGGATGACATTATATCATCTTCCGATGATGAAACAACGAGTAGAAAAATAACCAAAAAAGGGTACAACGCAACAAAAAATGTCATTTTAACAAAAGATACTTTATTACAATATTCTAAAATTCTTTTATCATCTGTTAGCTTTCAAGAAATTAAAAACAATGAATCTATATTTTTTGATACTTTTAAACAAAATCCAAAGTACGCTATTTATTGTAGACTTAACGATTTATTATGCATTGATAAACGTGATTTAAACAACCAAAATATTAAACTAATAGGACTTTACACCAAAGATAAGTTAGGTAACGATATTCTAAAAGACACTAATTTTAACACAGAAATAAACTTGTTCTTTGTTTGCGAGGAAGATATACCTGATTATAATTCTATAATTTTTTTAGTTGGTTGTTTAAACGAGTCTGATGATATGCCATTAGTTTCGGTATATTGTTGGAAATATATTACCGAACATTTTGCCAAGTCTCTCGATGAATGTTTGTATAATTATAGAACAATTAAATTTGATAAAAAACCTGTAATTAATTCTAATGTTACCTTGGATATTTCGCATGTTCGGAAACATAATTTAGGTGAATTAGATCAATTTTGTCAGGAAATAATGTTTGATGATAAGTTTAAATTAGATTCTTTGGAAAAAAAATTTCTTGAAAGTTTTTTTAACATGTAAAAATCAATTACCGTGTTTAGTCGATCATTGTATGCAGAATTACTTAAATTTTAATTGGTATATGGTCCAATTTACCATAAAGGGTGATTAAAGTTTTACTATATTTATTTAAATTTTATTAGAAACAATTACTTAATTAATATTAACTTTGTTATGTGGGTAAAGACAAAAACAGCAAAATATCTTTATGCAATCAACAACACAAAACTGTTAATTAACGTTTATCCACATGGATTTTATATAGTGCCGGTCAAACAACTTACCTTCTCTGTCACCAATGACGTAAATAGGCGCAATATGCTCTATACCAGTGTTTCTCAACAGATGGTCCGCGCACACAATATTGCATTAGTATTAATAATGGATTTACGCAAAAAAAAAGTTTTTCTTGACGATGGAGGTTCGCGGTTACTGTGGAATTCTGAACTGGTCCGCAACTGTCGAAGGTTTGAGAAACACTGCTCTATACCTCTAGACGATAGGGGGATTTGCTCCCTTGAGTATAGCAGGGTTGCCTAATTAACATTTATTTTGTCAAACTACCGCGAAGAGGTTATCATTAGCTTTGTTTGTAGAACCATTTCTAACGGTTTATTATCGTCAGACGCAAGTGTTGTTATTTTAACGCACTCCTACGAACTCTGCGCATGCGTCTGTCGGTACCAGATTAATTTGACAGATAAATTTTAAGTTTTTGTAGAATAAATTATGTAATATCTGTCCATTTTAAATTTAGAAAGTAACTAAAACATTGTATTCTTTTTTTCTTTAAATTTATGTAATATAAAAACCCACTTGTTATAAAAAAAAATATACTAACAAATTCAAGTTAATTTAATATTTATAAAATTTATTTTCCCATTAAAATTTGTAGCTTACAGTATTAAAAATGTATTTAGGGCAGTCAGCGAGTCGGTGCAGTTGCGTCACTGGAAACGTCACATGTTTTTGTGACGTCATGTTTAGTACGTCTACATAGCATCCATTTAACAAATGTAATATTCGTAAGCTGTCACTTGTATCGTAATGAAATGAATATATAAGAATAAGAACAGAATAGAAATAAATAAACTATTCTAAGTAGTACCAAAAAGGGCTGATGTGATCCAAAAATATGATCAAAGAAAATAGAAATACGTTGAATTTAACCTAAAAATCTATGCACTACACACAATATCAAATGGAAATCTTTAAGAAATATAACTAAACAAAAAACTGCTAAATAAACAACAAACTAAATAAAAAAGGTTTTTAGAAATTACTATAAGTTAGATATGTGAACACAAGTGTCAAAACACATCAGAACGTATTATAAAATGTCAAATGTAAACATCGGTTTATTTAGCGATACCAATACAAATGTCCCTATATTAAATAAACACTTTTAAAATTTGTAAATTTTCAAAACGACTATCGAACACAAACTAAATATCTTCAAAAGGTATGTTTTAGTAAAATAAAAAAATGAGCAATATTAGTCTATAATTCACACGCAAAAAAAACGATTTAGTTATTTCTTCGCTAAGTTTGTCATTGAAGTTGTGACGCAAACTGACCAACTGCGTTGATTAAACGACTGACATATATTTTTATTTCCAATCCTTGTCAACAAAACATTGAAGTTAAAACCCGAACTACTCAAAGGGGCAATACCCCGCCACTGGAGGTGCTGGCTTCATAACAAATTGCCCGTGTTTTGTTATATAACCTCATTGGTTGTAACCCTCTTTCCCATTGGTCATTATGTACTTTTTCTTAAATGAAACAATTTTGTCCGACAGATCTTATATTTCATGATACACAGTGTTATATAGAATTAAAGCATAGTATTGTAGCTATACAATTTATATATTTTGAAAAAAAAAAATTAAATAAACTGTAAAAATTAAAAAAATCCTACTAGATTATAAAATAAAATCTATTTCACATCTTAATCTAAACAAAAATACCTAATACTATCGTTCATGGTAACAATCCCTGACAAGTTGGAGGATAACGTATTATTTCTTTCAAACATCGGACTATTTGTAACGGAATAATGTGCACGGGTAATGCTGAAACTTGTTAGATATTGTTACCGCGAACGAATTTGCTAATTTAATATTAGCGAAAATAAATTAACTGTTATAGCACAGTTCATATTAAATTAGCAATGACTTTAAGTGTCTTCTTCTTCTTCCCAGTCATCTATAAGTTTATTTATAGAATTCCCGTTATTTGGATTTGATGGCACAGATTTTGAAAAAGATTGTTGCGAATCCGTATCTCCATCGTCCCAATCGTCTAATAATTTTGATATTTTCTCATTTTGCGTATTTATTTTGTCTTCATATTCCGTCTTAATTTCTATTGTTTTTTCTGTTTCTACAATTGAGTCATTTTTGTTTGTATCTACCGCGTCTGTTTCGTTAGTTATGGGATCAATTTCTTTTGAGTCAGTTTTTTTGGTTTCAAAAGCAGAGTCGCATGATTCTGAAACATACTCATTTTGAGTATTGTCGGCTATTATGTTCTCTTGTGGTTCTATTTCTTGACTTATGTTACTGGATTCGTTTGAAGGTATGAAATCTTGATTAGTTTCTTGAGTATCGTGGGTTATTTCTATTTCTCGGGAAAGAGAATTATCTTTTATATCTGGTGTTTTTTCTTCTATTTCTTGATTGTGTGGTATCACTTCAGAATCCTCAACAATTTGTATTTCTTGGTGATTCACATTCTCTTCAGTCTGTATATTTTCTTCTACTTTTACTGTTTCTTCTGGCACTAGTATATGTTTTTCTATTTGCGGTATATTTTCCTCTATTTGTGGTATAGTTTCTTCTATTTGTGATATATTTTCTTCTGTGTGTGGTATATTTTCTTCTATCTGTGGTATATTTTCATCCATCTGTGGTATATTTTCTTCTATTTGGGGAATATTTTCTTCCATCTGTGGTACATTTTCTGCTATTTGTGGTATATTTTCTTCCATCTGAGGTATATTTTCCTCTATTTGTGTTATATTTTCTTCTGTGTGTGGTATATTTTCTTCTATTTGTGGTATGTTTTCTTCCATTTGTGGTATTTCTTGAACCTCTGGTATATTTTCTTGTGTATATTCTGCGTTTTCTGTTAAATTATAGTCCAAATTTTCTGTGGTTTCTGGAATTTCATTTATTTTTTCTGCATTTTCTGATAAATTTTCAGGTGCAGTCTCAACAGCAATTTCTTCATTTTGATCAGTGATAATCATTGCGGGTTGTGTGTTTTGGTCTGTAAATTGAATTTGTTCAGCCAATTCCTCTTGAGTATATTCAACATTTTCATAATTTGGAGACTTGTGAACTTGTATTTCTTGGGTAATCTCTAAGTTACTTGGAGTTTCCGGTTTATTTATTTCATTTTCAATCATTTCTATTGATTCATCAATTGCGGAATTTTCGTTAATTTTCTGTTCGTTGTCATCTAAGACAATAACATCACCATGATATTCATTTGAGATATTTTCATCCATTTTTTCTTCCTGTGAAATAAATTGTATTTCATTTTGTTCCGATTGATTGTTTATTTCTTGTTGTATCATTTCAATTGATTCTTCACAATTTACTACTTGTTCTGTTTGTATTTCAGATGTTACAGTATAATTTTTATCGACTTCGATCATTCCTGTTTCCGAGTTGATCATCATAGTAGCTTGAGTTTGAACGGGATGACTATAAAGTACTACGATATTATTATCAGATATTACGGTATTGTTAGCCGCATCACTGTAGTCATGGTCTGTTAATACCATTACTAATTCATCCGTTGATGTTATACCAGCTTTGTTTATGGTCTGCGTTGTTATTACGTTGTTTTCGGACAAAGGTTGTGTATCTTGCATGGTGTTTGATATAGTTGCAAGATCTGGCATTTGCATGTCGGGTAAGATGTAGTTTTGTGCGGAACTTGTTAGGATGTTTTCTTGGATATCACCATGTTGAGTGGATTGTAGGATAAATTGTTGATCGTCTAATACAACTATTGTGTCGACTAAACCTAAACTAGCTGCTATTCCACTTGCTACGTTACTAAGAGCTTCCGCTTCTGAACTTGGTTCTAACGGCTCCGGAACAGGTATATTTTCCTTAAGTGTCCTTATATCACCTAACGTACGCACTGGAACTAACTTGTCACTTGGTAATGACGTACTGACTTTTATATCGGAGAGGATTTTGATTTTTTCTTTTATTTTTTCAGGTTCTTCTTTTTTAATTTCTTTTATGTCCGGTTTAATATCGTGGGTGTTTTGAATGTGGTGATTTAATACAGTTTCAGAGATAAATGACATATCACAGTAAGAACAAGGGTAGTTAGGATCGATTTTATCTTGATTATGTTCTGATAGGTGTGTTATTAATGACTGCTTGTTCGGGAATGAAATTCCGCACTCGTTACATGATAAATCGGTACTGCTGTGGGTTAATTGATGTTTTATAAGCATCGCCGGTGATAATGCTACGTAGGAACAAACTTTACATTGCGGGAAATTATACATTGCAGGAGGTTGAACTTTATGTTTCATATATTTGTGATAAACAAGCATATTTTGTTTTCGGCTTATATGACCACAAATATTACACATCTGTGAGTCCTGTTTTTCGTTATGTACTTCCGTGAGATGCTGTCGGTAGGTATAATAAGTTTGAAATATTTTTGGTTCCTCACAGCGTGTACATTCCCATGGTCCAGAATCGTGGTTTTTATCAGACGTATAAGTTTTTTGTTCTGGTTTTACAACCATGTACTGTACTTTTGAAGTTTGTTTCGCTGTTGCTAATTGTTGTTTTGTTGGTTTTGTGTTTGGAGTATTATTTCCTTTAGCGAGAATTTTTAAACGTATGTTTTTATTGTTTTTAACTAAGTGTGGATATTTTTTTAATACTTCTGTTATTATTTTTGTGTGTTTTGACATGTCTATGTTATCTTTTTGACCAGTTTTTGGTTGTATTTTTGCTGGTGTTAGTTGAATTTTTGTATTTGCATTTTCTTTACCTTCCAAACTAAATCGTACATGTTTATTTGAGGTTGAACTGGATGTTTCACTTTTAAGAATACTTTTACTCGGTGATTCTTCTGTTTGTGGATAGTCTGCGTCTTTTGAACATTCTTCATTGCTGTCGTCGTTGTCATAAGTTTGTAAATCATTATCCGCCATTTCTGAATCGTCATAATCTATAAAGTCTGAGCGTATTTTATGTTCTTTTAAGTATTCTTTTACGTCTTGTATATTTACTTTTTTACTCTGTGGTCCATGAATTGGACTCCCAGGGCGTTTTACTGGAGTTGCAGTTCTTTTTATTTCTTCAAAAGTGCTTGATGTACTTGGTTTTGGACTTTTATCTTTATTCCCTGTAGTGGGGAGGATTAATGGTTTACTTGCGTATGAAATTTCATCAAATGAATCTTCAAAAGTACTGTCCTCTTCATCAGGCCACTCAAATCTAGTTGGTCTTGGTTGTTCTTCCACTACACTCTTGTATGGTTTTGAAGAAAAAGTATCAAACGTCGAACTATTTGCTGATAAAAACGAAATATTACTACTAGGTGCTGATTTTCTTTTCCATATTGGTAATTTTCGCCCTGGTAGTGTTTCTGGTAAATCATTTTCGTTGAATGATTTTGTCATTATTTTTTTACCTTGTAAATTCCAAGTTATCGGTGTTACTGACTGTATCCTTTTCGGTGCTGGTGTTATGGCTTTTAATGGTGTTTTCTGAGCATCCAATAATTTGGTAAGTACTGACATATTCATAAGTTTAGCTGTTGCATATAATCTATCAAATGACGATTCTTGAAATTCTAATATTCCGCTGTACATAAAATTTATTATAGGTACAACAACATCAGAAGGTAAGTTCGATGGCATAAGTAAATAATTCTTTTCTGATTCGCAGTTGTTTTCTAATTGTTGAAAATATTCAGTACAAGCATTCATCACTAGGCGATGTACTTTAATCTGTACATTGTCTTCGAATTGTAGTGTTAAGTCACAGAAAAAAGATTTTTTGTAGAATTGTTGTAACCGTTGTAGGAAAAATATTCCCCAATTGTCAACTTTGACTTGTTTTCCATCAACCATTTTTGTGGTTTTTATTATTACGGTTTTGATCTCATAAACCACTTAATATAATCTGAAAAATATGTAATTTCTATAAATATACAAGTAATATTTGGTTGATTACAGTATTTTATTAGTAAATTGATTGCTTGTTTATTATAACATTAAATTCAAGTAATCGCCGAATGCCATTGATCAAAATACATGGCAAATTGTTCAGGTCATTAATCCTTGTTTCTTTCAAGTAAACAACAAATACACACAACTGTTATGTTTTGAATATTGACAGGATACATCCTTCGTAATTATAACTGTTAGTAATTCAAATAAACTGACCTTTTTCTATAGAGAAAATTTGAGCTCCATCTCTTCAATACCATAAACATATTGGACTTATGGATTTTCTTTTTAATGCTAGATGTCAGTTCGAATGCTAGACGCTATGCGCAAAATTTAAACCTAATTCTTCAATTATCATCAACCTACATTAAAAAAAAACAACCTAATTGCTAAAGTTATGTTCGTAAAATATCATTCTATTGCTAGTAAACATCATAATCAGTAAAAGATTTGTTTGTTAGGATTATTAATAGATTCATAAAGTGTGGGAGTTTTTGCGCATTTAACGACAAAACTAGGAAGTTCTATAATTATTCCTGAAGAATCGATATAACAGTACTCCCAACAAAACGAACAAATATTATTAAAAACAGTTCCATCTTGTGTTGAAGATAAACACCAAACATTTTCAAATGGTCAACTAACAACTATTGATTTGTTATAGAAATGCCACCAAAATTTAAATTTTCTGAAGGTATTAAATAGATTATTCAATGTTAAAACAAATTATTAATTTGTATTTTTACAGGTGAAAAGGTATTGTGTTTTCATGGTCCTTTAATATATGAAGCAAAGTGTTTAAAGGCGTCCATAACAAAGGAAAAACAGGTTAAATACTTCATACATTATGCCGGTTGGAATAAAAAGTAAGTTATTTATTAATTTGTATCATGAATAACTTTAAAATTTGGTTTTAAATTAACCTGTGTGTTTTTTTGATGTGTAATGATGATTTTAATCTTATTTTCAGTTGGGACGAATGGGTTCCAGAAAGTAGAGTTTTAAAATACAATGAAGCAAACGTTTTAAAACAAAAAGAAGTCCAAAAAGCCCATATAAGTCAACCATCCAAAACAAAAAAAGCTAAAAGTCGGAAAACGGACACCGTTCGCGATTCAGACTCAAGAGCAAGTACTCCAAATCAAGAAGTAGCAGCCAAGGTCACTAAAACGAAAGCGAGCACACCTAGTAGTAGCCAAGATTCTAGTTCAGATGTTCCACGTAAGAAAAGAGGTAGACTTGACCCATCAGTAGAATCCGAAGAACAATTTTTAAATAAAGTTGAGGTTAAAGTTAAGATACCTGACGAGTTAAAACCATGGTTGGTTGACGATTGGGATATTATATGTAGACAAAGGAAGTTAGCTTTATTACCAGCTAAAACAACGGTGGATGAAATACTTGAAAATTATATTGTGTATAAGAAATCTAGTAAAACGAATAACGCTAGTAAAGAACAAGCTGTTATTGAAGTAACAAATGGGATTAAAGAATACTTTAACGTAATGTTAGGAACACAACTTTTGTACAAATTTGAACGACCGCAGTATGCTGAAATTTTACAAGAACATCCTGATACACCAATGTCTAAAGTCTATGGTTCGATACATTTGTTAAGATTATTCGTTAAACTTGGTTCTATGCTTGCATATACACCTTTAGACGAAAAGAGTATACAGCTTTTATTAGTTCAGATACAAGATTTCTTGAAGTACATCGTCAAGAACAGTGCAACATTGTTAAGTCTTCAACACTACGGAAATGCAACACCAGAATATCATAGAAAAGCACAGTAACATTTTTAAACTTTTATTTTATATGAATACAAGTATTATTAAAAGAAAATTAATTTTTATATGATGGCAGCCATGGTACTATTTTATCCGGTAAGATCCATCCAATAGGTATCCGGCTTCCTTCTTCGCTATCCGATAAAAATGTGTCCCAGCTTTTCCTAATAAAAAAAAAAATCAGTTTCATAAATGCAGTAATGCTCTTATGGCAAATGGGAGCAATGTTGTAAAAGTGTCAAATATGTCAACGAATCTAAAATATTATGCGGAACTTAACGTTGTTTTGTTCTTAATTAATTGAAACTAAATGGAAAAATATAGGAGAAACGTATGACATACAAAATCAGGTAACACGGAATAAAAACATTTACAGAATACCGTATCTTCACAGGTCAGTGTGTTTTACAGTCGGCAACGTCGCTAAGAAGGGAAAGGATAGCACTATTGCAAGAACACATTCAAATGATTCTCCCAATAGCGCTAACCTCTTTAGAGTATGCAAAAGAATACTCCATTTTCCCTGTACTGCATTATTTGAATCAATTAAAAATGTTTAAGTTGTTAAATTATCTTACCTAAGAGCAATGAAGGTTCTAATATCTTTCTCTGCGCAAGTTAAGTGCCAATAAGCATCACATGGAATTGTTTTTGGTCCAAACAATACCGTTTCCCACTCGCTAATAATTTTACTTTCCGCAGTTATAGTCGAATGATTCTCCGTTACGTTATTTTCTAACATAACTTTCAGTCCTTGTTCTTCAATACTGTATGTCTCTAAAGCTTTTTCCCACATTTTTTGCAATTTATATGTATTTTTTTGGAATGCTTCAGAATCTTCTGCGTTTAATTTTTCTCCATACGAGATAGCAGTTTTTTCTCTAACAGCACGAAGTTTAATCAACGTTTGTAAAAGAGCTAACTGTTTTCTTGCTTCAGATTTTTTCTTAGTGACCTCAGATAAAATACAATCTGCGTCTTTTTTAAGTGTTTCTTCTCTTTTAGCCTTCTCAACTTCATCCCGCATATTTTCTAACCATTTATCAATATTTTTATTTATTACCTCTCTCTTCTCTAGTGCTTCTTTATGTTTTTTTAGGTTATTTTTCTTTTTTTGTGATTGTAATAATCGTTTTCGTTTTCTTCTATTTAAGTTTCTTTTTATTTGTCCCAATATAGAAGAACCATCGAACTGAGATATTAAAGCTGAAAATTCATCTTTTTGCATACCTATTTCAATGGTTTTTTGTTTCCATTCGTTGGATGAAATTGTAGCGACATTTTCACGAAGATACATTTGTAGTTTTTCTAAATTTTGCAATAAATGAATACAACGGTGTAAAACACTTTTAGCCACATGTATTTTAACTGTTCTTTTGTCAGTTTCGGGTTTTGATTTGGAGGTTTCTAGTTTAGAATGAAAGATTTTGCCTATTTTTGTTAGATACGTTTCAATCCACAGTTCGTCTTCAGTTTTTTGATTTATATCGTTGTTAATTTTATGTTCGGTTATATACTGCTTAAATCGTGGATCAGAAGTGCGATACAAAGTAGGTTTTAGGTTAGTGGGAATGTAATAGGGTATGTTAGTAATATTAGAAATGTTAGAAAAACTTGTATCTTGCCAATTCATATTATAATTATTAGCGTGCTGGTCCATGTTAAATAAAAAAAATATAAACTAAACTAAATTAAGTCTTGAAAGCACAAACACTAACAAAAATGAAGGATTTCTCCTGGTTTTGGCAGTTGTTTTTCAGCTTCTTTCATTGTTTCAACAGAAGCTAAATAAACTTCATTCTCCCTCAAATCTTGTTCAGTAGATAAGATATTTTTTAATTCGTCGTATGCTTTTACTAATCTTCTTTGACAGTCTGGAACCATCATCAAAGATTCTTGTAATACTTCTTCTTGCTTCTTAATGTCGTATTCGTCCTTACCTTCTGTTTTAAGTCTTTCAATTCGTTCTCTTTGCTGTTGAGCTTCTTTTTCATACATTACTTTTTCTTTAGCTAATCTTTTAACTACTCCTGTTTTAATTTTTAATACTCTTATCCTTGGATCTGCCATTTCACAACAGATTAGTTGATGAAAGGATTTTGCAAATTACTTTTTCCCGGTTAACAATTGACAGTTGTTCAATGCGTCGTGATTTCTATGAGTCACGTTTTTAACAGGGTTTTAGTTTTATCTGGTTGAAAGTGGGTGTTATTTTTGATAAGCAGCTCATCCAGTTTAAAAAAAAAGTAAAATATGTTTGATTTTAATATTTTTCTTATTAAAAGTAATTTTTATATGCATGGATTGTATATTTTTCTGCGTTAAATAAATTTTGAAGTAAGTTTTAGAGGTTAGATACGCCTACTTACTTAAAAATTGCGTTTTAAAAAAAATTAAAAACGTAGGAGTATTATATTTTGAATGATGATTTTTTTTTACAGAAAATGCAAAGGGATGAACGTTCTATGGCAGACAAGATACTCACAGATTTGGAAGCAGTTTTCAATAAAGATGAAAATCTGTAAGTATGAGAGCCTTTTATAATGATTTTGCAAGTACTCGACTGTTTGTATTTTTCAGGGAGGAGTTTATGATAGTACCCGTAGCTTTAAGTCAGAACAAATCACCCGTCATCCATGTAGCTCATAACGTTTGCCTAGAATCTTGGTGTCTCAAATATGTATACAGTTACGCATATCAAAAACTTTTAGAAGTTCGTAAATCAGTAGCACGTATGAAATTACTTAGTGAAGAATGTAAAATAATAAAACGTCTTCTATTAGGTGCGTTATTAATAAATCCTGACGTTTCAACATTTTGGAATATGCGTCGAGAGTTATTAAGTGAACATTTTTTAAATGTAAATAGTGAATTAAGATTTTCAAAATTAGTTTTAACATATAAGAGTAAATCTAACGAAGCATTTGCTTATCGTAAATGGCTTTTGAATAGGATTTTAGTAAATGAAATTCACGATAAAAGTAGAGTTGATAGTTTATTAAACGAGGAATTATTAGTCTGTAATATGGCTGCGCAAAAATGTCAAAATAATTATCATGCTTGGTGTCATCGTATTTGGTGTATTGAAAATATTTCAAACGCTTGTACAAATAATGAGGTGGTTTTATTACATGAATTAAATTTCTCTGAAAATTGGATTTCAAGCCATGTTTCAGAGCATACTGGTTTCCATTACAGACAGTATATTCTCAGTAGAGTAAGAAATATTGAAATCCTATTAGATAAAAAATATACTGAATGTATTACAAATTATTTTCCTAATATAAGACATGATAAAATCAGGGATATTTTAATTTACATGTTTGGTAGCACCGACCAAATGTGGAATGAAGTTAATATTACCGTAATGTTCAACAGCGTAGCTTTATTACTTTACGAACTAAATCTAACCGATGAATTAAACAACCTCTTTCTTGACCACGAGTCGATTTGGTATCATCGTAGAAATATCCTACATAATCTTTTATCACTTATATGTTCTTATTTCGGAGTTGATTCATCGGAATCTCATGATTTAAACTCATTAGTCCATAAATTTAATGTTAATATTGTTAATTGTAACGAATTATTTATGACAGAGAAACTGGATACACGAGGGGAAAAGTGTCCTAAAATGTTTAATTGTGATTTTAATATAATACAGTCTTCGAATTTGTACAAAGTTTTAATGAAAAGAGAAAAAATTTTATTAAATCAATTAGCGAAAAAGTCTTATTTAAATAGAAATTTTGACTTAGCGAAAAGACATGAAAAATGGCTTAGGTTTATAGTAGGAATGAATGAAATATGAATTGTTATTAATTTTATTTAATGATGTAAAAATATTTATTAATAAATAGTGTTTAATTTAATATTTATTTTTATTCTTTAACCTGTATCCTTTCCCAAAAAATCAAAGGACATGAATAAATGCAAAATGTGCACAGAGCCGCAGTAAGGAAAACTTGCGCTAGGGGCAGAGCCGTGTTTTGGTGCCCTTGGTAAATAAAAACAAGGTTCTTACCTCTCAAAATATAAGTGATGAGCAAAAAAAAGGTCCTCACCTCTCAAAATCCAAGTGACGAGCAAAAACAAAGCCCCCCTGCCCCCAGAAGTGTGATGTTTTTGAAAATCGGTTCATAAATAAGGAAGTTAAAGCCATTTGAACTAGTTTTCACTTAATCTGGTCTTAATCCGCGAGTTCGACCGCGGATAATATAATATTGTTTTCCTATCCGAGTCAGAATAATTGTAGAATGAGAGACTGCGCTGAATGTGGAAAGAAATACATGGAAGAATTATTCTTCCATGCATTCCTATCCAATGAGACTGCTGAATGTGGGAAGAAATACGTGGATGAGAGAATGATCTTGAAATAAGAAACTGCATCCTTGTTCCTTTGTTATTAATTTCTGTATTTGCTTTATTTTTAATAAATAAATATAAAATAATCCGCATTATTATTTCAATAACTACCCACCTAATAAATCCTTTCTGGGGTTGGTTTTTTTCTTTCAGCTGACGAGAAAGTAAAGAGAGTAAGTATTAATGTATATAATTAGTTAAGCAAAGGGAGTAGCCCTTGATATGGTAAGTCTGTAGGCACCTTTCGAATTCATTGTATACGATTTGGCGACAACTAGCGCCCTCTATCGACCATTCTGAGCTAATATCTCGGAATCTATAAGGGTTGTAGGGCACCCATAGCAGTAGTAGGTACCTTATACTTTGATATAGGTACCTGCCAAAAATCAACCCTCTAACTCTTAAGGGTAGCGAGATATGAAAAACACCTAATATCTCTCCACCCTTAAGTGATAGAGGGTTGAAACTTTGATAGATTATAGAATGGAACCTAGCGAAGGGTCCCTCCAAATCTGGAAGCCCTAGCTCTTATAGTTCACGAGATAATCCCTAAAAACCATTAAATACCTCTTCAAAATGCTGGTCTCCTAATAACAAGCCAGATTTTTTCAAAATTACAGCAAAAACAACGTTTTGATGGGAACTGCTCGGGCCGTTTGCCGATTCAGGCTACTCCTGACACATGGGGATAGTGCAATGGCATATAGGGCCAATAGAGCACATCCTTAATTTCATCCCTTAATTTCACCCCTCAATTTCAACCCCCTAAAAAAAATGTAAGATAAAAAAAAATTGTTATTCGACGGTTTAAGGGTGTAAAATGCTGGGTCTTTTGAAACATAGTGAATTTAATTTTTTATAATATCTCGGAATCTATAAGGGTTGTAGGGCACCCATGGCAGTAGTAGGTACCTTATAGTTTGATATAGGTACCTGCCAAAAATTAACCCTCTAACTCTTAAGGGTAGCGAGATATGAAAATCACCTAATATCTCTCCACCCTTAAGTGATAGAGGGTTGAAACTTTGATAGATTATAGAATGGCACCCAGCGAAGGGTCCCTCCAAATCTGGAAGCCCTAGCCCTTATAGTTCGCAACACTTAATAACTTCCTACCCTTAAGGGAAACATTTTAGTTTTTTGACTCTAGCGCCTCAGGGCTTCAGAATTTGGGGTTTTTAACGTGTTTTTTATCCCCGTTCCATCTTCTGTCAAATCCAGGACTCCGCATATTTTGCGGTGTGTAACCCCCCCCCCCACTCACATTTATGATTCGTTTTTTTTTTACGTGAAACCGTGTTTCTTAGTTTTACGTGAAAACATGTTTTTAGACATGAGACGTTCCCCGATAGATGGGGATAGTGCAATGGCATATAGGGCCACTAGAGCACATCATCAATGCCATCCCTTAGTTTCATCCCTTAATTTCAACCCCCTGAATTTTTTTCCATTAGACATAGTGAATTTTATTTTTTATAATATCTCGGAATCTATAAGGGTTGTAGGGCACCCATGGCAGTAGTAGGTACCTTATACTTTGATATAGGTACCTGCCAAAAATTAACCCTCTAACTCTTAAGGGTAGCGAGTTATGAAAAACACCTAATATCTCTCCACCCTTAAGTGATAGAGGGTTGAAACTTTGATAGATTATAGAATGGCACCCAGCGAAGGGTCCCTCCAAATCTGGAAGCCCTAGCCCTTATAGTTCACGAGATAATCCCTAAAAACCATTAAATACCTCTTCAAAATGCTGGTCTCCTAATAACAAGCCAGATTTTTTCAAAATTACAGCAAAAACAACGTTTTGATGGGAACTGCTCGGGACTTTTGCCGAACCAGGCTATTCCTGACACATGGGGATAATATAATGGCATATAGGGCCAATAGAGCACATCCTTAATTTCATCCCTTAATTTCACCCCTCAATTTCAACCCCATAAAAAAATTTTAAGATAAAAAAAAATTGTTATTCGACGGTTTAAGGGTGTAAAATGCTGGGTGTTTTGAGACATAGTGAATTTTATTTTTTATAATATCTCGGAATCTATAAGGGTTGTAGGGCACCCATGGCAGTAATAGGTACCTTATACTTTGATATAGGTACCTGCCAAAAATCAACCCTCTAACTCTTAAGGGTAGCGAGATATGAAAAACACCTAATATCTCTACACCCTTAAGTGATAGAGGGTTGAAACTTTGATAGATTATAGAATGGAACCTAGCGAAAGGTCCCTCCAAATCTGGAAGCCCTAGCCCTTATAGTTCACGGGATAATCCCTAAAAACCATTAAATACCTCTTCAAAATGCTGGTCTCCTAATAACAAGCCAGATTTTTTCAAAATTACAGCAAAAACAACGTTTTGATGGGAACTGCTCGGGCCGTTTGCCGAACCAGGCTACTACTGACACATGGGGATAATATAATAGCATATAGGGCCAATAGAGCACATCCTTAATTTCATCCCTTAATTTCACCCCTCAATTTCAACCCCTAAAAAAATTTTAAGATAAAAAAAAATGTTATTCGACGGTTTAAGGGTGTAAAATGCTGGGTGTTTTGAGACATAGTGAATTTTATTTTTTATAATATCTCGGAATCTATAAGGGTTGTAGGGCACCCATGGCAGTAGTAGGTACCTTATACTTTGATATAGGTACCTGCAAAAAATTAACTCTCTAAATCTTAAGGGTAGCGAGATATGAAAAACACCTAATATCTCTCCACCCTTAAGTGATAGAGGATTGAAACTTTGATAGATTATAGAATGGAACCTAGCGAAGGGTCCCTCCAAATCTGGAAGCCCTAGCCCTTATAGTTCACGAGATAATCCCTAATAGTGATTAAATTTCAATCTCTCTGTGAAACAGATTTTTCTAAAATATTTTATTTAAATATCTCATTTATACTTAACTTATTTCAGCCTGTTTTTCAGTGTCCAGAAACATTAAGGAGGGTGTAGATTTTTGGAAGAAAACATCTTATTTAGCAAAACACTTTCAACCCTTTTTGCAGAGGTATTCTGAAATATTAATGGGTGCAGGTTTTGGGAAGAAAACACAATATAATTTCTATATTTTTATTAATAATTTAATTGTATTATACGAATACACATTTGATAAAATGGTATACAAATTACATATAAATATATATATATCATTCATGTCATATACGTAGTTTCTCTACCTAAATATATATGCGAAAAGTGGAAAGGTAAAAGGTTTAATAAAAACAACTTTTTTGCACACAGTTTTTTCAGAAATTAATATAATTCTGTTAATATACATTTCAGGATGGTGTGTTCAAAAACAAAACTGTTGTTCAGTGTGTATGTTCTTACGAAATAACACAAAATAATTCATAATATATCATACAGGAAAGTTTAAGACATATAATTTTTTATATAAATAACATTCATCTTTTTGTCAACTAAATAAATAAAGTGTTTTGTAGAATAAATCTATTCGTAATGTATTTTAAAATTAGAGTATATATAAGTTCGGTACATGTGTAAAATACACATAATTCAATCATACATACACATTCACTCACACAAGCAAACACTTAAGTTAATACAATTCTCTCCGTCTTACTATAAATGTTTACAAATAGGCAGCGGTGAGTTGAATTCCCTTCTATTTCACTTTTCGTACAAAAGAAATCGAGTAAGTATTAACGTAAACAATAATACACATTATATGTGGACTCGAAAAATACAAGAGAAATTTCGATTGGACCTATAACATCAACACAAGGACTTGGATTACGCAACTTATTGCATAAATGCAGATTAAAAACCTGCGTTCTGGTACACAAGACAGTAAACGTACAACTAAAAAAAAAATTGTAGCTTTTGCTAAAATGACTCCACTTAATACTGAATTTACACATGTAGTTTTACTTTTTAGTGCTGTCTACACACTATTTAGTAAAACAGAAAAGTAAAAACTGCTTTCAGCACTCTATGACGTATTCGGGGTTCTATTAAGACCTCGCACTTAACCAAATTCCATATTTTCAACATAAAAAAAGTCTGTCCTCACCTGGAAAATCTTTTAATATAATGTCCAATTCGGTGGTCTACCTATATACTCCAATAATTCTCAAATCCAACATACAATGTGTTTAAAACTTTATAAATTATTCGTGGTATATAACCTATTTCTCTATTTTTGTTTTAATAACCAATTTTATTTTAATTATTTCAACTCACCACTTTTATCTAAGTTGTTCAAGGGCTAATGCCTTAAAACTATCATGCACACCGAGTTGTGACATAAAATAAAAATTTGTCGTACACTTATGACAAATAGTTCTTGTTTCTATGTACCGGATAAGCCACTATTCACAATTCTAACCGTTTTTTAGGGGTTTACGTATATTCGGATCTTACAGTTATTGTGCTGTATAAAATAATACCATTACGCATAATTTTTTTTCAATTGATATTTCATCACACTGTATACAAAAACAAAATAATTTTTGACCATTGGTCATCAGTACGGTATAAAGTAGCGATTCGTGGGCATTTTAGAACAACGGTATTTAAAATGAATAACGAGGAATTCAACGATTTCGTAAAAAACATACAGAAACCGAAGAAAAAGAGGACGCCAACAAAAAAGGTGGAGAATTGGATACATAAGATAAACTATGGATAAGCACAACCAAAATAAAAATGGAGATATATGAAGAGTACTTGGGAAAAACGATCTTAGTCTTATATCGGTCA
The DNA here is from genome assembly GCA_963971575.1 of Liopterus haemorrhoidalis. Classification (NCBI taxonomy): domain Eukaryota; kingdom Metazoa; phylum Arthropoda; class Insecta; order Coleoptera; family Dytiscidae; genus Liopterus; species Liopterus haemorrhoidalis. The sequence continues at coordinate 5,234,521 of OZ020622.1, read as the reverse complement.
TTTTAGAGATATAACTGTTAGCTATTAGTTCCTATTTAAAGCTTTCGATTGATTGAAAATCAGAAAATACTTGTCATAGTCTAAAGTGATCCTTTAAAAATTTATATCCAAGAGAAAAATTCGTGTCCAAGTACTAAATTTTTCAAAATCTTGTTAAACTTTCTTTGAAATATATTTTACTTTTCTTAAACTTCTTTAAACGTATTAAATTTCAATAAAAATTTCTGAATTTAACTCTACATGTTTAATTTAATAATTTTTCATTTCCTTTTTCATACTCTTCATATACAATTTTGTTGTATATTCACAAATATTCACAAATAATTAAGTTTATTGTAATTTTAAAAGCAAAAACTGGTAAAAATATTTTTTTTTTCTTTTAATTTCGGGACCCCCGGTTAAGAATCGCTGGTCTAGACCACGGAAAATAATTGCAATTTTAAACTATTGCTCTTTTTTGGTATTTTAAATTCGTAATTTTATTTGAGGAAGAATTTTCCAAACCAGAAAATATTTTGGAAAAAGTGTTTGAATTTGCAGAGAGTGCTGTTCCAAACATGACTACAAATCAATTTAAAGTACATTTCCGATTGTATCCAGAAAATTTTGAGTCTTTTTGAGTGTATTTACATGTTCCATCATGAGGTTCATGTCTGTACTATTTATTTTGCAAATGCTGCAGGCATAAACAATGATATCTTGATTATTTTCACTCATATTATTTTGTAGAAATAATAACTTATATTTTTACCGCGAAAAACACTATTCCACAGATTGCCGCACGATCTGAACTTGTGACGACTGTGCAACACAAACTGTATTGCACGATATTTGCCGAACGATATTCGTGCAGCACCGAGCACACAGAAACTTTATGCCGAATGTTTCTTGTGTAAATTATGTAAAATGTGTAGATTATTAGCTTCTTCCGAACGCACCTCTTGAAGAGAGTGCAGTATTTTTACAAAAAAATCACAAATCTAAAAAGTATTCGTTGACCTAAATGTGATTTGTGTGAGTAATTAAAGAATTTATAATTAAAAATATAATTTTTGAGTGCAATTATTGAATCAAATAGAAAAATTAGCTTTTTAATCGTTCTTGATTTTATTTTGGATGCTAACGTAATTATAAAAATCGATTTTTCTTGCGGGGTGGCAGGATTTATTTGTCGCAGTTTAACATTTTTAAAATCTGGTCACCTTAGAGGGTAACCGACGAGTTTATCGAAAATCAATTCGTCAAAAGTAAATTCATCAAAAATCAATTCATCGCAAAACAAGTTCATCGAAAACGAGTTCATCTAAAGCAAAGTCATCGAAAATCAATTCATCGATAATCAATTCATCGCATCGTCAATTCATAAAAAAAAATGTTTTGTAAATATTTGAGAGGAATGCCGAGGGGATCGGAAAGTCAAAAAAGCAGTGGTCAATAAAAGTAGACAGACTAAGAAATAATTGCATAAAATTTTTTATATGGTTAAAAAAAAATAATATTCTTCGATTCTTTGATTATCAACTAAAATCAATAGAGAATATACATACAAAAACAAATAGACTCAAACTGAGAACATGGATACAAAATAATATTATTGCAACTATCTGTTAAAGAACAAAACTAAATTAAAACAAAACTTGAATTCCTGAATTATCTTAACTATATCTTTATTTTTAAGTTTAGTTTTTATTTTTTTATTTACATTTATATTTTTGTAATCCACACCTGTACAGGTATTTTATGCCTCTAGGTTTTAAAATTATTACATGTAAATCTAATTCTGTAATAATTTTGTGGTATAATAAATTAAATTAAATTAAATTCTTTGATTATCCTCAAATATGCACCAAAAATGATCTCACTAAAACTTAATTTAAATTTGCAAAAATTATATATTAAAAATGTGGTGACAGATAACACAAGTACCATTAATATTGTTACATAATAATCCCCCGAGATACGTAACACGCGACTTACGTAAATTCGCAGTTACGTAAAAGGAAAAATTAAAAAAATGGAAAAATTTTTGAGTAGAGTAACATACAATTTTACAAAGAATTATTTTCTATTTGTATGTATGTAGAATGGGTGTATTAAATACATTTATGATTCCATTAATCGGGTATATCTGATCTAAGGAGGCTGATAGTTATTTAATAAGTGTAGTCTGTCAACTTTTATTGACCACTGATTTTTTGGCTTTCCGATCCTCGCAAATATTTATGAAATATTTTTTTTTTCGATGAATTGACGATTCGATGAATTGATCATTCGAAGAATTGATTTTCGATGAGTTTGCTTTCGATGAACTCGTTTTCGATTAATTTGTTTTCGATGAATTTGCTTTCGATGAATTGATTTTCGATGAACTTACCGTGAATCACTTAGATTTGGGCGCCAAGAGTACTTTCGTCTATGGTTGGTCGCAATTGACACAAACCAAGAACAACCCATGTTCTTAGGGTCATATTTCTTTTTTACTTTTATTATTTTAATACCAAGGTTTGTATAAAGTTATTATTATTTGTTTGGTATAGTGTGTGATGAAATTATATATATGATTATACATGAGCTACTGCATTCGTATTTAGACCCATACATCTATAGTTTATAGAACATTGTCACTATCAGCGGTTGACAATTTCTAAAATGCGCTACATTATAATTTTTTTAAATAAATAACAATATAAAATGAAGCGTATTATAAATACACAGTTCTAAATTATTGTATTTTTCTTACCACCAGTGTAAAACTTCCATTTGAACGTGCATTTTTTGTTTAATCCATATAACTACCAAATATGTAAAACTAGTAATAGTTGTAAAATACAAAAAAGCCGATAATATACAGTAAGTATCATGTTTCTTGTATTCTTTTTTTGCTTGATATTGGTCTGGATAAAAATACACGTTATTATGGGTCTCCTGGGGTTTTTTAGAGATGTTTTCTTTTTCTGGTATAAAAAATGTTAGCTTAACTGGTTGGGTCATTATTTCTGTTGTTTGTGATGCGAGTACATTTGAACTGAGATCAGTTTGGTTTGTATCTTGGCTGTTAGAATTGTGGATAGCAGCGTGCGTCAGTCAGTAACACTTCTTCGTGCATGCGCATTTACGGACAATATCTACGTCTTTTGTGTAGCGGGTTCCATCATTACAAATTAGTCGCACCTGAAAAAGAAAAAAATCAATTAAACAATAATATTAACATTGGTCAAGGAAGAATTAATGAGGATGACTATTTTTTTATCCGGTAAGAGATTGCAGTTTTTAGGGTTTTGTAGGGATGACCAAAAATACCGTAATTTTCAAAATCTGGTTTCCTACAATTTCCCGTTACATCTGAGATTTCAACTCTTTAACTCTTCAAGTACTCATCAGGGAACCTACAGAGCAAATTTTAAAAGAAAGAGAATATTTTTATGTTTATTTGGGAACGTAGAGAGACTATTTCAAAGTTTGTTCGAAATGGATTGTTAAAAGAGTAAAGTGGGTTTTACACGATTCAATTTATTGATCAATTAATTGAAGAAGTTGACATTCAATTAATTGATGTGTGTAAAGTGTAAATTAATTGACAAAAAAGTTGATCAATTTATTTTGAAAATAGAACAAGTTCTATTTTACAGTCTGTTCCAAACGGTTAGGCGGAACTAAATGGGAATTTCGTTCTTTTAGGTTGTCATGAGAAGGGACCTTGTTTGGGTTATTTCGTTTTTCACGTTGGAATGTCAAAATTTAAAATTCCAACAAAGATACCATGGAAACGAATAACATGTGTCAAAATTAAATTATTTTTTTTACATATTTTAATGACAAAAAAATAAATAAATGGGAAGTTTGTATTAAGAATGACACAAAAAATCAAAATATAAAGAAAATGACAATTACAATGATATTAACCTTAACCAAAAAATGTTTATTGTAAGTAAGATTTACAAAGCTTAAACAAAAGGGCCGAAAAGCACTATTTAAACGATGAAAGGAACTAGATTCCAAAATCTAGTTTCGCCTAACCGTTTGGAACAGACTTTAAATCAATTTTTTAGGGAATTCTAGGTATATTTTTATCTGTTAAGATATTGCCAACTGTTTAGTTGTAGCATAACCTCTAAATATATTGTTTGTGTTTCGTTTTCAAATGTGACAGGACTTCGAACGTTCTAATTACCATCATCTAGGTTATTTCTTTTGTTTTTGTTCATAGCTCGTAAATTTGGGAAGGTTTTTTCAATATTTTCATTCTGATACAGTCTGTTCCAAACGGTTAAGCGGAACTAAATGGGAATTTAGTTCTTTTAGGTTGTCACGAGAAGGGACCTTGCTTGGGTTATTTCATTTTTCATGTTGGGATGTCAAAATTTAAAATTCCAACAATGAAACCATGGAAACGAATGACGTATGTCAAAATTAAATATTTTTTTTAGATATTTTAATGACAAAAAAATAAATAAATGGGAAATTTGTATTAAGAATGACACAAAAAATCAAAATATAAAGAAAATTACATTTTAAATGATATTAACCTTAACCAAATAATGTTTATTGTAAGTTTGATTTACAAAGCTTAAACAAAACGGCCGAAAGGCACGATTTAAACGATGAAAGTAACTAGATTGCAAAATCTAGTTCCGCTTAACCGTTTGGAACAGACTGTAAATATGTCAACATGTTTTACAGTTGGTAATGTAAAAGTTTTCAAAAAAAATGATAAATAAATTGATGTGTGTAAAGTGATGGTTTTGTTTCCAAGATTACCAATACATTTTTCAATAAATTGACAATAAAACTTGATCAATTTATTGATCAATTAATTGAACTAGATTGTTTCGTAATGAATGTCGGCCATTTAATCAAAACTTTAAATTATGATAGGAACTGCACAAGATAAAAATAGAAGTTCTTAGTCAAAAAGTTTACTTACTTTGCGGCGTTTGCTTTTTCGAGCATAGCAACAACTTGAACCACAGCTTCCAATACATTTTGCCATCTTTAGTGGTTTACGAGATCGACAACCATTTTCTGAATAATATTCTCTTACTTGTTCTTTTCTACATGCTGGTGCTGGAATTAAAAATATAATTAAACTTTTTATAACAAAAAAATATTATTAAGAAAACCCAAAGCCAATGAGTGAATACAACAGTGAGTTAAATTATGGTTTTATGTTTCAAAAATTAAAATGGTGTTAATTTGAGAACACATAACTAATTTAGTTAACACACAAACAAATAACAAAGTAAAAACCAGTTTTAACTTACTACTGAATTATGATTGGTAAACAAGTTAGTGTTTTATTGAACTAAAATCAAATTGTAAATAGATTGTAAATTTAAATGATATCGATTGGTATTCTGATTGGTTACAGGATTTCTCTATTTCTATAGATTCATTTGAATTTAGAGCATTCTGATTGGTTTTAGGATAGTCTTTTCCTATTGGTTCATTTCAATTTTGAACATTCTGATTGGTCATACAATTATTCTATACCTATTGTTTCATTTAAATTTAATTCATGCTACCCGATTCCCAGATTATTAAAGTAAAGGTTGTCTCATAACTTCTGATCAAACAGAATACGTCACACGTATGCGTAGTTCAAACTAGTATACAAAATTAATACAGATGTTGCACGTTTTTAAATATTTTTATTGACTATTTTCATAATAGACATTTATTTCAAGATAGTTCTATTGAATAAATTATAAATAAAAACGTAAGGAAATTTTATACTAATTTATATAAAATTTAAGGTGATTTGTATTATAGTTAATAAATAACAATAAAATCGAATACAAATATAATTTTAGGAATATTTAAATAAAAATAGAAAAACAAATTGCTATAATAATATAGTAAGTAATAAAATTGGTGGTTATGTCTGTTTTTAAAAACGGCTGGACGTATTTTAACGAAATTTGGTTCAAAAGAGTAGAACCAGGATCAAATATATGTATGGTATCTCAAAACTTGTTTAACGATCTTTCTATTGTTAAAAATGAATGAAATTGTTAGTGACACTTACACTCGACCTCACCTTGCTCACAGTATTTTCCTCTGTGACCAGGTTTACAACGGCAAGTATAATCTCCACCTCTAGTCGGAACACACTTCCCACCTTTCTGACACTGATGATGTGCACAAGGATCAGGCGGAGTACTTTCCGGTTCACTAATCTGTAAACCATCTTCCATTTCATCAGCTGCTTCATCTTCGTTCTCATCTATCTCCGGATCCATTAACGTACAACCAGGTGTTACTTTTAATTGTTGAGCAGCGTTACCGAAATCAACTTGTTTATGATTTATCCATACTTCTTTCATACAACCGTTGAATGAGGAAAGATTACGTAGATGCCATAATGTAAATGCTTGTTGGCCTGGTTCGGGTGGTAAACCACCTAAATACATTGGTGTTGTGAGTCTTAAATAGTCTTTAGAACCTTCGTTAATTATGGAACGTGCTAAACCTCTATCGACTCGTAGTGTGAAGTTTTTCTTTATTGCTAACAACTCTGCGACATGATATTGGCCATCGGAAACCATCTCGAAACTGCAAGAGTAATTTAAAACATTATAGAAAATAATAATTGAAACAAGTGCAGAGATAGGAAATTATCGTTTTAGGGGGATCGATCATTATATACCCTGCAGTGGTTCCCAAACTTTTCGGTTCCCGGCGCCCTTAATGGATTTTTTTACTCCAATTTTAGCCAAAATATTGCTTTAAGCTAATTTTGGGGTGAGGACTATGAAAAAAATATTTAAAAAATTCATGCTTTTCTAGTTTTTGAGTTAGAGATGATTTGGGTCAGTTTTTCGCCAATAATTCCAAAATTTTTGCCCAAACTTCAAAATGGACAAAATTTTGTTGATCTATGACTGAATTGATCTATTTTCAATAAAATCGGAGACAAAAATGTTTTGCTTAAAATTCACGATTTTTTTAAAGTCTACCCCTTATGATTTTTTCGATATTTGGCCATTTTCAAGGGTTTTGGATTACTGCCCATACAAAACTTAATAATGGGTTTATTAAAGCTAATTTTTTTTAGACTAAACAATCTAGGAGAATTTTATAAATTCAAACCGCGTGATTTATAAAAATTTTCCAAATATTTAATAAAACAATCTCAAAACGCATTAAACGATTAAGCCCCAAATTATTTACAGAGTAATAAATTACGGAGAATCCAAAAATTTCAACCACAGATCGCTATCGCAAACTGTTTGTGAGTTCAGCTTTTTTCAATTCACAATTTTCACAAATAATGTAAAGTACACCATTAAAAACAACGTAATTTCAAAATATATTTTTTGCTCGGAGTGCTCCGAATCACTGTTTAACTCCAGAGCATTCGAGAAAAGACCTAAACGCGTTTTCTTGAGCGGTCTGGAGTTAAAGAGAGTGACTCGGAACACTCCGAACTTGCTTCCCGAACCCTCCTATGTTTACGAAGCGTGCGAACCCGCCAACAATATGAGTTTCAGTAAATTTAAAACAATTATTATACCTGTACATTGTTGAAACTGGATAATTCCCAACATCATAACTAACTCTAATTCTTCCATTGAACAATTCAACAGCCAAATGTTCTTGGTATCCATCATATAACAGCACTCCATTTTCTTGCGTAGTAGCAAAAACTATCGTAACATTTGCCTCGGGTTTAGTTCTTAGTGGTTCTAATTCAACGAAAGATGTATTATGAATAAAACTTAGACTTGTTAGATATTCACAACGCTTCCCTGAATAACCCGGAGAACATTTGCAGAGATAGTCACTTGAACCGGAAGGTTGGAAACATACTCCGTGGACACAATCGTGATGTTGACATGGAGAAGTTTGCGGATACATCATTGCAATCAAAGGAGCTCCTTCACAGAATTTTCCAGTAAAATCACCAGTACATTTACACACGTAGTCATTTATTCCATCAATACAGGTTGCTCCGTTCTGAAATCATAAAAACAGAATATTAAGATGTTGTAGATGTAGTTCTGGACAGCAACTATTAGAGAAAAATGATAGAGATATTAGTATAAAGAGTAAAAAACTACCTGACACATGTGGTTTTCACAATCATCAATATTAATGCTACAATTCTCTCCTTTAAATCCAATTAAACATTCACAGGTATAGTGAGTAAAATGGTCGACACATCTAGCATCGTTTTTACAAGGGTTGTATTCCTTGGTACAGAAGGGGATTTTGGCCTCGCAATATTCTCCCATAAAACCTGGCTGACATTTGCAGTTATACGCCAAAACTTGGTCGATACAGGTAGCATTGTTTTGGCATTTATTTTCAGCGCAGTCATCAATATTGGTCTCGCAACGGACTCCAGAAAAACCAGGAGCGCATTCACAACTAAAATAAGTAAAAAGTTATATTAACACGTTCGCGGACAGTACGGCTATAGCCGTCGAATATTTTTCCTAGCGCAGGTCATGACGGTCTAAACTGTCCTATTTTTTTATTCAAATATACAAATGACGGCTGGGGCAGGTTTTAATTCAATTTAAGTATATGAAAACTAGTATAAACTGTCCTATCAGGAACATACCAAACACAGTAAATGTCCTATTATAAACATAAATCTAAAAAAGTGACATTTTGGGTACATCTCATTGTACAAAACTGTCCGTGAACGTGTTAAGAACTCAAGTTCTGCGTGCACACCTTCTTATTGTTATATTTACCTGAATCTTCCTTCCTCAAGTACTTTGCAAGTTGCTCCATTCCTACAGGGGTTTCCATAGCAAGCGTCTATCATAAATTGGCAATGTTGTCCATGATATCCAGGAGCACATCGACATTCGTATTGTCTTTCAGGTAATGGGGCACATTTGCCACTATTTTGACAAGGGAATGTGTAGCAAGCATTACATTTGGCAAGAATATCATTACCAACACGTCCTACAACAATTATATTTAAGAAAAATGTAATAATATTGATGTAGTGAATGATGTAAAGTCAGCACTACTAATATCAGCAGCTCTGATGAAGGAATAAATTATTTTGAAACTGGTCAGCTGTAGATAATTGTGCTTTATTTTATGTCCGATACCCGTACAACCTTTCCATTTTTACTCTGTTACAGACAAGACCAACTCCACATTACCAAGTGTGTGCACTTTTTTCTATTTATTAAAAATAATTTGTAATGGGGATACGCATAAAATTTATATTTCCTTAAAACTACATTTTTTTGATATGTTAATGTTAGTTATGTCACCTAATAAAACAAAAATCACATTTTAATTAATATTATAGCCAAATTTTTTAATTAAAATATTGTAAATTTGAAATAAGCCGACCACGGCGCGAAAGTTGCCGAGTAAATACGACTGAGTATGACATCAAACGACTGGGGTTTGACGTCACAGATACAGCTACAACATAATCTTTACGTGTGTATATTGTATTGTTCGAGAGTTTTGTATTTTTTTTTAAACAATTTTTCACGCATTTATTATTAAAATGGCAGATAAAGATTTTGTTAGGGCTCAGAGTGCTAATTTACCCAACATTGATGCATTTATGCACACAACATAAAGTTTACTTTTTTCTGAAATTACGGTTTTATTTCGCCTCATAGCTTTCAGCCACAAATTTCGCCTTTTCTGTTGTTTTTCGCCAACAGGTAATGATATAAATTGTTTTTTTGGACTTCTATTTGAACTATTTGTGCACATCGGTACTAAACAATATTTTCGACTATGTTTCGAAGTACTGGGGCCTGGATCTTCCATATTTTATATACTTTAATATAAAATTTAATTCGGTAAACATGTATAAATTGTTTTTATAGAATTAAACTTTATTTTAATTAAAATCATTCTAACTTTACATAACCTATAAAAGTTATACAAGCAAATAAGTTCACAACAGACTATGTAGGCTGCACGCTGTACACTGGGTAGGCTGTACGCAGTACACTGGGTAGGATAGTAGTGTACTGCGTCACTTAGAAGGGGTATGACATCACACGTCGTTTTCGCGCGCTACATACATTTGATTTTTTTAAGCCTTCAAATTAAAAAAAAAAATGCAAAACTGTTTTTTATGTTTATATGCAACAAGAGGAATATAATACAAAATTAAAATAAAATCATGCCTATCCCCTATTGTTAAAATGTTTTACCTTTGCATTGAAACGCCGAAGCTGGGGTAGATAAGATTAGTTTATCTCTCATATTTGAAGGTTCTGCACAGCGAGCAATTCCTGGTTCTACGTAATCCAATTTAACCCATTCCGCAAGCCATTTCAATGAACAATCGCAGTACAAAGGATTAGAACCTAGAGCACTAAAACAAAACTTGTATTACGCGTTAGGTAAAATTAGGATAGAATACTTACATATGTGTTATAGAAACTAGGTCCGAAAATGTCCCCTCTGGAATCATGGAGATTTGGTTTCCATGTAAAGAACTAAAAAAAATAATTTTAGATTTGGTTTTACACAAAAGTTAATATACTTACATTATTCTTAAAGACTTGAGTCCTGTCAATGAATTTCTTTCTACACACTGCAGTTTATTGTAACTTATAATTCTGCAAAATAAAATTTTTGTAGAAACTATAAAAATTGTACTTTATGCCAAAATAGCTGTCAAATTAAAAATAAAAATGCAGTAAAGAGCAAAAACAATCAACATTGATACACGGTACTTAATAATTCCAACAAAAAATATCATTCATCGGAAAAAGAGTTACAAAAGTGACAACTATTTTAGGACAAAAAGACTATTCACAAATTACTTACAGTGTTGATAATTTCGTAAGATTTGCAAATGTATAATTCGATAAAATACTGACTTGATTATTACTTAAATCCCTAAAAAATAAAAATGTTTTAATCCATCCATAAATTTATTTGTTCAAAACTTACAGTCTGGTTAAAGATTTCAAATGTTTAAGTCGATCGACTTGTATACTTTCTATTTCATTCGATTCCAAATATAATTCTGAAGTCTCCGGAGGAATTCCTCTTGGAATTTCTCTTAACTTCGTACGAGAACATCTTACAATTGTTCCGGTACAAGAACACATAGGTGGACAATAGTTATCTCCAAGACAACCATGATCATTTTCACCTAAAAAAGAATAAAATTTTGATAAGCATTTAAGAATATACTTAAATCTGTTACATTATACTTTTCTCCTAAATAGTACGGATTTTTTGCGTAGTATTGACGTAAAAATTGATGTGAAGTGTGAATTTTCACACATTGCAGGGTTTTGCAGGTATTTAGTAACTGAATGATGATTATTTGGGATGCCAAAACAAATTTTATGTCAAAATATTTTTTTATGAATTTTAATTCGAATGCCTAATACCATTATTTAAGTTTCTAAATATGTGCAGTATTTTTTTTTATATAGCAAGGTTCATTAAGATTTTGAAAATCGCGCCTATGGCTTCCATTGGTTACTTAAATCATAAGCCCAGCCCTCTGATTTCGTATACATTCAAACAGAATTAAATTATAATTTCAACATTTCCCACTGGTTATTAAATTTACGCTTTTAAAAATTAAATGCAACATTTACCAAAATATAACTTTGACAAAATAATTGAAACAAAATAAAAATGCAAAAAAAAACAGAAAAATTAAAATTGATAGGAATCGAACTCTAGTTTGCAAATTACAAAGCAACGACGAAATACACTACGCTACGAGCGCTTACTTATATACTGTGTTACATAGCGAATTAAATATTTAACATATTTTAGTTAAAAATACAAAAAATGCGTTATTTTCCGAAAACATAATCTGATCAAAAATTACTGTTGTACTATTCCGGTTCACACCAATATACATTACTTAGAATTTTTTCAGATTTTTAGTTTAAACCATCTGGGCTACAGGGTGCGGGACAACATTTTTTTTGCACAATTTTGGCAAAAATCGAATCTAAATAATTTATTTTACAAAAATAAAATTTTGATCGTTAATCCACGTACTAAGGGCTTTCATTTGATACCATTCTCAGAATTTAAAAAAAATATTTTTTTTTTCGATGAGCATATATTTATTTATATTTTTGGGGGATATGTTTTTTAGATGTTTTAGTATTTTTCCTATGTGCGGGTCAAAACCCTAAAAATTATAAAGTCAATAATGTGAAAGATAATACTTCCTTCATATTTTCAATGCTATCACACTCCCAACTTAACTTTTGAAACTATCACCAGTCAGATTTTGTTTTGTGAAAAGTATAATGTAAAAGAGATTTTATATATATCTCTGACGTTGGTCGATACTTACTAAGGCATTTAAATTCACTGGTCGGTAATTCTTTGATTAAAATATCTTTAACTCTCGTTGGAGAAGCACATCTTGGGGTTGAACCGCTTAGACCGCGAGATTTGAGCCATTCAGCGAACCAAGCAAGGTGACAATTACAGATAAAGGGATTCTGTATCAAATTTCTACAAAATTAAACATTTTAAAATACAATAACAATGCTAAATAATTTAAATAACTTACAAAGTATGTAAAGAAGTTAAAAAATCAAATGAACCTGGCATAACACAAGTAATTTGATTGTTGAAAAGTGATAGAACTTTTAAATTGTGCAGTCCCAAAAACATTTTGTTATGTATTTCCAGTAATTTATTCTCGGATAACAATCTACAAAAAATAATCATTAATTCACGGCACACAATAATAATAGGTTCCTGTTGCGTATTTGGCTTAAAGGGTAGATCAGAGGGGCGTTCGGCATAACTGTGCAGTGTTAACTCGTGTCGTGCAAGTTTTTTGTCACGTGACCACTGTGCACACTGTGCAAGAAAGTCAAAGACGAACGCTTTGTTCAGATTGTGCAGTTATTCTTGTTATTCTAACCTTTTTTTTTATAAACAAATAAATTATTTGTGTTTGGTTACATGAAGTCTGTCTCCTGCTACTTGTTTTGTACGATAATATAAAAATGATTCATGAAAGTTTTGGGATGCTTTTAAGTAACTAATATAAAAGAAATTTTATTTGATGAGGAAGACAATTCAGAAGAATTTTCCAAACCAGAAAATATTTTGGAAAAAGTGTTTGAATATGCAGAAAGTACTGTTCCAAACATGACTATCCAGCAAACATTCAACCATCGGCCGAATGCCGGCAAACTACTTTTTCTGTTGGTAAATTGCTGGCACTAAAAGTTTGTGCAACGCCAGTATTAATAATATACTTCACATTTGTATTTCGCACTCCTCCTATACCAAGTACTTTACCAGCATTTTATGAGCACTCCTTATTTTTGTTAATATGTTACATTTTATTTTTGTTTCACCATCGTTGAATAAATTTATTCAACGAATAAAGTTGACAATATCGCATCATTCTATTGACAGCAACGTTAATTTCTTCATTAATAGTTTAAAACCGATGCGATATTGTCAACTGTATTTGTTAAATAAATTTATTCAACGATGGCGAAATGGCCAAATGAGTATTTATTTTGCACCTAACCATTAATTTATTTTAATACTGGGTAAGTATAAGGTAAATATACATATGTTACATTTGAAATACTAGAGAGTGTGTATAATATAAGCACTGGTCCGTCAGAAATAAATCTTGCAACTAATGCGATTATTTTGCACTTTACCGCTGCTGGGCCGGCAATTGATACATCAATGGGCCAGCTAACGGCCACGGGGACGCCGGGGTACTGGCCCATTGCTTTCAATGCTGGGGAGTATGTGCTTCAACAGTACTGGCCCGTATAAAAATGTTTGCTGGGTACAAATCAATTTAAAGTACATTTCTGCAGTATCCAGAAAATATATAGTCTTTTTGAGTGTGTTTACATGTTCCATCATGAGGTTCATGTCTGTACTATTTATTTTGCAAATGCAGCAGGCATAAACAATGATATCTTGATTGTTTTTACTCATATTGTTTTGTAGAAATAATAACTTATATTTTTACCGCGAAAAACACTATTGTACAGATCGTGTAGCAATCTGTGACGACTGTGCAACACAAACTGCACTGCACGATGTTTGCCGAACGATCTTCGTGCAGCACACAGAAACTTTATGCCGAACGTTTCTTGTGTAAATTATGCAGAATGTGTAGATTATTAGCTTATGCCGAACGCACCTTAGGTAAATTCTCTGTTTCTAGAACTCTGACTGAAAAGCCACGTGGTCATACTGACGTTTCAGCTAATCCTATTACCCCTGTATAAACATGTACAGTTTTACTTACAGCTCTGTTATACGTGAAGCTCCTTCAAATGCATTTTCCTCAATTCCTGTGATCTGATTTCGTCTTAAATCTAATTTCATCAGATTAGGTAACCTTCCAAATAAACCATCAGACCTAATTCTTCCTAATTCGTTGTCGTGTAGTAGCCTGAAACATAATTTAAATTCAATAGTGAACGCAATAGACTTTTTATGTTGTAGTATACGGTTTATAAACTGGAGTCTTTCAATCTTCAAATAAATAAAATTGATCGAACTATATTTGGTCTGAATTCTATGGCCAAAACAAATGAATATTTCTGTTACGCGAAATCTTATTACCCTTTTAATACTTACAATTCTGTTGTATAAAGTGGTATATCTCTTGGTATTTCCTTAAGTCCTCGTCCTGAACAATCAACTACTGTGCCGTCACAAGTACATCCTGCAGGACAAGCTATATCTATGAGACATTCTCCAGCATATCTGGTTCTAAATTCTTCTTGGCCTGTTTGAGAAATAGCGTTAAGACTTAAATCTAATCTGGGTTATATGATAATGATTATTAACCATGAAAAATTATAAAAAATTAACACAAAAATTACTGTTTTACAATACAAAATGTCTGTAACTTCCTAAAAATCTCTACAATAGAGTTTTTCAATCTTTTTGTCTCCGTAACGCACTTAGACCCGGTTTTTCCACTTTCAGGTAAACCTCTAGGTAACTATCTGACAGATAAGGTTATCTGCTGTATAAATGTCAATACCAATCAGTGAATTCAATACGTCAGTCTCATTATCCCTTAGATAACTATCCGATAAATTTGTACTGAAAGACGGGATGATATTTATTCAGCACAAAAAGTATCACATAACCTTATCTGTCAGATAATTACCTAGAGGTTTACCTGGGGTAGAAAGAGAATAAATTACATGCCAGGAAAATATAATAAATTGTACTGCTGTACAGAATCAAACGACGAGATATTAAAAAAGTAAACAAAAACTATTTAGTTTTATAAAACAGTTTCCTATTATATTTTAGTCATTTTAGTTTATGGATAATGATGGATTAAATGTTACACACCAACACCACTAAAAGTGGAGGGTGCTTACCCTTACATTTAAACTTTTCATCTTTCAAAGCATCTATTCTTCTTCTTTGCATTCGTTTTGGTGTATCACAACGCGCACCTGACGTTTCAATGGGATTTTGGTGTAAATATTCTGCCAACCAACGAAGATTGCAGTCACAAATAAATGGATTACGCGCTAGATGCCTACAAAAATTAAAATTAAAACAGGTTTTGAATTAGTTTTATTATTAAACTTACAAAGTTTGAATGCTTTTGAGAGAATCAAAACTGCCATTGGCTAATGATTGGATGTTGTTGTCATATAAGGACCTGGAAAGATTTTAGTTAGTTTTACTATAATCAAAATTGTAACATACAGAAGTTTAACTCAATGTACCGCAAAAAAAACACTAATAAAAAAATACTATAAAGGAATAATTTATTATGAGATGTTAAAACCGGGGCAAAGTGTTAATTCTGTTGTCTACTGTGAACAATTGGATCGACTGAATCAAAACTTAACCAGAAATTGTGAATAGAAGAGGAGTTATTCTTCAAGGCGACAATGCCTGACCTCATTCATCAAAAAAAGACACGTGAAAAAATTTCCGAGCTTGATTGGGAGGTTCTAACACACCTACCCTACTCACCAGACATTTCACCCTACGACTATCACTTATTTCGGTCACTGGAACACTTTTTAAGAAGACACTTAGAGAAATGAACCATGTTAAAATGAGCCTTGAACAATTTTTTCCTTAAAAACATCAGAAATTTTATAAATCGGGAATATTTTCTCTTCCTGATAAATGGCAAAGTGTTATAGATCACAATGGTAACTATTTTACTCAATAAAAAATTTTTCTTTCGATTTGTTTCTATTTTAATAATACCAAATAAACGAAAAAACTTTCCGGTACACCTAATAGATTGAAAACATGGCGATGAAACTGACTATGCTCATTTCGGGTTGTCGCGCCAATGATGATGAAATGATACCCACACCGATTTTAACAGATGTGTTTCTCGTTCTTGCCTTACGCTGAGCGTAGCGCAACTTAATTCCGCAATTAAAACAGCTGTAGAATTAGTTTCGTTCAACCTATTTTGTCGTTATTAGTCTCAAATGACTACGCAAGTTGATAAGATCTCAGAAAAATATATGAAAGATAAGTAAGCACTGGTTTCGGGGAAGAGAAGTATTTAAAAAAAAAATAATTTGCCGATTTTGATTGTGTGCCAAGTGATTGTGTTTTATGTAAGTGGCGAATTTTGGAAAAAAAAATAATAATAAATAAATAAATTTTAATAATGAATGATAATGAAAATAGCCTTCTTGTCAAGATTCGAAAACGTTACAACGATCTCATATAAGCGGTTCACTTTTGTAAGAACACACTAGATCTGGTTATTTTGGTTACTTTTATGGTGTGTTACTGACTTTAAATGTCAATTAAAAATATTCCTTACGCTGTAAAACCGACTTTAGGTTGATAAGGTTATGTTCATTATAATTAAGATATCATTTTTCATTATGACATATGTCAAATGGATCGACATTTTAAAAAAGTGACATTTTTTTAATACCAACATGACATACAGCTTCAAAGGTGCAAACTATTGAAAACAAAATTCCCTCTTAGTTTGTTCTTACAAAAGTGAACAGCTTATACATGTTAAATTTCTGTATATTTTTGTTGTTTTTATTTTATAATTTAATTATAGAATTAAATACTTACAGTAAATTTAAACTATGTAAATCTTTAAAAGCATCTCTTCTTATACAAGATATTTCATTTGCATTTAATAACCTAAAAAAAATTAAATAAAATAAATATTCTTTTCCAAGTCTTCCAGAATTAATCTTACAGTAGTTGTAGTGATATTAATCCTTGGAAAATCCCAGCTGGAAGGTCCTTAATTTTATTACCATACAGAACACTAAAAAAAAAGGATTATTAATTCGAAATACTTTGTTTAATTTATTAACTTACAGTGATGTTAAGGCTTTTAGCCCTTGGAATGCATCAGCAGCAATTTTTGAAATTTTATTGTTGCTTAAATCTCTGAAAAAATAATTTTGTAAACAAGGGGGACTTGGGGGTTAAAGAATAGACTTACATGCGTCTTAGTCTCTTGTGGGGGGCAAATGCTTTGGATGGAATTTCCGTAATTTCGTTTTGTTCCAGCCGCCTGTAAAATACAAAAAATTTAATTAAATCCTGAACATTTTCGAGCGATTATTTTTTACAACTTTCGATGTGGATTAACCCAACAACAGTGCATCGATGAACTTAATTCGACTTTTGGCGATGAAGCACCATCAAGGACTACTGTTTATCGATGATTTACTGACTCCAATCGTGGCCGTAGTTCGCTTAAGAACGAATTTCATGAAGGTTGTCCAAAATCGGTTGTTGTTCCGTAAAACGCCCTCTCATATGAAATTTTCAATATGGTCATTTTCAGTCGTTTTTTTTAAAATTTATTCAAAAACGGTAAACCGTAGCTTGTAATGTTGCTAATTTTTTAGATCTACGACTCAAAATACATGAGTATACACATTTTGAAGTAAATCAAGAGGAAAAAAAATGAGAAATTAAAAATTTCACATTTTTTTTTTATTTGCTTCTAAATGAATCCTAAAGCCATTTAGGACCTCAGGATTTCAAATATTTGACCCGTAGGTCCTTATATTATATAGATTTTGAAATATTTACAAATTTTCAAAACAACTCGGATCAAAAAGGCGTTAACAAAAGGGGGACTCTATTTATTATCTGGGTGACAAATAAAAAATTACAACCGCAGACACCCATACAAAGTGTCGATGTTTTAAAATAGTATTTAATTTTTGATTTTAAAGGAGGGGGCGCGCTCTGCACAATGGCAAGACACTGCCCCACAGAAAACAAAAATTGTGTGTTGGGTATGTCTTGATAGCCATACCCCTCTGACCGATCGGTTAGAGTGCTATAGAAGTAGCAAACACCCTTTAAATGTACACTCGCCATTATATGACCCTAGTGATCAAAGCCAACATCCTTTAACAAGTGGAGAAATACTAACAGTTCAGTAATGCCATCTGGTAGATAATCTGGAACTTTCGTCAGCGCCTTCTGTCTGCAATCTACAATACCATCTGCGCAACGGCATGGATGCGGACATTCAGGTTCGTTAATACACTCTCCACCGATAGAGCGCTCTACTAGTCCTATAAAAAAACACAAACATTTAAAAACAGTATTTTATGAATGAAATTTAAATTTACCTGAACATTTGAAGTCTGTATCAAGTAAATCAGCAATGTTTTGACCTCTCATATGTATGGGAGAAAAACATTTTGTATATTGTCCAAGTCTAGGTGAATGTAGTAAAAATTTTGCAAGCCATGATAATTGACAATCACAAACCAAATTATTGTCTGATAATCGTAATGTTTTTAAACGAAACATATTGTTGAACATGTTTTTTCCAATGTATGTTAGATTATTGTTGTTTAGTGTTCTGAAAATGCAGGTAATGTTAATATGCGTATGAAATTGGTGAAAAGATTTTGCTATTGTTAACATGCGTAAAAAAAAAACGCTATTTTGTGTAATAAATACTTACAAAATTTCGAGGTCTTTGAAAGTTCTTAGACTCATATCATCCAAGCAAGTTAGTTTGTTGTTATCCAATTGTCTGAAATTAAATTTTAAAAATTATACATTCCAGTGTTTCCCAACCGCCGATCCGTGGACCGGTACCGGTCGGCAAGATTTTTTTTTACTATGCAACTATTCGCCTAGTAAGTTATAACCTACTAAATTTTGAGATGTAAATCAAGGTCCTTAATTTGTTAATTGCTTAAATAATAATTTGTTTCTTTTTACCGACCGCCAACATATATAAGGGAGGTATTCAGACCAATTCTGTAACTCAGTTACTATGAACATTGTAACTAAAAGTGTCACTATGAGCAAGGTCAGTTACTATATATCATTCATTCATGATAGTAGATTCATTATAATTTTTATAATAATTTATCTTGTAGTAACATTACTACACAGTAAATTTTTACAGAATTGATCTGATTGTGGTCATACCGATTTTGACATTTCGAGATTTCGATGAATCTCCACGAATTGAGGTCCCTACATAACGTTTTGACTATTTTTACCATGATATCTGTCGGTCCGTGTACACTTGCAGAGCAAATTCGGCTAAAAGGATTTTTATGAAACTTCATATTTAAGCGTTTGACATCAATGGCACGAGTTGATCAACTTTTGGTCAAAATCGCTCAACTAGAAAAGGGAGTTTACTCGTGTCGGTCTTAAGATTTTCACAAATATTTCACAACAGAGAAATATTTAGAAAAAAAATATTTAACAAAAGTTGCTATAAAAGCAATAACTAACAACTTTTATTTGAGATATTTTTTGATAAAGCAGCATAAATTAAACAAGTACTTAGTGATGGCGGTCGGTCCTGTGGTGGCCACAACTGATTTTTTCACTAATTATATGTAATTTTTGATTTTTTTTATTGTTTGTAATCAGTTTGTAAAATATAAAACTTTTGCAATACACATTACTTTCTAAACTTGCCGGTCCGCGAATTTTTTCTAGGTCGCTTGCCGGTCCGCCTTGAAAAAAGGTTGGGAAACGCTGGTCTATTCCAAACGTTTAAGCGGTACTAAACTGACTTTTTATTTGTCAAGTTATCGCGAGCTCCCTTTTTAACGATTAAAAGTGGGTTTTATTAAATAAAATATTCAAAATCATAAATCAGTCATTAAGTTACTAGGTTTCACAATCTAGCTCCGCTTAAATCAAATAAACAGACTATACATAAGACTATGGATAAGTTAACGTATTTGGCGCAGTCGGTAGGATAGTGAAAACGAATAGTATAGATCTGGGCATACTAGACTATTTACATTAAAAATAAACGCTTGATATTAAAGTATGGATTATTATACTTGTTATATTTTTGTATAATTTAATATTGACTTGCAGATATGATGTGAAGGATTTTCGTATTTTGAAAACTCAATACTTTCAAAATTCAATTTAAAAAAAAAACTTTTTGCTCAATTCAAGTAAAAGGAAACAATCCACTAGGCAGCAACACTGTAGCCCATTTTGTGACGTAGTTACTAATATGGTCTAATACTCTTTTCACACTAGATCTTTAAGATGAGTTAACTTAAAGTTCACCGATGTTTAAGATCGGTATGCTTTCTCACTTGATGTTTAAATCTCTGGTGCTGTCATCAGCTACAGTAATTTTGTCCTTAAGTTACCGTCATGAAATTACCAGTTTTGAACTGTCTGCGCAGACGCACATTTTGAATTATTATAAACAAATATGGATATTTCATTTCATTCTAAAATAAAGACCCTACAATAAAGAATATATTGCACCTGTATTAACATGTAAGTCGATACATTTTATCTCAATTATTGTAGCTCTGTATTTTATTAAACACATTATTAAAATAAATAATTTTATTATAACAATAAGTATAAACTTCTTATAACGTCGATATAATACAGTATTCTTGTTTATGATAATATAAAATGTTGACAGCACAAATTCAAGGAATATTTTTTTATAATAGAAATTAAGTTGGCAATGCGGGCGAAGTTTAAAGGTGCCTGTCCACTTGAGAGTACTCTCGAGAGTAACTCTCACGGGTTTGTCCACTAGAGAGCTGATTTCGATCGGGTGGACTCTCGAGAGTACCTTGCGAGTTGCTCTCGAGAGTTACTCTCGAGAGAACTCTCAAGCCTGTGTCCACTTGATCAGTTGTGGAGAGTAGCCAAGATGGCGTCGTATTATAGAAAGGTCGCAGCAGCTGTAATAATTCTAACTATTTATAAAAAAAGAAAAAAGTTGAATAAAAAAATCTGCTGGATTAAGTCATGGATTGATAGAAGACGTGTTTTAGGTGCCTTCAATATTTTCTGAAAATCAAAAATGAAATGGTGCTGCATCTATTTTTAATAATAAAGTTGAATTGATTAATATTATTAAAAATTTATGTTCTTTTAATAATTTTCTTATAAAATTTATTTTAAATATTATTAATAAAATTGCAAATAAAAATAGTTGAAGCTATAGCTTGTACTAAAAAATATATAATAGAAGATTTAAAGGAATATGATTTTTCTTTTTTCTTAATAAAGGAATGTAAAGTAAAAGAAAGGAAAGTAAATTAATTTCTAATCCTATTCACGCCCCTATTCATGAAACTGAAGAAATAGAGATTATTCTTCCAGTAAATAAAGTTGATAAAAAAAAAAAAAAAAAATAGATATTAAAAAGAAAAGGGTTATTACCTTTATATTTGGGGTATGTACCTATAGCTTAATTAGCATCTTTTGTTGTTAATTACATTTTAGCAGATGATGTACAAAGTTTTTTGATACTTTAAAAAATAGTATAATTCAATTAAATATAATTACTAAAATAATTTAATAATTTTATTTTAGGCTCTTATTATATACTTTATTATTTGGGGTAATTAGTTATTAACAAAGGTAAAAATTTACATAATTTATTTTATCAAAATAATTCTTTTAATCAGGCACATAATGTTTTAAACTTTATTTTAATAAAAAAAAACATATATATTATTATTTTTAAATTGAATTAAATTTAAACTAATTAATTATTTTTAATAAAATTTAAAAAAAATGGTTAATAGGTTGGTAATTTTCTAAATTTGGGGGTATAAAATTTCCTACAAAACATTATGTTTTTTCATTCTGTCACGGTAATCGACACATTTCACGATCGACAGAATTTCTCGGAGTTCGTACAAGCCGATTAATTTATTTATTTCCTCCGGTGACGAATTTTTGAACATCTTGTAAGCAGACAGCTCTCGAGAGTACTCTCAGGAATTCGAACACAGTTCGTATTTGGCGAGCTACTCTCGGAGAGTGTAGGGAGCACGTGTCCACTTGCGAGTACGTTGAGAGTAGTTAGCTCTCGGAGAGTAGCTCGCCACTTTCTGCGAGTTACTCTCAGATGCCTGTCCACTTGAGAGTAACTGCTATCGAGAGCTTCTCGCCAATATTTACTCTCAAGTGGACAGGCACCATTAGACGCAGATCTCTGTCTTAAACATCGCTTGTGTTTAAACGAGACCGTACGGTTTCACATTAGCGTTTAAAGATACATTCACTTTAACATCCGATCTTAAAGATCCAGTGTGAAAAGGGTATTAAAGTGAATACATATACTCTAAAAGGAGTACAAAACTTAAGAATATGTGTTTCGAAAATTGAATGTGACAATGTCCAAGAGAAAGATAAAGTATTTTCACTTACAAAGTTTTTATGGCGGCAATGCCTCTCAATGTTTTACGGCCTATAACATTCAGAGAATTATGGCTGAGGTCTCTGAAAAAGAAATGTTTTATGAAATTCATTCGTGAGGTTATAAATATATAATTTACTTACAGTCGTTGTAAATTTGTCATGGTTGAAAATAAATTATCTGGTAAATGACGCAGTCTGTTTCCATTGAGGCGTCTGTAAATTTCAAAAATTAAATTACAGAAAATATAAATATTTAGATCAATAACTCACAGTCTTTCCAGAGAGATAAGATCTCGAAAGGATTCACGCTCTATGGTGTGGATTTGGTTTTCGGATAATTGCCTACAAAAACAATAAATAAAATAACATAAATAATAACAATAATCTTATACTACTAAATAAAAACGAATTTCTGTTTGTTTGTTTGTTTGTTTATTCTTCATACAAAGCCAAACGGATAGACCAATTTTCATCAAAATTAGTAAAAGGGATCTAGAACAGTGTTTCTCAACAGGTGGTCCGCAGACCACCTGTGGTCCCCAGAAAAATTTTAGTGGAAGTTTTTATATCTATTTTTTGCAGTTATTTTTTTAAATATGCACATTTTTTATGTAAATAATTTATATTTTGTTTATTTTCTGTAAACTTTCTGTGATTTTCTACAAATAAAATAAATGTATTTATAGTCTATCTCAGAAAGAGCGATAGTAATAAAATTTATTATTTGTAAAAAGTTATTGTTTTTTCACACAGAAGCGGCACACAAAATATGAATAGTTCAAAACGAAATATTGTTAAGAAACAACCGAGTGTGCCGCACATCTTATATGGGAATACGAACTAGGGTTAAACACAATAGATCATAAAAATTTTACCCTAAAATTTTGAAGAAAAATATGGTCACAGGCATGCGTTTAATGATATGATAAATATGGTCACAGGCGTGCGTTTAATAAAACGATAAATAGTAATATAGAAATACACAAAACCAATTTAAACGTGTTTAAAATGTGCATGCCACTGGTAACTGCCTGACAAAAAGATTTATTACTATCGCTCTTTCTGAGATAGACTATAGTAGCACATTAAATATATTTGTTTTCTTGTAAAAAATGAACCAACAATTATTATTAGTGGTCCGCGTTAGAAAATTATATATTATACTGGTCCGCGGTGCGTTTCTGGTTGAGAAACACTGATCTAGAATATAGAATCTAAATAATCTAGCAACGCATATTGTGCAAAATTTTACCATTTTTGTTTTCTTGGTGTGATACCTGACTTTTTTCCGTGTACTGTTTTTTTAGGGACGTTATTTTAGCAGTTTATTATTTTACCTTAATCAAATGTTTGTTTTTCTATAAAAAATCACAAACAAATGAATAAAAACAAATGATTTTATTGAAAAATATTTATTTTTAACTCTCAAAATATGACTTTACCAAAACAATTATGAGTCACTGAAGAAAAAAAGCGGTAAGTTCGGCACCAAATATCGACATATGTACATGTAATTTGATATTAAAAATATTTTTTGAGAAAACGCATAAAGATACCTGGTTGATAATAATTATAAACAAAATTGATAACTCTTGAATTTATAATGTTTTAATAGTTTCTGATGCAATTAAGAGTAAATTAAATCAATTATACGCAATTAAAAACTAAATCTACCCAGCAAACATTGAACCATCGGCCGAATGCCGGCAAACTGCATTTTCTGTTGGTAAATTGCTGGCACCAAAAGTTTGTTCAACGCCAGTATTAATAATATACTTCACATTTGTATTTCGCACTCCACCTATACGAAGTACTTTACCAGCATTTAATGCGATTATTTTGCACTTTACCGCTGCTGGGCCGACAATTCATACGCCAATGGGCCAGATAACGGCAACGGGGACACCGGGGTACTGGCCCATCACTTTCAATGCCGGGGAGTATGTGCTTCAACAGTACTGGCCCGTATAAAAATGTTTGCTGGGTAGTTTAATCGCTGTTAAATTTTAGCAAAATCTAGCCTGCGTTTAATCAGAGTAAAACTGTTGTCAATGGTTGAAATTTGATGAAATATTGGAAGATAAAGTATGAGTGAAATAATCTATATTAATTCATTAAAAATAATAAGTACTTACAAAATTCGTAGTTTTCGAAGATACTGAAAATCGGTCTCGAGGATTACTGTTAGATTGTTGCCTTGTAGATCTCTGAAAACAAAAAAAATATAGTTAGTATCTTTTGTAAATTATCGCGGATCAGAAGAATATGACTCTCAAACCGCCAATGTACGAATGGTAAATTAAGTAACCGAACTGGCAACATAGCGTTTGATCTGGCAACATTTGGGACGCGGGACTTGGAGTGGCGGCAGGTGAACTTGTGATACGCCTTCAGTACGAGTTTGAACTCGCTAGAGTCATTTTGTTGTCCATAGCAATTTTTTTTCGTGAAACAGTTTTTTCTAATGCATTCTAAAAATGAGTGATATTCATTTCGAGCAATGATGTGCTCAGGTTTTGCTTCAGACTTGGGCACAGTGCAACGTAAACTTTTGCAAAACTTCAGCAGGCCTACGGAGACATTGTTTTGTCAAGGACCCAGGTTTTTTGGTGGTTTAAGGTATTTTCAGAAGGAAGGGAGTTGATTGAAGATGAATCACGCAGCGGAAGGCTTTCATCTTCAAGAACCGATGAAAATGTCGACAGAATCCGGGATCTTGTGCGTTCAGATCGTCGGTTGACAGTCTGATCGGGGAAGACTTGAATTTGACTCACACTAGCGTTCATCAGATTTTGACCAATGAATTGGGGATGACAATGCGCCTTGTCACACATCAATTTCAATAAACGAGTTTTTGACCAGTAAAAACATTTCTGTGGCTCCTCAGCCCCCTTATTCGCCTGACTTGAGTCCTTGTGACTTTTTCCTCTACTCAAGATTGAAAAATCACCTCAAGGGACGTCATTTTGGGACACTCGAAAACATTCAAACGTCCGTAAACGACCAGCTGAAAGCTATTCCAGTATCCGAGTTCCAGCACTGATATGAGGATTGGAAGAACCGTCTCCAGCGCTGTGTGGCTTCCCAAGGAAGTTATTTTGAGGGAGACAATATTGAATTGTAATAAAATTCGAATAAAAAAAATTAAAAAATCAGTCCGCTTAGTTAATTTACTCACCTCCTATATTAATTAGAAAGTATTCTAAATTTTAAGATTGTAGACTGATCTTTTCCATCTTGCAGTTTAGTTTTATGTAATCTATTGTGAAATTAATTGTCTTTTCTAAAAGTAATTTTGCGAGAGCAGTTGTCACATCATTTTTTGGTCACATTCTTTGTAATATTACCAAAAGACACAACATAACAAAAGAAATCCGCAATCTTGTGCTCTTCTTTTACGGCTGTGATCTTTACACTTGACCTAACGCTTACAAACGAATGACAGTATCACAGAGTAAAAGAGAAATGATTGATTATTGATCCTGAAGCATTGTTCAGTCGTGTAAGTCAGTTACGATGGAGCTTTGTCTCCAAGAAAGAATTTCGCGATATTACGTTACCATTGTTTTGTTCTTGACAACTTGAATTTGTTTAACGTTACTTTTTTATTTCACAAATCATTTTTTATTTCAAAAAGGTCTTAAATTTACCCCTAATATCTATATAAATATCGTTGATTAGTATCACTTAAGACCACAAATGTTAGGAAACTGACTAGCGCCTGATATATATGCAATTTTTTACACGTAATATTGCAAGGTTCACAAATTTTTTCATTTGTAGTAAAAAATTCCCATTACATATTTAGAAGGGTATACTCTTAAATTTCCCTGATGGCTGTTCTTACCCTGTGTTCTAAGTCTTCTAACCTTTATCTTCATGATACCTTTTTTGGTAGAGTTTCTGGGCTCTAACAGAATTTATTTGACATTCCCCGAATATCAGAACCATATCTGTCATTTCTTCATTTGAATAACGTACGTAAGCCATAATTACAAACGGTTTGATATCACCTTTAATATCAAACTCGTACTAACAGGCAAGAAAATTTGCAGGTTATATAGTTTTTTTATGTAACAAAATTATTTTCAAAGCTTGCTATGTTTAACGTACGATATATGTTATTTATTATTTTGTAAATAAATGGTTGCCATTTTGAAATGATTAAAATTAAAGTATGATATTTTGATATCCTTGTAAAGCTGATTTAATATTCTTTCAAGAAAAAAATAAAATAAATTAAAGTACCGATTCCCTATGCTAGATAAAAAGTCGAAATAATTTCCGTTAAAACCGAAAGTGATGCATAATTCTTATTATAGTCCTTAAGTGGGCCATTTTGTCTATGGTCTATTTCAAAGTAGAAAAAAGTAGATAGCGCTGCGAACCGAGTACGATTTACACTGATCAAATACAGTATAGCCGGAAATTTAAAATAAGTTACAACTAGAGCATGGGCGTAGCAACTGGGTTAGCAAGTGATTTTTTTTTAATAAAAAAAAGGTTAATAAGATATTAAAATAAACACGGCAGATAATACACTTATCGTTATTTATACGACATAAATTCAGTTTAATGGGAAATTTGAAAAAGTTAAAAAAATATTAATTTTAAAAATTATGTACTATATATAAAAAGCGAAATTTGGCTAAAAGAGTTTAAACAAAGCAATAAAACAAACAATATATCTTCAGAGCAAAAGTTTCTTATTTAAATAATTATTGTCGGTATTGAAGGTCTAAAAATTATATCAAATACTTCTTCTTTGGGCACAATCAGCTGGGCTGTCTTTTGGCCTCACATTAGTCCTCTTTCTTGTCTGTTAATTGTCAACTGTCAAAAATATTTATATGTCAGATAACCTAAAAAATATATAACTGCGTAAAAACAAATTACATGGAGAATTTTCTACATAAAATTACGCCAAGAATATAAATAAAAGTCTAAATATGTAAATAATAACAAAATATATGAGAAAAATTAAATAATATAAATAATATATATTTCCAATGTACGACACTGAACATCTGTCAACTTGGACTAAAAAAAATATTTTTACAGTGTAATAGGGATGACGATCTAAACCAATCCGAAGCAAGGACAGCTCCTATCTTCTTACACACATTTTTCTACTTTGAAATAGATCATAGTTTAAGTTTTCTTTTGAAGAATTTTTTGTATCTCTTAAAATAAAGAAGTTGTTTGAGGTGCAGCGTTTCAACCAAACACCCTCTAGACTCGTGATATGAATCTACAATATTTCAAAATCAATTTTGACCCATTGTGGGAAAAAGGTCCCTCATCGCTGGCCCATAACCCTCCAATTAATATAGGTATGCAACCTTGCAATATTACGTGTAAAAAATTGCATATATATCAGGCGCTAGTCAGTTTCTTAACATTTGTGTTCTTTAGCGATACTAATCAACGATTAGTAATTAGGTAAAAATACAATTTTGTCTTCATCAGTTCCTTCAATTCGAAATTAAAAATTGGTTTAAACATTTTTTTCAGAATCCTTTGCTCAAAAACCCATAATTACATATTTCAGTTGTGAATACGAGTTTGCAAAATTACAAGCTTTCTGTTTTGGATTTTCTCGTTATTGTTAATAAAAAAATAAGTATTGAAAGGTTGGTAAAAAGCAACTGGAATTACGGGCATCGATCACGTTCGTCGTGTTTGCAATGTTGATATCTGAGAGAGTCGTGTTTACGCACGTCTGAGTTGTTATCATGATGCAACTGTTTACTCCCTCTCAAAACATCACTCATCTACTTTACTTTGTACCTTTATGTACCTACACTACTTTCTTACTTACAATACATGAACAAAGAAAATACAGAAAATCACAGACAATTTATGAACCAAGATATATTCTTAAACAGTGGCAGCTTTTGATTTAGTTTGCAGGTTTGCACAAACCCCCAAAAAAGATAACGATGGAGGGGTAGGGAATTTTTGAGTAAAATTGGGGGGGGCAGGAAATTTATGAGTAAAATTTGGGGGGGCCAAGAAATATTTAAAATCATTTTTTATCGTTTACACATGAAAATACCTAAAAAAAGGTCTTCAATTCTAAAATTTTTCCATTTTTTTCCAAGCAATTCTGGGGGGCAGAGTATTTTGGGGGGGCAACCCCCCTGTTCAGGCCGCCACTGTCAAAACTACTTATTTGCAATTGATTTTTCTGCACATCCTCTCGCTTATTGTCCTGGTTGTAGTATATTTTCCATTAAGAAAAGATTAAAAAATCGTTTAAAATGAAAAAAAATAAAAGTAAATGCATGATAATATACATGAAACACAAATGAGGTGGAAGAGATATGAATAATTTGAACGAAATGGTCTGGAAACACTTGAAACAATTTTAGCTACATGAAAATCTCAGAATTAAAATTTCTTAACGGTCCTCTGTCACTCAGTAAATATCTTGGACTCTTCCCTTTCTTCATTTTTAAAAAGCAAAATGAAAATTTGCTCAAACTAAAATAGGCATAAGTGAAGTAGTTAAAATTTTAATAAAATAATAGCAATTCAACAAATTAATAATTATAAATAAAATTTTCTTTAAAAAAAAATGTACATAAAAATGGATATTACTCGTGAAGGTTTTCGTTGGATGATTTTTTACGATTTTAGTAAAGGCCTAACTCAACAACAATGCATAGATTCGCTTCGTTCAACTTTTGGTAATGAAGCACCATCAGAAAAGAATGTTTATAATTGGTTTGCAGAATTTCGTCGTGGTCATGTGTCCGTCAATGATGAATCTCGTGAAGGTCGACCAAAATCGGTTGTGATTCAAAAAAACATCGATGCTGTGCGTAAAATGATTGAAGAAGATCGGCATGTGACTTACCGTGAGAAAGACGCATCCTTTGGCATATCGCAGACTGCAATACATTCGATTTTGCATGAACATTTAGCTGTGAAAAAGATCTGTTCCCGATGGATTCCGCATAATTTGACCAAAGCTCAAAAAAAGGCTCGTGTTAATTGGTGTAACGGAATGCGACCAAAATTCAATTTAGGTACTCGGTCAATTTATAAGCTGCCACTGATTTCACAATAACAAATGTCAAATTTTACGAATATAGTAATGACACATTTCAATATTGCCATCTAGTGGTCGTTTGTAAAAACATAAAAGGTGACCCTCGTAGATAGATTGTTTTGTATGGGAAACTAGTGAGAACCTGTGGTGTTTACTTTGTCCTTAAAATAAAAAATCTTCTATCGTCTTCAATCTGTTTTATTTAAGTTTGTCGGTTCAGTTTCTAGTAATAGTTCGTTTTCTACTTGAAATTCGGTATATTGGATGTGGACACGACGTTACATTTAGTCCTGGCCGATAAAATAAAACGGTTGATTGCATACTGCAACAGTAGAGTGTGTGGAAGGTTTGATTGAGAGTTTAATTGAATTTGGGACTCGCGGTGAAGTGGGGACATGATGCGGTTTACCAAACCGTTCCACCATGTATCTACGTATTCACGAGATTTAATCACAGCCATTCAATACAACACACACACCACGAAAATGTTTTCACTATAAACAATTAAGAAATTTACCCCTTAAGCACAAGGAGGCAGGGATGATAAAAGCTCTTAGAGTTACCATCGACGATCGGTTTTGATCGTACCGGAGGAACAACCAGTGGAGATATTGGAATCATTTATTTCATCAACCAAAATCTGCAAAATTGGGTTTATTTTAGATTTATATTATTTGTAGATACACGCATCGTTTAGCCCAGAAAATCAAAATGTGAGCTTTTGGTATACTCCCGTGCCATTGCTTTGTTAATCGCGTTTGTTGCAGAAATCTCCCAAGCGCCACAGCATAAAGACTAAACATTTATCGTTTAAAATACTCCATGACACTTTGAATGTTGCGGGTGCATTTTTAAACCCAAATGGCATACGAAGCAACTCGTATGTCCATTTTCCGTACCGAACGTTGTGTTTTTTATATCATCAAGACTCTGATGAAAACCTAACGCTAAATCTAGTATCGTTAAGTATTTGTACGAGGGCTACCTTTTAAGATTTTACAAAAGCTAAAAAAGATTTTTTTTTTAATAAACTGTTTTATTACTTTTCAAAATATTCGCCTTTAAAATGTATACACTTTTGCATGCGTTCAAACCAATTCTTGAAACATTTTTTCCACTCTGAAGTTGGTATCTCAAAAACATGCTTTTCATGGAGATAATTAAAATCGTTGTCCGCGCATTTTTTGTTTGATTGGGGAACAAAAAAAAAATCGTTAGGGGATAAATCAGGTGAATACGGGCAATGAGACATTAATTCGATGTTTTTCTCCTTCAAATAATCAATTGTTTGACGTGTTGTGTCGGAGCTTGCATTGTCATGAAGATTTACCCCTTAACGACTTTTTTACATACATGTGTTTTAACTGCATGGTGCGAATTCACGTGACGAGTAACGTCAGCTTCGACTGATTACATAGGAGACTATATGCGCATTTGAGAATTTTTCTATGACTATTTCAGAGATGTCATTTGATTCCGTACGTCTGGTTCAATATTCTTATCATAAAATAAACTCATAACAAGCTGTCGTATTTGTAAAAGTTGGAAATAGACATAACTCCCGATGGCTGTTTGGCTGGATGGTGGCTGGTATGTTGGCGTTAGTTGTTATGTGCTATGACGCCTGAAGGGTGTAGCGAGCGGTCATGTCACAGATTAAGGCCTTCGTAACATTAATCCGACACACGTCATCACATTTCCCACCCCAATAATCACATCTTAATCCTTACACTTATTATTTTTTGAAATATATTTTTTCTGGAAGAAAAAATTGAGGGTTTATGTAAAGACAATTCAGGGTGTATGTAAGTTTATAATAATTACTAAAAACTAACTCTATTTTGAAGTTTAAATCTAAATTTTAACTTATAACCAGAGTTGTAGCAATGCCCTGGCATCGGGACGGAAGCATAGGCGCCCGCAGAAATTATTCTAGGAGGGGCAAGACCAAAACATAGATATAGATGTCTTATTCGAACAATGCTTTCCACGTGGCGGTTCTGGGAACGATCCCCGCTGAGGATAAACATTTATTTTCTAGTTAAAAATGTGTTCTCTATAGTTAAAAATCATCGATTTAGTAAATAAGAACTATCCTGGCTAATAGCCAAGTTTCTAAAGCAAAAATATAATAATAAACAATCGTTTTTTTTATGAATTTTATTTTTAAATAATAAAATTTTTTTACACTTTAAGAAGTGTATTGTGACACTAATAATTGAAAATCTAAATATGGATGAAAGAAAAGATATACAGTCTGTTTCAAACGGTTAGGCGGAACTAAATGGGAATTTCGTTCTTTTAGGCTGTCACGAGAAGGGACCTTGCTTGGGTAATTTCATCTTTTACGTTGGAATGTCAAAATTTAAAATTCCAACAATGAAACCATGGAAACGAATGACATTAAATTATTTTTTTACATATTTTAATAAAAAAATAAATAAATAAATGGGAAATTTGTATTAAGAAAGACACAAAAAATCAAAATATAAAGAAAATGACATTTTAAAATGATATTAACCTTAACAAAAAAATGTTTATTGTAAGTATGATTTACAAAGCTTAAACAAAATGGCCGAAAAGCACGATTTAAACGATGAAAGTAACTAGACTGCAAAATCTAGTTCCGCCTAACCATTTGGAACAGACTTTAGTGTTACGAATTGTAGGCAATTTAAGTAAATATAGAAACATTTAACTTGTATGAAAAAAAAAAAAATAAGCTGTGGCCACCACAGGACCGATCGCCATCACAAAGTACTGGTTTAATTTATGCTGCTTTATCAAAAAATGTTTCAAATAAAAGTTGTTAGTTATTGCTTTTATAGCTATAGCTAAGCGTGCTAAGAGGCAGTCGAGTAACGGGGTATTACTGTACATAGGCTATTCTAAACGTTTAGGCGGAACTAGATTTTGCAATATATGCACACCGGCAAATTTAAAGGAACAGATTGAAAATTATGTTTTTTTTTTTAAATTTTATTATTTTGTAGCCTATATCTAGATAACTTTGAATGCTCTACTAAACAATGAACGAAGATTGTATCGATGCCAAGGAGGATAAAATGCACTATTTAATTTTGGTACTACTGTATCTTTTGGTGGAGGTTCAATTATGGCGTGGGGTGGAATATGTTTGAGAGTTAGTTGTGATTGATGGCGGAGCGGTAACTGCAGATAGGTACATCAGAGATATTCTTCAAGATCATGTTGCACCATTTATCGGAGAAAATTCCACCCTAATGCAGGATAATGCGCGCCCACACGGCGTCCACTGTTGTAACACACTTTCGTCAATCAAGTGGGTATAACAACAATGGGTTAGACAGCGTACTCCCCTGACATCAACCCTATTGAACATTATTCCAAAAAACATCGTACTAGAAGATTAGCTGAGAGATATCAACAATATGTACACTATAAGGAAAATTAATAGTTACATAAAGTTTGGAAAGCACTGCGCTAATGATTATCCTTACGATCCTTATAACATAAACAAATATGATTGTTTTTTTATTTGCAATACGAATTATTTCATCCAAGTATTTTGTAAAATGTAAAGTTTCGTCTAAAATGTTCAATTTGAAGTTGCCTTCTGATCCGTGATTCTTGTTAAATTCTCACAGGCGAATACTCAGGACTCATACGTTATTAAAATTACTTTGTTATGCTCTTACCCTCCCGTGTAACTTTGCGACAAAAGCACCCTTATAACTGTTCTCATCTGTTCCGTTTCAGTTCGATAAAGGTAATAAGAGGTTTCAAAACGGCCCTGCGGCTCAGACAAAATAATACACCTAAAGAGAATTCAATATTAAAGCTACTACCAACCAATCGCAATATCAATGACAGACGATGTTTGATTAATGACTAAATTTAAAATTTCTGTTTACACGTTTTTATGTCTTTCTGGAAATTTTCAGTGGCGTACATACGACAGAATACCGAGAGTCTGACGAGACCGTCTGACCATGTCGCATTGACAAGCTAGTGTCTACACCTGTGGTTCTCAACCAGGGTGCTGTAAGCACATGAAAAGGGTGCCGCGAGCTTTTCAAAATAAATTCGCCGCTATTCTCGGAATCGAAGACCCGTGTCTTACAGAAAATACGCGGGAAATGTGTTCTGTCTCACTCGTCATAAAACCCTTGCGAGTTTATTGGCCGTCAAAGACGCCAACATCCCAATTATACTTTTGATTGATTATACTTTAAATTGACTAAATAGTGACATATTTAATAGTAGGGTGCCGCGAAGATCTCACATTTTGCATAGGGGTGCCTTCACCTAAAAAAGGTTGAGAACCACTGGTCTACACCAACACTGGGAGCGTGCTACTGTTTCTTATTGCGAGATCTGTCAGTTTACTGAATAAATATGGCGGATCGCAAAAATATTATTACATTTTATAACTATAAATAATATCAAGCTAATTTATACTATTTTATAACAAATTTTAATTTCATAACAAAAGCATAACCTTACTTAATTTTTATCATTATTTCTCATACTCTATTTTATCAAAACTTATATTTACTCACTTATCTTAAATAAATTTAAGTTGTTAAATAATTTTTGTTGATACAGCAACGCTTACAACTCTAGTTAATTTAAAAAACAAATACTTCTATAATAAAAACTATCAAATATCAAAATGGCGAACATGTGGCTTTCAGAAGTGGTAGCGTGTAGCACGAAAACTCTTTGATGTTTACCGCCAAGTAACGGGAACGAGCAACAAGTCGCACGGCTCCTATCAGACCGCTGCACATTGGTAGCATGCGACATGTCGAACGATCGCATGCTACTATGTTGCCTCGATGTAGACGCGCCATAACGGACCACTATGCTTTTATACAGAAAATGAATAACACAGTTTAACATATATAAATAATGTTTTATAGGGGACTTAAAACGAAACAAAAATTAAATTAAGTTATTGGTAGCAATTTTTATAAAAACGTAATCGATACAAAATCAAACTGCCACCAAAAAAATGTTGAAAGTGCTACTTTAGCTAGAGGACCACCACTTGCTGATCACTGATCTACTGCCTTCCGATGTGAAGTATGTCAGAGATACCAACATAACAAACTTTAATCCGATAAGTGTCAAAAAATAAGAGAAAATATTCAACTAATTACAACAATTTATAAAACATGTCGTAGGAGGATTAAGTTTCTTGTTTTCTTTCGAAACAAGTACCTGTTTGTCAGCATATATTTCTTCAAATCTCTACGTATCATATATCAAAAATAAATTATGTAAAAAAAAAGAATTCATCATTAACTACGACTAGATTTTATAAGGACCAGGAACAAGCAAAACAAAATGTATCCAGACGTTGCATCAATAAATTTTTCTCAACTATGAAGGCACAAATAGCTTTTTATTTTGCGCAAAAAAATTCTAACTAACTCTTAACGATTTCGGACAAACTTTGATACTGAAATAGTCTTTCTACGTTCCCAAATAAACATAAAAATATTCTTTTTCTTTTAAAATTTGCTCTGTAGGTTCCCTGATGAGTACTTGAAGAGTTGAAGAGTTGAAATCTCAGTTGTAACGGGAAATTGTAGGAAACCACTTGAGATGTCTCTAAGTACAATTCTTACAGGAAATAAATGTGCAGTACCAAATTTAGAACTTGTTAGTTAGTTACTGAACCGTCCCGTAATGGAATTGACTCTTAATGGCCTCACCGATTATAGAAATTCATCGAACTGGAAAACACTATGCCCTTATTCAACATATTTTTTTAATGTGTTTATTTATTACCATTATGGATATAATCTATATAAATAAAAATGTATAAATAAAAAACAAAACAAAACTAATAATTTCCGTCTGTTAATTCAGATTGTTAAGTTAGTTTGTTGTTTATTTAGCAGTTTTGTGTTTAGTTATATATATTCTTGGACAAATGTATGGAGCACCCATGCAGTTATAATATAACATCTAAATTTACGTATATTGTAACTTGTATATATTTGACAAAATGTTTTTAGAATATCAATGACACATTCTAAAAGACATTCGTCTAATCAGATAACCGAAAATGTAAACAGAGTTATGATAAATCTTGAAATACAAATAAATATAGGCTCAGATCTGTTACGTTTTTGTTTTTACATAAAAATAAACAACAAGGGCTTGGATTATTATTACACATGCGTTTGAAGTGAACACTGTCATTTTCATGTTTTATTGAGTTCAAGTGAATATTTTTAATTATATTATGGCTAAAAAACGTAAACTCACTGTGGCAGAAAGGAGTCAAATTGTATTGGTCCATTCACAAGGACAGTCGCAGGTGATATATAAAAACAAACGAGTGTTCAAGAAAAGCCGTGCAAATTACCATCAAAAGGTTCCAAGAGACTGATACTTATGAAAACATACAAAAAAACCGGAAGAAAATGTGCAACCACTTCCAGAGATGATCGTTTTATAAAGAGAAGTGCTCTTCGTTAACGCTCAATATCGTCAAAAGAGCTGGCTGGTGATCTGTTGGAGCATAGAGAAGTTAAAGTTTCTTCTAGAACAATTAGAAGACGTCTAGTGGAATCTCATTTGCACGGAAGAAGAGCTCGTCGAAAACAACTGTTGACCGAGCGACACAAAAAACTTTATGATGCAGACACAAATCGACTAATGTTTTTATGGGGTTATGTTGACAGATGCCCAATTTTATTGCATGATGTCTATGATCTATTTATTTCGATCACTACTTACCGCTAAAGCCATCTATAGGAAAATGGCAGAAGCAAAGTTGTACACCTAATACTTGTTAAATAAAATTCTATTTAACTGTTTTCAGAACTTAAGGTGCACTGTTTTTGTTGTCTATTTAAATCCAAGACTATCTTAGACTATTATTCCACCTACTAGATAATTTTTTTCCGGTGTCTTGCCATTCGATATGTCACGGGTAAACATGACATTGCAGAGTTGCGGGATGTTACTGCAGCACGAATGAACAAGGGGACATCGCGGTATGCGGGTTCGCTAACCGGTTTGAAAACTATGGCAGAAATCGTGGGTTTGGATTGAATATGGCCTGGTTATCCTTTGACCTGAGACAATGCACTACAGATACTTAAATATTTCTTATAATACTTATGTTTGGAGATGACAGGTTTTAAAAAAAGTAAAACAGTTTTCTAATAGAGAAATTTTAAAAATATAAAGAAATGTATAGAAGAAAATAGGCTAATGTGGTTTGGGCATATCACGAAGTCAAAAGATACTTTAATTCAAAAAAATTAAATCATCAAAAAATGAATTAAATAATATTCACTTTAATTTTTATTTATACGGAACAAAAGAGGTCAAAACATACTTAATGAATTAATGATCCGAACCGTAAAAGCGGTTAAACCGGGATCAAACCCGGTACATAAATTTAAAACAGTACCAATTTCTTTTGACATACAAAATGCATTAAACGTGCCTCCAAAAGTCACGAATCGATGAAATAAAAATAATAACAGATTATTACTACAGGTTTTTGTTTAACCCTCTATCAGGCGCAATTGATCTGTGAGGTACACTGCACTGAACTTTTTAAGTATCCCATTGGCTGATGTCAGAACCTGGCAGTATAGTTTCGATTGATTAAAAACAAAAAAAAAAAAAAAAAAACAGTGCCAGTGATAAAAATCGACCCTGTCAAAATATTTTTACTTTGAAAATGCATTTGTCGTCTGCAAAAATGACTTTGATCGTAAAATGGACGGTTATGAAGCTAAAATATTTAATATTAAAAAAACCAAAATTTTTAAATTATTATTTGACTGATTTTATTGGAAAACTATTGAGTTCAAAAAAACACATCGCCAGGAAAATATGAACAATATATATTTGTTTAAAAATTTTGAGTGATTTATCAAATGAAACATCATAAAAACTAACTATTTTTTATTTTTGAAAAATAATTTTTTTATGCCATTTTCGCCAAAAATGTTACAAATATCTTTTGCCGTCCACCATATTTTCCAGAGGGGTTCATCTACAAATCTGGAAAAGAGGAAAAATTATATACATTGATGGGAACTGGAATAATTCAACAGGAATTTTTGATCTGATTAGTAATCCGAAAAATATTTTTTCGTTTTAAAATTTATTGTGTGGTATCAAAAGAAAGATCTAAAGACGTAGATCAAGGAACGAAAAAAATAAAATTACTTTATTTTAACACGATTATTACCAAAAATTAAAAAAAAAACTCTTATCCTACGTTCTATAACCGAAGGGTGTTACACTAAAAGTCTGAAAACAATCTGAGTAATGCACATTAATGCATCCCGCAAAACAGGAATTTTTGATCTGATAATTATTTCGAAAGTTTTTTGCAACCGCGTGCTTACAATATTTATTTGACTGACTGGAGAAGTCTCTAGATGGAAGACGTAAATTATTCTTTGAAATTTTGTCGGAGGTTTATTTATTATTATTATTATTTTTTTTTTTTTTTTGTAGGTACTCAGTTATTTTCAAATTTTGGTCACCTTAGTAAAAATCAAATTTTAAGACTGGTTTAATCATAATAGGGGATACGCATAAAATTTGTGTTTCCTTAAAACTACATTATTTTGATATGTTAATGTTTGTTATGTCACCTAACAAAACAAAAATTACATTTTAATTAATATTATAGCCAAATTTTTGAATTAAAATATTGTAAATTTGAAATAAGCCGACCACGGAGCGAAGGTTGCCGAGTAAAAACGACTGAGTATGACGTCAAGCGATAGGGGTTTCACGTCACAGATACAGCTACAACATAATCTTTACACGTGTGTATATTGTATTGTTCGAGAGTTTTGTATTTGTTTTTAAACAATTTTTCACGCATTTATTATTAAAATGGCAGATAAAGATTTTGTTAGGGCTCAGAGTGATAATTTACCCAACATTGATGCATTTATGCTCATGGAATATATGAAAAATAATGAATGCTACAGTGCTGAAGAAATACGTGGTGTCAAAGCAGACCTGTAAGTAATTTTTATTTTATATTCTATAACTTTATGTAAACAAACGCTGCAACTCTGTAAAATGTAAATATTTATGTAATTTAGATGTCAGAATTTTACTACATTGTTTACATGAAGTTACAAAACGTTAGAGGCATAATTGAAATACTGCAATATAAGTTATCTATTTTAATATAAAATTTAATTCGGTAAACATGTATAAATTGTTTTTATAGAATTAAACTTCATTTTAATTAAAATCACTCTAACTTTACATAACCTATAAAAGTTATACAAACAAATAAGTTCACAACAGACTATGTACGCCGGTAAGCTAGTAGTGTCATGCGTCAGTTAGAAGGGGTATGACGTCACACGTCGTTTTCGCGCGCTACATACATTTATGATTTTGTTATGCCTTCAAATTACAAAAAAAAAATTAAAAACTGTTTTTTATGTTTATATGCAACAAGAGGAATATAATAAAAAAAAATTTAAAAATCATGCCTATCCCCTATTAAACTCTTTCTATTCCTAATCTGTACTAGAGCTAGAGCCCTAACTAGGCTGTTAGAAGTTTCTAAACTTAAATTATATTTTTTTGAAATCTCTTCTTGTTGTTTGTCACGTTTTCGTGAATTGTTAGTACGTTTACAGTTGTAACAACTTTATCTTATGATGGGAAAACATAATTGTAAGTTTAAATTTATTGCAATTTTAGTTCTCAATAGTGCAAATACGTGCGCTATCCCTCACTCTTACTTATATTTAATGTCTCCATCTGGTGTTATTCTCTAAAAGATTCCCATCGTAAATTAAAGTGATTTAAAGGATATTTCAGACATCCATCCACCCCTTTTTTCGAAAACGCGATACGTGAGCAAGTTGGAGGGAATCGAATGGTAGTATTACAATTTTCTGGAGCATACTAGAAATTAGGGTTGTACATCGATGCAAAACATCGATGTTTAACATCGATGTTAACATCGGTGCTTACTATCGATGTTGAAAAAACATCGAAGGAAAAACATCGATGTATCGGAAACATCGATGTTTTATTAATATTAAAAAAAACTATTTATTTATATTATATAGGTTTTATTTAATAATGTAAAGATAAAATACGAAAAAAGTAACACAATACACAAAAAGCATTTATTAGATTTTGAAATAGAAATATTCCTTTTTAATAATAATTAATTTCACATTAATATTATTATACCCAATAAAATAATCCTAATTTGTACCTACAGTCTATTCCAAACGATTAGGCGGAACTAACCGCAATTTTCATTTTTGTAATTTGTCATTAGATATTTTTTTATATATTGAAGTTGACTTTTTCTGAACAAAATGATCAAAAGCTTCAATTAATCGGTAAAAGTAACTAGAATTGAAAATCTAGTTCCGCCTAAACCAAAGGAACAGACTTTATTTCAACTTAAAAAAGTATAAAAGTAATTGTGTATGACAGTGTTATTTTTATGTTAAATAATATAAAATTAACATTAAGATTACTATATTATATTTTTATAATATTGTAATAAAATCCAATATTTCATTTTAGAAATGTTAAAATAGTAAAAGCCAACTTCAATATATAAAAAAATAGCTAATGACAACTTACAAAAATCCAGGGATTGGAGGAATAACAACTGGGAAAGTGTCAACAAGACTCAAAAAGAAAAAGTGTGTTGGCGTCGTTGGTCGGTCGCATTGTTTGCAAAAATTAGAAGTTTCTTCTTATTTTTTCGTATTCTGCTAACTGCTAAGAAGAATAAGAACTAACACTATTTGTATTGTTATATCACAATAGATGGCACTTATATTTTGTGTACTAATTTTAATAAAAATTAAATTTTTAATATTCCAGCGCCTCTAGCGGTAGTTTCTGAATTTCAAAGTTTAAACATCGACATCGGTAGTAGACATCGATGTTTTATCGATACTATCGCCAGCTGACCATCGATGGTAAAAACACCGATGTTTTTTTCCCATCCCTACTAGAAATACAGGCTATCAAGGTCAATTTTGATTTTTTTTTTTTTTTTTGATTTAGGATATATTTTGGGGGCGCTTCAACTACTGTGGTTATTAGCACCCCGGTACATTTACAGTAATTTACATTAATTTACAAAGTTGAATGTTGACATTAATGCTTCATTCAGAACCTGCAAATTATAAATTAGAATTAACGTGAAATTAGTACTTAACATAAAATTTGTACGTAGAAACGTAGATACGTTCAACTTTGTAAAACTTATGTTGATTATTATTTTGTAAATAAATGGTCACCATTTTGAAATGTTTAACGTAAAAATATGACTTTTTGGTGTCATTGTAAAGCTAATTTAATGTACTTTTAGGAAAAAGATATAAAATTATCGATTCCCTATGCTAGATCAAAAGTTGACATCATCTCCGGTGAAACCGGAAGTGCCTCAGAATTCTTATAGTAACCTTTAGATGGGCCTTTTTGTCTAGTTTAACTTTTGTTCTGAAGATTTTTTGTATCTTTACAAATAAAGGAGATTTTCGGGGTGCCCCGTTTCAAACAAACACCCTGTATATCTAATATATAGTTCCATAAACCAAACATAAGTAAGGTCAAACACTTCTATCTCCTGCACACTGTATTATTATTTGAAATAAACCTATGTGCTTTTAGGTAGCAGTTTATAACCGCTTATAACAATCACTCTATCGGCATTTTGTAAAAACAGAATTGCATGTAAATTTTTTAGGTAAAACTGTAGTTTTTTTCCATACTGCCATCTATACAATTGCGTTCTAACTAACATATGAAGTACATATAGCGTTGAAAGTACAATAACACACTTTGATTTGAAAAGTACTTGAGATTACAACGAGCTGGAAATTACAGCGTACCTTTTGTTACATTCCCGACGGGACGCTTTTGACGCTTTTAAAAATTTCATTTGACAAGAAAGAATGTTCAGTTTACTTTGAGTTGAAGTTCTGTTGGAATTTAAACGGTAGACTCGAACCTCAGAAATAGTACTTTGAACGATTTTAAATGTAAATATTGTACACAGGTGATTTACTCTTTTTTATTCACTTTTAAATTTGTTTAGGAAAAGTTTTATTCAGTAAAAAAACACAGTTTTAACCACAGAAAATTTATTCATTCAAATAGACGAGTTTTATATACGAACAACGTTGAACCAGTGTTGCCAATTTACTGGTTTTCCGCTAGTTTTAGCGGAATTGCTTCAGGTTTGACGGATTAAAATATGTAATAGCGGATAGCGGAATTTTTAGCGGAAAGAATATAAATGTCAAAATTTTAAATACTGCCTTGGACAAATATATGGATCACCCTACGTTTTATTGAATTTTAGGATTATTACAGGAAAAATGGTAAATAAAATAATACATACAGCTTTTAATGACAACTTTAATCAAAGTTATTAATATTTTGTGGTACCTCCTCATGCTTTAATTACCGCACGTACCCTTTTAGGCATACTATCCACAAGTTTTTTACGTACATAGGATTGTACATTGAACCATTCGTCCACAATAATTTTCTTCAATTCTTCTTTTGATTTAAATCTGTACAGAGACACCTTGTTTATCAGAATCGACTATACATTTTAAATTTGCGATAAATTTGGTGACTGTGGGGCCATGCAAAAAGTGGCACATTGTTTTTAGAAAACCATTCATTTGTTGCTTTGGCTTTGTGAAGGGGGCATTATTTTGTTGAAAAACATTTTGGATTGTCTTCATCAAATAATTTTGTCAATAATAAGAGAGTAATTTAAATTTTGAATTTTTGAGGTTTAACTCTTCAAATATTTATCCAAACAAAAAAAAATGCGTTTAGATAAAAGATTTGTCTTCTTATTCTTAACAATATTTGTTATATAAATTTTTGCTGTTAAGTCAATATTAATGGAGTAATTTAAATTTTTAATTTCTGGGGTTAAAAATTAAACAGTATTGCACATCTAAACCGAAAACGTACGAGAGGAATTTTTGATCAGATTCCTCTCTCGTTTATCTCTTTTCGTATACCTTCTTTTCAGCTTTTACTAGTTCTTACTCCTCTTCCCTCTTGGTGTTCATGATAAATTTGTTCCCATAACTTTTCTTCTCCCATTCGTTATAAATAACCGTACCATCTAAACTGAGAACGAATTGATGAAGTAAA
Organism: Liopterus haemorrhoidalis; assembly: GCA_963971575.1. NCBI lineage: Eukaryota > Metazoa > Arthropoda > Insecta > Coleoptera > Dytiscidae > Liopterus > Liopterus haemorrhoidalis. The sequence goes on along the minus strand of OZ020622.1, from coordinate 5,191,713 downwards.
ATATAAAACTTGATCTTTAATCACCACCTGACTTAGTTACCAGTAGCTGTTAGCTGTATCTACATTAGTTCTCGAGCAATTAACCGGTGTTTGTCTCAAAGGAAGTGACATAGAAGATTCGTAATTTAGATACGGCGCACCCAAGACCAATTCCAAAACAATTATGTGAAAAATATATAGCTTTCATAAAGTAACCTTCTTCAACACCCACATGCACTCTTCATACCCTTCTTCTTTGCTCTTTAGTACGTTCATTCGTATAAAGGGCGTGGACCAGAAACTAGCAATTAAATGGCCCACGCTTCTGAAACGCTTTCTTTAACACAGTGGCGTAGAAAAGAACACAGTTATTAGATCTAGATCTTCATAAAGTAATGAAAATAAAAGTTGATAGAATTGTAAAATGGATCTAGAATGAAGATATGCTAACAGAATAAGCGTGAATTGATATCAAAGATACATGGCAAGTGGTGATCTTCATCACTAATCATAGAATCAAAAATATGCATTGTGCCCTCATGGTGGAATATTTTCAAAAACTATCTCTTTGACTAAAGCTGCATTCAGAGCTCTTAAATTAGTCGACTACAGACTATGACTTGTGCACTAAAATGTATCCTGGGACCAACAGACAAACACCAACTTATGTCATACTGGAAGAAACCAAGAGGGAGAAAATAAGAGTACTAACAGGGAGAAGAGCCATGAAATATGAAGAACGAGTTATATTGACAGAATACACAATATTAGAAGAGTGCTGGAAAGAGACAGATGAAAACCGATACCAAATGGGGAATGAAACGGGAAAAATATTACAAACGGAACGGTTTTTCCATAAAAGAGGTCACAAAAAGAAGAAGAGAAGGTCAACAGATGACAAACATAATAGTAGAAAGAGACTAAGAAGTGCAGTTACAAGAACAGTATAACAGAATACGAAATTCTACATATAACAAAGTGTATAAAGATATATCCACTATTGGATTACCCAGATACCTGGCAGAAGGAACCAGGAACCAGAAGGTAATCGCAAGATTCAGAAGTGGCAACGAGGAGAGAAACAATTATTGGATGGAAGAAACGGAGAAAATATGTAGAACCTGCAGAGAAGAACAAGAAACAATAGACCACCTACGAAACTGTGAAGGAATGCAGCCAGAACCACGAAAAACAGAAGACCTACTAGACAACTTGGGGAGAGACCTAGCTTGAATGAAAACAGTCTTGGAAAAAAGAAAAAAATGAATTATTATGTATCATAAAATAGTATATAGAAATGATATGTAAACCAATTATTTCAAAGCCCAAAGCCACGAAATATATTTACTATTGTTATTATTAGATTATGACATGTGCACTGTTGATTGTCACTAACAATTTGTTATATGGTAACGCTAGCAATCGTTCAGAGCTCTAAATTTAATGCGTTATACGTTGTCGATTGTAGACAGTTTTCCAAACTTATAGTTAGTGAGTTGTTTTAATGAGACAGACATATAAACACATTGGCTATCTCAGTCTACATCGTAGAGACCGTTTGCGATGGCCGCATTCACCAGACTCATCGGTGACTTACCGGTACAAACTTACCGGTGAATTTGATTGAATGCACATTTTTTGGCAGCGCTGTCAAACGGCGTATATGAAAACTACAATATCTAGACAATGACAGATTGTAATGACACAAAATTATGAAAGTAAGTTTTTACAGTAATTTTAAAAGTACATGTGCTTTATTTGCGTCTTCTCAATAACTAAGTAAACTGACTTAACACTCAATTCCATAATTTTTTACTTGCTTTATGCTCGATTCTTTGTTACCCCAGATAAAACTATAAAAATATCAACCGGTGGGAACTAACCGTAAATGAACTCCGGTTAATAAAATGGCGACCGGTGAGAAAGTACGGTAACTCACCGGTAGATCATCGTATGCATACCGGAAAAAAATTACTAACCGATACTCACCGGTGAGTCTGCTGAATGCGGTCATTGTATGCCTTTATATAATCTATCAAATTATCATCGCGCCGATTACAAGCAAATCTCGCCCAAAATTACAAAGACGAGCAGTAAATATGATCAATTTAGGTAATTAGGTTAGGTTTAGGAAAACGATAATTGATAATAAACATTTTACGAAGCCACCATAGTTGGTTTAAAGACACACAGATGTCAAACTAATTTCCTTAGCTGTAAACGCTGCCTTAAACGTTAAAACTAACTACTAAACTTATTCAAAGCACACAATGCACAGTGAACTAATTTAAAGAGCTTTTTTACGCAGCTTTAGTGTGCATTAAAAGCAACGATCTTTTGAAAATATCAAATCGAGTAAAGTGGTAAATTTGTTTGGGATGAAATGTCTTCAATATTTGACAGTTTTTTGGACAATTTAAGTATTAATTTTTTAACAATTCCGTTGACGAGTCGCTCTTGCTGTGATATCAACAAGTAGGTACTGACAGTTCATTCCAAGATATATTTTATAATTAAATGGTTTTCAAATCAATACAGCGATACTATCGCATTTAGGCGTGGAATATTCGATTGTTTCACCACTTAATCTTTTAGAAATGTGATTAAACATTTATAATTCATTTCTCGTTGTTTAAATCAGGCTTAACTCTTCTTAATCGCAACAATTCTTTAAGAGTAATTGCCCATTTTGTATATAATCAATTTTGATACTGTACTACCAATTGGTACCGGATTAAAACAACAGGGGTCTTGAACAGGGCTGTATTAAACAATTTTAGGAAACAATAAAATTATGAAATTTTGATCCAAATTTTTTTGACTCCGAATTTAGCCAAAATATAGTTTTAAGCTAATTTCGGGGTGAGGATTATGAAAAAAATATTTAAAAAAATCATGCTATCATAGTTTTTGAGTTAGAGCTGATTTAGATCAGTTTTTTGCCTATAATTCCAAAACTTTTGCCCAAACTTCAAAATGGACCAAATTTTATTGATCTATGACCAAAAATACATATTTGTACCAATTTTCAATAAAATCGGAGATAAAAATTTTTTGCTTAAAAATCGAAAAATTCGTAAGGGGTACCCCTTACGATTTTTTCGATTTTCGGCCATTTTCAAGGGTTTTGGATTACTGTCCATATAAAACTTAATAATTGATTTATTAAAGTCCAAATTTTTTTTTAGACTAAACAATGTAGCAGAATTTTAAAAATTCAAACCGCAAATTTCTATCCCCCACCATTTTTTAGTTAGGATTTATCAAAATTTTCAAAAAAAATTTAAAAAAATTAAAAATTTTCAAAAAATTTTTTTGTTTCAAAATCTGGTTACAAGTCAATTAGGACCTTAAGATTTCAAAAATTTCAACCGCAGGCCTTTATTGCATTTCGTTTTTGAGATACGTCCATGAGAAGATGAAAATTTCTATAAATCAGGCCATATTAAAATTTGTCATAATTTTTAAATACGCACAACGAATAAGGCCTCAAATTTTTTCTAGACTAAATAAACTACGAAGAATCCAAAAATTTTAACAGGAGGTCGCTACCTCTAACCGTTTTTGAGTTGTGATTTTTTGAAATTCACAATTTTCACAAATAATGTAAATTATGCCATTAAAAAAAATATCGTAATCTAAAAATGCGTTAAACGATTAAAGCCTTAAATTATTTATAGACTAAATGAACTACGGAAAATCCAAAAATTCTAACCGGCAGTCGCTATCTCTAACCGTTTTTGAGTTGTGCTTTTTTTAAATCACAATTTTCACAAATAATGTAAATTATGCCATTTTAAAAAATGTCGTTATCTCAAAATGCGTTGAACGATTAAAACCCCAAATTAATTCTAGACTAAATAAACTACGGAGAATCCAAAAATTCTAACCAGAGCTCGCTGTCTCTAACCGTTTTTGAGTTGTGCTTTCTTTAAATTCACAATTTTAACAAATAATGTAAATTATGCTATTAAAAAAAATATTGTAATCTCAAAACGCGTTGACCGATTAAGGCCCCAAATTAATTCTAGACTAAATAAACTATGGAGAATCCAAAAATTCTAACCGTGTAAAAACATTGTCTAAAAAAAGAGATATACAGACCAATTCTGTAACTCTGTTACTATGATAATAGTTACTAAATTCGTCACTATGAACTAGGTCAGTTACTATCATGAATGAAAGTCATTGTATTTTTTATAATATTTTATGTTGTAGTAACGTTATTATACAGTAACTTTTTACAGAATTGATCTGAATAGAGTAGAAAGAGCATAAAACTGTGGGTAGTTCATCTCTAACAAAACTCATCTCATTAGGTGTTTATCTTTTAAGTAAATAAATAAAGAGACTCATTCTTGAAATTTTTATGAGTGTCTGAGCCGGACCTGATGCGATCTTAAGACATCCCGTCGTTCTAGACTACCACGCGGGGGTTATAAAAATATATTGGACATTTATACCATCGACTTGGTCATGTTGATAGCCTTGTTAAAGGTATTTTACCGCTTGTGGTAAAAACTATAGCATATGAACACTTGTTTTCGGAGATAATACTCTAAATTAATTTAATAAGATAATAAAATTTAAATAGAGAACAAAAACGAATAGGATAGAAAAGAAAAATTGAGCCAAAAATCAAATCAACCTTGTTATATTTTCGCCATTTTAATGAATATATTTTTAGATTTTATTTTAAGCAATATCAGAATAAAGTGTTCATTAAAGTTAATTTAAAATTTAAAAGTCACGAAACGATCATAAAATTGTGAAAGGATTTTTAATATCGCGAGTATTTTTATTGAATTTAAAAGGATGTTATTTAACAAAGAAAAGGAACCACTAAAAATATAATTGGTGATTTTGATGGCGTTAAGTTGGTACTTAGAGCTTTATTACCTACTTATTTCATATTAAGATTTAATAACTCATAGGTCAAAGACATCCGGACTGTTATTTTTGGAGTTTTATTACTGTGTTATGATTGGAAATTTTTAAATAAGAAATAACATGAACAAATGTATACAGTAAACGTACCAACGAGCATAAACAAATATAAACGAACATTGTGGAACATAAATATTGCCTGTTGTTAAAAATGTTCGTTTGAAATCACCCGGGTTCGTTAAGAATATGGAATAAAAATAATAACGGAAGGCTTTAAGAATTTATATATATAAATTTTTGTGACGGAAATGACGTCACTGTAACGACCACAATGGCTGCCTGCATTATGTTGTTTTCGTATTAACCCTTTACTGCATGAATTTTTATTTTGGGCTGAAATAATTCATGGGCATTAAGAATTGGTTCTTATTGATAGAAAAAATAATTAAAAAAATATATTTAAAATATTAATTATTATTTTTATGAAAAAATAATAATTAAAATAATAATTTAGGGTTTGTGCCATACATGGAACATTATGATTCTACATTATGTTACAAAAGAAAATGATTCCGTATTATTTGCTCGTCAATTGCTAGGTGTTCTTCATTAGGATTAAAAGCAGTCGCCCTCGAATTTTTGAAAGAAAAGGTCTTATCTTCTAGTTGTCCTATCTCAAAAAATTTAGATATTATCGTTGAAGTGCAAATTCCGCTTGATATCCTCAAATCTATTGCAGCCCATTACTTGAGATACTGCAGGATCTATTGCTGTGTATGTGGCATATATGAACATTCATGAAGTAACGTTCTGATTCAGTTTTAAAAGTAAAATAAAAAATAAAAATCGGAATGTGCCATATATGGCACACTATGCGGTAATGGGTTAAAAAAAAACCTGGCTCATCGATCACAGCAACCAACTGGATGAAATGATGCAAAAACTTAAAGAAAAACAGCCTAAATTGGTCAACAGATCGACTCCTCTTATTGCATGATAACGCTAGACCACACACTGCACAAATGACAGTGGCAAAACTACTGGAATTGGAGTTGGAACTTCTTCATCATCCTTCATACTCATCAGACCCCCACTGACTACCACTTCTTCCGCAATTTGGACAACTTTTTAATAGGAAAACAGTTTAATTTCGACAATGCTGTAAAACTGGCCTACCAGGAATTCATTGACTCTCGTCTGCCAGGGTTTTTTATCACCGGCCTGAACAACCTGCTGCTTAAATGGCATAAGTGTATAGATAATATGAGTGCATACTTTGATGAATAAAATAATTACTTATATTTGTAGAAGCCTTATCACACTAGAGTTATTATTCAAATCTAAACTTGGAAAATTAAAGTCTTTGCATTCGAATCGAAGTCTTGTGCGTGTGATACTATGAAGAAAAAACCTAGGTTTTGAAGACCAGGCAAATGAAACAGGATACAATTTCTCGGTCTTTTTACCCAGGTCTTACAGCTGACGCGTCTTTGTTTTTTGTTTATGTCAAAATATATCTGTCAACTGTCATAATTTCACGATATGCGCATGGGTAAACAAACAATTTTCAAATCTTAACTAATATTTAAATACCGTGTGATATGTCAAGACCTGAAGACTTGGATCCTGAAAAAAAAACCTACAAAAATAAGACTTGGATAGCGTTCTAGTGTGATAAGGCCTTAAGTTATCAACCAACTTTGCCTTTTATTCTACAAATTTCATACTTGACTACCTAATATATATATATATATATATATATATATATATATATATATATATATATATATAGCAACAATAGTACATCGCGGAGCACAGTTTGGGAAACTTTGGCCTAAAAGATTAAATTACTTTATAGATTTACTATTTTGGAATATCGTCAATAAAAATTATAACTTTTTTCTATTAAGTATTTAAAAGTATATTTTTATGAATCAGATTTCAAGGTCCTTTAAGATGCTACGGATGCTGTGAATGAAAATATTTTCTTCCTGGCATGAGCTGTCAAAAAATATGATTAATAACTAACAAAAATAGAATTTCTACAGTGATTTTATTTTTTATTTTTAAGTTTGTTGGTTTAAAGTTTGAATAAATTAAGTTTTTTTTTGGGTCATCAAAAATAATGAGAGCCTATTTTTGAAACGGTAATGCTGGTTTCATGCTCCATTACTTGGAATTCTTGAAACGATTTTAAGTTTTTTGTGAACATTTCTTTAACAGTGGATTAGAGGAAAGTCTTGTGTTTATTTAAGGAATGTGTCACTCTGTCAAATTATGATTGATGATCTAAATATATTCATACAAATTTTATGTAAAAAATATATAATTAAGTGGCATATTTAATTTTTCAGGATCAGATCTATTTGATTTTGATCATTAGATCGATTTCTTATTGGCTTTTCGACGCAGATATTGTGAAATTAAAAAAAAAAAATCAACTGCAATACAAGCCGGCCGGCGTAGCGTAGTGGTAACACATGTGCTCTGCGTTACTAAGGTCTCGGGTTCGAATCCCGTTCAGGCATGCAATTTTCTGTCTTTATTAATACAAATATCCCATTTATTTATTTTTTAAATGGGATATTTGTATTAAATATCCCATTTATTTATTTTTTGTCATTAAAATATGTAAGAAAATTAATTTAAGTTTGACATATGTCATTCGTTTCCATGGTTTCATTGTTGGAATTTTAAATTTTGACATTCCAACGTGAAAAATGAAATAACCCAAGCAAGGTCCCTTTTCGTGACAACCTAAAAGAACGAAATTGCCATTTAGTTCCGCCTAACCGTTTGAAACAGACTGTAAGTAGATTATTATTTTTCCTCTACATACAATTAATTATTCTATTGTATTCTCGCAATCAATATTATCATACAACTATATACCGTGATTCACTAACTGATCGCTACCGCTACCGCCACTCCCACCGCGTTAGTGTGAGGAGACCTGATCGCTAGTCGTATCGGTAACGCTACCGCCACCGTGGCCGCCACCGCGGCCGCTTTGGTGTGTGGAATCCTTAATCCCGAATTATATTGATTTTAAATTTGCCTGGCGCAGAGGAAAGGCCCCAAAACGCCGCCCCATCCTACCCAATTCCTATCGCATCACGGGAACTCAAGGTTATTAACAAGTCTTTGTGCCTCAGATATCAAATGTTCCCATTTTCTGTTTAAATCTTATGCAGTATTGCTCTTATGGAAAATGGGAGTGGTGTTAAATAATGTTGTAAAAGTGTTAGGATATATTAAGATAATATTTTTCGGTGTATTTTTATAAATTAGTGTTTTTTTTTTTATTTATAATTTTGACATTGCGAATGCAGGATAACGCTTAACTTACTAAGTCAAAAACTTGCATAAGTGAAAACTATATAGTTTGGGACAGAGAGAATTATTTAATATTTGAAAATTATTCATGTGCCGGCCACATTTTTTTAAACTCATCGTTTTTGTTAACATTTAAAATCCATTATTTTAAAAGTTAATCACATGTTTGAAAGTAAGATTAAGTGGTAACATTATATTCCTATTCTTGCGACATCTAAAAACATTAGTACTGGTATGGGAAAGACATAATCCGACACCCACACATAATTATACTCAAAATTAAATTAATAGGTAAAATATCTGATTATGTGGGAGGACCCTAATATAGCTATTGTTTTACCAAAGTTGAAAGTTCAATTATTATAATAATTAGACAGTAAATCTTAACGATTGATAAATGTTGGATAAGCATGAAGGTAAAAGTATTTGGATACCAATGTTCAAACCAGTTCAGCTCTATGTTTAACCACCTCTATGATAACTACTGTAACTGTGTTATAGATCAGTCTATGTCATGTGTTGGAGGTATCGCAAACTCATAGAGCCATATACGAGGGTTGCCTTTTATATTTTGGGATTTGATATCAAAAACAATTACTATCAACAAAAATAGCTTAACTATCCCATAAAATATGGTGTTCCCCAAGGTAGTGTACTAAGACCATTCCTTTACCTACTTTATACTGCAGATATACCTGAGACAAACGACAATATGATAGCTGCATTTGCTGATGACTTTGCTGTACTATCAACAAACGATGATCCTAACGAAGCTTCTGCAATTCTTCAAAGACATTTAAATCTTATAAACGATTGGTACAATAAATGGAGAACTAAAGTAAATCAGTCTAAATCTGTCCAAGTCACGTTTACCACCAGACTCAGTACTTGCTCACAAGTAACAATCAACGACATTCCAGTTCCCATAAAAACTGAAGTAAAATACCTTGGATTGCATTTGGACCAACGATTGACCTGGAGTAAACACATACAAGCCAAACGTAAGCAGTTAGACCTAAAATTTCGCCAAATGTACTGGCTTCTCGGTAGAAAATCAACATTATCAGTTTCAAATAAAATTTTGCTCTATAAGACAATACTCAAGCCCATATGGTCGTATGGAATTCAATTATGGGGATGTGCCAAGCCGACCAGATTAAAAATAATACAGCGATTCCAATCAAAAGCGCTTCGAGCTTTAGTGAATGCACCTGGGTACGTCTCAAATAGATCCATGAAGACCTCAGAATTCCTATCATCACGGAAGAAATTCATAAAGTTGCCAACAAATACAAAGACCCACTCATTGGACATAAAAATGAACAAGTGGCTCTATTGTTTTTCAAGATCAATTCACTTTGCATACGTTTCAACCAATTTTCGAAGCACTTTTTTCACTCCGATTGAGATATTTTCCACTCTGATTGTCAAATTAAGTGAGATCCACCGCGAACATATCTTTTTAACGGTCAAATGTTCATGCAATAGTGTATGCTGGTCCCACTAATGCCCAAGGATACCTCAATCTCACGATAAGTCACATGACGATCTTGCAGTATTAGTTCACGCACAGCATCAATGTTTTCCGGAAGAACAACCGATTTTGGACGACCTTCACGAAATTCGTCCTTAAGCGAACTACGGCCATGGTTGAAGTCAGCAAACTATCGATAAATAGTAGTCCTTGATGGTGCTTCATCGCCAAAACTCGAATTAAGTTCATCGATGCACTGTTGTTGGGTGAATCCACGTCGAAAGTTGTAAAAAATAATCGCTCGAAAATGATTACGATTTAATTCCATTTTTAACCGAAATGAATTTTTCCAAGTTGTTGTAAACAACACAAATAACGCTTGAACAGTTAAGGACATAAAAAAATAGGACACCTTTTTAATCTAGTGTGTTTTCTAATTATGACATCTGCATTTTGAATTTTATGCATTAAGGCATAAAATTATGACATCTGTCAAATATTAACTTGTCAATATATTGTCAACACTGCAAAACAGGTATGCCCTCCATTAATAATTTTGTAAAGGCTAACATAATTGCTAAAGTGGAAGATGGATGGTCGGTGCGGCGAATTGCATGCTTTTATAAATAAAATTGATGCACATTTTGGGTATAGACGCTTTCTATTCAAATTCGAATAGATAGATTCACACTATGGTCTATTTCAAAGTAGAAAAAAGTAGATAGCGCTGCGAACCGAGTACGATTTACACTGATCAAATACAGTATAGCGGGAAATTTAAAATAAGTTACAACTAGGGCATGGGCGTAGCAACTGGGTTAGCAAGTGATTTTTTTTTTTTAATATAAAAAAGGTTAATAAGATATTGAAATAAACAAGGCAGATATATAATACACTTACGTTATTTATAAGACATAAATTCAGTTTAATGGGAAATTTGAAAAAGTTATAAAAATATTAATTTTAAAAATTATGTACTCTATATAAAAAGAGATATTTGCTAAAAGAGTTTAAATAAAGCAATAAAATAAACAATCTTCAAAGCTAAAGTTTCTTATTTAAGTAATTATTTTAAATAAAAATTTAAAATATATGTATATATGAAGGTCTAAAAATTACATCAATAACTTCTTCTTTGGGCACAATCAGCTGGACTGTCTTTTGGCCTCACATTAGTCCTCTCTCTTGATATGTAAATTGTCAAGTGTCAAAAAATATTTATATGTCAGATAACCTAAAAAATATATAACTGCGTAAAAACAAATTACATGGAGAATTTTCTCCATAAAATCTACGCCAAGAATATAAATAAAAGTCTAAATATGTAAATAATAACAAAATATATGATAAAAATTAAATAATATAAATAATATATATTTCCAATGTACGACACTGAACATCTGTCAACTTGGACTAAAAACAATATTTTTACAGTGTAATATGGATGACGATCTAAACCAATCCGAAGCAAGGACAAACAGCTCCTATCTTCTTACACACATTTTTCTACTTTGAAATAGACCATAGACAAAAAACGGTGTCCTATTTTTTAAGTCCTTAACTGTACGTCAAATGGTTCCGAGTACGTATACCGTCAAAAATGTAAAACTTTACGAAATATACGTCAGTTGCCAGATGGCAGCACTAATTTAGCGCAATCCTGAAATATAAGAGGCAACCCTTGTAAATTCCTTGCACAATTAGCGAGAATAACTTAACATAGCATAGGAATTCACACGTGTTTTACCTCCACGGTGCGAAATCACGTGACGAGTGACGTGAGCTTACACTAATCTATTGATCATGAAGGTAAGAGTATTCAGAGACTAATGTTAATATACGTTCAGCTCTATGTTTTACCATCTCTATAACTAATGTAACGGCGTTATTAGAGAGATAGCACACGTTTGTATTACTCAAATATTAATATGCATAACGTTATTAAAGTGGTGGGGGTATGTTATCGGAGAACACACTCTCCTTTAATTAATATACTTCCCCTCTACAAGAGGGTGATTCCCCTCTTATTACAAGCCGCAGTGTTTTCTTTTGTTCACTCTATCCTTGTTCATTTGATGTATATTAATACAAAATATAATTTTCCATCTCTATTTACTGTTACGACTACCGTATGTTATTTGATTAAATCTGAATTAAGAATAATGTAAACAAGAGATCAGATTGTTGATGGAGAAATTTATTATATTTACCTAACGAGTAAATTAACTTTTCAAGAAAATTTTAAAGAAAGTTAATAAACTTCCCTCTATAAACATTTTGATATGGAAAAATATAATACACACAAAGTTTTTTTAACGGCGTTATACCCTTTTCATATTACAATAAAGATGCTACAATAAAGAATATATTACACCTGTTTTAACATACAGTGAACTTCTTTAATCCTGCAATATTGAAATTATTATTATGCATGGTTTGCCTAGTAACGATAAATTATTTTGACAGCAATGTTTATTCGCCTATGTTGTAAATTAAAAGAAACGCAATTTTACATGCTGTCAAATTTCAATTACCATAGTAACGATAATACCTATATTGCAGGATTAAAGAAATTCACTGTATAAGTCTAAAGTAACTGGATTATACAAAGTAGCGCAAGCCTTTGAAGAAGCCTACAGACCCCAGGGTTTGATTGGCAACATTGCTTCCCCTATTAAGCAAACTAAAGCAGAAATTTTTACGTTCTTAAGTTTGCGTCTGCGCTGTCACATCTCTCTTTCTCGCTCTAATTTAATAACCTCCTTTGTCAGCGGTTTGAATATTTAAGGCTAAGTTTCATTTAAATTTATATATTATATCCATTTTATTTAATAAAAATAAAAAAATAATTGAAATTGTACCACAATTTTGTTATAGTGCATCTTTGATTAAAAAAATCGTGATTACAATGTTTAAAATAAAAAATTTAGTAGTACTAGTTTCTTATTTTTTTACTGTTGGAATCACTGAAAATCATTTGCGTTGGCGACATTTTTAGCCCCAGTATGGCCGCCGTTGCGCTACTTTGTATAATATAGTGACTTTATATAAGTCGATACATTTTATCTCAATTATTGTAGCTCTGTATTGTATTAAATACATTATTAAAATAATTAATTTAATTATAACCTATAAGGTTACAATTAAGTGTGATATATTTGTGATCTAAAACTAAAAATGTGAAAGTATACCATTTTTCCAACAAAATTTAAAATTTTTATTTTCTTAAAATTTTGAAATTTTGATAAAAAAAAATTTACTCCGCTTTTAGCCAAAATATAGTTATAATCTAATTTTGGAGTGAGGATTATGAAAAAAATATTTAAAAAATTCATGCAAAACTACAAGGAATCCAAAAATTCTAATCTCAGATCGATTTCTCTAATCGTTTTTGAGTTTTTGATTTTTTTAAATTCACAATTTTCACAAATAATGTACATTAATTCCATTAAAAAATTGTTATAATTTCAAAACGCATTAAACGATTAAAGCCCCAAATTTTTTCTAGACTAAATAAACTATGGAGAATCCAAAAATTTCAATTGCAGGTCGCTATCTTTAACCGTTTTTGAGTTACGATTTTTTTTAATTCACAAATTTCACAAATAATGTAAATTATGTCATTAAAAAAATGTCAAAATGTTTTTTATACATTTTTGATGTACAACGTACTTTGAGAACCACTGGTCGAAATAAAAAATTGCTTCACTCATTGATATTTTCCTGTAATTTGTTGTTTAATTTAAGCAACCTCTTAGCTCTTATAGTTCTCGACATAGCAATGCTGAGCAATTTAAAATAACACCATAATGTCTCCGACTGTCAGATCTTGAAAGAAATCCGATTACTAAAGCATAATATTGCAATGCAAACAAATAATTTCTGATATTTATTTTGCAATAAAGCAAATAAATAATTAAAAAATTATTATCGGTCATATAATACTGGCGCCTTCTATAAAATATTTACCAATAACTTAGTAAATAAGTAGATTATAAAACGAACATTTCAAATGAAATGAGAAGAACCAATCAGTAAACTTTAACAATTTTTAAAAAATAAATAAATAAAATTTACAAATTAGATAACACAAAATTTACAAAATAAACTTTTGACAATCGAAATCCATTAAACAATTCCCTGAGGTGTTTCTTTTGAAGAATTTTCTTTCCGTTGACAGTTCTTGATATAAAGAATTTTCGTCAGTTCTGATACGGGAATTATGCAGATCGCTGTCACTGCAAATCAGATTGTGAACGGTGAGACGAGACATGTCTGCCCTTTACCAAATATTCCCTCAGGATACCCGCATACCCGTCAACTGCTACCAACCGAATTGCAAACGAAAAAGGGGTCGAAGGATCGTGAATAGAATTTTGTTACGCAAAATAATTGGGGAAAAATTAAGTTTAAATAATAATATTAACTTATAAAAGTATCAAATGGGTTGAGATACTTTAATCTCTCTCTCTTTGAATTGTTAGGAGAAGTTTTCACAGGACGATGCCAAAGGATGCCTCTATCTCACGGTAAGTCACATCGCCGATCTTCTTCAATCATTTTGTGCACAGCATCGATGTTTTTAGGGTTTTGTAGTTATGACCAAAAAACCCTTATACCGTCATTTTGTCCTCTGTCTGTCTGTTCGGTAAAAATTGTCGCCTGTAAAAACATTTCTAAGTAATGTACATTGGTGTGAACCGGAATAGTACTACCGGAATTTTTTATCAGATTATGTTTTCGGAAAATAACGTATCTTTTGTGTTTTTTGGTTGACGATGTATAAAATTAATAATTATGTAACACACTACACTAGAAGGCGTATCCTGGTCTAATGGTTAGCTTGATCGTTTGTTACGCAGCAAACTAAGGTTCGCTCCCGGGCGGAGGAGACAATTTTATTTTTTTTTTCCATTTTTATTTTGTTTAAATTATATTCTCAAAATTCTAGTTATATTTTGGCAAATGTTGCATTTAATTTTTAAGAGCGTAAATTTAATAACCAGTTGGAATTATATTTTCATTCTATGTGTCATGTATACGAAATCAAAGGGCGGAGCATATGACTTGAAACAACAAATGGAAGCCATAGGCGTAATTTTCAAAAAGTAATGAACCTTGCTATATAAAAAAATACTGCACATATTTATAAATCTAAATAATGGTATTAGTTATCCGAATTAAAATTAACAAAAAAATATTTTAACATAAAATTTCTTTGTAAAGCTCTTAGATTAACAGACGATAAATTATTTTAAAAATATCGTTCATTTTGCCGAGATTACTACAAAGCAAAATTTGTCCTACACACTCAGTATGCCGCCTTCACTTATTATATACCTGCGAAACCCTGAAATATGTGAAAGTTCACACTTCACATCAATTTTTTTGAATCACAATCGATTTTGGTCGACCTTCACGAGATTTATCACTGACGGACGCACGACCACGACGAAATTCTGCAAACCAATTATAAACAGTCTTTTCTGATGGTGCTTCATTATCAAAAGTTGAACGAAGCGAATCTATGCATTTTTGTTGAGTTAGGCCTTTACTAAAATTGTAAAAAATAATCCAACGAAAACCTTCACGAGTAATATCCATTTTTTCACAAACTTGTATTTTTAAACGCCATTTAAACAAACTACTCGGTCAATTTATAAGCTGCCACTGGTTTCTCAATAATAAATGTCAAATTTTACGAATATAGTAATGCCACATTTCAATATTGCCATCTAGTGGTCATTTGTAAAAACATAAAAGTTAACCCTCGTACTCGCTAGATCTACAGTCAATTGATTTCTTCATCTTTTGTGAGTATTTCTCATAAGATATTTCATGACTGTTGATGATATTCAACGATTATGTTTTCAATTAACTGTATTTGCAATAATTTAAAAAATGTTATGCGCTAACACGTTACAAACTGGTTGTAAATTCTTTCATGCTTCTGTACAAATATCTATTCGTATGATAATAAGACGCTTGTGGAAATTATAGATGATGCAATTGAAAGTTTATGAAAATTAAATGAGCAATGTTAAAAGTTATTTATTAATTGAAAAGTTATGACGATATAATTGGTCAAATGTATGCGGGTGTTTAGTAATTTTATTTATTACAGTCTTAATTTAATTGATTATGCAAAGAGAAAAGGGCATTGCCTTTTAAAAGTCAGTTGGATCCAACAACAAATAAGTTTCATAGGGTATATGCCGGAACGACACACGTATTTTGTGAGCATATTTGGGTTTTCCCTTTTATTCGACTATTTAAGCTTCTGTTGTTAGTTACTCCACTAGGATGACAAATTAACTGAATATGTGTAAAACACAAAACACATGTTCAGGTACGCCTGCTAGGTCTCTTCGATGCAGGCATCAAACGAAATTATTTGCTTTGGTAACTTGTGCAGGCAGAAATAATTGTACAAGTTTATCATCTACATATTCAGGCATAACTGCACAGGTAACTCTGTACAGGCATACCGCACAGCTAAAACTGTATGATATTACCAAAATGAAATGGCCAGTCTTTTTAAGAAGCTTAACAATGCGGTAATGGGTTTACGGCGGTAATCCTAAGACTCGTTTCTGTAAAAAGAATATAAGAGGTATTAGGGGGATTTTAAATTCAAATAGAATAGATGTAACACTAGTTCAATTGAAGTTTCTTAAAAACCATTAACGATATTTTCCAAATTTATAATCCTATTGTTTCTAAATTTTAGGGGTTGTTATATTTGTTTGTTAGTTAATTTTCAACATTCATAGCGTGCTTACATTAACAACATGGCTCTTTGGCGACCATTTGATTTTGAAGAAATTCCTAATTTCTGTAGTGAAAATAGTGAATCTATGCAGTGAAGGTGATTTGGAAAAATCACCTGCGAAAATGTGGACGTTGACGTAGAATGCGAAAATGTGGACGTGGTTACTAAAGAAAAATGTCATTTTTCAGAAGATTGCAAAGTTCTGAAACTGAACGTTTATAAAAAGTTAGTTTCGGAAGGTAATGGTAAACCTGTATTTAGAACTGCGGAATTAACTAGTATTCCATACAGAACAATTCAACATATCATTGTTTGTGTTTTAAACCCTATAGAACTAATATGGAGGCAATTAAAAGGTAATGTGCGCCGAAAAAGACAAGACCAACAGAAAGTGACAATGTAGTACAATTAATTAAAGACGAAACAAGTACAATAAGTAGTGATTTGTGGAAAAAATATGTAGAACATGTAAAGACAATTGAAACATTTTTTTTTTAATAAATCCACGAAATTATTCTTCAATAATAATTAATTTCAATGACAGTGGTAGTGACACAAACTCTGATAGTGACATAAATAATGATAATAGTGATAATGATTAATATTTTAATAATTTTAAATTACCATAAATTGAACTAGTGGCTCATAAGTATAAGAGTCGACAAGTTCAAAAAAGAATGATTTTTGTTTGTGCAAATTAGAAGTATTTAATATAGACTATGAAGACTTTAAAACAAAACGATTTTTAAACATGCCTATATATATAATTCAAATATAGCCAGTCCTAAGCCTGATAAAAATGTAAAGGAATGTCATATAAGTATACACAGTTCATTCTAAACAGCATATAAGAAAACACGTTTATTTTAATTAATTATTACGGTTCTGGCAACAATTATTAACAGAACCATAAACTCAGCAGGTATAATGGTTATACTGTCAGTCATTATTGGAATCAGTAAGTGAGAGTAGCCATTTCATTTTGGAAATACTATATATGAAAATATTACGTCTTTTGGCTCTTTTACATTCTGTATTACCAACCCCTCAGAACAGGTAGAAGACGTGAATTGCCGTGTCTCATTTTCAACACTTCACAGACGAAAAGGAGCGATTTACATTTCCCGTTAACGATGTATTAACAGTGGAAACGCACCTTTAGACCTAACCCTAGCCCTTGGCTGACTGTTTTGGTATCACGGTCACGTCATGTCAGATCGCGTGTCTCATGTTCTGATGCGATCTGTACACCATGTACCTCTCTCTAAGACCGAATGAATACAGATTAGGGATACATTATCTCAATAGTGGACCAGAGAGATTCTCATTAGATTAAGATAGTTTCAAATATGAAAAAAGTGCAATAATATTTAATTTAACAAAATTGAACATATTTTGTCTCAATAATTAGACTGTATTTTTTTTCTTCTCATTTTCTAGGTCTATAATTTGAGATAAAAGCTACTATAAATCAAAAGATGGTTAAAATTCTTTAATAGATTTAAATAGACGTCTTAGTTGGTAATTTAGGTTCAATTACACATTTATATACCAATTATCCTTATTAAAAACAATTTGTGAGAAAAATCGAGTGTTGAACTGGTCGACTGCACACACACACACGCACTTATTATTTATTGAGGTGTAATTTAGTTATTACACCGTGTCTCTGGTCTGTGCGTGTTACAATCCTAGTGGTCCATGTCGAATTAAATAATGTACGGACATTGGAATATAGTCAAGATGAAAGACGATTACAGTGGACGTGAGAATGAATGGAAATATAATGGAGAAGATGTGTTAAATTTTGACTGTTCATTATAATTAAAGTGATTTTAGTGAATTTCAATTTACATTCGAGGGAAAAATCCAGCTGCGTCAGGAAAACAGCTCCAAAACGCAATAAAAAGAATGGCCAAAGAACACAGGGTTCAAATTCTCTGAAAATAAAACTGGAGCGATTCATTTTAAGAAAATAAGAAGGATACACCAAAACCCAATATTACACATAAACAACAAAATAATAAAAAAAATTGATGTGAAGTGTGAATATTCACACATTTCAGGGTTTCGCAGGTATATAATAAGTGAAGGCGGTATGCTGAGTGTGTAGGACAAATTTTACTTTGTAGTAATCACGGCAAAATGAACGATATTTTTAAAATAATTTATCGTTTGTTAATCATATAATAAGATAATTATTAAATTTACGTTCTTAAAAATTAAATACAACATTTGTCAAAATATAACTAGAATTTTGACAAAATAATTTCAACATAATAAAAATGCAAAAAAAAAAAAAACAAAAAATAAAATTCACTCAGTACTCGAACTCGAAACCCTTCGTTTACCAGCGAGTTTTAGCTTACGACACCGGTGCTCTAACCAATAACGCCATCGTACGCTTTGAATGTGAGTGTCTTACATTGGTATAACTTTTGTACTTTGTGAACCAAAAACCACAAAAAATGCGTTATTTTCCGAAAACATAATCTGATAAAAAATTCCTGTTGTACTATTTCGGTTCACACCAATATACATTTCTTAGAATTTTTTTAGATTTTTAGTTTAAACCATGGGTGTCAAACTCATATCAGCCCCGGGCCATTTTTCTAACAAATAAAATTCACGCGGGCCGCACTATACGTATTTATATTATTACTCATTCTGTTTTTCATTTTCTACCATTTTTCTGAATATTTATTTGAAGGAAGTAAAGAAATAACAATTAAATTTTGCCAAAATATTTCCTTTATCGAACAACAAAAAGTTCAGCGTATTGGTAATGTAAACTGCAGTTGCACCTATAAAAAAGTGCTACTTGAAAGCTCTGCTTACGAGTATATTATTTGGAATCACGGGGAATTACCGATCTACCGACTATCGCACGGCCTTGGCTAACTGCCATAGTTACTGTCTGACTATTGGTTTTCCGCCCTTTGCCAAAGTCTTGACGCCGCGGCCCGAACAGAATCTGTCACGAGGTGTTTCCGCTAAAATAAATTTTTATACTGTATAAGACATATAGTATAAAAATTTATTATAGTATAAGAAGTCGTTGCGGGCCGCAAAAATGCAACAATTGGGCCTCATGCGGCCCGAAAACCACCAGTTTGACACCCTTGGTTTAAACCATCTGGGCTACAGGGTGTGGGACAAAAATTTTTTTGCACAATTTTGGCAAAAATCGCATCAAAATAATTTATTTTGCAAAAATAAAAATTTGATCGTTAATCCACGTACTAAGGGCTTTCATTTAATACCCTACTCAGAATTTAAAAAAAATATTTTTGTTTTCGATGAGCACATATTTGTTTATATTTTTAGGGGGGTATGTTTTTTAGATGTTTTAGTATTTTTCCTATGTGCGGGTAAAAGAGTTGTATAAGTATGCCAAATTTCAACTCTCTAGGTTTAGCCGTTTGGCTACAATTTTTACCGAACAGACAGACAGACAGACAGATAGACAGACAGACAGACAGACAGACAGACAGACAGTCAGACAGACAGACAGACAGACGACAAAATGACGGTATAAGGGTTTTTTGGTCATACCTACAAAACCCTAAAAATGTTTACACAAAAAATTTCTAGGTGTTAATTTTGATGATAAACTTAAATGGCATGCCCATATTGACAAATTAAAAAATGATTGCAACAAAAGATTAAATATCATTAAAACTACAAGCCACTTTGACCGGGGAGCGGACAAAGAGACACTTCTGACTATATATAAAACTATTGTAAGACCTAAATTAGATTACGGATTAGCTAAAAAAAACATATTAAAAAAATTAGACACTATACAAAATACCGCGCTAAGGTTGGCAATAGGATAATAGGTATTTGTCCCGTTTTTGGCCTTAAATTTAGTCACAATTGCTGCTCTATGCGATGGTGCATTATCATCATAAAAAAAAGTTCAAATTACGTAAAATCTCTCTTAAGCTAGAGCGCCGATTATCAAGCACAATTTCCTTTACTTTTTCGATGTTTTCGTCGGTTGAAGAGGTCGAAGACCGTCCGAAACGTGGTTTGTCTTCTACGATATAGATTTAGGATCAATCATTATCATCAGTGGTGTTCTAGTAAACAAAAAACTTTTATTCTTTGTCATAATCGCCAGTCAGGTGTTGGGTGCCTATTACATTTTTATCTAATTCCATATCATTGTCAATTTCTCTTTGAAGTAATTAAAAAGTTTTGTAGGACAGCACAAGTTGTAAAATTTGACGTGTAATGAAAGTTGACTTTAGAAACAGATGTATTTTACCATGTAAATATTTAAAAACATATTACAGACAGCACACTATTTCCAACATAGTAAAACCTGTAACTTTTTTTTAAAGAAAAACTTTCCTCCTGTTTAGCTATTTGAATTTCAAATTTTCCGAATTTATTTTCTTGTTTGAAATATTTTATACGAACGGATAGATTTCCTTTGTACCGGTAGCTGTCAAGTTTTCTTGTATTTCTTCTCTTTATCAATACCTTTTTGTTGTTTTTTCACTGTTAAAATTTTATTTCTGAATAGAGATGGAAATAGAAAGAAATTTATGATTTTGAATATACTTTTAGATGTTTTCTCCAGAGAATGTTTACAATGAAATACTTATTTGTCTCTACAAAAGAAAAAACAATATTTTGTAAACAAACATTTGATAACCAGTCTTCTTCTTCTTCGGGCAGTGCCAATCGGGTTGACTTTTAACCTCACTCACATAAGTCCTCCATCTTGATCTGTAAATTGTCAGGTCTTCGCACGGATCCCGTATACCAATACCCAAACTATAAATCCACTCTTTATCGCGTAATAGCTATTTTAATAAAGTCTGATATAAAAAGAAATCTCAGTTTGGAAATCTCAACAATGGATGTATCAAATAACAGACAGACGGGCACATGAGGATTTTTTTGGTCATATAGGCTATTCCAAACGTTTAAGTGGAACTAACTGGAATTTTCTGATTAAGATAGACAATTAACAGATCAAGATAGAGGACTAATGTGAAACCAAAAGAAAGCCCAGCTGATTTCATTTTTCATCGTTTAAATCGTGCCTTTCGGCCGTTTTGTTTAAGCTTTGTAAATCATACTTACAATAAACATTTTTTGGTTAAGGTTAATATCATTTTAAAATGTCCTTTTCTTTATATTTTGATTTTTTGTGTCATTCTTAATACAAATTTCCCATTTATTTATTTTTTTGTCATTAAAATATCTAAAAAAATATTTAATTTTGACATATGTCATTCGTTTCAATGGTTTCATTGTTGGAATTTTAAATTTTGACATCCCAACGTGAAAAATGAAATATCCCAAGCAAGGTCCCTTCTCGTGACCACCTAAAAGAACTAAATTCCCATTTAGTTCCGCTTAACCGTTTGGAACAGACTGTAGTGTGTATACTTTCGCTCATTACTGATTTAAAAATAACAATATACAAAATTAATATACAGATGAAGAAAAAATAATGATGGTAACTTGGTATAATTCCCAAATGAGTTTAAGAGAAGTTTTTGCTGTATTTAGTGCAACTTATCCAGATCGGCCAATACCAAATCCCTCTACAATTTCAAGACTAGTTAATAAATTTCATCGCGAAGGATGTCTTAAGTCAAAACATAATAAAAAAAGAACAACATCCCACGTGCTTACAGAAGAGAAACAGTTGGAAATATTATTACAAGTGGAAGAAAACAATCAAAATACTTTAAGATCAATTGCACAAACCGTTGGTGTCAGTACTGGATCTGTTTTTAACTTCTTAAAAAAAGAAAAGTTTCGATCATACAAATTTCAAAATCATCAATTATGTACGTATGGATTTTTGTTTTGAATTGTTTGAAAAAATTAATTCCGACCCAACAATGCTTCAAAGAATTTTATTTACAGACGAAGCAACGAAGTTTACTCTAAATGGTGAAGTGCACAGACAAAATTTTAGGTACCGGAGTCGAGAAAATTTACATTTGTTTCATTCCTCCCGAACTCAAAATCCGCAAAAATTAAATGTTTGTGCCGGGATAATAGGAACCAATATTATAGGGCCTTTTTTTATTGACGGTAACCTTAATGCCGCAAAATATCTAGCCCTTTTGCAAAATCAAATATTACCTGCGTTGCGAAACCTGAATATTAATGGACAAGTATGGTTTCAACATGATGGCGCACAAGTCCATTATTCTAGAATAGTTAAAGAATATTTACATAGAACTTTCCCAAAAAGTTGGATTGGAAGAGGAGGGTCGATGAATTGGCCAGCGAGATCTCCGGATTTGGCACCCAATGATTTTTTTTATTGGGGATATTTAAAGGCCAAAGTATATAATGGAGAACTTAGGGATGTTGCTGAACTGCAAGACATAATTGTTTAAGCATCCAACAATATATCTCAAGAGCAATTGCTGAATGTTTTGAATCATTTTTATGATCGCTTAACATTTTGTATGCAAGTAAACGGAGAAACTTTTGAACATTTATTATTAGTTATTACAGTTTTTATTAGTTATTTATTTATTATTATTATTATTATTTTTTTAAATTTGTATTTTCAATAAAATATTTTGATTTTGCTAGTAAATATGGTTTTTTCTATGTTGCAAATGAAAATGATCACGATTTATATTGCTGTCAAAAACTATATCCATGGTAATGACATAGTACATGTTGCGTAAAAGAATAAATTCACTGTATAATTTTTAGACCTTCACTATACCTACAAAATCAAATGCCAGAATCCCCTGAAATTTTTATGTTACCCTAGCAACGTTAATATTTGCTAAAACATTTTCCGATTATCGATAAAATTTGTAAAATTATTCATTCTTTTATCTGTGACATCCGTTCTTAAACATCGCAACAGTTAAGAATCCTGGTGAAGACAGTAACAAATAGCAAAAGATTCAGACCATATGTCCACGTCACCTGCAGTTTGAACTCTGAACTGTTACAACGGGTCCTGAACATCCGATAATGTCAATTGCACAAATACAATTGATCACCGATCGACTATCACGTACCTATCTCGCCACATCTCACTGACTGATTTGGTGAGGTGAGATCTCGAATAACGGTTCGACTTTGTTTTTGTTATTTCAAGTCTTTTTATTGGGCTTTTTTTATCTCATGAAGAGGATACGTTCACGAAGATAATTGGACTTTATTTAATTTATTTAGCGATTTAAAAACAATCAAATGAATTTATTGGAGGATTAAATAGTTTTATAGTATCGATTGATTTTCTTAAAATACAAATAAAATCAAATCTCAAAAACGGTTAGACATAGAGACATTTGGGTTGAATTTCTGAATTCTTCCTACTTTATGTATTTTTAGGGATTTGTAGGTATGACTGTTAAGACGGATGTCACAGATAAAAGAATGAATAATTTTACAAATTCTATCGATAATCGTCAACTTTTAGAGCGTTTTTTTAAAATATTATCGTTGATATTGTACCATAAACATTTAACAGAGATGGTATTATATTTTAGGGTTTTGTAGGTATGATCAAAAAACTCTTATAACGTCACTTATGTCTGAACTCTGAACTGATACAACTAGGGATATGCGATACTGAGAAAGTATCGATACCGGTATCGTATCGAAACAAAATATCAATATTTTCAAGTATGGAAAGGAAATATGAAAATACTATAAAACGTAAAAAACATTTTATTCTTATAATAACAATTTAATTGTTTTCCAATAATAAATAGATTAAAGCATAAAGGCTATTCCAAACGTTTAGGCGGAACTAAATGGGAATTTCGTTCTTTTAGGTTGTCACGAGTCACGAGAACGAACCTTGCTTGGATTATTTCATTTTTAAGGTTGGTATGTGAAAATTTATAATTCCAACAGTGAAACTGTTCTGTGAGTGAAACCTTGGAAACGAATGACATGTATTAAAAATTGTAATACTTTTTTACATATTTTGAAGACAAATCAAATAAATACAGAGTGATTATTTAATGGCGAGACGACGTCACCGAATTTTACGTGCCTGCTAGCAGAATACTATGACTATAATAACCTTGAAGAAAATTTGATTATGAAGAAAAAAAGATTATGCGTATGCGCGCATAATCGCCTGCTACGATGTGTATGAAACGGCAAATTATTAAAACTTCCAGTGACGTCGTCTCGCCATTAAATAATCACTCCGTAAATAGGAATTTTTTATTAAGATTGACAAAAAATTTAAATGCAATGATAAGGACATTATAAATGAAATAAAGTAGAAACTGATATTTATATACTATCCTTACAAGGTTATAAACACAACGATCGAGCATGGAATGAGTTCCGACCGACAAAATTTACCAAGTCTATTTCCAAAACTGCGACCGGCCACCTTAGTTGCCCATTGCTGCAAGTTCTGTTTCTAGACCTCCGGGACATTATATGACGTAAATAGGAATTTTTTATTAAGATTGACAAAAAAATTAAATGCAATGATAAGGACATTTTAAATGAAATAAAGTTGAAACTGATATTTATATACTATCCTTACAAGGTTATAAGCACAACGTTCGAGCATGGAATGAGTTCCGACCGACAAAATTTACCAAGTCTATTTCAAAAACTGCGACCGGCCACCTTAGTTGCCCATTGCTGCAAGTTCTGTTTCTAGACCTCCGGGATATTATATGAAAGACGGTCATCGTAATGTCTTAACCCGTCCTATTATATCTATATAAACAGGTAATTTTACCACGAAATCCAGGCGGAATATGGTGATGCGGATATTTTATCCGTAATAAAAGCCCAGCGACTCTACCTCGATTAAGTCGACAAAATCTTTTACCTTTCTAACGATTAATAAAAATATTTAGAGCATATACAAACAATGTAATAGTATGTCTAGTCTTCCACCCACGTCTCAAGACACTTTGATTGTATGTATGAACCTTGGCGCCTGTAATAAAAGTCGTTTGTACTGACATCTATATGCAATTCAACCAATGATAGACATACAAAACAGAGGCGTAAACAACACACGGTAAATGGGGAACCTTCCCTCAAAACAACAAATACAGGACTTGGAATTTCAAAATTCTAACCGCAGGTTTTTATGTCTTTAAAACTGCATTCAGAGCTCTTAAATTAGTCGACTATAGGCTATGACTTGTGCACTGTTGATGGTCACTAACAAGTTTCTGATATGATAACGCGTGCAATCGTTCAGAGCTCTATATTAAATATGTTATACATTGTCGATTGTTGATTGTTTTCCAACCTTATAACGGGTGTTTTTTTTAGAGGTATAGAACTTTAAATTGCAATAAAACAACGATGGATTATTCGATTGACATGAATTTTTTTTTATTCGAAAGATAATCTTGTGGCATTACATTAAATCATACCAACAAGACGGCGCAACATGTCACACAGCTCGTGCCACAATCGATTTATTGAAAGACACGTTTGGTGACCGCCTAATTTCACGTTTTGGACCTGTGAATTGGCCTCCAAGATCTTGTGATTTAACACCGCTGGACTACTTTCTGTGGGGCTATGTAAAGTCATTGGTCTATGCGGATAAGCCACAAACGCTTGACCATTTGGAAGACAACATTCGCCGTGTTATTGCCGATATACGGCCACAAATGTTGGAAAAAGTCATCGAAAATTGGACGTCCAGATTGGACTACATCCGAGCCAGCCGTGGCGGTCATATGCCAGAAATCATATTTAAAATATAATGCCACAAGATTATCTTTCGAATAAAAAAAAAATCATGTCAATCGAATAATCCATCGTTGTTTTATTGCAATTTAAAGTTCTATACCTCTAAAAAAAACACCCATTAGTTAGTGAGTTGTTTTAATGAGACAGATATATAAACACATTGGCTATCTCTGTCTACATCGCAGCATTAGATTTTGAGGTAGAATTGCAGTAAATATAGTATTAAATATTGATGTGAAATGTGAATTCTCACACATTTCAGGGTTTCGCAGGTATTTAGTAAGTGAATGAAGACTATAATCTAAGAGTTTTAAAAACAAATTTTATGTTAAAATATTTTTTTGTTATTTTAATTCGAATGCCTAATATCATTATTTAGGTTTCTAAGTATGTGCAGTATTTTTTTTATATGGCAAGGTTCACTAAGATTTTGGAAAATTGCGCCTAAGCTTTCCATTGGTTGCTTTAAGTCATATGCTCCGCCTCTCTGATTTCGTATACATTGAAACATAGAATTAAATTATAATTCCAACAATTCCCACTTTAATTCCTGCGTTATTAAATTTACGCTTTTAAAAATTAAATGCAACATTTGCCAAATTATAACTAGAATTTTGACAAAATAATTTAAACAAAATAAAAATGCTAAAAAAACAGAAAAATAAAATTGTCTCGGAAGCGAACACTATTTTGCAGCTTAGGGAGCGAGAAGGCTAACTAATAGACTATGAACGTTTACTGGTTTACTGTGTTACATAACGTATTAAATATTTTAAATCGTCAACCAAAAAAAATACAAAAATGCGTTATTTTCCGAAAACATAATCTGATCAAAAATTCCTGTTGTAGTATTACGGTTCATACCAATGTACATTACTCAGAATTTCAGGACTTTAAATTTCAGGAATTTAAGGATCATTTGATACCCTACTCAGAATTTAAAAAAAATATTTTTTTTCGATGAGCCCATATTTGTTTATATTTTTAGGGTGATATGTTTTTTAGATATTTTAGTATTTTTCCAATGAGCGGGTCAAAGTGTTGTATAAGCATGCCAAATTTCAACTCTTTAGGTTTAGCCGTTTGGCTACAATTTTTACCGAACAGACTGACAGACAGACAGACGACAAAATGATGGAATAAGGGTTTTTTGGTCATACCTACAAAACCCTAAAAAGCAGTTCCAAATATGGAAAAAAAATAAGTTGTGAAGAATATTTTTTTTTATTTTCTCAAAGCACGACAGACTGGATATAGATGGTTTCTGAGATACATACGATTCCGCTTAATTGGGCCACCGCTTAATTGGGGCAGCCGCTTATTTGGGACAAATCTCAAAGAACAGAAACCAAACCAAGGAACCAACAGTAAATTTACATGTTTAATTGGGACAACATTCCGCTTAATTGGGACAGTTAAGATCACAGTACATACTATGTTACACATATTCTCAAGAAAATGTACAAAGAATATAATATTACAGCGTTATTTTATGCAGGAAGGAAATGAAGGGAGCCCTACATCCGCACTGAATACCAGTGCTGATTTTGTAGAAGTGAAATGTTACAAAAACAAAAGACAGACTACACTTGACGCATTTTTGCATTGAATTAAATTGTATGTACCTATTTATTATTTTATTTTGGAATTTATTATTATTTTTTCTTAAAAGTTTATATTTTTTGGTTATATGTAATTTTTAGTTTTGTCCAAGAGTTTATAAAATAAAATTATTGAAAGAAAAATATGCATAGTTTAATTTTATGTGAAATTCGCTTAATTGGGGCAGCCGCTTAGTTGGGCCAAAATGCCTAAGTCCCGATGTGTCCCAATTAAGCGGAATCGACTGTATATGATTTGCTTTCTCACAATTATTAGTTTAAGGGGTCCGCTTGTAAATTATTGATCAAAAGAGGTCCGGAAATGTTAAAAGTTTGTGAAACACTGAGTTAGAGCAATATTTGGAAATTTGTTGTTTTTCTAAAAAAATTCTAAAAATACTTTTCGGTCATATAAAAATGATAAATATCATAAATTTTTCTTTATAGCAAAAAAATTCAATCTGTACAAACGTAGAAGATCCACTAAGAATAATTACAAATTTTCTACCACATAAAACTTTAGAAACCCCAGACAGGGTTCTAATACTAGTACGTCATGTCCGCAATATTTCATACTGGGAGAACATAGATGGATAGCCATTCTGACAGCTCGAAGTCCGTATGCCGGAAAGAGTTATAGCCAGAGGATACTTCCTGTCACTCTTTCACTCCCCACCTAGCTTTTAGTCATCTCGTAAGTCCACCACTTTCACGGAAGACACTAAGCGGTTTTAAAATCGAGCTGTTCAAATTTAAAATAATATTTTAGGGGAGCTTGAACATTATGACGGGAAGCAACGCGTCACTTGTAACTCAAAAATTTAAACAAAGTCCCCAGATTTATATCTAAGTTATGGGTGTAGAAACTATATAGTAAGAGGGTCACCTTTTATGTTTTTACAAACTACCACTAAATGGCAATATTGAAATGTGTCATTACTGTATTCGTAAATTTGACATTTGTTATTGTGAAATCAGTGGCAGCTTATAAATTTACCGAGTAGTTTATTGATAGTGAGCGTGTAAATAAAACAAGTTTGTGAAAAAAATTTATGTGAAGTGTGAATTTTCACACATTTCAGGGTTTCGCAGGTATTTAGTAAGTGAATAATGATTATTTGGAATGCCATAACAAATTTTATGTTAAAATATTTATTTTGTTAATTTTAATTCGAATGCCTAATACCATTATGTAAGTTTCTAAATATGGCAAGGTTCAATAAAATTTTGAAAAAATTCCTCTTAGATAGATATATAATCTAAAAATATTAAGTGAAGGCGAAATGCTGAATGTGTAGGACATATTTTGCTTTGTAGTATTCACTGTAAAATGAACAATATTTTAAAAATAATTTTTATCATCTCTTAATCTAAGAGCTTTAAAAACAAATTTTATGTTAAAATATTTTTATGTTAATTTTAATTCGAGTGCCTAATACCATTATTTAGGTTTCTTAATATGTGCAGTATTTTTTTTATATAGCAAGGTTCATTAAGATTTTTTTCATTGGTTGTTTCTAGTCATAGCACCTCCCTTTGATTTCGTGTACATTCAAACAGAATTAAATTATAATTTCAACAATTTCCACTGGTTATTAAATTTACGCTTTTAAAAATTAAATGCAACATTTGCCAAAATATAACTAGAATTTTGAAAAAATAATTTAAACAAAATAAAAATGCAAAAAAAAAAAATGAAAAATAATATTGTCTCTTCTCGTGGGATTCGAACTCATTTTCTTGGGCAGAACGCTAGTACCGTAACCTTTGCACCAAGACACACGTTACAGTTTAGTGTGTTATATAACTATAAGTTTTCAACATTATTAGCAAAAAAACACAAAAAATGCTTTTTTTTCCTAAAACATAATCTGATCAAAAATTCCTGTTGTATTATTCCGGTTCACACCAATGTACATTACTTAGAATTTTTTCAGATTTTTAGTTTAAACCATCTGGGCTACAGGGTGTGGGACAAATTTTTTTTTGCACAATTTTGGCAAAAATCGCATCAAAATAATTTATTTTTCAAAAATAAAAATTTGATCGTTAATCCACGTACTAAGGGCTTTCATTTGATACCCTACTCAGAATTTAAAAAAAATATTTTTGTTTTCGATGAGCACATATTTGTTTATATTTTTAGGGGGGTATGTTTTTTAGATGTTTTAGTATTTTTCCTATGTGCGGGTCAAAGAGTTGTATAAGCATGCCAAATTTCAACTCTCTAGGTTTAGCTGTTTGGCTACAATTTTTACCGAACAGACAGACAGACAGACACCAGGAGAGACAGACAGACAGACAGACAGACAGACAGACAGACAGACGACAAAATGACGGTATAAGGGTTTTTTGGTCATACCTACAAAACCCTAAAAATGGATATTACTCGTGAAGGTTTTCGTTGGATGATTTTTTACGATTTTAATAAAGGCCTAACTCAACAACAATGCATTGATTCGCGTCGTGCAACTTTTGGCAATAATCACCATCAGAAAAGACTGTTTACAATTGGTTTGCAGAATTTCGTCGTGGTCGTGCGTCCGTTAGTGATGAATCCCGTGAAGGTCGACCAAAATCGGTTGTAATTTAAAAAAAACATTGATGCTGTGCGCAAAATGATTGAAGAAGATCGGCATGTGACTTACCGTGAGATAGAGACATCCTTTAACATATCGCAGACTGCAATATATTGATTTTGCATGAATATTTAGCTGTAAAAAAGATCTGTTCCCGAAGGATTCCGCATAATTTGACCGAAGCTCAAAAAAAGGCTCGTGTTGATTGGTGTAAGAAGGGAATGCTAAGCTTCTAATGCTTCTAAAAGTTAAGTTGTAAACAATAACTAAAAATTTGGTAGTTGGTACGACTGAGAAGTATACAACTGTCATCCAAAAATTTGACCGGAGGTAGTTTTGAAAATAGTGTAGTTTGTAGTGTAGCATCGAAAGTTGGAAGGAAGTATTATGTTTCACATTATACTTTTTACGTCAGTACTACGTAAGAAATCTGTAGTGCTTTGCAAAAAAGTATAATGTAGAACGGACTTTAAAGACGAAAATTTTGAAAAGCAATAAAAGTATGTTCAAAAAAAAAATATTTGTTTCATAGTTTTTATAAAAACTATGA
Organism: Liopterus haemorrhoidalis; assembly: GCA_963971575.1. Taxonomy (NCBI): domain Eukaryota; kingdom Metazoa; phylum Arthropoda; class Insecta; order Coleoptera; family Dytiscidae; genus Liopterus; species Liopterus haemorrhoidalis. Next base: position 5,160,839 of record OZ020622.1, on the reverse strand, counting down.
AAGGTAGCCCTCGTATTTGTGGACTAACTTTTATCTCCCGGAACCCTGAATTCCGGACAACACAGTTTGAAACGCGCTGATCTATAACATTGTAAATAAAAAAGCATTCTCTGACAATAGACATTTTTATGACATTTATGAGTTTTTAGAACCAATTCGAATTTTTCGATTCACTTTCACGAGTTCATATTGCATCTTAACATGTCGACAAGTGTTGGCGTGAAACATTATTAAAATCTTTGAAAGACATGTTAGACATCACATCCGACAAGATATGTCCGGTTAAGCGGGAAATTTAAATTTATCAAAATTTTTACTCACTATTTGGATTCTTGGAAGAAGCAGATCTTAGTAAATCCAGAACTTACCTAAAACAAAAGAAAATTATATTAATTATGACATTATATTAAACAATATATCCTTTAGATGTCCTTGCTTACTAGGTCAACTTAATCTAAAGCTTTAATCCTTAAATTTAATCATGGCTACTGGATTAAATATTAATTTAAACACAATATTAACAATGAACTAATGAACATTTAGGGGAAATTTATATAATGCCCGTAAGTGACAACTCGCTTGCCGTTAAAGTGGACAAACACCCCTAATAGTATCAATTTAAAGTTTAAAAAAATGATGTGAATTGAATTTTCACACATTTCAGGGTTTCGCAGGTATATAATAGTGAAGGCGGCATGCTGAGTGTGTAGGACAAATTTTGCTTTGTAGTAATCGCGGCAAAATGAACGATATTTTAAAATAATTTATCGTCTGTTAATCTAAGAGCTTTAAAAACAAATTTTATGTTAAAATATATATTTTTTAATTTTAATTCGAATACCTAATACATTATTTAGGTTTCTAAATATATGCAGTATTTTTTTGTATAGCAAGGTTCATTAACATTTTGAAAATTGCACCTATGGTTTACATTGTTTGTTTTAAGTCATATGCTCCGCATGGATTTGTATACATGACACAGAATGAAAATATAATTCCAACAAAAATTATTCATTTTTACCAAAGCGTGTTTTACACACTGCATTATATTTGCATTTTTGAAAATTTAAAACGTTAGATAATTTAAAATCGTTGAAAAAAAAAATTGCAAACCACTGAAAAAATAATAATAAAGAAAAGAAAGTCACATTTTTCTTACTTACTTTGATCAAAACCAAATATTTTTTTAAATAATTATTTTTCTGCTACTAATAACTTTAATTTATATTATTTTTGTGTAAACATATTAATTAACAACTATTATTATGTCAATATAAACTCGGTAAGCTTCAGAATATTTCGTTACATTTCGGAATCTCGCTTCAATTGTTTTAGATTTTAGACAACTTCCACGCACCCACGCAAGGACACACGTTGGCGTATTATATTATAGATTATTATTATATAGCGAATGCATGCAGCGTGAAAATAAATGAATATTTATTCTCGCCTGTCAACACCTACAAGCGCAGGTAACATTCTTCTGTTTGAAATAAAATTTTCTACTGTTCTATATTAATTTTTTTTATTGTAAATTCTGTCGTAAAAATGAATCGTTAAGGGTGACAGTGTAACCTTTAGAGGTGTAATAAACAAGCCATATATCATTTTAAAATATTACCTACATGTAACATATCTTTTCAACATCTAGTTTCTGATAAACATTTATGAACTATAAAAAGGTTAAAATTTTTCAAAGCGGCTTCTTTGATCGCTTTCACCTGTGATGTTCGTCTGACATTATATAAAATGAATATTGGTTAATCATTATTAGGTCATGTAATTATCGGAAATGTCTAGGTGCGGTATAAACGTACATATATTCAATTATATCACGTCATTATTTTATTATTTTAATGTGGGTGGTTTTCTGTACTTACAGCTTCAGAAGATGAACAACATTTTTATAAATTTTAACTTTGACTTAGATAGTTTAGTTAAAATTTTTAGCTTACAGGAACCACGGCTATTAGCGCTTAACACAGCCAAACGCGAGCGAGTAACAAGGCATTTCACCCTCTGGCTAGTAAAATCACTGTGTTTTAGTAGTCGTAGTTTAAATGTCTAGATAAGTAGTTGTAGAGTTTGGAGTAGACATGTAGAATGATTTATTAAATTTATTTTGTATTTTTATGAGATATTTCAAGATTTTAGTTTTAGGATGTCCCTCCCTCGTTTTTCCCCAAATTTGAATCCAATCGAAAAAATACATAGGGCAAAAAAGATTTGTTTTCTTACTATAAACCAGTGGTTCCCAAAAATTTTCGGTACCCGACGCCCTTAATGTATTAAAATTTTTCGGCGGCGCCCCAATTCAGTATACAGATGATTCCGCTTGGGGCAGCCGCTTATTTGGGCCAAATCTCAAAGAACAGAAACCAAACCAAGGAACCAACAGTAAATTTACATGTTTAATTGGGACAACATTCCGCTTAATTGGACAATAAATTTAAGATCACAGTACATATTATGTTACACATATTCTCAAGAAAAAATATGTACAAAGAATTTAATATTACAGCGTTATTTTATGCAGGAAGGAAATGAAGGGAACTCTACATCCGCACTGAATACCTGTGCTGATTTTGTATAAGTGAAATGTTACAAAAACAAAAGACAGACTACACTTGACGCATTTTTGCATTGAATTAAATTGTATGTACCTATTTATTATTTTATTTTGGAATTTATTATTATTTTTTCTTAAAAGTTTATATTTTTTGGTTATATGTAATTTATAGTTTTGTACAAGAGTTTATAAAATAAAATTATTGAAAGAAAAATATGCATTGCTTAATATTATGTGAAATTCGCTTAATTGGGGCAGCCGCTTAATTGGGCCAAAATGCCTAAGTCCCGATATGTCCCAATTAAGCGGAATCGACTGTATTGGTATATATCATTTTTCAATTTTTCATTTTATTTTATTAGACAGGTGAAAATATGAAAATACAAGTGATGACCTAAAAAAAAAAGATCCTCACTTCTAAACTACAAAGAAATATTCGCAAAAATCTTAAAATCGACACGAGTAAGCTCACTTTTCTAGTTAACCGATTTTTACCAAAAGTTGATCAACTCGTGCTATTTATGTCAAAAGCTTAAATATGAAGTTACATAAAAATTCTTTCAGCCGAATTTGCTCTGCACGTGTACACGGACAGACAGACAGACAGACGGACGGACGGACGAACGAAAAGACAAACAGACCGACAGACATCATGCTAAAAATAGACAAAACGTTATGTAGGGCCCTCAATTCATGGAGATCAATTTCAATTCGTGCCTCAGGGTTCAATCTTGGGACCTTTGCTATTTTTAATATATATTAACGACTTTCCAAACTCTTTAGGTGTAAAATCAATTCTATATGCAGACGATACGACCTTCTCAGCAAACTATACAAATCTATTAAATATAAACTCAATTATACAAAGCAAATAAATGGTTCATTTCTAATAAATTAGCACTTAATGTTGATAAAACTCAAATTTTCATTACTTTTAAAAATCATGAATATGTCAATCCTAAATCGGTTAATTTTTTGGGTGTTTATATTGATCCTACTCTAAAATGGACTCATCACATTGACTATCTGGCATCTCAACTTTGCAAATTTATCTATTTCGAAACCTCCACAATTCCGTTTCCAAAGATATTCTACGCATTTTCTATTTTGCCCTATTTCAGTCCCACATATCTTATTCCCTGTTAGCTTGGGGACACTCTGCTGCAGCAGTCAGAATATTTTCGTTGCAACGCCGTGCAATCAGAATTTAACCGGAGTTCCGTACAGAGATGATTGCAGGAATTTTTTTCGAAATTGCAAATAATGACTTTGTCATCCATTTACATTTATCATTGCATTCTATATGCCCACAAAAATGTACACCATTTGTCAACTTTTAAACAGGTTCACTCTCATAATACACGCTTAACAAAATCAAGAAACGGTAGAAATTATTACTGTACCACATTTTTAATATACTACCTGTCGAACTCAAGAACCTAAATTCCCAAAATTTTAAAAATAGTATTAAGAAAATTTTAATCAATCATTTTTCAATCAGCTTTTTATACATTTGACGAATTTTAATGGGTCTATTCTGTATGAGTTTTCTACCGCTGTAAGCGCTATAACTTTGTAAAATACAGCGCTGTAAGGAAAGTGCTATTCTGTATTGACACGCGTTGCTCTGGAAACTTTATACCGATGTAAAATATCGCTGTAACGTTACGGCGATATTTTTTTGGCCGTAAGTCAGTTACAGTACTGTATAGAAGTCAAGTTGTATATGTTTGTATTGTTCGTGTCACCTAAAAAAAAAATTAATGATCCAAATTTCGCCCTATTTCTAATGCAACTACTACAAGAGGATCATAACAGGTAATTATGCTTAAAATATCACGTTACAACCACACATAAACTTTTTTTTATGCATACATGTTTTCATTTATATATTTTTATATACAGGTTTTAGAAACACTGTATTTTTTAAGTAATGGATCCTATCAGGCTACTACAGGGGCTCACAATTTCACTTCTTTGAGCCAGCCTATGGTTAGTAGATCGATAATAGAAATTTGTTATCTGATAACAACATATCTAATGCCAATTCATATAAAGTTCTCCACTACGAGGGAAGAAAACCGTGGAGTGAAAGAAGGGTAAGTTTTGCATAATATAGCAACAAAAGCAAGAATACCTAACTATGCTGATATTGATGATGATGAGCTTGAACCTGTAAATAATGAAGATCCTGAACCTGAAAATAATGAAGATCCTGAACCTGAAAATAATGAAGATCCTGTACCAAATGGTAAAATATTTAAAAAGTATTTAAAATTTTCAAAAACTGATTTAAAACTTTTTTTAACAGATAATTAAGATATGAATTTGGGAAAGCAGATTAGTATTTTATATGTTCAGCAGTCCATTGTATAATTTGATGTAAAAAATATGTTTATATTGGAATAAAGATACATAAGATGCAAAGAGAAACTTTTATTTTTATAAACAAATTATAACAATAATTAATAAAAATTACAAACGTAAAAAAACATGAGTATATGTGTATATACAAATATGATATACATTTACCGATCGATGATATTGATCCATACGTCAAATTTTGAGGTTAGAAATAAACATAGTGAAGTTAGCTACAATGTAAGCAAAGTTTAAATCGACCGAAATTACAGAATGTGTTACAGAATAGCTAATGCTCAATATTTACAGAGCCGCCTTAATTTGGCACTTTACAGTGCTAAGCTCGCTACAGCGCTATAGTGATACAGTACTGTAAACATGTTTTTACAGAATAGACCCATTAGTATGTAAATTGTAATATGTAATATTTTTATTTTGTATTTTGTAAACACTTATTTTTATAATCTGACTGACTAAAAACATTCTGTATGTAACTTAGTCAATAAATATTTATTATTATTATTAGATCCACCGCAATTTCGAAATGTTAAAATCGGTATGATCACAGTACACCTTATCGTTGGCGGTCGGTAAAAATAAAATAACAGATATAGCTTCCTATTTTATTAATTTATAATATATAACGATATTTCAGTATTAACGAAGAATTTTCCATGGTCCCATGAAATGTCGTTATAATAGGATTTCAGCTGTATTATTGTCATTAAGAGATGTCCAGTTGTACACAATCTCATTATCAACAATAAATCGTTGACAATTAGGGTAGTGTCCATCTGTATTCCAGTCCATCCCAGGTAATTGTCCTGTCATTGTCGAGTAAAACAGTTTAAACTCGCGTAACACTTTACCAAGACATTTGCAATGATTTAGTACCTCTTATTTATTAAACCGTCAAGAATCCATGACATAGTGGACTGGCATTCATCCAAACACCCACGAAGGTCGACACCCACAGATCAAAAGAATATATTTTTTTGGGTGGCCCATCTTCTAATATTTATTGCATATTGTCTTCGTTAATTTTGTCCCACATTGTAAATTGTTACTGACTTTGATTTATAAGTGGTGTAAATTATATTTTTTGGCACAGATTCAATTTAACGTTGAAAAATTATTGCAAATGGAAATGTTAACTGAAGATATAACCTTTTGTTACTATATTTAAAAACTAATTAGTTTATTTTAATTATAGAACAGAATTTATTGTTGACTTTATCACAGATGTAAACAGAAATATTAAAAATAAATACAGTACCTAGTCTGTAGAAGTGGGACGATAATCAATTTCATAATGCCATCTCTGCAGAAGGTTCCGTCTTTGCTCTCGAAAAATCTGTCCAGGTGAATTTTGATATCGTCCACAGATGCGAAATTTTTTCCGTTAATACCCTTTTCACACTAGATCTTTAAGACGATTGAACTTAAACTTCATCGATGTTTAATATCGGTTTGCTTTCACACTTGATGTTTAATTTGAAGAAGAAATCTTCATGTAAAGCTAGTATGTATTGCCAACATAATTTCATATCGTTTGAATTTATTGTCATTATTTTGTATATCGAGGTTAGGAGAAGTTTATTTTTTATATTTATTTAAATAATAACGCAAATAATCTTCTCATAACCTCGATATATAAAATGATAACAGCTGAACATAGATAAAAGAAGAGAAGCACAAATTCAAGGAGTATTTTTTTATAATGGGAATTAAGTTGGCAATGCGTACGAAGTTTAAGACGCAGATCTCTGTCTTAAACATCGGTCGTGTTTAGACGAGGCCGTACGGTTTCACATTAGCGTTTAAAGATCCATTCACTTAAACATCCGATCTTAAAGATCTAGTGTGAAAAGGGTATAAGGGAATTTTGTAGAAAGCAGAACAAATGGTAGTCGGGTGGTGCGATGTCTGGACCATATGCTCCAACTATCATTTGTTCCGCTCTCTATAAAATTCCCTTAACGGAAAAAATTTCGCATCTTTGGACGATATCAAAATTCACCTCTACAGATTTTTCGAGAGCAAAGACGGAACCTTCTGGAGAGATGGCATTATGAAATTGCCTGAGCGTTTGTCCAAAGTGGTAGAAAATAATGGACAGTACATTTGATAATGTTTTTTTTTTTAGAATGTATATTTTATTGAATAAAAGGTGAAAAAAAACGGACTTATGTAACAGCCTAATATTTTGATTGAATGAAATAATGAATTCAACATAATAAAAACACCTGTTGATAAAGAAATTGATAAATAAATTAAGAAATATTAATTAGAACAACGTCCTACACAAAGATAACATTAATGAAACATCTCACACCAAATTTGGTATAAGAGATACATTTTAAATATAAGTTAAGTGGTTGTAGTTATCAATGAACGATAAATTCTCATTGATGCTTTTAATTATGGTATTAATAACGTCTAAGATAAAATCTAATTAAATTTGTCTTAAAGCGCCATATTTCAGATGTGATATATTTCTGAACCTGCGGGCCACTTAACAGTGGCGTAACGTTATAACGCAACATCACACTTTTAATTGTATTTGAGTGTTTTTTTTTTTATTAATTAGAACAATTTAATGAAGAATCTGCGAGAATGATTCTGATGCACTTATACAGGGTGCGTCCGTTAGTGATGTATCTCGTGAAGGTCAACCAAAATCGGTTGTGATTCAAAAAAACATCGTTGCTGTGGGCAAAATGATTGAAGAAGATCGGCATGTGACTTACCGCGAGATAGAGTCATCTTTTGGCATATCGCAGACTGCAATATATTCGATTTTGCATGAACATTTAGCTGTGAAAAAGATCTGTTCCCTATGGATTCCGCATATTTTGACCGAAGCTCAAAAAAAAGGCTAAATGTTGATTGGTGTAAGGGAATGCTAAAAAAATTCAACCTTGGCACTGCAAAATCCATATACAATGTCGTTACAGGTGACGAAACTTGGATTTATTCATATGAACCGGTAACTAAGCAACAATCCACGGATATAGCACTGTTTAGAATTCCTTGTTTATGCCTACGAACCCTAGACAATTCTGTAAATAATTATATTTGTAGATTCTCAGAAAGTAAATTTGCAAAATATTGTTCATATCGGTTAAAGGATATAGCAGTGTCTAGAGTTCCTTGTTTATGCCTACGAAATCCTAGACATTTCTGTAAATAATTATATTTGTAGACTCTCAGAGAGTAAATCTGCAAAATATTTTTCATATCGGTCAAAGGATATAGAAGTGTGTAGAGTTTCTTGTTTATGCCTACGAAACCCTAGACATTTCTGTTAATAATTATATTTGTAGATTCTTAGAAAATAAGTCTGCAAAATATTGTTCATAGCGGTCAAAGTATATAGCAGTGTCTAGAGTTTCTTGTTTATGCCTACGAAACCCTAGAAATTTCTATAAATAATTATATTTTTAGATTCTTAGAAAATAAATCTGCAAAATATTGTTGATATCGGTCAAAGGATATAACAGTGTCTAGAGGTTCTTGTTTATACCTACGAAACCCTAGACATTGCTATATGTTATTTTATCCGCAGATTTTTAAAAAATAAATCTGCAAAATATTATTCATATCAATCATAGGATATAGGAGTGTCTAGAGTTTCTTGTTTATGCTTACGAAATCCTAGAAATTTCTATATGTTATTTTATTCGCAGTTTCTTAGAGAATAAATCTGCAAAATACCTGTCAATCAAGAGACAGGGTGTCCCCAGTTAACCAATCCCGAAGAAACCTTAGGAAAATATGATATTACAAAGTTACCCAGATTTCCTACAGACACTTGCATATTATATATGTACGATATTAATATTGAAGTATAATTTTGTACTTAATTTTGTACTTTATTACAAAAATTTTATTGAACCGAAAGCCAAACCTAAAAAAAATGGTAAAATTAACTTTTAGCTGTCTATACCAGTGTTTCTCAACAGGTGGTCCGCGAACCACCAGTGGTCCCCAGAAAAATTTTAGTGGTCCGCGAAAGTTTTTATATGTGCTTTTTGCAGTTTTTTTACATTTTTTATTTAAATAATTTATATTTTGTTTATTTTCTGTAAACTTTCTGTGATTTTCTACAAATAAAATAAATGTATTAGTAGCACATTAAATATATTTGTTTTCTTGCAAAAATGAAGCAACAATTATTATTAGTGGTCCGCGTTAGAAAATTATATATTATACTGGTCCGCTGTGCAGTTTTGGTTGAGTAACACTGGTCTATACTACGCCCTGAGTTTTCACTTTTGCTCTGTTTGCACTGTTTCTATGTTTCGATTCACTTTAAAATACAATTTATTTTTAGGTGGTTTATAAAAAAATTAATAAAAAGGTTAACAACAATAACCTAAGATAGTGCTTTTAAGGTGAATCACTGTCCCTAGCCCTGCGCAGAACAGTATGCGTATTATAGGCAGCTAAAAGTTACCTTTACCAAAAAAATTAGATGTTGAATCTAAATTGAGACCGAACCGTAATTAATATATTGAACCTGAGCCCGAAGTTGACCCTAAATAAAAACAGCTTCAGGTCCCTGAATAAATATAATATTGTGCCCCAGTTCTCCCCCTGATCCTCCGCCACTGTATCTAGGTATGCGTGGGTGTTACTTATAAACGGTAGCAAACACAAACAGTGAATGGACAATGAATGCTTTTATTTATCAGCTGTAGCATGTAGTAGTAAATGAAAAATAAGAGCTTGTTAAACTCAAGATATACGCTTACTAAATTATCCAGTTATTTGATTTGAAAGATAAACACCATGTTTAAACAATAATATACACACTCTTACTCATATTTACTAAGGCGCTCTTTAATATACTTTGTATTACTGTCAGCTTTTCAAAATTTATTTATTACTTGTTTATATTTTGATGTGTTTTGAATTTTAAAATATAACCATGATTTATTAACTCATGAGAACTTAAATACATACCTTTAGTTTGTCACATATATTTGAGAGGGTCAAAGCCAAAATGGTGTCACATTTTTTTATTTCGAGAACTGAACCGTTTTACTTAAATATTATAATTGGTAATATGTATTAAATTACATATAACCAGCGCTGTAGCTAAGGCCTCACAGTGCGAGGCTTTACTTTTAATTTAACTGTTATAAATATAAGAAAATATTAATTTACAAACTTAAAATTATGTCAAAATATAAAAAAAAAACTACAGAAAACTATATCCTAAATACAGAAACATTTGAATTGAAATATTATTGTCAAATGCCTTCACTAATCTGTCTTATCTAATTCGCTAATTAGCTTAATTACCTACTACTGATAAATATTTATGTGGATGTGTGATATCGGCGAAGCACTATAACAACACGTAATTTCTTGATTATTTGTGTTTCAACAATAAAAAAAAAAATGATGTGAAGTGTGAATATTCACACATTTCAGGGTTTCGCAGGTATATAATACGTGAAGGCGGTATGCTGAGTGTGTAGGACAAATTTTACTTTGTAGTAATCACGACAAAATGAACGATATTTTTAAAATAATTTATCGTCTGTCAATCATATAATAAGACTGGTTATTAAATTTACGCTCCTAAAAATTAAATGCAACATTTGTCAAAATATAACTAGAATTTTGACAAAATAATTTCAACATAATAAAAATGCAAAAAAAAAACTGAAAAAATAAAATTCACTCCGTACTCGAAACCCTTCGTTTCCAGCGAATTTAAGCTTACGACACCAGTGCTCTAACCACTACGCTATCGTACGCCTTGCATGTGGGTGTTTTACATTGGTATAACTTTTGTACTTTGTGAACCAAAAACCACAAAAAATGCGTTATTTTCCGAAAACGTAATCTGATCAAAAATTCCTGTTGTACTATTTCGGTTCACACCAATATACATTACTTAGAATTTTTTTAGATTTTTAGTTTAAACCATCTGGGCTACAGGGTGTGGGACAAAATTTTTTTTGCACAGTTTTGGCAAAAATCGCATCAAAATAATTTATTTTGCAAAAATAAAAATTTGATCGTTAATCCACGTACTAAGGGCTTTCATTTGATACCCTACTCAGAATTTAAAAAAAATATTTTGGTTTTCGATGAGCACATATTTGTTTATATTTTTAGGGGGGTATGTTTTTTAGATGTTTTAGTATTTTTCCTATGTGCGGGTCAAAGAGTTGTATAAGCATGCCAAATTTCAACTCTCTAGGTTTAGCCGTTTGGCTACAATTTTTACCGAACAGACAGACAGACAGACAGACAGACAGACAGACAGACAGACAGACAGACGACAAAATGACGGTATAAGGGTTTTTTGGTCATACCTACAAAACCCTAAAAAACAGCTGTGGCCACCACAGGACCGACCGCTATCACAAAGTACTTGTATAAAATATATTCTAGCAGCGGAGTAGAAATAACTTGGCCCAATATTTTCTAACAGAGATATTATTTATCATGACCATGGAAACGTTACATATACGAGGGATGTTTCCAAAGTTCTGGAAATTTAGCTATAATTTTTATTATTTTGTTAATTTTCGTCAATATTACAATGTAGTTTTTCAACATAATCTCCATTTAACTGAATACATTTATCCCAACGATAAACTAATTTTTTTAAGCCGTCCTTAAAGTATCAGACTTATTGAGTTTCTGTTCTGGTGCCGCAGTAAGGGGGGGGGGGGGGCGGAAGGGGCGACGGCCCCTAGCGCACTAAGAAAAAGGACGCTGACGGGCTTGCTAAGGAGCGCCATTGCGAAGATCTTTTTTTTTGTTCGTTAATTTGGATTGTAGGAGGTGAAGACCTTTTTTTCCTCGTCACTTGGATTTTAAGAGGTAAGGACCTTTTTTTGCTCATCACTTAAATTTTGAGAGGTAAGAACCTTGTTTTTATTTCCCAAAGGGCGCCAAAACACGGCTCTGCCCCTAGCGCAAGTTTTCCTTACTGCGGCTCTGCCTACGTTTAAAGATTGACTAATTTCATACCTCGGTGCAAAATCTCAACGATATCGGCCAATAAATAAGCGAGTAATGGCCGTGCTCTACTTTCAGCCGAAACTGGAGCAGAATATTTTGTCAAAGTCCGAATTTGAAGTATAGGCAGAAGCACTTCGACGTCCTGATTCCAGAAGTGTGATGTTTTTGAAAATCGGTTCATAAATAAGGAAGTTATAGCCATTTGAACTAGTTTTCACTAATCCGTGGTCTAGATCGTGGTATAAGACCAGATCTACATCACAGGATCAATTTGAGGCCTTTATATAAAATATCAATGAAATCTGTTCATAAATAAGAAAGTTAAGGACATTTTGAAAATTTGAGGGCCGCCTGAGGCCCCTGTGCTAAATATATCCAATTTACGTACACCTACGTTTAAAGATTGACTAATTTCATACCTCGGTGCAAAATCTCAACGATATCGGCCAATAAATAAGCGAGTAATGGCCGTGCTCTACTTTAAGCCGAAACTGGAGCAGAATATTTTGTCAAAGTCCGAATTTGGCACTTTTAAGAGTATAGGCAGAAGCACTTCGACGTCCTGATTCCAGAAGTGTGATGTTTTTGAAAATCGGTTCATAAATAAGGAAGTTATAGCCATTTGAACTAGTTTTCACTAATCCGCGGTCTAGGTCGCGGATTAAGACTAAAAACTAGACCGGATTAAGTGAAAACTAGTTCAAATGGCTATAACTTCCTTATTTATGAACCGATTTTCAAAAACATCACACTTCTGGAATCAAGACATCAAGATGCTTCTGTCTATACCCTTAAAAGTGCCAAATTCGAACTTTGACAAAAAATTCTGCTCCAGTTTCGGCCGAAAGTGGAGCACGGCTATAACTCGCTTATTTATGGGCCGATATCGCTGAGATTTAGCACAGGTGTGTAGAATTAGGTAATCTTTAAACTCAGTTGCATGAAAATGAGATATATGAAGCACAGGGGCCTCCAGAGGCCCGCAAAATTTTTAAATATCCATAACTCGCTTATTAATGAGCCGAATTTGTCCAAATTTGGTATAAGGGCTTAAAATTAGTCAAATACTACCGATAGCGGTCCACAAATAAGTAGATTATAGCCCTGATTTACTGTTGGCAAAAATTGGAACACATTTATTTAATTTGCAACAACTTTCTACATCACAGGATTAATTTTGAGCTTTCATACCAAATTTCAACGAAATCTGTTCATAAATAAGCGAGTTGAGGACATTTTGAAAATTTGAGAGCCACCTGAGGCCCTTGTGCCACGTTTTTCCAATTTACGTGCACCTACGTTCAGAGCCGCAGTAAGGGGGGGGGGCGGAAGGGGCGACGGCCTTTTTGTTTTTGCTCGTCACTTGGATTTTGAGAGGTGTGGACCTTTTTTTTTGCACATCACTTAAAATTTGAGAGGTAAGAACCTTGTTTTTATTTACCAAGGGGCGCCAAAACACGGCTCTGCCCCTAGCGCAAGTTTTCCTTACTACCTCGTTTCCCTAAGTTGTCAAGAGAACCGAGTTTACCTAGATTATTTCATGTTTCATATCAGCAGAAAGAATTCAAAATGCGAAAAGGAAAACGAGAGAAACGGAGTAGTCAAAAATTGCTATGAAGAACAGAAATTTCTTTAGAGTTGAAGAACTTACTCATTTTTAGTCAACAAGGTCAAATTTTTGATTCGAAATTTTCAATTTCCATACTTGTTACCTACATAATACCCAGCTTGGGGTCCTGACCCGGTAAAGATAAATTCAAAGATAATGAGATTGTTTCAATGTCCAAAATATAACCTAACACTTGACCATAAACGTAAGAAGATGAGATTAAAAAATGATTTACGTTTCCTACAATCTTTCCATCGAACAGGTGCTCAATACGTGTGAGAAGGCCAAACAAGGACGCACTTAAGATGCGGTCTAATGTCAATGAACTCAATTCAATACATTTTACTTACTGATTGATTTCTAAGAATTCTAAGGGTGATGTATCAATCAAATTGGTGTAATCGATGAATAATTGATAAATAAATATTTAAATTCCAATGTCAATACACTGATCTAATCTAAATGTTATTTTGGTAGATGTCGTAAATTAAAGAAGTCGCAAGAATAACAATATTTGAACATTCTACTCTAACAAAGTGAAACGGAAGGAAGACGATTACAGTGGACCCGTTATTTATAATCAAAAAATGCGCTTGAAAAAAATTACGCGTGTAAATTTATAGAGCTCTCTCCATTGGGATCACAATAATTACACTCGCAGACAAATAAAAAATTGTAAGACACGGCTTACAATTCTACTTTAAATGCCGATAAAAAAATATTTAACCGTTTTAATAAGAAACTATAAGTATTGGGAGGTCATACAATGTTTTGCTTCAGACTTGGACACAACGGAAACTTTTGCTAAACTTCAGCAGGCCTACGGAGACAGTGTTTTGTCAAGGACTCAGGTTTTTTAGTGGTTTAAGGCATTTTCAGAAGGAAGAGAGTTGACTGAAAATTAATCACGCAGCGGAAGGCCTTCATCTTCAAGAACCGATAAAAATGTCTACAGAATTTGGGATCTTGTGCGTTAAGATCGTCGGTTGACAGAATGATCAGGGAAGAGTTGAATTTGACTCACACTACCGTTCATCAGATTTTGAATGAATTGTCACACAGCAATTTCAATAAACGAGTTTTGGCCAGTAAAAACACTCCTGTGGCTCCTCAGCCTCCTTATTCGCCTGACTTGAGTCCTTGTGACGTTTTCCTCTTCCCAAGATTGAAAAATCACCTTAAGGAACGTCATTTTGGGACACTTGAAACCAATGGCGGCTCGTCAGTCTAGAAATAAGGCAGGCAACAAATATACACCATCTACTTAAATTTTTACAAATATATTTATAACACCTACTATCTACAATAAAAAATTTGACTTGCAGTTCTGCCCGAACATCAAAAAAAAATTCATGAACCGTTCAACTACTTTTTAATTTTTTATAAAACGTAACACGATAGATATGTAGTTACGACTTATATGGAACATTAGTCGTTTCGCCAATATGCCAAGAAAAAAAAAATCAGTTTCATGAATTTCTTGTTCAATATATTTTTTAACTATATTACTTATCGAACCAAAAAGTTCATTTTGAATTGTTTTGGAACATACAGTAAAAATTGTAGATTTATGTACAAAGGCTTCTAGTTTTTTATCGTACTTCATTAAAAAATTGAGCAATTCACGATAATGTCCTTTGTTGTACGATATTTCCCTTTCATTGTGAGCGCGAAATAGCAATTCTTGTGCATAACAATGTCAATGTATTTAGAAATAAATAATTTATTAATTTAATATAATAAATCATAGGACATGTAAATATGAGACCGTGTTACATGTTCTTTAATATGGTATTAATTGTTTCTTGAGAATCCATTTTTACATATTTTAAATATGTACATAAATATGATTTTTATGTACTTATACTCGTACTGTAAGCTGTAACTGACTTAGCCAGTTGCCGTCGAACTTACAAATCTAGTTGGACTGCGCACTGCAAAGTACGCAGCTACTGCGCTTGCGCCTGTATAACGTCACACGTTTTGCAAATTGCAAACCATTCGAAGCACACTGGTCGTGCGCATTTTAATAGAATTATACTTTATATCTATGCATAAATAGGAATACTTGAAAAAACTAAATTAATAACCATTAATTTTGTTACTTTTGAACATAAACCAGGAAGACAATTATGATATTAAATTTTTTTATTTATTATGAAAAAATAGGGAGGCACTGCCACCCTTGCCTCCCCTGACGAGCCGCCACTGCTTGAAACATTCAAACGTCCATAACCGACCAGCTGAAAACTATTCCAGTATCCGAGTTCCAGTACTGCTATGAGGATTGGAAGAACGGTCTCCAGAGCTGTGTGACTTCCCAAGGAAGTTATTTTGAGGGAGACAATATTGAATTGTAATTCTATTCGAATAAAAAAAATTTTAAAAATCAGCCAGGTTACTTAATTTACCCTTGTATGTTGAAAAGTAAAATACCCTATAAAACTAAAATTGTTGTCCTTAATATCAAACCAAGATACTCCTCAAATAACGCTCATACATGTATGTATCATCTCTTGTAAATTTAAACAATTTTTTTAAATATTCTTGCAATCTATCATCTATTATTACAACTGGCTGTGTTGATTTATGTTGGATTTTACCCACCCTGTATCTCAAAGTATATTGGCGTATATTTCATTGTCTCATGTGGTCAAAGTGGTGACGCGTTCACCCATATTATATAGGGTGGTTTTCGCGGAGTAGAAGCATATGTTTCATATTTAATACCGAATGTTTTGACGTTTATGATTAATTGAAAACAATATTCGCGCATTATAAAACACTATTAAAACAATTTAAAAACAAAAGTCGTGAGTGTATATACATACTTTGAATACTAATACTATTTAAACTAGTAGTATAACTGTACTCACATTCTTAACAAGGTTGTTTGCAGTAAAAAATAAAAACCGCGAAGTGAGAATTAGTTCTTCTTCAAGTAATTCTCACCGCAAATAATATATTACTGTAACCAGGTGTCAATCTGCGGTTACTGACGCGTAATAATACATATCTTAACCATTGATGACAGGTAACAAGAACCGACATTGTTACAAGACTTTCTAATTTAACATGTCCGCTGAACCAAAACGAAAAGCGAGGAATATATGAAAACAATTGGTTAACAAGCTTAGAGGTTATGTAACTTCAAAGATGTTATGTTAAGAATTTGTACCGAAATATAAATATTATGATGTGTAATATGTGTTTTTATTTTGTGATTAATGTCATATTGTGTTATATTAGTAAATAGTTGACTCATACGATTAGGTATGTTAGATTTCGTCACTTTTTGAACGATTGTTATGTCTTCTAACATAAGTGGAGAATAACTGACATTATTTTGAATAATATGCACCTGGTATGTATCTGATTGAATATGGAGAATGTGTTACAGAAGCTGTACAATCACATACGAGGTGTAAATTAAGTAACCAGACTGGTAACAGCGTTTGATCTGGCAACATTAGTGTAGGCTAGGGTTTCCAACCGTCCTACTTCAGTAGGACATGTCCTACAATTTACCTTCTTGTCCTTCGTCCTACCTACTGTTAAAAAATATCGGAAATGTCCTACTGTATAGTATTTTTACTTTTGAAGACGCCTTTACCGCTGAGTCGACGTTTGCCGATGAACGCGATCGAGGCATAACGTTTTGGCTAAATTTCTATGATGTCATTAACGATAAAGCTATTAAAAAAAGCTGTCCTACTGTGTCCTACTAAACTCCTATTTATAGTTGAAATATCCTACTCTGTAACGAGAGACATTTGGTAACCCTAGTGTAGGCTGACCAGACGTACTCTTTTTAGGGTCTTGTAGGTATGACCAAAAAACTCTTATACCGTCATTTTGTCGTCTGTCTGTCTGTTCGGTAAAAATTGTAGCCAAACAGCTAAACCTAGATAGTTGAAATTTGGCATGCTTATACAACTCTTTGACCCGCACATAGAAAAAATACTAAAACATCTAAAAACCATATCCCCCTAAAAATATAAACAAATATGTGCTCATCGAAAAAAAAAAAAATTTTTTTTTATAATTCTGAGTAGGGCATCAAATGAAAGCTCTTGGTACGTGGATTAACGATCAAATTTTTATTTTTGCAAAATATATTATTTTGAAGCGATTTTTGCCAAAATTGTGCAAAAAAATTTTTGTCCCACACCCTGTAGCCCAGATGGTTTAAACTAAAAATCTGAAAAATTCTAAATAATGTACATTGGTGTGAACCGGAATAGTACAACAGGAATTTTTGATCAGATTATGTTTTCGGAAAATAATGCATTTTTTGTGTTTTTAACCAAAATATCTTAAATATTTAATTCGCTATGTAACCTAGTAGATAAGTCAGTGCTCATAGCGATGTGCGTTTCGTCATTGGTTTTCTAATTTGCCAAACAGGTAACTTGCAAACTAGAGTTCGAATCCTGTCAATTTTAATTTTATTGTTTTTTTTTTGCAATTTTCTTTTGTTTAAATTATTTTGTCAAAATTATAGTTATATTTTGGTAAATGTTGCATTTTTAAAAGCGTAAATTTAATAACCAGTGGGAAGTGTTGAAATTATAATTTAATTCTATGTTTGATGTATACGAAATAATGTGGCTAATGATTTAAGCAACCAATAGATGCCATAGGCGCAATTTACAAAATCTTAATGAACCTTGCTATGTAAAAAAAATACTGCACATATTTAGAAACTTAGATAATGTTACTAAATACCTGCGAAACCCTGAAATGTGTGAAAATTCACACTTCACATAAATTTTTTTTTTTGCTCATTACTTGCATTTTGGAGCTGAGAACTTTCTTTTTGCTCATCTCTTGGATTTTGGAAGTAAGGACCTTTTTTGTTTTTGCTCATCAATTATATTTTGAAGGTGAGCAAAATTTAATAAAATATCACAGGTTCCATTTTTACATTTTTTTTTTTTTCAATCTTAAGGTTTACCTCAACTGAAATCTAGTCACCCTGCATAGGTATCAACCTTATGTTATTTTTTTTTTTTTTGGTTTCTACGGAATATTGTTAGACTATAAAGGGTTCCACGACTCGAAAAAGTTTGAAGACCATTGCCTTATACCAATCAACACGAGCATTTTTTTGAGCTTCGGTCAAATTATGCGGAATCCATCCAACAGATCTTTTTCACAGCTAAATGTTCATGCAAAATCGAATGTATTGCAGTCTGCGATATGCCAAAGGATCCCTCTATCGCATGGTAAGTCACACGCCGATCTTCTTCAATCATTTTGCGCACAAAAAAACATCGATTTTTTTGAATCAAAACCGATTTTGGTCTACCTTCACGAGATTCATCACTGACGAACGCACGACCACGATGAAATTCTGCAAACCAATTGTAAACAGTCTTTTCTGATGGTGCTTCATTACCAAAAGTTAAACGAAGCGAATATATGCGTTGTTGTTGAGTTAGGCCTTTACTAAAATCGCAAAAAATCATCCAGCGAAAACCTTCACGAGTAATATCCATTTTTGCACAAACTTCACAACCTCGAACTGGGGTCGGGTTTTGTACACTTTTCTGCGCAATTTTTGCACAAAGTCCCGATAATAAACTGCTGTGACACTTGTACCACATGGAACTCTGTCTGTCATGATGATTCCTTGGTAATCATAAGCAAAAATCATCATTTGAGTTTTGATTGAGCTCTCCAAAATGGTTTTGGCCGTGGGGATCCTGGACTTCTCCACTCAGACAAATTAGACATTTTATCTGTTATTTGTGGTTTTCAAATTCAATTAAATCATTCGAACTACGAAAATCTCAATCTAGTTTGAAACATTTGAACACACACGCAGTTCAAAAGAATCATAAAGCAGTGATAGATTTTCTGCTCATACAAAACTATAAAATCGTGTATTAAAATATTTTTTTAATCATCTTTAGAAAGCTTTGGACGTGAAAGTAAGTCATGACAATCAAGACGAAACACGTTCTTCTTATTCTTATTCTATCTTCGATCTTAGCTGACACTATTGGTTCAACCTTTTCGACAACTAATTAGAATTAATGTAAACCAATACCAATAGATGTTGAACATCAACTAAACCTCAAGGTATAATATATTCTGATCTAATTTCAAGATCTACTTCAAGTAGATTTACTGGCTTTAAATTAACTGATGTTAACTAGAAGAATTTTAGGCATTTATTAACTCTGTTTTAGTTGTAAATATTTTTAAATGGTGACTTTTATTGTTAAAATATACGATTTTGAAACGGCGTGAATGATATTTATTTTATTTTAAAGTGTGGATAATTAGATGGAATATTTTAAAGGATATATAAATATCCTTTGAAGTTGCAACTTAAGTATTTAGAAATATTTTTGAATTTACATATTTAGATGTTGATTCATACTAATAAATATAAAACACAGATGTTCAACGAGAAAACCGATGAACTAAAAACTAAAACAAAACAATGGATAAGACATGTGGCAAGGAAAGAAAATAGAAAGAACGGAAAAGATAGAACATGTGGATGGTGGGTGTATACCAGCATTTCGCAACAGCCTGCCCGCGGCAAAATTTAATCCAGGGGTTCCTCAAAGTGGTCTCTATAGAGCCCCAGGGGTTGGTTAGACATTGTTAGGGACAGAGTTGGGCAAATTGCAATCAACTAATAATCGAGGATTGAGATTAAAAATTTAATTTCAAGACTTGATTAATGAGTAGAGTACCGTATTTTTCGGACCATAAGACGCACCTTTTTACACATAAAAATCGACTCGCAATAGGGGATAGGCATGATTTTTTAATTTTTTTTTTATATTCCTCTTGTTGCATATAAACATAAAAAACAGTTTTTAATTTTTATTTTTTAATTTGAAGGCTTAAAAAAATCATAAATGTATGTAGCGCGCGAAAACGACGTGTGACGTCATACCCCTTCTAACTGACGCATGACACTACTAGCTTGCCCAGCGAACATAGTCTGTTGTGAACTTATTTGTTTGTATAACTTTTATAGGTTATGTAAAGTTAGAGTGATTTTAATTAAAATAAAGTTTAATTCTATAAAAACAATGTATACATGTTTACCGAATTAAATTTTATATTAAAATATATAAAATATGGAAGATCCAGGCCCCAGTACTTCGAAACATTATCGAAAATATTGTTCAGTACCAATGTGCACAATTAGTTCAACTAGAAATCCAAAAAAAACAATTTATATCATTACCTGATGGCGAAAAACAACAGAAAAGGCGAAATTTGTGGCTGAAAGTTATGAGGCGAAATAAAACCGATATTTCAGAAAAAAGTAAACTTTATGTTGTGTGCATAAATGCATCAATGTTGGGTAAATTATCACTCGGAGCCCTAACAAAATCTTTATCTGCCATTTTAATAGTAAATGCGTGAAAAATTGTTTAAAAACAAATACAAAACTCTCGAACAATACAATATACACACGTGTAAAGATTATGTTGTAGCTGTATCTGTGACGTGAAACCCCTATTGTTTGACGTTTTACTCAGTCGTTTTTACTCGGCAACCTTCGCGGTGTGGTCGGCTTATTTCAAATTTACAATAGTTTAATTAAAAAATTTGGCTATAATATTAATTAAAATGTGATTTTTGTTTTGTTAGGTGACATAAATAACATTAACATATCAAAATAATGTAGTTTTAAGGAAATACAAATATAGTCCGAAGATACAGGTGCGTTGTTTCAAAAGTGTGCGATATTAGTATGGAATCAATTCGGAGCGCAAAAAACAGAATCAACCAAGAAAATATAATAGAAATGAATACAGAATTAGTAATTTCTGAAGGCTTTACAAGTCAACCACAACCCTTGGGTCGATTAATAAACCATTTAATAATTTTATGCGGGAAGAGTGGAACAAACGAATGATAAAGCCAAATCGCGATGTTACAGCAACGGATGAAACGGACGACAATTTCAAAAGTATCTGGATAAAAAATCATAGGAAGCTGTAAAAAAAGACGATTATACAGTCTTTTAAGAAATTTGGAATAAGCAACGCATTGGATAGTATAGAAGATGACTTGGTTTTTGAAGAGATTGACTACAATAGTTCAGACGAAAATAATACGAACAATGACATTAACGAGACGAGTGATAGTACAGAGAGTGAAGATGAACAGAATGTTGCTGGTACAAGTTATTGTAATAATAAATATTCTTTCTAAAAATTGTCTCATAAATTTGGGGTGCGTCTTATCGTCCGGTCCGAAAAATACGGTAAATACCAAGGCAAAAAACATTATGTATTTCCAATACGCTTAACCTGCTAGCTTACTTCCATATTGTACATACAAACATAGAAGCACATCCTACATAACAATGGCTTGCGTTATAAAATTAATAAAAATTTCTACAAATACCTTTCCAATCACTCCAATTTTGGTCTCCATGGAGTCCAAACACAAAAGTCCACGATATCACACACATTTTCAAGTACACTTAGCACTTTTACCACTTAAAAATAACTAAAAACGCTAGAAAAAAATACAACACCACTTGTAATATTCAAACGTCACTACAAATCAAGATGGCTGATCCTGATAAAGCTCATTAAGGAATATAGTCATTAAACATTAATACATAAGGAACAGAATTGTGTAAAATAATTATTAATGGGACTAAACACATACATACATATTTTATCAATAATATACAGGTGGTTGATGTTACATTACCCTTGATGCTAACTAAAAAAATTGATATGAAGTGTGAATTTTCACACATTTATGGGTTTCGCAGGTACATAATAAGTGAAGGCATAAGGCATGCTGAGTGTGTAGGACAAATTTTTCATTGTAGTAATCACGGCAAAATGAACGATATTTTTGTTAGTCTGTTAATATAAGAGCTTTAAAAACAAATTTTAAGTTAAAATAATTTTTTGTTAATTTTAATTCTAATACCTAATACCATTATTTACGTTTCTAAATATGTGCAGTATTTTTTTTTATATATAGCAAGGTTCATTAAGATTTCGGAAATTGCGCCTATGGCTTCCATTGTTTGTTTTAAGTCATATGTTCCACCCCTCTGGTTTCGTATACTTGACACATAGAATGAAAATATAATTCCAAAAATTCCAACTGGTTATTAAATTTACGCCCTTAAAAATTAAATGCAACATTTGCCAAAATAGAACTAGAATTTTTAGAAAATAATTTAAACAAAATAAAAATCGAGAAAAAAAATAAAATTGTCTCCGAGAGTGAACCCTAGTTTTCTGTGGAACTAGCGAGCAAGCTAACCATTAGACCAGGATACGCCTTCTAGTATAGTGTGTTACATAATTATAACTTTTGTACATCATAAACCAAAAAACACAAAAAATGCATTATTTTCCGAATACATAATCTGATCAAAAATTCCTGTTGTACTATTCCGGTCGACACCAAAGTACATTACTTAGAATTTTTTCAGAATTTTAGTTTAAACCATCTGGGCTACAGGGTGTGGGACAAAATTTGTTTTAAACAAATTTGGCAAAAATCGCATCTAAATAATTAATTTTGCAAAAATAAAATTTTGATCGTTAATCCACGTACTAAGGGCTTTCATTTGATACCCTATCCATAATTTATTAATTTTTTTTTTGGTGAGCACATATTTGTTTAAATTTTTAGGAGGATATGTTTTTTAGATGTTTTAGTATTTTCCTATGTGCGGGTCAAAGAGTTATATAAGCATGCCAAATATTCAACTCTCTAGGTTTAGCCGTTTGATTACAATTTTTACCGAACGGACAGACAGAACGATACAATATACAATATACAGTAAATTTATTTTTTTTGCATAATACTTTTGCTCATTGCTGATTTAAAAATTAATCAACATGTATACAGATGAAGAAAAAATAATGATGGTAACTTGGTATAACTCCCAAATGAGTTTAAGAGAAGTTTCTGCTGTATTTACTACAACTTATCCAGATCGGCCAATACCAAATCTCTCTACAATTTTAAGACTAGTTAATAAATTTCATCGCGAACGATGTCTTAAGTCAAAATATAATAACAAAAGAACAACATCCCACGTGCTTACAGAAGAGAAGCAGTTGGAAATATTATTACAAGTGGAAGAAAACAATCAAAATACTTTAAGATCAATTGCACAAACCGTTGGTGTCAGTATTGGATCTGTTTTTAACTTCTTAAAAAAAGAAAAGTTTTGATCATACAAATTTAAAAATCATCAAGAATTGTTAGAAAGGGACGCAGTACGTATGGATTTTTGTTTTGAAATGTTTGAAAAAATTAATTCCGACCCAACAATGCTTCAAAGAATTTTATTAAATTTGGAAACGATACATTTATTGCATTCAAAAAACATTGATTCTAAAGGTAGACAAACAGTTGTTTCTCAAAAATCAAGGAAATTTTACGCTTTTTGGATTTTTTGACTCACAGTTAGCCCACGTTATGATCTTTTCATGTATTTTGAGTAAAGATTTTGAGTAAAAATCTTTAAGTAAAAACCATTGAATACATCTGTTCAATCAAAAACATTTTAGAAAGTATTATTTCGCCATATAAGTAAATACTTGAAAAAATATACTATTACTTATTGTCATGTAAATTTTTTCTATACAATTTTCAAGTTTACTTTGTTTAAAAAGCTCTCTACAAAGCTACAGTGTTTTTTTAAACCAAACTAATGTACATAAAAAATCCACTTATATCGGAATAGTGAACTACTAAAGAGATTTTTCTCTCAAAGGAATAACTGAAGTCCTCTACAAAAAATATATTCTAGATATTAAATTTATATGAATATTATGATTTAAAATACAAGAGTCATCCACATGAGGTGCATTTAGCATAACTGTGCAGTGTTAACTATGTGTCGTGCAAGTTTTTTGTCATGTGACCACTGTGCAGATTGTACAAGAAAGTCAAAGATGAACGCTTTGTTCAGATTGTGCAGTTATTCAAACTATTAATCTAACCTATTTTTTTTAGTAAACAAATGAATGATATGTGTGCGATTACATCAAGTCTGTCTCCTGTAATTGTTTTGTACGATAATATATAAATGGCGCATGAAGGCTTTGCGATGCTTTTAAGTAATATAAAAGAAATTTTATTTGATGAGGAAGACAATTCAGAAGAATTTTCCAAACCAGAAAATATTTTGGAAAGTGTTTGAATATGCAGAGAGTATTGTTCCAAACAAGACTACAAATCAATTTAAGGTACATTTCCGCTTGTATCCAGAAAATTTTAAGTCTTTTTGAGTGTATTTACATGTTCCATTATGAGGTTCATGTCTGTATTATTTATTTTGAAAATGCTGCAGGCATAAACAATGATATCTTGATTGTTTTCACTCATATTGTTATGTAGAAATAATAACTTTGTATTTTTACCGCGAAAAACACCATTGCCGCACGATCTGAATTTGTGACGATTGTGCAACACAAACTGCACTGCACAGTATATGCCGAACGATCTTCGTGCAGGACAAAGCACACAGAAACTTTATGACGAACGCTTCTTGTGTACATTATGCAGAATATGTAGATTAGCTTATACCGAACGCAACCAGTAGCGGCTTTAAGGGGCAGAGATGGGCGTCTACGCGTAAACTTGAATTTTTTACGTCTTCGTGTAAATTTACCGTAGACAGCGTAGAGAAGTGTAGACTGTGTAGACACGTAGAATCTAGCGTAGAATAATGAAAAATGAGGTTATGTAACGTGTAAAAAAATAAAATACCGCCAGTTTTAAGCAGAAGAGGCAGTGAAGAACTCAAATTTAATATTTTTGACAGCTTTCTGATTAAAACAACTACTAATTTTTAATTTTAATTTCACTTTAGTAGTTCATACAGACAGAAACCAAGTAATTTATATTGTCCATAACAACATATGATTTGTGAGATAACATTTTTGGAAACAATATATGTAATTAGAACTACATAAAATTGAAATAAACATAAACATTAAAGTAAACTATTTAAACTATTACCATTCTATTATTTCAAATATTACATTTAAACGTACTGCGCATGTACAGTTTACATTCTACATTAGACACGTAAACAAAGGCATATTCTACATGACATGTTTACGCGTAAAATCTACATTTGTCTACATCATGTATTCTACGCGCCCATCACTGTTAAGGGGAGACGAGATCGGGCAAATGCCCAGGGCGTCAGTCCAGGAAGGGCGACGGACGGTTCTTTTTTAGGTCATAACTTGTATTTTAGAAATAAGGACCTTTTTTTAGGACATCACTTGTATTTGAGAAGTGAGGACCTTTTTCTTTTTTGTAGGACATTACTTGTTTTATATAGAGTAATTTTTTTTTTTATAGGTTAGGCAAAATATCTCGCCCGGGGCCCCAGAATTGCTAAGGCCGGCTCTGAACGCACCTATGGTAAAGAACGAGGAACTTACGAGCCAATTCGTGTGTAATCGGCTTACAGATTTTCAAAGTTCTTGTTATTTCGAATTGGACGAAAATTGGCTATTGTCTCAAAATTTAGAGCATCAAAGGAAAGACCTATGTTCGGCAGTGAACGATTTCAGTTTTCCAATTTCTAAAAGTTTATTTATATGACAATCAAAAAGCAATTTTCTAAAAATTATTACGTTTTCTTGATCGTTCATTTAAAGAAAATTAAACTCGATTTTAATCTGCGTGCTGTATTAAAAGTCATTATTATAAAAATTGAAAATTCAGTTACAAAAGTGCACTATTAATCAATAAAGTGATTTTGCATGCTTTGGAAAAACAATTAAGCCCTGTTTTGTAGCCGTTAATGCTTCTATGTATGCAGGGGACCGGAAAAACGTTCTAGTTATTTTTAAATGAATATACGCTAAACTTTTTTTACGCTTACGGCTCAATAGGTTATTGTTTGTAATTTTAATACTGTTGAAAAATTTACTCGATACATTCAGTACAAAATAGAGTAAATAAAATAAAATACTATAAAAAAAAGTAGCCAGCAAGAGTATAATAATATTAATGTTTCAACGTAATGCTGCTCTCCACGTACTCTACTACCATCTTAGACATGCCTATGACTTACCTACCTCCCCCCCCCTTATGCAGGAAGGAAATAAAAATAAAAACACACAAACACACTAGAAAATTTAAAAAATAGAGAGGAGGACCTATTTTTAGATCATCACTTTATATTTTCATAATTTAAATAATTTTGTCTTCCGCCCCCCCCCCCCCCAATTCCTGAGTGCGCCACTGATCGGGAACAGATCTTTTTCAAAGCTAAATGTTCATGCAAAATCGAATGTATTGCAGTCTGCGATATGCCAAAGGATGCCTTTATCTCACGGTAAGTCACATGCTGATCTTCTTCAATCATTTTGCGCACAGCATCGATATTGTTTTGAATCACAACCGATTTTGGTCGACCTGCACGAGATTCATCACTGACGAACGCACGACCACGACGAAATTCTGCAAACCAATTGTAAACAGTCTTTTCTGATGGTGCTTCATTATCAAAAGTTGAACGAAACGAATCTATGCATTGTTGTTGAGTTAAGCCTTTACTAAAATCGTTAAAAATCATCCAACGAAAACCTGCAGGAGTAATATCCATTTTTTCCACAAACTTTTTTTAACGCTCACTGTCAGCAAACTACTCGGTTAATTTATAAGCTGCCACTGATTTCACAATAACAAATGTTAAATTTTACGAATATAGTAAAAACACATTTCAATATTGCCATCTAGTGGTCGTTTGTAAAAACATAAAAGGTAACCCATGTACAGTAATACCCCGTTACTTGACTGCTTCTTAGCTCGACGTTTTCGCCACTCAACGTAAATGTTGAGAGTGAGAGTCGACGGAAGCATCGCTATCCGACGCGTGATCGAGTACCGATCACGTGATACATATTTTAGTAAACAAAGCAAAATGAACGCATGGCCAGCAGTTCGCGCCTAGATATCTTGACGACAACAACTCAGATTTAGTGCAGCTATGAACTTTTTGTTTTTTGCTAAAGTAAGTGATTCATATTTATAATTATGGGTCCAAAGGATAGAAATGCAAGCATAGCTAATACCCTTTTCACACTAGATCTTTAAGATCGGATGTTAAAGTGAATGTATCTTTAAACGCTAATGTGAAACCGTACGGACTCGTCTAAACACGACCGATGTTTAAGACAGAGATCTGCGTCTTAAACTTCGTACGCATTGCCAACTTAATTATAAAAAAATACTCCTTGAATTTGTGCTGTCAACATTTTATATTATCATAAACAAGAATACTGTATTATATCGACGTTATAAGAAGTTTATACTTATTGTTATAATAAAATTATTTATTTTAATAATGTGTTTAATAAAATACAGAGCTACAATAATTGAGATAAAATGTGTCGACTTACATGTTAATACAGGTGTAATATATTCTTTATTGTAGTGCCTTTATTGTAGAATGAAATGAAATATCCTTAATTGTTTATAATAATTCAAAATGTGCGTCTGCGCAGACAGTTCAAAACTGGTAATTTCATGACGGTAACTTAAGGACAAAATTACTGTAGCTGATGACAGCACCAGAGATTTAAACATCAAGTGAGAAAGCATACCGATCTTAAACATCGGTGAACTTTAAGTTCACTCGTCTTAAAGATCTAGTGTGAAAAGGGTATAAAAGGAAAACATATACATATATGTATTTCCTTATATGTATATGTATATATGTACATCTGATTCCCTTTATTTCTTATGGAGAAATTCGACTCGCCACTCGACGTATTCGCTACTCGACGCTTTTTCAGAACGAATTAATGTCGAGTAGCGGGGTATTACTATATTTGTATTTTTTTCTCAGGCACTTTACTCCGCCGAACATCTAACATTGACTCATGGGACACTAAATGAAGTTTTATCTCAGTAGCCCGAAGGTTTGCTTTTGAATCAAGACAAAAAATGGTGAAAAATACGAAATCATAAAACGTACCGTAATAATTTTGATCCATCTCTATGTCACCCTTATCTAAATCGTGATGATAAAATATGCTGTTTTTTTCTTCTCAGTGACAAATAGGTCAATGGAAGATAAAACTGCGTGGCTGGTATTGTCGTGAAGTGAGACAATATAAATCAGAACCCATCACTGATAAATACAATATATTTACCCGTCATAAACATTGCGAAATATAAAAGCCATTTCCCATTGGTTCCAATTTAAACAGCGTGAGAATCGACATAACGATGGGAGGTGTTAAGACGTTACTATCTAGAGTGTCGAAATCCTTTAATTCTGCTGTGTGATGGGGGCTCTTGCCATTGTACAGCACATCTCAAGTGGTTGGACTATTGTATACTGGTCTCTTAGTAGTTAGGTTTATTATATTCAATTCATATTTGAATATGTTATCTCATTATGTGTTAGGATGTTCGTAGTCTTCGCTGCTGCCTTCCTCATTAAAACTGTCATTCAGCTTTTACGCTGACACTCGCTTTCACGGCGTACTCCCTTCCTTACAACAGGTCCGGCTTCGGGGTCATTTATCACTAGCAAATTATGGACAAGATATGCTCACATAATCTCGTATACTATATGATAAAACTAATTCATGACGAGGATTAACAGTTGGGTAAAGCGATTCATGTAACAGAATTACTGTGAATCAGTAGAGGCTTGGGAATACCTCTAATGGAGGTGCTGCAACCAGAAGTATATCTCTAAAAATTAGTGTTAAATAGGGTGACCATTATCTTAAGAAGGCAATGCGGGACGGAGCAAAAAAAAGGTCCTCATCTCCCAAATCCAAGTGAAGAGCAAAAAAAAAGATCCTCATCTCCCAAAATCCAAGTGAAGAGCAAAAAAAAAGGTCCTCATCTTCCAAGTCCAAGTGAAGAGCAAAAAAAAAGTCCTCATCTCCCAAAATCCAAGTGAAGAGCAAAAAAAAGGTCTTCACCTCCCAAATTCAAGTGAAGAGCAAAAAAAAAGGTCCTCATCTCCCAAAATCCAAGTGAAGAGCAAAAAAAAAGGTCCTCATCTTCCAAATCCAAGTGAAGAGCAAAAAAAAGTCCTCATCTCCCAAAATCCAAGTGAAGAGCAAAAAAAAGGTCTTCACCTGCCAAATTCAAGTGAAGAGCAAAAAAAAAGGTCCTCATCTCCCAAAATCCAAGTGAAGAGCAAAAAAAAAGGTCCTCATCTTTCAAATCCAAGTGAAGAGCAAAAAAAAAAGTCCTCATCTCCCAAAATCCAAGTGAAGAGCAAAAAAAAGGTCTTCACCTCCCAAATTCAAGTGAAGAGCAAAAAAAAAGGTCCTCGCCTCCCATATCCAAATGCGGGACAATGCGGGACTTTTGCGGGACGCATCTTAATGCGGGACAAAATGTTAAAATGCGGGACGAATGGTCACCCTATTGTTAAAGGTCTTCGTGGTACACTAAAAAATTGATTTGAATTTCAATACGTGTAAGATATCAACATAATACTGGATGTCTAGGAATATTTGTTCTATAATCACATCAAAATCATCTGATGTGGTTAATTAATAATTTTTAATAATCATTTTTATTCGTTATTTGAGTACTAAGAGCTTCCATTTAATTTTTTAAAACAAAATTTAATTAATCTGCCAAAAATCCTGCGATTTTTTCTGTGTTCATTAGATCATTGTTTCCCAAAGGGGGTGCCGCGGCACATTAGTGTGCCGCAAAATTTTCCAAGTGTGCCTCGAAATCTTAAAGAAAAAAAATCTGCTATGGCCACCACAAGACTGACCGCCATTACAAAGTACTTGTTTAATTTATGCTGCTTTATCAAAAAATGTCTCAAATAAAAGTTGTTAGTTATTGCTTTTATAGCAACTTTTGTTAAATACATTTTTTTGAAATATTACTGTGTTGAGAAGTATTCGCAAAAATCTTTTTATTTCTAGTTAACCGATTTTTACCAAAAGTTGATCAATTCGTGCTATTGATGTCAAAAGCTTAAATAGGAAGTCATAAAAATCCTTCTAGCCGAATGTGCTCTGCACGTGTACACGAACTGACAGACAGACAGACAGACGCCAACATAATACTGGATGTCTAGGAATATTTGTTCTATAATCACATCAAAATCATCTGATGTGGTTAATTAATAATTATTAATACTTTCTTTAAATGAAAATTTTAACCAAACTGAGAATGAACTTTTACATTTATGAATTTTTTTCTGTGTAGGTGTCCATGATCTTCTTCTTCTTCTTCTTATTCTTCTTCTTCTTCTTCTTCTTCTTCTTATTCTTCTTATCCTTCTTCTTCTTCTTCTTCTTCTTTTTCTTCTTTGGGCACTATCAGTCAGGTTGACTTTTGGCCTCACTCACATAATCCCTCCATCTCGATCTATTCATTGTCAAGTCTTGCCAAGTACCCTGTATAT
Source organism: Liopterus haemorrhoidalis (assembly GCA_963971575.1). Classification (NCBI taxonomy): domain Eukaryota; kingdom Metazoa; phylum Arthropoda; class Insecta; order Coleoptera; family Dytiscidae; genus Liopterus; species Liopterus haemorrhoidalis. The sequence goes on along the minus strand of OZ020622.1, from coordinate 5,129,918 downwards.
CAATACTTGTAAGATCTTCGGTTAGCTGATCTCTCCATCTCTTGCGAGGTCTTCCCACTGGTCGACAGGTATTCAATCTTCCTTCCCATATCTTCCTAACCATTCTGTCCTCCATCATCCTCATAACGTGTCCTATCCATTGTAATCGTCTGCCTCTGAGTTCTTGGGTGATACTTGGCCTTGAGTACAGTTCTCGGATATCTTTGTTCTTACGGATTCTCCATTCACCATTAATTTGAATGGGACCAAAGATTTTGAGTAATATTTTATTTTCTAAAACTATGAGATGTTGTCCATGATGTTAATAAAACTAATTTATTTATACATGACAGTAAAGTTGAAGAAATCTTTGTTATGCCCTCGAGTTCGATTACCCAGGTAATAAGGTATGGAAGTCAAGTTCAAATTCATCTTATATTTACATACACGCCCGTCCGTGCAATGTTAAAGGAGTAAGATAAGGCAATATGTATTCCGCTCAGTTGCATGTTACTCTTTCATAACTCAACTCAATTCCACTGCAAAATATACCTCTTTTAATTTTACGCGAAAATTAAAAGTCATTTGTAATTTTTATCGAAGTCATTATCGACAACAAAAGGTCGTGAAAAAGAAATAAAACAGCGTGTAAAAGGTGTTAATAAAGAATGCTGGTTTAAAAACATTTAAATTTAGTATGAGTATGGTCCTTCGAGCAGGATTCCTAACTAGAATTGAAAATAGTAATAGACTATATTAGTGTGACATCACATATATGGGTTTGTATCGGCAATAAAACACATTTTTATCGCTCTCTATATTAATATTTTTTTTCGCATTTGTAAAATACATCCATATTTAAAGTCCCTTTATTGAATTTTTGATTTGTCGTCCGTATAAAAAATTACAGCAATTTCAGTAAAATGATTTCCATATAATAAATTAATAAAGAGCTCTGTTTTTGGTGCATTATCGTTAATTTATTGCTGGTATTTTTATTGAACTCTAATGGTATTGCTAAATGGATCGACGAATGAATAGTCCTGTGATTAATATATCCTTTTTAGGTGAAATTTTTTATTAGGGATTTTTATTTGTTGTTGGTATTATATTTCTCATTTGAGGCACTGTCAGTTGGACTTTTGAATTCACATATATAAGTCTTCTATCTTGTTCTATACTAGGTCTTCTTCTTTTATCTCTGTTTAAAATGTTTTTATTTTCTTTATTGTGAGCCTTTTAAAACGGTTCATTGTTGATACATTCATTACGAACAACGGTATGCTGTCAGGTTTTGCTTCAGATTTGGGCACAGTGCAACGGAAACTTTTGCAAAACTTCAGCAGGCGTACGGAGCCAGTGTTTTGTCAAGGACCCAGGTTTTTTGGTGGTTTAAAGCATTTTCAGAAGGAAGAGAGTTGATTGAAGATGAATCACGCAGCGGAAGGCCTTCATCTTGTAATGTCGACAGTATCCGAGATCTTGTGCGTTCAGATCGTCAGTTGACAGTCAGAATGATCGGGGAAGAGTAAAATTTGACTCACACTACCTTTCAACAGATTTTGACCAATTAATTGGGGATGACAATGCGCCTTGTCACTGCAATTTCAATAAACGAGTTTGTGGCCAGTAAAAACATTCCTGTGGCTCCTCAGCCTCCTTATTCGCCTGACTTGAGTCCGTGTGTCTTTTTCCTCTTCCCGAGATTGAAAAATCACCTCAAGGGACGTCATTTTGGGACACTCGAAAACATTCAAACACCCGTAACCAACCAGCTGAAATCTATTCCAGTATCCGAGTTCCAGCACTACTATGAGGATTGGTAGAACCGTTTCCAGCGCTGTGTGGCTTCCCAAGGAAGTTATTTTGAGGGAGACAATATTGAATTGTAATTCTATTTGAATAAAAAAAAAAAAAAAACAGTCAGGTTACTTAATTTACCCTCGTATGTTGAAAAGTAAAATACCCTATAAAACTAAAATTGTTGTCCTTAATATCAAACCAAGATACTCCTCAAATAACGCTCATACATGTATGTATCATCTCTTGTAAATTTAAACAATTTTTTTAAATATTCTTGCAATCTATCATCTATTATTACAACTGACTGTGTTGATTTATGTTGGATTTTACCCACCCTGTATCTCAAAGTATATTGGCGTATATTTCATTGTCTCATGTGGTCAAAGTCGTGACGTGTTCACCTTGTAGGTGATGAAGGAGTAATTCCAATGCGACACTTGGAATTTTCCACCACCGATATTATGTCATACATAGGTATTAGATTACTATATTAGGAGATTAAGTTCCACTATAGAGTAGAGTTAGTGTTTCTTGCGAGGAGACTTGTTTAAAACACAGATACACCAAGTGTAGTGTTAAAGCAGTAGCTTCTAAATCAATTCGTACCTTGAGATTTCAAAAATTCAATCCACAGATCTTTATCTACAATCGTTTTCGAGATACTTAATTTGTACATTTTTCCGAAATTGACTGTAGCAGATTTTCCACTCAATCAATACTCCAATATACAACACGTGTCGAAAATCTTTTTCTTTGTGTCATTGTTTCGTAGGTGTACACATCGCCCTAGTAATTATGGTACTTAACGTTAACAAAGCGGAAGGGAACCCCGGAGTACTGCCCGGATTACCGGAAAGTAGATTCTGTTGTGCTTGTCACTGCAAATTATTGCTACCAATACTAAATTCATTGGCCGGCTGTCTTTAATGACGTAATTTTTTGTTGGATTAGAGGAAATAGATTTAGATCTGTTTTATTCAATAAAAAAACTTTCCAAAAATTTATCACCTTAATATATACAACTACTTATCATAAAATGTATTGTTTTGTCGGAATAGGTGTTATTAATATTATCGATAAAGTCCTTGAGAGAAATTCCTGTATTGACATGGTGGACATTTTTGAAATAGTTGTCGACTGCCTCAGTAAACCGTGGTGCGTGTGATTACATCCGCGGAATTTCAACAGGGGGAAGGAATTTACCGTCAATAAAAACAAAATAGAACGAAGATAGAAGCGATAATAATACTATTATAGCCTTAATATTTATATACATAGGTGTACAACTTTGCTTCCGCCGTTTTCCTATAGATGGCTTTAGCGGTAAGTAGTGGTCGAAATAAATAGATCATAGACGTCATGCAATAAACTTGGGTATCTGTCAACATAACCCCATAAAAACATTAGTCGATTTAAATCTGCATTATAAGGTTATTCTCGATTGAAAATGTTAGTTTACGACCCAAATTCTCGTCATTTGCGGGAGGTTTTAATTTTCTGCTTCAATATGAAGAAATCTGATGCTGAGGCTCATCGAATGCTTTCAAATACTTATGGTAAGGCCGCTATTAGTGAAAGAACGTGTCGTGAGTGGTTTCAACGCTTCAAGAACGGTGATTTTCACGTCGAAAACCGGCATAGCGGTGGAAGAAAGAAGGTTTTAAATGCAGAATTGGAGGCATTACTCGTGTCAAAGCCAAAAAGAATTGGAACGATCATTGGGAGTGACTCAACAAGCAATTTCAAAACGCCTAAAAGACATGGGAATGATTCAGAAGAAAATTGGGTGCCGTATGAATTGAAACCAAGAGATGTTGAAAGACATACCTTGAAACGTTGAAATGGGAAGTCTTGCCCCACCTGCCGAGTTCTCCAGACATTGCTCCCTCTGACTATCACTTGTTTCGATCAATGGCATACGGCCTGGCTGACCAGCCCTTCCGGTCTTATGAAGAAGTAAAAAATTTGATCGATTCGTGGATCGCTTCAAAAGATGGCCAGTTTTTTCAACGCGGGATTCGTATGCTGCCCGAAAGATGGGAGAAAGTAGTGGCCAGCGATGGACAATACTTTGAATCATAAATGTATAACCAGTTTTTACGATAAAGCCTCGAATTTCGGGGGAAAAAAAGGCGGAAGTAAAGTTGTAGACCAAAGAACGTATAAGATCCCGGATTCTGTCGACATTTTCATCGATTCTTGAAGATGAAGGCCTTCCGCTGCGTGATTCATCTTCAATCAACTCTTCTGCAAATGCCTTAAACCACCAAAATGGACCTGGGTCCATGACAAAACACTGTCTCCATAGGCCTGCTGAAGTTTTGCAAAAGTTTACGTTGTGCCTAAGTCTGAAGCAAAACCTGATAGCACACCGTTGCTCGAAATGAATGTCACTCATTTTTAGAACGCACTAGAAAAAACTGTTTCACGAAAATAATCGCTCCGGACAACAAAATTACTCCAGCGAGTTCAAACTCGTACTGAAGGCGTATTATAAGTTCAGCTACCGCCCCTCCAAGTCCTGCGACCTAAATGTTGCCAGATCAAACGCTATGTTGCCAGTCCGGTTACTTAATTTACATACCTTGTATTACTGCCCACAGCATAGTTAAAATACTAGTATTGAAAGAGATCAATAAAATTAGAACTTACCTAGCATCTGTTTTATATCTTTAAAGTATTTTAGTTAAACAGACCATAGCTTCGCTTTAGTTGTAATATCAAATTCCTGACAATTGTAGTTTAAAGGCGCCATTTTCCAATTGTCATAATTAGACATTAGCTTTGAGGAAGTGTTAGAATGTGTATGTTGATTTTCATGTGGTAATATTGGCCAGACTGGTATGTTGGTTGCACTGTTTGATGTTTGCCTGTCTCGTTAGTAAAATTTATAGTCCAGGAAGGTGACCATTGATTTATACGTAACCCTTCGACGCCCTAACAATTCAAATCTATTGTTTTTCTGTTAGTGTTTTGTTTGGGATTCTTTTGTTTGAAAGGTAGTTTATCATTTAAATAGAACATTGATAGATTTCGGGACTTATAAACTGATTTGGTTATTAATGATCTATGGGTCACAAAAGAGCTACAAGATTTAACCTTAAGAGACAATATCTGAGATAATAAAAAAGCTTTTGTTTCAAAACTTGTAGAGTTAATTGTCCTATGACCGGTTTCATAAAACATTCTTATATCTATTAGGTGTGTGAATTACTTCCGACCGTTTTTTTTCTTCCAGAAAAGACTTTATTGTAAAAAAACATGAAAAAATACACTATACAAAGTATTTACCATCGCTTGCTATTATTTTTTCCAATCTGTCTGGCAGTTGTATTCCGTGACGGAAAAACGACTCGTCCTTCGAAGCGATTGAGACATTTCTCGATTTCTTCATAATTGTTCAAGTGCTGACCCGAAAGCCCGTGTGCTATCGATCTGAATAAGTGATAATCTGATGGAGCAATGTCTGGTGCATACGGCAGATGAGGTAAAACGTCTCAGCTAAGTGCTTCCAAGGTGGCTTTCACAATCTTTCCAACATGTGGTCTAGCGTTATCATGCTGGAGGATTACTTTGTCGTAGCTCTTTGCATATACCAGCCGTTTACTCTTCAATGCGTTGCTTAAACGGAGCAATTGTTGGTTATAAAGTTTGGCAGTGATGGTTTGGCTCTGCTTTAATAACTCATGATACACTACACCGTTCTGGTCCCACTATATACAGATCATTACTTTCTTGCCCTGAATATACCGCTTTGGTCTCGATGCGGATTGTTTTCCTGGGTCGCAAATGGATTTCCTTCTTTGAGATTATCGAAATATATCCACTTTTCGTCTCCAGTCACAATACGATGCAAAAACCTTTTCTTTTTTGCCTGGAAAACAAGATTTCAGACATGATTTTGCGTCTCTCGATGTCTCTTTCTTTCAGTTCGTACGGTACCCATCTTACGTCTTTGTAAATCTTTTCCATGGCTGCCAAATGCACAGAAATTGTTGAGCGATCAATATTCAACAATTGTGCAAGCTCTGATATCTTAACATAAGTGGAAATGAGATCGTCTAAACGTGAAATAGTATACCTAAGCCGGTTCTGGACTACTACAAGGTCATTCTGATATCTTAACACAAGTGGAAATAAGATCGTCTGAATGTGAAATAGTATATCTAAGTGGGTTCTGGACTACTACAAGGTCATTCTTTTATCTTAATAGAAGTAGAAATGTGCCATTATCTTATTTGATGCAAATGCATCCACTATTTGATGTCTTGCCTTAATTATTAAATTTCAATACGCGTTAATTATAGCGATTGTAACATTAACCATATCTAAAATTCAGTATAGAAACTGTAACAGTCTCCCGGCCCTTAATTTAATTTTTAGTTTTAAGTAATTTGTTTTTTTTTATATTATTATTATTTCAAATCCGTATTATATATTTTTTTATTATTAATTATTATACTTCCGCAATGCGGGTGTTTACAAAATTAGCCATGAGGTGTGTTGTAATATAAACTTTTGAACGGCAATTGTTGATGCATTTTTGTTACATTTCTGGTGGCAGCGGTGGGATTTTCAAATAGGGATTCTTTAGTAGCTTTTGATTGTTACAATCTGGTAGCAGCGGTGGATTTTTAAATAAGAGATCTTTTAGCAGTTTTTGCCTGTTACAATCTGGTGGCCAGCGGTGGGATTTTTTATTAAGAGATTCTTTAGCAGCTTTTGATTGTTACAAAGCAAAGACGAACAGTAAATATGATCAATTTAGGTAATTTATTAGATTTAGATAGTAATAATCTAGGACAACAGAATTAGGTAAATGATAATAGGTAATAAACATTTTAAGAAGCCACCGTAGTTGGTTCAAGGACACACAGATGTCGCACTAATTTCCTTGGATGTAAACGTTGCTTTTAATGTTAAAACTATCTTAAAGTAAACTATATTAAAGTTATCCGTAGCGCACAATGAACAGTCAACTAATTTAAACAGCTCTGAAAGTAGTTTTACACTTCATCAATTTTTTCTAAATTAAATTTTCAAAAATTCAAACTAAGTGTTTATCTGTAGCCGTTTTTGAAATGGTTGTTTTTGTGTTTAATCCATTTAACGTTGTTTCTAGTATAATTAATCTCTGAAAACAATGTAATCTATTTGGCGCCGATCTCAGAAAGTTAAGTTATTACCCTCGACTCTATAAACTTTTACCATCCATGATAAATTGCACTTCGAATACATCAAATTATAGTACTTTTCATACTGTTAGCGTGACCAATGGTCGTAAGGTAAAGAACCATATCGAGTTACGGACAGACCGAATGTTATACGCAACTGTTCCTTGGAGAATTACTATTAAACATACCGTAGAATTAAGAAGAAATTCCAATTTGTTTTAATGGGTTCTGGTCAAAATAAAAGGGGTTTATGACATTGTGAACATTGGGAAATCGAAATTGCAAATGTGAGACAAAAATTTGCTCATTGAATGATGAAAAAAATAATGAAAAAACGGGATCTTATACGAGGGTTACATTTTATGTTTTTACAAACGACCACTAGATGGCAATATTGAAATATGTCATTACTATAAGAAGATGAGGAAGTAATGGGATTCGGACTGGTCAGAAATTAAAATTAAAACAATATTTTAATTTCTGACCAGTCCGAATCCCATTACTTCCTCATCTTATTATATTTTATGGACGTAACCATCTAATTCATGTCATTACTATATTCGTAAAATTTGACATTTGTTATTGTGAAATCAGTGGCAGTTTATAAATTGACCGAGTAGTTGACAGTGAGTGTTAAAAAAAAACAAGTTTGTGAAAAAATGGATATTACTCGTGAAGGTTTTTGTTGGATAATTTTTTACGATTTTAGTAAAGGCTTAACTCAACAACAATGTATAGATTCGCTTCGTTAAATTTTTGGTAATGGAGCACCATCAGAAAATACTGTTTACAATTGGTTTGCAGAATTTCGTCGTGGTCGTGCGTCCGTCAGTAATGAATCTCGTGAAGGTCGAGCAAAATCGGTTGTGATTCAAAAAAAAACATCGATGGTGTGCGCTAATTATTGAAGAAGATCGGCATGTGACTTACCGTGAGATAGAGGCATCCTTTGGCATATCGCAGACTGCAATATATTCGATTTTGCATGAACATTTAGCTGTGAAAAAGATCTGTCTCCGATGGATTCCGCATAATTTGACCGAAGCTCAAAAAAGGCTCGTGTTGATTGGTGTAAGGGAATGCTGAAAAAAATTCAACCTAGGCACTGCAAAATCCGTATACAACATCGTTACAGGTGACGAAACTTAGATTTAGACGAACCGGAAACTAAGCAACAATCCACTGTTTGGGTCTTCCAAGATGAACCGAAACCCACAAAAGTTGTTCGTTCACAAAGCACATGCAAGAAAATGATCGCTTGTTTCTTCGGTTGTACTGGACATGTTGCAACCATTCTTTTAGAAGATCGGAGAAAAGTTAATGCTGAATGGTATACAATAATTTGTTTGCCAGAAGTCATCGACAAAATCAGGAAAAACAACCAAAAACGTCGCATCATTCTTCATCATGATGCAAGCTCCCACACAGAACGTCAAACAATTGATTATTTAAAGGAAAAAAACATCGAATTAATGTCTCATTGCCCGTATTCACCTGGTTTATCCCCTAAAGACTTTTTTTTGTTCCCCAATGTTAGACAAAAAATGCGTGGACAGTAATTTTCATCACTTCAAGAAGCTGTTGAAGCCTTCGAAAACCATGTTTTTGAGATACAAACTTCAGAGTGGAAAAAATGTTTCGAGAATTGGTTTGAACGCATGCAAAAGTGTATATATCTTAAAGGCGAATAATTTTAAAAGCAATAAAACAGTTAGTCCCAAAAAAAAATTTCTTTCTTAGTTTTTGTAAAAACTTAAAAGGTAGCTTTGTATACCAAAATACATGAGAACAGATCAATTCTATAAAAAGTTACTGTGTAGTAACGTTACTACAAGCTAAAATATTATAAAAGTATAATGACTTTCATTCATGATAGTAACTGACCTTGCTCATAGTGACAAATTTAGTTACTATGATTGTAGTAACTGAGTTACAGAATTGATCTGATTGTGTCTTGCAACATGTACGCACAGAAAATTTCCGTCTGTTTTGTTTTTAATATTTTGACAGTTAAATAATTACAAAAATGTTTTTGAAGTATTTTTATTGACAAATAGCTATTGTTTTAATTCAACAAAAGCTGGATTTATAGCAGAAAATTTTTGAATTATAAGTACTCTTTATTTCAATAATGATTGACGGAATATTAGCACTCAATCAATTTTTGAAATATTTGTTAAATTGTTTTGAATTGTTTCAAAACCCTTATCTCCGCCACTGTATAATTGATACGACAAAATTATTTTTTTGAGTTATTTATATATTTAAAATCCAATAAAATTAAATGCGAAATAAATATTTAATTATAAAACTCGGGAATTCAAAGCTTCTGGGAATTTTTTTATATAAAAAACCTCAATTTAAGAATATTTTAAAATTCTGAAATATTTCTCATAAAAATTTTATTTTCTAAAGTTTCAGACCCTCGGGTTATAACGACAAATATACTACATTTCTTTTCAAGTCTCTTCTTTTAGATTTTCCGTTCTATAGATTTTCAATCACAACAAAATATTCAGGATGTTCTTTTACAATACATAAAATTTGATATACTCTTCGTCACAAAATAGTAGTCATTCTTGCAAGTTTTTTTTTTTTTTCTTTCTGATTATTGATAATTTTTATTTGAATTATCTTGAGAACATCTAATTCAAGAAAGTCAAATGAGATGGCTAGAACATGCCAAAGAGTGGGAGATGAAAGAACAGCTAAAGCAGTATTTGAAGCCCAGCCAATAGGAAAGAGAAGAAGAGCACTACCAATTCACGGCTAATAGGAGAGAGGACAATTGAAAATGTTACAATACAGAAGACACTGGTAAACAAAAGAGGTAACATCAATATATACAGCAATTATAATTAATTTAAAAAAAAAAACAGGAAGCCAATTTTGCTTTTAAAACTGTTGATGGAGTGGACCATGACTGCTTCATCTGGGAGAGAATTCCAAATGTCGAATATGCGGTTGGACAGGAAGTTTTCACGTTGTTGAGTGCGATATTTTTATGCATCAACTTTAAGGGTCATCAAAAACGGTAGAAAACGTGCAAAATGTTAATCAGTTTGTTCGTGACGACCCGAACCTTTCAATTCGGATGCGCGCAAGTGCTTTAAATGTGCATAGATCATCATTACATCGCATTATGCACAAAGACCTAAAGCTGCACCCCTACAAAATTCAATTGGTGCAAGAATTAAAGCCCCAAGATGCCAGTCAGAGGCTTAATTTCGTAAATCAGGTGATTGAGCGATTTTCAACGTTTACCAACATTTTGTTTTCGGATGAAGCTCATTTTCATCTTAATGGCCACGTAAATAAGCAGAACTGCCGCTACTGGAGTGCAACGAATCCGAAACGCAAACATCAGAAACCCCTACATTCGCCTAAAGTGACTGCGATGGGCTGCGATGTCGGCGCGAGGAATTATCGGCCCTTACTTTTTTGAAGACGAAAGGGGGCGTGCAGTTACAGTGAATTCAGAGCGTTATGTGGAGATGCTAGACAACTTCTTGGTACCTGAACTGCAAAACTTTCCTGGCTATAACCAAAGAACATGGTTCCAACAGGACGGAGCAACTTCACACACGTCCAATATGTCTCTGCCACGTGTTCGTGAAATTTTCTCAGGCAAATTGATCTCCCGGAGAGGTGACATAAATTGGCCTCCACGCAGTCCAGATTTAACCCCTATGGACTTTTTCCTATGGGGTTATCTTAAATCTAAAGTTTACGCCAATAAACCGACTTCACTGGCGCATTTGAAAGAAAATATCCGTCACGAAATGGCAGCCATCCCTGAGTCCACCTGCCGAGACGTCATAAGTAATTTTACTGTTCGATTAAATGAGTGCCGAGAACGCGAGGGTCTACATTTAGACGATATTATTTTTAAGAAATAAATCCCCAAAAAGTGTATTTTAATAATTAATAAACATTTTTTCTATATACGGCTTATTTTTTTTTTTAATCGATCCACTAAATATAATATTTCTTTTGAGACACTTTGTATTTCAGATTTGCTAGTATGTTGTATACTAATCTCGATTGTATTTTATGAATCTTAGAAGAGGTCTTCCTTATTATAAAAAATACGCCATAAACATAACATAACCTCAAGCAGTACATAAAAACTTGTAGGGACATAATTTTTATAGTCTCCTAGATGATAGGTTCTTATGATAAATGGTTATGTGATTTTTTTCGCATAGTACGCAGAAAATTTTGCTGTATTGATACTTGAGATCGAAGCTTTATCTATAACCTTAGGGTGTAAGAACAAGTTTGCGAATCAGGCAATAACATAAAAAAAGATTTTATAAATTAAACTGAAGGTAATAACGCGTAAAAATTTTTAAAAGCACTGTTAAAATAGATAAATTGGTTGTTTAATGGTTAGGAATCGAATAATTCTTTGTTAATTTAAATTTCTTGGTAAGGAACACAACCGGAAATTTGAGAATGCTTTAGGATAAATTATTGGAACAAATTTGAAACTGTAAATCAAGTTGTTTATTTTAAAATCAAAATATATTATGTAGTAAATTTGTCAAATTTTAAGAAGACAAAATATAAATTTCTGGGAAATTATGTAACAAATTGTTTTCTGAAAAACAAGAAAATTTAGTTACATGAGATTTAATTTATTTACTAACCATTTTTAGGGTTTTGTAGGTATGACCAAAAAACCCTTATACCGTCATTTTGTCGTCTGTCTGTTCGGTAAAAATTGTAGCCAAACGGCCTAACCTAGAGAATTGAAATTTGGCATGCTTATACAACTCTTTGACCCGCACATAGGAAAAATACTAAAACATCTAAAAAACATATCCCCCTAAAAATATAAACAAATATGTACTCATCAAAAAAAAAATATTTTTTTAAAATTCTGTGAAGGGTATTAAATGAAAGCCCTTAGTACGTTGATTAACGATCAAAATTTCATTTTTGCAAAATAAATTATTTTGACGAGATTTTTGCCAAAATTGTGCAAAAAAAAATTTGTCCCACAACCTGTAGCCCAGATGGTTTAAACTAAAAATCTGAAAAAATTCTAAGTGATGTACACTGGTGTGAACCGGAATAGTACAACAGGAATTTTTGATCAGATTATGTTTTCGGAAAATAACGCATTTTTTGTGTTTTTAACTAAAATATGTTAAATATTTAATTCGCTATGTAACACAGAAGATAAGTAAGCGCTCGTATCGTAGTGCGTTGTATCCTCGCTTCGTAATTTGCAAACTCTAGTTTCGATTTCTGTAAATTTTAATTTTTCTGTTTTTTTTTTCCATTTTTATTTTGTTTAAAGTATTTTATCAAATTCTAGTTATATTTTGGTAAATATTGCATTTAATTTTTAAAAGCGTAAATTTAATAATCAGTGGGAAGTGTTGATATTATAATTTAATTCTATGTTTGAATGTATACGAAATCAGAGGGTGGGGCTTATGATTTAAGCAACCAATGGAAGCCATAGGCGCAATTTTTAAAATCTTAATGAACGTTGCTTTATAAAAAAAATACTGCACATATTTAGAAACTTTATTTACAAACATTCGCGTCCATTATATTTAATCCAGAAAATAAGGCCCACTCCGTTCCAAGAAAAATATCCCCATGCCATAACACTAAAGCCGCCGTGTTTTATTGTCTTTGTAGTGTACTTAGTATTGTACTTCGTGCATGGAAGCCTGCGTACTTGCATTTGGCAGATACCAGGGTTAAATAAAACAATTTTTGTTTCATCAGACCAAAGAATATTGCACTATTTTGACTGTGGTCAAAGTTGGTGTTCTTTGGCAAATTGGATTCTATTTTCCCGTTGTCTCTTGTTTAACAGCGGAGTTTTTCTTGGTCTTCTAGCTTTCAGATTTGCTTTTATAAGGCGTTTTCTTACAGTTGATGCAAAAATTGGTAGATCTAATTCGAAAGATATTATTTCAAAAGTATCTAGTTGTATCTATGTATATACAAACGTTTTTGGCATGTATCTGTATCTAGATATTTTTTATAATTCTGTATCTGTTTAGATGCAGATCTAAATACAATTTTTCTTAGGTATCTCTGCATCCAGATATTTTTTTAAATGTATCTATTACAACACTGAGTATGTGAGAGATTTAATATTTTAGTAAGCGAAGTATTAAATTGTTTAACGCGTCTATTATATTCGAATTGAAAGCAGGTTATACCGAAGGCACAGACAAACAAGATTTGAGGTCATTCCTAAGACTTCCCATCGTCTTTATAAGGCTTAACTGTTTCCCTTATTCATGTTTCTGACCGCAAGAAAGCGATATATGAAAATTATCCATAACAAATCTTGTTAGTAAAATATTCACAGGTTAAGCAAAAATAACATATTATGAACTGTGTGCAATGCTAGATACAATGCCCTTAGGGTTTCAAAGCTGCTATTTTCCACGATAAATTCATAATGTTAAAAAATCGAAAATTGCAATAACGGGGCTTGGAGATTCATCAATATTTTATTAAAAAATTTGATTCCGTATTGTGAATTTATATATCACAATAGTCAGGGCGGTAGGCACTTTAAAAGAGGACAGGCATTGCATGGTAGCCTAATTCGAAAGACTTTTTTCATAATTATGGTCAATTTCTGCTTGAAATTTTCGGGGTCCGTTTCATACGATTATTCTGAACATTTTTATACCGCTGTTATATTAAGAAATTGGTGAGATGTACGTGTTATAAGATAGGGTCTAAGTAATTACACCACCATAAAATTAAATATATATGTGGGAAGTTAAGCAAATCCATTAGTTAGGTTGTAAAAGACTAATGTTAGTCTTATAGATACGCAGTTATGTTCTTGTTAGGAGGATGATTTTAGCTCTAATTAATGTAGAATTCGTATATTACGATCATTTTTGATCACTAATAAAAAATTACTGATAAGAAATATGTGATTTTTTTTTTCTCATTCCATACAAATTTAATTTATAAACAAAATTTCAGTTGAAATTCTCACGCTTACAAATATTATACAAATATACGCTTCTGTTTAATTTACCAAGCCGCCACCAGATGTCTGAGTGTTATTTGGAGTCGCAAATACCTCCCTTATATATGTTGGTGGTCGGTAAAAACAAATACAGCCTATAATTAATGGAGATATAATAAAAAATTAACTTCATTCAATTAAATTATTTCTTGCTGACCAATCAAACTTTGCCTTGGACTGGCGGTTAAGGGGGGGGGTCTACATTTTAAGCATATTTTTGTGAATTTTTTTCAAATCTATGGTTAAATTTATTCTTTTTCAAACTAAGTACATATATAAAGTATGTTTTGAAGAAGATACAAAACAATTTTGAAGGCAAAATATGGCGAAATGAGCCAGTGAGCCAGCTGTGGCAAATCTTCTCAGAAAAAAAAATAGATTTTGCGGTGACCAGCATAATTCGTCACTGGATCATCTGAAATCAAAAATCCAAAAAGATTTTGTTAGTTTATGAGTTTGCCGAGGTAATGACGTTGAGTTTTTATTTTTAAAATGATTTTTCAGTTTTTAGCGTTACTTAGAAGACAAAAAAAATTAATTCCCCATAAAAAAAACGTAAAAATTAGTATATTTGTGATTTAAAAAAGAAAAAACATGAAAAAAAAATATCTCAACGTCGTTACCTCGGTAAACTCATAAACTAACAAAATCTTTTTGGATTTTTGATTTCAGATGATCCAGTGACGAGTTATGTTGGTCACCGCAAAATCTATTTTTTTTCCCGGAGTCTGAGAAGATTTGCCACAGCTGGCTCATTTCGTCATATTTTGCCTTCAAAATTTTTTTGTATCTTCTTCAAAACATACTTTATATATGTACTTAGTTTGAAAATGAATAAATTTAACCATGGATTTGAAAAAAATTCACAAAAATATGGTTAAAATGTGGTTATCAGACCCCCCCCCTAAGAAATATTGTATTAAGCTGTAAAATCTCAATAAACAATTTGTATTCACCATCTAAAAGTCTGTAATGTGTCCCTTACGAGGTGATTATATTCTGTTTTCAGCATAATAATCGTTTTACGACCTTCTCAGGAATTTTTAGATCCACTTCACTCTATAAAGCTACTACCAAAAACCACAAGGTAATAGTACATAGAGGTTAAAATTGACTATCAGAAGACTACTTAGACGTTCTTAGTAATAATAGCAGATTGCTGCTATCATAGACCCTTTGTCGTACAGACCACATAACCCTCAAAGAGGCAAGG
The DNA here is from genome assembly GCA_963971575.1 of Liopterus haemorrhoidalis. Classification (NCBI taxonomy): domain Eukaryota; kingdom Metazoa; phylum Arthropoda; class Insecta; order Coleoptera; family Dytiscidae; genus Liopterus; species Liopterus haemorrhoidalis. The sequence goes on along the minus strand of OZ020622.1, from coordinate 5,114,725 downwards.
CACTTAGTTCTTGTAATTGTGACTTGGATAGTTCCAAACCTCGCCCTTACAATAGTTTTTTTTTATCTCGCTCACAGAAGGAGTTGCTTCTTAAATGTCTAATAGTTTTCTTAGATCGTTTCAAAGACAATTAAGGAATCTGGCTGTATTTTTTTTGTGATAATGTTACGTAAGATACGCCCTAAATTTCTCATCACAGCGAGAGGACACGAACCAGCATCCGAATGTGTAGTAATTAGAGGTGTGATGGATAAAAATTTCATATTCGCGAATATGGATACGGTTACAAATTATTTTCTAGAATATCCGTGGATACGGATACGGGTGTAAATGATTAACCCTTATAAATAAAATTTGTTTTAAAATATTGTAATCAAAAAAATCTCACTCGTTTCTCGTAGCTTTTAAACGGCTGTAAAAATAGTTGGTATTTTGGTATCACAATAGTAGGTACAACACTTAAGGAAAATAGGTCATTATTAATGAAAAGTTTTTGAATTACTATTGTTGCTATTTTGATGAGCAATTTACTAAAAATTATATCCACACAAGTGGTTTGGGAGTGGACCGTGGTTTTGTGAAGCCCTGGGCAAGACAAATTAAGGCCCTTCAAAAGTATCCAGTGATTTAAAATACACTTTGATTACCGACCGTCAACATATATAAGGGAGGTATTGTAATCATACCGATTTTGACATTTTAAGATTTCGATGGATCTTCACGAATTGAGGTCCCTATATAACGTTTTGACTATTTTTAGCATGATGTCTGTCTGTCCGTCTGTCTGTCTGTCTGACTGACTGTCTGTCCGTCTCTCTGTGTACACGTGCAGAGCAAATTCGGCTAAAAGGATTTTTATGAAACTTCATATTTAAGCTTTTGACATCAACGGCACGAGTTGATCAACTTTTGTTAAAAATCGGTTAACTAGAAATGGAAGTTTACTCGTGTCGATTTTAATATTTTTGCGAATATTTAACAACAAAAATATTTAGAAAAAATTTATTTAACAAAAGTTGCTATAAATGCAATAACTAATAACTTTTATTTGAGACATTTTTTGATAAAACGAAAATATTTTGAAAAATGTTTCGAAATTTTTTTTAAGTATCTATTTTTTCATACTTATATGTAACGTTTCCATGGTCATGATAAATAATATCTCTGTTAGAAAATATTAGGCCAAGTTATTTCTACTCTGGTGCTAGAATGTATTTTATACAAGTATTTTGTGTTTGCGGTCGGTCGTATGGTGGCCACAGCTGATTTTTTATAAAAGTGAAACATTTGTGGGAGTCCAAAAGCCTGGACTGACAATGCTGAAGAAGACGAGGAAGTTATGGTTTTTAGCAACATTGTGAATCTAGATAATGAAATAGCCCCATTTGAATTATGACCCCATAAATATATGAAAACTAACTTTCTCACGTATAATGGCATTCTGTTGAGAAATGGACAAAATTATATATTTCACGGATGACTGGACTCTAATCTAGTCTAGTCGTCAATCAATGGTCACGGCTGGTTCTCTTCAACTCACTTCAGCTTGTCATTTAAAATCAACACTGTCCAAATATAATTCATGTTAAATAAATACAACGTTTACATTAAGTAAATTGTATGTTTACTCAGCAAATAGAAATGTTATCATTACAATATGATATTAATGTACTATTAACTTTGGAAATGTTCGCTTAAAATAAGATGTTAAAATAAAAATGTATAGACATAGGTATGTAAAGAAGAGAGAAGTACGAAGTACACCATCCTCTAAAATATACAATATATTTTAATTATCAAACGAAACCAGAACTAAATTTACACTAAGCACTAAATTTCGCGTAACGGTAGTTTACATAGTTTAAATTTTACATTAAACAAAATATTACATGCTCCAATTTCTGTTCAATTTACTTTAGAAATAGCTATGTCAAACTGTCCACCGTTAACGACAAAATATGTTTAAAAACAAACAAGACGGCTAGAATACGTACTCAAGCGTGAAAGTTGTAATATAAGATTTTCTAGTTGAGATATTAGGTTCCTAATTTGTTACTAGAGCAATTAGGATGTGAGAAATCCAAAAATTAAATTCGCAGGTCGCTATCTTTTACCATTTTTACCGACCGCCAACATATATAAGGGAGGTAATATCATACCGATTTTGACATTTCGAGATTTTGATGGATCTCCAAGATTTGAGGTCCCTACATAACGTTTTTTTACCAAAAGTTGATCAACTCGTGCCATTGATGTCAAAAGCTTAAATATGCAGTTTCATATCAATCCTTTTAGCCGAATTTGCTCTGCACGTGTACACAGACAGACAGACGGACGGACGGACGGACAGACAGACCGACAGACATCATGCTAAAAATAGTCAAAACGTTATGTAGGGACCTCAATTCGTGGAAATCCATCGAAATCTCGAAATGTCAAAATTGGTATGATCACAATAACTCCCTTTTATATGTTGGCGGTCGGTAAAAATTGATGTAAAGTGTGAATTTTCACACATTTCAGGGTTTCGCAGGTATATAATAAATGAAGGCGGCATGTTGAGTGTATAGGACAAATTTTGCTTTGTAGTAATCACGGCAAAATGAACGATATTTTTAAAATAATTTATCATCTGTTAATCTAAGAGCTTTAAAAACAAATTTTATGTTAAAATATTTTTTTGTTTTTGTATTTAAATTCGAATATCTAATACCATTATTTAGGTTTCTAAATATGTGCAGTATTTTTTTTATATAGCAAGGTTCATTAAGATTTTGAAAATTGCGCCTATGGCGTCCATTGGTTGTTTTAAGTCATATGCTCCGTCCCTCTGGTTTCGTATACATGACACATAAAATGAAAATAAAATTCTAACTGATTATTAAATTTACGTTCTTAAAAATTAAATGCAACATTTGCCAAAATATAACTAGAATTTTAACAAAATAATTTAAACAAAATTAAAAACAAAAAACAAAATTGCCTCTTCTACCCGGCAGTGAACCCTAGTTTGCTGCATAGCAAGCGAGCTAACCATTAGACCAGGATACGCCTTCTAGTATAGTGTGTCACTATAAATTTTGTACATCGTCAACCGAAAAACACAAAAAATGCGTTATTTTCCGAAAACATAATCTGATCAAAAATTCCTGTTGTACTATTCCGGTTCACACCAATGTACATTACTTAGAATTTTTTCAGATTTTTAGTTTAAACCATCTGGGCTACAGGGTGTGGGGCAAATTTTTTTTTTGCACAATTTTAGCAAAAATCGCTTCAAAATAATTTATTTTACAAAAATAAAATTTTGATCGTTAATCCACGAACTAAGGGCTTTTATTTGATACTTATCATGTATCCTATTGTACTTAGATAGATAGTGGATACTTTATTATTGTAGTTAGTTTTTCTATTGTTCTGGATCTATTCCAGTGAATTGATTTTCTGCAATAATTTAATGCAAATATTGCAGTAAACTTATGTTAAACAATGCAATTCCTGTGCAAATCACCCTTGCACAAGTTGCAAAACTCATGGGGTGAATGAATTGTCACATAATTCCCAAAAGTACGATAGAAAAGGGACAGTTTTCCCTCGAGACCGATTCTTATAATCAAATTTTCCGTTAATATAATGAGCATTTCTAAGTTTTTTGAAAAGTTATACAATGGAAACTTATCATGTTCAACCAGAAGTTTTGAACTTAAAGTTATGAATTACTAGTTGATTTTCAGTTTCTTGAAATTAATTTTCCGAGTACTTCATTCAAAATTATAACAAATGAACAATTATGTAATTTAGTGTTTAAATTATAACGTCGAAAGGAGGACAATATCAAACTTCCAGTGGTGTACAATGGAAGATTTTAAGACCATGTGGTAGTCGGGGCGTTGTGTGCGAATTAGAGATGTGTCGTTCGCGAACGATTCGTTCCAAAAGAACGAATCGTTGCAGTGAATTGATACGACCGAATCTTTTAATAAGCAGCGAACGAATCTTCAGTATGCGAACTCATGGACCAATGCTAGCGAGTAGTGAGTGTGACTCTATATGAAACGGAACGAATTTCGAGCACAGAGCTCAGGCTGGTGGCTGTGTAGTGTGTAGTGTCGAACACACGTACATCTATGTCTATAGTTTGGTATGTAGGCAGTGCCAACTGGCGGGAATTTTCCCGTTTTGTGGTAAAAGGTGAACATTGGAGGGAAAAAGGGAAAATAGGGACCAAATGTGGGAATTTTTCTCTTACCATTTTTTAAAAACGAATCTATGTTTATGCATGTTGTTAATTTTGCCACACCCACACTACAATGGTGAAGCTGAAAGAATATTTTCTATGGACACCGACATTAAAAAAAAAAACAAAAAAAAATTAGTGTGAATTTTCACACATTTCAGGGTTTCGCAGGTTATTAGTAACTGAAAGATGATTATTTGGGATGCCAAAAAAAAAAAATTTATGTCAAAATATTTTTTTATGAATTTTAATTCGAATGCCTAATACCATCCCAGCAAACATTTTTATACGGGCCAGTACTAGTAAAGCACATACTCCCCGGCATTGAAAGTAATGGACCAGTACCCCGGTGTCCCCGTGGCCGTTACTGGCCCATTGATGTATCAGTTGCCGGCCCAGCAACGGTTAAGTGCAAAATAATCGCATTAGTTGCAAGATTTATTTCTGATGGTTTTAAGTAAAAAGTATGAGTGAAGAAGAGTGCTTAATAAATGCTGGTAAAGTACTTCGTATAGGCGGAATGCGAAATACAAATGTGAAGTACAATATTAATACTGGCGTTGCACTTACTTTTGGTGCCAGTAAGTTACCAGCATAAAAGCAGTTTGCCGGCATTCGGCCGTTAGTTGAATGTTTGCTGGGATTATTTAAGTTTCTAAATATGTGCAGTATTTTTTTATATAGCAAGGTTCATTAAGATTTTGAAAATTGCGCCTATGGCTTCCATTGGTTGCTTAAATCATAAGCCCCGCCTCTGATTTCGTATACATTCAAACATAGAATTAAATTATAATTTCAACACTTCCCACTGGTTATTAAATTTACATTAACATTTACCAAAATATAACTAGAATTTTGACAAAATAATTTAAACAAAATAAAAATGCAAAAAAATATCGAACTCTAGTTTGCAAATTACGAAGCGACGACACAACGCAGTACGCTATGAGCGCTTACTTATCTACTGTGTTACATAACGAATTAAATATTTAACATATTTTAGTTAAAAACAAAAAAAAATGCGTTATTTTCCGAAAACATAATCTGATCAAAAATTCCTGTTGTACTATTCCGGTTCACGCCAATGTACATTACTTAAATTTTTTTCAGATTTTTAGTTTAAACCATCTGGGCTACAGGGTGTGGGACAATTTTTTTTGGCACAATTTTGGCAAAAATCGCCTCAAAATAATTTATTTTGCAAAAATAAAATTTTGATCGTTAATCCACGTACTAAGGGCTTTCATTTGATACCCTACACAGAATTTAAAAAAAATATTTTTTTTTTCGATGAGCACATATTTGTTTATATTTTTAGAGGGATATGTTTTTTAGATGTTTTAGTATTTTTCCTATGTGCGGGTCAAAGAGTTGTATAAGCATGCCAAATTTCAACTCTCTAGGTTTAGCCGTTTGGCTACAATTTTTACCGAACAGACAGACAGACAGACGACAAAATGACGGTATAAGGGTTTTTTGGTCATACCTACAAAACCCTCAAAAATCGCCTCAAAATAATTTATTTTGCAAAAGTAAAATTTTGATCGTTAATCCACGTACCACGGACTTTCATTAAGCTCGGTATCAGGGTATAAAAATAAAGTAACGAGTAAAGTATCTGAAATACAGATACAAGATACTTAAATTTAAATATCTAGATACAGATACAAATACATATTTCAAAAAGTATCTAATTTGTATCTAGATACTTGAAAAAGTATCTAGTTACTGTATCTAGATACTTGTAACAAGATACATTACAACACTGTTTGCAAGTTCACTGAGCGCTGTATAATTTACTTGTAACAACGCTTTATGCTATTGGACCTACATATATGTTATTAATTTTGGCGGTACGCAGTTTTTATTTTTTATAATCAAAAGTTTTCTACGGTTCCGAAAGGTTAAGAATGTATTAAATGGATGTAACTCTCACGCGGTGCTAAGTTATTTGTTATTCTTTATAAGAGGCAATTATACTGAATGGAAAACATGTGTAAAACAAATGCATGTTGCGTGCTTAATTTCTATCATCACAGAATGAAGATATGAATATTTATGTTTATTCTTTACGTTCTACCTGTCAACATCATCTGTATGCTATCTATTTTTATAATACATAAACATTAAAACCGTTAGAATATTTATAAGTATAGTTATGTATATAGTGTAGGACGATCACGGGGAATCAAGGTGTTATCGGCAAACGATGCGTCAGATACGGTCAAGTGATTGTCAAGTGCGGCAAATAGAAACAGATATTTTATATTTAAATTGGGTAACGGGTAATGAAGTCTTGTGACATCAGTCCTAATCTATTAACGAACTTATCTACCTAAAATTGGATAGTAAAGGACAAATCAGTGAAAAGAAATGTCCAAAAATTTCTCGGCCTGTGGGAACACTACAAAGGATGCCCAAAAAGTTCCTAGTTTCGCTCACAAATAAATTGGTTAGTGTTTAACCGTTTAAAGCTGCGTTCAGAGATCTTAAATTAGTCTACTATAGGCTATGACCTATGCACTGTTGATTGTCACTAACAAGTTTGTCATATGGTAACACGAGCAATCGTTCAGAGCTCTAAATTTAATACGTTTTACGTTGTCGACTGACGATTGTTTTCCAAACTTATAGTTATGAGTTGTTTTAATAAGACAGGCATATTAAACACATTGGCTATCTTAGTCTACATCAGAGAGAACGTTTATAATGTACGCCTTTACATAACTTAACAAAATGTCATCGCACCGATTACAACAAATTTCACCCAAAATTACAAAGACGAATAGTAAATATGATCAATTTAGGTAATTAGGTTAGGTTTAGTTAGTAAAAATCTAGGACAGCAGAATTAGGAAAACGATAATAGATAAAACATTTTACAAAGCCACCGTAGATGGTTTAAAAATACACAGATGTCGCACTATTCTTAAGGCACTAATTTCCAGAGCTGTAAACGCTACCTTTAGTGTTACTGATTTCTCGACATTTTTTATTTCTCGAGAAATAAAAAATTAGACCTATTTTCTCGAGAATTCTCGAGAAATCTCGAGAAAAATAATTATTAGAATATATATCTTTTTCTAATGTTGAAAATATTGTAGAGGATAAAAACATGTTAAAATTATAGTCAACTTTCAAGTACTAAAATATTCATTTAAATATCATTAGAACAAATGAATAACGGGACTTTAAAAATGATTACGAAAATGGCACGTAATTGCCTTTTAATTGAAAATACATATGTATAGAGAAATTTTCAAAAAATTAAGAAATTAATAATTTTTAAAATTAATAAAATAATTAAATAGTAATAATTATTTTATTTAACTCTGAACGCTTTACTGAACTAGGCAGGTTCTGAATCATTACAAGGTCAGCAGCTTTTATTCCACCGGAAGTGGAAAAGATAATCGCAGCGAAAATTACCTTTTTGAATGCAGAAAGATCGTCTAAACATGAAATAGTATGCCCACGCGGGTTCTGGACTACTGCAAGGTCATTCTGTTATCTTAACACAAGTGGAAATAAGATCATCTAAATGTGAAATAGTATACTAAGCGGATTCTGGACCACTACAAGGTCATTCTGTTATCTTAACATAAGTGGAAATAAGATCATCTAAATGTGAAATAGTATATCAAGCGGATTCTGGGCCACTACAAGGTCATTCTGTTATCTTAACATAAGTGGAAATAAGATCGTCTAAATATGAAATAGTATAACTAAGCGGGTTCTGGACCACTACAAGTCATTCTGTTATCTTAATAGAAGTGAAAATGTGCCATTATCTTATTTAATGCAAATGCATCCACTATTTGATATCTTGCATTAATTATTAAATTTAAATATGCGTTAAATATAGCGATTGTAACATTAACCATATCTAAAATTCAGTATAGAAGCAAATATTTACGTTCACCCCTATAGACAGTGTACATGATATCAACGGAAACAGGTCTTGTCAAAGCGATCGAATTTCCTAAAGTTCTCTTCTAAACAGTGTTAACTTTGACTTACCGAACTAAGTCCGCCTATTTGCTGTCCAACTCCTTGCGAAAAGCACACCAAAGTTAGATTCTATTATCCTGAATCTCGCTACATCGATTAAAAGTACCATCGTTGAAAAAAATGTTTCAATTTTCACAATTGTTCATAAATAATTCTTAGAGTTATTATACCGTTTAAAATATTTAAAATGTAATTTGAATTGTCTCCCTCTGTCTTTAGTTCCTGGAAGTAATAATATAATAACAGATATTTCATAGCCACAATCGATTTTTCGGTTCCGTGACCACAAGTCCAATGCAGGATCGCGCCCTTCGATGCACAATAATTTATGTTGATTTACCTCGACAGGGACGTACAGAGGGGTAGGGGAAATGGTATAAATCCCTTAAGGTACACCTCCCCAAAGTTCCAGTTATGTATACGATTAAAGTAATTTTTTCCCACTGACAAATCCTGAATGATTACGTGTTGTAAAGTTCCTTTTAGACTTCAAAATTAAGTTCTAATCGGTTTTAATTTTTTTGGTTTTAAATAATTTTACTTACATGTGAATTAGAAAACCATGGAAGAGTTCTTTGTAACAAATTTGTACGCAGTTTTAATGTACTCAATTTTAATATTTTTATGATTCACGAATTTATTTATTTCGCATACAGGGTGTTGTAACGAATCGCATTAAGTCGTGCAGTTTATACTGGTGGAAACAGTCTGGACCGGAGATTCTCCTTCGTTAGTGATATTATTCGGGCGAGAATAATATGTTTACATTACTCCCATTTCACAATCATTCACCCCTCATCCAGGTGTAGGAGCTTGCCCCCTGGAATCGGCGATTAGCCTCGTTGCAGAAATAGGCCGATGTAAAATAAATAAATAAAAATAAATAAATAAATAACGAATCGGTTAATCCGCCTGGACAAATTATTTACGTATGACAAACTTTCACAAAACAATCCGTCGCGAGACTTTCTTTGAAAGGGGCTGCAATCGTTTTTAAGGGATTTTAAACGGTACTTTACAGTCAACATTTGTGAGAAATCAGATAATAAAATAAAATTAGAAACCTTACGTTTCAACACGTTACTTTAGAAATATATTTTTACGGTTTATTGTTCAAGGAGAATTATTGCTTAATAACTTTGAACACTAGCATCTCCTTGAACAATGCTTAAACCCTTTTTCCTAGAAACGCTAACAGCCCTCAGATAAAACACCAGGTTAACCGGACCGAATACTTTCTGACCCCGTCTTCAGAGAGACGGGTGTTTATATAAGAGGGCCAGTAGCGTTTCTAGGAAACAGGGTTTAAGAATTGTTCAAGGAGATGCTAGTTATTAAGCAATAACTCGCATCGTTACGTTTATTTATTTTTTTTAGGAAATTAATATAAGTGTCTCGCTAAAGATCTCACCATTCCGAAAAAATATATCTGTTTCTATGGTTTCGACGGTGCGGCCAGCGCTAGAGTTGAAATTTCTGAACTTGCGACACCGCGCTTGTAATACCGCGCCACCACAATTCGCTAGTTTCGAATTTCCTCAAGAGCTTCGAACATTCTTTAATTTATCTGTGATTAGAATCCAAATATATCTGAACTGAGAGTGTAATATATTTTTTTGGATAAAGTACTAATGTCCGCCCATGCAAATGAAGTAACATGCAAGTTACTAATGTTCCAGACGTATTATTTGGGGCATTGACGTTACGATACACTCCCCCTCCTTTTCCATTGTACAACCGATACTCAATGATTTAGTATCTGGGGTTCATGTCTCATACTTTGTGCGTTGCAATTTTGCAATTACTCCTATGTATAGAACCTTTTTTATGGAAGGGTCTATTTGATTTGAAAAATACTGTATTTATTTAACGTTAGGGGTGTATTTTTAATGGATTATAATGCTTTTTGCTGACTCAGTTCATAAAAGAAATAGTTAAAATTTCATAGAGAACACAAAGAAAAATTGACAGTGTTGTTTTATCAGAACAAAGACTGAATTAAAAAATAAATTAAGAGGAATAAAAGATAAAAATAATAATAACAATAATAATAAGATAAAAAATATATAAAGCAGTAAATCATACAATAGTACAATCAGAGGTATTTTACATATATCGCTAGTCAGTAGATTCCATACAGGTACATTATAAATAATCGATATCGGCCAATAAGGCAAGGCCGATTAATCGGTAATCGGCCAATTTACTTTTTCAATGACTAATATTTTCGGATATTTTACAGTTATTCCAAAGCGGGGGATTAAAATTCCATTATAGACCAGGAAGCTTAAACTAGTTTGCCAGGCAGCCAAAAGATGGCTAAAACTACCGAAAATACTTGAAAAATGTGACGTCATTTTAGTTGATACCTATTATGACTGTCATGTATAGTTCCCATCCATTCCCATATTTTACAAAATATTTGTAGACTGTATTATAATAATATAATTTTAACTGTCATAATAATATATAATATAAAACATAATTAGGTAATACACCCAGCAAAGAAAGGTGAATGTTATGTGTATAAAGGTAGTTATGGCTAAAAATTGATGTGAAGTGTGAATTTTCACACATTTCAGGGTTTCGTAGGTATTTAGTAAGTGTATGATGATTAGCAAGGTTCATAAAAATTTTGAAAATTGCGCCTATGGCTCCCATTGGTTGCTTTAAGTCATATGCTCCGGCTCTCTGATTTCGTATACATTGTAACATAGAATTAAATTACAATTCCAACAAATCCCACTGGTTATTAAATTTAGGCTTTTAAAAATTAAATGCAACATTTGCCAAAACATAACTAGAATTTTGACAAAATAATTCAAAGAGACAAAAACAAAATAAAAACGTACAAAAAAACAGAAAAATAAATTTGTCTCCAACCCGGAAGCGAACCCTAGTTTGCGAGACTAGCAAGCGAGAAGGCTAACCGTTAGACTATGAACGCTTACTGGTTTACTGTGTTACATAACGTATTAAATATTTTACATCGTCAACAAAAAAATACAAAAATGCGTTATTTTCCAAAAACATAATCTAATAAAAAATTCTTGTTGTACTGTTCCGGTTCACACCAATGTTCATTACTTAAAATTTTTTCAGATTTTTAGATTACCCCCTCTGGCTTACAGGAGGTTGGACAATTTTTTTTTGCACTTTTTTGGCAAAAATCGCTTCAAAATAATTTATTTTGCAAAAATAAAATTTTGATCGTTAATCCACGAACTAAGGGCTTTCATTTGATACAAAATATTTTTTTTCGATGAACCCATATTTGTTTATATTTTTAGGGTGATATGTTTTTAAGATATTTTAGTATTCTTCCTATGTGCAGGTGAAAGAGTTGTATAAGCATGCCAAATTTCAACTCTCTAGGCTGTTTGGCTACAATTTTTACCGAACAGATAGACAGACAGACGACAAAATGACGGTATAAGAGTTTTTTGTTCATAACTACAAAACCCTAAAAAGTAGAGTTGTCTATAAATGCATAAGTAAAATTAAAATAAACTTTATACAGTTTTTTTGTTAACTTGAAAAATTTAATTTTTAAAATTAACTATTCCGTTTTTAACTGTATAACATAGTGCATCTACATACACTATGTATATAAATAAAATATTTACAGACTTTAACAAACACATTTAAAATTATTTTTATTTTAAGTATTCCAATAATATTATTTTATTTAAAATTCCCGCGATTTCTTCAAAAAATAGTTTGCCAGGTCGCCACTGGGAGCAGCACGTATGCTGCTAATATGACAACCTTAAATTGCGCTTATTTTTCTATCAGTTGTTCTGTAGTCCAAAGTTTTAAATAGTCCCCAAATTAGCCAATATTGGATTATAATCGTTCTCCCTAGACACAGCAAATACGCATTTGATTAACGTTGCTATGGTTGCACACTTATCATTGGTAGCTGTAGTAGGAAATTAAACCCGTTAGAAGTTTACCCAATATATTTATTTTGTATAAATCCTACAAATATATCAACAATTTTTTATGTAAATTAAAATCATTCATTCTTGAAATCATGAATGATTTTGAGTAGTAAAAATAACAAATATATGCTAAATTTTTATAATATAAACTCGTAGGAGTGTCTAGTATTTTAAAATCTTACGGCATTTTAAATTACGAAATATTTAACCCACGAAAAAATCTAATAAAATATATCAAAATTTAATATTTAAATAGGAAATCCACACCAGGTTTTGAAACTGGGGCCGTTGAAACAGAATTTTGACGCAGATACAATTAAAGATGTATTACTATATATTTTAATTTTCTCACATACTATATTGGGACAGTTTGAATCTCTCTCCAGTACTTATATGTCTGTCAACATGGTTGTATGTGAACCAGATGCAATTTACTATCAAGTCAAAATAAGGCATAAATCAAGGCATAAAGTTTCTGTGTGCTCTGTGCTGCACGATGATCGTTCGGCAAATATCGTGCAGTGCAGTTTGTGTTGCACAGTCGTCAAGTTCAGATCGTGCGGCAATCTGTGCACTAGTGTTTTTCGCGGTAAAAATACAAGTTATTATTTCTACAAAACAAAATCAGTGAAAACAATAAAAAAATCATTGTTTATGCCTGCCGCATTTGCAAAATAAATAGTACAGACATGAACCTCATAATGTACAATGATACAAGCGGAAATGTATTTTAAATTGATTTGTAGTCATATTTGGAACAGTACTCTCTGCATATTCAAACACTTTTTCTTCTGAATTGTCTTCCTCATCAAATAAAATTTCTTTTATATTACTAAAAGCATCCCAAAACCTTCATGCGTCATTTTTATATTATCGTACAAAACAAGTAGCAGGAGACAGACTTAATGTAATCAAACACACATAATTTGTTTACAAAAATAAAAAGGTTAGAATAACAAGAATAACTGCACAATCTGAACAAAGCGTTCGTCTTTGATTTTCTTGCACAGTGTGCACAGTGGTCACGTGACAAAAAACTTGCACGACACGGAGTTAACACTGCACAGTTATGCCGAACGCACCTAAACATATAAAAAAAATTGTAAGTTACTAAATACATATTTACAAAACCCTGGAAGTGTAAAAATACACACTTTACATCAAGTTTTTTAAGTTATTAAGTTAATAATAATAAATTAGTAGATTGGAAACATATTATCAAATTTATGTATATTATCTGAATTATTATACATTAGAATGTTTCTTATGGAAAAAATACCAAGATTGATGTGTTATCTCTTTCAGTACTGTCACTTCCTTGTATTTCTCTATCAAATTTATAATATAACATAAATATTCCATCTTCCGGCACACCTCCGTCAACTCCAGAGCCGTACTCAAGGGATTTTTTAACCCCAATTATTATATTTTAAAGTCAGAAATTAGATTAGTCTAATATAATTAATAAAATTATACACTCACGCCATAATTGGGGTGTGTCGTGTTAAAGAACTAATAAAAAATTCAAAAATAATTTTATAAAAATCTATCACGAACAGAAAACATAGCGTGATAATTTTAAAATAAATATTTTCATAAATTGTACGATTTGAATCTGTAGAATAAAAAGGTACAAAAATTTCAATTCCTAGAGGAACTAGGTTTATGAGAGGCAGACGATTAAAGTGGATCAGTTGTGCAGGCAGGAGGATGCAATGGAGTAACTGCATCCCCTGGTACTTTAGCCGGGCCGCCAAAACAAAGCTATTCGTTATATTACATCTTAATTTCATTGACAACTTAAAAGCGGAAAAATAGCTGAATCAATTATTTTTCATTTGAATTATAGAGTAAGTTAATTTTTAAACACAGCATCTGTGGCTATTAACGCCTAGCACAGCCCATTTACTTATCTAGATGAAAATGAAAAAGAAAATAAAAAAAAAACCTGGAGTTCAATTATAAACCATAGTAGTAGTTAAACTAAGTCATAACTGTGACACTTTGGCTTTGAAAGTCCGACCAGCCGACTTTCACTGAAACCTGATGTAAAAAGATGTGGTTTTTTGAGGCTTGACCGTTGGACTGTCAGCCGTGCCTTCTCGAAAGCCGTGCTGGAATCGTGTAGGATAAGTTATATTTATATGTGACTTTTGGAGACTTGAACTGAATAGTTATATAAAAGCGATATGTACATATGTTTATAACTGAAACATTGTTAAAATGCAGTTTGTTAAATGTGGATCCCTGAAAGTCATAAATCTAAACGCTAATGAAGATATTCAAACAGGTGAACGTCGTCATGGATATATCTCTTATCTGAGAGCATACGATGTATCATATGCGCATAAACATACATATCGTTTCAGTGAAAGTCGGCTGGTCGGACTTTCAAGGCCAAAGTGTCACAGTTATGACTTAGTTTAACTACTCATAATAGAGATTTTATTTTTACCGACCGCCAACATTTATAAGGGAGGTATTGTGATCATACCACACTGTTTATGTCAATACTACGCAAAAAATCAGTAGTGTTTAGTAGAAAAGTATAATATAGAAAAGGGTTTCACAACTGAAAACGTACCGCGGAACAGTAAAATATTTAATTTTCTACCGCGGACTATTAAATTATTTAATTTTCTACCACGGACCCCTAGAAATAAGTGTACTACTAAACAAATTGTATATGTAAACTCTACATACATATATCTTAGTAATTAAAAATCACTGAAAAATAAACAAAACACACAAAAAATGAACAAAAGATCATAAAAAAGTGAACAAAAAATCTCAAAAATAATAATAAGTCTTTCGCGGACCACTCAAATTTTGTGAAGAACCACCACACTGATATAGAACATACTTTACGCCATGGATATCGCTAATCGGCTCAGTATATTTTGTAGTGCTGTACAATGTGTACAGCGTTATCTCATTGTGCAACTCGTAAATGAACAAACTGAGCTCAGATTACAGCAGTTTTGTGCCTTGCTTCTTTTAGATTCCACTATACAATTAAATCCTGATCAATTTACGTAATTCAATCCTAAATCTTAATTCATTCAATCCACTCACTATCAATTTGCGAATTACATTTTCTTATTCATTCATTTTATTCTGTCTTAATCTCCAAAAAGTGACAACCTATTTACATATTATTTCTCTCACAGCGAAAAGGAACACCCTTTCCAGGGCTGGAATGTATTTTTTTAGGGATTAATAGATTTACTGGGTACTCAAGTGAATTAGAACTAAACAAAATCCAATTAAACAATTTTTGTTTATACATCTTTGCTGTTAACTTAATAATGCCCAGTTGTATAAAAGTCTTAAAACTAGATGTAAGCGTACCACTAAACTCGATGTAATACATAAAAATAGCAATGTAACAAAAAGTGTTTGAAAAAATTCTTTTTAATCAGATAACCAGATCAATTCTGTAAAAAGTTACTGTGTAGTAACGTTTCTAAAAGATAAAATATTATAAAAGTATAATGGCTTTCATTCATGATAGTAACTGACCTTGCTCATATTGACAAAATTAGTTACTATGATCATAGTAACTGAGTTACAGAATTGGTCTGATAGTCTTATTTCGAAACCAATAATATCTTTAGTCACAGTTTGGTTTAAAAAAAAAAATAGATCCTCCACACAAGCTATTTTGGAATTTATTCTCGAAATATCCAGATGTTTTGAAGCTAAAGAGTTTTGCTTATCTACTTTCTTGGATTTAAGCAAGGCTTTTGACTGTGTATCGCATGATATATTACTTGCTAAACTCGCTATGTACGATTTCAGTCACAGTAGCTGTTCACTTATAGAATCGTATCTAACAAACAGAAAATAGTTTGTATGTATAAATAATCCCAAATCAAATTCGTTTAATATTATGCATGGAGTACGGTAGGGTTCAGTTTTAGGTCCATTACTATTTTTAATTTATTTCAATAATTTCTCTTCTGCTATTGAGACGAAATCTATTTTATATGCCGATGATACGACCCTTATAACAAGATCATTGTCCCTGGAACACATGCAACATGTTTCTAGTGATAATTTATCGAAAGCAAAAGACTGGTTTCTATCAAATAAATTATCATTAAATGAGGAGAAAACACAAAATTTACTCATAACAACAAAAAATCATAACTATAATAATCCGGATTGCATTAAATTTTTAGGAGTCCATATTGATCCTCATTTGAAATTGATCCATATTGAAATTGTGCAAAACTATCTATCTTCTAAGAAACCTACAAAAATCAGTTACAAGGGATGTTTTATTAATTACGTATTTTGCGTTATTTCAGTCGCACATACGCTCTTTTAGCATGGGGACACTCTGCCTCTACTGAAAGAGTTTTTAGACTACAGAGGTATGCAATAAGAGTGTTGGGGAGTGCATCTTATAGAGCCGATTGTAGGTTACTCTTTAAAGAATTTAGAATCATGACACTACCATCACTTTTTATCTGTCACTGTTTAGTATGTGCCCATCAAAACCTAAATTCTTTTGCCTCTTATGAAGACGTTCACAACTACAACACACGTAATAAATGAAATATTTACCCCATTTTTACACGAATAAATAAATCAAGATATAGTATTAACTATTAAGCCGCATTCAGAGCTCTTAAATCAATAGCTTATGCACTGTAGCTTATGGACTGTTCACTGTCACCAGCAAGTTTGTCATATGATAAGACGTGAAACCGTTCAGACCTCCAAAATTAATACGCTGATTGTTGTAGATTGTGCATCATTTTCTAAACTTATAGCTAATGAGATGTTTTAATGAGACAAACATATAAACACATTGGCTATCGCATTCTATCAGTGACACTGTAGTTATCGAATGTCTTTACATAACCTAACATAATGTCATCATTAACAAATCTTGCTCAAAATTACAAAGACGGAAAGTAAATATGATCAATTTAGGTAATTAGGTAGTTAAAAACTAAGACAACAGAATTATAAGAACGATAACACATATAAAATATTTTACGAAGCTAAATGGTTGGTTTCAAAATTCACAGATGGAGGGCTATTCGTAACGTACTAATTTATAACAGATGTGAACGGTATATGGAACGTTAAAAGAATGCATTAAAACATAAGTCAGAGCGTAACAACGAACAGTCTATAACTCGTTAATTTAAAGAGGTCTGAATGCGGCTTTATGCTAAGAAAGTGTCTGTAATTGCTCATTATAATACGAGTAATAATAAAACAGTTATTTTATTTACGTAGATAAAATATTGATTACGGAACTGTTTAATTTTATGGTACTCTTAAGTAGCAGATAGGATAAAATATCTTATTGTATCCCGGAAAAAAATGTTCTCTCAATTTTTATGTTAGTTATCGCGTTTGTTTACCTTCTTATAGCTAATAACCCTCGCCATATAGCTCTTAAAATGTCTGTGTAGACTTTGAGAAACCGTTTCAAACCACCCACATCTTGTATGAGAGCACTCGCCCTCAGAGCTCAGAGGGGGCTGGTTAATGAAGCCCGAAGGCGGACAAAAGTCCACCGCTTGCACTCAAATGCATTTAAACTGAAACGGGAGGTGTAGCACGACCCAGAGGCGCAGCCAACGGCGCCGGATATTCGGGACACACCCCATCATTTTGCAATGACTACTTAACACAATTTTGTTACTAATTTAGACATGAGGAGACAAAGGTGATAATATTTGAAATAAAATATAGTCGAACTTCTATAAGTCAAATTTTTCTATATCTCGAAATTTTTCGAATATTTTGACGTCAAGATCGCATTTTACATAAAAAATTGTTTCTATATCTTGAATTTCTTTAAGTCAAATTTTTCTAGAACTCGAAGTAAAATTTGGAATTTTTGAAGACGATGTACTTCCTAAACTCGATTTTTTGTAATACATTTTCTCCGTATAAAGTGGGTTTTACACGATTCAATTTGTTGATCAATTAATTTAAAAAGTTGCCCTTCAATTAATTGATATGTGTAAAGTGTAAAAATTTCGTCAATTAATTGATCAATTTATTGACAAAAAATTATTTTGAAAATAGAACAAGTTCTATTTTTCGTCAATTTTTCATCAATTTTTTAGGGAATTCTAGGTATATTTTTATGTGTTAAGATATTGCCAACTGTTTAGTTGTAGCATAACCTCGAAATATATTATTTTTGTTTCGTTTTCAAATCTAACATAACCTCAATCGTTCTAATTTATCATTATCTAGGTTATTTCTTTTGTTTTTGTTCACAGCTCGTAATTTTGTGAAGATTTTTTCAATATTTTCATTTTGATAAATATGTCAAGATGTTTTACAGTTGGTAATGCAAAAAATTTCAAAAAAATTGATAAATAAATTGATGTGTGTAAAGTGATGTTTTTTTTCCCAAGGTTAGGTTAGACAAAAAAACTTGATCAATTAATTGAACTGTGTAAAACCAACTTTAGTTAATTCAGGCGTAAAAGTGAATCAGCTTAAATCGAACCGGCGTATATCGAGTTATGCCTGCTAGGGCCAGCGATGGCGAACCTGCATATAATAATAATAATAATATTTTTATTTTAATAATAATTTTAATAATACCTTTTCCCCAGACGTGTCAAAATTGAATTTGAAATTTTGTAGATTCAAATCGCTGGTGAAATATATAATGTAAATAAAAATTTGCTGCTTTAGGGTATAAATCTTTGTGTGGAATCCCTGCTTATCTCGTTAACTCTACCTGAGTTAGCGGCCTTGTATTTGGCGTGTATAATACAGGTATATTAGGTAATAGTTGAGAGCCATCTCGCTATTATTATCATATTTGTGGATAGACGACTTAGGGAAATTCGACTGTATTTGAAAAAGTATTTCAATACTTTAAAAAAATGCTTTTGATATTTCGAATTGCAAATACTTTGACCCTGGTATTTGTATTTGATATTTGTTGCGTGAAAACGTATTTTTTTTATTTTAATTTTTGGACTTAGCAACTGATGGCTATTAACCAGTATATCTTTATTTTTATTTTGGATAAATTAGTAATTTTATAATAAACACAAAGATCCATGCCATCACCAGGATTCGAACTCGAGCTCCCATGGGTAGCAGTCATATGCACTGACCACTATACTATAGTGACCAGCAATATTTAAGAAGTATTTTAAATAATTCCCAGTATCTCAAATATTTCCCCAGTATATCAAATATTGACCTAGTATTTTAAATATTTCAACGACACAAAACATTCTATTGTGAAAAGTATCATATACAAAGGAAAAAATATAATATACCATCAACGCTAAAGGAAGCTCTGAAGAATGTACATCAAGTTGAAGAAAATGTAATAAAATTCCTCAAAGATTGCCACCTATACAACAAAATATAATGTTAAATAAATTTGTATAAATCAATATTGTAAAAATTTAATGTACCGGGTGCCAATAACCTTAGTTGTTGAGGCTCCCTAAATTAAATAAAAAAAAAAAAAATTCTATATTTTTCAAAATAATAATCTGATAAAAAATTCCTGTTGAACTATTCCGGTTCCCATAAATGTACATTATTGAGATTTTTTTTTAATTCTTAGACCAACCCCTCTGGGAAATAGGGTGAGGGATAAAAGCTTTTTTGACACATTTTTGGTGAAAATTCCATCTAGACGTATTCCTATAACACATACAGTTATTTCACAAATTTTTCATTTCCGATACATTATTTCTATGATCAAAAGGAATACATAAGTAAATAAGTAAAGCGAAACTGCGAAATTGTTTGTTACTCTTAATGAGAAGTTCAGATGCAGTTTCCATGTTTTGAACAGAGAAGGATTAAGTAAAATGTATTTCTCTACATGTTAGTTTAAAGTGCTTAGTAATCGCTTAAACAAATTTTGTCTTTAAATAAATTGTAAATGGTAAATGTAGTTTAGGTCCAGGATAGTACTCAAAACTAGATCAAAAAGGATCTATTAAGTTATCAAAAATGATCTATTATCTTATAGATAGACTACTTGATAACGTAGATCAATAAGTACAATCCCTAAAAATGAATATAACATTAAATAAAACAGAAAATAAAGTCATGTTTTACATCATCCCAGACGATCTTTTTAAACAATTTAAAATTTCAAAATCGTGATAAATTTGACACGCCTTAATGCAAACAAAGCATTCTTTTATTTACAACGCCCTGCTACTGTTTTTCGTTATGTTCCCACACCTACATATACACACACATACTCTTTATGCAAATGTGTGGAGAGAAATTCAAATTTTTAAGTTACTATTTCGAAACGTTTTGAATATTGTTATTGATAAATAGATTGGCAATTTAGCTGTCAATAATCTTACGACAGGTGACCTTAGTAGGATAAGATCGGAACAGAATTTTTGTTCAGATTATGTTTTCGGAAAATAACGCATTTTTTGTGTCTTTTGGTTGACGATATACAAAAGTTAAGCCTGGAACAGAATGCACAGCGCGCCGTCATTTGCGACGGCGTTGCGTTAGCGCCGTTGAGAATTTTCGCCTGCACACAATGCAATAATTTTTAACGCCGTCAAAGTGTCACGGGACAACCTATATCTGTGTTTATATGTGCGCTTTCTTTTATTAAAAGTATAATGGATGATGAAGACTTGTGTGTGATGTTATTTATGTTGTATGCAAGTTATTTATACATACAAACACTTTACCATTCAGTAAAAACTGAGGTTAGGTGTTCTGCGTCAACGTTCAACGGCGTCAAAAGTTGGAAGTTGACAAACATTCAGTATCAACGGCGTTCGAACGCCGCTAGGACGTTACACATTCTGTGCACTTGCGTACGACAGCTTGGTTTTAACTTTCTTCTGACAGCTAGCGCCGTCCGAACGCCGTCAACGCGCCGTAGAACTCGTTGCATTCTGTTCCCCACTTTATAGTTATGTAATACACTATACAAGAAGGCGTATCCTGGTCTAATGTTTAGCTTGCTCGCTTGCTACGCAGCAAACTAGGGTTCGCTCCCGGGCAGAGGAGACATTTTTATTTTGTTTCAATTATTTTGTCAAAATTCTATTTATATTTTGGCAAATGTTGCATTTATTTTTTAAGAGCGTAAATTTAATAACCAGTTGGAATTGTTGGAATTATATTTTCATTCTATGTGTCATGTATACGAATCCATACGGGCGGAGCATATGACATAAAACAAACAATGGAAACCATAGGCGCAATTTTTTCAAAATCTTAATGCACTTTGCTATATACAGCCAACGTGGTGACCGAGCGCATTTAGTCGTGCGGTTTGTACTGGTGGAAACCCAGTACGACTGTCCGGTCTGTGGTTCGCACCTGCTTCGTTGGTGATATTATTCGGGCGAGAATAATATGTTTACATTACTCTCATTTTCACAATCATTCATCGTTCATCCAGGTTTAGGAGCTCGCCCTCTAGCATCGGCGATTAGCCTCGTTGCAGAAATAAAGGCCGGTGTAAAATAAATAATATAATAATAATAATTGCTATATACAAAAAAATACTTAAATAATGGTATTAGGTATTCGAATTAAAATTAACAAAAAAATATTTTAACATAAAATTTGTTTTTAGAGCTCTTAGATTAACAGACGATAAATTATTTAAAAAATATCGTTCATTTTGCTGTGATTACTACAAAGCAAAATTTGTCCTACACACTCAGCATGCCGCCTTGACTTATTATATACCTGCGAAACCCTGCAATGTGTGAAAATTCACACTCCACATCAATTTTTTATTAATTCGACCGATACCCAACAAAATATTAATTCTAAATATATTCCTTATTAAACATTCCCATATTTTAATATTTTTAAAAGGGTTGCCAAAATGATAAATATTTCAAATTCCTGGAAAAACACCACAAAATTTATTTTCTGTAATAAAAACTAACTGCAACCAGGGGTACAAACAGTGTAAAAAAAAAACAGCGTCGCATCTTAACCGATAAACTTTAAAAGAAGTTCTTCCGGACGTCTATAAAACGGCGCCAGTCTCCGTCGAGACGCGCCGTGACGCGGCGTCTGTTACACGTGTAGATACCTGTTAGCATGCCCTTGGGGTTACGCCCCAACGTAGCATGTAGAATGTCAATGGGCACCTGTAAGCAACTTGCAATGAAATGACAAGATAGATAACTTCACGAATACTTTTAAAATGTTCTGCGTGTCGATAATTTTATTTGAATTTTGTTGATTGAATTTGTATTTTAAGAGCATTACTACGCGAGTAGAATATAGGGGGAGGTTAAGGGAAGATAAAAATTGATGTGAAGTGTAAATTTTTACACATTTCAGGGTTTCGGAGGTATCTATTAAGTGATGACAGCCAGGGGCGGATAGGTAGAACTAAACCGGCCCGGGCAAATTGTGATATCGGCCCAAGAGTAAATTAGAAAATAATAGTAATACATTACCCAGCCGAATGCCGGCAAACTGCTTTTTCTGTTGGTAAATTTGTGCTTATGGTTGACGTATTTTTTTAACACAATAATTTACGATTCACTTTTCATGTTACATTGACAAAAGTGTCAAGTTGCAATAATAAACAAATCTACCGTTATCTTAAATGCCCTTTCTAAGCAATAGATTATTTTTGTATCGTTTAACAGATTAAATATTTTACTCTAATTGAATGATTATAATGAATTTATATATGAAATTTTATTTATGAAATAATACCAAAATTACCTCCCTTACAAATTGCTGGCACCAAAAATTTGTGAAACGCCAGTATTAATAATGTACTTCACATTTGTATTTCGCACTCCTCCTATATGAAGTACTTTACCAGCATTTTATAAGCACTCCTTATTTTTGTCAATATGTTACATTTTACTTTTGTTTTAAAATTTTTTTAAGCAACTTTTCTATTATTTTTTTTATTCTAATAAAGTCGATAAATTATTGTTTTACACAGCTATCGTCTCTTCTTCACTCATACTTTTTACTTAAAACTAAACTTTTTTTGAATGTAATAATTTGAAAAGTCTGATTGTAGCGGCTTAGTCATAAAACCCCTAACGGCTGGCCTTTGAGGGTTAGCCAGTACAAGTCAAGTAGGCAGTAGTACAAGTTAGCCAGTACAAGTAATATATGTCATCTATGGTTAGGGTGACCAGATTTCAGTGAAGGGTAACCGGGACAGAGAGGAAAAAAAAGAAGGTCCTCACCTCCCAGATCCAAGTGAAGAGCAAAAAAAAGGTCCTCACTTCACAGATCCAAGTGAAGAGCAAAAACAAAAGGTCCTCACTTCCCAAATCCAAGTGAACAGCAAAAAAAAAAAGGTCCTCACCTCCCAGATTAACTAGCTGTAATATTTCTTTTCTTACAAATGCAGAATTATGTAAAAACAGGGACAATCGATACAATCGAAAAAAAATTTCGGGACACCGCGACAATCCCGTAAAACCGGGACGGATGGTCACCCTATCTATGGTACAAGTTGAGACGTGTTTGTGGACAGTTTGTCAAGAAGTGTATTTGAATAGTTATTGTTTTGTGAGCATTATACAGTTTTTTTATTGTGATTTGTGTGTGTTTTGTTAGATTTAAGGACGTAGTTTACACTAACTGTTTCATGTTAAATTGTTTAATTTTTAGTTTAGTTCAATCATAGTTTTTTTCATGTAATAAAATTTTCAATTGTTACAAGATTATAAATATGTCATTTAACAAATATAATTTGTCATATTTTATTTTGAATAGTGACATCTTAAATATTTTGTATAACCAGTTCATTTGGTAAGCAGAAAGCAGAAATGCAGTAAGCAGAATATTTGGTCTTCTATTTATTTTTTAATGGGTGATACTACAGGTCAAAAGAAGGCGAAACCCCTTAAATCACCTTAGTAAAAGTTTTATAACAAAACAGATATTGATTTTTTAAGTTTTTTTTTGGTCATATCTACGAAATCCTAAAAAGTATAAATCTGCTACTAAACCTCTTCTTTAGGAAGTCGTCAAAGAAACATTTAATCATGGTATAAGAAATCGATGGAAAGAATAAACAGAATGAAACACTTATTTTACAAACTTTCACGATAAAAAGTTCGTTAATTAATAATTCAACTTTTCGTTTAATTAATCGACAATTTAATATTTGATCGTCTTTAAAACTGATTTTAATAAAAGGACTTCGTAACACGCGATACTGCAAATTTGTTTGACAGACTAAAAAATCTTATAAAGACGTACAAACATTTTTTTCGTACTTTTCCAGTTCAGATCAATATACATTACTTAGATATTTAGTTAAACCCCTTCAGTTTACAGGGTGCGGCTGATTTTTTTTTTTTATTATACTTTTAATTTCAAAATAAAACATATAAGCAGTTCACCTTTGTAAGAACAAACTAAGAGGATATTTTGTTTTCAACAGTTTGCACCTTTGAAACTGTATGTCATGTTGGTATTACAGAAAAATAATTTGAAAAGTTAGATTATAAATATGTCATTTAAAAAAATATCATTTGTCATATTTCATTTTGAATAGTGACATCTTAAATACTTTGTAAATATAATACTAACCTAAAATAATACAAACATAACCCAAAACTGTAAAGCCTTTTATACAATTTAACCAAGTTTCTAAAAGTCAGTCACTATAAAAATCACCAAAATAACCAGATCTAGTTTGTTCTTACAAAAGTGAACAGCTTAGTCATAAATACAAAAAATCCATAACATAATTAGCCATAATTTAGACATGAATTAAAAAACCGCTTTGTGTGCAAAACAGTATTTTTTTAGTTCATTCAAAGAAAATTTATAAAACTACTTTCCATTTCTACGTCTTAAGAGCTTTCTTTCAATGCCACATAATAAATTTAAAAAACAAAATATTTTGAGTACTCTTCCATCTTGATCTTTTGTTAGGTATATGTCTGTTCATTTTGGATCTAATTAATAACATATCGGAGAGTTTAGTGACTCTAGCCTTAAGTAATATTTTAAAGGGGACATCTTAATTTGAATAAAACAAATATTGCTTACAAGCAGAAAGTTCTGTTCTATAGTATCAAACATTTCCATTCTATTTGATATAGAAGTTCCACTCCAATGATTTTCCATTCAAAACCAAACTGGAAATTCAGAACTTGAAACAATGGAGCTTGTCTTAAAACTAGTTTTAGTAGTATTTCCATGGAAATTTTGTTTAAATCACTATTAAATGTTAAGTTATTTAAAGTTTATCTAATTTTAAAAGTGGAGGTAATTCTTCAAAAATTCTCGGCAAAAATTATGACAGTTCCAGATGTCCAGGTCTCATTAGTAGATCCTCCACTCATTTATCGACTTCCGGTGTTATGCACTGCCAAAAATACACCTCCTTCATGGGGCACGTGGTTTTAATAATTATCCAGACCAGTTTCTCTCAAAATGTAGCTAGCGGTACATCGTTAAAGTACTAGATGGCATGCCTGTACTTAGAACAGATTTTGTTAAATACATCTTTGTTGATAAGTGTATAGGTATATAGGATAAGTTTATAGGTGGCGCTCCCCATGGTGCCCTAAATATTAATCTTGTTAAAAACTGCATTGAACAGAAAATAATCGTTTCTTCATTCTAAAAGACTGTTCTCATCTATATTTTGATATTAAGCAAATAGGCCAGGGACGATACACAACGTTTAAGTCTACGGCCACACAAGGGTTTCTAGAAGGAAAACCTTCTGCTGCCTCCATCAGGGTGAGTTTCAGACTAGCGATTTAAAATGTCTTTTCTTGCAGCCATTTTCTGAAGTACGGACCAAAATTTGTAGTCCAGGGAGTTAAAGTCAGATTAGATAGGCGGCCAATCAGCATGACAAATAAAGTCCAGTAAGCTTTCAAGCCACTGCTGCGCAGCCTTTACATTATGGTCTGGCACTGAGTCTTTCTAAAACCTTCAATGGTGACCACCGAAGAGGGAATTGTTTAGTTCTTTAACTATCGATACGTTTTCTAGTTCAGCGTTTCTCAACATTTTTTCATGACGGACCGGCAAGAGACCTAGAAAAAATTCGCTGACCGGGAAGTTTAGAAAGTAATGTGTATGACAAATAAAGTCCAGTAAGCTTTCAAGCCACTGCTGCGCAGCCTTTACATTATGGTCTGGCACTGAATCTTTCTGGAGCCTTCAGTGGTGACCACCGAAGAGGGAATTGTTCAGTTCTTTAACTATCGATACGTTTTCTAGTTCAGCGTCTCCCATCCTTTTTTCATGACGGACCGGCAAGCGACCTAGAAAAAATTCGCTGACCGGGAAGTTTAAAAAGTAATGTGTATCGCAAAAGTTTTATATTTTTTTTGCACTGATTACAAACACAAAAAAATAACAAATAAAAAATTAAATATAATTAGTGAAAAAATAAACAAATGATTACTTAAGTAGTAAACTGATTAAGGACCGAGTTTTTAACAGAACATAAAAATAATTCTGCGAACCGGCAAAAAATCTCGCGGACCGGCAAACAAATTTCGATGCCGGCATATAATGTAAAATAGCCTTTAGGAATGTAGTTAACAGTGAAATTCATACAATAAAATTCAAAATATTTCCATTTAATTAATAATTAATGTAGACAGTGAGAGTGATACTGACTTAAATGTACAATGATCGGAATAAATAATAATAAAAATTAATTAACCATCCATTGGAACTTCGCGATTGAATTAATTAAATTCAGTTTCTTTACTGTTTTCAAATTAATCTAAAACTTTCAAAGAATTTCAATATCATTCTAAATTAATTACTTTTTTTACCAAAAAGTTATTTTTAACTAATTTGTTGTGTTGTTGAAACGCTTGTTCGTTTTTTAAAACTACAAAAATACCATAAAGTCACCCCAGTGCACCCTAATGCCGTACTAACCTTTAATGGTATATTGCCTTCTAAGAAGTTCTAGGATTCTAGATATTTTTTGCAGTATTATCTGTATTTTCTAAGATAATGTCTTGTTTTTATGCGGAAGCTATAAAACGCATATTTTTACTTGGGTTTCCGGATAAACAAAACAACTAAATGGTGGTTTTATGATTTAAAAAGCGTGGGTCGATAAGTGGATGCTATTAACGATGTCATTGGGTTTCAACGACTATATAAAATAATATTTTAGCGAACTGTTTTAAAAACATTTCTAGTTACTTCTTCTTCTTTAGTTGGGCTGCAGACATTAGGTCGCCTTACACCCTTTTCAAATTAATAATCATTTTTATTCGTTAATTGAATACAAAAGGCGCATTCAGAGCTCTTTAGGTGTGACGTATTTCCTCTCACGCTCTGATTGGTCAGAAATTATGAGGTAACCTTTACTTTAATAATCTTGGGCCCTAGACACTAGAAAATATGCCGGTTGATATATGGTTTACATATAACTGTGAAATAATAGTATAAACTGTCCTCTACGCACTGATATATTCACTTTTCCACATAATCGCCATTGACAGTAATACATTTACGCCAACGTGGTACGAGTTTTTCAAGTCCGTCACGGAAAAAGTCTGAAGATTTACCACGGCACCATTTCCGCACCTCCGCTATCACCTCTGCATCCGAAGAGAAACGCTTGCCCTTGAGATGTTCCTTAAGCTTTGGAAAGAGGAAAAAGTCACAAGGCGCAAGATCTGGTCTATAAGGTGGATGAGGTAAAACGTCATGAAACCCAAGCTTCTCCAGTGCTCCGCGCGTTCTCTGACTTGTGTGAGGCCGAGCGTACTCTTCTGTACTGCAGCACATTGCAGATAATGTGATGTACTCTTTCTTGTGAAATACCCACCCAGTTGGCTATGTCAGTTTGTTTTCACCGTCGATTCTCACGAACCAGTTCATCCACAAGAGCCACCTGCCTTTCACCACAGGCAGACACTGCGTGCCCAATCATGGACATCCGTTTCAGCAGGACTTGCGTCTTTCACAGTCCTTACCCACCTCCTAACAGTACTCACATCAACACACGCCTCACGGTAGACGGCACTTAACCTTCGATGGATATCAATGGGCGCTACACCCTCCGCAGTATTCAATGACAGCTCGTTGTTTTAACCGCACATCCATGCCGGCCGCCATGTTTAGAACTGTCATGCGCAAACGCGATGTTGCTGAGAATCTCCGCTAGGAGGACTTATGTACAGATACTTAAGGTAAATGGCAAACCACTTTTGACACGGTCTGGCCCGTCATTATAAAAGTTATGGCCATGGAGGCATTAATTTTCAATATGCTCTCATAAAAAATCCCGTTTTATTTGTATATGGTCCAGAGACCGAGCTGGAAGAATTAGTTTTCACTCTCAGGACGACCCCGGGTATAGAAATGATCATTATCCAGGGCCCACAAAGAAAGTTTCTCCCCGGGGCCCAAAGAAGTCTTCTCGGCGGCCCTGATTCCACTTCAATCATGTCTCTTATCTTTTGTAGTCTTCTTATTTCTTGTCCTAGAATCTACAAATGAAACCTATGATATTTTTCACCCTCTAAGGTTGTTACCACTTAATATTATGCATCTAATTCATATTAAGTCTTCCTTTTCGATACAAATGTCAACGACATCGTTGTGCAGTGTTGCACGGGTGTTCGTGGGGCAAGGGGGGGCAGTGCAGTTCACGCCAGTACCCCCGATAAGCGCCAGGGGAAATCAGAGAATAATCTGCATCCATTCCATTACTGTCCGCCCGCTAGGCATTCGCCTACAATATACAATTTTTTGTTGAATTAGTTTTAAATTTTTTGATTTTTTGGTGTACTACATTATATATTAAAATGAGAATACTCTGAGATTTGATTCGGAAGTTTAATGAAGAACTGTATAAAAAAAGTTTTATTTATGCATGAGATTTTGAAAAATAATATTAAAAAATTTATGTGAAGTGTGAATTTTCACACATTTCAAGGTTTTGTGGGTATTTAATAAGTGTAAAGCCCAGTAGCGCACCCAGGAATTTTTATTTGGGGGGGGGGGTAAGACAAAATTATTTAAATTATGAAAACATAAAGTGATACTTAGTGAGGACCTAAAAAAAGGTCCTCATCTCTATTTTTTAAATTTTCTAATGTGTTTGTGTGTTTTTATTTTTATTTCCTTCCATCTTAGGGGGAGGGGCACCCTGGCCCCCTCCCTGGGTGCGCCACTGGTAAAGCCGCATTCAGAGCTCTTTAAATTAGTGTCAAACTAGCATACAAAATTAATATAGATGTTGAACGTTTTTAAATATTTTTATTGACTATTTTCATAATAAATATTTATTTCAAGACAGTTCTACTGAATAAAATATAAATAAAAACAGGAAATTTTATACTGATTTATATAAAATTTAAGGTGATGTGTATATGTATTATAGTTAATAAATAACAATAAAATCGAATACAAATATAATACAGGTATATTTAAATAAAAATAGAAAATCAAATTGTTATAATAATATAGTAATTAATAAAATTGGAGGTTATATCTGTTTTTAAAAACGACTGGAGGTATTTTAACGAAATTTGGCAATATGAATTACTAATTTTCAGTCCATCTAACACGTAATGTAACTCAATCTTTTTTTGTCTATTAATCCATCCTTTTAATGGACTAATGTCCCCAGATTATAATATTTTAAATAGTTTGCTAATGATCAGAATACTACACGCAATATCCTCATTTTGGAGGAAACAATATTTTGAGGTTATTTATTTTCATTCATAATTTCCTAAACGCACCTTTCTGTCAAGATAAATGTTTTTATTTATACCTGCGAGGTAACTATTATAGTAACTTTTTACAGAATTGATCTAATTGTCTACCAACTTATTTTTTCTACGTACATACTTCTAAAATATCTTGTTGCAGCATAATGTCCATTTTCGTATCTAGATCTTTTGTGAGTTCATAAATTACAAATTACTATATGTAATTAAGCGTTTGACAAGTAATTCGTTATCTTCACAAAGTGTACAAAATCAGAAGTGAAAGAGTGTCAGACATATGATAAAGTGCCGCTGCAAAACTAAAACACTTGGCAGAAATAATTAAGACGTATGCAGGACGTCTGCCACCGACAGAAGCATTTTTAGAATGCAATTTGGCCGCTGTATTTACCAAATATTTATGGGGCATCGAAAGATATCTCAAAAAAATTTCTTTGAAATTAGGAGATCTGAGAACAGTGGCGGCTGAGATTATCATGTCGGCCCGGTTATTTAAAATGTTAACGGCCCTTTTTAGGGTTTTGTAGGTATGACCACCAAAAAACCCTTATAACGTCACTCATGTGTCTGTCTGTCTGTACGGTAGAAATTATAGCCAAACGGCTTAACATAGAAAGTTGAAATTTGGCATACTTGTACAACTTTGGAACCCACATATAGGAAAATTATAAAGGGTTCAAAAAATACAGCGTGGGATAAATATAAACAAATATGTATTTAATAAAAAAAAAATATTTTTTTTAAATTTTGAGTGGCATATCAAATGAAACATCTTAATGCGTGGATCAACAAACAAATTTTTATTTTTGAAAAATTATATTTTTTTTTATTGGATTTTTGCCAAAAATGTGTCAAAAAACTTTTGTCCCCCACCCTATCTCCCAAAGGGATTGATCTAAAAATCTAAAAAAAAAATCTCCGTAATGAACATTGATGGAAACTGCAATAGTTCAACAGGAATTTTTAATCAGATACATTTTTCGAAAAATGTCGAATTTTTGTGTCGTTGATAAAAAAAAATATATATTGTGTGGTATCAAAAGAAAGCTCTTAAGACGTAGATTACGGAACGATAGATAGTTTTTTGAAATTCGTTTCTTTTAACACGAATTTAACCAAAAATGTGCAAAATTTCTTGTCCCGCACCCTTTATCAAAAAGGGTTAAACCAAAAATCTGAAAAAACAGGTAATAGTTAAATACAGGTAATGTATTAATCTGAACCGGAAACGTACGAGAGGAATTTTTGATCAGATTGTGTTTTTGAAAAATATGGCAGATTTTGTGTTTTTGAAAAAATTTATGTTTTATTTTTAATTCATGGTTAAATTATGGCTAATAATGTCATGGATTTTTTGTATTTATAGTTAAGATAGTGTATTTTTTGGTATAAAAAATATTTAAAAAAATAATATATTTTTTTAATAGTTGCTAACTGAGTTACTCACGTCACACCACACTACACTCTACACTGTAAAATATTTCTTATTAATCTAATGAAGATTTGAATACGAAGCAAATTCATAAAAAAAAAAAACGCTGGGATATTTGGCAAATTATTTAAATTTTGTTTAAAATAATTAAATGGAAGCTCTTAGTTCTGAAATAACGAATAAAAGTGATTAACAAAAAAACTGTTTATCAAAAAAACTGTTGATTTTGTTGTGATAAATATACCTAGACATCCAGTATTATCTTGGCTTCTTACATCTATTACATGCTTGCAAAACCCTGAAATGTGTGAAAATTCACACTTCACTCAAATTTTTTCGAGATAGACTAAAAACCATTTACAAAAAATGTTTTTTTTTTTTTTTAATAATTCATTTATTTGCGGTTCAATATTTTACCCACTTAGGCCAGGTCTTTCCACCTTCAGATAAAGTTCCAGGTAACTATCTGACAGATAAGGTTATTTATAACTTCATCTGCTGAATAAATGTCATCCCTTCTTTCTATACAAATGTATCTATCGGATAGTTATCAAACGGATAATGAGACTGACGTATTGGATTCACTGACTGGTATTGACATTTATTCAGTAGATGAAGTTATAAATAACCTTATCTGTCAGATAGTTACCTGGAACTTTATCTGAAGGTGGAAAGACCGGGCCTTAATATTTTTATTTGAAGAGTAAGATTTAATCTCCTTCGTGTCTATTATAATAGAAAAGTTAGCAATACTTAAACATTTCCCAAAAAACACCCTGTATATATAACTTGGTCTGTGAGTCCGAAACGTGTTTAGTTTTCGTGACCTTTTTTCTTGCATGAGAGTTAAAAATTCTTGCCTTATTCAAGTTCGTGATAGCCTGCTTAGTACTTCTTTTTGCAGTGTTCGTTTAAACGCTTTCTTTTCTTCTTTTGCCCCGTTCTGCGTAATTACTGCTTTATCTATATATTTACATTTAACAGTGATTAGGACAGAACGTAGTTATAATTTTAAGATGAAAATTAAGTATAAAAATAAATAAACGAAAATATTTCAACTCCAACTTTAACTTAAACAGAATAAAACCATTTAATTTAAGTTTACGGAACCCCTGATAACGTTCCACGGAACACAGGTTGAATACCATTGATCCTATTGAATAAACACAAAATCTTTAAATTTGCTAAATTGTCAAAAATAACAGTAATAAACAGTTTTTGTCTTTGTTGGTCGATTATCTTCAACATATCTTACATTCCTATCCAGCAATTATTACTTTATGTTTCCTACTTGACAGATAGAAACTTATAAGTTAAATACAATGATGCCCTATCAATTTACTATCCCATAACATTTGGTGTTCCCCAAGGTAGTGTTCTTGGGCCATTCCTTTACCTACTTTATACTGCAGATATACCTGAGACAGACGACACTATGATAGCTGCATTTGCTGATGACGTTGCTATACTATCAACAAACGATGTTCCTAACGAAGCTTCTGCAATTCTTCAAAGTCATTTAAATCTTATAAACGATTGGCACAATAAATGGAGAACTAAAGTAAATCAGTCTAAATCTGTCCATGTCATGTTTACAACCAGACTCAGTACTTGCCCACAAATAACAATCAACGACATTCCAGTTCCCATAAAAACTGAAGTAAAATACCTTGGATTGCATTTGGACCAACGATTGACCTGGAGTAAACACATACAAGCCAAACGTAAGCAGTTAGATCTAAAATTTCGCTAAATGTACTGGCTTCTTGGTAGAAAATCAAAATTATCAGTTTCAAATAAAATTTTGCTCTATAAGACCATACTCAAGTCCATATGGTTGTATGGACTTTAATTATGGGGATGTGCCAAACCGACCAGATTAAAAATAATACAACGATTCCAATCAAAAGCGCTTCGAGCTTTAGTGAATGCACCTTGGTGTCTCTCAAATAGAATGATCCATGAAGACCTCAAAATCTCTTTCATCACGGAAGAAATTCATACAGTTGCCAACAAATACTATGACCGACTCATTGAACATGAAAATGAACTTGTGGGAAATTTAATAAATTACCTCGACAACAGAAGGTTCAGCCAAAGTCTCTTTAGACTTTGGCCAAACGACCTACCGCAACACTGAATACAGTGATATATAAGGAGAAACGTCACTGGATGTCTCCCTTACATGCCGACTACTTTCAACTAATTTACTCAATACTCGCAATGAAGTGGATTGTAAATTTAAAAAGAAAATCTTATATTGCTGTTCTTTTCTTTCACGGTTTACTCGAACGATTTTTTTCAACTCGTCACTTATTACTATAACATCTTAATTGCCCTACATCAATACAACGTACACCACTGGTGTTAAGAGAGAAACATAACTTCCGGTTATATTAAATTTTTTATCAGAAAAAATCTCTTTTCTCAATTAACTTTCATTTTTATGTCCATAATTCGTTGGAGTCGAATTCCGATTTTTATCTCTCCCTAGTTGAAGTTTAAAACACCTACGTGGTTGTTTTGGAATTCCAGCGCATCACGAAGTTTTAATAGCCCCGTGAAACCGCTTTACAAAAGAGAAGTTGAGAGCGATGACAGAAGTACAAAGAGGGAGGTATTTTTCACATCATCAATAGGGATATAGGGAGTTTCAAACGTACTTCCACTTTTTAATTAGGTTTTGTGTGTTCGCTGTTAAACCCTTATAATATTGGTATTATCTTTATTATCGAATCTATAAATCTTCTAGCTGTTGTTCCGTGGTAAAATACTTGCCTACGGAATATTAACACAAGGATTTAATCCCCATTTCGAAAAATCTACAAAATAGCTTTATAGATTAATCAACAGGTACCTGTATGAGAAATTTCCAGCTCTTTTAACAATACAACTTAAAGGGATTTTCGTACCTACGGAATATTAGGAAGCGGAGTCAATCCTCATTTCGAAAAATATACAAAATAGCTTTATAATAATAAATGTGTTTCTTCTTTAATCGTCAAAGAGGTAGAAAAAAAGTAATAAGTTAGTTTAACTCATTGGGACGTTTCGCATATATTAGTTTTATGCATCTTCAGCCTAGAATTACATATTATCTTAGAGAATTATTTTGCAAAAATAAAATTTTGATCGTTAATCCACGTACTAAGGGCTTTCATTTGACACCCTACTCAGAATTTAAAAAAAAATATTTTTGTTTTCGATGAGCACATTTTTGTTTATATTTTTAGGGGGATATGTTTTTTAGATGTTTTAGTATTTTTTCTATGTGCGGGTCAGAGAGTTGTATAAGCATGCCAAATTTCAACTCTCTAGGTTTAGCCGTTTGGCTACAATTTTTACCGAACAGACAGACAGACAGACAAAATGACGGTATAAGGGTTTTTTAGTCATACCTACAAAACCCTAAAAATGTCTGAAATAAAAGTTGTTAGTTATTACTTTTATAGCAACTTTTGTTAAATAATTTTTTTCGAAATAGGTTTCTGTTGTTAAATATTCGCAAAAATCTTAAAATCGACACGAGTAAACTCCCATTTCTAGTAAACCGATTTTTACCAAAAGTTGACCAACTCGTGCCACCGAATTTGCTCTGCACGTGTACACAGACCGACCGACAGACAGATAGACGGACGGACGGACAGACAGACACACAGACAGACAGACGGACAAAAGGACAAACAGACAGACCGACAGACATCATGCTAAAAATAGTCAAAACGTTATATAGGGACCTCAATTCGTGGAGATCCATCGAAATCTCGAAATGTCAAAAACGGTATGATCACAATACCTCCCTTATATATGTTGGCGGTCGGTAAAAATATTCAAGAACATGTCTGAATCTTTAAAAATAAATTTTAAGTCTAAATTTAATAAAACAACAAATTTTAATATAAATGAACTGTTCTTGGCAAAGAAGTTGAAAAATTATGTAGATTCTGTTATTACAATTTCTGGAAATTAAAATCATAGTGAACAAATGTTAAATTACAATCTAGATTCAGATACAAATTTATTTCAATTATTTCTTTAATAAGATCTTGGGAGTTAATCACTGAATGTCCAGAAGTTGGATGTTTTCCAGGCTTCTGTTGAACTGAGCAGTTAATCTAGGAGGTACTAACAAATCGCTTTGAACACGAATACTTGGAAATTAAGTTATCTAGCGGATTCGTTTAAATATTACATTTAGAACACTACATACCTATCCTATTAGACCGTTAGATAGAATTAGGTGTTTTTAAAAACGTCCCAAAACATAAAGAAGTTGTCATGAGCTCTTATTTTATGGTTTGAAGTAGGCTTTTACTAAACAAAATTATCAAAAGCCTCACTTAATCGGTAAAAGTTACTAAAATTGAAAATCTAGTTCCGCCTAACCGCTTGGAATATCCTTTAATTTTTGTTGTTTATTTAGCGAATTTTTTTACAAAAAGAATTTAGTTTTTTTTTTTTTTTTCTCATCTTAATATAAAACTAATGCATAAACTTATTAATGTAACAAAAGTCTTTAAATTCATTGGGGGTGTTCAAATACCCCATCATACCAGTTTTGTAACGAAAAATCTCTGTACCAGTCAGTGGTGGTCGGTGAAGCATGTTTGGGAGGGCAATTGGTATGATCGGACAAGCTCGTACTATATCGCTCAACAGTAGTATAGCAACGACAAAGCACGAGCGTGTCCGATCATGCTGATTGCCCTCCCAAACATGCTTCACCGACCGCCGCTAGTACCTGTTAAGATTAAATATTCTGATCCTGATACAGGTCTTTCAAATCTTGCTCTATTCGAATATATTTTTTCAAACCTTCTCTGGTCCATATATTTTGGAATATATCGATTCTAGTAGTCCATCAGTTAAAATAAACTGTTTTAAAATACATCCCTAAATATAAATAGTCCAGTACTGTCCCAGTTCTACATAAAATCACCTCTAAACATCCCTACACCATTAATTAAAGTGACAATATCCATTGATCGTGTTGTTCTATGGGTTTATTCTTATTTTGTTGCTGCATTCAGTGATTTAACTGTCAGTTACGAATTTCGTGGTGATCTTGATTATTCATTAAAACAAGTCTCCTGCCATACGGAACGTATGTGTCTAGTAATAAGGGGTGTACAACCCTATGGTTTACCCCATGCTGATACATTATTGCCGGATGACGATACGCATTTTCTCCCCATGGACACCCCTAGAAATTTTAATTGTATTTTTTATAGAAATGTAAATTTTGAGGATCTTAATTTATGTTATATCATTTGTTAAAACAAAAAATGTCTTACCAGATTAAATATAGTGTAACATATGAAGATGTCACTTCAAGTAAACTTTATCAAAAAAACTGCACTGATTCGCCGACTACCCTATAGTACACTTCAACATGTTCCACACTATTCATTCAAATTTTGATAAAATTTACAAGAAATTTAGTGCAATAAAATGGCATATAGTCGGATTGCTGATAGGTGACTGTTACATGTATGTATCAAGTAGTGCATTCATATGATAATCTAGTTACCATTTTTCAGCGATTTTAAAAATGTTTTTTGTTATTTGTGTTAGCTGTCAGTG
This sequence comes from Liopterus haemorrhoidalis, assembly GCA_963971575.1. Classification (NCBI taxonomy): domain Eukaryota; kingdom Metazoa; phylum Arthropoda; class Insecta; order Coleoptera; family Dytiscidae; genus Liopterus; species Liopterus haemorrhoidalis. Next base: position 5,077,834 of record OZ020622.1, on the reverse strand, counting down.
TCTGGTAATAAATATTAATTAAAATATGGCTTGCGGCCAATTATTAAATTCACAATGCATCATACCATTCTAGAATAATTAATAAAGCACCAACAAGTAACTCATCTAAAATCGAAATTCAAAATTGGCTGATAAATAACATAACCTTTTCAAAAAATTACTTATAATGTGATCTTTTAAAAATTGTTAAGAAAGAAAAATCTGAACCAGTTTATTTTATTGATACATTGGCACAAACGTATGGTCATGAAGTACTAAGATTACCTCCTTATCACTGCCATATTAACCCCATTGAACTAATTTGGGGTATAACAAAAAATTATTATGATAGGCATATTGGTCAAAACGGATATAGTGATTACGAAGTTTTGAAAATGTGGCAAGTAGCCTGTGATCAAATTAGTGAAACTTGGGCAAAATCTGTTAAAAAAATCGAAAATTTAATAAATGAATGGTGGGAAAGGGAAAGGATTGTTGATGATATTAATCCAATAATAATAAATACAAGAAATGACAGCGATAGTTCAGATGACGACGATATCATGCATTAGGTACAGTGACTAATTTTTTTTTAAATAAAAATAAATATTTAAATACAACTTGTAGCAATATATTATATGAATAAATATATTTTTACTTAATATTTTATTACCTTTTACCTACGGGAAACATAAAAATTTAATTTAATTAAACAACAAATTATAATCCAAAATTTACGTATGAGTATAAATTTTTCCTTATTTATAATTATTACCTTAAAATTAATAATTTTGTTTGTTCGAGTACTGCTGTGAATTTATTTTCGTGCTCTTATTAGTAAAGATGTCTACGAATCATGCCGTTTCTCTCTAATGCTTTGTTTTTTATTAAAATAATTTGGAAGGTTAGTTGTCAACTTGCGTCACTATACGTTAATATGGGTATCCAAATAATTATAATGATATAGACAGAAAAAGCATATAGTATTGTATATCGATACTTGTAGCAACGAACAGTCACCTATCAGCAATCCGACTATAATAGTAGTACAAAATATGGTGGGATATATTTTAAAATGCATTCAGCATTGACTTTCCATTTTCCATTGAAAATTGAATCAAGGAACGCGTGAATTGAGGAAGTCAGTAAGAGGAGAATACGTCGGTTCTCTTCTTATTTTCCCAGACGGGAAACATTTGAAATTTTCATCACGTTCACTGATCTCTATGGAGAAATGCAATTTTTCTGTAAGGTATCCTAGCTGTTTCGAGACTTTAATCTTGTTTTTATAAAGAGTTTAATAAACTACCATGATTTATAACAAGAAAAAACGATGTTAAAATTATGGCTAGAAATGTATAAAAGTGAGCTGGACAGCACATATCATTTAAATGGACAAAACTAAAGTATAGCTCAGTCACTGAAACAGCACAGTTCGTTATTTTGCGTCATAACTTCAATGACAAACTTAGTGGCGAAAAAATAACTAAATCGATTTTTTTTTTTTTGCATGTGAATTATAGACTAATATTGCTCTTTACTCTTTTATTTTACTAAAACATACCTTTTGAAGTCATATTTAGTTTGTGTTCGATAGTCAGTTTGAAGATTTACAAATTTTAAAAGTGTTTATTTAATATAGGGACACTTGTATTGGTATCCCTGAATAAAACGATGTTTACATTTGTCATTTAATAATATGTCTGTTGTGTTATGATACTGACTTGTGTTCAAATATCTACCTTATAGTAATTTCTAAAAACCTTTTTTATTTAGTTTGTTGTTTATTTAGCAGTTTTGTGTTTAGTTATATATTTTCTTATAGATTTTCTTATTAGATTTTGTGTGTACTGCATAGTTTTTAGGTTATATTCAACTTATTTTTCTTTTCTTTTCTTTGATCATATTTTTGGATCACATCAGCCCTTTGTAGGACTATTTTGCCTCTTAGAATAGTTTATTTGTTTCTATTCTGTTCTTATTCTTATATTTTCATTTAATTTCGATACAAGTGACAGCGTACAAATATTACATTCGTTAAATAGATAAATGTAAACGTACTAAACCTGACGTCACATTTTTTTTGTGACGTTTCAAGTGACGCAACTGCACTGTTTCGCTGATTTCCCTATATATATCCAGTTTATTGGCTATCGTTGTCTTAATCCTTGTGTTCATGCAAAAGTTGGAGGTAAAGTTGAAATTAAGTCCAAATTTTCGCGAGATGATTCTGTTGTTTTTCAAATCTAGACTTTTATCTGCCTAAATTAAAATTGAAGCTCTTCTGAGTTAACGTTTCTTTGATCCGTGTAATTTGGAATATTTTTCTTTTTTGAAATTTAAAAAAAATCACAACTCCAGAACAGTAAAATATAAAATAACCTGCGGTTGAAATTTTTGAAATATTGAGGTTCTAAAGGGCCTTATTATTATTATTATAACATGCTTCTTTTCAATATATTACAATAAAAATCATTTCGTTTCCAAATTTTCTGCGCGCCAATATATTTTTTTTCGTGCCACTACTGGCACGCGTGTCAAGTCACCATCCCTCTGATGGACATTGATCCATTATCCTATATTCCTCTTATGATGTTTAATTGTTAAAGTGTACTTATTACGGTATTAAAAATGCCTCCTATATTTTTGCAGAAATGCGCAAGGTAATTGACAGAATTATTGCAGTAATTAGATTAGAAGCCACAAGAGACGCGAGAGTCGACGCGTAGCGCCGCGGTGCGCTTGAAATAAAGCATACTTAATCGAGTTATATTTTGTTGTGAATCAGTGCACTTTATCATAGTACCTATGTACCTAGGTAGGCGAAGTCACGCGATTGACATAGAACGTACCTTTTGCTATATGCTTCAAAACTATTGCATTATCTTTGATCAATGTGGATCGCATGGTATATTTATACACCACTGGCCTCGTTATGACGTTTATTTGATTATTGATACTGAAACTAGGGATGTAGATAAAAAGGCGCGTAATTTAAAACAACAATAACACGATCATACAATATGGGAAATGAAAAAAAAAAAGATTTAATGAAGAATTCTCTAAAGCAGCGTTTCTTAACCGGGGGGCCGCGCCCCCCTAGGGGACCGTTAAAGCTTCGTCGGGGAGCCGCGAAGTCATATAAAATCGAAGCATGAAATTATAATAGAAAAACTGCTCAATTTTGCAAGATATATTCATAAATATATGACATTTATATTCATTAAAATATACCTTTTAAACTTAAATAAAATAAATTATACTTATTTTGACAACTAATTTAAACTAATTAAAATGGTTCGCGTTGGAGGTACTTCAAGTACTTTCAAGTAGGTACGACTTGAACTTGCAATATTTTTTGTTATGCTCCGAGCTACTGTTAGCTAAAGAGTAAGGATGCGAAAGTGTTCAAAATGGAAAGCAATTTGGAACAATGGAACACTTGTAAATAAAAATACTTGCAAGCCATTATAGGTAATCGTAACAGATATTAAAAACATGTTTATGTAAAAGTTGTTTCTTTTCAAAAGTTTTATCCAATTATACCCAACACGCCATACGTTCCTATATAAAAAATCGAAGTTGTCCTTGATATCCTGTACTTCCGGTTTATTCCGAAAATTTAAATACTACCATCCTGTTATTTGGGTAAACTCTGGTCACCAAATTTTTTTCCCAACTTGCTCACACATCGTCTTTTCTAGAAAAATCGTGTTGCCTCTATCTTGATACACCTTGAGATCCCTCCCTCGCTCCCCCGCCTCTCTCTCTCTCTCTCTCTCTCTCTCTCTCTATATATATATATATAGGGGGGCCGCAGAAAATATTTAAGTTATTTTGGGGGGTCCCATGCCAGAAAAGGTTGAGAAACGCTACTCTAAAACATTTAATTACAAGAAGTTGTAGACTACATTATACGGCAAAAACCAATCGCTACAGTCATCTCTATTCAGTAGCGCACCCAGGGGAAGGACCTGGGGGGCAGCCCCCCCCCTAAGAAAGAAGGAAATAAAAAAAAAACCTACAAGCACATTTTCACCATCATCTTAGGTAAATATATCTATTTAAAAATAGAGATGAGGACTTTTTTTAGGTCATCACTTGTATTTTAGAAAAGAGGGCCTTTTTTTAGGTCATTACTTGTCTTTCCGAAGCGAGGACCTTTTTTTTAGACCTTGAGATTTACAAGTGAGAACCTTATTCATAATTTAAATAATTTAGTCATAATTTAAATAGAAACGTACCTACACTAGGGTGACCATTTTCTTAAGAAGGCAATGCGGGACGGAGCAAAAAATAGGTCCTCATTTCCCAAATCCAAGTGAAGAGCAAAAAAAAGGTCCTCACCTCCCAAATCCAAGTGAAGAGCAAACAAACAAAAAAAAAACAAAGGTCCTCATCTCCCAAAATCCAAGTGAAGAGCAAAAAAACAAAGATCTTCACCTCCCAAATCCAAGAGAAGGGCAAAAAAAAAGGTCCTCACCTCCCAAATCCAAATGCGGGACAAAATGTTAAAATGCGGGACAAAATGTTAAAATGCGGGACTTTTGCGGGACGCATCTTAATGCGGGACGAATGGTCTCCCTAACCTACACATATGTCAAAATGGATAAAAAAAAAAATATCAAAAAAAAAAGTTATAAAAATGTATATACAGTGTAATGCAGGTCTAATTTAAATATATCTAAAGCTATTAATTCTAAAACAAATTGTTCTAATTTGAACAGTATTTAATATTCATAGGTTTTTGTGTCCGGTTCATTATTCATAACTATTTAACTGATCGGTAGTCCTATCTTAAATTAATCTCATCACAGGGTGATCTAGGGGGTGGAGGCTACTACCCTATGTTAAATATTATGCCCTTCTGTCAGTACAGTGGCGTACTGAATTATTATTTCCCGATCAGATAACAATTGAGAACAAGGCTAGATTTAGGTTGACCTAAATTATTAATACTATTGTTTCTTAGATTGAGATTAATCCTGAATAGTACATTATGGAATATCTGATTAGATTAATCTGAACAAAATAATAATAATAGAATAAATACTAGTAAGTCACAAATATACAGCTCGACGAAAACATAAAATAAACTCGGACAGATATTCAAAATTATTGTTCACAAAGTTTCAATTGATTAAATAATGATATATTTTTGAATTACAATTAATAATTTAATGAATATATAGCTAAATTAAAAAATAAATTTTAGTGTCCCAAGTCAAGATATCTGTGAATTTATCTTTTAAAAGGCGATTTGATTTTGCTAATTTTGTGACCTTAAAATAATTGTACTGTTCTTAAACAACATTTCCCGCCGTATTTCTATTTAACACGTAAAAAATACGGTTAATCTTACGCTTTATTTTGAATTGTATCAAATATTATTATACTAAAAATGCCAAAAGCTCTTAGTAGCCGAGACCAAAGGATGGTTTTGTCTCATTAATTTTCTATTTGCGTTTGTCTTTGCAAAATTTCTTTTATTAAGTATGTGTAGATGATTTTATTTATTTATTTAATAGCCACATGACATATTCTACGCCCAAAAGACCTATGGCCGTCGACACAGGCCCCGTCCCCTTTTTTTAGTATTATCCTCTGGTTTTAATTTATTTAGTACGGCACTGTGTTGCATACGCCGTGTTAACATCCCCATATGCACGCGTGAGTCACAAGCAGCGAAATGAGCAACGATGGAATTGCTAAAATAAGAGAGGGGTGTCTCTTCTATGGGTATGCTATACACACCACCCCCTACAAAACCAATTCCAATGCACTCATGTCTAGTTTTAAACACGTTGGATTAGTACTGTATGGCCGGAATAATATGCTCAAATCACGCATCGTTCCATATTTTGTAGGCTTGCTGTTTCGACGCATGTTAAATTTTAAGAGATAGAAAAAATTCTATTTATTATTTTGTAAATAAATTGTCACCATTTTGAAATGGTTAAAATTAAAGTATGATATTTTGATATCCTTGTAAAGCTGATTTAATGTACTTTCAAGAAAAACAAATTAAAGTACCGATTCCCTATGCTAGATAAAAAGTTGAAACAATTTCCGCTGAAACCGGAAGTGATGCAGAATTCTTATTATAGTCCTTAAGTGGGCCCTTTTGTCTAGTTTTACTTTTTTTTGAAGAATTTTTTGTATCTCTTAAAATAAAGGAGTTTATCGAGGTGCTGCGTTTCAAACAAACACCCTGTATGTAGATATTACTGGATCCAGAAAAATATTTTCTAACTAATGCCGAACTGTGATGATATATATTAAACAATAAGGATGCAAATTACAACTATTCGTCTGTCCTTTCAATCAAGTTTCAGGCTATTTAAGGCTATTTTCGCCTACACAGCCTAATAAATATCACATGGTTGAACTGAACGATTTTTAATATGAAAATAAAACTGTATAATTGGTAGGTTATTGTATTTTTTACTAGAGCTGTCAGAAATTCATTTTTGTTGAAAATAGTGTATTGTCGCACTATTATCTATACCGAAAAGAATAATTTAATAGATTTGTTTCCCTGTTCCTGAAATTTTTAAGTAATTGTTTGAAATAGGGGTGGGCTTAAACAGATTATCTGTTAGAATGTTAAAGTAAATTAAAATTCTAAATGATGCGTTTTGTTAATGAGGCATAGCACGCAAGCGAAGGGCAACGCAACCTAATTAAGTTATAAATTAAATCTAACAATTAAAACTTATTTTGAGCTTATGTCTAATTTTAATATAACCGAGATATGACAGTTACAAAAATTAGGACTGTAGGTCTCTAACTCTAACCGTTTATGAGATTTTTTTAAACTTTCTAATCAAAAACTGATAAAAACAAAATTAATCAAAATGGGATATATATTTTCGGCACTTCTTTTTTTCTAGAGTAATATAAGTACGAAGATTTCAAAAACTTAAATCATAGATCTCTCTCTGAAAAATTTTCTTTATCTTTATCTGTATCCGTTTTTAGGGTTTTGTAGGTATGACCAAAAAACCCTTATATCGTCATTTTGTCGTCTGTCTGTCTGTCTGTTCGGTAAAAATTGTAGCCAAACGGCTAAACCTAGAGAGTTGAAATTTGGCATGCTTATACAACTCTTTGACCCGCACATAAGAAAAATACTAAAACATCTAAAAAGCATATCCCCCTAAAAATATAAACAAATATATGCTCATCGAAAAAAAAAATTTTTTTTACAATTCTGTGTAGGATATTAAATGAAAGCCCTTGGTACGTGGATTAACGATCAAAATTTTATTTTTGCAAAATAAATTATTTTGATATGATTTTTTCCTAATTGTGCAAAAAATTTTTTGTCCCACAAGTAGCCCTAGTGGTTTAAACTAAAAATCTGAAAAATTCTAAGTAATGTACATTTGTGTGAACCGGAATAGTACAACAGGTATTTTTGATCAGACTATGTTTTCGGAAAATAACGCATTTTTTGTGTTTTTAACTAAAATATGTAAAATATTTAATCCGCTATTTAACATACTAAACGAGTGATCCTGTATAGCACAGTGGTAGCATTGTCGCTTAGTGAGTTGAAACTACTGTAAGAAACTGTGTTCGAATCCCGTCAATTTAAATTTTTTCAGTTTTTTTTTTTTGCATTTTTATTTTGTTTAAATTATTTTGTCAAAATTCTAGTTATATTTTGGTAAATGTTGCATTTAGTTTTTAAAAGCGTAAATTTAATTCTATATTTGAAGGTATCAGAGGGCGAGGCTTTTGATTTAAGCAACCAATGGAAGCCGTAGGCGCAATTTTCAAAATCTTAATGAACATTGCTATATAAAAAAAATACTGCACATATTTAGAAACTTAAATAATGGTATTAGGCATTCGAATTAAAATTCATAAAAAAATATTTTGACATAAAATTTGTTTTAGCATCCCAAATAATCATCACATAGTTAATAAATACCTGCGAAACCCTGAAATGTGTGAAAATTCACACTTCACATCAATTTTTTAATTATGGTCATTCTAAAAATTGAACCTTAAGATTTTGAAAAAATTCTGTAATATCAATATTAAGAATACAATCAAGGCGTGAATTTAGTTTTCTATTAAATAAAATGCGAAGATTAAAAAATTTAAACCGCAGGTCTCTATCTCTAACCATTTTTGAGATACAATTTTTTTAAATTTTCAAAATTCCGGACTAACTTTCTAACCTAATTGAATGTTGGTATGAATAAAATGCCTTCTTAATTACTAAGTCATAACTCAAAATACAATCAAATATTCCTAAACATATTTCAAATTGTGACATTTCTATAAAAGTGTAAAACTGCTAAAAAAATAAACGACTGAAAACTCAGCATGGTGTCTAAGTTATACTCACTGTCTCACTGCCATAACTTTTGAAAAAATCCATAAAATCTTACCTGAAAACAAAGAAAACATTTATTAGTATGAGAGAACATAAAAAAGCAACATAGTAACATTCTTGTAAGAATTTTGAAACACAATAATAACCATTGTAAACTTAACAGTCTCACTGGGACCCAAGACTAAAATGTCGCGAGATTTTACTCGACAGCAGTCACTCTATCAACCACAGAACAAAAAGTCGAGAAAACTCAGAAAATGGGTGAAAAATATGGGGACATAAAGCTGCGTTCAGAACTCTTAAATTAGTCGACTAGAGGCTATGACTTGTGCACTGTTGACTGTCACTACAAGTTTGTCATATGGTAACGCGTTCAGAGCTCTAAATTTGATACGTTATACCAGTGGTTCTCAATTTTTTTTTTTTCTCTCGCGGAACACATTTAGTTATTTAAAATTTTGACGGCACACCAATGTATTTTAAATAAGCTTACTGATGTCGGTACATGTAGTACATACATTTTATTAATAATTAATAGATACATATAGAACAAAAAAAAACTTAAAACATGTAAATGGTAAAATTATAATAAATAAACATGAAATAATAAACAAAAAATTTAATTCAATAAATAAATAAATAGGTATTATCGTTACTATGGTAATTAAAATCTGACAGCAATGTTAAATTGCGTTTCTTTTAATTTGCAACATAGGCGATTTAAGTGTATTTTTTCATTCAAAAAAATTTACACAAGGGAAGAAAAAATCATGCTTGTAACTTGGTACAATTCTTAGATGAGTTTGAGAAAAGTTTCTGCTATGTTCAGTGCTACTTATCCGAATCGACCTATACCGAATATCCAGGCTTGTTACCAAATTTAAACACCATGGATCATACAAGAAGAAAACGAACATCAACTATACTGACCGAAAAAAAGAAATTAGAAATTGCTTTAGAAGTTGAAAGAATTCACTGTATAAATTTTATAATAGCACAGCAAACTAATTGCATATCAATGGGAAATATGAGCTTGATGCTTTTGAACAATTCACTTATATTTGGTCGGAGAGGGGACAATGCAACTCTCATGTCAAGTTCCACATTTACAAGTCTTGATCTTTTTTTGATTTTATATTGATTAAAGCCGAAAATCCAAATTCACATAAGTACGACGTTGCAAATTGTATTAAAACATTTAATGATTTTCTTGATATGACTGGAAAATCTTCTTGAATAGAAATGCAAAAAGTATTCAACGACATTTCTGAATGTTTTATTATAATTTCTAATTTGTCACTAGAGAATGAAATAAGTTCTAACCCAGTCAAATTTTTCCATTTGTAAAGTTGGAAAATATTTTTCAATATTTTGCTCTGATTCATTCAAATGCTCAATAATTGTTAGTTTAACTTTCTCATAGCAATGTTTTTCAATAGATTCAAATTTTTCTAAGTTACCGTTCTGTCAACGAGTAATTTAGTTATTCTATCTGTTATAAAATCTGGCGGCACACTAACAAACATTTCGCGGCACACTAAAGTGCCGCGGCACAGTGATTGAGAACCACTGCGTTATACGTTGTCGATAGTTTTCTAAACTTACAGTTAGTGAGTTGTTTTAATGAGACAGATATATAAACACATTGGCTATCTCAGACTACATCGAAAAGAAGTTTACATTGTATGGTTTTATATAACCTAACAAAATATCATCGCGCCGATTACAACAAATCTCGCCAAAGACGAACACTACAAAATTACAAAGACGAACAATAAATATGATCAATTTAGGTGATTAGGTTAGGTTTAGTTGATAAAAATCTAGGGCAGCAGAAAACGATAATAATAATAAACATTTTACGAAGCCGCCGTATAGTTGATTTAAAGACCCATAGATGTCGCACTAATTTTATTAGCTGTAAACGCTGCCTTGAACGTTAAAACTATCTACTAAACTTATCCACAATGCACAGTGAACAGTATACTAATTTAAAGAGTCCTGAACGCAGCTTTGGTCTACTATACTTAGGTTACAATTTTGGAAACAAGTCTGATTTATAATTCTAGGAATATATTTTTCCACAACAATTTTTTAACTTAATTTTTTTCTACCATTTTTTTTTTTTTTTTCTTCTAATCTATATTTTGATTTAGTTTTTTGTTATCTGGTGCTATTAGGAGGTACATAATCGCCTACAAATCACACGCCAAGTCTAATGGAGGTCTGGTATGTTTCCGTTTGTATTTTTTTAAGATAATTGGAAGTGGTAATAAGTCTCTAGCCCACACACATAACAGATTCAGTGATAACTATGTTTTAAAATACTTACTAATAGGACATTAGAAGACTCATAGCTTATTTTTAACAGTAATGTAAGCACAAACCAATGACCGAATAGTGTTATTATTTGTATTATTAGTAAAATAAGAATATTTTACTAATAGGTTAGGTATTAGGAATTTTTAGTGTATGCAGGTTATTCAAAGTTAAGTTGGTTACCATTGTGTTCACCATTGCTAACTTTGCTATTAGTAAATCTAGGAATACGCTTAAAAGGAATTCTTACTATCGTAGAAAAATAATACGTTTAATCCGATTTGATAATGTTGGAAGGTAAAATTTTCCTGGAGTAAGAACTGAAACCTAATTGCTGTACTCCGTCGGTAACTTTCTTACTGCGAAGCCATTCGGATTACAAATAAATGTCAAAATATCTTGTTAATTTATTATTAAATCCCAAGTATTTCATTTAGCTGATGTACAAAGAGAACATTTATGGCAATCTCTAGTTATGCAAATAGTTGTGGTGTTACAAGGGCAAAAGTACAAAGCTGTGTACTCCGATGTAGACAGTACTCGTCCATTACTAGTTATGTACGTGTGCTCTCATGTTATGCTACGATTAGCATCATTACAATACTAGACCAAAAGCTGAAAAGGAATGCTTTACAAATTTAAAAAATAAATATGACTGTTCTATTATTTCACCGAAAAAAAAGAACGGTAGACAGATCCGTATTCAAAACAAAATTAGAAAAAGAAACACAAACTGGAAACTGAGTAGGAAGTATATAAAAAGTATATACAGAGCGATCAAGAAATCTTGTCCGTTATGCAACACTTGACAGAAACATTTAGTTATCAAACTTATTTCCAAGGACATGTACACATAGGCGTACATTCTATTTTTATTACCTTATACGAATTGATTATTAAATGAACACTATTTTTCTCTACACACCAATGAGTTGCCAACAGGCATGAAGTTAGAAACACATATTTTCGTCGATTCTCGGATGAGTTCGGACCAACGAAGTAATCTGATTGGTTCTTTGTTAAATTGGAATTTTCAGCTGTGGATTAGAACACAGTTTTGATATTTTTAAACTCATTGTTTACAGTTATGTAACTGACAAGAAATTTTGATCGCACGGTATTTTCTGTACTTTAAAGAATCAAAAATATCTTAAGCTCTTTTTGTGTTTATAGTTTCTAATACCTGGACACCATGATAAATCAGGTGAATATGATACAGCAGGAAATTACTAACAGAATTAAAGTTACTAATGCATCGTATTTTGCACTTGGTCCCCTTTTAAAACGAAAGTTTTGTCTAGGAACAGCTATGAACCCTATATTATATTTTAATGTAATACGATATTACCACGAAAAATATTTTGTCATTATTCGTAGCAAATTTTGAGATGTATTCAGGGCCGTCTTAAGCCATGCAGGGGCCCTTGGATACACAGAGTTTGGGTCCTTTTAGAATTAAAAAAAAATGTGAATGAAAACATGAGTATGTACTTTTATTTAGTGACTTTATTGGTTATTATGGATAACTTTATACAAATCAAATATAAGTGAAGTGATTACTATTTTGAGAATTGGACTTATGTTAATGATGATGGTTTTTCCGGGATTTCTGTTGTGCAAAATCATCTCTTATATCCTCTAAGTCTAATTTTTAAAGGATACCACTTTCTATGCACATGATTGACATGTCTTTCGTAATTCGTTTTTAATTCTTTTTAGCCGTGAAAATGAGCGCTCTTCCCTACAATCGGTGACCATTAAGCAAAGGAATATCCTTGTAGCAACTTCCACATTCGGGAAAATATCTTTTAATTTATCTGCTTTTATTAGAGTATGTAAGGCATAATGATTTATTAGGTATGATGTTACTGTTTGGAATTGGAGTCACTTTCCATAAAAACATCAGGTAACATCCCTTCAGGTGTTTTCTCTCTTTCTAGTGTTCTTTCTTTTTTCAGTCTTTTTGCACTAGAAGAATCTTGGGATTCTTTCTCTAAAAACCTGTCCAATGTTGTCTGCCTTTGACGATTTTTCAGAATTTTTCTAAAATGGTCAATAACATTGTCGTTGAACAAATCGATGCTCTTGCTGACCACATCAGTGTTAGGATGCCATTCTTTCACCACTCTCTGTGTTTTCTCCCAGTGGTAACACAGTTCTTTAATTTCTGCAGTGGAAATGCTTCCCTTACTACTATCCGAATAGCGGGCAAGCGTACGAATAACGAGTTGAATTTTACTTGAATAAGTTGGACGAATATCGAGTTGTACGAGTAGAGAGGCGGACGAATGGCGGGGTTCTACTGTATATATATTGGAGTTGGTGGTTACAAAAATTTCGGAGTTGGAGTCTGCTCAACTCCACAGCTCTGCTAACAAAGTTTTTATCGTTTAACGTAATTTAGCTCCTCTCAGAATTTTTTATTTAAAAAAAAAATCCATTTATAATTTTAAATTCAACCCATTTATTTGTTTACAAAGTCTTTTCAACCCTTTCCTAACTTGCGTGATGAAAGAATTGAGGAAATTTATTTAAATTGCTCTCTGTTTTCAGTAATAAAAACAAAATATAAAGTTAGCTGTTCAAAGGTAACTTGTTAACTGTCAATTTATGATGCGACTACCCTTTAACAATGTTACAAACATTGTGGTCGATCCTAGCTCCGGGCAGTTGCCAGCTCTGTCCTACTACCTGCTTCATATTCACATATCAGAATGTTAACAAGACCCAGGGACGTATTAAGGGGACAAAAACATACAAATAATAAAAATAACAAAGTGTTAACCAATTGAATACGTCCAGTTCCGTCTTTTCCATAAGGGCACATGGGGCACGAGCCCAGGGCCCCCGGCTTGATGGGGCCTCAAAATGTCGAGATTGTTGTTAACACGGAAAAAAGAGGACCTCAATTTTTAGTGCAATTTTACTACAATTTTACTACTTTTATTAAAAAACCTTGCAAATGAATCGGCGGACTTGAGTATCTCAGCCTTACATACTCTAATAAAAGCAGATAAATTAAATGAGATTTTGCCGAATGTGGAAGTTGCTACAAGGATATTCCTTTGTTTAATGGTCACCGATTGTAGTGGAGAGCGCTCATTTTCACGGCTAAAAAGAATAAAAAATGAATTACGAACGACTATGTTACAAGAACGACTTACTAATTTATCAATGTGCATAGAAAGTGATATCCTTTAAAAATTAGACTTTGAGGACATAATAGAAGATTTTGCACAACAGAAATCCCGGAAGAAACCATCATCAGTAACGTAAGTCCAATTCTAAATTTCACTTATATTTGATTTGTATAAAGCTAACCATAATAACCAATAAAGTCACTAAATAAAAGTACATACTGATGTTTTCATTCACATGTTTTTTTACTTTTTAAAAGGGCCCCTGCATGGCCTAAGATGGCCCTGTTATTTATTTATTGTTTAATTTATTGTTTTTAATAGTAGTGTAGTTATTTAGATGGCTGCGTTAGGCGCAAATAGCTTTGTTGCTGTGCGCCAAAAATTCTGTCGGAGAATATCATAATTTTATCAGAATACGTAAGTGCAAAGGCAGCAGCCTAGGTACTAGCAGAACCAAGATCAGCCGATCAGCAAAACCAGGGCGATAATAGAACAGTGTGTTTTGTACAGGAGTGTGATATAGCTGAGCGATCGGTCTGGATCATTGGGATTGCTACGTAACAGACACGTAGCAATCCCAATGATATCTGTTTTAATTATGAACTTAGTTTTATGTCATAAATGTGTTTTAATATTGTTTGATTATTTGTGTGAGTGATAATTGTTATTTTACCACATTTGAGACGAAATGTATATATTTTTGTGGTAAAAAATAATGTAATACGACTCTGTTGATGATTCATAAGAACGTGATTCGAAATGAACTGATAATACAATGATAATTTTTGCCTATTTGCCCAACAATATCTCCATGTGCAAAGGGAAATCGTGAACATCCATGTTTAGTAACGATTAGTCGATTCCCTTTACGACCCCTCATGTTGCAAAGAAATATGCATTATTGTGCTCTCAATTCTATAAGCTACAGAACGTGCTGAAGCATAGGTAGTTTTTAGGCGATGATTTAGCTGTTATAAAATGTTAATCCGACCCACCCATGTTGAAAGATCTAATACTTTTAATAAAGGCCCTTAAGGCCTTTTCGAAGGATGTTTAATAACCTTTTATACATAAATATAATATACTATAATTTGATGTATGTACATATTTAATATTATGAATTCATTTGTTTATATTTTAATATTTAAATTGGTTTTATATTGACTACATGAAAGTTACAATCTTGTATACAAAAATAAATTTTGTATTGCTTCAAAATGTAGTCATAAGAACATAAAGGCTCACTCAGACTTCCAAATGATTGCTGACTAAAGCAGGGGTCGGCAACCTTTCAGTTACAAAGAGCCAAATCTATATTGAAAACAAAAACAATAACATGGAAGAGCCGCTAAAAAATATATGCTATATTTAATAAAAAAAAACGTAAAAATTGTTATTAATATATAATGTATAAATAAATTAATATTTAGTTATACATTTAGTTTGTGATATCTATTGCACTAGCCAGTATATTACAATATAATAATTATTTGATGGGACGATTGCTCCTGCATAGTGTTCGATAAGACTTCAATATTTGGTGAATATTCAGTAATCTTTAACTTAAGGCAGCACTCAAGTTTCAGGTCAGTAAGATTACTTCTTAACTGACTCTTTATTAATTTCATATGTGAAAAGACTTGCTCACAGTAATATGTGGATCCTAAAATTGTCAGTAGACCAAAAGCATATTTTTTTAAATGATTGAACGATTCTGGAAAACGGTTCCAAGCTTCGAAAACAACTTTATCTACAATTTGAAGATTGTGAATTTCGGTCCACTTATGCTGGGAAAATAAAATGCACTTTTATCTTTCTAAACTTTCCAGTTCAGAATTAAGTTTTAAGAATATATTATTCCATAAATCTTTGGATCCAAATCTAATAATTGAAGTTCAAATTGTACCTGATTAATCAATGGGAATGGTGATAAATGTAATTGCTGCATATCTGCTTCAATTGTAAAAAAAGCTAGTGTAGCTTTATATTTTCTAAACTCTTTAAATCTTTCTCCAAAAGCTTCTTGCAAGTAAACAATAGTTTGTGCAAAAAAAAATGCATTAATAACGTTGTTATTGTCCTTATGTTTTTGAAAATTAATAAAATTTAAAAATGTTTCTGCACGTATATCATTCATCAAAAATTACTTCTTCTAAAAGGGAATATGCAGCAACTCGGGGAATTACCGGGCGTGAATTGCACCGTAAAACATCATGAACAATACAAAACCTGTATAGTACAGGCAGAAGTTGAAAATTAAAATATAAATTATATTAAAATAAAAACCAGCCAATTTTCAAAGAGCCACAATATTTTCTAAAAGAGCTGCATGCGGCTCCAGAGCCGCAGGTTGTCGACCCCTGGACTAAAGTATTGAGTTGTTACACAAGTCACCTTTTATTCAATAAAATATACATTCTATAAAAAAATATATATATTATCAAATGTACTGTCCATTATTTTTTGTTCCGTTTGTACCGTTAAGGGAATTTTGTATAGAGCGGAACAAATGGTAGTCGGAGCATATGGTCCAGACATCGCACCATCCGACTACCATTTGTTCGGATTTCTACAAAATTCCCTTAACAAAAAAAATTTCGCATTTGTAGACGATATCAAAATTCATCTGGACATATTTTCGAGAGCAAAGACGGAACCTTCTGGAGAGATGGCATTATGAAATTGCCTGAGCGTTTGTTCAAAATGATAGAAAATAATGGACAGTACAGATAATAAAAGTTTTTTTTTAGAATGTATATTTTATTGAATAAAAAGTGAAAAAAAAACGACTCATGTAACAACCCAATATTTAGAGGAATTTTGACCTAAATATTCTCAGCCTCAGTCCTGTATATTTGTTTCTATTTGAATTCTTAGCAATACTTGTTTCGTATGCTCTCCAAATTCTATCCAATTAGCATATAATTATATTCCTTTATTTTAATATATTTTTTTTATTTTCATTTTTTATTTCATACAGAAATTAAATTCTGTGTTTTACGAAAATAAAACAAAGCAGTGTTTGCTACAGTGAATTTTAACAACTGTAATTAGATTCTAATTGGCAATTATAAGTCCCATTCAAAGAGAAAAAGTAAACGCTAAAGCATGTATTCTTTATACAACATAATAAAGAACAGAACTCCGTAAATTGAAATACAAATAATTATTATAAAAAGGAGCGGTTATGATTTTTATACTCAGTTAATAGTTTTTAAATGATAGGCAGACGATTACAGTGGACAGGATATATGATCCGTAATGTTACTTATTTACTTACATACATGAAAACCATACAAAGTTCAAGAAAATCACATCCCAAGAAAAATATAAGCAAATACTATCAGGGCTATTCAGAGACAACATTTTAAACACTGTTTAAAATTTAGACAGTGTTTAATATATTTATGTATTCAGAAACATAATAACTATTTTTTTAAACAATATCTAAACTAAACACTGTTTAAATAAAGACAGCTGAACATTGTGCAAGTTGGTAATAAAATAATTGAACTTAACTTTGGTCTCTTTCTAATTTTTATGTGCTAGAAAGAGATAGAATATCACATTTATAACCTTACGATCCATCAACGACATAGCTCTTATGTACTTTCTTTTTCTACAACATTGTAAAGTCGCTATTGTTCTCTTTCTTACACATTATACTACTGTAAAGCCTGTAATACATGATGCGATTTCTCGTTTTGAATCTCGTACGATTTATCGTACAAGAATTATTGTATCGTGTACTACAGGATTTTCGTACGAGATCTTGTACGATATTGAAAACCATCCAATATTTATGCTCCAGACCTAAAATATTGTATAGAAATGAACAGATATCGACGCAGTAGATTATTGCGCATAGTCACGTGACCGATACCGTTAGGAATATTTATCGTACGATAACTCGTACGAGATTCAAAACGAGAAATCGCATCATGTATTACAGGCTTAAGAGTGATTTCTGAATAAATAAATGATATACGTCCAATATTATATGACAATGGCTGGACCCATGTTACATTATAGGCTATTCCAAACGATTAAGCGGAACTAGATTTTACAATCTAGTTACTTTCAACGTTTGAATCGATCTTTTTGGCCATTTTGTTTAAGCTTTGTAAATCATACTTACAATAAACATTTTTTGGTTTAGGTTAATATCATTTTAAAATGTCATTTTCTTTATATTTAGATTTTTTGTGTCATATTTAAAACAAATTTCGCATTAATTTATTTTTTTGTCATTAAAATAGGTAAAAAAATATTTTATTTTTGACGTAAGTCATTCGTTTCTATGGTTTTATGTTGGAATTTTAAATTTTCACATACCAAACGTCAAACATGAAATAACCCAAGCAAGGTCCCTTCTCCTGACAATCTAAAAGAACGAAATTTCCATTTAGTTCCACTTCCCATCATTCACCCCTCATCCAGGTGTAGGAGCTCGCGATTAGCCTCGTTGCCGAAATAGGCCGATGTAAAATAAATAAAATAATAATTTCACTTATTAAATACCTACAAAACCCTGAAATATGTGAAAATTCACACTTCACAACAGTTTTTAGGGTTTTATAGGTATAACCAAAAAACCCTTATACCGTCATTTTGTCGTCTGTCTTTCTGTCTGTCTGTCTGTCTGTCTGTCTATATGTCTCTCTGTTCGGTAAAAATTGTAGCCAAACGGCTAAACCTAGAGAGTTGAAATTTGGCATGCTTATACAACTCTTTGACTCGCACATATGAAAAATACTAAAACATCTAAAAAACATATCCCCCTACAAATATAAATATATATCTGCTCATCGAAAAAAAAAAAATAAATTAAATTCTGAGTAGGGCATCAAATGAATCCCTTAGTACGTTTTTATTTTTGCAAAATAAATTATATAGATGCGATTTTTGCAAAAATTGCGCCAAAAAAATTTCCCACACTCTATAGCCCAGATGGTTTAAACTAATAATCTGAAAAAGTAATGTACATTTGTGTGAACCGGAATAGTACAACAGGAATTTTTGATAAGATTATGTTTTCGGAAAATAACGCATTTTTTGTGTTTTTTGCATCACTACGTAAAATATTTAAAAACTTATCTAATCCTGTGAACCAGCGTGCTTTGATAGTCTAATCAAATCAAATAACGAAATCAGAGGGACGGGGTTATGACTTAAAACAACCAATGGAAGCCATAAGCGCAATTTTCAAAATCTTAATGAATTTTGCTATGTAAAAATAAAAATACTGGACATATTTAGCAACCAAAATAATGGTATTAGGCATTCGAATAAAAATTAACAAAAAAAAAATATTTTAACATAAAATTTGTTTTGGCATCCCAAATAATTATCATTCACTTACTAAATACCTGCGAAACCCTGAAATGTATCAAAATTCACATTTCACATTAATTTTTGCTAAATACAATGTTCTAAATACATGTATATATACTATACTCTCTATCAAGGTAATGTATAAACTGAATTAATCCCGTGAACAAGAAACCAATCACGTTTCAAATTAATCCAGTTTTAATACAAAATCCTATTTTAACCCCAGTTTCTAATTTTGCATAAAACACTGTAATTCTTTCTTATCAACGACAGTTTTTTCTGAATTTTTCTAGATACAAATCAGAAGATCTTCGTGAAATGTGGAAAAGTCATGTACAAAGAAAATTTAACACAGAACATTAAACTAAATTTAAATTAGCGGTGCAGAAAACGTGGTTTTCCTTGCAAGATAATAGGTGCAGAAAGAACACTTTGCTGTAAATGGCATTAAATTCGTGTTTTGCATTTATATTAGATGGGACCATGAGAGAAAAAAACACCTTTCCGCCCAATAGAACCGAAGCTTTGATAACATTCGAGAATTATAGAACTATGCTAATTAAATGCGGAATTAAAAATTAGTTCGAGAATTTACATTTTTAAGTAACAAGGAGAAATTAGTTTTTTTAATCAGGGCACACTAAATGGATTTTTTTAAAGATTATTAAAAAAATACTACTTAAAAGTTAAAAGCTTTTAACTAGGTTGTGCACTAGCCATTTATAAGGACACTACCCGGCTTCGCTTGGGGACAGTTCGTTATTATTGATCCACATTTTTTTTTTTTTAAATATACAACTTGATCTGGCAATATTTGAAATGAAGTATTTGAATAATAATATGCCCTAGTACATATTTCAAATATTTCCTTTGTAACTATTTGAAATATTTTCTATACTCTATCTCAGAAAGACTGATAGTAATAAATCATTTTGTCAGGCAGTTACCAGTGGCGTGCACATTTTAAACACGTTTAAATTGGTTTTGTGTATTTCTATATTACTATTTATCATTTTATTAAACGCACGCCTGTGACCATATTTATCATATCATTAAACACACCCCTGTGGCCATATTTTTCCTCAAAATTTTAGGGTCAAATTTTTATGATCTATTGTGTTTAACCCTAGTTCGTATTCCCATATAATATGTGCGGCACATTCTGTTGTTTTTAACAATATTTCGTTTCGAACTATTCATATTTTGTCGCTTTTGTTCTGCCGCTTCTGTGTGAAAAAACAATAACTTTTTACAAATAATAAATTTTATTACTATCAGTCTTTCCGTAATAATCAATATTTCCTTGGTATTTTAAATATTTCACAATTATTTCAAATATTAGGTCATCAAGGATGAAATTTGTAGAAAAAATGCAAAGTTGGTTGATAATTTACAAATATAAGAAATTATTTTATTCATCAAAGTATGCACCCATATTGTCTATACACTTTTGACATTTAAGTGGCAGGTTGTTCAGGCCGGTGGTATAAAACCCTGGCGGACGAGAGTTAATGAATTCCTGGAAGGCCAGTTTTACAACATTGTCGGAATTAAACTGTATTCCTATTAAAAAGTTGTCCAAATTGCGGAAGAAGTGGTAGTCAGTGACTGCTAGGTTTGGTGAGTATGGAGGATGATGAAGATGTTCCAACTCCAATTCCTTTAGTTTTGCCACAGTCATTTGTGCAGTGTGTGGTCTAGCGTTATCATGCAATAAGATAGGAGTCGATCTGTTGACAAAAAGTCAAATATTTTCCTAGTATTTCAAATATTATCCTAGTATTTCAAATATTTCCTGATATTTTAAATATTTCCCTAACATATATTTCAAATATTTCCTAGTATTTCAAATATTTTGTATAACCGCGCGCAAACATGTCATTAAATCTTTGGAACTAATGAACAGATTTTCAAAATTCTTTCTGTTATTAGTATATAAAACGAACAGACAGAGAAAGAGACAGACAGAGATAGAGACAGAGGGAGACAGAGACAGTGTCTGAGACATAGACAGAAAAACAGACAGAGGCAAACAGACAGACAGAAGGGCAGAGACAGGCAAAGACAGACAGAGACAGAAAAACAAACAGAGACAAACAGACAGACATACAGAGACAGACAGACAAACAGATAGACAGACAGACAAACAGACAGACATACAGACAGACAGGCAGACGAACAGACAGAAACAGAGAGATAGAACAATAGTCTTTTTTTCAACCAAAAATATTGGTACCAATAATTTATTTTATTTTATTTATAGTCCTATCGTCCCATCGACAAAATGTCCCATAATAAGTTCACAAATTACATCTTGATTAAAACTGGCTATTTCGTTTCCTGTGTAATCCGTGCTTTAAGTATAGAGTCAATATCCAGAGAAGCTCTAATTACAAAAGTGATAATTAAAAATTGAAAAGTTGTGCAACAGTTAGTATCTGTAACAAATGTTTGTAATTACAAACTAAAACTAAATCAAATTCAAACCAGTTAATTACACAGTTGCACTGATTCATAAAAAACTTATTATTTATGTTCAAAAAAGTTTATTGGTAAAGTTCGATATATTGTCAGAGAGTTATGACCGGAAAATATGCGCTAGTACAAATAGATCTGTACATTTTTCACGCTTCACTCTCGGATTAAAGACTTAAATCAAATATGTGCCTAATAAAAAACGGACTAGTTTCTCCTATTGGGATGTTCAATAAAATCAGTTTTAAATCCCCAATACTTGGTTTATTAAACCCACAATTTTAAACCATTTCTTAGCAGGTCTAGTTTAGGGCTGCCATACGTCCCGGTACACCGGGACATGTCCCGGTTTTGAGGTTTGTGTCCCAGTGTCCCGGTCCAAGAGTCATTTGTCCCGGTCGATTTAAAATTTATGCATATTAAAAAATTATTTTTAGATAATATTGTACATATACATATATACATACTATATATAAATTATATAACAGATTCGAGGTCCGAAATGTTCCGGAGTAATGCCGAGTACCAGTCAGCTAGTGTCTAATTAATTAAAACCCATTGGACAGATGAGCGCAATTCGCTTTCTATTGACACCGTGAAAATCATAATTCAATGTGTTTTAAATTATAAAATGTCATACATTGAATTCTATAATTATATAAAAGGGGAAAAAGAACTGCTCCAAAAAACGAAAACATCGGAGAAGTATGATTGGGCAAAGAAGAGCGATGATAAAGAAGCCACCGAGGTCGGGGAAGGGGAAGAGTAAAGGCAAGAGAAGAATGGAATGTAAGGTTCTATTTGGTTTTATTAAATTGAATCGCCCATTAATTTATATTATATTATTTTAGATTTGATAAAGACGCATCCACAAAAGAAAAACATCAAATTTTTCCAGTCGAACTGAGTGTTCCAAAATGATTCACCATTGATCCGAACGTTTTGCTCTTGGAATACCTATTATCAATCTCTACTTTAATTATTTTTTATTGTCTTTAAAATTTTTAATTTTTTTAAAATATTGTGCAATTTTTTATAATAAAGGTATTATTGTCGATAAAAGTTTTTTTTAAGTTGTTTTTTTTGGGGGGGGGTCCCTGTCGGTAGTCCGACAATTATGGCAGCCCTAGTCTAGTTGAAAGGCCGGACTTATTAAAGACTTATTAAAATTTTGATATTTTCTTTCATATCTTGAAATAAAAAAAAAAAATTAAATTGATTCGAATATATTTAGTCTATATTTTATGATTCTTGGTAGTGAATCGTCCATCTCCATTTTAAATCCTTCGTCTTCCTAGCTGCATCTATGGTAACTGTTCTTCATCTTTATGTATAATATAAATAGTTTTTATAAATAATTTGCGATTAGTAGTTGGAGATTTTATTTTCTTTCTTTTTTAATCAAACCTCGTCACAAATCTTTAGATAAGAAAGAATGCTACCTTCATTGAATTAATACTTATTTAAAGTGAATCATCCATCACACCCTTGAATAAAACCCACGTGTTAAGAAATACCAATCCCAGGTTGCGGTGAACCCACTCAGCATCAACAATGGCGTTGCATGTCAGTGCATTTCCGCGAAACAAACTGCAACATTTAATCAACTAATCTCTTGTCGTACACCATCAACCATCACTCTGCATCTCTCATCATCATCATTAAATTATAGTCATTATCGCCCAGCAATTTGACACGGTAACTAATCATCTACCATCCTGTTTACCAAAACAATTACAAATAAAATAAAGGGATCCTTAAACAAATAAAATAAATTCTCGGTTGGTTTCACTAATACCCTTTTCACACTAGATCTTTAAGATCGGATATTAAAGTGAATGTATCTTTAAACGCTAATGTGAAACCGTATGGCCTCGTCTAAATACAAGCGATGTTTAAGACAGAGATCTGCGTCTTAAACTTCGTACGCATTGCCAACTTAATTTCTATTATAAAAAAATACTCCTTGAATTTATGCTGTCAACATTTTATATTATCATAAACAAGAATACTGTATTATATCGACGTTATAAGAAGTTTATACTTATTGTTATAATAAAATTATTTATTTTAATAATGTGTTTAATAAAATACAAAGCTACAATAAATAGGGGAGACGCATAAAATTTGTATTTCCTTAAAACTACATTATTTTGATATGTTAATGTTAGTTATGTCACCTAACAAAACAAAAATTACATTTTAATTAATATTATAGCCAAATTTTTGAATTAAAATATTGTAAATTTGAAATAAGCCGACCACGGAGCGAAGGTTGCCGAGTAAAACGACTGAGTATGACGTCAAACGATAGGGGTTTCACATCACAGATACAGCTACAACATAATCTTTACACGTGTGTGTATTGTATTGTTCGAGAGTTTTGTATTTGTTTTTAAGCAATTTTTCACGCATTTATTATTAAAATGGCAGATAAAGATTTTGTTAGGGCTCAGAGTGATAATTTACCCAACATTGATGCATTTATGCTCATGGAATATATGAAAAATAATGAATGCTACAGTGCTGAGGAAATACGTGGTGTCAAAGTAATTTTTATTTTATATTCTATAACTTTATGTAAACAAACGCTGCAACTCTGTAAAATGTAAATATTTATGTAATTTAGATGTCAGAATTTTACTACATTGTTTACATGAAGTTACAAAACGTTAGAGGCATAATTGAAATACTGCAATATAAGTTATCTATTTTAATATAAAATTTAATTCGGTAAACATGTATAAATTGTTTTTATAGAATTAAACTTTATTTTAACTAAAATCACTCTAACTTTACATAACCTATGAAAGTTATACAAACAAATAAGTTCAGAACAGACTATGTACGCCGGTAAGCTAGTAGTGTCATACGTCAGTTAGAAGGGGTATGACGTGACACGTCGTTTTCGCGCGCTACATATATTTATGATTTTTTTAAGCCTTCAAATTACAAAAAAAATAAATAAAAACTGTTTTTTAAGTTTATATGCAACAAGAGGAATATAATAAAAAATAAAAAAAAATCATGCCTATCCCCTATTGAGATAAAATGTATCGACTTACATGTTAATACAGGTGTAATATATTCTTTATTGTAGAATGAAATGAAATATCCTTATTTGTTTATAATAATTCAAAATGTGCGTCTGCGCAGACAGTTAAAAACTGGTAATTTCATGACGGTAACTTAAGGACAAAATTACTGTAGCTGATGACAGCACCAGAGATTTAAACATCAAGTGTGAAAGCATACCGATCTTAAACATCGGTGAACTTTAAGTTCACTCGTCTTAAAGATCTAGTGTGAAAAGGGTATTATCGATTACAGGCACTATAAAGTCAACCGAGTATTTTTTTATATCTTTATAACCATAAAATTTCGGATACTTTTGTTAAAGTTATTTTAAACAGATCCTTGTTTCTTTTCTATTTAACCTTATCTAAAATTTCTCCAAATGTTTTTTGACTGAGTCATAATACTTAACCTAAAAAAACTGATTAGTAAAAGACACGTGCTAAGTGGTGCGTTACTAAAATAAACTAAAAGGACTTCCATAAAATGCCGTCCAGCGTCTTCCAGATAACTTCCTTTGAACATGAAAGAAAACTGAGAGCTTAGCTTGGCACAGCTGAAGATTACATTAATTCCTTCATTCACAACGAGTAATTCCACGCATAAATACGGTCCCACGGAGACGTTGATACTCTGGACAAACAGACAGGAAAGTTTCAGAACAATAGCCATCACACAATCGACTTACTGATGAATGGATATCGAAATGTTGAAACAGATTTAAATAACTAATCGATGTATTGTTTCTGGTTTAAAAATTGAATAAATTTATTGAACATTTTTAAGGAGATGAATTATCTATTTCTATTACTAGACGTTGTAAGTATCTTCTTTTGCTTTTTACAATGGTCTCAGATCTTGGGACACTCTCAACTGTCGATTGAATAGACCAGTAATTCTTAACCGGGGGTCCCGACTTTTCGGGGTCCCGGGTTACCTAATTATTTAATGAAAATGTATCTATAGACATTCTAACAAAAAATCAACACTAGAACATATGTAATAATTTCAAACAGTACTACAGGCGCCTAGTACAATATTTGACCACCAGACTGCGTATCCGAGCGTGTCAGTTCTCAATACGGGATAATTGTTTTATACCGATCTTCAAAAGTAATACGGTATGTTCTATACTGCATTTCTATTCCGATGAATCTTATAGTATTTTGTACGGGCCAAATTTTCTCAGTCTTTAAATCGCTTAAAAATAATTATGTTATTTATATTATGGTCTGTTTGTATAAAAAAAAATCATAATAAAATACCTTCTTTTACTTTCTAACTATAAATGCATTCTGCCATTTCTTGCAAATAAACTATATTGTTCGCTGTCATGACAAAATGAGTTTAAAGCCGCATTCAGACCTCTTTAAATTAATAAGTTATAGACTGTTCGTTGTGTCGCTCTGAGTTATGCTTTAATGCATTCTTTTAACGTTCCATGTACCGTTCACATCTGTTATAAGTTAGTACATTACGAATAGCCTTCCATCTGTGAATTTTGAAACCAACTATTTAGCATCGTAAAATATTTTATATGTAATATCGTTCTTATAATTCTGTTGTCTTAGATTTTAACTACCTAATTACCTAAATTGATCATATTTACTGTCCGTCTTTGTAATTTTGAGCAAGATTTGTTAATGATGACATTATGTTAGGTTATGTAAAGGCATTCGATAACTACGGTGTCACTGATGGAATGCGATAGACAATGTGTTTATATGTCTCATTAAAACATCTCACTAGATATAAGTTTAGAAAATTATGTACAATCCACAACAAACAGCGTATTAAATTTGGAGGTCTGAACGGTTTCACGTCTTATCATATGACAAACTTTCTGGGGACAGTGAAGAGTCCATAAGCTACAGTGCATAAGCTATTGATTTAAGAGCTCTGAATGCATGTTATGACCATACCTGTGGCTGTTTTTGTTTAGCCTTCAAACTATGTTTTTTTGAAATTGTATTATATTTTGGATGTTTTTTGTTTCTCATTCTTATTTTTGAATAGTATTTCAACTATTTTTAAAAACACTAACCTAATTAAACGTAATTCTGACATATATTTCAACAACCGTGATAGCCACAATGTTAATTTTACACCGGAAACAAGCTATAACATCGGGATTTACATCGGGTTGTTCAGAATACAGATTTTTTCAGCGATGTTAAATCTGATTTAATACAGCAATGTTATTTTCATTGGTGTTAAGTTAACGGGTGTTACAACCGAAACTTCAGAATACCGCCATTAGTCAGTTTAGACCCCAGTATCCACGTACGCCACTGTGTTTTGATATACCTGCATCCCTTTAAAAATATTGATTTCCAGCTACGATAAGCAATCCATCATTCCCCATGTCCAATGATTTCTCATAGAGATTTTGTTTTTTCTTAAAACTTTTTTACGCCTCCCAATGCTAACAAAATTAATTGACGAGAAACTTATAATTATTTGTTAATGAAGAAATGAAAGTAAAAGATTAAGATTACAAATATTTTTGTATCAGAAAAAAAAGGTAATATTTTTCTTACTTTCATCAAAACCAAATATTTTTTAAAATAATTATTTTTCTGCTAATAATAATTTTAATCAAAAATGTGGAATATCACGAAAGGATAACGTTTTTCTGTTTTTTTTTTTTTTTTTTTCGTAAAAAAACCGATCCGTGTATTTCACAACTAATACAATGTTCCATTACTCGACGAAAGTAACCGCGGTTGAAGTTTCCCGTTCCGAAAGTGTACGACATTAACCTTTTCAGGAAAATTGTTAGGTTTCGGAACGCGGTTACTGATAATTTTGGTTACTTTTTTGTAACCAAACTAACCGTAGAAATATCGCGGTTAGTGTGGTTATTTCCTCCCACTACAAACTTCAGATCTAATGTAAACTACAAAAGGCGGGAATTTCAAAACAATTATAATAAGACGAGAGTTAAGTGGAGGGAATTAATCGTTTCTTTGTAGTGCAAGTAGTAAATTATAATATTATTTTACTATAGTCCTCTGTGTCTATAATTAAAACAGTAAGAATGAGTGTAAGTAACTGATTTTTAGTAATATTGATCGATGTCGTGAAAAATAATATCGGGAAAAATCATATATATTCTTATATAATGTGCCATTGTAAACAAGTACTAATAAAACAAATATTTTTATTAAATTAATAATTTTGTAAGAGAATATCTATAACCTATAACGTCCATAAAATGACAGTTCAGTTGTCTGTTTTATCAACTGTGAGGTGTGACTACCGTTCCGTAATTAAAACGCGTTTACAGGTAACCACTGGGTAACCACAACTTACCACGACTTTACCGTAACCGCGACCGCGGTAGTTAGGTGTGCAGTTACGGAACATTGTATTAATTAGTAATTGTGAAGTAATTTTTTAATGAAAAACACAACTGTCATTTTTACTAATTTATTGTCAACACTCAAAACAAATTTCACAGCACACTACTGTCCAATACATAAATTAATATATAATAATCGTTACATTTCGGTACCTCGCTCAATTGTTTCATACAACTTCCACGCACCCACGCAGCCAAGAACACAGGTTGGCGTATTATATTATAGATAATTCACATACGAAAAAAAAACAGTTTCGTTATATTTTTGCCATTAAATTTGTCATTGAAGTTATGACGCAAAATGACCAACTGCGTTAATTGAACGACTGATCTATAGATCATAACTTTTGTTTAATTTAACTATATAATAGTTTCGTTCAAAAGATCTGGAACAGGTCATATCGCCTGCTGTCTAGTTGTTTATTACTCCCATAAATTTGCTAACAGTTTTAATAATTGAAATCCAAATTTGTAATTTATTACCCTTATTATTCCTAATTAACTTTTTTGCCGACAGATGACTCTGAATGTTTTTGACACACATTCTGTTAACGCCCGTAGCAAAAATACTGTTAATTATTTAAAGTCATTTATTATGTTCAAGACACACCTCTCGGGCCGATCATATTTTGGTTCTAAGAATGGATAGGCTATATATCTTTCTTCAATGACAATATTTTACGCAACTTAATTAGGTGGTAATGACAACGCAAAAGATTTTCATTGTGTTTTCTTTTCAATGAAAAATATGAAAGTTGATTAGATTTCAAGAAAAAATTGTGAAACTTAAAAAGGTGCTATATATTGTCACGTTTAACCGTTGTTTTTTATGTCTTCTAAAAAAATATTATTCAACAAAAAAATGACACATTTTTTCAAATGTTTATAATTAATTTATTCTGAAATTATCAGTGAAAAACGTCAAATCGTCAGTGAAGTGACTCCAAATCGGCAGTGAAGTAAACTTTTTTTGTACGATTTCATATATGCCGAGTTGCATATCTAAACATTAAAACAAGTAAACAAATAAATATTAAAAGTGGTTGAAGATAAATATTTCTGTCGAATACATTAATACCGTGTGATAAGTGAAGACATAAGACGTGAAGTACAGTGGGTGGCCAAATTATTAGGGACAGTGCAGATTTTTTGTAATTTTCAAATGAATTTAATGAGAAAATAAGTGGTTTTGGGTCTCGTATTTATATTTATTCATTAGAGTGCTTTATTTAGAATATAAAACGACATAATTGCTTATTCATAATCATTTTGTATAACAAGTGTCAATTTAACAAATTAAGTAAAATCTTAATATTTTGTAATGCCACCCTTTGCTGCGATTGCGGCTTCCAGGCGTTTGGGCATGCTTTCTATGCAGACTTTTGCGTTGTGTCGGAGATTGGGGTTGTGATGCCATTCTCTGATAAGGGTTTCTATAAATTGCCGCTTGGTGGTGATGATTTCTTTGGCGATCTCCCGCTTTTTAAAATAATAATGATACCAGCAACAAGAATATAGAAGAAAAATGATTTAAAAACAATTTATTTTCTCACAAAATGCATTTAAACTTGAAAATTACAAAAAAAGTGTACTGTCCCTAATAATTTGGCCACTTACTGTATGAAAAAAAAAAAAAAACTGCAAATGTAAAACTTGGATAGTGTTCTAGTGTGATACGCTTTTATATCACCAAAAACTTCGTTTTAACTCTACGATTTTTCTATCGAACAATATACAAATAAATCTCGATATACGCCAGTTCGATGTACGCCGATTTACTTTTACGCCTGCGCTGAATTAACTATCGTACGCCTGGAATTCCCCGATCTGATCGGGCAAGTACCGCGACAACTGGACTAGATGGTCCTCCAGTATTATCACGTATAAGTATTCTTCTGCACGTCAGGCAAATATCTAGTTTAGTTGTTTGTAATTAAATTAGTTTATTTGTTTCTATAAGATAGGTGTTTTTTTTGCATACGCATATACAAAAGGGTACAATAAAGTGGGTTTTAAACGATTCAATTTATTGATCAATTAATTGAAAAAGTTGACATTCAATTAATTGATGTGTGTAAAGTGTAAAATTTGCGTAAGTTAATTGATTAATTAATTGACAAAAAAATTGATCTATTTTGAAAATTTATTTTGAAAACGCTCAGGCAATCAGAAAAATCTGTAGAGGTGAATTTTGAGCGTTTGTCCAAAGTGATAGAAAATAATGGACAGTACATTTGATAATAAAAGTTTTTTTTAGAATGTATATTTTATTAAATAAAAGGTGAAAAAAAAAACACCAACGGACTTATGCAATAACCCAATATTTAGAGGAATTTTGATATCGTCCAAAAAAGCGAAATTTTTCCGTTACGGGAATTTTATAGAGAGCAGAACAAATGGTAGTCGGAGCATATGGTCCAGACATCGCACCATCCGACTACCATTTGTTCTTCTTTCTGCAAAATTCCCTTAACGGAAAAAATTTCGCATCTGTGAACGATATCAAAATTCACCTGGACAAATTTTTCAAGAGCAAAGACGGAACCTACTGGAGAGATGGCATTATGAAATTGCCTGAGCATTTGTCTAAAGAGATAGAAAATAATGGACAGTACATTTGATAATAAAAGCTTTTTATAGAATGTATATTTTATTGAATAAAAGGTGAAAAAATAAACGAACGGACTAAAGTAACAACCCAATATTTCATTTAAGCCACGTCGATCATCTCATCTGCATAGTAAAAGTTGAAGAGTCTGAACTAATAGATATATGTGTAGGCTGACAACAAAATATCAGGTTCTAGACAAAACAGTATCGCCTTCATAAATCTGAACCGAATACGGACATTAGAAACGAGTTTAATAGTTTTACAGCCGCTGGCTAGTAACTTGATACCTTTCAGAGGCAAATTTGTATGTCTCAAGATTTATTAGGATTTATGGGGTGCGCTAATTAAGGCATTTTTGAAAAGATAAAGAAGTAATTATACACAAATATATATATATATATATATATATATATATATATGAGGGTTTCTGAAAATTAACTGCACAATCTGAACAAAGCGTCCGTCTTTGACTTAATTGCACAGTGTGCACAGTGGTCACGTGACAAAAAAAAATTGATGTGAAGTGTGAATTTTCACACATTTTAGGGTTTCGCAGGTATTTATTAACTGTGTGATGATTATTTGGGATGCCAAAACAAATTTTATGTCAAAATATTTTTTTATGAATTTTAATTCGAATGCCTAATACCATTATTTAAGTTTCTAAATATGTGCAGTATTTTTTTTATATATAGCAAGGTTCATTAAGATTTTGAAAATTGCGCCTATTGCTTCCATTGGTTGCTTAAATCATAAGCCTCGCCCTCTGATACCTTCAAATATAGAATTAAATTATAATTTCAACACTTCCCACTGGTTATTAAAATTACGCTTTTAAAAATTAAATGCAACATTTACCAAAATATAACTAGAATTTTGACAAAATAATTTAAACAAAATAAAAATGCAAGAAAAAACTGAAAAAATAAAAATTGACGGGATTCGAACACAGTTTCTTACAGTAGTTTCAACTCACTAAACGAGAACGCTACCACTGTGCTATACAGGATCACTCGTTTACTATGTTAAATAGCGGATTAAATATATTACATATTTTACTTAAAAACACAAAAAATGCGTTATTTTCCGAAAACATAATCTGATCAAAAATTCCTGTTGTACTATTCCGGTTCACACCAATGTACATTACTGAGAATTTTTTCAGATTTTTAGTTTAAACCATCTGGGCTACAGGATGTGGGACAAAATTTTTTTTGCAAAAATTTTGGCAAAAATCGCCTCAAAATAATTTATTTTGCAAAAATAAAATTTTGATCGTTAATCCACGTACCAAGGGCTTTCATTTGATACCCTACGCAGAATTTAAAAAAAATATATTTTTTTTCGATGAGCTTATATTTGTTTATATTTTTAGGGGGATATGTTTTTTAGATGTTTTAGTATTTTTCCTATGTGCGGGTCAAAGAGTTGTATAAGCATGCCAAATTGCAACTCTCTAGTTTGGCTACAATTTTTACCGAACAGACAGACAGACAGACCCTAAAAAAAAAAACCTAAAAACTGGCACAACACAGAGTTCACACTGCACAGTTATGCCGAACGCACCTTCAATAGGGTTTAATACTACTAGTAGAACACTATACTCCATTTAGAAATTTTTTTCTTGCAACAAGTTGCAACTAGACGCACGTGAACGCGTGCAAGGCCGCATGCAACAAAGCTAAACGTACATGAACCCGCGTTCTATATTCTCCATATTTAATCCGATGTTCTTTATTTTTTTGGTGTCTGTCAAAAACAGTGGAATAAATTTGAAATGCTTATGAGGCGTCTAAAAAGTAGAAAAAAACTTTAGCAGCCGTTCCATTTTAAAGTCAAATTGGAAATAAAAGCATGATATCAAAATAAACGTATATATGATTTATATTATCGAGCATAAATAGAATGTGGTATATAAAAAAATTCAGTTTCGTCTTACAAAGCTATAAAATGCGTCCCTTCTTGTAGTAGCAAAGGATTCGCTAAAAGGGGACTCGATAGAGAAGTATAGAGAGTTTATTCGTGAAGAACCAGTATATTAGGTGAGGTAGGGTATGTACTAAACACAGTGGCGCGCCAAAAATTAATCAGAAACAATCGTAATTCATATTATACTGATTTGAACAATTAATTTTTACGTACGTAGCGAGGAAATACCTATTTCTGTTATGTTTGTATTGTAGATAGTTCCTATTTAAAACACAGGCTATATTTCATTCCGATACTGCTCCAGTAATATCCTGCTCGAAGGACCCAATGATGGGTGAAGAATTTTTAAGGCGTATATAATAGTTATTTGTGTACCATGGCCAAAAAGTAGATCGTTTTCGGCCGTATCTGAATTTCATTCACAGTTTTTTTTAAATTAACATTTCTTCATTAACAAACTTGTGAAGAACAAGATGTGAGTGAAGCCAAAAGTAAACCTGACTGACAGTACCCAAAGAAGAAGAAAAAGAAACAAACTTGGTACATGATTTATTCAGATATGAAACAATTATTAAAATCGGTTTAGCAGTTTGCTAGTACTAAAAAAAAATTGATGTGAAGTGTGAATTTTCACACATTGCAGAGTTTCGCAGGTATATAATAAGTGAAATGCTGAGTGTGTAGGACAAATTTTGCTTTGTAGTAATCACGGGAAAATGTACGATATTTTTTAAATAATTTATCGTCTGTTAATCTAAGAGCTTTAAAAAGAAATTTTATGTTAAAATATGTTTTTGTTAATTTTAATTCGAATACCTAATGCCATTATTTAGGTCTCTAAATATGTGCAGTATTTTTTTTTATATGGTATAGCAAGGTTCATTAAGATTTTGAAAATTGCGCCTATTATGGCTTCCATTGGTTGTTTTAAGTCATATGCTCTGCCCCTCTGGTTTATATGACACATAAAATGAAAATATAATTCCAACAATTCCTTCAAATTTAAGCTCTTAAAAATTAAATGTAACATTTGCCAAAATATAACTAGAATTTTGACAGAATAGTTTAAACAAAATAAAAATGAAAAAAAAACAAAAATAAAATTGTCTCCTCTGCCTGGGAGCGAACCCTAGTTTGCTGCGTAGCAAGCGAGCAACTAACCATTAGACCAGGATATCTTCTAGTATAGTTTTTTACATAACTATAACCTGTGTACATCGTCAACCAAAAAGCATAAAAATTGCGTAATTTTCCAAAAACATAATCTGATCAAAAATTCCTGTTGTACTATTCCGATTCACACCAATGTACATTACTTAGAATTTTTTCACATTTTTAGTTTAAATTCAAAATAATTTATTTTGCAAAAATAAAATTTTGATCGTTAGTCCACGTACGCTTTCATTTGATACCCTACTCAGAATTTAAAAAAAATATTTTTTTTTGTTCAATGAGCACATATTTGCTTATATTTTTAGGGGGATAAATTTTTTAGATGATTTAGTATTTTTCCTATGTACGGGTCAAAGAGTTGTATAAGCTTGCCAAATTTCAACTTTCTAGGTTTAGCCGTTTGGCTACAATTTTACCGAACAGACAGACGACAAAATGACGGTATAAGGGTTTTTTGATCATACCTACAAATCCTAAAAATTAATAGAGAATTTCTCATATAGGTACATATTTTACTGGTATTTTCTTGAAATTTTTCGTGACAATAGAGTAGGTATGTTGTAAATACAAAAAAAAGGTCAATAATAACGAATTGTCCCCGAGCGAAATCGGGCGATGCAACTAGTAATAAGTAAATGTGAAAGCCTCAAAAATCACATCTTTTTACATCAGGTTTCAGTGAAAGTCGGCTGGTCGGACTTTCAAGGCCAAAGTGTCACAGTTATGACTTAGTTTAACTACTACTAAGTTTGTCTGTCTGTACGGGTATCACACCAAAATGGCTGGCCAGATTTCCACGAGATTCAACACACTTTACGTTGAATCCGGGACAGTTTATAGGTTATAATTCATTATTCTTTACAATACGATTAGACCTGTATTTTTTTATTTTTAAGTTATGCCCTCTAGAGGTTGAAATAGTTGTTAGTACGTCCCTGAATGCATATACCCCTAACCACCGATACATTTACTGGCAAAAAGAGGCCTCAAAGAAAATAAAAAATGTAATATCCGCAGTATTTCAAATAACATGAAATCGGGATCAATTCCTTTCTATTCCCCCGTGGAATTAAATTCCGACCGATGAAGTCTGTATGCGCTTGCGTTATCCGCTAAATCTAATTTACCCGTAAAGGATGTACAGTTTTTATTTACTTACAAACTGCTATCGTTTGATATATGGGGAGTTTCTACTACAAAACATATGTCTACACGGCGAGACTAAATTTTTCTTTCTACTTCGACAAATATCAATGAGTAATGAGACTCTGCTGGAACTTCTGAATGAAATGAATTTGTTGGTTAGTTTTAATAAATTGCTGGACGACGAAGGAATCCCAACTTAAATTATGTTTTGTTTGTTTATAAAACTAGTAAATATATTATCTTTGTTTTCGTTGCATTAAATCTCTACATATTTTGTCACATGTTCCGCCTTTCTTTCTAGACATTCTTTACAAGGGCCTTTTAGAGGTAAAATACAATTGTCTGCTTACATAAGTGAAAATTAATTTTTATAATAAAAGAATTATAGTTTAATATAAGAATGTGTACATACCATGTACAGTTAAGGACATTAAAAAAAAACATTTTTTGTCTAGTGTGAATCTATCTATTCGAATTTGAATAGCAGGCGTCTATACCCAAAACGTGAATATATTTTATTTATAAAATGATGCAATTCGCCGTACCAACCATCCATCTTCCGATTTAGCAATTATGTTAGCCTTAACAAAACCAACGGGCTTTGGCCCCCCCAAGGTAGGAGATCAGGGCCTTTTGTTTTTTGCCATTACTTCTATTTTGGAAGTGAAACCTTTTTTTTTTTCTCTTCACTTGTAATTTTTTAGGACCTTTTTAGGATTTTGTAGGTATGACCAAAAAACCCTTATACCGTCATTTTGTCGTCTGTCTGTCTGTCTGTCTGTCTGTTCGGTAAAAATTGTATCCAAACGGCTAAAACTAGAAAGATGAAATTTGGCATGCTTATATAACTCTTTGACCCGCACTTAGGAAAAATACTAAAACATCTAAAAAACATCTATCCCCCTAAAAATATAAACAAATAAATGCTCATCGAAAAAAAATATATTTTTTTTAAATTCTGAGTAGGGTATCGAATGAAAGCCCTTAGTACGTGGATTAATGATCAAAATTTTATTTTTGCAAAATAAATTATTTTAACGCGTTTTTTGTCAAAATTGTGCAAAAAAAATTTGCACATCCTGTAGCCCAAATGGTTCAAACTAAAAATCTGGTTAAAATCTTTTAGGATATCTGACATATAAATATTTTTTGACACTTGAGAATTAACAGATCAAGATAAAGCCCGCTGTTAGTGCCCAAAGAAGAAGTTATTAATATAATTTTTAGACCTTCATATATACATATATGTTTAATTTTTATTGACAATAAATATTTAAATAAGAAACTTTAGCTCTGAAGATATATTGTTTGTTTTATTGCTTTATTTAAA
This sequence comes from Liopterus haemorrhoidalis, assembly GCA_963971575.1. NCBI lineage: Eukaryota > Metazoa > Arthropoda > Insecta > Coleoptera > Dytiscidae > Liopterus > Liopterus haemorrhoidalis. The sequence continues at coordinate 5,041,609 of OZ020622.1, read as the reverse complement.
CTCTTTTAGCTAAATCTCTCTTTTTATATGTAGTACATAATTTTTAAAAATTAATATTTTTTAAGTTTTTCAAATTTCCCGTTTAACTGAATTTATGTCATATAAATAACGTAAGTGTATTATCTGCCTTGTTTATTTCAATATCTTATTAACCTTTTTTATATTTAAAGAAAAAAACCACTTGCTAACCCAGTTACTACGCCCATGCCCTAGTTATAACTTATTTTAAATTTACCGCTACACTGTATTTGTCCGGTGTAAATCGTACTCGGTTCGCAGCGCTATCTACTTTTTTCTAATTTGAAATAGACTTTGGATTAAAAAGGTGTCCTATTTTTATATGTCCTTAACTGCACGTACGAGGGTTACCTTTTATGTTTTTACAAACGACCACTAGATGACGATATTGAAATGTGTCATTACTATGCCAGAGCAATTTTGTCCCCCCAGGACACCCGCTAGCACCGTCACTGCCTGGTTATTACTAATTTTGTTTCAGATTGTTAGTTTTATATAAGAATCTTGTACTCTGTGGTGTTTACCATGCTCTTAAGCTCATTTTTTGTGCACATAATTCCAAAATGACGATAGTCTGAATGTATTTCTGATGCATCAATGTGCATGACTTGACCTTTTGTCTGACCGTTCAAGGCATCAGTTGTCTCGACTCACCTTTCCTTTTTCAGAATTTAAATGTATTCACATAGTCCTTATCTTAACATCGATAAGAAAAAGAAGTTTATATGATAATTTCACGAAGTTAGAAATTTTTTTGGAGATTTTTTAGATTATATTTCCTGCTTTTTTATATAATAATATTTATGCGTTGACGTGTTTACATATTCTGATGGATTGCTATGGATTTTATGTGTACTTTTTATGTATACATTGTGAGTGTGTTTGTTTAACTTTTATGTCTTATATGGCGTATAGTGTTTGGATCGAGTCGAGACGAGTTTTTGAATAAAAAATTTTATTTGCAGAGAAAAATTGTTAGACTAGGGAAATTTCAGTCGTACCACGTTCATTATGCAGGTTGTTAAAGGCGAAAATAGTCCTAAACCTGATAGACACTTAGGCATTATTACATACTTAATATTATTGGACCCCCTTGTGGCGTTTCGGTCAGTAGCTTCCGCGCGAGAAAAGGGCTCATCACGCAAACATATTTATTATATAATCACAATCATAAAGTACTTGTTTACTTTATTCTGCTTTATCAAAAAACGTCTCAAATAAAAGTTGTTAGTTATTGTTTTTATAGCAACTTTTGTTAAATAAACTCCCATTTCTAGTTAACCGATTTTAAGGTAATTCCTCGAGTTACTGCATATTCCCTTTTAGAAGAAGTAATTTGTTTAAAAAAAGTCTGAATTTGTGAATGATTAACGTGCAGAAACATTTTTAAATTTTATTAATTTACAAAAACATAAGGACAATAACAACGTTTTTAATGCATTTTTTTGCACAAACTATTGTTAACATGCAAGAAGCTTAAGGAGAAAGATTTAAAGAGTTTAGAAAATATAAAGCTACACTAGCTTTTTTGACAAAACCAAATGAAGCAGATATGCAGCAATTACATTTATCACCATTCCCATTGATTAATCAGGCACAATTTGAACTTCAATTATTTGATTTGAAATCCAAAGATTTATGGAATATAAAATTTAATTCTGAACTGGAAAGTTTAGAAAGAGAAAAGTGCATTTTATCTTCCCAGCATAAGTGGACCGAAATTCACAATTTACGAAGCTTGGAAAGGTCTTTCAAAATCGTATCATTTAAAAAAATATGCTTTTGGACTACTGACAATTTTCGGATCCACACATTATTGTGAGCAAGTCTTTTCACATATGAAATTAATAAAGAGTCAGTTAAGAAGTAATCGTACTGACCTGAAACTTGAGTGCTGCCTTAAGTTAAAGATTACTGAATATTCACCAAATATTGAAGTCTTATCGAACACTATATTATCTTATGCAAGTGCAATAGGTTTCACAAACTAAATGTATAAGTAAATATTAATTTATAGTAATACTTGATTATTTAAAAACAATTTTTACGTTTCTTTTCTTAAATATAGTATATATTTTTAGCGGCTCTTCTATGTTATTGTATTGTTATTGTCTAACAAAAACAATAATTTTGTTTTCAATATAGATTTGGCTCTTTGTCACCGAAAGGTTGCCGACTCCTGTACTAGGTGGTACATTTTATCAGCGTTCATGCAGCAACGGAGCGCGATTTAATAAATGTTGTAATTTTTGGGACATCGTGTAGTATTGGGTACCAAAATAGCGATACATGACGTGTACCACTAAGCCTATAAGAGTTAAAAAATGCAAGGAATTTAATTCCGGCGTCACAGGGTTAAGGGAATTTTAAAATCATTAACTACCTGCCAAAAATTAAAAGAAAAACTAAGAAAAATAATAAAATGTTTACTATTTTAAAAGTTATTTTTTTGTGATTTCTTTATCCGCGTAAAATTGCTTGTGTTATTTTTTTGTTTGCACGTTATTTCGTGCGGTTTATGTGGTATTTCCCTAATCTTTTCTGGTAGTATACCTGTCCGTGTGTGTGTGAACTATGGCTCTATGTATTCCGAGAGAGGGAATAACAGCTAACAAACCCCGCTGTTTGACTAGGGTTGTGCCCTGCGCCCTGCGCCTCTTTCACTTACCGTACGTTTTATTATATCAACCCGTCGACATGCACCTCAAAATTACAGTGTTACTCAAACATTTAATACAAATACACTACATAATAAATTAGGCACTATTCATTAAAATTTCAATGAATACAGATTTGGATATTGGTCAATAAAGCTGTAAAATTATAAAAATAATATTCGTAAAACAAACGTATTTTTTGAGTTCATGTATTCTTGTACTGTATATAAAATAACTGGGTTTTTGCGGTAGCTATACGTAGTAGGTGTTGGAAAACAAAGTTTGTTTATTGACTGTGATGTATTAAAAGTGTTAAGTTTAAATAATTTTAAAACATGAGCAAAGGCCAAGCTATTGATGAAAAAATTCGGTTAATCATTGTGAACTTAGCAAAAACAGGAAAAACCAATTCCGAAATCGGAAAATTATTAGGTTTGTCAAGATACAGTATTAGAAATATTGTAAAATTGTACAAAACAAGTGGTTCAGTTGCCCCAAAGCCTCAGTACGTGAAGAAAACTACACTGACGGACAATGTCAAACGTGCATTGAAAAGAATTATTAAGGATAACAAACGTGCTAACTTCAGTCAATTGAGTGTACTGTGGAGCGATGTTGTTGGAAGACGTGTTTCAAGGTCTACATGTCATAAGGAAGCTAAAAAATTAGGATTTGGAACCTATAAGGTAATATTTTTTTAATCGGACTCTTAAATGTATATTTACAGAAATTTATAAAACTTTCTTAGGCCAAGGAAAAACCATTGTTGACGTCTAAGCAAAAGAAAAACAGGTTGAAATGGGCAAGAGAACATAAAATATGGAATTGTGAAAAGTGGAACAGCGTGCAATGGAGCGATGAGTCTAGGTTTGAAGTCTGTGTAGGGGACAACCGGAGCAGAGTTGTTCGTCAGAAACATGAAGCATATCATGCCGATTGCTTGAAATGGAAGGTGAAATTTCCAGCATCTGTCATGGTGTGGGGTTCAATGTCTGCAAGAGATGTAGGAAAACTTCACTTTATCGATGGCATTGTTAACACAGCCAAATATTTTAGAGGAGTCTCTGTTGCCAACTATGGAACATGCATTAATCTCTGGGGAGGATTTTATTTTTCAACAAGATGGAGCCGCTTGCCATACGTCAAAAAAATCTTTGAAATGGTTCCGTGATCATTCTATTCCACTTTTAGAGTGGGTTTCAAGTAGCCCAGACTTATCCCCCATCGAGACACTTTGGCACGAAATGAAAAAACAATTGCGTATAACACCGGCTAGAACAATTCCAGAATTAAGACTAAAGCTTCAAGAAATATGGGATAATTTTACTCCTCGACAATGCCAAGACCTTGTAGATACTATGCCTAGAAGAATTAATGCCGTTATAAAAATGAAAGGTGACGTTACCCAGTGGTAACTTCTGAAATAGGTTTCCAAGTTAATGGCTTTCCAATGGAAATATTATTTTTTTCTTATTAATTTACTTTAATAGTTCTAAATATTAATCGTAAAATCTCTAAAATGTTTAATTGAAAATAAAATATTACCTAGATTTCACAAGCTATTCGCATTCTGTTAATTGAACACAATAGGTAAAAATTTCGTAGCTGCCAACTGATAGTGGACAGGGCTCGTAGGAGATGTAAAATGTTTTTAATAAACTGTTGAGAAGCATTTGAGTTGGAAGTTCTCCCTAGCAATTCTTAGGTTATCTCTGGGGAACCTCGTCCCCGTTTGCCGTCAAGACGCACAACTCCGCGGTCCAAACAAGAATTTATAACTCCGGTGCGTTTATTGCAGACGGTATAACGAGCCAGTCTGTACATAGCGGACACCACAAATTGAAAATAATGTCGTTTATGCGGTTTCACTTACAGCAACACCGCAGGCAGCTTAACAGGTTTTCCTTACCTGCGAATTCATAAACTTTAAGAAATTATTCTTAATTTTGACCTGTCAGATTAAAGCCCAATAAATCAACCATTATTATAAAAATAAACAACGAAATTTTATTCATGATTTTATATTAATACATTTTTTTGTCATAAATTTACATCATATATCAACAAATGTGTTCTTTTTGTGCCAAATTGAAAGACACTACAGGCTACTCCAAACGATTAGGCGGAACTAAATGGAAATTTCGTTCTTTTAGGTTGTCACGAAAAGGGACCTTGAAAATTTCAAATTCCAACAATGAAACCATGGAAACGAATGACATATCAAAAATTTTAATACATTTTTCCATATTTTGAAGACGAAAAAATAATTAAATGGGAATTTTTTTATTAAGAATGGCAAAAAAATTAAAATGCAATGAAAAGGACTTACATTAAATATTTTAGGCTGGGGAGAGCTGTCATTATAAAATGTCATCATTACAGCTTGAGTTTTTGTGTCATTCTTAATAAAAAAAATATATATTTTATTTTTCTTAATATATCACTTTTTCCATTTGACATTAAGATTTTGGCTGCCAAAATGAATCATGAAATAATAACGGAGCTCGATAACACTTGAGAAAACAAAAATCCTGTTTAGTTCCGCTTAAACATAATAAATAGAGCATATAGTCGGTTTCTTTGGTTTACGTGGAACGCGGTAAAGCGGAAAGTTTTGATGATTGAATGAAGCTTTTGAGCATTTTATTTAACAAAAGCCCACTTCAATCGTTAAAACGTTAGCTGGTTACAATTTAAGAAATTTAAAAAAAAACATTTAGTTCTAGAACTAGAGTTCGATTCAAATTCCTTCGTTTGCAAATTACGAAGCGGTCTACACAACACACTACGCTACGAGAGCTTACTGATCTAGTGTGTTACATAGCGAATTTAACATATTTTAGTTAAAAACACAAAAAATGCGTTATTTTCCGAAAACATAATATGATCAAAAATTCCTGTTGTAGGGGAAAGTGTTATACCTAGAAACACTTTTTCATTTTTTCTATATATAAGAGTCAAATATTTTATTTTTAGTACTATGAATGCATTAAAAGTTATAATACATTTTAATGCACACAATTATTTCGGTTTTATGGCAGTTAAGCAATATTTCATTGGTCATATTTAAACAATTTCTTTTGTAGTCAATGTGCTTCATGGTACAGTAAGGTGTTGTACCACGAAACACAATATGTTGTACTTTGAAGAGATTTTTATATCTTAAATAATGTCGGTTTAGGTAGATAAATAATTTTATTGCTGGTTCGTCTTACAAAATTTTATTAACTGATAAATTTAGAACGAAAATATAATTGAATTCTAATACAACGTCATTTTCTGAAGAAATGTCTAACCTCAGTTTCTTTTTTACTTGTGTAGCTGACTTCTTTGACTGTTTAGTTCTCATTATTTCGAGTTTTTCTGGAGTATCTGTAGCAATACGAGTTCTTCCTGGTTTTCGTCCCCTGTTACCCACTTTTCTAGGCTCAGCTTTTGGAGATGGTTGCACTGCTTCTGAAGATAGAATAACTGAATCATTGTCAGAGGCAGATACTAAAGAATCAGTTGATGGATAGCTGATAAATGTTTAGGCTTTTCAGGATTGGGACGGTTTGTTACTGACGACTCTAAAAAATCTTCTTCTATGAAAATGCCACGGTCCAAGGGAAAAATGCATGCAGTTTTAAAACCATGAGATATTATTGGCATTAAAGGCACGGTAATATATTTTTCGCAAGACTCCAGAAATCGAATAAATATCAAAGGTTTTTCCTGGATTATTTACAAGCCAGTCATCCAGTTGGTTGTAATAAGTCTTCAATGGACCGTATACAGAATCATCTAGAGTTTCATCAATATTCCATATCCTTTGCGGAGGGAATGGGCCAAATCTTTTGTGCACACTTTCAACATTATTAAAGAAATTGTCAACATTAGTTTTGTTAAAGCTGGGACATCTAGCTAAATTGGTAGCCTCTGGTTTACGGATAGACAGTTCTTTTCCATGCCTCTTCATAAAAGATCGCTTCCATTCTAATCCGGCTATCTTTTCTTCATACCATTTCGTTGGATATATTTTCTTGCTTGCAGTAGCATACTTATAAGCTAGTTGTCTTACTCCTTTTTTAGTAAGACCGTATTTCATTTTGGGTACAGTAACAATATAATTAATTAAACTTTTTTCTTCTTCCGCAGAGAAAATTGTTTTATTATCATATTTTGGTGAATATATGTAATTTATTTGTGCAGACTGTTTATATAATTTTAAATGCCTACTTAATGTAGCAGGAGAAATATGGAAAACTTTACTTGCTTCCCTTATACCGATTTTTTTTTTCAGTATCTGTTTGACATATAGCTTGTAATACCGTTAACATTCTTTCAGGGCTAATACTACCCCTTTTCTTGCCACTTTTACTACGTGGCATAATGAATCTGAAAAAATACATTTTCAAATAATACCTAAGTGTACCTAGTCAAAAACAACCTATTGTACCGTAAAACAGTGTTTCCAGGGACAACATACGATATGTTTCAGGGTACAACTATATTGCTTTGTTCAAGAAAACATAATCCCACAGAAATAGGTAATGACAGAAAGTTAAATAAACTGGTGGATTGAACTTACCAATGTTCACATTATATCTCTGCCAAATATCTTGGAACAATAATGGGTATTAACACCACGAGTAAATAAACAACAAACAAGTTAATTTTTACTTCTGTTATCACAATTCACTTTATGCGTCATAAAAACACAGGGAATCCTAGAATCGTACTGTAAATACACCTTACATGACATCTGGGATCTAAGTGGTCACTGTTTTCAAATATGAGTGCCTAGATGGTACTACCAAGCTGTACTACTTAACGTTTCAGGGTACAACATACTCAAGGTACAACACTTTCCCCTACTATTCCGGTTCACACCAATGTACATTACTTACAATTTTTTCAGATTTTTAGTTTAAACCATCTGGGCTACAGTGTGTGGGACAAATTTTTTTTTGCACAATTTTGGCAAAAATCGCGTCAAAATAATTTATTTTGCAAAAATATAATTTTGATTGTTAATCCACGTACTAAGGGCTTTCATTTGATACCCTACTCAGATTTTAAAAAATATATATTTTTTTTTTCGATGAGCACATATTTGTGTATATTTTTAGGGGGATATGTTTTTTAGATGTTTTAGTATTTTTCCTATGTGCGGGTCAAAGAGTTGTATAAGCATGCCAAATTTCAACTCTCTAGGTTTAGCCGTTTGGCTACAATTTTTACCGAACAGACAGACAGACAAACAGACGACAAAATGACGGTATAAGGGTTTTTTGGTCATACCTACAAAACCCTAAAAATGTATAATAAAACCATCTTGCGGGCCCCAAAAAAATATGGGCCCTAGGCAGTTGTTTAATTTGCCTAAGCCAAAGTCTGCCCCTGAGTGTAATCAAAAGTCAACTCAATGAAAGTACCCAAAAAAAGCAGAAAAAATAATGTTTGTCTCTAAAATTCTATTTTTCCATATCTGGTGAAATAAAATATCAATACGTCGCCGCGTTTTAAACGTCAAATAAATCAGCATTTTATTTGTCTTTGTGACACTGTGACTTGCATTGGAAATAAATTTTCCTTCGTTTTACATGTGTTTTGTGACAAAATGAAAAACTTATTGCATGCACTTTGTAAGGTTTTTCCCCTAGAGTTTTCTTCAGGTTGAAAACTATTTTTCTCTGTTTACGTGTTCGTGTGCAAATTTGTTTTTATTTTCTTCATGTTTTATTGAATGGACAGCAAATGGAAAGTAAACTGTATTCAAATATATGTTGAAGTTAAAAAATGAGAAAAGGAACAAATAAAAATTATGTTGACCGGAAATTTTATTTATACCTTTATACATTAAAAATTATTTTATGAAAAATCACATCTCAAATACGGTAAATAATACAAGAACGTGAATTCGATTTTTGCAATATATAGGACTAATTTGATTGTGGCACAAATTTTGAATTGAAAATCTATTTAAAGACCCTTTAGAAAATCAGTTTTTGGTTGAAGCACTTAATTGTGATCTATGAATAAGAAATGCAAGTAGATAACAAAAATGGACGACTTTATGGTATTACAACTTTTAGTTCAAAAATCTATATAAGTGTACGCATAATAGAATAGTTTCTTATACAAAACTGACAATCTGAAATGAAATTACTAACAATCAAAACTTGAACCGATTTTTTATCCATCTAATAGGATATTTTTAACTATATATTTTTTTTTATGTAATTGTAAATAAATAAATTGCATTATTAACGCCACCTTGTAAACCAATCGAAGCAGATTTGCGTACGACGCGGCAAACTGTAGCTAAAGCTTGATTCTACAGATATGAGGTGTGTAAATGAAGTAACCGGACTGATTTTATTTATTTTTTTTTATTCGAATAGAATTACAATTCAATATTGTCTCCCTCAAAATAACTTCCTTGGGAAGCCACACAGCGCTGGAGACATTTCTTTTAATCCTCATAGCAGTGCTGGAACTCGGATACTGGAATAGCATTCAGCTGGTCGGTTACGGACGTTTGTATGTTTTCGAGTGTGTCAAAATGACGTCCCTTGAGGTGATTTTTCAATCCTGGGAAGAGGAAAAAATCCCAAGGACTCAAGTCAGGCGAATAAGGAGGCTGAGGAGCCACAGGAATGTTTTTACCGGCAAAAAACTCGTTTATTGAAATTGCTGTGTGACAAGGCACATTTTTCTCATCCCCAATTCATTGGTCAAAATCTGATGAACCTGTGTGAGTCAAATTCAACTCTTCCACGATTATTCTGACTGTCGACGATCTGAACGCACAATATCCCGGATTCTGTCGACATTTTCATCGGTTCTTGAAGATGAAGGCCTTCAGCTGCGTGATTCATCTTCAATCAACTCTCTTGCTTCTGAAAATGTATTAAACCACCAAAAAAGCTGGGTCCTTGACAAAACACTGCCTCCGTAGGCCTGCTGAAGTTTTGCAAAAGTTTCCGTTGCACTGTGCCCAAGTCTAAAGCAAAACCTGATAGCACACCGTTGCTCGAAATGAATGTCACTCATTTTTAGAACGCACTAGAAAAAACTGTTTCACGAAAAAAATCGCTACGGATAACAAAATTACTCTAGGGAGTTCAAACTCGTACTGAAGGCGTATCACATGTTCACCTGCCGCCCCTCCAAGTCCCGCGTCCCAAATGTTGTCAGATCAAACGCTATGTTCCAGCCCGGTCAATTTCTGTCTTGGGCGATTTGAATTTTACAAATGCATGCACCTTTATTAATAGAGGAAAAAACTGGGGCCTATACAATACTAATAGAAGGCCATCAATATGAAATTTACAGAATGAATCTTCTTAAAAATGCTATTGGTCATTTCTTTGGAGTAATATATTTAAAAATTCACTTTTATAGCATCATAAACTCCTTTATTAAACGAAAGTATAATTGTAAATAATTGTTGGGACATTTTTATTTATATTCGACCAAATAGGACATAAAGAAGACTATAATTTGGAATAAACTCTTGCATTAAAAAGCTAACGAGACCATGGTATACTTGGGCCGTCCAATCAATCCCGTTCGTCATATTACGTCATAATTTCTTGACTTGGACAATTTTTCCCTTGGACACCGGGGTCTATTATTATTATTATTTTATACAGTTACTTGAAAGCCTAAATTTTTTCGCAATTCCTACCCTCAATTTGCTCGAACATATTTTTGAAAATGTGTAATTTGTAACGGGAAAAATTGATGAAGTGTGCAAACGACGCACCGTTTGCCGTTATAACCGACCATTTCCCCTATATTTTATAAAACTCATAAATACAATTTTCATCCAGGAAAATATTTAACTGAGCAAACTTAATTCTCGTTTTGCAAAAGCGTTGTTAGGCAACTCAGATAATAACTGAAGCGTAACAGCGTCCTTACTAAACTTAATGAGTCCTTCTTAGAGTAAAATTTATATCAAAATTTTTTCTTCATAACGCGATATTGTCAAGAGTGATTAAGGTTAGTTTTTCTAAGGTTTTTGTGGTTTAAAAATGTTTATCTACCGTGAGATCTTAATGCATAAAGTTAAGAAATTTTAGTAATTTAATTTTTTAAAAGTTTGTTTGTTTTTATGTGTCATAAAAACTGTTTACAGAACGAATTAATGAGGAACTCTCTGACTATATTTTAGAAATGAGGAACAGATCTTTGAGTACTTGGAATTATATCAAAAACTCAAGAGATGGTGAGGGTTTTACAATTTTTTGAAAATTCCTTCTAAATGTTGAGTTGCAGTTGCAAAAGATAAAAATCTTGTTGTCGTTCCAGACTTTTCACCCTAAACTTAAATTAAAACGATTTCTTTAATTATGCATGGTCTTTTGATTTACTGCGAGACTTTCCCAAAAAGTTTACTAATTAAAAAAAGGTAATCTTGTAGAAATTAATTTTGAAATATAATGGAAAAAATGAGAGTTGATCTTAACACTGCCATATTCGTCCCTTGGATGTTGGGGCCTTATTATTATTATTTTATAAAGTTTCTTAAGTTGTTTAGCCGACGAAAAACTATGCACATTTCTACAATCTGTGTTATTAGTTTCGTAGGTACGTTCTATATTCTAGAATTGTTTTATTTCCGGTTTGTGTTGAATTGGCGTTATCAGTTCGCAAACACAATCCGTATCAATTCGGAGAAATGACGGACAAAACCACAGTAAATTAACATGTATATGTCACCTAGAAACGATCAATAGCATGTTGGTTACTTGTAATAATGACTGTTCAGTAACACGTGCCTGTCAACAAACAGTTCAGGAAATTACGATTCAATATAACTATGACCGCAAGCGATCTAAAATCAACCGTCAAACAGGGGTGGCTACCATCATAGCTACTACCACATATATTTCACATTCACTTCAAGGCGATGTTGTAGAACAAAACATCTTTTTTGTCTTATGCTGCGTTCACAAGCTCGAAATAAGAAATTAGAATTAGTATTTAAGGATGATTTCCAATTGACGTAGACGTAGAATTCTACGTTGTTATCCCAAAAATTTTGTTAATATCTGTATTATTGCTGTAAAAAAACAAAAAAAAAAAACAAACAATACATCTGAGTTCAGTGTACTACAATAAACCATTATACTTTAAATTAAATCAACTCTTCTTTAATAAATTATAATTTATTCATAATCTATTGTTTTCGACCGGGTGGTCCTATAAATAATATTTTTATTTGATATATATTTATCATAAATATACGCCAATTAGGTTGGTCTTTAGTGCATTTTTTATTAAACGTCATACAGGAACACCTCCTCTCTTAACGAGTATTTCGGTTAGTGGGAGGAACGCAGAGAGTCCATAAAGAAACAAGGAAAAGGCGTACTGCTATGACAGAATACATGAACAAAAATCAACTATGAGAAATTACTAAATTGATGACTAATTGATTTTTATACACAGGGTGTAAGAAGATGAACACAATGAAGAGGGAACATGATTTTTCCCTCATGTGTTTGGAGATACAAAAACCACAGAACCGATAGTTACCACAAAGTATTTAAACAAAATACTAACCTAACAAATTATCCTAACTAATCTAACAACTTATTATTGAAAAAGATTATAATGTGTTATATTACGTTGCAGTGTTGTAATAGATACATTTAAAAAAATACGAAAATATCTAGATACAGATACAGATACCTAAGAAAAAATGTATCTAGATGCAGATACAGATACAGAATTCTAAAAAAATATCTAGATACAGATACATGCCAAAAATGTTTGTATCTAGATACAGCTAGATACTTTAAAAAGAAACACTAAAAATGATAATACCATATTTTTTACCAAACAAACAGTGCATAAAGCCCCCCGATAGTAAATTTAGTTCACAGTTCAACAAAGTAAATAAACCTGAATGTAGTAAAAATGTTTGAGTTAATCTATTGTAATTATGTAATTTTATGTATTGTAATTATGTATTAATAAGTCAGTCAATGTATGTCGGTACTAGGGATGGGAACGATATATCGATATATCGAAAATATCGATACTTTAGAAAAATATATCGATAATTTATATCGATATTTGAAATGCGATATATCGCGCAAAATATCGATATTCGCACAAAATATCGGTATTTTTGTATATTTTTTACATTTAAATATATGCTGTTCACTTTTGTAGAAACAAACTATAGGCTATTCCAAACGTTTAGGCGGAACTAATTTTTGAAATCTAGTAATTTTTATCTATTAATTCGGACTTTTGGTCATTTTGTTTAAGCTTTGAAAATCATGCTCACATTGCAAATTCTAGTTTAAATTGATTGTCATTATAAAATGTCCTTTTCATTACATTTTAATTTTTTGTCATTCTTAATAAAAAATTCCCATTTATTAATTTTTTTGTCTTCAAAATATGGAAAAATGTATTAAAATATTTGACAATGTCATTCGTTTCCATGGTTTCACTGTTGGAATTTTAATTTTTCACATACTAAACCTGAAACATGCAATAACCCAAGCAAGGTCCCTTTTAATATAATCTTTATTTCGCAAAATATTTGCAGTTACAAAAATAATAATATAATATTTAGTATAATTTGCACCTTTGAAATTGTCATGTTGGTATTAAAAAATTATAAAAAATGTCACTTTCTTAATAATGATCATAACCAATAAATCTAAAGTCGGTTTTACAGTGTAAGGAATATTTTTAATTGATATTTAAAGACCGTAATACACTATAAAAGTAACCAAAAAATCTGGTTTGTCCTTACAAAAGTGAACAGCATATATATATTTAATTAAGAGAGCTGTTAACAAGGATAATATTAGAAAGTTCGTTGGTATCTGGGTGAGTACCAACTGTAAAGTGATTGTCTGTCAATTGGCGACTCTTTTCCCGCTAAGCCAACCAAAAAATATGTAATTTATATATCTTACATGTTACGTGTTAGTTATTTCGATATATCGAAAATATCGATATTTTTACTTCGATATATATCGAATATCGATATCACACTTACGATGTATCGAATCGCGCATATATCGATATTCAAAAATAAATTCCCATCCCTAGTCGGTACTAATAGTCTCCGTAACTGAGGCACCTTAAGCTTAAATAAAAAAAAAAAAAAAAAACAGTGCATGTTAATCAGTATACAGGCTGTTCAAAAATGACCGTGACGTCACAAAAAGCCCACTAAATTCAAGGTAAAACACTATTCTACGGAATAAATTTGTACTAAATAACATATGTATTATGTTAACCATATGTGCTAACGTATGAGCTGCGTATCTTTAAGACTAATGTTAGTCTTATAGATATGCAGCTATGTTCTTGTTAAGAGGATATTCTTTTCAATCAAATTTCAGCCCTAATTGAAGTGGAATTCGTGTTATGTTACGATCATTTTTGATCACTAATAAAAAATTAGTTATAAGAAATATGTATTTTTTTTTTTCATTCCAAACAAATTTAATTTATAAACAAAAATTTATTTGACATACTCACGCTTATATATTAAATTAATATGAACGTTTTAATAATTTATTCAATTTTACGTTCTTTAGGAAACACACCTACTTATCTAACTGATTTCAATTAGGAAATGAACTTAATATCCACACTAGCATGGCCGGCCCTTGGGTGAGGCGGACTAGAGCCAGGCCTCAAGTGAATAAATGCCTCAAAATAATTATCAAAGTGTATTTTCAATCACTGGATACTTTTGAAGGGCCTTAATTTGTCTTGCCCAAGGCATTACAAAATCACGGTCCACTCCTAAACCGCTTGTGTGGGTATATTTTTTCATAATTTTTAGTAAATTGCTTATCAAAATAGCAGCAATAGTTATAACAGGAATCACAAGAATTTTTGATCTGATAATTATTTAGAAAGTTACCGATTTTTTGGCAAAATCGAGCTAACAATATTTATCTGACTGACTAGAACTGAACAGGTATTACGCACATCGGAAAAGTCTAGGGTTATAAAAAAATACATGAAAATAAATAGCGTATGCACCACTAAATGAACGCACAATAGGTTGAAGAATTTTATCCAAATATTGTTGTGCTGTTAAAAATCCATTGGGAAATTTATAGATCTTGATGCAAGCGCAACTCAAGTACGGTTCTTGTCTTTAGATGGAAGCACGTGGATTATTTATTAAAGATTTTTAATATGTACCTACAATTTCTTATCACTTACTAAATACCTGCAAAATCCTGAAATGTGTGAAAATTCACACACCAGAGAAAAATTGTCCTGTATCTTGTTTGCATCTGTACATATATATTTGTCGTAGACCATTTATTGTCAAGTCCTCACAGTCTAAGTTGTACACGATTCTAAATTACCTTTCTCAGGTGATTAGACTGTGTCCCATAAAATATGGTCCTCATAACATTGTTTCTCACAATTCATCACAGGTGGCGTACCGTTACCTTTCACTAATAATAATCATTATTTATCCATCATTTGTTGTAAGAATGAATCTCGTGGCTGATTCCGATGTTTATGGATCTTCTCATCTTGATTTGTGCTAATTGTTTCATACAATGCTATTGTTTCATTTAATTGCCTGAGAAATTGTTATGTTAACACTTTATAATGTGATAATTCAACATTTTGAAATATTGTAAATTTGTTGGATCTCAAGATATTGGGTTTCTACTTAAGTCCGTTCGTTTTTTTTTTTTTTTCACCTTTTATTCAATAAAATATACATTCTAAAAAAAAACTTTTATTATCAAATGTACTGTCCATTATTTTCTATCACTTTGGACAAACGCTCAGGCAATTTCATAATGCCATCTCTCCAGAAGGTTCCGTCTTTGCTCTCGAAAAATCTGTAATTGTGAATTTTGATATCGTCGAAAGATGCGATTTTTTTCCGTTAGGGGAATTTTGTAGAAAGCAGAACAAATGGTAGTCGGATGGTGCGATGTCTGGACCATATGCTCCGACTTTGCTTCAACTGCGGAAACATCTTCGACAACAGTCCAGGTGCGGGAAGTAAAGGAGCAACCGCTTCGTTGTTCATCGTGTAATGTTGTTCTCCCTTCAATAACGCCTTGACATAACGTCTTCACCATAAACAGTACACAACTCGCGATGAATTTTAATAGCATTTTTATTTTTTGCCGTCAAAAAACGAATAACACGGAGTCTCCATAGTGGCTGGAGCCTGACTGCCGGATCGATCAACGCACGCGCATAGAAATTTTACAGTGCTGCCACTACACCCAGACGCATATTCCCTGAGACTACCAGACTTTTCCCGCCAACCACACGGATTAAAAAAAAAATAGTGTAATTTACTTTTGATACGACCCTCGTAATTAGTAAGTTGATCAATAAAATTAATAAATCATATTCGCAGATATTATGCGACAGAGTACCTCGTTAGTAAATAATTATAATGTTGCCCTGTCGACGCATAGGGTCACGAAAACATAGTTTTAGTGTCACCAAACCTACTTCATCATTGTTTATGTCTAATTGCCTAAAATTCCCAAGTCACTGATTGAAATCAATGATAAAACTCGTCAAGTAAATAAGAAAAAATTAACTTCTTATATGTTCCTAAAACACAAAATTAAAACCAATGATTCTGTGTTTTTTTCAGCTGAAAAAAAAAACACTTAACACAATCCTGAAGTTTCTTTTATCGTCCAGTGCATTAACTTCTACAACTGATGAAGACAAATGATTCAATTGACGTTCATGATTCACCATTCATCACTTTTTGGCATGAAGTTTTAAAACCACAGGTGTACCGTTAAACTTTAGTTAATTTTGGGTTAAAAAGTTTTGGAATATTTTTGTAAATAACTCATTAAGAGATTGGTAAAAGGGAGATGTTTTAAATTGACGGGAAAGAATGCTACAAGTGTTCGTAAAATCAATATTTTCCCCCAAAAACTTTCAATGAGATTAAAACATTCATTCAATAATTCTTTCAATCTTTAAAATTATTTTAATAACAGAAACATTAGAATTATCTTATACGGGAAATGAATCCTTGGCTTATAATTCCAGCTTTATAATCCTATATCAATCGAATATTATAAAATTTGATAGTAAAAATGATTTGAATCTCGCCAGGATGAGGCCATAAATAAAACGATATTATAAAAGATATTAGTTCTATTATAATATCGTTTCTGTTAGTTCAAATGGTCCTCCCGAACTAACAGAAGAGAGCAAGTAATATTAACAAGACTGAGACTTGGGCACACCATGTACACCCACGTACATATATTCCAAAAAACCGACCCGCCACAATGCAGTACATGTAACACTCGCCTAACCGTAGAACACATCCTTCTAGACTGTCAAGAACACCAACTACAGAGAGCAAATAATTCCCTACCAGCATCTTTAAAGGACCTGCTAGCCAATAAGACCGATATAGAAGACAGAGTCATTCAATACCTTAAGGATATCAACATCAAATCAAAAATTTAACTTAAAATAATTCATTTGTACAAACATATGCATGTAAACCATTATGTAACCTGGTGGCCAATAGCCATAGTAGCTGAGGCAACCAATAATTATTTAAATAAAAAAAAAAAAAAATAGATATTATAATATTATAACGATATTATATTTTTATAATAGTATATTATGTTACTAGGAGTAGAACGCGCTCTTTTTTGTGCTGAGCTCAATTGTTGCTGTCGAGGCGCAGCCGAGGCTTGCATATAGAGCAGTGATTCTTAACCGGGGCGCCAGCGCCCCTTTGTGGGCGTTTTGGAGGTCTGGCGGGGTGTTTTTAAATTTTTAGCATTTAGGGGGCGCTGCAAAAGTTCAAGTGGGCATTGTATCAATATAGAAAAATAAGGTATGTTCATTTGCTCAATTGTTGCGTACACTGCATACATAACCATTGTAAATAATTGTGTAGACGATCGCGAATAACATATCGCGATCGGGTTACTACGTTGCGTCTGACTGTTTGGCTTTTGACAATTAGTGCCGGATATATTCGAAAAGATGAATGAAAATCTTCTGAATCTTCAAGGAAACAATATCAGCCTTATTAAAGCCAAAGGAGTTGTATTGAGCTTAATAAACTCAAATTATATAAAAAATAATCTTTGTCGGCGAGAATACCATCAGTTTCCTTCTTTACAACAATTAAAAGAAGATACGCTCAAGAATTCTGATTTGGAAACATACTGTAGCCACATGGACGCCCTTATCGAAGATATGATATTACGATTCAAAGACTTGCAGAAACTTGTGATACCAGCTTGGTTAATTAATCCATTTTTATCAGACGTAGAAAGTCAGTCAAAATTTAAAAGAGCAGTTTATTGACCTACAAAATGATTGTGTAGCCAAAATAATATTCAATCAATGTGATTATAATGCTTTTTGGGTTCGTTTTCGTCCTCAATACGCTCTTCTGTGGAAAGAAGTAAAATAACCCATCATAGCATTTTCATCTTCCTATTTAGTAGAAAAGGGTTTTAGCGCAGTAATGCATATATTGAAAAAATCACGAAATCGATTACAAATAAGCCAAAGAGGAGATTTGAGATTATGTTTGACTAAACTTGAACATTATATTACGAACTTGGTGCAATCACATGAGGCTCAAGGATCTCATTAACTTTTTTTTTTTTAATTTTATATTGAATTATTTACTTATTCTATTTAAATATTATTATAATGTTGTATGTGATATTAATATGACATAAAAGGCAATAAATACATAATGTGTATAAAAATAATAACGTGTTATATTTCTATTTCTCATAATTTTTTATTTGTAGTAGGAAATTCATAGCATAAAATACATACCTACATAGAGAAAAGTGTAAATTTTGTTTTTTGTGTGGAGTGGGCGGGCGGTGGATAATTTTACTGTGGTAAAGGGGGCGATTCTTTCAATACGGTTAAGAAACACTGATATAGAGCGAAGCACAAAAAAGGCGTTCTACTCCGAGTGACATATACTATTTTTTCTTCAAGCGTAGTTATTAAAAATTTGCAACCATAAATACTTATGACTTTATAGTTTCAGATGCTATTGCTGCTAATTCCGGCGGTGTACACTGAATTGGTTGAGACATTTTTTAATTTTTAATCTTTATATTGTGTATTTTGTAACTAATCACAGAATGATCACAGAATAATAATAAAGTAACTCACTAATAACGTAACTAATTTCTGAATTCACTACAAACCACGCTACAAACATATTAAATTGACAGATGTTTTGTTTATAGCGACTGCTGCCATCAGTGCCATCTGTTGATAACTATATGAACTATTTACTAGTATAAAAATGTTCACATTTTGTTACTAGTAAAAAAATGTATCATTTCTACCGAATGTATTGAACAATGTAATGTTAGCATTATAATCCGCTTGAAGAAAAAATAAATATTTATACTTTGTTTTACAGTCCAGACGTGAATTTCTTCGTCAAAATATATGTTTGAACACACCGCAAAGAGAAATAGATTACGATAGAAGAGAGATGGGGATGAAAGAGGACAGAAGATGCTATAAGTAGTGTTAAAAGGGAACAAAGCCAAATTTTAATGACCCAACAAGACTTGTTATTTAAAAGCTGTCACACACTTAATTAGGAAAAAATATGGAATTTTGCCAATTTCTAGCAATACTTTAAGGTTACTTATTTTTCCACATAATCGCTTAACAATACTTAAAATTCTTAAGTGTAGACATCATAATATAGCAAAAAAAGGATTTAATTTTAACGATCAATTTTGGTACACATGATGGAATGCTACTTTTCTAGTAAAAAAAGTCAAGTAATGGTTTAGCTGTAAACTGATTAACAAGTTATTTTTTCATATTAACGGACATGTTCCGAAAGACTTCAATTTCTAAGCGGTGTAGAAGCGGATTAAACAGGTGTCGGGCCAAGTCATCAAAAGATCTTAGATTGAAGAAAGCCTACGATAAGTCTAACGTCATTAGGTCTGTTCGTATTAAAGTTTGAAAAAATCCTGATAATTATCAATACCGGGGAAACTCGGGGTTGAAAAGTGTGAATTTTCACACATTTCGGGGCTTCGCAGGTATTTAGCAAGTGAATGATGATTAGCAAGGTTCATTATGATTTTGAAAAATGCGCCTATGGCTTCCATTGGTTGTTTTAAGTCATATGCTCAGCCCCTCTGATTTCGTATACATTGAAACATAGAATTAAAATATTATTCCAACAATTCCCACTGGTAATTAAATTTACGCTTTTAAAAATTAAATGCAACATTTGCCAAAATATAACTATAATTTTGACAAAATAATTTAAACAAAATAAAAATGCAAAAAAAAAACAATTAATAAAATTGTGTCCAACCCGGAAGCGAACCCTAGCTTGCAGCTTAGGAAGCGAGAAGGCTAACCATTAGACTATAAACGCTGACTGGTTTACTGTGTTACATAACGTATTAAATATTTTACATCGTCAAACATACTCTGATTAAAAATTCCTGTGCATTACACCAATGTGCATTACTTAGAATTATTTCAGATTTTTAGATTATCCCCTCTGGTTTACAGGGGGTGGGACATCATCTTTTTTGCACATTTTGGCAAAAATCGTGTCAAACTAATTTATTTTGCAAAAATAGCAAATGGGCTTTCATTTGATACCCTACTCAGAATTTAAAGATTTTTTTTTTTCGATGAGCCCATATTTGTTTATATTTTAGGGTGATATGTTTTTTTAGATATTTTAGTATTTTTTCTATGTGCGGGTCAAAGAGTTGTATAAGCATGCCAAATTTCACCTCTCTAGGTTTAGCCGTTTAGCTACAATTTTTACCGAACAGACAGAACAAAACTTATTAAAGCCTTATCACACTAGAGTTATTATTCAAGTCTAAACTTGGAAAATTAAAGTCTTTGCATTCGAATCGAAGTCTTGTGCGTGTGATAGTATGAAGAAAAAACCTAGGTTTTGAAGACCAGGCAAATGAAACAGGATACAATTTCTCGGTCTCTTTACCCAGGTCTTACAGCTGACGCGTCTTTGTCTTTTGTTTATGTCAAAATATAACTGTCAACTGTCATAATTTCACGATGTGCGCATGGGTAAACAAACAATTTCCAAGTCTTAACTAATATTCAAATACCGTGTGATATGTCAAGACCTGAGACTTGGATCCTGAAAAAAACCTACAAAAATAAGACTTGGATAGCGTTCTAGTGTGATAAGGCCTTAAGTTATCAACCAACTTTGCCTTTTATTCTACAAATTTCATACTTGACTACCTAATATATATATATATAGCAACAATAGTACATCGCGGAGCACTAGTAGACCCTCGCGGAGCACAGTTTGGGAAACTTTGGCCTAAAAGATTAAATTCCTTTATAGATTAAAAAAAACTACAAAAATAAGACTTGGATAGCGTTCTAGTGTGATAAGGCCTTTAGATTTTAATAATAATATTTATTTATGATAGGTTAAATTCTACTTTAATTCAATAAACTGTAAAAATAACTACTGTTAAAAATAGCTCTGTAGAACATTTGCTAGAAATCACCGCAAAATTGCAACAGTTGGTCGTTATAGACTGTTTAACTGCCGATTCCGCCATTTTTACAGCGAAAATTACACAGAAAATATAAAGTTACCGGATTTAAATAAAGTGCAATATAAAGTGCAATGTCTGACGGGCTTTATTGCTACTTTATTGCAGTTATACATGAAATTACATGGTTGTAAAATAATATGAATTGAAACAACAATATGTAGAGAAAGAATGAAGATTTGTGGAGACCGCTAGGTAAAATACGTTGTTTTTTGAAAATATAGGAATGCACTGTAGGGATGGGGAAAAAACATCGATGTATCGAAAACATCGATGTTTGTTTTGAAAACATCGATGTTTTTACCATCGATGGTCAGCTGGCGATAGTATCGATAAAACATGGATGTCTACTACCGATGTCGATGTTTAAACATTGAAATTCAGAAACTACCTCTAGAGGCGCTGGAATCTTAAAAATTGAATTTATATTAAAATTAGTACACAAAATATAAGCGCCATCTATTGTGATGTAACAATACTAATAGTGTTAGTTCTTATTCTTCTTAGCAGTTAGCAGAATACGAAAAAATAAGAAGAAACTAATTTTTGCAAACAATGCGAAAGACCAAAGGCGCCAACACACTTTTTCTTTTTGAGTCTTGTTGACACTTTCCCAGTTGTTATTCCTCCAATCCCTGGATTTTTGGAAGTTGTCATTAGGTATTTTTTTATATATTGAAGTTGGCTTTTCCTGAACAAAATGATCAAAAGCTTCAATTAATCGGTAAAAGTAACTAGAATTGAAAATCTAGTTCCGCCTAAACCAAAGGAACAGGACTTTATTTCAACTTAAAAAAATATAAAAATAATTGTGTAAGACTGTTATTTTTATGTTAAATAATATAAAATTAACATTAAGATTACTATATTAGTGTTGTAATAAAATCCAATATTTCATTTTAGAAATGTAAAAATAGTAAGGTCTGTTCCTTTGGTTTAGGCCGAACTAGATTTTCAATTCTAGTTACTTTTACCGATTGATTGAAGCTTTTGATCATTTTGTTCAGGAAAAGTTAACTTAACCAATACTTAAACAATATATAAAAAAATATCTAATGACAAATTACAAAAATGAAAATTGCGGTTAGTTCCGCCTAATCGTTTGGAATAGACTGTAGGTACAAATTAGGATTATTATATTGGGTATAATAATGTTAATGTGAAATTAATTACTATTAAAAAGGAATATTTCTATTTCAAAATCTAATAAATGCTTTTTGTGTATTATATGTTACTTTTTTCGTATTTTATCTTTACATTATTAAATAAAACCTATATAATATAAATAAATAGCTTTTTTTAATATTAATAAAACGTCGATGTTTCCGATACATCGATGTTTTTCCTTCGATATTTTTTCAATATCAATAGTAAGCGCCGATGTTAACATCGATGTTGAAACATCGATGTTTTGCCTTCGATGTACAACCCTAATGCACTGGCGTATTATGGGGGTGGGGAGACAATGGAGGCAGAAAAATAATAAAAAGATTACATATTAACATTATGTAACTAGGAAAAACAAAACAAAATATGACTGAAGTTAGTAATATACTAAGGGAAATTTACAAATGTTCAATATGACCACCGTTGTTATTCACACTTTTTCTCATTCATAATAAAAACTCTTCCATTACATTTAGAAAGGTATACTCTTGAATTTCCCTGATGGCTGTTCTTACCCTATGTTCCAAGACTTCTAATCTTTACCTTCAGGATACCTTTCTTGGTAGAATTGCTGGGCCTTAACAGAATTTATTTGAAATTCGTACGTAACCCATAATTACAAACGATTTGATGTTATCACCTTTAATATCAAACTCGTACTAACAGGCAAGAAAATTTGCAGGTATTTTGCGAAAATTTTCAGCCAGGGACCCCACGTAAGCTTGTTCCGCCTTTACTTGACGGGTCACAGAAAAATAGTAATCGCGGGACGCATGTGGCCCGCGAGCCTGTACTGTATCCCCCGTTTTTATAGAAAAAGAATCTTGCCCTCCACCCCATGAGTCCTGGATACGCAACTGTATGGCGTGTGGAAACGCCAAGTAAAATCCTTGAATTAGTTTCAAATTTTTAAAACGTGTTAAAATGTAAAGTCTGTTCCAAACGGTTAGACGGAACTAGATTTTGCAATCTAGTTACTTTCATCGTTTAAATCATGCTTTTCGGCCGTTTTGTTTAAGCTTTGTAAATCATACTTGCAACAAACATTTTTTGGTTAAGGTTAATATCATTTTAAAATGTCATTTTCTTTATATTTTGATTTTTTGTGTCATTCTTAATACAAATATTCCATTTATTTATTTTTTTGTCATTAAAATATGTAAGTAAAATAATTTAATTTTGACATATGTCATTCGTTTCCATGGTTTCATTGTTGGAATTTTAAATTTTGACATTCCAACGTGAAAAATGAAATAACCCAAGCAAGGTCCCTTTTCGTGACAACCTAAAAGAACGAAATTCTCATTTAGTTCCGCCTAACCGTTTGAAGCAGACTGTATCTCATTTTATTCTGCAGGTATTCTATAGTGGAAGTCAGTTGTGTGAAAATGAATCTCTACTATTGGCAACATCACTGAGAATTAATAAAGATAGGGAAAAGACCTCGAAAATGATATAAACTAATAGATCAATGGATTATCAGAACATAATATACATGATAGATAACAAGATGGTGAATTAAGATACAGAGAACGAATATATCATTATTTTTATTATAGTCACAAATTTAGACACAATTTAACATGGCCTAAAAGCGGGTTCAAGTTAAAAGGATTACGAACATCTGTATCTAATTTGTCCCAAATCTGACTGGACAGTAGGGGTTGGTAATCCGTTCTTTTATATCAGGCCACTAAAATCGTAACCAGGCTATCGCATTCCACACAAGGGATACGGACACACACATGTAGAAATACACATACATCTACACAGAAACATATATTCACAGATGGATTTTTGCCTTAAGTTTTAATCCAAATTTTAGAGTATCCTATTTCAAAAATAGATGTCCGAAGGCTTGTGAAATGGACAGTATGTAACACTAATGCCCTACGGACATAGAGATGCTTTTAACGCTGCCCTGAGTAAAATCAAACACATGACTGTAAATACAGCCCTTCGGACTAAAAAAGAAAAATAGTATCATAGGCGTCACTAGGATTTATTTCAGAAGGATTAACAGACAGATATAAAATAAACTTTTCCTAAGACAACAAGAAAAAGAATAAATATTAAATATTAATTGTTGAGTTAACGTGAAGTTTAGGCTAAGGTAACCTTAAATAGAATCTATACTTCACAAATAATTGTATTGTCACAAGACGTACATTTCGGTTACGAAGTAGCCATCTTCAGTAGCTGAATAAAACAACAGTTTTATTCAGCTACATACTTCTTTGTTTGTCACTCTATCTACCCATTGAATTTTCTACATTCTTCGATAGCACCACATTTCGAATGTTTGTAATCCTCTTTTTAGGGTTTTGTAGGTATGACCAAAAAACCCTTATACCGTCATTTTTTCGTCTGTCTGTCTCTTCGGTAAAAATAGTAATTTTTATCTATTAATTAGGGTTTTGTAGGTATGACCAAAAAACCCTTATACCGTCATTTTGTCGTCTGTCTGTCTGTCTGTTCGGTAAAAATTGTAGCCAAACGTCTAAACCTATAGAGTTAAAATTTGGCATGCTTATACAACTCGTTGACCCGCACATAGAAAAATTACTAAAACATCTAAAAAACATATCCCCCTAAAAATATAAACAAATATGTGCTCATTGAAAAAAATATTTTTTTTTAAATTTCGAGTTGGGTATCAAATGAAAGCCCTTAGTACGTGGATTAACGATCAAAATTTTATTTTTGCAAAAAAATTATTTTGACGTAATTTTTGCCAAAATTGTGCAAAAAATTTTTGTCCCACACCTTGTAGCCCAGATGGTTTAAAATAAAAATCTAAAAAAATTCTAAGTAATGTACATTGGTGTGAACCGGAATAGTACAACAGGAATTTTTGATCAGATTATGTTTTCGGAAAATAACGCATTTTTTGTGTTTTTTTCTTAACGATGTAAAATATTTATTAAGTTATGTTAACACAGTAAACCAGTAAGCTTTCATAGTCTAATGCAGTGGTTCTCAACCTTTTTTAGGTGAAGGCACCCCTATGCAAAATGTGAGATCTTCGCGGCACCCTACTATTAAATATGTCACTATTTAGTCAATTTAAAGTATAATCAATCAAAAGTATAATTGTGATGTTGGAAAAAAAAAACAATAATATTACAATTACATAATATGTATTTAAAGATCATTCGAAAATTTCTTCGATTCGGTCTTCGGTCTTCGATTCCGAGAATAGCGGCGAATTTATTTTGAAAAGCTCGCGGCACCCTTTTTATGTGCTTACGGCACCCTGGTTGAGAACCACTGGTCTAATGAATGCCTTCTCGCTTCCTAAGTTGCAAACTACGGTTCGCTTCCGGTTTGGAGAAAATTTTATTTTTGTTTTTTTTGCATTTTTATTTTGTTTACATTATTTTGTCAAAATTCTAGTTATGTTTTGGCAAATGTTGTTCATAAGTTATTTCCTTGTTTTTTATTTACAAACCTTTCCTCCTATATGACCTTAAAATGCCTTCTAATTTATTAAATTATTTTTTGTCATTACTAATAATGGATCTACATATTCAATAACATTTTGGTAAAGCATTAAAATTGTTTGCCATGCAATTTCCGTCTTTCATTGTTATCTTTATATTAGTTAAATTTTTGCACACACAAAGGTGTGTTAGCGTTCAAAGGAAAATCAAAATACGCTTCGTCACGGAAAATAATATATAAAAATGTCACCTTGATTTTGAAATAATTCACGGAAAATTCCTTTTAAATAAATTGATTTGCTAAATTGAAAAACTAACTGACGTATGGATTCAAAACAGTTTCTTTGGTTTAAGCGGAACTAGATTTTCAAATCTTGTCATTTTTATCGATTGAATGAAGCTTTTGTTCATTTTGTTCAGCAAAAGGCCACTTTAATCATTAAAAAATTAGGTAGTGACAATTTAAGAAAAAAAACATGCATTTATAATAGCATTTATAGTAGCTTTTATAATAGCTAATAAAGGTATAAGCTATTATAAATGCATTTATAATAGCTTATACCTTTAATTAATTTAGCAATATTTTGAATTTTGAAAAAAAAAAAATGAACACAATTTTATTCAATAATTTAAGTACTAAGAGCTAAGAGCATTTAATTTTTTAAACTAAATTTATATAATTTGCGAAATATCGTCACAATAAAATATAAATTGAAAAATCCCAGCGACTATTCCTGCGATTTGCTTCGTCTCTAAGTCTTCATTAAATTAATAAGAGATAATATATTTCTTTTTTTTTCAGAAACGGGTTTCTTATTATTAACAATGTGTTATTTGTTTTATAAGTAATTATTTCACTACTATAAATAATTTATTCCTTTTTAATACTTTAAAAACACTATCTTAAACATAAATACAAAAAATTTATGTGAAGTGTGAATTTTCACACATTTCAGGGTTTTGCAGGTATTTAGTACGTGAATGATGATTATTTGGGATGCCAAAACAAATTTTTTATTAAAATATTTTATTTGTTAATTTTAATTCGAACGCCTAATACCATTATTTAGGTTTCTAAATATTTGCAGTATTTTGTTTTATATAGCAAGGTTCTTTAAGAATTTTAAAAATTGCGCCTATGGCTTCCATTGGTTGTTATAAGTTCCGCCCCTCTGATTTCGTGTACATTGAAACAGAATTAAATTATAATTTAAACAATTTCCACTGGTTATTAAATATACGCTTTTAAAAATTAAATGTAACATTTGCCAAAATATAACTAGAATTTTGGGAAAATAATTTAAACAATATAAAAATTTTAAAAAAAAACATAAAATAATATTGTCTCTTCTCTCAGGGTTCGATCCCTTTCGGATCGAGTTACTTGGATGAAACGCCAGCGACAAAATCACTACACCAGCATACACGTTCTATTGTAGCGTGTTACAAAGCTATAACTTGTGTACATTATTAGCAAAAAATCACAAAAAATGCGTTTTTTTCCAAAAACGTAATCTGATCAAAAATTCCTGTTGTACTATTTAGGTGCACACCAATGTACATTACTTAGAATTTTTTCAGATTTTTAGTTTAAACCATCTGGGGTACAGGGTGTGGGACAAAAAATTTTTTGGACAATTTTGGCAAAAATTGCTTCAAAATAATTTATTTTGCAAAAATAAAAATATAATCGTTAATCCACGTACCAAGGGCTTTCATTTGATACCCTACTCAGAACTATAAAAAAATATATATATTTTTTTTTTTCGATGAGCACATAATGTTTATATTTTTAGGGGGATATGTTTTTTAGATGTTTTAGTATTTTTCCTATGTGCGGGTCAAAGAGTTGTATAACCATGCTAAATTTCAACTCTCTAGGTTTAGCCGTTTGACTACAATTTTTACCGAACAGACAGACAGACAGACGACAAAATGACGGTATAAGGGTTTTTTGGTCATACCTACAAAACCCTAAAAATGGAAAAACGGATCTTATATACCAAATTACGAGAGAAATAATCAGAAAAAAGGTTTATTGGTCATACCTACAAAACCCTAATAAAAAAATGGCAGACAGACAGACAGACAGACATGCATACAGATAGACAGGCAGGCAGACAAACAGACACAAGAATGAAGTTATAAGGGCTTTTTGGTCATACTTATAAAACCCTAAAAAAATACATATTTATTTATATTTTTCCAGCGATATATTTTATTGAACTCTCTATACGTGAATTTCTATCGTACAGATAGACAGACACATGACGTTATAAGGGTTTTTTGGACATACCTACAAAACCCTAAAAACAAATAAATTGTTTGTGTTGATTTAATCTGCGATATTTTTCCTCTAAAAATTTCGAAAATCCCAACAAAAACCTATATTAAAACAGCTTTAATTTCATTAATTTAAAATGAACTCATAAATTCACTAAAATTTTGTTTAACAAACTTTAAATTAGTCCTGCAAAATCGTAAACAAAATCCTGTTTTATTTGTTTAACATAATTATAAATTTTAAACAATAATAGAATTGTGAAAAAGGACTTTATTTGATGATAAAATTAAGACCTTAATTTAAAAATTCATCCTTGAGTGAACAGTTTTAGATGTGGCGAATGGAATGTGACAAGGAGTCCCATTCAATCTGGGGAAAGGTATCTGGTTGCTGGTTGCTCACATAAAGGAAAAGGAAGGGATTAAGAGAAAATAGCGTTACATGCGAGTTGTTGGACGGACAGAATGTGCTCTGGGAAATGAGATACTGGTCTTATGGCATCTGTACCACTTGACAGATTCAAGAGGAGAGTTAACTTGATTAGGAGAATTTACTTTTCTTCCGCTGACACTAACACTCTACAAATTGCGATCAATCTTTTAATACTAGGCATATGTAACCATATTCAGGCTGATCTAAAAGGAAGATAATCAGATCAATTCTGTAAAAAGTTACTATATTAGTTACCGTGTAGTAGGGATGGGAACGATATATCGATATTTCGAAAATATCGGTACTTTAAAAAAATATATCGATATTTTTATATCGATATTTGAAATGCGATATATCGCGCAAAATATCGATATTCGCACAAAATATCGGTATTCTTGTATATTTTTTACATTTAAATATATGCTGTTCACTTTTGCAAAAACAAACTGTAGGCTATTCCAAACGTTTAGGCGGTACTAGGTTTTGAAATCTAGTAATTTTTATCTATTAATTCGGACATTTGGTCATTTTGTTTAAGCTTTGTAAATCATGATCACATTTAAATTCTAGATTAAATTGATTGGTATTATAAAATGTCCTTTTCATTGCATTTTAATTTTTTGTCATTCTTAATAAAAATTTCCCATTTATTTAGGTTTTTGTCTTCAAAATATGGAAAAATGTATTAAAATATTTGACATATGTCATTCGTTTCCGTGGTTTCACTGTAGGAATTTTAAATTTTCACATACCAAAACTGAAACATGAAATATCCCAAGCAAGGTCCGTTTTCGTGACAACCTAAAATAACGAAATTTCCATTTAGTTCCGCCTAATCGTTTGGAATAGCCTGTAAGACGAAATTTTGATTTTATAATTTGCACCTTTAAAATTATATGTCATGTTGGTGTTAAAAAATTATAAAAAATGTCACTTTCTTAATAATGATTATAACAACCAATAAATCTAAAGTTGGTTTTACAGAGTAAGGAATATATTTGATTGATATTTAAAGTCCATAATACACTATAAAAGTAACCAAAAAGATCTGGTTTGTCCTTACAAAAGTGGACAGCATATATATATTTAATTATGAGGGCAGTTAACTAGGAAAATATTAGAAAGTTGGTTGATAGCTGGGTGAGTACCAACTGTAAAGTGATTGTCTGTCAAGTGGCGACTTCTTTTCCCGCCAATCCAACAAAAAAAAACTGTAATTTATATGTCTTACATGTTACGTGTTAATAATTTCGATATATCGAAAATATCGATATTTTTACTTCGATATATATCGAATATCGACTTTATATAGACGATATATCGAATCGCGCATATATCGATATTCAAGAATAGATTCCCATCCCTACCGTGTAGTAACGTTACTACAAGATAACTTTTATTGTGATTTTAATAGTAACTTTAACATTTTTCGTATTCTGTAATATCCAACTGTAGTGACGTCGCTATGAAAGTTATATCTTATACCCTTTTCACACTAGAACTTTAAGATCGGATGTTAAAGTGAATGTATCTTTAAACGCTAATGTGAAACCGTATGGCCTCGTCTAAATACAAGAGATGTTTAAGACAGAGATCTGCGTCTTAAACATCATCCGCATTGCCAACTTAATTTCTATTATAAAAAAATACTCCTTGAATTTGTGCTGTCAACATTTTATATTATCATAAACAAGAATACTGTATTATATCGACGTTATAAGAAGTTTATACTTATTGTTATAATAAAATTATTTATTTTAATAATGTGTTTAATAAAATACAGAGCTACAATAATTGAGATAAAATGTATCGACTTACATGTTAATACAAGTGTAATATATTCTTTATTGTAGTGTCTTTATTATAGAATGAAATGAAATATCCATATTTGTTTATAATAATTCAAAATGTGCGTCTGCGCAGACAGTTCAAAACTGGCAATTTCATGACGGTAACTTAAGGACAAAATTACTGTAGCTGATGACAGCACCGGAGATTTAAACATCAAGTGTGAAAGCATACCGATGTTAAACATCGGTGAACTTTAAGTTCACTCGTCTTAAAGTTCTAGTGTGAAAAGGGTATGAGTAGGGTTATTAAGAATTGCCTTAATCATAAAAAATTCTCCATATTTTATCTTGTTTTAAATTGGGGTAATAAAAAAAATGTATTGTTTATAAAATTAAGAGATACATCTTACTGAAATTATTTATCTAAAAATATTATTCATGATATTTTCTTTTGAGAATTACAGAAAAACTATAGTGCGTTCGAAGGTGAGTATGCAGTACAGGGCATATGGAGTAGTTCTTTTTCATACTCTCTAATGGGTTTACAGAATGACGCTATCCTTTTCTTGCTAGTCGACGTTGCCGGCTCTAAAACACGTTGATCTGTGAAGACGCAGTATTCTACAAATGGCCATTTGTTTTTGTTGAGTGTTATTTTGAGTTTTATAAGAGTTGATTTTTGTAAATAATACGAGTTTTTCATATTATTATAATTGACACATTTGACACTTTTACAACATTTGGCAACACCGCTCCCATTTGCCATAAGAGCTATACTGCAAACTCACCTTCGAACGCACTATATACGTAATGGAGAAAAACTAAAACTTGATATGAAATAAGAATACGCCTTCTACCTAAATCACCCTTTAAAATCAAAAGCGGCGAACATTTTATTCTTTTAACAGCCCTATGTAATTTATTACCAATACTTGACTCATTACTCAGTCAGTCAATCAGTCATTATAGTAACTGGTCTTCCTCATATGTTTTAACAGCTTATTGTTAATTCGTTTTGAATCTTAGTTCCTGATTCGTTCAAATAAACAGAGTCTGCAATATTTCACAAGAGTGAAGTATATATTTTACAAGATGAGAATAGACTCTTGCTGGTGTAATTATACTGCATTATTGCGGATTTCCGCTAAGATTGGACAACATAATTTAATGTTAAAGTATGTATTAAGAGGAACAAATTACGTATCTCATATTGAGACGATTTTCTTCCAATGATTTTTTAAGATTTTTGTTTACGCTAGCTAATTAAATTTCTGAGAAGAAACCTTATACTTTTGTTATGTTACAGAAATTTGAGACAAGAAATAAACAATTAATTAAAATAGTATACGATCTTTTTTAAAACGTGGATTTATGTTCGATAAAAGATTTTTTTTAACGATTTTAAAAAGAGTTTTATGTCAACCACAGACAAAGAAATGTTTTCTATAGAATTTTTATCGCATTTTTGCACCATTTGTTTTAATTTTCACACGGACAATAGTCGTTTTAAGATAATAAAAAGATTCGCGAAATTGGAACACTGATATTATTTCGTAAGTTATACTCTACAGAAAATCGATGTTTTCTTTTTCAATGAACAAAAATTTTCATTTTTGTATAATATTAAATATTTTGGATTTGTTCAGGTGTAAATTGATAAAATTGCCAGGTCAAAGGTCAATATATGCACACACCTCCTGTGTAGAAATATTTAGAAGAAACTATTCCTCTCTATTCCGTCCAGTTTTTAATTGGATATATATTTTGGGAGCTATGGACACAGCTACCTACGAGGGCTTTTAAGTTTTTACAAAAACTAAGAAAGAAATTTTTTTTTTTGGAACAAACTTTATTATTGCTTTTCAAAATATTCGCCTTTAAAATTTATACACTTTTGAATGCGTTCAAACCAATTCTCGAAACATTTTTTCACTCTGAAGTTGGTGTCTAAAAAACATAGTTTTCGAAGGCTTCAACAGCTTCTTGAGGCGAAGAAATTAATTCGATGTTTTTCTACTTCAAATAATAAATTGTTTTACGTGCTGTGTGGGAGCTTGCATTGTCATGATGAAGAATGATGCGACGTTTTTAGCTGTTTTTCCTTTTTTTAGATTTTGTCGACAACTTCTGGCAAACAAATTGTTGTATACCATTCAGCATTAACTGTTCTCCGATCCTCTAAAGGAATGGTTGCAACATGTCCAGTACAAGCGAAGAAAAAAGCGATCACTTTCTTGAAAGTTCTTCGTGAACGAACATTTTTTGTGGGTTTCGGTTCATCTTGGAAGACCCAAACAGTGGATTGTTGCTTAATTTCCAGTTCATATGAATAAATCCAAGTTTCGTCACCTGTATCGATGTTGTATACGGATTTTGCAGTGCATAGGTTGAATTGTTTTAGCATTCCCTTACACCAATCAACACGAGCCTTTTTTTGAGCTTCGGTCAAATTATAAGGAATTGGAAACAGAATCCCATTGGGAACAGATCTTTTTTACAGCTAAACGTTCATGCAAAATCGAATGTATTGTAGTTGCGATATACCAAAGGATACCTCTATCTCACGGTAAGTCACATGCCGATCTTCTTCAATCATATTGCGCACAGCATCGGTGTTTTTTTGAATCACAACCGATTTTGGTCGACCTTCAGGAGATTCATCATTGACAGACGCACGACCACTACGAAATTCTGCAAACCAATTGTAAACAGTCTTTTCTGACGGTGTTTCACTACCAAAAGTTGAACGAAACGAATCTATGTATAGTCAAAACATCTGAATTTTAACGTATTGAAAAGTCGCGCAGTTTTGAAATAAGGTAATTATAATTTTAGTTCTTTTCGAATTTTCGGCAGGGGCTTTATCCCCCTAATCCCTTCTTGCGTACACCACTGGTACAATATACAATGCAATTTTAATTTTTATGTGGTTTTAGGTACTGATCACGTGCCTGTCACACAATTAACCTAAATTTTAATATAAATTATTAATACCAAATTAATTTAACTCATTTTTATACTCTGTGCGAATGAACCACTTTGATATAATTTAGTACTAAAACCACTAAAATTTAATTTATGAGTATACTTAAGATGAGGTTCTTAACATAATTTCTAATAATTTTCACCCATTTACTGTTAAGTGCTTTCACTCGGAAATTTAGCAAAATATCATCAGAATTCATTTCTTTGTTAAGATGCGAGTTGATTAAAAAAATCAAATAGCACCACTATTAAATGGGGATGCCGCAAATATAAAAATATTCCAGCAAATCGCACAGGGATATGCGATACTGAGAAAGTATCGATATTTGGGTATCGATAATATCGAATAGAAATTATCGATACCGGCATCGTATCGAAAAAAAAATATCGATATTTTCAAGTATCTAAAGAAAAAATCGATGTGAAGTGTGAATTTTCACACATTTCAGGGTTTAGCAGGTATTTAGTAAGTGAATAATGATTATTTGGGATGCCAAAACAAATTTTATGTTAAAATATTTTTTTTTTGTTAATTTTAATTCGAATGCCTAATACCATTATTTAGGTTTCTAAATATGTGCAGTATTTTTTATATAGCAAGGTTCATTAAGATTTTGAAAATGTTGCCTATGGCTTCCATAAGTTGTTTTAAGTCATAACTCCGCCCCTCTGATTTTGTGTATTCAATTTCAACAATTTCTACTGGTTATTAAGTTTAGGCTTTTAAAAATTAGATGCAACATTTGCCCAAATATAACTAGAATTTTGAAAAAATTATTTAAATAAAATAAAAATGCAAATAAAGAACAGAAAAAATAAATTTGTTTTGAAACCGGAGCGAACCATAGTTTGCAAATTAGAACGTGAGAATGGTAACCATTACACTATCAAAGCATGCTGGTTTACTGTGTTACGTAAGTTATTAAACGTTTTACATGGTCAAGCATAAAACACAAAAAATGCGTTATTTTCCGAAAACATAATCTGATCAAAAATTCCTGTTGTACTATTCCGGTTCACACAAACGTACATTGCTTAGATTTTTTTCCAGATTTTTAGTTTAAACCGTCTGGGCTACAGGGTGTGGGACAAATTTTTTTTTGCACAATTTTGACAAAAATCTCTTCATAATAATTTATTTTGCAAAAATAAATTTTTATCGTTAATCCACGTACTAAGGGCTTTCATTTGATACCCTACAAGGAATTTTAAAAAATATATATTTTTCGATGAGCACATATTTGTTTATATTTTTAGGTGGATATGTTTTTTAGATGTTTTAGTATTTTTCCTATGTGCGGGTCAAAGAGTTGTATAAGCATGCCAAATTTCAACTCTCTAGGTTTAGCCGTTTGGCTACAGTTTTTACCGAACAGACAGACAGACAGACAGACAGACAGACAGACAGACAGACAGACAGACAGACAGACAGACAAACAGACAGACGACAAAATGACGGTATAAGGGTTATTGGTCATACCTACAAAACCCTAAAAACAGAACGGTAAAATATTAAGCCAATGTCAAATAATAAGCTGTTAAAGTTGGCAATATTATTAACAACAAATTTCATCCTTGACGACCTGATATAAGGATAAAGAAAAAATGTAATAGATAGATTTATAATCATATCCTTTCTTTGCCCTGTAAGCCATTTTCGATACTAAAATTAACGTACTACAAGCCTAGAACACAATTACAAATAGCATACATCCTTGTGCAAGAATCTCAACCGGAAATACCGGGTGCAATTTCCGGTTTAGAAATACAATGGTCGACTTTTGAGGGGGGGCTCAACATCAGTGATCCCTTCACAGCATGAATCACGGGAGTAAACATGTTCCGGACAGATTCTTCGCTCCAGGGATCACCGGAGTTACCGGAGTGAGGGTACTAACGAGTGTTTGATTGCTATGTATCTCGCGTTCAAGGGTCTTTCAACCCTTTAAATTCCATTTTAAAATATAGAATTTTATGTCAAATGTCAACTTATAACGTGTAACTTGTAATAACCTTTTCGATATGAAGGGCGAATTATTGAGGATTACAAAATTTAAACATTGAAATTGATGATTAAAATAAATCTCTCCTAGAATTTGTAAATTGTCCTATCTAAAAGTAAAACGGAGAAACTGCAAGAATGGTAAGAGGACGGACAAAGTCAGAACCAGTAATGAGGACGAAAGAGAGTTAAGAAAATAAAGAATATTGAACCGGATGAAACACTGTATGTCTGTCCGACTGTATGATAGAAATTGTGGCTAAACATGTGTCATACATACGAGGTGTATAAATTAAGTAATCAGACTATTTTTTTACATTTTTTTATACGAATAGAATTACAGTTCAATATTCAGACCAATTCTGTAACTCATTTACTATGATAACAGTAACTAAATATGTGACTATGGCCAAGGTCAGTTACTATCATGAATGAAAGTCATTATACTTTTTATAATATTTTATCTTGTAGTAACGTTACTACACCGTAACTTTTTACAGAATTGATCTGATAGTCTCCGTCAAAGTAACTTCCTTGGGAAGCCACACAGCGTTGGAGACGGTTCTTACAATCCTCATAGCAGTGCTGGAACTCGAATACTGGAATAACTTTCAGCTGATCGGTTACGGACGTTTGAATGTTTTCGAGTGTACCAAAATGACGTCCCTTGAAATGATTTTTCAATCTTGGGAAGAGGAAAAAGTCACAAGGACTCAAGTCAGGCGAATAAGAAGGCTGAGGAGCCACAGGAATGTTTTTACTGGCCAAAAACTCGTTTATTGAAATTGCTGTGTGACAAAGCGCATTTTTCTCATTTCCAATTCATTGGTCAAAATTTGATGACCGGTAGTGTGAGTCAAATTCAACTCTTCCTAAATCATTCTGACGATATGAACACACAAATTCCCGGATTCTGTTTTTTCATCGGTTCTTGAAGATGAAGGCCTTTCGCTGCGTGATTCATCTTCAATCAACTCTCTTCCTTCTGAAAATGACTTAAACCACCAAAAAACCTGGGTCCTTGTCAAAACACTGTCTCCATAGGCCTGCTGAAGTTTTACAACAGTTTCCGTTGCACTGTGCCCAAGTCTAAAGCAAAACCTGGCACCACACCATTGCTCGAAATGAATGTCACTCATTTTTAGAACGTACTAGAAAAAACTGTTTCACGAAAAAAATCGCTACGGACAACAAAATTACTCTAGCGAGTTCAAACTCGTACTGAAGGCGTATTATATATTCACCTGCCGCCCCTCCAAAGCCCGCGTCCCAAATCTTGGTAGATCAAAAGCTGTTGTCAGTCCGGTTACTTAATATACACACCTCGTAAACCGAAAAAAACCGTTATTTTTGCCGGAACGAAAACAGGAACCGAACCGATATTTATTTTTTTAATTGAACCGGAACGAAAACCGAAACGAAAAAAATAACGGTTCGAAGCCCTGCTCGTAATATAATTTTTTTAATTTTATTTTTGTTAAATTATTTTTTTAATCTTGTCTTGGCCCGTAACAACCGAGTAATTCCCAGTATCCTGCCGGGCTACTCCAGCCCTGTTCCTTTTTGTAAAATCTGGAATAGAACCCGCGTTCTTATGGTCCGTATACAACCGCCTTACAATAAAACCACGGCAGTTCTTCCAACAATGATCTACTATTATTAGAACAAAAATATTAATAACATATGACGTGGATCCTTCGAATCTCTTGTTCCAAAATTGACAGTTGAATGGGAACTAATGATACCAACATTGTGACACAAAAATCCCAGCGTGATTAGGGCCGTATTGTCTACGTCTGTGTATCGAGAATATTCAATTAACGTATGCAAATCAAATTTCGTTATAATTTCATTCATTACACATATTGTTTATATATGGGGTGGAGTAAACACAGGGTGTTTTGAAAATTTATTGGACCACCCAGAGGCAGAGAAAGGGAGAAAGTTAAAAAAATTAACGCATGAAAAAGAGTTACAGATTTTAGTGGATAATTGTTTGCATGAACCTAGAATTATATTAATTGTACGTATGACTCCTATAGGTTATAACAGCGTTTTTTCCAAACTGTGCGCCGCGGCGCCCTGGCTAGGCTACAGGAGCGCCGCGAAGACTAAGGACCTTTTTTTGTCATCACTTTGTAGTTTAGAAGAGAGGACCTTTTTTTTGTTTGGCCATCACTATATAGCTTAGAAGTGAGGCCTTTTTTTTTGGTCATCACTTTGTAGTTTACAAGAGAGCACCTTTTTTTGTTTGGCCATCACTTTATAGTTAAGAAGTGAGGACCTTTTTTTTGTCATCAGTTTGTAGTTAAGAAGTTAGGTTAAGTTAGATTATGTCAATTGCTTTTACCTCCTTTTGATTCCGAGCATAGGAGACTATTACCCACAGTCCCGCAGCGAGAGAAAGAAGAGCCATCAGCTCAGTTGTTATCACGCGACACTCGGCAGACAAAGCGTATACGTACTACTGGTATAACACCTCGCTAGTTTATCAAGTTAATATTTATTAGACATTTTTGCTTCTCCTGCAAAATAATCGCAGACCAAGTTATTCGCAATCCAAGGTTTTATGTATGTTTGTAGCTATTTTGTTTTTTCTTTTTTTTTAAGAAAACTACTTATATTTATTGTACCCGGTAGTCTATTTTTGCTGCCATCTTGAATCTGGCGTGGTTCTCAATATTGATGTTATGGGTCAAAAAGTTGTACAAGCATGCCAAATTTCAACTTTCTATGTTCAGCTGTTTGGCTACAATTTCTACCGTACCGACAGACACATGAGTGACGTTATAAGGGTTTTTTGGTGGTCATACCTACAAAACCCTAAAAACCATACGAAGCATAAAGCCTCGTCAGCTAGAAATAAAATAAAATCAGGGTAAAGTTGATACAGGTACCTGTGTTTTAACATTTCATTAACTTAAAGTTATAGTTATTGAAAGATTAAGATTATGGATGAACAAAAGCATTTTTAATGTTCTCCAAAAGATATTACCGAAGAAATCCTGAAATGTACAAAAATCACACTTCAAATAAATTTTTAAAATCTAATATTTTTCTTTTTAACATCAAACAATCTTAAAAACATAAAATTCACACTTCTGAAATATGTAACAAAAAAATTGTTATCATTACTTCTGAGAGAAAATCTCACATTCAAATTCCAATTTGCAATGCTAAGATAGTGAAAAGGCCTTAGGGTGATACGATAGAATCAGCAAATCTGACTTAGAAACCGGATAACGAGAAAATCCTCGCTTAAGAACTAAGACACAAACGGAGATTGGAACCATGTTTTCTTTCCGGTTACAAATGATAATGGAAATTAACAGATAAAGGATAGAGCCTATTGTACTATGAACAAAACTGGCTTAACAGTTCTTAAGAAGTTTATATATATATATATATATATATATATATATATATATATATATATATATATATATATATATATATATACGAAGGCTGTCCAATAGATTCTAGGCGTCGCAAACTTTTGCATCTATAAAATCAAAAAGAAGACGCTGTTTTCATGCGTTTGCATATGACAAAATATAAATATGTCTAGAAACATAAGTAGAGTTTATGAAAATATTTTTAAGCGACTGTACCCGGTCTATAAATTCAATTAATCATTTCTTTGTTACCTTACTTAAGGACCACACATGTTAGACATAAAGTGTACTTAATACCGACTGAAAATTTACTACATATTTCAATAGTATTAATTAATAGATTCAGAGATGTATACATCCGACACAAACATAAATTCAAAGATTTAAGTTTAGAAATATTATCCCTATAGATATTATCGATAGTACTGTACATAAATATACTAGAAGTAGAAGAAAAAGTATTTCTATTTCACTTTGAAACTCTAGATTTGAAACGATTTGAATATACAGGTAACTGTACTTATAGTAGTTCGCAATGAGCCTAATTGCGAACTACCGACTACTCGCTGGTGTCAAGATCGTCAGAAGATCAATTTTAAGATCAAGGGGTTTAATCTGTAACTTGTCAACAGTCATTTGTACACTGTCCTGTAATCTATGCACACTGAACTGTCTCAGTAGACTGTCCTCTATGATGTTGTTCTGTATTTGGCATTATCGAAGATAAGTGGCGCCATTTTAAAATTTTGACATATTGTGATAGAATAGATTTCTAACAGGGGGTTATTTTGAATAGAAATGCCAAAAGTCTTACAAAATATTAATAATAATTCCGGCAATATATCAAATTCCTTCAAGAATATTGACTGAGATAATCGGACCAATTCTGTAACTCAGTTACTATGGTATAGTAACTAAATTTGTCACTACTGACAAGGTCAGTTACTATCATAGTAACTTTGGGGTATTTCGTATTCCGTAAGACAAAAGTTACTACAATATTTAGTAACATGTTACTATAAAAGTTCCTATCATAGTAACTACCAAATGCTGGTGTTTATAAGTAATAACTTAGTTCTTATGAAGATAAAAATGGAGGACATTTGATTTTAAGTGTAATTTTTAGATAATAGATAATGAAGAAAATTATAAAAATTAAATATATATAAAATATATATGTATGAGTGTAGGTAAATGTTTATATTGCAGGAGATGAAATATATTAAAGATCAAAAAGTCTTTTCCAATTCCTTATTTTTAATATGAGTCTTTTTTTAAATTATTAAAAAATAGTTTTTGTTTTTAAAAAAATTAACATATGTTCTATTCAGTGACGCAAAAATAGTTTCATGAGGGGGGAGGGTTATAAAATGAGACGTATGGAAGTAATGACAAAACAAAGAAAAGCATCGAAGTAATAAAAAATCCAGCTACATGGGAGGTTCTAACCCCTAAATCCCACCCGCCTGCGCCACTGGTTCTATTGTCGACAATTTGTCTTTGCATTCCATTTTTTTTTGTTTTTTAATTTCATCATTCATTTTTTTTTATATTTTATAAATGTATACACCATATATATAACAACAAAATAATGTAAGCAATACAATATTTTGACATTTTTAACCTCAACTGTCATCTGTATACCACCAATGCGCATGCGTGTTGCGCTTCTGTAACTAACTTCATTCTTTTCTCAGTAACTGTCACTAAAATATAACTTTCATAGCGACGTCACTACAGTTGAATATTACAGAATACGAAAAATGTTAAAGTTACTATTAAAGTCACTATAAAAGTTATCTTGTAACTACGCGGTAACTTTTTACAAAATTGATCTGATATCGTTACTGGGATCAATGGAGAGGATTGCAGATACCATTAGAGCAATTGTGCAAAACAGTTTATTTAGATTAATTAAATTTTATTATTTCCCGGTACATTTTATAGGATTTGGTATTTAGGTCACATTGCCCATAGTTAATATAATATCCTTTGTTTTATTTAAATAATTCATCCATAATAGCCTCCATTTTTTATCAATCCATTTATCAAAAAGTGTCGATTTTTTTTATCATCGCATTGAATAAAAAAATTAATTTCAATGTTGCTCGCGTGATATTAGTCGTAAAACAGCATGGGGCACACCAAACTTAATTCACACCTATTTTTATTATAAAATATCTTTAAAGACGTGGGTAGATTGTTTTAAGCATGCAATTGGATATCATTAACTTTGTCTGATCTTGTGAAACCGATCTTACACAATAATACAGATTATTTTCAAATACCTATATCGTTCATCTCAGAAGGAAGATTGCTTTTTCGTCCAAGTAAAGAGTTCCCAAACTTTTTTAACCGTCCCTTTTAAAAATTTCTTAACCCAAACAGTGGATTGTTGCTTAGTTTCCGGTTCATATTAATAAATCCAAGTTTCGTCACCTGTAACGATGTATACGGATACGGATTTTGCAGTGCCTAGGTTGATTTTTTTTAACATTTCCTTACACCAATCAACACTTGCATTGTCATGATGAAGAATGATGCGACGTTTTTAGCTGTTTTTAGATTTTGTCGTCAACTTCTGGCAAACAAATTGTTGTATATCATTCAGCATTAATTGTTCTCCGATCCTCTAAAGGAATGGTTGCAACATGTCCAGTACAAGCGAAGAAATCAGCGATCACTTTCTTGAAAGTTCTTCGTGAACGAACATTTTTTGTGGGTTTCAGTTCATCTTGGAAGACCCAAATTGTGGATTGTTGCTTAATTTCCGGTTCATATGAATAAATCCAAGTTTCATCACCTGTAACGATGTTGTATACGGATTTTGCAGTGCCTAGGTTGATTTTTTTTAACATTCCCTTACACCAATCAACACTAGCCTTTTTTTGAGCTTCGGTGAAATTATGCGGAATCCATCGGGAACAGATCTTTTTCACAGCTAAATGTTCATGCAAAATCAAATGTATTGCAGTCTGCGATATGCCAAAGGATGCCCCTATCTCACGGTAAGTCACATGCCAATCTTCTACAATCATTTTACGCACAGCATCGATGTTTGTTTGAATCACAACCGATTTTGGTCGACCTTCACGAGATTCATCACTGACGGATGCACGACCACTACGAAATTCTGCAAACCAATTATAAACAGTCTTTTTTGATGGTGCTTCATTACCAAAAGTTGAACGAAGCGAATCTATGTATTGGTCTTGAGTTAGGCCTTTACTAAAATCGTAAAAAATCATCTAACGAAAACCTTCACGAGTAATATCCATTTTTAACAACAACCTTCGTACAACATGGGTTCTTTTACATTATATGGATACAAAATAAAATTAAGGCTAATTAAAATCAATTAGCTAGTTGATTTTAACCCCTTGGATATTTTTGATATTCAATCCAGTGTTTCAATTTCAGCATTAATAAACCAAAATAAAAATAAATAGATTTGTGGACCTGTCATTTCTCAATCATGACAAATAGATCCTATATTCAATCTTACTTAACTGACCGTTTGTCCCTAATAAATCGGTCCCAACTTCAACCATTAAATACGTAAAATATTTCATTTTCAGCAGTTTTCATGAAAATGCTGTCGTGTACAAAATGCCATTTGCAGTGTCTAAACCTTCCCACAAGAAAAATATGATTTTCTCAGTGCTTATTCCGCCTGGGATTGAAAAGTTGGCTTACTGCTTTACTCGTAATATCTTTCGAAAGTTTTTGTTTGATTTTCTGTCAGTTTGTTTGTACGATTAAACTGTGAGTTTAAGATTCGGAGAGATTAGTTTTAAAGAGAGTTATATACTTGGGATTTTCACGAAAAGAATATCTTTATACTTTAAATAAATCGCTAAATGTAAGAGGGAGTTATATCAAATTTTTTGACATTTTCAGGTTTCTATTGACAGGAAATTATTTCTTTTACTCACGTACAAATACAAAACAAATGTGTTCTTTTAAAAAGCTGGGGGGAGGGCTCAAGTCCATGAACAACATTTGATAGACAAAATTAGAGGAGCTTACACTGCTTTGACACAAGAAACAATAATTAAAGCTGCTTCTAAATCTGTTTTAAATCGAATTAAATTATGTTTAAATCCAGTTCCGTTTTCCATAAGGGCACATGGGGCACGAGCCCAGTGCCCCCGGCTTGATGGGGGCCTCAAAATACCGAGGTCGTCGTTTACACGGAAAAAAAGGAGCTCAATTTTTAGTGCAATTTTACTAAGAATTACCGTTAAAATTTCTAAATTTAAATGTAAACCAAAAACCAGATGAGATATATGGTCACCAATTGTAGTGGAAAGGGGTCATTTTCACGGCTAAAGAGATTAAAAAATTAATTACGAACGACTATGTTACAACAACGACTTACTAATTTATCAATCATGTGCATAGAAAGTGATATCCTTCAAAAGTTAGACTTTGAGGACTTAATAGAAGATTTTGCACAACATAAATCCCGAAAGAAACCATTATCATTAACGTAAGTCCAATTCTCAAAATAGTAATCACTTCACTTATATTTGATTTGTATAAAGATAACCATAATAACCAATAAAGTCACTAAATAAAAGTACATACTGATTTTTTCATTCACATCTTGTTTTTATCTGGTAAGTTGTTCAATCCGTATATTTATTCCCTCTATACTGTAATCCTTTTAGTTAGTCTTCTTCTTATTATCAATATTGCAAATTACCTAGGAGCGTGACAAAATAAAAGACGCTCACTCGCTGTTCCAAATGAAAATTTAAATTATTAAGTTATATATCACGGTTGTTTTTAAACGTATGTCAGTATTATTAAAGAGAAATATGCATAGCTAATAACATATTGCAAAAGAGATAATTAAAGTTAATATAAAGATCTGTAATGTTAATGACTGCTGTTTGACTTTACACGTTAAGAAATTTTATAAAAGAAAGATTGAAAATATGTACCTTGTTAAAAAAAAATCATGATGTGTAGTTAACACTTCAACATACTGAGAACTTCGAATTATAGACATTTTGTAAATATAAAACATAAAAAATTGATGTGAAGTGTGAATTTTCACACATTTCAGGGTTTCGCAGTTATTTAGTAACTGAATGATGATTATTTGGGATGCCAAAACAAATTTTATGTAAAAATATTTTTTTATGAATTTTAATTCGAATGCCTTATACCATTATTTAAGTTTCTAAATATGTGCAGTATTTTTTATATAGCAAGGTTCATTAAGATTTTGAAAATTACACCTATGGCTTCCATTGGTTGCTTAAAACATAAGCCCCGCCCTCTGATTTCGTATACATTCAAACATAGAATTAAATTATAATTTCAACACTTTACACTAGTTATTAAATTTACGCTTTTAAAATTTTAATGCAACATTTACCAAAATATAACTAGAATTTTGACAAAATAATTTAAACAAAATAAAAATGCAAACAGAAAAATTAAAATTGACAGGAATCGAACTCTAGTTCCAAATTACGAAGTGACGACACAACGCACGACGCTACGAGCGCTTACTTATCTACTGTCTTACATAGCGAATTAAATATTTAACATATTTTAGTTAAAAACACAAAAAGTACGTTATATTCCGAAAACATAATCTGATCAAAAATTCCTGTTGTACTATTCCGGTTCATCTGGGCTACAGGGTGTGGGACAATATTTTTTTGCTCAATTTTGACAAAAATCGAGTCAAAATAATTTATTTTGCAAAAATAAAATTTTGGTCGTTAATCCACGTACTAAGGGCTTTCATTTGATACCCTATTCAGAATTTAAAAAAAAAATATTTTTTTTTTTTTCGATGTGCAAATATTTGTTTTTAATTTTAGGGGGATATGTTCTTTAGTTGTTTTAGTATTTCACCTATGTGCG
The DNA here is from genome assembly GCA_963971575.1 of Liopterus haemorrhoidalis. Taxonomy (NCBI): domain Eukaryota; kingdom Metazoa; phylum Arthropoda; class Insecta; order Coleoptera; family Dytiscidae; genus Liopterus; species Liopterus haemorrhoidalis. Next base: position 4,996,969 of record OZ020622.1, on the reverse strand, counting down.
GGTTAAAGAGTTGAAAGACGACAAAATGACGGTATAAGGGTTTTTTGGTCATACCTACAAAACCCAGAGATAGATGAATAATGATGAGAAAAGCAAAATGACTCAAACGAGAACATTGAGGAGAAATCGCAGAAGAAGGTCAAGGAAAGCATGGAGCGAAGAACTGAAGAACGCGGTTGAAAAAAGAGGAAATATTATTGGGTCTATCGGGAACGTTTCTGCTTTGCGTCCCAAATGTCCTGGGTTCTAATCACGGTCAAGGCATGGCTATTTGAAAAATTTAGGGAAAAAACAATAGATTGGAGGAACGCTACAGTTTTGACGAAATATATAAATGGAAAGAGTTGTGGAAAAAATCACCAAATTTAGCAGAAACTTAAACTCCCACAAAGCCTGACACCTAACGGTAAAAAAGGCTAAAGGATTACTTAAGTAAGTACTTCTATCGTTTGATCTATCTTTTTGTAAATATTTCTACTGCCCTCATATTAAATGTTTCTTCCTTACTCTTAACTGTCGTTCTGTAAAACTATTAATGGATTTATAAAAAGTCAATCGAAGTTATAAATCATTGCTGTCTACTTATCAATAAAATGGTAAAAAGTCTTGCAATTATTGCAGAAAAAGTCTGTCTCAATGAACGCGTATCTAGTCTTACAAGCAGACAATTAAATGGCAAAAAATATTCGCTGTAGGTATTGAAGACCGTTTCGCTTTTACGATCATTTAATACGTATTTTTTTATTCGATAGCTGCAAGACTAAGAATGTTAATAAATACCTGCAACTCAGAATCCTGTTTAGCCAGAACATAGGCGCGGTTCAAGAAAATTTTCATAGCAAACTGAATAGTATATTTGAAGTTAGAAAATTCTGATTAGTTACAGTCTTTGGAGACTGAGTTAGGAATTGACGAGCAGGTACAAAACTCTTTTGCATAGGTACACCATGTATGCTACGACCGCCTAAAGTATCCTTGAGGATTTACTTGGCCGACGATCGTTAGAAAAAGGGTACAGTTCAATCTAGAAGGTCATCAAAATTAAGTGATGTTTTTTATTCGGATATTGAGAAAGAAATATTGTTTTGTTTTAATCTCTCTTGCAAGCAGCAAGGAAAAAGTATTGTGTACACAAAAACACACATACGTTTATCGAAATATATTCAAATATAAAAAACGAAGATAAAAACTACATACTTACGTTGGGTAGGAGTGGTTCAAATATGTTATTGATGGTTTACATAGAATTGTGTGAAATAGATGAAACACTTCACTCAATAAATCTCAGGTCTGCCATATATATGGCAACACTGTTGACAAACCCATATGATTTCTGGATAGTACCAACCTTCAAACGAAACGTGTGAAAATTTCATGACATTCTGACAATTAGTTTAGAGGTTACAGAGGTTTTAATGACTCTAGTTTTGTAATTTTCAAAAGAATGGATAAAAAATAATTTCGTGTGTTGATTAAACATTGTTTTTGATGGGAAAAATACTGTTGAAACCAAACAGTGGCTTGATAAGCGTTATAGACTCTGCACCAGGCAAATCAACTATTACTGATTGGTATGCTGAATTTAAACGCGGTCCTACAAATACCGATAATGCTGAACGCTCTGATCAACCAAAATCGGCAGTTTTTCCGGAAAACATAAAAAAAAGTCTACAAAATAGTTTTGAAAGACCGTAAAGTGAAGTTGCGTGAGATAGCTGACACCTTAAAGATATCAGAAGGTAGTGTTTTTACGATTTTACACGAAAATTTGAACATGCGTAAATTGCTTTCGAAGTGGGTGCCGCGTTCGCTTACACCGGACCAAAAACAACAACGCGTCGACGATTCAGAGCGCTGTTTGGAGCTGTTCAAGCGAGATAAAAAGGATTTCTTGCGTCGGTATGTGACAATAGATGAAACATGGATCCACTACTACACACCTGAATCAAAAAGATCGTCAGCTGAGTGGACAGCAGTCTGTGAAAGTCGTCCAAAACGACCAAAAACTCAAAAGTCAACAAGGTTATGGCATAGGTATTTTGTGACGCGCATGGTATTTTGTTTATCGACTATCTTGAGAAAGGTAAAACTATCAATAGCGAATACTACATGGCATTATTGGATCGATTGAGTGTAGTAAGCAAGAAAAAACGACTTCAGATGCAAAAGAAAAAAGTGCTCTTTCACCAAGACAACGCCCCGAGTCACATGTCGATAAAAACGATGGTTAAATTGAATGAATTACGCTTTGAATTGCTTCCTCACCCACCGTACTCTCCTGATCTGGCCCCCAGCGACTACTGACGTTTTGCAGACCTCAAAAACCTGCTCCAGGGAAAGAAATTTGACTCAAATGTATTGAGCGACGTGGTAGAATTGTGTGAAATATATATATATTTGTTTATCGTCTCTCTGTCACTCAATCGGCATGTAGTTTCGTGCACTATAATAGGATTACTCTATTTCTATTGGTTCATTTGAATTTAGAGCCTAAAGCCAAGATAGTTGGAATTAATCTACCCCATTCTGTGTTTCTTGTCAGTATTATATTTTTATTTTTTTCCGTATAAAATTTATAACGTTAGCATGGCTCTCAGTATGTAAATGACTTTTTTACTTAGTTTTTTTTTTTTTTTTTGTTAGCTACTTTATCTGACGAATAATTTATTTTCGGATTAAGAACTGTGGTAGTACAGTTACTAAAGATTAGAGGATTAGTTTTATGGTGTGATATTTCGGTTTTTATTACTTTAGAAGTGGAACAAAACATTTGTTAAACATCTGATAAAAAAATACTACATGAAATTTAATAACGGACGCCTATGGACTTGTTTAAATACCAGCAATATACTAATGGACAGTTAAGACAAATTTGATAAAAATCAAGGTTTAATAAAGGATACGATATGAGGATGATAAATAACTGAATAGGAGAATCCAACAAGACGAAATATCCTTGAGATTGTGAGAAGAATTAGCAATAAACAGAAAAAAATAACAGGAGATTTTGCGTAAATTGTTACAGTTAATTGATATAACTTAAAAGATAGCCCAAGTTTTTACAAAAACTAAAAAAGGATTTTTTTTTTTTTTTGGTACAAACTGTTTTATTGTTTATTATATAGTTTATTAATACATTCGCCTTTAAGATTTATACACTTTGCATGCATTCAAACCCATTCTCGACACACTTTTTCCACTCAAAAACATGGTTTTCGAAGGCTTCAGCAGTTCTTAAGGTGATGAAAATCGCTGTCCACGCATTTTTTGTTTGGCATTGGGGAACAAAAAAAGTCGTTAGGGGATAAATCAGGTGAATACGGGCAATGAGACATTAATTCGATGTTTTTCTCCTTCAAATAATCAATTGTTTGACCTGCTGTGTGGGAGCTTGCATTGTTATGATGAAGAATGATGTTTTTGGTTGTTTTTCCTGATTTTGTCGATGACTTCTGCCAAGCAAATTGTTGTATACCATTCAGCATTAACTGATCTACGATCCTCTAAAAGAATGGTTGCGACATGTCCAGTACAACCGAAGAAACAAGCGATAACTTTCTTGGAAGTTCTTCGTGAATGAACAACTTTTGTGGGTTTCGGTTCATGACCCAAATTGTTGCTTAGTTTCCGGTTCATATGAATAAATCCAAGTTTCGTCACCTGTTACGATGTTGTATACGTATTTTGCAGTACCTAGGATGAATTTTTTAGAATTCCCTTACACCAATCAACACGAGCCTTTTTTTGAGCTTCAAATTATGCGGAATCCATCGGGAACAGATCTTTTTCACAGCTAAATGTTTATGCAAAATCGAATGTATTGCAGTCTGCGATATGCCAAAGCATGCCTCTATCTCACGGTAAGTCACATGCCCATCTTCTTCAATCATTTTGCGCACAGCATCGATGTTTTTTTGAATCAAAACCGATTTTGGTCAATCTTCACGAGATTCATCACTGACGAAATTCTGCGAACCAATTGTAAACAGTCTTTTCTGATGGTGCTTTATTACCAAAAGTTGAACGAGGCGAATCTATGCATTGTTGTTGAGTTAGGCCTTTACTAAAATCGTAAAAAATCCAACGAAAACTTTGACGAGTAATATCCATTTTTTCACAAAGTTTTTTTTTAAACGCTCACTGTCAACAAACCTTATTCATAAATGGGCTTCATATAACCCTAATGTAATATGTTAAAGTTATTTTTGACACAGAAATTATTAATTAGCAACATAATTCCTTTTTATAAGACATATAAAAATTCTATACATAATTTAATATAATTCGTCCATATTAGTAGTTGCAATTTATCTCCCAGCGTACGAGATTCAATTCATTAAGTCCGGTTCATAAATCAGTCTATTAATTAGCCAAGTCCACGCCCTTAAACAGACATAAATTATGCAAGTCCACTACATCAAAGATACAAATCATTACAAGAAAAAATACAAAAATATCTCTATACTAATTGCTTATAAAAATCTTCCATCTTGTTCAGTTTAAAGACAATTTGATGTGATTGTTCATTTTTTCCATGAACTTTTCAGATATCCATGCCCTGACCGTGATTCGAACCCAGGACCTTTGGAACACGAAGCAGACCCGTTCCCAATAGACCTAATAATATTTGTTGTTTTTTTTAATATATTTTGTTTTGGTGAGTAATTCAGTATGAGAAAAACAGTTTTAGCAATTACACAGTCAATTTGATGTATAAATAGATCAAACATTCTATTTTTGGTTTTATGAAATGCAGCGTACAGAAGATAATAAGTGAAGAAACTAATGCACTTGGCAAACTGATATGTTTCAATATTTTTAGACGGTATAATCTAGAACATATGCCGGGTTTAATTTAAAACTCTATTACAGAAAGTCTGAAAAGCTTCAGAGTTCGCGCGGTCCGAACCACTGTTGACATTGATGTTAATTACTTTTCTAAGCATTCCCAATGGGGATCCCAAAACCAATACACCCTTCAAAATATCTTCATTAAAAAATTTCTGTTACGAATGTTTTTGACGGGCTTTATAATTCTTTAAATTAACTAGTCAAACAATCACACATTCAAGTTCAACATACGTTTCATAAAAAATCGCTAATTGCTTAGTAAGGGTAGGAGGAAAGCGACTTGATATGATGCGTGCATATATGAGTTAACTGCTGATGGGTTTGTTTCGCAAAGTTTGAATTTTATAGCGGTTTTTGTGAATTTTTTCTTATTTACTCCAGCGATTTTTATGATGGATCTAATGGAAAAACAGCGTGTCCGTGTGAAATTTTGTTTCATAATTGAAAAGCCGGCGACAGAAATACTCGAACTTTTAAAACAGCTTTTCGTTCAGACTCATAGTCGAACTGCGTATTTTAAGTGATTCGGACGTTTTAACTGTTTAAGGTAGGCTTTCAAGTTTTAAAGCGCACGTAGCTCAGTACTTTATAATTGAAAATAAGAAATTATGATTTGATATGATGCAGCTGTCATTTCTAAGTAGAGTGTCATTTAAGTTTGTTTCGCTAAGCTATTTTGTTATTTTTTTTTTTTACTCTGGTTATTTTTGAGATAGACTAGTTGTGTAAAATTTTGATTTAACGCTACGTATAGTACCAAATTAGTTTTGAAGATCGCAATAAAATAATAAAAGTTAGGGAACTCATAAAATTACAATAGAAGTGATATAACTAGGCGTGTTAACCCATAGCCGTAGGGATTAGTTTTTCACATTACGCATCTTATTTAAAGGATTAACAAAAACAAGTATACTTATTTATAATAAGTACTTAAACCTATGTATGCACCACTGACCGTTGACTGTTTACAACGTGGTTGTAAACATGAACCCTTGTTCTTTTGTAGTTTAACAATGGGCCGATCTTCTAAAATAATATGGTATGTTCTATATAACCCCCTGAGCTTACAATTTTCTGATACAAAACTAACGGCAAGGGGGGGGGGGAATAAACCCGTATAACACGGGTTTATTCGCAGATTTTTAGAAAATAAATCTGAAAAATATTTTTCATATCGATCATAGGATATAGGAGTGTCTAGAGTTTCTTGTTTATGCCTACGAAATCCTAGACATTTCTATATGTTATTTTATTTGCAGTTTCTTAGAGAATAAATCTGCAAAATACCTGTCAATCAAGAGACAGGGTGTCCCCAGTTTGCCAATCACGAGAACCTTAGGAAAATATGACGTCACAATGTTACCCAGATTTCATACAGACACTTGCTAATTATATGTGTACGATTATTCATAATTAAATATAAAGAGCGGTAAAAATTATTTTTGCACAGAGCGGTGGAAGTGTTAGATCGGGCCCTGTAATTGGCAATACTCTATTTTCCAGATTTGGCAATACTCTGAGAGTTTGCAGAGAAGCAAAAATAAGTTGTTGAGACATTTTGGCCAGTATCAACAATCTCAATCAGATAAAATTAATATCGTTCCCTGCTTACCATATTCATCTCTTTTGGCCCCGTGTGAAGATTTTTTTTATTCCAAAACCAAAGGATTCGTTAAAAAGACGTTTTTAAACGATTGAAGAGATAAAAAAAATCGGAAACTGATCGATTCTAAACAACGTCTACAAAATTTGTTTCTAAAAGTGGAAAAAATTATAAGACTAAAGATTTCTACATAATACTTTTCTGTTTGCACCACCATCCCACTACTGCCACCACTGTTCTACTACTGACACCACTTTTAAATACCATTAACATCCATAAACATTTATTATTGTACAGTTGTGCAAATAAACATTTTGATAATTTATATGCTAAAATTATTAAATGGACATATATGCACGAAATAATATTATTATTACTATTACAATAATTCATAACGACCATAACAACCGAAAATTTATAGTTTTGTGAGATTTTAATTTAGATAAATAATAAACATATATTATACAATATTATACCTTGGAAATATTAATTCAGAAGCGTTGAAAACTAAATTTGAAAATTACTAGCAACAGGGCTGGATGGTTAAAATATTTATATACAGTACTCGATTATCCGATCTTCGATTATTCTCTGGATTATCCGACAGTTCATTGAAGCCGTATAAGCAAATTCGTCAGATAAGTTATTGAATCCGTAAGATCTAGTTCGCCAATTGTTAAGTATTTTTAATACAGATTTTTTTGACATCTGTTAATTTATTTTTCGGATATTTAAAATGTGTGAAATCTATGTTTGCATATGAAGCGTAACATAAGCACGTAAAGTTAACGTAGCGTGACATATGCCACAACAGCCTTGTATAAAATGTGTGTTACGAAAGTGTTTACACACTTTACCGGTTCTGTTCTATAAGTTATTACATGAGGCAAATAAGGAAACTGGATAATTAATTTATATGGTACCATAACCGTTAGAGGCTTTCGCGAGAGCGCTTCTTAAAATCAAGATATATTTTATACAAAATTACATAGTTGTGTATATGCTAATTTTCGACAATGTTCAATTTGTGTTACGTGTGGAGTGTTTTAGAAATCTAGCTTAGGATTAATAGTATCTAGCCCAATGTTTCCCAAACTTTTACAACAAACGACCCTGATCAGCTAAACCAGGGTTCGAGAACCCAGGGCTCGCGAGCCGCATCCTGCTCTTTGACCGGATAATTTTGACTCTTTACAACAGTTGGAGCACCGAGAAAAATAAAGGCTTCGTATCCCTAAAATGTAGAAACAATATTTTTACGTATCATTGTAACGGGTGTTTTTAGGGTTTTGTAGGTATGACCAAAAAACCCTTATTTAGCTCAGTCGCTGAAACAGCGCAGTTCGTCATTTTGCGTCATAACTTCAATGACAAACTTAGTGGCGAAAAAATAACTAAATCGATTTTTTTTTGTATGTGAATTATTGTTAGGATATACACTCACGCGGGTATTTTATATAGGTAACCATAGAGATACGATTTGACATGATGTATAAATTAATATAATGATATAAAAAAATTGTGTATGTCACAAACATAAATAAAGTTATACAGTCTGTTCCAAACGGTTAAGCGGAACTAAATAGGATTTTCGTTCTTTTAGGTTGTCACGAGAAGGGACCTTGCTGGGGTTATTTCATTTTTCACGTTGGCATGTCAAAATTTAAAATTCCAACAATGAAACCATAGAAACGAATGACATGTCAAAATTAAATTATTTTTTTTTACAAATTTTAATGACAAAAAAATAAATAAATGGGAAATTTGTATTAAGAATGCACAAAATATCAAAATATAAAGAAAATGACATTTTAAAATGATATTAACCTTAACCAAAAAATGTTAATTGTAAGTATGATTTACAAAGCTTAAACAAAACGACCGAAAAGCACGATTTAAGCGATGAAAGTAACTAGATTGCAAAATCTAGTTCCGCTTAACCGTTTGGAACAGACTGGTCTGTTCCAAACGGTTAGGCGGAACTAAATGGGAATTTAGTTCTTTTAGGTTGTCACGAGAAGGGACCTTGCTTGGGTTATTTCATTTTTCACGTTTTTTTTTTTTTTTTAATTTTATGGCCTTTGCTGCTGTGGCAATTAGCCAGCACAATTTTTTATTCTTGAAAATGTCCATGCCTGAACGGGATTCGAACCCGAGACCTTAGCAACGCAGAGCACATGAGTTACCACTACGCTACGCCGGTCGGCATTTTTCACGTTGGAATGTCAAAATTTAAAATTCCAACAATGAAACCATGGAAACGAATGACATATGTCAAAATTAAATAATTTTTTTTACATATTTCAATGACAAAAAATAAGTAATGGGAAATTTGTATCAAGAATGACACAAAAAATCAAAATATAAAGAAAATGACATTTTAAAATGATATTAACCTTAACAAAAAAATGTTTATTGTAAGTATCCCAGCAAACATTGAACTAACGGCCGAACGCCGGCAAACTGCTTTTACGCTGGTACATTGCTGGCACCAAAAGTAAGTGCAATGCCAGTATTAATAATGTACTTCACATTTGTATTTCGCACTCTGCCTATACGAAGTACTTTACCAGCATTTTATAAGCATTCCTTATTTGTATTAATCCAAGGTTATTTCTAGCGAGCCAGTGCTTATGTTTATAACTTTTTTTGAATGTAATAATTTGAAAAGTCTGACCGTTCTTAGTCATAAAACACCCTAATGGCGTGGCCTTCGAGGGTCGGTACAAGTGATATTCTGTGAGTTCAAGTTGGGACGTGTTGGTGAACAGTTTTTAAAGATGTGTATTTGAATAGTTATTGATTGTGAGCATTATACAGTTTTTTATTGTGATTTGTGTGTGTTTTGTTAGATTTAAGGACGTAGTTTACACAAACTATTTCATATTAAATTGTTTAATTTTTAGTTTAGTTCAATCATAGTTTTTTTCATGTAATAAAATTTTCAATTATTAATAAATCTGATACAAGATTATAAATATGTCATTTAAAAAATATAATTTGTCATATTTCCTTTTGAATAGTGACATCTTAAATATTTTGTAAATATAATACTAACCTAAAATAATACAAACTTAATCCAAAACTGTAAAGCTTTTTTTACAATATAACCAAGTTTCTAAAAGTCAGTAATACACTATAAAAATCACCAAAATAACCAGATCTAGTTTGTTCTTACAAAAGTGAACAGCTTATAGCATTAATGCTTATAAAATTTGTTTATTGAATTTATTTTAACAAGTATGATTTCTTTAGGTTGGCACTCTTCAAGTCAGGGGGAAAAGATGTGGTAGATAATACAAGACGAATATTGGCGAAAATTATTAGTCACCCCTTATCTTTAGGATGAAATTGGTTTGACCGAAATGGCAGAAAACCATTTTCTTAAAATTCTTCATTAAATTAATAAATTAAATAAACTAATTCCTGTTATTCCTGAAATTATATTTATTTAATATTTATAAATAAATCAATAAATTATAACTGTTAATTCAATTTACAATCGGCTAGTTTTACCATCGTTGAATAAATTTATTTAACAACTTAAGTTAACAATATCGCATCATTCTATTGACAGCAATGTTAATTTCTTCATTAATAGTTTAAAACCGATGCGATATTGTCAACTTTACTTGTTAAATAAATTTATTCAACGATGGTGAAAATGGCCAAATGAGTATTTATTTTGCACCTAACCATTAATTTATTTTAATACTGGGTAAGTACACATATATTACATTTGAAACACTAGAGAGTGGGTATAATATAAGCACTAGTCTGTCAGAAATAAATCTTGCAACTAATGCGATTATTTTGCACTTTACCGTTGCTGGGCCAGCAACTGATACATCAATGGGCCAGCTAACGGCCACGGGGACACCGGGGTACTGGCCCAGTGCAAAATGCCAGCACTGGACCAATGCGAAATGCCAGCACTGGCCCAGTGCGAAATGCCAGCACTGGCCCATTACTTTCAATGCACTTTACCGTTGCTGGGCCAGCAACTGATACATCAATGGACCAGCTAAGGGCCACGGGACACCGGGGTACTGGCCCAGTACGAAATGCCAGCACTGGCCCATTACTTTCAATGCCGGCGAGTATGTGCTTTACCAGTACTGGTCCGGATAAAAATGTTTGCTGGGATGATTTACAAAGCTTAAACAAAACGGCCGAAAAGGACGATTTAAACGATGAAAGTAACTAGATTGCAAAATCTAGTTCCGCCTAACCATTTGGAACAGACTTTATATTCCATATATTCCATTAATAACCATAACAAGGTTATCAATTTTAGACTAATATTGCTCTTTACTCTTTTATTTTACTAAAACATACCTTTTGAAGTCATATTTAGTTTGTGTTCGATAGTCATTTTGAAGATTTACAAACTTTAAAGGTGTTTATTTAATATAGGGACATTTGTATTAGTATCCCTGAATAAAACGATGTTTACATTAGTCATTTAATAATACGTCTATTGTTTGATACTGACTTGTGTTCAAATATCTAACTTATAGTAATTTCTAAAAACCTTTTTTATTTAGTTTGTTGTTTATTTAGCAGTTTTGAGTTATTATTTGATTTTGTGTGTACTGCATAGTTTTTAGGTTATATTCAACTTATTTTTATATATCATATTTTTGGATCATATCAGTCCTTTGTAGAACTATTTTGCCTATTAGAATAGTTTATTTGTTTCTATTCTGTTCTTATTCTTATATTTTCATTTCATTTCGATACAAGTGACAGCGTACAAATATTACATTCGTTAAATAGATGAATGTAAACGTACTAAACCTGACGTCACATTTTTTTTGTGACGTTTCGAGTGACGCAACTGCACTGTTTCGCTGATTTCCATATACCGTCATTTTGTCGTCTGTCTGTTCGGTAAAAATTGTAGCCAAATGGCTAAACTTAGAGAGTTGAAATTTGGCATGCTTATACAACTCTGACCCGCACATAGCAAAAATACTAAAACATCTAAAAAACATATCCCCCTAAAAATATAAACAAATATATGCTCATCGAAAAAAAAATATTTTTTTAAAATTCTGAGTAGGGTATCAAATGGGTCCTTGCTAATTTAACCTATTCCGTATATCTTATAATATAGATGTTAGCAATGATATCGTAGTCACAAAAAACATTTCGAGCCATAACAAGTTATTCAGGTGATTAGATAAATAATGTTACAGTGTTCTAGCAATACGTGAGTAATGTTTGAAAACGGAGATTAGTACGGGAAAACAAATATAGTTATTCAATAAAGTCGTGTTTACAAGTATTATCTTACATGAGAAAATGTGCTAAACCGATTGAAACCGTGTGAAAATAATTTAGAAGAAATATATAAATCATTCTATATTTCGTCATAAAAATACATTAAAAAAAAAGGAACTCGAGATGGAAACTAGAAGAAATACTCATACCAGGGTCACGATAGATTTATTGAGAATAAAGCTTTGTTCAGAGCTCTTTAAATTAGTAGACTATTCACTATGCGTTGTGAATAAGTTAAGTAGATAGTTTTAACATTCACGGCAGCGTTTACAGCTAAGGAAATTAGTACGTTACGATTAGTGCGACAGCTGGGGTACGTTCCAAAACTTAAATCTTGGAGTTCGAGTTTACTCAAAGATAATGTGGTCATGTGATCTGGTTTTGGAACGGCGTTGTTAAGGTTAGGAGTGCTTATATGAAAATTCCCGCTAAAATATTGTCAACACGACATATTACTTAAAATAATTATTAATATCTTTAAATAGTGATGCATAAAAAGATGAGGGAAGTATGTATTATTGCTGCTGATTTGAGTCAACAACTGTTCGACAACGTATATCTATTAACGGTAATTTTAATAAATATTTACAAACTATTGTATCATAAATACCAATTTATAATTAAGTAAAATAATTTCTTTTTATTTCAGAATCTTGAATTTCTATTAATTTTTTTCCATAATTCCTGTTTTCCATAATTAATATCTGTTAATTTCGATATGTCAAAACTTACATTACATGCGTACGCATTCTGCGCATGGGAGTAAATATTACCCACCTTGCAAGCAGAGTTAAAAGAGTAAACTCTAGTGTTAACTCAAACCGGAAACTCGAATGCTTTGGAACGATCTTACTAAACTTAGAGTTAAGTTTAGAGTAAACTCCATAGGTTTTGGAACGTACCCCTGTGTCTTTAAACCAACTACGGCGTCTACGTAAAATGTTTATTATCTATTATCGTTTTATTAATTCTGCTGTCCTAGATTTTTACTAAAAGATGACATTTTGTTAGGTTATGTAAAGGCATACACTGTAAACGTTCTCTACGATGTAGACTGAGATATCCAATGTGTCTAGTTACCATTCTTCAGCGATTTTAAAAATGTTTTTTGTTATTTGTCTTAACTGTCAGTGTCTGGTAATAAATATTAATTAAAATATGGCTTGCGGCCAATTATTAAATTCACAAACTTTAATTTTAAATCTGCTAGAATAAACAACAAATTATAATCCAAAATTTACGTATGAATATAAATTTTTCCTTTTTTATAATTATAACCTTACAATTAATAATTTTGTTTGTTTGAGTACTGCTGTAAATTTATTTTCGCGTTCTAATTGGTAAAGATATCTACGAATCATGCTGTTTCTTTCTAATGCTTTGTTTATTATTCAAATAATTTTGAACGTTAATTGTCAACTTGGATCACTTACGTTACTATGGGTATGCAAATAATTATAATGATATAGACAGAGAAAGCATATAGTATTGAATATCGATACTTGTAACAACGAACAGTCACTTATCAGCAATCCGACTATACTTTTGTATTTCAATGCCTACCTGATTTTCTTTTTATCAAGCATTCTAACATAACCCTTGTATAAAACAATTTTACTTTCCAAGAAATAATGAACTTAGACGATGTTGGATTTGTTTAAAAATATATTTCTTAGTAATTCTATTTGAGTGTAAGTGATGAAATTACACACCTTACTAAATAAAAGAGAAACATTAAAAAAAGCAATTTACTTTAAAATTTTTACAAATAATCCTTTCATGTTGACTTCAATTTATTTTTTATTTTTTACATTTCCGAACGTAAAGTATTCTTATCAAATCTATACTTGCAATATTGGGACAGAACTCGCATGAAACGACCAATATCTGTCAGATATTATAAAATAAATCTTCCAAGATCTAGACCGTCATTTTTGAAATGATTCCCAGATGCATTTTTCCTCAAATCCAACAAAATCTTAACTGTATATAGGAAAAATCAAAAAAAATAACCTTAATATCCATTGATGTTCTCTCCACCTCCATGGTATCCAAAAAGTAATCCACATCACAGATTTACACCATTTGTTTATAACATTTCACATTTGTTTATAACATTTCACAAACGTAATTTGTTTCCTTATCACTTAATTAAACTTGTCACCACATCTTTGGCGCTACTGATCGCGTTCTAAAATGGCTAATGTCATCATAAAAATATGCAAATTTTTCTTCAAGATTACAATTTTATTTTCACACATCGCGAAAAACTAATACCAAAAAACGTTTCACTGGGTCTTAAATACTATATTGATATACTTTTTTGAGGGCGAAATTAAAATTTAACGGGAAAATTTTGTAAATTTATGGGAGTAAGAGGTACGCTATACACACATGATGAAGCCACCATATCTACTAATTAATTGAGGAGATTATTTTCAAAATGTCTCCTGTCCAATTTAAAAAAAAATTAATTTATTGTTTTTTGGATATATTAATGCCATCTCTTTGAAAAAACAACATATTTTTTTCCAAATCTGACCTAGAAACTTTAAATAAATGGCTGTAATGTAAAAATAAGTGATTTTAAGTAATTTTTAATTGCAATTAATCGTTTTTAGGGTTTTTTGTACAGGGCTTCGAACCGTTATTTTTTTCGTTTCGGTTTTCGTTCCAGTTCAATTAAAAAAATATATAATGGGTGTTTTTTTTAGAGGTATAGAACTTTAAATTGCAATAAAATAACGATGGATTATTCGATTGACATGAATTTTTTTTATTCGAAAGATAATCTTGTGGCATTACATTTTAAATATGATTTCTGGCATATGACCGCCACGGCTGGCTCGGATGTAGTCCAATCTGGACGTCCAATTTTCGATGACTTTTTCCAACATTTGTGGCCGTATATCGGCAATAACACGGCGAATGTTGTCTTCCAAATGGTCAAGCGTTTGTGGCTTATCCGCATAGACCAATGACTTTACATAGCCCCACAGAAAGTAGTCCAGCGGTGTTAAATCACAAGATCTTGGAGGCCAATTCACAGGTCCAAAACGTGAAATTAGGCGGTCACCAAACGTGTCTTTCAATAAATCGATTGTATCACGAGCTGTGTGACATGTTGCGCCGTCTTGTTGGTATGATTTAATGTAATGCCACAAGATTATCTTTCGAATAAAAAAAAATTCATGTCAATCGAATAATCCATCGTTGTTTTATTGCAATTTAAAGTTCTATACCTCTAAAAAAAACACCCGTTATCAGTTCGGTTCCGGTTTTCGTTCCGGCAAAAATAACGGTTTTTTTCGGTTTTCGGTTCAGTTCCGAGTGATAAATTTTTAAATGCTTTTATTTGTATTAGAAATTTATTTTCTACTATAATTTAGAAGAACATTTTATTCCTTATTTTGTGATAATTATACCAAGGTATCTACCGGGTGTGGAGGGGTTTTGGGCATCCCCCCCCGAAATAATAGAAGCGCAATTCTTTTTCTTACTTATCAGTTAAAAAAATTACGAATTACGATTTTTTTCTGCTCATCAGTTTAAAAAATAATCTTAAATAAAATGTATTTTATATTCACTTACATAAACATTATCTGAACCGAAATAAACCGATATTTTTTTTCGGTTCAGTTCCGGTTTTCGTTCCGACCAAAATAACGGTTTTTTTCGGTTTTCGGTTTTAGGTTCAGTTCCGGTTCGAAGCCCTGGTTTTGTAGGTATGACCCCCAAAAAACCCTATAACATCACTCATGTGTCCAGAGGCACAGAAGGGGGGGGGGCGATGGCCCATAGCGCACTAAGGAAAAGGGCGCCGATGAGCTTGACTAAGGGGCGCCACATTGCGAAAGTGAGGACCTTTTTTTTTTGCTCTTCACTTGGAATTAGCGAGGTGAGGACCTTTTTTTTTGCTCATTACTTGGAATTATTTGCCAAGGGCGTCAAAACGCAGTTTCGCCCCTAGCGCAAGTTTTCCTTACTGCGGCTCTGCATGTGTCTGTCTCTCTGTACGGTAGAAATTGTAGCCAAACGGCTGAACATAAAAAGTTGAAATTTGGCATACTTGTACAACTTTTTGTCCCACATATAGGAAAACTATAGAGAGGTCAAAAAATACAGCGCGGGATAAAAAAAAAAGAAAAAAAAACAAATATGTATTTAATAAAAAAATAAATATTTTCTAATAAATGGCATACCAAATGAAACCTCTTAATACGTGGATCAACAAATTTTTATTTTTGAAAAATCAATTTTTTTTATTGGATTTTTGCCAAAAATGTTAAAAAAACCCCACCCTATCTCCCAAAGGGATTGACCTAAAAATCTAAAAAAAATCTCCGTAATGAACATTGATGGGAACCGAAATAGTTCAACAGGAATTTTTGATCAGATAAATTTTTCGAAAAATGTCGATTTTTATTGTCGTTGAAAAAAAAAAAAAAAAAATGTGTTGTGTGGTATCAAAAGAAAGCTCTTAAGACGTAGATTACAGAATGATGGATAGTTTTTTGAAATTCGTTTCTTTTAACACGAATTTAACCAAAAATGTGCAAAAGCTCTTATCTCGCAACCTTTTACCAAAAAGGGTTAAACAAAAAATCTGAAAAAATTATAGGTAATGTATATTGATCTGAGCCGGAAAAGTACGAGAGGAATTTTTGATCATATTGTGTTTTTGAAAAAATTTATTATTTTTTTAATTCATGGTTAAATTATGGCTAATAATGTTATGGATTTTTTGTATTTATAGTTAAAATAGTGTGTCTTTTTTTGAAATAAAAAATATAATAAAAAAATTTTACAGCTGAAAAGAGTTGATACGTGTAGAATCTACGCATATAAAGACCACACTACACTCTACACTGTAGAGCGTAATGTTCAGTTATATTATTATACTATTATACGTTATGATTCAACTTATTGTTTGAATTACTTTAAATTTTTGTTTTTAAGGTATCAAAGAGGAATAAATATTCTTAGACATCCAGCATTATGTTGGCTTCTGACACTTACTAAATGCCTACAAAGCCTTGAAATGTATGAAAATCCACACTTCACATCAATATTTTATGGTTACTCTCAACTTGAGAAAAATGGGCAAGAGACGTTTTGAAAATATGCTCCTCCATTGAATATGTCGATTTTTTAAATTCAAATTAAAAAGTTTATTTTTTTACAATGGTTTCCAATTAAATATATCTCATTGTCCAATAAACCACCAATTAAAACCGATAAACTTTGTTTTTTGGTAATTAATAACGATAACAAGATGCTCTGTTGCCCACCCAACGAGTAAACCAGGACCGTATGCGTAAAATCTAGAGCTCATTAAAAAGAAATTGGCGAAATTGCGGTTTAGAGACAAACCCATAGATATGCAAATTCAGATGAATTTGTATGTTAAAATTCATCGATAAATTAGAAAAAAAAGATTAAATTTACATACCAGATTGTTAATTAAGTTGTTAAAAATTTAGAAAAATATATTCGAACCCTTAAATACAGAGAACCCTTCATATACGTCCAGAATTCGAATATAGGCTACAAAGCATCTCATTTTTTTTATTCTAATAATTAGTAATTTAGCATGTAGGTCAGATACTAATTTATGCAATATTAGTTATTTAATTTCTTTCAAACTCAAAAACGGTTAGAGTCAGCGAGCTCCGGTTAAAATTTTTCGATTCTTTGTAGATTATTTAGTCTAGAAAAAAATTAGGGCTTTAATCGTTTAAGTCGTTTTGAGATTACGACAATTTTTTATAATTGCATAATTACATTATTTGTCAAAAATGTGAAATAAAAAAAAAATCACAACTCAAAAACGGTAGGAGACCGCGACCTCCGGTTAGAATTTTTGGATTCTCTGAAGTTTATTTAGTCTAAAAAAAATCTGAGGCCTTATTCGTTTTGTGTATTTTAAAATTATGACAAATTTAAATATGGCGTGATTTATAGAAATTTTCTTCTTCTCATGGACGTATCTCAAAAACGAAATGCGATAAAGACTTCCGGTTGAAATTTTTGAAATCTTGAGGTCCGAATTGACTTGTAAACAAATTTTGAAACAAAAAATTTTTTGAAAATTTTTCATTTTTTTTATATTTTTTTGAAAATTTTGATAAATCCTAACTAAAAAATGGTTAGGGATAGAAATCTGTGGTTTGAATTTTTGAAATTCTATTACATTGATTAGTCTATAAAAAAAAATGGGTATCAATAAACCAATTATTAAGTTTTATATGGGCAGTACTCCAAAACCCTTAAAAATGGCCAAAAATCGAAAAATTCGTAAGGGGTAGACCTTAAAAAAATCGTGATTTTAAGGCAAAAAATTTTTGTCTCCAAATTTATTGAAAATTGGTATAAATATGTATTTTTGGTCATAGATCAAGAAAATTTGGTCCATTTTGAAGTTTGGGCAAAATTTTTGGACTTATAGGCAAAAAACTGACCCAAATCGGTTCTAACTAAAAAACTAGGAAAGTATGAATTTTTAAAATATTATTTTCATAATCCTCACCCCAAAATTAGCCTAAAATTACATTTTGGCCAAAACCGGAATCAAAAATTTTTTGACCAAAATTTCAAAATTTTTGGAAAAAATATTTTTTTAAATTTTGTTGGAAAATTTGTTTACTTATATATTTTTAGCTTTAGATCACAAATATATGATCAATTTTGAGTTACGGTCTAAAATTTTGACATTTGCGGCAAAAAAATTAAAAAAAGACAGTCCACAAAAAGTGCGAGACTACTGTGCTTTTTAACTATTAATCTAATTAGTAATGTCAAAATAAGACTGGCGACATCTATACGCAAAACTTGAAACTTCTTTTTTATTATTTTTTAAAAATAACTCCAAAATGGGCGGGCCCGATTTGGCTCAAATTTAGTACACACAACGAGTATAAGTATACTCTATCTCCGAAAGACTGATAGTAATAAAATTTATTATTTGTAAAAAGTTATTGTATTATCACACAGAAGCAGTAAAACAAAAGTGTGCCGCACATATTATATGGGAATACGAACTAGGGTTAAACACAATAGACCATAAAAATTTGACCCTAAAATTTTGAGGAAAAATATGGTCACAGGGGTGTGTTTAATGATATGATAAATATGGTCACAGGCGTGCGTTTAATAAAATGATAAATAGTAATATATAAATACACAAAACCAATTTAAACGTGTTTAAAATGTGCACGCCACTGGTAACTGCCTGACAAAATGATTTATTACTATCAGTCTTTCAGAGATAGAGTATAGGTGTAAAAATGTAATTAGTAATTACTTAAAAACAAAAACTCTAGAAATACCTATTATCTAAATTGGAACTTGGCGAAAAAAAAAAAACTCCAAAACGGTTAGTCCGATTTCAATTAAATTTAGTACACACAATGTGTATGCATAGACGTATATATGTATAAATTTTTATTAAAATCAATTGAGTAGAAATAGAATTTTTGGTGCACACACTTTTTTTTAAATACATAAGTTTTCTTTGTTCAGTATGACATAATATGATTATAACTCCAAAACGGCTAACCCGATTTGGATGAAATTTGGCACACACAATATATATACACAAGTATATATATGTGTAAATTTTTATTAAAATCAATGGCGTATAAATGCAGTTTTTGTTTTCTATATTTTTTGTTTGAAACACACATTCCGTTTGTTTTGTAGGACATAATTTATTAAAATATCTCATATTAAATTCTATTAAGATTTCATCAGCTAAAAGGGAAATGTTTCTCTTGCTCTCCCTCTCCCAAAATTCGTTTAGAGTTCTCAAAAGGCACATATGGTGTAGAGAAGTGTAAGTATTTCTAATGAACACCCCAAGTGGCATATTCAAGACTTGGATCCTCAACTTATGTTTAGACATTATAAAAAAACTATGAGAAGAACGTCTGAAGAATTTTTTAGTACTCTAGGGACCTTAAAAGAGATATTTTTTAGTTTGGAATAGGAATAAAACAGTGGATAAATATATAGCATATGGCAGAGTTTCCCAAACTGTACTCTACGATCTACTAGAGCTGCTAAATATATATACCATGAGTTCAAAAAGTAATTACATATATATATATTGTTTTAAAAAGATTAAAAATTTTCATGAAGATGCATTAATGCACTGAATTAAAACTATACTTCAACATTTTTGCTATGGATTAAAAATTAATTATTTCTATTTTAAAATATCGTATCTATCAAAAAATTTCGCAAATTAAATTTTAAGCGAGTGTTTTTTAGTATTATCAATTATTTGTTTTTGTGATTATACGTGTCAAAATATAAATATGCGTTTGATATAAAATTTTCACGTGAATTGTTTATTGCATTAAAATTATTTGCATGAATAGGAAAAAGGGTTGGGGATTAACAATTTTTAAACTGAAAATTGATTACATTGTCCAATTCTGATGGGTTCGGTTCTTTGATATATACCTAGTTCTTTGATGTATACCTAGTGAAGTGTGAATTTTCACACATTTCAGGGTTTCGCAGGTATTTAATAAGAGAATGATGATTATTTGGGTTTCTAAACATTTGCAGTATGTATTTTTTTTTTTTATATAGCAAGGTATCACCAGAATACCTAAGTAGAAATTTAATAAAAGGGAGTGATATACATTCGCACTGCACTAGATATAAGGATAACTTTTTTATCTCAGGGAAAAATAAGACTGCGACCAAAAACAGTATTTTTGATAATGGTTTAGTAAGCTATAATAAGTTACCAAGTAAAATTAGGGATAGGGATAATATTAATACATTTAAGATAGAATTAAAACAGTATTTTATAAGTATTATGTAGATTTTAAATGATATATTTTTTTTTTATTGTTGTTTCTTTTTTCTATATAGTATTTTTAGAATAGGTATATATTGTTTACTATTAGAATATTCGTATATTTTTTACTATGTAGTAAAATATGTAGCCAATTGTGCTATTTAATAAATATTATTATTATTAAGGTTAATTAATATTTTGAATATTGCGCCTACGGCTTCCATTGGTTGTTTAAGTCATAAACTCTGCCCCTCTGATTTCGTATACATTCAAACATAGAATTAAATTATAATTTCATGACTTGGTTATTAAATTTACGCTTTTAAAAATTAAATGCAACATTTGTCAAAATATATCTAGAATTTTGACAAAATAATTTAAACAAAATAAAAATGCAAAACAAAAATATGTTTACTGTGAAATAGCGGATTAAATATTTTACATATTATAGTTAAAAACACAAAAAATGCGTTATTTTCCGAAAACATAATCTGATCAAAAATTCTTGTTGTACTATTCCGGTTCACACCAATGTACATTACTTAGAATTTTTTCAGATTTTTGTCTAAACCATCTGGGCTACAAGGTGTGGGACAAAAATTTGTTTGCACAATTTTGTCAAAAATCGTATCAAAATAATTTATTTTGCAAAAATTAAATTTCCACGTACCAAGGGCTTTCATTTGATGCCCTACTCAGAATTTTAAAAAAATATTTTCTTTTTTCAATGAGTAGGTACATATTTGTATATATTTTTAGGGGGATATGTTTTTTAGATGTTCTAGTATTTTTCCTAAGTGCGGGTCAAAGAGTTGTATAAGCATGCCAAATTTCAACTCTCTACGTTTAGCCGTTTGGCTACAATTTTTACCGAACAGACAGACAGACACACAGACAGACAGACAGGCAGACAGACGACAAAATGATGGTATAAGGGTTTTTTGGTCATACCTACAAAACCCTAAAAATGAAAAATGTATATTAAATGCTTGTGGATCTAATAAAATGTTTATTAGATCCACAAACATAGTTATCAATCTTGGCAAGTGTGGAATTTGTAAAATAAATAAGCTGGTTACATCGTTTTATTAAAGCAAATAAACAGTTTGATAAAATTGTTGAAACATTTTGCTAAATATGGTATCAACTGAAACTTAAAGAACATTAGAAAACAAACAGAAGTGTTCTTAATTAACACTATGGTGTCATTCACGACAATCAACTTGCTAAAACGTTTCGGTGATATGTTTATTTGAAATTTTTCATATAAAACAACACCAATTTTTGCTGAATTTGCTGAACATTTGTCCCCATTGACGTCATATAAATAGACACAGCACGGTCTATGCCTTATACCCTTTTCACACTAGAACTTTAAGACGAGTGAACTTAAAGTTCACCGATGTTTAACTTCGGTATGCTTTCACACTTGATGTTTAAATCTCCGGTGCTGTCATCAGCTACAGTAATTTTGTCCTTAAGTTACGGTCATGAAATTACCAGTTTTGAACTGTCTGCGCAGACGCACATTTTGAATTATTATAAACAAATATGGATATTTCATTTCATTCTACAATAAAGACACTACAATAAAGAATATATTACACCTGTATTAACATGTAAGTCGATACATTTTATCTCAATTATTGTAGCTCTGTATTTTATTAAACACATTATTAAAATAAATAATTTTATTATAACAATAAGTATAAACTTCTTATAACGTCGATATAATACAGTATTCTTGTTTATGATAATATAAAATGTTGACAGCACAAATTCAAGGAGTATTTTTTTATAATAGAAATTAAGTTGGCAATGCGGACGATGTTTAAGACGCAGATCTCTGTCTTTAACATCGCTTGTATTTAGACAAGGCCATACGGTTTCACATTAGCGTTTAAAGATACATTCACTTTAACATCTGATCTTAAAGTTCTAGTGTGAAAAGGGTATTAGCATTGTTTGTTATGAAGCCAAGAGCCTGTGGAGACGACAGGAGGATTTACCCCGAGGATTATAACAAGTTGCCTAATTTACACTTATTTTATTCGGCTATTGCTAAGAAAAACGCCGGCGCCGTATTGTGTTTATGATTGTTTTGTTGTTATTTTTTCTATTTTACTATTTTACCTTTTCATCATCTTTCAACTTTTAATAATATTGCCGTAAATTGCATTTTAAGAGTCTATCCTAGTCATATGAAACATATTCGATCGTTAATCTTGTATTCGGCACTGTTTTTAAAGTTCAGTATATATAATTCATTTCTTTAAATATTCTTACTAAAACTTATCTCATTCATATTTGAATAAAACTTTCCAGCAAACAATAAGTTTCAATAAACCATTTAATTGTACAGCACAGTACAAGTTGAAGTTCTCCATCTATTATCCTGAAGTTTATAAAGACTGAAATGTGAAATATTTAAATACGAATGGCGTAAAGTTGCTTTTGTCTTTTAGATTTCTGAAATATTAGTATTACGATGAAATGAACATAATTATACATTCTCTTTATGTTTGTTATGTTTCTTGTTAGTAAAGAGAATTTTTAAATCTGTTAATTTTTGTACTTTTTAAACTTAATTTAATATTAAGTGCACGTTTAATTTAAAATGTAAAGGTTAAAAAAGTGTTTAGTATATAAAAACATTGAGAAAAAAGTTTACAAAAGATTTAACAAGTATTGGTATACACCTCGGACCAATAATCAAGATGGACGCATGCCATATATAATTCACAACAGTGTTGTGTCGCCAATATTAGTCTACGAGGGGCAAGGAAATTACGGACGGGGCAATAAACAATAACCTCAATAAAATTATCTTTTAACCTACCTATAAAGTGACATACCACTTTTATTCATATAATGTATATCATTATAATAATTATGTTAAAAAACACTCCAGAAACCGCAAAAAATAGTACGATCATATATAAACAAACACGTAAAGAATGTAACTTCGGCAATAACTAACACATGGTCTTCGTGTATCTTCGTAAATAATAGGGAGGCAACGATTAATTCTAGGAAAATGTAAACAAACAATGTTAAAGACACAATATAATATAAACAACGGTGTTCATTTTGGTTATTGGTCTGAGATGTATCAGATATATAAGAGACTTATACATAGAAATAATAGAGAGAATCATCAAAGTATTACTCTGTCTCTAAAACGTATTGAATGTTATTCGTCTGTTTCACTGTGCGTTATCTTGTTTTTGGGCAAAACATTACGTGTTTTCTATGATTCTTACGTAGCATGTACATCCGAGACATTTTTTTTTTATTCAAAACGTTTCTTATGTATTAACAATTGTATTTTGTGTATTAATATAGGATAAAACATTTGTACTCTTTATTTTCATAGTTTGCTCTAGTTTAAAATGTTTTATACTTTTCACAGTGTAAGGTTAAACACATTTTTTAAATTTTTATCTTAGGGATAGTTTTTATTGTACTTTCTACCTTGCCGTGTAAGGCTATAGTTGAGTTACTTATTTTCTGGTGTTGTTCTCCATACTTCTTTCATCGTGATCTGTCCTCTGTATATTTTCTTATTTCCTCCCACTTTACGCCTCTCTTCGTTGCAACTTCTTTTGTTTCTTGGTGCTATGTTTTTCTCGGTCTTCCTGGTTTAACTTTCTTCACTGTTCTTGATTCAAAAAACTCTTTTTACTATTTTGTCTTCACTCATTCTGTGTATATGTCCCAGCCATCTTAGCTGTCCTTCTTCTATTATAGTATCCATTGGCTTTGTGTCTAGTTTTTCTCTATATAATTTTTTTTAAATTAGTTAAAATGGTTAATTGTTGTTCATCTGGGTGTACAAATCGTAGCTATGCTAAAAGCAAGAATCAGCTTGCAACAGAAGAAATGAATTGTCCTGTGTCATTTCATGCGTAAGTATTTTACTGTATTTGTAATTTATTCAAGTTTACTGATACTTTTAAATGTTGAAAAGCTTATTATTATTTTTCTTATAATCCAATATTTTTTCTAAAATATGCAACAGAGTATACACGTTGATTAAATATATTTGATAACATAAATGTGTTGTTAAATTTGTTTGTAGAATATTGTGTTTTATTTTAATTTTTTGTTTATATACATATATTTAAAATATTAAATTCAAAATACTTTATAAAATGGTCCGCAGACCCCCGTTGAGAAAAGCTGCTCTATGTAATAGGAATTATTACATAATTGTGTGATTTTTAATTGTGAAACTCATCAGAGTGTTTTAATTATAAGTGGTAATTACCCCCATCCCAATCAGGGATACTCAATCCAGACATAAAGCTTTGGCTCGACAGTAAAGCTGGAGCGGAAGCATGAATTAACAGGGAGATCAAGAGACAGACATAATTAACACATACTGCTTTCTACACAGTATTCCAGAGTTATGTCTTCAATAAGATCTTCCTCACAATTAGACGCGTGCCACCAATATCACATGCAACTCATAAAATTCACAATTATATATAAATTAAAAATTTATAATTAACAGTTAATAAGGGACTGAGAACGATTCTTTATTGTGAGATCTTTCTATAAATGTCTTCCTAATATGTTTACTATTCTTCTTCCATCCTAATAACGTGTTCTATTCGCTCACATTTAATGTATGTATGTCTGTATATATGTAAAGGATGTTTTACAATCCAGCAGTACTAAATAATGTTATAATTAAGAGAGAAATTTGTCATGTAAAAAGATTTTAACTGCGAATATATCAGTCATAATTATGATACACGAGGCACAACTACCGGATGTTGTATGGACTGATTTACGTTAGACTTTTAATGTATAGTTGCTCCGGGCTGTAAAATATACGCTATTTTCTACGTATTACAAAATTAACAACTAAAAATTACAAACCGCACTTTAAGAAATATGTACAGGTATAGTCTATTTCACGATAAGTTGAAGTGACTATCTACTTATGGTCCTAAACACAGTGGGTGGTAATTACAAATAACACTAATCCCTTGTTTGCACCCATAAACTAGTCAGTGATGTATCAGGTATAAATATCTTTTCAATTCGCTTTGAATTTTCTATCAGATAACTTGTGATTTGTGTTAAATAGTTCAGTACGTGTTAGAAAAATATGGCGTCCTTGGAACGAACAATTAACTTCTGTTCAAGCAAATGAAGCAGATGACTATGTGACCATGACAGAAGATGATGATATAGTGCAAGATACAATAAAAAAAAAAAATCGGGAAAAAACTTATATATATTTACCTGTAGAAGCTAAAGAAATTGTGGCCAATGTGTATTTATATTTAAGGAACCGCAAAAACAAACAAGCGGCATTAGAAGAGACAAGCAAGGCAACGAAAGTAGCGATGACAACAGTATGGAATATTGTAAATAAATCCATTGATAGGAGAAGAAAACGAAAGGATTAAGGCATATCAAAATGTTTGGATGGTTTCCAGAAAGATGTAATACGGCAAAAAATTTACAAAATGTACACCGAACAAAATGTGCCAACATTGGACATATTGCTGAAAAGATTAATCCAATACCAATGTGAAATTAATTGTTTAAAGGTAACCTTATGGCGTGCCCTTAAAAGTATAGGGTTTCAATTTAAAACTTTAAATAAAAAGCAGTTCCTTATGGAGTCAGAGCAATTAAAACTTTTGAGACAAAATTATTTAAAAAACATTAAAAAATACAGAGAAGATAAAAGGACAATAATTTATTTAGATGAAACTTGGTACGACACACATGAAACAAACTCAAAAGGTTGGGTGGATACGTCAAATAAATGTCAAACAAGAGCACCGTCTAATAAAGGTAAACGTATTACGATATTTCATGCAGGTTCTGAAACTGGATGGATGCCGAATCCACTCTTGCTTTCTGCGAAAAATATCAAAGATTCTAGATTCGACTACCATGACGATACCACGGCGGAAATGTTCGAAAACTGGTTCGAAAATAAATTACTCCCGAATATACCGGCTAACAGTGTTATTGTTATGGACAATGCAAGTTACCATAGTCGGCAACTAAATAAAGTACCGAATAGTGCAAACAGTAAGAAGGAAATCCAAGACTTTTTATATAAAAATGATATTTACTTTGAAGAAAGTTATAAAAAAAATTGTTTAATTAAATTATTAAAAAGTTATAGTTTTTCTAAAGAATATGTTTGCGATAATATTGCTCAATTCAAAGGACACACAGTTTTACGACTACCTCCGTATTATTGTATATTCAATCCTATTGAACAAATGTGGAGTCAGTTAAAGGCGAGAATAAAACGGAATAATGTTTCTCCCACTTTAAACGGCACTGTGATAGAACTTATAAAAAAAGAAGTGAAAAATATTCCTGTAGATAGTTGGAAAAATTGTGTAAATCATGTTAAAACTGAGGACAGTTATATTCAAATAGAACGTACTATAATCATTAATTTAAAGACTGATTCAGAGAATGATTTGGACTTGTAAGATTTTTTTTTTTTATCTTAAACATTATTTAATTTAAAATTTATTTTATTGTAATGTTTTAAATACTAATTGTAATGTTTCAAATTTAATTATAAGTTCTATAAATTAATTGTATTTATAATAAAAATAAATTTTATTTTGATGATATCTTATGTTTATTTCTTGTTACAATTGTGTCATTACATGGTGTAATGTAATTTATACCTGGTACATCTCTGGCTATTTATGGGTACAAACAAGGGATTAGAGTTATTAGTAATTACCACCCACTGTGTTTAGGACCATAAGTAGATAGTCACTTCATCTTATCGTGAAATAGACTATACGTTGTTATTTTAATTTGTCCACCATTGCTATGTTTCTGTTTTCATTATATCTATGCTTCTGTACAGATAGAAACAGATTTATCAACATTTATGCCTTTTTTTCTCTGTACGTATCTATGTTTGTATCCATAAACGAACTGAAATAGAGAGGCATCAATCATGAATTTGTCGTTGCAGAATGTTGCGTGGCTCCGGCAAACCATAAAATGAGAAATTACCTATTCGACGAAGTTTAATGAAGTTCAAGTTTGAGCAAACTTTCATGATTTGAGATCCGTCTCGGTCCGCTGGATAATTTGCACTCAAGCAAAAGTTTTATAGTTTACCCTTTGTATTTATTGAAATTACTCCGCAAATATCTCGAACATTTCAAACATGTTTATGAATTCAACCACAAAACCCCTTTCAGCTAAAAATTATAGAAATATAATTAAAATTAATTACATATTGTAGAATATGTATTATTAAAAATAAACAAAAAAAAGTTGTTTGATTTTTCTACACGTCTCTGCCAGTGCGTGTCTTTCCATTTGTCTTTTGTCTTATTGTTACTACTGTTCTTCTGTTGTAAAAAATAATCGCTCGAAAATGTTCACGATTTAATTCCATGTTTAGCCGAGATCAGTTTTTTCAAATTACTGTATACAACTTATTAGCAAGGAATCAATTGTGAAAGGTAGACATGGCCAAATTTCGGTCATCAATAAGTGATGTAATAGAATTGTTGCGTTGGAGGACGGTAGTGTCATCCGCGAAGAGTATACATCCAGGTCAATATTAAAAAAAGGCAAATCATTTATGTAGATTAGAAACAGAATCAGACCCAGAACTGACCCCTGAGGTACTCCATGGTTAATTTCTAGCATCTTGAAAGTATCGTTGTTAGAATTCACGAATTGTTTTCTGTTGAAAAGGTATGACTGGATGAGTTTAATGCTATCCGGAGCAAACTTGTAAAATTGGAGTTTTTTTTATTAGAATCTTATGGCAGACACAAACGAACGCCTTACTAATTAAGATCAAGAAAGCTACCAGAGCAATAAACACCTTTGTCGAAGCAGTCGGTAACGTAATTCATGAATTGTAGAATTGCGCTTGTGGTAGATTTGCCAGATCTGAATCCAAATTGTTTGTTAGATAATAAATTGAAATTCTCTAGGTGAGAATATAAGAGGCAACCCTCGTACCATCTTTTATCCTTTCTATACCTTGTTACTACGTCCTTGTATTCTCACACCTATTTTTGATAAAATCACCTAACACTCATTACTAATTCCCAGCGAATCTACAAACAAAACAAATGACTTATTAGTGTAAACATTGTAACTGTAAGATTGCAATAAATAACAGACTGACAGTGTTGTCAGACCAAGTCACTTCGGGCGATCACGATCCTCAAGAGTTGAAAAGTCAGGCGAACGTGCAACAGGACTATCTCAAGTTTCATCACAAAAATATAAGATTGATCATTTTTACGCTTTTTTACTCCGGAATGTTTATTCTATTCTGTAATTTGAGATATTAAATATTTGCTACTTACTGAAAAAAAAAACTAACTTCAAAACTCGAACGAATAGACAGAAAAACAAGAATCGTACAAACATATAAAGATGAAGAGAAACGAGGGACAGATAGAGATAAAAAGAGTCATATTGTTAAAAACAGAGATAATGACACAGTCAGAGATCAGGTCATACAAACAGACAGACGGAAAGGTACGGGTAGACAAACAGAACGAAAAAATCGGACACCCAATATTTCACAAAGTCTACCGACTTGTGCATATATTTTGCTGCACTTGAAAAGGACATTTTTGGCCCTTTTGGGTGGGTAGATAAAAATACCGCTTCAAAACATTTTGCATAAATAGCACTCATTATTACACAACCGCACTACTGAAAAACAAAACACTAACTAAAAAGCAAATCAACTATTACTGATTGGTATGCTGAATTTAAACGCGGTCGTACAAACACCGATGATGCTGAACGCTCTGGTCGCCCAAAATCGGCAGTTGTTCCGAAAAACATAAAAAAGTCTAGCAAATAGTTTTGAAAGACCGTAAAGTGAAGTTGCGTGAGATAGCTGACACCTTAAATATATCAGAAGGTAGTGTGTTTATAATTTTACACGAAAATTTGCCTGCGTGAATTGCTTTCGAAGTGGATGCCGCATTTGCTTATACCAGACCAAAAACAACAACGCGTCGACGATGCAGAGCGCTGTTTGGAACTGTTCAAGCGAGATACAAAGGATTTCTTGCATCGGTATGTGACAATGGATGAAACATGGATCCACTACTACACACCTGAATCAAAAAGATCGTCAGCTGAGTGGACAGCAGTCGATGAAAGTCGTCCAAAGCGACCAAAAACTCAAAAGTCAGCTGGCAAGGTTATGGCATCCGTATTTTGGGACGCGCATGGTATTTTGTTTATCGACTATCTTGAGAATTGTAAAACTATCAATAGCGAATACTACATGGCATTATTGGATCGATTGAGTGTAGTAATCAAGAAAAAACGGCTTCACATGCAAAAGAAAACAGTGCTCTTTCACCAAGACAACGTCCCGTGTCACAAGTCGATGAAAACGATGGTTAAATTGAATTAATTACGCTTCGAATTGCTTCCTAACCCACCGTACTCTCCAGATCTGGCCCCCAGCAACTACTGGCTTTTTGCAGACCTCAAAAAGATGCTCCAGGGAAAGAAATTTGACTCAACTGAAGAAGTGATTGCCGAAACCGAGGCCTATTTTGATGGCAAAGACAAATCGTTCTACAAAGAAGGCATCGAAAAGTTAGAGGAGCGTTGGAATGAATGTATCATTCTTGAAGGAGAGTATGTTGATGAATAAAGTCGAATTTCTAAAAAAAAAATGTTTTTCTTAGTTAGTCCGGAGACTTATTGAGCGACGTAGTATCTCTGTTAAGCCTGGAACAGAATGCACAGCGCGCTACGCCGTCAGCGCGCCGTCATTTGCGACGGCGTTGCGTCAACGCCATTGAGATTTTCGCCTGCACACAATGCAATAATTTTTAACGCCGTCAAGTGTCACTTGACAACCTATATCTGTGTTAATACGTGCGCTTTCTTTTATTAAAAGTATAATGGATGATGAAGACTTGTGTGTGATGTTATTTATGTTGTATGCAAGTTATTTATACATACAAACACTTTACCATTCAGTAAAAACTGAGGTTAGGTGTTCTGCGTCAACGTTCAACAGCGTCAAAAGTTGGAAGTTGACGAACATTCAGTATCAACGGCGTTCGAACGACGTAGGACGTTGTCCATTCTGTGCACTTGCGTACGACAGCTTGGTTTTAACTTTCTTCTGACAGATAGCGGCATACGAACGCCGTCAACGCGCCGTAGAACTCGTTGCATTCTGTTCCCCACTTAAGTCTGTCGTTTTTGCTGCTCTTCTCTATATCTATCTTCATCCCTCTGTCTTTTTCCTCTCTGTCTTTCTCTCCCTCTCTTTCTCTATCCCTCTAACATATTCTATACATTATTTCTACACGCCGTGTTGTTTCATGTTGTAGCCACAAATATAACAAGCAAATTGTATTGTGTATAAACATTTTAAAAGCGATGTATCAAATTTCATGTTGTATAACTTCAGTAACAAGCGGAGTTTGAATAGAGTTTTGTTTGGTGGAAGTGCGAGAGACGCGCGGTTTCTGATCGCCAGTTCTCGTTTATTACAGATGTTAATTAAACCAGTCGTTGCATTAAGCTTATCTCTAAGATACTTGTTCCAAGTTACGTATTGGAATTTCAGTTTCATCGCTACAGCTTACGAACTTATCCTAAGAAAGGAGATTTGCTACAATACGTGAAAGGAAAGGGAGATAGTTCGTCTTAAAACGTTATTCGATAAATCAAGACGAAATTTGGTAAGTTCTTTATTTATTCCTGAAAATATGATAAACATTTGGCTGAAGTCGACTAACCAGAAGAAGCAGTTGAGTTTTTAACAAATTTTTAATCAACGAAAATTTAAAAACTATTCATCAGATCGATACTGGTATCAAAATACCGATTACCGATTAATCGGCCTTGCCTTATCAGCCGATACCAATTAATCGACCGCCGATTATATAACGAATCGCGTAAACCAACCAGATAAAGCTCACTTCAGAATCTCACTCCCTGTTGTGAATCTTTTCACACTATCCTTTTTAGGGTTTTGTAGGTATGACCAAAAATACCGTCATTTTGTCGTCTGTCTGTCTGTCTGTCTGTTTGGTAAAAATTGTAGCCAAACGGCTAAACCTAGAGAGTTGAAATTTGGCATGCTTCTACAACTCTTTGACCCGCATATAGGAAAAATACTATAACATCTAAAAAAAAATCCCCCTAAAAATATAAACAAATATCTGCTCATTGGTTTTTTTTTTTTTAATTCTGAAGGGTATCAAATGAAAGCCCTTAGTACGTGGATTAACGATCAACATTTTATTTTTGCAAAATAAATTATTTTGACGCATTTTTACCAAAATTGTGCAAAAAAATTTTTGTCCCACACACTGTAGCCCAGATGGTTTAAACTAAAAATCTAAAAAAATTCTAAGTAATGTACATTTGTGTGAACCGGAATAGTACAACAGGAATTTTTGATCAGATTATGTTTTCGGAAAATAACGCATTTTTTGTGTTTTTTGCTTGACCATGTAAAATATTTAATAACTTATGTAACAAAGTAAACCAGCTTGCTTTCATGGTGTAATGGTTAGCGCTCTCGCGTTCTAATTTGCAAACTAGGGTTCCGGTTCAACTTTCGACATGGATGAACCTAACAGCCAGGGTCGGCCTTAGCAAGTCTGGCGCCCCAGGCGAGATTTTTGCCGCCCCCATAAAAAAAATAATAATTACTCTAATCCGTAACTAGCTTTTTTCGGGCCCTGGGCAAGATTTTTGGGGCCCACCTAAACACTATAACACCATATAATACAAGTGATGTCCTAAAAAAAAACAAAAGTTCCTCTCTTCTAAAATAAGTGATGAAAAATTAAAAATTGAATTTTTGTGTAAATAATATATCTTTTAACAAAAAAGAAAAAATTTAAAATTATTTTTTTTGTGCCTTTCTATCCGAAAACCTTTTAGATTTTGAGGAAAGTTTTTTCTTGTGACCGTCCGCCGCCCTTCCTGGCCTGGCGCCCTAGGCAATCACCCGACTCCCCCCCCCCCCTTAAAGCCGCTACTGCTAATAACAGTGCATCGATGAACTTAATTCGACTTTTGGCGATGAAACACGAAAACAATAAAGCCATGTTTGTTGATAAATAATTGTTTTTGATCTCAAACCCCGAAATATAAAAGTCAACCCTTGTAGTGATGGTCTGAAAACGTTGCGTATTCTTAGTTGAATGTAGTTCTTGTATCATTAACTAACTAGGAAGTTGCGTTTAAAGGTTCGTGTTGTATTCTTAACCTGCGGTCACTCCCATCTCTCGTTGTGATATCCACCGCATTGCCCGAGAGACATTGGCTAGTTTGGTTTTTATACGGCGAAGGTCGTGGGTTCATCTTCGCTCTCGCTTTCCGTGGACATCACCGTGGATGGCCGTACACCGTACACACCACCTGTGCTCTTACACATTGACGGAGGCAACGAAACAACCATTTACTATTCCCCATCTGTCTGAATTACATTAACTCAAAAACTGATTCAAGATCTTATAGCACGATTTTTAAATTCATTTCAGACAAAAACAAGTATTCGCGACTCAAACTAACGTTGGCGGCGCTGCGTACGACAGTTAATGGCCGACGAGAAGCGTATATGTCAGAAGTTTTTTCTTAATATTTATCTGTTCAAACAATATTTCGGCAAAAAAGCACTGTATTTAAGTCACTATATTTAAAAATACGTCTTAATTCACATAAACTGCAGCACAACACACTAAAAATATTATACAAGTATACGCTTCTGTTTAATTTACCAAGTCGCCACCAGATGTCTCACTGTTATTTGGAGTCGCGAATATTGTGTTCACTTTTGTAACGACAAACCAGATCTGGTTATTTTCGTTACTTTTATTGTTTATTACTGACTTTAAATGTCGTTTAAAAATGTCTTACGCTGTAAGACTTTAGATTTGTTGGTTATATTCATTATATTTAAGATATTATTTTTTAATCTAAATTGAATGATATATTCAGAAAGTGACATTTTGTATCATTTTTAGGATTTTGTAATTATGACAACAAAAAAAAAAAAACCCTTATAACGTCACTAATCTGTCTGTTTGTCTGTACGGTAGAAATTGTAGCCAAACGGCTAAACATAGAAAGTTGAAATTTGGCATACTTGTACAACTTTTTGACCCACATATAGGAAAACTATAGAGTTCAAAAAAATACAGCGCGGGATAAATATAAACAAATATGTATTTAATGGAAAAATAAATATATTTTTTTAAATTTTGAGTGAGGTATCAAATGAAATTTTTCGTTTTATCAAAAAACGTCTCAAATAAAAGTTATAAGTTATTGCACTTATAGCAACTTTTGTTGAATAAATTTTTTCTAAATATTTTTCTGTTGCTAAATATTCTCAAAAATCTTAAAATCGACACGAGTAAACTCCCATTTTTAGTCAACCGATTTTTATCAAAAGTTGATCAACTCGTGCCATTGATGTCAAAAGCTTAAATATGCAGTTTCATAAAAATCCTTTTAGCCGAATTTGCTCTGCACGTGTACACAGACAGACAGACAGACAGACAAACAGACAGACAGACGGATGGACGGACAGACGAATGGACGGACAGACAAACCGACAGACATCATGCTAAAAATATTCAAAACGTTATGAAGGGACCTCAATTCGTGGAGATCCATCGAAATCTCGAAATATCAAAATCGTTATGATCATAATACCTCCCTTATATATGTTGGAGGTCGGTAAAAATATATTTGTGGATACATTTTCTTATGGGTAGAGAAGAGGTACGTAAATTTATTTTGCAAATATCGACTAGGAAAATAAATAAATAACTGGCCGGTGACTGGGATTCCATTTCTAGTAGAGAATCTGTTAGTTTTTCATATAGTCGCAATATAAACAAAGTCTCTGTAGGCGTTATGCTCTTGCGTGACAAAAGATCGCCCGCAGTGTTGCCAGGTCTGAATTTGAATATTTTTGCAATTATACAAAAAAAAAAAAAAAAATGCTTTTAATATATAGTATGGTATTATTAGAGATATATTAATACACGGTAGAAAAAATCTAACTGCAACCTTCTTGTCGCCGACCGGCGTAGCGTAGTGGTAACACATGTGCTCTACGTTGCGGGGGTCTCGGGTTCGAATCCCGTTCAGGCATGGAAATTTTCTAAAATAAAAATTGTCCTGGCTAATTGCCACAGAAGCAAAGGCCATTAAAATTTAAAAAAAAACCTTCTTGTCGTGCCTATTGTGTTATGTAATGA
Organism: Liopterus haemorrhoidalis; assembly: GCA_963971575.1. NCBI lineage: Eukaryota > Metazoa > Arthropoda > Insecta > Coleoptera > Dytiscidae > Liopterus > Liopterus haemorrhoidalis. The sequence goes on along the minus strand of OZ020622.1, from coordinate 4,962,168 downwards.
CAGGCATTCATCGTTTGGCCTTCTAATAATCATCATTCACTGACTAAATACCTACAAAACCCTGAAATGTGTGAAAATTTACACTTCACATCAATTTTTTATAATAAATGTCACTTAATAAATTCCAACATGGAACATAAAATATCCTAGGCAATCTCTGGACAGAAATTGATTATTAAAAAGCTTTTAAAGACAATGCTAATCTTAGCTTAGAAGTGACAAAATTTTGGTTACAGTTCCTGAACCAGAAAAGGAGGTTTATAGTATTTTTTTACTTGTTTATAGACATAAATTGATTGTTTCAAAGAAGATGAAAGTTGAGATTTGAAAAAAAACTGTTTACCGGTTTTTCAACATAATCTTAAATCGATCCGATCTGATCTTATGAAGTGTACTATTGCCTATAAAATGTATAAAATATGTTGATTTGGATCTAGCGATAGTCATCATCATTTTAAACTCTCACTCCGCCTATGGTTGTAAAGAGGAATGTTGAATATGCAGTTTTATCTTTTCTCAAGATGAGATGAGTATTTATATTCACCAGCGAAAGATTTTATAAAAAATATATTCAATTATCAACTGTCACATATCTTCAAGACAGAGATTATTAATATTTTCATTTCCGGCATATCAAAGAACAGGTATTTCATTCACAACACTCATTTCTAAATATAAGGAATCCATTAAAAACTTCCACTTAAATCTCGAAATCAAGTTAAATTAGAATTTACTAAACAATTATAAGACCTAGGGTAATATCTACTTCTTCAGCCCATAAACGTCCCACAATAGTTTCACCGAGCCGTAGTTTGTGCTACCGTACTGCTACTTTATATAGGGGAAACTTTTTAAGATCGCAGCGCCATATGCGGCAAAAGCTGGAACATTCGAGAATGACATTAAACTGTCACTTGTGTATTTGATTACATGGTGAAAATGAGTTTTATTATCCTATTTTCCAAGCTTTTTTAGACCTTTTTTCTTATTTAAATCTAGTAGATCAACCCCACCCATTGTGACCCATTGTAATCTACGTCTTAAGAGTTTTCTTTTGATACCAAAAATAAATAAAAAAAATATTATTTTTTCAACGACACAGAAAAATCTATATTTTTCGAAATAATAATTTCTGTTAAACTACCCAGCAAACATTTTTATACGGGCCAGTACTGGTAAAGCACATACTCCCCGGCATTGAAAGTAATGGGCCAGTACCCCGGTGTCCCCGTGGCCGTTACTGGCCCATTGATGTATCAGTTGCCGGCCCAGCAACGGTAAAGTGCAAAATAATCGCATTAGTTGTAGTATGAGTGAAGAAGAGTGCTTATAAAATGCTGGTAAAGTACTTCGTATAGGCGGAATGCGAAATACAAATGTGAAGTACATTATTAATACTGGCGTTGCACTTACTTTTGGTGCCAGTAATTTACCAGCATAAAAGCAGTTAGCCGGCATTCGGCCGTTAGTTGAATGTTTGCTGGGTAAATTCATTACTGAGATTTTTTCAGATTTTTAGCACAACCCCTCTGAGAAAAGGGTGGAGGGCAAAAGCTTTTTGACATATTTTTGGCGAAAAATCCATAAAAATATTTGATTTTTCAAATATAAAATTTTGTTGAATTATTTATGCATTAAGACGCTTAATTTCATACCCCACTCAATATTTAAAAAAAAAATATTTAATTTTTCTTTAATTACTTATAATTACACGCTGCGTTTTTTACCGACCGCCAACATATATAAGGGAGGTATTGTTATCATACCGATTTCGAGATTTCGATGGATCTCCACGAATCGAGGTCCCTACATAACGTTTTGACTATTTTTAGCATGATGTCTGTCGGTCTGTCTGTCCGTCCGTCTGTCCGTCCGTCTGTCTGTCTGTCTGTCCGTCTGTTTGTGTACACGTGCAGAGCAAATTCGGCTGAAAGGATTTTTATGAAACTTCATATTTAAGCTTCTGCCATCAATGGCACGAGTTGATCAACTTTTGGTAAAAATCGGTTGACTAAAAATGGGAGTTTACTCGTGTCGATTTTAAGATTTTTGTGAATATTTCACAACAGAAAAATATTTAGAAAAAGATTATTGAACAAAAGTTGCTATAAAAGCAATAATTAATAACTTTTATTTGAAACGTTTTTTGATAAAACGAAAAATTTAGAATAATTTTTGTAAAATTTTTCGAAATTTTTTCTCAATTTTTTCATACTTATATGTAACGTTTCCATGGTCATGCTAAATAATATCTCTGTTAGAAAATATTAGGCCAAGTTATTTCTACTCTGCTGCTAGAACGTATTTTATATAAGTACTTTATGATGGCGGTCGGTCCTGTGGTGGCCACAGCTGATTTTTTTTTTTGACTCTATAGTTTACCTAAATATGGGTCAAAAAATTGTACAAACAATCCAAATTTTAACTTGATTTTCACAATTTCTACCAATTTTTTTGAGAGAAAAAAAAAAATCATAAATGTTTAAATTCATTTAATTTTGGGGATGCTGAAGCTCTGCTACTCTTATGTACCAGCCGCATGTATATTTTTGTAACTTTTCCTTGAAAAATAAATAAATCACATGATAAAATATTACTGCCGCCAATCCAGCCAAACTCAATTTTTCGCACTAACCTAAAAACTATATCCACCCGGATTATCAAAGTTGTACTGTATAAAATTTAAAAACAGTAAACAAAAATATTTTTATAGCTATAATATTTTAAACTTTTTCCAATAAAATTATCATAAAACATCAATAAAATTCGTAACTTACAATTTTTCGGTAGATCCAGGCAGATTTCTTGGTATTTGCGTCAGTCCTCTCTCGGAACAATCCACAGTTGACCCAGAGCAAGCACACATCTTCGGGCATCCTCCTTCCCCGTATGATAAAATAGTCACATCATTACCAGGCTCACCGTAAGCTAAGCCTACTAGCACTAACGCCCAAACAAACCGCACTGGGCACCGCATTTTCGCTTCGAATTACCGAAGCTTCAATACACGATAAAGACACTCAGTTTTTCAACACTAAAACGAGGAGGATATTTAACTGGAACAAGACCTGAAAAGAAAAATAAATTAATAAACATTGTAATGAGGGGGCGTCATGAAAGGGGGAAATCGGTACAAATTTCTGAGGCCCATGTAACCTGGGACTATGGTTGTTCCGATACTATTGATACGATACCAGTAGGGCCGGCTCAAGGGTACCTGGCACCCCGATGCAAAATGAGGTTAGGCGCCCCCCCCCCCACATATATTTTTTTAAATAATTTTTTAAAACTATTATAAATAGAGAAAATTTAATTTTTGTAAATATGCGTGATATTCAAAATAAAGTGTGGTGGTAATTTTGAAACTAATAAAACTTTTAATGTAATGGACATTGGCATGATTGGTAAGTTATAAAATTTAAATAATTTGTCCAATTTTGGATTTTTTTTTTGTTCGTGAGTTTCTCATATAAGAGTATGTATGACCAAAATTATTGACTAAAAGTCTTAAGGTCAATGAATTCTATGTAAAGACCAACACATAAAAATTGATGTGAAGTGTGAATTTTCACACACTTCAGGGTTTGGCAGGTATTTAGTAAGTGAATGATGATTATTTGGGATGCCAAAACAAATTTTATGTTAAAATATTTTTTTTGTTAATTTTAATTCGAATGCCTAATACCATTATTTAGCTTTCTAAATATGTGCAGTATTTTTTTTTTTATATATAGCAAGGTTCATTAAGATTTTGAAAATTGCGCCTATGGCTTCCATTGATTGTTTTAAGTCATAACCCCGCCCCTCTGTTTTCGTGTATTCAATTTCAACAATTTTATTAAATTTACGCTTTTAAAAATTAAATGCAATATTTGCCCAAATATAACTAAAATTTTGAAAAAATAATTTAAACAAAATAAAAAAGTAAAAAACAAGAAAAAATAAAATTGCCTTGAGAGCGGAGCGAACGTATTAGAACGAATTAGAACGCGAGCATGCTAGCCATTACACTATCAAAGCATGCTAGTTCACCGTCTTAGATAAATTATTAAATATTTTACGTAGTCAAGCAAAAAACACAAAAAATGCGTTATTTTCCGAAAACATAATCTGATCAAAAATTCCTGTTGTACAATTCCGGTTCACACAAATGTACATTACTTAGAATTTTTTCAGATTTTTAGTTTAAACCATCTGAGCTACAGGGTGTGGGCTTTAATTCGATACCCTACTCAGTATTAAAAAAAAAATTTTTTTTCAATGAACAGATATTTGTTTATATTTTTAGGGTTTTTTTTTTTAGATGTTTTAGTATTATTCCTATGTGCGGGTCAAAGAGTTGTATAAGCATGCCAAATTTCAACTCTCTAGTTTTAGACGTTTGGCTACAATTTTTACCGAACAGTCAGACAAACCGACGACAAAATAACGGTATAAGGGTTTTTTGGTCATACCTACAAAACCCTAAAAATGCTCTAATTTTCTTGACGTAAAATCCGGACTTCCTCAAGGCTCAATTTTAAGACCAATTCTTTTTCTAATTTACATAAATGATCTCCCCGATGTATTAAAATATTCTAAAACTAACATGTTCGCCAATGACACTACCATTTTAAATGCTAACTTTGATACAATCACATCAATATCAGTCTCCCAATTAGAACTGGCACAAGCAGAAAATTGGTTTAGTAATAATTATCTTAAATTAAACTTAGAAAAAACTAATAACTTTCAATTTCATGCAAACATTACCTATGAATCTGATGAGGAGATCCGTTTTTTAGACTCAAAATTATCGTGGAAAAATCACTGTGTGTCACTAATAAGTAAAGTTTCAAAATCTCTTTATTTTAAAAAAAAATCACTCCAATAATAACAAGAGAAGCAGCTATAGTAGCGTATCATTACCTCATTAATAGTCAGCTTTCTTATGGAATTTTGCTATGGGGAGCATCAGCCCCGTCGATGCTTAAACAAAGAACAAAGCAGATTGACAAACTGCGCACTTGTAATTTTTTTATACGCTGCCAAAACGAGTGAGATAAAAACGCATTAATACGTTAATTATAATATCAGTAAATCTCCTTGAAAAGACCGCTTAAAAACTAAAGTATTGACACAAACGGCACTGTCACAAAATAACACCGTTCTGATCGATTTTTTCACCAGTTATAAGTATAAAAACCAGAACAATGTACACCAACGCAAACCGGAATAGTTCAAATAGAAATTTTTGATAAAATTATATTTCCAAAAAATATTTTGTTCAGTTAATGTGTTATTTATGTATTAAGCGGTATTTTTATAAATTTGTTTTTAAAAATCCCAATATTTATTATATTTTAATGACCTTTTTCACGTGGACATCGAATGATTTTGCTAAAAATTAATTACAAGAATTTTACACGCATACAAAATAAGTTAGGTTAGAATAAGACAAGTACATTACTTACACGCAATATTTCATTTCTAGATTACTAAAACCGTTAGTCGTATTCACGTGTATTCACGTGAACATTTAATATTATATGATTAATTTTTTTAAATAAATTATCTAACTACCTAATAATTAGGACCTTAGGGCAAGTTTAAAAACAGTTAAAAGAATAAAAAACAAATGATTCCAACTAACGACTTCTGTACAAGATCGTTATCCACTTAGAATAATAAAATTTTTATATAATAATAACTTAATGTTATTACAAATGGTTTTACTTTGACCTAAATGTATTAAAATTAATAATGTATAAACATATTATTGACCAGTACTAATATTTTTTATGTACAGTGCTTGTCAAACTTAATCGGGGTAACAAAAAAGTGTTTTAAGATCTTGCCGCACGCATGCCTTAAATTTCGTGTACAGACATGTTATTTTTATAAGAACTAATAAAGAAAAGCAGAGTTATGAATAGATTTTATGATATAATAGGAAAGTTTAGTAAGGTAACAGCTACCCGACATGCAAGGGAGTGAAAATAAGCGATACAAATATCTGAACTATATATTTAATTTAAAATTATTATTAGCACCCTCTAAAAAATTGATGTGAAGTGTGAATTTTCACATATTTCAAGGTTCGCAGGTATATAATAAGTGAAGGCATGCTGAGTGTGTAGGACAAATTTTGCTTTGTAGTAATCACGGCAAAATGAACGATATTTTTAAAATAATTTATCGTCTGTTAATTTAAGAGCTTTAAAAACAAATTTTAAGTTGAAATATTTTTTTTTATTAATTTTAATTCGAATACCTAATACCATTATTTAGGTTTCTAAATATGTGCAGTATTTTTTTTTATATATAGCAAGGTTCATTATAGAGAATATATATAAAAATTGATGTGAAGTGTGAATTTTCACACATTTCTGGGTTTCGCAGGTATTTAGTAAGTTAATGATGATTATTTGGGTTGCCAAAACAAATTTTATGTTACAATATTTTTTTGTTAATTTTAATTCGAATACCTAATACCATTATTTAGGTTTCTAAATATGTGGAGCATTTTTATTTTATATAGCACGGTTCATTAAGATTTTTAAAATTGGGCCTATGGCTTCCATTGGTTGTTTTAAGTCATATTCACCGCCCTTCTGGTTTCGTATACATGACACAGAATGAAAATATAATTCCAACTATTCCAACTGGTTATTAAATTTACGCTCTTAAAAATTAAATGCAACATTTGCTAAAATATAACTAGAATGACAAAATAATTTAAACAAAATAAAAATGGAAAAAAAGCAAAAAATAAAATTGTGTCCTCTGCCCGGGAGCGAACCCAAGTTTACTGCGTAGCAAGCGAGCAAGCTAACCATTAGACCAGGATACGCCTTCTAGTATAGTGTGTTACATAACTATAACTTTTGTATGTACAAAAAAACACAAAAAATGCGTTATTTTCCGAAAGCATAATCTGATCAAAAATTACAGTGTAGAGTGTAGTGTGATATTCAATACTCGGTCCTCAGCTGTTATTTTTTTTATTATATTTTTATTTTCAAAAATTTACACTATCTTAGCCGTAAATACAAATTAATGTTGTCAAAAACACAAAAACTGCAATATTTTTCAAAAACGCAATCGGATCAAAAATTCCTCTCGTACGTTTCCGGCTCAGATCACTGTACATTACCTATAATTTTTTCAGACTTAGTTTAACCCCTTTGGGTAAATGGGAGGGGACAAGAACTTTTTTGGCAAAATTTTGACTAAAATCGTATAAAAAAAAACCGAACTTTAAAAAACTACTTCTTATTCCTTAACTTACGTACTAAGAGCTTTCTTTTGATACTACGCAATAAATTTAAAAAAATATATTTTTCTTATCAACGACACAAAAAAATTTACATTTTTCGAAAAACTAATCTGATTGAAAATTCCTGTTGAACTATTTCCGTGCCCATCCATGCAAGCTTTTTTTTTTGGACATACCTACAAAACTAAAAAAAACAAACGAACAATTACCACCCTAAAGTCTTGTAATTAACAAAATAATACATTTAAATTATTAAATTTTCAAATGGTCTTTTCCGCCATCTTTATCCATCGTCGTCGCCATATTTAGTAGAAATGACAATTCGGTCGTGCCGTTTTATCCTCCACAATTTTACAATTTGTTTCAGTTAAATCTCCATTCCGTCCTCAAAAAAATATACCAACAACTAACTAAAGACCCAGTGATTCATTTTATCAAACTAGTTTTTCGCAATTTGTTGACATAAAAGTGTAAACTCAAAATAAAATCTATTTTTTTTACGGAAGATGGTTGTTGGCAATTTCAGACGTGATCGGCAGCGCCGTGGGTGTTTTGTGGTGACAAGTGTAATTAAGAACTGTCAAATTGTGTGAAGTAAAATTTTGTTAAAATTTGTTTTAAAACAAGTGAAATGTGGTTCTAAGTGCCTAATTTGGATTAATTAGTCTAATACAATGAAAATGGAGCTTATGGGGTTTTAAGGTCAGTTTTTTTGTGTTTTACTACAATAAGAATTTTGTTAGACGTTTACGTTTTGGGTAAGAGCACACCCAGAAAAATGTATGTGGGGGTCCATTTCCAAAAAATATCTGTACGTTAATACAAATTAATTACGGGAGAGGGGGGGGGGGGTGTTAATAAATTTTTATCATAGACTTTGATATTAATAAAATAAAATAATTACTATTTTTCATTGCTTAGTTGTTTAGTTTTTGTTAAATAAGTATATTAGGCATATTTTTTCGTTTCTAGGGGGATGGGGGGTCTCTAAGGCCCCCTTGTGCGTGAGCCTGCTTTTGGATAATTGTCATTTTATTCTATTTTGTGGATAGAAATACGCAAATACATATTTTAAATTATTTAATTAGATATTCCGCCGTATTTATAAAGGCAGTAGTGTTTCAACAAACTAAAACTATATTTTATGATGGTATTTCGCTGCAAGTGAAAATTATTAAACATTTTATCCGAAATGTTTTAGTTAAATGTATGAAATGTAAATGTAAATGGTCATAATTGAATTAAAATCTCGCGTATAAAATATTAAATAGAAATTTCAATCTGACTAAATTTGAATTTAAAAACGAGGGTTGATTTCAAATTTCCTGATAATTTGATTGTTTTTGAAAAGTTAAAAATTTTATACAGAGATGTATCATAAAAAAATTCAGGAAATAAAGAGCCATACAGGGGGGTACTTGGACTAAAATACGTGGACTAATGTACGTCAAGCTCCAGGGTGCGCGCCTGTTACGGACCTGTACTTAAAAATAAATTCTCTAGACCAGTGGTTCCCAAACTTTTTCGGTTTCCGGCGCCCTTAATGTATCAGATTTTTTCCACGGCGCCAAATCAAAACATTAGGCTATCTAACACAGTTGGAGGAATATTGGAATATAGTCCAGCCAGGGCGCCGCGGCGCACAGTTTGGGAAACGCTGCTCTACACTTAAAAGGCAGATCGAGCAAAGATCTGTTTCTTGAAAGCAGACATGGTATCAAAACTGTGCCCTGGTTTTAGTATATAATAATATTCAACAAGGAAATAATGGAGAATGTATTATTTATATTTTAAATGTTAATCTGATATTTAATTTCGATAATTTATCTTTAAAAAAAAACTATTTACATAAATATTTATTGTATTTATATAATATTTATTAGTTATTCATTATTATTTACTACACAGAGTTGTATTAAGGATAATTTTGCTAATGCTGCATAAACAGCTATTTATTTATTATTATTTGTTCATATTGTTTAACTATATTTGGCATTTTTTTTTTTTTTTGCAAAAGGGCCCTTTGAAAGACCCTTTCTTTAGAGCCTTTTGAAACATAAATCCGGCCCTGGATACTAAAATAACCCTGGTAATAATTAGAAAACAATTAAATTTCGAAAGTCATGTACCGTCCACTTCACATTTTCTATTCATCATTTAATTCAACGCATTCTTAGTTTTTTTTTTGTCTTAATTCTCAAATTTTAGAAACACAATACTATATTTTTTCTACCTGTCAAAAGATTATTTGGGATACCATGTTAAATTTTTTACAAAAGATACACCACAAAAAAAAGACTAATATATCAATTATATTTTTAAAATAAAATAAACATTTTCAGTGCCGGATTAAGTAAGCCCATAGGCTACAAGTGATGTACTACAATAAAAAAAGTGATGTGGGGCCATTCAAAAATTGGGTGGGTCCCGGTAAAACAACAATTAAGAGCCCGGGACCCGATAAAACAATTCCGCCCAACTCCCCTGTAAAACAAAATTTAAAAAATAAAATAAAACGGTACTTACGGACCCTATGACAAATAAAAAACTGTTCGAAATGGTTTTTTAATTTTCTGTACCTAGTATAATATATAGGTTTACGTGATGTGCATTATGTCCGCGCGGAAGCTACCGAGAGAAACGTCACAAAGGGAGTCAAAATACTGATAGCTGATGACAGCTAACTACATAAACAAAGTGTGCAGTCAATTCGGGTGCGGTCCCGGATCTATAAACACTATAATTTCAATAATTATTACGTATTACAATTACTGACAAAGAAATTATGTAACAAAATAACAAATAATAAACTGGATAGTGACATCAAAAAAGAAGGCAGTGTCGGACCCCGGCATTTTTTACCGGCTTCCCGCGTCTCCGTGACAATAATAATAAAAATTAGTTAAATTTTATTTTTGTATCCTATTATTAAAGAAAAAATAAGTTAATAAAAACTACAATATTAAATTTATTTATTATGTTTTTATCAATTTATCAATTAGAATGAATTTTAGTTTTCGATTATTATTTTTTATTATTATATCTATGCTATGTGGCACTAGGCCCCCTATTCGATCGGCCCCCTTGGGCTGTAGCCCTTAAAACCAGTGGTGGATCTAGCTTTTTGGGGGCCCAGGGCTTAAAAATACCAAGGGGCCCTACACATGTTTCAATAAAAAAATTTAAAAAATAAAACACAGTATTAAAGGTTAATTATTATTTATTACATTTTTATTAATGTTGGATATTATTTTTTTATTAGCTGGCGCTTCACTTATGTTGATTTTTAATAAATATTAGTAAATTTAAGTTTTTATTTTTTTTGTGTTGTTTTTTAAAGTAATATTTTTGTTTTGATCTTTTCTCTTTAAGCCGTGCTTGGTATAGAATATAATAGGTATATGTCCGAGAGGTTAGGGGCCCCTTGAGGATCTGGGGCCCAGGGCTTAAGCCCTATTAGCCCGTATGTAGATCCGCCACTGTTTAAAACCCATGCCTTAATACGGCATAGAACATTTTTAAAATACAGAAAACATGAATTATTTCGTTTCCTTTTAAAACACATTTTGACAAATTGTTTTCCAAAACTGCGCTATTATTCTTATTAGCAGATTTTTCCAATTTATATCTACACAACATTCTGTTAGAAAATTCTTACCATATCAGTTTTTTTACAAAATATATAATACCACAAAAAAGACTAATATATCAATTAATTTTTGCAAAATGCAATAAACATTTTCAAAAAAATACGTTGGCTTACTTTTAAAAATCAATTTAGACTATAATTTGGCGCTAATATCCTTATTACGTTTTTTCCATAAGGGCACACGGGGCACGAGCCCAGAGCCCCCGGCTTGATGGGGGCCTCAAAATGCCGAGATTATCGTTTAGACGGCAAAAGAGGACCTCAATTCTACTACTTTTATTAAAAAACCTTGCAAATTAATCGGCGGACTTGAATATCTCATCCTTACATACTCTAATAAAAGCAAATAAATTAGAAGAAATTTTCCCAAATGTGGAAGTTGCTACAAGGATATTCCTTTGATTAATGGTCACCAATTATAGTGAAAAGCGCTTATTTTCACGGCTAAAAATAATAAAAAATTAATTACGAACGACTATGTTACAAGAACGACTTACTAATTTGTCAATCATGTGCATAGAAAGTGATCCTTCAAAAATTAGACTTTGAGGACATAATAGAAGATTATGCAAAACACAAATCCCGGAAGAAACCATCATTAACGTAAGTCCAATTCTCAAAATAGTAATCACTTATATTTGTTTTGTATAAAGCTAACCATAATAACCAATAAAGTCACTAAATTAAAGTACAGTTGATTCCGTTTAATCGGGACACATCGGGACTAGTACATTTTGTCCCGATTAAGCGGTTTACCCAATTATCCGAAATTCCACAAAAATTACAGGATTAGTGTTAATATTTTATTTGATAAATTGCACAAAACTATACGTACCTATGCATACATATTAAAACATTAATTTTTTAATGTATATAATATGTAGTACGTATTTACTACAAAATAAAAAATAATGTAAAATCTGAAACAATAAATTGCATAATAAATTCTGAAAGAAAAATGTTCTAACTTAAATTGAGTTATTTATTCTGTAAGAATTCCACTAAAGTGGTTTTTTTTTTTGTTTTTTTGTTATTGTAGTTGTACAAAATTAGCGCAAATTTTTCTGTATTGCCTGTAAAATATTAATTTTCTTCGGCGCCATGGGAATTCACACTATTAGTCCCGATTAAACGGAATTTTGTCCCGGAAAAGCGATGTAAATTTGTGTTATTTCCTCGGTTCTGTTACCGTTCTTTAGGATTTGTCCTTTATAAGCGGCTGTCCCAATTAACCGTTGTCCTGATTAAGCGGAATCGACTGTATATACTAATGTTTTTATTAATTTTTTTTGACTTTCTAAAAGGGCCCCTGCATGGCCTAAGACGGCCCTTATTACAATCAGTTTACAAACAAAATACATATATTTTGCCAATAATAATTATTAGAAACTGTACATTGGTTATTTTATAAGTAAGCCAGTAATATAGCAACATAGGAAAACAACAAATAAACCAATATATATAAACAAATCACTCACTTATTCACGTATCATTAGAAGCCATGTTAAATTTTATTTGTTCAAATGTTTATCACATTAAAAAACACAGTACAAATCACAGAATACACAATAATTCACAAATACATATACAGTTTAGATGTAAACACACGTATTCGCGGGTTAGAGGAAAGAGCGAGAGTAGTCACCCTTACAACAGTCGATGCTCAACTGAGTACCAGTCTCTCTGGAAGTCAATCCAACACTAGACGGGTTTTAGAGTCAGCGTGTCTGCTGCGATTCTACCTGTGGTTGGAATACACAGAAAATTGAAATAATTAGATAATTTTATCACTCATCTACTGTCAATGGTAGATAGCATAAAAAGTGGACTTATTAACGGCCAAAATAATAACTGCGATTCATATGGCAGTAATAATTCTGCGCATTGCATTGTTGATGTTTTTTGTGCGCATAAATCCATTGTTGACGATTAGAAACCGTTTATTTATATCAAAAATTAACGCAAAAAATAGCAATAAGCTTCAGTTTTTGTTGTAAAACATAATTGATTGCATTGGTACATATTTCTAGATCAATTTATACGCATTTATTTTCATTGTTGAATTTATTTAGTAGACGAGTAGCCGTTTTTAGGGTTTTGTAGGTATGATCAGAGCCGCAGTAAGGAAAACTTGCGCTAGGGGCAAAAACTGCGTTTTGGCGTCCTTGGCAAATAAATGTAAGCAAAAACAAGATTCTCACCGCCCAAAATCTAGATGACGAGCAAAAAAAAGGTCCTCACTTTCGCAATGTGGCGCCCTTTTCCTTGGTGCGGCTCTGGGTATGAGCACCCTTATATCGTAACTCATGTGTCCGTCTGTACGGTAGAAATTATAGCCAAACGGCTTAACATAGAAAGTTTGGTATTCCAGCAAACATACAACCATCGGCCGAATGCCGGCAAACTGCTTTTTCTGTTGGTAAATTGCTGGCACTAAAAGTTTGTGCAACGCCAGTATTAATAATGTACTTCACATTTGTATTTCGCACTCCTCCTATACGAAGTACTTTACCAGCATTTTATGAGCACTCCTTATTTTTGATAATATGTTACATTTTACTTTTGTTTCACCATCGTTGAATAAATTTATTCAACGAATAAAGTTGACAATATTCTACACTGTAGAGTGTAACAATTTTTGATCAGATTACGTTTCGGAAAATAACGCATTTTTTGTGTTTTTTTTTGTTGACGATGTACAAAAGTTATAGTTATGTAACACACTTTACTAGAAGGCGTATCCTGGTATAATGGTTAACTTGCTCGCTTGCTACGCAGCAAACTAGTGTTCGCTCCCGGGCAGAGGAAACAATTTTATTTTTTGTTTTTTTTTCCATTTTTATTTTGTTTAAATTATTTTGTCAAAATTTTAGTTATATTTTGGCAAATGTTGCATTTAATTTTTAAGACCATAACCCGTTGGAATTATATTTTCATTCTATGGGTCATGTATATGGATCCAGAGGGGCGGAGCATATGACTTAAAACAATCAATGGAAGCCATAGGCGCAATTATCAAAATCTTAATGAACCTTACTACATATATAAAAAAAAATACTGCACATATTTAAAAACCTAAATAATGGTATTAGGTATTCGAATTAAAATTAACAAAAAAATATTTTAACATAAAATTTGTTTTTAAAGCTCTTAGATTAACAGACGATAAATTATTTTAAAAATATCGTTCATTTTGCCGTGATTACTAAAAAGCAAAATTTGTCCTACACACTCAGCCTTCACTTATTATATTCCTGCGAAACCCTGAAATGTGTGAAAATTCACCAGAGCCGGCTTTAGCAAGTCTGGCGACCCGGGCTAGATTTTTTTACCGCACCCATAAAAAAAAAAAAAATTGTTCTATATAATACAAGTGACGCCCTGAAAAAAAAGGTCCTCATTTCTCAAATACAAGTGAAGTCCTAAAAAAAAGGTTTTCACTTCTAAAATACAAGTAAAGACCTAAAAATGACCGTCCGCCGCCCTTCCTGGCCTGGCGTCTTGGGCGATCGCCCCCCCCCCCCTTAAAACCGCTACTGAAATTCACACTTCACATCAATTTTTTAAGTAATTTTAAGTTACAAAGAAACCATGTCTATTAATGCTAACTAATTTTAAATACTAATACCAATTCTTTCATGTTTAATGTTTGCTAATACATTAAATTTAAATCAGTTTTCATGTTTGCTTAAATAATTATAGGCTAGGTCGTTTTATTTACAGAAATCATAAAGTGGAGCGTAATATGAATTGACAAGCATGTATGCGATGGACTTACTACTAATTCTTTTGTTGGGTTTAGCAGTGTTGCTACAAGCTGATGTATTTTCAATTGTTCCTCTTTTACCCCCTGACATTTGCATATTACGTGCAGTTTTAATAAATGGATTACAAACCGTGCCCATCACGATCTTACTGTCAACCCTTTTTGTTAAAACAGGGGTGGATTAAGGAAAAATTAGGAAAATAACTTTTGGGGAAGAAGTGCTTACCAATGGTTTTGTCTGCGATACACTAAATATAAGTAATTGCTGAAAAATTATGTTTACGGAACGCCGTTGCTGAAATTTGGAAGATTGATTACTAACCAAAACAACCAAGATCGAATCCTGGTTTTTCACGGTTTCCTCCACTTTATTATGGCGCGAAACTGGCCTCTGTTCAAATAATCCATATAAATTCATCACCATCGCTTTCACAATTGAAAATAAATATCACCTTTTTTATTAATAAAAATCAAATTATAAGCAAAATTAAATTAATAAATAAGTCCACTCCTCTCCGTAAATAATCAATAATAAATTTGTATTGTTTTACGGAAACAAATCCCCAACCCCGACCGTTTACTGTGTGCGGGCCTATTAGAGCAGCGTTTCCCAACCTTTTTTCATGGCGGACCGGCAAGCGACTTATAGTCAAGCAACATATATAAGAGAGGTATTGTGATAATACCGATTTTGACATTTCGATGGATCTCCACGAATTGAGGTCCCTACATAACGTTTTGACTATTTTTAGCATGATGTCTGTTGGTCTGTCTGTCTGTCCGTCCGTCTGTTTGTGTACACATGCAGAGCAAATTCGGCTGAAACGATCTTTATGAAACTTCATATTTAAGCTTTTGACATCAATGGCACAAGTTGATCAACTTTTGGTAAAAATCGGTTAACTAGAAATGGGAGTTTACACGTGTCGATTTTAAAATTTTTGCGAATATTTCACAGCAGAGAAATATTTCGAAAAAATTTATTTAACAAAAGTTGCTATAAATGCAATAATTAACAACTTTTATTTGAGACATTTTTTGATAAAACGAAACATTTTTAAAAAATTTTCGAAATTTTATCTTCTATTTTTTCATACTTATATGTAACGTTTCCATGGTCATGATAATTAATATCTCTGTTAGGCCAAGTTATTTCTACTCTGCTGCTAGAATGTATTTTATACAAGTACTTTGTGATGGCGGTCGGTCCTGTGGTGGCCACAGCTAATTTTTTTAGGTCATCACTTGTATTTCAGAAGCAAGGGCCTTTTTTTTTTAGGTCATCCCTTGTATTTTAGAAGCGAGGACCTTTTTTTAGATGATCACTTGAAATTTAGAAGTGAGAACCTTATTCATAATTTAAATAATTTTATCATCTTAAATTTCCTGATTACGGTCCTGTAAAAGGGCTACTTTTAATCAAATACCTCAATGTGTTACCATCCGACATAGAATGACATGCAAACCAAATCGAAACGGGGATTTTTCCTGAATATGAGGGTGGAAATCTACAGTTTACAAAGCTAATCAATGTTGTATTGGATTAAAATATTATTAATAACAAATAAAGATATATATTATCATTATGAATTGTTTTTATTTGTACTAATAAAGCTATATTTTTAATAACTAAATGTTAAAAAGTTCTAAATTACGTCAAACAGAATGGCCTAACTTAGGATGCCGACCGGCGTAGCATAGTGGTAACACATGTGCCCTGCGTTGCGAAGGTCTCGGGTTCGAATCCCGTTCAGGCATGGAAATTTTCTCAATTAAAAATTGTCCTGGCTAATTGCCACAGCAGCAAAGGCCATTAAATTAAAAAAAAAAAAAAAAAAAACTTAGGGTAACCGACTAACGTAGTGGTGCCCTGTGTTGCTAAGGTCTCGGATTCGAATCCTGTTCAGGCATGGAATATTCATTACAAATATTGTCCTGGCTAATTGCCTTAATAGCAAAGGCAATAAACGTGAAAAAAAAAACATTGCTTGTGGCACCCGACTAAAAAAATATTTCCTCTTAGTTAAAAAATTAAAATTCTATAGGCTATTCCAAACGTTTAAGCGGAACCAAATGAAATTTTCTTAAGATTTTTCTTATAATTTTTTGTCTTAGCGACTAAGTCATTAACCAGAATACATGTGTTTTTTTTTTTTATTATTATTTAATTATACAATTCTAAACCTTAAAACTAGAAATATAAACATCCATGCCATCACCGGGATTCGAACCCGAGCCACCCTGGTCTAACGTACTGTCGTGTTGACTACGAGTAGGGTTGCCAGGTCGCCAAACCTAATAGCCGAACAGACCAGCCAGTTTGGCCGG
The DNA here is from genome assembly GCA_963971575.1 of Liopterus haemorrhoidalis. Taxonomy (NCBI): domain Eukaryota; kingdom Metazoa; phylum Arthropoda; class Insecta; order Coleoptera; family Dytiscidae; genus Liopterus; species Liopterus haemorrhoidalis. The sequence goes on along the minus strand of OZ020622.1, from coordinate 4,945,167 downwards.
ACATTTGGGTAAAAAAGCCGGACACCCTACATTATTGAGGATTTTGTTTCTCAGTATTAATAGGTACGACAATTTTTTTTTATGTAGAATTAAGCTTTTTTGATTATTACCATAAATCTTGTTAAATTCTAATGAAAAATAAATAAAAAATAAATAAAACGCCAAATCAGTCTAAATAATTTATTATTAATCAGTCAAATAAAGTCATCAGTCAAAATTATATTCTAGATAAACATTTATCAACATTTTTAAATTCTTCTTAAATTAAATAAAGGCAATTGCACAAATAAGTCTTATTTACTTGCTATTACTTCCCAAAGCAAAACAAAATAAAAAAACAATCTAAACAAAACAAAAACAAAACTTTAAGTTAAACAATAAAAATAATTATTCATATTTTTGGTTGGCAGAAATCTGCTTTAAAAGCTCAGTTTCTTTCAAAATGCAGTTGTAAAAATCCTTACACGTCAAATGTTTTAAATTAAATTCTGCTACCAACATTTTAGCTACAGCGTTAACATGTAATCTGTTGCGTTCTTTTGACCATTGCTTATCAAGGAAAAAACTTTTTCAACGTTTGCGTTATGTCCTGGGATCGCAAAGTAATACTGACAAATAGTTAGGAATTCTGAAAAGCAATCTTGATTACTCATCGATTTAAAATAGGCTACCCATTTCTTGTGTGCTAACAGCTTCTTGAAATTAACGTTCTCTTTGTTATTGTTCAGAAAACGGCGCTCGCTCGTTTGCGAAATGTAAAAAGCCTAACAAAATCCGGACACCGTTTATTTTGGCCGGACACGCAATCAAAAAGCCTAACTATGTCCTGCTTTATCCGGACGCCTGGCAACCCTAACTACGACAGTAAGTTAACAGTTGCTAGAATTCAAAATCTAGTTTCACTTAAATCAAAGAAATAGACTACATAAAATATATATTTTTTTTAAAGTAAACTAATTATAAAAGCTATCCGAAATACGGTAATTTCCTCTTAATTTTTGCATTGTTTGCCCATATTAGCAAAATATCCCCTATAAAATTGTTTTTATAGAAACCATAAAACTAATAATAATACCAGCAAATACCTACCTTTTGAAACTAATACATTTAATTTCTAAATAAAAATTACTTACCATTTAAACTCAGACTTAATAAATAAGAGTCTGTCAAGTGATGAAAGGGCGACTTAATCCCTTTTCCAGGTGTTAAAAAGGCTGTAGACAAGCTAATCTCCACTTTCATTGCCGAGGCACGATTTTAAACTTCATTCACAAATGGTCAACGGTCTCTTAGTAAAAAAAATCAAAAGAAATAATAGTCTTGGCAACTTGGGTAATAAAATATATTGTAAAGTCGCAAAGAACTTCCCAAGGGAGGCCTGAAGCCCCCCCAAACAACATTCAAATTACAAATTTTTAAAGGACACATTTTTCATGTTATTTAACAATTATATACGCGAGGCCCCAAGAAATAATTTGTACTTGTATGCCATACGCTAAATAAATAAGAAATAATTCTAGCTTCTGAAAATTGACAGCTACGTTGAAAAATATAAAACTGTTAAACCAGTCCGTCCAACACTACATTCACATACCAAATTCCCTAAATGAATATGTTGTTTGATTAGATAATACAAATTTATTATTTTAAAAGACATGAAAAAGCAAAACTGAAAAAATAGTATAAAAAACTCGTCGCTTTGCGTCTTTTTTTTAACTTCGACGCGTACGGCAAAATCATGCCTCATGAAACTTGTGTTTTAATATACTATTATGAATCTGTTTTGCCGTCTTATCAACAAATAAGTGTACATAAATGTTTAAATAGCATATAAAATAACAAAAAAATATCCTCTCTCGAAGTTAAAAATTGTCCGCCGGATCTTAAATGAATTTTCTTATAATTGGAAATCTAATTGGTACACAAGGAACCTGGGAAAACTTAAAAGTAAGATGTAGAAAATTGCATGAGTGATAAGGTATTGAAAAATAAAACAACATGTTTTTTAAATTATTGTCTTATTATAAATATTTTTTACAATTTAATGATTATAATTAATAATGAACATAATATCAAAAAAAAAATGTTTACGACTAAATACATTGGATTATATTTATTAATAATATAGTCGCAATAAAATGACACCGATATGCATAAATTGTTACGGTCTCAATTTAGAGTGAGCAGATCTTACTTATAGTTATGATTATACTGTTTTTATACAAGTATATACAAAAATGAAAGAAACCGCATGCATAAATTAAAATGAAAATTTTCGAAAAAGGGCGTAATTCCATGCAAATAAATAGTAAGTCAAATTAAAATCACTTTATTTCTTAAAATTAATGTTAGATTAAAACCATGCTTAAGGGCAGGGTAAACACCAGAGATAAGTTTCTTACACAAAACTAATAATCTGAAATATAATTTGTAACAATCTATATATCAAGTTTTGCAGCGAATTTTATCGATATACAGTAAAACTTGCTAAAGTGACCACCTCCTCAAGGTTGCTGCTTAAGTTGATGGTTTCTGCAAAATAATACCTTTTGCAATCGGGATATATTAGGTGTACTGGAAAGTTCTTTGTTTTTATTATTAGTGCAGTATGCGAACTAGTTACGACTTGTTCGCTGAATTGAACAGATGTCTTTTGCGTTTTGGTTAAACTCTGTACCTCTGAGTACCTAATTATTGTTTTCGTTTTATTTTAAACCCTTACATTTTAAATGGCAGAAGAATTTCCATCAAAACATTTTTTACGCTGTTTATGTTTAATGAGTACCATACGAAAAATTCTGCTACAGTTGCTACAAAGAACATTTGCACTGTTTATGGTGATAAACTAAGTGTACACACATGTCACTAGTGGTTTAAAAAATTTAAATCAGGAAATTTATGCTTGGATGATGAACTTCGATCTGAAAGGAATCATTTATTATGAGATATTAAAACCGGAGCAAGGTGTTAATTCTGATCTCTACTGTGAACAATTGAATCGACTGAATCAGAACTTTACCAAAAAACGGCCAGAAATTGTGAATAGAAGAGGAATTATTCTTCAACATAACAATGCCCGACTTCCTGTATCAAAAAATACATGAAAAACTTTCCGGGCTTGGTTGGGAGGTTCGACCACATCCACCCTACTCACCAGACATTGCACCTTCCGACTATCACTTATTTCGATCACTGGAACAATTTTTAAGAAACAAGACACTTAGAGATATGAACCATGTTAAAATGCTCCGCCCCTCTGGTTTCGTATACATGACACATAGAATGAAAATATAATTCAAACAATTCCCATTGGTTATTAATTTACGCTCTTAAAAATTAAATGCAACATAATTTAAATAATTTAAACAAAATAAAAATGACAAAAAATAAAATTGTGTCCTCTGCCGGGGAGCGAACCCTAGTTTGCTGCGTAGCAAGCGAGTAAGCTAACCATTAGACCAGAATACGCCTTCTAGTATAGTGTGTTACATAACTATAACTTTTCTACATCGTCAACAAAAAAACATAAAAAATGCGTTATATATAATCTGATCAAAAATTCCTGTTGTACTATTCCAGTTCACACCAATGTACATTACTCAGAATTTTTCAGATTTTTAGTTTAAACCATCTGGGCTACAGAATGTGGGACAAAAATTTTTTTGCACTTTTTTGGCAAAAGTCGCATCAAAATAATTTATTTTGCAAAAATAAAATTTTGATCGTTAATCCACGTACGGGTTTTCATTTGATACACTAATCAGAATTACATTTTTTTATTTTTTGGATAAGCACATATTTGTTTAAATTTTTAGGGGGATATGTTTTTTAAATGTTTTAGTATTTTTCCTATGTGCGGGTTAAAGAGTTGTATAAGTATGCCAAATTACAACTCTCTAGGTTTACCCGTTTGGCTACAAACGCGTGGACGATTTTGTAACAATTTTGTAACAAACCTATTATATTTAGTTCTCGTTCCGAACGGTATTTTTTTCATTCTCACTATTTGTTTTAAAATAAAAAACTAATTTTTTCATTGTGGGACTTTACTTACGCGATATTAGCAGCCATCGTATATATTTTTAATTTAATTTCAAATTGTTTTGTAAAAGAAACTTGTGAGAACTATGGAGTTTATCATGTCCTCAAATTAATTAAAATAAAATAAGATCTATTACTTACCAGTCATGCGTAGCACTAAAATTATAAAGTACAAAAAGTCAGTCTAAAAATTACACTAATTTAAACGTTGTGTTGCCGGGAGGCGTTTCCTCCTTCGTCTATTTTGTGATTGTAGCCAATGTTCGTAGTAACGCTCATTCTTCAACCATTCTTGGTATTTGTACCACCATTGTTCCCATTTGATGTAATCATCCAAAGATAAGTCCCGGAGATAGCCGAGATCTTTATAGTATTGGTAACGTACTCGTACATCATCCCAAGCTGCTAATCCAGAAGGTCCAGATGCCATTAGTTCATCGGGGAAGTGGCCAATCGGAGCAGGAGAATGACTAGAAAAAAATTAATTTACCATAATTGCCTAACGAGAAAGGGTATTCAGTTTTATTTATATTTATTTACCTGTATCGTAAAGGTGGGCTGTCGTACAATCTCTCCTCTTGTTCTATCATGACTTTAAGATCACCACTGTTTGAATTCTTAGTAATTCTCATGTTTTCAATATCTCTGCGATCAACACTCCATTGTGCCATTTTTCCAAATCTTTCCGAGAGAGTCAAACGTGTTGAAGCAACAACTGCTGATAGTGAAGAACTCGAACTGTCTTCAGATCCAGATGATTCTGCGACAGTTGGAGACTGTCTCCGTTTCTTTGGGCGATTTTCTGTTTTAATTCTCGTCAGCATAACGCCCTGTAAAAATATATTAGAAACTTGTTACTTAGATGACTTCAAAACTTCAACACTTATGGCCGGTTTCTGAAAGCTTAGTTAACTATAACCAAATGGTCAGAAAATGGTTGCTATGGTTACTTATAGCAGCGTTTCCCAACCTTTTTTCACGGCGGACAGGCAAGCGACCTAGAAAAAATTTGCGGCTCAGCAAATTTAGAAAGTATGTGTATCGCAAAATTATTACAAGTGAAGAGCAAAAAAAAAAGGTCTTCACCTCAAAAATGTACGTGATGAGCAAAAAAAAGGTCTTCACATCCAAAATGTAAGTGCTGAGCAAAAAAAAGGTCTTCACCTCCAAAATTTAAGTGATGAGCAAAAAAAAAGTCTTCACCTTCAAAATTTAAGTGATGAGCAAAAAAAAAAACCAAAATGTCCAAATGAAAAGGTCCTCCCCTCCAACCGCGGAGATTTTGTAACAAAACCTCGCGGGCCGGCAATAAGAAATCTCGCGGCCGGCGGTTGGGAAACGCTGGCTTATAGGATTGTTATATTCTAACCGAGTAACCAAGTTTAACCAAATGGTTAAACTCGGCTAAGCTCTCAGAAACCGGACGTTAGTATTGATTTTAGCGATGAAACGGGCTAAAAAATTGATGTGTGAATTTACATACATTTCAGGGTTTCGCAGGTATTTAGTAACTGAGTGATGATTATTCGGGATGCCAAAACAAATGTTATGTCAACATATGTTTTTATGAATTTTAATTCGAATGCCTAATACCATTATTTAAGTTTCTAAATATGTGCATTATTTTTTTTTTTTTTTATATATATAGCAACGTTCATTAAGATTTTGAAAATTGCGCCTATGGCTTCCATTGGTTACTTAAATCATAAGCCCCGTCCTCTGATTTCGTATACATTCAAACAGAGAATTAAATTATAATTTCAACACTTCCCACTGGTTATTAAATTTACGCTTTTAAAAATTAAATACAACATTTACCAAGATATAACTAGAATTTTGACAAAGTAATTTAAATAAAATAAAAATGCAAAATAAAACAAATTAAAATTGACAGGAATCGAACTTTAGTTTGCAAATTACGAAGCGACGACATAACGCAGTACGCTACGAGCGCTTACTTATCTACTGTTACATAGCAAATTAAATATTTAACATATTTTAGTTAAAAACACAAAACTTAGAATTTTTTCAGATTTTTAGTTTAAACCATCTGGGCTACAGGGTGTGGGACAATTTTTTTTTTTGCACAATTTTGGCAAAAATCGCATCAAAATAATTTATTTTGTAAAAATAAAATTTTGATCGTTAATCCACGTACTAAGGGCTTTCATTTGGTACCATTCTCAGAATTTAAAAAAAATATTTTTTTTTTCGATGAGCACATATTTGTTTATATTTTTAGGGCGATGTGTTTTTTAGATGTTTTAGTATTTTTCCTATGTGCGGGTCAAAGAGTTGTATAAGCATGCCAAATTTCAACTCTCTAGGTTTAGCCGTTTGGCTACAATTTTTACTGAACAGACAGACAGACGACAAAATGACGGTATAAGGGTTTTTTGGTCATACCTACAAAACCCTAATAAATAGGAAATTTTTATTAAGAATGACAAAAAATTAAAATGCAATGAAAAGGACATTTTATAATGACAATCAATTTAATCTAGAATTTGCAATGTGAGTATGATTTACAAAGCTTAAACAAAATGACCAAAAGTTCGAACTAATAGATAAAAATTACTAGATTTCAAAATCTAGTATCTAATTCCGCCTAAACGTTTGGAATAGCCTATGATTTCTGATATCTGTTTTATCGCTATTTGTTTATCTTACCTTTTCCTTATCCTTGCGTTCTTTCTTCTTTTTTGCTTTTTCTCTCCTGGCCATGATATCTTGGGGTGCATTAGTAGTACGCGGCGGCGGCGGCGATGGAGACAGCTCAATAACCTCCGTATGCTGAGTCCGGATACGCGACGGAGGAGGCGCACGACGTGGGTCACTCGGTCTGCCTTTCGCGCCGCGCCGATTCATTACCGGTGACGGTGGCGAGACCGGGGCCCTTGGACGACCACGCGACTTACTACCTGAACGACGAACGGCCGCTTTCGGACGTGCTTTATTCGAACGCGAACGCGGTACGGAATATGAACGCGACCTGGTCAAAACAAACAGGTTCTTTTTTAGTTTATAATCGAGTTGATGATTTTAGTGATAGCACATCGATGGACGCTGCCGATAAATCAGAATTATTTCGATCGTTAACTTATAAACAATATGAAACTTGGTGATATGAGAAATGTATCCAAATCTTCTTTATATCCTCTTCTAAAACCTAAAACCTTTGACGCAACTTCTCATATTTCCAAGCTTCGTATAACTATTTTTATTTTTTGCCAATTTTAATAAATAATGTACACTATCCTACAAAAAGTATCCAGACATCTTTCTAAATGTAGCAAACAGCGCCATTATTAAGGCCCTGCGGTGCGAGAGGGTCAATATAATGTACTTGTGTAATACCCTTTTCACACTAGATCTTTAAGATCGGAAGTTAAAGTGAATGTATCTTTAAACGCTAATGTGAAACCGTATGGCCTCGTCTAAATACAAGCGATGTTTAAGACAGAGATCTGCGTCTTAAACTTCGTCCGCATTGCCAACTTAATTTCTATTATAAAAAAATACTCCTTGAATTTGTGCTGTCAACATTTTATATTATCATAAACAAGAATACTGTATTATATAGACGTTATAAGAAGTTTATACTTATTGTTATAATAAAATGATTTATTTTAATAATGTGTTTAATAAAATACAGAGCTACAATAATTGAGATAAAATGTATCGACTTACATGTTAATACAGGTGTAATATATTCTTTATTGTAGTGTCTTTATTGTAGAATGAAATGAAATATCCATATTTGTTTATAATAATTCAAAATGTGCGTCTGCGACAGTTCAAAACTGGTAATTTCATGACGGTAACTTAAGGACAAAATTACTGTAGCTGATGACAGCACCAGAGATTTAAACATCAAGTGTGAAAGCATACCGATCTTAAACATCGGTGAACTTTAAGTTCACTCGTCTTAAAGATCTAGTGTGAAAAGAGTATTACACTGCTTCCCTTAACTCCATCTTAGGTTAATGTTCCGTATTAGTCCACCAGAACTAGGCTGCATGCTTAGAATGAAGTATATTATAACATTAGAAACGAGAAGACATGGTCGTGAGAGTGGGGAGCCAATAGTAATCATTCATGGATCTGTAGTTGGCAGAGAAATACGCGTTTTTAACATAACGATACGTCTGAATATAACTGATATTTTTAGAACTTTTTATGAAGTTAATGTTTTTCAATTTATCTATACTATAAATCTCACTGAAAACAGGTAGAAATTCCTTATGAGTACTTGTTTATATACCTCTATCAAGTTTCAGTTTTTTCTGTCCAAAATTTTTGCTAACTAAACCTAACCTAATTAGCTTTATCATTGATTGTTTGCATTTAGTGAAGATATATAAATGCTTTATACAGTTTTAATACATTTACATAATTTAGTATCTATGAATGCGACGAAAAACGGAATGTTCTATTTCAGACATAAAATTGGTAGGCCAGAATATATTGATATTTTTGAGAATTCTCTCTTTTAATGAAGTTAATGTTTTTCAAAATATGTATACTATTGTCATCTGACACTACCGATAGAGGCGCCACTGCATTGTACATCATGGCTGACGCAGATAGGATATTTTTGACAGGTTCAATGGTATCTTCATGTGATATTTATTGAAATTAATTTATTATTCAATATGAGGGTTGCGTTAAATGAAATTTTCCGTTTTCTCAGTGCCCAAGTAACCTCTAGGGTTATAATTGAAGGTAATAAGGCTTTTTTGCCCCAGGGGGGGTCCGCGAAACAATTTTGAGATTAACTTTACATCCCCCAAGTTTTCGCTTTTATTCAAATAACTCATTTAATAAAAATCCTACATGGTCAAGACTTTTTGTATTTGTTGTTATCGAACTAGTTATTGACATAACTAAACAATAATTAGTAAAAATTTAATTATTTTTATTCAACTGCAAATTATTTACAGAAAACATATTATAATAAAATCTATTTTGACCAATATTTAACCAAGAAATGTTTGCATGAGTTTAACGTATTATAATTTGTAACTTTTTTTTATTCTTTTTACTACTATTTTTATTCATTTTATGGTTTTTATTATATATACTAATAAAAATGTTCCTCTATAAATGCACAATACCATTTATTAAAATAACCAGCGAAACATTTTGAACGACGTAAAATGCCTAGGGTTGGGATGGGGTCCGCAAAAAAAAATATTGTTCAAGAGGGGGTCCTCGGACTACATAAGTTTAAGAACTCCTGTACTAGAGTGACAACCAAATACACAGCAGTTTGTGTAATGACAACTCATTATAACACAAAATAATATATAAAAGAATAATAGTTGCTATCAAAAGTTAATGTTATTTGTAACATTAACATTAAAGTTTAAACGCGATACAAACAACACGAGGTAGCCACTAGTAAACAATAACAGTTACTCGTTCCACTAGTTCAAATTATGTCCGATTGGTGTCACTTCATAGCGCTGTTGAGCTCAATAGGTATTTTTTTATGATTGTGTGTATAGGCCGAAACACAAACCAGGTACCAAACAGACAGCTGACTAATAAAATAATAAGTCATACACCACGCCACTGCTTTGCGTGCGCGCAGACGCAGTAAGCTCTCGGTCATAAATTCGTTTTTGAGCCAATGTAAGGCCTTTAGTGATATTTTTCCAAATACAAGAAAGCTTTTAGTCAGCTATTTTTTGTAGGACAGAATAAGTTATGTTAAATATTTTGAAAAATTCTGAATACTTACTTGAAACTGCAAATCCATTTAACCATAATCACTGGTTAACAACCGAAATATCACCTCCATTTACCAGTCGAAGACCGTAACGCAAAAAAAAATATCGTCTTTAAATAAAAAGTTCGAATTCACTGTTCATAAAATTTAAGGCTTTTGTCGAGCCATCCATCGTTGCAACAATCACTAAACCACACATTAATTCTCCTTCATAAATACCTAGAGCGCATTCTGCGATCGCGTGTTCTGGTCTTGGGTGAACATACAGAACACGAATCATCTGAACAGCTGCTGAGTGAGCTGACAGACGGAGAACGTCGCGACGGTGTCCGTCTTGGCGGCGAACGGGGACGTGCCGACCGCGGCTGTCTCACTGGCGGCGGAGGCGAACGGCGACCGTACGAACGAGAACGACTCCGACTACGTCTGCGTTGACGAGGTGATCTTATCGGTGAACGGGCTGGTGATCTTCCAGGTGATGGTGATGATGAACCACCAATGTAAAGTTGCTTGTAACCACTATGACGCCATCTATAAAGAAAAATATAGATATGAAGAGTCAATTTTCACACATACATTTTAAGATTTAATCCGCAATAGACCATATTAGTAACTACATCACAAAATGGGATTCAGTGCTGCCGCTTCGCAGTTGGTTTCCTTTTATTTGAATTTAGCACGTTGTTTTTTATTTAAATTGTATTTTGAAATTATAAATTAAGTTTTCAAAGTAAGAAAATGATTCAATCAATGATAGTATATTGATTTCTTAGTTTAACTTATAATACCCTAATAACTCAAATCAAATTATATTTACTTTTTTCCGTACCTATTGGGGTCTTTCGCTTCAACTTCAAGCAACTTTTTATCCCAATATCCATTCGAATGCGGAGAAGATCTTGCTTTCTTCATGACAGTATCAATTTCTCGTTTCCGACCAGCAGGTACGCTCGGATCTAAAGAAAATAAAATAAATATTTGGAGTGAACTACTCTGACACCCGTCACCACCAAGTTATAAATGCATACACAGTGATACTAATGCGGAGGAAAATAAAGTGCTGTGCACCTAAAAACTAAGTAATTAGGTTTAGTTAATAAAAAGCAAGAACAAAAGAAGCTGATAGACTCAAAGTAAACTTAAAGGAGTTTGTGTAAATAAAAATGGCAGTGTAGGATGTATTGTAGTTTTATCTTAGTTTTTAACAAATTTAACTCTTACGTACCTGTTATTCTGGGCTGCTGTGGCCTACTGTCCATACGTAGCTTACTAGAACTAGCTCCCGATCTGGAGTGTAGTTCTTTCCGAGAATCCATTCCTGAAGATCTTCTTTTTGAAGACATTATAAACTGGAGAAAATCAGTCAATATAAGTCACCAAAATCCACAACACCGACACGAGACACGCAAAAAACCGGTTAACAAAAGTTTTCAGTAAATTGCCACATATTAGTATAAAATTTTATAAATTTTAAACACCCCACTGTTCTCGTAATACCCCACTAATTAAAAATGTACCAAAATTAAAATCCTATTAATTAATTATTAAAAATAATTTTGCTGACAAAGAAATGTTGAAAAATCAATACATAACTCAACCCTAACCCTCTAAATTTTTTTAATCGTTCGTACCTTACTTTAATGTCGATTTCGTCACAAAATTCAATTCTCAGAGAGTTCTATAAGTTTATTACTTAAATATTCACGTTAAAACTGTATTATTTGTATCGTATTTCACCCGAAAATGTCCAATTTATCAACACTACGAAATAATTAATACCGACCGTCAAAACTTACGACATTTTTGACGGTTTCCGGTTCAGAAAACCGTAATGGTGCCCAGATTTTAAATTTTGCAGCATCCCAAAGGATCAAAATAAATTAAAAAGATGTTACTTTATGTTTATATCTTCAAAAAATAATATATAAATGCTTTTAAATTACGTATAATGAATTATTAAACTTTTATAGAATTGTTTTGAAGGATGTATTGAAATTAAATATCAGAAGTTCTTAAACAGTTTTCTTATCTCTTATTAAATTAATTAAATCTCAAAGTATCAACTAGAACGTATAATATTTTATAATAATACCAAAACATTTAGATGTGTTAATTCTAAATTACACAAAAAGTCAAAAAAATAAATTGATAACCTTACATCATCAATTTTATGGTGTTTAAAATAAAAATATGTCGGTTTTAAGAAATCAAATCAAAGGTATATAACATAAAATACACCCTAGTATCATTTTTTAAAGATATGTTTGTAGTTTGTCATCAAATATTGCACAGATCATCAAGAAAAGCGAGTCAAGTTTTTTATTCAACTGCAAAACTTAAATATGGACAACCAACCGCAGAAAGTCATCCACATTTACTCAAAGCCGATGAGGTAGTTCCATGTATTCAGAAATCAGAATTACAACACAGGCGAAATAGTTTAGTAAACTTAATAAAAAAGCATGTAGCGGCTACTAATAAAGACATCAACGCTCACTTAGTAAGTTATACGATGTATTATTTAATGATTTATTAAAATAATTCTTAGATTATAGTTCCTTCGAGTGTTAAAAAGTATATGTCTGAAAAAATACCATACGTATTTCGTCAAAACACGGATTATTTGTATTTAAGTGGATGTATGGAACCAGATAGTTGTTTAGTAATAAATTCAGCACAATCATCAACCGAACAGATATCTACGTTGTTTGTGCGTAATCCAGATAGTCATTCGGAGATGTGGGATGGTCCTCGGACAAATACTGAACAAGCACCGCATCTATTTGGAGTTGAACAATCATTACCAATGAATGATCTTCAATCTTACATACAGTCATACTTAAAATCAAACAAAAACTGTGCAGTTTGGTAAGTATAGTTGATTCCAAAACTAGTTTAATTTTTTAAATTATATATTTTTCCAAGGTACGATTTTATGGAGGTTATACAACCTGGTGTAAATAGTGTTATGTATGATAGTCTTAAGGAAAAATCAAAGTGTCATAATCCGAAACATTTTCTACATAAATTAAGACTGATTAAATCAACCGCTGAAGCTGAGCTTATGAGAACATCTTGCGATATTGCATCGAAGGCATTTGTACAGACAATATCAGCATCACACCCAGGTATAATGACTTTAGAAATACAGTAATAGCCCTATTCTGAATATAATATGTTAAGCTGTAACGGTTATTTTTTATTGTAGAGATAACTGAACATCAAATATTCGCTAAAGTAGATTATGAATGTAGAATGCAAGGCGCTGAATACTTAGCATATCCACCAGTCGTCGCTGGTGGGGATAGAGCAACGATTATTCACTATATAAACAATAATCAAAAAGTTTTTGATGGAGAAATGGTTCTCATGGACGCAGGTATGATAAATTACAAATATCTCCACAATTTTTAAATCTAACTCATTTTAGGTTGTGAATATCATGGTTATAGCAGTGATATAACCCGAACATGGCCTGTTAACGGTAAATTTAGTCCAGAACAAAAATTATTATACGAAGTTGTTTATAGCGTACAAAGTGATTTATTAAATTTATTACATGGATTTCCACCTTTAGATAGTTTATTTGATTCTATGTGTATGCAATTAGGGAAAAATTTACAAGAAATAGGACTAATATCAAAGGGCGCTTCTTCTGAGGACCTTTTTAAAGTATGTCTTATTCAATATTCTCATCAGTTAAATAATAATAATAATAGTTGTTTTAATTAATTTTATTTTTAGGCAGCATATCGATTTTGTCCGCATCATGTTTCACATTATTTAGGAATGGATGTACACGATACAGCTTTAATACCTCGTAATATAAGATTACAACCTGGAATGGTTATTACAGTTGAACCAGGTAAATTTAGTATTAGGTTTTTGTATTAATTTTTAGGATTTCGTAGGTATAATCAACCCATACTCAGTGCTGATATTAAAAATATTTAATAAATGGTACGCTAAAAAAATTAAAAGGCTGAAAATCTGAATGAGCAACAAAAAAAAAAACTTAGCGAATAATAGTTGTGGCGCAAATTATTCTAACAATTTCCAAATTATTTGTTGTCACATTTAAATGGTTTAAATGAGATTTATAGTATACTTATTTTGAAGAATATTAACATTATTAAAAGAGAGAATTCTCAAAAATATCAATATATTCCGACCTACCAATTTTATGTCTGAAATAGAAAATTCCGTTTTTCGTCGCATTCATAGATGCTAAATTATGTAAATGTATTAAAACTGTATGAAGCATTTATATATCTTCACTATATGCAAACAATCAATGATAAAACTTATTAGGTTAGGTTTAATTAGCAAAAATTTTAGACAGAAAAAACTTAAACTTGCTAGACGTATATGAACAGGTACTCATACGGAATTTTTACCTGTTTCCAATGAGATTTATAGTATACGTAGTTTGAAAAATATTAACTTCATAAATAGTTCCAAAAATATGTTATATTCGGACGTTCCTCGTGTGAAAAACGGGTATTTCTCTGCCAACTACAGATGCATGAATGATTATTATTGGCTCCCCACTGTTACGACAGTGTCTTCTCGTTTATAACGTTAGAATATAATTCATTCTAAATATACAAGCCTAGTTTTGGTGGACTAATACGGAACATTAACCAAATATTTTAACATAAAATTTGTTTTGCATCTCAAATTATCATTCACTTACTAAATACCTGCGAAATTCTGAAATGTGTGAAAGTTCACACTTCACATAATTTTTTTTTTTTTATTGTAGGTATATACATTAGCGAAAGACATGATGTACCTAAAGAATTCAAAGGATTAGGAATTAGAATAGAAGATGATGTACTAATTACTAAAGATGGTCCAGAAATTTTAACGAGGAATTGTCCTCGTGATATTAAAGATATAGAGAAGATAGCTAGTCAGAGTTCCTAGAAAAAAAATTATATATTTTTACAGTTTTTCATGTACATTATAAATATGTTGCATGCTTATAATAAGAGATTTTTGTCTTTTTAATATTGTGTTAATTATTCTACGGAATGAATTAGATATGTTTCGTTACATAAGGAACATAATCCTAATAAATTATCGATTCTAAAATTTAATATTTTGTATACAAAAATGTATCTCTTGGATGTTGAATTTGTTACTATTTTTTTACAAATATAAATATATTATAAACAAATTTAGATCTATGTTTTTTTTAAAATAACTAAATCTATTTTCATCGGTCACCATTCTAAGTCTTCGGGAATACCACCAGGGTATTCGCCAGTTAAACAAGCTGTACAATGTCCGATATGTCCTGGATTTTTTATTTTAAGATCCCATCTTACTGCTTTAACTAAACCATCAACGCTTAAGTATTCAAGGCTGTCCGCACCTGCAAAACAAATTGAAATCAAAATGGATATATCGATATGTAGTAAACTCTCGATTTAACGGACTAAGGAGGGGGGGGGGGTTCTAGGTAACTCTCTGACAGATATGCGATACTTTCTGTGCTGAATAAATGTCATCCCGTCTTTCAATACAACTATATCTAATGGATAATGAGACTGACGTATTGAATTCACCGATTGGTAGTGATATTTATTCAGCAGATGAAGTTCCAGATAACCTTATCCGTCAGATAGTTACCTAGAGGTTTACCTGAAGGTGGAAAGACCGGGCCTGTGTGATTTTTTTTGTTAGCAAATCTGTGCAAGATATGACAACTTACATTATACGTTACAGATTAGACTATACAAAAAATAAAACTAAAATAATTACATGGGCTAATTATTACCGGGGAAGAACCGATTTAACCCATTAATACCCAACGTTGCGTAAACGAAACATTTTACAAATAATTTTTTTTATTATATCTAGTACTACAAATATAATATTTTAAGCCATTATATGTCTTAATAACATTGTTTTGCATAATATGATGTGAAATGTAATTCATATAAAATAAAAACCTTATACAAAAACAAACACATACCAAAAATATACCAATAGGGGATAGGCATGATTTTTTGCTTTTGTTGCTTATAAACATAAAAAACAGTTTTGCATTTTTTTTTTTAATTTGAAGGCTTAAAAAAATTATAAATGTATGTAGCGCGCGAAAACGACGTGTGACGTCATACCCCAATTAAGTACAGCCTACCCAGTGTACTGCGTACAGCCTGGGTTATGTCTAGTTAGAGTGATTTTAATTAAAATAAAGTTTAATTCTATAAAAACAATTTATACATGTGTACCGAATTAAATTTTATATTAAAATATATAAAATATGAAAGATCCAGGCCCCAGTACTTCGAAACATAGTCGAAAATATTGTTTAGTATCGATGTGCACAAATAGTTCAATTAGAAATCCAAAAAAACAATTTATATCATTACCTGATGGAGAAAAACAACAGAAAAGGCGAAATTTGTGGCTGAAAGCTATGAGGCGAAATAAAACCGATATTTCAGAAAAAAGTAAACTTTATGTTTGTGAAGACCATTTTAATGTGAGTACATATATTTTATAAATTATTTTAATAATAAATGCGTGAAAAATTGTTTAAAAACAAATACAAAACTCTCGAACAATACAATATACACACGTAAAGATTATGTTTAGTCTGTATCTGTGACGTCAAACCGCACCAGTCTCAGTCGTATTTACTCGGCAACATTCGCGGCGTGGTCGGCTTATTTCAAATTTACAATATTTTAATTAAAAAATTTGGCTATAATATTAATTAAAATGAGATTTTTGTTGTGTTAGGTGACATAACTAACATTAACATTAACATATCAAAAAAATCTAGTTTTAAGGAAATATAAATTTTATGCGTATCCCCTATTCAGTGTAACTAATCTGTCCCTACTTGATGGACAAAAATGTATGTAAAAAAATAGTTATATCTTAATATATGTTATTGTTTATAATAAATAAATATTGAAATAATTGTTTCTTCTAACTCCGGATATTAATGGGTTAAAACTGTGTTCATCAACGAAAACTGGCAACGAATTTTTTTAAAGAATCTAACTTGGTTGAATTTTAACAATCGATCAAGCATCCATTAAATCCGAAGTCTGATAAATCTAAGGTTTACTATAATTATTTTAAACTTACCAACGTGTTTAGCGAGTTGTGCCGAATCTAATTTATTAGCAATTAATTCTTCACGTGTCGGTATATTTATACCCATATAACATGGGTAGAGTAATGGTGGACTGGCTACTCGAATATGGACTTCTTTCGCTCCAGCGTCTTTCAGTAGTTTAATAATAGGTCCAATTGTATTTCCACGAACTATCGAATCATCAATTAGAATAATTTTTTTGCCTTTTACATTTCCAGATAATGCACCTAAAAATTAAATAATAATAAATTTATACAACCAATAACACATTACATAAATTTTGTGGTTTAGTCAATATGGAAACATAATATAAATTGAAACCACATGAGTTAAACAATACAAATAAATTTAACAAATAGTACAGTTAGGAGATTACATAATTCAATATTAGGCCTTTATGGTCCAAATATTCCTTTATACTATAAAAATAGTTGGATAGTAAAAAATGTCTAAATTTTAATTTAAATGCTCTACTGGACGTTATAGATTTTAATGCAGGTGGTACACAGTTAAATAATGTTAAAGCCATGTGTGAGGACTTTTACTGTGCAGTGCAGAGCTATGAGAGGGACATACAATTGAGTATTTACTGCGGGTATGATAAGAATGAAAATCAGAATTGGTGGCGAAAAGGTTGCGGATTATTTTTAACAAACATTACGGAAGAGTTAATATAGATAAAACAGGAAAAAGGGATCTGCAAGATGATCTAAAGGGGGCACTACGTTTTTGAACTACAAAAACCTTTGACTATTCAGAGGAACTTCCCAACACAAAATGCCATAGCTCATTGTTGCGTAAAACGTTTTAATTTGTTATTAATTTCTGAGAATATAATTTTAGGATTTTGTAAATATAAAGCCGCATTCAGAGCTCTTAAATCAATAGCTTATGAACTGTAGCTTATGGACTGTTCACTGTCACCAGAAAGTTTGTCATATGATAAGACGTGAAACCGTTCAGACCTCCAAATTTAATACGCTGTTTGTTGTGGATTGTGCATAATTTTCTAAACTTATAGCTAGTGAGATGTTTTAATGAGACAGACATATAAACACATTGGCTATCGCATTCTATCAGTGACACCGTAGTTATCGAATGCCTTTACATAACCCAACATAATGTCATCATTAACAAATCTTGCTCAAAATTACAAAGACGGACAGTAAATATGATCAATTTAGGTAATTAGGTAGTTAAAATCTAAGACAACAGAATTATAAGAACGATAATACATATAAAATATTTTATGAAGCTAAATAGTTGGTTTCAAAATCACAGATGGAGGGCTATTCGTAACGTACTAATTTATAACAGATGTGAACGGTACATGGAACGTTAAAAGAATGCATTAAATCATATTTCAGAGCGACACAACGAACTGTCTATAACTTATTAATTTAAAGAGGTCTGAATGCGGCTTTACTATTTAATTTAAAGACTATAGGGGTTATGCTGAATAAAATTTGTTAATTTTTGTGACTCACCGAATTTTTTGGCCACTCCAAGTTGTCTAAGTCGTGTGCTAGGTTGAATAAATGTTCTTCCAACATATCGGTTTTTACATAAAACTTCAGCAAAAGCAATTCCAGACTGAAAGATTATCTATTATTAGTTTTCATTATTTTAATTATCGTAAAGACTTACTTGTCGTGAAAATCCATGTGCAGCCGCTGTACCAGATTCCGGAACAGAACTAACAATATCAGCATCTAATGGTTGTTCGATAGCCAATTGTCTTCCACATTGCATCCGTACGCTGTACACCATTTGACCTTCAAATATACTGTCTGCTCTCGCAAAGTAAACGTATTCAAATATACAGAATGCTTGTGCTTTGTTCTCCGGTCTTTCAACGATATCAATTGTACGTATTCCAGATTTAGTCATTTCAATAATTTCACCTGGGAATACTTCTCTTACGTACTGAGCACCGATGGAGAGAAAACCACATGATTCGGAAGATACTACCCAGCCTTCCGCTTTTCTTGTTTCATCACACTCATCGTCCAAACCTAAAGAATTTTGTTAGTGCTTTGTTAATTGATTATTTTAAACAGTTTTCGGAAGTGTGAGAACATTCTTTACTCTGTAGATAATGACAGCAAATAAGTTTAATAGTACTGAGAAATAAACACAATTCTAAAACACATGTAAACCGATTTGAAGCGCAAATTGAAGTGGGTTGGTCATAAACTTAGGCAAGAACCGAACAACACTGCAAAACAAGCGTTGGACTTAGAACTCGCAAGGCAAAAGAGGCGTTGGAAGACCTAAACTAACCTGGCGACGGTCATTAGAGGAGGGGAATGCGTATGGGGAAAGCTGGAACTAGATTAAAGCATTAGTAAATAAATACACAAGTGACAGTTTAATGTCACTTTCGAGTGTTTCAGCTTTTGCCGTATATGGCGCTGCGATCTTAAAAAGATTCCCCTGTTCGATTTTTCTCTGAACTCTTCTTATATTTTTGTTATTACTATTAATTATTGCCGATTTTATTTAACATAGATTATTAATATATAATACAATTATACTGCCACACTTTACATACTGTGCAATTCTCACTTATGTGCAATAAAACAGATATAGATAAATTACAGAAATGTCAAAACAAGGTAATATTAAAATATGATAAGTATGCAAGTATTATGTCTGTTAAGACGATAACTTGTGTTGGAAAGGAAGCAACTAAGAGCAGTATTTTTTCTAAAAGTTTGAGTTTGTAAAACCAATTTCCTAAGAAAATTAAAGATACTGAAAGATATAAATTATTTTAGTGTAAAGTACGTCAACATCTTTTGAAAAGTTGTTTTCTTGATTTTTAATACTTATATGTAGTTTATTTTTAGTTAAAATGCTATTTTAATTTCTATTTTTGTATTTTTGATTGGCCACTGTGCTATTAATAAACTATTTAATTAATTAATTTAATTTATAAAATATTATGTGTTAAGTTTTAATAAAATAGAGCAGGGAGACTGTGTTTAATTAGGAGGCATTTACAAAATGGTGAAAGCAGTTAACTTACGTTCATTGAGCGGTAGAATTTTTCCAAGACACAATGGACGATTTCCATACGGATCTCGAACGCCATAGATTCGGTCTCTCATTAGGATAACAAGAGAGTAGCTAAGTGGAGCTAACTGCATGAGATGTCTTATTCTAGCAGGCCAATCTGGACCATTTACTTCTCCATCAGGTGGATTTAAACATAAAGCTTGTGTTATAAGTTCACTATCTGAATGTGTAGATAAGCCAATTCCACGACCAAGTACCTAAAAGATACAGTGTGTAACAATCCATAATCTGTTTCTATCCATATAAATTTAGGTGAATAATGAAACAAAATCTTTACCATTCGTCGTAAACTTTCGCAGTTCACAAGTTCTCCGTTATGGGCTACTGCTAGGGCTCCATGTTGTGTGTGTACTACAAATGGTTGACAGTTTACTTCTTCACTTGCAGCGCTTGTTGAGTATCTAGTATGACCAATTCCTACGTTTCCTTTCAATTTCTTCATTGCATCATCGTTGAAAATGTTGTTTATCATTCCCATTCCTTTGTGAACATGAAATGATTTCTTGCATTTTCCTTCACTTGTTACGATTCCTGCTGATTCTTGTCCTCTGGAAAGGATTAGAAACATTGAGATTATGTTTATTATAGGCTAGATGCCCGCATATACTGTGGCGTTTCCGGTCAAATTGTAAAAACACCTAAATGCCAAAAATGTCTTCAATTGATTATGAGTACAAAATCTTGGTAAACAAAAAAGTAAAATTTAAAAATGCATATCTCGTGCAACTTTATATTTAGCAATCAGTGACTTCAATTTTTCGGGTTTACATATTTTATTTACTCTATAACAAAATTAGTACCCAACTAGTTATTAATTTTAATTTTGTAGTCGATTTTTCGAATTCGAAATCTTATTGTGAAATTAATATCCATGGATGATCATAACTCAAAAACTAAAATAAATAGACCAGCGGTTGGCATTTATGAACTCGTAAAGCCGCTTTTGACTTAGAAACACAGAAAATTAAAAAAAAATATATTTTTTGGTTTTTTAATTTATTATTTTCTCAAAAACGGTAAAATTTAGAGACTTACGGTTGGCATTTATGAAAACCTATAAAAAAATTAAAGTCCATTTTGACTTAAAAACACAGAATACGAAAAAAAAAAACGGAATAAAAAAAGGGAAATTTTATTTTTTTTTTTTAAATTCAAATATCGTTTTCTCAAAAACGATAAGAGAGACGAGGTTAGCAATTATGAAACCCTAAAGTCCATTTTTACTTAAAAATACAGAATACGAAAAAAAAAAACGGAATAAAAAAAAGGGAAATTTTAATTTTTATTTTTTAATTCAAATATCGTTTTCTCAAAAACGATAAAAGAGACGAAGTTAGCATTTATGAAACCCTAGTCCTTTTTGATTGAAAAACATAGAAAATCCAATAAAAAAAGGAAATGAAAATTTTCGATTTTTTTTTTTTTTTTATTTAACTCAAATATTGTTTTCTAAAAAACGGTCAAAGATAGAGAATTGCCATTGGCATTTATGAAATCCTAAAGCCCTTTTTAACTTAAAAACAAAGAAAATAAAAAAAAAAAAAAAATAGGAATATTGAATTTTTCGTTTTTTTCTTTAAATTCAAATATTGTTTTCTCAAAATCTGTAAAAGATAGATATTTACGGTTTAAATTTTTTAATTCTGCGTCTCCTAATTAGGCAAGAAATAAATTAAGTTTCTGCATATTTTTTTTTAAATTGTAGGTTCCTATGTAAAATCCTCGAAAATGGTCAAAAATCTAGAGAAAAAAAGTATTCAAAGACAGGGCTGGTTACATTACCTATTAAAATGCATAAATAAATATACAGATATTGTTTTAAATCATAAACTACAGTCTATTCCAAACGATTAGGCGGAACTAACCGGAGTTTTTATTTTTGTAAGTTGTCATTAGCTATTTTTGTATATATTGAAGTTGACTTTTCCTGAACAAAATGATCAAAAGCTTCAATCAATCGGTAAAAGTAACTAGGAATGAAAATCTAGTTCCGCCTAAACCAAAGGAACAGACTTTAACTTAATTAAATAGCTCCAAAACATTTTTGACAGGAATGCAAAAAATATTTTTTTAGGGGAAAATTAGTTTCTGACGGAAACCGCCACGTCAGTTGCCGTCACAGGTATTAACGGCCGGGATTGGGATCGTCATCAATAAAAAATATTTATATAAATGTACAAGGATTATTTTAAGCTATAAATCATTTTGATTGAATACCTTCAAAACATTTTTGACAAGAGTGTATCTTAAATTTACATCACAAAAGTTTTTTTTTAATAAAGGACCCTACAGCTAGTTATTAAAATAAAATTTCTACCTGTGTTGTAGAGCAACCAATCCAAGACATACAATTTGTGGTATGTCTAGCGTTGTTGGCCAATCACCTGTTCCAATAGCACCAAAAACGCCGCATTCATGAGTAAGTCCACTTTCAACAGCTCCACGGCCGAATCTTTTTGGATTTTTAGAATTGTTACAACAATCCAATTTCGCACAACTTCCAGACATCTTGATCTATGAAAACTCAAAGATATTATTATATAGATTATTGAACTGTTTTATATTATTTTAAAATGTTACAACAATCTGACGCATTTGCGAACCAAATGATAACCTTTTATACTGTTTTGATATATTTTTCATTAATTCCAAGAAAACAAATATTACAATAATATGTTTGCGAGTTATTTCCTATATATAATACTTTATATTTTTATTGATAAAGCTAATAACATAAATATATTGTTTATAAATAATAAATTACCCAATACTATTTATGTTATGTCCTAAATAAACAAGATTGATTGAAGAATGTGATTATTAATACGTATAATTTATATTTCACGTGTGTAAGCAGTAACACAACTTTTTTTATTGCTTAATTAACAAAAAAAAGAGACCCAAAAATTTTATAATCTACTTTGGACAACCCTACTAAAGTAACAGGTAGTTATCCCTTTACAAGCGGAAGATATATCAAATAGTTGTGACAATAATCTCTTTACATTTCTATTAAAATAAAACTTACCAATTAAATATATAACTTTAATTTAAGAATCACCCGATTAACAAACTCTATACCGCTAAAATACCATGTGCTCTGATTTTCCCCCCTTCCATTCCACACGTGAATGAAACTACGCGAAACCAAAAATGGTGGGGAGATTAAAATATTAAATTGTATCAATTGAAGTTTAATAAAACAATTAATAAACGTATCTTATTTTTATACCATGAAAAACATGTTTATTACAAAGATAAATTGTTTGGTTTAAATTTTGTCATGCGTGGTAGTGTTTCATCCAATAAGAACCAAGTATTAAGAAGAGCGGGGAGATTTACGAAATATATACTTGTTTGAGACTGTTTAAAAGCTTGTTTTTTCTCAAATTAAACCAGAAGAGTACCTGCTTTTTGTAAGCTTCATACATTAAACCACAAAACCGCAATGGCACAAATATCAGAAGGTAAAGTTTTTAAATTTGTTCTAACCTAAAATTTAAACACGCCGAAATGATCAGGGTTGTCCAAATAACTCAAGGTTAATTATATAAATAACTTTAATTGCAGTTGGAGGATATAAATTGGGAGATATTGTTATCGAAGGAAAAACTAAAAAAGTTTATGATCTACCTGAACTACCGGAGCATGTACTTTTATTGAATAAAGATCGTATAACAGCAGGAGATGGTGTAAAAGCGCATGATTTATCAGGAAAAGCAGCTATCTCCAACCAGACTTCATCAAAAGTTTTCGAAATATTGAATTCTGTTGGAATTAAAACTGCGTTTATTAAAATAGCAAGCGAAACTGCTTTTATCTCGAAAAAATGTTCTATGGTTCCTATTGAATGGGTTACACGTAGATTGGCTACTGGATCATTTTTGAAGAGAAATGTAGGTGTACCGGAAGGATATAGGTTTTATCCGGTGAAGTATGAGACTTTTTTTAAAGACGATGCTAATCATGACCCGCAGTGGTCGGAAGAACAGATTGTATCAGCTAAGTTCAAGGTCAATGACCTTGTTATTGGTAAGAAAAATTAATTAACTCGTCATTTGACGGAAATCTGTTATTTTTTATAGCAACAACAGTATTGCAATGATCTGTTATGACCTTTTGCTATTATTTTTAATCAGTTATAAGATTTACGTAGTTGCTATCTTTATTATTTTATGGAAATATTTTATAATGCCAGTGGCGTACTTCTGAATGCTCCTTACAAGCTAGTTTATACTAGGAACTAGCTGGAGTACCCGTAGTTCGTACGGTTTTTGTAATGTTAATTATAAGCGAGATATTTCAAATCCAAGTAGAACAGGAAATATTAATTTATTTATTCTAAACCACTCATTTGTATATATTTTTGATGTTAAGTAAAAAATAAGTGAAATACTTCGTTTATAGGTAGCTTTCCCCATAGCTCCCTAATTATATATTTTATTAAATACTACATAAGACAAAAAGGAATAGTTTCTTTTCTTATATTTATTTTTACTGTAAAAGTAAATGATACATGAATTATAACACTTCACTTGACCCCTAAATAATCTTATTAAAATCTGCATTAAGAAGGAAAAGAAAAATTAATTTACATGAAAAGTTTAAAGGATTCCCCATATAAACTTTTCATGTAAATTAAATAATAAGTGAGATATTTCAAGATTTTGTATAAAAATATTTATAGAGAAGTATATACAGGCTATTCCAAAAGTTTAGGCGGAACTAAATGGGAATTTCGTTCTTTTAGGATGTCAGAAGAAGGAACCTTGCTTGGGTTATTTCATAATATCTTTGAAATTATTTTGCAATGGTCCAATATTAATGCGGACACCGTTATTTTGGACGTTTACCATTGCTGGGTTATTTCATGTTTTACGTTTGGTATGTGAAAATTTAATATTCCAACAGTGAAACCATGGAAACGAAATGTCAAAAATAAATTACTTTTTTACCTATTTTAACGACAAAAAAATAAATACAGTCTGTTTCAAACGCTTAGGCGGAACTAAATGGGAACTTGGTTCTTTTAGGTTGTCACGACAAGGGACCTTTCTTGGTTTATTTAATTTTTCAAGTTGGACTGTCAAAATTTAAAATTACAACAATGAAACCATGGAAACGAATGACCTATGTCAAAATTAAATTATTTTTTTATATATTTTAATGACAAAAAAATTAATAAATGGGAAATTTGTATTAAGAATGACACAAAAAATTAAAATATAAAGAAAATGACATTTTAAAATTATATTAACCTTAACCAAAAAATGTTTATTTCTACAATAAGTATAATTTACAAAGCTTAAACAAAACGGTCAAAAAGAACGATTCAAACGATGGAAGTAACTAGATTGCAAAATCTAGTTCCGCCTAAACGTTTGAAACAACCTAGTAGGTTGTTTCTTTGGTATAGGCAGAACTAGATTTTCAAATCTAGTAACTTTTTCCAATTGATTAAAGCTTTTGATCATTTTGTTTAGGAAAAGCCTGCTAAAATATATAAAAAATTATCATCTCTCAAAATTTAAGTGATGAGCAAAAAACAAAAAGGTCCTCACTTCCCAAAATCCAAGTGACGAGCAAAAAAAAGGTCCTCATCTCCCAAAATCCAAGTGACAAGAAAAAAAAATAGGTCCTCACCTCCCAAAATTCAAGTGAAGAGCAAAAAAAAAGGTCCTCATCTCCCAAAATCCAAGTGACAAGAAAAAAAATAGGTCCTCACCTCCCAAAATTCAAGTGACGAGCAAAAAAAAAGGTCCTCATCTCCCAAAATCCAAGTGACAAGAAAAAAAATAGGTCCTCACCTCCCAAAATTCAAGTGACGAGCAAAAAAAAGGTCCTCATCTCCCAAAATCCAAGTGACAAGAAAAAAAATAGGTCCTCACCTCCCAAAATTCAAGTGACGAGCAAAAAAAAAGGTCCTCATCTCCCAAAATCCAAGTGACAAGAAAAAAAATAGGTCCTCACCTCCCAAAATTCAAGTGACGAGCAAAAAAAAAGGTCCTCATCTCCCAAAATCCAAGTGACAAGAAAAAAAATAGGTCCTCACCTCCCAAAATTCAAGTGACGAGCAAAAAAAAGGTCCTCATCTCCCAAAATCCAAGTGACAAGAAAAAAAATAGGTCCTCACCTCCCAAAATCCAAGTGACAAGAAAAAAAAAAGGTCCTCACCCCCAAAATCCAAGTGAAGAGATTAAATATTTTTCTTTCTCTAAATCTTAATCCAAAAATAATCTATATTTCACTTACCTTTTTAAAATCTCCAAAAGTTATCTCTATTATTATTTTATCGTGAATTTATTTGAACAGTAGCTCAGCAGTGAAGACTTGAAGTAAAATTAATCGATAAATCGCTATGGTGTCATGTATTTTTCCTTGGGGCTTTACTAAACTTTGTTAAAGAGGGGATTCACTGAATTTTGTAATTTTTAGTGGTTTAACTCAGCAGTTCTCAACCCCTCGTTACCCCTTAATGGCGTATTTATTTGGGTATCACGAATACACAGCCCTGTAAAATTCTGACCATATCTCAAAACCAAGACCACGGAATATTTAAATATCTTTTTTGTTCTCCTTAGGCCCAAATTAGTCTTAAATCACATTTTGGAACAAATCGGAAATATATAAATATTTTTAAATAGTAATTTGGTAGCGAAAAATCATTTTTTATCGGCAATCAACACTATAATTCTCATCATAAGTTATAATGACCAAAATTGATTATCATATCAGTTATTAAACTTTAAAATAAATTGATTAAGTATTAATTTTTTGTGCAGTCGACATGCACACTTAACTGTCTGAACAAGTAGGAAAGATTTTTGAAGAAAATGTCCGTTAAATATGAAATATATTCAATGTGTATTTTGAACTATTGATTAATTTTTTAACTATTTATTTTTAAGTCTTTTTTAACATTTTTTTATATTTGCAAGCCTTGAAAATGATTCAGAGAGAATCAAAATTAGTCAGCAAATAAAATATTTTTAACTATTTGAGTGGCTAAGCGCATTAAGTCGTGCGGTTTTAGACTGTAAGAAACAGGCGTGACTAGGCGGCCGGTGGTTCGAGCCTGCTTCGTTGGTGATATTATTCGGGCGAGAATAATATGTTTACATTACTCTAATTTTCACAATCATTCACCCCACATCCAGGTGTAGGAGCTCGCCCCCTGGCATCGGCGATTAGCCTCGTTGCAGAAATAAAGGCCGATGTAAAATAAATAATATAATAATAATTTTTAACTATTTGACAAGAAAAGAACTTTGTTTTATTAGACTGATACCTATAAAAATTAATACTTAACCAATCCATTTAATATGGTCAAAGAATCTATGTATACAATTTAAAATAAATTTATAGGGAAAGAAAAATTAAATTAAATCCATATAAATATCTTTTTTTTTTTTTAAGGACAAACTGAGGTAGATATAATGCGTAAAACTTCAATCCTTGTATTTGAAGTTCTCGAAAAAGTCTGGGCTACCAGAAACTGTGCTTTGATCGACATGAAAATCGAGTTCGGAGTCGATAGTACTGGTAAGTCATACCACAAACCGCACCAAACAGGATCTTAAAAATTTTTCTTACATAGGACAAATCCTTGTTGCCGATGTGATCGATTCAGATAGCTGGCGGCTTTGGCCATCCGGAGACAAACGTCTAATGGTTGATAAACAAGTTTATCGTAACTTAGCTACGGTTACACAATCTGATTTGGATACTGTAAAAAGAAATTTCGAATGGGTTAGCGAACAACTAAATCAGCTCATTCCAAAGATGGAGCATATTGTTGTTGTTTTAATGGGAAGTCCATCTGATGAAGCCCATTGTCAAGCTATTAAAAAGCACTGTGAGACTTTTGGACTTCAAGTTGATTTGAGAGTTACTTCAGCTCATAAAGGGACAGAAGAAACATTGAAAATTGTTAGCTACTATGAATCTCTGCCACAAAAGGTAAAAATCGTTCTTAAACAAGTTTTTATATATTTTAAAAACATACTTTTGTCCAAACTAAAGGCAGGGCAATACCAAAAATTAGTTTCTCATACAAAAATATTCAGTAATAAAAATGTTGTTTTTAATTATATTGGCGCGTCTAAATAGTTCTGAAAAATACAGCAAGAAAACAGGAATTCAATTTTCCGCGTTATACGCAAGTATGAGTCTTGAGTTTATTGCACTAATTTTGTAGAAAAGACAGAATGCAACCAGCAATCACCACATTACTTGTGATTAAACAGTTGTAACTCCACAATTTATATTTACAGGTTATCTTTATTGCTGTCGCTGGTCGTTCTAATGGTCTTGGACCAGTTCTTTCCGGAAACACAAGCTATCCAGTCATAAACTGTCCACCAGTCAACTCCGATAATGTCGATCGTGATGTTTGGTCAAGCTTAACTGTACCATCTGGTCTTGGTTGCAGTACCGTACTATATCCAGAAGCCGCAGCTTTAAACGCAGCACAAATAATTGGATTGGATAATTATATTGTTTGGTCCAAACTACGTGTGAAACAATTGAATAATTATGTCGCTCTTAAAGTTGCAGACAAAAAATTACATTCCAATTAAAAATAACAATGTTTTTTATTTGTTTAGATTTGTTTATTAAGAATTACATGATTTTTATACATTTTTCATAACCTTATGAAATAAAATGCCATTATTGTTGAAAAAATTTAAATAAACAATTGCATAATTAATTTTAATACCCTTTTAAATACATAGTGTCAAATAATGCTAAAATATTACAATAGAAATATTAATTTAAAGTACTGTTCTTAATTTTCAAGGCTGAAATTAAGAGTACATGCGTTTGGGGGCGTTTTTTGTACTGCACTGCATGATCGTGTGCTGAAATCGACTTACGCTGGGGTCTTTTATGAACAGAACCCTGTTGTAAATCGAGAACTATCTATATTCATCAACTGACCGAACTGTAGAACTTTGTAACGCTCAGTATTTTGGTGAGTGTTTATTTTTTTCGCATGTCAAGTACTCATCAATTAGACCTATTGTATTTAAATTATTTTGATTCTTCAGTTATCTTCTGGTTCTTCTTTAACAGCTACTTCTTCATCTTCATTCTTTACATCATCATCCAATCCTTCATCTTTACTGTTTTCGTGTAATAAAACATATTCACGAGAACTATATCCAAATTTTATAACATCTTTTTCGAGAAGTTCAACATATTTTCTAGGATCTATTTTTTTATTATTAATATATGTGCCATTAGCAGAATCTAAATCTATTATATAAGGACGAACACGTTTCCCAGTGCTGCCATCATCTCTAGTAAAAGGAACTAAGCGGTATTGAAGTACTGCATGTTGTTTTGAACACGATGGATGGTCTAGTGGAAAATCTACAACTTTACGATCTCGTCCCATTAGATAAGCACTCTCCCGATGGATGTATAGTGTTGGTAAAGCTTTTTCACCTTTAAATGGATATAAACGCCATCGTCTTTTTGGTTTTCGAGCCTCTTGAGGTTCACTATACTTAATAACAACTCCACGATATGTATTTGTTTCTTCCGTTAATTTTCCTGATAGTCCAAAGTTCGGCTTTTCTTTTTCAGGTGGTGGTTTTCTCGGTTCGTCTCCCCTTTTACCCCAGTCGTAGTTTTCATGGTCACTATTATTTTCCCGTTTTTGATATCTTTTCTGGTATGGTTTTGTATCTCGTCTATCACGATTGTCTCTTGATCGGCTACGTTCTCTACTTCTTTCCCTGCTGCGGTTTCGAGGTCTTCTGTCGTTTCGCCTATCATCTGATGTACCTTGATTTCTTTCATATCTTCTGTCGTGATGTCTGTCGTAATTTTCTCGACGATCATAGTTCTCACGATATCTGTCATCATCTCTACGTTCTTTGTCGTTTTTGAATTTATCATGTTTTCTGTAGCGTTCGTCATCTTTTTCTGGATTACGATTATATGATTCTCTATCTCTTTTTCTAAAAAAAAATAAGTTTTTTTTTAAATACTACACCAAACAAATGATCAAAAGCCTTATTTAAACATTAAAGGTTTTCAAAATCTAGTACTGCTTAAATAAAAAAACCAAACTATATATCTGTAGCTCGAAACATGATTAAACTTAAAATATTTCATTTAGACATTTCAATAATAAAAAAGAAAGATCGGAGCAAAAAAATAACTTTTTCTTTATAAAAAACCATGGCCACCCAAGTCAAATAGATAAAATTTATGGTATAATAGCCCGTAATATCATTGAAAATTTGTATTGAGTTCCGTTTAAATTAAAATCCGTACATCTGTATTTGCTCATATAGGAGTAAACTCTTTATGTATGTATATATATAAAATCTTTATTGCCGTCAAAATAGATTTATGTATGTGCTTGTTGCACTCAAGTTTGATTTTATGAAAATAGTTTAAAATACCTGTCTGTTTTAATGTTTTCGGCTGGACTGTCCCATTTTGATTTTTGTGCTTCTTCGAATCGCGACTTTTTAACAACACCTTTTTTTTCTAAATCTCTTTTCTTAGATCTTTCTTCATCATCTGAATAAGAAGCTTGACGTTTTACTTTTTCAGTCTTTCTTGAATGTTCTGGTGACGATTCTGAATCAGTTATTTTCTTTTTTTCATCTTCTGAAGTAGAACTATCACTACTACTACTACTACTGCTTGAGGAATCACGTTTTTTCTTTTTAGAATGTCCCATTTTTTAATTAAAACAAAAAGTAATGTATAATATTTTTATTTACAAATTTGATACAGCATCAAACATAACCTATAAATTCAAACTTTTACGCTTGTAATTTATCTTATAGTTGTTTTTATTAGACTAATATTAATTACTATAGTTTTTTAAACAGTTTTAGAAAAAATGTAAGTGTCTTTACTTGGTTTATTTCTTTTTAAATACGTTTTATTACGTTTGACATTAGAACGCGAAGTTCGTTTTTTGTTGTACTAAATGCGTTTGTTTGATAGTTTTAAATTAACATTTTTTATTTTTTTAAAATATTTTTTATAAATAATCTTATCTTTTCTATATAATTAAGGTATTATAAATATAATACAGTATTTTTATCAGTAAAAAAGCTTGAATACAACAGAAATAAATACATTTTTATCTTTTCAACATTTATTAATTTCTTTACAGATAATAACGTATTACGTATATACTTTTACAAAAATTAAAATAACTTTTACCCATGTAATCTACACCTAATTTATATTATGTTAGCTAACTCTCGCATCGTTAATAGTAGCTGGTACTTTAACTTCGAGTCCATCCAAATCTTCAGTTAAAATAATTTGACATCCTAATCTAGATGTATCCGTTAGATCATAGGCCAAATCTAACATATCAAGTTCTTCATCTGTTGCTTTCTCAGGGACACGACTGAAATCTTCTGGTTTTAAGATTAAATGGCAGGTTGAACATGTAAGGGTACCTTCGCAAGCTCCAAATCCATCCAGATCTACATCATTGTTTACAACAACATCCAAAAGACTGTCTCCAACTTTTCCTTTTACGCTTATTTTATCACCATTTGCTTTAAAAAATGTTACAGAAATCCTGAAAAAAGGTTAGAATTTTAGTTAATACAGCAAAAATAATTAAAAGGATGTTGTGGTTATTGTTACATTGATTATTACTTGGAAATCGGGAAAAAAACTGATGGTAAAGTAGAAATATTTGAGGTAATTTAGGTAATTTTTCCCGATTTCACTTGTTCCAATTAAAGATTGTGCAACCACTGCTTATTACTTACTCTTTTTTATTTAATACAGGTACAGACGCACACAGTTTTCTTGTATTATTAATATTTAATGATGATCTAAATAAATTTCTGGCAGATATTGCCGAAACGGCACTTATATTTTTAAATAAACTGCAGAAAGCCATTTTTATTATTTTCTGAATAAATTACAACACTATCATAACTTTATATAGCGATGTGCTTTATCTCAAAGCATTTATAATTTTGTACAAAAGAAATACTTGTCAGATAAGACAATATTCACGTGTTACACGCAAAATTTATTTCCATTATTAATGAACGAATCAACCACAAAGAGCTAACTATGCGCACTATGGTCCTTCTAGAAGATGTGTCACTTTTTATATGGTCAAGGTTTAAATACAGTGCAAGTGTACTAAAAGTATGTCATAAATAGTATTTTTACGCAAAAAAAATGAAATAACCACCTTAAACCACTTAAAAATCGTAAAATGAGTTTTTATTAAAAAATATAGGATAGTACCAAATGTCAAATTTGACGTATATCGCGTATAACATTAAATATGTTTCCAGTAGAAGTGTAATGTAAAATTTGTAATAAAAATGTGAATTTTAGTAATTTAAAACTGCCCAAAGACGATATTTCCCAAAATTAGAATTTAAAAGTAGTGCCAACTCTACTTTTGAATGAATAAAAATTGTACGGAACTGTCAAACGAACTTTCAAGGTTATGGGTGACGTTTTGCCGATAAATAATGAAAAAATAAAGAAATCTAGACTATTATTTATAAAATATGTAATAAAAAATGTAGTATTGTGTAATGAGTGATTTAAGTTACGCAATGGCACAATATTCATATCTTGACAATTCGGAATCGTCCGCCGCTGAAGATAGGGAAGATATTTTAACTGTAGAAGAAAGAAATGTTAGAATATTTGCTAAACAAATGTTACAAGGTCGTTTATTTCTTGGACATTTTCAAGAAAGACGCTTTGTTGAACCGCTACAATCTTATAGAGACGTTATTGTTGTCAATGATGAAGAAAAATTTAAAAAAGATATTGACGTGGTTAGAAAACGGTTGAAAGATTTTTATAAAAATCATTGGATTGGAATTACTAATCCTGCATTTATAGGTAAGACTAAAATCAAATCAGGTCTCTCCCCAGAGATTTTTAGTAGCTTAAAATGTCAGGTGAACCCTAAATTATAAATAAAAGTTCGGGACAATCAGAGAAATAATTCACCCGGCAAAAATGGGGAGAACACTGCACATTTATTAACTTTTTATTTATTTCTAGGAGCTCCAAATGGCTATTGTTTTTGGGTAGAATCCAACAGTAACACATTTGGACATTATTGGTACAAAATAAGATCTGTCCGTTTTAGAAGAAAAGAAATATTATTACAAGTTAAAGTTGTACGACCCATGACCGATGTTGATTTACAACAACCTCAAACCATGACAACCCAAGATTCTGAATCAAATATTTCAATTGATTTTTTACTTGATAATTTAAAAAATACTGTACGGGAAAATACTTTATGGTTTTTTACCGAGGCATTAACACCGGGAAATATTAAACAGGCAGTTACTTTTTTGTCGGTATTTGTAGCTACGTTAGCTACATCAGTTATTTACGGTGTTGGTTTTTTTATGGATTTTACACTTAAACTAATGCGAGAATTATCTGTATTTATTAATGCATGCACACCATTTATGATTGCTTGTGTTAATTTAGTTGGTAAGATTATTGGTGGTTTTTATTTATTGATAGCGATGATGTGGAAAGGTGGGTCGCAAGCATATGCACCACCTGCTCCAAGAAGTATCGGATATTATCCGAGGTTGAGGGCGATTGAAATGCCTAGAAATTCTGTAAGATACAGAAATAGGGAACCTCTCACTATAAGGGAAATTGAGTGATTTTTTGCAGCTTCCATATTTTTTTTTAGAAAATGTATTTATTTTATAGTCTTGTCTTGATATATTTACACATTTCATACATGTAAAGCACTTGCTATGGAGAAAAAAATAAATTTTTGGAACATTATTTTAATTTTTTTGTATTATTAAACCTGTGCTTCAAATGTTTTGATCCTCTGAAGTTTATTTAGTCTAGAAAAAATTTGGGTCTTTAATCAAATACTGGACGAATGGTCACCCTATCTTTGAAATACCTCCTTCATTATTGATTTGAGCACCGGAAGGCCGGAAAATTATGATTTTCATTCTCTAAATTCGTCGCGCTTTTCGTTGTACTGAAAAATTTCTTCGACGAAAAACGGGAATTGGGTTTCCCATGTTAACCATTTTTCGAAATTTAGAAATTCGTGTCGCCAGAAGGTGTTATAATGGATTGTAAGGCAAAAAGGTCGAGAAACGCTACTGAAGTATCAAAAGTAAAGCTATTTATAGTTTAATAATTCAAGGTTAATGTTTAAATAAAAATACTTGTTTATTTTCAAAAATCTTTTTATTATCTTCTAAGGTTTTATATACATTTGTTTTTATCAGCTTTTATTTGTAAGAAAAACAAATACAGAAAATCACCTTATAACAACTAAAATTTAATCCAAACCATAAACAAATAATAAAAAAAAATAACATAGAAAATGGCATCTTTGGTGGAATGACCTAATATTTAGCGAGCCCAATAACACCGCAGGCAACTCTAGCTCCAGCATTACCAGTAGTCGAGCTCAATTCATGTCCCCCAACACCAAGATCGTCAGGATCAGCATGAACTACCAAAGTACGTCCTATGATATTGTATTTACCGTTCAAAGAAATTTGTTTGTCGCATATATCAACCTTGGCTACACCATTATTGTCTGCAACTACATTGCCAAGGTCACCAACATGACGAACTGCAGATTCAGGACCTCCGTGAACCTTGTTTTCAGGGTTGAAATGTGCTCCAGCGGAAACACAGCCGTTGGTATTGTCACCATACTCATGGACATGGAAACCATGATTACCTTTGGTTAGACCAGTGATTTCGCCAAGTACATGCACAGGGCCGTTGGGTTCCTGTAAATTTAATTATTAAGAACGTCTGTTTTAGAATGATTTTTTGACACTTACTTTTTGTTCGAAATAAACTGTCCCGCTTACTACTTCTCCTCGCATAACACATACCGCTTTAGCCATTTTTTGCACTTGTGATATGACTTTGCAGAAAGTACTTCAATTAATTGAATATTGAATAATATAATTATGTCGAAGGATATTACGTATGTGACCTTCAATTCGCCGGTGACTTGATGCGCCGGTATACCGGTTCCGGTATCTCTTCTTACTTTAATGTCAAGTTAAAAAATCTAACCTCAAATCTCCAACAAATTAAATTAATATAAACTTGTTTATAATTATGTCTGCGGGAATTATAAGTGAATTAGAAACAGCAGCACATATTATATTGGTACTTTTAATACATTTTTCTCACTGATAAACATTTTTAAATAATTTTTTTTCAGGCTCCCCCAAATATTGTTAATCAGGAGCAAAGACAAAATGCTGAAAAAGTATTTTTAGAGTTTCGTAAGACCAAATCACCGTACATTTTATGTAGGGAAATATTAGAAACATCTTCGGTTGATTTTGTTGTTTTCGAAGCAGCTGATTTGTTGAAAGATGCTGTTATTCGTGAATGGAGTTTACTTCAAGAATCCGATATTATGTCACTACGACAATATTTATTACAGTATATTATGCAGAAACCTGTACAACCATTTATACGTGATAGAATATTACAAGTTATTGCTATTATTGTTAAGCGAGCTAGTGTTGAAGATTTTGGAAGAGAACGATCACAGATTTTTACCGAAGTTGAAAATTTGATTATTGCTGGAGATTTAAACAAAGTAAGTTTTTTATTTCTTAGGATTTCATAAGTTTAAACAATTAAAACTTAAATTATAAAGATGCAAATTGATTACGAAATTTTTTTTTTAATAACAATTTACTATTTTTGTGAATATTGTGAATTAAAAAAAAACCATAACTCAAAAACGGTTAGAGCTAGCAACCTGCAGTTGAAATTTTTGGATTCCTCTTAATTTATTTAGTCTAGAAAAAATTTGAGGCCTTATTCGTTTTGCGTATTTTAAAATTATGGCAAATTTTAATATGGTGTGTTTTATAGAAATTTTCATCTTCACATGGACGTATCTCAAAAACGAAATGCGATAATGACCTGCGGTTGAAATTTTTGAAATCTTGAGGTCCTAATTGACTTTTAAACATATTTTGAAACAAAATAATTTTTTGAAAATTTTTAATTTTTTTTTAAATTTTCTTAAAATTTTGATAAATCATAAAAAAAAAATGGTTACGGATAAAAACCTGCAGTTTGAATTTTTATAATTCACATACATTGTTTAGTCTAAAAAAAAAATTGGGCTTTAATAAACCAATTATTAAGTTTTGTATGGGCAGTAATCCAAAACCCTTGAAAATGGCCAAAAATCGAAAAAATCGTAAGGGGTACCCCTTACGATTTTTTCAATTTTTGAGCAAAAAATTTTTGTCTCCGAATTTATTGAAAATTGGTACAAATATGTATTTTTGGTCATAGATCAACAAAATTTGGTCCATTTTGAAGTTTGGGCAAAAGTTTTTGAATTATAGGCAAAAAACTGGCCCAAATCGGACCTAACTCAAAAACTAGGAAAGCATGAATTTTTTAAATATTTTTTTCATAATCCTCACCCCAAAATTAGCTTAAAACTATAATTTGGATAAAATCGGAATCAAAATAATTTTGACCGAAATTTAAAAATTTTAAGAAATTTTTTTTTTATTTAAATTTGTTGGTAATTGGTAAACTTGTACATTTTTAGTCTTTGATCACAAATATATGGTCACTTTTGAGTTACGGTCTAAAATTTTGACATTTGCGACAAAAAAAAAAGTAAAAAAAAGACAATCTATAAAAAGGCTCAGAACCAATGAAATGTTAGCCTGCCCCCTTTTAAATCATATAACCTAATACTTACTTCTTATCTATCATCTATATCAGTGTTTCTCAACAGGTGGTCCGCGGACAATCAGTGGTTCCCAGAAAAACTTGGTGGTCCGCGAAAGTTTTTATATGCGTTTTTTGTGTTATTTTTAATGCACATTTTTTATGTAAATAATTTATATTTTGTTTATTTTCTATAAACTTTCTATGATTTTCTATAAATAAAATAAATGTGTTTAGTAGCATATTAAATATATTTGTTTTTTTGCAAAAAATGAACAAACAATTATATTATTAGTGGTCCGCGTTAGGAAATTATATATTATATTGGTCCGCGGTGCGTTTTTGGTTGAGAAACACTGATCTATATTAATAAAACTGGAGGCTATATCTGTTTTTTTTTTTATTTTTTCGGTCTCATATTTGATTTCTACACGTTTTCTTCTGAAACGTGTAGAAATCAAATTATAAGACAATATCCGCAAAAAATCAATCTTTGTGTGTCTATTTGTCCGAGTATAATGAGTAAAATCAGGATTCGAACATAGGCTGTAAGGCATCTCAAAATTTATATACAAAAATGAATATGAGAAAAAAAAAAACTATTCTTCTTTGTTTAATGCAGTTTTTATATCCACATGCATACATACGGCAGTTAACGTGTTAGAACCTTGTATAGGGAAATATTGCTAAGCGATATGACATCTGGTGGGATTTTAAGCAACTACAGAAATAGACATTCTATCGCGCTTTTTACATTGAGTTATATGGGATCAAAATATATTTTCATAAAAACACGTATTAATATTGTAGCAAAATTACAAAAACCACCAGTAAACATTAAAATTCACGTTGTTTATATGTAATGAATGTCTATTTTGGAAGTTCCAAGTATGCCGCAACAGCGCTGCGATCTTAAAACATTTCCCCTATTGAGAAGTGACATTACCGTTGGCGGCTCTGTAATTCATGGTAAAATGGCTGAATTGTCTAGTATTCAGCTGTGAATATGCTAACAGGGAACAGGTTAATTTAAGCACAGTACATTTTTATTTTATGAAAATGTTTCTATGGACGTTCTAACAAAAAATCAACACCAGAACATATGTAATAATTTCAAACAGTACTACAGTCGCGTAGTACAATATTTCACCACCAGACTGCGTATCCGAGCGTGTCAGTTCTCAATACCATGTTTTTTTTTTTGATGCAGCAAATACTCGGATTCAACTTAATATCAATTCTAATGCAAGAATACGCAACAACAGTAAAATCAGCCGATGTTGGATTACCTTGGGAAACACATTTCAAAGCGAAAAAACAATTCGAAGCGACCGATCTGAAACGAATATTTCAATTTTGTTTACGAGTATTAGGAGAGATCGTAAGTAAAGATCCTCCTTATAACAACCAAGTAAACACAGTCTTAAAACATTTACTTGGGATAACAGAGAGTGTATTAACCTGGGGATATATCTCCCCGATGCTTCCTAAAAGAGTAATAGGTTTATTCGAAGCAGTTTACGGATCAGATCAAGCACCAGCGTTAAGATTAAGTGCGAATTGGAAGGATGTTATTTTTAATCCACAGTTTTTACCGCTAATGTTTTCGACTTATTGGAAAGTTAGAAATCAAGAACAAATTGCTCATTACGCACTTAGTTGTCTGGTACAACTTGCCTCGTTAAATGGTGCAATTATGACTCAAAAAGAAACTAAAATACAATATCTACATTCATATATGGAAGGACTTCTTAATATATTATCGGGGTAAGTGATATTTAAATCTAAGTTTTTCTACGTCAAGCAAAAATATTAGGTCGTCAAGGATGAAATTTGTAGAAAAAAAAGCAAATTTGGTTAATAACTTACAAATATAAGGAATTATTTTATTCATCGAAGTATGCACCCATATTGTCTTTTATACACTTTTGCCATTTAAACGGCAGGTTGTTCAGGCCGGTGGTGTAAAACCCTGGCGGGACGAGAGTCACTGAATTCCTGGAAGGCCAGTTTTACAACATTGTCGGAATTAAACTGTTTTCCTATTAAAAAGTTGTCCAAATTGCGGAAGAAGTGGTAGTCAGTCAAAAAAAAAAAAAAAAAAAAACGGTTTAATATTAACCCAATGTCAAATAATAAGCTGTTGAAGTTGGCAATATTATTAAACTAAAAATTTCATCCTTGACGACCTGATATCAAGAAGGAAAATTAATCCAAAATATTATTATTATTTTTTTATGAAATAAAACTATTATTCAGATTATTAGATACTTAAAAAGTTTGAAACAGGAAGAAAAATTTAATGTTTCCTTTTTAGATTAGATCTACGAGATCGTGAAGCATTAGGAATATCAAATATTATACGAAAATTAGTTATGTTTTTTCCACCAACATATTTAATGCAGTTACCAGAGAATTTAAGCAAATCGTTCCTTGAAAATGTAACGCATATAACATGTAAATTTTCCGAAGGAGCTTGTAAAGAAGAAGCCGTAAGTTATTATTACTATAGTTAATTAGCTAATATTTTTGGGGCACAGCAACGATAACTATTTGCATTTAACACAGCCAAACAGTTGTGTTTATTTAATATAGGGACATTTTTATTGGTATGGCTAAATAAAACGATGTTCACATTTGACATTTTATAATACGTTCTGATGTGTTTTGATACTTGTGTTTACATATCTAACTTATAGTAATTTCTAAAACCTCTTTTATTTAGTTTGTTGTTTATTTAGCAGTTTTGTGTTTAATTATACATTTTCTTATAGATTGCTATTTGATATTGTGTGTAGTGAATACCTTTTTAGGTTAAATTCAACGTATTTCTATTTTCTTTTCTTTGATCATATTTTTGGATCACATCAGCCTTTTTAGAACTATTTAGCCTATTAGAATAGTTTATTTGTTTCTATTTTGTTCTTATTCTTATATTTTCATTTCATTTCGATACAAGTAATAGCGTACGAATATTACATTCGTTAAATGGATGAACGTACTAAATATGACTTCACAAAAACATGTGACGTTTCCAGTGACGCAACTGCACTGATTCGACGACTACCTTATGTAGTTCCCCTGTATTACTCCGTTCCTGAAACTATTAAAATTCTAAATATTTTTAGTCGGGTGAAGAAAAATTATACATGGAAGCTTTCGATAACATATTAGAAGCTTGGTCATCACTTCTTCAAGATACTCAAGTACTACCAACAGAAATTATAAAACAATGTTCGATTCAAATTTTTAATACTTACCTGCAGTGCCATCTAGCACCACCTCATGGAACTAGAGAAAACCCAGACCTAGAAGGTGAAGAAATAGATGAAGCTGAAGATAATGATAGAACAAAATTCAAAGATCAACTTCAAACGATTGGAATATTTGGACGATACATCCCAGATCATTCGTTAATGGTTTTATATACTTTAATCGAGGAAATGATGCAAAAATTAAATGCACATTTACATCAAATGCGGACTCAAACTATGACGTTAGCTGATTCGAATGTTTTAGATAATATTTTTGAAGATATACACTGGTTGGTTTTGATAACAGGACATATATTATGTATGGATAGTGATGGTGAAACTCCGTTGATACCATCCGAATTAATGCAATATTCAATTAACCAAACGAGTTCCGGAGAAGTTAATGTAACGGATACATTAAAATTTTTAGCTACGTTACAACAATGTAATGATACTGTAATGAACAATAATAATTGTGATAAAATTGTTAGATTAATGACAGCTGTTTTGAAATTATGTGCTATTGAAACTGCTGCCGCTGAAGCTAATTTAGGACATTTTATGAGTCCCGAAGTTGGTTGTACGTTGATGTGGTTTTTGAATAGATGGTCTCTATCGTATTTACTGCCAAATGAAACTTATTATGCTGAGGTAATAAAGTTTAAATGTGTAAAAATTTGGTCTAATATATATATTTTTTTTACAGTTTAGTCCATCGTTTATTAGTGCATTTGGAAAAGATACGGAAGGAGCTGATTTTGTTGTTAGATTTTTACTCTCCAAAATTCAGACTAATATTTGTTACTTTCATTCTGAACCAGTATTATTACAAGATACAGTTAATCTATTAGTAGCTTTAGTGGATAAAAGAGAAAAGTAAGTTAATATTTCTAGGGTTTCGTAGGTAAATAGAATAAACTTTCTATAAATCTTTTTATAATTTAGTTTCTACTATTTTTGTGTTATAGTCGGATTGCTGATAGGTGAATGTTACATGTATGTATCAAGAATTGCAATCATATAATAATCTAGTTACCATTTTTCAGCGATTTTAAAAATGTTTTTTGTTATTTGTCTTAGCTGTCAGTGTCAGTTAATAATATTAATTGATAGATCTTGCGGCCAATTATTAAATTCACATACTTTAATTTTAAATCTGCTGGAATATTTTAATTCCGAAATAGAGAACAATGGGCCACTTATTTCTCTATCTTGTGTCCGTCAAAGAGTACAGTCTGTTCCAAACGGTTAAGCGGAACTAAATGGGAATTTCGTTCTTTTAGGTTGTCACGAGAAGGGACCTTTCCTGGGTTATTTCATTTTTCATGTTGAAATGTCAAAATTTAAAATTCCAACAATGAAACCATGGAAACGAATGACATATGTCATTTTTTTTACGTATTTTAATGACAAAAAAATAAATAAATGAGAAATTTGTATTAAGAATGACACAAAAAATCATAATATAAAGAAAATGACATTTTAAAATGATATTAACCTTAACCAAAATGTGTTTATTGTAAGTGTGATTTACAAAGCTTAAACAAAACGGCCGAAAAGCATGATTTAAACGATGAAAGTAACTAGATCGCCAAATCTAGTTCCGCCTAACCGTTTGGAACAGACTTTAGCAGCTGCCTTAAAGATTTCGGAATCAACAATTCGTAGAATTATAAAATGTAATAAATCTGAACTTCTCACTAATAAAATCACGAGAAAACGAAGGAAATTAAAATCTGAACCAGTTTATTTTATTGATACATTGGTACAAACGTATGGTCATGAAGTACTAAGATTACCTCCTTATCACTGCCAGTTTAACCCCATTGAACTAATTTGGGGTATAACAAAACATTATTATGATAGAAATATTGTTTAAAACGGATATAGTGATAACGAAGTTTTGAAAATGTAGCAGTGTAGTAGCCTGTGATCAAATTAGTTGTGAAACTTGGGCAAAATCTGTTAAAAAAATCGAAAATTTAATAAATGAATGGTGGGAAAGGGAAAGGATTGTTGATGATATTAATCCAATAATAATAAATACAAGAAATGACAGCGATAGTTCAGATGACGACGATATCATGCATTACAGTGACTAATTGTTTTAAAATAAAAATAAACATTTAAATACAACTTGAAGCAATATATTATATGAATAAATATATTTTTATTTAATATTTTATTACTTTGTACTTAGGGGAAACATAAAAATTTAATTTAAATAAACAACATATTATAATCCAAAATTTACGTATAAGTTTTTCCTTATTTATAATTATTACCTTAAAATTAATAATTCTGTTTGTTTGAGTACTGCTGTGAATTTATTTTCGTGCTCCAATTAGCAAAGATATCTACGAATAATTCTGCGATTTTCTAAAAATGTGCAAAAATATGTTTATCCTCATCTGTTGTCCTTTTTCACTTACTACCTACGAAACCCTTGAGTGTATGCAAATTCACAACAATTTTTTAAAATTTAATTTTTATTGTTCAGGGCTGCATATATAATAAAGTGTGATGGACTTTGGAATCTTGTGGACCTTCAATCGAAATTAGAACCAGGCGCAATTCCCCAAACTGTAAAACGAGGACTGTTCAAAGGTTTTGTCTTAGCCGGAGCCGCTGTAGAAGAAGAAAATGGAATATCGGAATATTGGAAACGTATACTGTCACCTGTTCAACTACGCTTTAAAAATATAATATGTCAAGAAAATTTCAATCGTATCTATCAAGAAGAAAATGTAAAAACAGAAATAATTGATATTTTAGAATCATTTATAGGAATAACAAATGGATCTCATATTTTAACAGTTCAAAATTTATTTGAATTCATGTCCCCGATACTCTCAGAATTACCTGTTCTTTTAAATTTATATCATAATTATCAGTTAATTGTACAATTAATTTTAGAATTATTTTGTGAATGTGCGAAAAGAATGTTATGTTATTTAACGCAAAGTGAAAGCAAGAAAATGTACGAATACTGTTTAGCAACAGTACAAACTTACGCAAGATGTAATGCGAATAGATTATCGACTGAAATAATAGCGGAAGAAAATAGTTATCAAGATTTATTATTAGTAATGGAATTATTAACAAACCTACTCGCAAAAGATTGTGTTGATCTTGCCCCGTTCGAAGAAACGGCAAGTGAACCAAATATAACAGCCGCAGATGTTGTACTTTATGGTCTTAATTTTATAATGCCACTAATGACATTAGATCTTTTAAAATATCCAGCTCTGTGTCATCAATATTACAAAATGATAACTTTTGTTAATGAAATTTATCCACAGAAAGTTGTTGAATTACCCGAAGAATTATTTCAGAAGTTAATTGCTTCCGTTGAGTTAGGATTAACTCATTTTGGATCGGATGTTTTGATGTCGTGTTTAGATTTTATACAAGTACTAGCTACTCATATACAAAATGGTTTACAAAATTCACGTGTACATCAAATTGTAATGCCAATGTTGAAGATATTAATGGATTTAATACTGTCTCATCAAATTAATTCTGATATGTTTAACGCAGCTAGTACTTCATTGTTTGCGCTTATCTGTTGTTATAGCGAACAGTATCAAGCGTACGTTCAAAATTTGATACAAAGTCAAACTGATCCGGTTAATGCTGAACGTTTAGCGAGTGCTTTTACTGAATTAACAAATAACATCGAATTAAAACCTGAGAGATTGTTTAAATTGATGTTTAGGGAAAAATTTGATACTTTTATAGTTAATGTACATGGATTTTTATTAGTTAAGTAAATTAGGTATTTTTTTATAATATTTATTTTGACATCATTTTACATATCATAAAAGTAAATCATGTCCTGTTTCATATAACAAAATAATTTCATCAGGGGTGGCTTGTTTTTGAGGCCAAATAAATTGGGCTCTATAATCTTAAACCAAAAAAGTCGAAATTAATTT
This sequence comes from Liopterus haemorrhoidalis, assembly GCA_963971575.1. Lineage (NCBI taxonomy): Eukaryota > Metazoa > Arthropoda > Insecta > Coleoptera > Dytiscidae > Liopterus > Liopterus haemorrhoidalis. Next base: position 4,901,292 of record OZ020622.1, on the reverse strand, counting down.
TTTTTTTAAAAGTATTGCTTGTGACATCACTCGAAAAATCAATTTGCCCGTTAGCATTTAGCTAATAAAACAATGTCGCATGCGTGTAAGAAGTATGTTTTTCTCTGCCTAAACAAATAATTTAATTATGCCTTGTTCATATTTGTAAAAACAAACTAAGAAGAAATTTTGATTTCAATAGTTTACAGCTTAGAAAATGAGAAAAAAATAATCACATAATTCATATCAGTAATTTTTTATTAATTATTAAAAATGATTGTGACATCACACGAATTTCGCTTCAGTTAGAGCTAAAATTTGATTAAAAGGAACATCCTCTTAACAAGAACATAGCTGCGTATCTATAAGACTAACATTAGTCGTATAGATACGCAGCTCATATGGCTAACATAATACATACGTTATTTAGTACAAATTTATTCCGTAGAATATTGTTTTACCTTGAATTTATAGGGCTTTGTGTGACGTAACGGTCATTTCTGAACAGCCTGTATAATAATAATAATTTATTTTACTCAGTTGATCATTACAATGATATATGAGAAGTCAATAACTTAAAATACAGGTCTAAAATACTTATAAAAAAATTATTATTACAGTCATAAAATTATTTAAAGAAATAGTACTAATTAACATGCACTGTTTGTTTGGTAAAAACATGGTATTTTCATTTTTCAGTGTTTTTTCAGAAGTATGTAGCTGTATCTATATACAAACATTTTTGGAATATATATGTATCTAGATATTTTTTATAATTCTGTATCCGTATCTGCATCTAGATACAATTTTTCTTAGGTATCTGTATCTAGATATTTTTTAAATGTATCTATTACAACACTGCATTCTTAATACGTCATAACGAAAAATGATATCTTAATTTAATGGTCATAACCAACAAATCTGAAGTCTGTTTTACAGTGTAAAGAATTTTTTTAAATAACATTTAAAGTCAGTAATACACTATAAAAGTAACCAAAATAACCAGATCTGGTTTGTTCTTACAAAAGTGAGCATAATTTTATACTGACAATCAATTTGACTATTTTTTTTCAATTTAAATGAGTAGCGACTTCAATCTTTCACGTGATTTTATTACTATTTCTGCATTAGGAACAGGGTATAGTTCCTGTAATTTTAAAAACCTAACTTATCAAAAGTAAATCTTTATTAAAATTGTGTCAATTTTTTCTTTTTCGAACAATGTTGGGGCCAGCGCATAAGTCTTGTAATTTTATTAAAATCAATTAATTTTTCAAAAGTAAATTTTTGTTTAAATTTGGGTAATGATATTTGTATTTGGGGCCAAAGTTAGGCCTTAGGTGTGTGGCGAGTAAGTAATAGTGTAACTTTTTGGCAAATATGGAAGGGCAAAAATTTGGAAGCTATAGACATAGACGATCTTATCTAAGGAGTAGTTTTATGTGTTTTTTTCTTTTTTCCAAACATATTTTGTGAAAAAAACTTACTCGCCTACTAGAGACATTATTTTTGCCCAACTCTATCACGAATAAATCTTTGTTCATTCTGAAAGCATTAAAAAAACATCAACTGGTAAAAAAGGTAGTAGAAAAAATGTCTAAAATAAAAACTTTTGAGTGGTAACATATTTTTTACCAATTTATTTTTACTATCACAGAATTTTAGTATAATAGTTAAAAGATATTTATAATCTGGCACAATAATTATAAACAAGCCGCTCCTGAATTTCATGTTTTTAAATGTGTCTTACGGTGCTAAAAAAAGGCCTTTTATGTATAATTTGGTGCATTTTCCGCGTTTTGGGAATAAATTTGATAAAACTAATAAATATTTTTGCACCCAATATACGACCTTAAATATAAAATGTATTTTTTCAAAAACATAAATAAAGAAAAATTGTCTTATATATAAACATACACTTAAAAATAATTTACAATAGATATTACATACATTTACAATATAAACAGCTATTCCGTATGAGATGTAGTTATCCAGTTTTTCAAATAAAGTATATTTATAATATTTTATTGTACTTGTGCAAATCTATATTTTATCTAATTTATTTTTTGAGTATTGTGCAACCCACCATTTTGTTAAATTTAGATAAAAATCAGGGCCTTCAGGTTCATAATTCAGGTACGTAAACCCTTGAACGGAAAAAGTTTTTGCAGGTTCAATTTGTGTACCTTCATGCCATTCATTAAAACTTGTGATCGAAACACATTTGGCTCCGCTTGATATTGCACTGCGCCATCCCACATCGTAATACTGTCCGTGTCTTCTATGTCTAGTGTTAACGTTGTTCCATGGGCGTACTTGAGTATCAATATACCCTGGCCCGACAGAAGGTACAAAGATTAAACGATTCTGTTTTGCAAACTTAGCAAGACTGTTCCAATTCTTCCACGAACTTCCATAACTAAATCCATTTGATGCGAAGTAAGTGTAAAATCCATCGAATTCTGATTTTTTGATATGATAACGGTGGTGTATATCCACTAGTAATCCGATAAAAATTGCATCGACACTTGTCCCACGTATACTTATATTTCCTTTTTTTCCCAACAATTCCTTCCATGCAACGACTGGTGTTAGGTAAGAATCGTAAACATATACAAGCGGTAATGAATCAGAATTTGCAGTTCGTTTAACTTTATACAATGCTGGGTGGTTGAGGAACATATTAAAAAACTTACTTAAATACTTACGAAGATTTATTGGGTTTCGATTTAGATATGGTTCAATGTGGAGTGTAACTTTTAAGTCGTACATGTTTGCGTAGTAAAATATTGATGATAATATATCGTGTGGGGAATCTTTAAATCCTTCTGGTGACCATGATATAACAACCACACCAACACCACTGTTTCGGAGTTGTTTCATGTGAGTTTCTATAACGTATGGGTCACGAGAACTGTAGCAATCTAATGCTGGGTAGTAGTTTGATCCGATGTCTAATGGGGCATGGTGACTTCCTTTCGGGTACGATTTATGGTCATCTGGTTTCCAGTTTGGTAAATAATCATGGTTCCAGTGTAGAAAACTACTGTCTTGCTTTGGATTTCCATACCATGCGTAGTAAAAAATATGAACATTATAGTTTGGTTTTATGAAAGTTTTGTTGGTAAATGGTATAATTCTTGATTTTTTAACAACAAGTTGTGATAATCTTTCAATTTTCTTTTCAAAAATTCGTTTTCTATATTCGGCATCATTGTAAAGTCTTTTTGTAGATAAAGTTGTGGTTTTAGGTTTATTATATATTAGTTTATTAGTTAATGCGTTGTTTACAGAGATATCATTTGAATTTGTTAGTAGATTTTTAAATGAAAATGTTGTTAGTATTAGTAGTATTAAGAGTAGTAAAAAGAAAAGCTTTATATACCTTTTAAAACCGATTACAAACCACCTCATTCGAATCATATCTTCATAATGGGTGAAAATTCATTTCTGCCGCCTTTTTTACATTGAGGATTGATCGTCAACAAATCACTTAATTTTTAATACAACACTTTTAAAAAAATATTTTTACATCTCCTTATGATTAAATTATATCAAATTGATTAAATATCACGTTGTATAAAGTGAAAGATTATATTATTTTGTAATAATTCGATTGATTCCGTGAACATTTTTCAGATTCTAGCAACACGAATCGAGCTGCGCTTGCTCACGCTCTTTAGTTTTCACGACATGGCGGATATTTCTATATGTTGGCTTCGTTAATGTGAAATTATCATATTTTAAAGTACTAATTATGTGTAAAAAGTTTTAATTTTAGTGTTCTGATATTGTGTGAATAATATTTAGTGCAAAATGGAAGCCGTAAAGTCATTTAATGCAGAGGTATGTACTTAATTTGTATTGCGAAGTTTAGGGATGCTATGCTAAAATATTAATGTACAAAATGCTTTACCGTTTCATGATCTTATTATTTAAATTTCATAATTTTTTCATGAAAACAACAATTTTGATATATGTCAGTTTTTAACCTTTATTATTTTCAGCTTTCGTCTTTGTACGAAGTAAAGCCCCCCATTTCAAAAGCCAAAATGACAGCATTGACTAGGGGGGCTATAAAAGCTATAAAATTCTACAAACACGTAGTTCAGAGTGTTGAAAAGTTTATACTTAAATGTAAACCTGAATATAAAGTACCTGGGTTGTACGTAATTGATTCTATAGTTCGCCAGTCCCGGCATCAATTTGGGTCGGATAAAGATGTGTTTGCTCCACGTTTCGCTAAAAATATGCAGCAAACATTTGTTAATTTATTTCGATGTCCACCGGAAGACAAGGTAACTATTTTATGTTGCATAATATGTATATTTCCATGTACTAACACATTTTTTTTTGTAGAGTAAAGTAATTAGGGTCTTAAATCTGTGGCAAAAGAATCAAGTGTTTGCCCCTGAAGTAATACAGCCTTTATTTGACCTTGCTGATCCAAATCATCCATTACATCGTGAACAACAAGTTGCAATACAAAGTAACGTACTTTTTAACAATACTTTTATCGATTTTATTAATTATTTTTCTTTTAGATTCTCCTGTAAGTACTCAAAAAACACCAACGAAAGCAGGTATGAAATCTGATTCGAGTTTATGGTCAAATTCAAATCCACAACCTGATGCTACAAGTGCATTGGCACAATTAGGAGCAGCGTCTTTAGCTGCGAACCCTGTAAGTTTAATATTACCGATAACCTTTACCGTTACTAATGAATTTTTTTTACAGAACGCCTTGCAACAGTTAACCGGTCAGTCAATAGATCCAGCAATGATTGCTCAATTAGCAACCCTTCAGCGTTATCTGTTACGTTCTACTACAGAATCAGCATCGGCCAAGCAAGAGGGAGTTCATTTCGATAAGAAATTATTAGATTTTGATTACGGTAGTGATGAGGAAGATGATCATACTTCGCCTAAAACTGCAGCGGCTCCATCTGGTTTAGAATCTGTCGGAAGGTATTACAATTATAATTAACTCATTTATTTTTTTTTTAATGTTAGTTCTTTTAGCCTTCTTACCAATCCGGAGGTGTTGAGACAACTTCAAAATTTACAGCAACAATTATCGCAGCAACAACAAATTGAAATGGAGGAGAAGATGAGAAAATTGCAAGAAATGAAGCAACAGGAAGATGAGTTTGATAAACATTTAGCACAGACAGTACCCGTAAGTTTAACTGTAAATTTTAAAGAAATATTCAGACATGTTATAAATATTGTGTAAGAAAATCCAATAGCGTACCACTATAAACGTAGAATAATAATTTTAAGTCATATTTCTAATGTATAAAAATACAGATTGAACAAATGCAATGTTTAACACAGCATAAAATTAGACCATTAGTTCTTTTAGAATTTTGTGATAGGTGGAATATTGCAAAACTCAAGGGAGAGGCATATTTGAACCATTTATTAATTAAATTTTAGCTTAAAACTAGTTTTAAGACTTATTCAACCAGGGCATTAGTGGGTTAAAATAAGTAAAGTCTATTTCAAATGTTTAAGCAGAACTAAATGGAATTTTTATTGTTGTCTAGTCTTCGTCTTAGTTCGCAAATATATTGTTGCTTTAGCCGTTGCAGTTGTTCAATCTGTATAGAAAATGGTGTAGTACACCATGTTTTGATGTATCATATTTATGTTTAAAGGTTGCCAAAATTGTTGATTGTTTTTTTCTATGGCTCTACGACTTGGGTTGAGTTTTATACTGTGTTTTTTTTTTTTTTTTAATTGCGCAATAAGTGTTCGTTTACGTTACTACCATTAATTGACAGCAATCTAAAATGGGATTCTTTTAAAATAGAATAGAAACTGTAATACTATAGAGAAACTAGATGACGATTTTTTTTAACAGACGAAATAAATTATTATGCGTTACTAACTGACTTGCGTTGTCTACTATGAAAGTCAGACAATAGCCGACCGGCGTAGTGTAGTGGCAACATATGTGCTCTGCGTTGTTAAGGTATCGGGTTCGAATCCCGTTAAGGCATGGAATTTTTCAAAAAAACAAGAATTGTTCTAATTGCCAAAGCAGCAAAGACCATAAAAATAAAAAAAAAGTCAGACAATAGTTATTATTTGTTACTATAGTAAATTGTTTAAAAGACGAAAGTTCTAAAATGTAAACCACTCAAGAACGAGTACAATTAGTGAAGTGGTGCAACAATAATTTTAGTTTAAGGCAACTTAACGATTTATGTCCCGACCGACCTTCTAGTAATTCGACAATTTTAAGAATTGTGAAAAAATTTAATAACGATGGTTGCGTCAATTCTCAGTAAAAAAAAAAAAGGGTTAGATTTTAACCCTTTGCACTCTATTGTTGCCGATAATGCGACATTTAAAATATGAGGGAACGCTTTTATTTGAGCGCTTTTGTATAAACTGGTATATTCTAAGGTAGGGTGACCATTCGTCCCGCGTTTCGCGGGACGTCCCGCATTTTGATTTGGTGTCCCCAGGGCCGAATTTTGCTCTGTACTTATATTTGGGAGGTGAAGACCTTTTTTTTGCTCTTTACTTATATTTGGGAGGTGAGGACCTTTTTTTTGTTTGCTCTTCACTTATATTTCGGAAGTGACTACCTTTTTTTTGCTCCGCATTGCCGTCTCCAAGAAAATGGTCACCCTATTCTAAGGTAACTAAGCTTGGCCTTAAGTAAACGCATTCACGAAACATGGTAGGAAAATCGACAAATATAATAATTGTGAGATGGAACTCAACATGTTATATACCTGTATTATACACGTCAAACACTAGGCCGCTAGCTCGGGTAGAGTTAAAGAGATTAACAAGGGTTTCGACACAAACGTACCATGTACGATTAGCAAAAAATTCCATACAAATATTTACACAATAATACCCTTTTCACATCAGATGTTTAAGATCGGATGTTAAAGTGAATGTGTCTTTAAACGCTAATGTGAAAACGTATGACCTCGTCTAAATACAAGCGATGTTGAAGACAGAGATCTGCGTCTTCAACATAAAATAATCGTCCGCATTGCCAACATAATTTCTATTATAAAAAAATACTCTTTGAATTTGTGCTTCTCTTCTTTTATTTATGTTGTATAATCAATAAACTAATAATAACTATAATAATTTAACAATTACGTAGATATACCGAGTGAATTATTTAAGGAGCAACATACATGTTTCACATATAATGTTAATGAAGTGAGTTATTTCATTTGCAACATAGCAAATTATGAAAGCAAGCTCATATCCATGGCAACAGATTATGCAATGGTGATTAGATATAATAGTTATTTGACATGGTAAAGTTCCTAGATGACTAAAAAATAGTAAATTAGAAATTTAAACAATAAATGAATTTTTATTAGTTTGTTTATATTTCCATACAAACAAAAATAATAATGTCCTTAGTAGCTAAGTCCAAAAAATATTTAAAAAAATAATATTTTGTCTTTTCTATGGATACGATAAGCATTTGTTTTATGGCTATGTTGCTTTTGAAATAACTCACTTCATTAACATTATATGTGAAACATGTATGTTGCTCCTTAAATAATTCACCTGGTATATATATATTTTTTATATTTATTTATGTAATAACGCAAATAAACTTCTAACCTCGATATATAAAATAATGACAATAAATTCAAATTCATATGAAATTATGTTGGCAATGCATACTATCTTTACATGCAGATTTCTAGATGGCAGCACCGGAGATTTTAACATCAAATGTGAAAGCAAACCGATGTTAAAGATCGGTGAACTCTAAGTTCACTCGTCTTGAAGTTCTAATGTGAAAAGGGTATAAAGGGGCAGAATTTACGCTTTACATATTTGACCCATGATTTGAATCTACATAAATTCAAATTCAATTTTGATCCGACTGGGGAAAAAGGTTCGCCATTATTGCTATCATTTGATAAAAATTCTCTGCAAAATTGAATGTATAGATCTCTACTAATTTTATTTCAGGTTTGTATAAAAAATTTATAATATGTGGGATATACGTACCTTTAAAGGACCTTATTACGCTTACTATTAAATTTGACAGCGAAGGAACGTGTTTAAACTTGTGTGTTTAATAATATGTTTTTGTCGAACAGGCATTTAGTGATCGAATTGAGTATTTTAAAGTGTTTATATGGATATCGTAAATATTTATATGAATATTTTGAATATACTAATAAGTTTCTTTGTTATAGAATCTACCATTTGCTGCTGAATGTGAATTGAAACCATCATCACATACAAACTCTCCAGCAAATTTATACAAACATGAACCGGCCTATATACTACCGAGTAACTTTGATATGTCTCAACCTCCGCCCGGTTACAAGCCGATGGCTTATGATCCACAAGCTCCAACTAATGATGATAATATTGAGTCAGAGGTAGAGTTTGTTGACCATCAAGATAACGGAGATGTTGAGGTGAATACAAGACATTTTTATAAAAAATAATTGCAATCATTACGATAACACACAAAGTGTTAACGATTACAATCTAAGGTTATATACCTTTCCGATTAAACCTTTCGCTACCAATGCCAACTATAAGATCTGTTCGTAGAATTATTTTCAACAGTTTTTCCGTTTCAATAGAGAATAAACCTGTGACGTAATAGTGTGCGGTAATCATTCGTATGCAGAAATGTAACTTTCAATATGTTTGTTCGGTTACATGTCTGCTGGCAGCCATATTAGTATCATCGTTCAGTTTAAACATTGAATAACATCGTGTTTCAACTTGTTATTTTAGCCAAATAGAGTTATCAACGTTTCAATAAAGAATAAATCTGTGCAGGAATCATATTTGTGCGCAGAAACGTAAATTTCATAGGTTTGTTCGGTTACATGTCTGCTGGCAGCCATATTAGTATCATCGTTCAGTTTAAAAATTGAATAACATCGTGTTTCAACTTGTTATTTTAGCCAAATAGAGTTATCAACGTTTCAATAAAGAATAAATCTGTGCAGTAATCATATTTGTGCGCAGAAATGTAAATTTCATAGGTTCATAGAATGAATTATATTATAACGTTAGAAACGAGAAGGCATGGTCGTAAGAGTGGGAAGCCAATAGTAATCATTCATGCATCTGTAGTTGGCAGAGAAATACCCGTTTTTAACACGAGGAACGTCCGAATATAACTGATATTTTTGGAACTATTTATGAACTTAATGTTTTTCAAAACACGTATCCTATAAATCTCATTGGAAACAGGTAAAAATTCCTTACGAGTACCTGTTTATATACGTCTAGCAAGTTTAAGTTTTTTCTTTAAATTTTTGCTAACTAATCCTAACCTAATTAGTTTTATCATTGATTGTTTGCATATAGTGAAGATAAATGCTTTATACAGTTTTAATACATTTACATAATTTAGCTCCTATGAATGCGACGAAAAACGGAATGTTCTATTTCAGACATAAAACTGGTAGGTCGGAATATATTGATATTTTTGAGGATCCTCTCTTTTAATAATGTTAATATTCTTCATATATATAGTATAAATCTAATTTAAACCATTTAGGCCCGGTCTTTCCACCTTCAGATAAAGTCCCAGGTAATTATCTGACAGATAAGGTTATTTGTAACTTCATCTGCTGAGTAAATGTCATCCCTTCTTTCTATACAAATGTATCTATCGGATAGTTATCTAATGGATAATGAGACTGACATATTGGATTCACTGACTGGTATTGACATTTATTCAGCAGATGAAGTTACAAATAACCTTATCTGTCAGATAGTTACCTGGGATTTTAAGTGAAGGTGGAAAGACCGGGCCTTAAATGTATAAAGCGTATATATACTGAAATTTTATCATTCAAGTTTTTCTTTAAAAACGTTGATAGGAGCTAAATGTAAACACTTATTAAATAATTGCTTGGATTTCGGAACGGATAACTATCAACTACTTATTCCGATTTCAGTTTTGAATAAAAATATTGGAAAAGATAAAGTGTATCGTAAATGTTATGTTTTGAAAGAAAGGGGCGGCTTCGTCAAGACCAAATCTCATTCCAACTAGCATACACGTTCTGTCTGACGAGTTATGTGTGGTGGACTTATACGGAACATTAACCCATCGTTCAGTTTAAAAATTGAACAACATCGTGTTTCAACTTGATATTTTATCCTGCAAATTAGAGAGGTAGCGGACTATTATTATGTAATAAATAGCTGGTGGAGCGGGATAATTTGGATAAAATTAGAAGTAACCCGTACCCTTCAAGAGACCTATATCGACACTATAATGAATAGTCAAAATTTAAAATAAGGTTCTGTTGAGTTCTATGTGATGATTATAAGTTAAAACTATGTTAATAATGAACGAACAGATAAATAACTTTATCGGTGGCTGTAGCATTTAATAAGACTATTCTTTGGAGCAAAGGAAATATTTTCGATATTGGGGAAACTTCCTAAGCGCCCTGACATATGGTGGCAATTTGCGAAAGATACGAAAGTGACATTGTTTTGTTTTGTTGAATGGAGAAATACGTGTTTTTTTTTTGTTGTTTGTGTTTTTTGTGAATCATGAAAAAAAAACAATCAATTTTGTTGTGTGCCGCAATGTAAATCGTGAATAAGGAAGCACTCTTAAACATTCCATAATTTACCTAAACCAAAAAAAATATTAATTGAAACGTTTGGAGGCAGAGAGAAAGTGGATCGTAAGTTTTGGACCCAAAAATTAAAAATGGGCAAAAATCCTAACCCATGCATGCATGTTTGCTCGTTGCATTTTATGGAAAGTGATTTTTTACATAAGAAAAGACTGAAAAAAAAGCATTTATCCCACCCAAAATTTGCCTAAATCATCAGTTTATATATTAAAAGGCCCTTCTACTTTTTCAGGCAGAGATATTAATTTTTCCTAGTATATTTACCATATTTTTGTTGCTATTATATTGAGAGACAGTCGAAAAGAATTAAAAATGCAAGGAAAAACTAGAAATTTCTTTAGAATAGTATATTATTACATATCTTGTAAATCGTAGATTACCTTTAAATTAAAAAAAAGCTCAAAAAACTGGAAAAATACAACTTGTGTTTATTTTCACCATATAAACAAGTGCATATATACACGAGTAACAGTTTAATGTCACTTTCGAGTGTTCCAGCTTTGCCGCATATGCTGCGATCTTAAAAAGTTTCCCCTATTGATAATTTGTATTGCGAACATGTAGAGAAAAGGCATTAGTAAAAAGTTTGGCAGCCATGAAATGGTTAAATTAAATAATTTTAGTTTACCATAAAATAACGTAATTAAACACTTTAAAATAAACTTTCGATCATAACTGTTTTATGAACCTTGGTTTTTATTAGTTCACCGAACGTCTATTGTGTTATTATGTATTGAATGCTTTTGTCGCTACCAAAATCTATCGGTATGCCAGCTTTCGACTCAGCAGCGATTGTAGAGCATAGTTAGTTTTGCATGATGAATTTAGGTGGCGCTAGTATCCTCGGGCCGTTCAGTGAATAACTATAATTGGCATTAGTACTAAAAGGTTTACAATAACTCATAAACCGATGATATTGTAAACTAAATGTTTAAGATAAATTTTTGTTGAAAAATAGGTTGGATTTTCTTACACTTGAAAATTATTGTATGTTGTTTTTTTCTTTCTTTTATAATCTTAATTTTCAGGTTATCAATCTGGACCATACGGATTCTCAAAGTTTATCTCCTGAAGAGAGATATCCGCGTCGTAGGAGAAGTCGGTCTCGTGATCGCTCAAGGGATCGCGATCGTAGACGTAGATCACGTTCTAGATCACGGTCACGATCACGTAGAAGAAGATCACGTTCTAGAGACAGAGAACGTGATAGAGATCGTGAAAGAGAAAAGGAGAAGGAAAGAGAAAAAGATCGGGAACGACGAAAAAGGGGATTACCACCAATCAAAAAAGATAATTTGAGCGGTAAGCATTTTTTTTTTCTAACAGTAGTTTGGATCGCATTTCTGGGCATAAGTTTCCATGCTTTTTTATTTTTTTATATTCTACAAACTCCTCATCCAGTTCATGCCTCCATTTCTTTAGTTGTCACCCTCTTTTTTTTAGGATTTTGTAGGTATGATCAAGAAATTCTTTATTGTCACACGTGCCTGTGTTCAGTAGAAATTGTGGCCAAAAGCTGGATCTAGGAAGTTGAAATTTGGCTTGCGTATACAACTTATTAACCCACATATAGAAAAGAATTTGCGACTACAATTTTTTTTTTTAATTTTTAGTGGGTTGTCATTTGAAAGCTCTTGATTAATGGATTAACGAATATTTTTTTATTGAAAAAAAAATATTTTAATTTATAAGGAATATTTCCGGTACTAGGGAAATATTTTAAATAATAGAGAAATATTTTAAATGTATACTAGGGAAATATTTCAAATAATAGGGAAATATTTACTAAGAAAATATTTGAAATACTATAAGCTGTTCACTTTTGTAAGGACAAACCAGATCTAGTTATTTTGGTTACTTTTATAGTGTAATATGGACTTTAAATGTCAATTAAAAATATTCCTTACGCAGTAAAACCGACTTTAGATTTATTGGTTCTGATAATTATTAAGAAAGTGACATATTAAATAATTTTTTAATACCCACATGCCACACAGTTTCAAAGGTGCAAACTATTGAAAACAAAATTTCCTCTTAGTTTTTTCTTACGAAAGTGAACAGCTTATATTATCTGTCTCATTTTTTAATACGTAACTAACAGGAAAAGTTCATTTTTTATGTTGTATATTGACAATACATTTATTATATTATCATAGTATTGGTTCACAGGGATACGCCAAAGTCTGTTTACACCACAACAGTCACCAAAAGTAACCAGATCTAGTTTCGTATTACAAATTGAGACGCATTATATATGCTATTCACTTTTGTAAAAACAAAGTAAGAGGAAATTTTAATTTTAATAGATTGCACCATTGAAATTTGTCATGTTGGTATTAAAAAATTATAAAATATGTCACTTTCTTAATAATTATCAGAACCAATAAATCTAAAGTCGGTTTTACAGCATAAGGCATATTTTTAGTGGACATTTAAAGTCAGTAATACACTATAAAAGTAACCAAAACAACTAGATCTGGTTTGTCCTTACAAAAGTGAACATCATATAGGAAAATATTTGAAATACTAGGAAATATTTAAAATAAAGTCTGTTCCAAACGGTTAGGCGGAACTAGATTTTGCAATCTAGTTACTTTAATCGTTTAAATCGTGCTTTTCGGCCGTTTTGTTTAAGATTTGTAAATCATACTTACAATAAACATTTTTTGGTTAAGGTTAATATTATTTTAAAATGTGATTTTCTTTATATTTTGATTTTTGTCATTCTTAATACAAATTTCCCATTTATTTATTTTTTTTGTCATTAAAATATGTAAAAAAAATAATTTAATTTTGACATATGTCATTCGTTTCCATGGTTTCATTGTTGGAATGTTAAATTTTGACATTCCAACGTGAAAAATTAAATAACCCAAGCAAGGTTCCTTATCTTGACAACCTAAAAGAACGAAATTCCCATTTAGTTCCGCCTAACCGTTTGGAACAGACTGTATGTTCTAGGGAAATAATAGGAAATCATTTGAAATATTAGGAAATATTTGAAATATGTACTCGGGAAATGTTCGAAATAATAGGGAAATATTTGAAATACTAGGGAAGTATTTACCAAGAAAATATTTGAGATACTACGAAAATATTTGATATATTAGGGAAATATTTGAAATATTAGGATATATTTGATTATTATTATTAAGTACATATTTGAAATACTGGGAAAATATTTGAAATATCTACAAAATACTGAAGTGTGAAAATTCACAGAAAAAAAATTTTTAAACACTTTTTAATATAATTTTATTTTGTTACAGTCTGTAGTACAACATTATGGGTTGGTCATCTATCGAAATTAGTACATCAGGAAGATCTTTCCGATACATTTGGTGAATTTGGTGATATTGTTAGTATCGATCTAATACCACCGAGAGGTTGTGCCTTCATTGTTATGAATCGAAGACAAGATGCTGCTCGTTGTTTATCCAAGCTAAAGAATCACAAGATGCAAGGAAAGGCTATCACTGTGAGTTCCATTTTAATTTTACGAGTACGAGTATTTTAAAATATAATTATTAATTAATTTTATTTGAAATCACATTTACATTATATTTTAAAATGTTCGTACTCTTGTTATTTGCCTGAATTTTACACAATAACAATTAATATGAATTAAAAGATATACAGTTAATTTACAATTAAAACATTTTTCAAAATTTCTATTATATTGTTTCTTTAAAAGTATTGTTTAACTTATTATATTTGAAGTAGTATACACAATTTCGCGTTTTTTCTATTAGTACATTTGTTACAAATATCTACTTGATCATCATTCGCCTATAACAGTGTTTCCCAAACTATGGTCTGCGGCCCGGTATAGCTCCCAAGAAAAATATACAGGTTCTCGTAATATTAGAATAAACCTTCTATGAAACACAAAAAATTAGCAGATATAATTTTTCAAATAATTGAAATTTTTGATTTATTTAGTCTACTTTTCGACAGTTGATTTTTTAAAGATATTTCTAGATATTTTAACATAAAAAAATATATATATATATATATATTTAAATGTCATCAAATTACAACATATCTCGCCCAAAATTACAATGACAAACAGTAAATATGATCAGTTTAGGTAATTAGGTTAGGTTTAGTTAGTAAAAATCTAGGACAGCAAAATTAGGAAAACGATAATAGATAATAAACATTTTACGAAGCCACCGTAGTTGGTTTAAAGAGACAGATGTCGCACTATTCATAACGCACTAATTTCTTTAGTTGTAAACGCTGCCTTGAATGTTAAAACTATTTACTAAACATATCCATAACGCACGGCGAACAATCAACTAATTTAAAGAGCTCTGAACGCAGTTTAATATGTAAGAAGTAATTTCAACTGCCAAAAACTGGCTCAATAGAGAGTTATTGCAACCTCTGTTCTACAGATCTTTTAATAAAGTTTTCCTTTATTTGACATGTGCGCATGCCCAGTTGATATATCTTTAATTTCTTTCTTTTATTAAAATACAGGCAACCTATATTTAATTTAAATAACGGCAAAGCATTTTTTATTTAAAGCGCCTTAATTTTGACAGGTTAACCTCAAAATTAACAACGGAGTAAATTCGAACATAAAATTTGTTGACTTTTCTTGTGAGTAATGATGCAAGCTAAAGATAAAAAACGTTTACGATTTAAATACGAGGACGATGTTATTCTTCTCTGAGAAATTGCGTCACGAAACCCTTTTGCGAATGGTTGTGCCGTATGGGGAGAAGTTAAAAATAGTCTGCTGCAGTTAACTCATATAAGAGTTGCAGTTAACTTCTATATTCATTACGATTTCGATCTATCAATTTGGCATATTTGTCAAAATAAAGTACGAAGCAAGAGCACCGTTGCAATAACACTCTTTAAAACATCATGAAAAATTTTAATACAGGATACTTTATTAGAGGTTTCTTTTAATAAAGTCAGCTTTTTTTCACTTTGCAATATCTCTCTAATATTAATGAAAATGTCTAGTAATTACTTAAAATTCTATTTGTTTTTCAATTTTTTTACAAATGTGAACTAATTTGGGACAATTTAGGTAATAAAAGTTACATTTTGGGACAGAGGAAGTATTATTTTTATTATTTTAAGTTATTTTATACGTTACTGAGAATTTATCTTTGCCCTTATTCATCACATAGGTGTTTGGAACCTATTATTATATTTCTTTCATCTCGCTGACTGAGTAGCTTTCATGTAAACAGTATCGGAGGACTAGAAACAACTTATCGGTTTTTATTATGCCATTTAGTCGTTAAATATTAGGGTGTCTCGTTAAAATTCTTACCGCTGTCTGAAAAGTTTGGGAAACGCTTGTCTATATTATAAAGATCTTCAAACGGTAAGTAATGAACTTTACGTATGATTTTTTTTTATTATTAAGCATGCTATAACATGCTTGTGACGATGAGTACAAAATGTACTTATATTTTTATATCCAAACCACATTTCTTCTAAGTATATAGACATTTCTTCTAAGTAAGAACTCTTTTTGTATTTAAAAAAATAATAATAATAATAAATTAAATAAATACAGGGAGAGTTATTTAGTTAAGTATTGTTTTGGTAAAGTATACTTCATATTTTTAAATATACTTGCAAATTTTTTAAAAAAAGGGGGTCGAAGCTAAAGTTTTGAAAATCACATTTTCAAAAGAACAGACTACATGTGGTAGCACAAACTAGAAATACAAATCTGTTAAACGCAAAGATAGAGCCTTTTCTCCTGCTTTCAAATTTATAATAATTTCAATTAAGAGTGTAATATCTTTGAAATTATTTTGCAATGTTCCAATATTAATGCGGACATCGTTATTTTGGACGTTTGCCATTGCTGATAGTACTAGGCTAGAATAGTACAATATAATGAGTATTAGTATCAAAAAGATATAATACTTCATGAGTATATAAAAAATAAATTCGGATTTCGGAAACTGCTCAACAATCTTTTTCCGTCTTCAGCGATCACGAGAAGTGATGAATCATCACTTGATAAAAGACGGAAACAGATTATTGAGCAGTTTCCGAAACGTCCGAATTTATTTTTTATATACTCATGAAGTATTATATCTTTTTGATACTAATACTCATTATATTGTACTATTCTAGCCTAGTACTATCAGCAATGGCAAACGTTCAAAATAACGGTGTCCGCTTCAATTAGAGTGATTTAATACAACAAATCTAGTAAAACGGTTTGTTTCTCGAAATGAACAAAATGTGACTTACACCACTTTGGCTTTGAACGTCTCAAATAATCAATGAAAATATTAGTATACTTTACTTCTTATGTATATCAATCAACATATTATACGCGGAAGATTAATTTTTGCGGCCCGAAAATGGTAATTAATTTCGGATGATTACTTATACAGCGGTACCGCGATATGTAATTTTAAGTGTGGATTTATGCACAACCAGTTAATAATTATGGTTTAACAATTATGAATTAGCAATTAACAATCATAATATGAACTTTTTTCAATTTCCAGTTTCCAATTTTCTTATATAGTCAGTTTCTTTAGTTAATGCAGATCTAGATTTTAAAATCGAAACGTTTGAATGAAGCTTTTGATTAATTTGTTAAGCAAAAGTCCACTTTAGTCTTTAAAAAGTGAGATCTTAACAACTTGAAAAAATTAAATTTCTGTTTAATTACGTTTAAACGTTTGGAATATCCTATATAGCCTGTTACTTTGGTTTAAGCGGAACTAGATTTTGAATTCTAGTATTTTTACCGGTTATCAGTCTTTTGTTCATTTTGTTTAGTAAAAGCCTACTTCAAACCATTAAAAAAGAGCTTATGACAGTAGGTTAACTAGGCACGTTCTGGCTCACTTCAAGGCCATCGCTAGCTTAGGATGGTGTTGGACCACTGTGTTCAACCCAAACTCCGCCCCCATCCTAGAATCACACACAAACCCCGACCCAGCATTTTTTTTGTGATTTTGGGTGTGATTCTAGGCAGGGGCGGAGTTAGCGATGGCCTTGAAGTGAGCCAGCATGTGCCTAGCTATACTACTTATTACAATTGAGGAAAATTTTAATTTCTGTTAGTTCCGCTTAAACGTTTGGAATAACCTATAGGTGCATTAATGGATACAATTATTAAATATCGATTATCTATTGTTATCTATTAACCCTCTGGACGCGTTTTTTTTTTCTTTTTTCAAATTTGATTTAAAAAAATTATTTTTTTTTGTTTGTAAATGGTAAAATAAATATTTTTAAATAGAAATTTATCAAAATTTATTTCAGCAACGTAAATAAACATAAATAAATGCGAGCACGTACAAATCGCGGGATGCGTAAAATTAAACCGAAAATTTGGGGCACGAAATTTTTGAATAAATTTTGGAGAGGTCAGAAAATATTTGAAATCTTTTTTTTAACGTTCACACATAAAAATATAAGTGATGATCTAAAAAAAAAGGTCCTCACTTCTGAAATACATATTTATCCAAGCAATTCTGAGGGGGCCAGAGCAATTTTTGGGGGAGTTATTGAATGACTATGTTGCTACGGTATAGACGCGGCATTTAACTACTCTTTAAGACGGACATAATTTTCCTGGCGTGTATAATAAACTCATGTTTGAATCCGTATATAATATGTTGATATGTTAAATAGTGCAGTTCTGGATAAATTTGTAAGCTACAATCATTTATAAGGAGTTGTTTTATTTATTATTATGGACAGTTTTTTACAGATTATGTCTGTAAGCTTACAGATTTGCGCAGAATTGCACCAAAAATCTCAGAAGCGTTTTTTATTTATTACTGATCTCTTTTGAGAAATATTTTTCTAAATTCCGTAATTTAAAGTGAAAATTGTGATCCATTTCAAAATTACAATTTTTTATTAATTTTGCAATTTTGTGCCGTTTTAATTATTCAGTTTTAGATATTGATAACAAGTTGCTAACTGTTAAATATTTTATTTCACTGATTTGTTTTATTATACTTACTTATAATAATAATATAAATCAGTGAAACAACATAAATAGTCCCATTACTATTTGTTATCTATAAATAATATTAAATAAATTAATTAAAAGCATTCGTTGAAATATAAAAAAAATGGATGAATAAATGAACCTCAGTTATTGTTTCAAAAATATATTATACTTTATTAATAATATACGTATTTCAGTTTTTCGAATTGGTCATCGAATTAGTTGCAATATTTATTCATTTACTTCTTATAATAATAAATAATTTTTCTTACGGTTTATGTACATAAATTACGGCCGTTCAAAAGGCTACAAAAACGAGTGAGAATAACATTATTTTGACATTTCATATAAATTAAGTTTGTAAACGTCAGTTTTATGAATTTTTCCTTTATAATTTTTTTAATTTCATATTTACTAAATTCTGTTATTCTCACTCGTTTTCCACAGCATTTTGAATGACCGTAGGAATAGTATTGTATGCAACACGTAGGGAAAATGGGTCATTATTAATAAAAACTGTTTTTGATTAAATATTGTTACTATTTCGATTAATTATCTAAAATATATATTAATATTCGTTTCCACACTAGTGCGGATATGGAGTTCCTTTCCGTACTAGTAGTGTAAAAATGAAGTATATTATTGGGTTCTTACATAAGTCCGTTCTTTTTTTTTCACCTTTTATTCAATAAAATATATCAGTTTGGACAAACGCTCAGGCAATTTCATAATGCCATCTCTCCAGAAGGTTCCGTCTTTGTTCTCGAAAAATCTGTCCAGATGAATTTTGATATCATCCAAAGATGCCAAAATTTTTCCGTTATGAGAATTTTGTAGAGAGCGGAACATATGGTAGTCGGAGCATATGGTCCAGACATCGCACCATCCGACCACCATTTGTTCTGCTTTATGGACAGATTTTTCGAGAGCAAAGATGGAACCTTCTGGAGAGATGGCATTATGAAATTGCCTGAGCGTTTGTCCAACGTGATAGAAAATAATGGACAGTACATTTGATAATCAAAGTTTTTTTTAGAATGTATATTTTAATGAATAAAAGGTGAAAAAAAAAAAACGAACGGATTTATGTAACAACCCTTAAAAGAAAAGTTCTACTTATAGAACTATTTCCTAAAGGTTGTAGAAGAAAATAACTTGTTGTATAAATAGTTATTTTGAAACATAAATCAATTGTCATTTATTCATCTTTTTTTTATGTGACTTTAACAAAGTTAAATTGTTGACAGTTCAATATATTCGGGTATTAGAAAATTTCGGGTTGCTTCTGATTTAATAATTTTATTAGATTCTTGTTTCTGACATAACAATTTTTTTGTAGCTCGCTTGGGCACCGGGAAAAGGTGTAAAAGGTAAAGATTACAAAGATTATTGGGAAGTAGAATTGGGAGTATCCTACATCCCATGGTCAAAAGTAAAACCAGATGTAGATACAGAACTACTTGAAGAAGGTGGAATGATCGATGAGGACACAATGCCAGAATGGTTAAAATCAAAAATATCAGAAACAGCACCAAAAAAACCTGCTGTCGAAGTACAAAATACAGAAAAAGGACCTGGTTTTATACCATTACCAGATGGGACTCCAGTACAAACCACAGCAGCACCTACAACAACTGTGGATACAAGTCAACCGCCACCAATGCATACAACTGGACTGTTACCACCGCCTCCAATGGCAATGCCTCTTGTTTCACCATTTTCTTTAAACACACGTTTACTGGGACCAATGGGACATATGAGTCTCCCTCCTGGATTAATGCCTAATGTACCTATTGGTGTACCACCACCTAATCTCCAAAATGCATTGATGCAGAATCAATTACTTGGAATAGGATCTCCATTCGCTCAGGCACCACCAGGGATGATGCCCCCAATGCCAATGCCTGGAAACGATAAACCACCCCCAACACCAGGGTTATTACCACCCCCTAACATGCCACCAAACACAGAAAATCCATCAACTTCAGAAGGACATAGTTTCGTCTCCAACGCATCTTCAATGGTTGTTTCATCAGAAGACAACATGGATATAGAAATGGAAGACGTTGATAGTAAAATAGACAAACCAATGCCTCTAAGTGATCAATTATTAGCAGCAATTAGTGGACCACCATTTAATAATAGTACAAATACAGGAAATGATAGATTTAATGAATCAGATGTAGATGAAAGAAGTTTTAATAATCGCGACAGGGACTCAAGAAATAGAGACCGTAATGATAGAGATAGAAGAGATAATCGAAGGAGAAATAGTAGAGATAGGGGTGGGAATACTAGGGATGGTAGAGATAGGGTACCAAATAGAGATAACAGAGATAATAGAGATGGTAGAGATAACCGAGAAAGGGACAGAGATAGAGATGGTAATCGGGAAAGACGTGGTAATCGTTGGTCTGATCGTGATCATAGATCAGGTCCACGTGATCAGGGTCCACGTGAGCCAGGTCCACGTGATTTAGGTCCTCGTGAGCCAGGTCCACGTGATTTAGGCCCTCGTGAGCCAGGTCCACGTGATCTAGGTCCTCGTGAACCAGGTCCACGTGATTTAGGTCCGCGTGAGCCAGGTCCACGTGATCAAGGTCCCCGTGAGCCAGGTCCACGTGATTCAGGTCCACGTGAATCAGGTCCACGTGAATCAGGTCCTCGTGAGCCAGGTTCACGTGATCATGGCCCACGTAGTGATCGAAATGACAGAGATACAGAAAAGAAAGACGGTGGTAAATCCCTAGCAGAACGTCTTAGAGATATGGCACACGAAGGTATTGTACCAAATCGTGAACGGGGACCACGTGATCGTTCAACAGAAAAACCATTTATCGAAAATCCACCAAATGAAAGGCCTTTTCCACCACCAAATTTTCCTAATGGTGAAATGCATATTCAACCTGAAGTTGAAGATAGAAATCGTTTGGATCGCAGTGAAATTGATAGGGAAAGAAATCCAGATAGAAGAATGGATGATGGTTGGAGAAATCGAATGGAACCTGATATATTCCCCAATGAATTTCCAAGTGATGAGTTTGATCCAAGAATCAGAAGGCATCCAGAAGATTTTCCACATCCAGAATTTGATCCAAGAATGAACCGTCCAGATTTCGAAGGTCGTAGACCTCATCCATACCCTGATGATATGCGAATTGATGATCAATATGAATTTGATATGAGGCAAAGAGATATGTTTGATAGAAGGGATAATTTTGGACGACCAGGTCCTCCTCCTGATGACATGAGGATTATCGATGATTTTGATCCACGTATGCGAGGACCGGGTCCAGTTCCTCCTGAGTTCTTTCCACCAAGAGATGGGTTTGGACCAAGACCGCTTCTACGTGGACCAGGGCCTGATGGTTTTCCACCAAGGCCTTTATTGGGTAGACCACCAGGGCCACCTATGTTCCACCCAAGAGGAATGGGTCCGCGAGGACCTAGACCAGGTATGTTATTTATTTTTTTAATTATACTTAGAAGAAATGTGGATTTTAAAACTAAGTCACAAGATTTTATAACATTGTTTATCCCATGTACAGTCAGCCAGGGTTTGCTAGCACGAACGTAATTGGTTCTAGAATCTTGTTCGTTATAGCATCTGTTCTTTCTAGCATACATTGAAATATATCTGTACCCCAGAATAAAGTTTTACGCAGTTCAATTTATTGATTAATAAATTGATCATTTTTTTGTCAATTAATTGACAATTTATTGATAATCTTGAAAATAAAAGGATCACTTTACACACATCAATTTATTTATCAATTTTTTTAAAACCTTTTCAATACCAACTGTAAAACATGTTGACATATTTATTAAAATAAAACTATTGAAAAAATCTTCATAAAATTACGAGCTGTGAACAAAAACAAAAGAAATAACCTAGATGATGGTGAATTAGAACGTTTGTGGTTCTGTCACATTTGAAAACAAAACACATAACCTTTACATTTCTTGGTTATGCTACAACTAAATAGTTGGTAATAATTAAACAGATAAAAATATACTTAGAATTCCCTAAAAAATATTCCGTAAAATATAACTTGTTCTATTTTTAAATTAAATTCAATTTATTGATGAAATTGGAACACTTTACACATCAAAAATTTGAAGGTCAACTTCTTCAATTTATTGATCAATAAATTGAACCATATAAAACCCACAGTGTATCAACTCGTTTTTAGGGTTTTGTAGGATGACCAAAAAACCCTTATACCGTCATTTGGTCGTCTGTCTGTCTGTTCGGTAAAAATTGTAGCCAAACGGCTAAACCTAGAGAGTTGTAATTTGGCATGCTTATGCAACTCTGATCCGCACATAGGAAAAATACTAAAACATCTAAAAAACATATTCCCCCAAAAATATAAACAAATATGTGCTCATTGAAAAAAAAAATATATTTTTTTTAAATTTTGAGTAGGGTATTAAATGAAAATTAGTACGTGAATTAACGATCAAAATTTTATTTTAGCAAAATAAATTATTTTGAAGCGATTTTTACCATAATTGTGCAAAAAAAATGTCCCACATCCTGTAGCTCGGATGGTTTAAACTAAAAATCTGAAAAAATTCTAAGTAATGTACATTGATGTGAACCGGAATAGTACAACAGGAATTTTTGATATTTTTTGTGTTTTTTTGTTGACAATGTACAAAAGTTATAGTAGAGTGTGTTACATCACTCTACTAGAAGGCGTAACCTGGTCTAATGGTTAGCTTGCTCGCTTGTTACGCAACAAACTAGGGTTCGCTCCCGGGCAGAGGAAATTTTATTTTTATGTATTTTTTTTTTTTTTTGTTTAAATTATTTTGTCAAAATTCTAGTTATATTTTGGCAAACGCTGCATTTAATTTTTAAGAGCGTAAATTTAATAAACAGTTGGAATTGTTGGAATTATATTTTCATTCTATGTGTCATGTATACGAAACCAGAGGGGCGGAGCATGTGACTTAAAACAACCAATGGAAGCCATAGGCGCAATTTTCAAAATTTTAATGAACCTTGCTATATAAAAAAGAAAAAATACTGCACATTCTAAGATTCTAAAAAATGCTTAAAAACCAAAGATTGCTCCTTGAGGTGCTCCCAAAAAGAATAATTTTTAATTTTTGTTAATTGTATGATAAATTTCAGGTCCTTGGATGGAAGGACCAATGCCACCACGTCCAGGATTTCCTCCACGTTTTGATGGTCCAGGTCCTCCTCCTGAATTCTTTAATCGTATGCCTTTTGATGAACATCATCCAAGACATAGGCGTCATGATGATAGACGTCGTTTCCCGCGTGAAGATGGTCCTCCAGGTCCACCAGGTCCGCCAGGACCGCCTGGTCCGCCAGGTCAGCCAAGTCAGCCAGGTCAGCCAGGTCCTCCAGAAGTTCAAGAAAAACCAGATCGCAGAAGTCGTTGGAGTAACTGTTCGCCTTCAAGAGAAGACGTGAAAGTAGATGACACAAATCAAAAGAAAACTAATGAAAATGAAATGAAATCAGAGAATGAAATGAAAGTTGAAGTAAAGGAAGATAGTGTTAAAGAGGTATGTGAATTACCTCCGGTTCAAGAGAAAATAGAAAGAGTTGAGATGAAACACGAAGAGAAATTTGAAGAAAAAATGGTTGAAGCAGAAGTTTCTGAAACCGTAGCGAATACAGACACAGAAATGAAAGTGGAGGAAACTGCTTGATTTTAGTGTATTTTTTTGTTTTGAACAGAAGTGCAGAAGTGTTTTGTACATAAATTAAGAACTATTATGTAAGGGACGGCTGTGATATATCTTAGTGAACACAGGGGACCTCTCAGGTTAGCGAGATCAATTAATTTTATATCACAAAGTTTTATTATTGACCATTGTGCGGAAGCTCAATAAATTTTTTTTTAATATTTATTCCAATAATTTTAATTTATAAATTTTGGGATTTAGTTCAAAAGTGTTATCGTGTGCACAAAACAGTTGGGTATTATTAATATTAAAATTGTAGATTTTTTATCGATGAAGAACTTCGAACTTCTTTTTGACAGGTATAAAACTATTTTGATTTCATCTGATCATAGGATATTTTTAAGGTTGTACCTTAGAGCAGCGTTTCTCAACATTTTTTCATGGCGGACCGGCAAGCGACCTAGAAAAAATTCAGACATGAGACAGTTCCATAGTAGCCGTAGGAAATTTTTTTTATAAAAAATTAATCCAAAATATTATTATTATTTTTTTTTTATGAAATAAAACTATTAGTCAGATTATTAGATAATTAAAAAGTTCGAAACAGGAAAAAAAAAACAGTATCGAAATGAGACAGTTCCATAGTATTTGTAGGAAAACATTTTACCTTACAATGTGAACATAATTTTATATATTTATTTGATACAGACAAATTAATACAATGTTCCGTAACTGCACACCTAACTACCGCGGTCGCGGTTACGGTAAGTCGTGGTAAGTTGTGGTTACCCAGTGGTTACTTGAAAACGCGATTTAGTTACGGAACGGTAGTCACACCTCACAGTTGATAAAACAGACAACTGAACTGTCATTTTATGGACGTTATAGGTTATAGATATTCTCTTACAAACTTATTAATAAAAATATTTGTTTTATTAGTACTTGTTTACAATGGCACATTATATAAGAACATATATGATTTTTTCCCGATATTATTTTTCATGACATCGATCAATATTACTAAAAATCAGTTACTTACACTCATTCTTACTGTTTTATAGACTATAGTAAAATAATATAATTTACTACTTGCACTACAAAGAAACGATTAATTCCCTCCACTTAACTCTCGCCTTATTGTAATTGTTCTGAAATTCCCGCCTTTTGTAGTTTACATTAGATCTGAAGTTTGTAGTGGGAGGAAATAACCACGATATTTCCACGGTTAGTTTGGTTACAAAAAAGTAACCAACATTTTCAGTAACCGCGTTCCGAAACCTAACAATTTTCCTGAAAAGGTTAATGTCGTACACTTTCGGAACGGGAAACTTCAACCGCGGTTACTTTCGTCGAGTAATGGAACATTGTATTACTAATATCGCAATTATATATACTTAAAAACCGACGTATATATTAGGTTTAAGAAGAACCCCACATATTTAAAAAAACTCGACATAAATAAATTTATAATTAAAGAAAGGCAAGTACAAACAGGAAGAATGCAAAGTTAAAACAATTTTAGAATTAAATAAGTGCGCCAAAAATGTTACAAGAATAATAGAAATGTTAGGACAAACTAGAACAAAAAAAAATATACAATTTTAATATTTACTATACCCAACTGATGTTTTTGTGCATATGATTATGTTCATTTTTATGAACCCGGTGTGATGTGGTGGAAAACGTCTCAAGGTAGGTCCGACTGTGTTCACAAGCAGCTGTTGCCACCGCAGAGGAACTAGTGCCAGCACTCTAACGTAGTGACTGGTGCAAGGTATAGTTCATTTAATAATACAGGCATATCCCACTATTATTCGATTTCAGACCTTAGCTACGTACTTAAAAACAATCCTTGACAAGTTGAATCATGCGTGTTCATAAAAAACAATCAAACTATTTGTAGCACGAAAGCTGAACGGATAATGTACACGTGTGATTCACAAACCTGTCTAGGATTGCTACGACGAACGAAATTTATAGTTTGTAGAGTCATTTTCAACGATTTGTTACTATAACCAACTCGTAACTACAATTACAACCTTTTCAAACGCTTCAACTCTTATACGTTATAACATTTCAATAGTGTAGCGTGGAATATGTATTCCGCAAGTGTTTACACTATGTTTTTCCTGCGATTATCAATAAATAAAAAATGTTAATCAAGAAAATGTAAGTATTGACAGCTTAAAATGCGCGCGCATCCGGTGCAAGAATGAAAATTACCAATCCGCGCGCATAGTGTACAGAAATGAATAAATTCGCACCAATGCGCATGCGAATTTTTACATTCTCGCACCTTTTGCGCGCACATAGCCAATGAAAATAGCTTACAGATATGGTGGTTAGTTAATTAAACGTATTAAAGGATTTATAAATGGTAGAAATAAACACATTTTCTTCACTTATTTCAGTTAAATATACAGTATAGGTTATTCCAAACGTTTAGGCGGAACTGGAATTTTCATTTTTGTAAGTTGTCATGAACTGGGGGGGCCCATTATTTCCCTATATTAATCGTTGAAATTTTTTTCTTGAACAGAAACTAAATATTTAAATACAGGGGCGGACTTTGGTCTATACAACTGCCAAGGGTATCTTTTTGGTGCCCGCAAGACAGTTTTATTATACATTTTTTCTATTATTCCCTCCGTTCCAAAATAAGTGTCCAATTTCATAAAAAAATATGCAAAGGGATATATAACGTATATTTTCACAACTAAACTAAATGTGAGGAAGCTTTTAATCGTTGGTTCCCCTATGAAGCATGGTCAATTGCATACACTGCTGCAGTGTAATGAAACAATTGTCTAGTTTTCCGTGGTTATTTCATCCCATGTTTTATGCACGGCCGCAATGAGTTCATCAATATTGGACGGAGACTCTTTATGTTGTAATGATTGAATTAGGGTGACCATTTTCTTAAGAAGGCAATGCGGGACGGAACCAAAAAAAAAGGTCCTCAAATCCAAGTGAAGAGCAAAAAAAAGGTCCTCACCTCCCAAATCCAAGTGAAGAGCAAAAAAAAAGGTCCTCATCTCCCAAATCCAAGTGAAGAGCAAAAAAAAAAGATCTTCACCTCCCAAATCCAAGTGAAGAGCAAAATAAAAGGTCCTCACCTCCCAAATCCAAATGCGGAACTTTTGCGGGCACATCTTAATGCGAGACGAATGGTCACCCTAGATTGAATGGCATTAAAGAAACCCAAATGGAGGCCTAATTTAAATAGATAACTACTTATACATTTAATTTCATTATATCAATAATCCATTTAAAAAATAACTAAAATCTGACACTTATTTTGGAACGGAGGTGATTATTTTTTTATGATTTTTTTAATTAATAACGCCCGCAATCAGAACCTTGCATAGGGTCCCGATTTTACTTAGTCCGTCACTGTTTAAATATGTTTGTTTTATTAAAACAAAAGTGTGAAGAACTATATTGCTATTCCAAACGTTTAGGCGGAACTAACTGGAATTTTCTTTTTTGTAAGTTGTCATGACTTCTTCATTTATGGTTTGAAGTAGGCTTTTGCTAAACAAAATTATCCAAAGCCTCACTTATTCTGTTAAAGTAACTAGAATTGAAAATCTAGTTCCGCCTAAACCAAAGAAACAGACTAGCTATTTTTTTCGTCACTAAGTTAAATTATGGTGTAGTACGACAGACTACTTTGTTTAGGTGATTCGGTTATAACGACTGCATCCGCAAAGTTTGTAGAAGTGCGGTAAAATAACTCTACATTTGATATTATCTGTCGCATTTTGTAATAAGTAACTAACAGGGAAACTTTTTTGTTGTATATTGACGATATATTTATAATTTTATCATAGTATTGGTTCACACGGATTCGCCAAAGTCTGTTTACACCACAACAGTCACCAAAGTAACCATATCTAGTTTCGTATTACAAATTGAGACGGAGTATAGTAACAAATCATTGGAAATGATTACAAACAGAACTAGTATAAAGCATTTTTTTTGTAAAATCAACGCCCGCTTAAACGATTGGAATAGCCTATATAAAGTCCATTCACGATAAGAATGAGATTACGTCACTTTAATTTAATTACCAACATAATGTAATTTAACCAACATGAAATCATTACTCAATTTGACTATCACATGTTGGTACCACGTTGTCACGTTTAAATAGCATTGTTAAGTTATATTTCTGTTTGACATATAAAGGAGTGAGGTTAAGGTAGTTATATATAACCTAACTTTTTTGATAGTTAACGAATAACACATCAAGTTTTTCAACCGTGACGTTTCTCATTCATATCGTGAATGCTCTATTGAGAATTGATAATAACTGAAGTGACGCCTAGCGGAATATTTTGGAACTAACGGAATAGGATTTTGTTGGATGTGGCTCATTTAATTCATTTTTGCATTGTTTGTGTTAAAGTGAAGAAAACTTCAATAAAATGTCTTTAAAATCGCAACAGAAAATGAACTGCAATATGAATTGTTGTGTATCAAATGGCAAATGTCAAAAATATCCTATTCCAATCGCCATTTTGTAAGCGACAACAGCGCCTCTATAGGTAATGTTTATTCTTAATAATAAAGTGGTGTTAAATGTTTAAAAGTGATGTATGCCTGTATTTGGATTTCACCTTTAAAAATACCAATGGAGTTTTTTATATTGAGTTGATACAGCAATTTATGTAAAAGTTATGTACATATTTAACACAAATTAGTAATATAAATGCACTTTATATATTTGATGTTTCGTAAATTAGGTAAAGTTAAAGTACGGTTTGTTGGAACAAAACTGCATTACAACTGTGCTTATCGAAATAATATCTGCAAGTGTTTCATATCGTTTTTTTTTGTATTTGATAATTTGTTACAAATATTTTCTTTCAATTGTAATAATGGGAAATGTGGAATTTGACAAATATCAACTTAAAAAAATAAGTTTTTGTGGATTAATAATATGTAAAATAACGTAGTTAAATTTAGTTTCAATATATATATAAATTGGGAGTTTTGAGAGGATTTTATTTGTATTAAG
This sequence comes from Liopterus haemorrhoidalis, assembly GCA_963971575.1. NCBI lineage: Eukaryota > Metazoa > Arthropoda > Insecta > Coleoptera > Dytiscidae > Liopterus > Liopterus haemorrhoidalis. The sequence goes on along the minus strand of OZ020622.1, from coordinate 4,872,032 downwards.
CAATTGTTAAATCGCTTTTAAAAATACATATTTGTTGTTTCCGTAGAATAACTGTCAGATTTTAAACCCAGAATTTAAATATAAAATTTTGTAAAAAATATGTAATGTATGTCAGAATTTACTTTAATTAAATAAATATTTTAGAATTGATAAACACGTGTATTAGTATCAAAGTTTATTTGGACTCCTATAAAATGTTTTGGTCAAAATATTTGCGAACTAACGCCATAAAACTTATATTACTCATTAATATGGTGTTGATAACCTTGGAAGACAGCAGATGTATTTGAAGCTAAGCGGTGTCACTCAAGGTGACAAATTGGGTCCAATACTTTTTAATATTTTATCACAAAAAGTTGTTTACTCGCATCGTGCTTCAAACCCGTGCGCACCCTATAGGCAAATGGTTATAAGAAATACGAAGAGATAGAAATTTTAAATTTTTATTTTGAAATTTTAAAAAATCTTAACTTAAAAACAATAAAATATAGAGACCTGCGGTTAGAATTTTGGAAATCTACAAACTTTTTTCTTTCTAGATAAAAAAATAGGGCCCCTACTTAGTTAGATCCTTTTTGATCCGTGTAATTTTGAAAATTTGTAAATATTTCATTTTCGAAAGACCGTATCTCAAAATCTACATGAGATAGCGACCTGCCGTTAAATTTTTTGAAATTCTGAGGTTCTAAAGGGCCTTAGGGCTCATTTTCAAGCAAATCACAAACAAAAAAATTTTTTGCGAATTTCCAATTTGTAATTTTTTTTTTTAGATATTTCAAAAAATCATAACTTAAGAACAATAAAATATAGAGAACTGCGGTTTGAATTTTTCAAATCTTCGTATATCGTATAGTCTAGAAAAAAAAATGGGGCCTTAATAACCAAACTTTTACAATAAATACGAATCGTCAAACATAACATTTGAAAATGGATAAAAATTGAAATAATCGTAAGGGGTACCCCTTACTTTTTTTACTAGAGTAAACAAGGTACAAGAGTTACAAAAATTTAAACCGCAGCCCTGTATCTTTTACCGTTTTCAAGATAAAATTTTTTGAAATATTGAAAATTTTTAAAAAAATATTTTCCTTCAAAATGTTACCTAAGGCTATTTAGGACATCCGGATTACAAAAATTCCAACCGCAGGTCTCTAGTTATTATGGTTTTTAAGATACTGTCACGCGAATATCGTTTTTTTTTTTTTGTTAAATTTGCTTATTCCAAAACGAGACAATGAGAATGAATGTCAAGGCAAATGCTGAAGATATGAGTAAAAATCAGGAGAAAGAAATGAAAGAAATTATAAGAGAAGGTCGCTCTGATATAAAAGATATATCTTCAGAGTTCGATATTTTTAACAAAATTCTCAGTTAGAGGTAAGAGAATATATATCAAAATTTAAGTCTCGATTAAAAAACATCTTCAGCATTTGTGTCAGCATGTAACACATTTGCATTAGGTAAGTTTACAGTGCTTCTCAATGATACAATATGTAATTTATGTTTTAACATTATTTTTTAGGAACCTCTCGTCAAATTGTAGAGGCCGAATTCCTGTGTAACCTACAGCAATAAGTAGACGGTAAATTAGGTCAGGACGATCTAGAAAAAATAATTAAAGAAGAAAATTAAAGAATATGTAATGTTGAAGCTAATTTTATGTTTATTTAGAATTAAAAATTAATTTTAATGTTATTTTATGATTTTATAAATACAGTAATTCATTTAAAATTAAAATATATATTTTCTAAGCTAAATTTTTACACACCTATACACATTTTATATATTGCGGTTCTTTTCAAAATAAAATCTCCCGTCACCCCTCCACTCTTGCTTGTATTTGTCAGTTGAACATGTTTGATTTTGTGTGCAAGAAAATATTAAATTAAGTTACTTTATCAATTCTTTAACAGTTCTACAACTTATATTTTTACTGTTTTACTAGGTAAGTTCTAAAATTTTACCTTATACTATAAATATATCAAGAATTTCTTCATAAAATTGTATTTTTTTTGTAGTTTTTAGGTTATATCAACCGGCGGCAAATTGAATAATTGCAAATAAAAATGGATAGAACAATGGATAGTTATAGAAATCCAGTTAATACCTTAGAATTAGCTGGGAGAAAAGTAGATACTGCTTTACAAAATGATAGTTCAGCCCCAAATCTCATATTAATGACAGGAGCAAATCAACAAACTGCAACTGCTAGTGGTCTTGTTGATCATGATTACCCGAGTTTATCTGGATTAGCTTTGGGATTAGCTGATTTTACACAAATTAAAACTTTGAACAAAGTACCATTACCTCCGGAAGTTATGGAACATTTTGGACGTATCCTTTATTTAATAAACTTCGAATGAAATCAAAAATATATAAAATTTTTCTTAACTATCTTTAGATATGCAATGTCACTGTATGATGGGTCTTTTTACTGAAATAAATCGTGCGTGGCTTACAATTGATAGTGATATTTACGTTTGGACTTACGAACATGGTTCTGACGTTGCTTATTTTGACGGTTTAAATGATACGATTGTTAGTGTTGGTTTAGTTCTACCAAAACCTGGTGTTTTTCATAATTTTATTAAATATTTATTAGTGATTACAACAACTGTTGATATCGTAGTGTTGGGTGTAACATTTTCAAGTAATAGTGATGGTCCGTTGGGTGAATTAGAAGAAATGCATTTAGTTCCTGATCCCGTTTTTGTTGTGCCAACGGATGGTGTTGCGATTACTACTATCACAGGGACTAATGATGGAAGATTGTTTTTGGGGGGTAGAGACGGTAGTTTATTTGAGATTTCGTATCAAGCGGAAAGTGGGTGGTTTGGAAAACGGTGTAAAAAAATTAATCATTCTACTGGAGCACTGTCATTTTTGATGCCTTCGTTTCTAAATGTAGCTTTTAGTGAAGAAGATCCAATTGCAAAAATAGCTATTGATAATAGTAGACACATACTTTACACGTTAACTGAGAAGGGAAGTATAGAAGTTTACGATTTGGGTGAAAAAGGAAATTCAATTCATCGTGTCGCTAAGGTTGGACAAAATTCTCTAGTACAACAAGCCATGAATGTTGTCAAGTAAGTAAACCATAAGAGTACATAATATTTAATCCCTGGACATATTAATAGACACACATTGATGGATTAGATAGAATTCCATTTCAATGGACAAAAAAAGCCTTTCTTTCTTTCTGGTATTTGAAATATTATATTTTGTATTTGTATTTGATATTTGTTGTCTGTAAACGTCAGTATTTGATATGATTTACATATTCCAAATATTTCTCTAGTATTTCAAATACTTTCCTAGTACATATTTTAAATATTTCATAGTATTTTAAATCAGGCGCGCTCCCAGGAATTTTTCTTGGTGCAGGCTCAGAAGACAAAATTGAAAAAAAAAGTCATCACCTCCAAAATACAAGTATTGACCTGAAAAAAAGTTCTCACTTCCAAAATATAAGTGGTGACCTAAAAAAAAGGTCATAGTACATATTTTAAATATTTCCTAGTATTTCAAATACCGAGCGATCATTATTTCTTGACCGTTACTTAACAGTAAACAACGAGTTTAATAATATCAAAACTGTATTCTAATTCAAAGCTGAAAATCCCAATTTAACAAAGAACCAATCAGATTACTTCGTTTGTCTGAACTCACCCGAGGAACAACGAAAATATGTGTTGCTAACTTAATATCTGTTATCAACTCATTGGCGTGTAGAGAAAAATAGTGTTCATTTAATAATCAATTCGTATAAAGTAATAAAAATAGAATGTACGCCTATGTGTACATGTCCTTGGAAATAAGTGTCCTTGGAAATAACTAAATGTTTCTGTCAAGTATTGCATATCGGTCAATATTTGTTGATCGCTCTGTACTATGTCAATAAGAAACTCTGCTGACTAAGCCTATTTTGCCACTTTCTTAATTACATATTGCATGTGCTCTTTAAATTTCTACTTCCTTTCTAGTATTCCTCCTAAGTATTTATATTTATCAACCAATTCTAACACAATTATTAACTGTTACTCTTTCTACCCTATTATCTTTTATATCTAAATCGTACTCACTATTTTTACATAATATCATATATTTACATTTATCTAAGTTAAGTTTCAGTCTGTTCATTTCAAAATACTCATTCATTATTTTTAGTTCATCATTTAATCCACAAACTATCTCTATATATCTATCTCCTTCAACATATATTAAAGTATCATCCGCGAACATATTTATTTTACATTTTTTTAATATTTTTCTGTTGTCATTAATGTATACAATAAATAGCAGTGGTCCCAACACACTTCCCTGTGGCACTCCTATACAGTTTTCTAATTTCTTACTAAGCACACCATTCCATTTCACCTTTTGTTCCCTGTTCAGCATGTAACTGTTGAACCATTTCAATACTGTGCCGTTATACCATAGTAAAATATATTTTTACTTGCAGTTTTTGTAGATAAAACATAGTAAGCAACCCGTACTACTTAAGGGGGAAATCTCCCGCCACCGGAGGTGTTGCACTGCGTTTCCTGCGTTCAATCTCTATGTTAAATAACCTCATTGGATGTATCTAATGTAAAATTTTGATCTAGTTGTATATATATATATATATTTTTTTTTTCTGAAGGACTCTAGATAGTGGTAATTTCCGTCCAATAATCAGTATATCAGCTATAGAAGCTCGAGATTCAGCCCAGATTCATCTAGTCGCCATTACACAGACTGGTGTTCGTTTGTACCTAACTACAGTCAATCTAAATAACTTCACTGCCAATCAAAGACCTTATACACTACACCTCGTGCATGTTCGGCTGCCTCCGGGTTTCTCCGCCAACATAGCAACTGTTCGACCTAAAAATGTCCATATGGCTGACTACAGGGAAGGTTCAGTGGTACTAATTTCATCTCCAGGACCGGATTATGATCAATTATGGTGTTTAAGTGCTGACCCATTTCCATTTAGTCATTCTTTGATGGAGGCGTATACTACTATTTTCTTGGATGGGCCATGTTGGGCCATGGCTGAGGTATGATATTTTTACTTAAGGGGGGGTAGGGTCTACATTTTAAGCATATTTTTGTGAATTTTTTTCATATCTATGGTTAAATTTATTCATTGTCAAACTAAGTACATATATAAAGTATGTTCTGAAGAAGATACAAAAAAAATTTGAAGGCAAAATATGGCGAAATGAGCCAGCTGTGGCAAATCTTCTCAGACTCCGGGAAAAAAATTAGATTTTGCGGTGACCAGCATAACTCGTCACTGGATCATCTGAAATCAAAAATCCAAAAATATTTTGTTAGTTTATGAGTTTGCCGAGGTAATGACGTTGAGTTTTTATTTTTAAAATGATTTTTCAGTTTTTCGCGTTACTTAGAAGACAAAAAAAATTAATTCCCCCTAAAAAAAAACTAAAAATTAGTATATTTGTGATTGTTAAATAAAAAAAAAACCATGAAAAAAAAAATATCTCAACGTCGTTACCTCGGCAAACTCATAAACTAACAAAATCTTTTTGGATTTTTGATTTCAGATGATGCAGTGACGAGTAAGGCAGCAGTCTGACTGATCGAGCGGCGTCGTGTAACGTAGCGTCGAGTCGTGTAGTGTCATTTAAAAATTTAAAAGCTGGTCTGACTGATCAAGTACTGTCGAGTATTATCGATCATTCAGTGTCAAGTAAATTTGTTTCTCACTTGTCGAATAGTGCATATTCCAACCTAAAATAATACTATCAAACAGTTAATACTAATTAGCGAGTCCATTTTACTCTATATTGTAATTTTGTTTTTTTTTTTTTTGACGTTCCAACTGTCAAATAATATATGGTTGAGCGTCGAGCGTCGTGTGAAATTAAAACCGGTTTGAAATACAAACAACTTGATGCTACTTGACAGCAAACGATGGTTCAGTGCGACTCATGCCCTTAGTTAACGTGCGTTTGAAATTTGCTCGACAGCAAACGATCGACAGCACTCGATCAGTCAGACCGCGGCCTTATGCTGGTCACCGCAAAATCTATTTTTTTTCCCGGAGTCTGAGAAGATTTGCAACAGCTGGCTCATTTCGCTATATTTTGCTTTAAAAATTTTTTTGTATCTTCTTCAAAACATACTTTATATATGTACTTAGTTTGAAAATGAATAAATTTAACCATAGATTTGAAAAAAATCACAAAAATATGCTTAAAATGTGGTTATCAGACCCCCCCCCTAATACATCCCTTTTTTTTATTTAATTTAAATTTTTGGTCTTAGCTACTAATGATTAATTATTAACCAGTATATGTTCCTTATTTTTATTTTTGGATACATTAGTAATTTTCTTATAGCCCCCATGATTATGAAATTCTGGTAACTAACCCTAACATTTTGTAAGCTTTTTTAATAATGTTGTCAATATGTATATCAAATATTAATTTCTGATCAAATGTTATTCCCAGATCTTTAAAAAGGAACATTAGAGATGACATCTGCATTAATATTATAATTAAAATGTTTCTGTTTCCAGTAAATGATATTTTTGAACATTTTGAAATATTTATATTTAATTTATTTAGCTGTAAGTACTCGGATAGTCTATTTAGATCAGACTTAATTTCATTACAATCATTGAGATTTAAAATTTGCAGAAATACTTTTAAATCGTCGGCATAGAGAAGAAAGTTGCATTTATTAAAGCATATATTTATATCATTTATAAAAACATTAAACAAAAGTGGGCCTAGGTGACTACCTTGGGGTACACCGGAAGTTATTTTTCTGACGTCAGATTTATAGCAATTAATGACAACACATCATAATATGAAGAAAGTTGCATTTATTAAAGCACATATTTATATCATTTATAAAAATATTAAACAAAAGTGGGCCTCGGTGACTACCTTGGGGTACACCAGAAGTTATTTTTCTGACGTCAGATTTATAGCAATTAATGACAACACATCATAATATGAAGAAAGTCGTATTTATTTTTTAAACCATTATTTTAAAACAAATTTTATTAATAAAGGTTAACAGAAATATTTTATTCATAAACCATTATAATTAATAAAAATATCCGTATGATATTTTTATATCTGCAATTTTCAGTCAATTTTCATGTATCAATTTTTTATAAAATCAAAATTTTTAGGTACGTCATGACAATTATTCAAAACCATCGGATACAATACCCCCATTAGTAGTACGTCAGCACATGGAACCACCACGTAAATACGTAGTTTTAACAGCGCAAGGTGCTCACATATTCCACAAACTGCGGCCGGTAGACATGTTAAGACAACTCCTAATAGACAGTCATGGGCCAGAGAGTGATGCTGTTAAAGCCTATTTTCAAGTACAAAAAGAAGATCAAGCTTGTGCTACAAGTTTAATATTAGCTTGTTCACAACTGACACAAAATGCGGAAATTGCAGAAATGGCTACTAGAGCATTTTTGATGTACGGAGGCGAACCAAGGATCGTTCAAAATATTCCACCACAAATGAGAGGAACAAGTAAGTAATATAATAAATTATCGGTTTAACGGACATTCGTATTCGTATTCGTAAAATCCTACCGACTGCGCCATGTAATGTTTTATGTTAAAGGTTCATTAAATGATAGTCTGTTGGTAGTTGGTAAGAGACTGGCGTGCAGTTGTTTATTGAAAACTTAATAGAATTGTTACAGGACAAGTTACAACAACAATCTGCACATATGATATATTACAGTTTTACACAGTTCAATTTATTGACCAATTTTTACCGACCGCCAACATATATAAGGGAGGTATTATGATCATACCGATTTTGACATTTCGAGATTTCGATGGATCTCCACAAATTGAGGTCCCTACATAACGTTTTTTCTATCTGTTTGTCGGTCTGTGTACACGTGCAGAGCAAATACGGCTAAAAGGATTTTTATGAAACTTCATATTTAAGCTTTTGACATCAATGGCACGAGCTGATAAACTTTTGGTAAAAATTGGTTAACTAGAAATGGGAGTTTACTCGTGTCGGTTTTAAGATTTTTGCGAATATTTCACAACAGAGAAATATTTCGAAAAAAATTATTTAACAAAAGTTGCTATAAAAGCAATAACTAACAACTTTTTTATTTATTTATTTATTTTTAACCAGTAACTATACAGATTTGTACAGTAGTGCACAAGTCCAGTTACATAGTACTGGGGGAAAAAATACAATACAATTATAATAAAAATAATATAGAAATACTAATAATATAGAAGAATAAAACACAATATAAGCAAACACAAAATAAAATATAATATAACTAGTCTAATTTATTTTTATATTAACAAACTTTCTATAATTGTCGTAAAAGATATCTACATCTCTATCAGAGACTTGCTTGTTTACTAGACTGAGCATTTTGTTCAGTGGTGACATAGATTCTGAAATTTTGAAAAAGTGATCATTTTTAATTCTCTATCTTATGTCAGGGACTCGAATATTTAAATTTTGAAGAAGTTCTGGAGCATCTTGTTTATAATTAAATAATTTAAACGCGAAATTCAAAGTGTGGATGTCGCGTATCCATTCTAATGCTTGAATTTTCTTGCTATTATTGAGAGCTAGGTTTTTTAACTGGTTTGCATAAGAGATTCGAAAAAGATACCGGTTAATTTCAGAGTCAGGTTTCTTACAAATCTATTTTGTACTTTTTTTATTTGATTTTTGTGGTACATTGTTTTTGGGCTCCAGATTGTATTCGCGTAATCTAATTTAGCTTGAACTAGTGTATAGTATAGTAACCAAGTTGTAGATATCTTAAAACTACCACTGTTTTTTAGTATAAATGCTAAGGTTTTTAGGGCACTATTCACTATATTGTCTATGTGCTTTTATTGAAAACCTTGGAAATAAAATTTGGTTCAGCAATGGAAAGGTTAATGGACTCTCATATTAGTCCGTTAAATCGGGGGTTTAGTGCAATAATTTTAATTCTACTCTCTTGATTCATTATCTATTTCTCATGTTTAACAGGACTATATGATACTTCCTTCGAATTTTTGAAAAGACCTATGGTAGATGTGTATCCTTTTGAAAATCCTTCCCAAAATCCATACGATGGCTTTGCACCTATAAAAACTTCCACTCCACCTCAAGCAGGAAAAAGTGTTACTTTTTCCGATCAAAATTATGTTAGGAATAAAAAAGAAAATAACCAGGATTTCCTCAATGTTGGATTTTGTGAATGTTCTCCTGAGCCAACAATACCCTACAATTCATCTACTTTGGGTGGATATTCCTTTACAGCACCCAATCCTGTCCCAAAACCAGGTAAAACACTCCTACATTGTTTTTTCAACATAAATTTAATATTAGAATTATATTTAATACAGGTTTTAATTCGATTTTATGCTTTGTTATATACATTTTTACAGACAAACTTACGCAATTTTACCTGTTGAGAACTGACACGCTCGGATACGCAGTCTGGTGGTGAAATATTGTACTACGCGACTGTAGTACTGTTTGAAATTATTACATATGTTCTGGTGTTGATTTTTTGTTCCAAGAGAACGTCCAAATATACATTTTCATAAAATAAAAATGTACTGTGCTTAAATTAACCTGTTCCCTGTTAGCATATTGACAGCTGAATACTAGACAATTCAGCAATTTTGCCATGAATTACAGCGCCGCCAACGGTAATGTCACTTCTCAATTATAGTTTATTATTTTCTTTTCCAGCTTCATTTAATCCACAGCTTATATCAACACCGGGTCCTGCGTTCAGTAACCTAACTTTCCAACAGAATATGTCAGCTCAACAATCAATGATTGCTTCTCCCAACACTTCTTTTGACATTGGTTCTCAAATGAGCTTCTCCGCAAAACATAACGGTCTTTATTTATACATCGGAAGAATTTTAAGACCTATCTGGAATGTTAACTGTGTCCAAAAAGTTCTTACGGAAGCTCGAAAAGAATATGTAAGTAATGGTAAAATTTTACTTAACAACCTGAACTTAAATTTTTTATCGAAGAATAATTTTTGTTCGCTCTCACGATAATAAAGCCTCATTTATATATATCCATACCACATATGCATGGCACAAGCATAAAGATTTCCCAAGCTGTTGTTATTTTCTGTGATTTAAGTCGTGCCTTTGATTGTGTAAGTCATGAAATTTTAATAAAAAAATTTAACTGCTATGGAATTCGTAGAGTTGTCACTGACTGGTTCTCCTCATACTTATCTAATAGATCGCAGTTTGTTAAAATTTCATACATATAAGGTACAATGAAAAATGCTGGGTCTCATTTTTTACCCATAAATATTGGTGTGTCTCAAGGATCGGTATTAGGTACAATTTTATTTTTACTTTTTGTAAATGATTTCTTCGTTTTTATATCCATTGTCCAAATGTACATTTGGACAATGAATAAGTCCAGGAATTGAGGTCCCTTCATAACGTTTTGACTATTTTTAGCATGATGTCTGTCTGTCTGTCCGTCTGTCTGTCTGTCTGTCTGTGTACACGTGCAGAGCAAATTCGGGTAAAAGGATTTTTATGAAACTACATATTTAAGCTTTTGACATCAATGGCACGAGTTGATCAACTTTTGGTAAAAATCGGTTGACTAGAAATGGGAGTTTACTCGTGTCGATTTTAAGAATTTTGCGAATATTTAACAACAGAAAAATATTTCGAAACAAATTATTTAACAAAAGTTGCTATAAATGCAATAACTAATAACTTTTATTTGAGACATTTTTTGATAAAACGAAAAAATTTTGAATTTTTTTTTCATATTTATTTGTTTCCATGGTCATGATAAATAATATCTCTGTTAGAAAATATTAGACCAAGTTATTTGTACTCTGCTGCTAGATGTATTTTATACAAGTACTTTGTGATGGCGGTCGGTCCTGTGGTGGCCACAGCTGATTTTTTCATACTTATATGTAACGTTTCCATGGTAATGATAAATAATATCACTGTTAGAAAATATTGGGCCAAGTTATTTCTACTCTGCTGCTAGAATGTATTTTATACAAGTACTTTGCGATGGCGGTCGGTCCTGTGGTGGCTACAGCTGATTTTTTGGTTTTAATAAATTATTATTATTATTATTTATTATAGTGGTGTACATTGTTTGTTTATTACAAACAGATGTTCGTACTATAAACAGAACATTGATACACCATTGATTCGCCTTATGCTTGTGCCATACCCATGCACTATGGACCTGTTTTAAACCAGGCTTAAGATAGAGTTTACTTCAGAATATCTTTGAAGCTTAATTAGAGCCGCACGGGTTCTTCAGATTGTTAAATAAAGCCGTAACTAATTTGTATTTAAAATTATTATTATTAAAACAATAAATTTCTTAATTGAATTTTTATTTTAGCTAACCAGTCACGTAAATAACGAACAAATCGATGTAATACTTGGACATTTGTTAGCGTTGAAGGCTTTTTTACTTAAAAATACAAATATAACAGTACAAAATTTAAATCAAAATTACACTAGACAAGTCGATACAACATTTGACAATCCAAACGTAACTATGATTAATCAATCGAATAGGACAGTACGAATGGCTCCGAATATACAAGACATGCAAATCGAGGAGAGACAATCTTTGGACGCACTAAAAACTTTCGTAGTCCAATGCTGTGAGATTTTAGGTCTCTGGAAAATTCTCTGTGAACACCAAATACATTTATTAATCAACACATTGACTAAAGATCAACAGAATGCACTTATAAACACATCGTTTAAAGATTTATTTTTATTCGGTCATGATATTTGTTCAGCGTTGATTATAAGTTTAATAAACAGTTATTTAGGAGATAACGCTTCTGTCGATTCAATCAGTGCGAAGTTAAGAGATGTTTGTCCAAATCTTTATCGTAGTGAAGATGCTGCTTGTTCAAAAGCAAATGAAATTTTATTAAGTGCAAAAACACAACAGAATCGTGAAGAAAGAGAAGCTATGTTACAATCTGCGTTACAATTATGTAAGGATATTGCTCCAAATATGAATATATCCGCAGCTTGTCAGAAGTTTATCGGTAGTCAATATTATAACGCTGTTATTGATTTGTGTGTTACGTGTGCGAAGAAAATGGATCCGGAAAATATTGCTGAACATTATTATAAAAATAATGAGCCTGCGGAAGATCAAGACGGATATCAACTTTATGCCAGACGGTAATTTTTTAAAATCTAAAAATTCGTATATAATTAATTTTATTTTAGACTAGCCATTGCAGATAGTAAAGCCAACTTTCTCTAACTACAATTTCAAAGAATTGATTCTAATGTTTTTTTTGTTTTAGAATGGATGTCTATAAGGAAGTTGTTAATATGTTAGATCAGTTGTATTCGCAAAATTTCTTGGCGTATACTTCGGATATACCAGCTACTCCAGGTCCTCCACCTAGGCCGCAGGAAGGATCCTTCTTTTCACCGCAAACAGATACCACCCAATTAGTAAGTTGCTTTAAATATACTAGTTATTTAATTCAATCTTTACGTGTTAAAAAGATAAAATATTTGACACGCCTCATTCATAGCTCAGGTTTTAATAGACAACGCTTAATTCATAGTGCATAATGTTAGTGGCTAAGCACAACACAAATATTGATGGAAACCGAAATAGTTCACTAGGAATTTTTGTCAGATTATTTTTATTATTGTTAAAAAAGTACATATTTTACTTAAAAAGTTCTTTGTTTTAAATAAAAGAAAATGTGAACGTCAACCAATAAACATATCTATGGTCTATTTCAAAGTAGAAAAAAGTAGATAGCGCTGCGAACCGAGTACGATTTACACTGATCAAATACAGTATAGCGGGAAATTGAAAATAAGTTACAACTAGGGCATGGGCGTAGCAACTGGGTTAGCAAGTAATTTTTTTTTTTAATATATAAAAGGTTAATAAGATATTGAAATAAACAAGGCAGATAATACACTTAAAATACGTTATTTATACGACATAAATTCAGTTTAATGGGAAATTTGAAAAAGTTAAAAAAATATTAATTTTAAAAATTATGTACTATATATAAAAAGAGAGATTTGGCTAAAAGAGTTTAAACAAAGCAATAAAACAAACAATATATCTTCAGAGCAAAAGTTTCTTATTTAAATAATTATTGTAAATAAAAATTAAAAATATATGTATATATGAAGGTCTAAAAATTATATCAATAACTTCTTCTTTGGGCACAATCAGCTGGGCTGTCTTTTAGCCTCACATTAGTCCTCTCTCTTGATATGTTAATTGTCAAGTGTCAAAAAATATTTATATGTCAGATAACCTAAAAAATATATAACTGCGTAAAAACAAATTACATGGAGAATTTTCTCCATAAAATCTACGCCAAGAATATAAATAAAAGTCTAAATATGTAAATAATAACAAAATATATGAGAAAAATTAAATAATATAAATAATATATATTTCCAATGTACGACACTGAACATCTGTCAACTTGGAATAAAAATAATATTTTTACAGTGTAATAGGGATGTCGATCTAAACCAATCCGAAGCAAGGACAAACAGCTCCTATCTTCTTACACACATTTTTCTACTTTGAAATAGATCATAATTATATTTTTTATTACCATATATATTTAAACTTGATTATTGTTGATTATTTATTGGTTGTTTCTTATTAATTATATATAAAGAAAATTTAAAAAAATGTCCTATTATTTATTTTATATTTTTATTTCTAAAATGTGATTTTGTTAAATATAAAGAAAGATGTCAACCAATAAATATATAATTAAATTTTCATATTAGTAGTATTACTTATTATTTATTGATTGTTTCTTGTTAATTACATGTTATTAAGAAATATATAAAAATGACCTATAATTTATTTTATAATTTAATTTAAAAAATTAAACCATAATTAATTAGGGTTGGATCCCATAATAAGGCCTTTTTTTATAATGAGGCCTTTTGAAAATTTGTTTGATAATATATAATCTATAATAAAATGTTTTTATAATATTATTAAACAAATTTTAAAAAAGGCCTCATGAAAAAATGTCTTATTATGAAAAAAAAAAAAGGATTTGTTATGGGATTTGACCTTAATTAGGTACCTATATATTTCATAACATAATAAAAATAAAAAATAAAAAAAACTGTCTTATTGTGTCCTACTAAACTACTACTTTTTGTAGAAATATCCTACTGTGTCACGAGAGACATTTGGTAACCCTAAGTATAATATATTCCTCCATTTTGACAGTTGTCAATGTTTTAATGTTAATGTTAGAAGGTTGAAGTATATAAACTTTTAATATTATGCGTTAAATAGTTTCTTACGCTTATGCACTAAATTGGAGCTATGAATGCTTATACGGATTTGTGTAGAACAAACATTCTTACGCATTAGCATTAACACTATGAATTTTTGTACTAATTCGTGAAATGTACGCGCGTCTGTGTGAGACTATAGCAAGAAGTGTCATAAAGTTAGCGTAAATATATATATATATATATATATATATATATATATCTTTTTGTTTTCAGACTCGTTACTTAATTAATGAAATTCTTCATACAAACGATGAGTTGCTCCATATCGCAATCTACGAATGGATGTTGAATAAACAGATGCACAGTGATCTCTTAAACATCACTAATAGGTCTTTAGAAAATTATTTCATCAAAGGAACACAACATGATCCACAAGCAGTTCAAGTTTATGATTTACTATGGAAATATTATGAGAAAAATGAAAACCATGCTTCAGCTGCACAGATATTAAATACACTTGCCACAAAAACAGGGTATTTTTTTTTTTCTAACATAGAATAGATACTTGGTTATGTGAACAGAAGAGACACAGGATTGTTCGTAAAATCAAATTGTTCAAATAATAGAAAATTTATTTTAAAGTATTTAATTAATATAGTTGGATAGGTAATGGGATTCGGACCAGTCAGAAAATAAAACAAAATTTGACAGAGAATATGATGTATTTTTTATTAATTTTAAATTGTTATTTTATATCATGACTAATTAACTAAGCTCTGATGATTTAAATTAAATCGAAACGTTAGCGAAGTTAATAAATTTTGTTTTATTTTCTGACTGGTCCGAATCCCATTACCTATCAACTATACTAACTTACGGGCGTAACTCATCTAATTCAATATTTAATTAATGTTGTTTTATATTAATAAATTTCAACATTTTGCATTTCCAGAACTTGTCTGAATTTAAAACAGCGTTTGGAATATTTGGCTAGAGCGGTTATGTGCATGCGTAGTGATCGAATAGGCTATGCCCCTCATTACGGAGTCTTCCTACGAGAACTTGAAGATAAAATAGAAGTAGCACGTGTACAAGAACAGATCTTAAACTCAATAATTAGTATACGAAGCTCACACGAAAGAGCACAAGAAGCTGTACGAAATTTAAATTCAAATCTGTTTGATATAACACAGGTAAGATGATAACAAAATTTTCTCTTATGCAGAATGTTTACGGTCTTCTTATTTCTTTACTAACAAAATGGCTACTACAGGCCAAAAGAAGGCGAAATACTTTAAAACACCCTGGTAAAAGTTTTATAATTAAAGAGGTATTAATTGTTTGTGTTTTTCCGCCATAACTCTCCAAATATTTATCCAATCAAAAAATACATTTAGATAAAAGATTTGTTTTCTTATTCTTAACAATATTTGTAATACAAGTTTTTGTTGTTAAGTCAATAATAAGACAGTAATTTAAATTTTTAATTTTTGGGGGTATTCCCCATATCTCTCCAAATATTTATCCAATCAAAAAAATACATTTAGATAAAAGATTTGTTTTCTTATTTTTAACAATATTTGTAATACAAATTTTTGATAAGTTTTTGACAGAGCTTCGAACCGTTATTTTTTTCGTTTCGGTTTTTGTTCCGGTTCAATTAAAAAAAATAAATATCGGTTTGGTTCCGGTTTTAGTCCCGGCAAAAAAACGTTTTTTTTCGGTTTTCGGTTCAGTTCAGAGTGATACATTTTTAAAGCTTTTATTTGTATTAAAAATTTATTTTCTACTATAATTTAGAAGAACATTTTATTCCTTATTTTGTAATAATCATACCAAGGCCGCTGCCAGGGGGGGTTCTAGGCGTTAAACCCCCCCCCCCCCGTATAATAGAAGCGCATTTTTTTTTACATATCAGTTAAAAAAATACGATTTTTTTCTGCTCATCAACTAAAAAATTAATTTTAAATAAAACGTATTTTATATTCACTCCCATAAACATTATCTGAACCGAAATAAACCCATGTTTTTGTTTTCGGTTCAGCTCCGGTTTTCGTTCCGAGAAAAATAACGGTTTTTTTCGGTTTTCGGTTCAGTTCCGGTTCGAAGCCCTGATCCATAATAAAGGAGTAATTTAAATTTATAATTTTTGGGTTTTTTTCCGCCGTAACTCTCCAAATATTTATCCAATCAAAAAAATACATTTAGATAAAAGATTTGTCTTCTTATTCTTAACAATATTTATAATATAAATTTTTGCTGTTAGGTCAATAGTAAGGGAGTAATTTAAATTTTTTCTTTTGGGGTTTTTCCGCCATAACTCTCCAAAAATTTATCCAATCAATAAAATGCTTTTGGATAAAAGATTTGTCTTCTTTTTCTTAACAATATTTGTAATATAAATTTTTGCTGTCAATAATAAGGGAACAATTTAAATTTTTAATTTTTGGGGTTAAAAATTAAAAATTCAATTTACTAAGGCCCGGTCTTTCCACCTTCAGATAAAGTTCCAGGTAATTATCTGACAGATAAGGTTATTTGTAACTTCATCTGCTGAATAAATGTCAATACCAGTCAGTGAATCCAATACGTCAGTCTCATTATCCGTTAGATAACTATCCGATAGATACATTTGTATAGAAAGAAGGGATGACATTTACTCAGCAGATGAAGTTACAAATAACCTTATCTGTCAGATAGTTACCTGGAACTTTATCTGAAGGTAGAAAGACCGGGCCTTAGAAATGTACTTTATTCTTATTTTTTATTTATTTATTTTATTTTTTTTTTGTAGCTCTATGAAGATTTTGCGGAACCTTTTGCACTCTGGGAGTGCAAACTTGCAATAATACATTGCTCAGGTCATTGTGACACAGAACTTATCCAAAATATATGGTACAATATTATTATTTCGAACTTAAAGTCGGCCAGTGGATCTGTCGATGATAAACTTATAATATTATTGAATAAAATTAAATTATTGTGGAATGATTATAAGGATTCTGACATGTGCTTCCCTCTACGTAAGTTTTACATTTATTTCACATTAAATTCGATGATTATGATGTCCTTTTTTTAGCGTTCATACTTAATTTCTTGGAAGAACAAAGTTGTAAAATGCGTGCTAGCTACAATATAGTACCAGATGCTTTGGTATCCATGGGAGTGCCTTTGGGGAATTTAATCACGATCTATCAAAAGTAAGTTTACCGCCTTTTTTTGTTTCCTTTTTTGATTTTGAGATGACGCTATTGTACATTTTGGTCGAATAAAATGTATTACATAGCGCATTAGAATGTTTTGTAGTAATCCAAGAAATTTTTAAATTTATTAATTTCTTTTTTGTAGAATGTCTTTGGTGTATGATACCCAATGGAAAATCCCAAATGATGCCGATGAATATCATCTTTATAAGTCTCTAGCAGAAATAATAAACAGCTTCTTATTAACTGCAGATAATATTAATAATGCCGAAAGGTAAGACGATACTTTTTTTTTTCGTATATTTGTTTCCAATTATTTAATACTATCTGCCGCAAGGAGTGTGAATTTAGCGAGTTTTCTGCTAGTTTTACCGAAATTATTTCAGATTTGGCAGATTTAAATATTTAATAGCGGAGTTTTATCGGAAAGAGTATAAATATATAATTTTTTTAGCATTTTATATAATTTAACAATGTAATGTGTAATTTTAGAAATATACCCAAGAATTGTTATCTTTTCCACAATAGACCTGTATTTTTTATCGACTGCCAACATATATAAGGGATGTATTGTGATCATACCGATTATGACATTTCGAGATTTCGATGGATCTCCACAAATTGAGGTCCGTACATAACGTTTTGACTATTTTTCAGCAGAACAAATAGTAAATGTGTTAAAACTGTATAAAGCATTTATATATCTTCACTATATGCAAACAATCAATGATAAAACTAATTAGGTTAGGATTAGTTAGCAAAAATTTTAAACAGAAAAAACTTAAACTTGCTAGACGTATATAAACAGGTACTCATAAGGAATTTTTACCTGTTTCCAATGAGATTTATAGGATACGTATTTTGAAAAACATTAACTTCATAAAGAGTTCCAAAATTATCAGTTACATATATTCAAACGTTCCTTGTGTTAAAAACCGTATTTTTCTGCCAACTACAGATGCATGAATTATTCCCCACTCTTACGACCATGCCTTCTCGTTTCTAACGTTATAATATAATTCATTCTAAGCATACAAGCCTAGTTGCGGTGGACTAATACGAAACATTAATCAAGGATTTTTATGAAACTTCATATTTAAGCTTTTGTCATCAATGGCACGAGTTGATCAACTTTTGGTAAAAATCGGTTAACTAGAAATGGGAGTTTACTCGTGTCGGTTTTAAGATTTTTACGAATATTATACAACAGAGAAATATTTCAAAATAATTTATTTAACAAAAGTTGCTATAAAAGCAATAACTAACAACTTTTATTTGAGACATTTTTTGATAAATCAGCATAAATTAAACAAGTACTTTGTGATGGCGGTCGGTCCTGTAGTGGCCACAGCTGATTTTTTTATGAATATTAAGCTGTTTTTATACACATTGGCATATTTAATTTTATAAATTTCGTTATGTTTTTGGCAAAAAAAAAAAAAAAATATATATATATATATATATATAAACTTCTACATTTTAAAATTTCCGCCTTTGTGACGTAGCTGCCGCCTGCGGATGTTCTACTTATTAGTATTAGACGTACGTGTATCATCTCCATATATTTAATACTTCTATATTGCTTATCGTAGACAAGAACACTTCTTCGGCTGTTGTTGTAAATGACTACGAATAGATTTTTTGTGTAATAACAAATGTGTTTGATTTAATTTTGTTTTGTTTCGCAGAAGGAAACTAATAGCCCAAAGTCAAGATGTTATTGCTGGCGTACTATCAACGTTATATAGTAAACCAAATACGGAAGAATTAATATGTATTTTAAGAAATTTACAAGCAAAACTTAGTCGTCTTTAATATAAATATACATGATTATAGTTTTGTAATTTGGCTAACCATTTATATAAATTTGTTTTTAAATAATTGAATCCATTGGTGAAATCATCCAGAATTAAGTAAGTTCCATTATCCTATTTTATTTCCTAATACTATTTCCTCTATTTTTATACTTAATTTTTTATTAAAATGGTAAATTTTTGTGTTTTATTGTGTGAATTATAGTTTTTTTATTAAAATAAATAATTTTTAGATGATAATATGTTTAAAAAATCGATCTTTTTATTGTCGCGACTTTGAAGGGAGTATTTACACGTGGAGGTTGCTATGTTAAATAACAAGTATCAATAACATAGCAACCTGCACAGGCACTGTGTATTAGGTATAATGAAGTACGTCACCATCACCCGAAGTGAGACGACCATATAGTTTACGGACCGTGGTCTAGGACAGGGGTTCATTCCGAATAAGATAATACAAATTTATTATTGATTTTCTATGGAAGAGATAAGAGCTGGGAAATAAAGTATTTCAATTACTTTTTGGTATTTGAAATATATTACAAATACTTTTTTTTTCAAAAATTGCTCTTGGTATTTGGATTTGCAAATACTGTCTCCTTGAGGAATTTGTCTGAAAATGTCAGTATTTGAAATACTTTCAGCGATTTCAAATATATCCTAGTATAAATAAATAAATAATATGCTGTTCACTTTTGTAAAAACAAACTTAGAGGCCATTTTGATTTCAATAGTTTACACCTCTGACATTGTACAGAGTGATTATTTAATAGCGAGACGACGTCACCGAATTTTACGTGCCTCCTAGCAGAATACTATGACTATAATAACCTTGAAGAAAATTTGATTATGAAGAAAAAAAGATTATGCGCATGCGCGCATAATCGCCTGCTACGATGTGTATGAAACGGCAAATTATTAAAACTTCCAGTGACGTCGTCTCGCCATTAAATAATCAATCCGTATATCATGTTGGTATTAAAAAATTATAAGAAATGTCACTTTCTTAATTATGATCATAACCAATAAATCTAAAGTCAGTTTTACAGCGTAAGTAATATTTTTAATTGACATTTAAAGTCCGTAATACACTATAAAAGTAACTAAAATAACTAGATCTGGTTTGTCCTTACAAAAGTAAACAGCATATATTTCCCCAGTATTTTAAATATTTCCCTTGTATTTCAAATATTTCCTAGTATTTTAAATAACTCTTGTATTTGAAATACAGTCTGTTCCAAACGGTTAAGCGGAACTAGATTTTGCAATCTAGTTACTTTCATCGTTTAAATCGTGCCTTTCGGCCGTTTTGTTTAAGCTTTGTAAATCATACTTACAATAAACATTTTTTGGTTAAGGTTAATATCATTTTAAAATGTCATTTTCTTTATATTTTTATTTTTTGTGTCATTCTTAATACAAAGTTCCCATTTATTTATTTTTTTGTCATTAAAATATCTAAAACAAATATTTAATTTTGACATGTCATTCGTTTCCATGGTTTCATTGTTGGAATTTTAAATTTTGACATCCCAACGTGAAAAATTAAATAATTCAAGCAAGGTCCCTTCTCGTGACAACCTAAAAGAACTAAATTCCCATTTAGTTCCGCTTAACCGTTTGGAACAGACTGTACATTTAAATTATTTGAAATGCATTATTTAAAATATTTCTTAGCATTTCATATATTTTGTAGTATTTCAAATACATTTAAATTATTTGAAATACATTATTTTATATATTTCCTAATATTTCAAATAATTCTTGCGTTTCAAATACATTTAAATTATTTGAAGTACATTATTTCAAATACTTTGATCGGTATTTGGTGTTTGAAATACTTTTACTGATTATTTGGCACAGTTCTGGGAGGGTTAATAATAATAATAATAATAATAATAAATTTATTCAACTAATAACACATTACATAAATGTTGCGGATTATATATTAATTTAATTTTGATATTAATAAAATAAAGTGATTTTTATTTACAATTACTTATTTAAGTTATTTTTTTTTCGTTCCTGGAGGGAACTTGTTCCAAAAAATAGAATAATAAAATAAATCTTGAATTATCCTGCTCGACAGCCCCGGGCGCACTAAGGAAAGGGGCGCCATTGCGCAGGCGAGAACCTTTTTGTTTTGCTCATCACTTGGATTTTGGGAGGTGAGGACCTTTTTTTTGCTCATCACTCAGATTTTAGGAGGTGAGGACCATTTTTTTGCTCATCGCTTGGATTTTAAGAGGTAAGGACTTTTTTTTTTATTTGCCAAGGGCGCCAAAAACACGACTCTGTCCCTAGCGTATGTTTTCCTTACTGCTGCTCTGAGCGACCATCTCGAAATTATACGGACCACCAGAGGTTCGCGCACCACATTTTCAGAATCACTGATACATGGAATTGTACAAGTATTTTTTGGAGTATTGAATATTTTATTTTAAAATTATTATCATGTAGATAAGAAAGCGTAATATTCCCGCGTAAATAACTAGTCGGTCGAGTTCATTTCATTGATAACCGCTTGCTGGTTATTTTTTTTTTTTAGACTTTACTTTAGAATCACTCTTGTTCATAAAATAAAACATGCAATAAATTTAGTTTGTCTCAAGGTCTCCAAGTCGATCGGCTGGTTGGTTCTACCTGGCAGCTTGCTAGTAAACCTTGAATGATATATGACTTTGGAGGGGGGTCAGGCGTTGTCCATGTGCGTCTGGTTTGGCTCCGACTCACAGAGATGAGTCGCGATCCCGCGGAATGTACTTACTAACCGGCCCGAGTGTGTAGGTACAAGAGATGTGTTCTCTCCACAAACCGCACTATATGTGTTGCCTTTCACAGCGTATGCATGCATGGGTACTACGTACAGTAGAGCGCATGGCAATACCACGTACAAAAGATTACTATCTGAGACAGTACGTCCAGCCAAGTGGCAAGGTCAAATAATTAAAATAATATGAAATTACACCAATCGTTTCAATTCACGCTTCTTTCCACATATCCACGAATAAATTCATACAAATTTAATAAAGATATATTACTCCGCAACCAGTGCTCGAAATGAAAATTTCACGAACCGGAACGCCACTATACCCTGTTCCAAATGCAGAAATAGTAATAAAATTACGTGAAAGATTGAAGTCGCTACCCTATTGGCTGTAGCATAAATTTAAGTGCTCAACAGCCAACGAATGATGAGAGTTCGACACAATAACCACGTGAACATTGCAGGATTGCTAGTTCTTGATTCCGAACAGAGTATACAAAATTATTGTACAACCAAACAATATAGGCCAGTGTTTCTCAACCAAAAACGCACCACGGACCTGTATAATATATAATTTTCTAACCACTAATAATAATTGTTGGTTAATTTTTTGCAAGAAAAAAAATATATTTAATGTGCTACTAAATACATTTATTTTAATTGTAGAAAATCACAGAAAGTGTACAGAAAAAAAAACAAAATATAAATTATTTACATAAAAAATGAGCATAAGAAATATTTAAAAAAAGCTGCAAAAACACATATAAAAACTTTCGCGGACCACTAAAATTTTTCTGGGGACCACTGGTGGTTCGCAGATCACCTGTTGAGAAACACTGATATACGCAGTGGCGGCGCACCCCGCTAAAAACTGTTGTGCCTCCCCAGTGGCGCACCCAGGACTTCCAAAATACCAAATCCAAGTAATGACAAAAAAAAAAAACTTTTCGCTTCCAAAATAGAAGTGATGACCAGGTGGCTCAAGACGGTATGCAAGCAAAAAGAAAATTTAGAAAAAAATTACTTTTTTTTACTGGGCGGAACTTCAGGCTGCTAGTAAAAGGGGGGCACAAAAAGGAAATTTAGAAAAAAATTATTTAAAAATATATGTAGGGGGCGCCTAACCTAATTTTGCATTGGGGCGCCAGGTACTTGAGCCGGCCCTGGTGATGACCAGAACAAAAGGCGTTTCATTTTAAAATACAAGTGATGACCAAATGAAAAGATCCATTTTTGGCTATAATCGTGTTAAAAAAACGAATTTCAAAAAACTATCGTTCCTTAATCTACGTCTTAAGAGCTTTCTTTTGATACCACACAACAAATTTTAAAAACATATTTTTTTTATCAACGACAAAAAAATTGACATTTTTCGAAAAACTAATCTGATCAAAAATTCCTATTGTACTATTCCGGTTCCCATCAATGTTCATTACGGAGATTTTTTCAGATCCCGCTGGGAGATAGAGTAAGGGACAAAAGTTTTTTGACACATTTTTGGCAAAAATCCCATAAAAAAAAAGATTTTTCAAAAATAAAAATCTGCTTGTTGATCCACGCATTAAGATGTTTCATTTGGTATACTACCCTAAATTTAAAAAAATATATTTATTATTTTATAAAATACATAATTGTTTATATTTTCGAGATGTGTTTTTTTGAACTCTCAGTATTTTTCCTATATGTGGGTCAAAGAAATTGTATAAACATGCCAAATTTCAACTTTCTACGTTAGCCGTTCGGCTACAATTTCTACTGTACAGACAGACACATGAGTGATGTTATAAGGGTTTTTTGGTGGTCATACCTACAAAACTTTAAAAAGGTCCTCACTTCTAAAAACAAGTGATAACTTGCAAATAAAGTAAATTGATAAAATTTACTTCCTCAAATCCAAGTGAAGAGCGCAAAGAAAGGTCCTCACCTCCCAAAGACAAGTGAAGAGGGAAAAAAAAGGTCCTGACCTCCCAAATACAAAAGGTCCTCACTTCCCTAATACAAGTGATGAGCAAAAAGGGTTTTCACCTGCAATGGCTACGACAACCCATTGATACGGTTCTGCCTGTTGCGCACACATTTTTCTACAAGCATTGGGGGGGGGGGGGGTTAAAGGCGGTATATAGCCTTTGTTGCTGTTGTTGAAAATTTTACCTAATTAACTCTTGAATTCAACAGTGAGTGTTAGTATAGATCAGCGTTTCCCAACCTTTTCTCATGGCGGATCGGCAAGCAACCCAGAAAAAATTCGTGGACCGGCAAGTTTAGAAAGTAGTGTGTATAGCAAAAGTTTTAAATTTTTTCTTGCACTGATTATAAACACAAAAAACAACAAATAAAAAATCACATATAATTAGTGAAAAAAGAAACAAATTATTACTTAAGCAATTAACAGATTAAAGATGGAGACTTTCATCTCAAAATTAACTGGGTTATAACTTAGGCGAATAGATGCATAGTAAAAAAAATATCGCGGACCGGTGGTTGGGAAACACTGGTATAGATTACATCATGTTTCACCATGAAATTTCACATACTTCTATACTTCTGTACAATGTATACATATTTAGGGCAGAATATAGTCTATTTTAAGTTCGTTTTAACAATGTGTGTGACCAAAAATATGTCCATCGGTGTCTTACTTAACAAGAGACTGACTTTTGTTATTTATTGCCTTCATCCTGTCTCCATGGCCAGCCAGCTACCTGGCCCAGGGTACCTCTCTTCTGATATCTTTTAAGAGCATTCTTTACATATCGTCACCTCGATTTGCCCGATTTATTCTACGACAGAGATGTTCAGCTCGTGTTCCGCGGGACACTTATGGGTCGCCTGCTGATAGTGGTGTGTTAGAACCGACTTACAACGGCTCACGCTAGCTTAGGGGTCAGGAACCTTTTGGAAACAAAGAGCCATTTTAGCAAAAAACGTACAAAAAATTAAATTTAGGGAGTCGCATTCGATTTATTTATTCATTATTTCAGTATTTACAACTGATGCACACATACAAATGGAACTTTCAAAAAAATAGTTATAGACCGGGAGCTCATGACAGTTTTTGGTCTCCGATTTCATACAGCATGCTTTTTGGAGGAGAGAATATTAACCCTGTAACAACAAAAAAGGGATGGTACTAAACCCCTGCACGCTTTCCGGTCATAGGGAAAATTGCATTTCCACTTAAACACAAAATTTTTGTGCTTTTCTCTGATTTAATATTGCTTGCCCTTTTGTCAAAAGAAAGTTATAACAAATTTAAAGTCTTTTAAATATATGCATGCGATTCGGAGGGTCCCAAAGGGCTCAAACGGTCATGTGATCTTGTAATAAAAAAATATGATTTTCCGCGTTTTCATACAGCATGCCTATAATTAAAAGACTTTAAATTTGTTATAACTTTCTTTTGACAAAAAGGGCAAGCAATCATAACTCAAAAACGGTTAGAGAAAACAACCTGACGCTAGAATTTTTGGATTCCTCGTAATTTATTAAGTATAGAAAAAAATTTGAGGCCTTATTCGTTTTGCGTATTTTAAAATTATGACAAATTTTAATATGGCGTGATTTATAGAAATATTCATCTTCGCATGGATATATCTCTAAAACGAAATGCAATAAAGACCTGCGGTTGAAATTTTGTCCTAATTTACTTGTAACCAGATTTTGAAACAATTTTTTTTTTGAAGTTTTTTCATTTTTTTTTTATTTTTTTTTGAAAATTTTGAAAATTGCTACCAAAAAAATGGTTAGGGATATAAATATGCGGCTTGAAATTTTAAAATTCTACTACACTGTTTAGTCTAAGAAAAAAATTGGGCTTAAATAAACATATTATTAAGTTTTGTAGGGGCAGTAATCCAAAATTCTTGAAAATGGCCAAAAAATGAAAAAATCATAAGGGGTAGACCTTAAAAAATTCGTGATTTTGAAGTAAAAAAATTTTGTCTCCAATTTTATTGAAAATTGGTACAATTATGCATTTTTGGTCAGAGATCAAGAAAATTTGGTCCATTTTGAAGTTTGGGCAAAAGTTTTGGAATTATAGGCAAAAAACTAACCTTAATCAGCTCTAACTTAAAAACTAGTAAGGCATGAATTTTTTAAATATTTTTTTCATAATCCTCACCCCAAAATTAGCCTAAAACTATATTTTGGCTAAAATTGGAGACAAAAAAATTTTGATCAAAATTATGGAAGAATTTTTTTTTTTGATTTTTGTTCGAAAATTGGTATACTTATATATTTTGAGCCTTAAATCACAAATATATGGTCAGTTTTCAGTAACGGTCTAAAATTTTTACATTTTCGGCAAAAGTAAAAAAAAGACAGTCCACAAAAAGGCTCAGAACCGATGAAATGTTAGCCTGCC
Source organism: Liopterus haemorrhoidalis (assembly GCA_963971575.1). Taxonomy (NCBI): domain Eukaryota; kingdom Metazoa; phylum Arthropoda; class Insecta; order Coleoptera; family Dytiscidae; genus Liopterus; species Liopterus haemorrhoidalis. The sequence goes on along the minus strand of OZ020622.1, from coordinate 4,845,613 downwards.
TCTTTGTTTAATCTTTATAAACTAATACTTACGTCTTATCTATCATCTATATCAGCGGTTCCCAACCTGTGCTCCGCAGAGCCCTTACTGCTCCGCGTGCACTTCTCAGGGGCTCCGCAGCCGTTCCAGGAAATAAAATAAACAAAAATTGAATAAAACCAAAAGTATTTGAAATAAAAAACAGAATCAAAATAATAAAACTGGAAATGACATTCTGAAAGAAAATTGGCCAAGTTGTATGTATGTCCAAGTGATTTCTGACTCTAGCCCAGAGTAGGGTGACCATTTTCTTAAGAAGGCAATGCGGGACGGAGCAAAAAAAAAGGTCCTCATCTCCCAAATCCAAGTGAAGAGCAAAAAAAAGGTCTTCACCTCCCAAATCCAAGTGAAGAGCAAAAAAAAGGTCTTCACCTCCAAAATCCAAGTGAAGAGCAAAAAAAAGGTCCCCACCTTCCAAATCCAAAATGCGGGACAAAATGTTAAAATGCGGGACGCATCTTAATGCGGGACAAAATGTTAAAATGCAGGACGAATGGTCACCCTAGCCCAGAGGCGAATTAAGCGGTGGGCGGACTGGGCGGCCGCCCAGGGCTCAAGAAGCCGGGGGGGGGGCTACCGAAGTCTATATACAAATATTTCCATTCTATTTAAAATAATAGAGGGCCCATTTTAATTTTACCGCCCAGGGCCCCCAAGCAACTTAATTCGCCACTGATTCCCCTTGTTGCTTCTGAATTCAAGTTTAAAAGCGATATATAAAAGTCATTATAGGCACGCGTCGTGATTTTACAATCTTTCGCAACTTCCAAATTTTTGAGTACTCCTGGTTTATGATATTGTTTTCTTCGTAGCTCTTGATTTGACAGAGATTGTACTTTGAATGGTGTAATTGCGGAGGGGTAGAGGGGTTTTTGCATAGACGAGGGCATAATAACGGTTCACTGAGTCGAAGACGTTCTGCCGATTACCATTCGCGTAACAAAACAGAACGGAATGGCCGATATTTCTTGATCTGAATTTTCGTAAGGTCAGCGGCATATGTAACACTTGCTCCGACTTGGTTCGTGTCAATTGTCACCCAGCCAACATTCTATATACCCCCTCTACCGTTAGTCATTGTTCTTGTGTGCGGTGGATCGCACTTTTCTACGGTCGGCGCTTTTTATGCGGATGATCCCGTGTTTAAAGTCTCGGCAGGCAAGCCACAGGCACGGTTACAATACTTCGACACTGTACAGAGAACGTAGATACATACAGAAGCGATTAGTAGCTACGGCTACCGGCCTGTCGTGTTTTTCTTTAGACGTGGCAACTCTTTGTACTCCCCGTAAGAACGTACTGAACGCTGTACGTACAGTTGAGTAGCATACCGAACGAACGTCTTGTCAGTGTGTTTTGACGGCAGCAAAACAGGCGACGCGTCGCTGTTTGCGAGACTTCTTTTAGTTCGGTTACGCCGTGTGTAGTGTTGAATGGACTAGCAAGAGGGGAAAGGGAGAAAGCGGTGGATAACTTTATTGATTTTTAGGGTGACAGTGTCAACTCGCGTTGACTGTTCACTATGGAAGACTTGCATTTGAAAAAAATCCTCATCCCCTTACTCTAAAAAAAACAATATATGATAGACTTGTTCAGTGAAAATTGTCTGTAACACAAAGTGAGTGTCAGTTTTGGAAAGTGTTCGCGTATCGTGCTGTGAATGTTTGTTTGAGTGCAACTTTAACAACAAGTCGGTCAGGATGTGTGCTCGAACAGTGAACAGAGCGCTACGTTTCTCAGTGCTTTGCTCAATCGCCCGCTATCATCGCGTCGCGCTCTGAAAATGGCAACAGTCAGTGGCTTTTCGCAGCATCATTTTTGCCGAAGGCCAAAGAAGAAAATTAGTTGACACTTCAGTTATAAAAAAAACATTACAATAGGCAAACGGCAAAGTCTTATAAGGTGGGCTAATACACCCGAATAAATTAAACGCAATATTTAATTTAATAGTGATTGTTCTAAATAAAAATAACCACATACAACGAAACAGTGTTGAACTTGGATGCACAAACACAAATAGCAATAATTGCATGAACGAAGATAATCTTTAGGACTAGATAAATCAGTAAGATTAGCGTTTAGTGGAGCTAGGCAATAGTAAAAACACGTGCGTAAGGAAGACGCTGATCAATAACAGTGAGAGCAACGTGGTCTCTGGTTGGCGCGCCCGAGTTTGAATGTGTGTTGGTATAGCAGCTCGCAGCGGAAGTAGCGGGGTCGAGAGCAGCGTGCGCCGCACTTGACTCGAGCAGTGTTTATTTGCTTCGTTTCTTGAGAAGTTGTATATAGAAATGAGGAATGCTAACTAGCTCCTCTGTTTATCTTTAGAATGACGAGAAAATGCGGGAAACAAAAAGAAATGATAATGTGCAATGTGTTTTCTAGTTTAGTGAAAAGTTGTTGTTTGTGCCGTGTTGAGTTGTGCGCCGATTTAAATCGAATCGTACAGTGTGATAGCAGTTATGCGTCAACTCGTACTTCAGAAAACAAAAACATACAAATTTCTCGGTTTGTGACGCTGACAGAATGAGACAAGGACGCGGAGGCCAACGAAAAACGAAATGTAATTGGAAGTTTATTGATAATATTGTTGAATGTTTCGCGTGATTGTAATATTTGTGGTTATCTGGCAGTTGTTGCCGTTTCACTGAAGAGGTTAGGTATCGTTGCCGTCGCCGAGAAAGAGCACATAACCTCGATAACGATAGCTGCTAAGCTAATATAGAGAGCGGAGCAGAAAGCAAAGGCATATCGGCGTTTTGCGAAAGCGGCGATACATGATTGGCGTTATATGAGAAAAAAAAAATACGTATTGCAATGATGATTGGTGTTAATGTTGGTGTTTTATATGTGTGAACGAGCAATGTGTCGTGACTATCGTGTGCAATGCTGACTGCTCGCCCTGTTGCAGGCCTTAGCCGCCGCGTAGCGCCCCCAATCACGCTGCCCGCCACACTGGAGGACCCCGCCGCGACCTGGAAGGGACCGCCGCCCGGCTCGGAGCCCCAGAACTTTGCGCCCAACGCGGCCAACTCCTTCTCCGGGCCGCCGGCGGGCTTCCAGGGGCCCTCGCCATTCCAAGGCCCGCCGGCGGGGGCCGGCTCGCCCGCGGGCGCTCCTCCCTACCAGCCCGGTCCGCCGCCGGGCTCCAGCACACCCCAGTACACATCTTCCCCCGCACCCTCGGGATCATCCACGCCGGGTCCCGGACCACCGCAGTCGGTCGGTAACGCTGGCTTCCCACCGCCGCCGCCGAACTCGGCAGGACCGGGCCCTTACAATGGCCCGGGACCTGGACCCGGTCCCTTCGGTTCGCCATCAGCCGGCGGACCGGGTGGACCGTTCGGCCGGCCGGGTTCCTCTGGACCGCCGTTCGTCGGAGGCCCGGGACCCACCGGCGGTAATCCTCACTTCGCATCACCGGGACAGCCGTTTGGAGGACCCCAGTTCGGCATGCCACCAGGATCACCTTTTGGACACGGCCCCGGACCGGGACATCCGATGTCCGGACCGATGGGTCCTGGACACGGGATCATGCCGGGACAGATGCCCGGACCGAACCCTGTTGACAGAATGGATCAAGGGTGAGTACCTTAGTACACATTAGATTTTTTATACGTCTTTGTCTGGAGCGGAGAATTTGTATCGATCCCCTCGCCTCGACGGTGTCATCTGGCGGCGCGCTAGACGTGTTACTTCACGTCCGAGCTACCGACGTCGACCACCAAGCGCCGACAGGCCACATGGCCATATTTTAAATCATCGCTCAAAGGTCTGCTCGTAATCATTTCTAACGGTTTCTTACTGTTTTGCGTAATTTTAACACTTCTGTAAACCCTTGCGGCTAATTGTAACAAACCGTTAGAAATGACTAAAAAGAACAGACCTACAGACATCCCTAATTGATTTTTGTCGTGCTTAATAGACAGGGTTACTAAAGCGTTTGTAAATAGCATGGCGTACAGTAAGGTGCATCTAGTGTCAGCTCCGACACATATATACGCATGTAAATATTTTTGTCGGTGACTGTACATAACTCCCGTTTTACCCTCGGCCGTTGCAGAGCTTGAGGGTTAGGTAGGGTGTGGGCTGGCTTTGCTTCTGCTAGGTACAGCACTGCAAGCTCAATACGCGTATACTCCCGTCGGTACGTTCAGTCCGCGAACAACATCCCTTCCACCCTATTCCCTTTAACTTAAAGCACGTACTACACCGACAACTAAAATCCAACAACAAGATCACACACCTGCGCATATATCTTTTATTTTAATAATTATAAAACTAGAGTTAAAATTTTGGGTATTTTTGTATTGTTTTATTGGTTATATTAGAGTTTTATAGTGGCAGAAACATGTGTAGTGTTTGGTAGTTCATTTATCAGTGTTGTCGGGTCGTGTCGGTCCGACGTGAGTATACCCGTACGAAGGGGATGGTTATAGCTCGCCAGGGCGCCACGCTGCCACGCTCTGCGGCTCTAGTTGAGGTGTGGGCGCGTTTGTCGTTCTACGCCACCGGCAGTCGTGGACCGACTCTTACTACCCAGGGTAGTAGCTACAACGCGAGAACCATCTCGCTTGATATACGTGTTGCTTCTTCACGTGGCTATCGGACAACGGCGAGGACGAATTCGACCCAGATATGACCGAATTAAAAAAATAAATAAATAAACCGCAAACATATATTTTAAATAATTTGTTTAAAAAAATCTGTACAGCGAACCTTGTATATTTTTGATTTTCATGGCAAAAAAATGTCCCCAACTAGATATATACGACCTGTTGAAATGTGTGAAAATTTACATTTCACTTCTACTTTTAGGGTTTCGTAGATATGACGCAACATACTGTATACCATGAACCGGTTATTTTTTTGTCTCGGCCAAAATACCGGTCGTCCGTGCTAGCTCATACCGTTACGGTACGAACACCTAGAAAGATTGTTTTCGACGCCTACAAGCGGTTGTTATCCGCGCTTGTTGATGCTGATTAGTGCAATTGCCTGGTTTAAAATTCATGTTGTTTTACCTGTTTGGGAGTGTTATTTATCCATTGAAACTTGCTACTTCTGTCGACTAGATGTAAAACAAATCCATAACAAAATAATAAAATTTATTCTACCGATAAATAATTATAAACGTTGGCAATTCGCTACATCAAAGATATTTAAAAAATAAACAAAAATACCAAAAAAAAATTGATGTGAAGTGTGAATATTCACACATTACAGGGTTCGCAGGTATATTAATAAGTGAAGGCGGCATGCTGAGTGTGTAGGACAAATTTTACTTTGTAGTAATCACGGCAAAATGAACGATATTTTTAAAATAATTTATCGTCTGTTAATCATATAATAAGACTGATTATTAAATTTACGCTCTTAAAAATTAAATGCAACATTTGTCAAAATATAAGTAGAATTTTGACAAAATAATTTCAACATAATAAAAATGCAAAAAAAAAACAGAAAAAATAAAATTCACTCCGTACTCGAACTCGAAACCCTTCGTTTCCAACGCATTTTAGCTTACGATACCAGTGCTCTAACCCATTACGCTATCGCACGCCTTGCATGTGAGTGTCTTACATTGGTATAACTTTTGTACTTTGTGAACCAAAAACCACAAAAAATGCGTTATTTTCCGAAAACATAATCTGATCAAAAATTCCTGTTGTACTATTTCGGTTCACACCAATATACATTACTTGGAATTTTTTTAGATTTTTAGTTTAAACTGTCTGGGCTACAGGGTGTGGGACAAATTTTTTTTAAATAATTAATTATCAAAATAATTTATTTTGCAAAAATAAAAATTTGAAGGTTAATTCACGTACTAAGGGCTTTCATTTGATACCTTACTCAGAATTTAAAAAAAAAAAAAAATTGTTTTCGATGAGCACATATTTGTTTATATTTTTAGGGGGGTATGTTTTTTAGATGTTTTAGTATTTTTCCTATGTGCGGGTCAAAGAGTTGTATAAGCATGTCAAATTTCAACTCTCTAGGTCTAGCCGTTTGGCTACAATTTTTACCAAACAGACAGACGACAAAATGACGGTATAAGGGTTTTTTGGTCATACCTACAAAACCCTAAAAAGTGACAGCCAGCTTCTTGTAGTTTCCTGTTTCAAAGATTCCCGTTTACTGATCGGGTTAGGCTTCATGCGATAAGTACCGACAAGCTTTCAGCGTGTCCGGGCACATTTGAAAGTAAAGGGATATTTATTCTCGTTAATCGGCGCCGGTTAACCATCGCCTATAGTCGCCGGTAATTTTTCTGCGTGTACGTATCTTTTCTCATACTCAATACTCAAATTATGACCAAATGGCTGGTCCCCCTTAGCAGTAATTTGGCATGCACCTTTTTGATCTACATACAGGAAAAATAATGAGAAAATGAAAACAGAAATATAGGCGGATTTTTTGGTTTAAGCGGAACTAGATTTTCAAATCTTGTAACTTTTACCGATTGGTTGAAGCTTTTGATCATTCTGTTTGATCAAACAACTTTAATAACTCAATGGAATTTAAATTTTCTTAAGTTGACGCTAGCTATTTTTTTATATATGAAATATGTTGATAAACGATTACGTTTTTTTTCTTTTTAGCTAAACATAACATAGTGATAATTTAAAAAAATAATCAATTTTTTCAAAATCAAAATAAATGCGATATCATCCCAAAATATAATCTAGCCAAAAATTCCTGTTGTACTCTTCCGGATCATATTAATGTGCATTACTCAGATTTTTAGATTAACTAGGGGTGTAATGGTTATAGGATGTGGGACAATTTTTTTTGCACATTTTCGGCAAAAATCATGTTAAAATAAAGAAATTAAAAAAAAAAAAATACTTTTCGTTGCTTAATCAATGTCTTAAAGGCTTTCTTTTGTTTTTTATTCTATATGTTAATAAAAATGTTCATCTCTATAAATCCGCAAGACCATTTATTTAAATATCCAGCGATACATTTTTACCAATATTTATTATAGCGTAGTGCCTATGAGATTATTGAGCCAGAAATTAAGTCTCAAGAATGACGTAAAATGCCTAGGGTTGGGATGGGGTTCTCAAAAAAGAAAATGTTGTTCAAGAGGGGGTCCTCGAACTACAAAAGTTTAAGAACCCCTAATCTAACGGATAATAAGACTGACGTATTGAATTCACTGATTGGTATTGCCATTTATTCAGCAGATGAAGTTCCAGATAACCTTATCTGTCAGATAGTTACCTAGAGGTTTACTTGAAGGTGGAAAGACCTTGCCTAAAAGGTATAATATGATTCCACACAAAAAAAATTTAAAAAAGAAGCCAGGCTTCGAACCGTTATTTTTTTCGTTTCGGTTTTCGTTCCAGTTCAATTAAAAAAATATATATCAGTTTGGTTCCGGTTTTCGTTCCGGCAAAAATAACGGTTTTTTTTCGGTTTTCGGTTCAGTTCCGAGTGATAAATTTTTAAATGTTTTTATTTGTAGGTATTAGAAATTTATTTTTTACTATAATTTAGAACAACATTTTATTCCTTATTTTGTAATAATCATACCAAGGCCGCTGCCAGGGGGGGGGTTCTATGCGTTCAACCCCCTCCCCGAAATAATAGAAGCGATTTTTTTTTTATTTATCAATTAAAAAATTACGATTTTTTTCTGCTCATCAGTTTAAAAAATAATCTTAAATAAAATGTATTTTATATTCACTCACACAAACATTATCTGAACCGAAATAAACCGATATTTTTTTTTCGGTTCAGTTCCGGTTTTCGTTCCAACAAAAATAACGGTTTTTTCGGTTTTCGGTTCAGTTCCGGTTCGAAGCCCTGAAAAGAAGGCGATGTCTCTAAGAAAGAAATGGATAGCGTTATTGGGAGAACCCATTAGAGAGTATGAAAAAGAACTACTCCATTTGCCTTGCACTGCATTCTTACATTTGAACGGACTATAAAAAACTAATAGGAGGAACTCTGTGAGACGACATTTAAATTGTTTCATACCATTTTTGTTTTTTTTTTTCATCTATTTTGTGTCCATTATCCTTGCAATATGTAACTGCCATTTGATATTTCGATTTTAATCCTGTTATGCACCTGTATTTGAAATAAACAAGCTAATCCTTATCCTGCTTTGAAATATGACTCGGGGGTTAAAATTATAAAATATACTATGGTCATATTTTAATACAGTGTAAAATAGACTAATGTAAAAACGGTGTTAATCACAAAAAACAACAGAAAAACACATTTTTTATGTTACTCTTTCTGTGGATTCTTTTTACACTTATGGTTTTATTTATGATATCAATTCTCTTCCTCTACGTAAATCATTTTTCATTGTCATGTATACTGGTTTTCTTTATGTCTTACCAAACATTTCTCACACGGAGTGAGACAACTTTAACGAATAAGATTCTCAGAAAAGTATCTTAGACTAGTTCGCAGTAATCAAGAATACAACGCAGTTGTATTGAACGCTTATCAGTCATATTGAGAGAGATCTAATGCGATTCAAAATCTTTCTATTATCAATAATTTTTACTGACCGAAAAATATGAGGTAAAATTGAGATATTGGTATAAAATATTTTATTTTGTAATACGTCACTATGGTCTATTTCAAAGTAGAAAAAAGTAGATAGCGCTGCGAACCGAGTACGATTTACACTGATCAAATACAGTATAGCGGGAAATTTAAAATAAGTTACAACTAGGGCATGGGCGTAGCAACTGGGTTAGCAAATGATTTTTTTTTTTAAATATAAAAAAGGTTAATAAGATATTGCAATAAACAAGGCAGATAATACACTTATGTTATTTATACGACATAAATTCAGTTTAATGGGAAATTTGAAAAAGTTAAAAAAATATTAATTTTAAAAATTATGTACTATATATGTATAAAATGAGAGATTTGGCTAAAACAGTTTAAATAAAGCAATAAAACAAACAATATATCTTCAGAGCTAAAGTTTCTTATTTAAATAATTATTGTAAATAAAAATTAAAAATATATGTATATATGAAGGTCTAAAAATTATATCAATAACTTCTTCTTTGGGCACAATCAGCTGGGCTGTCTTTTGGCCTCACAGTAGTCCTCTCTCTTGATCTGTCAATTGTCAAGTGTCAAAAAATATTTATATGTCAGATAACCTAAAAAATAACTGCGTAAAAACATTATTACAGTCTGTTCCAAACGGTTAAGCGGAACTAGATTTTGCAATCTAGTTACTTTCATCGTTTAAATCGTGCCTTTCGGCCGTTTTGTTTAAGCTTTGTAAATCATACTTACAATAAACATTTTTTGGTTAAGGTTAATATCATTTTAAAATGTCATTTTCTTTATATTTTGATTTTTTGTGTCATTCTTAATACAAATTTCCCATTTATTTATTTTTTTGTCATTAAAATATCTAAAAAAAATATTTAATTTTGACATATATCATTCGTTTCCATGGTTTCATTGTTGGAATTTTAAATTTTGTCATCCCAACGTGCAAAATGAAATATCCCAAGCAAGGTCCCTTCTCGTGACCACCTAAAAGAACTAAATTCCCATTTAGTCCCGCTTAACCGTTTGGAACAGACTGTACATATATTGCACGATAAAAAAAAAAAAAAACACTATATACAACATAAAAAATTAACTTTCCCTGTTAGTAACGTATCACAAAATGAAACATATAATATCAATGTCTTCCTTTTTATTCAATGTGTAAAATAAAATCATTAAATTAATCTAAAACGTGTTTTGTACCATTCAAAACGCGCAAAGAACAAATTTAAAAAAATCGATGACAAGTGTGAATTTTCACACATTTCAGGGTTTTGTAGGAATTTAATAAGCGTAAGAAGCCAACAGAATACTAGATTTCTTGGACAATATTTGTTCTAAAATCACATCAGAACCAACAGTTTTTTGATAATCACTTTTTTTCGTTATTTGACAAAAATCACAGCGTTTTTTTCTGCAACATTTTTCCAATATTTTATTACAACAAATGATTTATTCCTCTTTGATCCTTAAAAAACAAATATCTAATGTAATTAAAAAAATAGTTTGCAATATAAAAAAATAGTTATTTTTAATATCAAAAAAATACACGCACTATCTTAGCTATAAATACTAAAAATCCATAACATTATTAGCCATAATTTAGCCATGAATTAAAAAAATAATTAATTTTGTCAAAAACGCAAAAACTGCCATATTTTGATGAAACACCATCTGATCAAAAATTCCTTTCGTACGTTTCCAGCTCAGATCAATGTACATTACCTACATTTTCTTCAGATTTTTAGTTTAACCCTTTTTGGTAAAAGGGTGCGTGACAAGAACTTTCGCACATTTTTGCCTAAATTCGTGTTAAAAAAAAGAAGAAATTCAAATAAATATGTGCAGTATTTTTTTTATATAGCAAGCTTCATTAAGATTTTGAAAATTGCGCCTATGGTTTCCATTGGTTGCTTAAATCATTAGCCCCGCCCTCTGATTTCGTATACATTCAAACTTATAATTTAATTATAATTTCAACACTTCCCACTGGTTATTAAATTTACGCTTTCAAAAATTAAATGCAACATTTACCAAAATATAACTAGAATTTTGACAAAATAATTTAAATTAAATAAAAATGCAAAAAAAAAACAAAAAAAAAAAATTTGATGGGATTCGAACACTAGTTTCATCGGTAGTTACAGCTCACTAAGCGACAACGCTACCACTGTACTACGAAGGTTCACTCGTTTACCATGTTAAATAGCGTATTAAATATATTACATATTTTAGTTAAAAACACAAAAAATGCGTTATTTTCCGAAAACATAATCTGATCAAAAATTCCTGTTGTACTATTCCGGTTCACACCAATGTACATTACTGAGAATTTTTTCATATTTTTAGTTTAAACCATCTGGGCTACAGGGTGTGGGACAAAAATTTTTTTGCACAATTTTAGCAAAAATCGCCCCAAAATAATTTATTTTGCAAAAATAAAATTTTGATCGTTAATCCACGTACCAAGGGCTTTCATTTGATACCCTACACAGAATTGTAAAAAAATATTTTTTTTTTTTCGATGAGCATATATTTGTTTATATTTTTAGGGGGATATGTTTTTTAGATGTTTTAATATTTTTCCTATGTGCGGGTCAAAGAGTTGTATAAGCATGCCAAATTTCAACTCTCTAGGTTTAGCCGTTTGGCTACAATTTTTACCGAACAGACAGACAGACAGACAGACGACAAAATGACGGTATAACGGTTTTTTGGTCATACCTACAAAACCCTAAAAACGATCTATCGTTCCTTAATCTACAGCTTAAGAGATTTCTTATGATACCACACAATAAATTATAAAAAAATATTTTTTTATATATGTTATATATTATTTTGAAGCATTAAAATCAAGAGAAAACGTTAAAATTATGGTAATAAATTCTCTGATCCTACGAAAGTTTGTTACACCAACGTCACTACTGTGAGTATTATTATTATTATTATTATTATTATTATTATTTTAGAAACCGGCCTTCAGGGGTTATGTAGACGATAGGCACGGGAAGCTGAGCTAGAAATTCGATTAAAAAAAATAGTTATTTTGAACTTTGAAACATTTTAGATTTATCATAAAATGATTTGGAGACGAATTGTTAATTTTAGTTTTGAAAAAATTCAAATAACCCATCGTCATTCGACACGAATTATTCATTCAATTAGGTCCAATTATTCAACAGTCGCGAATGTTAATGATGTCTTTTTTTGTCCAGTGTTGAAAACTATAGACGAACAAAAACGACACCCGTTGCTCTATATTTAGTAATTGAATTAAACATTAAGATCATTTTTACCTGTTCGTTTGTTTATATAAAAACATTATTAAAATAAAAAATAGGCAAATTAGGAGTTTAGTTATCGTGGTATGTTTATTTCTTGAAGTGTATTCAACAACATTTTGACCTCTAAGTGGTTGTATTGCGCTTTCTATCCTTTTATTTGTATTTTGAAATACAATACAATAGAATTCTAGAAATAGGGTGTTAAACCAGGTATATTTACAGTTGTAAAGGTGGTGACAATATAAAAACTTCTAATAGTACACAAATGAGTTCAAAAATATATAAACTTTAGAGCAGTGGAGTTTTTTTTTTTGCAGTACACCAAATAAAATTCCAAAAATATTTAAAATTGATTTTTTTTTATATAAATTTAACCCATTAATGGCCAAAGGTTCGTATACGCAACCTTTTAGAAATTATTTTTTTTTTAAGGAAACAATTGTTTTATTTTTATTGCATAATTATTTTACAAGCATTACTAGGATACAATAGCTTCGTGAATATTTTATTTCGCTGTTTATTTAAAGAGTATATTTTTTTAAATATTTTGAAATTGGTCAATTTTTAAAGGTTTTACTGATTTATAAAAGCAGGCATTTTCTATACACTTGTTGGTAATATAAAAAAAATATATATAGTCAAACCGTATGAGAACATTGTTATGAATTAACCTATTTTGAAAAAATATAAATTTTATCTGTCATGTTGCTGTGTACATCATTCAAATTTATGGGGTGCGTATACGCACCTTTGGCCAAATAAGTGAAATGTACAGGCGTGATTCAACATCGACAAGTCTCATCTTGTCTTAGCCATCTAACCTATTGTTCAATTCTACTGTGTGTTCTTTCATAGTTCAGTATATGTATTTACAGAATAAGTAGTGAAAATAAAAATTAGTACAGTTGTCAAATGATGGTAAAATTTCTTAATTGGTGACGACTAGCAGTTTCTCTTATGAAGTATCAGAGTAATGCAAATACTGATAGAGAAGCAACAAATTCAAACTATGGGCGTCCTTCAAAAAACAGTTTATCAGATGTCATCAGATTTGATAATATTGGTCATGTGATAATAGGCATGAAACGAATGTAAAAAAATGCAGTTTGTGTAATACCCTTTTCACACAAGATCTTTAAGATCGGATGTTAAAGTGAATGTATCTTTAAACGCTAATGTGAAACCGTATGGCCTCGGTTAAATACAAGCGATGTTTAAGACAGAGATCTGCGTCTTAAACTTCGCCGCATTGCCAACTTAATTTCTATTATAAAAAAATACTCCTTGAATTTGTGCTGTCAACATTTTATATTATCATAAACAAGAATACTGTATTATATCGACGTTATAAGAAGTTTATACTTATTGTTATAATAAAATTATTTATTTTAATAATGTGTTTAATAAAATACAGAGCTACAATAATTGAGATAAAATGTATCGACTTACATGTTAATGCAGGTGTAATATATTCTTTATTGTAGTGCCTTTATTGTAGAATGAAATGAAATATCCTTAATTGTTTATAATAATTCAAAATGTGCGTCTGCGCAGACAGTTCAAAACTGGTAATTTCATGACGGTAACTTAAGGACAAAATTACTGTAGCTGATGACAGCACCGGATATTTAAACATCAAGTGTGAAAGCATACCGATCTTAAACATCGGTGAACTTTAAGTTCACTCGTCTTAAAGATTTAGTGTGAAAGGGGTATTAGAGCAACTCCATTTATTTATGTGTAAAATGTAAAGTACATCTGTGCCCAGAGTGTTTTGAAATGTTTCATTCCAAATAAGTTCATATTTCATTCATAAATAAAATAATTTGCTTATTAATTATATTTGATATTGTTATTAGCCAAGGGTGCGTATACGCATCCTTATATTAGTGTAGAGTTAAGCATATATATTTTTTCAAAATGCAATAATTGTCTAAGTTGATGTATTTTAATTAATTTGCATTACAAGTTTTGTGAAAAATATTTTTCTTAATAGCTTGGCCATTAATGGGTTAATTGCAACAAAACTGGAGAAAAAAGAGTGTTTCACAAAAATGGGAGGGATGCAACTGTTTTTGCGAATATATAAACTCTAAACGTGGCTCTAAAGTTGACAATTAAACACGTCTGCTCAACAACGAGCGAGGTTTTTCGGCGCCCGTATGCAAGATTTAATGGAGCGCCCCCAGATAAGGAGTGAAGACCTAAAAAAAAGGTCTTCACTTCTACATTTCAAGTGAAGACCTAAAAAAAAAGGTCTTGAATTTGCGTTAGCTCTAGCCTAGCTATAAGGTTCTCATGGGCTAGCCCAGCGGTTCCCAAACTTTTTTGACCGCGACCCGGTACGAGGTTTTAAAAATTTTCGCGACCCACCTTATAAAAAAAAAAACATTTATTTACAAAACAAATTTTATTTTAAAGCAGTAGCTTTATAGTAATAAATAGAAATAAAGAATATAGTATAGTAATAAAGAATATAGTATAGGGATCTGCAGCTAAGCACCCTACCATCTGGTGAGCGTTTCATGAACTTGTGTACATCAGATAACATTTCGTTTTGTGTATTGGTTTTGTATGAAGTTTGTTTTTAAAGTTTTATTATAATCATTGAAAAATGTATAATACATATTGTTGTGTGCCTATGTGCAATTCATTGAAAAGAAGAAACCCGGAAATATCGTTTCATTTGTTTCCACCAATATCAGACACCGTACGGTTCGAAACAAAATTGGGAAAGCAAGAGGTTAGGAATCGCCGCGATGTTTAGATAAACAATTTAAAAATTGGAAAAAAAGTGAGCCCTTATATCAAAGTTTGCTCATTACATTTTAATGATAGTGACTACAAAAAATATTTTCAATTTTGTATTTATTATCGCATATCTTGAAAATTCCTGTTATTGTGTGTGGGTTTGTAATGCACAAGTTTGTAGGCATAATGCATAAATCTTTATGAACTCTCTGTTTTTTGCAGTGACTCCACACAATATTATATGCCCAGCATTGTAGATTTCTACCCCTTGGTAAACAACACGGGAATTATTATTTCCCCCAATATAGTTAAAATAATCGACAATGGAAAACCGCCATAACTTAAAACCAGATCACAAAATGTAGTATTTTAGATGTTTACAAGTAATGTCACTTCACAAAATCAGAAAATCCCAAACAATTATTTATTTTTTGTCGTTTTTTGATACACTTTTCGCTATTATTTACTAGTAAATGTCAAGTGGTATCTGATTTAGAATGGTTTCATAAAAATCCGCGTGGCGCTACGATCTTAAAATTTTTCCCCTATAGTAATAAAAAGCACAAATACACACTATTCTAGTGACGTAAAAGAAATAATAGGTACAAAAAAAATCTTTTTTGTGTTTTTACAATTTTTTTCGCGACCCGGCAAAATTTTTCTACGACCCGGTGCCGGATCGCGACCCACACTTTGGGAAACGCTGGGCTAGCCAATACTTATCTGCAAAGCTATAGTCTTAGTAATTAAAACCTGGCTGATATCTTTATTTCTAAACGTGGATACTGGGCATTTTAATGTATTTAGTTATTTCTTTCGATAAGTTTGTAAATTCTTTAATTTACAGCAACTATAACAATTTTATAGCATATTTTCAGATTTTATAGCTTTACATCTACGTAACTATTGTTATGATTGGTTATTTAAATTGCAAAAATAATTACTATACGTCATTCATTAAATGCCTTGTTGCAATCACGTTATTTTTTTTATAACTACTTATCTGAAATTATAACTTTTCAGTTACAAGAAAAGTATTGTAAATGGGATTAAAGCGAGGTGAAAATAAAGTTATGGTCGAGTAATTTGGACAAATTTGGAAATCTTCTTTTGGCATTGTCAGTCGGGGCCTCATTCACATAAAGTGGGGAACAGAATGCAACGAGTTCTACGGCGCGTTGACGGCGTTCGTACGGCGCTATCTGTCAGAAGAAAGTTAAGTGGGAAACAGAATGCACCGAGTTCTACGACGCGTTAACGCCGTTCGTACGGCGCTATCTGTCAGGAGAAAGTTAAACCCAAGCTGTCGTACGCAAGTGCACAGAATGGACAACGTCCTACGCCGTTCGACCGCAGTTGATACTGAATGTTCGTCAACTTCCAACTTTTGACGCTGTTGAACGTTGACGCAGAACACCTAACCTCAGTTTTTACTGAATAATAAAGTGTTTGTATGTATAAATAACTTGCATACAACATAAATAACATCACACACAAGTCTTCATCATCCATTATACTTTTAATAAAAGAGAGCGCACGTATAATCACAGATATAGGTTGTCAAGTGACACTTGACGGCGTTAAAAATTATTGCATTGTGTGCAGGCGAAAATTCTCAACGGCGCTAACGCAACGTTGTCGCAAATGACGCCGCGCTGACGCCGTAGCGCGCTGTGCATTCTGTTCCAGGCTTAAAAACCAATCTGTCGTACGCAAGTGCAACAGAATGGACAACGTCCTAGGGCGTTCGAACGCCGTTGATACTGAATGTTCATCAATTTCCAACTTTTGACGCCGTTGAACGTTGACGCAGAACACCTAACCTCAGTTTTTACTGAATGGTAAAGTGTTTGTATGTATAAATAACTTGCATACAACATAAATAACATCACACACAAGTCTTCATCATCTATTATACTTTTAATAAAAGAAAGCGCACGTATAAACACAGATATAGGTTGTCACGTGACACTTTGACGGCGTTAAAAATTATTGCATTGTGTGCAAGCGAAAATTCTCAACGGCGCTGACGGCGTAGCGCGCCGTTATTTGCGACGGCGTTGCTGAGAACGCCGTTGAATTTTGGCCTGCACACAATGCAATAATTTTTAACGCCGTCAAGTGTCACTAAATATTAAGCCAATTTCAAATAATAAGCTGTTATTAATAGGCAATATTATTAACTACAAATTTCATCCTTGACGACCTAAAATTACGGAGGGATAAGGTCATTAACCATAGGTGTCGTTATAAGTGATTTTTGTATAAAATTATGAATTCTATTCGCATATTTTACGTAAAATGTGTTAAAAGGAAACTAATTAAAAATAACGGAGAAATAATCACTAAAATAAACAACCGTATACTGAGAACACTGGGATATATTGTATTCTTAAACTGGTTTTAGTTAGTAGTAAATAATATTAAAATGGTTTTAAATATTGTCTTAGACATCATGAAAATTTGCATAATTCACTAGAAAGCCCTTACTGTTTTATATATTTTAAATTTGCCTAGTTCGAAGAAAGGCGTATTTTATTTTTTTGAAATTTTTGCTCCGCCTGTCAAATTGAAAGATTGTTGTAAAATGAAAATGTTTCGAACACTTAAGGCTATATTTTTTTTATAGACTAACTATGGTATGGGGATTTTGAAAATTCAACGCAGAAGATGCTATCTCTTGCCGTTTTTGAATTATGATTTTTTGAAAAAAGAAATTTTTGCTCCGACGGTTATTTTAAAAATTGTCATAAAATGAAAGTGGATCTATCAATTAAGGCTATAATTTTGTTATAGACTAACTATGGTATGGGGATTTCGAAAATTCGACGCAGAAGATGCTATCTCTTACCGTTTTAAAATTATAATTTTTTGAAAAATGAAATTTTTGCTACGACGGTCAATTTAAATAATTATCATAAAATGAAAGTGGATCGATCGATTAAGGCTATAATTTTTTTATAGACTATTATATGTGGTATGGGGATTTTGAAAATTCGACGGAGAAGATGCTATCTCTTACCGTTTTTGAATTATGATTTTTTGAAAAATGAAATTTTTGCTCCGGCGGTCAATTTAAAAAAACTGATGTGAAGTGTGAATTTTCACACATTTCAGGGTTTCGCAAGTATTTAGTAAGTGAATAATGATTATTTGGGATGCCAAAACAAATTTTATGTTAAAATATTTTTTTTGTTAATTTTAATTCGAATGCCTAATACCATTATATAGATTTCTAAATATGTGCAGTATTTTTTTTATATAGCAAGGTTAAATAAAATTTTGAAAATTTTCTTATGGCTTCCATTGGTTGTTTTAGTCATAAGCTCCGCCCTTCTGATTTCGTGTATTTATAGGAATATAAATAGCAGTGTAGCAGTAATATATTTAGGCACTAATATGATACAGACATTATAACACATGACATAACATATATTTTATTTTTTTACTT
Organism: Liopterus haemorrhoidalis; assembly: GCA_963971575.1. NCBI lineage: Eukaryota > Metazoa > Arthropoda > Insecta > Coleoptera > Dytiscidae > Liopterus > Liopterus haemorrhoidalis. The sequence goes on along the minus strand of OZ020622.1, from coordinate 4,827,544 downwards.
GTATCCATGGTATTATATATAAGTTACTTGGTTGTAAGTCCAAGAGTATTCAATTTCAACAATTTCCATTGGTTATTAAATTTACGCTTTTAAAAATTAAATGCAATATTTGCCCAAATATAACTAGAATTTTGAAAAAATAATTTAAACAAAATAAAAATGCAAAAAAAAAACAAAAAATGAAATTGCCTCGAGGCCGGCTTGAATTCGAGTTTGTAGATAAGAACGCCAGTATTCTAAGCATTACACCATCGAAATGCTCTGTTTACTGTCCTACATAATATCATTCAATATTTTACATGGTCAAGCAAAAAACACAAAAAATGCGTTATTTTCCGAAAACATAATCTGATCAAAAATTCCTGTTGTACTATTCCGGTTTTCACAAATGTACCTTACTTAGAATTTTTTCAGATTTTTAGTTTAAACCATCTGGGCTACAGGGTGTGGGACAAAAATTTTTGTGCGTCATATGTGCGGGTCAACGAGTTGTATAATGCCAAATTTCAACTCTCTAGAAACAGACAGACAGACAGACGATAAAATGACGGTATAAGGGATTTTTTGTCATACCTACAAAACCCTAAAAAGGTCCTAACTTCCAAAACATAAGTGAGTGATGACCACGCGCTCCGGTGCCAGGCCGTTCCTAGGGCTCTGCCCATGACTCCGGAGCCCCAAACACCCGGGGGCCCCGGGAATTTTCCCCGGCTAACCCCCCTCATGTCGAGCCTGCTCACATGAACATTAATTTGTTTATTTTCTCATACGAGTTATTTAAAAAACTGTTACAAAACTTTTCGTTCAATAAACTAGGAAAGCATAATTTCTGAATTTAATCAATCAACTTGAAAACGTTGGATAGAACCAAAATAAAAACAAAACAAAAACTTCAGAAACCACGTGGCTCCGTTGTTGTAACTGACTGTACCTTACCGATCGCGTATACGAACGCACACAAATGTATAAAACTGACAGAATATACACACACATAGATACTAATACAGTTACATCCATACAGACACATATACACTCAGAGCTGGCATACATACTTATACTGTTGCATTGGTACACACACACACACACACACACACATACATACATACGTACACAGTCCTGCCAGAGCCGGCACAGGACGGTTGCCATGGCAACTGGATGTAATTATTAGAAAAACCTTGGGTTTGTCGGTGCTGAGTGCGGCTTGAACGCGGGTATGTTCACTACTAGATCCCCCCTTTCACCGTCCCGGACACCCGCCATTACCAACATCCACCGGCGGTGATCACCCAACCACCCCCGTCATTCCCTGGATCAGGGGAACTGAAGAGAAAGCAGGGGGATACTACCAGGGATGCTGAAAATAAAACCATTTTTTATTCAGGGGTTGGAAAAAAGAAAAAAACAAAAAAAAAGGGTAAAAAAAATCGAGAGAAATTCAGCAAATGAAGATACGAGGAAAAAATTTCAAATGTTTAGAGGGTTTTAGGTAGAAAAATTTAGTGGATTTAATAACAATTCGCAGTTGTTACATACCATAAAGATGGGCAAAGTTAAAAAATCGTAATTGAAACACGGTAAAATATAACGGCTTCTGGTTGGAATCTTCGAAATACCAATACTTTATTTAGTCTAGAAAAAAATTTGGGTCTTAATGCACCTATTTTAATTTTATTTCCAAATAGGGGAAACTTCCTAAGCGCCCTGACATCTGGTGGCAATTTGCGGAATATACGAAAGTGACATTGTTTTGTTTTGTTCAATGGAGAAATACGTGTTTTTTTTGCAAATGTAAATCGTGAATGAAGAAGAATACTTCTTAAACATTCCATAATTTACCTAAATCGAAAAAAATATCAATTGAAACGACGTTTGGAGGCAAAGAGAAAGTGGATCGTAGGTTTTTATGGACCCAAAAACTAAAAATTGATGTGAAGTGTGAATATTCACACATTTCAGGGTTTCGCAGGTATATAATAAGTGAAGGCGGTATGCTGAGTTTGTAGGACAAATTTTACTTTGTAGTAATCACGGCAAAATGAACGATATTTTTAAAATAATTTATCGTCTGTTAATCATATAATAAGACTGGTTATTAAATTTACGCTCTTAAAAATTATATACAACATTTGTGAAAATATAACTAGAATTTTGACAAAATAATTTCAACATAATAAAAATGCAAAAAAAAACCAGAAAAAATTAAATTCACTCCGTACTCGAATTCGAAACACTTCGTTTCCAGTGCATTTTAGCTTACGACACCAGTGCTCTAACCCATTGCGCTATCGCACGCCTTGCATGTGAGTGTCTTACATTGGTATAACTTTTGTACTTTGTGAACCAGAAACCACAAAAAATGCGTTATTTTCCGAAAACATAATCTGATGAAAAATTCCTGTTGTACTATTTCGGTTCACACCAATATACATTACTTAGAATTTTTTTAGTTTAAATATCTGGGCTACAGGGTGTTTAGCTGTTTGGCTACACGAAAGCCACGAAATAGCGATTTCTGGTTGGAAATTTCGAAATCCCCATACCTCAGTTAGTTTAGAAAATAATTAGCTTTTTATTTAGTCCATCCATTTTCATTTTATACCATTTTTCCAAAAGTATTAACGCAACAACGATAAAGTTGACATGCGAAGTGGGCGGATTTAAAAAATCATAACTCAAAAACGGTAAGAGATAGCAACTTATGGTTGGAATTTTTAAAATCCCCATACCTTAGTTAGTTTAGATAAAAATTAGCATCTTATTTAATCCATCCATTTTCATTTTATAGCAATTTTCCAAAAGGATTAACGAAACAACGATATCAACGAGAAAGTTGACATGCGAATTGGGCATATTTAAAAAATCATAACTTAAAAACAGTCAGAGATAGCAACTTCTGGTTGGAATTTTTGAAATCCCCATACCTTAGTTAGTTAAGAAAAAAATTTGCATCATATTTAATCCATCCATATTAATTTGCCAGCCAATTTTCAAAATCTTCATTTCTTAATTAGTCTTCAAAAATAATTGTTCTATCCATTTTCTTTTTATGGAGACTTTGTAAATAGACCAACAGATTCGAAATCTTCAATTTCATCTCGAGCTTTGAACTTAAATTTTCTAGTTCTCTTTTTTTAACTGTTTATTAAAATATTAATTGTTTTAAGTTAAACATCAAGTATCAAGTGCAAACAAAAAGTGCAAATAGAATGAAAAATGTATTATAAAAACTATTACGTAATGCTGACCGGCTGAACATTCAAAAAATCAATTTATTTCCATTGTTCTGTGCCACACGCAAGAAGGTTAGAACTGCGCGAGCTGTGGCCAGGTCGCTTCTTCACTAGCCGCAGGTCATTACAGTGGTTGTCCACCACGAAGTGAGGAGGAGGGGGACTGTTGATCTGGTATGGAGAATAACTCAGGTTTTGAACTGTTAAAGTTAAAGAAATCTTCCAAGAATTGGAACAAGCTAAAAAAATTGATGTGAAGTGTGAATTTTCACACATTTCAGGGTTTCGCAGGTATTTAGTAAGTGAACGGTTGTACATAGTCTGCACCGCACACGAGCAGCACAAAAGACTGCATTTGATATAGATTCTAATAGAACTCTACTAGTAGAGGTTGATGTTATGAAAATTTACACATGGGCGGTATTTGAGCTCGATTCTATTAGAGAACGGTTTTATAAATGTTTGCACACGAGAGACTCAAAAGCGGCGGATATAACACAATAAAAGAATTATATCAAATAGTTGAATATATCGACATCTCCCAATATTTCTCCAAACATGCTCAAAGATATTTTTAATAGTAATGCCAATTTAAAATATGACTTTTCTAATATGTTAGTTTTTGTTTCAAACAATACCAACTTTATTTTATTTACAATAAAACCATGGATAACTATCCTAGATTAAAAAATTTATGTGAAGTGTGAATTTTCACACATTTCACGGTTTCGCGGGTATTTAGTAAGTGAATGATGATTATTTGGGATGCGAAAACAAATTTTATGTTAAAATATTTTTTTTGTTAAGTTTAATTCGAATACCTAATACAGTAATACCCCGCCACTCGACGTTAATTCGTTCTGAAAAAGCGTCGAGTAGCGATCACGTCGAGTGGCGAGTCGAAATTCTCCATAAGAAATAAAGGGAAAATAAATCATATGTACATATATACATATACATATAAGGAAATACATATATGTATATGTTTTCCTTTTAGCTATGTTAAAAAAAATTTAAAAAAATTTAAAAGAATTAAAAAAAAAAAAAAAAATTAATTATGACTAGGTTATCAAATGAAAGCCCTTAGTACGTGGATTAACGATCAAAATTTTATTTTTGCAAAATAAATTATTTTGATGCGATTTTTGCCAAAATTGTGGAAAAATTTTTTGTTCCACACCCTGTAGCTCAAATGGTTACTAAACATCTGAAAAAATTCTAAGTAATATACATCGGTGTGAACCGAAATAGTACAACAGGAATTTTTGATCAGATTATATTTTCGGAAAATAACGCATTTTTTGTTTTTTTTTGTTGACGATGTACAAAAGTTATAGTTATGTAACACACTATACTGGAAGGCGTATCCTGGTCTAATCGTTAGCTTGCTCGCTTGCTACGCAACAAACTAGGGTTTGCTCCCGGACAGAGGAAACAATTTTATTATTTTTTTCCATTTTTATTTTGCTTAAATTATTTTGTCAAAATTCTGTTATATTTTGGCAAATGTTGCATTTAATTTTTAAGAGCGTAAATTTAATAACCAGTTGGAATTGTTGAAATTATATTTTCATTCTATGTGTCATGTATAAGAAACCAGATGGGCGTAGCATATGACTCAAAACAACCAATGGAAGCCTTAGGCGCAATTTTCAAATTTTAATGAACCCAGCAATATAAAAAAAAAATATATTGCACATATTTAGAAACCTAAATAATGGTATACTAGCGTTGGCGAATCAACGCAGTTACGTCACATGATGTAACAAACGACTGTATTGTCTGGAACAATGCAATTGTTTGTTACGTCGTGTGACGTAACTGCGTTGATTCGCCGACGCTAGTATATTAGGTATTCGAATTAGAATTAACAAAAAAATATTTTAACATAAAATTTGTTTTTAAAGCTCTTAGATTAACAGACGATAAATTATTTAAAAAATATCGTTCATTTTGCCGTGATTACTACAAAGCAAAATTTGTCCTACACACTCAACATGCCGCCTTCACTTATTATATACCTGCGAAACCCTGCAATGTGTGAAAATTCACACGTCACATCAATTTTTTGTCAACTATAGACGAGAATACTGTTACTTTTAATCCCATTACTGATACTATTTTCTTTATACATAAGTTAGTACCATTTATTCTTCTGTAAGCTACAGGGAGATTTTTTTAGGATCATCCTCATCTCTTTAATCCAGTAGATCATTTATTAGCAAACAAATTGACAAAATTAGAATATATGACGTCATTGTTGAAACTTGTTATCAAATAGTCAATATTTGACATACGGATATAAAAGCTTTATCATAAGTAATCATATTTTTTTTGAAAGATAAATTTACACACCACTTCAAAAAGTGTATAACAAAGCTTGAGAAGTGTGGCATCATAAAAACAATTACCAGTAACATACTAGAGTCTGTAAAAAGTTTTTTATGTGACAGAAAAATATTTTCAAACAAAAGCAGAGGTTATGTATTATGATGGTAATGAACTGAAGACCTTCAAAAGTTTTTCAACTGCTCTACCGGTTCAGGAGCATTACAGAGATTTTATATTAAGAATATAACATTGTTTTAACAGTCTCTTTTTAGGCACTATCAGTCTGGTTGTCTATTGGCTTCACAAAAGTCTTCAACCTATCGACTTGAGTTGCATTCATATACCCTTTTCACACTAGAACTTTAAGATCGGATGTTAAAGTGAATGTATCTTTAAACGCTAATGTGAAACCGTATGGCCTCGTCTAAATACAAGCGATGTTTAAGACAGAGATCTGCGTCTTAAACATCGTCCACATTGCCAACTTAATTTCTATCATAAAAAAATACTCCTTGAATTTGTGCTGTCAACATTTTATATTATCATAAACAAGAATACTGTATTATATCGACGTTATAAGAAGTTTATACTTATTGTTATAATAAAATTATTTATTTTAATAATGTGTTTAATAAAATACAGAGCTACAATAATTGAGATAAAATGTATCGACTTACATGTTAATACAGGTGTAATATATTCTTCATTGTAGTGTTTTTATTGTAGAATGAAATGAAATATCCATATTTGTTTATAATAATTCAAAATGTGCGTCTGCGCAGACAGTTCAAAACTGGTAATTTCATGACGGTAACTTAAGGATAAAATTACTTTAGCTGATGACAGCACCAGAGATTTAAATATCAAGTGTGAAAGCATACCGATCTTAAACATCGGTGAACTTTAAGTTCATTCGTCTTAAAGTTCTAGTGTGAAAAGGGTAATAGCAGTTTAATTATTCGACTACAGACTATGCATTGTGTATAAAATAATAAGTTAGTTTTAACGTTTAACAAAGGCGTTTACAGCTCTGAAAATTAATGCCTAACGAATGGTGTGACATCTATGCAAAAACACATGTAATTTTGTTCAATCAGCGTATGTAAGTGTTTCATTGTGCAGTCGTCTGTAGACGGCTACGGGCATTTCGATGAAATTTGCAAGTATTGTATTTTTACATGGATTTATACATAATCCGCTTCGAGGCGGAGTTGGGCACTAAGAAAAATTAAAAAATGTTGTCTTCCAAAATTTTTAAAATCTATAGTCTATTTCAGCGTTTCCTAAAGTGTAGGTCGCGACCCGGGTCGCAGAAAAATTTTGCCGGGTCGGGAAAAAAAATTGCAAAAACAAAAAAGATTTTTTTTTCTTGCAACTTTTAAACACGCGCCCATTTTTTAAGGGTGGCAATATGATGGTCGCACCCAGACGGCGTGTACTCTCGCTGCGCCCTTGTTCACAAGCTCACTTTTTAACAATTGATGTGGGCTTTTGCTATTAATCTTTCTTGAGTCATTGTTGTTCGCAAATATTTTTTAACCAGCTTAAGAAAGAACAAGTTATATAAAAATGCTCCATGTTGTACTCCATTGTCAAGTTGTGTCCACATTATGCCAATTGGAAAAGCCAAGTGATATTGCCAATTGGCAGGGATGTTTAAGGTGGTAATGCGTTAATAGATTCGCGTATATTTTAGAATCATCTGCATAGCATGATAGTTTTATAGTGATGGTGTTTGGAATGTTAGATGAGTATAAAAGAAAAAGTATAGGTCCAAGGATTGACCCCTGGGGTACTCTATTTTTAACATACAATTCTCTAGAATACACATAGCCAACTCTTACTTGATCTACCGGTAAAACGTTTTCATCCACATTAATAGTGTTCCTCGTTAACAAAGATATAGGTTTGAATAAAAAAATTCGGGCGAACTTATGAAATACGTTTTTAAAGCCCAAGTTGTATTTATAAGCCGCTTGGCACAGTTAGCACACCTACACTATAAGCGTTGGCGCAATTTTCTTTGACCCAGACCGCCATCAGTCGGTTTGCAACTGGAATGTAGCGCGGTCTGTTGATATAAGCCAATGAAACGTCGATACTTATGCAACTTTGTCAGTTGCCAACCACTTGCAACCGCGTTCGCTGTTGCTTAACTTCGGTGATCGGACGAGAACCGGTGTATTCAACATAGGAACGCCGTTGTTGTATAAATATGGTGGTGATCATAGCTTTTATAGCAGGTCTTCAAAACACACAAGTTGGCTTTGTCATACTTTCATGGAGTGGACGCAACCTTAAGCGGCCCTGTGAGACAGATTATTTCTATGCTACACCCTATCGACGGCACTATGTGGACCGGTTATTAATACCGCGAACTGGTGGTTGAGAAACAGTTATTTAAATCACCTTTCCGCAATCATCATACTCATAATTTCGTTTCTATGTCTATTAATCTTGTGAGGAATTTTACTGTCAGCAATTTTATTTAATTCTCTTTTCGTGTTCTGGGCTACTATTTTGTATTATTTATTATTACAACAATTCTTAAAACAATTGTACCAACACTGTAACGTAATCGTGAGTGTTACCACCCAAATAAACACTTAATAACTCTTTTGTTAATTTCTTTTTGTTACTATATCTTCATACAAATTTATCGAAAGATTGTTATTTAAGATCTAAATACCCATTGTTCCCATTTAAAAAATAAAATATTCCGTGATGTCCTGTACTTCCGGTTTGTTCCGCAAAATTTCCGTACTACCATTGGATTTTTTGGGTTAACTTTGTTATAAAAATTATTTTCCCAATCTAAAAAAAATCATATCTCAATCTTTATTCAACCTGTATATATATTTTTATTATTTTTACAAATTTCTTAATATTTCTGAGCGATGTGTTTTTTGAAACTTCAGTATTTTCCCTATATCTGCGTCAAAAAAATGTATATGCATGCCAAATTTCATCTAGACCTCTCTAGGTCTGACCGTTTCGCCACAATTTCTATCGTACAGACAGACACATGAGTGCCCTACTGCAGAATAGCAGGTGGACCTACAAAATCACCTAAAAGTAAAAAACGGTAATAGCTACACCTCTCGCCGCCAAAGACGCATACACTCCTAGTTTTAAAATGGTAAAGCAATTAATTTCTGTCTATTAAATTCTCGTTTGAAAGAAACAATTCTAACACATTTCTAACATCTTAATTCCCCCTGAATTCCAGCATTTATAAATAAATTTTACAAATTCTATAGCTTTCTGATTTAATAAACTCAAATCATTTCAGTCATTAACATCGCACTTTTCTAAATCATTCTGAATGAAAGATTTATTACCATTGATGACCACAATTTTTTAACCGAAAAAAAGTGATCCGATTAAATTTATTGTCTAAGAAATCAGATAGGGAGTCGATATATATGTTGAACATAAATAGCAATCTCTTGAAATTGAAAAATTTTGCGTTGATCCATTTGATAAGACTCTATAAATAGAAAATAGATTAAACAATTAAGACTATAAATATTCACTAGATTAAATAGGGTATGAGGATTTCAAAAGTTCCACCCAGAAGTCGCTACCTCTTACCGTCTTTAAGTTATGATTATTTAAATATACCCATCTCGCATGTCAGTTTTATGAACTTTTAGGAATTCATATGAGGTCGACATGAAAATTTGTGGGAATGAAAATGAAAGAAAATTTTTAATATAATTTAATTTATTTTTACTACATAATCATGTTTAATTATATCATCACCTTCATGTTATACAGATAGTCCAGCGATGCTGGAATACCTGTATGCCCTCTTTAAATAATTTTTTCCAGGCTCACAAAATAATCTTAGGTTATGACCTCCTTGGCCGCCCGAAATCTCTTCCTAGCTAGGTATTTTTTTAGGCTTGTAAAAAACAGAAGTCGAAGAGTGCCAGATCTGGTGAATAAGGTGGATGAACAGCTACTTCATAATTTAATTCTTCCAGTTTTCGAGAATAGGTGCATTGTTGGTATAGGATTTTCCTTTTGACCAAACCAAGACGTTTTACGCGAATTTTATTCAAAAAATGGCCAAGAAGGTCAGCATATTGTCCGTTATTTGTTTGGCCCTTTGGGAGATTTATTTGTAAGATCACTTTCACGTCTCAAAAAATGGATATCATCTTTCCGGTTGATGGGTCACTTTTGTCTTCTTTGGAGTTGGGGAACCGCGATGAATCCACTGTTTGGACTGTTCCTTGGTTTCTGGCGTCCGTGCGCAGGAAAATTGCGCCCGGGGAAAAGCCTGAATTTGGCGCTTCTCCTAACCTTCAATCCCTTTTTTCTTTTTATTCTTAACAATATTTGTTTCACATTTTTTAAATATAAGGGAGTTATTTAAATTTAAAATTTTTGGAGTTTGCCCGCCATAACTCTCCAAATATTTATCCAATCAAAAAAATGTATTTAGATAAAAGATTTGTCTTTTTATTTTAAACAATATTCGTTTAACATTTTTTGCTGTTAAGTCAATAATAAGGGAGTTATTTAAATTTAAATTTTTTGGAGTTTCCCGCCATAACTCTCCAAATATTTATCCAAGCAAAAAAAATGTATTGAGATAAAAGACTAATTAAGGAATGAGGATTCCAAAAATTCAAACCGCAGCTCTCTGTATCTACCCATTTTCGAGATATATTTTTTTATTTACCCCAATCCTTCATTAATCATTTTGTCTTGAGTTGTTTTTGAGTTATAATTTTTATGTCGTACCGTTCCTGTACGTTGAACAATGTAGGGGGTTTGTTGGGGAGTGGGGGGGGGGTTATAAAATCCATCCAAAAAGCGTGTTCGCATACACCTGTCGATGGGGGCGGGTGACTCCGGGCTTGGTGGGCCGTGGCTCCCCGAGAGTCGAGCGTTATGGCAATGTCAATACGCGTTGTGTCGTGCTAGTCTCGCCGCCTGCCGGGCGGGATTCCTACCCTGGGGACGGCGCACACGCCAGGGGAAACACCGGGGGTTGTGGAGGCAGAGAGGCGGCTGCTGGGCTTGGACTCTAAAGCATCATACAGACACAGTAGAAAAAATATTTAAGTTTTAGATAGATCGCTTTGAAACAATACCATAAGGGACAACTTTAAAAAAATGACTAATGTATTGAGAACTGTCACCTTTCTCTTTTGGGGGACTGTTACCCTGGTTCACTTTTAGGTTTGCGTACATCATCGATGGCTATTAGCTCTTTTACTCTTGGGATACTGTCAGTAGTGTTTACATTTGGCCTTTAAGGGTGCATTCGAGTTGTACAGAGTAGAGCGAGCGCTGAGCGAACAGTTGATGGTGACGTCATGAATAGAGCACTAACGGAGCGAGCGTTCTTGTGACGTAATGTTTATAAAATCTAACCCTACAATTTTAGGCGGCGTTTTTACTCTCAGATTAGTTCACGTCAGTCATGAATCAAAATTATATACCTCGGTTTTTCGATGAAGAAATGATGAAGAAATAAAATTAATTAAAAATTAAATAATAATTAATGAATTAATTTAATGAATTTCTTCCATTTTAATTTTATGCACGATGTATTTTAATAATTTTTTTGCTGTTTACAGAACGTCACAAATATATAAAATGGCCGTACTCTGTAGCTATAGACAAATAACAATATTATTTGTCTATTGTTATTTGTCTAAGGCTATTATTTTTATTTTATTTATAATTTAATTTAAAATTTTTATTTCTTTCCCGCCGTTCCCACACTTTTTTACGTCATACTCCATATGCTCGGTCTTAAAACCCCGAACACATAGAGCGCACTCTAAATGCTCGCTCGATCGCAAAACGAATGCAATTGAGTGTACTCCGAGCGTCAAATCGAACACGTTTGAGTGTACAGAACGTGCTCGGAACGCTCTGAGCGTCAAATCGAATGTACCCTAAGTTGGTCTACTACATGTCTGTGTGTTTGTCAGTTTGTATGCAGGTCTGTATGTAGGTCTGTAGGTCTCCAGGGGGGGAGGCTCACTGACTTAAGCACTCCCTCCCCCCAATCACTGAAAAAACCTTTTTAAAGGACACATTAGTCTTATAATTGAGCCAGCTTCATTAATAATGCTGGTTTCTGAGCCCCCTAGGGTTTTGTAGGTATGACCACCAAAAAACCCTTATAACGTCACTCATGTGTCTGTCTATCTGTACGGTAGAAATTGTAGCCAAACGGCTGAACATATAAAGTTGAAATTTGGCATGCTTATACAACTCTGACACATATAGGAAAAATACTGAGTTCAACAAAAACACTAGATAAATATAAACATATGTATTTGATAAAAATATATATATTTTCTTAAAATTTTGAGTACGGTAATTCCCTTTACTGCATGAATTTTTATTTTTGGCTGAAATAATTCATGAGCATTAGGAATTGGTTCTTATTGATAGAAAAATTAATTAAAAAAATATATTTAAAATATTAATTATTATTTTTATGAAAAAATAATAATTAAAATAATAATTTAGGGTTTGTGCCATACATGGAACATTATGATTCAACATTATGTTACAAAAGAAAATGATTCCGTATTATTTGCTCGTCAATTGCTAGGTGTTCTTCATTAGGGATTAAAAGCAGTAGCCCTCGAATTTTTGAAAGAAAAGGCCGTATCTTCTAGTTGTCTTTTCTCAATAAATTTAGAGTTATCGTTCAAGTGCAAATTCCGCTTGATATCCTCAAATCTATTGCAGCCTATTACTTAAGATACTGCAGGATCAATTGCTGTGTATGTGGCATATATGAACATTCATAAAGTAACGTTCTGATTCAGTTTTAAAAGTAAAATAAAAAATAAAAATGGGAATGTGCCATATATGGCACACTATGCGGTAAACGGTTAACTGAAACCTCTTCATAAGAGGATAAACAAGCAATTTTTATTTTTGAAAAATATATTTTTTTTTATGGGATTTTTGCCAAAAATACATCAAAAAACTTTTGTTCCTCAACCTATTACCCAGAGGGGCTGTTCTAAAAATCTGAAATGTGTCTCGATTGTATCTACAAAATTTCAAATTCAATTTTGACCCGTCTGGAAAAATAAAACTTAAAAAGTTTTAAAAGATTATTCTTTCAAAAGTTATTGAAATGTATAATTTTTAATATGTACCCTCATGAATATGTTGCACTTACAAAATGCTGAAATGTGTTATCATTCACACTATAATTTTTAAAATTCTGCTTTCTGTTATATTTATTACATGTCTTATCCACTTTGATGGCTATTAGCGCCCAAATATGAAACACCTTATGTTCTATCTGTATCAAGTTTTATATTATTCCTTTTGTTGTTACCGTTTCAAGAAACTTGTAACATTTGACTACTAGTTCGGAACTGTATACAAATTTAATTGAATTTAAACTGTACTATGCACAGTTTGCTTTACAGTAAGTACATTATGGTACACGTGTACCAGATTATTGCCATTGATGCCTCTGTACATTTTAATCTCTATGGTAATCCCCTTTAACATAAAAAAGGTCAAATAATACATAAGAGGTACAGTTTTACATATGATTTTTTTTATAGAGAGAATAACGTCACCGATCAATCAAAGACAGGTATATACAGAGTGTTCATAAATGATTGACAGACGTTTGAATTTCCCGCTCTTTAGATTAATTTTATAAGTTGGTACTTGCAAGTGGCGGACTTGGAAAAACTTGGTAAATTATGCAGTCGTTGACAAAGTAATTTATTAGTAACATAATTTACTATTGTTTATATGGCTATTTTTTGTTTATCAATGAAATAGGCAATGTATTGGTGCAATTCTGTGGCAAATCTGTAAGCTTACAGACAAAATCTATAAGAAACTGTCCATAACAACACATAATTGCACCATATATCTCATTTTGTAACTAAAGTCCATTTACCGTAACTTTGAAATGACGTCACAGTTGAAAAACTCACCTTGTTTCCAATTCGTAAACTGTCAAAAAAAGTTAGGTTATATCGAACAACTTCTAAAAATATATTGAAAACCTATATTTCCTATGGAGGAAAGGAATTAATGTAAATTATGATGCACAGCAGTTCTTTCTAACCAATTTGTCGCGAAATTTATGGTTTATATTATATTAAGTGTGTAACGTAGTATTAAAAAAAAAAAAATAATAATAAATTTCAGTGTATAAGAATCATCAGAAATATTTGTTTTTAGAAATGTGTCGTGTTCTTTTAATACTTTTTATACAATTTACTTTAATTTTTCGCCTGGTGTCGGTGTCACATTGACACAGCGGGTTCGGGAAGCAAACGCGGAGTGTTCCGAGTCACACTGTTTAACTCCAGACCGCTCGAATAAACGCGTTTAGACCTTTTCTCGAACGCCCCGAGCCTGCTTCCTGAACTCACTAAATGATATTGGAAAGCAATGATAAAGAGTAAAATTTTTTATTATTCGAATAGAAATTTTTGAATTTCAGATGTTAGATACAATTTTGTTTCGAATAATGAATATTCAAATATTATTTCAAGTCAAACAGTTTTTTGCCGCTAGCTGCAAGTGTAAATTTCATGAGTATGCTAAAATTACTTTTTGTTTGCATCTGATGATAATAAACCGTTCACCGTAACAGACGTATAGGTTAAAATTACAAAAAAAACAACGTTACAAATGTAAATAGAACATATTTTATTAATCATATATAATATTTGTTTATCGACCAAGATACAAAATTAAATATTGTTTTTGTTCACTTACATTACAAATTATAAAACCTTTTAAAATATACAAACACAATATACAGATAAAAGTACGTTATAGAAATATCACCCATCATATTTGATATCTATTACTCTTTTATGAGTTTTAAAAAACTCGACAGTAACATGCTCTCCTAAAATCAAATTAATTATCTTTCAATATTTAATAAGAGACAAAACCATCCTTTGAGCACGGCTATTAAGAGCTTTGGATATTTTTATTACAGTAAAATTAAATATATGTATATATATATATATATATATATATATATATATATATATATATATATAACCTCTGAACAATCCAATTACAAACTGACAACATTGGAAAAATTTACCAACATTAAATAAATAAATGTACTGAGTTATGGATTGATGTTGATTAAAACATATCATAACGTTGGTACTTCAATTAACCAAGTGTGACGTCATCTCATATTTATTGTGAATGGAGTTTACTATTCATCACTATTTTTCGTGGAACCCTTGAGTTTTGGGGAACCCCTGTTGAGAAACACTGCTCTAGTGGTGTAGGTTCTACATATTAAATATAAATAGATCAATATGTCAGGAATTGTATTGAAATCTTGTACAATTTGAGTGTCCATGTTTTGTTATCTTTTTTAAATCTTTTGTTTTGTTTCGGTTAGACACGATTAAGAACTTTTGATTTTAACCGACAAGGCGTGAGTTTACCGTCAATTTTAATTATAACGTCAAACATTTCAGCTGCATGTCACATCTTCAGATAACGTGACTTGTTGAGACGTTATCGCGATTTGTATGTGCAACCTTTATCGTTTCATGTAGTGTGTAACAAGCCATATATATTGTCAAGACACGCTTCTCCATAACTAGTGTCACTAAGACCAGGGATTTTCAACCGGGTGCGGACCTCTAAGGTTGCGCAAGTTGTGTCAAAGAGATTCGTGAGCTATAAGTGCAATATAGAATTTTATTTTCTCAAAAATCAAATGCAAAAAAAAATACTTTGTATAATGGGGCACAGTAAACTAAAATATTATATATGGTATCAATGAATATTTATTTACGAGGATTACCTTTTATGTTTTTACAAACGTCCACTAGATGGCAATATTAAAATGTGTCATTACTATATTCGTGAAATTTGACATTTGTTATTGTGAAATCAATGGCAGTTTATAAATGGACCGAGTAGTTTGTTGACAGTGAGCGTTAAAAAAAACAAGCTTGTGAAAAAATGGATATGACTCGTGAAAGTTTTCATTGGATGATTTTTTACGATTTTAGTAAAGGCCTAACTCAACAAGAATGCATAGATTCGCTTCGTTCAACTTTTGGTAATGAAGCACTATCAGAAAAGACTGTTTACAATTGGTTTGCAGAATTTCGTCGTGGTCGTGCGTCCGTCAGTGATAAATCTCGTGAAGGTCGACCAAAATCGGTTGTGATTCAAAAAAACATCGATACTGTGCGCAAAATGATTGAAGAAGATCGGCATGTGACTTACCGTGAGATAGAGGCATCCTTTGGCATATCGCAGACTGCAATACATTCGATTTTGCATGAACATTTAGCTGTGAAAAAGATCTGTTCCCAATGGATTCCGCATAATTTGACCGAAGCTCAAAAAAAGGATCGTGTTGATTGGTGTAAGGGAATGCTAAAAAAAGTTGACTTAGGCAGTGCAAAATCCGTATACAACATCGTTACAGGTGACGAAACTTGGATTTATTCATATGAACCAGAAACTAAGCAACAATCCACTATTTGGGTCTTCCAAGATTAACCGAAACCCACAAAAGTTGTTTGTTCACGAAGCACTTCCAAGAAAATGATCGCTTGTTTCTTCGGTTGTACTGGACATGTCGCAACCATTCCTTTAGAGGATCGGAGAACAGTTAATGCTGAATGGCATATAACAGTTTGTTTGCCAGAAATAATCGACAAAATCAGGAAAAACAACCAAAAACGTCGCATCATTCTTCATCGTGACAATGCAAGTTCCCACACAGCACGTCAATTGATTATTTGTAGGAGAAAAACATTGAATTAATGTCTCATTGCCCGTATTCACCTGATTTATTCCTTAACGTTTTTTTTTTTGTTCGCCAATGTCAAACAAAAAATGCGTGGACAGCGATTTTCATCACTTCAAAAAGCTATTGAAGCCTTCGAAAACCATGTTTTTGAGATACCAACTTTAGGGTGGAAAAAATGTTTCGAGAATTAGTTTGAACGCAGGCAAAAGTATATAAATCTTAAAGGCGAGAATTTTGAAAAGCAAAACAGTTTATTCAAAAAAAAAAAAAAAAATAAATAAATAAATAAAAAATTCTTTCTTAGTTTTTGTAAAAACTTAAAATTATAAACAGTTTTAATTTAACAAAGACGTGGCTGTCTCCTTAACTTGTATGGAACATGACAATATTGTTTGTAATCGTCTCTTACGATGAAGTTTTGTCTTATTAATGTGTGGAATCTTATAGGAATTGCTAATATGGTTGCTTCTAGATTTTACAATATTATAAAAACATTTTCAAAAGTTTGTATGTTTAATGCATCAAATGCATTTTGTATGCATTCTATCATTTCGTCGATTGTATTCGGTGAAGCTGTATGTTATAAGGATTGTATAGAATTGAAAAAGCCAAGATCGAATGTATTAAAATCTGGACTATTCGGCGATTGTGATTTGGAACTTCTTCCTTGCAATTCAACACAACTTTGATCAGAATTCATCGGCGAATAGCCTCGTTGCAGAAATAGGCCGATGTAAAATAAATAAAATAATAATAATAATAAATAAACACCACACTACACTCTACACTGTAGAGTGTTAGAACAGCGGGTGTTACTTTAATTGTCTAAAATACGCTTTTTTTTTCTGTGAATTACTTTTGACAAGATAATATTACTTTTGTTAATCCCACATTGTTTAAAGTAATGTATACCATATTTCAGACGGAGGGAGTATATAATAATGTTCTTGTGTGGTTCTAACAACCACTGAATGTGAAAATAATCTAACCACCGTAACCAATAGACCCATATTATTTTCTAAGCACGTGCCCAAATATTTATACAGTCCCCTTGAAACAACAGTAAAAATTTTTGTAAAATCCAGAAACCTATATTTACATCTTCACCATAGCAACGTTCTATCTGCGATAGTCATCCACGTGCAAGTGGGGTATAAAACCACCTCACTGCAAACATTGCCGTTATGGGGTTGCGCGGGGTTGAAGGGGGTGGAGTTACGAGGGACGTACAACTCCCTCCAAGGGTCGTACTGGGGATCGCTGGAGGGTTGCGTTCAAAACCACCCCGTTCCAGGGTAATGAATGGGGATCACGGAGGGTGGAAGAGGGTGGTTTTACACAGAGGTGGGAGAAGGACGAATGGATGGATCGAGAGAGAGATGGGAATATTACAGAGATTGATCGACATGACGAGAAAAGCTTGATGTAGACTTTGGGTTTTTGTTTTTGTGAATGAAAAATTAAAGAAATATTAAAAAATATTTTTTTTTGGTTTGATAAATTGATTTTGTGAGAAAATCGTTTGTTATGGGATATTTTTTTTAGATCTTGCAACTTATTTTAATGTGTTCTATTTCTAAACTGTGATATTCGATGGTAATTGGCCCCTTTACAGCCTCCTAACATCACCCTGAGTCTGTTCAAATTTTCGAACAGACTTTTTATCCTATTTATTTGTGTTTGTGCAAGATTTCTTTTATTGAGTATGCGTTATTTTGTTGATTTTATCTATTTATTTATTGTTTTTAATATGTAGTGTAGTCATTTATATGGGCTGCGTTAGGCGCAAATAGCCTTTGTTGCTGCGCGCCAAAATTTTTTAACTAACTAACTAACTATTTTTTTAGACAAGCGCCACAATTTCATTTTTTATCGACCGCCAACAAATATCTATAAGGGAGGTATTGTGATCATACCGATTTTGACATTTCGAAATTTCGAAGGATCTCCACGAATTGAGGTCCCGACATAACGTTTGGACTATTTTTAGCATGATGTCTGTCTGTCTGTTTGTCTGTCTGTCTGTCTGTCTGTCTGTCTGTCTGTTTGTCGGTCCGTATGTCGGTCCGTCTGTCGGTCCGTCTGTCGGTCCGTCTGTCGGTCCGTCTGTCGGTCCGTCTGTCGGTCCGTGTACACGTGTAGAGAAAATTCGGCTAAAATGATTTCATAGAAACATTTGGGACGCGGGACTTGGAGGTGACAGGTGAACATGTGACACGCCTTTAGTACGAGTCTGAACTCGCTAGAGTAATTTTGTTGTCCGTAGCGATTTTTTTCGTAAAACAGTTTTTTCTAGTGCATTCTAAAAATGAGTGACATTCATTTCGAGCAACGGTGTGCTATCAGGTTTTGCTTCAGATTTGGGCACAGTGCAACGATAACTTTTGCAAAACTTCAGCAGGCCTACGGAGACAGTGTTTTGTCAAAGACTCAGGATTTTTGGTGCTTTAAGGTATTTTCAGAAGGAAGAAATTTGATTGAAGATGAATCACGCTGCGGAAGGCCTTCATCTTCAACAACCGCTGAAAATGTCGATAGAATCCGGGATCTTGTGCGTTCAGATCGTCGGTTGACAGTCAGAATGATCGGAGAAGAGTTGAATTTGATACACTACCGTTCATCAGATTTTGACCAATGAATTGGGAATGCGAAAAATCTGCAATTTCAATAAACGAGTTTTTGGCCAGTAAAAACATTCCTGTGACTCCCCAGCCTCCTTATTCGCCTGACTTGTCCTTGTGACTTTTTCCTCTTCCCAAGATTGAAAAATCACCTCAAGGGACGTCATTTTGGGACACTCGAAAACATTAAAACGTCCATAACAGACCAACTGAAAGCTATTCCAGTATCCGAGTTCCAGCACTGCTATGTGGATTGGAAGAACCGTCTCCAGCGCAGTGTGGCTTCCCAAGGAAGTTATTTTGAGGGAGACAATATTGAATTGTAATTATATTCGAATTAAAAAAAATCAATCCGGTTACTTAATATACACACTACGTATATAATAAATAAAAACTTTGCAAAGACAAACACAAATAAATTAGAAAAAGATCGCTCATCTGAACTGATTTGTACGAATTAAGACCCCCCCGGGTACGTGTATCTTTGGAGATCACTGCTCAAAAGGATCCTGGGAAAAACCTACGATCAATCGTCTGTAATGCCCTTTTCACACTAGAACTTTAACATCGGATGTTAAAGTGAATGTGTCTTTAAACGCTCATGTGAAAACGTATGACCTCGTCTAAAGACATGCGATGTTTAAGACAGAGATCTGCGTCTTAAACATCGTCCGCATTGCCAACATAATTTCTATTATAAAAAAATACTCTTTTAATTTGTGCTGTCAACATTTTGTATTATCATAAACAAGAATACTGTAATTATATCGACGTTATAAGAAGTGTATACTTATTGTTATAATAAAATTATTTATTTTAATAATGTGTTAAATAAAATACAGAGCTACAATAATTGAGATAAAATGTATCGACTTACATGTTAATACAGGTGTAATATATTCTTTATTGTAGTGTCTTTATTTTAGAATGAAATGAAATATCCATATTTGTTTATAATAATTCAAAATATGCTTCTGCGCAGACAGTTCAAAACTGGTAATTTCATGACGGTAACTTAAGGACAAAATTACTGTAGCTGATGACAGCACTGGAGATTTAAACATCAAGTGTGAAAACAAACCTATGTTAAACATCGGTGAACTTTAAGTTCACTCGTTTTTTAAAGAGCATGGAAAAAACTAGAGTAGAAGCAACTTCTTTAAAATACTTTGTTACATAATTCGATAATGATTACTTATGGAGGTCTCTATGCGGCCCTCGTGTCACAATTTGGTCACCACTGACCTTAATATATGTACATACGTTTCAATAAAAAATTAAAAATAAAATACCAAAACACTTAAAATGTTAACAGCTACAATAAGCACTAAAACTGGCACCCTTATAGCGACGGTAAAAAAACTCAAAAATATTCTTTTGTATAAGAATGACCACATATTCGTAGAATAGTTTCCCCAAAGGGCATTTTCCTGCACATGCCTCTGTGTGACGACAAGACATTTTCTTAGCTCGGAACACTCTTATGGGATAAAATAAACTTTTACGATAACACCAAGCGAGAAGTAAGAAAACTAAAAATAACCAAAAGAAGGCTGCAACGACACATAAAAAGATATTCCCCAAAAAATACTGCAACTATAAAACAAGGACATAAATAGATACAAATTATCCTTTCTCTTACAAAATATTCAATGCTAGATCAACATGCTATTTAAAAAATAAGACATTTTATTTAAATACCAACATGAAATGGTGGGAAAATCGCACCCTCCAAATAAGAAATATTACAATTAGATATTAATACAAAGTACACTAGACGAGGACAACAATATGCATTATAATTATACCTAGCGCATTTCTTGTGGGAGCAAGGTTACAAACTTATGAGAAAAATTGAAGTGATGTGTTAATTTTCACACATTTCAGGGATTTGTAGGTATCTTGTAAGTAATAGCGGTCAACAGAATGTTTGGGGCATTTAATCACTTCAAAATGAACAGTATTTTGAAAATAATTTATTATCTGTTAATCTATGTATTAAAAGCTTTCATTTAATGCCCTACATCACTGTTGTAGGTCAGTATACAGGTACGAAAAGCTCGGGGAGCCAACAAGTGTGTGGGTACTTTAACACAGCAAAAAAGTGTAAAAGTTCATTCTCAGTTTGGTTAAAATTTTCATTTAAAAAAATTGATGTGAAGTTTAAATTTTCACACATTTCAGGGTTTCGCAGGTATTTAGTAACTGAATGATGATTATTTGGTCAAAATATTTTTTTATGAATTTTAATTCGAATGAGTAATATCATTATTTAAGTTTCTAAATATGTGCAGTATTTTTTTTTTATATAGCAAGGTTCATTAAGATTTTGAAAATTGCACCTATTGCTTCCATTGGTTGCTTAAATCATAAGCCCCGCCCTCTGATTTCGTATACATTCAAACATAGAATTAAATTATAATTTCAACATTTCCCACTGGTTATTAAATTTACGCTTTTAAAAATTAAATGCAACATTTACCAAAATATAACTAGAATTTTGACAAAATAATTTAAACAAAATAAAAATGCAAAAAAAAAAACTGAAATTAAAATTGACAGGAATCGAACTCTAGTTTGCAAATTACGAAGTGACGACAGAACGCACTACGCTACGAGCGCTTACTTATCTACTGGGTTAAATAGCGAATTAAATATTTAACATATTTTAGTTAAAAACACAAAAAATGCATTATTTTCCGAAAACATAATCTGATCAAAAATTCCTGTTGTACTATTCCGGTTCACACCAATGTACATTACTTAGAATTTTTTCAGATTTTTAGTTCAAACCATCTGGGCTACAGGGTGTGGGACAATTTTTTTTGCACAATTTTGGCAAAAATCGCGTCAAAATAATTTATTTTGCAAAAATAAAATTTTGATCGTTGATCCACGTCTAAGGGCTTTCATTTGACACCCTACTCAGAAATTTTTTTCGATGAGCACTTATTTGTTTATATTTTTAGTGGGATATGTTTTTTAGATGTTTTAGTATTTTTCTTATGTGCGGGTCTAAGAGTTGTATAAGCATGCCAAATTTCAACTCTCTATGTTTAGCCATTTGGCTACAATTTTTACTGAACAGACAGACAGACGATAAAATGACGGTATAAGGGTATTTTGGTCATACCTACAAAACCCTAAAAAGTACAAAGTTCACTATTTTTAACAAAATCACCATGTAAAACTTCATTTATTCAGATAGTGTTATTTTTTATGTAATATTACTTTTTAAGTATTAAAATTAACACTACTTTAACACTATTTATTTTCGAACACTATAATTTAACCAGTATGTAAGTGTAAACTTTACACTAAATTTAACCAAAATATCAGCTGTGGCCACCACAGGACCGACCGCCATCACAAGGTACTTGTGTAAAATACATTCTAGCAGCAGAGTAGAAATAACTTGGCGTAATATTTTCTGAGATATTATTTATCATGACTATGGAAACGTTACATATAAGTATGAAAAAATTGAGACTTGGAAAAAATTTCGAAAAATTTTCAATTTTTTTTCGTTTTATCAAAAAATGTCTCAAATAAAAGTTGTTAGTTATTGCTTTTATAGCAACTTTTGTTAAATAAATTTTTTCGAAATATTTTTCTGTTATTAATAATTCGCAAAAATCTTAAAATCGACACGAGTAAACTCCCATTTCTAGTTAACCGATTTTTACCAAAAGTTGATCAACTCGTGCCATTGATGTCAAAAGCTTAAATATGAAGTTTCATAAAAATCCTTTTAGCTGAATTTGCTCTGCACGTGTATACAGACAATATTAGAAACTAATTGTTCATAAGATACAATTGTTGCAATTTTAGCCTTTATGTGTCTTTTCATAAGGGTTATTATCGCTTATCATTGTTATGTATATTAATTTTGGCGTCCTCCGCCATTTTGATGATTAGTAAAATCATTGTTTGAGTGAAACGCGTGTGTAAGAAAGAAATTGACTAAATTTAGTGGTAAAGAGTGTGTGAAAAGTGTATAGAAGTATTTACGAAGATGATAGGTGTACTAAGGAGTAACAGATTAAGGAAATTGAACTATAAAGGTTAGAAATTGTTTCGTTTGGATGTGTGTATGTGTGTTAGCAAGCCATATAAGACAAGCATGTCTTAATTGTATATAACATACTTGAGTACTTGTGGCAATTAAGTTAAAAAGGAAGAATATAATAATAATTGGAGATAATAGTTATTGTTAGACAAGAAGTAGGGTTTATTAATAATTTACTGTGTATCAAGAGTGACCATATTCTGGCAAACGTGCCATATGCGGCTCTATATTAAATGAATATTTTTTATAGTTTCGTAGGTGCAACCAAAAATTTCTTATACCCTTATTTATGAGTCTGTACGGTAGAAATAGAGGCCAAACTGTTGGATCTAGAGTTCAAATTGGTATGCACATACAGTAGGTGGCCAAATTATTAGAGACAGCACACCCCCTCTGTAATTTTCAAGTTTAAATGCATTTTGTGAGAAAATAAATTGTTTTTAAATCATTTCTCTTCTATCTTCTTGTTGTTGGTATCATTATTATTTTAAAAAGCGGGAGATCGCCAAAGAAATCATCACCACCAAGCGGCAATTTATAGAAACCCTTATCAGAGAGTGGCATCTCAACCCCAATCTCCGACACAACGCAAAAGTCTGTATAGAAAGCATGCCCAAACGCCTGGAAGCCGCAATCGCAGCAAAGGGTGGCATTACAAAATATTAAGATTTTACTTAATTTGTTAAATTAACACTTTTTATACAAAAATAAATGATTATGAATAAGCAATTATGTCGTTTTATATTCTAAATAAAGAACTCTAATGAATAAAAATAAATACGAGACCCAAAGCCACTTATTTCCTCATTAAATTCATTTGAAAATTACAGAAAATCTGCACTGTCCCTAATAATTTGGCCACCCACTGTACACTGCTTTGAGCCGTAATATCTTTGAAATTATTTTGCAATGGTCCAATATTAATGCGGACACCGTTATTTTGGACGTTTGCCATTGCTGATAGTACTAAGCTAGAATAGTACAATATAATGAGTATTAGTATCAAAAAGATATAATACTTCTTTAGTATATAAAATATATTCGGACGTTTCGGAAACTGCTCAACAATCTGTTTCCGTCTTCAGCGATCACGAGAAGTTATAAACATTTCAATTTAATTCGAGTTTTCATACCGGGTATTGTAAGAGTGGGACCAGGTTATAGGTGTGTTGCTATTGGTTGGGTGGTTGGGAACATTTTTTGATTGAATATTTATTTGGAGAGTTCGGTGGGAAAACTGCAAAAATTTAAAATTTAAATAACTCCCGTATTATTTACTTAACAGCAAAAAATGTAAAATGAATATTGTTTAAAATGAAAAGACAAATCTTTTATCTCAATACATTTTTTTGATTGGATATATATTTATAGAGTTAGGCGGGAAAACAAAAAATTAAAAATATAAATAACCCCCTTATTATTTACTTTTTAGCAAAAAATGTAAAACGAATATTGTTTAAAATGAAAAGACACATCTTTTTGTGTGTCTGTGTGTGTTGGTATGTGTCTGTGTGTCTATGTGTGCGTATACATGATAACTCAAGAACGGTTCAACTTAGAGATTCGTTTTGGTACTAAAAAATTCTCCTATTAATTGGGAAGAAGCGTATTGTTTTTTATGAAGATCCGGAAACGGAAGTTATTGAACTTTAAAATTTAAAAAAATTCATAACCAGTAAACCAAGCCTTGAACAAAAATTTGTATAAAACATATTTTGATGTATTTTTGAAGATTTACCTAAATCTTTTTTAAAAAATTTTTATTTTTATTTTTTATTATTATTTTTTTATCCTTATTATATCCTAAGTCTAGCGGAGGTCTCCCTTCGCCACTGGTTTAAATATTGTTTTTCGGATGAATCGGAACAGAAATCTGAAACGATAAACCGGAACGATATTTTCAATAATTTCACGAACCAGAACACTGTTCCGGTTTGTTCCAGTACATTCCAAACCTCATTTGTATCGAAAATGGCCTGTGGCACGAAAATAAGTTTGACACCTCTTCACTAACGTCATATATTACGGGACACGTCGAGGCGAACATAAAGCCTGGTTTATAATAACTTCATAACATAACGCATACGTATGGAACAATGGGTTTTACCCTTCAAAACATCTGTAATAAACAGAACAAAGAGAGTAGAGTAATTTTTGTGCTCATGTATCCATAGCATATCTCTTATAAACCAGGCTTTTGACATTTAACATCGTTTCATTATGTTTTTCTAATATGCATTAGACATTTAACAGTGTTTCATTATATTTTTCTAATATGTATTTCTTTGTTCTAGGTAAGCATCTTTTTATTTCAAGTTTTGAGAAAGTTTTGGTGAGTTTTTATTTTATTAATACCCGTATATTTAGGGATCAAATCCCGATGGTGAAAATTATGCCCTAATCTCGGTGTAAAAAAACTAAATAAAAATCAAATAGCCCTTATTTTAGGGGTAACAATAGAATAATAATCTCCCACCCACCTACCAAACATTGACATGTGTTGAAAATGTACGTACCCTTTTCTCATTGAAAATTTGTACCTAACGCGGTTACCCTGGGGTAGTTTCTGACCCTCTTTGTTGAAGGGCGAGAGGAATACCTACCCTCTATACATCGGTCGATATGAAGGCAACAGCTGAAATTAGCTAGTTGATAATTTCTTGGGTTTAATATTTTTTAATTAATACAAAACACCTAGAATTATAGTAATGGTAATTACAAAATTTATTGAAAATAAAAATTACCGTATTTTTCGGACCGTAAGACCAGTGGCGCACCCAGGAATTTTTGTTAGGGGGAGCTCGGAAGGCAAAAAAAAGGTCCTCGCTTTGAAAATCCAAAGTGATGATGACCTAAAAACAAAAAGGTCCTCACTTCTAAAATACAAGTGAATACCTCGACCAAAAAAAAAGATCCTCATCTCTTTTTTAAAATTTTCTAGTTTGTTTATGTGTTTTTATTTTTATTTTCTTCCTTCTTGGGGGGGGGACTCCCCTGGGTGCGCCAATGAGACGCACCCCAATTTTAAGTCGATTTTTTTTATACCTATCTGGTAGCCTTTGACAATAAACAGTTTATAGACAAAAAATGGATGTGAAGTGTGAATTTTCACACATTGCAGGGTTTCGCAGACATATAATAAGTGAAGGCGGCATGCTGAGTGTGTAGGACAAATTTTGCTTTGTAGTTATCACGGCAAAATGAACGATATTTTTAAAATAAATTATCGTCTGTTAATCTAAGAGCTTTAAAAACATATTTTATGGTAAAATATTTTTTTGTTAATTTTAATTTGAATATCTAATACCATTATTTAGGTTTCTAAATATGTGCAGTATTTTTTTATATAGCAAGGTTCATTAAGATTTGGAAAATGCGCCTATGGCTTCTATTGGTTGTCATATGCTCCGCCCCTTTGGTTTCGTATACATGACACATAGAATAAAAATATAATTTCAACATTCCAATTGGTTATTATATTTACGCTCTTAAAAATTAAATGCAACATTTGGTAAAATATAACTAGAATTTTGACAAAATAATTTAAAGAAAACAAAAATGGAAGAAAAAAAAATAAAAAATAAAATTCTCTCCTCTGTCCGGGAGCGAACCCTAGAAATCTGGGTAGCTAGCGAGCATGCTAACCATTAGACCATGATACGCCTTCTAGTCTAGTGTGTTACATAACTATAACTTTTGTAAATCGTCAACCAAAAAAACACAAAAAATTCGTTCAACATAATCTGATCAAAAATTCCTGTTGTACTATTCCGGTTCACACCAATGTATATTACTTAGATTTTTTTCAGATTTTTAGTTTAAACCATCTGGGCTATAGGATGTGGGACAAATTTTTTTTTTGCACAATTTTAGCAAAAATCGCATCAAAATAATTTATTTTGCAAAAATAAAATTTTGATCGTTAATTCACGTACTAAGGGCTTTCATTTGATACTCTACTCAGAATTAAAAAAAAAAACATTTTTTTTTTCGATGAGCACATATTTGTTTATATTTTTAGGGGGATATGTTTTTTAGATGTTTTAGTATATCTATGTGCGGGTCAAAGAGTTGTATAAGCATGCCAAATTTAAACACGCTAGGTTTAGCCGTTTGGCTACAATTTTTACCGAACAGACAGACAGACAGACAAAATGACGGTATAAGGGTTACTAGAGATACCTACTAAACCCTAAAAACAAATGATTTTGTTTAATCATTTAATTGTCAGAATTAATTTTACAATTACAATGAATATGCAAGAATTATCCGAATATATTGAGAAAAATGTACAAAAACCAACAGAAAGTTTGTTACCACTTAAATCTTAACTGAAATATAAAAAAGAGTACGAAACGTTGGATGAAATTTGGGTATAAAATAATATTTAGTAAATTTCATATTAAATATTTTTCATTAAAATGTAATTTCGCCTATTTTAAAAAAATGTTATATTTATTAAAAATTATATAAAATATATACAATAAACGTTAATTAAATATATTTCAAAATTTATCTCATGAAAATTTTTAAAATATATTATTGAATATTATTTAAAAAATACTATTTCAATATAAAATTAAATTATGTGAATTTTCCAATTTAATATTGAATTATAAACATCAAATTAACCGAGAATTTAATAAACAAAAATAGATTTCCCACTCCCAAGTGGGGAATAGGGCAGATTTGTTTATCTATCTCTTCTTTCCTACCAAATCTTCCACATTCTGTTCTTGTTAGGGTTTTGTAGGTATGACCAAAAAACCCTTATACCGTCATTTTGTCGTTTGTCTGTCTGTTCGGTAAAAATTGTAACCAAACGGCTAAACCTAGAGAGTTGAAATTTGGCATGCTTATACAACTCTTTGACCCGCACATAGGAAAAATACTAAAACATCTAAAAACCATATCCCCCTAAAAATATAAACAAATATCTGCTCATCGAAAAAAAAATATTTTTTTAAAATTCTGAGTAGAGTATCAAATGAAAGCCCTTGATCCAGCTTGATCGCTTGATCGGCTTGATCGTTAAGCCAGCCGTGGATTAAAGATCAAAAATTTACTTTTGCAAATTAAATTATTTTGACGCGACTTTTGCCAAAATTGTGCAAAATAAATTTTGTCCCACTACAGGGTGTGGGTTAGATGGTTTAGACTAAAAATCTGAAAAAATTCTAAGTAATGTACATTGGTGTGAACCGGAATAGTACAACAGAAATTTTTGATCAGATTATGTTTTCGGAAAATAACGCATTTTTTGTGTTTTTAAATAAAATATGTTAAAATATGTGTAAATATTTAGATCGCTATGTAACACAGTAGATAGGTAAGCGCTCTTAGCGTCGTGCGTTTCGTCGTTGCTTTGTAATTTGCAAACTAGAGTTCGATTCCTGTCAATTTTAATTTTTCTGTTTTTTTTGCATTTATATTTTGTTTAAATTATTTTGTCAAAATTCAAGTTATATTTTGGTAAATGTTGCATTTAATTTTTAAAAGCGTAAATTTAATAACCAGTGGGAAGTGTTGAAATTATAATTTAATTCTATGTTTGAATGTATACGAAATCAGAGAGCGGGATGATTTAAGCAACCAAAGGAAGCCATAGGCGCAATGTTCAAAATCTTAATGAACCTTGCTATATAAAAAAAATACATATTTAGAAACTTAAATAATGGTATTAGGCATTCGAATTAAAATTAATAAAAAAATATTTTAACATAAAATTTGTTTTGGCAAATAATCATCATTCGTTCCTAAATACCTGCGAAACCTTGAAATGTGTGAAAATTCATACTTCACATCAATTTTTTTTATCATAATGAAATAGTAAAGCCCAGTTTACACTTGTCCACTTATACCGTCCCTGTTGTCCGTGTGATTTAAACCGTACTTTATACCGTTAATGTTTTGTTTTGCGAAGCGCATCGCGAATTCAGTTCACAGTCCTTGTAATTGCGGTAAGACATTTATTATTCTGTTGTTAATTATGACATTATAGCCCTATACACGTGTACCACACTATAAAACTGAATAAATGTCATCGTATCTGGGGGAGTTTCATGTTTGAATGTTGGCAAAGGCACCTGTTACTAAACACATTTAATGTGTGCTTAATTTTGGCAATAGAAACACTCTCTACATGCAGAGAGATGCACGCAAAAAGGCATCAACTAGTGATAAAATGGGTTATAAAAAATTCAGGTATCGGGTATTGAGTATTGGAGTAAAATAATGAATCTTTTCCGATCGGTTAAGCGGGTATTTAGGCGACTAACGTAAAATAAAAGCAAAGAAGTGTTCCATAGCGAGAAAAGAATCATCTTCAAAAGAAAATAAGTACTACCGGACTGTTCACCCTTTACTGCATGAATTTTTATTGCTGAAATAATTCATGGTCATTAGGAATTGGTTCTTATTGTTAGGAAAATTATCTAAAACCAGTGGCGAAAGGAAACCTCCGCTAGACTTGCCCTCCCATAAAAAAAATATTAAAAAAAAAATAAACTAAAAAAAAAAAAAAAATTTATATATTTAGATAAATCTTCAAAAATACATCAAATTATGTTCTATACAAATTTTTGTCCAAGGCTTGCTTTACTAGTTACGAATTAATTATCATGACCATGGAAACGTTACATATAAGTATGAAAAAATTGAGACTTGGAAAAATTTTAAATAATTTTACAAAAAATTTTAAATAATTTTACAAAAAATTTTGGAAATTTTTCGTTTTATCAAAAAACGTCTCAAATAAAAGTTATTAGTTATTGCATTTATAGTAACTTTTGTTCAATAAATTTTTTCGAAATATTTTTCTGTTGCTAAATATTCGCAAAAATATTAAAATCCACACGAGTAAACTCCCATTTCTAGTCAACCGATTTTCATAAAAAACAATAGGGTTCTTCCTATTTAATAGGAGAATTTTTTAGTACCAGAACGAACTCTTTAAGTTAAACCGTTTTTGAGTTATCGTGTATACACACAGACAGACACACACACACACACACACACACACACACACACACACACACACACACACACACACACACACACACACACACACACACACACACACACACACACACACACACACACACACACACACACACACACACACACACACACACACACACACACACACACACACACACACACACACACACACACACACACACACACACACACACACACACACACACACACACACACACATACGGACGGCACTTCGAAAATAGGTTTTTTGGATTCCCTGGACCATGAAACGTGGTCATCCGTCAAAATCTCGACATCGAAAATTTTCGCGATTACAATACTTGCCCCTTATATATTAAGGTCGGGCAAGTAAAAATATATTTAAAATATTAATTATGATTTTTATGAAATATAATAATTAAAATAATAATTTAGGGTTTGTACCATACATGGAACATTATGTTTCTACATTATGTTACAAAAGAAAATGATTCCGTATTATTTGCTCGTCAAATGCTAGGTGTTCTTCGTTGGGGATTAAAAGCCGTCGCTCTCGAATTTTTGAAAGAATAGGTCGTATCTTCTAGTTGTCCTTTCTCAATAAATTCAGAGTTAATAGTGCAAATTCCGCTTGATATCCTCAAATCTATTGCAGCTCAATACTTGAGATACTGCAGGATCCATTGCTGTGTATGTGGCATATATGAACATTCATGAAGTAACGTTCTGATTCAGTTTTGAAAGTAAATTAAAAAATAAAAATCGGAATGTGCCATATATGGCACAATACGCAGAGTGCAACAGTACACAGCAAAAAATTCAGTCAAAAATTAAAAGTGTAAAATTTTCTTTTTAAAAAAGTAAAAAGTTTATTATTTTCAACCAGATTATCGTGTAAATCTTCATTTATTCAGATAGTGTTATTTTTATGAAATATTACTTTTTCATTGTTAAAATTAAAACTACTTTAATAATATTTATTGTAAGTGTAAACTTTACACTAAATTTAACCAAAAAATTGATGTGAAGTGTGATTTTTCACACATTTCAGGGTTTCGCAGGTATATAATAAGTGCAGGCGGCATGCTGAGTGTGTAGGACAAATTTTTCTTTATAGTAATAACGGCAAAATGAACGATATTTTTAAAATAATTTATCGTCTGTTAATCTAAGAGCTTTAAAAACAAATTTTATGTTCATATATGTTTTTGTTAATTTTAATTCGAATGCCTAATACCATTATTTAGGTTTCTAAATATGTGCAGTATTTTTTTATATAGCAAGGTTCATTAAAATTTTGAAAATTGCGCCTATGGCTTCCATTGGTTGTCAAATGCTCCGCCCCTTTGGTTTCGTATGCATGACACATAGAATGAAAATATCATTCCAACATTCCAACTGGTTATTAAATTTACGCTCCTAAAAATTAAATGCAACATTTGCCAAAATATAACTAGAATTTTGACAAAATAATTTAAAGAAAATAAAAATGGAAAAAATAAACAAAAAATAAAAATGTCTCCTCTGCCCGAGAGCGAACCCTAGAATTCTGGGTAGCTAGCGAGCATGCTAACCGTTACACCATGATACTTCTACTAGTCTAGTGTGTTACATAACTATAACTTTTGTAAATCGTCGACTGAAAAACACAAGAAATGCGTTATTTTCAAAAACATAATCTGATCAAAAATTCCTGTTGTACTATTCCGGTTCACACCAATGTACATTACTTAGAATTTTTAGTTTAAACCATCTGGGCTACCGGTTGTAGGACAATTTTTTTTTTGCGCAATTTTGGTAAAAATCGCATCAAAATAATTTATTTTGCAAAAATAAAATTTTGATCCTTAATTCACACAAAGGGCTTTTATTTTATACCCTACTTAGAATTAAAAAAATATATTTTTTTTTTCCAATGAGCACATATTTTTTTATATATTTAGGGGGATATGTTTTTTAGATGTTTTAGTATTTTTTCCTATGTGCGGGTCAAAGAGTTGTATAAGCATGCCAAATTTCAATTCACTAAGTTTAACAGTTTGGCTACAATTTTTACCGAACAGACAGACAGACGACAAAATGACGGTATAAGGGTTTTTGGTCATACCTACAAAACCCTAGAAAGATAGACAAAATTACTATAAGATAGATATGTGAATACAAGTGTCAAAACAAATCAGAACGTATATCGGCAAATGTAAACAAAATACAATTTAGCGGTACCAATACAAATGTCCCTATATTAAATAATAATAATAATATATATATATATATATATATATATATATTGATACAACCGACGTGGTCAGACCAATGATATCCAACAGGCGACCTAAGACCTACCGTTATTTAAAGGATTTCGCGTGTATATATGCCAGATATAGAATCTACCAGTTATAACTCTCAGGGCACACTGAGAGGGGTAAGAAAATCTCAAAAAAAAAATTCGCTATGTTTAATAAACATTATTAGACCCAGTATATGGAACCGCTTTTTCAGTATCACCTGTATAAAATAGTGTTGTTCAATCGACATTGTCAGGCCTTGCGACGTTGCCAATTTTATCATAGTGTATAATATGATTTGTAAAGTTGAAAACATTCAAACCGACTCATTCAGTCCTATTGTTCAGGAGTATGTTTACACTCAAGAGTGCATTTTAAATAAATAATAATAATATTATATGTGAAAAAACACTTGTTGATAATTCATATACGTATTTGCAATGTAACATGTGGATCAAAATGTCCTTTCTTCGGGCGGCTATGTTTTATATAAGAAAATCTCCTTTTTTTTCGACAAATGACACGTGCATTATGAATACTCAATTAACAAAAGAAGATCTGCGATTTATAATACATAAGCCATCTGAGACTGAAAGACTTTTTGATCATAAGTTAGTAATTACATTTAATATATGCCGATTATTATTTTATACATAAAATATATTCGGGGGATCCTCCTGTGCTGTTTTTTTCACGCGTTTTTGAAAATGATTACAATTCAAATTAAATAATTTTGTTACTCAATAAAATGAAGAAATATTAGTAAATACTGTAGCATACCTGACCCGAAAAGCACAGCCACTAGGTTGTACTGCGCATTAAAATATATTTTTACAAATTGTATCTTGGTTTTAATTATATTGGCGTATTATTTACGTATTTTGTTATTAAGGACATTTATTACTGTATAAATTCAGTAAACTATTACTCTCGTGATAATAAAAGGTAATATTTACAATTATATTTCTTATATGAAAAATAAAGAGAAGTCATCATCATCATTGACGCGACAGCGCGAGATGAGTCTAGATCTCTTGATTTCAAGTTTTGTGACCACATTTTCAATCTGTGTACATGTAGGAGTAATATAGACAGGATTACGTCTATTTTTTAGCGCACACAGAAATGCCTCTACAGCTTATAGCCGGTTGCTAAGCAGAGCCCGTAATTTGTCTAAATATTTTTTACACAAATTATTTTAACAATTTAATTATTATCTACTTGCGAGCGGTCAACGGCAAGCACAAACGATTTATTGCTGGCAGCCACAGGCTTGCTTGTGATAAGTAAAATTAAGCAAGATCCTTAGAATCACCGATAAACGAAACTCTATACACCAAAAAGAAGTATGCGTGTCAGGTGGATCATAAACGAGACAAAAATAATATTTGTAAAAGGTTGTTTAATTAGACCTTTTTGTTATATCTCACTGTTTTTTTTTTTTTTTTTTGAGTGCAGTTTCGGCTCTGGCAATTCTCAAATTTACGGTGAGCCGAAACTACAGTCAGTGAACTAATCTGTGAAATGTAACAACAAGCATCATTTAACAACCTTTTATCTTCTAAGTGAAATTTACAAAGTTGTGGAAAATTTACATATATAAATAAAATTGGAGGTTAAATCTGTTTTTTTTTTTTAGGGTTTTGTAAAACCCTTATACCGTCATTTTGTCGTCTGTCTGTCTGTCTGTTCGGTAAAAATTGTAGCCAAACGGCTAAACCTAGAGAGTTGAAATTTGACATGCTAATACAACTCTTTGACCCGCACATAGGAAAAATACTAAAACATCTAAAAAACATATTACCCTAAAAATATAAGCAAATATAAGCTCATCGAAAAAAAAAAATTTTTTTTACAATTCTTTCTATGGTATCAAATGAAAGCCCTTGAAACCTGAATTAACGATCAAAATTTTATTTTTGCAAAATAAATTATTTTGACGCGATTTTTGCGAGAATTGTGCAAAATTTTGTCCCACACCCTGTAGCCCAGATGGTTTAAACTAAAAATCTGAAAAAATTCTAAGTAATTTACATTGGTGTGAACCGGAATAGTAAAACAGGAATTTTTGATCAGATTATGTTTCCGGAAAATAACGCATTTGTTGTGTTTTTAACTAAAATATGTAAAATATTTAATCCGCTATTTAACACAGTAAAGGAGTGAACGTTCGTAGATCAGTGGTAACGTTCTCGCTTCGTAAGTTGCAAACTACTGTTCAACTCCCGTCAATTTTTATTTTTTCTGTTTTTTTTTTTGCATTTTTATTTTGTTTAAATTATTTTGTCGAAATTCTAGTTATATTTTGGCAAATGTTGCATTTAATTTTTAAAAGCGTAAATTTAATAACCAGTGGGAAGTGTTGATATTATAATTTAATTCTATGTTTGAATGTATACGAAATCAGAGGGGCGGAGTTTATGACTTAAACAACCAATGGAAGCCGTAGGCGCAATTTTCAAAATATTAATGAACCTTGCTATATAAAAAAAAAATTAGGCATTCGAATTAAAATTAATAAAAAAATATTTTAACATAAAATTTGTTTTGGCTTCCCAAATAATCATCATTCACTAAATACCTGCGAAACGCTGAAACGTGTGAAAATTCACACTTCACATAATTTTTTCTTGGTACCCATTTTTCGTTTCTACATGTTCCAAGTGAATTTAAGAAAAAATTCACACAAAAAATCTCTCTGTCTCTCTGATATGCTTTTTTTCTATGGGTTTATTTATCTGACATTCAAAAAACAAGAGCTATATATATTTTCTCGTAATTTAATGTCATGACAGAGTGAAACCAGGTTTCGAGCCTATGATATGGCATCTTAAAATTTGAAGTTAAGAGGCGAATGTAGCCACCTCCAAAGTCCATCGTTGCACGCGGGGTGCGGTGGCGAGAAGTCGTATTACGTCATTGGGGGAGTGACCAAAGTGGAAGTAGCTTACAGGGAGAGGGAAAAGTGCTAATATTTATAAATCAACCTGTATTTTTGGGAATCATAAAATATAGATTAAATATATTCGAATCAATTTGATTTTTTTTTTTTAATTTCAAGGTATGAAAGAAAATATCAAAATTTTAATAAGTAAATATGTAAATAAATTTTAATAAAAAATAAAGTAAATAAATTAAATATTTTAATAAGTTTAAATTTGTATTTTGATTTATTTTTAATTTTCAATTTTACAGTGCTATACTTTTTTCAATTTCACATGACTGTTACTCAGTAAATGAATAAAAATTACAAATGTTAACACTTAACCACTCTTTATTGTAATTTTATCTTTAAAATAAGCTCTTGTATGTGAAAAGTGATTAATATTTATTACCAATTCTGATTTTACAGATAATTTTGTAGAAATAATAATTTTTTTTTTATCATCAAAAAATTATTTTAATAATCATAGATTCACCCCTTTAGGGGTTGATTTAACCTTTTGGTTAAACTCGATTACAGTATAACAATCCCATATGTTACCATAACAACCATGTTCTGACCATTTGGTTATAGTTAACTAAGCTTTCAGAAGCCGGCCATAATTATTTAACTTAATTTTTGGGACCATTTTTTTGTGTCAATATGAATTTGTATTCTACCACGGAAAGTCTAAAATAAAACAGGTAAATTTGACGTCACAAACTGTTTTATTCCAAAGATCTTCTGTTACCCATTTCAACCGAATTCAAAGATATGTGTAGGAAACGAAGGCGTAGCTTAAGACTCCCTCTACTATGATTAGATTAGTTTAAAACCACGCTACCAGATGGATACATCTCTCGATGCTTGTAAATGCCAGTATTTCATATAAATAGTGTTTCGGTGTGGGCCAAAGAATTGGTGCTAAATATTAATTAATTTTCATAAATAAGGGCTCATTTTAAAGATAAAAGTACAATCTATAGGATTCTAGCTATGGAATTTGCAATTGTTATTGATTTACGGAGGAACAGTGATGTGAAGTTAGACAAAATTTAGCACATTGTAAAACTGAAAATTAAAAATAAAACCAAATTTTAACTCTTAAATCCAACGGAGCCAATCTTTATCTTCAAATTAAAAAAAAATCAAATTGATCCGACAACATTTGGTTCAAATTCTTTGGCCCTTTCAAATGCACGTATCCGTTGAGCGTAACCCAGGACAGTACGCTCTTAAACGTACACATAAATGTTCAATACTCAAAATGAAATGGGAACTTTTGTTTTTTACAATTATTTTTATTTTTTACAATTAAGAAAAGTAATTGTTCAAACGAGTTATTTGTAATTTGAAACCTTTTGTGTTCTTCTTTGGAATTAAGAATAAATTATGGACATTGATGTCCGTATTAGAATAATTTTCTGTGAAATATATGAACAAAGTTCAAACTTATTAAAATGTACATTTATTTGGGATTCTAATAAAAATATTAAATAAATTTAACGTCTCATTTGAAGCAGTAACATTCAGCACGCTTTAAAAAATCTATAAACTATAAAAATGTAATTATTTCTAAATTGGAAAAAAAGAAGAATTTCATGGCGCAAATACTAAAATTTTAATTTGAACAAATTTAATACAAATCGGTTATATGCATTGTTTTCAAGTATCTACGAGTCTGCCAAAACTAAATTTGAGTTTAAAGTTTTTCTGTAAGACAAATTGAAAGAAAATATTTAAGTTCTTACAACGAACTAAAATTATCATGACTGGAATGTTTATCTAGCTCATTCAAATACAGTGTTGCCAGATTTAAGGCTTGACAACGTCGACTGAATTGTGCTGGTCTGACAAAGTCGGAATCGTACATTTTTTGTATAAAAAGTTATATACAAAAACTACTGGCGCGCGCTCTTCACGACAAATCAGTGAACTAAATTTGTATATAAATATACGATCTACCCTCGTATTCAGACCATTTGTGAAATTTTCTCTGTCATCGCTGCTATATAATCAGGGTGCAAGAGCTCCAAAAAACATGAAAAACGTTTTCAGACCATTCCCCTGGTCTGAAAACGTCAATTTTGGTTTGACACCGTCCATTGAGTACATAGAATTGGCTTGCATAAGCGGTAAAACAAATATATATATATATATATATATATATATATATATATATATATATATATATATATATTTGTTAGTCTACAAAATGACTATCGAACACAAACTAAATATGACTTCAAGAGGTACGTTTTAGTAAATAGAGTGAAGAGCAATATTAGTCTTATAATTCAAATTTAAAAAAATCGATTTAATTATTTTTTCACCACTAAGTTTGTCATTGAAGTTATGAGACAAAATGACGAAGTGAAATTGAGTGGGTGATTTCAGTATAGAAGCAAATAGCCATCGTTGCTGTAAACCAAACAATGAAAACAATATTGCCACCAGTTTGGAAGTAACCGCTTTTCCAAAAGCGTATTGTATGTCACCCAGTTTACCATCTATATTTAGAAACGGTACAAATCACGAAATTATCCCTAAAAATCTGTGCTCATAGCATCGTATTCCCCCATCATTTTTGCTATTATTCATCTGGTGACGCGATGCGGACAGTAAATCATTTTCCCGGAATTTCCCGTTCGAATTATCGACGTCCGTGACCCACAAAGCGTGGCGCTGTCGTCGCCCGATCGCTCTAGGGAGGGGGTGGTAGCCAAGGGAAAGGGGACATTTCTTCCCAGCGGGTTGTACGTTTGGATCCCTGGGGAACTGTCGTGGGGTCGCACGACCGCCTATACTAAAGCCTGTTATAGACTCCAATCGCTTTTATCGACTTTCAGTAAGTGTTACGAAAATCCAAGTTTAGAACCAACAGGGTTTATTATTAATATTTTTCGTTCTGATTTGTTTTGACACTCAGAGACTTTAATTTTAGACTTGAATAATAACTCTAGGGTGATAAGTAGAGCCCTGCAAATCCGCGGATATCCGCAATTTTTCTGCGGATGCGGATAAATTATCATTTAAACCATGCGGATGCGGATTGGATGCGGATTAAATGTCATATCCGCTTATCCGCAATATCCGCGTGAACATTAAATCTTCGGTTACTTTCGGAGAAACAAGCAATTGTGTTCTGACTACGCAGTCCTCGGTTATTTTCGGTTGTCTGTATATACATGATATTTTGTAGCATTCAATCTCACTTTATGTTATTTTTATTAAGACAATTGTCCATGATCAAGACTGAGTTGAGACAATCAACTTAACTTTCTTTTTATTATTGAATATATTATAGAAAATAATATTTTGGACAAAAGTTTCCTGGTACACTTTCGACGTAATTCTTCCTATCTCTGCTCTAATTCTGGCTTTTACATCTGATAAAGGTTTTTTTTTTACATAAAACTGATTAGTAAGTTTTATTTAAATACCAAAATTTACCTACATAATTTTTTCTCGAAAATTTTATTATGTAACCTGCCAATTTTTTTATACTACCCGGAGTAAAAAGTCTTGCAGATCCCAAAAATTTGAAAAATGACACATGTTGCTATTTGAAAAAGTTGCAACGCCTAACTCATGCGCGAAATGGCGTAAGAGAATTACTTGATCCTAAAAAAAGACTGATTCTTGGAGATCCCAAAAATTTGAAAAATGACACATGTTGCTATTTGAAAAAGTTGCAACGCCTAACTCATGCAAGAGAATTACTTGATCCTAAAAATATGAAGCACCTTCTATCAAGTAACTTTTCTGATTTTTTTTTTTTAAATTCAATATTAAAAAAAGGACGCTTAGGCCCCCCCAAAATTGTTATCTCTCTCTAGATTTAAATAAGTTATTAGCGCATCTAGGCCTTAAAACTTTTAGGGTCCCTTAGGTTAGGTTAGTAATAAATAAGCTGGTAAATCCAAAAATTTTCAGTAGCGTTTTAGAGCAGAGATTACCTAAACAGGCGAAATATGTTAGTTCTTTCCAAACTGACAGCAAAACCTGTAGTGCGGATAGTGCGGATATTTTTGCGGATGCGGATCGGATGCGGATCATGGATGTGCGGATGCGGATACAGAAAAGCTTATCCGCGCAGGGCTCTAGTGATAAGGCCTTTAGAACGACGGACGGGTCAATTTCCCGATAAAAATGTCCATCATTGCCCCTGTAAAACTATTTTGTCTCACCTGGTTTGTGATCTCCATTCATGAGATCTTCAGCATACTTCGATAAAAAACCCGCCTATCGAAGGCCATATTTTAATGTTTTTATGGTTATTTTCTAGTTCTTTATAAATATTAAATACTGCAAGTTTGCATTTCGACGAGGAATTTAAATGTTTGTTTTTGCTTTGTTACTGAAATTAAACATTTCTAGTTATTTTTTTTTTCCTTTTTGTAAGTCAGGTAGTTGTTGTAAACGTTGAGTGACGGCAGGAAATCGTGCATCAGTTAACAATTTTTTTTTTGTTCTCCTCCCGAGTCTGTTACAGAGTTGTTTTACTTAGGTATCTGGATAGTTTTCTGACATTTTTAAAATATTTTTCAAACCCAGGAAGTGAATTATAACAAAAATGCACTTGTTTTACCGTTACCGAGCAAATTTAAAACTACTTTCGGATATAAAATAGTTTAACTGCAATCAAATGAGGTGTCAAGTTTATTCAATAGAATTTACGTACTTAAAAATCGTTTTGGATTCTGGAGAAAAGGGTGTAATTCAGTGACGGCGCTAGCTCTTTAAATTTGGGGGGGGGGGGGCATTTTTTTTTTTATTTTAATGGGGGGGGGGATATTTTTTTATCGTTTACACATGAAAATGGCGACGTTTACACACGAAAATGTTTAAACAAGTGATGACCTAAAAAAAACTCACTTATATTTCGGCTAAAATCGGGTCAAAAAATTTTTGATCAAGATTGCAAAATTTTTGGGTGAATAAAATTATCAATTTTGTTGAAAAATTGGTATATTTATACATTTTTAGCATTGGATCATAAATATATGGTCACTTTTGAGTTACGGTCTAAAATTTTGACATTTGCGGCAAAAAGTAAGAAAAAGACATTCCACAAAAAGGCTCAGATGAATAGTTGTGGAGTTAGGTTTTTTAGGGTTTTGTAGGTATGACCAAAAAATCCTTATACCGTCATTTTGTCGTCTGTCTGTCTGTCTGTCTGTTCGGTAAAAATTGTAGCCAAACGGCTAAACCTAGAGAGTTGAAATTTGGCATGCTTATACAACTCTTTGACCCGCACATAGAAAAAATACTAAAACATCTAAAAAACATATCC
Source organism: Liopterus haemorrhoidalis (assembly GCA_963971575.1). NCBI lineage: Eukaryota > Metazoa > Arthropoda > Insecta > Coleoptera > Dytiscidae > Liopterus > Liopterus haemorrhoidalis. The sequence continues at coordinate 4,787,040 of OZ020622.1, read as the reverse complement.
CCCTAAATATATAAACAAATATATGCTCATCGCAAAAATAATATTTTTTTACAATTCTGTGTAGGGTAACAAATGAAAGCCCTTGGTACGTGGATTAACGATCAAAATTTTATTTTTGCAAAATAAATTATTTTGAGGAGATTTTTGCCAAAATTGTGCAAAAAAAAATTTGTCCCACACCCTGAAGCCCAGATGGTTTAAACTAAAAATCTGAAAAAATTCTGAGTAATGTACATTGGTGTGAACCGAAATAGTACAACAGGAGTTTTTGATCAGATTATGTTTTCGGAAAATAACGCATTTTTTGTGTTTTTAACTAAAATATGTAAAATATTTAATCCGCTATGTAACAAAGTAAACGAGTGAACCTGCGTAGTACAGTGGTAACGTTGTCGCTTCGTGAGTTGAAACTACTGTAAGAAACTACTGTTCGAATCCCGTCAATTTTTATTTTTTCTTTTTTTTTGCATTTTTATTTTGTTTAAATTATTTTGTCAAAATTCTAGTTATATTTTGGCAAATGTTGCATTTAATTTTTAAAAGCGTAAATTTAATAACCAGTGGGACGTGTTGAAATTATAATTTAATTCTATGTTTGAATGTATACGAAATCAGAGGGGCGGAGTTTATGACTTAAACAACCAATGGAAGCCGTAGGCGCAATTTTCAAAATCTTAATGAACCTTGCTATATAAAAAAAAAAATACTGCAAATATTTAGAAACCCAAATAATGGTATTAGGCATTCGAATTAAAATATTTAAATAATAATAAATATAAAATAAAAAATATTTTAACATAAAATTTGTTTTGGCATTCCATATAATCATCATTCACTTACTAAATACCTGCGAAACCCTGAAATGTGTGAAAATTCACACTTCACATAATTTTTTTTTATTAAATACATGTTTATATTTGTCTCGGGATGTGTTTTTTTGAACTCTCAGTATTTTTCCTATATGTGGGTCAAAGAGTTGTATAAGCATGCCAAATTTCAACATTCTATGTGAAGCTGTTTGGCTACAATTTCTACCGTATAGACAGACAGACAGGCAGACACATGAGTGACGTTATAAGGGATTTTTGGTGGTAATCCCTGTAGGTACTTACCTTTAAAATATTACCTTTTATATTAAAATATACCCTTAAAATATTGTTATTATGATAAATTCGGTTCTCATGTAATAAATGTTGTCGACCCCTGGTTTTCATTTGCAAGCAATAATAGCAATAAAGGCTGCAAAGGAAACAACTGCCATCTAGTATCACAACTATTATTATAAACTTTTAGGTTGAGCTAAGATTGCTTTAAGAAAATATATTTGCCAGTTCCCCTACAACTTAATTCCCTTGTTTATACTGTGTCGAAAAACCGCTTACCATAAAAAATATTCATAATATTCCCCAAGATAATGAATACTGGGACATTGAGGCCAGTTATAAGCGTGAGATTATGTTAAAATAAGGGCGGATTCTTTACCGGAAGCGTTATATTCGCTAAGCATGAAGACAAGCGCTCTCTGTAACGTCTAGTTTGTAGACTGCTAATTACTCACATTAAACGATGACACAAAAACGAGAAAACATGTCACAGTTTGGACTTCATTTTGTAGCAATTTATCACAGAAATTCATCAAGTTCAATGTTAAGGTCGCCTATTACTTTATCTCGGAAGAATGCGATGATGATTTTATGAGCAGCGTCATTTGATAGGTTCTCGATATGATAAACAAAGTCTGTGTTTTTATTTTTGATATAAATTTTATTTTTAAATCTCTCTAAACATTAATACTTTGGCCCGTATGTACCTTGGGGCATCGAAAACCAACTTCGGGCCCGGGAAAAGGATTCGGCTGATGTTCCGTATGATTTCACCACAAGTAGCTAGTTAGAGAAAAAGCACAAGCTAGTTAGAATGAGATTTGGCCTTGGCAACGCTTCATTCGTTTCTTTCAAAACATAACACTTACGATTCTTATATTTTCCAAAATATGTATTAAAAACTGAAATCTAAATAAGTATAGTTATTTGATAAGTATTCATTCTGAAATCTAAGTATTTATTTGATAAGTGTTGCCTAACATTTGGCTCGTATTAATGTATTTAAGTAAAAACAATAATGGAATTTCAGTATTTTTTAAAAAACACTCTTGGTACATTAATAATAATAATAAAATTTGATGCTATATCTTTTTTTTGTATTGTTTCGGCCTCATATTTAGTTTCTACACGTTTCAGTTCATTATAAGACCTTATCCACAAAAAAATCAATTTTTGTCTGTCTGTCTATTCGAGATTAACGCAAAAACGGCTGGACATATTTTCTCGTATTTTGGTATGATGATAGAGTAAAACTAGGATTCGAACATAGACTATGCCAACAGGACTGGTGAAAACAGCCTGGTTTGTGCGGTCGGTAGTTCGATTCTCCGTTGGTGATATTATTCGGGCGAGAATAATATGTTTACATTACTCTCTTTTCATAATCATTTATCCCTCATCCAGGTGTAGGAGCTCGCCCCCTGGCATCAGCGATTAGCCTCGTTGCAGAAATAAGCCGATGTAAAATAAATAAATAAATATACCTAGATTATATAAGGCACTTCAAAATTATTTATTAAAAAACTTAAAATATCTACCTTTGTTGATAACCGAAAAATATACATAGGGAAATTTTTTTATAAGAGGGTTGCCTTTTATGTTTCGTTATTTGAGATCAAAAACATTTATTTATCAACAAAAGTGGCTTTATTGTTTTTCAAAATATTCTCCATGAAGATCAATACACTTGCATGCATTTGAACCAATTTTCGAAGCACTTTTTCCACTCCGATTGATGCACCTTCCGATAGTACTGTATATAGCAAATTATGTGGGATCCAACGCGAACAAATCAATACAATAGTGAATGTATGCTGGTCCCACTAATGCCCAAGGATACCTCAATCTCACGATAAGTCACATGACGATATTGCAGTATCAGTTCACGTACAGCATCAATGTTTTCCGGAACAACAACCGATTTTGGACAACCTTCACGAAATTCGACCTTAAGTGAACTACGGCCACGATTGAAGTCGGCAGACCATCGATAAACAGTAGTCCTTGATGGTGCTTCATCGCCAAAAGTTGAATTAAGTTCATCGATGCACTGTTGTTTGGTTAATCCACGTTGAAAGTTGTAAAAAATAATCGCTCCAAAATGTTCACGATTTAATTCCATTTTTAGCCGAGATGATTTTTTTCAAGTTACTGTAAACAACACAAATAGCGCTCGTACGTCAAAACGTTCTGAGAACGTTCCGTCAAAAATGTCAAACTTTACGATAGAAGCGTCAATTGCCAGGTGGCAGCACTAGTTTAGCGCAGTCCCGAAATATAAGAGGCCGAGGGTTGCCTCTTATATACTACAGAAAACGAAAAATAGTAAAGAATCAATTATTATTTTTGTTCTCTGTAACAGGTACCGCATTATTTGAGATAACACTTGTAAACACATTCTAATCTACAAATGATCTTTATTTGATCAAATTTCTATCTGGAGTGTTCTCATTGATTCTTTGATTCATGCCGCAGATGACAGAGTTGTGATAAATTATCGATAAGATCTAATTGAGTCAGAGACACTTGTTTAATCGATTTGTAATGACTCAAACTGTCATCGCCAATATTTATTTATTGAATTACGACTCAATATTAAATTCTACTCAAATGATTTGTTTATTGTGATCTGGATTTAATAATAAATATCCAAGTTTAGCTGATGCTGGTTTACAAGCCGCATGCAACTCTACAAATACGGTGAGACATACAACAGGACAAATAAAATCGCAGATATGCACGTTAAATCGTAGAAAAAAACGCGTTTCTTATCCAGTATTACGTACAAATTTGGGGCTTTAATCGTTTAATGCGTTTTGGGATTACGACCATGTTTTTAATGGCATAATTTATCTTGTGAAAATTGTAAATTTAAAAAAGAACAACTCAAAAACGGTTATAGACAGCGACTTTCGGTTAGAATTTTGGGATTCTCCGTAGTTTATTTAGTCTAGAAAAAAATTGGGGCTTTCATCACTTAACGCGGTTTGAGATTAGAACATTTTTTTAATGGCATAATTTATTTTATTTGTGAAAATTGTGAATTAAAAAAAAAACACAACTCAAAAACGGTTAGAGATAGTGACCTGCGGTTAGAATTTTTGGATTCGGCGTAGTTTATTTAGTCTAGAAAAAAATTGGGGCTTTAATCGTTTAATGCGTTTTGAGATTATGACAATTTGTTAATGGCTTAATTTACATTATTAGTGAAAATTGTGAAATAAAAAAAAGCACAACACAAAAACGGTTAGAGATAGCGACCTGCGGTTAGAATTTTTGGATTCTCCGTAGTTTATTTAGTCTAGGAAAAAATTGGGGCTTTAATTGTTTAATGCGTTTTGAGATTATGACAATTTTTTTAATGACATAATTTACATTATTTGTGAAAATTGTGAATTTAAAAAAAAACAAAACTCAAAAACGGTTAGAGATAGCGACCAGCGGTTGAAATTTTTGGATTCCTTGTAGTTTATTTAGTCTAGAAAAAATTTGAGGCCTTATTCATTTTGCGTATTTTAAAATTATGACAAATTTTAATATGGCGTGATTTATAGAAATCTTCATCTTCGCATGGACGTATCTCAAAAATGAAATGCGATAAAGACCTGCGGTTGAAATTTTTGAAATCTTGAGGCCCTATATGACTTGTAAATAAGTTTTGAAACAAAAAAAATTTTTGAAAATTTTTAATTTTTTTTAAATTTTTTTGAAAATTTTGATAAATCCTAACTAAAAAATGGTTAGGGATAGAAATCTGCGGTTTGAATTTTTAAAATTTACATACATTGTTTAGTCTAAGAAAAAATTTGGGCTTTAATAAACCAAATATTAAGTTTTGTATGGGCAGTAATCCAAAACCCTTGAAAATGGCCAAAAATCCAAGAAATCGTAAGGGGTACCCCTTACGATTTTTTAAATTTTTAAGCAAAAAAATTTTATCTCCGATTTTATTGAAAATTGGTACAAATATGTATTTTTGGTCATAGATCAACATAATTTGGTCCATTTTGAAGTTTGGGCAAAATTTTAGGAATTACAGGCAAAAAACTGACCCAAATCGACTTTAACTCAAAAAATAGAAAAGCATGAATTTTTTAAATATTTTTTTCATAATCCTCACCCCAAAATTAGCTTAAAACTATATTTTGGCTAAAATCGGAGCCAAAAAATTTATGACCAAAATTTAAAAATTTTAAAAGGAAAAAAAAAAAAAAAAAATTGTTGGAAAATTAATATGTTTACACATTTTTAGCCTCAGATCACAAATATAAGATCACTTTTGAGCTACGGTCTAAAATTTTGACATTTGCGGCAAAAAAAGTAAAAAAGGGCAGTCCAAAAAAAAAGTTTCAGAGCCGATGAAATGTTAGAAAAAAACTAAAAAAACTGTCTCCGTAGGCCTGCTGAAGTTTTGCAAAAGTTTCCTACTGTGCCAAAGTCTGAAGCAAAACCTGATAGCACATCGTTACTCGAAATAAATGTCACTCATTTTTAGAACGCATTAGTTAAAACTGTTTCACGAAAAAAATCGCTACGGGTAACAAAATTACTCTAGCGAGTTCAAACTCTTACTGAAGACGTATCACATTACCTGGCGCTCCTTAAAGTCACGTGTCCCAAATGTTGTCAGATCAAACGCTGTGTTCCCAGTCCGGTTACTTAACTTACACACCTCGTATATGGATTAGTTGGAGATAGGGGAAAAATTTTAAGATCGTAGCGCCACGCGGATTTTTTTGAAACCATTCTAAATCAGATACCACTTGACAATAATAGCGAAAAGTGTATCAAAAAACGACAAAAAATAAATAATTGTTTGGGATTTTCTGATTTTGTGAAGTGACAACACTTGTAAACATCTAAAATACTACATTTTGTGATCTGGTTTTAAGTTATGGCGGTTTTCCATTGTCGATTATTTTAACTATATTGGGGGAAATAATAATTCCCGTGTTGTTTACTAAGGGGTAGAAATCTACAATGCTGGGCATATAATATTGTGTGGAGTCACTGAAAAAAACAGAGAGTTCATAAAGATTTATGCATTATGCCTAGAGACTTGTGCATTACAAACCCACACACAATAACAGGAATTTTCAAGATATGCGATAATAAATACAGAATTGAAAATATTTTTTGTAGTCACTATCATTAAAATGTAATGAGCAAACTTTGATATAAGGGCTCACTTTTTTTCCAACTTTTAAATTGTTTATCTAAACATCGCGTCGATTCCTAACCTCTTGCTTTCCCAATTTTGTTTCGAACCGTACGGTGTCTGATATTAGTGGAAACAAATGAAACGATATTTCCGGGTTTCTTCTTTTCAATGAATTGCACAGAGGCACACAACAATATGTATTATACATTTTTCAATGATTATAATAAAACTTTAAAAACAAACTTCATACAAAACCAATACACAAAACGAAATGTTATCTGATGTACACAAGTTCATGAAACGCTCACCAGATGGTAGGGTGCTTAGCTGCAAATCCCTATAGGGTTGCTATATTTGTGAGATCGCTATCGGAAGGTGACAACTCCAGGATTAGAACTCATATTCTTATGTTCCTCAGGCAAGCTTGTAACCACAGAATCACTTAGCTTTATATCAGTTTAAAACCATGCCTCTCCCAATCAGAATTCTCCACGCGACAGTAATTCGATATTAGCCAGCACGTGATAAACAATGCCACATGGTAGCGTACCACGCTGAAGAATATCTCATTAGTAATTTTTCATTAGTGTAAAAAAAAAAAACTTAACAGCAATTATGTTGGTGATTAATATTATCTCACTGCAACTATTTCTTTCTTGACACCTCTTTAAAACACCATCCATCTTATGCTCTATTATTTATTTTAATTTATATTTGTTCATTGAATTACTATTTAAGCTTCTGTTAATTTAATTGCCGTTTTAAATACTCACGTTCTAAGTGTTGTTAACGAGAAAGGCCTTTACAAAATGTATTTTTTCTTCAAGCGGATTATAATGCTAACATTACATTGTTCAATACATTCGGTAGAAATGATACATTTTTTTACTAGTAACAAAATGTGAACATTTTTATACTAGTAAATAGTTCATATAGTTATCAACAGATGGCACTGATGGCAGCAGTCGCCATAAACAAAACATCTGTCAATTTAATATGTTTGTAGCGTGGTTTGTAGTGAATTCAAAAGTTACGTTATTAGTGAGTTACTTTATTATTATTTTGTGATCATTCTGTGATTAGTTACAAAATATACAATATAAAGATCAAAAATTAAAAAATGTCTCAACCAATTCAATGTACACCGCCGGAATTAGCAGCAATAGCATCTGAAACTATAAAGTGATAAGTATTTATGGTTGTAAATTTTTAATACCTACGCTTGAAGTAAAAAATAGTATATGTCACTCGGAGTAGAACGCCTTTTTTGTGCTTCGCTCAATATGCAAGCCTCGGCTGCGCTTCGGCAGCAACATTTGAGCTCAGCACAAAAAAGAGCGCGTTCTACTCCTAGTAACATAATATACTATTATAAGTTGGAATAAATAAAACAATAAATAATAGTATTTTATTATTAGATGTGAGTTAATTCGGTCCGTTTTTTCTTCCAGAAAAGACTTTATTGTAAAAAAACATAAAAAATACACTATACAAAGTATTTCCCATCGCTTGCTATTATTTTTTCCCATCTGGCAGTTGTTGTATTCCGTGACGGAAAAAAGACTCGTCTTTCGTTGCGATCCATTCATTGAGCCATTTCTCTATTTCGCACTGGACAATGGGGTCCCACAGGGCTCCATACTGAGCATTACGTTATTTTTGATTGCCATTAACGGTGCAGCTTCATGTATTCGATTGCCTGTACAGAGTTCGATATTTGTCGACGACATTGGTATCTTTGTCGCTGGACAAAAGACTAGTACAATCGAACGTGAGCTTCAGCTGACTATCAATCGTCTCGATACATGGGCAACCGAAAATGGCTTTAAATTCTCGACCAGCATAACTGTATGTGTCCATTTTAGTAGGAAAATGGGTGTCCATCCCAATCCTACACTCACACTAAATGGAGCACAGTTACCCTTTACCGATACTGCCAGATTTCTGGGTCTCGTGTTTGACACTCGTCTTACTTGGCGGGCACATTTTTTGTCCGTCAAGAAAAAATGCCAAAAGTCGCTCAATTTGTTGCGGGTCCTCAGTCACAAGACATGAGGTGCAGACCGTACTATCATGTTGCGTTTATATCGTTCTCTAGTGCGCTCTAAGCTGGACTATGGATGTCTGGACCGTGTGCTGTCGATCTGAACATGTGATAATCTGATGGAGCAATGTCTGGTGAATACTGCGAGTGATGTACAACGTCCCAACCAAATGCTTCCAAGGTGGCCTACATAGTACAACAACTGACCGCCAGATGGACCGAATTAATTCTCACACCTAATAGATTTCAAAATTTAGTTCCGTTTAAACGTTCCATAGCCTATAGAAAGCCTGCGACCCACTAGAGTTTTGTTACTCAATTCTGGGTCGTGATTCAGGGTTTGAGAAGTAAGGCAATAGATAATATTGTCTAAAATTGTTCAGTAAAAACGTTCTGATACAGCTTCACTTGTTGCTTTGGTAATCATTTAGTAAACTATTGAAGGAATACCAATAGAGAGATGCATCACAAGAAGTGCAGTTGGCAACATTTGCTACTTAACTTGCTGAAACACGTGCGCGTTAAAGACCTTTGCGGATTGCTGTATTTTCTCATCAGTGATATATGGTGTACAAGCGTGGTGATCAATAATGAGTTGTCAATGAATCATTGATTCAGGTATCATTATTTTAGGGCTTACTACGTATAACGAAGAAACTGATTGTCAGCCTGTCTATAGGGTGGATTCAAACAAGGATTAAGGAATGAGAATTGTTCTTTTTAAATTTATTTTAATACTTAATCCTTACTTAATTCTTTAGCTTTTGTTACCGTTAGGCATCAGGCTGTGTTGGAGTTTGAGTTTCTGCCAAAGTTGGTGATTTTTTCCATAACTCTTTCCATTTATTTCTGTGCTTCGTCATGGCTTTAGCGTTTCTCCGATCTGTTATTCTTTTTTTGACTAGCGATTGATTTTAATACGAACCTTTTTTTTTGTAACTTAGGGGAGACTTAGTGTTGCACACTATAATCCCAATTAGCATTTTTCATTAAAAAAAAATAAATAAAATAATAAAGAAAATATGATGTAAATACAGTTGATAGTCATTAATGCGCGCGCAGCCAATACGGGACTGTAAATTCTCGCACCGCTGCACATGCGCATTGTTGTTAATTTAACTATGTCAGCACAGCCTGCGCGCGCATGAGTGTTACGTACGAATTAAGTTAATCAACCAGCAATATCTGAAAGGAGACAATTCAATAGCAGTCGTAGGAAAAGCTTTTTATACTTAAATTACCAGACATAAATTGATTAAATAAAGATGTTGACTGAGATGGTGATTTAGATTATAGTAAAAAATGCACGCAATTGGCACTTACTAGATTCGTACGTTGACTGAGATGGTGATAAGTACTCGTATTCACTTACTAGATACGTAGGAAATGTGGGATAATTTATATTGTACATACAACAGGTAGAATCAGATAGAGAATTTATAGGAGTATATAATATTTATATGATTTAGGCGCACCAATTTGTATTCTAAATAAAAATGGAACATATGAAAATGTAAAATTCAAAACTTCTGATTAAAAAGAAGTCTATTTGTCAGAAATATAAGCATATATTTCATAAAATATAAATTACAGGAAAAATCTTACTTATTGGCTAAAAAAAGCGACAGCATATTGTTGTCAGACATTTGTATTCAAATAACTGGTAACACAGCAAACTTATTAACAAATGTCTATTCAAGTTAACTATGAAATGACGTCACAGTTGAGAAATTGGTTTTGTTACTAGATGTTTGTTTATAGATGTCAAAAAAGTTAGGTTATATTCAACCACTTCTATAAAGAGATTGGAAACTTATATTTCCTAGAGAGTAAAGGTGCTAATATGCTTTTTTATGCCTTTTTTATTATACGCATATTTTTTTTGAATATTTGAAATCCAAATATTCGATTTTTTATTTGTTTTGATCAATTAAAGGCACGCCATTTTCTAGCTATCTTTCAGAATAATTAATAAAGGACAAGATAATTCTTGGGGTGCGACTACGCTGTCGACGTTTTTATTTTAATACAAATCAAAATAATATAAAATTTTGTGACTCGTCCAGAAGGTGTTGCAACATCGGAAAGTATTACCAACCTGTGGAAGCCAAATGTAATAACTGAGTAATGCTTGAATGTTAGTTTCATTACGTTTTAACATTGGTAATTATATTAACCAAGTGTGACGTCATTTCATAGTGAGAGAACTTTAGTCGTAAATTGTTTTTAAAATTTTGCAGATCATTTAGATTTTGTCGCGGACTTGCGGTTAAGAAACTGATCTTAACTTCATAACTGGAATATATTTTATTACCGTTTCGTTAGTATTACAACTTGTATCTTAAGGTAATAGCATAATTAAACGTAACTTCCAAAATTTCGTTGTAATGTAAGTTGCAAGTCGGGATGATTATATGCATTTATGTCACTTAGCCTTTAGCGTCATTTTGAGCGGATGTGAACTAATATTAAGCAATTTATGTCTGAGACAATATTACTACAAGATGCTACATGAATAATAGAAACTTTAACATCCAACGAAATCCAAAATGTAACATCAGAATACGGAAATTAAAAAAACACTGCGTATATAAAAATACAAAAACTTCGATATCTTTCGGAAAAATAATCTTATCAAAATTTTCTGTTGAATTATTCCATTTCGCATTAAAATTTCTCATTTTTCATCAGAGGATATAGGAGTGTCTAGAGTTTCTTGTTTATGCCTACGAAATCCTAGAAATTTCTATACGTTATTTTATCTGTAGATTCTTAAGAAATAAATCAGCAAAATATTATTCATATCGATCAAAGCATTTAGGGGTGTCTAGAGTTTCTCGTTTATGCCTACGAAACCCTAGACATTTCTATATGTTATTTTATCTGCAGATTCTTTGGAAATAAATCTGCAAAATATTGTTCATATCGATCAAAGCATATAGGAGTTTCTAGAGTTTCTCGTTTATGCCTACGAAATCCTAGACATTTCTATATGTTATTTTATCAGCAGATTCTTGGAAAATCTGCAAAAATTATTCATATCGGTCAAAGGATATAGGAGTGTCTAGAGTTTCTTGTTTATGCCTGCAAAACCGTAGACATTTCTATATGTTATTTTATCCGCAGATTCTTAGAAAATAAATCTGCAAAATATTGTTCCTATCGGTCAAAGGATATAATAGTGTCTAAAGTTTTTATTATAAAAGGATAGAGATTTACATATACAATGACTTCCTTGCGTACACAGTGCAGGATTCTTTTAACTGTGGGTTTTGATTTTGTGACAGCTTGACTTTAATTTTCAAATCCAAAATCTGCTGATTCGCATTTCTTGTGATATGGGTTTCTACGTTTACGCTCTGTTGTTGTTCTGTCATTTTTGATTTATAGTTCCCGCTTGCCATAAGCAATATTTTAAGAGAAATATAATAAATAAAGAAAAAAATATATAAATCAAAATTATTACAACCATAAATCCATCTAAAAGAGTAGTATATTATACGTATTTTGGACAGAATTTTCGGTGTTTTGGCAGAACAAAATCGCTTTATTTTAAATGGTGTATGAATCCAATTATTTGGTTACATGCAGAAATAATTGTAGAAGTTTATCGTCTGTACCAGAGTTTCCCAATCTTTTTCATCGATCGACCACCTATATAGCAAAAATTCTTTTTCCGACCCCCCAAATAAAATGCTTTCGATAATTTAATAGTCTTTTTATATTTGGAGAAAGTATTTTTTTGTTGAGACAAAGAATGCACCATTTTTGTAAACACCATAGAACTGTGGTTAATTTTAGCATATGACCAATATAAAACAAAACAAAAGAACGGGTCAGCAAAAAATTGGAAATGTTTCGATTGCTCAAGTTTCAAGTGTTCTATGAAATATAATGTTTATTCTGATAGGGTTATCTACGATAAGTTTCGAGTGGATTTGTTAAATATTGATAATAAAAAATTTGGTGAAAATTGTGAAAATATTTGATAAAAAAGTGAAATTGAATTAGACATTTTCCTTTAAATATTACTTTTTACTTTAAATATTTCAAAGTCAGAATAATGCAATCTTCTTACAACTAGATGGTTCAACAGGAAGTGAAATGAAAAATTTTGCGAACCGAACGCTACTTCAAAATTATTGTGCCACTAAACAATTCAAAATTTTCAATAGATAGATAGATACGAAGGTCATTTTTTAAATAAGACCTGGTTTAAAAGTAAACACAACTAACGTTTTTTTTCAAAATTTTATGCAATAACATCCTTTCGCTTCCATCTTATGTTGTCATGGTAATCAATGGTCGAAATTTAAAAAAAAAGACATTATGGACATTGTTTGCCATCTTGTGTGGAATTTTGGTACTCAATTTGGGGAAATGTCATTCATTTTTACCCAGATATTTTGATTTTATTATTATTTTTCGTGTTTTAAAATATATATATTTTTTTGGTATATAAAGGACTCTTTTCAAGCTCGTTTTTCGGCACTCGGCTAACGCCTCGTGTGAAAATTTGCATTAGATTGAACAGACCAGTGTTTTTCAACCGGTGGTCCGCGGACCAATGGTGGTCTTTATCAAAATTTTAGTGGTCCGCGAAAGGTTTAAAAATGATTATTTTTGAGATTTTTTGTTATTTTTTATTATGAAATTTGGTTCATTTTCAGTGTTTTTTTTTCATTTTTCAGTGTTTTTTTTTTATTACTGAGATTATATTGATGTAAAGTATAGATAGGTACATATACAATAAATTTGTTTAATAAAGTCTGTTCCAAACGGTTAGGCGGAACTAGTTTTTGCAATCTAGTTACTTTCATCGTTTAAATCGTGCTTTACGGCCGTTTTGTTTAAGCTTTGTAAATCATACTTAAATAAACGTTTTTTGGTTAAGGTTAATATATCTTTAAAATATCATTTTCTTTATATTTTGATTTTTTGTGTCATTATTAATACAAATTTCCTATTTATTTATTTTTTTGTCATTAAAATATGTAAAAAAAATAATTTAATTTTGACATATTTTCATTCGTTTCCATGGTTTCATTGTTGAAATTTTAAATTTTGACATTCCAACGTGAAAAATGAAATAACCCAAGCAAGGTCCCTTCTCGTGACAACCTAAAAGAACGAAATTCCCATTTAGTTCCGCCTAACCGTTTGGAACAGACTGTAGTACATTTATTTTTTGTGGTCCGCGATTGAAAATTAAATATTTTACTGGTCCGTGGTACGTTTTCGGTTTGAGAAACACTGGAATACACCTTTACACACTATTTGCATACAACTATACTTAACTATTAATTTTCTTAAACTTCTTAAAACGCAGTTATTAATTTCAATAAAAAGTTGTAAATTTTACTCAACATGCTTTCTTTTTACACCGTTTTACATTTTCTTCCTAAGGAACGTTTATAATTCGATAATTTTTCACGGTTTTCTTTCTCCACTTATAGTTTAAAATGTTCTTTACTCTTTAGATCGTAGCAACAACCAAGTATGGTAGCACAGAGAAATAAAAATAATCCTAAAATATTCCCATTAATTTCGATTTAATTTCATCTTTTATGAATGATCTTTTTTCCCTCTACTCTTCTTATTTGCGTGAGTAACAGAGAGAAGAAACGATGAAGTATCGCGTAGTTTTATACATAAATTTAAGATTTCCCTGTCTTTTCTATTCTAGAATTTTACTGTTTCTAGATTCTAAGTTCTGTTGTCTATATTAAAAAATCAAGTAGCTTTTTCATTTGTTCATCTATACCTGCACCATCTGGCAACGTAGCAATCCTCTTTACTATCTCCTTTTGTTTTATATCATACGGCATGAGGCCATCTCGCTCGCTCTTGTGAGATATTGCCAGAACGCTTGTGAGCAAAAGCGGTGTTGCAAAAAAAAATACACTTCTAGGATACCGATTTTTCTACCGCTTTTTTTCACATGGCGTTGCTGATGTCAGGGATTCCTAAACTGTTTTCTAGAACAGTTTGAACTGTCAAAAGGGATTTTAACTATGGTTACAAGACAATATTGTCCTCTATTTTTGGTAATTTTTTGGATTTGTTTAATGACATATATATATATATATATACAGTGAATTTATTTTATCCTGCAATATAGGTATTATCGTTACTATGGTAATTGAAATCTGACAGTATTGCGTTTCTTTTAATTTGCAACATAGGCGATTTAACATTGCATTTGGTCCATACATCCATACATATTAGGGCTAAAGAACAAAAAATCATATAAGAAAACATTGCTGTCAAAATAATTTGTCGTTACTAGGGAAAGCATGCATAATAATAATTTCAATGTTGCAGGATAAAAAAAAAAGATCTAGTTGGGTTATTCAAGCCATGATTTTTTTTTTCTAGACTAATTAATGTATGTAGAATTCAAATATTCGAGCTGTAGGACTTTGTCTTTAACGGCTTTCGAGGAACGATTTTTTTTTAAATTTTCAAAAAATCAACGTCGCGAATATTTTCAAAAAATGTCTTGTTTTACACTTTAAAAATTTGGTTGTATGGTAATTCGGGACTAAGTATTTCAAAAATACCCACCACAAGTCTCGTTAGTTTTTTAGGTACATGGTTGTAAGTTTGAAATTTTTCGAAATTCGATCATTTGAAAACTGGTCATAAAATCAAAACTGATGTAACAAATAAGGCTCTGATTTTTTTTCCTTATTAAATAATATATGAGGATTTCAAAAATTCAAACCGGGTGCCGCTATTTCTTACCAATTTTGAGATATGATTTTTTGAATTATGAAGAAAAATGGTAATGGTCTCAAACTTTTACGGCGTACCATCCAAATTCGATCTCAAAGACTACTGTCTCGCGGAGTGCTTTTGCTGCATGATAACGTACGTTTGCATGTTGCTGTGTTGACTCAAACTCAACAAATTAAACTGGAAGTATTTCCCGCGTCCACCATATAGTTCTGACCTTGCGCCAAGTGATTATCATTTATTCATCAACCTCAAAGACCTTCTTGGTTGTAGACGACTGGAAAATGCCGTGTAAATGAAAACGACAATGGCAAACTTTTAATAAGATTTTTATGACAAACAATTTTAAAAAATGTCTATTTATGCAATAAGTAAGTTACTTAGTTAACATTTTTGGCGCACAGCAACAAAGGCTATTTGTGCCTTTATGCAATAAGTAAGATAATGATTTAACACATTTACTTACGTGTTGTATACAAACTTTTTCTACGGCTATTTAAAAAACGAGTTAAAATATTTTTTTTGACGTTTCATATAAATTATAACCAAGAAAAAAAAAAAAACCATAAATATGATACTTATTTTTCGCAGCCTTTTGAACAGCCGTAGAGAAACGATTGGATACAACAGATAAAGAAAATGTGTCGTTATTAAACAAAAAGAAAAAAATGGACAGGCCTATTTAACCGTAAAATACTATGAACACGCGCGTTTTTTTTTTTAATTGGTGCAGTCTTTCTTTCAAGCGCGCACTTAGAGCTAATCACGGGCTTGACCCCCCCCCCCCCGAAACATGCAAAAGAAAGTTTATCGTTTTCCTTTTTAAGGGACACATTTTTCTTGTAATTGTACGGGAACCTCTCTAAGAAAGAATATTGGCTTCTGAGCCACCTCCAAGGAAAAATACGGTATACGCGCTTGCGTTCTTTACTTTTGAGGTTACATGCATCAGGCGCGCACATATAAGCGCGGGGGGGGGTCTCACGGACTAGCGCCCCCATCGGAATCAGTGTTGCCAACTCGTGGGAAATTTCCTATATCGAGGGAAAAATAGGCACTATTTCTTGTGTTGTGGGAAAAAGGGAAAAAAAGGTAAAAAATCTAAAAATCGTGGGAAATTTCATAGTTTTCTCTGATATTAATAATAATAATAATAGCAAATACAGGGAATGAATATATGAGATTTGTGTCGTATAACTTTTGAACTTGTAATAGACGCCTGTATAGGTGTTTCCTTATGGCAACACTGTTTATGCAATATTCTGGGACTTCCCCTGTTTCTTTACATTTAGTTGTAATATTTTCATTGATAAATGACGTCAAAACAAAGAAAAGAAACAGGATGGGCGACGAAGTTCTCAATGCAGTTTTAATTTTTAGGATGAGTTTCCAGGCTAAAGATATTAACTGCACAAAATTTCGTGTGACAGACCGACATCTTGACCTTCACAAGACACACCCTTTATTCCAGTAAGGAATGTTTTTTATTCGTTACCGTAATTTTCTTTTTTTTGCCTCTTCACTTTCAAAATAGTTATGGCAACTATTTTTTGCTATTCATTTTGTTACGCTATACCTAAAATTGCATAATTTTATATTGTGGGAATTTTTGTCCGTTTGTGGGAAATTTTGTACCTTGCTCTGGGAATTTTCTTCACAAAGTCTTGGCAACACTGCCGGGGTACACTAAAAAAAAATATCTGCACGAATTTCCACCTCTTTCCAACATGGAAGTGGAGGTTACATAATTTACGCGCGTACCCAAAGGGGGCTCACAGGCTTCCCCAACGAGAAACACTAAAATAATTTTTTCCCCCACGATATTGCACATAACTAAACATCCACCATTTTTCAAAGATGGAAGTGGACCAAAGTGCCATTTGCAATTTGAATTTTTAAATTTGTGTTTAAGAAAATAAAAATGTTTTTGCCTTCTGATCCCCCACTAAGAATAATTCCTGGGTGCGCGCTCTGCATACATATTTACAAACGAACCAGTTTATATATTCGTAATGATTGTGATTTGTTCGCGTGCCATTTGTTTGAGTGCCGCTGTACGATCTTGCATCTCTATCTGTTTGGCGTCGGTCGCTCTCAGGTTTATTGTACCTGTGGCAGTGTTTCACCTGACAACTGGTACTGAGGAATGCTGGACGCGATGTTCAAGTCTTGGGGCGCTGCTCGCTAAGATGACTGATGTATATAGGAGCACCGGCTTCTGTAACATACCACACCACTCGCGGACACTTGTTTTAACTTGTAACTTATAATTTCGAGTTTACCTAGAATACAAGATCAATGTACGTTAAGATTAATAACCTTTGCCAATAGAAAAAATAACCAACTGAACTCTAGAAATATCATTGTGAAATAATCAACTTTTTATATTAAAATATAAGGAGAACCAGAAAGAAATCCATTATTTTAGAGTACAAAATATTTCCTTTCTACTTGTAATAACTTGGTACTAACAAGTATTGTTATTTTAATTGAATTTACATTCCGTATGACACGTCACGACCGTTGCTAGGCAATAAATGAGTTAAAAGCAATTGTCAAATTATTTTTAGTTTTTAAAGGGAACTGAATAAAAATTAACCCTTTGCATTCCGTTGTCGCCGATAATGCGACATTTAAAATATGAAATTTAAATCCACTGTCTATGCTACGGCGCTTGTTTTACTTATTTGAGCGCTTTTGTATAAACTGATGCGTGTGTTAATCTTAACCCTTTACTGCATGAATTTTTATTTTTGGCTGAAATAATTCATGGGCGTTAGGAATTGGTTCTTATTGATAGAAAAATTAATTAAAAAAATATATATAAAATATTAATTATTATTTTTTATGAAAAAATAATAATTTAGGGTTTGTACCATACATGGAACATTATGATTCTATATCATGTTACAAAAGAAAATGATTCCGTATTATTTGCTCGTCAATTGCTAGGTGTTCTTCATTAGGGATTAAAAGCAGTCGCCCTCGAATTTTGAAAGAAAAGGTTGATCTTCTAGTTGTCCTTTCTCAAAAAATTCAGATTTATCGTTGTGCAAATTCCGCTTGATATCCTTAAATCTATTGCAGCCCATTACTTGGGATACTGCAGGATCCATTGCTGTGTATATGGCATATATGAACAATCATGAAGTAACGTTCTGATTCTGTTTTAAAAGTAAAATAAAAAATAAAAATCGGAATATGCCATATATGGCACACTATACGGTAAAGGGTTAACACTTAAAAGTCCGGCGATAATTTGCGAATTTTAAGAATTTGTGTCTTTAAGGAAAAATCAGTGTCATTTCAACAAAAACTTAAATTACAAAAATTGTTTAGAATAAGAAGACAAATCTTTTATCTATATGCATTATTTTGATTGGATAAATATTTGGAGCGTTACGGCGGGAAAACTCCTAAAATAAATTTTTTTAAAAACCTCCCTTTAGTTCGGCGATCAGCAAGAATCATGTGGACCTTTTTAGTGATTTCCTCGATAACTACGTATGCCGGGCGGCCTGGCCTCATCAAAAACAGATGTACGACCACGTTTAAATTCGTTGTCATAGATGGTGAAGAGTCCCCATAGACAGCATCCAACTGCGCTTTTCTTTCTTCGCATGTTTGCCATCCAAAAATAAAAAGCGAATTACGGCTCGATATTGCTCCTTTTCCATTTTATCGAAAAATACGAAACACGTGTGATACAACTAGCTGTCAAATAAAAATTAACCTATGAATCAGTCTGACATTTAGTATGGTGTCGTTTGACAGATGGCAGAACACGACGGTAATATTAATTTCCTTCAGCAACGCCACCTGTCTTTAAACACGGGTACTTATTGATCCACCCTCGTAATAAGTTGTTGCTAATTATATTTCAGATTGTTAGTTTTATATAAGAATCATGTAATCTGTGGGGGTTGTACGTACTGTTAATCCCGAACGTAGTAAAGAAACCTTAGCTAGTTTTGCAAATATGATTATGATGTCTATTTTATAATTGAGACATTAACTGCTGAAAGACAATACATATTTAAATAAATATTTGCATAATATGCGGCATTTCATACCGAATGACTAAATCTAAAAATATTCAACTCTATCGTAAGATTTATTTAATTCTGGGCAGAGAAGAAGGAAGGTATACGCCTACTCTCCCAGTGATGTATCATCGCAAACTGTTATTTCTAATCGCAATTATTTGCCTCGTTATTAATTAACGTGGCATTTTATAGCAATGATAATGTGATTTATTTATTAATAGTCGTAAAACTGGACAAATGGGAGGTTATCTACAGATATAAATTATATTAATTGTAAAATTTGAATTCTTAGAGATGGACTGCCTACTAAGAAATACAATTTCTCGTTTAAGTTAATTTTTTACGGGTTCTGTAGATATGATTTTTGTCTCGTCACTAACGGGTCTTCCTGTTTGTCTAATAATAATAATAATTATATGTTTATTTGAGTTTTTTATACATATACAGTAGATTACGTCTAAAAAATATACAATATACAAAGTATATAATTTAAAAAATATATATATTAGGTCGCCAAAGATGAAATTTGTAGAAAACAAAGACAATTTCAGAAGTACCTGGCTAAAAAATTCATGGGACGTTGTAAAAGAAAAGACGATCATAAAGTCTTTTAAAAAATGCGGTATAAGCAACGCATTGGATAGTATCGAAGATTACTTGGTTTTTGAAGAGATTGACAATAATAATTCAGACGAAAATAATACGAACATTAACGAGACGAGTGATAGTATTAGGTCGTCAAGGATGAAAATTTGTAGAAAAAAAGGCAAAGTTGGTTGATAACTTACAAATATAAGGAATTATTTTATTCATCAAAGTATGCACCTATATTGTCTATGCACTTTTGGCATTTAAGCGGCAGGTTGTTCAGGCCGGTGGTATAAAACACTGGCGGACGAGAGTCAATGAATGCCTGGAAGGGCAGTTTTACAGCATTGTCGGAATTAAACTGTTTTCTTATTAAAAAGTTGTCCAAATTGTGGAAGAAGTGGTAGTCAGTGGGGGCTAGGTCTGATGAGTATGGAGGATGATGAAGAAGTTCCAACTCCAATTCCTGTAGTTTTGCCACAGTCATTTGTGCAGTGTGTGGTCCAGCTTTATCATGCAATAAGATAGGAGTCGATCTGTTGACCAATCTAGGCTGTTTTTCTTTAAGTTTTTGCATCATTTCGTCCAGTTGGTTGCAGTATATATCTGCTGTGATATTTTTGCCAGTTTTTTTTTGTTTTTTTGTTTTTAAGTTACCTGTACGAAATTTGGCGAACCAATTTGATATTCGGACCAATTCTGTAACTCTGTTACTATGATAATAGTTACTAAATTCGTCACTATGAGCAATGTCAGTTACTATCATGAATGAAAGTCATTGTATTTTTTATAATATTTTATGTTGTAGTAACGTTATTACACAGTAACTTTTTACAGAATTGATCTGAATGTCTGCTGCGTAGTAACACTAGAGCCAAATACACTATTAATGTTTCGCGCGGTCTGCGATGCCGTAGTTCCACGTATGAACTCATACTTCATAATAGTGCGAATTTCCGACCGTTCCATTTTCAATAAAAATAATTTTTAAAAACAGTTTTTGATATTTTTTACACCATACAATGATATCTTTAAAAAGGCGAAATGTGTAACTTCCAAACAAAAAAAAAAAAAAAGCAACGGTAAAATATTGAGTCAATGTCCAATAATAAGCTGTTAAAGTTGGCAATATAATTAACTACAAATTTCATCCTTGACAACCTGATATATAAAATTGGGATGCCAAAAAATGGTCAGCGTTTTTAAGTAAAAAATTGGGAATTTCTAAGTAGTAAAATGGTCCTGAATTTTTTTCTGACTAAGTAATATATGGAGATTTCAAAAATTCAAACTTCGAGTCGCTATTTTTTACCGTTTTTGAGATATGGTTTTTTAAACTTTTATAAAAAAATTGTGATGCCACCAAAAACTCGCATGTGAAAGCTTGATGTTAATAAGTTGAACATGGCTATTTCTGAGCTGTATTTCTACATTTCTGTGAGTACAATTTATAGAATAATAAGTGAACGGCCCGGAGGCAAATTGATATTGGTCTATTTTGCAAGTTCGCGTTGGCCTGGAGGTTTTCAGTGACCTTGTTACACAAGTTTAATTCACTTCCTGAAAGTTTCGCATAACATCGTGTAGAAGTCCTTTGTTATACACCCGTTCTTGTCTGCACATAGACCATGTTAAATATGTTATAAATAGAGATACACCCCGATTTACGACGATTAACTTTCAAGACGATTCGCTTATACGACAATTTTAAATTGGGTTCCCACTACCTAACATCTTGCCGGTACGATCTGGTCTTCACAGGGGCGGATTTAGCTTGTACGGAGCCCCTGGCTGAAAAATTTGTCGGGGCCCTAGTATTAAACTTTCTTAGTTTTTTGCCCTAGATTTTTGTTTACAATTAAAAAAGGTTATGTTTACTAGTATAATCATATTCTTGTCATATATATGTACATACTTATATCGTTCAAATACAGACATTACAATTTTGAGACATTATAAGAACATAAGACAATGAAAAATAAAAAATGCATTTTATAAATGTGATTTTACAAATTTTTTCTTCTTAAACTATTATTTTGCTTTAACAAAGCCTGAACTGTATAAAAATACATTTATATTTTTTTTTATTGTCTAACGTAAGCGCCCTGCCACTTTTTTTTACGACTACACCCTTGATTTTATTCTTATTATGAATCTACTCAAGTTAGTTAACGTATGTATTGTTTACAAGTATAAAGTTTATTTATTTAAGAAAAAATAATAATAATAATCATCTCTTAAAGTCCATCCCTTTCAACTATTAATGAACTTTGAAGTTATTTTTCAGGTAAAAAAGCTAATTATATAAATTAACAAAAACTCAAATAAAGTAGTACTTATTCTTAAGACATTTTTTTTTAAAAGTCTGCAGCATACTACTACTGGCATAAAGTAACTGAAAAAAATTGATGTGAAGTGTGAATTTTCACACATTTCTGGGTTTTGCAGGTATTTAGTAACTGAACGATGATTATTTGGGATGCCAAAACAAATTTTATGTCAAAATATTTTTTTATGAATTTTAATTCGAATGCCTAATACCATTATTTGAGTTTCTAAATCTATGCAGTATTTTTTTTTACATAGCAAAGTTCATTAAGATTTTGAAAATTGCACCTATGGCTTCCATTGGTTGCTTACATCATAAGTCCCGCCCTTTGATTTCGTCAAACATAGAATTACATTATAATTTCAACACTTTCCACTGATTATTAAATTTACGCTTTTAAAAATTAAATGCACTATTTACCAAATATAACTAGAATTTTAACAAAATAGTTTAAACAAAATAAAAATGCAAAAAAAAAAATAAAAAATAAAATCAACAGGATTCGAACCCTAGTTCGCAAGTTAACTTATATTATTAAGCTCACGACGAATCCAACCACGCCACGAGAGTTAGTGTTGTGATCTGTTACACAACGTATTAAATAGTTAACATATTTTAGTTAAAAACACAAAAAATGCGTTATTTTCCGAAAACATAATCTGATCAAAAATTCCTGTTGTACTATTCCGGTTCACACCAATGTACATTACTTAGAATTTTTTCAGATTTTTAGTTTAAACCATCTGGGCTACAGGGTGTGGGACAAAAATTTTTTTGCACAATTTTGGCAAAAATCGCATCAAAATAATTTATTTTGCAAAAATAAAATTTTGATCGTTAATCCACGTACTGAGGACTTTCATTTGATACCCTACTCAGAATTTAAAAAAAATATTTTTTTTTTCGAAGAGCACATATTTGTTTATATTTTTAGAGGGATATGTTTTTTAGATGTTTTAGTATTTTTCCTATGTGCGGGTCAACGAGTTGTATAAGCATGCCAAATTTCAACTCTCTAGGTTTAGCCGTTTGGCTACAATTTTGACCGAACAGACAGACAGACAGACAGACAGACAGACAGACAGACAGACAGACAGACAGACGACAAAATGACGGTATAAGGGTTTTTTGGTCATACCTACAAAACCCTAAAAACTAAACAACTTAAAAAGACCCAAAACTGTTTTCTTTTACTACTACACAAATTCTAGTAATATAAATAAAACTTACCTTTTTAGGTCGTCTAAATCCAAAACCACGAATTACCACCACATTAAGTGTAAATAAAACTGTAAAACTAAATTTTTTTTGTATTTGACGCACGATCAACAGCAATTTGTATATCAGTGCCTAAATATGCCGTTCGTATTTGTAACATTACAAATGTGACCTTGCAATCTACGGCCTAAGCGGCGCCCAGCGACGCAGTAAATGCAGTAGAGCCATTCCGAACAGGCTGATCGAACATCTTCATAATTTCACAAATTCTGTTCTTCATTCAATTGCATATAAATTATTTTCAGCATTAACTTTTCAATTGTAGTATATTTTTTTATTACATTATTTGGGGCCCCTAAATATCGGGGGCCCCTGGCTGCAGCCCAGTCAGCCCCCCCTCCTAAATCCGCCACTGGGTCTTCACATTGACCAGTGTTTCTTAACCGCCAATAATGAATTTTTATCGTTTAACAAGCATATAATAATCGGCGCCAGCGGGGGGTCCAGCTCCCCCCCAATATGTGCTCTGGCCACCAGTTGCCCCCCCAAATTGCTTGGAGAAAAAATAATTGTATTTTCATGTGTAAAAGATAAAAAAAAATTATTTCAAATATTTCCTGGTCCCCCCAAATTTTACTTAAAAATTTCTTGCCCCCCCAGATTTTTAGAGCTAGCGCCGCCACTGTTACAAAGGCAGCCCTGCAAATAACTATTTTATTTCCAAGCTTCGAAAAATTGTGACTTTTCACCGATTTGCGAAAAATTATTTGACGATTTTCGACAAAAATGGAAACTAGCCGGTTCACCGAGTCCTCCAATTTTAAAAATAAAAATATCACTACCGGGTCGTATGTTCAAATGATCTTCGTATCTCTATACACCGAAATGTAGTAAAGCAATTTTTTTCTGTAGCACGAATATCTCTCCAGACGGTCCTGTCGTGAGTTCCCGATTCTCTGGGTGGATATAGAAGGTCCCTGCAGGCACTGACGAGTCGCGAACGCTAGGAAACCCGTTGTCAATGCCTTTCTGTTCCCTCAACCCCTCCTACATCAGCACTTTTGGAATTCTGTTCTATGTAATTCGTTTAGATACTCACTGAAAAAAAAATTACTCTCTTCGTATGTAAAATTTGTTGAAAAAGAGAATTGGCTAAAATGAAATATTTCGTATAAGATTTTACAGTCAAAAGAAATAATTGCAAATTGCATAGTTTTTCTAAATATAAAGGAGTTCTTTAAATTAGTTGACTGTGCATTGTAAATAATTTTAATGGATATTTTAACATTTTAGACACCGTTTAAAGCTAAGGGAAATTAGTAAGTTAGTAAGTATTAGTAAGACTGGTTTCGGATTTTGATCCGTCAGTAAAAATGACAGTATCCTCGAACCTAGGGACCCGTGTTCTTTGTAATTCATGTTGGTATTCGATAGGCAACGTAGTATTGAGAAGTGACATTATAGGTGGCGGCGCTGTGATCTAAGGCAATATGGCAGTTGACTCTAGTACTCAACTGTCAATATGCTTTATCCTGTCTTGAATGACAGCCAAAAACACTACAATATATTCGGCTTTTATAGTTTTGCACAACTTCTGTCGACATTCTAACAAAATTTCAACACTAAAACATACGAAATAAGTTCAAACAGTACTAGAGCGCCTAGCACAATATTTGACCACCAGACCACTGTCTGTTGGTCAAATATACGCTCGAATACACTTATTCGAGCGTCTCAGTTCTCAATATTTATCAAACCTAGTTAATGTGAGACCCACAAGCGGACGCGGCAGCGTCTATGCATGTAATACATTAATCTACTATTATATTGTACAAGTGTGGTATGTATGTTCTATTCAACTTCTGTTGTATCTTCATTTTTCCGGTAACGCGGAGAGAGGAAAATGAACCGCCGTCTTATCCGGGTGATATTTTTTTTAGTGCTTAGGCTTAATTTTATTTCGACAGGGGGTACGTACTAATTTTTATTGATAAAAATCATGCATTTTTTCCTCGAATCCGTGTCGAATCAAAGTCACCATTGATCGGCACGGACAGGTTTTATCAGACGATAACTAAAAAATATTCTTAATACAAGACGGCCTGTCCAGAATATTTACGGCGAGAGGTGTTAAATAGTAATAATGGTTCAGGATAGCTTTTTGGACGTGCAGGATAATATTTTGAGGTATCAGAAAACATTTTTTAAAGAATCTGGGCCATTATTTGAGCATTTTGAGGCAAAAATATGCTTACAAAGTTTCAAAAGGAGACAGCTGTCAAATTTTTTGCATTTTAAAATGGGACGAGATTTCACATTTTGTACGTGTTTCTTGACAGAAGAATACTAATTAAGGATTTAAGGTGAATTAACGATAAAACTTAAGACATTTGCAGGGGGAATTTCCATAAAATAGTGTTAAAAAAAGATGAGCTACGATTATTATATTAAAACGAGTCGCGAAGGAACGAGTTTTAACAAAGTAGGGGAAAAGACCGGCGTAGCCGGGCTGAGGCCTTTAGTTTAATTACTATTTATACTATAATAATTATATAATACTTTAAGTTTTAAGTGCTGCTTAAGATGTAGAAACCAACCTTTAGGAACCAAATGTAAAAACTAAGTAATGCTTGCATGATAGTTACATTATATTCTAACATTGGCAACTACACTAACCAAGTATGACGTCATTTCATTGTTATCTTGAATAAACTTTACATCCACAGAAACTATATCGCAAGATAGTTGTGGCAAACCATAATGATGTAGCTGAAGTAAGAAAAAAATTAAATCTTAAAATTTGGTTTTAATAGAAATTCATCGTTTTCCCTTGATCCATCAGGCATCTTGTTGTAAGCTCATTTCTGGTTGTCGGAGCTTTTGGGCGCCGTTGCCTCCGTGTTTACCGTACACCCATCCCTTTTCTCCGTACCCCACCTACACCGTGACATAGTGCTGTTACGAGAGCTGAGCTCTCTTCCCCCAGGCTTGTAGGGAACGAGTGGGAGACCTACGACGCGATTCTTCCGACTAACGATCAGGACCGTCTTCAAGGGGTAGATATATTAAATGTCTTCAATATATAACCCGGACGTAAAAAGGGTCGGACTGTAGAAATTTTAGAGATAAAAATTGGGTACCTATAAATATCAACATTGTAGTAGGAGCGAAAAGTTCCAAAAGAAAGTCTCTGTTTAATAGTTTTTTTTGTTTTTATTTAAAACAAAACAGAGGCACATCCACTGGTGATTAGTGCCCGTACATTATTAATTTACATTATATTTTGTGTTTATATTATTAAGGTCCGGTCTTTCCACCTTCAGATAAAGTTCCAGGTAACTATCTGACAGATAAGGTTATTTGTAACTTCATCTGCTGAGTAAATGTCAATACCAGTCAGTGAATCCAATACGTCAGTCTCATTATCCATTAGATAACTGTCCGATAGATACATTTATATAGAAAGAAGGGATGACATTTACTCAGCAGATGAAGTTAAAAATAACCTTATCTGTCAGATAGTTACCTGGAACTTTATCTGAAGGTGGAAAAACCGGGCCTAAGAGATATTATTACAATGCAGAATATAGATTTGTGTCTAATAAAAATTCGTGAAGATTTGCCAGGTTTTCCGCCTTGTCACTGAGAGCTTCTTGTCAGTTGTCAGGTATATGGTGCCGTTGTCGTATCGTCTCGTATTTTGTGCAGTCCAGTATAATATGTTCGATTGTCAATCTTGCATTACACTCGTCACAAGTTGGTGGGTCTTTTCTTTAAAGTCTGTATTTGTCTGTCAGTCTGGAATGTCCGATTCTTAGTCTAGTCGTTGCTATTTGCTGTCTTCTTGTCCCTTCGAATTTCCATTTTTTTGTGTCTTCTTTTATTTGCTGTAGTTTGTTTTCTCTTAGTTCCATTTTCGTTCTTCTTATAGTATTAATCTTTTACCAATTTCATTTGTAAGGTTGCTTCAATATTTAGGTCCAACGGTGGTTCCATTTTGGGTGGCTTCTTTAGCAGCAATATCGGCTTTTTCATTGCCTTGAATACCAATGTGTGAAGGAATCCAAATAAGGTGTACTTCTATATACCACGGGTTTTAAGATTGTGTAGCTTTTCTTGCAGTGATTGTACTAATGCATTTTTTGGATAAAGCTGTTCAATGCTTGTCAGTACACTCAAAGAATCCGTGAATATAGCGAATTTTGTTTGGTTCTTTTCTTCTATTAGGTCCAAGCTTTTTAGTATTCCTGTTGCTTCTGCTGTATACATATACATACACTAGAAGGACTAGGTAGGCGATACTGGTGTATTTGATCGTTCTCTACTACAGCTCTTCCTCAGTTGTTGTCTAGGAGTAAAGCGGTGTCCACACTATGCCGCAGTTTGTCAGTTGGAAGGCCATTTGGCAATGCCAGAAGTAATGTAGACGTAACCGTTGGAACATGCCATCGTGCCAGCGGCATGCCAACAAGAATCGCTCGAGTGTCGGTCTCCTTCAAAGAAAGCCGATAAGAACGGTGAGTGGGGACGTGCCAACTGGCATCACGCGGCTTTAGGTGTAAATTCAGGTTGTGATTCAGACGCCGATGAGCAACGTTGTTTATAGATGGAGTGGACAAACGAAAAAGTGCTTAATTTGATCGATTTATACCGGGATCATCCTGTTTTGTGGGACTGTCGTTTAAAGGACTATAAAGACAGGAATAAGAAATGTGACGCTCTATTGGAAATTGCGGTTAGTTTTGGAGTACAAAAAGAAGAAATTGATAGAAAAATCAAGAACTTCGTGTGTCATTTTTCGGGCGAAATAAAAAAAGAGAAGGTAATAAGTCCGGTGCGTGATCTACTTTGAAGACTTGGACGTACCCAAAACCGTCGTTTGCGCCGTTTGCGTATTTTTTCTTCACTGTCAAGTATGATAACAGCAGCTGAAGCAATTAGTAAATCTTCCTCGGTGAACATTGTGCGACTAAACTAAATGCTAACACAGATGTGGACGTTTATACAGCCACTGGCTTTGCCAGCTGGCCTTGCTAACTGGCAAACAGCGGCATAGTGGGGATGCGCCTTAAGGCATCAGTGTATATTGGCATAAAATCTTTGTATTGGTGGCTAATCTGACGAAATTCTTGCAGATAGATTTCTGGGATGGTGAGACTTTTCGGTAACTTGCTGAGTGTTATATTGCAGGTTGGTTTTCTGGTCAACCACGGCGGGGTTTTGGCAATACTTTCACCCTAGATCTTCTGAGGGATGGAAATATATTTTTTTTAGAAATTCGACTTGATTCATCAACATACTCTCCTTCAAGAGTAATACATTCATTCCAACGCTCCTAAAATTAAAAAAATTAAAATTAATTAATTTAAATTCAACATACCATTCAGTAATAGTTGATTTGTCTGGTGCAGAGTCTCTATAACGCTTAACAAGCCACTGTTTGGCTTCAACAGTATTTTTCCCATCAAAAAACAATATTTAGGCCCGGTCTTTCCACCTTCAGATAAAGTTCCAGGTAACTATCTGACAGATAAGGTTATTTATAACTTCAT
This sequence comes from Liopterus haemorrhoidalis, assembly GCA_963971575.1. NCBI lineage: Eukaryota > Metazoa > Arthropoda > Insecta > Coleoptera > Dytiscidae > Liopterus > Liopterus haemorrhoidalis. The sequence goes on along the minus strand of OZ020622.1, from coordinate 4,758,261 downwards.
CTGCTGAATAAATGTCATCCCTTCTTTCTACACAAATGTATCTATCGGATAGTTATCTAACGGATAATGAGACTGACGTATTGGATTCACTGACTGGTATGGACATTTATTCAGCAGATGAAGTTATAAATAACCTTATCTGTCAAATAGTTACCTGGAACTTTATTTGAAGGTGGAAAGACCGGGCCTTAATCAACACACGAAATTCTTTTTTATCCATTCTTTTGAAAATTACAAAACTGGAGTCACTAAAACCACTGTAACCTCTAAACTAATTGTCAGAATGTCATGAAATTTTCACACGTATCATTTGAAGGTTGGTACTATCCAGAAATCATATGGGTCTGTCAACAGTGTTGCCATATGTATGTCAAACCGGAGACTTATTGAGTAAAATGTTATACATCCAATAATTATTCTGCCGCTTACTCGAAGTTTGTAAATGCAGCCCTAAGTTGAAAAACTACTAAGACGTGCCCATGGATTTTATCTTGTATTTAGGTAGATAAAAAAGTGTGACATTGGGATTAAAATAATAAGACGGATTAGTAACACGATATTAAGTAGCAAGATGTTTTGACAGATCAGAGATTGAGTCTATAAAAAAATATACACATATACACACAAAAAAACTGAGTTAGTGATTCATGTAATCCTCAAGTTTTAAAGCTATTAGCGCTTTAACTAACAATATTTTTAAATTCTCTTTTCAAATTTCAAATCTGCGATTTTAAAATAGGGATTTCCCCCTTTGAATCTGGATTAGTGTGTCTATTATCATTCATATTTTTAGTCCAGTATTTCTTTTTGATCGGACGCGGATTTGAATTTAATTCAAACATTTTTTGAATTTAAATTTTTGCTTCTAAAGCCAGAAGGCTTAAGAGATTATATTTTAATTCCAGGATATAGGGAAACAATTTTAAAAATCTCGAATTTTGACTTTGAAAAATACCATAAAAATTTGATTTCTTTCATTACGAAATCAGATACAAATTATTATAAATCAGCTGTGGCCACCACAGGACCGACCGCCATCAAAAAGTACTTGTATAAAATACATTCTAGCAGCAGAGTAGAAATAACTTGACCTAATATTTTCTAACAGATATTATTTATCATAACCATGGAAACATTACATATAAGTATGAAAAAATACATAAAATTTCGAAAAAATTTTCAATAATTTTTCGTTTTATCAACATATTTCTCAAATAAAAGTTGTTAGTAATTGCTTTTATAGCAACTATTGTTAAATATATTTTTTTTCTTCTGTTAAATATTCGCAAAAATCTTAAAATCGACACGAGTAAACTCCCATTTCTAGTCGACCGATTTTTACCAAAAGTTGATCAACTCGTGCCATTGATGTCAAAAGCTTAAATATGAAGTTTCATAAAAATCCTTTTAGCCGAATTTGCTCTGCACTTGTACACAGACGGACGGACAGACAGACAGACAGACGGACAGGCAGACAGACATCATGCTAAAAATAGTCAAAACGATATATAGGGACCTCAATTCGTGGTGATCCATCGAAATCTCGAAATGTCAAAATCGGTATGATCACAATACCTCCCTTATATATGTTGGCGGTCGGTAAAAATAATAAATTTACTTTTAAAACAAATTCTGAGTGTTATTATTTAACTTCAGAACCTACGTCATCAAGATGGTTGTCGAACCATCTGCTGATTGTATTATACAACAATGTTTAAAATAATAGGAGTATAATTTATTGTTTTATTCTAACTTATAAATAATACTAGGTTATTACCCGTCAACAATGACGGAATTGTTGAACAGCGAATCACGGGACAGGATATCACTAGTTAGCCAATTACGGGAGAGGGAGTCACCTGTCGGCCAATCAAGAGACAGGGTGTCTCCAGTTAGCCAATCACGAGAACCTTAGGAAAAATTTACGTCACAATGTTACCGACACTACATGCAGACTCTTGCTAATTAATTATATAATTAGATTGTAGTTATATAGATGGGCTGCGTGAGGCATATAGTCATTATTGCTGAGCTCTAAAATTTTGTTTTATGTTTTATTTCCACTGGTATCTGTATTTTGACGAAAACATATTTTATTTTTTAAATATCTAGTGTTACAGACATTCTATGGCAACAAATTTTGACTTTTTAAAAATAAATATTGCTTTTTAACAATTTTTTATTCTTGTATTTTTGCTCTAAAATGTACAGGAAAGCCAATTTATGCACTTATTTAAAATCCCATGTTAAAATGTTCCGCGTTTCTTTGCACACATGGTATAATGTAAAATTGGGTTTCGATATACGTACTTTTCAAAGTACGAACCGCGGTCAGGAACGAATTAAGTTCGTAAGTCGATGTACCACAGTATTCTGTAAGAATTGGGGTGCTGTATCCGATATTTAACAATACATTTCTAACATTCTAAACTAGATTTGACAGTTTAAAAAATCTTGTAAAACCGGTCCACTAATTTTTTTGCCTTTACGAGTTTAATAACACCAAAATCAGTATTCTTTGTTCTGATAGAGATCTGATCATACAACCAGTTATTTTCCAACATTAATTTTATAGATATTATAAAGATATTTATGCATTTGTTGATCTCGTAAGATCTCAGATCATAATCAGATCTGTGTTAACTAATGTATCATAGATAAAGGAATATAGATTGTTGTTTATGACCTAATTGTTATGACTTTTAACGCAGAAGTGTTAAAAGCGAAAATATAAATTACTAGAGTACCTGTACTTTGTACGGTTTTTGTTGAATACATTTTTGTTGATAAGTGATTATGATAATTGAGATATTTCATGTGTATCGGCTCCCCATAGCCCCCCAAATATTATCTTATCTATCCAGTATTTTTCCTATATGTGGGTCAAAGAGTTGTATAAGCATGCCAAATTTCAACTTTCTACGTTAAGCCGTTTGGCTACAATTTCTACCGTACAGACAGACACAAATTAACCCTTTACTGCATGAATTTTTATTTTTAGCTGAAATAATTCAGGCATTAGGAATTGATAGAAAAAAAAAATTAAAAAAATATATTGAAAATATTAATTATTATTTTTATGAAAAAATAATAATGTAGGGTTTGTGTCATACATGGAACATTATGATTCTACATTATGTTACAAAATAAAATGATTCGGTATTATTTGCTCGTCAATTGCTAGGTGTTCTTCATTAGGGATAAAAAGCAGTCGCCCTCGAATTTTTGAAAGAAAAGGTCGTATCTTCTAGTTGTTCTTTCTCAATAAATTCAAAGTTATTGTTGAAGTGCAAATTCCGCTTGATATCCTCAAATATATTGCAGCCCATTACTTGAGATACTGCAGGATCCATTGCTGTGTATGTGGCATATATGAACATTCATGAAGTAACGTTCTGATTCAGTTTTAAAAGTAAAATAAAAAATAAAAATCGGAATGTGCCATATATGGCACACTATGCGGTAAAGGGTTAAAAAAAAAACTTTTTTAACACATTTTTGCTAAAATTGTGTTAAAAGAAACGAATTTAAAAAAACTACTTATCGTTTCTTAATATGCGAGCTTTCTTTTGATACATCATAATAAATTTTAATAAAATATTTATTTTTCTATTAAATACATATTTGTTTATATTTACCGTACAGACAGACAGACACATGAGTGACGTTATAAGGGTTTTTTGGTGGTCATACCTACAAAACCCTAAAAATGACATATTTTAAGTGTATGGCCAAGCATGGAGTGTAGTTTTTCCCAGGAAATCAGGCCCGTGACGTTATCGTGTATACGCCAAATAATGACGTCAAACCAATCGCAATACAGATTGTAGTCGGTTCTACGTACGTTACTTGTCACCGAAGAGACTACCACTTCTGGTTTCTGCGCATGTGGCGTTGCTGTCTCGTATGTAAAGTACTTTGTAGTTTGCTTTAACAATTGAATAAGTTCTGTTCGTTCTATATTTTTGCCAAAAATTATTGAAATAACAATGTTTCTTTTGTAAATAATTTACTGCCTATACTTGTTACAAAACTTCAAAAATCCGGCCAAAATTATTGCCCAATATCTCAAAAGGTAGTACTATAAATACTCAATATTCATGAAGAATCCAATGATGACATAATGCATTTATTTATGTTGCATGTGATAAAAAGAATCGTAAACGTATGCACATTTTATTAAAGCCAAGAATTAAAATTTTACAATTGTTTTATTTATAATGAAACACGGCGTAGACCAACATGTGTGTGTGCGTCTTTTAATAGACAAAATCTCAGTAGGGCATTCTGTGTTTATTTTCAACACTGGATATTACGAAACATAGTTTCATTTAGAAACTGTTTAAACAGTAGGTTTATTTCAATAAAAAAAATATCTAACCTAAAATTTAAACAACAGAAATATGGATCTAGGAATTTTTAGGAAGAATGGACAGGTTTAGAAGCCTGTTAATACTGCCTGTCCACGTTTTTCGATTTAAGTAAGGCGTTCGACTGCGTTCACAAGAAATTTTACTGACTAAACTTCAGGTAACCCCTTCATTGCGATTCCAGCTAGTGCGGATTCGTTATAATGCGATCGACAATGTAAGATTTTTAAGCTATCAGACACATCGACAAAGCGTGGAATGAATTCACCCAGTCGTGTATGAAGGGTGATTGGAAAAAATTGTTCAGTGAAATTGCTGAAGTTCACTGCAATCATGAAAATTAGGGTCTGATAACCACATTTTAAGCATATTTTTGTGAATTTTTTTCAAATCTATGGTTAAATTTATTCATTTTCAAACTAAGTACATATATAAAGTATGTTTTGAAGAAGATACAAAAAAATTTTGATGGCAAAATATGGCGAAATGAACCAATTGTGGCAAATCTTCTCAGACTCCGGGAAAAAAATTAGATTTTGCGGTGACCAGCATAACTCGTCACTGGATCATCTGAAAACAAAAATCCAAAAAGATTTTGTTAGTTAATGAGTTTGCCGAGGTAACGACGTCGAGATATTTTTTTTTCATGTTTTTTTTTTTTATTTAACAATCACAAATATACTCATTTTTAGGTTTTTTTAAGGGGAATTAATTTTTTTGTCTTCTAAGTAACGCTAAAAACTGAAAAATCATTTTAAAAATAAAAACTCTAACGTCATTACCTCGGCAAACTCATAAACTAACAAAATCTTTTTGGATTTTTGATTTCAGATGATCAAGTGACGAGTTATGCTGGTCACCGCAAAATCTAATTTTTTCCCCGGAGTCTGAGAAGATTTGCCACAGCTGGCTCATTTCGCCATATTTTGCCTTCAAAATTTTTTTGTATCTTCTTCAAAACATACTTTATATATGTACTTCGTTTGAAAATGAATAAATTTAACCACAGATTTGAAAAAAATTCACAAAAAATGCTTAAAATGTGGTTATCAGACCCTACCGCCCCCCCCCCCGCGCGTTGAATGGGGGTAACCTGTAACCAAGTATGGCTTTGACCAAAACAGTGGTACACTTTTGAAATCATGTCTAATTAATAGATTGCAGTATGTTTAGTTTAAAGGCATAGATACAACACCCTTGTCTATTACCTGTGGAGTTCAACAAGGATCTATTTTAGGACCTCTTTTATTTTTAATTTTTGTCAATGATGATACCACGTTGCTGCTCAGATCAAAATCTCAAAACGATCTTTTTTTAGAAAATGATTAATTCATGATTCGCATATCTGGTTTTCATCCAACAAACTATGCTTGAATTTTGACAAAACAAATAAATTATTAATTACTTTAAAACATTCTGAGTTTACTAATCCAGGGTCAGTAAATTTTCTAGGCGTTATACTGACCGGCGGTTGGGAAACACTGGTCTAGATTTCGTACAATTTGTCACAATACATTGTATTTGGTATTGTCGGTATATATATGGTAGGTATTTGTCCAAATACCTACAGACTCTGATATGTATAAACATTTACAATTGACCTTAATTTTTTATTGTTGAGAGAATTGTTTGAGGCCCAAACAAATTACTTGTTCCTTTATGGAGATGGTTGGCCCTGTTTACTAGGTTGTAGTTTCGTGGATTTAATCGTTATTACGAATATCTAGGATTAAAAATGTGTTATTCTTTCTGCACGTGTATGTAGGTATAGTGGAATATCTGGCTTGGCTACCAAATTGATTTTATTCCAGCGTTAGTTCCCCTTTAAGTTGCTTCGTTCGTGAGTTTCGTCCTAGGGAATAAAGTTTCGAGCAGTATGGCGTAATGTTTGCTGGCAGTATTGTGCGTTTCGGGTTTTAATGTTCGTCTCGATTTTGTTGTATTTTAGCTGCGAACTTTGCCTTTTTACAAGCAGAGAGTTTCGCGATCAATGTCCTTTCGTAACGGTACTGTTTTTCACAAAATTCATAATCGAGACAAAATGAACGACGTTATTTTATTGTATATAGAATTGGATGTTGCATAATTTCAGTTTTATGACGTGTATGCTCTGTCAGATTTTGTTTTATGTCTCTGTTAATATATCGTAAATTTACCCATTGGCTGGAGAAGGTCCATTTAGATTTGTTTATGTCCTGAGAAACTGTTTATGACGCTAGGTGAATTAGGTCAAACGTCTACAACAGTGTTCCACAAACAGTTTGCTACGGGACAGTGTTTGGTTTGCCCTCTAACAATGCGCAAAAAAAAAAGAAATATCTGTCTGATACTTACTTAAAGCGTTTAACTCTAAAACTTTTGCAAAAATTAAAAGCATACAATTTCGAAGAGAATAACTGCGCTTTAAGTTAATCATATCTGTCTCTCTAAACTCGGGAAAATCTCAATATAGAAGTACCATCCACTGCGGAGTACCTCAAGGATCTGTCCTAGGCCTAATCCTTTTTACCGACCGCCAACATATATAAGGAAGGTATTGTGATCATACCGATTTTGATATTTTGAGATTTCGATGGATCTCCACGAATTGATCTCCACGAATTGAAGGATTTTTATGAAACTTCATATTTAAGCTTTTGACATCAATGGCACGGGTTGATCAACTTTTGGTAAAAATCGGTTGACTAGAAATGGGAGTTTACTCGTGTCGATTTTAAGATTTTTGCGAATATTTACAGAAAAATATTTCGAAAACATTTATTTTATGCGAGCAATAACTAACAACTTTTATTTGAGACATTTGTTGATAAAACGAAAAAAATTTGAAACATTTTTCGAAATTTCAGTATCTATTTTTTCATACTTATATGTAACGTTTCCATGGTTATGATAAATAATATCTCTGTTAGAAAATATTAGGCCAAGTTATTTCTACTCTGCTGCTAGAATGTATTTTATACAAGTACTTTGTGATGGCGATCGGTCCTGTGGTGGTGGCCACAGCTGATTTTTTATTTTTTTTTTGCTGCGTCTGTCTGTTTGTCTGTTTGTCTGTCTGTCTGTCTGTCTGTCTGTGTCTGTCTGTCTGTCTGTCTGTCTGTCTGTCGGTCTGTCTGTCGGTCCGTGTACTCATGCAGAGCAAATTCGGATAAAATGATTTTTATGAAACTTCATATTTAAGCTTTTGACATCAATGGCATGAGTTGATCAACTTTTGGTAAAAATCGTTTTTTGGTAAAAGACATTTTTTGATAAAGCAGCATAAATTAAACAAGTACTTTGTGATGGCGGTCGGTCCTGTGGTGGCCACAGCTGATTTTTCTCATTTACATAAATGATCTTCCAGCAAACATAAGTGTAAATTCGGTACTTTATGCTGATGACACTACGTTGTTAAATAAATCTGAATGCTTCGACACTATTGAGAAATAGCAAAAGTTTGTCAACCCTTGCACTAGATCAGAGTTTTACTTTTTGAGCCGCGGAGCACTTTTTACGAGAAGAATTCGCAGCGGAGCACTATCGTTGCTTTTTTTCTGTTGCGAAATATCCGCAAAAATCTTAAAACCTATACAAAAAATCTTCCATTTCTAAATGACTGATTTTTACCAAAAGTTGATTAAATGCCATTGATGTGAAAAGCTTAAAAATGAAGTTTCATAATACAGACAGACAGATAGACAGACAGGCATCATGCTAAAAATAGTAAAAACATTATGTAGCAACTTATATTACAAATATTGTTAAGAATAAGAAGACAAATCTTTTATCTAAATGCATCTTTTTGATTGGATAAATATTTGGAGAGTTGTGGCAGAAAAACCCACAAATTTTTCCAAAACAATAGCTAGTGTGTGAAATCAATAAGTGATGTTTTATTTTGATGTTCCAAAAAAATTTTCACATTAAATATATGTCTCTTTTGTTACCGTTGAATTTCGAAATGGGCGTTAACATTTTTTCTATGATAATGATATGGTAATACTAGGTGGCACTTTCTTTAAATATTTTTGACACATTTTTTTTGTAATTTATCATTTTTATTGATGTACAATATGTCACGCCACATTACAATTAAATTTTTTTTTTGTAAAAAATACTAGTTTTGATAATTTCAGTCCGTTACTCCATTGACGTATTTAGAATAAAAAATTGGCTTGTTCATAGATATTAAAACTTTGGAGTTTCCTATTAGCTACTCCATAGATTCGATGTCTATGAAAACCCAATCGAATATTTCATGATTTATGCGGTGCTTAACTTCAGACATTAGCCTACTAAACTGATCTATGAGTCTCGTAGAAAGGGAAATTATAATAAATTGATAATCGAAGAGAAGGACGTTTTTAGGATTTCGTAAGTAATACCAAAAAAACCCTTATAAATAACATACAAAATAACAAAGAAATTTCTCAAATAAAAGTTGTTAGTTATTGCTTTTATGCCAAATATCCGAAACAAGAAACAGACCCACAAGTCTATCGGGAAAGATTCAAAGAAATCATGACTACAACAACCAAGTACACAGCAACCATCATAAATAAACAGGAGAACATGATCCATTAACCTTCTGTAAGTAGTGTGTACACAGCAGAAGTGTACAGCATCCTAGAAGAGACCAGACTTATTAAGAAAGACAATCGAAAGAAATTCATAATAGTAGCAGATTCTCTAAGTTCTGTTCAAAGTATTCAAGAAACTTACTCGAAACATCCCATGATACAAGAAACATAAGACAACATACACAACACATTAGCCCAAGATAAAGAAGTAAAACCATCTTATGGATCCCATCCCATGTAGATATAGAAGGCAACAATATAGCAGACGAAGCCGCAAAAAAGGCAACAACAGCAGCCAAAACAGAAATACCAATACCAATCTATGACTGCAAGAACTGGATTAAATACAAAATTAAAGAAGTAGGACCTAGAATGGAGACTGACGAACAACAATAAATTACGACATATAAAACAGGACACGAAGAAATGGACCCTAACCAGAAACCGAGGAGACCAAATTATATTGACGAGACTACAAATTGGACATACGGCGATTACACACCAATACGTATTCCACTACAACCATCCCCGAAGAATGTGCCACAGAACTGACAGTTGAACATATCCTGATGACCTGCAAAAAATATAGGGACGAAAGGAAAACACATAAAATTCCCCTTACATTACAACAAGCTGTTGCTAATGACAACAAAACAACAGAAACTCTAGAATTCCTAGAAGACATATCAGTAAAAAACCAAATATAACTATCCTAAAAACCGAAGTGAACAATAATTTAAACCCAATATTTTTTTTTTTTCTAATGTACAATTAATGTTAAACATAATATAAAATTATAAAAATGTACAGTAATATTAATGGCCTTAGTTGCCGGTGTATTTTTTTATTAACTAAAAAAAATCTCCCATTTCTAGTTAACCGATTTTTACCAAAAGTTGATCAACTCGTGCCATTGATGTCAAATACTTAAATAAGTTTCATAAAAGTACTTTTAGCCGAATTTGCTCTGCACGTGTACACAGGCCGACAGACAGACATCATGCTAAAAATAGTCAAAATGTTATGTAGGGACCTCAATTTGTGGAGGTCCATCGAAATCTCGAAATGTCAAAATCGGTATGATCACAATACCTCCCTTATATATGTAGGCGGTCGGTAAAAAGGATTAGGCCTAGTACAGATCCTTGAGGTACTCCTCCCTTATATATGTTGGTGGTTGGTAAAAATATTATTAAATGAGCTGAGCGAATTTAAATACTATCTTAATTTCTTTGCGGACCATTTAAAATTACTTTACGGACCACCAGTGGTCCGCGGACAGCCGATTGCTGGCCTAGAGAGTTGAAATTTGTCGTGCATTTACAGTATGATACTAGAACTGAGAGGTAGACGATTATAGTGGTTACGTGATAAGGTTAAAGAAGGACGGAATGGCAAAGAAGACATGGGAAAGAAAATTAAACAACCGTTGGTCAGAAGATCTAACAAGTATTGGTATACAGGACGCTTGGAAGGACAGATCAAGATTAATCAAGAGTGAGTCCAAATGTCATCCCAACTGACACTGTCCAAAGAAAAAGAAAAATCAACATTCAATCAGCAATTCATTATTTTTTTCAACCAATTTTAAACTAAAAATTTCACAAAATATTAGCATAATTGAATTTGTAGCGTTGAAGTTTTGTAAAAAAAAGACAAAGTGTATTACTGAAAAATAGAAAACAATTTCTTTTAATTACAAATTCTGGAAAAGCTCCGGGCCAGCAGTCGACCTATACTTGAATAAAAAGGACAAAGTTCAACAAGAATAGAAAGATTGAGAGATACGGAATAAACGGAAGAAAATGGAAAAATAAAAGAACGAGAGATAAAAATAATATATAACAAAAATGAAAGAATCAAAAATCAGTGATTTGAAAATATTTTACGCTTTTAAATAACAGAAAAGATTTGTAATATTGTTAAAGCAGTAGTATTGAAACTTTCATTTGCGGAAGTCTCTTCAGGGAAAGGCAGGTTAATAAATACATTTCAGACATTTAAAACTAGAGGAAACCTGTATATTTTTAGGGTTTTGTAGGTATTACCATAAACCTTTATTATTATTATTTTATTTATTTTGCATCGACGTATTTCTGCGACGAGGCTAATCGTCGATGCCAGGGGGCGAGCTCCTACACCTGGATGTGGGGTGAATGATTATGAAAATGGGAGTAATGTAAACATATTATTTTCGTCCGAATAATATCACCAAGGGAGAATCGAACCAGCAACATCACAATCCAGACTGTTTTCTCCAGTTTTTAACAAAGAAGAATGAAGATTTATAAGTAATTATTATTTTTTTTTGTGATTTTAGTGAAAATCTTGGGTTTTCTGTTTTTCCTATTAAACGTCTTAATTTCCGATCCTTGCAAGTTTCGAAATGTATAAATTTATTTTATTTTTCTAATAAAATGTTCTAGTAACATAAAATTTATAGTGCACATTAGCAATGCGTACAGCGATCCTATATTATTGTTAGTGCAACGAAACTGGGTTACCTTCTGATGATAATTTCACCAATATTTTCAATCAGCAAGACAACGTTGCATACTGAATGCAGAAATTAAGATAGTGGTATTATGGCAATGGTATTAAATTTATTTGTAAATTGATGTACTCGAAGAATACTTGCCACTTCAAAAAAAAAAAAAAAGAATCATGTCGTATGCTGTGGCTTTGTTAGTTCGTGTAACTCGTACAGTTGCAAATATCCCCATTAAAAACCAATATATCATGCTGCCGATCAATATTTTTTCTTTGCGAATCCGTTGCAGTTATAAAAAGAAAGCGAAAGCCTAAGACGGCCCAGCAAACTTTTCCCAGGGGTACGCGTACCGTACATTGGCAAACACTGGTCTATACTCTTTTTAGAAGCAGTCCAAAATCATCTGATGATGGACAAGGTTTGATGATGATCATGATTCAAATTTGGACATTATCGTGTTTTGGTTTTAAACAAATCCTTTTGTTTTTTGTTTTCTTGATGTTTTTTTATGGTATTGTGGTGCCATCTAGTTTAGTTAATTGGTTATATGGTTAACTGTAGTCGCGTATTCACTTCTGGAGTGTGACGCCAAGTTTTTAAATTAGATGGACGTTATAGTGACCAGCAATGCGTAGTAAACTCGGTGTGATCGACCGTTCTACCCAACGAACATTGTGACCCCACTAACCACCTTTCAAATGCCGCAAATGTAAATAGCTTCGCGATCTATCAGACTTACACTTCGTTCTTTTAGAGCAGTGCTTTTCAACCGGTGTCTCGCGACACATTCGTTTGTCACAACTCAGTTATAAGCGTGCCGCGAAATTTATAGTTTAATTTTTACTAGAATTTAAAAGAATTCTTATCGTTCATTGATGACAATGAACTGCCCCTTCCTTGGTCTTTTTGGCCTCTTCCTTTATATAAATTTTAGCTGTTAAGTCAATAATAAGAGTAATTTAAATTTTAAATTTTTAATTTTTAATAAGAGTATTTTAAATTTTCTGTTGCGATTTTAAAGACATTTTATTAAAGTTTTCTTCACTTTAACACATACAAACAATGTAATTAAATGAGCCACATCCAACAAAATCCTATTCCGTTAAGTTGCAAAATATCCGCTAGGCGTCACTTCAGTTATCCTCAGTTCTCAATAGAGAAGGGGTGTGCAAGACTAAGAAAGACCAAATAAGATATAGGCGCCAGAACATATCCACACATTGTAATCCATGAACCATAAATATTCTTTTAAATTGATTTTTTTAACGCTATAGTAAAATTTTTTATAGAGTGTTGAGTTTTTGATTTCTTTCGTTAATATCTTTTAAAAATTGTAATTTTTGCACGCAATTCTCTAGCCTGTAATTACTTGGTAGATACACACATCCGGTTCTCCACCTTGGTAGAAATTACAGCCGTTGCTCGGAAGGGTATTGCGGTATAATAAGAGGAATAACTAATATTTAACAGCCATCTCTACGCGGGATACTACCGCACGATCTCAAATTATAACCATTATATACTTCGAAGATTTAATGGAAGTACCAAAGAGAGAGACATTTAAAAAATTGGAAGGAAATTATTGAACAGGGAAATGTACAAAGATTGCATAATTTGAAAACATCAAACTTTATGTGAACAAAACAAAAAAAAAATATATAAATTAAAGAAATCATATCTCAAAAATGGGATGAGATAATGGTTTGTGGTTTGAATTTTTGAAATCCCCGTGGTATCTAGTCCGGAAAAAACAAGGCCTTATTTTGTACAAGTTATCTCAGAAACGATTAATTTTTAGGGTTTTGTAGTTTACTTACTTAATCCTGAAGCCTTTCTACCTTTCTACGCATTCAGACCTCTTTAAATTAACGAATTATACTGCGTTGTGTCGCTCTGAGATATGTTTAAATGCATTATTTTAACGTTCCATGTACCGTTCACATCTGTTATAAATTAGTTACTAATAGCCCTCCATCTGTGAATTTTGAAACCAACTATTTAGCTTCGTAAAATATTTTATATGTATTATCGTTCTTATAATTCTGTTGTCTTAGATTTTAACTACCTAATTAGCTAAATTGATCATATTTACTGTCCGTCTTTGTAATTTCGAGCAAGATTTGTTTATGATGACATTATGTTAGGTTATGTAAAGGCATTCGATAACTACGGTGTCACTGATAGAATGCGATAACCGATGTGTTTATATGTCTGTCTCATTAAAACATCTCACTAGCTATAAGTTTAGAAAATTATGCACAATCCACAACAAACAGCGTATTAAATTTGGAGGTCTGAACGGTTTCACTTCTTACCATACGACAAACTTTCTGGTGACAGTGAACAGTCTATAATCTACAGTGCATAAGCTATTGATTTAAGAGCTCTGAATGCAGCTTTAGGCTATAGTCGAGTTACTTATTTTCTGGTGCTGTTCTCCATACTTCTTTCCATCGTGTTCTGTCCTTTGTATATTTTTTCTTATCTCCTCGCACTTAACACCTCTTTTCGTTGCAGCTTCTATTGTTTCTTGGTGCCAGGTTTTTCTCGGTCTTCCTGGTCTAACTTTCTTCACTGTTCTTGCTTCAAAAACTCTTTACTATTTTGTCTTCACTCATTTTGTGTAAATGTCCCAGCCATCTTACCTGTTCTTCTTCTATTATAGTCTCCACTGGTATTATGTTTAGTTTTCTCTAAATAATTCATTTCTTATTCTGTCCAATTTTGTTTTACCTTCAATTTTCCTTAAAAATCTCATTTCGGAGCTTATTTAAACAAATTATTATAAACAAATTTGTATTTAACGAAATACTAAATATTTTTTTAAAAAATTGTGTATGGTATCAAATAAAAGCGTATAGATAAATGAGTAAAATTGTATTTCTGAGAAAATAAAAGTATATTGTGCAACTAGCGCGGAATATGCATTCTGCACGTGTTGCTCACTATGCTTTTCCTTTGATTACCGTTTTTCAATAAATAAATATTTGGATAATTTGATAATTTTTGTACAGAGGTGCCATATTTTGCTGCCTTGTGGAACATATTTTAGTATTTTTTGGGCGATACATCTCAGTTCTATTATAAATGTGTTCAGTTATGTATTTTGAGTAGAATACGAATTACCTGTCTGGTTAATTTGATTAAAGTGGTTAATGTGCAGTCCTAATATTGTGAATAAGTTGTTGCTGTCGGTTGATTTGGTCAATTAAATATCTCATGGGTGTAATGAATTGATATATGGGCGTTCAAATTGTTATTTGTCAATTTCGCATCAATCAATTTCACACTGGCATTTAACAGGCACATACATAACATACATGCATGCATTGTATTAGTAGCTGGTAAATGGAATGAATAAAAATTGTTCTTCTTCTTCTTTTTGCCATATTCCCATTAGAGGTTTGCCGTTCTTAGTTGCTGTCAGCTCCTGAATATTGTTACGTGGTTACGATATAAGACGAATTTAGTTGTGATTTTAAATCTTTATTATGCTACTTAAATTTTGGACTTACACTAATTCAGATTTTCCCAAACTTTTTGAGTCGTGGAGCACTATTCACGAGAATAATTCGTCGCGGAGCACTATCGTTGCTATATATGTAGCAACACTAGTAGATCGTGGAGCACTAGTAGACGCTCCGCGGAGCACAGTTTGGGAAACTTTGCACTAATTAATAGACAACAATAACACTAGCAAAAAATATAGCACTCACTAGTCAATATACTTATATTTACTTAATCGTTCGGCCCTTTTACCATCTTTGGTGTGGGCCTTTGTGTGAAGAGTTTGATTATTTCTTGTACTTGTTCTCTCCGTTTGTGGGAGAACGGTGCCACAGCTTTTTCCTATACTTATACTTACTTAATCGTTCAGCCCTTTTACCATTTTTGGTGTCGGCCTTTGTGTGAAGAGTTTGATTATATTACTTGTACTTGTTCTCTTCTTTTGTAAGAGAACTGTTTGTCATCTGTTTTTCTTCTTACTTTTCGGTCCATTCCAGGGGGTATCTCTTCTCTCTACTGCACTTCTAATTTCATCACTCCACTCTTTCCTCGGTCTTCCACGGCTTCTTCCTTCAACTACTCTGGCTTCATAAATTTTCTTTGTGTCTACTATCTTTTATCCTTTGGATATGACCATGCCACCTAAGTTGTCCTTCTTCTATTACTTCTACTGGTTTAGTTCCCTTCTCTGTATTCTATGTTTTTTATCCGATCCAATTTTGACTTTCCCTTGATCTTCCTAGAAACCTCATTTCTCTACTTCTTATCCTGATTCTTTGTTTCTCCGTTATTGCCCAAGCCTCTGATTCATGTCAACACTGGTATGGCCACTTTCTTGAATATTTGGACTTTTGCCTCTTTCGGAATTTCCCGTTTTGCCAAGAAGGAATTCTTAATGCTATTAAATAACCTACCAGCAGTTCCAACTTGTTTTTTGGACGATTTTTTCTGTTGAAAAAACGGATCCGAGATATTTAAAAAGCTCGACCTGTTCTATTGTTTTTCCTTCTAGTTCAGTGTGATGTTTCTCCAGTTTTGTACTTATCATGCTTTTGGTTTTCTGGCAGCTTATTTTCATATTTATTGTATTTAGCCAATGATATAAGTATCGAGGTTACCTTGTAAATTTTCCTTATTAGTGGCGATTAGGACCTTGCAGTCTGCTTAGCTTAGCTCTGAGATGGTAACTTAACCTCCAATGACCTACTGGGTATTTCTGTATATATTTTCTGGCGTTTTTAATGGCTGTATCGAGTACTATTGTAAATAGTAGTGGGCTCAATATACATCCTTGCCTTAGAACGATTTTCGTTTCGCAAAAACTAGACCGGCAATTGTTGCTTTGCACATAACATTTCGTTCCATCATATAGGCTTTGTAAACCTGCTATAAGATATTCTTCTATTCCTCTTGACCTGAGTAAGCTCCATCATCCACTTATACCACAGTTAAAACGCATTTAATTGTTACAGGTATATTAATTAACATGCAGTCCTTATTAGTTCAGGCTAGTATTCTTATTCTATATGGTTCCATGAAATGCTCGCCCTTTTTGCTCTAATTTCTTTGTTCTTCATAATTATTTCTTTATGGTTTATATTTGACGGGGTTTTCTTATAGCAAGAATTATTAATTTGTGACATGGAGTCTAAAATTGGGGTACGAAAATCAATGCTTGCTACTTGTTTAACTTGGTGTTTCCCTCCGAAATATATCGATCATATATAATCTTGTTATGGTATAGCCATGGCAACATGATGTATGCTAACAAACAGTGGTTCAGTAGGAAAACACTTAGCCACAAACAGCTTACTAATTGGATCGAATCTCTTTAAGAAAATAAAATAAAAAAATTAATCTTCTAATTCAGAATCTTTTTGAAGTAAAGAGTCATTCCAACAAAAACCTTATTTTACAGCCTGTTTTTAAAAACTGTAATATTTTTTCCATGCAAAATTGTATAATTAAATAATTTTAATAACAGTGTTTTGTTATTATCGTAGCGGTAAGTTGTAATTAAAATTAAAGTAGGCTTATTTTTCTTACTTAAACTAACAAAGAGGCTTTCTAAAATGCACTTAGGTGCTCTATTGAAACGCCCGTTATATTTCGTCTAAGTAAAGATCATTTCAGAAACGACTTTCGGCTCTTACGACATCTGTAGTCAAACATGTAAAGTGCTGTACAAAAGTTACCGAAATTACGTAATACCGGTCCCATCGCTTTTGTCAGATTATGAAATTTAAGACAAATAAGTTGTGCAATAAAAGGTTTTAAATAAACTTGTAACGATGAAAAGTCTCAAAAATGAAAAGATAAAGATAGGGTACATTGTACTTAATTATAATAGTAATAATAATAATTATTATTACCTTCTAGGCCCTGAATAAAATCATAATAAATAATAATGAAATAATTAACAACACACTCCTAACATGCTCCTAATATACAAAACGATTTACCTACCCACATTAACGTATGGTAACTGCAAATATTTTGCAAAGTAAAGATTATTAAATAAAAATAAATAAATTAACGTATGGTTGCTAGTCTTGGATACTTTCCGATCGGCTCAAGAGGAAAGTTCAAGCTGCAGAAATGAAATTTTTAAGAAGCGTTAAGGGTGTCACTAAACTTGACAGAATAAGAAGTGAAACAATACGAGAAGAGCTACAAATAGAAGTAGTTGAAAAAACAATAGACAGACAGGAATTAAGATGGTTTGGACACATCAAACGAATGAAGCAAGAAAGATCGACGAAATATATATGGCCAGACAGAACTTCTGGTAGCAGACCAAGAGGAAGACCTCATAAAACGAAACAGTGTCACAAATCCTAGTTAAGAAAGGACTGAGATGGAAAGAAGCAGAAAATAAGGCACACAATAAGACAGAGTGGCGCAACTTAAAATAATTAGACTGAGAAGAACAACCTCTACATCGAATGGTAGAAGAGGTTTCTGACTATATATATATTATTATTACATTTGGTTCCTTCTGACATTGGTGGTTGAAAATTTCAAGTGCCACATTTAATGGAATTACTCCTTCCCCACTTCGAGGTTACTGACAGCCACTAAGCCGGACAAAACCCTCCTGGATATCGAGACCAAACAGATATTTGTGGTCGAATTTTCAAGTCCTGTTGAGAATATCTTTCTCAAGGAGGAGAAAAAGAGGTCCAAGTATATGGATCTCTTGTACGACTTAAGAAAGCTGTACCCAGGGTATAAAGTTAAGCTTGTAGTCCTGATAGTTGGTGTTTTGGTTGATATGAAAGCCTTCTACCGAAGGGAAATTCGAATGGGAACTGCAGGATGCAGAAAGTGTTGCTCGGGTTACTCCGCATTGTACGTTTCTTTGATTAACTCCCGAGTTAATTAACCTAGAGAGTTGGCGTCTTCAGAAAAGTTGTAGAAAATATTTAGATCTACAACTTTTGTATTTAAACTATTTTTCTATCGCCAACCGTTTACGAGAAAATCGGGAGAGTGTGAAAAATTTGTTTTTCTTGAATAACTCGCGAGTTAATTAACTTAGAGAGTTGGCGTCTTCAGAAAAATTGTAGAGAATTTCTAGAGCTACAAATTTTGTATATAAACCATTTTCCTATCGCCAACCGTTTACGAGAAAATCAGGCAAGAGTGTGTGAAAATTTAGTTTTTCTTGTGTCCGAATTGTACGGGCATCGGATCTGGTGTAAATTCCGCCAGGGTTTGGGATGTAGCCGTGTATATTTAGCTCTACTAGTCTCTAGTATGATATAGCTCAAAAGGTTGCTGAAGTATGCGACTAGTAGACGCTTGTCAAGATCTTTATAGGTAGTTTCTTTGGTTTAAGCTGAATTTAGCGGAACTAGGCGGAAGTTTCGTTTATTTAAAGTTGTCACGAAAACAAAGCACGTCTAGGTTATTACATGTTTCAAGTTGGCATTTATTATCAAGTGATATTTATTATAAAAAATAAAAATAAAATACATTTTTAAATTTTTGGAACCCATACAAATTTAAGAAAAGAAATATTTGTATTAAAAATGACACAACAAATCAAAATATAATGAAAATAACATTTTATAATGTCATTCACCCTAACCTAAAAATGTTCAGTGTAAGTATGTTTTACAAAGCTTAAACAAAATGGCCAAAAGTCTGATTCCATCGATAAAGCATACTATATTTCAAAATCTAGTTTGGAATACCTATATTTATTTTCATTTCTTTACATTTATATTATACAATTGTAGTCGGAGTTGTATTCATATTTTTGAAATTCAGTTGGAGTCGAAGAGAAAGAGAGAGAGAAAAAATAATATTCGTAAAGGTTGGAAAAGTCGGTTTTTAAATATTTTCCCTCAGCGTATACATTTCATCATTATAAAAACTATCTTTTTTCAATTCAAAACACCTGTCATATTCAGAAACATAAGATTTATTTTTAATGTAGCTTTTTACATGAGTCGAACGAGAAATATGAAAAAAAAAATTATAAAAAAGAAATAATTTTGTATGAAAATTGAGTGGGCGAAAAGTCGAGATACAAAAAGATTAAATTTTCCCTCTGAGTGCGTTGATTTTTAAACCGGGCGGAAAAAATTAATATGTATTGAGAGATTTTTTTAAAAAATCATGGTTACCAAGCCAGTGTTTAAAGCAGCAGTAATATTAAACTAAATAAGTAGTAATCTTCAAAGATGAGACATTGATGAACTTAATTCGATTTTTGGCGATGAAGCACCATCAAGGACTACTGTTTATCGATGGTTTGCCCGACTTCAATCATGGCCGTAGTTCGCTTAAAGACGAATTTCGTGGTCGTTCAAAATCGGTTGTTGTTCCGGAAAAAATTGATGCTGTGCGTGAACTGATACTGCAAGATCGTCATGTGACTTATCGTTTGATTGAGGTATCCTTGGGCATTAGTGGGACTAGCATATATTCACTATTGCATGAACATTTGGCCGTTAAAAAGATTTTTTCGCGTTGGATCCCACATAATTTGACAATCGGAGTGGAAAATGCCTCAATTGGAGTGGAAAAAGTGCTTCGAAAATTGGTTCAAACTAGAGATGGGTCGTTCATGAACGAACCGGCTCACTGAGCCGGCTCAGTACACTGACCGAAGTGACACGGTTCACCAAATTGAAATGAGCCGGCTCACGGCTCACTGTATAGTTTCAAGTTTCAAGGATACGATTGGTCGGGCGATTGTGAACAGTGACCGGATTGATCCGGATCTGGATCGATGTCATGTTGAACTTCGCGAGAACTTGGCTTGTAATGTATTATCATAAAGTGTATTTTGTCATCAATTTGTAGGGCAGTTTATTTGAAACTAATAGGGTTAGTCTGTATTTTCTTACAACCATACTATATAAAAATATTAAAAATATTGCCCAAATCCCAGATGTCCGATTTATAAGGGCAATAAACATCGCCATAAACTTAACACATCTGGTTTAAAATACAGTAGCTACATAAAGTGAATTGCTTGTTTCAAAAATGTTAGATAAGAGTCGGGGCTAAGCGGCGTTCTACCTACGACCGAACGACCGGCAACTGACTGACCTGTGTCTCGGGATCATGTTTAAAAGAACCGGCTCTAAGCAAGAGTCGGCTCTAAGCGACGTTCTACCTCTAAGCTCTAAGCGACGTTCTACCGAACGACCGACCGACCTGTGTCTCGGGATCATGTTTACAAGAACCGGCTCTGAGCAAGAGTCGGTTCTAAGCGACGTTCTACCTACGACCGAACGACCGACCGACCTGCGTCTCGGGATCATGTTTACAGTTCATATATTGCAAGAATCGGCTCTAAGCAAGAGCCGGCTGTAAACGACGTTCTACCTACGACCGAACAACCGACCGACCTGTGTCTCGGGATCATATTTATAGTTTATATATTGCAAGAACCGGCTCTAAGCGACTTTCTACCTACGAACTAACGACCGTCCTGTGTTTCGGAGACATGTTTACTTAACCGGATCACTGAGCCGGATCAATGAACCGGCTCAACAAACTGAACGACCTCCACTGATCCGGTTCCGCAAACTGAGCCGAAATTCCCATCTCTAGTTCAAACGCATGCAAAAGTGTATTGATCTTCATGGAGAATATTTTGAAAAACAATAAAGCCACTTTTGTTGATAAATAATTGTTTTTGATCTCAAATCCCGAAATATAAAAGGCAACCCTCGTCCATTGTTTGTCAGGGTTTGTCACGTTATAAGGTTGGTTCGAAGAACTCCCCTGTCACTTATTTTGTGTCTGTTAATTCTATGTTTAATGGAAAATACTTAGCAAATAATGAAGAGATGAATTCTGTCGTCTTCAGATTTTCGGGTAAAATAGTTAGTTTGTGAGGCTGAAATGTGCAAGCAAATATTTTTTGGCAACAACACACTGGTGTGCCATGGCACACAGTTTGACAGTCACTGTCCAAGACCCAGAACAATTCTATGATGTCTAATATTTTATTTTTTCTTGACTAATTATTTATTTTTTGTTGACTATTTATTTTTTTCTTGACTAATAATTTATTTTTTGTTCTAGGTAAGCAGTTTTTGGTTGATTTGTCCCTGAATACTTCAAAATAGTAAGTAAAGACATGAAAAATTAAATATTTAAAACCACCAACATATCCAAAGTTTATTTAAATTTTTCTGAACTTGTTGTCATTATTATCCAATATTTTTTATTTCTTTTGTTTGTTCTTTATTGAGTTGTGTACCAATCAAGTCTTACATAAAAATATATTATTTCATTTACGTTCAATAATTTATGCGAGTTGATCGTAAAGTGAAATACTGGTACTGTTGTACGTAGTGCATTCAATCTGGTACTCTTGTAGAGTTTACTGCATTACCGGCTGGTAAATTGCAGAAATATCCACAGGTAAAACAAGTTTCTTTTACGATTTTCTTATTTGAAATTTAATTATTAATAAAAATAAAACAAGTATTCTGAAGCATTTTAATAAATCAAATAACAAATGACAAGTATTTGATAATTGTCAGAAAGGAAAATCGTGGGAATTATAACAAAAAATGTTTATGAGTTTGAATATTGAAAGTTTAAACCATAGAAGCAAAGAACCATTTCAACAAAAATCCAATAGAAAATCAAATTTAAGGAGCTGCATATCGCCAGGGTTTGGGATGCAGTCGTGTGTATTTAGCTCCACTAGTCTCTAGTATGACGCGGCTCAAAAGGTTGTTGAAGTTTGAGATTAGTGGACGCTTGTCAAGACCTGACAAACCCCATAATAATAATAATATTTGTTAATCCTTTAAATACAGGACTGCATGTAGGATATGTCAGTACATGAGTTTACAATTTTACACAGATCTTGATCAGTAATACAAGTTATGCAATTAATAAAACAACAAAATCATATAGTAGTATTAAATTACCCAAAATTAATGTTCCCCATTGGCATGACAACACCAGTCCTTACAAATTTTCAAAAATTCATTCATTGAGTATACACAATGCTCTATAAGAAATACCTTAATCTTCCTCTTAAATACAGCAAACTGCGTTTCATTTCTGACATGAAATGGCAGTGAATTAAATAATTTAATACCAACAGTTTTTGGTGATTTTTTTTGTCAGTTCCAGCATGTTTGCTGGAGTTTTGAAACAATCTTTTCCTCTGGTGTTATATGAATGCTGGTTCAAATGGCGAGCAAAGTATATTTGATTTTTAAATACATAGACCAGCAACTCTAAGATGTAAATACCAGTACCCGTACCCATACCAGTACCCATACCTTAACTAGTGTTGGAACGAGTTACAACCGTTGAGAATTTGCTTTGTTTTTCCTAACCTATAAAATCTCGAAATCAAAACAACATGTGTTAAAAAATATTATGCCGTATTTTTAAACTAATTAATGGAACTAATGGAAGGATTGGATTACATTTGGAAATCTTTTTTGCCGAAAATGTCTTTCAATAACGATTTCCTTGTTTGGTCATTTTATTATGTTGTTAGACTTGCTCAAGAAATATGTAATTCGGACTATTATTCTTTCCAAACAACTTTTGGAAATATCAAACCTATCTGCTACATCTCGAAAACTTCCAATCTGATGGCCAATACACCAGAGAAATATAAGAAGTTGATCCTGAGCCCTAATTTTACCATTTTGGTTAGAATGGTACAGTATTCACATACTTCAAAACTTGCTGCTAGTGGTTCAATAACATTTCTACTAACTCGAAAATGTTCACAAAAAACCTGATCACTATATTGTGGCATTATCATCCGTAGGTAATTTTCATTGTTTTGTCTTATTTCAACAATAACATCTATCAAGAATTCTCCATCATTATCACTTTAGCTTGAAAATCCTGAGAAATCAGAAAAATCGCTGTCTTCTTCCATTACTACTACTAACTTAAGGGGGGGTATGGTCAGAGCAGCACATTTTATACCCATTTTCAAGATTTTTTTTTTTTAGAAAACTGTTAATAGTAACTTGATTGGGATAATACCTACAGTAAAGAACAACCTTTGAAGAGTATCCAAAAAAAATTTTATTGAAAAATATCGAAAATTAAGCTCGTGACATGAATTTGAAATTTTCGTTCAGGACAAAGAGTTGATTTGCGGTGAGACACATAACTAATGACTGGATCATCTAAAACAAAAAAACCAAAAATATTTCGTTAGTTTATGAGTTTCTTGAGGTAACGCTGTCGAGTTTTTTCAAATATCTAGATTATTTAATTTTTGGTATAAGTTTGAAGTCAAAAAAACGAAAAAAACGGAAATTTTTTTTTCGAAATTTCTGTTTTCAGTTGTAAAAAATTCCATAAAAAAAAATAAGCAAGAAAAAAAAAATATCTCGACAGCGTTACCTCAAGAAACTCATAAACTAACGAAATATTTTTGTTTTTTTTGTTTTAGATGATCATTAGTTATGTGTCTCACCGCAAATCAACTCTTTGTCCTGAACGAAAATTTCAAATTCATGTCACGAGCTTAATTTTAGATATTTTTCAATAAAATTTTTTTTGGATACTCTTCAAAGGTTGTTCTTTCCTGTAGGTATTATCCCAATCAAGTTACTATTAACAGTTTTCTAAAAAAAAATCTTGAAAATGGGTATAAAATGTGCTGCTCTGACCATACCCCCCTCCTTAATCAAACAAACAAAAACAAATAAGTGAGGAAACAGCCCAGATCAGAGGGGGTTGTAAAACTGTATTAACTGCCTTTAAACCAATTTATCTAAAAATTTGTCGACTTCATTGTTTCAAAAATTTAACAGAATATTTAAACAGTAAAGATTTTATGCGCAACGTAACGTAAAAGCGACATGCAACGTAAACGTTATATTACGTAGAGTTAACGTAACGTTATAGGGTCCGCGAGAAGCAAGAGTCGAAGAACACGTTCAACACTGCGTTGCACCTGTACGACGTTTTATAGTTTCCATGGTTACGAACGTAGCACGCTCGGTGTGCTCTATTTTTACCGTGCATCTCTCTCAATGTTGCCTGTACATCGAAGCACACAACCAGTGGTGGAGTATAAGATTTAGGTCACGAAATTATTAGAATAGATCATTTCCATTGCTATCGTTTGCTACTTTGGAACTGTTTTCTTATAGATTTTATGATATAGTCTTTCAATTCAATAGCAGATTGTTGGAATTCTGAATCATTAATATCAACGATGATTGGTCAAATATCAGACATTCGCCTTTAGGGTACGAACACGTAGAACCCTGGTTAGTAGCGTTTGCTTACAAGTGCTGGTAAGCTTCAACAAGCGAGAATAAATATCTCCTTACTTTCAAATGTACCCGGACATAATCAACACTTTTCCGTATATGTCAGAGCTTCATCCAGCGAGCAAGTTATCTGGTACATTATTTACCAGCTTAGACTGTTGGCTTACTATCGTTGTTAGCTAATCTAATTTAGTGTTTTCCTGCAGAACCATTATTATTAAAGCTATATAAATAACAATTATTATTATTATTATTATTATTATTATATTTTGTTGATTTTTTTATTTCATTTGTATAGCGAAACCTTTATAAATTCTGTTTTTTTTTCCATTTCATAATTTGCCTGTGAATTAACCAACAAAACGGTTATATTTGTCTCTGTTATATTAACCGTCTAGTATCGCATTTGCATTTTGTGTAACAATAAACGTCTGATGAACAATGACTTACTTCACCGCAAAAAAACATAGTATATTTCATAGTTATTTCCCAGAAAATGTACTTGATTTGATGTAACGAGTTACAGACATTTACAATTACTTATCCGTAGAATTTTATTATTTTGTTGTGAATCGTTCCAATATCTGGTTTGCAGAAGTGGCAGAAGTTTTAGTAAATATTTTACACTCTAAAGCACGTATAGGAACATTTTGAATCAGGCCATTTTTTGATAAAGATATTTAAGTATACAGGCACTGATTACCAGGTATCTATGTGTCCAACTACCTAAAATTAGCAAACGCACCGATAACCTACGTATTCGTACTCATAAACTGACTAATGTTATCGTTAACTAATCTGGTTCTGTATTTTCCTGCAGCTCTTACGATGATGTCTTTCAATTTTATATCAAATTTACGGAATTCTGAACCATTACAATCAACGAGGTTTGGTCCAATATTAGGATTTCGTCTCCTTTTGACTGTTGGCTTGCTATCGTCGTTAGCTAATCTAGTTTAGTGTTTTACTTCAGTTCGTACGATATCGTTTTTCAATTCTATGGACGATCTACAGAATTATGAACCATTATTATCAATGATATTTGGTCCAATATCAGAAATTTTTCTCCTTTAGACTGTTGGCGTACTGTCGTTGTTAGCTAATCTAGTTGTTGTTTTCCTGTAGCTCTTACGATGTCGTCTTTCAATTCTGTATCCGATCTACAGAATTCTGAACCATTATTATCAATGATGTTTGGTTCATTATCAAAAAATTGCCTCCTTTTCACTGTTTGCTTACTGTCATTGTTAGATAATGTGGTTCAATGATTTCCTACAGCTTTTACGATGCAGTCTTTCAATTCTGCAGCAGATGTACAGAATTCTGAACCATTATTATCAAAGATGTTTGGTCCAATATCAGAAATTTTCCTCCTTTAGACTGTTGGCGTACTGTCGTCATTAGCTAATCTAATTTAGTGTTTTACTGCAGCTCGTACAATGCCGTTTTTCAATTCTATATCAGATCTATAAAATTCTGATCCATTATTATCAAAGATGTTTGGTCCAATATCAGAAATTTGTCTCCTTTAGACTGTTTGCTTTCTGCTTTCGTTAGATAATCTGGTCTAATGTTTTCTTGCAGTTCTTGCAATGTTGTCTTTCAATTCTATTACAGTTCAGCGTCATTATGAACTATTATCATCAATAATATTTGACCCAATTGGCATTGATCAAACCAAAGCGAAGACCTATGCTTAGTCAGAGTGACAGTATTAAAATGGATGCTAAGAAAAACTCCGCAGTATTATTCTTGTATAGTCGAATTTAATAATGTCAGAAAAAGAAGAAGAAATATAGGATGCACTTTTTTTTTACAAGAACGTCGTAGAAAAGGAATGTTTACTTTGTTTTTTGACGCAAGAAAATACATCGATGCATTATTTAAATATGTAAGAATGGCTGTAAAATCGATGAATTGTGAGGTTTATTGAGAGAATCAATAACAAATTAATTGTTTTATAATAATTAATTGATAATTAGCGAACAGACGTACTTATGCCCTGAACTCGAGTCAATTTTTACCAAAAGTTGATCAAGTCGTGCCATTGATGTCAAAAGCTTAAATATAAAGTTAAATAAAAATCCTTTTAGCCGAATTTGCTCAGCACGTGTACACAGACAGACGGACGGACAGACAGACAGACAGACAGACAGACAAAAAGACAGACAGACAGATATCATGCTAAAAATAGTGAAAACGTTATGTAGGGAACTCAATTCGTGGAGATCCATCGAAATCCCGAAATGTCAAAATCGGTATGATCACAATACCCCGCTTATATATGTTGGCGGTCGGTAAAAATTAATAATGCCAGTAATGGGTAATAGCATGAATGGAAATAATCTATCTCACTAGAATTTTATCTTTACATAGATCCACCCAATTAATGAAGCTTTCGTTCTGATTTGTTAACATAGTATTTCTTTGGACGACTGCGCCACAGTATGGATCACAATTATAAGGAAGCGAATTAAACAAAATATTTAATTAAACACAACAGAATATATTTACCTCTTGATATGAATGTTTTCAGCATATTTCTTACAAACAAATTGTGTCCTAACTTAACTGATTAATTGATTATATCACTTTTCGAATACTCATAAGACGAAACTCAAATGCCTTTGCGATATTCGATAGAAAAAAATAAATAAAATAAAAATAATAATAATAGAAATAAATTTGTGTCCAAATTAGGGCTAGGGCTAGTTTTACCTGCGTGTGAAAACTGTTTTACAGTCATCAACTCTAGTCCAATATTTATAGCGCAGGAAATGTGAACATAAGTTAAAAATTAGCGGTAACATTTCTGTTAGCCTTTCTTATTGAGATTATTATATTCTTTTGATAAATCTATGGTTTGCTTAGTGATGACATATTGCTAATAAAACTGATAGACTATCAGCAAACATATGTCGTATGATATGAATGTTAACATTAAATAATATGTGAATGAATTTTTAAAACATGCAAATGAATGAATTAGAAAACAGGTGCTTTTTGACATATATAAATGGACATAGAATGTTACTTATTAACACTCTCACTTGAACATTGTCGAGATTTTGGCTCAGAAATAACCACCATCTTGATTTTTATCAGAAATCTACGTTCGTCAGTTTTCTAATTTCTTGAAATGAACTGTTTATCTCCAAATGCCCGATTCTAAGAATAAATTATGTAATTGTACATGCGCAAAGAGTTAGTAACACGCGCATACATTGTTTACAGTTAATTTCGTATAACATATCAAAACGTTATATTTAGATTGGATTTTTTAAAGTCCTAAATAAATAAATATAAAACTAAAATCAGGAAGTTGTGTACATTTTCTTGGAACATAACCAGGAACAACTAAAATTAGAATTTTAAAAAAATTATACGGGGTAGAGTTATGTCACTAGACAGGGTCACGTCAAGAGACGATAAGTACACAACAAAATATAGGTCCACGATTTACTCCCTTTCCAATCACAATTCTATTTATGATTATTCGAATTAAGACCATTCGAACAATGGATATTTCCAAGAAAACGAGTTTACGAGTATAAGAAGAAATCTTAAACGTTCAAAAAGTACTGTTAAAAGCCGCTTCCACAGTATTTCCAACACAGATCAGCATTGCTTTTTGGTAAGTCTAGTTGGCTTTGTGAAAAATCCTTTGTACGTCCACACATTGAGTCGAGAAATATATTACGAGGAAGACATTCTAGTTGTTTCAGTAGCTTTGTTAATAATTTTAAGCGCCAAGCGTCATAAATCCCGAAAATGTAGATTTTGGGTACGCCGAAGTATCCAGAATCGATGGAGGAAGTGACTTGATGAAGGACTAGGTATTGGACGATGTAGAGCAATTAAATGTTGGTCACGAGGAAGACATTCTACTGGTCTCAGCAACTTTGGTAATAATTTTAATTGCCAAGCATCGTAAAATCCGAAAATGTAGATTTTGGGTCCGTCCAAGTCTCCAGAGTCAATGGAGGAAGTGATTTGATGAAGGACTTGGTATTGGACGATGTAGATCAATTAAATCTTGGTCACGAGGAAGACATTCTAGTAGCCTCAGCAGATTTTTTAATAATTTTAAGTGCCAAGCGTCGTAAATCCCGAAAATGTAGATTTTGGGTGCGTCCAAGTTTCCAGAGTCGATGGAAAAAGTAATTTGATGAAGGACTTGGTATTGGACGATGTAGACCAATTAAATCTTGACCAAGAGGAAGACATTCTAGTTGTCTCAGCATATTTGTGAATAATTTTAAGTGCCAAACGTCGTAAAGCCCGAAAGCGTAGATTCTGGATGCGTCCAAGTCGATGGAAGAAGTGATTTGATGGAGGACATGGTATTGAACGATGTAGATCAATTAAATCTCGAGCACAGAGGTGGATGAGGATACAGAAACTTCTTCCGGATGTGTCTTTCTTTATTTTCCTAGTAAAATGGCTAAGCAATTTTTTTCTTTTTCTCTTGATTTCTTCTTTGCCAACATCGAAAGAGACTGCAAGGTCCATCACAGCATCCTATCATTTATTTCGCGAATCTACAGTCCATAGAACAGGAGGTTTGTGATATAAATCAGAACTTCCTCCAGCGACTACTTCTTAGAAACACCTTAGAACGTCCTCCCTACGCAGTTCGGCTCGGTATCGTTTGATAGGGACATTCTTCGGTTTCAATTCGGCATGCCTATTGGTCTGTCGGCACTGGCCAACCAATACGCCAACATCTATTCAATTAGTGATGGGCATTTCGACTAAATTCATGGAACCGGTGCAGGGGTTATCTTTCGGATTACTGAACTGACTCAGTGAACGGGTCTCCGAGAAACAGATGCTTAGAACGTCAGTCAGTTCCCATATCTATTCCTCAGTACGATTTTTTTCATTATGCACGTGGTATGTCTCCTATTGTTTTTATTTTCATTTATGATAGAAGACGTAATTTAATACTTGTCCTTTTCACTTTGGTCAAAGCGTACAATATTGCAAACGCCCAACCAAAGCCCTGAAACTATGCAGTGGGCCGGTTCATTAAAATTTGTTGAACCGGTTCACTTTTATCAGTGTACTGATCCGGCTAAGTAAGCCGGTTCATGAACGACCCATCTATTTTCATTTCAATACGTGGGTTGGACCCAATAAAACTTGGACCCATTGAAAATTTAACGCGACTCATAGGTTGTGAAAAGTTGCTCTTAAGGGGCGGGGGGGGGTCTGATAACCACATTTTAAGCATATTTTTGTGAATTTTGTTTCAAATCTATGGTTAAATTTATTCATTTTCAAACTAAGTACATATATAAAGTATGTTTTGAAGAAGATACAAAAAAAAATTGAAGGCAAAATATGGCGAAATGAGCCAGCTGTGGCAAATCTTCTCAGACTCCGGGAAAAAAATTAGATTTTGCGGTGACCAGCATAACTCGTCACTGGATCATCTGAAATCAAAAATCCAAAAAGATTTTGTTAGTTTATGAGTTTACCGAGGTAACGACGATGAGATATATATTTTTTTCATGGTTTTTTTTTTTATTTATCTATCACAAATATACTCATTTTTAGGTTTTTTTTAGGGGGAATTAATTTTTTTTTGTCTTCTAAGTAACGCTAAAAACTGAAAAATCATGTTAAAAATAAAAACTCAACGTCATTACCTCGGCAAACTCATAAACTAACAAAATCTTGTTGGATTTTTGATTTCAGATGATCCAGTGACGAGTTATGCTGGTCACCGTAAAATCTAATTTTTTTCCCGGAGTCTGAGAAGATTTGCCACAGCTGGCTCATTTCGCCATATTTTGCCTTCAAATTTTTTTTGTATCTTCTTCAAAACATACTTTATATATGTACTTAGTTTGAAACTGAATAAATTTAACCATAGATTTGAAAAAAAATCACAAAAATATACTTAAAATGTGGTTATCAGACCCTACTCCCCCCTTAATAGCCTTAACCCGGACCACATTTCAAGGAATTTATTTTTGGTGTGTATAATTTAACAGTATTTAAAATTAATGTATTTGTTAGTTCAGCAAGTATTTGTTTTCGGGTATCATTTGTAGAGAGGTCCATTTGGCGACATTTCATTAAACAATTTGTCCGATTAAGGTAGGTTTTAATCACGTCTATGTTAGGTAGATTGCATCCCTGAGCAGCTCGGATATAATTAAGATTTGACGGTTTAATCGGGCGCAGCTAATTACCAGCACATGTCTTGTCGCCCTACCAACATTCAATATGAATGAATTACACCAAGGGGGTCGACGATCTACCCCCGACATCGATATACGAAAATTGAACACTTAAATATTCAACAGATAGTTTGCAAAGTATCTGTTTGTCGAATCATTTTAATCTTTAATTGTTTGTATGATTCTACATTAATTTTATAGTTTGTTTATGATTGAGGAATAACTTATCGTACATATATAATTAGCAAGTATGTGTATGTGATCTGGGTAATATTGTGACGTCATTTTTTCCTAAGGTTCTCGTGATTGGCTAACTGGGGACTCTTGAGGTCTCTTGATTGACAGGTATTTTGCAGATTTATTTTCTAAGAATCTGCGGATAAAATAACATATAGAAATGTGTAGGGTTTCGTAGGCATAAACAAGAGACTCCGATATCCTTTCACCGATATGAACAATATTTTGCAGATTTATTCTCTAAAAATCTGCGGACAAAATAACATACATAAATGTCTAGGGTTTCGTAGACATAAAAAATAAACGCTAGACACTTCTATATCCTTTTATCGATATGAAAATTATTTTGATTTATTATTTAAAAATCTGCGGATAAAATTACTTATAGAAGTGTCTAGGGTTTCGTAGGCCTAAACAAGAAACTCTAGACACTCCTATATTTTTTGACAGATATGAACAATATTTTGAAGATTTATTCTCTAAGAAACTGCGGGTAAAATTACATATAGAAATGTTAAGGGTTTTGTAGGCATAAAAATGAAACTTTAGACACTGTTATATCCTTTGATCGATATGAACAATGTTTTGCAGATTTATTCCTGTCTCTTGATTGGCTGACAGGTGACACCCTCTCCCATTATTGGCTAACGGGTGATATTCTGTCCCGTGATTCGCCGATCGGCGATGAAATTAAGATACGTTAAAAAATAAAACCAAATACACATACAAACAATTGGAATTTTTATATTATAAATCCGTCATTGTTGATGGGTAATAACTTAGTTGTTATATAATAACCAGTTATAACCAGGCAAAATGAAAATATGACTGGGAACAAAATTTGTTTTACAAATGACAAAAATTGATTATAATTAAGCATCCACATATCAAGAGCTGTCATTTGATAACTTACTCAAAATATTAAAATTTAATTTAAAAAAATAATAAATCTAAACCCTTATTAAAGATCTTCCTTATTGATTAGGGTTATTCTGCACAAAATGTGTTAACATTCACCGACTATAAACATTTCAAGCTCAAAATATATCCTAATTTTTAATATGTAAGCATCTGATGAATGTAAACATTACAACAATGTTAAAGTAAACAAGTATGTTCAGAATAATCCTATCAGAGTTTTAATTTTCCCTTTCCCAAAACTTTAAAACAATGTTACCAACAAATTTACAAAAACAGAACTAAACATCTAATGGCCAGTTGAATAATTTATAAAACCAACTCAGATAATCAGGATTGATACGTCCTGAATAATTCAATTGGCAAAAAAAAGTAACATTGTCGACGCACACACGCACCAAGGAGTTGTTAAATCCTCTATTCTTGGACGTATGTTCTCAATGACGTTTCGTGTGGAACGTGTATGTGATTGTTGTAATCACACGCACAAATTGATACAAAAAGTTGAACTGTCCATTTTTGGAAGATCTATGAGATGGCGGGATGTGCATAAAGAATTGATGCTAGTGGAATTGTTTGAATATATCGAATTGCTCAGTTAACTAAGACATTATTTGTTTACTTCACAACGTTAACTTACGAAATCCATTCTCAGATAATAAACATAATAAAAAATTAGATGTATATTTTATTTCGGTGCATTTTTAGGATTTTGTAGGTATGACCAAAAAACCCTTATACAGTAATACCCCGTTACTCGACTGCCTCTTAGCTCGACGTTTTCGCCACTCGACGTAAATGTCGAGAGTGAGAGTCGACGGAAGCATCGCTATCCGACGCGTGATCGAGTACCGATCACGTGATACATATTTTGGCAAACAAAGCAAAATGAACGCATGGCCAGCAGTATTCGCCTAGATATCGTGACGACAACAACTCAGATTTAGTGCAGCTATGAACTTTTTGTTTTTTGCTAAAATAAGTGATTTATATTTATAATTATGGGTCCAAAGGTTAGAAATGCAAGCATAGCTAAAAGGAAAACATATACATATATGTATTTCCTTATATGTATATGTATATATGTAAATATGATTCCCTTTATTTCTTATGTAGAAATTCGACTCGCCACTCGACGTAATCGCTACTTGACGATTTTTCAGAACGAATTAACGACGAGTAGCGGGATATTACTGTATGACCAAAAAACCCTTATACCGTCATTTTGTCGTCTGTCTGTCTGTTCGGTAAAAATTGTAGCCGAACGGCTAAACCTAGAGAGTTGAAATTTGGCATGCTTATACCATGAGTTCAAAAGGAAATTACATAAGGGTTGGCTGTGGAAAAATAAAATAATGTCTATTGCAAGCTTTATGTAACAATAAAAACTTATTTTTTTTCTTTTGAATTTTCAATGGAAGCTTATGACAAGAACAGTGATGACAGTTAATTGACAGTTAAATTATTTTATTTTCCACAGCCAACATTTATGTAATTTCTTTTTGAACACATGGTACATCTCTGCGACCCGCACATAGGAAAAATACTAAAAAATCTAAAAACATACCCCGTAAAAATATAAACAAATGTGTGCTAATCGAAAAAAAAATTTTTTTTTTTAAATTCTGAGTAGGACAGCGTTTCCCAAAGTGTGGGTCGCGACCCGGCACCGGGTCGAAGAAAAATTTTGCCGGGTCGCGAATAAAATTGTAAAAACGCAAAAAAGATTTTTTTTGTACATATTATTTTTTTTACGTCAGATAATCACTAGAATAGTTGTATTTGTGCTCTTTATTACTATACTATTTTTTTTTACTATACTCTTTATTACTATTTATTACTCTTTCTTACTAGAAACCTACTGCTTTAAAATAAAATTTGTTTTGTAAATATTTTTTTTTTTTTTCTTAAGGTGGGTCGTGAAAAATTTTAAAACCCCGTACCGGGTCGCAGTCAAAAAGTTTGGGAACCGCTGGAGTAGGATATCAAATGAAAACCCTTAGTACGTGGATTAACGATCAAAATTTTATTTTTGCAAAATAAATTATTTTAATGCGATTTTTACCAAAATGTGAAAAAAAAAATTTTTTTTTGTCCTACACCCTGTGGCCCAGATGGTTTAAACTAAAAATCTGAAAAAATTCTAAGTAATGTACATTGGTGTGAACCGGAATAGTGCAACAGGAATTTTTGATCAGATTATGTTTTCGGAAAATAACGCATTTTTTGTGTTTTTAACTAAAATATGTTAAATATTTAATTCGCTCTGTAACACACTAAATAAGTAAGCGCTCGTAACGTAGTTCGTAGCGTCGTTACTTCGTAATTTGCAAACTACAGTTCGATTCCTATCAATTTTATTATTTCTGTTTTTTTTTGCATTTTTATTTTGTCAAAATTCTAGTTATATTTTGGTATATGTTGCATTTAATTTTTAAAAACGTAAATTTAATAGCCAATGGGAAGTGTTGAAATTATAATTTAATTCTATGTTTGAATGTATACGAAATCAGAGGGGCGGAGCTTATGGTTTAAGCAACCAATGGAAGTCATGGGCGCAATTTTCAAAATATTAATGAACCTTGCTATATATAAAAAAAAAATACTGCACATATTTAGAAACTTAAATAATGGTATTAGGCATTCGAATTAAAATTCATAAAAAAATATTTTGACATAAAATTTGTTTTGGCATCCCAAATAATCATCATTCACTTACTAAATACTTGTGAAACCCTGAAATGTGTGAAAATTCACACTTCACAATTTTTTTTTTCTTTTGCTCTTCACTTGGATTTGGGAGGTGAGGATCCTTTTTTTTTGTTCTTCACTTAGATTTGGAAGGTGCGGACCTTTTTTTTGCTCTTCACTTAGATTTGGAAGGTGCGGACCTTTTTTTTGCTCTTCACTTAGATTTGGAAGGTGCGGACCTTTTTTTTGCTCTTCACTTATATTTGGGAAGCGACCTTTTTTTTTGCTCCGTCCCGCATTGCCTTCTCAAGAAAATGGTCACCCTATCCTACTCACTCAGCATGCCGCCTTCACCTATTATATACCTGCGAAACCCTGCAACGTGTGAAAATTCACACTTCACATCAATCTTTATATTTTAGTCTGATCAGTTTAGTATCCGCAGTTCATTTAATGAACATTGCACTCGAATAGTTACATGTACTCTTGGTTATAAATTTCATTCTGTACTTTATAAAATTGTCCACTGTGGGTGTGTTTTGTTGGTGAGTGTACCTTGGGAAGACTCTAAGAATAAAAAAAAAATAAATAAATAAAATAACCACGCCACTCTGCAGGTCGCTAGTCTGATATGTAGGCCTACCTAGCCGGCGTATGCCTTGCCATGCCGTGCCGTTGATACGAACAGGTTTCTCTTGATGTGGTGGGAATGCTTGGGGAACTGGTTTTGGGGGGAAATGCTAGGTTGCCTCCGTGTTTCCACCGCGGCTCACGTATATAGTACGTACGTATGACACGTACGTCGACTTTGGAAGCACGACTGTGTATTATTAGATTTCGTTTTTTACACTGGAGGAGAGGTGAATTATATTCGTTTCCGAACTAGAAGATTTAAATTATAACTGTTGGATTGTTTTATGTACTCGTGAATCTCGAGGAATTGTTAATAATCAAGTAAACTGTACGTTAAATTGTTCATCTAGGCCAGGAATCGGCAGACCGGAGGGGCTCTTTGAGGACATTCGTGTGGCTCTTCAAATTAAGTTGATAAGAAATAAAATTTAGAAAATATTCAAAAAGTCTTGTATTAAAACAAAATTATGGCTCTTTAACACATTAACTGCCATGCATACATTGATTCTTTGCAAATCTTGGGGCCATCATAATTTTAAGTTGCTGAAACTACAAGTCACATTTCGAAGACCGGCGGTCTTGACGCATTTGTTCAGAAATACGTACGACGACCAGTGCCTCGTATGGCAGTTAATGTGTTAAAATGTTTCCAGATGACGTAAAGGGTGAATTTGGCTCTTTGGCTTCTAAAGTTTGCCGACCCCTGATCTAGGGTAGCAATGATTTTACACAAACCCATTTGCAGTAAAATGTAGGGCCAGTGGAACAGTGATGCTTTTTTTTTAAATTTATTTATTTATTTATTTACAATTTATCAATTTAATTACAATTGTTCATAATACATTACATGAACAGTTTAGTTCCGAGGCTTCACCATGGTTTAACTGTATTTTGATTTGTCTAAGTTTGTCATCGGTGATGAAGAGCCATTCGGTTTGCCAATTTTCTAGGTTCCTCTCGTTTACCATAATTTTCCAATCATAGTCCATCATTATGAGAGCACCGTCTGGTTGTTCTACTGTGGTGGCTTCTTTCGCTTTTCTGTCAGCCATTTCATTCCCTGGGATGCCACTATGTGAGGAGACCCAGACTAGATGTACGTTGTTGTTCTGCTCATGGTGGAGGCGATGTACAAGCTCCTGGACACGAAGTATGAGATTGTGCTTCGCATATAGTTTGTCTATATCTTAGAGCATATTACTTAAGTTTTTCTGGGA
Organism: Liopterus haemorrhoidalis; assembly: GCA_963971575.1. Lineage (NCBI taxonomy): Eukaryota > Metazoa > Arthropoda > Insecta > Coleoptera > Dytiscidae > Liopterus > Liopterus haemorrhoidalis. Next base: position 4,721,704 of record OZ020622.1, on the reverse strand, counting down.
TAAACAGAGGGAATTTAATATTTCATACTAACCTAATTGCTAAAATTAATATTAAGGAATTCATCTGAATTGTTTAAATTTCTTTCAATTAGGTCTTAAATAGTCTTTACGATAAATTTTTAAGTGTACCTGGTGGATGGTTAAGAAAGGTAGTTACCAAATATATATATACACTTCATTTAGATTTAGATATCCTAGATCTATGCAGTCTGATGTTGCCACCAGAGCGAAAATTTGACGAAGCTAGTAGACTGGAAAATTAAAGGTCTTCGAAACGTACATCTTGGATGAAAAATTTGGAAAGAGAAAAAGTCAGTTTACCAATGAATCATAAACGGAACTTCAAAAGGAAAGGAACGAACTGTCGAAAGGTGGATCAAATCATTTTCTAAACATGGAATAACCTTCCAGAGTCAACAATCAACTCAAAACGGATGATTTGGAATTATTGCTTGGTGCTATATAATTGCTTATTGCTATATAATTCGGAATGAAAATAACATCAGTACGAAAAAACAAATTATATTTGACAGTATCTTTGACGTCATCATCTATTTGCATCCGTTTTCCGCTTAAAAATTCCTTCAATTTTGTAAAGAGGCGATAGTTGGAGGGTCGATGGTCGAGATATTCCCATTTAAACTTCTTTAGCAACGTTTGCATTGTGGTAGCATTAAAACACATTTCCTTCATTCATACACTTCAACGAGTTGCCAATGGATTTCGGCGGGACGAGTATTGCATTTAAAAACCGACTCGCAATGCGTACTACGCAATCGGCGGGATTAGTAATGGACATAGCTGATATTAAATTGCCACACAATATCGTCTACCTCCGCTAGCAACTTCAGACTGACTGATAATGTTGGCAAATGATCAGAGAAGTCAGTAGTCGGTAAAACGACTGCGGGGAACGCTATGCGCTGATATGATGCGCAAACGGTTTTTATTTTTAAAAAATGTCCCTCGGATTATAAGCTGCGTAAGAACAGAGCTAGGCCAATGTTGAACAAAATTCATTTTCCACCAAAATGTCAATTACTTTGTTTTTTGCAAAGGACCTCTTTTGAGGCTCTTCGAATATTTATAATAGAAATTTATGGTGAGATGGCTTTTAGATACAGAAAGGTTGCCGAACCCTGTTCTAGAAAATTTAATCAGGATCTCAGTAACCAAAGTAAGATTACCCAAATTCAACAAATGAATGAAGCTACATTTTTTTATCTTATATTTCGAAGTGTGCTAAAAATAAAATTTACAATTATCTCATTACGTATTGTATGTGGGTTATCACCACTCACCTGTTTACGTGTTACATGATAAGAGCCACGTGGTTATTTTTATAGTTGTTTTATAGCAAGAAACTTAACAATTCGACATGACATGGAAAAAGCAACGATTAAAAAAAGCGAGAGTTTCTTTGAACGACAAAGATAAATATTTGAGACCAGTAATTATATTTAAAAAAATAAGAAATATTTAACAAAATGTCCTCACTGGTAATGTTTTTGGTGCACAACAACGGCTATTACCGCCTAAACTCATTTAACAGACAAGAGTGTACTGAATTTTAGATATAAATTTTGCGGATCTCAATTCGTATCCGTAGACGAAACATGGTTTTGTTTTACTGCTACATTTATTATTTTATTTTGGGTCACGACGTTTCAGGTTTACGATCTCCGAGAAAAAGAGTCGAAGGGATACTTCGAATTTTTTATTTTTTTGTTCTACTTCTAGAGCTGGAATTTTAGATAGAAAAAGAAATTTGCTCAAGACAACTGAAAATTTAATACAAAAAAACGATTTTGTTTAAAATTTTAAATGTCACATAAGACGTATGTATCAGGGGTAGTGAACATACAGACACACGTGCCTGTGATGGCACGCAGGCGATTAAAAAACGAAATTTTTATGTTTATCATGAATATTTTTACATCGATGTGTAAAGTACGAGGTGTGTAAATTAAGTAACCGGACTGGCAACTTAGCGTTTGATCTGGCAAAATTTGGGACGCGGGATTTGGCGGGGCGGCAGGTGAACATGTGATACGCCTTCAGTACGAGTTTGAACTCGCTAGAATAATTTTCTTGTCCGTAGCGATTTTTTTCGTGAAACAGTTTTTTTCTAGTGCGTTCTAAAAATGAGTGACGTTCATTTCGAGCAACGGTGTGCTATCAGGTTTTGCTTCAGATTTGGGCACAGTGGAACGGAAACTTTTGCAAATCTTCAGCAGGCCTACGGAGACAGTGTTTGTCAAGGACCCAGGTTTTTTGGTGGTTTAAAACATTTTCAGGAGGAAGAGAGTTGATTGAAGATGAATCACGCAGCGGAAGGCCTTCATCTTCAAGAACCGATGAAAATGTCGACAGAATCCGGGATCTTGTGCGTTCAGATCGTCGGTTGACAGTCAGAATGATCGGGGAAGAGTTGAATTTGACTCACACTATCGTTCATCAGATTTTGACCAATGAATTGGGGATGACCAATGAATTGGGAATTTCAATAAACGAGTTTTTGGCCAGTAAAAACATTCCTGTGGCTCCTCAGCCTCCTTATTCGCCTGACTTGAGTCCTTGTGTCTTCTTCCTGTTCCTAAGATTGAAAAATCACCTCAAGGTACGTCATTTTTGGACACTCGAAAACATTCTAACGTCCGTAACCGACCAGCTGAAAAAGCTATTCCAGTATCCGAGTTCCAGCACTGCTGTAAGGATTGGAAGAACCGTCTCCAGCGCTGTGTGACTTCCCAAGGAAATTATTTTGAGGGAAACATTATTGAATTGTAATTCTATTCGAATAAAAAAAAAATAGTAATGTACACATTGTCATGGCTTTAAGTCATCAGGATGTAGTCTACAATAAAATCAAGATTTAATAAAATGAGGATTAAAAAAAATTGTACTACAGATCTCTAAATTTTATTTTATTTTTTATAAGTTATGTTGTTTTTAAGTTGTAACTTTAATGAGAACTGGTCCTAAGATTTTTCATTTAAATGACTAATGACTTCGAGCTCCGGCTCGAAGGACCATTGAAGGCCACATTAAAATTGTGCTTTTCCGCGTTTTAAACCAATTCATATTTTTTATCTAATATTTTTACTGATTTTCTTTTGATATTTAGTGTGAATTTGTGAATAATGTAGGCAAGTTAAACACATAATCTCGTTGGCGAGGAACTTGTGAGGATCTAGAATATTCAATTACATATACGAAATGAGAAGACGGCAGGAAGCAGGATAATAATGTTAGATGTGCTTCTCGGTAGATAATCCTTCTGAAGTAGTGTTAAGAAATGAATCGATACAATTTCTGGTTTCACACGCCCTTAAGATTATCACAGGTAATATAAACCATAGATTTCTACTGAAAGGCTGTTATATTGGAAACCACAGGACAAAAGAAGAGTTGGAAGAACAAGGCAAACATGAAATCGTACAAAAAGAAGGGAATACAAGATAAGCTGGAGCCAAATTTAAGCTCTAGCGCAGGGTCGGGAAAATCTTTTGGCTGTCGTGCCACATTGCGGATGAAAATTTGACCGCGGGCCAAAAAAAATATTTTTCCAATTTTAAATATTGTTTTTGTTACGAAGGATATTTTATAAATTTTAAAAGCAATATTTTTAAACCAAAACGTGTATTTATTATGCAATTTAAAGAAAAAAATTTAAAAGAAAGTTCGGAAAGAAAGAAAATTTGAAACAATATTGGACAGACAGTAATATTTTTGCAGGATACAATAATTTATAAAATGCTTCGCGGGCCGGATAGAATTTCAGCGCAGGCCGGTTCCGGCCCTAATATCTGCTTAATAGAACATTCGTTTTTGGAGGTCCGCGGTAGAAAATAAAATATTTGACTGGTCCGCGGTAGAAAATTAAATATTTGACTGGTCCGCAGTACGTTTTCAGTTGAGAAACACTGGCTTAAACAGTTCCGAAAATCTTCCTGTATATTTTTTTATACAACTTAAAAAGGCTTTACCAATACAATTGTTGTAGTTCTGAATTAATCTAAAAATATTCAGAAGCAATACTTTCGATCATAGTGAATTCTCCGTAATGTTCTATTGTTTTTTTTTTGTCTTATTTTTGCGTGGTGGGGGAGCCGTGTCGATTATGTCGGCCTTCATGTATCTCACGGTAGTATTAATGAGCCCCACCTCCCCCTCAGTGGAGGGGACAGGAGTCCATCACCCGGTGTAATTCTTTCAGGGCGATAAACTTACATTGTTTGACGGGCAGTGTTCTTTTTACATATCAGATCGTATCGCATTGTGAAAAAAAAAAACGAAGATATAGGAATTTCTGTTCTTATCTACTCTGTAATTAGCATATTTGGGATATGAAACTAAAATTTAAAGTAACAGAATGATTCTTCTTATACGCCGTCAACTTTTGAGGGTTTAAAAGTCTTAGCTATTTTGTCTTTTGAACGCGAGTCATTTGAAAAATTCGCCAGTAAGTCTGTTCGCATATTTTTAACGATTTATTATCCTCAGACACAAGCGTTATTTTAACGCACTTTTACCAATTCTACGCTTTCGTCTGACGATAATAATCCGTTAGAAATGGTTCTACGAACATGGCCTAACACACAATGAACCGATTTTAATAAAACAGTAGAAAACCTATATTTATAGAGATTCCAGTTGCAAAAATGTAAGATTTACTCCCCTTCCAGATAATTTTCTGCGGACGTCCCTGATAACGGGGATACGTGATTCATAGTTTTGATCCGAACTTGGATGTACATATATTTTTATTGTAAATTTTTAAGTAGTCGTGCCTTGTAACCGTCTTTTAAAGGTTTCGTCTAGGAATATATTTTTTGTATAAAAAATTCAGGAGCTTATCAACAAAGCTACAAAACTGTTAACTTTATTAGTTTCTTACACGAAATGTAAGAAGTGTACTACAACTTTATAAATTTAATTATTTATATAAATTTGATCCGGAAGTGGGTTAAAAAAAAATCTATTTTAAATATATCGTAACACTAAAACGGTTTGAGATAGAGTCGACAAAAGTTACTAGATTTCTAAATATAGTTCCTAAACATCCACAAATATTCCTAGACATCCAGTATTATTTTGGCTTCTTATACTTATTAAATACCTGCAAAACATTCAAAAGTGTGAAAATTCACACTTCACATAAATTTTTTATTTTAGGGCGAGGTCTCGGGCCATAGGCCTGTCACGGGCCTGAAAATTTATCTTGGCGGCATTGTTGGTTGGGCCGAAGTAGCCATCGTTGCTGTCAAAAAATGTTTAACTAATTGTCTTTGGTCATAAGTATTGTCCATTTATGTAACATTATTTTTTATTTATTTTTAATAAAATTGACCCATATAAAATGTAGATAAGGTAAAATTATGGGTAATAAAACTCTGATTATCTATTTCTGTATAACTTTTAAAACAATTATTTGTACATGTAGCCAGTAAATTGCAGTATTACGGGATGTATAGTTTGAATGGTATGCAAATAACGACTAGTTCATATTTCTAATGGTCCAAACGCACGAATATGTTCATATTATACATAATATTCATTTCAAACATAATTGCTTATTGCCATTACTTCAACCAAAATATATTTCAATTGCTAAAACTAGGTTTAGTTAAATGACATAATGAGTAGATTAACTAAATAGTTATTGAAAATTACCAAAATTATTCGTAATTTTACTAGATTTAATTTGAGACCGTTAGTTAATCATATACCGGGTGAATTATTTAAGGAGCAACATACATGTTTCACATATAATGTTAATGAAGTGAGTTATTTCAAAAGCAACATAGCCATAAAACAAATGCTTATCGTATCCATAGAAAAGACAAAATATTATTTTTTTAAATATTTTTTTGACTTAGCTACTAAGGACTTTATTACTTTTGTTTGTATGTAAATATAAACAAACTAATAAAAATTCATTTATTGTTTCTAATTTACTATTTTTTAGCCGTCTAGGAACTTTATCATGTCAAATAACTATTGTATCATCACCATTGCATAATCTGTTGCCATGGATATGAGCTTGCTTTCATAATTTGCTAAGTATGTATCCATATTTGTTTATAATAATTCAAAATGTGCGTCTGCGCAGACAGTTCAAAACTGGTAATTTCATGACGGTAACTTAAGGACAAAATTACTGTAGCTAATGACAGCACCAGAGATTTAAACATCAAGTGTGAAAGCATACCGATGTTAAACATCGGTGAACTTTAAGTTCACTCGTCTTAAAGTTCTAGTGTGAAAAGGGTATTATCCATAAGTGAGTAGCACAAAGTTAAACTGTTGACTATTCAATATATTACTATAGATATTTGGTCCTTCGAGCCGGATAAATGTCTGATAAGTGCATTTAGGAAAGTTTTCATTTGCACTACATATCGTTAATTGTTTTATGGTCTAAAAATCTGCCCCGATGTTTTATAATCCATTTTATGGCTATTAATTAAGATTTAGTACACACAATAAGAACGTCCATGTTCTTATAATCATAGTAACAAACACATTAGCGCGATGACATACTAAATGCCCACAAAATGTAATAAAACACTAATGCTAAACGGTTTATGTAAATTAGGGATCTTAAATGCATTTACAGGTTAAGTTAGGTTAGGTTAGTTAACCCTTTAAACACTTTCTATAAAATCTAATTAGACAGTAATAAAATGTAAGCTTTAATTTTTTCGGCAAGATAACTTTTATGCGGATAATAAAAATTTTACGGTTGTAATGAAATAATTTGTTTTTTTGGATGTATTTTGATATCGTTTTATTGTTCGTCATAAATTCTGATTTATTGCAAAACTATTTGGGGCAGATATATTATTACGAAACTCTTCCATAATGGTTTTAAAATTGGAAAAACATGTTTGTGTTTTGCTGTTTAACATTGCTAAGCCCTGTCACACAGAAAATTTTTAATAGGGAAATAAATTTAAGATCATAGCAATGCGCTGGTCAATTTGAAAAGTAGGTAGAGGGTACTTAATGTTGTTACATAGCTGTGAAACTAAAATTATAAGAATAAATATATTTTACAATATTTTGTGAACCTGTTTTACTATTTTATCAACAAGTAAGTATATACAAAAGTTTATAAAGCAATTTTTTTGTATGACACTTCTCTAAAAAAAATTAAAAACTATATTTTGTGATTGTTGTAGGTTATGGCGATACAATTTTCGTAGTGGATTATTTAAAATATCGGCATTTCCAGATTAGAGAGATTCTAAGTGGTGAACTTTTAGTGACTTACTTAAATAGGCGTAAGTCATTTATTGAAAACAATAAAAAAAAAGAAACAAAATATCTCCAAAATAAACTATTTGACTATTTAGGAAAAAAAAAAAGCAAAATAAACAATTAAACTCTTGTTATTTATAAAACATTTAATTGAAAAATTAAAATTTAAGTTATTTCATGTTATTTCATATAATAACGAGTTATAACAGTTTATTTTAGAGATATTTTGTTTCCTTTTTTATTGTTTTCAAAGCTTGCTACGTTCAACTTTGTAAAACTTATGTTGATTATTATTTTGTAAATAAATGGTCGCCATTTTGAAATGGTTACAATAAGAATATGACAGATAAGTTACTTTTTGGTGTCATTGTAAAGCTAATTTAATGTACTTTTAGGAAAAAAATATAAAATTATCGATTCCCTATGCTAGATCAAAAGTTGACATCATTTCCGGTGAAACCGGAAGTGCCTCAGAATTCTTATAGTAACCTTTATATGGGCATTTTTGTCTAGTTTAACTTTTGTTCTGAATTTTTTTTGTATCTTTACAAATAAAGGAGATTTTCGGGGTGCCCCGTTTCAAACAAACACCCTGTATACTTACTTGTTGATAAAATAGTAAAACAGGTTCACAAAATATTGTAAAATATATTTATTTCTATAATTTTACTTTCACAGCTATCTAACAATAACATTAAGTACCCTCTACGTACGTTTCAGAATTGACCACCGTGGCGCTACGATTGTACAGTAATCAATTCTCTTTCATAATTTTCATTGTGTGAATCTTATATTTTATTGTAAGCCCGTTCTCTGGTAGAGGATGGTCTGGTAGTCGAGCGGCGAACCCGGTTCTCCTGACTGCATTATTGATTGCATGAGGATACCCACACGCAGTAGAGCAGCAGAAACTGAATCGGACTCTACCCACATACGGGGATATCCACAGTTCTTCCACACTGTACAAACTACCAAAATGGCCCTGCAAAATATTTAAATAGTTATTTATCAAGAGTTCCATTTTTCGTCCCGACAAGATAATGTTTATAACAACAGATTGTTCATTAATGATGTCCATATTTAAATCACTACAAAATATGTAGTTCAACGTCTGCAGGTGAACGACAAAATTTCGGGCACCATCTGTGAACTCGTGTAGAGACGTCAAATGGAAAGTAAGGTTATTTTGGCTGGCTTTTAAAGAAAAACATATATTTTAGCATTTGAGTGATTCATGCAAAATGATGAGTTAATTTGCTTAAAGCAGTTTGTGGAACTTATTGTGTGGCAAATATCACGTGCTAGGGCGGTATTTATGTTGCGCATAGACATAACATTATGATAGACAGTGACAGATACATAGAACAATAAAAAAACAACTATCAATTCACATTCTAACACATGTACAATATATCTTATAGTTTGGCGAACAAACGTTACTAACAGGACATCAAAATTTTAGAAACTCAACTGCTTGCTTTAGTATGTGAGAAATCCACTTGGCGATCATTTTCCGCGCTTCTGCGTCTTTTTCATGCTGTTTCATGTGATAATAATAATAATAATAATATTTATAATATTTATTAATCCTTTAAATACAGGACTGCATGAAGGATATGTCAGTACATGAATTTATAATTTTGCACAGATTTTGATAAGTAAAACGTTATACAATTGATAAAACAATAAAATCATACATTAAATTACCCAAAATCAATGTTCCCCATTGGCATGACTACACCAGTCCTTACAAGATTTTAAGAATTCATTAATTGAGTATACACAATGCTCTATAAGAAATACCTTAATCTTCCGCTTAAATACAGCAAACTGCGTTTCATTTCTGACATGGAATGGCAGTGAATTAAATAATTTAATACCAACAGTTTTTGGTGATTTTTTTGTCAGTTCCAGCATGTTTGGTGGAATTCTGAAACATTCTTTTGTAATCTATATTGTAAATGATGTCCCACATGCTACGTAATAATAGAGAAACGTTCTCCTGTCAAATAGAATAATATAAAATATCAGTATGTGTTTATGCACTGGATTGTAGATGTGCGTCTACGAAAGAATTTAATTCTTCAAAGCTTAGAATCCCCACTAATTTCACGCGCAGGGTTCACACCCTGTCACAAAATTTATGTCGAACTGTAAACTTACTTGATATTGTTCATCCAGCGGTATACCAATACCTTTCCCGCATCCCGGAAGCGATTTCTTAACTGAAAATTGCCGTTTATTGCTGCTTCTGGAATTTTATCTAAAGAAAACTGCTTGCCACCAAACAATTTTTTGAGATTTTAAAATAAATGGAAGTCATTCGGAGATAAGTTAGATGAATAAGGCGGACGGAGCACCTAATCTTCAATTCTGCAATTTTAGATACTGAAACGATACTTGTGTGGAGATGTGCGTTATCCTGATGTAGAATTATTTTTTTCTTTGACAAATATAGTGTGAGAATGAACTTTTTCATGATTTTTGTGGTTAAATTGTTCCAAAATAGCACTTGCCCTTTATCGTTTGACGTAAGATAAAATCAATGACCTCCTCCTTGCATCCATGGCATGGTATGATATAGAAGTCAATACCTTTCCTACAAATAAAATGTACTTGGACTTCTCTGGGGGCTGAGAATCATTATGTTTCCATTGTTTGACTGATATTTTGGTTCTACTGTAAAGTATTGGACCCAGATCTCATTAAAATTTTCTATTGGCGTTAGACATTTTTAACAAAATAAAAATATCATTGTACGGCTTTCAGTTTTATCTGTTTTTAAATCACATTAAGATGATTTTATTTAAACAAATTTTTACACCTAATTACAATATTTTACAGATGCTTATAAGGCGAGTGCAACCCAGCGTTTTAGTTATAGAACTGACAACTATACATCAAGTCTAAAATTTTTGAAATGCCCCTTGTAGATATTTGGAAAGTATGACATCTAATTTTATTTTTATAATTTTTTCCATAAGAATACAGCAAAGAAAGACGTTGATAATCGACCTATGTTTGTGTTTTTTTTTTTCTCCTCTTCGAACATAAACAAGACGGTAACGATCCACGGTCATGCGCAATGTTGTTCCAAACACATTCATCACTGCCCTAATCTATCTTCTCTTTCGTTCCTGTTTCTTATTTACTATAAAAAAAAATCGTGAAAAACAACGCTGCCAGACATTACAATCATAAGAGAAACATACCACGTTTGGAAAATAGAACTTCTCGAAGCTTTTCGATTGTACAGTTTATGCATACGCCTTGTTGCATGTAATAAACGCATAAAGCTGCGTTCAGAGCTCTTAAATTAGTCGACTATAGACCAGCATTTCCCAACCTTTTATCATGGTGGACCGGCAAGCGACCTAGAAAAAATTTGCGGACCGACAAGTTTAAAAAGTAATGTGTATTTCAAAATTATTACAAGTGAAGAGCAAAAAAAAGGCCTCACTCCTCAAATTCAGTGCTTTTCACCTGCCAATGCTCTTAAGTGGGGGGTCTGATAACCACATTTTAAGCATATTTTTGAGATTTTTTTTCAAATCTATGGTTAAATTTATTCATTTTCAAACTAAGTACATATATAAAGTATGTTTTGAAGAAGATACAAAAAAAATTTGAAGGCAAAATATGGCGAAATGAGCCAGCTGTGGCAAATCTTCTCAGACTCCGGGAAAAAAAATAGATTTTGCGGTGACCAGCATAACTCTTCACTGGATCATCTGAAATCAAAAATCCAAAAAGGTTTTGTTAGTTTATGAGTTAACCAAACTTGATATGCAAAGGGAAATATAATTTTCTCTCTCGCAACCAAAGGTTTGTTGACAACGTTTTGTTTTTCTTGAATTATGACATTTCTTAATGTGTATCACCCAATTTCTGTTAACCCAGTGCTAATCCTTAGCTCTGCTGTCCCAAAGACATAAAAACCAAGGACCACTTTGCTGTCCAAGGAGGAAGTTTACCGTTTTTAGATGAAAAACTAAAATCAATTAGTCTGTATCTCAAAAACTAGAGCTGTTACGAAAAAGAGGCAGGTATTTTTGGAATCAGCACATCAAAAATATCCAAAATCAGCTCTTACTTTTTCGGCACCAAGATAAAAAAATTATTTTGTTGGGCAGTGTCATCGTAGCCAAGGATTAGGAAATATCCGACATGGCCACTTAAGAAGTTAAACCTACAAAAATTAACTGTCCAACTTTATCATCAAACATATGTAACCGTAACCATTAATTGAATAAACGATTTACCTTACATAATCCGGAATTAAATTGTTACGTATTCAAAAACCACATATATATCGATGTAAGCCAAGCTAGTCGATCCATTTATAATAGAACATCTGAGTTCGGTGGATGCCTGCCGCCTTCCTTACCGGGTATAAGGTAGGGCGTACCGAAGCCGATATCTGATTCTGTCGTATTATGATTAATACCCAAGCGTGCTGATCTCCAGTGATTGATTGGTCAGTTCGCTGCCCGCTGTATATTGGCCTTGGGAAATAAAGGACGACTTCTTGAGAAAGAATTCTTAAAAATCTTCAAACTGGATATGGCTAAGTAAAATTTTACAAAAGCAAAATAACTGCATAGAAAAATGTCAATTTTGTTAAAATTGAGGCTTTGAGATTGAGGCTTTATCAAGCTTCATTTTCTATCTCTTCATTATTTTTTTTTGCTTTGCAAATATGACTTCACATCCTTAAGATTATATATGTTGTTTAAGACTTGTGGTAATATTAAAGATTTCATGATTTCCGGAAGATAATCTTCGTTTTGTGGCTGAGAAAACCAATGATTATGGTGTCCGGTTTTAGTTGGACCACCAGTTTACAATACACGTGGAGGCATTGAACGATGCTATAGCTCATTGCATTCGTGATTCTATTGTTTATCTTTTGTCATTGTAAACATTGAATTCTGCCACTGTAACATATGAATAGAATAACTTGATGGGTTTGTAATGCCAGGATTTGGTTTCATTGTTTTCGTTAGGTGTTAGAAAATTCAAGTAGCTGTTTCTTGTAAACTTGGGATATAGTATATAAAACACTCGTACAAAAGAAGAAAAAGTAATTCTGAAGATTGTACAGAGATTTTAAGATAACTAAGGGTCTAACTGAGCGAATTCACGAAATATGGTAGGGAAATCGATAAATATCGAAGAACATCGTTTTTGTGAACATGATCCTGGTGTCTTTTCATAATTATCGCCAAGAATAATTTGGATGAATCCGTTTATGTTTTCAAGTAATGGTCCTGTCCTTGGTATTAATAGATAAAGGTAGAGGAAATGCCAAATATATTAAAGAAAAAATGCGTCTATTTTTACTTGAACGCTATTTTGCTTGTCCAGTAATCTAACTTGGAAATAGCTACACAGGTCAAGTTTCATTTCATTTGTGATGATTTTTACTGTTTAACATCAAGGACAACAGGAACTCATCTTCCTAAATAAAGGAATCACTGGAAAAAAATTAAATTCTAAAATGTAAAAATGAGCCATCAATTAAAAATTTATAAATTTGTGTCCCATCTGTGCAAGGGTAGGGTTGGCGAACCTCTTTGTGTTCACGTGCTAAATAATATAAACTTTACGTGTACAATAAGTGATGGCGTAGTAATCTTCTTCTCTTGTCTCATCCGGTCAGGGCCAGGTTGTGAGAGGTTGACTATATTTCTCTGGTTGCGGCAGAGTTCAGTGAAGAAGGAATTTCAAAGCTGGTTAAACGCAATGACAAGTGCTTAAATTTAAATGGCGACTAGGTGGAAAAATAAAGAAATTATGAAGTTTTAAGATGTACGAGGGATGTTTCCTAAATTCTGGGAATTGTGCTATAACTAAATTACGCAGAACTTATAGGCAATGTTATTGGTGCCAGACAAGTCTTGACATGTTTATGCAACTATCTAGTGCAATATTGTTCAGTCTGATTTAGGTGTTCGACTGATATAGACGCGTTTTCATAGCACTGTTTTTGTAACCATGGAAGAGCAATAATCTCAAAGAGCAATAATTTTCTTTTTGTGGAAAGAAGGTGTGAAAACATCAGAAATTATTCAGCGTCTGCAAGGAGTATTTGGTGAGTCTGCAGAATCCAAAAGTACTGTTTATCGGGGGATCGATCGTTTTATAACCGGTAGAACATCACTAGAAGACGATCCACGCAATGGGCGCCCAAGCACGTCGGTAAATGAAAGAAACATTACTGCCGTCGAAGACCTACTGAAAGAGGACAGGCGAATGACTATTCGTCAAATTAGTGGGCGCCTAGGGATAGGTACACGACAAGTTCATGACATTTTGCATGATTGTTTGGGCGTTAGCAAGGTTTCGCCGCGCTGGGTGCCAAGGCTGTTGGGTTCAGAACACCGAGACACCAAAAAGTTCTTTGAGGACGCCTTAAAAAAATTAGTTAATCGTTGGGATAAATGTATTCAGTTAAATGGAGATTATGTTGAAAAACTACATTGTAATATTGACGAAAATTAACAAAATAATAAAAATTATAGCTAAATTTCCAGAACTTTGGAAACATCCCTCGTAAAATATAATTTTTGTATCTATGCTGGTTTTATTTTTATAGCCAAATGGAGGTTATTTTCCAAATGTTACAATAAAAATCGTTTCAAATACATCAATAATTTTTTTTTCACGTGCCACTACTGGCACGCGTGTCATAGTTTCGCCACCCCTGTGCTGGGATGTTACATTGTCATGTTTCCTAGCGTGATATCTGTTATCCTGATTCGATGAATGATTCTCTACGCTCTTGAATCTGTTCCTCTTGTTGAAACATATCAATTCCATAAATTCCTCAGTGATTCCCTCGAGTCATATCCATCGTCCTTTTGCGGAACTCTGCAATAATTCTAATAAAGTGGCCATGTAGTCGATCGCAATCCTTGGCGCGCGCCCTGAATGACAACGAGACGCGCGATTATCAAACGGAATTCCGTGCACGATACGTACATAGTTTGGCCCGCGAGCCTATATCGCGCGCGCCTCTATTATAAACAGAGCGCAGACGTAAGCAGTGGCGTGCGCATTACTTCCGCGTCTCTTACACCCGCGCACTTCTCTGTATCCCACCAAGTGGTACCGGCTCTCAGTCTCACGTGGAAAGCGATCATGGCGCACTGCCTATGACGACGCTCGTAAAGTGACGATCGCGAGAAAAATGATAAAACGATAGGAGAATGTAATTTGATGTAGTGTTTCTTGGGAGAACCGTGAATTAATGTGAAATTTTTAATGTGTCCTCAAATATACACGATTGGGGGGAATGGAATTTGACAGCTGTCAAAATAGAAATTTGTGTCAATAGTGTACACCTAGATATTTTCACCTAGTCTAGGTTCCAACGAGGGTGAGTCATTATTTATCCGGAATATGTTTATAACATTTAATTGAAACACTGATAGTCATTATTTTTCAACACACTTACTCCAATCTTCGTTTTGCCATCTAAATAAGGTTTTGGTTAAGTGGTGAGCCGTCTTTCTGGAGGTTTTGATCTGAGGAAGACGCAAATCTTCCTCGTAAGTAGTAAAAGAGATGATAGTCTAAAGAAAGTCAGGATGAGGATAAAAGTGTAAATAAAACAAATGCTCGACATGTTTAAGGCCCGGTCTTTCCACCTTCAGATAAAGTTCCAGGTATCTATCTGACAGATAAGGTTATTTATAACTTCATCTGTTGAATAAATGTCAATACCAGTCAGTGAATCCAATACGTCAGTCTCATTATCTGTTAGATAACTATCCGATAGATATACTTGTATAGAAAGAAGGGATGACATTTACTCAGCAGATGAAGTTACAAATAACCTTATCTGTCAGATAGTTACCTGGAACTTTATCTGAAGGTGGAAAAACCGGGCCTAACTAATTTAATTTTATCTTACACATTACCTTTTTAATGAAAATTCTTTTGTATCAGATACTTTCGATGTTAGTATCATTAGTTTACCGCCCTTTTTTCGTTATGAACTTGTCAAAACACAATTTTGACAAGTCCCTAACGAAACAGTTGGTTCATCGACTAGTATTTCGACAGTTGTCATTTTAGAATTCCTCCCAAACAAACCAGTAACCCGTAACTCTTGACTATGACAACTCTATGGTGGTTGTTCCGTCTCAAAATTTAATTCTTGAAGTGTTTTAACAGGGGGCATTGTAATGTTTGTCAAACTCTTGGAGTTTATCACTTTTTGATCACAGTTCTTGGTGTTTTGTTTGATTTGTAAGCTTTAGTTTGTTATGCAGCATCTCGTAGTCCATTCAAAACAATCTTATGAGGAAGATTTTCTCAGATCACAAGGAAGATAAAGTTCACCATTCATCCAAAACATTTTATTTAGAGGTTATAACGAAGCTTAATCGATGGATCAAGTGCAATTTTTGAAAATTGTGTTTTGACAAGTTCCTAGCGAAAAATGGCGGTAAACTAATGATACTAACATTGATGTATCATGTGATTCAAAAGAATTTTCAATAAAAAGGGTAAAGAGAAAGACATAATATGTATATATATACCTCGTCGCTCAATCAGTCTCCGGTCTAACTAAGAAAAACATTTTTTTTTTTTTTTAGAAATTCAATTTTATTCATCAACATACTCTTCTTCAAGAGTGCATTATTTCCAACGCTCTTAAAATTAAAATTAATTAATTTAAATGCAGCATACCAATCAGTAATAGTTGATTTGCCTGGTGCAGAGTCTCTATATAAGCAATTCACTTTTGTAAGAACAAACTAAGAGTGAATTTTGTTTTCAATAGTTTGCACCTTTGAAGCTGTATGTCATGTTGGTATTAAAAAATGTCACTTTTTTAAAATGTCGATCCATTTGACATATGTCATAATGAAAAATGATATCTTTAATTATAGTGATCATAACCTTATCAACCTAAAGTCGGTTTTACAGCGTAAGGAATATTTTAATTGACATTTAAAGTCAGTAACACACCATAAAAGTAACCAAAATAACCAGATCTAGTGTGTTTTTACAAAAGTGAACAGCTTATATCGCTTATCAAGCCACTGTTTGGCTTCAACAGTATTTTTTCCCATCAAAAAACAATGTTTAATCAACACACGAAATTCTTTTTTATCCATTCTTTTGAAAATTACAAAACTGGAGTCACTAACACTACTGTAACCTCTAAACTAATTGTCAGAATGTCATGAAATTTTCACACGTATCGTTTGAAGGTTGGCACTATCCAGAAATTATATGGGTCTGTCAACAGTGTTGCCATATATATGTCAGACCGGAGATTTATTGTGTGAAGTGTTATTTATAATATTGCAACTGTCACTTTTTCCAGTAGTTCACATGTTCAAGAGACATAAAAGCGTTTTTTTTTTTTTTTTCGGACCAGCTTTTATGGAACTTGTTTGAATCTATAATAGGTTAGGGCAAACAAAAATACTGACAAAGACAACTGTTAACATCGAATATATGTATAATAATAAAAACTAACTTTACATATTTAAAAATAAATTTGATAGCTTACAAATCAAATTTTTCTATTTCTAAAATGCGTGCGAATGAATTTTTTGAGAGCTGACCAAGTGTATTGACAAACGAGGGGACTGTGTTGAAAAATAATGTAATTTTAAATCTCTATCAGTGCTGTATATTAAATTTTATATATATTCAGGTAAATTAATGATTCACAACTCTCAAAAGAGTCAAGTTTAAATTTTTTTTTTGTTGTTTCGCTATTGATGATTTAGAACAGAGTTTTCCAAACTGTGCTCCGCGAGCATCTGCTAGTGCTCCGCGATCTACTAGTGTTGCTATATATATAACAACGATAGTGCTCCACGACGAAGTCTTCTCGTGAAAAGTGCTCCGCGACTTTAAAAGTTTGGGAAACTCTGATTCAGAACAAGCATGTACAACCTACGGCCCGCGGGCTGTATCTGGCTCGTGACCTGATTATATCCGGCAGGAAAGGGCTTTTCCAAATCTCGCTAAAATTCAGTCCACAAAAGAAGGAATGTTTTTCTGTTTTCGGATGTCGAAGACCGCATTATCAACGTTATATATGTAGAAGCAGAACTTCTATTTAGAATTAATTTATAACGTCAATTCAATTCAGAAATACATTATAGAAAAAACATTATTACAATTATAGAAAAAGGCTAACACATTTATATATATTTATTTTCACAAAAACATATTTGACAACGTCATAAAAACTATAGTAACTTTAGTACAAATTATTGAAATAGTTAACAACGTTTTTATAACTTTAACAATATATATTTTTTATATTTTTTTATGAATTTTATGGAGATTATATTTATTTTTATTTTTTATGAATCTTACGAAATGGGTGTTATATTTGTTTTTTTAATGCATATTTTTTTATTAATTTTATGAAAATAAGTTAAAGTTTGTTTCTTTGGTTTAGGCGGAACTAGATTTTCAATTCTAGTTACTTTTACAGATTAATTGATGCTTTTGATAATTTTGTTTAGCAAAAGCCTACTTCAAACCATAAAAGAAGTGCTTATGACCAGTGTTTCCCATCTGGTGGTCCGCGGACCACTGGTGGTCCTTAGTAAAATTTTAGTGGTCCGCAAAAGGCTTAAAAATGATTATTTTTGAGATTTTTTTTTATGATCTTTTGTTCATTTTCTGTAATTTTTGTTAATTTTACAGTGATTTTTTATTATTGAGATATTATGTAGTATATTGATAATATTAGATTGTATATGTAGAGTATACATATACAATAAATTTGTTTTATAGTACATTTATTTTTTGTGGTCCGCGGTAAAAAAATGAATATTTTACTGGTCCGTGGTTTCGGTTGAGAAACACTGCTCATGACAACTTACAAAAATAAAAATTCCAGTTAGTTCTGCCTAAATGTTTGGAATAGCCTGTATATTTATTTTTTAAAATGCAATACTAGCTACATTTTTCAAGAAGTAAAAAAATGATATGTTGCTTTTTACAAACTCCCACACGAGCCTTAAAATAAAGGTTTGGGCACGGATGTATTTAAAATTATCCAGCCCCAGGTCTTATTAAAGTTGTACATGCTTGTTTCAAAACTTAGCGATTTAAAAACATCAACAATATTTTTAAAACTTTGGTTAGAAAATTAATTCACTTCTGGTAAATTAATTTAATGGTCTTAAAAGCACAGTAGCACCAGGTGCATCTGAAGGTGTTGTCAAATATTTGTTTTAAAACAGAAAATGCAATTTTAGTTGCCATTATTTCCATCAGATATTGAATAAACTGTGGTAGCTGCTGATGAACAATTTAGTGCTGATTTAAAGACGGTTCCAAAAGTGAACTTTAGTACCAGGTTTTATTTCAAAGCCAACAAGTGCGTGTGTTACAGTATTGTGTATTTCCACCAGGTTTTAAATAAACTCTGTGGCGGTAACTGTTGATAAAACATCTGGTGGTGATTTAAAGACATCTCAAAAGTGTGTCAAACAATTATTTCGGCAAATAAGTGCGTGTAAATTTACCTGCGCAACTCTCTTATCACCATTTTTTCTGTGGTTTGATTCTGTTGAAACCAAGACGGTGTCAGTAGTGAGTTCTGTCCCTCCGGACTTGATCTGTTTAGTGTCCGAGTGTTCTTGTTTGTATGGTGGATGCATAGGTGTTAGGGGTAGTTTGATCGCGCGGGAGCCAGAGCGCTCCCGCGCTTTTAAAAAGGACTTACATGCCCGTACGAAGTCGAGCCATCACCAGTACGAACTGCAGCGGTCCAGGTACACTGGTGGGAGGGTCGGACTCCCACCATCTTCATATGGGACCGGGACTGCATCCCATGTGTCCCATGGTACCGCATCCACATCCGGATCCGTTTTATTGTTCCCCGTTCGGTAATCCATACTACAGGTGAGGAAAAAAAATAATAAATAAATAAAATAAAATCAACTATATATACCAGTAGTTCCCAACCTTTTCTAAGGTACGAGACACTTGCAAGAAAAAAATTTGGTGGAGCACTTACCTTAGTTAAAATGAAATTTTTGTAAGTAGTGTTTTTATAAAATTGGAAAATTACAATTTCAAACAAACATTTATAGTTATATCTTAATATTTATAAAAAAAATCTATTCATATAATTTTACAAAAATTACTCATTTAATGTGAAACTTGTGATTGGTGTTTTTTACATATTTGTATGTTGGGACGTAAACAAGACAATGCCACCATAATTTCTTCATCTAAATCTTTCTCTTTTTTTAGTTTTTATGTTGGTTAATATGGAAAACCCTACTTCACATAGATAGTTGAAAAACACAGTAAAATTTTTATGGCCTTTTTTGATATTTGTCGTTATTCTTGTTGGACAGATATCCAGAATTCGTCAAGACTCGTATTAGTGTGTTTAATTTTCAAAGTGCGGTCACATGACAAGGTTATATGCTCTTCTTCCTCTGACACATAAAATTCAAAATTATTAGGTAATTCTTTTGAAAAAGGATTTCTAACCCAGTCGTTTTTCTCTGTACCCAGAGAAGGAAAATATTTTCGTATGTTGCTGTCCAGTATTGATAAATGTTGTGATATCAACACAATCGCTGCTATTGCTGGACACAGATGAAACATGCTAAGATTATTTTCTTCTACTCTTGTTTTCCAAAGAATGATCTTCTTGTGGAAAGATGATAGTTTGTCTGTTGCTGTTTTCATTTGCACCCTGCATACTCGTATTGACAGTGTTCAAATAATTAAAAATATCTGTTAAATAGCCCAACCTAGCGCACCACATATCATTCTTAAGGTCTTGCGCGAAGTACATATTTTTCTTCACCTTTCAAAATTAAAAAATAGATTTTTTCTTGTGACTTTTAAACTCGGGCCAATTTTGTAAGGGCGGCAATATGATGGTCGCAACCGGGTAGAATCCCTGCATATATCATCATTATTTTCATTGAGGCAATAGCCCGAGGTGAGCTTAGGCCTCCTATTTTCAGATTTCATGACCATATTTTCAATCTCTGTACTTTCAGGAGTAATATGGTATTGTGTCCATTTTACGCTTGTTATTGTGTTATGTTGCTTGTTATTACAAAATCCTATTGCTATATGTATTTGTAACTAATGATTTTTTAAAGTTTCATTTATTGAGTTTTGTGCTCAATTGTTAAATTTCATTCATTTAAATTTATTCTTTTCAAGTTCATTGTCGCCCATTACGAATGACAAACTATTTAAAAGGTACGATCGTCTAATTAAAATAAATTTAGCGTGAAAAACACGAATTAAAATGAAAACAAAAACTAATAAAAAGTTAATGATGTCGATAAATTTACGTCTGTAGTGGCGGGAACATTCAAATTACTGGGATGTAAACAAAATAAAAGAAATTCTGTTTACTTTTGAATATCGCGAAGAACTTTGAATTTATTGAAACTAAAACGATTTTTTATTGTTAAATACATATATCTCGGATTTAATGCGGTTGACGCCGTTTCTTCGTTCTTAATTTCCAGGAACTGTCATGACAAGTCTTCTATGCTCTTGTCGACATTGCTTCCTCTATTTAAACTCTCCAACTTAGTTTAGGTCTTCCTGGTTTTCTTCTCCCCGCTGGTAGCTTTTATGAATGAATTTTATTTACTGAACATATATATCTTTCATAAAAGCCATTTCGGGCCCAAAATGGGATTGAAAGTTGATATTATGGTGCATTGTGTGGGTCGAGAGATAAAAGAAATTCATAAAAAATATTCATTTTCTCTCGTACCTCGTTTAAATCATCGTAGCTGTTTTGTGTCTCGCTTCCACATACCATGAATCGTATTTATTTTCGCCCGAGTACATTCGGGAGTGATCTTTTCTGCAGGTAAAGTTTGCCCGAGTTATCTCGGGTGTGGGAATTTTCGCAAATAATAGCCACCCGAGCATACTCGGGCGTAGTCCTTAACCGGTGAAACGTGATCCCGTATAAAAAAAAAAAAATTATGTGAAGTGTGAATTTTCACAGATTTCTGGGTTTTGCAGGTATTTAGTAACTGAACGATGATTATTTGGGATGCCAAAACAAATTTTATGTCAAAATATTTTTTTATGAATTTTAATTCGAATGCCTAATACCATTATTTAAGTTTCTAAATATATGCAGTATTTTTTTTATATAGCAAAGTTCATTAAGATCTTGAAAATTGCACCTATGGTTTCCATTGGTTGCTTACATCATAAGTCCCGCCCTTTGATTTCGTCAAACATAGAATTAAATTATAATATCAACACTTTCCACTGGTTATTAAATTTACGCTTTTAAAAATTAAATGCAACATTTACCAAATATAACTAGAATTTTAACAAAATAATTTAAACAAAATAAAAATGCAAAAAAAAACAAAATAAAATCAACAGGATTCGAACCCTAGTTTGCAAGTTTCTTATATTGTTAAGCGTACGACAAATCCAACCACGCCACGAGAGCTACTGATGTGGTATGTTACACAACGTATTAAATAGTTAACATATTTTAGTTAAAAACACAAAAAATGCGTTATTTTCCGAAAACATAATCTGATCAAAAATTCCTGTTGTACTATTCCGGTTCACACCAATGTACATTACTTAGAATTTTTTCAGATTTTTAGTTTAAACCATCTGGGCTACAGGGTGTGGGACAAAAAAATTTTTGCACAATTTTGGCAAAAATCGCATCAAAATAATTTATTTTGCAAAAATAAAATTTTGATCGTTAATCCACGTACTAAGGGCTTTCATTTGATACCCTACTCAGAATTTTAAAAAAATATTTTTTTTTTTCGATGAGCACATATTTGTTTATATTTTTAGAGGGATATGTTTTTTAGATGTTTTAGTATTTTTCCTATGTGCGGGTCAAAGAGTTTTATAAGCATGCCAAATTTCAACTCTAGGTTTAGCCGTTTGGCTACAATTTTTACCGAACAGACAGACAGACAGACAGACAGACGACAAAATGACGGTATAAGGGTTTTTTGGTCATACCTACAAAACCCTAAAAATGGGTTCTAAAATGGAACATTTTTTTTTGTTTCTGAGACCCCCCACCCCCCTTAAGAAAAAATCCTGCGTTCGCGCTTATATGATACATACTTCTGGGATCGATTATCCTACTAAAAACAATTTTCTGTTAGATGTTCATAGTTGAAATTTCATATAAATAATTCTCGAAAATACTAACGCCCCCCTCCGTGCCCCGGCATGTGTGACAGGTTGGGTCATGGACCGAAGCGGGAGAGTGGTAACCGCGAGAGTTACCGGATCTAACCGTCCTCTCCCCCCCCCCCCCCCCCCAACCCGATAGAACACGGGTACCTCATGGCTCACTTCGCCGTTAGACGTAATGTACTGCGTTGCAATTCTCTTATCAGAATGTGATAAAAAGTATTGTTAAATTAATGACAAGTATTAAAGGAAATCTCATGGAAAAAATGCTTAGATTTTAACACAGGTTAAATGGACAAGAAATTAATGATTTGAAGTATGACAGTATTTCATATGATAAGCCAATGAAATTGTATTAAAACATAATTCAGGTTTATCATGTCGTTGGCTTACCTCTAAAACCTCATACGTGTACTCGGGGAGGATTTACTTGACCGACACCCGCCAGAGAAAGGGTATGGTTCAATCTAGAAAGTCATTAAGCGATGGTATTGGCTCGGATGGTGAGTAAGAACTATTGTCTTGTTTCACAAAAACAGTTTTTAAAATAAAAATAACATTAACGTTAAGAACGTTAATGTTATTTTATTAAAAATTACACGTTTTAACGTAAAACACAATAAAATTCAACATATTTTATTACTAATTTTAAAAAGCTACAAAAACAAATAATAATTTAAGGGCCGAGAGTTCCAGTTCCTAATAAACTCCCTAATAGTTATTAGACACATAATATATTTATGAAACTAATAAATTTATTGGTGATTTCCAAGTTACAAAATCCTTCTAATAGTTTATTAGCAACATAATTTTTTGTTTTTGTATTGGTATTTCTTATGAAGATAGTAACACGGTGCAAGAGGGATAGAGCTATATGTAAATTTGTAGAGCTAAAGTGAGATGAAATTTTGACACTAAATATTTTGACAATAAATAGTTTGACTTTACATTCAATGACATTACGTATATTTTTTTGTGTTACTGTTAAAATGACAATTAAACTGCGTTCAACAAATTTTATCACAGAAAAAGAGGACAATATAGGTAGAAGAGAAGTTAATAAAAATAGCATTTTATAATACAAAAGTGAATGAAAATAAGAAGACAGCCATATTTTGCTTTATTTTACATTCCTTAAACAATATGAATTAAACTTATCAGCAATTTTCAGCTACACATCTTTATTATTCTGCCAATAATTGCGTCTGTCTTCTTATTTTCTATTATTTTTATATAAATAGTAATGCTTAAAGTATTGTTTGTAATGTGTTGTAATCGTAATTGAAATAAATACATATATAAAAATAAAAGACAATGTTTATTAAAAAATATATATTTATATATTGTTCTTTATATATCACATTTACAATAAATGCCCAAAATATTCTAAAAACGGTTGTCCATAATTTATAAATTCATCCAAACAGATCGTCGATTTCGTTAAAATACAACTAAAATGTATATAAAACACTAAAATCACCATTATAGAAAGGTTTAAAAACTACACATTCGTATATTCTTTTAAAATTATACTGTTTTTCAATTAAAATTGAAATATTAACACATTTTGCGAACTTGTTTTTGGTTATATGTCACTTTATTAAGCACTTCATGTTGCCTATAAGTTATTAGATAAATAAGCCTATTTATTAGCAACCTAATAACTATTTTGGGGTGGAACTCTCGGAAAAAACATTATGTTGCTAATAAACTTATTGGACAGTTTATTAGCAACTGGAACTCTCGGCCCTAAGATAATTATAATAACCCAATTTAAACTAACCTATTGACCATCATTTGAAACAGATTTGTAATCCGCTAGAAACATTTTCGCGAATTTTCTAACGTCTCTGCCTTTTTTGTTCTTATGATCGTTTAGCGAACAGGCAACAGTTTATTGTAATAATAATAATAATAGTAATGTTTACTGTAATCATAAAGTAAAGAGGTTGAATGCTGATTCTCAACAATTGCGTTCATTAAACGCGCCTATTGATACTCTCAAAACACTAGTATCAAGTGACAGCAAATAAAATTGAACTTGCCGAGCTTTATTTTATTAGTAGTTTTCGATTTTTGGATATTTCGTAACAGGGTTTGTGATTAAATTTTTTCAGTTTACTAAAATGGATTCTACCATAAATGACGTAATTCTTCGATAATTAACAACGTCCTTGATATATTACGCGCAGGTAAATCATCGTAACGTCATCTGTTCGTCAATATTTGAAATGTACGACAGCGATAACAATCCATCAGATGTGTGCGTCCTTCAATGGTATGTCCACAGGTGCCAGGGTCATTGTTGCCCTACGAGAGACGGTACAAACGTTGGGAGTGGCTTTTAACACCAGAGAAAATACCAACAAAAAAAAATCAGCTGTGGCCACCACAGGACCAACCGCCATTACAAAGTTCTTGTTTAATTTATGCTGATTTATCAAAAAATGTCTTAATTAAAAGTTGTTAGTTATAGCTTTTATAGCAACTCTTGTTAAATAAATTTTTTCGAAATATTTCTCTGTTGTGAAATATTAGAAAAAATCTTAAAACCGACACGAGTAAACTCCCATTTCTAGTTAACCGATTTTACCAAAAGTTGATCAGCTCGTGCCATTGATGTCAAAAGCAGGAATGGGGAGTCGACAGAAAAATTACCTCGACCCCGGAGTCGGTATTTTTGAAAACCGACTCCGACTCCCGACTCCTTTCACTCGTAAATGGTAGTCTATTCCAAATGTTTAAGCGAAACTAAATGAAATTTTTATTTTCTTAAATTATCACGAGTTCATTTTTTAACGATCAAAGTGGGCTTTTGTTAAACAAAATGATACAAAGCCTTATTAAATCCTTAAAAGTTAGTAGATTTCGATATCTAATTCCGCTTAAACCAAAGAAACAGACTATACTTACATTAAATATCTTGGGTTGGGGTGAGCTGTTTTTATAAAATGTCGTTTTCACTGTTGACTATTGAGTAATTTTTAATACAAAATATCGAATATATTAGTTTTAAAAAATGTTGTTTTGTATTTTATATAATACTTTATTTTTCATAACATGTCACTTTTTTCTTTTGACATTTAGATATTAGCTGCCAACATGAAACATAAAATAATCACAAAGCTCGTTACAACTTGAGAAAATACAAATCCAGTTTAGTTCCGTTTAAACATAATACACAAAGTATACAGAAAAAGAAAAATTATATATGACTAAAAACAAAAAAATGTATCCTACATCATTAATCTGTTAATAATACTAATATTAATTAAATTTTTAACTGGAAAGCATGAAGGAAACCGTGTAAAACCGATATTGAATATTTTTCATTTTCGTTCATGAACAGAGAATGTCGTTCCTGTTTCCGTGCTTTAAAAAATTCTGGTAGTTTGGTATTTTGCTTCCGTTTTCGGATTGTTCTCATCCTTCATAAAAATTGAATCACATAGTCGGGAGTCGTTAACTTTTTCTGACTCCTGACTCCGACTCCTCCAAAAAGCTTCAACTCCTCGACTCCCAACTCCGACTCCCCATCCCTGGTCAAAAGCTTAAATATGAAGTTTCATAAAAATCCTTTTAGCCCGACAGATAGACCTACAGACATCATGCTAAAAATAGTCAAAACATTATGTAGGGACCTCAGTTCGTGGAAATCCATCGAAATCTAGAAATGTCAAAATCGGTATGATCACAATACCTCCCTTATATATGTTGGCGGTCAGTAATAAGATAAAATTGGTATCCCTGACATAGTACCGATACTCCTAAAATAGTATCGATACGTCAAACAAAATAGGACTGGAGATACGATGTCGGATAGCATTAAAAGTTTGAAGGAAGTTTTACAATATATTACGCAAAAAATTCTTAGTGCTTAGTAGAAAAGTAGAAGACTTAACATTTCAAACATCTGAATGAATTTTATTGTTTACAAAAGGATCTTCTAAACCCAAAGTTTTACATTGTTTGCCGATCGACACTATTTTTATAGATTTAAAGTGTTTTTTCTTTATTTTCTTTCATGTATTTTCTCTGTTCATTGGCTCGCTGTTGCAGTTCCAATAAAACATGACTTGAATGAATAACTAAAGTCAGATGTGTATGGAATAAAAAGTAAATTTTATTTAACAATTCTGAACAGATAGGAGCCGTGCAGGAAATTTTAACAAAAGTCAAGGTCAGGCTGAAGATATTTTTAGTTTTTTGCACATAAAAACTTTTTGAGAATATTGATTTAACATTTTATGGAAAATTTAAATAATATCAACTCAAGAACGGTTCGAGATAGAGATATGCTCTTGAAATTTTTGATATCTAATTGTTTCGTTTAGTTGTAGAGATGGTTGTGTCCGTAAATAGGGTAGTGTGGAAGAGTTGTACGGGTTGCGCACATAAATAAAGGCCTTATCACACTAGAACGCTATCCAAGTCTTATTTTTGTAGTTTTTTTTTTTCAAGATCCAAGTCTTCAGGTCTTGACATATCACACGGTATTTGAATATTAGTTAAGACTTGGAAATTGTTTGTTTACCCATGCGCACATCGTGAAATTATGACAGTTGACAGTTATATTTTGACATAAACAAAAGACAAAGAGGCGTCAGCTGTAAGACCTGGGTAAAAAGACCGAGAAATTGTATCCTGTTTCATTTGCCTGGTCTTCAAAACCTACGTTTTTTCTTCATACTATCACACGCACAAGACTTCGATTCGAATGCAAAGACTTTAATTTTCCAAGTTTAGACTTGAATAATAACTCTAGTGTGATAAAGCTTTAATGCACTAGATGCATTAAAGCCTGATGATACAGCTGACCAGTTTCGAAATATTTTATTTTTCATCAGAGCTAAACAAATAAAAATCGGAATTTACAGTACAATAGCTGATATACACAAAAATAAAAATTATTATAATTATTATTATTACAAATAAAAAAAAAAAAAAACATACCTGATCTAGTTGTGTTATTGTTCAGTAGATAAAAGTATTATGAATAAGTTAAGTTTCGTTTAGTCTAGAAAAGAATTTGAGCCATAATAACCCAAGTATATGGTGGTAAGAATTATTAAACAAAACTTGGATATTACCCGTCAACAATAACGGATTTATAATATAAAAATTTCAATTGTTTGTATGTGTATTTGGTTTTATTTTTTAACGTATCCTAATTTTGTCGCCGGTCAGCGAATCACGGCACAGTATATCACCAATTAGCCAAACATGGGAATGGGTGTCACCTGTCAGCCAATCAAGAGACAGGGTGTCCCCAGTTAGCCAATCACTGGAGAGGGTGTCACCTGTTAGCCAATCAAGAGACAGGGTGTCCCCAGTTAGCCAATAACCTTACATACAGACACTTGCTAATTATTATATTGTGATTATTGAAAATGACTGATATTGTTTTTATAGGGTTTTATAGGCATGGACCAAAAACCGTTATAACGTTATTTATGTGTCTGTTTGTCTATTAGGTAGAAATTGTGGCCAAACGGCTGGACACAGATCGTTGATATTTGGTATGCTTGTACAACTATTCGATCCACATATTAGAAATCTATTCAGAGTTTAATAAACACATCGCGGGAAAAATATAACCAAATATGTATTTAAAAAAAATATATTTATATTTTTTTAAAATTTTGTATTAAACGAAATATTTTAATGCATGGATAACCAGCAAATTTTTATTTATTTAAAATAATGTTGTTGTTATTTTCGCAAAAAATGTGTTAAAATACTTTTTCCCCCCATTTTCTATAGGGGTTGATCTAAAAATCTGAAGACATTCACTAGATTGTACATTGATGGTAACCGGAATAGTTCATTTAGAATTGTGGATTTTTTGATTCGTGGAAAAAATAATAGTTTTTTTACTTGCCCGACGTTAATATTAAAGGGGCAAGTATTGTAATCGCGAAAATTTTCGATGTCGCCACGTTGATATTCACTGTTGTGTGCCGTTTATTTGCTATACAATGGCGTCTCTGTTCCCTCCTGCGTCTCATCTACCGTTTGTTTCTCCCTAATATTAGTGCCACACCCCCGTGCCGTTCCCGGTTTGTATCCCTGCACTAGCTCGCGCTGAGGCTCCCGTCGAGATACGAACCCATGGCTCATCTATTATTGAACTGTTTGTTCGCTCGAATCTCTGGTGGTCCCGACACGTGGGGGATATGTTATACATAGATGAATTAGACCCATGCCATGTTATGAGCTAAATATGGCAACCCATCAACTCTAGCAATGCGAAACGATTACGTTAAAAACTAACTAGAGCAAATAGGCACTCTTTTCTGAAGCTATGTACGGTATTGATACAAAAAATCAAAATGACTAATACATTGTTGCATGTCAGTAAATTATTAAATCAATTATTGATATTTTAACTTCTTATTTCATCGATTTTATGACAGTTTACAAAATAATCTGCCAAAATGAATTATATAAACTTTCAGTACGTTACCCGCTTGCACTTATGTGTGTAGTTCTGATTGATTCATATGAATCAATCAGAACTCACATTTAAACAAAGACCCTACCAATAAATATCAAATTAAAACCAGAGAAACGATCAATAAATTCGAATTTTTAATTAAAAATAAAGAAAAAAAATTTTTTTTTTAAATGAACCCGCGATAACCAATTTTATATGGTCTACCCAAAATTCACAAAATGTGATCAATCTCTTCACCAACATTCAGACTACAGTAATACTCCGTTACTCGACTGCCTCTTAGCTCGAAGTTTTCGCCACTCGACGTAAATGTCTAGAGTGAGAGTCGACGGAAGCATCGCTACGCGTGATCGAGTACCGATCACGTGATACATATTTTGGTAAACAAAGCAAAATGAACGCATGGCCAGCAGTTCGCGCCTAGATATCTTGACGACAACTCAGATTTAGTGCAGCTATGAACTTTTTGTTTTTTGTTAAAATAAGTGATTTATAATTATGGGTCCAAAGGATAGAAATGCAAGCATAGCTAAAAGGAAAACATATACATATATGTATTTCCTTATATGTATATGTATATATGTACATATGATTCCCTTTATTTCTCATGGAGAAATTCGACTTGCCACTCGACGTAATCGCTACTCGACGCTTTTTCAGAACGAATTAACGTCGAGTGGCGGGGTATTACTGTATAGTCTTATTGCCGTTAATTCAAAAAATACCAGAGAAACATTTATATGATTCCAGAATGATCCAAGAATATCTAGAGGCATTTAAAATTTGCATTAAACAAAACTTCTTTAAGTCATTCACCAAACAAAATACGAATTCAACATTCGCAGAACATCTCAAATGAAAATCATACAACCACATTTGAACCAAAAATACTGCATAACAATAGGAAAGGCCTTAAGCTAAATTTACTAGAAGCACATGAAATTAAGAAACAGATGTCTAAAACCAATATTTCTAATGAAATTACCGACCTACACAACTCGCCACTCATAGGATTAACACTAAACTTTTAATTTGGAAATGTTGTATTACCTATATAATCTTTTTATTGCTTCTATTACCTGTACATACTTATTTCTTGTATATATTAGTGTAAAATTTGTACTCATTGCAACTTTGACAATGCCGTGAGCCGAAACTGCAGTCAGTTAAAATAAAAGTTAGTGAAACAAAAATACATGTTTTCTTTCAATGTCTTAAGTATAAGTGAATTTCACAAAGTTAAACTGTCGATTATTCAATATATTATTTCGAAAACTTGTCAAATAATTTCCGATTTATTCTCCTCACATGTGATATTATAACTGATAGTTCATTTTTATTATTATAAAAATTCGATGTGTACTTAAACCTTAACCTCTCTGTTAAAACTTCCTTGTTTACAGTTTTTTGTAATGTTCGACATCTAATCATATTTTTAATTCTTGAATAGAATGATCTTTTATTTATACATGTTTTAATTTCTCTCCCTGTACTTCGTCTTCGTTGAAAATAAAGTTATGCATTGAATGATAAGTAAAAATAAGATGTTTGTAAGATTAGTTTGACAAAAACACACCGGCGTTAGTGTTGCTGACGTCACTTTGTATATTGTCTATTGCACCACGAAAATTGTTTAAAAAATGAATTAGTAAAAGTTAAACCCTGAATCAATATTTCATTTTTCACTGGTGTTCTTTTGAATTATCTACGAATACAAATAGGATCGCGGTAAATACACATAGAGAATGGTCTGTTTGATGTCCAAAATTCAGTGGGAAACCATTGCGTAGTTTCTGCATCAACGTACAGATTACCATGCTTATCGTTAAATATTTGATGTCGTACGTTTGCTTGTCCAGTGAATATCAGGCTGGACAGTGTTTTTGGATTAATTACATTTCTATTTATATCCGACTATTATTTCTTAATACCGGTTTTAACAGTTGCATTACGTACCACAGGTCAAGGGTTCGAATTCCAGCTAGGGTATTTTTGTTTGTATTAGGGCTAGATCGATTAATCGGTATCGACTTGGTGGCTGATTAATCGCTTTTGATAATCGACCATTCTTATTTTTATTATTATTGTTGGCCAAGTATGCTGGAGCAAGAAAAGCATGGGTGACAGAAATTTTTGGCCGATCTGGACCAAATTTTGTACAGATTTCCTTTAGGACCCTGCGGTAGTAACGCCGCATAGACGTGTCTAGGGTTTTGTAGATATAACGAAGAAATCCTAGACACTGCTTGGACCGATCTAGACCAAATTTTGAACAGTTACTCTTTAGAACCCTGCGGAAGTAATGGCGCATAGAAGTGTCTAGGGTTTCGTTGGTATAACCAAGACACCCTGTACACTCCTAGACCCTTTCACCGATTTTTACAAAATTTTGCACAGTTACTCTTTAATATCCTACGGCAGTATAGGCGTCTAGAAGTGTGTATGGTTTTGTAGTTACCTTGTAACCTTTTACTTAGTTACCTTAAAATTGTAAACACCTTAATTTTGATCTTTTCGTTTAAACCATACATTTTTTAACCGTTATCAGCCAATTAAATTCTCTTGAAGTATACATACAGGCTGACAGATAATCTAAAAATCTTCTTCATGACAGTTTGAAACTAATTTTGTTTTTCTTTTTTTTTCAGGTGAGCATTGCTTTTTTTCTTCCCTATGGTTTGGTGGTAAGTGTAACGAGATCTAAGGCTGTCAATAATACTAAACAACCTTGAGAAATAGACTAAAAATACATCCTATACCTTATCATTTTTTTTTTCTCTCGGTAATCTAAAAAGTAAAACTTTAGAAATTCGTATCTCACAAACGGTAAAACTTAGCGATCTACGTATTATATTTTTGGGAAATCCATATTTTGTTTACTCTAAAAAGTATTAATGCCCAATTTATTCCAAGGATTTTTATTTTATGGCACTTTTTGCGTATAAGTTGAACTTGAAGGTTTAATTAGAATAAAACACGTTTTTCTTTTCTTCATTTTTTTTTTCCAATGAACCGGATGCACATTTTGTCTACAAAGTAATCTTCAGCAGCAACTCAGTTACTTAAGAACATCTTGAACAGTTGTTACTGAAGATGCTTACTTTGTAAACGAAATGTGGACCCAGTTAATAGAAATATAATGTGAAGAAAAGAAAGAAAAGTGTTATTCTAATTTTTATAAAGTTTTATTTTTGCGAAAATTACATCTTCAAACCGTTTCGCAAAAATTTAAAAAAAATATAGAGTCGAAGCAGGAGCGTACCCAGAGGGGGCTCACGTGTTTCAGCCCCCCCCCCCCCACACACATAAAAATGTTTTTAAGAGACACATATTTCGTTTAACAAAAAATGAGCCCCATAAAGAAAGGCTTCTGATCCCCATAGGAAAAAATGTTGGCCCTGCCTCTCCCCAAGAAAAATTTTGGTTTCACGGCTGAGTCCAAGAATAAAGTCTGGTTTATAATAGATATGTTATGGATACATAAGCATAAAAAATACACTACTTTCTTTGTTCTTTTTATTGTAAACCGTTGTTTTGAAGGGTCAAATCAATTGTTCTATAGGTATGCGTTATGCTATGGAGTTATTATAAACCAGGCTTAAAGACTCACGTAACATAGCACAGGCATAATATAAGAATCACAAGACTTTGTTCTTTTTATTAGAAACAGATGTTCATAACAGTGAAACCCTTCGTACTCATTTTTATGCGTATGTCATGCTTGTGCTATGTATCTGTTATAAACGAGGCTTCACTCTGGGCTATAGCGGCAATAATTAGGCCCTCTTTCTTGGTGTGGACTTCTTAAATTGTTTTACAACGTATTGAAACCTAAAAGGTTAGAAACTAAAGATATTTTGTTCGCTAATAATGTTGTTGAAGTTTATTTCTTATTTTATTTAAAGATTTACAATGTTATTTGTACATGGCTGCCAACATGAGGTTTTAGCACGTTATGTAAATGATTGTATTGTATGCTGAATGGACTATAGGCTAGTATACTGCTAACAGTGTATTAGATTCAACAATTTACAAACTACTAAAGAATTACTAACATCATTCCAAAACATTATTCATCCAAGAACGTCGATTCAGTAAGATACAACAAATTATTTTAAAAAATCACCTGTGG
This sequence comes from Liopterus haemorrhoidalis, assembly GCA_963971575.1. Taxonomy (NCBI): domain Eukaryota; kingdom Metazoa; phylum Arthropoda; class Insecta; order Coleoptera; family Dytiscidae; genus Liopterus; species Liopterus haemorrhoidalis. The sequence continues at coordinate 4,688,675 of OZ020622.1, read as the reverse complement.
CCACCACAGGACCGACCGCTATCACAAAGTACTTGTTTAATTTATGTTGCTTTATCAAAAAATGTCTCGAATAAAAGTTATTGCTTTTATAGCAACTTTTGTTAAATACATTTTTTCGAAATATTTCTCTGTTGTGAAATATTAGCAAAAATCTTTAAACCGACACGAGTAAACTCCCATTTATAGTTAACCGATTTTTACCAAAAGTTGATCAACTCTTGTTATTGATGTCAAAAGCTTAAATATGAAGTTTCATAAATATCCTTTTAGCCGAATTTGCTCTGCACGGACCAATCGACAGACAGACGGACATCTTGGCCGAAACAATCCAAACACATGTGCGCATAGGATCCGAACTATCTAACCCCCAACAAGTTCTAAGCGGAGTGCCACAAGGCACGGTGATTGGACCTATATTGTTTCTCGTTCATGTGTACGATATAATTTCAAGTATAACCTCTAGCCACCAGATGTATGCAGACGATCTAAAAATATACAACGATTCTGGCAACTGGTCGCTCTTACAACAGGACCTCAATGCAGTTGATAAGTGGTGTGACAATTGCTCCCTCTGAATACGTCCAAATGTTTCGTATTACATCTTGGCCGGAACAATCCAAACACATTTTACTACCTCTGCGTCATTGCTCTTAAACATGTCGAATCTTCGGTTGACCTGGGTATTACAATCACACCTACCTTAGAATGGTAGGTCAACACTCGTCATCAACGTCGTTAGTAGAGCATATAAATCCCTCTTCATTATTAAGAAATCATTTTCTCACCCAACCCCATGCTTATTTCGCCAAATGTATCTCTCCTATGTCCGCCCACTCCTGGAGTTTGTTAGTCTGGTCCCCGTAGCTTCAAGGTGACATCCTATTACTGGAAGGAGTCCAGAGACGCGTCTTCCAAAATGTCTCAGAGCTCTGTCATACGAAGAACGGATTGAGAGGTTAAATCTGCCCTCTCTTGCAGCCCGCAGAGCTCGAGGTGACCTCATTCAGATGTACAGAGCGACAACTGGAAAGTTTTCTATGGGCATGTCGCCTCTGTACTCCATCAACGCCGACCAACGACTTAAGGTGCCTGTCCACTTGTGAGTACTCTCGAGAGTATCTCGATAGCAACTCTCACGGGTTTGTCCACTAGAAAGCTGATTTCGACCAGGTGTACTCTCAAGAGTACCCTGTGAGTTGCTCACCGAGAGTACTCTCAAGCCTGTGTCCACTTGATCAGTTGTGGAGAGTAGTCAATATGGCGTCGTAGTATAGAATGGTCGCAGCAGCTGTGATTATTTTAGCTGTTTATGAAAAAAGAAAAAAGTTGAATAAAAAAAATCTGATTAATTTATTTATTTCCTACGGTGGCGAATTTTTGAACATCTTGTAAGCAGACAGCTCTCGATAGCACTTCTCAGGAATTCGGACACAGTTCGTATTTGGCGAGCTACTCTCGGAGAGTGTAGGGAACACGTGTCCACTTGCGAGTACGTTGAGAGTAGTTAGCTCTCGGAGAGTTGCTCGCCATTTTCTGCGAGTTACTCTCAGATGCGTGTCCATTGGAGAGTAACTGCTATCGAGAGCTTCTCGTCACTATTTACTCTCAAGTGGACAGGCACCTTAAAGGTGCCTGTCCTTAAAGCACTGTACCTTTTTTGTACCTTAGAGGCCACTATTTGAAGCTCCGCCACGACAAGTACGGAAAACAACTGCGACAAAATTTTCTAACTCATCGTATGTTCGACCAATGGAACGCTTACCCGTGATCTCCGTGTCATCACCGTTCATCAACTCCTTCAATGCTCGAATAGCCCCTATACTGAATTTATAAAACTATTTATTTTTAAATATGTACTAATACAATTGTATTTTTGTTGTTCTATTGAGCATAACAAGCATTTTAGCTTCTACTCTTTACATTGTAATAATAATAATTTTATTGGCAGGCCAAATTCACTCGGCGGGCAATGCGCGTCTCTCGGGCCTATTGCCGAACAATGTCATAAAGCATTTGCGTAGAGCACTGCTCGTTTGCTCAGTTGTGGTATGTTGTGCATGTTATGTTCGCCAGTAAAACACATTCTAACCATCTTGACATGAAAACTGGGTGTAGTGGCCGTAAATTTCAAATAGACGTTTACAGGTTACTATGTTTATAAATCTAAAATAGAAGCTACATATATAGTTGTAAGGTAAACTGTTTAAAGATGTTGCTACCGCATTTCTTCATATCATAAAACTGTAGTCATCGTTGTAGAAGTAGAAGAATTTGGTGAGTCCTGGTTTCCTTAAAATATTCCTCTATATCATCGACCTTTTTGTGTTCACATGCCACATAAGATCAACTTAGGTAGTCGGCGAATTAGTAAAGTTGCGTCACTGGAAACGTCACCTGTTTTTGTGACGTACTATTAAAAGCATTTACAAGAATTTGAGAAGTTATATTGGCACACTGTTCGGTAATTCTGTTTTGCAGTTCCTCGATATTGTTAATAGGAGTCTTGTATACATTATTTTTCAGATAAGGGAATATAAAGTAATCTAAATTAGTCAAGTCTGGTGATCTAGGTGAAAATTCTGGATTTGTACGTAAACTAATTATTCGATCGTCAAAAAAATCACGGTAATTGATGGTCTCTTGAGCAGTTTGGGCAGTCGCGCCATCCTGTTGGAAGTAACCTTGCTGGAGCTCATCCTCATGAAGCTTATTAATAAATTCACTTACAATATTCCGGTATCTCTGAGCAGTAACAGTTTCGTGGAAAAATATGGGTCCGATAATACGTCTTCGAGACACAGCAATCCAAACACCAACTTTTAACGGGTGAAGGGGAGTTTTACGAAAAGTATGAGGATTTTGAGCACTCCATAACCTCATATTTTGTGAATTAATATACCCCGAAAGGGTGAACCAGGACTCGTCATAACATTAAATTTAACAAATCATCATTATTAATTAAATTTTGTTGGAACCAGTGGCAATACACAATTCGCCTATTGTGATCTGGTAGCAACTCATGTAAAGCAAGAATTTTGTATGGGAATAACTTTAAATCTTTTTTGACAATAGTATGGCAAGTTCGTAATGATAAACCAGTCTCTTGCGACAGTGTACGTAGTGATGTAGTGGGTTGCTCGTTCATACGTTGACGAAAATCATCAACTGTATTTTGAGTACGAACTCTTGGCCTTCCAGTTCTATCTCTATGAGTGATGCTCCCTGTATCTTGGAATAAATCAACACATCTTCTAAGTGCGCTGTATAAATCTCCTTCCAGGAAAGCAATATCTGGAAATTGTAGCCGAAATTCCTCTAAACATGACACCGCACTGTAAATCCATTCGCCGTTCACTCGAACACCATTTCGAAAATATGATTCAAACATAATTTTTTTGTGTTCTATTGTAAAAACCATTATAATTGTAGCTTAATTGAATTTTCAATAGAAACTTATGACAACAACAGTGATGAGACAATTAATTAATTGATAGTTAAAGTTTGCAGTACACATTATTTTATTTTTCCAGAGTCAACCCTTATGTAATTTCCTTTTGAACAAATGGTAAAAATTTGTATTTAACCATAAAAAAATTAAACACTTGTTGAACAGAAATTTTAATGTGGTAATAAAAACTTATTAACAATATGATTATGGTGGAACTCATAAAAAGAAACATAAATAAATATTATTACGAGTCATTAATAACTTGTAAATTGCGTTGAAATAAAAAAAATAAAGAAAAATGATAATAAATAAAATAAAATTCTTTGAAACTGGAGATTTCTTTAGTGAAAGCACAACTCAAAAACGGTTAGATATAGTGACTTTTGGTTGAAATTTTTGGATTCCTCAAAGTTTATTTAGTCTAGAAAAAAATTTGGAGCTTTAATCGTTTAACGCGTTTTGAGTGTACGACATTTTCTTTAATGACATCATTTACATTTTTTTGTAAAACTTGTTAATTAAAAAAAAGCATAACTCAAAAACGGTTAGAGATAGCGACGTGCGGTTGAAATTTTTGGATTCCTCGTAGTTTATTTAATCTAGAAAAAAATTGGGGCTTTAATCGTTTAACGCGTTTTGAGAGTACGACATTTTCTTTAATGACATAATTTTCATTATTTGTGAAAATCGTTAATTAAAAAAAATCATAACTCAAAAACGGTTAGAGATAGCGACCTGCGGTTGAAATTTTTGGATTCTTCGTAGTTTATTTAGCCTAGAAAAAATTTGGGGCTTTAATCATTTAACGCGTTTTGAGTGTACGACAATTTTTTTTTAATGACATAATTAACATTTTTTGTGAAAATTGTGAATTAAAAAAAAAGCACAACTTAAAAACGGTTAGAGGTAGCGACCTGCGGTTGAAATTTTTGGATTCCTCGTAGTTTATTTAGCCTAGAAAAAATTTGAGGCCTTATTCGTTTTGCGTATTTTAAAATAATGACAAATTTTAATATGGCGTAATTTATAGAAATTTTCATCTTCGCATGGACGTATCTTAAAAACGAAATGTGATAAAGACCTGCGGTTGAAATTTTTGAAATCTTGAGGTCCTAATTGACATGTCTTCAAATTTTGAAACAAAAAAATTTTTTGAAATTTTTTTTTTTTTTATTTTTTGAAAAATTTGAAAAATTCTAACTAAAAAATTGTTAGGGATAGAAATCTGTGGTTTGAATTTTTAAAATTTACATACATTGTTTAGTCTACAAAAAAATTTGGGGTTTAATAAACCAATTATTAAGTTTTGTATGGGCAGTAATCCAAAACCCTTGAAAATGGCCAAATTTTGAAAAAATCGTAAGGGATACCCCTTACGATTTTTTCAAAATTTTTAAGCAAAAAAAAAAATTGTCTCTGATTTTATTGAAAATTGGTACAAATATGTATTTTTGGTCATAGATCAACAAAATTTGGTCCATTTTCAAGTTTGGGCAAAAGTTTTGGAATTATAGGCAAAAAACTGACCCAAATCGGACCTAACTCAAAAGCTAGGAAAGCATGAATTTTTTAAATATTTTTTTCATAGTCCTCACCCCAAAATTAGCCTAAAACTATATTTTGGCTAAAATCGAAGTCAAAAATTTTTTGACCAAAATTTTAAAATTTTAGAAAAAAAAATATATTGAATTTTGATTGAAAATTGGTATACTTTTACATTTTTAGCTTTATATTACAAATATATGGTCATTTTGGTATTTTCGGCAAAAAATAAAAATAAAAAAAAGACTTCTTTGGGCACTTATTAGTCAGGTTGACTTTTGGCCTCACTCACATAAGCCCTCCATCTCGACCTATTCATTGTCAAGTCACCGACCGGCGTAGTGTAGTGGTAACACATATGCTCTGCGTTGCTAAGGTCTCGGGTTCGAATCCCGTTCAGGCATGGAAATTTTCAAGAATAAGAATTGTCCTTTCTAATTGCCACAGCAGGCACAAAGACCATTAAAATAAAAAAATAAAAAAATGTCAGGTCTTGCCAAGTACCCTGTATACCAATACTTGTTAGATCCTTGGTTAAAAAAAAGACAATCCACAAAAAGGCTCAGAGCCAATGAAATGTGAGCCTGCCTCCTTTTTTAAACTATTTTAGTAAATTAATACTTACGGCGGAATTACGCCTACGTAAATAATTGTAAACCGGCGTAAACGAGAAATTAGATTATAGTAAAAAATAGAAATTACAAAAGAAATTATGGCCTGCCAAAAAAGAAATGTTTCTGAATACAGCCAGCGATGTAAAAGAGGTAAAATTTTGTTGTAGAATGCGATCCTTGATTTAGAAAAGATGGCGACCCCTGGTCTAGTCTAGTTTTGATGGCTACCAACAAAACTGCCACCTTAACATAGCTTTCTCATACGAGGAATTATCGTGAATGGATTATAGTAGTCGAAACTTTGGAGTCCGCTATTGAATATGTATTATTAATGACATTATTATATACAGTGTCATGTGTACGCGACTGAATAAGTTTATTAAAATTTTATTGTTTTCCATGACTGTCAATGATTAATTGTTCTATCACTATTTATTACATTATTAATGATCATTATTGACATGTAATATTAATAAACATAATGACAGTTGTTTATAATGACAATGACTATCAAATTAAAAAATGTGTTTTTTATTAGCTGATCTGTGTTGAATTTAATTAATTAACTGTTGAAAAGAATTCTTAAGGGATTCAACAACCATGATTTTACAAATACGGTCATATAAGATCAGATCTATATTACTACTGAATTCTGGACAAAGAAAAAAAATATATAAATAAATACATAATAATAATGAGAAAGAGGATCAACTACAGTGTCGATAGAGTGGCGCAAATAGCTTTTGTGGCTGTGCGCCAAAAATTTTAACTAACTAACGACAGAGTGGATATATTTTAAGCGTGGCGTTTTCCAGGGAGATTCCTTAAGTCCGCTCCTGTTTTGTATCTCACTACTTCCTCTTCCGATCGAGCTCAGACGCGGCTACATGGTGGGTCCCCCGTCGAGGCGTAAGCATAAAATTGCCCATATTTTTTACATGGATGATTTGAATCTCTACGCCTCGAACAAGAGGAATCTACTGCCTTAGATACTGTTGCTGAGTACACTGCCGCGATAGGTATGCGATTCGGGTTAGAAAAATGCGCTGTCTTTCATGTCTACAGAGGAAAAGGTTTAGATAACGGTGAAGATGTTCAATTGGTTGATGGGAGCATTATTAAACATCTGAATGCCGAAGTTTCTTGCACATTTTTGGGCATCAGTGAGAGGGATGTCCAGGAAACTCTCATTAAACAGGCCCTTCGCAGAAAGTATATGGCACGACTTAAGCAGATATGGAGATCTTGTTTTTGTGGCAAGAACAAGATCGCTGTCACAAACATGCTTGCTGTCCCATTAATTTCATACACTTTTGGTGTAATGAAACGGAATATTGATAATTTTAAGGATCTCAGCAGGAGAACCAGAAGGATCATGAACATCAACCGAAGTCTTCACCCGAAATATTCTGTGCAGCGCATTTACTTCCCTCGTCAAAACGGTGGTCGGGGATTACTTAACCCATTAATGGCCAAGCTATTAAGAAAAAATATTTTTCACAAAACTTGTAATGCAAATTAATTAAAATACATCAACTTAGACAATTATTGCATTTTGAAAAAATATATATGTTTAACTCTACAGGAATATAAGGATGCGTATACGCACCCTTGGCTAATAACAATATCAAATATAAGTAAACATGTAATAAGCAAATTATTTTATTTATGAATGAAATATGAACTTATTTGGAATGAAACATTTCAAAACACTCTGGGCACAGATGTACTTTACATTTCACACATAAATAAATGGAGTTGCTCTTACACAAACGGCATTTTTTTTACATTCGTTTCATGCCTCTTATCAGATGACCAATATTATCAAATCTGATGACATCTGATAAACTGTTTTTTGAAGGACGCCCATAGTTTGAATTTGTTGCTTCTCTATCAATATCTGCATTACTCTGATACTTCATAAGAGCAACTGCTAGTCGTGATCAATTAAGAAATTTTACTATCATTTCACAACTGTACAACTAATTTTTATTTTCACTATACTTATTCTGTAAATACATATACTGAACTATGAAAGAACACACAGTAGAAATGAACAATAGGTTAGATGGCTAAGACAAGATGAGACTTGTCGATGTTGAATCACGCCTGTACATTTCACTGATTTGGCCAAAGGTGCGTATACGCACCCCATCAATTTGAATGATGTACACAGCAACATGACAGATAAAATTTATATTTTTTCAAAATAGGATAATTCATAACAATGTTCTCATACGATTTCACTATATATATATTTTTTATGTTACCAACAAGTGTATAGAAAATGCCTGCTTTTATAAATCAGTAAAATCTTCAAAAATTTACCAATTTCAGAAGTACCAGAGAGTTACCAATTCGTTGAAACGAGGGGAAATAGACATATTGACAATAGAAAACATGAGTAAAAGTATGCACTCTGTGTTCTTCAAACATATTAAATGTCTAGAGTTGTCCACCGAACTCAAGTTCTCGTTTCTTAAGTCGGCCGGTTTGAGATCGGAAACGAAAGCCATTTTGGGGCCCATCGAACCTCTGAGTAACTTTTTTGTGGCTTAGTCTTCCTAGAATAAATTAACAAACCAATTAGGGGGCCCACAGAAAAAATTGCAGGGTTGGGATAAGTTACGCCGCTGGTTAGTTTTATCTTTCCAGGTGTTATTTTATTTTAGTCGTATTTAGGTCCTGTATCGCGCAGTGAGAATTAATTGTGGTGCTGATTGGTGTTATTCGAAATCTCATTGATAACTAAAACGATTATCTCGTGAAGTGCTCTCGTATTAAACGATATACTTGTCTTATTGCAAGTGAAAACAGTTAATGGAACTTGAATCAAGATCTAGATTATCTTGACGTGCTCAATGAACACATTCTTGTTATTGTACTTCCTTCTTTAGCACTCCTTTTATAATATACTCTTCAATAAGTTATATTTATAGCAAAGAATTTTAGGCTGATTCTAAAATTATTGGTGATTTATTTAAACAACGATTGGGTTCTAATGTAAAGTTGTTAACCCGCAATAATACCCAAAAGCAGAGTTTCCCAAACTTTTTTAGCCGCGGAGCACCTTTCTGCCTAATCTGCTCGCGGAGCACAGTTTGGGAAACCCTGGTTTACACCAAAGATGTATAAAATTAGCTAGGTGTGTTAAAGTAGCGGACTTAAGGAATCTCCCTGGAAAACGCTACGTTTAAAATATATCCACTCTGACACTGTAGTTGATCCTTGATGTAGCCACTGCCTCGTTTGAGCTCGATAGTTTGTTATTATTATTATTATATTTGATTCGTACGAAAATGTATATATGACATAATATTTGTTGACGTTTTTCGGTTATAACCAAACCAAATATTTTAATTCCAATTTAAATTTTGTCACGTCAGCCGTGATTATTTTAAACAGCTTTGCGGCTGACACTAAAGTTCAGAATAATATATTGGATCAATTGATATGTTTAACAATTGTCCGGTGGTCGTGTATGCATAGCTGTAGCGAAAACCGCCATCCCAAACCGATATAATGATTTGTTCCGTATTTTGCGCGCAATTAGTTTGGTTTTGTTGCTGGCCGTCACGCATGACACAAGTTGGTAACAGTGTGTCGTTTTGTTATGGTAACACTGTGCTGTGCTTGTAGGTAACTCCCGTGTCAGGGACGAAACATTTTAAAATAACCATTTTCAAAATAGAATACAATAAAAACAGTAATGAGGCGCGTTGATTTTATCTTTGATAATTGAAATTGGTGCTTTATTTAAGGTCGTTTAAGGTTATTAAGTCTGTAGTAAATCCCCTGTAGGATTGCCAACTAAAACTTTAATATTTTGGCCAGACAGTGTTTTACTTAGGGATGCTTTAACAAACCTCCGATAAGTAGGGGTATAACTATCGGAGGTATAAGTTTATTCCAATGTTTATTCCAACATTCGGTTTTACAATGCATTTTTTATTCTAGGATAGTTATCCATGGTTTTATTGTAAATAAAATAAAGTTGCTATTGTTTGACACATAATCTGACATATTAGAAAAGTCATATTTTAAATTGGCATTACAATTAACAACATGTGATCGTGTTTGGAAAAATATTGGGAAAAATATTCAACTATTACAATTCTTTTATTGTGGTATATCCGCCGCTTTAGTGTCAGCCTTTCGTGTGCAAACATACATAAAACTGCTCTCTAATAGAATCGAACTCAAATACCGCCCATGTGTAAATTTTCATAAAATCACCCTCTACTAGTAGAGTTCTATTAGAATCTGTACCAAATGCCGTCTTTTTGATGAGCCGCTTGTGAGCGGTGCAGACTATGTACAACCGCACGCGGTGGCACTGATTGTGGTTCATATTTATGTACTGTAATGCCTTGGCACCGCGAAGCATACGTTCCACTAACATATTGTGGACAAAAAAACGCGAGTAATAAGATTAACCGTATACATATTATGTACAGTGGTGGACTGCCAAAATTGTAGCAACCAGTTCTCTCACGAGGAAAATTTCACTGGTTAATAACAGGATTATTTTTTCACTGTATAACAACATTAACAACCAGTTCGCATTTTGAAAAATATATAAATAAATAACAACCGGTTCATTCAGACCGGCTCTAGCTGAGCACTGCATATACTGTCGATTCCGCTTAATTGGGACACATCGGGACTTAGGCATTTTGGCCCAATTAAGCGGCTGCCCCAATTAAGCGAATTTCACATAAAATTAAACAATGCATATTTTTCTTTTAATAATTTTATTTTATAAACTCTTGTACAAAACTATAAATTACATATAACCAAAAAATATAAACTTTTAAGAAAAAATAATAATAAATTCCAAAATAAAATAATAAATAGGTACATACAATTTAATTCAATGCAAAAATGCGTCAAGTGTAGTCTGTCTTTTGTTTTTGTAAAATTTCACTTCTACAAAATCAGCACAGGTATTCAGTGCGGATGTAGGGCTCCCTTCATTTCCTTCCTGCATAAAATAACGCTATAATATTAAATTCTTTGTACATATCTTTTCTTGAGAATATGTGCAACATAATATGTACTGTGATCTTAAATTTACTGTCCCAATTAAGCGGAATGTTGTACCAATTAAACATGGAAATTTACTGTTGGTTCCTTGGTTTGGTTTCTGTTCTTTGAGATTTGGCCCAAATAAGCGGCTGCCCCAATTAAGCGGTGTCCCAATTAAGCGGAATCGTCTGTATTTAGATTTTCTTGCAATTCGTTTCTTCCTTTTGCTATAATTACTACGTCCTCTGCAAATACTCCTTCCGATATTTCTGTTAAGGCAGTCCAAAATCACCCGATGATGGACAAGGCTTGATGATGATGATGATATTTAACTAAAAGTTGTTAATACCAAGCCTATATAAATTACATACCTAATCTAAGTTATTTTTCTTCATTTGTTGTGGTGAACTTAAGGGGGGGGGGGTCTGATAACCACATTTTAAGCATATTTTTGTGATTTTTTTCAAATCTATAGTTAAATTTATTCATTTTCAAACTAAGTACATATATAAAGTATGTTTTGAAGAAGATACAAAAAAATTTTGAAGGCAAAATATGGCGAAATGAGCCAGCTGTGGCAAATTTTCTCAGACTCCGGGAAAAAAATTAGATTTTGCGGTGACCAGCATAACTCGTCACTGGATCATCTGAAATCAAAAATCCAAAAAGATTTTGTTAGTTTATGAGTTTGCCGAGGTAACGACGTTGAGATATTTTTTTTTCATGGCTTTTTTTTATTTAGTAATCACAAATATACTCATTTTTAGGTTTTTTTTTAAACATGGAAATTTACTGTTGGTTCCTTGGTTTGGTTTCTGTTCTTTGAGATTTGGCCCAAATAAGCGGCTGCCCCAATTAAGCGGCGGCCCAATTAAGCGGAATCGTCTGTATACATTTATAAAAACAGGCTTTATGTGTACAAATGTGGAAGGGGTGATAGTGGCCAGTTAGATTCGAAGCGCTCAAAGTGGTAGGAGCATATTCCTGCTGTAAGTGTTCATTGCTAAACTATTAAAAAGTATATAAAATTATTATTTCACAACTGCGTATAATCAAAACTGCTGAACAAATACATGGATAACGAGGGATATTACTGTACTATTATTATTTCGTATGGCAATGTCTAGGATTTAGAGATTTTCAGGTCGCGATTAACGTCCTCTGACATGACCTAACGATTACTTTTTACAGTAGCCGAGACCAACGGTTTTACGGGCCTTGTGAAGTATGCCCCATCTTTCCGAAAATTACTGAGATATAGCAAAGGAGACTTTAGTTGACAGGCGACGATTAATTAAAGCATATGGTTCAATGGGAGAGAATTATAGCAATAAAATTTCCATGATTGAATAGAGCCATATCATTTGTTCACAGACAAAGCTAGAGATAGAGAAAGAGATACAATTTGTTTCACTTGACACGCCTGTCTTCCATCTAGTGGTGGGAATGCTGAATGCCCGCGCGTGTATACAAAGGGACATACGTTGAAGTTACCATATTATAATATAACAAAAAAAAGACGAAAACTATGAACGTACGTTACAGTAAGAAGCCGAAATACGTTCTTGACATCTTACATAAAACCGTGTGAAATAGATATATATTTCTTTATCGGTTCTCAATCGATCAATCTGTTCTCTTTTACCTAAATTCTCCTTTACTATACAGCCACTCATTGTAAAGAATTTGAGCCTATGGTTGCACCTAAAAGGCCCCAGAATATATCATAAAATAATCCCCGAAAAAAAAAAAAAAATTGAAATTTTCAATTTTTAGTTTTTTTTTTTTTTATTCTTTAAAAAATCCTAACTTAAGAACAATAAAATATAGGGACCTGCGATTTGAATTTTTGAAATCTACAACCTTTTTTCTACCTAGATAGAAAAATAGGATACTCCTTAGTAATGCCTTTTTGATCCGTGTAATTTTGAAAATTTGTAAATATTTAATTTTCGAAAGACCGTATCTCAAAATCTACATGAGATAGAGATCTACGGTTGGAATTTTTGAAATCCTGGGTCCTAAAGGGCTTTATGACTTATTTAGAAGCAACTGTGCTCTGACGTATTTGTGTTGGAACCGAATAATTTGTTCTTGCTCTCTCCAGCCCCATGTTTATTTTTTATAACTAGCTAATTTAATATCACCGAATACCATCGGTATGTGCGAAGAAAATATTTAGTAATTGACTCTGGAATCACGAAACTACAGATGGCACGCGACCTTTCTGCATGAAATATTCTTTTTGTTCATTTAACTTTCATGGATAGAAAATTGAGTAGTTCTAGTTATTTTTGTTTTGGTATCGGCTACCAAAGACAGGAAAATCACGTGGGAATATTGCAAAATCCACTAGAATTGAATCTTGGTTCAAAATTTTTGAAGAAACGATTGAATCGGATTTAATATTATTATTATTCACAGATAGGTTACATTCCAATTACATAACAGAATAATTCCTACATTTATTATTAAATAAAAAATAATAATAAACAAATTGGCAGGGTTATGTTTTTGAAAGCCTAGTTTGGTTAAACTCGGTTCCAATATTCATTCTCATAAGTATCCATACCATTGAAGCAACCATTTTCTAACTATTTGGTTATAATTAACTAAGCTTTCAGAAACAGGCCCTAGACGTTCTGACCATACCATATATATATATTTTTTTTTTTTCACTGATAGATTAACGATATTCTTCGACGATCTTCGTAGGATGGGTCGAAATGTCAGTGTCTTTGTGTGCGAGTGTCGTTTGTGCGTAATTATGAAAGAATGTTTATCAAGGATTTTCATTTATTTCGATAAATATCATTCGTTTTTACATAGAAACCGCTGGATCCGCGCTGACGATAAATTCTAGGTTCAGGTGACAGACAACAGTTTGGTTATAGAACCAATTCTAGGACGGACTCCACAGAATACCAACACGAGGTATTGAAAATCGGAACTTTCAACAGGATACTGTAAAAACGACTGTCGAAAAGCTTACAGAATAGACCTGATACTTTCGATGCTCTGTAACATTGAGTATTTTTTTAATGGCTTGAATAGACAGATGTATAGAGCGAGGCTCTTTTCGAATTTCCCCATTTTTGTGTCATCGTCCATCAGTTCAAATAAGTTCTAAATCACAACAATTAGAACCACTCTATCCTCTAGTTAGATCTTTAATTTATGTGTCCATTAGACCAAATTTTTAACATTTATAAAACCAGTTCTTGTCATTAATAAGTTTAAAAAAAAATAAGAACTGATACTGGAGTGTGCGATCAAGAAACTGAATATATTATACTACGCAACTGAGAAACCCGTTTTTTCAGAGGACATTGGTACTAAGAGATATATGGTTTAGAATTTTAATAGCGGATTTAATAAATCTTGAATTAACAAGCTGATGAAAAAAATATTATAAAATATGTAAGAAATGCACGCAAGTTGACAAGTTTTCAAATATTGTCAAATGCCTTTGAAAGCAATTCAATAAATCTTAATTGGAAGGATGTTGAGGTGTAATTTGCATTCAAGTTAATATTTAGTAGATCCAGTGGTTCTTAATTTTTATAAAAAACTAAAATCTTGAAATACGAGGTGTGTAAATTAAGTAACCGGACTGTTTTTTAATTTTTTTTTATTCGAATAGAATTACAATTCAATATTGTCTCCCTCAAAATAACTTCCTTGGGAAGCCACACAGCGCTGGAGACGGTTCGTCCAATCTTCATAGCAGTGCTGGAACTCGGATACTGGAATAGTTTTCAGCTGGTTACGGACGTTTGAATGTTTTCGAGTGTCCCAAAATGACGTCCCTTGAGGTGATTTTTCAATCTTGGGAAGAAGAAAAAGTCACAAGGACTCAAGTCAGGCGAATAAGGAGACTGAGGAGCCACAGGAACGATTTTACTGGCCAAGAACTCGTTTATTGAAATTGCTGTGTGACAAGGCGCATTGTCATCCCCAATTCATTGGTCAAAATCTGATCAACGGTAGATCAAATTCAACTTTTCCCCGATCATTCTGACTGTCAACCGACAATCTGAACGCACAAGATCCCGGATTCTATCGATATTTTCATCGGTTCTTGAAGATGAAGGCCTTTCGCTGCGTGATTCATCTTCAATCACCTCTTTTCCTTTTGAAAATGCCTTAAACCACCAATAAACCTGGGTCCTTGACAAAACACTGTCTCCGTTGTGAAAGGGCCAAAGGCTGCCGAATCAGACGCGCACCTTGGATGAAGGCTCAGGGCCTTCTGTCGTCACCATTTGAACTGGAACGTGTAGAGGAGTTGGCTAGGTTCCTCTGCCTCGATACCGTGCGACGTCCATGTATTTGTACTACTGATTGACCTAGTTCCAATATTCATTCGTCATGACAAATATTTCCTTATTACGAAAATGCGGCGTATGCATTTCGTAATCAGGTAACATATGCTAGACGCTGACAAATAGTTTTTTAATCAAACAACTGAGCGTCACAATGTCTAGATGTCGCAATCCTGACCTAGGATTACCTTTGTGATAATACGAACTGTCAAATTTTAACTAGATTAAAATGGCGGATATATAAGTTAATTTTTGGCTAGGTAGTTAGTGCTGAATCAACAGTATTAGTTAAATGTCTCGGTGATTAATATTAACAACACGTCAGAGTATTAAAACTTAGTCTATTACCCCATTATGAGTTTTATAGGTGAAAATTTGCAGGAGATAAATGGGGTGCATCTCACCCCACATCCCTACAAAACTTTTTGAACTTTGTTGTAAACGAAAACACTTTGGAAAGTTCGGAAAAAGTTTTGCAAAACTTCTTTTTCTATTCTTTTTCCCTACTTTTTTTATAATGTGTTCTGTACAAAAAGAACTTATCATGCTGCTGATCGTGCTGTTAAATTTAATTTCTTGAACTCAAGTAATTATCTTTTTAAAAAAGAAGAAATGTTAAAGAAATTGAGAGATATTTGATAATTATTTAGAATTTTCATGGATTCAGTTTAGTTACTGTACTGCTGTCTCCATTCTTTGTGGTAAAAGGTCACTTTTTATATTATACAAGCTGGCGTGGCCATTGTCTCTCCTTTCATTCTATTAAGTACTCAAGTCTATTAGGTACAGAGTATTTCTGTGTATTTTTCAGGAACATTTCTGGTGTTCCACCACTTTAAGAAGCCCTGCTCTAGAAGACAACAGTAGAAATTCCCTGTGGAAAAAAAAATTAACAGTGGTTTCAGAAATGTTATGTGGGCTGCTTAAAAGTTAGTCTCGAGCCGGAGACGGTCCGCGGGCCGTATTTTTGTCACCACTGGAATAGGTGGACAAATAATATATCGAATTGACAAACTAGGAGTAGGGATAGCTCAACCAGATGGATGACAGATGAAAAACTATGATGACAGAATCGAAACGATATTTTTAGTGTAATATTATTATCACCTAAATGTCAAATTAACAATATACATTAATAAACATAAAAAGCCGGTATAAATTAAATATGTTTGCATTAACTTTGTAACAATAAACGAGGAATTTAACCTGGCCGGATAATGCATTTGTAAACAGATACTTTTTAGCAACACAATTGAACTAATTGGTTGAAAATTCACTAACAATAATATGGATGCCATAAAAGTTGTTAACAGATAACAAATCACTATATTTACATTTAATTATCATATAGAATTTTCCAGTTTAGAAGTAGTACTTTATTTAAAAACCGTATAATGCGGGTCTTAACATGTGATACGCTTTCAGTACGAGTTTGAACTCGTTAGAGTAATTACGTAGCGATTTTTTTCGTCAAACAGTTTTTTCTAGTGCGTTCTAAAATTGAGTGACATTCATTTCGAGCAACGTTGTGCTATCAAGTTTTGCTTCAGACTAGGGCACAGTGCAACGGAAACTTTTGCAAAACTTCAGCAGGCCTACGGAGATTGTGTTTTTTCACGGACCCAGATTTTTGGTGGTTTAAGGCATTTTCAGAAGGAAGAGAGTTGATTGAAGATGAATCAAGCAGCGGAATGCCTTCATCTTCAAGAACCGATGAAAATGTCGACAGAATCCAGGATCCTGTGCGTTCAGATCGTCGGTTGACAGTCTGATCGGGGAAGAGTTGAATTTGACTCACACTACCGTTCATCAGATTTAGACCAAAAGATTGGGGATGAGAAAAATCTGCGCCTTGTCACACAACAATTTCAATAAACGAGTTTTTGGCCACTAAAAACCAGAGCCGCAGTAAGGGTAGGGCGGAGGGGGCGACGGCCCCTAGCGCACTAAAGAAAAGGGCGCCGATGAGCTTGACTAAGGGGCGCTACATTGCGAAAGCGAGGATCTTTTTTTTTTTTTGCTCATCATCTACATTTTGGGTGTGAGAATTTAGGTTTTGCTTATCACTTACATTTATTTGCCAAGGGGGCGCCAAAACGCAATTTTGCCCCTAGCGGAAGGTTTCCTTACTGTGGATCTGCTAAAAACATTCCTGTGGATCCTCAGCCTCCTTATTCGCCTGACTTGAGTCCTCGTGACTTTTTCCTTTTCCCAAAATTGAAAAATCACCTCAAGGGACGTCATTTTGGGACACTCAGAAACATTCAAACGTCTGTAACCGAGCAGCTGAAAGCTATTCCAGTATCCGAGTTCCAGCACTGCTATGAGGATTGGAAGAACCGTCTCCAGCGCTGTGTGGCCTCCCAAGGAAGTTAATTTGAGGCAGACAATATTGAATTGTAATTCCATTCGAATAAAAAAATAATAATAATAGAATCAGTCCGGTTACTTAATTTACACATCTCGTATCTCATATCTCATTTTTGGTCTTTTATTTCCGAGTCTGTGAGCTCCAGAAGAGCCCTTTGCTCAAGTTTTCCTACACACAACGTCCAATTATTGTTACAAATCAAAATTACAACGTCCAAAACACTTAGCAGATGTCAGTTCCACTCCTGCAGCGAGTAGTGAGCACTTTACCAGCTTTAATTTATGTATACCCTTGTCGATTATGAAACGGATATTTGTTCTATTCGAATAAAAAAAAAAATAATAATAATAATGAAATCAGTCCGGTTATTTAATTTACACACCGCGTATAGTATTATTTTTGGTTTTTCATGATTTTGATGTACAGTGGAGCTGTGTTTAAAATCAGTTTAATCAAACATAAATCTTTATTTGTTTCTAAACCAAAAATGGTGTGTTGTATCTGATGTTTTGTGGATCGGTATCGGTTGGCGGTCAACAAAAGTGTGTATTGCTATATATCAGAGTAAACCCGAATGACGGATTACTGACGTTGATGGATTAGTGCTTTTACCCATTACTCTCTTGCTCTCTAACCGTGTACGTGTGTGTGTCTACCTCGCTGTGTGTGTGTTCGCTCGCACGGTCTTTGTTGAATTATTACACAACACGCCATATTCTCATTGAGAAGAAAATTTTGTTGAAACACGATAAGATCTGCTGTAAAACTTGGCACCACCAATATACAATTATCGACACTTCGTTCATATGACAGATTTAAATTACTAGTATAATGTACTTATAAAGAAATGCAGAACCTATTTAGAAGAGACACACTCGAAACTGATGGCCAAATTGTTGTACTAAATACTGCAGTACAGTTTGAACTTATTAAGAACTAGCAGAGAAAACCCGGCGTTTCCTGGGAGAAAAATAAAGTTTATTAAACGATATTAACATAAAAAAAATTGATGTATTGTGAATTTTCACACATTTCAGGGTTTCGCAGGTATTTAGTAACTGAATAAAATGATAATAGAGAAAAACGATAAAATGTTTTTTTTTTTACATTTTATAGAAAATATATTCATTTGTCCTTCCGATACTTATCGATATTTTGTTTTTTTTTCCGATACGATACCGGTATCGATAGTTTTTATTCGATATTATCGATACCCAAATATCGATACTTTCTCAGTATCACATATCCCTAACCATGTTCTTTAGTTTTGAGGTAACATTAGGCTGACCAGATTTCTTTTACAGAAAAAGAGTATACTAAAAAAAGTCTTCACTCCAAAAATACAAGTGATGAGCAAAAAAAAGGTCCTCACTTCCAAAATAAAATGATGAGCAGGCCCACACTCCAAAAATAGAAGTCGTGAGCAAAAAAAAAAAATGTCCTTAATCTCAACAAAAAACAAAACACAAGTGACGAGCAAAAAAATAGTATATTCAGGATTTTTTATAAAAAGTAAAAGTATAGAGACTTAAAAAAGAGTATAATACTCTAAAAAATCAGCTGTGGCCACCACAGGACCGACCGCCATCATAAAGTACTTGTATAAAATACATTCTAGCAGCAGAGTAGAAATAACTTGACCTAATATTTTCTAACAGAGATATTATTTACCATTAGCGTTACATATAAGTATGAAAAATTTTACAAAAATTTGTCGAAATTAGTAAAAAAGTTAGTAGTATTAGTTTTTGCATTTATAGCAACTTTTGTTAAATAATTTTTTTCGAAATATTTTTCTGTTGCTAAATATTCGCAAAAATCTTAAAATCGACACGAGTAAACTCCCATTTCTAGTCAACCGATTTTTACCAAAAGTTAATCAACTCGTGCCATTGATGGCAGAAGTTTAAATATGAAGTTTCATAAAAATCCTTTTAGCCGAATTTGCTCTGCACGTGTACACAGACAGACAGACAGACAGACAGACGGACGGACGGACGGTCAGACAGACGGACACACAGACCGATAGACATCATGCTAAAAATAGTCAAAACGTTATGTATGGAACTCAATTCGTGGAGACCCATCGAAATCTCGAAATGTCAATATCGGTATGATCACAATACCTCCCTTATATATGTTGGTGGTCAGTAAAAAGAGTGTGTCTGGTCACCCTAGGTAACATACATACACACAAACAAATATCAAAATATATTCAAATGTATATTATGAATTAGTTGGCGCTAATAATTTATATTAGTATTGGCGTAACTAGGTCTAAAGAAATATGTTTATTGTATTGTATTTTGTTAATTTACATTTTGACATATAAATAAATATCTATAAAATATACTCTCCTGGATCATTACTCTACATTATTACATTTTTGTATATAGATAAATTTCTAAAGGCGAGCTTATACTTCCCGCAACACACCAAAGCTTTGCGGGTCACATAATATCTCTGTTCGACTTGTGCAAAAGAACTCGATGTTAACTGTCAGACGTGCTGGATTTTGGCCTCCCTCACACGTTCCTCCAAGTGTCAGATATTTACAGTAATGTTTTTTAATAAACTTATTGTTGGCTTTAATAAATGTTTCGTTAATGTTTGTGATATATATTGCGGTATTGTTGGTTGTTGTCCAGGTAGAGCATACCTTCATATATAGGTAGGGTTGATCAATATATTGCCAGGGTAGCGTTATGCGTACGGTACTATCGCTGGTACCGTGGGATTGTGGTCCTGTGTGTTTGTGCGGTCGGACAGTTCGAACTGCGTACATGACGCGGCGTTTGAGGGGCAAAGAGAAACATTACCGGACACCGCACGATCAATGACAGAATTCGGGATACGAGAATTCCAGACAATGAAATAAATAAAATAATGTATTTAATATTAAACAATTATCTAATACTAATATATAAATTAGTAAATTAATAATTTATATAAGTGTCTCAAAATTAAAGCCTTTCTCTTTGCCTCTCTGCTTTCCCTTACTTATCAACGCTACTGTTTATAACAGTGATGGGGAGTCGGAATAGTGAGTTGGGAGTCGAGGAGTCGGGCGTCGGGGTCGAAAGTCGGAAAATCTATCGACTCCCGACTCTTTAATTCAATTTTTATTAAGGATGATACTTAAACCGTAAACTTAAGCAAAATAACTTTATTATAATCCGTACCAAATTAGTTTTGAAGGTCGCAATAAAATAATAAAAGTTAGGGAACTCATAAAATTACAATAGAAGTGATATAACTAGGCGTGTCAACCGATAGCCGTAGGGATTAGTTTTTCACATTACGCATCTTACTTAAAGGATTAAAACAAGTATACTTATTTATAGTTAAACCTGGTTTATAATAGATATGTTATGGAACATAAGCATAAAAATTACACTACTCTCTTTGTTCTGTTTATTACAAACAGATGTTTTGAAGGGTCAAATCTATTGTTTAATGCATATGCAGTTATGCTATGGGCTTATTATAAACCAGGCTTTAGTACTTAAACGCATGTATGCGCCACTGACCGTTGACTGTTAACAACGTGGTTGTAAACATGAACCCTAGTTCTTTTGTAGTTTAACAATGTGATTATAGTTATACGGGATAGTTGTTTTATGCTTATCTTCAAAAATAATATGCTATGTTTTATAGCAGAATTTTTTAAAGAACGCAAAGGGAAACATTTTGTTTTTTTGTTGAAGAACGAGAACGAAATTGGAAATATTCAATAACGGTTTTAACCGGTTTTCCTTGTTCTCTAGATCAGCAATTCTTAACCGGAGGGTCCCCCAGAGGGGTCCCGAAAGGACTTTAGGGGGTTCCGAAATTAAAAGAAAAAATTTACTTTTTTCCTCCAGTATTTGCTTTTAAAACTACAGTATTTACAACTTTAATTATTAAGAACATTTAAAATATTATTTCATAAATTTTCTTGGGGGGTCCACAAAATATTTTAGGCTAGTTGGGGGGTCTCGAGTATAAAAAGGTTAAGAACCGCTGCTCTAGATCATAATTTGATTAATACTACTTGTACGGGGTTACCTTTTATGTTTTTATAAACTACCACTAGATGGCAATATTGAAATGTGTCACTAACATATTCGTAAAATTTGGCATTTGTTATTGTGAAATCAGTGGCAGCTTATAAATTGACCGAGTAGTTTGTTGACAGTGAGCGTTAAAAAAACAAGTTTCTGAAAAAATTGTTTTTTTCCTAAATTTTCTAAAAATAGGTTTTCGTTGGATGATTTTTTAAGATTTTAGTAAAGGCCTAACTCAACAAAAATGCATAGATTCGCTTCTATATTTGCTTATATATTTTGTATAGATGATGTTCATATATCAAAAATGGGGTTGTTAAAACTCCACCCCTATTTTTGTTATTCAACCCTAACATTAATTAATAAATATTCTATTTTCAACCCTGTATAACCTGATACGACATACTTCCGTCCATCAGTACACCCGTGTCCTAGTTTCTCTGACATATTGATTCAATATTTTCAAATTAAATTCTATATACGGTTCTCAAAAGGTGTGTTACGACAAAAAAATACTAGTGTCTTCTAGAATTTTATGAAGCTTTGATTATTAGAAAAATTAAATCCAATAAATTTCAGTCAGTTTGTCACTGTTGTTTTCACGTAATTTCCCAGTCTACCACCTAGGACAGGGGTCGGCAATTTTAGAGGCTAAAGAGCCAAACACACCTTTTACGGCATCTGGAAACATTTTAAAGAGCCATAATTTTGTTTTAATGCCTCACTTTTTGAATATTTTCTAAAATTTATTCCTTATCAACTTAATTAAGAGCCACACGAATGTCCTCAAAGAGCTGTATGAGGCTCGCGAGCTGCGTTCTGCCGACCCCTGGTTTAGGAAGTCCTAGGAATGGCAGGGGCGATAGGGGCACAGGCCCAGGGCGCTCGCTGTTAGGGGCGCAAGAACGAGCGCTCAAATATACATCAGTGGCATAAATTCAAAATGTGCTTCCAATAAGTTACATTTTAGTTCTTAATACAAATTGTTTTACAAAATTGAATAATGTAAAAAATGTGGTCTCCAGAGAGACGCACAAAATTGCCTATTTGATATAACTTTGTGTGATGGCGCATCCTGGAGAAAAAAAAAAAAAAAAAAAAAAAAACGCAGAAAACTTGCAATAAAATGTTTCTTTGAAAATATATCAATAATAAGCGTCGTTTTGAGGGCGAAAATAGAATTTTTCATGAATTCGAATAATTAACCCTTTGCGGCGCTCTAGCGGCAAAACCGTTCATCCCACACAAAAATCTGAAGAAAGCAAAATTATAGAGAATTTATTACCCTTTAATTTAGTATAAATATAGTTTTTTCGAAAAGTGCACTGGAACGGAGATATTTCCAAAAAACATTTTTTTAACGCATTTTTTTGGAATTTTTCCCCCTCTTAATCGCATCTATCTCCAAGAACTTTCTTTCGAAAACTATTTATTTCCTGGACCAAACACTTTTGGCCGGTTTCTGAAAGCTAAGTAAACTATAAGCAAATGGTTAACTACGGGTACAATATATCAATCCCGTAAGTAACCATAGCAACCGTTGTCTAACTATTTGGTTATAATTAACTAAGCTTTCAAAACCCGCCCTTTATCGCCACTGTTGAGTACATTGAAGACTTTTATACGTGATTAATTTATTCTTTGAATTATTAGTTCTATAAATAGCAAAGGCGTAATTATTATTAAGAAACTGTTTAATTGCTATAATTATTGTAGGCAGATCTAGGCTTTGTAATATTAATTGAAGTAATTAATTGTTAATAATTATTGAAATTTATTTGGTATAACTCAAAAGATTCAGCTTAACCTGTCATGATTATTTTCGTAATTATTTTTCTTCTATAGCAGAAGTCCCCATAGGGGAAGTATTTTAAGATTGCAGCGCTATTTCGGCAAACTTGGAACCTTCAAAATAGACATTCGTTACATATAAACAACGTGAATTTTACTTATGGAAAATGTTTACTGGTGGTTTTTGTAATTTTGCTACAATATTAATACTTGTTTTTATGCAATTATATTTTTATGCAAACATTTTTTATAAAAAAAAGCGCGACACAATGTCTATTTCTGTAGTTCCTTCAATCCCACCAGATGTCATATCGCTTAGCAATTTTTCCCTATACTTTATTGACAGCTGACCCATTCAAGAATTTCTCTAAATTTTATCCCCTTTTATAGTTATACAGTTAACTCTTTTTGCGTGACATAACTCTCTAATCCAGTGACATCCATCCCTCGGACTAGAGGCTTTTGGGCTGTATTACGTCGTTCTCTGGGCGTAATTATCTTAGTAACACCCTTGATGCATAAATAGCTATTATGGAATCACAAACCCGTCACTTCAGTTTCGAAATAACTGATGTGAAACGATTGTAAAATGAAAACCTATAGGGGAAAAATTTTAAGATCGTAGCGCCACGCGGATTTTTTTGAAACCATTCTAAATCAGATACCACTTGACATTTACTAGTAAATAATAGCGAAAAGTGTATCAAAAAACGACAAAAAATAAATAATTGTTTGGGATTTTCTGATTTTGTGAAGTGACATTACTTGTAAACATCTAAAATACTACATTTTGTGATCTGGTTTTAAGTTATGGCAGTTTTCCATTGTCGATTATTTTAACTATATTGGGGGAAATAATAATTCCCGTGTTGTTTACCAAGGGGTAGAAATGTACAATGCTGGGCATATAATATTGTGTGGAGTCACTGAAAAAAACAGAGAGTCCATAAAGATTTATGCATTATGCCTACAAACTTGTGTATTATTTTACAAACCCACATAATGTTTAATGTGTTCTGTGACAAACCCACACACAATAACAGGAATTTTCAAGATATGCGACAATAAATACAAAATTGAAAATATTTTTTGTAGTCACTATCATTAAAATGTAATGAGCAAACTTTGATATAAGGGCTCACTTTTTTTCCAATTTTTAAATTGTGTATCTAAACATCGCGTCGATTTTTCGAATAAACCTCTTGCTTTCCCAATTTTGTTTCGAACCGTACAGTGTCTGATATTGATGGAAACAAATGAAACGATATTTCCGGGTTTCTTCTTTTCAATGAATTGCACATAGGCACACAACAATATGTATTATACATTTTTCAATGATTATAATAAAACTTTAAAAACAAACTTCATACAAAACCAATACACAAAACGAAATGTTATCTGATGTACACAAGTTCATGAAACGCTCACCAGATGGTAGGGTGCTTAGCTGCAAATCCCTATATTGTGTGTGAAATTTTGAATATTCCCGCTTTATAATTCGTCTTTGTGTTACGGTGTTCATCCCACCATTAATCGCTAGACAAAAGGGGTTAAGTTGTGACACATCAACATACAATAAGTTCATGAAGTCGCCGGGCAAGTAACGCAATATAACGGGTCTGTGAGTTCATGTGACGTCGATTTAGATAATGGACGCTGTGCGAGAGGCGACGGCGCGTGCCAATGGACGGTACACGTCCCCACCGCATACCGCCGCGACGAATGTCTCGGACGTTCAACAGGTCTCCGTTAAACCCCGCGGACACTTGCGGTCACTAGATCAAGAACAATCACCTTACAAGTTCACTAACTTTATAGATAACATGCGGCTATAAATTACTCTTAACATTTTTAAAATAATACGATGTTTAATTGATAATTACGCCATCTGACAATGAAATAATCTCAATCCCAATCTAATATTGAAACACTGTGCTTTTTTCATGTTAAATTTATATTTAGTTTGTTATGAACTCTGTATTATGACAGCTGTCGAAATACTAGAATTCAGTGAAATAAAATAAAAATTTAAGGGCTCAGTGCAATATCCAGACAGGTCCATTTTTTGAGACAGTATCAAAAAACAAAACAAAATTCTTTTAACAAATAAAGCCGCATTCAAATCTCCTTAAGGGGTAGGGGGGTCTGATAACCACATTTTAAGCATATTTTTGTGAATTTTTTTCAAATCTATGGTTAAATTTATTCATTTTCAAACTAAGTACATATATAAAGTATGTTTTGAAGAAGGTACAAAAAAATTTTGAAGGCAAAATATGGCGAAATTAGCCAGCTGTGGCAAATCTTCTCAGACTCCGGGAAAAAAATTAGATTTTGCGGTGACCAGCATAACTCGTCACTGGATCATCTGAAATCAAAAATCCAAAAAGATTTTGTTAGTTTATGAGTTTGCCGAGGTAATGACGTTGAGTTTTTATTTTTAAAATGATTTTTCAGTTTTTAGCATTACTTAGAAGACAAAAAAAATTAATTCCCCCTAAAAAAAACCTAAAAATGAGTATATTTGTGATTGTTAAATAAAAAAAAAAAACCATTAAAAAAAAATATCTCAACGTCGTTATCTTTAGGGAGTAATTAGTCTTTGCTACTGAAAATAATATTAAAAAAAAAATTCCTTCGTAATTTCATTTAAAAAAATTCTCTACATTTTTTTTATATAATTATCTAAATTTAAGTATATAAAATGTTTATATGGTTGAATTCAGAAATAAATACGCTATCGAAAGGATCAAAAAAATATTGACTATTTTAAACGTTAAAGCGGAACTAAATGAAATTTTATTTTTTTTTAGTTGTCACGATCTCATTTATTAATGATTGAAGTGAGTAAAAAATATCAAAAGCCTCATTTAATAGATAAAAATTACTAGTATTCAAAATCTAGTCCCGCTTAAATAAAAAAAAAACCGACTACATGTATAATCAAATTTAAGAAAGTATAATTTGTGCTCTAGCTTGAGAACCACGGGTTTAAAAAATATTTTCTACAAGCAGATGCCCCCCTTAGTCTCCTACTATTTTGTTAGTTAATATTTTCTTGTATATCTCATTATAAAGAAAATAATGGTGATTTCCCGTTTCGTTGGTACACCCTGTTTACATCAGATCGTATTGTCAACCTTGGTAGCGTAAAGGTAGCGCTCCTGCTTCACAAAAGTCCCGGGTTCGAATCCCTGTCAGGGTCTGGATGTTTGTGAGCCACAGTGTAATTGGGACATTTAGCCCTGTTCTGTGGTTAAAAAAAAAGAGAATGAAAACAAAATATCGTAAACTTTTCAAATTATCCTCGTATAATGTATTTGCAAATATGTTTTTTGTGTTTTGACTGTGTTTTAATTCTATTTTTTTGTTTGTTTTGTCCGTAGATCTCTACCTGTTCCCAGACGGCATACACCGTACTTCGGCCAGCCGGATTACCGAATCTATGAGCTTAATAAGAGGCTACAACAAAGGACAGAGGTGAGCATGGTACGATTTCACTTTTCATTATTTTTCTTATTTTTAAGAAACGCAATTTCATCTTACACGCCTGCAACTAGCGTCACAGATCGAAATTACGTTTAAGATTAACCAAACTAGAATAGTTAGATTAATAAATACAGAAAATAATTTAATACACTAATGGGGAGGGGGGTCGTTTAATACGAATATCCATTAATTTTTTCGATATTTTAACTCTCTAAATCCTTTTGGCCATAACTTCTACCGTTCAGACCATTGAACAAAAATACTAAGGAGACTTTATGAATTTTTGCATACGAAGATTGTCTCTTATATTTCGGGATTGCGCTAAACTAGTGCTGCCATCTGGCAACTGACGCTTCTAACGTAAAGTTTGACATTTTTACGATATACGTACTCAGAACGTTTTGACGTACGAGCGCTATTTGTGTTGTTTACAGGAACTTGAACAAAAATTTTCTCAGTTAAAAATAGAATTAAATCGTGAACATTTTCGAGCGATTATTTTTTACAACTTTCGACGTGGGTTAACCCAACAATAGTGTATCGATGAACTTAATTCGACTTTTGGCTATGAAGCACCATCAAGAACTACTGTTTATCGATGGTTTGCCGACTTCAATCGTGGCCGCAACTCGCTTAAGGACGAATTTCGTGAAAGTCGTTCAAAATCGGTTGTTCCGGAAAACATTAATGCTGTGCGTGAAATGATACTGCAAGATCGTCATGTGACTTATCGTGAGATTGAGGTATCCTTGGGCATTAGTGGCACCAGCATACATTCACTATTCAAATTTTTCATCTCTTCGCCCATTATTAAAAACTGGACAAATTATAAGTATAATTCCGAATTATTTATTCATAAAATTTTTAAGATGGGAAAACGATTCATTTTTACTCAGTGTCAAAAAGATTTGTTCGCATTAGATCCCACATAATTTGCTATATACTATCGGAAGGTGCCTCAATCGCAGTGGAAAAAGTTCTTCGAAAATTGGTTCAAACGCATGCAAAAGTGTATTGATCTTCATGGAAAATATTTTGAAAAACAATAAAGCCACTTTTTTGATAAATAATTGTTTTTGATCTCAAATCCCGAAACATAAAAGGCAACCCTCTTAGTGTTTTATTGATTGTTTGTGTCTCCTATCTTTAGCTTCTTTTGAAAGTATCACGATTGATATTTTTTCTATTTGTACCGATGGCAGTTATTTTAATAAATGGCCCTACGCCACTGTACATCCGGAAACTATTGTCCGCCATTTTGAATGACCATCCTGGTCTGTCCAACTAGCATACAAGCCTCCTTTCTTAGTCCTTTTATGCAATGGTTCATACGCATGAGTGACGATGTAAGAGTTTCTTGTTTCTGTTCTTATTTTACGTCAGGATTGAAAAAATTTGCTTGTAACTTGAGTGAATTATGAGGCGTGTGGTGTAATTTCGTCCGTAACAAGCTTTAACAGTTGATTAAGTGGTACATGTTTACCTGTTGCTTTAAAGTTAAGCTTAATTTGACACTTCAACTAATCACATGAAGTTTCTGTTGCTCTAGGAAGTGTAACTCTAGTACAAAACCACTACACTCACACAGACAGACAACTCTACAATGCGCGACGCGCTTCATTTATTCTTATCAAACAAATTAATTTTTATTTCGTTTGCACTAGAAATTAAAAAATCCTAAAACTGTCAGTTACGGACGAAAATGTTACTGTAATTAATAATAAATAATAGAATCTCAACGCCTGCTAGCCAAATAAACTTTTTAAACAATTGGTAGAAGAAAAAAATACTTTTCGTTTGCATCTGATGATAATAAACCGTTATGACTCTACGTAACAGACCTATAGGTTAAAATTAGAAAAAAGAATGAACGTAACAAATGTAAATAGAACATATTTTATTAATGTAATATAATATTTATTTATCGACCAAGCTACAAAATGAAATATTGTTTTGGTCAGACACATTACAAATTATAAAACCTTTTAAAATATACTAACACAATATACAGAATAAGATACAGGTACGTTATAGAAATATCATCCAAAATACTTAAATATACAAACAGTTCAAATACAGTTAAAATAAAATATTTTAAAATTGCAATAGGGCACGTATTTACTTCATAGCATACCTACAGCATATTGTCCATATATTTGACTTGTGTAAAATCATCAAAAGTGTATATTGGATTTTTCAGTGACCACAATTTTAAGCTTGTAGTCTTAATATTAATTTTATAAGCAGGTTACAGCTCCCTAATAAATTATTGATATTATTTTGAATTGGTTATTGATATAATTTTTCATTTTAGGAGAGTGATAATCTATGGTGGGATGCGTTCGCTACAGAATTCTTTGAAGACGACGCATCACTTACCCTTACATTTTGTCTAGAAGATGGCCCTAAAAGATAT
Organism: Liopterus haemorrhoidalis; assembly: GCA_963971575.1. Lineage (NCBI taxonomy): Eukaryota > Metazoa > Arthropoda > Insecta > Coleoptera > Dytiscidae > Liopterus > Liopterus haemorrhoidalis. Next base: position 4,659,605 of record OZ020622.1, on the reverse strand, counting down.
AGTAAGTATAACTTATAAAAAAAAACATCAATTTTCCCAGGCAGAGGTTTTAAGTGTATATTTGTTTTAGCCATTGGGAGGACGTTAATACCTAGGTACTTCCGGAGTATATTTGAAGGAGGAGTTACGGAGCTTTATTATAATATGAAACATCCAAAGGAATCCTTCCATAATACAAGCATCACATTAGACTGTGATCAGTGTACCATGGTAACGCATCATGGAAAACCTTTATTCACAAAGGTAAGTCACTAAAATAGTTTTTGAACTGATATACATAAATGCTAATTGTATTTTAATAAACGTAGAAAGGTCAGAAAAATCTAAGGTTTAGTTATTAAAATGATGGTACAGACGTATTTTTGGCACCATTGCTTCAAAATTACTTTCAGCAATCTTTGAAGACGTCAAGTTGTAGTCATCAAGTGTAGTCAGTCAAGAGTGTCAAAGGTTATGTGAGTAGTTCTAAGCTTCCAAATTTAATCAAAGACATACGTGATTTTTTCCTCGGCCTACTCTGAGGCATTTTTTTTTTAATCACACATTACGTTTTATTATGCTCTTGTCCAGTCTTCTTTAATGAACGGGTTAATTGCCTGGGGTGGTGCTGCAGATGTCTATTTAAATAAAATCAAAACTGTGCAAAACACTGTACTAAAAATCATGTTTTAAAAAAAAGCAGACGCTACCCTACTGAATTACTATACAGAAATACAAACATTTTTAATTTATCACAATTATATATCCGGAATATTCTGGCTTACACAAACAAGTACCGGAATAGGTGCGTTTTGTTGGTGGCTGGTTAGAAGTACTAGAATTGATGCGCAAGAAAACGACAATTTTAATCGTGAAGTAAACATGGAATGACATTTGCATGGAGGTTAAGTTATATGATGGTAAAACAAATAACGAACATATTTCACCTTAAATGAATAATCTAAATAATAAATGCAGAATAGGAAATCTTTATATTTGAAGCAAATATGCTAGAACGTAATGTTTAAGAACGAATAATTGAATTATACATAAATTTTAAGTTTAATTTTAACAATACTATATTAAAATCTTATAGGTATATATTTATTTGACACAAAATGAGAATATACCTAAAAGTGAGAATTATTTTGAAGCAGTAATACCAAGATTTAATTCTAATACATTTAAAAACCAAATGAAAACAACTGCATTCAAATATTACTTTTTATCCCCACCACACTTATTCATTCCAGTCGTTCGACCTCTAATCATCGAATGAGTAGAATGAATAGAATGAGAATATTGTCCCGACAAAACGCGTATTCTGATTAAACCGAGACCAGAATTGGCACAACAAAATGCACCCAATGTAATAACAATAAAAGATCATTAATACTTAACGAGGAACAAAGATAAAGCAGCTCCACATAAAACTTTTAAAACAATTGGTCAGCGTTGTTTCTTATATCATGTACCAACGATATTTAATAATTTTCAAGAATATTTGCAAAAAAATAATGACACTTACAATATTAAGGTTTGGTCTAAAAAGTATTGCCAACAACTGAATCAAAATGACATTTTGAAGATACTGAACTAGAGCAGATTAAAACTACACCAAATTACTGGATTGGTAGCGTGTTGTACAACATGATCAACTCTAATATTTTAATTTTTTGTTTGTCAATAACCACACGCAGACTTTTTAGTCTAAGTGGTGAATTTATTCATTGTTTATTTACTGTATTATATAAGATGAATGTTGTACTGTATTTCTTTCTGGGTAAATAAATTTATTATTATTATTATTACAATCGTAAAAGTCGTTTAGTACTTTCGCACACTTCTAGATGGCGAAAATCTGATTTTCTGCTATGTAACATAAAAATTTCTGTTTCTTTTGACCTTCCTACGTAGGTACGTGTTGTCTTTTTACTAATATTGTTTTGTGTAGGTGTGTACGGAGGGTAGATTAATATTGGAATTCACCTTTGACGATTTGATGCGAATCAAATCGTGGCATTTTGCTGTGAGGACGCACAGAGAACTTATTCCGCGATCCGTGGTTGGGATGCATTCTCAACAGGACCCATCAATGCTAGATCAATTGTCCAAAAACATCACCAGGCAGGGCATCACAAATTCCACCCTAAACTACCTCAGGGTAAGTAAAAAACAACTTAAAATTACTGAAACAATTTTCATAGAATCTTAATTAAATAAAATACAACGGTTTATAGGTGACAACAATAAAAGTTGCTAAAACAATGATGTTACTTTTTAGTTTTTTTTTAAATTTTTTTGTAACTACAGCACACTTCCACCTACTTAATATTATTACAGTATTAAGTATATACCTATTTAAGTTACACACACTGTGTTAGTAGTTTGGTTATAAACATAAAATCTAGAGCTTTAAGATTAAAGTTATATCACAAGTCAGTCTTGTGTATTGCAGTAAATTACTAAAATAATAATTTACCGATGAGAAATTGGCACCTAATTATTTAATTTTTCGTACGACACGTTTCATTTGTAGCTGCAGACAAGCATAAAAGTCAATTTATAATGCTACTAAGCAGGGGCGGACTTTGACCTAGGGAAACTAGGTAACGGTCTAGGGCCCGTATTTTTTAGAGCCCGTATTTTTTTGGGGCCCGCAATACAGTTATACAGTTTTTCTATTATTTTATGATTTTTTTCAACTACTATGGCGTGCAATGAGAATCTTGCCTAGGGTCCCGATTTTCCGTAGTTCGTTACTGCTACTAAGCATATATAACAATACAGTTTGAACTTATTACGTATATTTTAGTGTTGAATATTTGTCACAATGTCGACAGAAGTTGTGAAAAACTATAAAAGTAGAATAAAATATAGTGTTTTTAGCTGTTATTCAAGAAATGACTAAGATAGGCACCTTAGTTTTTTACTTTTCTTAAGTAAAATGGAGGGAAAGTTAATATTAAGTCCAAATTTTCGCGACATGATTCTGTTATACTCCTCGATACATGTGTAGCGCTTAATTTTTTTTAAAATGTTGCAAAATTTACTGCCATTTTAATAAAATAAAAACGTATTGTGTTTAAATTAACCTGTTCGTTATGTGTAAACTGACGGCTAATTAAAATGAAAAACAATAATGGATAAAATATCAACAACATATTGATCCTTCAAACCATTTAGAAAATGCAGACAAACTTCTTGCTATGTTACTTGCCATAATAACGATTATTAACGTAAATTTTTCAAAATTAACCTGCACTGTAATATTGTTCTGCAAAAATAATGACATATTAAATCATAATGTATTGGGCTGTTATATAAACCCGTTTGTTTTTTTTTTTTCACCTTTTATTCAATAAAATATACGTTCTAAAAAAAAAAAACTTTTATTATCATGTACTGTCCATTATTTTCTATCACTTTGGACTTGTGATTTCATAATGCCATCTCTCCAGAAGGTTCCGTCTTTGCTCTCAAAAATTCTGTCCAGGTGAATTTTGATATCGTCCACAGATGCGAAATTTTTTCCGTTAAGGGAATTTTGTAGAAAGCAGAACAAACGGTAGTCGGATGGTACGATGTCTGGACCATATGCTCCGACTACCATTTGTTCCGCTCTGACTTATGTAACAATCCAATATAAAATAAGAATTGTAATAAATAAATATTGACATGTAGATGTGATGTAAAGCATTTTCCTACCTCGAAAACTTAATTTTGACTTACAAAATACAGTTTAAAAAAACATGCTCAATTCAAATGAAAGGAAACGAACTGTCAGGCGGCAGAACGGAAACCCATTTTGTGACGTATTTACTAATATGGTCTGTTATAGCTGATACCAGTAAAAAAAGTAACAATACCAGTAAAATATGAAAAAAAAGTATCAATTATTAAAACACTTGTATCAAAAGGAAAGTATCGATACGGAACTAGTATTGATAGTATCTTTTCATCACTAATAACTGTTATGAATATGGAATGATACGAATAATATTTTTCTTGTTAAATTTTGATGGTGCAACTGTTATAATTTGTGGTTTCTGATTTGTGTGTGTTTTTGTTTTTGCAGTTATGTGTAATACTGGAACCGATGCAGGAGTTGATGTCCCGGCATAAGGCGTACGCGCTTAGTCCGAGAGACTGTCTGAAGACGACGTTATTTCAGAAGTGGCAGAGGATGGTTGCCCCGCCGGGTAAGAGAGGTACCACTTTCAATAAACTCTCTAACAACGAAGATGTTCTATTTTGATCTCTCCGTTCAGTTGGATACCCCCGTCTATATTGTATTAATACTGTGTTTCTTGTTGTTCGCAGAATCTCAGAGACCTGCCAATAAGCGACGGAAAAGAAAAGGTTCGAATTCTGGAGGAGCAGCCAATAATGCACCACCGGCTCCAAATAAAAAGAGATCGCCAGGACCAAATTTTTCCCTAGCTTCACAGGTAAACATACAATTTCTTCGCATTCGTATCATGGCAGAAGAATTTTAACCAATAGGGGAAACTTTTTAAGATCGCAGCGCCATGTGCGGCATAAGCTGGAACACTCGAGAGTGACATTAACCCTTTACCGCATAGTGTGCCATATATGGCACATTCCGATTTTTATTTTACTTTTAAAACTGAATCAGAACGTTACTTCATGAATGTTCATATATGCCACATACACAGCAATGGATCCTGCAGTATCTCAAGTAATGGGCTGCAATAGATTTCAGGATATCAAGCGGAATTTGCACTTCAACGATAACTCTGAATTTATTGAGAAAGGACAACTAGAAGATACGGCCTTTTCTTTCAAAAATTGGAGGGCGACTGCTTTTTATCCCTAATGAAGAACACCTACCAATTGACGAGCAAATAATACGGAATCATTTTCTTTTGTAACATAATGTAGAATCAATTAACCAATTCCTAATGCACATGAATTATTTCAGCCAAAAATAAAAATTCATGCAGTAAAGGGTTAAACTGTCACTTGTATATTTGTTTACATGGTGAAAATGTACACGAGTTGTATTTTCCTATTTTTCGCACCTGAATTATTATGTTAAATGCATTTTGAGTTCAAAAAAAGATTTTTTTTTAATATTATTTTCAAGTAAGAGCTGCAGCTCCGCAGCGCGTACTCAGGAGCCGCCAATGATTAATCTAATTAATTAAAAACTAAAAGAGTTAAAAATCTATTGCTTGTGATTAGAGATGGGTTGTTCCTGAACGAACCGGCTCACTGAGCCGGCTCAGTACACTGACCGAAGTGACACGGTTCACCAAATTGAAATGAGCCGGCTCACGGCTCACTGCATCGTTTCAAGGATACGATTGGTCGGGCGATTGTGAGCAGTGACCGGAGTGATCCGGATCTGGATCGATGTCATGTTGAACTTCGCGAGAACTCGGCTTGTAATGTATTATCATAAAGTGTATTATTTATTGTCATCAATTTGTAGGGCAGTTTATTTGAAACTAATAGGCTTAGTCTGTATTTTCTTACAACCATACTATATAAAAATATTAAAAATATTGCCCAAATCCCAGATGTCCGATTTATAAGGGCAATAAACATCGCCATAAACTTAACACATCTGGTTTAAAATACAGTAGCTACATAAAGTGAATTGTTTGTTTCAAAAATGTTATATAAGAGCCGGGGCTAAGCGACGTTCTACCTACGAGCGAACGACCGACAACTGTCTGACCTGTGTCTCGGGATCATGTTTACAGTTCATATATTGCAAGAACCGGCTCTAAGCAAGAGTCGGCTCTAAGCGACGTTCTACCTACGACCGACCGACCTGTGTCTCGGGATCATGTTTACAGTTCATATATTGCAAGACCCGGCTCTCAGCAAGAGCCGGCTCTAAGCGACGTTCTACCTACGAACTAACGACCGACCTGTGTCTCGAAAACATGTTTACTTAACCGGATCACTGAGCCGGATCAATGAACCGGCTCAACAAACTGAACGACCTCCACTGATCCGGTTCCGCAAACTGAGCCGAAATTCCCATCTCTAGCTCTGATGCTTATGGTAACATAATATTCAGACAAATTTTAACGTATGGATGGTAGTGCGATGTAGGGCGTACTTAGGTACCCACACAACATCTGTAAATTTGATTAAATACTATGCATATGCGCATGTCTTTGATTGTACTATGATGTCATCTATTATATAAAACTGAATATTTGTGGGTATGTCCGGAAATACTAACCCATTGCACTCGGCTCTAAGCGACGTTCTACCTACGAACGAACGACCGACCTGTGTTTCGGAAACATGTTTACTTAACCGGATCACTGAGCCGGATCAATGAACCGGCTCAACAAACTGAACGACCTACACTGATCCGGTTCCGCAAACTGAGCCGAAATTCCCATCTATACTTGTGATCTCTTTAAACTTTAGAGATATGGGTACAAGAGTTACAGCTATTTTTTTACTGCTCCACTTTATGCTAGTTTAAAATTGCATTTATTCAAAAACTAAAAAAGATAATAGAGATACGCGTACTCAGGAGCCGCCACTGTCGTCTATTATCGATAATGCACAATAATTGATGATTAATATTGTGTTTTTTTATGTTTCAGGACGTAATGGTAGTGGGTGAACCATCTCTGATGGGTGGTGAATTCGGTGATGAAGACGAGAGATTGATAACGCGGCTGGAAAACACGCAATACGACGCCGCAAATTCGTTGGAGCACGACAACCACGGTTTCCACGCGGATTCACCGATGACGGGCGCAAATTCGTGGGGTGGTCCTGTATCGGATCGGCCTCATAATGCCGGTACCACGCAGGGTAATACCCCATCATCGCAGGACTCTGAGAAAAAATCACCTGCCGTAAGCCAGTGATAGTGCAAAAATGGTCCACCTATCAGTATTCCTCAAGTGAAGTGTTAAGTGACACTGAAAACGCAACAATTTCATTTTTATTTAAAATCTCTATTATAGAATTTATAAATATTATTGAGAATATATATATATTATATATATATTTGAAAGTGGAACGATTGAACGGAGTGATAAGTGCGTAGTGTGATGGCAGACGTACAACTAAAGAGCATGTTCCGCTCGATAAATTAGCTGCCAAAAACTTTATCGTTGACTGACATTGCACATCACAATAGGTTAATTTAAGGGAACGTTAGAGCCAAGAGTCTCTTAACAGTACCATAAGTACTACAGTACCAACGGTGTTTTTCTTTATTTTTTTTTTTTTCATGTGATGGAGTTTTATAGTAAATTTCACATGTATTTAGTTTTTTTTTTTATTTAAATACGAATTAGAAATTTTTTCCGATAGTTATTTTTTTTGTTATTCTATAAAACTGACATCATTGAATTTGGCATGTATGAATTGTTAGTTGTGTGTCTCTTTCGTAACACCCAAAACATATCGGACCATTGATTAAACGCATTCAAACTATTACTAGAGTTACGTTAAGTTATTATAACACACTAAAAAGAATCTCACCTTTTGTAAGATACAAAAACCGAACTGATCGAAAACTATGAGACACATTCAGGGCTGATATTCTAAATATTTTACAACTGGTATGCTAAATATATAACGTTAAAATATCTATACTCTATTTTTTTAAAGAACGGAGTAGTTGATGCGGAGATGTATAGCTCATTCGGTGTAAGAAAAATATAAGCGGAAGTTATTTGTTACTTAGAAACCAAATTTCGTCCATTACGCTATCAATAGTTTAACACATTTATAACGGGTTGCTAACGTAAGAGTTTTCTCTAACTCAAGTTACAATCATTTATTTTCATATCTTACAACAAAAACAAATGATATTTTAACTTGAGTTAGGGATAATTCTTACTTTAGCAACCGGCCATAAGTGGCGTTACTATATTCTGTTCTTGGCTACACTTATTTTTTGATTGTGTCCATTATTATTTTTTATTTTTCGTACATTTTCAGGTACTAAAACGAGTAAAAATTAATTTGATATCTTTTGTTTATTTGGTATGCACATTTGTTTAAAACCTTCATGTTCGTCTGTGTTTTTTTCACGCAGAATTGATGTAATTTATGATGGCCATAACAAATTAAATTAAATTTTGCATTAAATTAAAATTTGATGTTTTCAAATGTATGATTAAAAATAAATAATATATTAAATGCATAAAATTACTATCATTGTTAATTTCTAAATAAATATTACAAGACAAATTGTTAAAATGGCACACAAGATGACACGAACCAATTTCATTGCTCATGGGCGAAATCCCTCTTATGGTTAATAAGAGAATAAACATTTTCGGATGATTTCCTTTTAAAATATTACTCTTATTATATATTTAAAATTAATTTAAAATTATTTGTTTCATTGATTTCTATATTCTATCATTATTTAAACTTATATTTGCGTTTTACTTCTTATAAATTATTGGTAGCAATATATTAATTGTAACATTGAGTCTACACCTATGAATACAAATTTCAGAATACCAAGACGAATAGAAAATGTTGAGAAAGAAATCTATTTTGCGACAGTTTAAATTTGTCCACCTTTTTAACTAATAAAACAAGGTCAAATGGCTTTTATTTTGCTCCGTTCTTAAACAAAAATAGAATATAAAAAGAAAAAACTTACCTAATATTAATTCTAGGGCAAATTCTTGTGATTCCCATATAATTGATTTTTTAGAAATGTTGGCTTTTGCCCATAGTAATTCTAATTGAAATATTTTTTACCGTTTATCCTACTATTAATTTTAACTTCAGACATTGTATACTAGACCAGCGTTTCTCAACCGAAAACGTACCGCGGACCAGTCAAATATTTAATTTTCTACCGCGGACCACAAAAAATAAATGTACAAATTTATTGTATATGTACTCTAGATCTATATAATATCTCAGTACTAAAAAATCCCTGAAAATGAACCAAAATCACAGAAAATGGATAAAAGATCATAAAAAAAATCTCAAAAATAATTATTTATAAGCCTTTTCGCGTACCACAAATTTTTTGCTAAGGACCACCAGTAGTCCGCGGACCATCGGTTGAGAAACACTGGTCTAGAATATCATTTGATTAATACTACTCCTACAAAAAATCTCGATAGTAATTTATAAAACTTTCGCGGATTTTTTTTTTTGCTAAAGACCAACAGTATTCCGCGGACCACCGGTTGAGAAACACTGTACTAGACAGTCTGGTCTATAGTGACATCGCCGCCAATAAGAGTCCAAATAAATATTGGAAATATTAGAAATTCAAATGGAAAAATAAGATAATCTTTTCAGAAACAGTAAATTTATTTGAAACTATTCCCAAAAAATACTCTTTCTACAAAGTTAAGAATTTTTCCATTAGAAACTAATATTTATTTGGACTCTTAATGGCTGCGGTTAGTGTTTCTGATTTCTCGACATTAGACTTATTTTCTCGAGAATTCTCGAGAAATCTCGAGAAAAATAATTATATAATTATTAGAATATACATCTTTTTTTAATGTTGAAAATATTGTAGAGGATAAAAACATGTTAAAATTATAATCACCTTTAAAGTACTAAAGGCTTCGAGCAAATTTTACATTTGTCGAGAAATGAAAAATGAGAATTAAAACTTTTTCTCGAGAAGAATCACTAGCGGCGGTGTCACCATTGGCTTGTATACAGTGTCTGTAATTTTAACAACCGGTACGGATTTTAACAACCGGTACGGATTTTAACAACCGGTACGGATTTTAATAACCGGTACTGGTGCATACCAGTTGAATAACAGCCCTTGGCTGTTAACAGTTTCTAACCATATTATGTGCACCTTGATTTGTGTTAGGGTTACCATACGTCCTCTTTTCCCCAGACATGTCCTCTTTTTGAGGCTTTAAATTTCCTCTAGCCCGGGTTTTTAATTATGTCATGTAATTTTTATACCTACTTATGATATATTTAGAAGTATCAAAAGGTAATAAAACGTAAAAAATAATTACAATCTTCAGAAAAGTATAAATGGAGAATTATATAAACAAGATAAATAGTATAATTATATAAACATTAATCATTGTCCTCTTTTCTAGTGACTAGGATATGGTAACCCTATTTTTAGAGAATAGAATTCAGGTTGACATGAGAAAAGAGGTAACTAATTTTATTTTTATGTACATAAAAGAACTCATTTAATTTTAATATTTGTGAATAAAATGCACAGATTTGGTATACTAGCGTCGGCGAATCAACGCAGTTACGTCACACGAAATAACAAACAATTGCATTGTTCCAGACAATACAGTCGTTTGTTACGTCGTGTGACGTAACTGATTTGATTCACCGACGCCAGTATAGTAATAAACATGTGTTTATTTATGTCGATTATTTCGGCAGTTAAAATATACACATTTTTAAAAGGTCTGTTCTTTTCGGTACCTTGCGTCTACGGTTTACGGCGGCGTCAATATTTTCTGTTCGTTTGAATTGGCAGTTTGACTTCAATTCTTACAGCCGCAGTAATAAATTTAACGCCGCGTCAAATACAGCCGCGTCTTGCAGTAAGACGCAAGGTAGCGAAAAGAACAGAGTTAATGTTAAATCAAGCGGCCTTTTGCGGTTTAGATTTACCGCGCATTGGAGACTTTGTCACGTTACCGTTTAGTCACCGTCGCCTTTTTGTCGCCGCGGTCTACTTTAGTACTTACACGGTGAGTGACTGTCAGCCCAAAAATACCTATTTTATTTTAATTATTGGACACGACAGACCGTTGGTCCTTTATTGTGCTCATACACAAAAATTTCATCAGTCGTCAATATGGATTTCGAGGAGGATCTCGAGAATGATGATCATCTCGTGATCGCAGTTTCTGAAATGTCCGAAAGAATTTTATATATTGTCACGTGGGTGGTTTGATTGAGACAACTCCTGGTTTCAACATAACAAATTTATTAAACATTTATCAAATTTACAATGTTTGAATTGGCCCATGGAGTTGGGGAAGTCTTCGGTCCACCCCGTGTTGGCCAGGATCGGCTTGGACCTATCTCCGAGGCGAGGGCTACCCATCCGGGAGTCGAGGAGCCTGGAGAAGTCTTCTCCCACTCACATGGTGACTACTTGGCTTCACCCTCGGTACAACCGTACTCGGTATCTAGCGTCAGTGTCTTGGTCGTCACCCTGTCGACTAATACATGATGCAGTGGAGTTGGCTATGTTCAACTGCTTCCATTTTCTGTGACATCCAGCCTTTTTGTAACGAAAGTTAACCCAGCTCCAATATTCATTCGTCATGACAAATATTTCTTCATTACGAAAATGCGGCGTATGCATTTCGTAATCAGGCCACATACGCTGACAAATAGTTTTTTAATCAGACAGCTGACCGTCACAATGTCTAGATGTCGTAATCCTGACCTAGGATTACCTATGTGACAATATCATGAAGTATTATATCTTTTTCTTATATTGTACTATTCCAGCCTAGTACTATCAGCAATGGCAAACGTGCAAAATAACGTGGTATACACACTTATCATAAAACAAAACAAGCGTTACTCCATCCAATTTGAAGCGGAAGGCTACTTAAAGAAAAATGTTACCCAATGTTTGATAAACTGCGATCCTATCCTCAATAGTTCGGAATTTTCCGGGTGTATGGCAAGCCGTTTTAACATTTAATATTAAGTTAGTGTCATCTTCAAAATATTACCTATCTCATAAAAATACTTCGAATTTCATTTACAATGAAATACATTTACAAACATTTTTATGACATACGTACATTTTTCAACTAATTTCTATGAGAGTGGAATAAATTTAGTATTAAATATTAAAACGGCTTGCCGTGTAAGCGCGCCGAATTAGTATTACATGTTACATAAAATTAAATAATAAAAATCTTTCACTCTCATAGAAAATAGTTGAAAACTGTTCGTATCTCATGAAAATGTTCGCAATTTTATTTCTTTTACATTGAAATTGGCCGTTTTAACATTTAATATAAGATCATGTGTCATAGAAAATATTTATAAAATGTCCCTATCTCACAGAAATACTCCGAATTTCATTTACAATGAAATACATGTACAAGCATTCTCATGACATACGTACATTTTTCAACTAATTTCTATGAGAGTGAAAGATTTTTATTATTTAATTTTGTGTAATATGTAATAAAATACTATTTCGGCGCGCTTACACGGCAAGCCCTTTTAAAATTTAATACTAAATTTATTCCACTCTCATACAAATTAGTTGAAAAATGTACATATGTCATGAAAATGTTTTTAAATGTATTTCATTGTAAATGAAATTCGAAGTATTTCTATGAGATAATATTTTGAAGAGGAACATTTGAGATAGGAACATTTTATAAATATTTTCTATGACACATGATTAAATGTTAAAACGGCTTGCCATACGGGTGAGTTGAGAATTTTGATGATTTACTACAAATTTTGAGACTTGTCATAACTTATAAAATTAAAATTATGCGATTATCAGTTCCTAAAAAGTTTTTTTGTATAATGGTGGTTTCATTTCTATTTCTTCTATTAAAATATCATTATTTATATCTTCCTATTGCATTACCGAAGGTGTTGCCGCTATTTCGACGACCGATGCGTTAGTTTCTTTGCGATGTCTCACGAAACGTTGGCTAGCGGTCGGTTACAAAAATGTCTCGCTTAATCATGTAAATATAAAGATGCGGGGACAATTTCGTTGTACAAAAATCACCGGCTTGAGGAACTGAAAAGCTGCTCTGCTGTCACTTCTCTTGGTGTGCGCTTTTAAAGCTATGGACTTAGTGGTGACTAAACAGTTGCGTGATAAAATGTCTCCAGTGAGCGGTAGATCTAGAAGTTATAATTTGTATTGGCATACTATTAATGCATTCTTGTACTGTCTCCTGAATTTGTGGGTGATAATTCTACATATAAATAAGTGACTATAACGCACTTCTGGCACAAAAACAAATTTTTTTAACGAGATCTGCAGTGTTTTTTTAGTTACAAATGCGTCATTTTCGTTACTAAAGCAGCATTCATACATCTTTAAATTAATAAGTTATAGACTGTTCGTTGTGTCGCTCTGAGTTATGCTTTAATGCATTCTTTTAACGTTCCATGTACCGTTCACATCTGTTATAAATTAGTACGTTACGAATAGCCCTCCATCTGTGAATTTTCAAACCAACTATTTAGCTTCGTAAAATATTTTATATGTATTATCGTTCTTATAATTCTGTTGTCTTATATTTTTACTACCTAATTACCTAAATTGATCATATTTACTGTCCGTCTTAGTAATTTTGAGCAAGATTTGTTAATGATGACATTATGTTAGATTATGTAAAGGCATTCGATAACTACAGTGTCACTGCTAGAATGCGATAACCAATGTGTTTATATGTCTGTCTCATTAAAACATCTCACTAGCTATAAGTTTAGAAAATTATGCACAATCCACAACAAACAGATTAAATTTGGAGGTCTGAACGGTTTCACGTCTTATCATATGACAAACCTTCTGGTGACAGTGAACAGTCCATAAGCTACAGTGCATAAGCTATTGATTTAAGAGCTCTGAATGCGGCTTTATGCTCTTATACAGAACGATCATTAAATCATTGAATCAGATTTTTTTAACTAGTAGGGCCAGCAATGAAAACCTTGCCTAGGGCCCTGTTTTTCCTTAGTCCGTCATTGTATGTAGTCTGTTTACGTTAAAATTATAGTTGCGTAATAATATCACGTGATGCATTTAAAATTAATGTTCCCCATCTCGGTAATATCATTCAATGCATGTTTTCAACGGCTATGATATAAAAATATATAGTTGTATTATACAAAGTATAATTTAATGACAAAAAACATTTAATGAAAACCGAAATGTCAGAACAACACTGTATTGCCAACTGCCAATATGTCTAGGGAACAGATGTTCAGTTGCCTAGCTTTGAATACTAATTATTAGCTGCGTTCCTTTTACAAGTTAAAATGCTTGGCTAAGCTAAGAAGTTAGTCAAATGTCTTAACAAGGGAAAGGGGGGAGGAAAAAACTTAGTTTACCTTAGCCAGTGTCTTATAAATGGAACGCTCTTACTACTTAGATTAACTTAGCTTAGCTTAGATTTCTTAAGTAAAGTAAAAGGAAAGCGCCTATTGTGTAACTATAATTTTAACGTAACTTTCATATGCCGTTCAGAAGAGTGTATATTACTATTGTTATAAACTGTTACGATGATGGTCTCCGATAGTTCAGTTTTTATATGCAAGAGGTTAGGTTTTAATTAGTGTGTTCGATGTGGTCTCGGAAGAGTTCCATAGTTCCTATTGAGTTCCGCAATCTCCGATGGTCTTCTGTGATGAGTGTTACGATAGTGTTCACATACAGCCTGTACAGTTTATGAATGAATGTATCACAAAAGTAAACTATTAATCACAAAAGAAAAGTGGTTTTGATGCCACTAAATTAGCAAGAATTTTTGTATAGTTTCAACTATAAAAAAAACACAAATGTAACGATGATTTTACATCTAAAATGTGATGTATTTTATATAAAAAAAGTTGTGACTGCTGACAAATTGAAGAAATCGTAACTGGTGTTGGAGGTCAGGAAAAAAAAGTAAGCATTAGGGAATAAATCTATGAAAACAGTGGGACTTTATTTTTAAACGAGGTCTCTAATTCTACAAGTGTATGTAAACGTATTTTTACAACTCTTTTGTCAGTAGTTGTGTGTGTTTGTCTCTCCTCGTCCATGAATATTTGGTTTATTTCCTGGATTTGTAACGTTATGGAGTTATCGTAATGACACACACCATAAACGTTTTTTACTGTTTACTAACCCTAATTCTTCATTGGCAGCTATGACAATTGTGTAGTAATAAAATTTCAGCTATTATTAAAAGAAATAGTATGAATTGTATCATTTCATTCCAATTTTTATTTTTATTTTTTTTTTTCTTTATTCGTATGAGCAACTGTCATTTGCTAACTTGTAACGATGTGTGCCTGTGTGGAAATAAGGAAATTTTGTAAATATATTCATATCTCCGATCTTACATATTTTGTTCAACAAATTTATTTAAATCAGCTTATTTCTCATTATCGTTATCATTAGCAGAAAAAAAATAACCCCAACCCCTGACAGAAAAGAAATTTTCACTACCGTCCTATTTTCTTTTCCATCTAGTTGATAATTATACAGGATGTAAGCTATTAACAATGACTACTAGAACTTTTAGACGGAATTATAAATAATTAACGAGAACTTGTGACCAAAACTGCTTCGTGATTAGAGATGGGTTCGGGAAGTAAGCTCGGAGTGCTTCGAGTAACCATTTAACTCCAGAGCATTCGACAAAAGGCCTAAACGGTCTGGAGTTAAACGGAGTGACTCGGAACACTCCGAGCTTGCTTCCGGAACCCAACATATTTTGTTTTAGTCCTAAGTTATTAATGTAGTTTTCACTAGAATTCGTTCTTTCGGTCGTGCGGAACTATTATTGAAAAATTTTTCGAAATTTTTTCTAAGTATCTATTTTTAGGGTTTTGTAGATATGACCAAAAAACCATTATACCGTCATTTTGTCGTCTGTCTGTTCGGTAAAAATTGTAGCCAAACGGATAAACCTAAAGAGTTGATATTTGGCATGCTTATACAACTCTTTGACCCGCATATAGGAAAAATACTCAAACATCTAAAAAAAAATTCTAAGTAGGGTATCAAATGAAAGCCCTTAGTACGTGGATTAATGATCAAAATGTTATTTTTGCAAAATAAATTATTTTGAAGCGATTTCTGCTAAAATTGTGCAAAAAAAAAGTTTCCCACACCTGCAGCCCAGATGGTTTAAATTATAAATCTGAAGAAAATTAATTAATGTACATTGGTGTGAACCGGAATAGTACAACAGGAATTTTTGATCGGATTATGTTTTCGGAAAATAACGCATTTTTTGTGTTTTTTGGTTGACCAAGTAAAATATTTAATACGTTATGTAACACAGTACACCAGTAAGCTCTCATAGTCTAATGGTTAACCTTCTCGCTTCCTAAGTTGTAAATTAGGGTTCGCTTCCGGTATGGAGACAATTTTATTTTTTGTTTTTCTTTTATTTAAATTATTTTGTCACAATTCTAGTTATATTTTGGCAAACGTTGCATTTACTTTTTAAAAGCGTAATTTTAATAACCAGTGGGAATTGTTGAAATTATAATTTAATTCTATGTTTCAATGTATACGAAATCGGAGGGGCGGAGCTTATGACTTAAAACAACCATTGGAAGTCATAGGCGCAATTTTCAAAATCTTAATGAACCTTGCTATATAAAAAAAAATGCTGCACATATTTAGAAACCTAAATAATGGTATTAGGTATTGGAATTAAAATTAACAATAAAATATTTTAACATAAAATTTGTTTTGGCATCCCAAATAATCATCATTCACTTATACTTAATTAAATACCTGCGAAATCCTGAAATGTGTAAAAATTCACACTTCACATAAATTTTTGTTAAAATCAACTACGAAGAAATAAATAAATTCTTAAAACTTTATACGAATACCCCATTATTTAGCAAAAGTCAATTTCAGTAATTAAAAAGAGTTTATTCCTACTTAGGAAAAGGAAAATTTCAGTTAGTTCTGCTTAAACTTTTGAAATAGCCTATATTATTTATTGTTATTTCGTGGTGTTCGAGTAATTATTTGAAATTAATGAATTAAAGTCTGCGTTACGAACTCAAAATAGTGTTGACGGCTGAGAATGAAAACAAATTATGTTTGTCTGTCTACTTCAGGGGTTTCTACTGAAACTTGAAAGATAACTGCGTCACAAGTGGTCATACGTTAACTAAAATTATTTCTAATCGACCGTTCTAAAAATTCTAAAATTTTATCCTTGTTAATAATTTATGCCCTGTGTGCAATTTTTTATAATTGTTATATAATTTACGCGCGATAAACTAATTAAATGAATTAAAGTTCAAATTAAGTAATTAAATAAGACATATTTCAAAATTTGTAAAAGTTATTAAGAATTTTTTTAGAAAGACTTTTTTAAAGATTTTATAAAACCTTAGTAATAGTAAAATTTTAGGAAAAAACAGTTAATTGTCAATAAATTCTATGTGATGACGATTCACATTCAAAAATAATTGTAACTGTAAAAATGTATTATTTATATTTATTATGGATTACACCTTTACCTCAAAAACCCTTTATAAATTGTCAAATCTAATAAAAAAAAGTGAATGAAATAAAATAATTACAAAAAAATACAGTGTCTAGTGAATTTTATAATCTAATAAAGCATAAGAGAAGTATATATTTCAATTAATAATGATTTATAAATCAAAAAACAGTATTATTTATTTAAATTTTTGTTGCAAGATTAGTTCAAGAATTCACCACCAACAGCAGCACAGCTTATAAACGTCAATTTTTGTCAACATAACCAATTTATTTTACGTAAATAAACCATGTTAAATAATTTTTAAAACATTCCAAAATGGAAATAAACATTACTTCTAAACTAACAACCCTTAGTGAGTTGTCTAGATTAAAATTAGCAGATCTTCTAACAAGTATAAGTGGTCAAAAAAATTTGATAATCGAACAAAATTTAATACGAACTCTAGATAAAATATGTGGTGCCAAGTGGCTCAAGTAAGTTTAGTATTTATTTATTATATTATAAATTAAAAAAGTATTTTTTAGGTTATACGATGTAGAAAAAATCTACAAACTCGAAGAAAACTTAACTCTTCCAGCGGTAAACACTCAAGTGTTTATGATTTCATCAAATATGTTACAATTTAAAAGAGTATTAAATATTTTAGAAGCTAATAATGTAGTAGATATTGAATCTGAACCTTTAGATTTAATAAAATATCATATTATCGTTGTTCCAAAACTTTTAAGTACGTTTGAATTGCTACTTGAGGAATCTGGAATGTATGGACAAGTACATATTCATTCTTTTATGTGGCAATTTATTTATTTAGATCAAGGACTTATAAGTCTTGAACTTCCAAACTTATATACTGAATTTTACGTAAATAAAGATTTATCTTTATTAACTGCAATCGGGAAGAGTTTATATTTTTTATTTGATGTAGTAGGCAAACCAAAAGTAACAGTATCAGTCGGTAAATATTCTCAAAACGTATTTGATCATATAGACTTCTTCGAAAAAAATTTAGGACCATCAGAAAAAACTGATTCTGATTTTGGAGCTATTTTAATTATGGACAGATCAATGGATTATATAAGTCCACTTTTAACTAGTAACACTTATACTGGACTATTAGGAGAAATTTATAAGATTAACGGGGGTGTTGTTGAAGTCCGATTTCCAGAAAAAGAAAGCCCAGTTACTGAAACCGCAGAAACTAGTAGTACTGCAAATAGTACGGAAAAATCAAAAACTGTTTTCACAATAGATAAAAAAGATTCTGTGTACGCTGAAATAAAACACAGACACATTTCAGAAGTATCTGATATATTGGGGAATCAAACACGACAATTTAAACTTGAAAAACAATCAGCGCAAGAAATGGCTTTGAGTGAAATAAAAACTTACGTACAAACAAAATTACAGAGTGTAACGGCAAAATCTAAATATCTAAGCTGTCATTTACATGCGTGTGAGAAAATTATGAATACATTAGGAGTTAAATTTGAAAAATTACAGTTTACCGAAAGGTCTTTTTTGGAAAATATAAATAAAAGTGTAAACATTACAAATATCGAAGATTATATAATGACGGAAAACGAATTAAGAAGTTTACGATTATTTTGTTTAATATCTATTACACAAAAATTAAATTGGGATGAATATAATAATTTAAAATTACAATATTTACATGAAAATGGTTATAATTTATTGTATATATTTCAAAATTTAATAAATTGTGGACTAATGTTACAACCGCAGAACAAATTAAGTACTTTAACGTTGCCGATAGGATCGAAAAAAGATTTTTATTCCCTTGCGAGTAAATTAAAATTAATCCCTCCGAAACCTGAGGAGATAAATGTGAGATCTCCGACTTGTCCAAGTTATGTTTTCGGTGGTAACTACATCCCTGTTTTAGCTCAATTATTAAAATTCTTAGTTCAATCACAAAATTTAAGTGAATTTACAAGTAAATTAGATTTGTTAGAAGGTAAATTTAATAGTGATAATTTAGATAAACCCTTACCTTTGCAGCAGCGAACTATTTTAGTTTTTGTTATCGGTGGTTTGACGTATTCTGAAATTGCAGCATGTCATTTAATAGAAAAACTCTGTAGTTGTAAAATAATATTAGCCAGTAACTGTTTACTAACAGGTAACGATTTAGTTAGTATGTGTATGTAGGCAAAAATAATGTATAGAATGAATTTATATATTTATATTAATGTAATAAATTAATAAATTTCTTTAAATATTTGTTTTTTGTATCATCATATTCTTTGGGTATTGAAAGTCGCAGGGCCACCGCGATGGGCCCTGATCAGTATGTGCCCCAAATACGGGCGGCTCATCAGAAGTACGCTAATTGAGGTCGATTCTAGTAAAATTCTACTAGAGCGGTAATATAAATTTGCCGCCTGGGTGCGATTCAATCCCGGGTTGTAGCGGCCCTGGTTGCATCCATTGGCAGTTCTGCGTGCTATTGTATTGTGGCAATTGGCATTGAGTGGAGATAACGGTAGAATATCTACTTTCGGAGCTGCAGTCGTTTGCAGCTAAAAACTTGCAAAGTGGACATTTAAATACAGATATTTTTGTGTTTTTAATATTTCATTACTTTTTTATGGTGTTGTGGGCATGCAAAATATAGCATATATAATTCAAATTCTTTTAAAATCAAATTGATTTTTAAAGAATTTGAAGAACAGATATGACAAATGCAAAAACAAGAATGCAGGATATCGCTTGTTCTGTATAGCCTATTCCAAACGTTTAGGCGGAACTAGATTTTGAAATGTAGTAATTTTTATCTATTAATTCGGAATTTTGGTAATTTTGTTTAAGCTTTGTAAATCATACTCACATTGCAAATTATTGATTAAATTGATTGTTATTATAAAATGTCCTTTCATTGCATTTTAATTTTTTATCTTCAAAAAATGTAAAAAAGTATTAAAAATTTTAATAAATGTCATTCATTTCCCTGGTTTCACTGTTTCACAAATTTCCCATTTATTTATTTTTTTTTCCTTTTTTTATTATTAAAATAAGCAAAAAAGTATTTTATTTTTGACATATGTCGTTCGTTTCCATGGTTACACAGTTGGTTTTTTAAATTTTAATATACCAAACGTGACATTCGAGCTCAGCGACCCCAAAAACCCCCGAGTAACGTGATTCAACTGCTTTTGTATCAAATTTGCATAAAACTCTAGGAGACGATGTACGTAGTGTCCACCCTGGACACCAGGTACCTCGGACACTTTTCTCATCCCGATATTCGTGTTCAGCGACCCCAGAAACCCCCGAGTATCAATACTTGACTTATTTTAGTGAATTTATACCGAGTTATAAATTTTTGATTTTGCAACTCTGGAAAATGCACTTTTCCAATGGATTTTTCTTATGCACAAATGCAGTTTTTCATTTTGCATTGATCGCGTTGGTTCACAAAATTTCCTGAGACTCTAACGAGTCGAATGCACCAAACCGCATGTAAATCCATCTTACTGCGCCAAAAATCGGAAGTTGGGCTGATTTTTGTGCTTCATTGCCTCGCCTATATACACATAATTAGTGAACCAGTGGAGTTCCATGGAAATTTGTATGCCTTTGGAGGGCTCCGCAGCTCAAAAAGTTTGAGAACCGCTGGATTAGATCAAAGAAATTTGTGGGAACTGTATAGTAGGAAATGGACTAGGGCTATAATGGTTTGTATTGCTAAATAATACATAAAATACCAGTTTTATTATTGATTTATTTTATTAAATATATTTTCAGTTACTTTAATTTCTGTGCAAGTAAGAATTTCTTGCAGGTGGAAAAGGTCCACCATATCTCCTCTCTTCACCAGCGATAGCTTGATCATAAACCGCCATTGTTTCACTCTCAGACATACTCATTCCAGCAGTACTTCTCTGCGGTCTAGCTGGTGGATAATTCTGGACACTATGAGGTGAAAATGGTCTTCTAGTAAAAGATGGATTGTTATTTCCACTTGGAAAACCAGGATAATCTTTTGGTGGATATGCAGGCTCATTCTTAACACTTGGATTTCTTAAAGGTTCTGGTTTTCTATAATCCTTCCATTCCTGGGGTGTTTGTTTCCTGTCGGACATTTTTAAACGTGCCGCTAATAATTCATTTCTTAATGTTCCATTTTTAGGGTGGGGATAATCGTCTTCATTGAAATTAGGATTTAATTCACCCATTGATTGGTTATAATCATTTTGAGTATCATTTCTTGGGTGCGCTATCTTGTTACGGAGTGATTGCATTAGTTTTGCCCTTCTTTAACAAAAAAAAAAAAATGTTTGAATTTGATAAAAAAACAAAACTAAATACAATGGAAACCGTTTAACAGGTTTAGATAAAAGGGTAATTTCTTAGAAATGAAATGGTTCTTTGGAACTTATGGGGAATTTGTTACGAAGGACGTGTCTTAGAATCAAAAGCAGTAGCGACTGGTGGGTAAAATATTTGTGGGGGGACTTTTTGATCAATATTGAGAACTGACAATAACTGAAGTGACGCCTAGCGGAATATTTTGGAACTTAACGGAATAGGATTTTGTTGGATGTGGCTCATTTAATTGCATTGTTTGTATGTGTTAAAGTGAAGAAAACTTTACTAAAATGTCTTTAAAATCGCAACAGAAAAAGTGAATAATTTTTTATTATATATATATTTTTTTTATTAAGCTCCGAGCTACAGATAGCTCAGTCATCGGTCATAAAAAAATTGTAGCTTTTGGTGCCCCATTTTAAATTATTACCTTAATTTTTTACTGAATTCTCTGTTAATGTTCTATTTCCATTTTTGTTCGATTGTGAAATATTCAATTTTGGCCAATGAGGACGAATATTTTTTATTAATATTGAGAACTGACAATAACTGAAGTGACGCCTAGCGAAAATTTTGGAACTTAACGGAATAGGATTTTGTTGGATGTGGCTTATTTAATTGCATTGTTTGTATGTGTTAAAGTGAAGAAAACTTTAATAAAATGTCTTTAATATCGCAACAAAAAATTAACTGCAATGTGAATTGTTGTGTATCAAATGGCAAATGTCATAAATATCCTATTCCAATCGCCATTTTTGGCTAATAGCCAAAGCAGCTAAAGCCAACAAATAAAAGGAAAAAAAAATCGCCATTTTGTAAGCGTCAACAGCGCCTCTATAGGTAATGTCACTTATCAATAGTTTCATAGTTAATCTCGTTAGTTTTAATATAACGCACTGTATCCAGTTTCAAGTCTGAGTAAAATCAAATGATACAAACGCTAACTAAGGCCACCGGCCTAAATTCACGAACACATTCACACTAACAACTCGCCGCTGTTGCCATTTTCAGTTCATTTTTATTACCTGCGTAGATAAACACATTAGAAATCGCATGTGGCGGGACACTAACGTGTAGTGTCCACAGTATTGAGTTCGATCTAAATTTTTTAAATCCAATTATATAAAAAATCTTTGAATTAGAAATAATGAAAATAAATATACACAGATATATTTAGTTAGTTTAATGCAATTTTATGCCCTCCTCTTGTGTGCGCGTCTTTCCCAAGTACCGCGCGTGTTTCGTGCATATTATTACAAAGAAAAGATCAACTGGATGACGTATAACAGTCAAGTGACTATAGTCACGTGACGTACTAAGGTAAATTGTAATCTTATTTTAGACGTATATCTTAATCTTACAAATTTTGCAATACCCAAGTGAAAATTTAGTTATTGTTCTAATGTTATCATATCTCTAGGATTAGTTAGCATTTCTAAGTTACGTATTTCTAAAAATATTTAACTAAGACATTCTTGCGAAATTTGTTATTTATAATTCTAAAATTTGGAGTATTTCATTTTTAAGTGGAACTAAAATAACTTTGAGATTCTAAGAAGTTTGGGAACTCTTGAAATGTTAATTTAGACCAGGTCTGTTCAACCTTTTTGTATTTGGGATAGGGTGACCATTCGTCCCGCATTTTAACATTTTGTCCCGCATTAAGATGCGTTCCGCAAAGGTCCCGCATTTTAACATTTTGTCCCGCATTTTGGATTTGGAAGGTGAGGACCTTTTTTTTGCTCTTCACTTGGATTTGGGAGGTGAACACCTTTTTTTTGCTCTTCACTTGGATTTTGGGAGATGAGGACCTTTTTTTTTGCTCTTCAATTGGATTTGGGAGGTGAGGACCTTTTTTCTTTTTTTGCTCTTCACTTGGATTTGGGAGATGAGGACCTTTTTTTTGCTCCGTCCCGCATTGCCTTCTTAAGAAAATGGTCACCCTAATTTGGGATCTACTTTTTTATATATATTGTTACCACGATCGACCAGAATGCGTAGCCGGCCACTGGGGGGGGGGGGATATAGTGCCCTCCTACTAAGTACCTCCCACGTAAGTTTTGCTGTTTATGAATATGCTAACTTAATTACTGTACGAAACGTAGTTTTAATTATATAACAATTTTAATTGGGTCCTATTTGTGTCTGGCCATAAGTCGCCCCAAACTAGCTACAGTATTAGACCTAGTGCAAAGTCAAAAAAATCGCTGTTGATTTTCGCTGGTGTATGAACACGATTTTAAATCAGTTTTTCCTGGTATATGGACATAGTTTTAAATTGATTCTTCCCAGATAAAAACTAACCTAATCTTTTTTTTACATCGTGATTAAAAAAAAAACGAAAACGTCAGAGTAAAGTCTCTAGTAGATATGCAATGGACACGTATCAGAAAAAATACACTAATCTCTTTGTTCTGTTTATTACAATCAGATATTTCGAAGGGTCATACCCTTTGTTCCAACCTTAAGCATTATGGACGCATTAAACTGAAATTTGTCACTTTTTAACTTACGAATGTGTTGGTTTGGAAAAATAGGGACCTAAGATTTAACGAACATTCGAAATAACCCCCCCCCCCTCCCGCCCAGTAATTCATTAAATATAGAGATTACAGTATCTACAAAGAATTACTACAAAGAGCAATATGAAGTGTGTGAAGAAGAACCCGATTAAAAATAAGATAGATAGCTAAGACAGATATTTATTAGGACATTTGATAAAAGGACATAATAACAATCTTGGAAGGAGACTATACATACGGCAACCATGGGAGAAAATTAAATGAAGAGAAGACAGATTGGTAGATCGGTGAAAATTAGAATCAAAAATTTCTAGTTGACTGAGGACAAAAATATTTCTATTGTTGATCTATTGCACAAGTATAAGAAATACAGGGTTACACACGCGAACTTGGGTTTTTTCGAATGGCAACATAATAATGTTTTCAACATAATGTGAATTTATTTACAGCAAAATAAACGTCAAGATATGCCATTTGGTAAACAATGAACTGTGAAAAATAATGTCTTCGAGATTGCGCCTATCGGCAATTAGGCAATGTTCAATCCTCCACTTGTAATCCTTGTAGTATAGTAAAAGATAATTTACTTGACAAATTGATCGATTGAGAACCGATAACGAAATATATATCTATTTCACACAGTTTTATGTAAGATATCAAGAACGTATTTCTGCTTCTTACAGTAACGTACGTTCATAATTTTTGTCTTTTTTTGTTATATTATAATATGGTAACTTCAACGTGTGTTCCTTTGTACACACGCGCGCGCATTCATTTCTGGGCGGTCGCTAATTGTCTTTCCTTCTCTATGAGTGAAACAAATTGTATCTCTTTCTCTATTTCTAGCTTTGTCTGCGAACAAATGATATGATTTTATTCAAAAATGGAAATTTTATTGCTATAGTTCTCTCCCATTGAATCCCTGTCAACTAAAGTCTCCTTTACTATAACAAGTACAAGTGACTGATAAAAGAAAGAATCTATCAGAAGCAAATTTTAAGAACATATTAATGTGTCGACTAAACATGGATTTTTAATTTTATATTCATTTCAAATTTCAAATATTATTTTTTCAACTAATGAACTGTGATTATTATTATTATTATTATTATTATTTTGTAAATAAGGTCATCTTCTTTATGATATTGCGATTTATTATTTATTATTCTTGTAAGAGAAAAGTTCATATTATTTATTAATGTTTTTCGTCTGCATAATTGTGATTATATGAACTATGTGTAATCAGGGTCGGATTAAAATATTTCCACACCCCGGGCAGACTCTTTATATGGATTTCTATCCCAGATGTGCATTATTAAGCAAAAATTAAGTTGAAGTGACTAGACAGCTGAACCCTTTTTTTATTTATTTTACATTGGCCTATTTCTGCGACGAGGCTAATCGCCGATGCCAGGGGGCGCGCTCCTACACCTGTATGAGGGGTGAATGATTGTGAAAATGGGAGTAATGTAAACATATTACTCTCGCCCGAATAATATCACTAACGAAGGAGGCTCGAACCACCGACCGCCCAGCCCAGACTGTTTTCACAAGTCTAAACTGCACTCAATGCGCTCGCCCACTCCGTTGGCAAACACCCAAATTTTTAGGGGCGCTTAAAATTAAGTTGTTCATTGCTGTCAAAAATATTTGTTAAGCAAAAATAAGTCTTCAACCAAAATTTTCAGTTCTCCTTTCATCTGGCGCCCCAGGCAACTAACTGTCTTGACACGCCCTTAATCCGGCCCTGTGTCTTATTAATAATTTTTGTAATTTCCTCCTAATTTGTTAGAATTTTATTTTATTTACATGCAATATGTCTTTGTATTTTCATTTTTATGTTTCTAAATTGTATTTTGTTTTCGTTTATGACAATAAAATAATTAGTTTTTAATTGTTCTATTTCTTTTGTTCTATTTTATAATTGAAAAACATGAATAAGAAGGGAATTTGGTAAATAAAATTAAACCAAAATTGTCGCATTAATTTAAGTGCTCAACAGCCAACGAGCAACGAGAATTCTTCAAAATTATCACGTGAACATTGCATGATTACTAACTACTTCTTGGTTTTGAACAGAGTATGGACGTTGTATTTTTGTGTAAATAAATTCACATTATGTTGAAAATATACTGAGTAGGTACAAGCCGTTCAAAAAACACTAGATTTCCATTTGTTATCATGTATAATCTAACTGCAAACTTAATGTATTATTCTCAAAAATTCCAAAGTCAACTAGGAGTTTTTCCAGGGCATAAAAAAGTTTTACTTACTTTATATTGTAGTTTTCCATTGGGTTGTATGGATTTTGATATGGATATTGTTGATTTTGTTTTGGAGGATTGGAAACTGCTGGTTGCTGATCAATAAAATGATGTTGATTAATGGATGCATCATCATCAAAAGAATCTGCATCATCATCATTATTATTTCTCAACTTTTTATTCAACTTATAAATCCTATAATATAAGTAACTGACAACACCAATGAGTGCAACAATTAAACCCGCCGCTATCCCAAATCCAATGTACATTTGAGTCTCGATTTTAACAGCCTAAAATATGTTTTATTAAATAATAATTAATAGAAATATAAACAAAATATTTACCATGGTTATTGTTGAAGAGTTACAGTAAATTATAAGCGTAGATCTTCTACAATAAACTTTATCGTATTATCTGTATTAACTATCTTATCTAATCCAAATGCTTTTATGATGTACTATTGATAAAATAAACTTGTCGCCTTTTTATTAGTTGATATCATCTGATAAAAATGACACATCAATGAATAATGTTATTAAAAGGACTATCTTAAAGAATAATAGAGATATTAGGAACAGAAGATAATATAATAATAAAAAAAATCAGCTGTGGCCACCACAGGACCGGCCGCCATTATAAAGTACTTCTATAAAATACATTCTAGCAGCAGAGTAGAAATAACTTGGCCTAATATTTTCTAACAGAGATATTATTTATCATGACCATGGAAACGTTACATATAAATATGAAAAATCAGCTGTGGCCACCACAGGACCGACCGCCATCACAAAGTACTTGTATATATACATATACTTTAGGGTGACCATTTTCTTAAGACAATGCGGGACGGAGCAAAAAAAAAGGTCCTCATCTCCCAAATCCAAGTGAAGAGCAACAAAAAAAGGTCGTCATCTCCCAAATCCAAGTGAAGAGCAAAAAAATGTTCCTCATCTCCCAAATCCAAGTGAAGAGCAAAAAAAAGGTCCTCATCTCTCAAATCTATTGCAGCCCATTACTTGAGATACTGCAGGATCCATTGATGTGTATGTGGCATATATGAACATTCATGAAGTAACGTTCTGATTCAGTTTTAAAAGTAAAATAAAAAATAAAAATCGGAATGTGCTGTATATGGCACACTATGCGGTAAAGAGTTAAATGAGTTATTTGAATAAAAGTGAAAAGTAGGGGGATGTAAAGTTAATATAAAAATTGTTTCGCGGACCCCCGATAATGGCTACACGGACCACAGTTTAAGAACCGCTGCCGTAGACCATATAATTTTTAATTGCCCGATCCATACAACAAGTCTTCTTTAGTTTACTTGCATTTATCAAAACTTTTATCCATTCCTATTTCTATTAAATCTATCCAAACCTCCCCAGCAGTTTGCAAGAAAATTATTATATTTTTCCTTGGGGAAACCAATTTAAATTTATAAATAAATAAAAAGCTATGCACTGGCGGAATGGTGACTTCTCCAAAGCCTACAAATCAGAAGAAGAAGAACGCTATTTTTTTTATTAAGCAAACTTGATGCATGAAAACCTAAATACAAATTGCAAAATATGCCCTTAGCATTACAACAATATGTTAGAGGGAGCTAGAAGATAATGTACAATGATAGTTCTAAAAGTATATCCTTGCGCACATCCTGAACTTTTTGTTACGTCACGACGTCAATATGGCTGCAGTTGGAAGTGCACTTAATTTTTCTGGTGAATATTTTTCCAAAAGAAAATGGAAAATAGTGCAAAAAAAAGTGGAATTTGAAAGAAAGACTAC
Organism: Liopterus haemorrhoidalis; assembly: GCA_963971575.1. Lineage (NCBI taxonomy): Eukaryota > Metazoa > Arthropoda > Insecta > Coleoptera > Dytiscidae > Liopterus > Liopterus haemorrhoidalis. The sequence goes on along the minus strand of OZ020622.1, from coordinate 4,631,549 downwards.
AAATAAATAATTTAAAAAGGTCCTGAAATAAAACTTTAAACAATTTCAATAATAATTATTTAGAAATTTGAGAAATATGGAGTCTGATTTGTTGCTGGCCTCTGGAAATAAAGAAAAATAGGTGAGTTAATTTATTTCTAAATATTATGGTGTTAATATTCAAAAATTTTGATTCTTTTTTATCATTTTTAGTTATTTTTTATAATATTTGTTGTTTTATTAATTTTTTACTTCGCAAAAATCGAGGTCATTCATTAGATTTTGTTATCTAATTATTTATGTTGATAACGAATTAAGGTCATTAGTAAATTTAACATAGAAATATTTAATTTAATAAATGTCAGATGTTTATTTAATAAATTTGACTGAAATTTTAAAGTTAAATAATATATCGGACAAAATTAAAGCAACAAATTATGTATTTTTTGTTTAATTAATTTGTTATTTTTTCCAGTCTATTTTTCTATGAGATTACCGGCGATGGAATGCGATATCGGCAAACGGTGAGCCGGTTTCCGTCAAAAAACCAAACACCCGGACCTAACTTAAATTTCAGTCTTCAAAACAAAGGAAAAAATTTCGGTAAGTTTTAAGCTTTTTCAATTCATTATTATTCGTACAATTACAGTAGACGCTTGGTTATGTGAATTAATAGAAACCAGGGATGTACATAAAATCAAATTGTTGGATCAAAAGTTAATTTTAAAGTGTTACATCATCATTGGCGCGTGCCAAAATGAGCCAAGGCCTCCTTTTTCCAGGTTTCATGACTATGTTTTCAATCTATGTATATTCAGGAGTAATATGGTCAGTATTACGTCTATTTTTTTATCGTACTCAGAAAGGCACCTACAGTTTAAAGCCGGTTGTTTTACTTATGGCGGGTTGCTAACGTAAGAGTTTTCTCTAACTCAAGTTAAAATCATTTGTTTTCATATCTTACAACATACAAAAACAAATGATTTTAACTCGAGTTAGGGATAATTCTTACTTTAGCAACCGGCCATTATTACTTTTTCTTAATTCATTTGTTATTTTTCCAGTCTCGTTTTCTGTGAGATTACCGGCGATGGAACGCGATATCAGCAAGTGATGGACCAGTTTCCGTCAAGGAATCGGACGCCCGGACCTAACTTAAAATTCAACCCTCAAAACAAAAGAAAAAATTTCGGTAAGTTTTAAGTTTTTTCAATTCATTATTGTTATTATTCATCCAATTACAGTAGACGCTCGGTTATGTGGATTAACAGAAACCAAGCTGTTCATAAAATCAATTTGCTCGATTGAAAGTGTTTAATTAATGTTATTTCTTGTTTAAATATTTCTTTTTCTGCAATGAATTGTCTTGATAAATGCTTGTACAGCCTCCGATGAACTTATTTAATTGTTTGTTTATTATTGTCTCCATATTCTTCATTTATTATCACATACAGACCTCTAATTTGTGATATTTTGCCCGTTCACCATAGTCGATGGTTCATTTAACGGAGTATCCACTTATCCGAGTATACTGTTATAATTAATAAAGTTTATAATTGAAGGGGCTAAAAGTAAAAGGATTTAAGTGCATAATTTAAAGTTTCAAGAAAATTAGCTTCAAAGTTAATCGCTCTATGTAAATTAGATATAAGATGAAATATTTCAAGTCCGATAGAGGCTGTTAGTAAAGCGAATTCTGCTGAAATCGTTTTACTTCCTAATAATAATGTTTAACTGACTTGATATGTACTTAACTCATATTCAGAAAAAATGCACTTAAACCATTTTACTTCTAACCCCCTAAATTGTTATTTTTTTCTATTTTCTAATAGTTAACTGAATTTTTAGGTCTCATATTTGTGACATCTTGAATTCTGAGCCACAAATGTTTTGTACGTTTGGATAGACAAGTATATCCTGATGGACTTTGTGACCAGCGTTCTTAGAGAATAACTTTCCACCAGTGCGCAGATATAGAGACTGAAAAAGCCAACGGATTAAAAACCCAAGAACAAGGGCGAAGTGAAGTTGGATCGGAGTTAGAAATGGACTAGCGAAGGGATTTGTAGGAGACTACGACAGAGGTAAATAAACTTTTTGTTATTTTTATTTTTGAACTTCTGTAGCTTTACAGTTAGACTGATGGGTTGTTACATAGGGTGACCATTCGTCCTGCTTTTTGCGGGACTGTCCCGTATTTTGATCGGGTGTCCCGCTTTAAGACACGTCCCGCATTCTTTTGATTTCTTGACTTGTATTTGAGGAGATGAGGACCTTTTTTTGCTCTTCACTTATATTTGGAAAGTGATTTTTTTTTGCTTTGTCCCGCATTGCATTCTTAAGAAAATGGTCACCCTATTGTTACATAACTATGTTCGTTTTTTTTTTTCACCTTTTCAATAAAATATACATTCTAAAAAAAACTTTTATTATCAAATGTACTGTCCATTATTTTCACTTTGGACAAACGCTCAGGCAATTTCATAATGCCATCGCTCCGGAAGGTTCGGTCTTTGCTCTCGAAAAATCTGTCCAGGTGAATTTTGATATCGTTCACAGATGTGAAATTTATTCCGTTAAGGGAATTTTGTAGAAAGCAGAACAAATGGTAGTTGGATGGTGTAATGTCTGGACCATATGCTCCAACTACCATTTGTACCGCTCTCTACAAAATTCCCTTAACGGAAAAAATTTCGCTTCTTTGGACGATATCAAAATTCACCTCTACAGATTTTTCGAGAACAAAGACGGAACCTTCCAGAGCGATGGCATTATGAAATTGCCTGAGCGTTTGTCCAAAATGATAGAAAATAATGAACAGTACATTTGATAATAAAAGATTTTTTTAGAATGTATATTTTATCGAATAAAAAGTGAAAAAAAAAATACGAACGGACTTATGTAGCAACCCAAAGGCTTTTTGGTGCTATCTCGATTTCAAATTTGGGTTTTTAATTGGATTTTTTTTTCGAAAGACAAAGTTTTAGAATTTTTGAAGTAATATATTTTAAAGAACACAAAGTACATTTAAAAAGTTACTTTTTTATTTGATTTAAGTGGAAGGCCACATATTTAAAAATCCAATACTGTTTATTATTTTTTTAATGTAAGGTATTTGTTTCAGGATTCAGCAAATATCATCAATCTCCAGCCTTCTAGTATAGCCAGTGGAAACGGTCGTCCTCATAACTTATCTATCAGCCCTGCTAATTGAGCCGGAAGTAATCATTTAGTCGCAGAATTCCCCAGTTCTTCACACTACCTGTGCGGGTGACCTGGCAAGATTGTCCAACCTGGATCTCTGTGTTTCGGACTCTGCGATACCACCAGTACGCATCTCACCTCTCATGCCTCAAACTCCTCGTTTAAAGATTACGTAACCTTAAACGTGACAAAAATTAGTAATAATTCACTTGGTGGGAATTTAATGGACACCGTTGAGATTGTTTTCAAACTCTCTAAGACAACCAGTATGGGCTGAACCGCAGCTCCAGATTGATGCAGTGGAGAGTATGCAGTTCTTCCAGGAGTTGCAGTATGAAACTTTTAACGAACATATGTTCACAAAAAGAACGGTTGACCCTTTTTTGGTACCCAACAAAATCTGAGAAAAATCAATATTAATAGAAAAAGATTAGGGCTTTCCAAATATTTATTTGGTTTATTTATTAAGTTTATTTGTTTTTTTTTAGTTTTTGAGATATGGGGTCATTTGTAAAACTGCCTGCAGCTTTAAGAATGGTACCCCAAAAAATTTTGTGTAGATTATTTGGTGCTTTTTACAAACATTTTAAGGGTTCTGTATTATCTCTTAGAATTTTTTAGTAAATGCAATTTTAAAAGAGCATAAAGTGGGGCAGTTGAAAAATGGCTGCAGCTCTTGTAACCATGTTTCAAAAAATTTTAAAAAATCATAAACAATAGACTGAAGTCTGTCCTTTTAAATAATTTTAACCCCAAATTTTTAGCTCTTTTACTTTATGCAAAATTTTACTTTTAATGAACACATGTTTACTAAAACAGCTGCGGTTCTTTTTCTGGTACCCCAAAATATCTAAGAAAATTACTATTAATAGAAAAAGATTAGGGCTTTTCAAATATGTTCACAAAATTTATTTATCTTTTTTAGTTTTTGATATATAGGGTAATTTGTAAAAAGGGCTCCAGTTCTAATAATGGTACCCCAAAAAATTTGAAAAAATTGTCGATTATAGACTAGGAGGTGCTCTTTTCCAAAATCTTATGATTTTTCTATTATCTCTTTTAGTTCTTTAATAAATGCAATTTTAAAATTGCCTAAAGTGGGGCAGTAGAAAAATGGCTGTAGCTCTTGTACCCGTATCTCAAAAAATTTAAAAAAATCACGACCAATAGATCGAAATATGTCCTTTTCAAAAATTCCAACTCCAAATTTTTAGCTCTTTTACTTTATGAAATTTTTTACTTTTAATGAACACATGTTTACTAAAAGAGCTGCGGTCCGTTTTCTGGTACCCTAAAAAATCTGAAAAAATTACTATTAATAGAAAAAGATTAGGGCTTTTCAAATATGTTCACAAAATTTTATTATCTTTTTTAGTTTTCGACATATAGGGTAATTTGTAAAAAGGGCTCCAGTTCTAATAATGGTACCCCAAAAAATTTGAAAAAATTGTCGATTATAGACTAGGAGGTGCTCTTTTCCAAAATCTTATGATTTTTCTATTATCTCTTTTAGTTCTTGAATAAATGCAATTTTAAAATTGCCTAAAGTGGGGCAGTAGAAATATGGCTGTAGCTCTTGTACCCATATCTCAAAAAATTTTAAAAAATCACAAACGATAGGTCGAAATATGTCCTTTTCAAAAATTCCAACCCCAAATTTTTAGCTCTTTTACTTTATGAAATTTTTTACTTTTAATGAACACATGTTTGCTAAAAGAACTGCGGTGCTTTTCCTGGTACCCTAAAAAATCTGAAAAAATTAGTATTAATAGAAAAAGATTAGGGCTTTTCAAATATGTTCACAAAATTTATTTATCTTTTTTAGTTTTTGACATATAGGGTAATTTGTAAAAAGGGCTCCAGTTCTAATAATGGTACCCCAAAAAATTTGAAAAAATTGTCGACTATAGACTAAAAAGTGCTCTTTTCCAAAATCTTATGATTTTTCTATTATCTCTTTTAGTTCTTGAATAAATGCAATTTTAAAATTGCCTAAAGTGGGGCAGTAGAAAAATGGCTGTAGCTCTTGTAACCATATCTCAAAAAATTTAAAAAAATCACAAACAATAGAACGAAATATGTCCTTTTCAAAAATTTCAACCCCAAATTTTTAGCTCTTTTACTTTATGAATTTTTTTACTTTTAATGAACACATGTTTACTAAAAGAGCTGCGGTCCGTTTTCTGGTACCCTAAAAAATCTGAAAAAATTACTATTAATAGAAAAAGATTAGGGCTTTTCAAATATATTCACAAAATTTTATTATCTTTTTTAATTTTCGACATATAGGGTAATTTGTAAAAAGGGCTCCGGTTCTAATAATGGTACCCCAAAAAATTTGAAAAAATTGTCGATTATAGACTAGGAGGTGCTCTTTTCCAAAATCTTATGATTTTTCTATTATCTCTTTTAGTTCTTGAATAAATGCAATTTTAAAATTGCCTAAAGTGGGGCAGTAGAAAAATGGCTGTAGCTCTTGTACCCGTATCTCAAAAAATTTAAAAAAATCACAAACAATAGATCGAAATATGTCCTTTTCAAAAATTTCAACCCCAAATTTTTAGCTCTTTTACTTTATGAAAATTTTTACTTTTAATGAACACATGTTTACTAAAAGAGCTGCGGTCCTTTTTCTGGTAGCCTAAAAAATCTGAAAAAATTACTATTAATAGAAAAAGATTAGGGCTTTTCAAATATGTTCACAAAATTTTATTATATTTTTTAATTTTCGACATATAGGGTAATTTGTAAAAAGGGCTCCAGTTCTAAGAATGGTACCCCAAAAAATTTGAAAAAATTGTCACTTATAGACTAGGGGGTGCTCTTTTCTAAAATCTTATGATATCTTTATTATCTTTTTTAGTTTTTGCATAAATGCAATTTTAAAGTAGCATAAAGTGGGGCAGTAAAAAAAAAATAGCTGTAGCTCTTGTACAGCTCTTGTACCCGACCTCTAAAGTTTAAAGAGATCACAAGCAATAGATTTTTAGCTCTTTTAGGTTTTAATTAATTAGATTAATATCTAATTAATTAATTTTTGATATAAAATGTACATTTGTATAATCTAAGTAACCACAATGCAGAAATAATTTAAACCATAATATTTAAGAATATATGTTTAGAGAATATTGCAATAAATGTGTTTGCTAATCAGGTGAATGTTAGAAAATAATAATATATAACATATTTAAGATTGGATTTTTGCATTTTGAAAACATTTAATATTATATTCATTATATATATTTATATGCAAATTGTACCTCATTTTATTATATGTATATTTGTATAATACACTTATTATTAATAAAAATATAGAAATTTATATTGTGTTTGCTTCCCAAAACCTGCACCCATTAATATTTCAGAAGACTTTCAGCAACGTACGCCCCCCTTAATATTTCAGGACACTGAAAACAGGCTGAAATAAGGTAAGTATGAATGAGATATTTAAATAAAATATTAAAAAAAACATTGTACAGGGGGATGAAATAAGGTATATAAAAAATTGTCTTCCAGTTGAAAGATTTATGAAATACGTCTACATGTAAAGATATGTAATAAAGTACCTGCGTATCCAATATTTTCATAAGGACCCTTAGTATATGCTATTAAAATTTCAGCCCTCTATCTTTTAAGGGAGGCGTGTTATTAAGTGTTTTTTATATCTCGCAACCCTTAAGAGTTAGGTAGTTGATTTTTGGTACATACGTACTATAGGACCTTAGGACCCTACAGCCTAAATGGGAGCCCTACAACCCTTCTAGTTGTCGAGATATTAATAAAATAAAACAATTATTTTGGTCTAATATGTGACGTCACTGAAAATTAAAAATTAAATATCTCAAAAACCGTAAGGGTTGTAAGGAACCCTTGAAGGGTAGAGGGTCTATAGGTCATGAAGTACCTACCTACCGAATACCAACCACCTAACTCTTAAGGGTTGTGAGATATAAAAAACACCTAATATCTCTCCACCCTTAAGTGATAGAGAGTTGAAACTTTGATAGATTATAGAATGGAATCTAGTGAAGGGTCCCTCCAAATCTGGAAGCCCTAGCCCTTATAGTTCACGAGATAATCCCTAAAAACCATTAAATACCTCTTCAAAATGCTGGTCTCCTAATAACAAGCCAGATTTTTTCAAAATTACAGCAAAATCAACGTTTTGATGGGAACTGCTCGGGCCGTTTGCCGAACCAGGCTACTCCTGACACATGGGGATAATATAATGGCATATAGGGCCAATAGAGCACATCCTTAATATCATCCCTTAATTTCACCCCTCAATTCCAACCCCCTAAAAAAATTTTAAGATAAAAAAAAATTGTTATTCGACGGTTTAAGGGTGTAAAATGCTGGGTGTTTTGAGACATAGCGAATTTTATTTTTTATAATATCTCGGAATCTATAAGGGTTGTAGGGCACCCATGGCAGTAGTAGGTACCTTATACTTTGATATAGGTACCTGCCAAAAATCAACCCTCTAACTCTTAAGGGTAGCGAGATATGAAAAACATCTAATATCTCTCCACCCTTACGTGATAGAGGGTTGAAACTTTGATAGATTATAGAATGGAACCTAGCGAAGGATCCCTCCAAATCTGGAAGCCCTAGCCCTTATAGTTCGCAACACTTAATAACTTCCTACCCTTAAGGGAAACATTTTAGTTTTTTGACTCTAGCGCCTCAGGGCTTCAGAATTTGGGGTTTTTAACGTGTTTTTTATCCCCGTTCCATCCTCTGTCTAATCCAGGACTCCGCATATTTTGGGGTGTGTAACTCCCCCCCCCCACTCACATTTATGAATCGTTTTTTTTTTACGTGAAAACGTGTTTCTTAGTTTTACGTGAAAACGTGTTTTTAGATATGAGACGTTCCCCGATACATGGGGATAGTGCAATGGCATATAGGGCCACTAGAGCACATCATCAATGCCATCCCTTAGTTTCATCCCTTAATTTCAACCCCCTGAATTTTTTTTAAGATAAATAAAAATTGTTAATCGACGGTTTAAGGGCGTAAAATTCAGGGTGTTTTGAGACATAGTGAATTTTATTTTTTATAATATCTCGGAATCTATAAGGGTTGTAGGGCACCCATGGCAGTAGTAGGTACCTTATACTTTGATATAGGTACCTGCCAAAAATCAACCCTCTAACTCTTAAGGGTAGCGAGATATAAAAAACACCTAATATCTCTCCACCCTTAAGTGATAGAGGGTTGAAACTTTGATAGATTATAGAATGGAACCTAGCAAAGGGTCCCTCCAAATCTGGAAGCCCTAGCCCTTATAGTTCACGAGATAATCCCTAAAAACCATTAAATACCTCTTCAAAATGCTGGTCTCCTAATAACAAGCCAGATTTTTTCAAAATTACAGCAAAAACAACGTTTTGATGGGAATTGCTCGGGCCGTTTGCCGAACCAGGCTACTCCTGACACATGGGGATAATATAATGGCATATAGGGCCAATAGAGCACATCCTTAATATCATCCCTTAATTTCACCCCTCAATTTCAACCCCCTAAAAAAAATTTAAGATAAAAAAAAATTGTTATTCGACGGTTTAAGGGTGTAAAATGCTGGGTGTTTTGAGACATAGCGAATTTTATTTTTTATAATATCTCGGAATCTATAAGGGTTGTAGAGCACCCATGGCAGTAGTAGGTACCTTATACTTTGATATAGGTACCTGCCAAAAAGCAACCCCCTAGCCCTTAAGGGTAGTAAGTTATTAAGTGTTTTTTATATCTCACAACCCTTAAGAGTTAGGTGGTTGATTTTTGATACGTACATACTACAGAACCTTAGAACCCTACGGCCCAAATGGGAGCCCTACAACTCCTCTAGTTGTCGAGATATTAATAAAATAAAATTAAAATTTTGGTCTAATATGTGATGTCACTGAAAATTAAATATCTCAGAAACCGTAAGGGTTGTAGGGAACCCTTGAAGGGTAGAGGGTCTCTAGGTCATGAACTGTCTACCTACTGAATACCAACCACCTAACTCTTAAGGGTTGTGAGATATAAAAAACACTTAATAACTTCCTACCCTTAAGGGAAACATTTTAGTTTTTTGACTCTAGCGCCTCAGGGCTTCAGAATTTGGGGTTTTTAACGTGTTTTTTATCCCCGTTCCATCCTCTGTCTAATCCAGGACTCCGCATATTTTGGGGTGTGTAACTCCCCCCCCCCCACTCACATTTATGAATCGTTTTTTTTTTACGTGAAACCGTGTTTCTTAGTTTTACGTGAAAACGTGTTTTTAGATATGAGACGTTCCCCGATACATGGGGATAGTGCAATGGCATATAGGGCCACTAGAGCACATCATCAATGCCATCCCTTAGTTTCATCCCTTAATTTCCACCCCCTGAATTTTTTTTAAGATAAATAAAAATTGTTAATCGACGGTTTAAGGGCGTAAAATTCAGGGTGTTTTGAGACATAGTGAATTTTATTTTTTATAATATCTCGGAATCTATAAGGGTTGTAGGGCACCCATGGCAGTAGTAGGTACCTTATACTTTGATATAGGTACCTGCCAAAAATCAACCCTCTAACTCTTAAGGGTAGCGAGATATAAAAAACACCTAATATCTCTCCACCCTTAAGTGATAGAGGGTTGAAACTTTGATAGATTATAGAATGGAACCTAGCAAAGGGTCCCTCCAAATCTGGAAGCCCTAGCCCTTATAGTTCACGAGATAATCCCTAAAAACCATTAAATACCTCTTCAAAATGCTGGTCTAACTTTCTCTCTAACTCTTAAGGGTAGCGAGATATGAAAAACACCTAATATCTCTCCACCCTTAAGTGATAGAGGGTTGAAACTTTGATAGATTATAGAATGGAACCTAGCGAAGGGTCCCTCCAAATCTGGAAGTCCTAGCCCTTATAGTTCACGAGATAATCCCTAAAAACCATTAAATACCTCTTCAAAATGCTGGTCTCCTAATACCAAGCCAGATTTTTTCAAAATTACAGCAAAAACAACGTTTTGATGGGAACTGATCGGGCCGTTTGCCGAACCAGGCTACTCCTGACACATGGGGATAATATAATGGCATATAGGGCCAATAGAGCACATCCTTAATTTCATCCCTTAATTTCACCCCTCAATTTCAACCCCCTAAAAAAATTTTAAGATAAAAAAAAATTGTTATTCGACGGTTTAAGGGTGTAAAATGCTGGGTGTTTTGAGACATAGTGAATTTTATTTTTTTAATATCTCGGAATCTATAAGGGTTGTAGGGTACCCATAGCAGTAGTAGGTACCTTATACTTTGATATAGGTACCTGCCAAAAAGCAACCCTTTAACTCTTAAGGGTTGTGAGATATAAAAACACTTAATAACAAGGATATCTACGTGTTTTTAGGGTATATCTCAAGAACTATAAGGGCTAGGGTGTTCAGATTTGGCATGCCTTTTCATAAGGGCCCTTTGTATGTGCTATTAAAATTTCATCCTTCTATCCCTTAAGGATGGGCTGCTACCGGTACCTTATACCTTGAAATAGGTACATACCAAAAATCAACCCTCTAAAAAAATATGTGGCTAGGTAGTAAAACAATTACCTGTTTACAGGAATGTGGGTTCAATTCTCAATGTGAGCAAATTTCAACCCCTTTGTACAACAGATATTTTTAAATATTTCATTCATACTTACTTTATTTCAGCCTGTGTTTCAGTATCCTGAAACATTATGGGGGGCGTAGGGTGTTGAAAATCCTCTGAAATATTAATGGGTTTAGGTTTTGGGAAGAATACACAAAATAATTTCTATATCTTTATTAATAATTTGTAATATACAAATATACATGTGATAAAATGGAGTACAATTTAAATATAAATATATATAATGATGCGAATATTTGTGGTACAATTTTTGAAATAATATTAAATATCAACAAATTTCTTCGACTAGAATTAGAAATATTGTTTTTGTGATCCATCAAGATTGAATTAAATAATAATTTATTTAAAAATTAAAATAAATTATTGTTTCATTACAAAATGCATTGTTTTACAGAAATTTGAATCAAAATTTTTACTAATTAGTCCTGTATAAAAGTATATTAACTACGAATTTTCATAAAATTACAGTTTTCTTAAAAGACATATAGTAATAAGTTATCTTTCAAATGAAATTTTCTATTTCTATTTTTATTGGTATTAGAAATATTGCATTAATAATATTAAATCCATGTATGGTACTAGGATTCCATGTTTAATTTGCTCTTCTGCACATTTTTTACAATATGAGTTTGTACACTTTTGTTTCAGTCTGAAATTTCCTTGTATAATTATGTTTATGATGAAAATTAATTATTCACAATCAAGTATAGTTTAAAACTTTCTAAAATATAAATTGTATTGTAAATTTTAATACCGCAAGGTAAAAATAAAGAGCTTACTACTGCTACTACTTTTATTTGGGTGTGTAAAATTTTTATCTTAGCGTAGAGGCATCTTTGCATCTGCAACTCCCGAAAGAACTTCATACTCCATACTCCGCTGTACTCAGCTGGGATTCGGTTCGTACTGGAACATCTACCGTTGTCTTAGAGACTGCGGAAACAATCTCGTGTGCATTCGAGTCCCACGAGAGAATTTTAATAATTTTTGTCAGGGTTAAGGCTGCGTAATCTCTAAGCGAGAAGTTTGTGGTCTCGGTACAAGAGGTGAGATGAGGACTGGTGGTATCGTAGAGCCCACAACACTCCGAAACATAGAGAACCGGGCTGGACAAGCTTGCTAGGCCACTCGTACAGGTAGTGTGAAGAACCGGGGAATACTCTCTCCGTTAAGAAGCTGAAATTTGCAGCGCCAAGGTACTCCTGAAACAAATACCTTAAATTAAAAAAAATAAATAAATAGGTAGGTAGTATTGGTTTGTTAACCAGATAAAAATATAACTTTTTAAATGATTTGACAATTTCTTTAAAAATATATTTGTTTAAAAATTCTTAATCTTTAAAAAAAAATAAATCCAAGCAAAATTTCGAGCGTACTATTCAAGTTCACATTAATTTGCATAACTGTGCATTTTTTTAAATTTTCATTATAAGTTTTCCTTGATTATACCAACGAAATCCCATAAATGAATATATCCAAATATGGACAGACAGACAGATACATGAGTGATAATACAAGGTTTCTTGATCATATTTACGAAATTCTAAAATTAAAAAAAAAAAAAACAAATAATTCATATTATTTAATTAAAATCCGCATCTGTCTATGAATTTAGAACCCTGCGTTTATCTCTAAAATTGAATCAAAATTATTTATGTTACTAAAATTTATTATTAATCCAATATCCGTATGATATCCAAAACAAAATCGGTGAATATGGATTTGGATGTTTTTTCTTACGGATATCTGACACATCTCTATTACAATTTCAAAAGTAGACTTCGTCCAACTTAAAGTGGAAAACAGAATGCACCGAGTTCTACGGCGCGTTGACGGCGTTCGGACGGCGCTATCTGTCAGAAGAAAGTTAAAACCAAGCTGTTGTACGCAAGTGCACAGAATGTGTAACGTCCTAGCGGCGTTCGAACGCCGTTGATACTGAATGTTCGTCAACTTCCAACTTTTGACGCCGTTGAACGTTGACGCAGAACACCTAACCTCAGTTTTTACTGAATGGTAAAGTGTTTGTATGTATAAATACCTTGCATACAACATAAATAACATCACACACAAGTCTTCATCATCCATTATACTTTTAATAAAAGAAAGCGCACGTATAAACACAGATATAGGTTGTCACGTGACTCTTTGACGGCGTTAAAAATTATTGCATTGTGTGCAGGCGAAAATTCTCAACGGCGCTAACGCAACGCCGTCGCAAATGACGGCGCGCTGTGCATTCTGTTCCAGGCTTTAATAGTAAATAGTTGGAAATTACTCGACGTTGAGGTAAATTATGAATTAAAATAAGTAGTTTGAAAATCAAATTAATTTAATGTTGAATATTTAATACATTCTGAGTACCACAGAACATAAACTAAATTAGTAGGTACGATTACATACACACATTGCAGATGATACAGTGGACATATTCACATATTACAAGAAAAATATTGTGTTGCTATACAAAATCGAAGCAAAGAACATGTATAAAATGAATTTCGACAGTTATTTACCAACATAAATAATTGAATTTAAACTGAAATATTACTATAAAATTCACAATAAAAAATTAGAGCTTACATATAGCTTATTACTAATTTCTAATGTATGTACATATTAGATATTATCTTAAAATAAGTTTTTACTTCAGTACTTATTTTATTTTTAATACAACTAATGATGATTTGTTGTATAATAACATATAGGTTTCTCACAAAGGTTTTTAAGGTTTGTAATAAATATATTACGGTTGAAATAAAGGTTATCTCTTACAATAAAGGTTAAAAAAAGACTGTTGTAAGCAAGATAACAAGAATACCATTTTACAGAACTACCAACAATTAAAGATCAAATTTTCTGGTGTAAAACTAACATTGTTAAACCAAAAAGTGATGTCGCTCCCAACAGGGTGACCAACTTTTTGACGAACCAACCAGGGACAAAAAATAAATAGAAGAAAAATTTAGTTTATTTAACATTTTTTTTACATATTAATGAAATTACATATTACACTGCACAACAAAATATTTTTTTTATCTTGGTGCTGGAAAAGTAAGAACTGATTTTGGATATTTTTGATGTACTGATACCAAAAATACCTGACTCTTTTTCGTAGCAGCTCTAGTTTTTGAGATACAGACTAATTGATTTTAGTTTTTTATCTAAAAACAAAATATCCTTGTTTTTCATGTCTTTGGGACAGCAGAGCTAAGGATCAGCACTGGGTTAACAGAAATTGGGTGATTTCCATTAAGAAATGTCATAATTCAAGAAAAACAAAACGTTATCAACGAACCTTGCGACAGAGAAAATTATATTTCCACCCTTGCATATCAAGTTTGGGCTTATGTAGCAATTTTTGAAGGCTTTAAATCGAGATGGACTTTGTGTAGGCTACTTGACACGTAAATTTTCTGAGAAAAACTGAAACCAGAATATTTGATGGTCCTCAGATAAGGCAACCTACTGAAGATCCACAATCCAATCCAACCGCATCAATGAACGAGATTGAATCTAATTCTTGGTGTTCATTTATTCAAGTAGTACAAAATTTTCTTGGAAATCATAAGGCAGAGAATTAGTGGAAAATATACTTTCCAACTTTAATACTCTTGGTTGTATTATGACCACTTACCAGAAAACCTAGGTGATTTTAGTTTAGAACCGGGGGAAAGATTCCATCAGGACATAAAACTATGGAAGATAGATATCAAGGAAGATAAGATATCCACATGATGGCCTACTATTGTTGGAGTCTTCAGAAAGACTGTTCTGATAAACTCCATGCTATAAAGTCGTACAAAAGAACATTTTTAAGTGATAAGTGATGAATGTATATTTATCTACTTTGTGAAATAAATATCTTACTTTGTCTCTTTTGTGTTTGTAACTGGCAGTTGGAGCAAATAGTAACAGTAATAACGAGAAAAATACACAAGTTAAATAAGATATTTTATTGTAAAAGAGGCCAATATAGCGTATCTCAAAAACTAGATATGATAGACCAAATCTGACGGCTATTTTGGATTCTGTGCCTAAAAATTACCTAGAGACAGTTAAAAACTCGCAGGCACCAAAATGTCTGTTGGGCTGTGTCATAAATGAATGAATGCGTTTGAGCATGGGATACTTAGAATTTTGCCAACTAGTAGCAAAAGGTTCTGATAACTGTAGGAATTAGATTCCAACTCATTCGCTTCAAAAATATCAGTCCAAATTTTGTCTACAGGGTTATTTTTGTAAGATAGCTGTTTTTTAAGAATGTCCTTTGCAACTATGTATTCATCATAGAGGCTGTCCATTTCTAAAGCATCTGTAATTTTCAAACTCTTTGCGGCAGATTTTATATATGTTAATTTTGTTTTAAAGAAAATGACCTTATTTCATGTTATTTGAATTGAAAAAATCTAAATTTCATTCTAAATAGTTAAAGGTTTTAGTAAAAAAATTAATAAAATCTTGTGCTATTTTTCTAAATTTTGCTGGCAGCGTTTTGTTCAGTTATGTAACAGTATATGTAAATATGTATCAACTATATTTATTAAACGAGATACTTTTAACTGATTCATCGTCGATTGATAGCGAAAATGATGAATTTATCATGGTTTATTTAAAGAGAGGACAGTTTCGCGCCATTAAAAAGTGGAGGGAGGTAAGAAACCTAGAAAAAACAGAATTCGATCTCGATTGTTTTCATTAGTAATCATACTTTAGTAACCGCGTTCCGTACATAACATTTTTTAAAACAATTTAGTATTTTCTGATCGAAAAATCGCATCTTGTTTGAAATCTTGTATATACGGTATACATTTGTAGGGAATATTAGTTTTACACCAAATTGTTGGTAATTCTCTTTGGATTACATCAATTATTACATACTTTTGTTTAAAAAGATGAAGAACTATTTACAATGACCATTATTGACAAATGCCCTGACATGAGAAAATTTTAAAGAAACATTTTTACACATAAAAAATTAAGTTGGTAACATCGAACATTTTATAAAACTGTTTTTTTTTTTATTAATTCTACATTTCATAGAAACACTGCCTAATTCTGTTTTACACAGTTACCAATGAAAAGATTGTCTCTATGTATTTCTTTTTTTTTGTATTTTTTAAGTATTCATAAAAATATTTCGGGTAACGCAATTTCGCGTGGAATCGTTCACTGCCAAAATACGGACTATGGTCGGTGACTTATTGACCTAAATTGGCAAAGATACTCAAGGTTAACCCTGAGATGACAATTTTACCACATATATGGTTAAACGTATTTACATGAAGTCTATTCATTATTTCTAGCAGTTTATTATCATCAGACGTAAGTCCAGAGAAATTTTAACGCACTTCTGCGTCCTCTACGCATGCGTATGATGATAATAAACCATTAGAAATGACTACGAAGAGACCATTTTACCAGTACGAGACAAAGAGTATGTATTACAATAGAAAATTAAAACATTGAACGGAAATGACGTCATAAACACAGTTTACAGCAGGAAATATTTGGGTGAAGGCGAGCAAAGTGTATTTTAATTTCATTAAGACGATTAAAACTTATAGAAACGACCAGTAGTGAGACCAATTGGTTTGGTTTTGACCAACTGCCCGCTTTTCCATGTAAACTTGTGTGCTTCAGTACTCACTAGTAGCGGCTGGTGGGTAAAATATTTAGGGGGGCACTTTTTGATCCATGGGGAACTTCCTAAGCGCCCTGACATCTAGTGGCAATTTGCGGAAGATACGAAAGTGACGTTTTGGTTTGTTCAATGAAGAAATACGTGTTTTTTTGTTGTTTGTGTTTTATTTTGGTGAATCATGGAAAAAAGCAATCAATTTTGTTGTGTGTAAATCGTGAATAAGGAAGAATCCCTCTTAAACATTCATAATTTACCTAAATCGAAAAAAATATCAATTGAAACGACGTTTGGAGGCAGAGCGAAAGTGGATAGTAGGTTTTTATGGATCCAAAAACTAAAAATGGGATAAAATCCAAGCCCATGCATGCATGTTTGATCGTTGCATTTTATGGAAAGTGATTTTTTACGTCCAAGAAAAGACTGAAATAAGCACTTAGCCCACCCAAAATTTGCCTAAATCATCAGTTGATATATTAAAAGGCCCTTCTACTTTTTCAAGCAGAGATATTAATTTTTACTAATATATTTACCATATTTTTGTTGCTATTATATTGACAGAGAGTCAAAAAGAACTAAAAATACAATGAAAAACTAAAAATTTCCTTGAAATTTCTTTAGAATAATTAATTATAAATGATATCGCCGTACCGAAATTCACTAATACATACACACTAAACCTCGACGCTGTTGCCCTTTCCAGTTAATTTTTATTACTTGCGTAGATAAATATATTAGAAATCGCATGTAGCAACACTGTACCCGGACACTAACGTGTAGTGTCCACAGCATTGTTTTCTAGATCTAAATTTTTAAAATCTGATACTTATAAGAAAAATTTTTGAATTAGAAATAATAAAAATAAATATATGTAGATATATTTAGCTACTTTAATGCAATTTTAAAGTATAAATGAGATTTTAATTTGTTTTTTTATTAAAAATTCTAGCAACAGTGGCGTACGTTATACGCATTGAAAAGGGCGCAGTTCCGAAATGCGGTAATTATAATTTTAGTACTTTTCAAATTTTCGGGGGGATTTATCCCCCTAATCCCCCTCCCCTGCGTACGCCACTGTGTAGCACCACCCTGTCTCAGCCGCCACTGGTAATTACTGTGATTAATCACGTCTGAGGTCTTAAGTACAAATGTTAACATCGGTTTTAGAAAATATACATATGAGTATATTTTGTTACCACGACCGATTTTGCAGAATTCAATATTTTTCTATTGTAATACATTCTCTTTGTTTAAACCCAAATAAATCCAGCATTCCAAAATTGTTTCAATTATTTTTGAATCCAAAATGTAATTTTAGTCATAACACCACAGCACTTGGCAATTTCGGAGACGAGCTCCAACGGCGATTTGACACTTGGTTAGTGTCTTTTGGACGCTAGAAATTAGCGTCTTATTTTTTACCAGTTGAAATAACCTTTGTTGCACGCTCTAGCGGAGCCACACCATTTTGTTTCAACTAATGGCGGACAAAGTTTTCCACCTCGTCTGGCGTGTTTTAATACTTCTCTTCGCCTTTGCATTTCACCGATTCCACAAGATTTACTGCAGGTACTCCAGGGGGACCATTCGCTTACTCTGCAGTCACGGGGAGGCCCTAAATAAAACACACATTAGTAAATAGAAATTAGTTTCTTTTTGGTGGATAGAGGGCATCGAAAACTCTAGAAGGATTGTTGTTCAGACAGTGGAGTGATGTAACTTTATTATCAAAGGATGCAATGAAAATAAATGCATGTATCGGCGAAAAAGAGCAGTTGCGTCACTTGAAACGTCACAAAAAAAATGTGACGTCAGGTTTAGTACGTTTACATTCATCTATTTAACGAATGTAATATTTGTAGTCTGTCACTTGTACCGAAATGAAATGAAAATATAAGAATAAGAACAGAATATAAACAAATAAACTATTCTAATAGGCAAAATAGTCCTACAAAGGACTGATGTGATCCAAAAATATGATCAAGGAAAAGAAAATAACTATGCAGTACACACAAAATCAAATAAGATCAATCTTAACAGAAAAAACTATACAATAAAAATTGTTTATAAGAAAACAAATCTTATTTGTAGAAATGCCTAGAACTGTTTGTTCTAGGCATTTTTTCAATTTGATAAATATTAGGATAGCTACGGGGAGGACCCTAGAACTAAAATATTGAAATATTTCAGTTATTATTCTCTTCACATCAAAAATGAATGTAAGAAAATTTATTTAGAAGGAAGAAACATTCTTTTTGAAGAAAAAATAAATTAAAACAAGTAAAAAATCAAAAAATTAAACTATATTTTTATACTGATAGCCAAAAATCAAACTTCAGGTATATATAACACATACGATAAACAAATACTGATGTCCCGTTAGCATACAGATGACGCATAGCCTCTCTATTTACCCCCTACCACTACAAGTTACGAGACAATCTAATACTTTAATAATCTTGAATCGCGTTAGAGTTTTGGATATACTTACTTATTTTCCTCATGTTTTTTCTTGGTTTCCCTGGTCTGTATTTTTTGCGATGGTGTTCTTTGTTCGTATGACTGCGATAAGAATTGAC
Organism: Liopterus haemorrhoidalis; assembly: GCA_963971575.1. Lineage (NCBI taxonomy): Eukaryota > Metazoa > Arthropoda > Insecta > Coleoptera > Dytiscidae > Liopterus > Liopterus haemorrhoidalis. Next base: position 4,612,503 of record OZ020622.1, on the reverse strand, counting down.
TATACTATTCAAAATGGCGTCTTTGTCACCTCTGGGGAGAACGGGAGACAAGGCAGAAGTTTGCTGGGCTACTGGGGTAGCTGTCATCACATCGTCTTTGGGACTTCTAAAAAATAAAATAACATAAGATTTAAGGCAGAAAAGTAATGAGAAATTTTTATATGACGGTGTCCATCTATTATTGGAGCAATAAATGGCACCCATATTAAAATTATGAAACCACCAGAATTTATACTAGGTATAAATTCAATTTAATTCAAAAAAAAAGTTTTAAAATCGGTCTAGTTGTTCTAGTTGGTCTAGTTGTAACCAAAATAACCATATCTAGTTTGTTCTTACAAAAGTGAACAGCTTATGGCAGTATAATGTGTAAGAAATAGAACAATAGCGACTTACAATGTCGTAGAAAAAGAAAGTACATAAGAGCTATGTCGTTAATGGATCGTAAGGTTATAAATGTGATATTCTATCTCTTTCTAGCACATAAAAATTAGAAAGAGACCAAAGCTAAGTTCAATTATTTTATTACCAACTTGCACAATTTTCAGCTGTCTTTATTTAAACAGTGTTTAGTTTAGATATTGTTTAAAAAAATAGTTACTATGTTTCTGAATACACAAATAAATTAAACATTGACTAAACTTTAAACAGTGTTTAATTGAGACAGTGTTTAATATTTTGCCTCGAAATAGCCCTGATACTGGTTAATGGCAATCAGTCAAATGAAATGGCATATCAATAATATGCCATTTTTAATTATTTTTGTATAATCCGTCTCAATTTGTAATACGAAACTATATCTGGTTACTTTGGTGACTGTTGTGGTGTAAACAGACTTTGGAGTATCCATGTGAACCAATACTATGACAATATTATAAATGTATTGTCACTATACAACATAAAAAATGAACTTTCACTGTTAATTCCGTATTACAAAATGATACAGGTAATAATAACATGACATACAATTTCGAAAGTGCAAACTATTGAAATCATAAGTTCCTCTTGTTCTTACAGCAGTGAAAACAATATACAGCGCATATGGCTTCGTGCGATTTTCTTTTTTCCCCGAAATTTAAAACGTCACGAGCACCAGAAAAAATTGTAATACAGTAATACCCCGTTACTCGACTGCCTCTTAGCTCGACGTTTTCGCCACTCGACGTAAATGTCGAGATTGAGAGTCGACGGAAGCATCGCTATCCGACGCGTGATCGAGTACCGATCATGTGATACATATTTTGGTAAACAAAGCAAAATGAACGCATGGCCAGCAGTTCGCGCCTAGATATCTTGACGACAACAACTCAGATTTAGTGCAGCTATGAACTTTTTGTTTTTTTGCTAAAATAAGTGATTTATATTTATAATTATGGGTCCAAAAGATAGAAATGCAAGCATAGCTAAAAGGAAAACATATACATATATGTATTTCCTTATATGTATATGTATGTATGTACATATGATTCCCTTTATTTCTTATACCCATTTCACACTAGATCTTTAAGATCGGATGTTAAAGTGAATGTATCTTTAAACGCTAATGTGAAACCGTATGGCCTCGTTTAAATACAAGCGATGTTTAAGACAGAGATCTGCGTCTTAAACTTCGTCCGCATTGCCAACTTAATTTCTATTATAAAAAAATACTCCTTGAATTTGTGCTGTCAACATTTTATATTATCATAAACAAGAATACTGTATTATATCGACGTTATAAGAAGTTTATACTTATTGTTATAATAAAATTATTTATTTTAATAATGTGTTTAATAAAATACAGAGCTACAATAATTGAGATAAAATGTATCGACTTATATGTTAATACAGGTGTAATATATTCTTTATTGTAGTGCCTTTATTGTAGAATGAAATGAAATATCCTTAATTGTTTATAATAATTCCAAATGTGCGTCTGCGCAGACAGTTCAAAACTGGTAATTTCATGACGGTAACTTAAGGACAAAATTACTGTAGCTGATGACAGCACCAGAGATTTAAACATCAAGTGTGAAAGCATACCGATCTTAAACATCGGTGAACTTTAAGCTCACTCGTCTTAAAGATCTAGTGTGAAAAGGATATTATGGAGAAATTCGACTCGCCACTCGACGTAATCGCTACTCGACGCTTTTTCAGAACGAATTAACGTCGAGTGGCAGGGTATTACTGTACGTCGGATATGGCTTCGTGCTATTTTCCTTTTTCCCCAAAATTTAAAACATCACGATCACCAGAAAAAAAGTGTAATAGTTAGGTAGAATTTTACTTACATGGCAGTGATAAATTTATCAATAGCAGTTGTATGTGTCGTCGGTGTTGTAGGTAAAAATTGTTGCAATTGTGGTCTCATCTTCCTGCGTGTATGTATTTCTTGTTCTTCACGTTCTTCTTCAATTGCTGTTTCGATGTCGTTGTTTCCATTAGCGCCGTTAAGGACGTCGATCGTATTTCTCGGGAGGTGTTCCATTTTCAGCACTTCGTAACGGTGATCATCTTCTGCGTGGTGGAATACTTCACTTAGTTCATACTCCTTCACCTAAAGAAAAAATAAATTAATATCAAAATATTTGGGACATGGGAACAACGCCCCTAGAAAGGGGGCCCCATTGTTTTACTTTGGAGACACGCTAAGAATAAAACGGTAGAGATAGTTAAATTTTAATTTATAATTTATTCAGTAGAACTGTCTTGAAATAAATATCTATTATGAATATAGTCAATAAAAACATTTAAAAACATGCGACATCTATATTAATTCTGTATGATTGTTTGCACTACGCATACATGTGACGTATTCCCTCTCACGCTCTGATTGGTCAGAAGTTACGAGACAACCTTTACTTTAATAATCTTGAGCGACACCCCTGTTTAACGTGTATATTTTTTTCGTCATTTGGCAGCATTGCTATATCTTAGGTTGCGTTCATTTCGATGTTATTTCTTGGTTAGAATTTCTAAGCATCCTAGTTTAAAATCTGTTCTGTTTCTGAATTTGTATCGCTTTGGGAAATATCAAAACTAAACATGTTGATGCAGCAACCAGCTCTGGAAGTTTGTTTAGTTAATGTTTAGGTGTGCAAATCGCAAACGTCATCAGATTTACCTCTCTGCCAAACGATATGTATATCTGCTTTGCGAATGTTCTAGATATATTATACATATAACCCCCAGGTACGCAGGGTATTGTGGTTTATAGGTATACTAACAAAGATATAATCAATAATACACAATAACGTTACAATCATATTTATAATCAAACAAAATACGAAATGTACTTTTTAATTTTACTTTTTAATTGTCACAAACTCAATTTTAAAGGATTGAAGAGGGTTTTTAGTTAAACCAAATTATTAAAAACCTTATTTAACTGATAAAAATGACGGTTTTCAAAATCTAGACCCGCTTAAACCAAGGAAACAGGCAATAATATAGTGCAGTGGTGCACCCAGGGGGGAGCGAGGGCCTATTGACTATTTGATTTTCCTAGTTTTTTTTTTTTTTTTTTTTTATGTATGGTAGTATTTTTTTTGTACATATAAGCTGTTCACTTTTGTAAGAACAAACTAAATCTGGTTATTTTGGTTACTTTTATAGTGTGTTACTGACTTTAAATGTCAATTAAAAATATCCATTACGCTGTAAAACCGACTTTAGGTTGATAAGGTTATGATCATTATAATTAAGATATCATTTTTCATTATGACATATGTCAAATGGAGCGACATTTTAAAAAAGTGACATTTTTTAATACCAACATGACATACAGCTTCAAAGGTGAAAACTATTGAAAACAAAATTTCCTGTTAGTTTGTTCTTACAAAAGTGAACCGCTTATAGGTATTTTATGTATCTCGTTTATATAAAAATTGATAATACTTATCATGTCTCTAATGTGACTAAATTTTCAAATACATAATCTTCATAATATTTGCTGCTTTAAGATTCTCGCCGATCGTAAAATTTTATTAGAATATTATCTTCGAATGCACGTGAACATTTTCTATTGGTTTAGAATTTAATGAGTGCGGGGAATATATAGTCAAAAGAGCACCAAATTTTACTTAATATAACTTTTAAAATACAATTTATTTTTAATCAAATGATCACGAAAATATTCTTAAGTTAACCCTTAAAATACATTTTTTTATTTATTCTAATTCCCACCAAAATGTACTTTATCAAACCATTAAAATATTTTTTTTTCAAAAGAACACGCAATTTAATTTATGCCAGCTTGTAAAATAATTATTTTTTATTATAAACAAAAGAAGACTCTAGCTCTTATAGTTATAGAAGTTTAAGACGCAAATCTCTGTCTTAAACATCGGTCGTGTTTAGACGAGGCCGTACGGTTTCACATTAGCGTTTAAAGATACATTCACTTAAATATCCGATCTTAAAGATCTAGTGTGAAAAGGGTATTAGATCGGATGTTAAAGTTAATGTATCTTTAAACGCTAATGTGAAACCGTATGGCCTCGTCTAAATACAAGCGATGTTTAAGACAGAGATCTGCGTCTTAAACTTCGTCCGCATTGCCAACTTAATTTATATTATAAAAAAATACTTCTTGAATTTGTGCTGTCAACATTTTATATTATCATAAACAAGAATACTGTATTATATCGACGTTATAAGAAGTTTATACTTGTTGTTATAGTAAAATTATTTATTTTAATAATGTGTTTAATAAAATACAGCGCTACAATAATTGAGATAAAATGTATCGACTTACATGTTAATACAGGTGCAATATATTCTTTATTGTAGTGTCTTTATTGTAGAATGAAATGAAATATACATATTTGTTTATAATAATTCAAAATGTGCGTCTGCGCAGACAGTTCAAAACTGGTAATTTCATAACGGTAACTTAAGGACAAAATTACTGTAGCTGATGACAGCACCGGAGATTTAAACATCAAGTGTGAAAGCATACCGATCTTAAACATCGGTGAACATTAAGTTCACTCGTCTTAAAGATCTAGTGTGAAAAGAGTATTACCTCTTGCTTTCCCAATTTTGTTTCGAACCGTACGGTGTCTCATATTGGTGGAAACAAATGAAACGATATTTCCGGGTTTCTTCTTACAATGAATTGCACTGGTTTAGTTATAAGCTGACAGTGTACTTACCTTAATGAATTGAAAGGTACCGATAGGTGGCAGTCTTTTCATATAGGGGTAGTAGAAACTGCCGGCAGGATGAGCGGGGTAATGCGAAGTAATCCTATACGCCACCCCCTGCGGCTCGGTCGGCCAGTTCGGTGCTGTGAACGTGAAGCCGTTGTCCGTTCCTGCATCGATTGGGTCCACCTGTTCCATTAACAAGGATTATATATGTTGTTTACATTACTGAGAAGAACTAACAGTCGAAAGTGTGTTTTCATAAGATAGAGTTGTTTACAACCACGGAACGGGGTTAATTTAAGGGGGTAAATTGATGGAAATTATAAGGGTTTAATCAAAAGTGGTCAGTAAATAAAGATATTTTTGACCAGTAACAAATTTAGATGTTTTTCTACGAAATAGAATTTATTTGAAAGACCAAAAATTAACTTATATCGGTTACCATTTTAGTTTAGTTCAATAGACCAGGGGTTCTTAAACTTGTGTAGTCCGAGGACCCCCTCTTGAACAACATTTTTTTTGCGGACCCCATCCCAACCCTAGGCATTTTACGTCGTTCTAGAGACTTAATTTCTGGCTCAATAATCTCATAGGCACTACGTTATAATAAATATTGGTAAAAATGTATCGCTGGTTATTTTAATAAATGGTCTTGCGCACTTATAGAGATGAACATTTTTATTAGCATATAGAATAAAAATCAGCTGTGGCCACAACCGCCATCATAAAGCATTTGTATAAAATATATTCTAGCAGCAGAGTAGAAATAACTTGGTCTAATATTTTCTAACAGAGATATTATTTATCATGACCATGGAAACGTTACATATAAGTATGAAAAAATTGAGACTTTTTTCGAAAAATTTTACAAAAATTATTCGAAATTTTTCGTTTTATCAAAAAACGTTCCAAATAAAAGTTATTAATTATTGATTTATAGCAACTTTTGTTCAATAAATTTTTTCGAAATATTCACAAAAATCTTAAAATCGACACGAGTAAACTCCCATTTTTAGTCAACCGATTTTTACGAAAAGTTGATCAACTCGTGCCAACATTGATGGCAGAAGCTTAAATATGAAGTTTCATAAAAATCCTTTCAGCCGAATTTGCTCTGCACGTGTACACAGACAAACGGACGGACAGACAGACATACAGACAGACGGAAGGACAGACAGACCGACAGACATCATGCTAAAAATAGTCAAAACGTTATATAGGGACCTCAATTCGTGGAGATCCATCGAAATCTCGAAATGTCAAAATCGGTATGATCACAATACCTCCCTTATATATGTTGGCGGTCGGTAAAAAAGATAAAATGAATAAAAATAGTAGTTAAAAGAATTAAAAAAGTTACAAATTATAATACGTTAAACTCATACTAACATTTCTTGGTCAAATATTGGTCAAAATAGATCTTATTATAATATGTTTTCTGTAAATAATTTGCAGTTGAATAAAAATAATTAAATTTTTACTAATTATTGTTTAGTTATGTCAATAACTAGTTAGTTAACAACAAATACAAAAAGTCTTGAGCATGTAGTATTTTTATTAAATGAGTTATTTGAATAAAAGCGAAAAGTTGGGAGATGTAAAGTTAATGCACACTACAGGGAAAATAATTAGATTTTTATCTACTTTTGAAAAAGCGCTGAAATATGAAAATCCGCATAAAAACTTTTTATTTTTGGGCGACCATTACAAAAACAGTTCTTTTTCATTATCTAGTACTAGACAAAAGTAAATCTTTTTCGGTCTAGGCCGATTAGGAAACACTGCATTAAAGCTAGAGAATTATGTCGAAAAATATATTAAGTGCCATTTATTAAGTTTTTGTTATTGTTGTTGCTGTTTAAATAATTCTAGATCAAATCTATAAGGAATTATTTGAAATAAAATTTATTTTTTTGTTGAAATATAGTTAATTTTTGGCCATCTATAAATGGTTATATGTGTACTTCCTGCATGAAGGATGACAATAGTTTTAAAACATACAATATAAAACTAGTTTAGCGTACCTCAATAGTAATGCTGTCGAGCCAATTTCCGTCAACGCAAAGATCGAAACTATCAATACCGATGAACCAGTCAGGAGATGGAACTATTCTAGACATCAGTGACACCTGGAATTACACAGAATTACAACACGAGCATCAGGTTAATACATTTGCATCCTAAAATTAACTTCCAAATGTACGCAGCTCACGGGATTGCTATTCCTATTTTTAATTAACTCACGAATATTTCCCTCTATGTTACGAACCAAGGATTCAAGAGGATTATACCAGGATTCCAGTCTAGACGACCTATTCAATATAGTTAAATTTAAGTATTAAGAAATTCTAAAAATAATTGGTTATAAAACTTGCAATCAGAATTGTAATAGATACATTTAAATATATATATATCTAGTTACAGACTCTTAAAAAATATACATACCGGGTGAATTATTTAAGGAGCAACATACATGTTTCACATACAATGTTAAAGAAGTGAGTTATTTCATTTGCAACATAGCAAATTATGAAAGCAAGCTCATATCCATGGCAACAGATATGCAATGTTGATTAGATATAATAGTTATTTGACAAGTTCCTAGACGGCTAAAAAATAGTAAATTAGAAACAATAAATGAATTTTTATTAGTTCTTTATATTTACATACAAACAAAAATAATAATGTCCTTAGTACAGTCTGTTTCAAACGCTTAGGCGGAACTAAATGGGAATTTCGTTCTTTTAGGTTGTCACGACAAGGGACCTTGCTTGGGTTATTACATTTTTCATGTTGGACTGTCAAAATTTAAAATTACAACAATGAAACCATGGAAACGAATGACCTATGTCAAAATTAAATTATTTTTTTATATATTTTAATGACAAAAAAATTAATAAATGGGAAATTTGTATTAAGAATGACACAAAAAATCAATATATAAAGAAAATGACAATTTAAAATGATAGTAACCTTAACAAAAAAATGTGTATTGTAAGTATGATTTACAAAGCTTAAACAAAACGGTCGAACAGCACGATTTAAACGATGAAAGTAACTAGATTGCAAAATTTAGTTCCGCTTAACCGTTTGGAACAGACTGTAGCTAAGTCCAAAAAATATTTAAAAGAATAATATTTTGTCTTTTCTATGGATACGATAAGCATTTGTTTTATGGCTATGTTGCTTTTGAAATAACTCACTTCTTTTACATTGGATGTGAAACATGTATGTTGCTCCTTAAATAATTCACCCGGTATATATTAGAGATACAGAATATTAATAAATATCTAGATTCTTATACGAGCAGTTTTTTTTTTTTTATCTAGAACTAGATACTTTTGAAAAAGCATTTAAATATGAAAATGCACATAAAAAAATATTTTTCTACATCCATCAAAAAATAAAATACATGTGTACAACTGTAAATACATACATCGGAAAATTCTAGGGATATAAAAAAAAATAATGTGAATTTTCACACATTTCAGGATTTCGTAGGTATTCAGTATGTGAATGAAGATTATTTGAGATGCCAAAACAAATTTTATGTTAGAATATTTTTTTGTTAATTTTAATTCGAATGCTTAATACCAGGGTTTCGAACCGGAACTGAACCGAAAACCGAAAACCGAAAAAAACCGTTATTTTTGTCGGAACGAAAACCGGAACTGAACCGAAAAAAAATATCGGTTTATTTCGGTTCAGATAACGTTTATGTGAGTGAATATAAAATACATTTTATTTAAGATTATTTTTTAAACTGATGAGCAGAAAAAAATTGTAATTCGTAATTTTTTAACTGATAATTTAAAAAAATGCGCTTCTATTATTTCGGGGGTGGGGGGGTTGAATGCCCAGAACCCCCTGGCAGCGACCTTGGTATGATTATCACAGAATAAGGAATAAAATGTTCTTCTAAATTATAGTAGAAAATAAATTTCTAATACAAATAAAAGCATTTAAAAATTTATCACTCGGAACTGAACCGAAAACCGAAAAAAAACCGTTATTTTTGCCGGAACGAAAACCGGAACCGAACCGATATATATTTTTTTAATTGAACCGGAACGAAAACCGAAACGAAAAAAATAACAGTTCTAAGCCCTGCTTAATACCATTATTTAGGTTCCTAAATATGTGCAGTATTATTTTTACATAGCAAGGTTCATTAAGATTTTGAAAATTGCGCCTATGACTTCCATTGGTTGTTTTAAGTCATAACTCCGCCCCTCTGATTTCGTGTATTCAATTTCAACAATTTCCACTGGTATTAAATTTACGCTTTTAAAAATTAAATTCAACATTTGCCCAAATATAACTAGAATTTTGAAAAAATAGGCGCAATTTTCAATATCTTAATGAACCTTGCAATATATTTATATAAAAAAAATACTGCACATATTTAGAAATCTAAATAATGGTATTAGGCATTCTAATTAAAATTAACAAAAATATATATATATATATATATATATATATATATATATATATATATATATATATATATATATATATATATTTTAACATAAAATTTGTTTTGGCATCCCAAATCATTCACTTACTAAATACCTGCGAAACCCTGAATGTGTAAAAATTCACACTTCATATCAATTTTTTGTAATTCATATTGCGGGAGAAAGGTTTATTATTTATTTTTTATAATTTTTTTTTATTTCACGTTTATAGTTTTTCCTACAGAGGCAATTAACTGGGACAATTCTAATTTTTCTTAATGAAAGTTCCATGCCTGAACGGGATTTGAACCCGAGACCTTAACAACTCAGGGTAAGTGTGTTACCACTACGCTACGCCGGTCAGCATGTATTAGTTATTAAATAGCCACTTAATATAATTCTGGAATTAGACTGAGAAATGCTAAACTAACAATTTTGTTATATCATAATGCAACCATATTCACTTGCATGTAATGCGGGTTGTCTAGTGCCTAATAATTCAGGCGTTGTAAGGACTAGGTAGACTGCGTTTCTATACAATACTATAAATTTTTACTGTTTTCAAATAGTAGTACTATATAACTTGATACTCAAGCGGACTAGAGTTGTCTGACATGGAACACATTCTTTCTTCCAAATATAGAAGACAAGTTTTTGTACTGAAAAATATTTATAAGACATTTGAAAAAGGAAATCAAAGTTATGTATAAATTTATTGACATGTAAAAAATATGGCGCTTGTTTTTACATTTTTACGTGATAAGGATGATAGAGAATTTTATGGTAAAGATCTGGAAAGGCCAGTGACCTTGCAAAGTGATCTGATGAGAGAATAATAGTAATAATATTATATTAATACCATATGATTGAAAAATTGGCATCTAAAAAGACATGGAATTAATTTTAAAAAATCAAAATTCCAGTTAAACGTTTCGCTTATTTTGAAAAGGAAGCTATTACTGTACGTGATATCAAAATGGACTTTTGTGAGTTTGGAAAAGTCCTGACTATTAAAAAGTTTTTAGTAATAAATATTCAGCTTTGAAATTTAATAAATGAAAAGGGTTAAATAAGCACATTAAAACCGATTTTAAACGTAACATAATTAACCTATTTTTGCCAAACAATTACAATAATTAATGAACTCATAATTAATAGCTGAATATTGAAATGGGGATAAAATTTGTGGAAAACTGAAATTTAATTCCATATAATTTCTGTCAAAGGATTTAATTTTTAAACCAATAATGAGAACAATAAAAAAGTTTTTCAAAGCAATTGAAGACGAGCTTGATGACTTTTTACATTTGGATTAAAAACGGGCTAGTAACTAACTTTTTAGTAGCGAATATTAACTCCTGGGACAGTACTAGGCCTAGTATGGTATTTCCAAAATGAAATGGCCGGTCTTGTTAAGAAGTTTAACAATTCGGTAATGGGTTTATGGCAGTAATCCTAGGACTTATTTCAGAAAAAAGAATATAAGAGGTATTAAGGAAATTTTAAATTTAAATAGAATGTAACACTAGTTCAATTGAAGTTTCTTTAAAACCATTAAGGATATTTTCCAAATTTATAATCCTATTGTTTCTAAATTTTAGGGGTTGTTATACTTGTTTGTTAGTTAATTTTCAACGTTCATAGCGTGCATACAACATGGCTCTTTGACGACTATTTGACTTTGAAGAAATTCCTAATTTCTGTAGCGAAAATAGTGAATCTGTGCAAGGTGATTTGGAGTGTGAAAATGTGGACATTGACGTGGAATGCGAAAATGTGGACGTGGCTACTAAAGAAAAATGTCATTTTTCAGAAGATTGCAAAGTTCTGATACTGATCTTATAAAAAATTAGTTTCGGAAGATAATGACAAACTTATATTTAGAACTGCGGAATTAACTAGTGTTCCATACAGAACAATTAAACATATCATTTTTCGTGGCAAAAATCATCAGTGAAAACAACCCGATTTAAAAGTTTTTAAGAAAATAGATAGTTTTATGTTTAAAGCAATAATAAATAAAATATAAGACTTTTATTCGAAAAATATAGTGCCGACTGTGCATATTTTAATAAAAAAGTTGGAAGAAGACGGAATAGAATTTCCATACAAAGTTATAGTCTATCTCAGCAAGAGCGATAGTAATAAATCTTTTTGTCAGGCAGTTATCAGTGGCGTGCACATTTTAAACACGTTTATATTGGTTTTGTGTATTTCTATATTACTATTTATCATTTTATTATACGCACGCCTGTGACCATATTTATCATATCATTAAACGCATGCCTGTGACCATATTTTTCTTAGAAATTTTAGGATAAAATTTTTATGATCTATTGTGTTTAACCCTAGTTCGTATTCCCATATAAGATGTGCGGCACACGTTGTTTTTTAACAATATTTTGTTTAGAACTATTCATATTTTGTGTGCCGCTTCTGTGTGAAAAAACAATAACTTTTTACAAATAATAAATTTTATTACTATCGCTCTTTCTGAGATAGACTATAGTCATATGTATAATTATTTGAAGTTGCTAGGATTTATTTTTGTTGCAAAAAAAGAATGATTTTTGTTTGTGCAAATTTGAAGTATTTAATATTGACTATAAAGACTTTAAAACAAAACGATTTTTAAACATGCCCATATTTATAATTCAAATATAGCCAGTCCTAAGCCTGATAAAAATGTGAAGGAATGTCATGAGAGTATATACAGTTCATTCTAAATAGCATATAAGAAAACACGTTTATTTTAATTAATTATTACAGTCCTGGCAACTGTTATTAATATAACTATAAACGCAGCAGGTATAATGGTTATACTGTCAGCCATTACTGGAATCAATAAGTGTGGGTGGCCATTTAATTTTGTAAATACTGTACACCGGTGTGCCGCAAAGGGCAAAGATTTAGCGTGTAAGGGCAATGCAGATATAACAGTTCCCCCAACAATTTTACCAACCGTTAAAATATTTAATGTTTTCCGCAACTTATTATTTTTAATAAAACACTTGATATAATTTTTTATTTATCTAATTACTTCATAAGCTCTAAAAAAACTTGATTAAATATGAATATTTTCCATTTTTCCAGCCTCACGATGTTCGTAAGTCATGGAATATTAATATGTTTCATCTTGTTGTCTGTGTTACGTAACATTTTATGTTAAAATTGTTAGTGTGAAATATAATACAAGATCTAACTAAAATACGGGCAGAATAAAACCACGGCAGAACCGCATTGCAGTATTTATTCCTACCAATTCGAACAAGCCGCGGACACTACATAAACTCCTACAGGAGGACACTACTTAGTTTAGAGGTGAAATATAATATAATAATAATAATTTTTATTTATATAGCTTTTAGCTAATAATAGAAATTTACAAAATATTACTTATATATAAACAACTTTACAAAAAATATATTTACATGGTTAATGAAAAAATATAATTATAGCCTATATTAATTATTACTCTCTAAAAATATTCTTAAATTCTTCTTAAATATAGTTAGTGATCCTATTGATTTTAATTCCCCTGGTAAACTATTATATTCTAAAGCTCCTCTATGCATAATGTTTTTTTTTGTGCTTACTTTCTTAGTACCCGTTATGTAAAATGACCCAGTCTGTCTCGTATTATACGAATGTATTTCCTCAATCCTTTTTAAATTTGACCTCAAATACTGTGGCAATAAACCTTTGTCCAATTTATACATAAAAATCATACCATTATATTTAATAAATTGTTTAATATTTAACCATTTTAAATCATTTAACATTTTTGTTATGCTAGTAAATCTGTTACATTTTAGGATGATACGCATAGCTCTATTTTGTAGTAATTGTAATTTATTAATGTCACTGTTGTTAGCTAAATACAGAACAGTGTTACAATACTGAAAATGGGGCTTTACGATAGTGTTAAATATCTGTAAAGCACACCATTTTGATATTTTATTTCGGATTCTACGTAAATAGTTCAATTTTTTACTTATTTTTTTTGATATAAAATTTATATGTTCTGTACCTGTTAAGTTTTTATCCACTATAATGCCTAAATATTTTATTTCGTTAACATATTCTATGTTTTCCCCACCTATTTTTAACTTCGTTATATTTTGCATCAATAGATTTTTGTTATACATTAACATAGCTTTAGTTTTTTGAACGTTTAGCTTTAATTTGTTATTACACAGCCAGTTACTTATTTCTGCCAGGTCATCTTTTATAGTCTGTATTGACCTATCAATATTTGTGTCATTATAATACATTATATATATACATTATATAATACATAATGTTAGAATAACTGTTTTAAAAACATTTGCATATATCTAGTCTTGCTAGAAATACTATTACAAAGTTTTCAGTGGAATTCCACAAGATGCTTAAAGATATCTTAAATTTGTTTTAGTATCCAGGGTGTTTGTTTGAAACGGGGCACCCCGAAAATCTCCTTTATTTGTAAAGATACAAAAAATCTTCAGAAGAAAAGTTAAACTAGACAAAAAGGCCCATCTAAAGGTTACTATAAGAATTCTGAGGCACTTCCGGTTTCACTGGAAATGATGTCAACTTTTGATCTAGCATAGGGAATCGATAATTTTATATTTTTTTCCTAAAAGTACATTAAATTAGCTTTACAATGACACCAAAAAATCATATTTTTATGTTAACTATTTCAAAATGGCAACCATTTATTTACAAAATAATAATCAATATAAGTTTTACAAAGTTGAACGTAGCAAGCTTTGAAAACAATCACCGATGGCATCATGGCTCTACCCGAAAAATGGCGAAACGTTGTCGATAATAATGGAGCATATTTGGTTTTTTATCATTTCAATCGCCAGAACAACATGGTTACAAGTTCACAAGAAGCTTGTGAGAAAGCGCCGACGAATTTAACGTTAATTTTAATTTATAATTTTGACGTGAATGCATCATTATATTGTCCGGCAGCGAAATAATATTTATTTTTTACTATCCCGTGAATTATGTCTTTCACCGGGCCTGGATGATAAAAAGATTAAGAAACACTGATCCATTCAGTCCAATTACTACATCTTCCAGTGATTGTCAAACATTTCTCCCCTAATTATCTCGGTATAAATTTTATGAATGAATATCCATTTACGTTGGGAAAGAAAGGTACATTAAGGAATGTGGTTCTTTAAGTGTTCTCATAAAACAGTTGGCACGAGCTTGCGGATATGTTCTGTAGATGGCAGTAAGGTCGCAACTCTTGCTTAATTAGAGGCCGGTACGTGATTGGCGTTTGACTTGAGTCGCGCTGTTAAGCTGCTTCTGTAAGCTGAACACGAAGCTAAGTAGTGATATGTTGCTCTGCTTTATACACAGGGACGTATTACAAAAGATTTCACTAACAATTTTATTTTTACTAATACAGTCCTGTAAAATAAAGCAAGATAGGACACGCGATGAGGATTAAAAAGGACAGAATCTAATATATAAAGCGCAATGTATGTTTGTTTGTGTGGGGAAATGTAAGGCTTCGTGTCATGTCGTAAAACTTCGTGAAATTGACGCATTCTGCCGAATGAGTGTTGGGCTGTTACACGTTACACATACCAGTTGATGACAGATCGTACGCAGTCTACATCCATTGTTAAAACCCAACATAAAACTATTTTTTATACTTTGCGTTCACAATAAGATCATTGTTACACTGAAAACAGTTTAACAATAGAAGCTATTGTTAAACTGTTTTTGGTGATTTTTTATTTTAAGAGATTGGCAGTACTACTCGTCTACGGCGTGTCATTGATAACCTCAAATATTTATAATTTGTAAGTATTTCCATGTCAGATAATTATTTTATAATATTATTATTAAGAAAATTCAAAAAGAAAGTTTGTTGTTTTGCATCTGTCAAATTACTGTTCTGTCCTGTTGTCACAGAAATTGTTTAATTATACATTGTTGCTATGGAGACCGCATTTCATTATAATCACTAGATTGTATTCCGATATTTATTACAAATGAAATTTTGAAATTTCTATAAAATAAGTGATGCAAAGTATAAAAAATAGTATATTATGCTCGTTTTATATGATGTATTGTCACACTTGTTACTTTGGAGCACTCCTCGGTTCGCTGGTCGTACTCCAATCAACTTGTGTGACCACACATCATCTTATAAAGTCCATTCTACATTATACTTTTTTCAATACTTTTTTCAATACTATCCAACTCTGACGTCATTTCAACTTTTGATACTACAGAATATAGTGGGGGAAAAAAATAAGAGACAGTGAAAAATTTTATATCTTCCATCTCTTATTACTTTTGTTGCCAACTTAAAAATTTTTAGGTTCAGATGGCAGACAACAATTTGGTTATAGTGAACCAATTTATAAATATTGTTTAATTGTGCTAAGTTTATATTTAATTATATGACCCAAATAAACTTCTTATCAACTTAATAAACTACTAAAAGTTAAGTTGTAAACAAAAACTAAAAAGTTGGTGTTGGTACGACTGAAAAGTACAGAACTGTCAATCGAAAATTTGACCGGGGGTAGTTTTGGATGACAGTTCTGTACTTTTCAATCGTACCAACACCAACTTTTTAGTTTTTGTTTACAACTTAACTTTTAGTAGTTTATTAAGTTGATAAGAAGTTTATTTAGATCATATAATTAAATATAAACTTAGCACAATTAAACAATATTTATAAATTGGTTCACTATAACCAAATTGTTGTCTGCCATCTGAACCTAAAAATTTTTAAGTTGGCAACAAAAGTAATAAGAGATGGAAGATATAAAATTTTTCACTGTCTCTTATTTTTTTCCCCCACTATATTCTGTAGTATCAAAAGTTGAAATGACGTCAGAGTTGGATAGTATTGAAAAAAGTATTGAAAAAAGTATAATGTAGAATGGACTTAAGACTCGTATAATAATATACTATTCTGGAAAAGTTCAGCTTCTTGCAGTTTTTCTAAAAAAAAGGCTTCCAGATCTTCAGATATTGAAATGAAAGGGTGCTAGTCCTAGACCAGAGTTTCCCAATCTTTTTGAGCCGCGGAGAACTTTTCACGAGAAGAATTCGTCGCGGAATACTGTCGTTGCTTATATATAGCAACACTAGTAAATCGCGGAGCACCAGTAGACGCTCCGCGGAGCACAGTTTGGCAAATAGTGTTCTATACAAAGTATCAGTCCTGATATCGTGCGTATCAGGCTGTTTTACATTATATTTGTCACTATACTTTCCCACTTCTGACGTCTTTCTTTTAAAACTATCTTCTGAAGTAAAAAGCGATATAAATAAGCATTCAACACCTTCTGTCTTTTGTTATTTATCACAGCTAACAATTTGAAGTGACAGAGTATAGAATGATTCTATTAGAATCGACTTCAATTGCTGCCCCTTTAATGAGTAGACCGGGGGGGGGGGGGACTATTTGAGCTAGTTGTGAAGTAAATTTGGCAGATATTATTGCTTAAAAATAACGCGGAGGGTGGATTATTGCGAGTAACCGTTTGGATTTACTGCTGTAGGCGACGGCCCTGAGTTCAAGTCTCTCAATTTTCACGATGCCGAAGATTGTTATTTATTTATTTTTTATAATTTAGAAAACTTAGCGTTTATCCAAATTCGTGTGACATTGAAACTGAATCTGTCCCTGTTTTCACAGTGCATCTTCAACGGTGCATTGCTACCAACATCTTTTTCTTTTCTTTAGATCGTTTTAAACTTATTGCAATATTATACGGGGAGCAAGTAGCGATTGTGAATGTTGTTGGAACACGTGTTTGTGTGTTTCCGTTTTAAGGAAAGGGCAGAAAACGATCAGATTCTTAACATGAATGTGCCATAAAGTTGAAAATACCAAGGTTATATTTAAATATATTATTACTAATACAAATTTATAGACTTTTATTGTTGAATATTTTCATATGAAAACGTGATTAATGAAATTTTTCACTAAAAATCGTCAAACCAAATATTAATTTTCAAGGTATATCGTCAATATTTCTCTATAATAATTAATATAGCAATTGCTAATTACCCCAAGGCTTCTATAAACTATTCATCCATTATAATATACATTTATGTACATATGAACAAAGGGCTTAATTAGATCGTTTGATGATGAAAAACTGTAATTTATCTTGTTCTGAAACATTTGTAACAAGAAGTAAAGCCACAAAACACGGCTTAAGGTATGCAGGTAGGCCCTTGTTAACAAGAAATATGGACTAGAACAGTGGTTCCCAAACTTTTTCGGTTTCCGGCGCCGTTAATGTATTAGAATTTTTCCGCGGAGCCCCAAGTCAAAACATTGGTCTAAATAAAGTAGTTGGAAGAGTATTGGAACGATTTCGCGGCGCCCCTGAAGCCCAGCCACGGCGCCCTAGTAATTATCAATCATTGAATAAAAAGACTAAGGAAGGAGGCTTTATGAATTTTTACATACAAATTTTTCTGACGGAAATGATGTCATTCCAGGTACCACAATGGCTGTCAATATTTTGTTGTTTTCGTATAAAAAAGTAATTATAGACATTTATTTTGATAATTTAAAGTATTAGGTCGTCAAAGATGAAATTTGTTGTCGTGGTGAAAGATGATGCCTTTTCGATTAACCAAACTTGGACGTTTTGCTTGGATTTCCTCATTGAGTTGGGTGAGTTGCTCACAGTACTTTTCCGCAGTTATTGTTTTGCCACGTGGAAGAAGCTCGAAATAAAGTATTCCTCTGCAATCCCACCAGACACATAACAACACTTTCATTGGATGCAATTCAGCTTTTGCCAAAGATTCGGCTCGTTCACTCCCATGTTTCCAGCTTATTTTTCTTTTTATGTTGTGATACATAATCCATTTTTCTCCAGTTATTACTCAGTCCAAGAAAGGTTTATTTTGTTGACGGGCAAGGAGAGAAACGGCACTGGAAACATGTTTCAGTTTGTTCCGTTCTGTCAAAATGTGCGGAACCCATATATCGAGTTTCGAAGTATAGCCAAGTTTTTTTAAATGGCGAAATGCTGTCGATTTGTCAACATTTAACTTCTCAGCAATCTCTTCAGTCGAAAGCCGTGGATTACTATTCACCAAATCACGGATACAGTCATTATTACACGGACACGGATTTTTGCAATCACCTGATATATATTAGGTCGTCAAGGATGAAATTTGTAGAAAAAAGGCAAAGTTTGTTGATAACTTACAAATATAAGGAATTATTTTATTCATCAAAGTATGCACCCATATTGTCTATACACTTTTGCCATTTAAGCGGCAGGTTGTTCAGGCCGGTGGTATAAAACCCTGGCGGACGAGAGTCAATGAATTCCTGGAAGGCCAGTTTTACAGCATTGTCGGAATTAAACTGTTTTCCTATTAAAAAGTTGTCCAAATTGCGGAAGAAGTGGTAGTCAGTGGAAGCTAGGTCTGATGAGTATGGAGGATGATGAAGAAGTTCCAACTCCAATTCGTGTAGTTTTGCCACATTCAGTGTGGTCTAGCGTTATCATGCAGTAAGATAGGAACGATCTGTTGACCATTCTAGGTTGTTTTTCTTTAAGTTTTTGCATTATTTCGTCCAGTTGGTTGCAGTATATTTCTGCTGTAATCGATGAGCCAGTTTTTTTTTTTTTTGTTTGGCTAACCAATTTGATATTGTCTGCTACGTAGTAACACTAGAGCCAAATACACTATTAATGTTTCGCGCGGTCTGCGATGCCGTAGTTCCACGTAAGAACTCACACTTCATAATAGTGCGAATTTCCGACCGTTCCATTTTCAACTAAATCAATTTTTAAAAGAAGTTTTTGATATTTTTTCGAGCATACAATGATTCATTTAAACAGGCGAGATGTGCAAATTTTCAAAAAAAAAAAAAACAGTAAAATATTAAGCTAATGTCAAATAATAAGCTGTTAAAGTTAGCAATATTATTAACTACAAATTTCATCCTTGACGACCTAATATTTTGTAAATGTTGTAGGCATAAACAATGATATCTTGATTGTTTTCACTCATATTGTTTTGTAGAAATAATCATTTGTATTTTTACCGCGAAAAACACTATTGCACAGATTGCCGCACCATCTGAACTTGTGACGACTGTGCAACACAAACTGCACTGCACAATATTTACCAAACGATCTTCGTGAAGCACAGAGCACACAGAAACTTTATGCCGAACGTTTCTTGCGTAAATTATGAATGTGTAGATTATTGAGAACTGACACGCTCGGATACGCCTGGTGGTCAAATATTGTACTACGCCACTGTAGTATTGTTTGAAATTATTACATATGTTCTAGTGTTGATTTTTTGTTAGAAAGTCGATAGATACATTTTCATAAAATAAAAATGTACTGTGCTTCAATTAACCTGTTCGCTGTTAGCATATTGACAGCTGAATACTAGACATGACAGCCATATTGCCTTGAAGTACAGCGCCGCCAACGGTAATGTCACTTCTCAATTAGCTTATGTCGAACCCACCTTAAATTAATCTAATGAGTGGGAAATTCTACGCTTATAAATCATTTATAAACAGATTCTACTGTTCAAATAATTATATTACTTTTTAACACGCCTCGTGAGTTTTTATATTTTTTATAATGTTACTTGAATGTTAGAAATATTATTTTCAATAAGTCTGGTTCTCGGACATCTGTACCAACTTGAAAATTTAATATACTTAACTTTAGATTAAATGCGTTCGACTGTAAACGTTTCGGCCATTTTTATTTCTAGTAGAAACATTGTTCGGAATTGTATATAGATATATTAGAAATAGAATAAAAATTTAAACTGAAATAAAATAGCACTAGTGATATATAGCAAATTGGTTCCTCGAAAGTATACTTCCCGCAGTACAGTCTTGTCATGGTGGTGGACGCGCAATCAGGCGTAGGTTACTACCGAAATTTATAAGTACTTTATGCCATAAATGTTCAACTCCACGATGCGGTGTTGCAATCTCTGCATCGGAGTCTGGGAGATTTATTCCAACCCTGATTGAGACAGTGCCGTATTTTCGAACATTTTAAAGGGCATATTTCCTCAAAAAATAATTTACACTAAAGTTGTGTCGAAAGTGACATAGTACCATTGAAGTCATATGAATTGACACAGCACGCTCTATGCCTTAGCATTGTTTGTTATGAAGCCAAGACCCTACGGAGACGAAAGGGGGATTTACCCCGAGGAGTATAACAAGTTGCCTAATTTACAGTGGGTGGTCAAATTATTAGGGACAGTGCAGATTTTTTGTAATTTTCAAATGAATTTAATGAGGAAATAAGTGGATTTGGGTCTCGTATTTATTTTTATTCATTAGAGTGCTTTATTTAGAATATAAAACGACATAATTGCTTATTCATAATCATTTATTTTTGTATAAAAAGTGTTAATTTAACAAATTAAGTAAAATCTTAATATTTTGCTGCGATTGCGGCTTCCAGGCGTTTGGGCATGCTTTCTATTTATTTATTTATTTATTTATTTATTTAATTTTGGCCACACAACAGGCACAAGCCCAGTAAAAGTGTGGCACTAAAGTAATTTACATAAAAAGTTATTTACTTAGTATCAAAAAAAAAAAAAAAAATAGAATTAAATTATCAGTAGACTAATTTTAACATAGATAAATCAGAATATTATTTAAGTTTTAGTTAAAATTTTGTAGTATACTAATGATATTTTTCTTAAAGGTAATAAAACTGGTGGAAAAAATATCAGGAAAGTTATCATATTCAGTTAAGCTATTTACATGTAAAGAAATGCGATTAATAGGTGAATTATAGGCAGAATTAGTTTTACTAAAAGGCAAAGATAAATGTTCACTAATTCTAGTATTGTAAATTGGGATTTTGAAGTTAAATTTAGTTAGAAGATCTGGACAATCAATAATACTATTGAAAATTTTAAAACAAAAACTTAAATCATGCAGAATTCTTCTGTTTTCTAAAGATAACAGATTGAGTTCCACATTTTGAAATCTAAAATTTAATATTTTTAAAAATCTTTTTTGAATATTCTCAATTCGTTTAATATAAATAAGATATTGAGGAGACCAACATACGGTACAAAATTCTAACTGCAGACTTTTGCGTTGTGTCGGAGATTGGGGTTGTGATGCCACTCTCTGATAAGGGTTTCTATAAATTGCCGCTTGGTGGTGATGATTTCATTGGCGATCTCCCGCTTTTTAAAATAATAATGATACCAGCAACAAGAATATAGAAGAAAAATGATTTAAAAACAATTTATTTTCTCACAAAATGCATTTAAACTTGAAAATTACAAAAAAAATGTACTGTCCCTAATAATTTAGCCACTCACATTTATTTTATTCAGTTATTGCTGAGAAAAACACCGGCGCTGTATTGTGTTTATGATTGTTTTGTTGTGTTATTTTTTCTATTTTACTATTTTACCTTTTCATTATCTTTCAACTTTTAATTTTAAATACTAAAAAGTAATGTTTAATTAAAATGTTACACATAGTTTTTCCTTTAAGAAAAGTATTTGTATTCAGTACTTGGAATACATCAGAAAAGTATTTTACCCAGCATTGATTATAGATATACATCTTTATAATTTGTCAGATAAATTTTAATTTATCATGGAATAAATGATGTAATATATGCCCGTTAAAACTATCCCCCCGATCAAGAAAAAAAGGTGTCTAGATAGACATGGAATTCATTTATGTTTATATTAACAGAATTGTCCACTTAACATTTAAAATTCAGGGCATACTAAACTTTTTTTTCGATCATATTATATTTTAAATGTATGTTATTTAGAAACCTACTAATTATCTTAAATATATACTAATAAATTCAGGTTAATTTAATATTATTTATGAAATATATTTTATTAAAATTTGCAGTTTACAGTATTAAAAATAGTATATTATGTTACTAGGAGTAGAACGCGCTCTTTTTTGTGCTGAGCTCAAATGTTGCTGCCGAGGCGCAGCCGAGGCTTGCATATTGAGCGAAGCACAAAAAAGGCGTTCTATTCCGAGTGACATATACTATTTTTTCTTCAAGCGTAGGTATTAAAAATTTTCAACCATAAATACTTATGACTTTATAGTTTCAGATGCTATTGCTGCTAATTCCGGCGGTGTACAATGAATTGGTTGAGACATTTTTTAATTTTTAATCTTTATATTGTGTATTTTGTAACTAATCACAGAATGATCACAAAATAATAATAAAGTAACTCACTAATAACGTAACTAATTTCTGAATTCACTACAAACCACGCTACAAACATATTAAATTGACAGATGTTTTGTTTATGGCGATTGCTGCCATCAGTGTCATCTGTTGATAACTATATGAACTATTTACTAGTATAAAAATGTTCACATTTTGTTACTAGTAAAAAAATGTATCATTTCTACCGAATGTATTGAACAATGTTAGCATTATAATCCGCTTGAAGAAAAAATATATTTTACTTTCAATTCTTATTGGCAAAACATGGATTTATGCAAACGTTTTTACAGTTATGATTTTTTGTTGTTATGAGTAAATTTTGCGTTTTCTCCTCATTTAATGATAATTTATTTGATAGAAACCAGTCTTTTGCTTTAGATAAATTATCACTAGAAACATGTTGCATGTGTTCCAGGGACAATGATCGAGTTACAAGGGTCGTATCATCGGAATATCAAATAGATTTCGTCTTAACAGCAGAAAAGAAATCATTGAAATAAATTAAAAATAGTAATGGACCTAAATTTGAACCCTTTAGCCTAGTACTGTCGTCAACCAACTTTCTATGATGAACCATTTTGAAAAAGTAGGATCGAATAATATCAGTAATCAAAAATAGCAATAGCAATCCTTTGGTAAATAATTTTTAAAGTGAATACTTACTCTGCTATGGTTGCCATCAACGAAAAATTCAGCTTCCGTTCTTCCTGATCCGGTTACAATTGGTGGTGCATTAAATTCATCATAGATGCCGCCTTCTCCTTGGCTTTGTTCTTCTAGGAGTTCAGTCCTTCCAGTTTCAGCAAAAGCTTTTACACCCGCTGAAACACGTTGTCCCAAACGGAACAACTGGAAAGATTTATCATGGCTGCGTCCTGAAAAAGAAAACTGAAATTAGTTCACATGAATGTCGAAAGATGTCACTAGTAGTATAGGATTTATCCTAGGAATCCTTAAGGTAGGAAATTTGAAATCTATATTAATAAAATTTGCTCATTGATTTCTACTCTATCTCCTATATTATTGACTTAACAGCGTAAAAGTATATTACAAAAATTGATTATAATAAGAAAACAAATATTTTTCATAAAATGCATTTTAGAGTTATGGGGGTACCCTAAAACTAAACTTTTGAAATATCTTCCTTATTATTGATTATGATAAATATTTATTGTATTAAGAAAAAAAAAACCTTTTTACTCTATATATATGGTATTAACTACAAATTTCATCCATGACGACCTGATATTTCGGCTGGTATAAAAGAAAATGACTTAAAAGACATTCATAAAACATCGCGAAATCCAAAGATTTAGCATTCAAAACAAGAATAATTCAACAAGTATTATCAATCAAACAAACAATACCCACTATTAATATTAATATTCAATTGTAATTTAAATTTAACATGCTCTTTAAGAAACTGATGGCTTTTTAAAAGAGTTAATAACGTGTTTAAATTTACAACCTACAATAAAACACCAATTTGAATAATCGTTCCTAATTTGAATATGTGGAAAAAAAACCATAAAATTTTATAGCTCAAAAGAATTAATTTCAAAAGAAAAATGGATCTGTGGGTTATATTAAGACATTTTATTTAAAAGATATTTATGTAATATTTATTCAAAAGATAAATATGGAAATTACTATTATAATAACTCAATTAAATACATTTGTATTTTGGATATGATAATTTAGCCCAAATACTGAAATAAATGATATATGTTTAATTTTTCCCGCAAAATTTAATACATATTCTTTGATCCCTCATTGTCAAAAATAAAAAATCGCTGAATATACAGAAACAACTCCTTTTTTAGGGTTTTGTAGGTATGACCAAAAAACCCTTATACCGTCATTTTGTCGTCTGTCTGTCTGTCTGTCTGTTCGGTAAAAATTGTAGCCAAACGGCTAAACCTAGAGAGTTGAAATTTGGCATGCTTATACAACTCTTTGACCCGCACATAGGAAAAATACTAAAACATCTAAAAAACATATACCCCTAAAAATATAAACAATAATGTGGTCATCGAAAAAAAATTTACTTTTTTAAAAATTTTAGTAGGGTATCAAATAAAAGCCCTTAGTACGTGGATTAATGAACTAATTTTAATTTTGTAAAATAAATTATTTTGACGTGATTTTTGCCAAAACAGTGCCAAAAAATTTTTGTCTCACACCCTGTAGCTCAGATGGTTTAAACTAAAAATCTGAAAAAATTCTAAGTAATGTACATTGGTGTGAACCGGAATAGTACAACAGGAATTTTTGATCAGATTATGTTTTAGGAAAATAACGCATTTTTTGAGTTTTTTGGTTGACGATGTACAGAAGTTATAGTTATGTAACACACTAGACTGGAAGACATATTCTGGTCTAATCGTTAGCTTGCTCGCATGCTATGCAACAAACTTAGATTCGCTCCCGGGCAAAGATGACAATTTAACTTTTTGTTTTTTTTTCATTTTTATTTTGTTTAAATTATTTTGTATTTGTCAGGTATTTGGTGTGTTGTCTTATTGTGTCATATGTCGATAGAAGCGTCAGTTGACAGATGGCAGCACAGTTTAGCGCAATCCTAAAATATAAGAGACAACCCTCGTACGAAAGATTCGAAATCTTAAAGATTTAAAATTAAAAAAAATTCTTGGTGATCATAACAAACGCATTTTCCAGGGTTCACATTTGAAACTTTTTCATTTTACAGTTCTGTTTTTTACAACTCTAAGTAATTCTCAGACATTAATTAGTTTGTTGTCAATCTTGGTTTATGAGAAGAGTTTATTAAAATTACTTGTAGACTTTTTATTTGTTAGAAAAAAACATCAAAAAGAAATAACGGAAAAATACTTTTTAAGTCTATATACAAATTTATTCTCTTGGCCTATATTCCACGAAATGTAAAATAAAAATTAAATTAATACAACTCCAAATTTAGAATTTGAATTAATGAGAATGGTGTGGGTTTTGACGTAAAATATTCTTATTTCAATTCTCGACTGAAAAAAAAACTTAATCTGATTATACTTGTAATGAAATGAACGTAGTGACAGATCTGACAAATCGCTATTACATTATCTGAGAAGTCGCAGACAAGTTAGGACAGGTCTAAAATGCTGACAGAAATCCCACATCACAGCACGCAGAGTCAGGTGAAATGAGATGAAACGGAAAAATCTCTTTAATGCGTGAAAAGTATAATTATACAAAAGGATTATCATTTAAGTGATTAAAATTGCGATTAGGAGTGTCTAGATTAGTTCAACTTGTCATGTGGCACTGTCCAGCGACCATGTCATGCTACAATGTCGTTCAATATGCATTTGTTTACAGTACGTCTGAGGTCTCGGGAAATTTCATAATAGAACCCATCCTACCAAGATCGTCGTAACTCAATATTTTAATTTTTTGACTTATGTAAGTTAAATATTAGAATACACGATATTCTTTATTTGAAAAAAATATATATTTCTCACAAAACTGTACGGTATGCTAACAAAATTATAGTTTTGTGAGTTGCGAATTTTTTCATAGAAAGATTACTAAAATTCTAATATTTAACTTCCATAATTTAAAAAATCAGCTGTGGCCACCACAGGACCTACCGCCATCACAAAGTACTTGTATAAAATACATTCTAACTTGGCCTAATATTTTCTAACAGAGGTATTATTTATCATAACCATGGATACGTTACATAAAAGTATGAAAAAATAGAAATTTTTCAAAAATTTTTCCTTTTATCAAAAAATGTCTCAAATAAAAGTTGTTAGTTATTGCTTTTATAGCAACTTTTGTTAAATACATTTTTTCGAAATATATTTCTGTTGTTAAATATTCGCAAAAATCTTAAAATCGACACGAGTAAACTCCCATTTTAAGTCAACCGATTTTTACCAAAAGTTGAACAACTCGTGCCATTGATGTCAAAAGCTTAAATATGAAGTTTCACACACATATATATATATATATATATATATATATATATATATATATATATATATATATATATATATATATAATCCGGGCAACAACTTGGCGTCCACATATAGTTATTACCGTTTGGCATCCACCAGAAATACAAGTGATATCTTTACGTTTGTTGAAGTATATTAACTTAATTTTGGCATAGATTAACGAAAGCGCATCAGTTTTTGCAAATTTTGAACTATTTTAATATACACATTTCATTTTTTCACGTTTACAATAGTATTTTAATCGCTTCCTTTTATTTTAAAAACAATATTACGTCCTGCCAATATACACCTACAGAATGCAGGTAATTTTACGTCCGTAAGTATATCTGTTACACTTTTTACCAGTAAACTTGCATCCTACATAGTTGCCAATTATACTTACTGTTATATTAATGTAAACATATCTCAATCGAACAGCCTGCAAAACTTTACAAAAAGTTCTTAGGAATGACTTATGCATATGTTACGCAAGATATGTAAATAAAAAGACAGATTACAATAAGTCAATTACTTTTATTTAATTCAGTATAAAACAGAAAACAAACAAATAAACATATGAATTAAAAATGAAGAATACTCGGTGTTTAGGTGAGTGTGTAATCTAAGGAATCCATCAGTCCTATTTTGACAGGGACAGTCCCGTTATCATAGATAATGTCCCCAGAACATTCCCCGAGACATGAAAATGTCCCGTTTTTAGTGATACCTCTTTTACCTGCCAATAAAACTTAATTATGTTAATCTCATATTTTTTTTATAAAACATATATCGAATTTATTTTGGTTGTTGATAAATTACATGTATATGTCAGCGCCAAAGAATTATTAACATCAAATTATTAATCAAAAAGATCAAGATAGTTTTTAATGAGACATTTTGTAATTTTTCAATTTTTTGTCCAATTTTAATTTTTTATTTTATTTTTTTAATAATTTTAAAAAATCCTAATTTAAGGACAATAGAATGTGGTTTAAATTTTTCAAATCTTCATATATTGTTTAGTATAGAAAAAAAGGGGCCTTAAAACCCCATCTGATACAATAAACACGGATCCTCATACAAACCTTTGAAAATGATCAAAAATCGAAAAAATGTTTTCTCTCCGATTTACTTAAAAATGTGTATACTTATGTATTTTGAGTCGTAGATCTTAAAAATAATATCAATTACAAACTACGGTTTACTGTTTTTGAATAAATTTTAAAAAAAAACGACAGAAAATGACTGTATTTCAAAATACACATATAAGAGGGCGCTTTAAATATATTTTTTAGACTTCCCACCCTAAATTTGGCCTAAATAAAATTTAAAAAAAAAAAGGTAAAATTTGCGAGAACGATTATATCCCTTACTAGGTATAGAGAAGTAACACGCTCGAATACGCTAACTGGTAGATATGTCCCGTTTTTCAGTTTGAGAATTATGGGAACCCTAGTGTAATCGTCAAAGCGGAAATTCGTCTTTAAATTCAGACAAACGAGGCAAACAATTCAGCAAAAAGAGATGAGAAGGATAAATATTTGTGTTGAAATGATTTTGAATATTGCATATGTATTATAATATCAGGAACTGATATATAAAAATATGCTAAGTGAAAATGCGATAGATAAAATTTTTATTAAAAATAAGACGGACGTTAAAAAATTGATGTGAAGTGTGAATTTTCATACATTTCTGGGTTTTGCAGGTATTTAGTAACTGAACGATGATTATTTGGGATGCCAAAACAAATTTTATGTCAAAATATTTTTTTATGAATTTTAATTCGAATGCCTAATACCATTATTTAAGTTTCTAAATATATGCAGTATTTTTTTTTATACAGCAAAGTTCATTAAGATTTTGAAAATTGCACCTATTGCTTCCATTGGTTGCTTACATCATAAGTCCCGCCCTTTGATTTCGTCAAACAGAATTAAATTATAATTTCAACACTTTCCACTGGTTATTAAATTTACGCTTTTAAAAATTAAATGCAACATTTACCAAATATAACTAGAATTTTAACAAAATAATTTAAACAAAATAAAAATGAAAAAAAAAAACAAAAAATAAAATCAACAGGATTCGAACCCTAGTTTGCAAGTTAACTTATAAAATTAACCGTACGACAAATCCAACCACGCCACGAGAGCTACTGATGTGGCATGTTACACAACGTATTATATAATTCACATATTTTAGTTAAAAACACAAAAAATGCGTTATTTTCCGAAAACATAATCTGATCAAAAATTCCTGTTGTACTATTCCGGTTCACACCAATGTATATTACTTAGAATTTTTTCAGATTTTTAGTTTAAACCATCTGGGCTACAGGGTGTGGGACAAAAATTTTTTGCACAATTTTGGCAAAAATCGCATGAAAATAATTTATTTTGCAAAAATAAAATTTTGATCGTTAATCCACGTACTAAGGGCTTTCATTTGATACCCTACTCAGAATTGAAAAAAAATATTTTTTTTTCGATGAGCACATATTTGTTTATATTTTTAGAGGGATATATTTTTTAGATGTTTTAGTATTTTTCCTATGTGCGGGTCAAAGAGTTTTATAAGCATGCCAAATTTCAACTCTCTAGGTTTAGCCGTTTGGCTACAATTTTTACCGAACAGACAGACAGAAAGACAGACAGACGACAAAATGACGGTATAAGGGTTTTTTGGTCATACCTACAAAACCCTAAAAACTGTAAACGATGAAAAAGCATTTGGTGTGTATTAAAATGCAGTTCGCTTAGGTTCAATAATATAAGCTATTATATATTATTTGCAAAAAACATGCGTTTATAGCTGTTTATAAACTTTTTAATTGTTTAAATTAATCCACACTTTAAATGCGCGCTAAAACTGGAAAGAAAAATGTGGAAAAAGAAACCTTACCTCCAGTCATATAAGGTGTCATTCCTTTTACATGTAAAAAGAATTAGCTAAGCTTACAAGTTAGTCAAATGCCTTAGCAAGCGTAAGGGGGGCGGAAAAATCTTTTGTAGTCTTATAAATGGAACGTCCTTACAACTTAGATTATCTTAGGTAAGGTAAAATTACTTATTGTGGTAAAAGAAAAGCAGTTATAGTAAGAGACCCCTCTTCATAGTTTATTTATTTTTTATTTTTGCACTCGAAATTGATTCTATCATGATTTTTAACTAATCATCCTTTTCTCTTTATCTAATAATTATGAACATTTCAAGATTACTTTCTTAACTTTTGTAACAAGCAAAATCTGTCGAGAAAAGAAACTTTTTCTCGATAATTCAAAAATAAGATTCATTACATCTGTTTTTTATTTACGACGAGTCGCTATGTGTTGGACACATCAGATTTATTCAATACTCAGGCCACACAATTTTATTACTCATTATAGTTGGGGAATCCTGCTGTTTAACTGCTCCCCCCGTGTTATACAACGTTGCCAAGTGTAAGGACGCAAAACACTCATCAATATATGTAAATGTATATTAATCCGAATATACAGCTAGCGACAGTGGCGCTCATGGTGGCAAAAGCAAAAACTAGCAATTTATACATTTTGAGAAAATATCATCATTTTTGCGTCCAGACTAAAATTCGTAGATAGCTTCTAGAACACTTAATGAGCCCAAAAAATAATTTTCATGGCGATGTAAACTTGCGTCCGTATATCGGACGCAGTATGCACCTGGACGCAAGATTAAATGTAAATTTTTAATGGGTGGATGCAGAATTGTAGCCTGGATATATATATATATATATATATATATATATATATATATATATAAAAGCCTTCTACCATCTATGGTGTAGGCTGCATTTCTTTCTCCTTTTTTTGTTTTGTTTTGTTTTATAGTGTTATGTATTTATATACGAAGTTAGCCATTATTTTTTATTCTTTCTGCAGTCTTTTTTTTGGCTTCTGCAGTCGTGTTTCCTCTCTCTTGTAAAATATCTTTTAATGTTTTATCCCATGTGTTTCTTGGTCTTCCTATTTTGTTCCTATTATGTTCTTGTCTCCCAGACTTGCTTCACTTCTCTTGTTTCTTGTAGTCTGTGCATATGTCCCCACCAGCTTAGTTGCCTATTTTCTATGAATTTATCTATTGCCTCTATGTTAAGTTCTTTTCTTATCCCCGTACTTTTAATTCTATCTATTTTGGTCACTCCTTTCACCTTTCTTAAATACTTTATTTCTACAGCTTGTATTTTATTCTTTTCCCTTCTTGAAAGTGTCCACGTTTCGCATCCGAAAGTCAGTACCGGTCTGTATATTGTTTTAAATATATTTATTTTTGTCTCTTTTGTTATTTCTTTTTTGTTAATAAGAGTACTATTTATATCATACTAGAGTTTCATTGTTTTCTCAATTCTTGTGTTTATCTCCATTTCCTGTTTATCTCGTATATCTACTCCTAAATATCTGACATACTTGACTTGTTCTATGTTCGTGTCCTCTATTCTTATATTTAAATCTTCATCTGCTCCAATAATCATAACTTTAGTTTTACTTTTGTTCATTGTCATATTATATTCTTTGAATGTATTATTCCATATATTTAGATTTTCTTGCAATTCGTTTCTTCCTTTTGCTATTATTACTACGTCATCTGCAAATACTCCTTCCGATATTTCTGTTAAGGCAGTCCAAAATCACCCGATGATGGACAAGGCTTGATGATGATGATGATATTTAACTAAAAGTTGTAAATACCAAGCCTATATAAATTACATAATCCAAGTTATTTTTCTTCATTTGTTGTGGTGAACTTAATATCTGTCTTAATTTGATGAAATCGAGAACTGAGCTACTAAAACTTGGTATTCAAACAGTTCTAACTAATTGTAGGTATAACATTACATGACGTTATACTAATATTAATGTAGTTTAGTTGACGGTTATGTTTAAACGTTGTATGAAAATAGTAACATCTGGGATATTTGTTGACATTGAAGTGGGTTAGGATCGTGGTAATGTGTATTTCAAACATACATCCAGGGACTACAAGTTGGCAATCCTGTACACTGTCACCAACTAAACAAATACTCGAATGATGGATAGTTGGGAACACTGTAAAATGACTAAAACCGACACCGGACAAGACTAGCTACGATCTAAACTAAAACGATTTGGACAGATAACAATTCAAGAAATATATGTGAATACTACCTGGAGTATTCGTATTTCATACGGTTTTTGTACCCGATATAGTTTCCAACACTGTGTTAGGACGCACTTAGGCTCTAAACTAAATATAATATATCTCCGGAGCATAGTATTCTTTTCGAAGACATTCTAAAAGTCATTGGTTTTTTATTAAGAGGGAAAATCCAGCCTGTGGTCATTAAATTTATTAGTACAAGTTATTTCATTCATGCGCTCCGTTGTAAAGTAGTCTTTACGTCATTCCACTCAGGTTGAATCAGTGGAGGTTAGATATTATCAAAGCCCGTTTCCACTTGTCAATTATCCTGCGTGATTTAATAGGAAGGAAGTATACATTGTACGCATGCGTATACGTTCCATTAACGTTACTAAACCGTTCACTCGTTTAGCTCACGTTATAGGCACATATAGCAATTACAGACCATTGCATTTGCTTTACTAACTCTCCAATGATTGGAACATAGGCGGTTGGAAGACTGGGGAAAAATGGAAGAGTAAGAATTGAAGGAGCAAGTGGATGAAGGTGTTATGTTACAAATTTTAAGTTCTGAGTTAATTGACATTTGGTAAGTTATTGTGCTTTTTATTTTCCACTACATCTCCGCTTGTCATATCAGTTGAAAGCCTGTCAAATTTATTGTATTGTAAGAATTAGATTTATTCCACATTTTTTCTTCTTACGCTACTGGGCCGTATGAATAAAAATAAGCATAACCTTTTATTTGCAAATTATGAAGCAAAACCTTCTACTTATGAGTAAGAAGCAAATGCTTTTTTGTTGATCTTTTGCTCAAGACAGAAGTAAATGGTTATGAATAAAACAGACCTTTTACTTTAAATTATAAGCAAATGCTTCGAAAAACATGCATCTATATATTCATATACTCACTTGTGAAAAAGTGTTGTAGTGAACTAATTGCCATGGCGGATATTGTGCATTTAAAAAATATGAAACATTATAGGCATCGTTCTTCATCACGTCGTACTGACATAAAAGTTAGTTTCGTTTTGAACAGGAGAACATGGAGTGTTTAGCTAATAAGTTTTAGGTAACTTTTTTTTGTTGAGATATCTAGCTGATCTTGGATTTCAAAGAAGTATCGGTGAGGAACTTGGGGTGGAGCAATCCACAGTATCACTGACTGTCAGCAGTGTTGTTGATCAAATAGTTGCACAAGCTAGCAACTGGATTAAATTTCTTACTTCTCAAAATTTATTAGTGGAGGCGAAAAAAATGTGGCAAAGAAAATACCGTTTTCCAACCGCAGTTGGTGTCATTGACTGTACACATACAGGGATAGAAAAACCGAAGATCCATGAAGATGACTATGTCAATCGTAAAGGAAAACCTATGCTAAATGTATAGGCAATTTGTGATGCCAGTGAAATGTTCACAAGTGTAGGTGTAAAGTGCTCTGAATCTGTACATGACTTTACACCAATAAAAATAAACTGATATGTCAAACATGGAACTCAGTACAGCACTAGTACAGTTTTGATAGTGTTTATAGACTAATTTCAAGTTAAAAGCAATCAGAAAGAAGTAGTACATTTTGATAAATACTGATTTTCAGGTTTCAACATAAACACATCCTCTTGACCTTTTACTCACCGGTAGAAGCATTACCTTGTAAGTAAAAGGTTATCATTATTCATATAAAAAGAAGCAAATGCTTTTACTCCGACCTTTTACTCGAAGCAAATGCTTTTACTTCTACCTTCTACTTATGAGCATTTACTTCAACTTTATTCATACGGCTGATTATCTCGTATCATAGGTATTATGACCAAATAACAGCGATGTGAAAAATAAAAACTGTTAAAGATTTGAACATGCGTCTTGAATTTTTGAAATTTTAAGTTGATCTAGAAAAAAATTGTAACCTTTTTACATTCAATGAAACTTTAGATAACACTCCCCAAAAAATGCATACCAGCAAATTTCGTAATTTCTTCCGCGCTTGTTTCTCGAGAGTTTTCTTTGTGTGAATGCATTTGTTGGTTATTCAGTGAATCAGTATGCGAGACTAGTATATCTAGCATGTATTATTAAGTGAGAAGCGATGGCAATAAGGCCTACATGTGGCTCTGTCGAGACGGCGATGTCGACCGCTTCGTCCCGCGGCCTCAAAACACTTCTCTTACCAACTTAATCCAATTACTTACGCTGAATTGAAACTTAATTGGTATGGATTAAACCGTAAAACCAATTTAAATACATTTTCATTTCGTGTCCAACAGAATTATTAAGATTAGATTTTTGACCATATATAGAAAGGTTGCTGAACTAAATCCTAAAACCCAAAGCCTTTCTAACATTTTCTGGTGTTAGGCTGTTACTGTTTATTATTCTTGCGGTGTTCTTTTCCATATTTCTCATCATTTTGGCCGGGTTTCCCAGCTATTATCAAAATGGTATAATTGCAATTCTGCAATAATAGTATAATAAAACACAAGTTTCATAAGACATGAAGATGCTGCACGCGGCGTGGTTAAAAAAGACCGACAGACAGACAGACAGACGGACGGACGGACGGACGGACAGACAGACAGACAGACCGACAGATATAATGCTAAAAATAGTTATGTAGGGACCTCAATTCGTGGAGATCCATCGAAATCTCGAAATGTCAAAATCGGTATGATCACAATATATATATATATATGTTGGCGGTCGGTAAAAATACTGCACATATTAAGAAACATAAATAATGGTACCTATTAGGTATTCGAATTAAAATTAACAAAAAAATATTTTAACATAAAATTTGTTTTTAAAGTTCTTAGATTAACAGACGATAAATTATTTTAAAAATATCGTTCATTTTGCCGTGATTACTACAAAGCAAAATTTGTCCTACACACTCAGCATGCCGCCTTCACTTATTATATACCTGCGAAACCCTGCAATGTGTGAAAATTCACACTTCACATCAATTTTTACCGACCGCCAGCATATATAAGGGAGGTATTGTGATCATACCGATTTTGACATTTCGAGATTTCGATGGATCTCCACGAATTGATGTCCCTACATAACGTTTTGACTATTTTTAGCATGATGTCTGTCGGTCTGTCTGTCCGTCTGTCTGTCTGTCTGTCTGTCTGTGTACACGTGCAAAGCAAATTCGGCTAAAAGGATTTTTATGAAACTGCATATTTAAGCTTTTGATATCAATGGCACGAGTTGATCAACTTTTGGTAAAAATCGGTTGACTATAAATGGGAGTTTACTCGTGTCGATTTTGAGATTTTTGCGAATATATAGCAACAGAAAAATATTTCTAAAACAATTCTTTAACAAAAGTTGCTATAAATGCAATAACTAACAACTTTTATTGGAAACGTTTTTTGATAAAACGAAAAATGTTGAAAAATTTTTGTAAAATTTATTTCATACTTACATGTAACGTTTCCATGGTCATGATAAATAATATCTCTGTTAGAAAATATTAGGTCAAGTTATTTCAACTCTGTTGCTAGAATGTATTTTATACAATGTCGGTCCGGTGGTGGCCACAGCTGATTTTTTTTGTATTTATTTTATACAAGTACTTTGTGATGGCGGTCGGTCCTGTGGTGGCCACAGCTGATTTTTCTTTACTAGTGTTATTTGACATGCACAAAACTTCATCTCTTCATCTCTTACGAGGTCAAATATTTCACGGTCGAAGCAAAATTCTCAATTTAATTTTCAAAATACGCTGCGGGCAAATTAAAATACAGCTATTGGTTTTACTATTATACTTATTGTTCTGTCAACAATAGATTTATGATTCATTGAAATAAGGTTTTGAAATTTCCGTGTGTATAGATTTCCATTCCGGTGGAAAATCCTCGCATGAGTGGATCTAAGTTTTTACTAATGACATGTAATCCAGATCTTTTTGTAGTGGCTCCACCATTGCATTGACGGAGACAGATGGTATTAAGCCAACCCACCATGTCTCACTGATTGTACAAGAGGGAAGTTCGTTAATCTTCTGTTAGACATCGAGAGTTAACTTTTTACCATACCAAAACCATTGTAAACAACTAGAAGATCATGTGATACAACTAAACTTTCAAGTTTACAAGACAATGAATTTAAACATCGATTCAATCTTAATGTGTTGCCAAGGGAAAGATACAGTGCAAATTTTGACATTTTTTGGTCAAGCATTGACTTGAAAAAATCGTAAGGGGTACCCCTTACGATTTTTTCGATTTTCAAGCAAAAAATTTTTCGTCTCCGATTTTATTGAAAATTGGTACAAATATGTATTTTTAGTCATAGATCAACAAAATTTGGTTCATTTTAAAGTTTGGGCAAAAGCTTTGGAATTATAGGCAAAAAACTGACTCAAATCGGCTCTAACTCAAAAATTAGGGAAGAATGAATTTTTTAAATATTTTTTTCATAATCCTCACTCCTAAATTACCTTACTATATTACCTTACCAAACTATATTTTGGCTAAAATCGGAGTCTAAAATTTTTAAATTCAAAATTTTAGCAAAATAATTATTTAATTTTTTTTTGGAAAATTGGTTTATTTATACATTTTTAGTTTTAGATGAAAAATATATGCGAAACATAAAATAAAGAATAAGATTTTAAACAGTAATGGATATTTATTCGAATAATATTTGTAACCAAAATACTTGGTTATTTTTACTTTTGTTTTTATTATATGTAAGTTTTTAATCTTACTATTTTTATAAGTATGTAACGTGGATATCTCCGTTATTAAAAAAAAAACATTATAAACATGTTTAGTTTTTTATAAAGACAAAAAAATGATCTTTATTCCAATGGCCTAACAATATATAGGGTATTCCATTTAAAAAACTGTTTATTTGATATATATATATATATATATATATATATATATATTTGAAGGACACAATAAATTCGATATTTTTCGAGAAACTAATTTGATCAAAATTCTGAGAAAAGTTTTTAACATATTTACATATAGACACATGAGTATCAGTATAAGGGTTTCTCTGTTACTCTGTTATACCTACGAAATCCTAATAAATGATACATTAAAGCCACATAAA
Organism: Liopterus haemorrhoidalis; assembly: GCA_963971575.1. Taxonomy (NCBI): domain Eukaryota; kingdom Metazoa; phylum Arthropoda; class Insecta; order Coleoptera; family Dytiscidae; genus Liopterus; species Liopterus haemorrhoidalis. The sequence continues at coordinate 4,575,524 of OZ020622.1, read as the reverse complement.
TAAACTATTTATAATATCTACTGACATCTGATAATATATTACATTTCGAAATAAAAATCAAATAGTGAATATTTTTACAGAAACATAAAAGAAACCCGTTCAACTGGAATCTTAATTGGCACAACTTTATCTCAATGATTTATAATGTCGACTTTAAACAAATACCACGAGTTATTAATTTAAGTACGATACAGACCTGACGTACTTAACTTGTTTTAGATCATGCGATAAGTCCACTACTGGACTTGTTGAAAGGAATAATAAGTCAAGTAACAGGCAACTTATTGCATGCAATTTCTCTACTTTACCAGAAATACACTTTTTACTATGTTTACAAAGTTCTTGGAATTTTCTTCTGCTGTTTAACCGGCATGTGCGGGCGGAACATATAGGCAGGAGTGGATTTACGGAAAAGTACCATGAAGGTAAAGGCCCTACTAGTGTCGGGCCCAGAACCCTATTGGGGCTCCGAAAAAATGCCCGCCAAATCGTCTCGAATTTAACCTAGTTAACATTAATCGTTTACAGTTCTTAAATTAATCGACTATAAACTATGACTTGTGCACTGTTGATTGTCACTAACAAGTTTGTTATATGGTAACGCGAACGACCGTTCAGACCTCTAAATTTAATGCATTTGTCGATAGTAGTTAGTGCGTTGATTTAATGAGACAGACGCACATTCAGTTTCGTCTTTTCCATAAGGGCATATGGGACATGAGCCCAGGGCCCTCGGCTTGATGGGGGCTTCAAAATGCCGAGGTCGTCGTTTACACGGAAAAAAGAGGAGCTCAATTTTTAGTGTAATTTTACTACTTTTATTACCAAACCTTGCAAATGAATCGGCGGACTTGAGTATCTCAGCCTTACATTAATAAAAGCAGATAAATTAGAAGAAATTTTCCCGAATGTGGAAGTTGCTACAAGGATATTCCTTTGCTTAATGATCAATTGTAGTGTAGAGCGCTCATTTTCACGGTTAAAAAGAATAAAAAATGAATTACGAACGACTATGTTACAAGAACGACTAATTTGTCAATCATGTACATAGAAAGTGATATCCTTCAAAAATTAGACTTTGAGGACATAATAGAAGATTTTGCACAACAGAAATCCCGGAAGAAACCATCATCATTAACGTAAGTCCAATTCTCAAAATAGTAATCACTTCACTTATATTTGATTTGTATAAAGCTAACCATAATAACCAATAAAGTTACTAAATAAAACTATATTTGTCAGTGTATAATTGTATGCCTATAAAAATAGAAATGTATGACCAACTGGCAGAAATGTATGGACAGAATGTACTCGCATGCTACTAGAAATAAAGACCATATATATCCAAAATTTTTACGTTTTACTAAATCACGCAATGCTTCTAATTATTACAGCATAATTTTTTTAAATATTTTGCTAGAGGAATATAAGTCCTGCGTTTTCTGAATTTCAAAAAAACTGTTAAAAGAATTTTTAATTAGAAACCCATTCTACTCGACTGATGAATTTTTGACTGTTAAATTTTAAATTTATTTATGTCCATATATTAACACCATATATTATTGTACTACCTTAATAATTATTGCATATTTTCTTGCACCATATTAACATGTATTTGTACTTTGTATAGTTTTGCTTGTATGACTGACTAAAACAATGTTTTATTTTGTATTATGGTCAGTAAATAAATTATTATTAATATTATTATTATTATGATGTTTTAGGGGAGCAACGTGTAAAATCTACCCTCAGGGATGGAGTAGGATCCGCCGAAGATGCCTGACCACATTTTTTCCGAATTTTCCCTACAACTTAAGAGTAGTTCTATTTTTCCTGGATTCTGCGATTTAATTTTTTTCATCTCGATAGATTTTCGCAAACTTAACCTCATAAATAGCGTCTTCTGTTTAAGCTAAATTTTATTACTATTCATTCGGAGTCGGGAAATTGCTTTTTCCCGAATTTTTCGTATCTAGTAGAGTAGTTTCATTTTTCTAGTTACGGTTACTATTTTCTGATAGTTTTTTAAAATTGCCAGCGATGTTTAACTATCGACATTTTGCGTATTGATACCAATCCATGATTTTTTCCAACATCCAAAATATTTAAAATAAAATTCTACCCTTGTTTAATATCAACATAATATATCGCCTGGCTCTCTGGAGAAATAACACCAATTGGGGTTACATTTCCAATTATGATTGTATCACCAGTAATCATTAACCCCTCACTCTTCACCCCTAGTGATACAAACAGTTAATATGCGACTTCTGAAAATTAACAGTTTAAGGGAGAAAATTTAAGTATAAAATTTTATTGCTAAGAACACATACGAGGTATGTAAATTAAGTAACCGGACTTGCAACATAGCGTTTGATCTGGCACCATTTGGGACTTGGGACTTGAAGTGGTGGCAGGTGAACATATGATACGCCTTCAGTATGAGTTTGAACTAGAGTAATTTTGTTGTCCGTAGCGATTTTTTTCGTGAAACAGTTTTTTCTAGTGCGTTCTAAAAATGAAATTCATTTCGAGCAACGGTATGCTATCAGGTTTTGATTCAGACTTAGGCACACTGCAACGGATTCTTTTGCAAAACTTCAGCATGCCTACGGAGACAGTGTTTTGTCAAAGATCCAGGTTTTTTTGGTGTTTTAAAACATTTTCAGAAGTAAGAGAGTTGATTGAAGATGAATCACTTAGCGGAAAGCCTTCATCTTCAAGAACCGATGAAAATGTCGACAGAATCCGGGATCTTGTGCGTTCAGATCGTCGGTTGACAGTCAGAATGATCGGGGAAGAGTTGAATTTGACTCACACTACCGTTCATCAGATTTTGACCAATGAATTGGGAATGACAAAATTTCTATAACATTGCTGTGGCTCCTTAGCCTCCTTATTTGCCTGACTTGAGTCCTTGTGACTTTTTCCTCTTCCTAAAATTGAAAAATCACCTCAAGGGACATCATTTTGAAACACTCGAAAACATTCAAACGTTCGTAACTGATCAGCTGAAAGCCATTCCTGTATCCGAGTTCCAGAACTGCTATGAGGATTGATAGAACCGTCTCCAGCGCTGTGTGGTTTCCTAAGGAAGTTATTTTGAGGGAGACAATATTGAATTGTAATTCTATTCGAATAAAAAAATTTTAAAAAATCATCTGCGGCCACCACAGGACCGACCGCCATCATAAAGTACTTGTATAAAATACATTCTACCAGCAGAGTAGACATAACTTGGCCTAATATTTTCTAACAGAGATATTATTTATCATGACCATGGAAACGTTACATATAAGTATGAAAAAATTGAGACACGAGTAAACTCCCATTTCTAGTCAACCGATTTTTACCAAAAGTTGATCAACTCGTGCCATTGATGGCAGAAGCTTAAATATGAAGTTTCATCAAAATTCTTTTAGCCGAATTTGTTCTGCACGTGTACGCAGACAGACAGACGGACGGACGGACGGACGGACAGACAGACCGACAGACATCATGCTAAAAATAGTCAAAACGTTATGTAGGGACTTCAATTCGTGGAGATCCATCGAAATCTCGAAATCTCAAATGCAGTATGATCACAATACCTCTCTTATATATGTTCGTGTATCTACTATTTAAACGAAATTTAGACATTCAATTTTTCTCAAATATGTTTTTCTTTCCTCGTTTATCTTTTTACGTATTCTATCTACTGTAATCGTCTACCGTTTTAACATCATATTTATGTTTAACTGTTTCATTTTATCGATAAAATATTGCCAATATTTGTATATAAAAATAAAAATACCTAGAGCAAAAATAATATTTACTGACTGAAAATATTTTCTAAATAACCAAAACGTTGAAATATTTTCTGCAGTTTACATATTGGAAAATAGCAAATATCACATTATTTTAATTGTGAAATAATGAAAACTGTACTAAACAACAGTCCCTTATTAATATTTCATACAATATATACAACATATATACAATTTCATGCATCAATATACACAAAAAGATTGATATTTTGTCAGTTACAATTCAATACAGACAAAACTTTAATTCAATAAAAAATTAACATGGTTAATTTATTACAATGAAACTATATTAATAATAATTACCCTATTAATTACTCTTTTGTGTACAATAAATTTATTTTATTCCTTCTGAACATAATTATGATCATTGAAATCCATTTCAGTGGAGGTTTATGCAACCAAAAATAAATAAATTGATGTGAACTGTGAATTTTCACACATTGCAGGGTTTCGCAGGTGTATAATAAGTTAAGGAGGCATGCTGAGTGTGTAGGACAAATTTTGCTTTGTACTAATCACGGCAAAATGAACGATATTTTTAAAATAATTTATCGTCTGTTAATCTAAGAGCTTTACAAACAAATTTTATGTTGAAATATTTTTTTGTTAATTCTAATTCGAATAACTAATGCCATTATTTCGGTTTCTAAATATGTGCAGTATTTTTTTTTTTTATATAGCAAGGTTCATTATGATTTTGAAAATTGCGCCTATGGCTTCCATTGGTTGTTTTAAGTCATATGTTCCGCCCCTCTGGTTTCGTATACATGACACATAGAATAAAAATAGAATTCCAAAAATTCCAACAGGTTATTAAATTTACGCTTTTAAATGCAAAATTTGCCAAAATATAACTAGAATTTTGACAAAATAATTTAAATAAAATAAAAATGAAAAAAAAAACAGAAATAATTAAAATTGACGGGAATCGAACAGTAGTTTGCAACTTACGAAGCGAGAACGTTACCACTGGACTACGGACGTTCACTCGTTTACTGTGTTAAATAGCGGATTAAATAATTTATATATTTTAGTTAACACAAAATATGCGTTATCTGATCAAAAATTCCTGTTTTACTATTCCGGTTTACACCAATGTACATTACTTAGAATTTTTTCAGATTTTTATTTTAAACCATCTGGGCTACAGGGTGTGGGACAATTTTTTTTTGGACAATTTTGGCAAAAATCGCTTCAAAATCATTTATTTTGCAAAAATAAAATTTTGATCGTTAATCCACGTACCAAGGGCTTTCATTTGATACTCTACACAGAATTGTAAAAAAAAAATTTTTTTTTCGATGTGCATATATTTGTTTATATTTTTAGGGGAATATGTTTTTTAGATGTTTCAGTATTTTTCCGATGTGCAGGTCAAAGAGTTGTATAAGCATGCGAAATTTCAACTCTCTAGGTTTAGCCGTTTGGGTACAATTTTTACCGAACAGACAGACAAACACACAGACAGACATACAGACAGACAGACAGACAGTAGTGATGACTAATAATATTTGGTATTTCAAATACTTTGATTGGTATTTGGTATTTCAAATACTTTTACTAAGTATTTGGCAGAGCTCTGAACGTATCAGTTCTATATTTGCGTCCCCTGAGATTCTGCGGCTTAAAGCGCGTGTCTCTTGCATCTGTGTGGTGATTCGCCATTGCTACTTGCAATGTCCGTAAAAAAAGGAAATAGATTCATCTCTATGAAAATGTTATCTCTTTTCATTTCATCGGCTTTAATGCACTTATGTAATATACCCGAATGATATGGTATGTAAATGAAGTAAATTCTCGTATTGCTGAGAGAACCCAATTAAAATAATTAACAAAAGGCTTGTCTGAGTGTTTCATCCCGTGCTGCATTTAAAAACACAAATCACTGCAGATTTGACTTCCAAATGAACAATTGAGGCAGCGCTAACTCTCCATACCCCATTGAGCTGTGCACTGGAGTGGCGACCAACAAACCCTCTATGGTTTGTCAATATGCCTATACCTAAAGGGCATCGGAACCAGCGCCAGCGCCAGTGGCGGGACAATATCAATTTTACTCTTGGAAATTATTCAACTGCATGATGGAGTATCTTCTATATACTCTCTGTTTGTCTATTCACTCCCTTAAATTGTTATACTCCCATTATTAGGGTTTTGTAGGTATGACCAGAAAACCCTTATACCGTCATTTTGTCGTCTGTCTGTCTGTCTGTCTGTGTGTATGCCCGAGATTTACGCCGGATCTGGCCCGATCTGAATTTCTATCCGGCCCGCAAAGCATTTTATAAATGATTGTGTTCGGCAAAACTATTACTGTGTGTCCAATATTCTTTCAAATTTTCATTCTTTCCAATTTTCTTTTCAGTTTTTACCGACCGCCAACATATACATACTACTCTGTCAAAAAAGTAGCGGGAATTTGTAATTTAAAAAGCCCCTACTAATAATTTTTTTTAAATCTTTTTTTCATAAGATGGCATCGCTGTTCCTAATTACTGTATCAAACATGAGCGCCATCTGTCAACCAGTTTGATTACATCGGCTGTTTTAGTTAACACACTTCAGTAGTGCATCGCGATTATTTGCCAAAGAATTTGCCTTAAATTTTGTTGTGAATGAAATTACTTGTGTTGACTCGTTAAAAATGTTTGAAAAGTGTCATGGTGAATCAACTTGATCAAAAACACGGGCGTACGAGTGGTACAACGCGTTTAAAAACGGTAGAGAGATCGTCGAAGACAAACCACGGACGGCTTTCGACCGCTTCAACCGACGAAAACATCGAAAAAGTAAAGGAAATTGCGTGAGAAAATTCGTCAAAAACGACCAAAATTGTGGAAGAACAATTCGTGGATTTTACATGATGATAATGCACCATCGCATAGAGCAGCAATTGTGACTGAATTTAAGGCCAAAAACGGGACAAATACCATCGAGCAACCACTGTATTCACTAGATTTGGCCCCGACACAGCCCAATAAATGCTTACAACACATACATATGTAGATATGTTTTTAGGTAAGATTTTACAGCCTGTTTCATATGGACTTCCGGTTTGAATATTCACTTCACCAGCCCGATAACGATTTGCGGTTGCGCAATGTAAATTTGCTGCTTTTTCAGGGTTTCGTAGGTGATGGTCCAGAATCCACCTTGTTTACCTACTCTCATGGTTTGGTCTACAAAGAAGCATGGGGTTTGGTACATGATAGAATAAATCTTAAAGTTGAACTCGATTTGAAAGCTTCTTTAGTATCTTACAAATTTTCTCAGATACTCCTTTATAATACAGCAATAAAACAAATCAGTAAATTCTACTAAACACATTTTTAATTTTTATTTCTATCTGTACTCCCTAATAAATTTTAAGTTTGAGACCCCTGTTCTAGGAGGATGTAACAGTAGAGCCGAGAATTTATATGGTGCTGATTATATGCTTTCGAGAAATTGTTGTAGGGATAAGTGATGGTGATATTATAATTTGCAGGGGTTACCGCCCCTGTCTGAGGGGTGCATAATTGATCATCCATTTTTAGATGACTTTTAAATTGATTACATGCAAACAGATTGAATGCAAATTTATATGCACAAGTTGTTTGCTGGAAAAATTGAAAAGCTCTTGAAAATATAAGCCTAATATTATAGTGTTTTTAATCCTTTTAGGGAGTCAATTTAAGTTTAGGATTTAAGTTTTAGGGCGTCCGTACACGGAGTTACTCTGAAGTAACACAGAAGTGACAGTGACAGAATAGATTATTATTAGCTTATGTATTATTATTATTCATCATCATCATTGGTGCGGTAGCCTGTTTGCTTCCTGTTTCCAGGTTTGATGACCATATTTTCATTCTTTGTGCATTCAAGAGAAGAAAAATGGAGGTAAATTTTATAAGTACAAATTTTCGGGAGATGATTCTGTTGTTTAAGGATTAGAGATGGAAACCAACGATTTCACTTTTTGAAATTTAGGCTGTTATCTACCTAAATAAAAATTGAGCGCTTCTGAGTTAACGTTTTTTGATGCGTTTTGAAAATTTGTTTTTTGAATATTTCATTTT